>OV702290.1:158493337-160993337 GCA_916181665.1 Avena sativa
GGCGGGTGGCTGGCGTGTGGACGATGAAGTCGAATGCACCGAAGAGCTGGCGAATCTCCGCTGTTGCGGAGTCATAGATCGCAGTTGATGGGGCCGAGAAGCCACAACATCAGCACTCCCAATCCCCACGGACGGCGCCAATTGACGAGGGTTTAACTCATCAATGCCCATTGTTATGGACTTGGGTTTTGGAGAAGGAGGGAGCGCTTGAGACATCTATCGGCTAACAGACAAGCACACAGGGGACAAAGATTTACCCAGGTTCAGGCCTTGTAGAGGTCCCTACTCCTGCTTGTCTACCCGTGGAATTATTGAAGGAATCGAAAGTTACAATGGTGCGCAGATGCAATCTGGCGAGGGTTGTGGAAACTAGGGTTGTGTGTGTCCTCCTCGCCGCCCCTCCTAGCCTTTATATAGATAGGCTAGGTCCCGGATAGCAGGTCGAGTTGGTTACAATTTAGGGTTTTCCCCTTTGAATTTTCTATCTTTAGCTTCTTCTTGTTCTTCAAGCAATCGAGAGTCCGTAGGTTACTCGAATCCTTCGTTTGGGCCTTCACAATTTGGAGTATTTTTACACATTTTCTAGAACTAACCTATTAACAAGATGCCACAGTGCCAGTTGCTTGTTTTCTGCTGTTTTTTGTTTCAGAAAAGCTGGAAAAGAAATATTCTCGGAATTGGACCAGACAAAAGCCAAAGTCAATATTTTACCAGAAGACTCACGGAGCCAGAAGACGAGACGGAGAGGGGCCACGAGGTGGCCACACCTCATGGTGGCGCGGGCCAGCCCAGGCCGTGCCAGGGGGTGGTGTGGGCCCCTCGGGCACCCACCGACCTTGCCTCTTTGCCTATAAAAACCCTCTGGGACGAAAACCCTAAGTACCAAATAAGATTTCCATGAAAAGTTCTGCAGCACCGCCGCCATCGAAGAAGAGATTCGGGGGACATAAATCTCTGTTCCGGCACCCTACCGGGATGGGGAAGTGCCCCAGGATCCATCTCCATCAACTCCACCGCCATCTCCATCGTCGTTGCTGACTCCCATGATGAGGAGGGAGTAGTTCTCTCTCAAGGCTAAGGGCTCTACCGATAGCTATGTGTTCATCTCTCTCTCTCTATATGCGTGATCTTATGAGATCATGAGCTTTGTAATCTATAGATCTATTTTGCTACTCAAGTGCTTTAATGAATCTCTGCTTATCCCCACGTATGTGAAGTTGACAGTGTGCACATCGTGTGGCAGTTTGGCTAAGGTTACATAAATACTTATCATGAGTATAATTTGAGTTGGATGTCTCTATGAGATTGTGTTGTTTGTTGGAACCATCTAGCACTCAAGGTGATAGTGAGGGGTTATTTAGATGGGGAATGCAAACTTTAAGGTGTGTTGTTTAGCCCTACATCGTCCAACCGGAGAGTAATTCAGGGTAGAATAATGAAGAGAATATATTTATATGAGAGTGTCCACTAGTGAAAGTATGATTCCTAGGCCTTGTTTCTAAGCATTGAAACACCGTTTACAATTAGTCATGTTACATGTTTGCTTGTTGCCACTCTTATTTCAGATTGCAATTACCACTTATTATCATCCATATTACTTGTATTTCACTATCTCTTCGCCGAACTAGTGCACCTATACATCTGACAAGTGTATTGGGTGTGTTGGGGACATAAGAGACTTCTTGTATCTTGATTGCAGGGTTGCTTGAGAGGGATACCTTTGACCACTTCCTCCTTGAGTTCAATAAACCTTGGGTGATCCACTTAAGGGAAACTTGCTGCTGTTCTACAAACCTCTGCACTTGGAGGCCCAACACTGTCTACAAGAATAGAAGTGTGCGTAGACATCATTGAGTGCTGGCCTTCGTCCGAAGCTTCATTATTCTGGTTCCAGGGATGATCTTGGTTGCGACGATCCCCTACCAACTTGTCTCAGCATGGTGTTTGTCATTCCTTCATCCGTCATTTCTACCATTATGGCGAGGTTTAGCCAGACGGCTTGTATGTCTAGGAGGTGGCATATTTTGTCGGTCCTCCTCCCAACGTCGCTCTTCTTCATCTTCCCTGTGATTGTCCGACTATTGTTGGGGAGGCTGTCTTGGAACCAGTGTTGCAACTGCATCTCGCTCTGTGGCTGGAGCAACATTACTCCAGGCTCATGCGGTTCTGTGTCGTTGCCCTAAAGATCCGGTTCTTGAGTAATTGTCTTCCTAATGGTCCGGATGGTACTGTTGTTCCGGATCCCGTCGAGGCTTTATGTCCTGCCAAGCCAGATCTGTGCGACATTGGTCGGATTTAGAGACCAATTTTCTGCTTCCGGATTTCGCGGCCATCTGCTGCTCCAGGCCCTTGGTAAGTACCTTTATGCCCAACCCGATTTCGTGTGGGTTTGGATTGTTCGCCAAGATATCTCGGGTTGCGGTAGTGTTTTCCACTGGTGTTCCATACACCAGATCTCCCTTGTTGTCTAGTCAAAGTTCTCCCTTTATGGCGTCATCTCCCTCAAAGAGGGTACTATGGACTTCCGGGTTTTTGTTGGCACGCACAGGGCCGTTCCAGGTCTTCTGATGTTGCAGGGAGTTGAACTACCCTGCAGATGCAATGTGATTTTTCTCCTTGAGGATATTGTTAGCTTCATCCAGGAGTACTTGGCAACGCGCTTCTAGGGCCTGAGCCCTGTCTTCCAACTCTGTAGGTGTAAGATCTGCAGCAGTAGGGATTGGTGTGGTGAGCGCATCTCCGAGGATTTTATGGACACCAGGGGTAACCACGTGTCCATCCACCGGAGTATCTTTTGGCTTGTCTGGGATTAGAGCTACATCCGAGTCTGCTTCATAATCTTCAGCTATTACCTCGTTGATGACCCACAAGTATAGGGGGTGTATCGCAGTATTTTCGATAAGTAAGAGTGTCGAACCCAACGAGGAGCAGAAGGTGTTGGCTAGTGGTATGGATCAGGAATTCTCTGCAAATACTTAGCAAACGGATTTTTAGGGGTTTTGATAATGCAAGTAAATAAAGTACGAGTAAATAAAAGACAGTAGGAATAAATGAAGCAAGTGGCCCAATCCTTTATGCAGCAAAGGAGAAGCCGGTTGTATTACTTAAGATAACCAAACGTTCTCAAGGACACATGGCAAGACTCTCAAGTGATTTCGCTTCATATAGTTGATTAATCTTCTTTAGCTTGCTAAGTGTTCTGTGGGTCAACCTGTACTAATGTACCGACCTTCCTAGGACTAATGCATACTTGTGATGATACCCCTTGCAAATATCCCTAAATACAAGAAAGTAATTAAGGTAGAAACCTAACCACAGCTTTAAACTCTAAGACCCTTACGTCCTTGTGCAATGGTTTCCTAACGGGGGTTCAGGTTTTTGTCACTCCGGCAACCCCTACGATTAGTAGCCAAATACACAATGCATTCCACTAGGCCCATATAGGTGAAGTGTCATGCAGTCGACGTTCACATGACACCACTAAAAGAAGTACACCACAACTTAAATATAAAACTATTGAATCTTTCTCAACACAACTCCACTACTAACAACATGACTTCTCCCATGTCCTCAAGAACCAAACGAACTACTCACAAAACATCATATGGATCATGATCAGAGATGGAATAATGATGTATAACAATCTGAACATAAACAATAATTCAATGGTTCCACTCAATAGCATCAACTACAAAGAGTAATCAACACCGGGAAAGTTTCCCCTAAGAACTATGCAAGATTCAACCCAATTGTTACAGCAATATGGAGATGGTGATGAGGGTGTTGATGGTGATGATGGTGGTGATGATGATGATGATGATCCCGATGAAGTCCAGCTTGATGGTGGTGTTGATGGCGACGATCTCCCCTCTCCGGGAAGGAATTCCCTCGGCAGAAATCTGTTTGTCGGAGAGATCTTTTTCTCTCGGTGTTTTCCGCCCCGCAGAGGCAGCGGAATCTTTCTGTGGTTGCTCCTCGAGTCTTAGGGTTTCGGGAGGATAATATACGCCAGAGGGGAGAGCCAGGGGTGGACCAGGGCGGCCACACCACCTAGTGGCGCGGCCTAGCCTGGCTCGCGCCAGGGGTGGTGTGGGCCCCCTGTGGCCCATCTCAGCCTCCCCTTCTGGCTTCCTTCGTCTTCTGGAAAATAGGATTTTCCATGTATTTTCCTGGATTTTCTGATCTTCGCGAATTTTGCCTCCAAACAGCACCTTTTCCATCAGAATCCTGACTGCAGCGGTACATGCTCCAAAAGTCATCAACCATGCAAAAACAGATAAAATAACATAAGTATCATCCCTTAATATGAAATATATCAATGAATAATAGTAAATTATGATATAGAATAGTGATGCAAAATGGACGTATCACTCGTTAGTTGGGAGGTCCTTAGCCGGAGTCTTCTTCTTCTTCTTTGCTTTCTTGGCTACACTGGTAGCAAAGACGGATTTGGGTCCAAGTCCTGGAGTTAGGCTTCTATGAGTACTCTCGGACATTTGGACATCGGGATTGCCTCTCAGATCCATGTCATCATGTGGTTCTAGAGAGTTTTCTCTAGATCCTTCCCCCATGCTGTTGTGCAGGCTTTGATCCATAGCTTATCCTTCTTCCATTGTCTTGGAGTTATATTCCTTGTCATATTCTTTAGAGAACTTTCCGAAATCTGCCGACGTCATCGAATCATCCGAAGATGCCGGTAAGTCGATGTTTGTCCTAATTGCCTCCAGCATTGAGTCTTCATTGTCTCCAGCATCGGTAGAGCCGGATCTGGATCCAACGTACCCGACAAAGTGCGGTGTATGCACCCTGAGGTAGTTGCGGATTTCTTCATTGGCTTCCTCGAAACACTTGATAGTCTCAAGGATTTCTTCCATCCTGGCATCATGCAGCATCATACGCCTCAACGTGTGCCTCAGGAAAGATTTTCCTGCTCCAGCATTGGTAGAGCCAGATCCGAAGCTATTGTTGCTTTGTTTCTCCTGAGTATCGACCTTGCTGGGAGATCGTCCTAGGATTCGACCTTGCTAGGGAGATCCACTCTAGATTTGACGTCCATAGAGAAATCTTCTTCAGGCTCAATTTTCTCCACTATCTTCGCATTAGGTGTGGGTTGGGTGGCATTAGGGTTTTCTAGGATCCAGAACTCAGCCACCTCCACAGACAAAGTGGACCCAAAAACTTCTTCTGCCTCCATCGTCACCGTTGGGATGGGTGGGGCAGGTTCAACAAAACCGAGGTAGACGTCGATCTCGCCGAAAGACATGATTGTGTAGCTAGTCACAACCTCCCTAGCCGGAATCCAGTTCTTGTCAACAAGAACAAGAGGGACGTTGCTGGCATAGAGGACGCGACCGACGGTGATTGTCTTGCTGATTCCGATTCTTGCAGATTCCGCTCGGAACGCAGATCCGAAACTCACTTACCCCACGATGGGCGCCAACTGTCGTCGGATTGAGGACAAGTACGCCATGAGGGGGTCCTTGGAGCGTGTAGGAGAGAGGGGTGTGAGTCATACGGTATTCCGGGATGGTGAGCACACAAGTTTACCCAGGTTCAAATCCACCGACGATGGACGACTACTCCTACTAGCAATCCAGTAATACGGTAGAGCCGGAATATGGGTTATAAGGATTTATCCTATGCGAGTTGAGATTGTAGACTATTGTGGGTGCCCTAAAGGCTGGTCCCTAGGATGGCTTATAAAGATATCCAGCCTAGGGTTTACAGGAGAGATCTATCCGGCTACGACTAAGAGTTGGTTACATAGTACATCTTGGACTACAAGTAACTAAACAAGCCTAAGTTGGTAAGTCTTCTGGGCCTTTTCGTAGTTGTATGGACCTCCGTATCTTCTCTCTAACTGGGGCGCCCATGGAGCAAAGCTCTAACCCGAAGTGGACCACCCTGGTCAGCGAGTCACGGTTGGTATACCTAGTCGCACCCTAAACGGGGCCCAAAAGAATTATCCTATGGCAAAAAATGAATTTTTCGCTATGATTTTCTCCTGTGACAAGTTTAGATCTTATATTATTGACTCTAAAGTAAGAGTGCATACTAATCATGTTGGCTTAAATGAGATTCTTGAAAGGATTGACGTTAAGCCAAGAATGGTCCGTTGGACTCTACTTTTGCAAGAATTTGATTTGCAGATTCTCCAAAGGAAAAAGAGCAGGAGGAGGCATCCATGGACACCGTGGAGGTTGATCTACCTGAGGTAGTGTCATCCATCTGCATACCCTCAGGAACTACAATTCCTAAAAGGAAAAAAAAATCTCTTTGCAATGGCTTTAGGGATTTTCTACAACAAAACTTGTTCAAAGGGAAAAAGAAAAAGTTGATCCAAGAATTAAAAGAAGGAGAAGGTACCCGAATAAACTCATTACCTCTAGAAGAGCAAGACATTTGAAATCTTGAAAACGTCTTTGTTCTGGATGATTTTCTACTATTCCCTTTTGCATATATGTATTCCTTCTGTTTTTCTGAGTTCACTGCCAGTCTTGCGAGGTTGGTATGGCTGGCTCCGCCCATACCACTGCTCGTTAAGGCAACAGTAACCTTCGACACACTTTTCACATATAGGTACGACCGTGCAGTATGGGCACGTCCGCCCGTACGGGTGGTCATTACCGACGTTGTGTTTGATATAAATAAATAAATAAAGAGACCCAAAGTAGGTAAAAGTCAGTACGGATGGGCAGTACGGGCAGGGCCCGCCCATACCACTTTGTCAGTTGACTATTTACTGACTTATTCCCGTCGAATTTTTGGAAACGACCAGGTACAGGCGCGTTGTATGAGCGTTCACCCATACCAAGTGGTCATTACGATAATGATTTCTTCCTTTTGCACTTATTTCTTTCCATATTTGTTGAAATTCTTTTCTTGGCTGGCCCTTTTCCTTTCAGTACGAATTTTCCTTGCTTCTAACCCCTTATAAGCCTTCCAAGAGATCCCTTTTCTTCTCTTGACAAACAGATCTTCCCCACAATGCTCTTCCCTCTCGAGGACTTTGCAATCATGTCTTACCCATGTGACATCGTTCAAGACAAGGAGGATCGCCATGGATCTTCCTCAAGGATCACAGAAGACGTCAAGGTGGTAGTCGCAACGCAGAAGAAAGAGGAGGAAGAAATATGTGATCAGTTAGAAGTCGAGGATGGATTCAAGCTGATGGAGATGATCAAGGATGGGCATAAGGTGTTCAGCCTCAGTGTGGGTAAAGAAGGCGACTTTGAAGAGGTTCAACTTGATCTAAAGGAAGACGGAGAATCTTACTTGAAGAGGGTGTGGAGAAACAGGGGAAGACATCCAAGCCTCCCTGGACAAACTTGATCATCGCATCAAGAAAGTTGAGGTAAAATCTCTAGGGTCTTCCAAATATATTGAAATATTGCATCACTATCTAGACCAGATGGACTTGAAGACAATGAAGGGGCTAGAAGCCAACCTCGACATTAGCCTTCGATCCATCAATGTATAGAAGCAGATGATTGAGATGTATAAGGCACTTGTGGAGCAATTGGAGAAGATTGGCAAGAAGCGCCAAATTCGCATCTTGATCCTAGAAGCAACAAATAGGACGCTTCGTGCAAGCCTTTGCAATCTCAGAACTTCCCCTCCCACGAATTAAGGATGTACCACGGTATTGAATAATCGCAAGGGATTATTTGATCCACTCGGCTTGATTCCAAGTTTGGGGAGATCTATGAGAAGCTTGTAATCTATCTTACAATTGTAGCATGTTTACTTTCTAGCACGCATGTTAGGTTTTAATTCCAGAATTTGCATTAGTTGCATCAACTTCAAACTCCATCTTGATCAAGAGGAGATTTATATTCATTGAGTTTCGAGACTTTATGATATTTAAGTTGTCTTTTGATTCATGATTATTATATTAGATGATTGAACTAGGTTGAGTGTTATGATACTTGTAGAGCTATCATGATTTTAGGGACTTCCACACCAATAAAAGTATTGATTAAATTATGAGAAGAATAATTTTAGGAGCATATTATAGTCACAGGTTCTAAAAAGCCATAAAGGTAGTGAGCATGATCAAGTGGTTGTACTAAAAAGAAAGAAAAAGAGAAGAAATGAGAAATAAAAGAACAGTTATCAACAGAAGCCCAATAAAAAGAAATATACAAGAAAAAGAATGATCATGAATCGTCATTACTAAAATCAAGTGCTCATTCAGTCTAACTTTATGATTATATGATATGTTAAATCACTGAAAGATTCTTATAACTTCATTGATACTAAAAAGGGTGTGGAAGCCTCTAAGTCATGTGATGTGTAAGGGTATGATAATATCCCCAAAGTAACTTTACATATGATGTTGTATTCCTGTTTCAATTTCTGCCTCATTTATTATAAAGACTCATGCCTCATGAACATGATGATCTTGTCCATAAGACACAAACTTGCTCGGGGACGAACAAGAGTCTAGCTTGGGGGAGTTGATGATTCCAAAATTGAAGCATATTTACCTTTTGTTTTTGCATAAATATAATAGGGATTTTGGTATTTCACTGCGTTTGCATGCACCTTTTTGTCCTTGTTTCAACAGGATCCCAAACTACTAAGTATATTATGAACATATCAATTGGAACTGTCATATTATGTTATAATATGATATTTTAAGTGATAAAAGTCATTTTATTGATTTACCTTCGCACCTAGGAGAATACCAAACGAGAGGGGCACTACTAGGAAAAGTCTTAGCGTCGGCGCGCCAAAAAAGGCTACCGCCGGCGCATAGGGATGCGTCAGGGAGAGTCACGCCGGTGGTAATGAGATAGCCACAACGCATAAAGTGGCGCATCGACGGTATCTGAAATTATCCCCAGCACATAGGCCTTGTGCGCTAGCGCTATGCCTCCATTACATAAAAAACAGTTGTTTATTACTGACAAGGTATTACAATTTTGCATCTAGGCCCCTACAAAAATAGCAAAATTAATCGGGGTCGAGCAGCTCTGGGTCCCGTGCTTGGCGAGACTCTCCCAGCTGCGTGCTCGTCAGCGACCGTCTCCACTTTCTAGTTGACAGTGGCCTCGTATTGCGCTGGTCGCCGATGGCCTCCCAACTTCGTGCTTGGCGGTGACGTCAAGGCGCTACTAGAAGGAGAGAGGGACATGCTGCAAGCCTGCAACCTACTGCTCCATGGGAGGGTGCCGCCAGATGCTGGAAGCCGGTGAGCGACATGATGGGTTTAGGATGAGTGTGCCGCGAGCTTCGTGCTTGGTGAAGCCTGCAGCATGCACAAGGTGAGCTCATGTAGCCTAGGCGAGGTGTGAAGAGCTTGAGAGGTGGCAGGGGCCTGGTTGCCATCAGGAAGGGAGGAACATGGGTGCTGCAGGGTCCAGGTGGTGGTGCCCGAGGTTCCGGGCAGAGTGGCCTTGCGCTGGGAGAAGGAGAACGGAAGGAGGAGGGGCTCAGTGTGAGGGCAAGCCGGCGGTGGCACTACAGAAGCTCGGTGGGGGAGAGATCAGCAATGGGATCCAAGGGGTTTGGAGACAAGCGAGCACTTGGGCTCGATCTGGGCGTCACGATAGGTGGCGACTGGCGATTGGTGCAGGGACCCGATGGGGAATGGAAGAATGGCGGTCCACTGCTGTGCGTGTGGTGTGTGTGTCTGTGTCCAGTGTGTGTCGTTGTGCAAGGAGAGTGAGAGTGCATGTGGTGCGGTGTATGTGTGTGTGCATGGTGTCGTGTGGATGTGGGGTTGTGTGGTGGTGCGGTGTATGAGATGCAATGGTGTGGTGTTGTGTGGTGGTGGGGTCTATGTGGTGTACAGGAAAAGATCAGTCTGTGGGCAAGCCAAACGTGTAGCCATAGTGATACGCTAGAGATAATAGTATACCGCCAACGCATCACTATGTCTACACGCCGGTAGTACGTGCGCACATAGCTCGGGTAGGTGGCTAGTGTCAGCGCTGGCGGACGACCTTTGTTGCACGCTGGCGGTAAGTAGATAGCACCAGCGCATGGATATGGCTGCACGCTAGCGTTAAGTAGCGCCGACAGGCCGCTTAGTTTGTGCGCCAGTGGTAGCCTTTTTTCTATAAGCCATTTCCTAGTAGTGGGAAGCTACTGCAGCTTTAACGACCAATGGATCCCGCCCGTACCGTCTGCTCATACCATACGGCATCGCATCCGCCACATCAAATACTCTCTCCTGACGAAGATGGTAGGGATATCCGACATTCACAGCCACAGAAACCATAAAAAAGCACATCTAAAAGGGATCTGAAAGAGGAACTTGGTGGAAGGCAAATCCATGTTGCTTCATGGATCATTGGAGGACATTGCATCATCCCCTTCATCATCAACCACTGCATCCTCATCACCATCATCACCCCCATCTCTCGCCTATTAGATCTTGTTGTAATTCCAGATTCAATTGTGGTTTGCACTAGATTTATCCCCGTACTTTTATCCATCCATTTGATTATGATGATGTCGTTAATTGCTTTCATGTGTGAGTAGTTCCTTTGTTCTTGGGGATATGGAGAAACCCTAGCACTATTATGAACTTGCAATAAATATGATATTTTCTTGTGTCCGTATGATTGGCCGGTCTATGATAGATTTATGATTTATGTTTGATATCTCTCTCTCTCTTTAGATGGTATTTGTAGTCGGTCACATATTATTTTCCCTCGTTACTAAAGGGATGGAGAAATCCTTTGGACATGTTTGGAAGCATGCCCGGAATAGCTTTGTGACAATTGGCGCCGGCTAGCAACCTACACGGTCAAAGGAGGATAAAGAGGGACTCTCCAAGCTAATTACGATATCCACGGGGAAACCCTTAATTGCGGTGGTTTGTATAGGTGATTGCTCTCAGACAACACAGTGGTTATTTAGAGGTGACCTTACTCTCGGCTCAACAAAGTGGCTTCCTACGAGCCTTGTAGTGAACATCTTATTATGGAGCTCTCTCTCCACAAATATCATGACACAAGAAGTATGTTATCTTAATTAATAATAATATCATGCTAGTGGTGTATCCTACATGCTTGAGAACATTTTAGCCCTATCGAGTTCAACCATGTTTTCATGCAACATTGTTACTTGCTTTCTTTTACTTGTTTTAATTACTTTTCTGTACACAACCAAAAACTTTTGAAACACCCTTTACTTGAGATCAAAGGCATCTTACAATTATCCTTTGGTGGAAAGTAACGAGGGGCATCAAGACCTTAACCAAATAGATCTCTGTGGATACGATACTCTTATTTCGAAACTAGCTACAATTGATATATGTACTTGCAGCCATCAGTGGGACATAACTAGAAGTATAATTAGGGTTCGAGTCTTATTATCTATGTCTAAAGAATAAGGGAGAGTCATAGGGGTTATTTATAGTACAAAGGCACATGGTAGGTAGGAAAGGATAAGGCTGGTCGGAAAGGGGGTACATGGGGTTGTGGCCCCTTCAATCACACACGTAGGGCCTTTAACTCCGAAGACTTCGGTGTTGTATGACCAAGGACTCCGGTCTCTGGTTGATGTTGGTGGAGACTCCGTATAGGGTTCTGGGGGAAACACATTCAGCCAGTTCACGAGGAAGTCTATAGGCGGAGACTCTAGGCTCGATAGGGTCTGGTCTTGGAGTGTAGGTACCGAAGACTCTGGTGTATCTGTAGCTTCTTCTTCCTTCTTCTCTTCCATGCTTCCATGACATCGGACTTGAGTCCTCGGGCTTCCTCCCTTGTCTCCATACTTGTCGATGCGAACCTAGCATGGTCATAGGATGGAGTATGTAGCATAGCATTCACTAGGATTGGAAGTGGACCGACATAGAGGATATTATTCACCTTTAAAGTTCATGAAAACTTGGCATATATTGTAGCGCTTGATATGGCATCAAACCGTAGGTCGGGATGTATCACCTCTAGCTCCTATGTACTCCAAAACAATACCCTCAAGAGGGGGAATGATATAGAAAGTGTCGCGAACTTCCAATCCGGGAGACACATATCTAGTGTCTCCCTTGGAATAGCCCGAGCAAGGAAACGTGGGTCTTCGACATGGTTTTGACGCCCATGCGGGGCCGCCATTGTACACCTCGGTTTTCAATGACAATCGCACATGTCCATACCTGCCACTGACTAGACCGCGCAGTCATCAAAAGACCGACGCACCTGCATGATGGACCGGACATGCCCAACCCAGAACGCCCCCTATGGACCCAGATCAGGAGCAGCCCGCTACTGCATAGAATACGGTCGGGGACGCCTAAACGGTAGGATGTTTTCCACAGCCCGGCCTCCCTTGCCACCCAGACTAGAGATCACAGGCCAAACCGCCACCTTCCAGAGAATAGACCAACCACCACACTGTCTACTGCGCTGCCACACGCCATGGCGTCTGATGGCTCGAGGCGAGTAGGCCCTGCCTCTACTGGCGGTGACGAGGCTTCGCACGGACGCGCCTTCTGGCGACAGCGAGGGAGGGGTAGGGAGGAGTGGGCGGAGGGGGTGGCAGCATGGGTGAGTTTTTTTTGCCATTTTTCGTTACACACGATTTCCCTCGCCATTGTTGATAAGGATGCTATCCAATAACTTAATTATTCAATACCTTCTCAATGGCACGAACACAAAATTGTTGCTTGGTTACACTAAGAGAATAAACATTACTAGATAGGTAAGCACGCTTCGCCACGTTGTCTAGAATGCGTTTGGCCATCGTGAGGTGCATGGTGGGGTTGCATGTGTATTTGGCTTTAGTTCCTCACACATTAACTTTTTTGCTTTTCTTTTAGAGCTACACATAGATTAAATAGGCGGAGCACATCAACATTGCCTTGCTTGTTTTCTGTGATAGTTGACTTGAGTGAGAAAGAGCCTATAAATATGTATAAGTAAGTGAAACCCAGAAAAGCTTGTTCATTGCAACGCGAAATGTCCTTAAAGTATTATTAGGTATTGCATCGATTTAAAAAAAATCTGAATTATCAGATTCACTGAATACATTATGTATTCCTCTGAAAACTATGGTAGATAAATCGAATCTGGCCTGGAAGAACAAATATTTAACACGGCAATCAATTGTTTCAGATAAAACTGAACATTAATCCGGCAAGTTATACAAAATGTAAAGCCCCGGAAAATATATTCCATATTAGTTTGTGTTTGTTTGTTGTTTTTGTTTCCCATCACCATGAGTCATTATACATATCTTTGCGTCTAAAAATATTTTCAATAAAATCCTATCTTTGTTTTCTACGTTGCTACCCATCTTTTATTCAAATTTAAACTATATTTCTTTAGATATTTGAATTATCTAGAACTATTTGCTAAATTCTTTTAAAATAAAATAAATGTTTTTTAGCAGCCAACGAGACCCATAGGCCCAGCAGGCCACCACCACGCCATATCCTAAACCTAACTCAAGCCTAGCCCTAACCGCACGCACCCAGCCGCACACATACGTCCACACCACACAACACGCAACACACCCTCACACGAGATAAACATGCACACGATGCGGAACAAGCCCAACCACACGACCCGCATAAGACGCCACCTAACCCATCCTCTCTCTCATTTTCTATCACGCACCACCTCCACTACTTGATCCCCATCACCTCTTGCCGCTCCCTTCTGCTCCGCTCCCTGCCACCGGCGCCTTGCCCCGCTGCCCGCGCGCCCAGCGACGTCGATGCCCCTGGTAGGCCGCCTCGAGTCCATCCAGATATGGTGTGTGAGCGCCCCAGCCGCCTTATCCGCAACGACCTCTACCTGCCATGGTCGCTGCCGATCGCGCCTACCTGGACCTCTACAAGCTCTGTGTGTGCTCGAGCTCGACCTTCTCGTCTTTCCCGACGATGGTGGCCCTACGAGCACTTCCTTCTCCTTCTGGACCTGTGTGCCTCCCAAGACTCCATCTTGAATCCGGTGTGCACCCTGCAGCATCGACATGTGGTGTTGCTTGCATCCACCATTCCTGGCTGCGGGTGGAGGCGACGCCAACAAAAGCCGCGGGAGGAGGAGGCGATGGCCGTGTCTAGCGGCGAGTTGGATGTAGAGCCAGCAAGGGTTGTGGGTGGTGGCGGGGCTAGACGCCGCGTGAGGGAGGGTCACAGGAGGAGGTGATGCGAGCAAAGACGACCACAGCGTGGAATCACGATGGGAGGAGAGAGGTTGGAGCTTTTTTCACTGTACCCAACAACTATGCTAACTAGCCTCACTAGATGAATCTTTTGCCTTCCACACTATATCCAACGGTTGGAAATGCTCGTGGTGAGAATATCCCGAGGAGACGGGTAGGCAACCAGGCTTAAGCATATAGATAATTTATTAACTACTAACTCTAAGACCTACTAAAATTAATGATCGACACCCTAGGCAACAATACAAAAGATATGGACTACCATTGCATCACATGTTCTTCTTTTCATGTTTAGGTGTCATGGAGATGTAGAGCATTAAAGGAAGACGTATACCCTTTACCAAATTCCGTTACTGTACAAATTACTATATGGACCTCGCGCGCGTTGCTGCGCCGATCTTTGCTATTATCTTTTAGTCTTTTTGCGCGAATATGTATATCTTTTGCTTCACTTCTGACATCGGATCAAGGCATAACATTAATAATTGGTCTAATATTTATCCAAATAAAACCACTGCTATTATCAAAGCTTTACACCAACCAGGAAAACATAGAGCGATATAAATGGTGAGTCCCTTTCCTCATACTTCTTTTGGAACAAGGCTCGGCTGAATATGGAATCAAACAAGACCTGAGCCCTCCAAGTGACTTATTGTATACGGAAAGGGAATGCCAGATATATTGGTACTGTAGTTCCAGTAGGGGAGGACAATCTTCACTATATCTCAGGAATCCTAAAGCGTCAAGCCATATAGCTAAAAAACACGAGTTTGTTATATTTTAACACCTATACCTAATATGTGAACTACAGACTGTTGTGGAAAGCATGCCTCTCTCCCTAATCTCATATGACAACTAATCATAATAAATCTTTAGCCACAAACCTGAAAAACAAAACAAAACAAAATAACTTCACTATCTCCTGGGCACTCCTACTACTGAAACTGGGCGCTCCTACTGTTGAAAAGTAGTGTTCTGATTGAAAGTTGACCTCCACATTCGTATGATGAACCCAGCCTCACAAACAACCGCAATAAAGGGTTGTTCTAGGCACAAACGGATATTCTCTACTCCAACCAACATCAGTTCATAGCCCATGGTCATCAAGCAAAAACCCCATGTGACTAAAACACAAAAAATAGAGCACCTTCATCAGATCGAGGAAGCAATGGATTAATTACCTCTTGGTAGAGAAGACATCGAGGATGTGAAGAATTCACTCATGGGTGTCACATGATGATTTGGTCGTCAGCAGCAAATGAAGTTTCTTCATTCAAAGTGGTTTATGATCTGAAAATAGAATCCATAAATCATGAGTGGATATTACCACTATTAAGAAGAATATATATTCTGGCTCTTTTATTGTACTGCCTACTATAGTAGCAGCTTACATAAAGGTATATATATTTCCCTAGGAGGATACAACAATTAGAAGACGGTTTGAATAATAAAATTTTAGAAGAAACGAACTGTGGAATGAGCACTGCTACTGTAATGGTTCTCATTGTGCTAGATTGCTATGTAGAATGTACATAAAAAAATATATGAAATGCTATGTGTAAGAAGCAAAGGGCATCTAGGGTGATGGTTAATTTCCACACTGAAGTACCTACATAGCTTCAAACAAAGCTAGTTATAGGTGAAGAAAACTCCATGGGCTTTCAATATTGTGTCATTGCACTACATGGGAAATGATATTCTCACTAAAGTCTAGGAGGCTGATCATTGCCACTTCACAACATTCCTGGTGTGGAAACAGAAATAGGAGTATAATATACACTTTTTTTGAACAGGATAAGGCCCGAAGGCCCTGGAAGCTATTATTAACGCGGTGGGTACAAACATACACAAAGACCCCTAAAAGATAGGGGTAGTAAAGATAAGGATATATCTTCTTCAGAAAAGATCCTAGAGCAAAAATATATAAAGCAATCAAGGCCCTGGGCTTCTCCACCGCAACCGAACGACCTACCGCTGCGGGTGCCATCGCCACCACCGGGGAACGAGCCACTTGGGGCGTTGCCAGCCATGGATCCCGCTTCGAGGTCAAGGAATATCCTCCCATACAGCCTGAGGCCAGGAGGAAGAAGAACCACATCACCATGGTGCTAGAGGGTCTCCTTTCGACCATTTGAAGCAGTGGCAAGATGGGCCACGCCATCGCATATGGTCCTCTTCTTAAGAACTCCATGAAATGAAGCTTCCGAACAGCGTCCTCCATCCACCGTCCACTTGTTGCTTTCCCCTTCTCCCTCGCCACCAAGGCCGGCCGAGAAGAGGTAGGCAGCTTCGGGACCTAAGCTGCAGACTTGGGAAGGTAAAGGCCCTTTATTTGTGGAGGGTTTGACCGGCAACCACCTCAACACCTTCGGCTCCCACCATTGGAGCTCCACATCGAAGAACAAGACTAGCAAAGGAGTCTAGATCGTGGCCAAAAGACCTAGGAACCACCTCTTGGCAAGACGACAAACTTGAAGGAGTTATGCCCTAGAGGCAAATAATAAAGTGTATTATTTGATATATCTTCTATATGTTCATAATACGTTTCATACTGTGTTATAACTGTGTTAATACGAAACGTTAATACACGTGTGGTATGTAAACAAACCGTATCTCTAGTTACCTCTAGTGAACTAGTTCATTTGTCATGAGGATGGTCTGTGTTTCAAGATCATGGGCATTTATGCCAACTGACAATGAGGTCATGTCATTAGTTGAATAACATGATAGACAAACATCCGACTGTTATATCTTAATGAGATCTAGTTACAAAGTTCACCATTGATGATAAAACACAGAGAACCTCGCAACCTAATCCTTTGACTGTGAGGTAATGCAAATCACCATTTCAGAAGAAGCTTAGATGGTTATCAAGGATCATCTCGTAACAGGATGATCAAAAATGTGCCACTCAGGTTTTCCGAAGGGATGCGTAGAGGAGTACATATCAAGACCAGGATTTGATTAGTCCATGTAACGGGCAGATACATGTGGCCATCTCGGTGACGTTGTATTGATAAAGCTTGCAAGCATGTGACTAGGTCACGGAATGCAACGACATGAGAACGAGAAAACAAGTTCATCGGCAACGAGATCGAACTAAGGTATGGAGATACCGAAGATCAAGTCTCGGATGAATTAGGTATCAAATGACAAAGGGAACAGGGAACGACTATCTCACGGTTCGAGCGATTGTATTCATGAAACGCACGGGGGTCACATGGCCATCCAGGTCCCTCTATTGATCATTGATGTGAGAGTGGTCTCAATCATGTCCGGAGTGTTTCCGAACCGAAGGATGTCACGCTTAAGGGTAGGGACGCTTAGGGTAGATGAGGTATCATAAGAGAAATAGAGAGAGAAACCGGAATAGTTTCGGGTAACATCCGATGGAGATCGGAAGGGGTCCAGAAGGTGTTCCAGAGTGAAGAAATAATATAATATGTGTATTTGGATGTTAATTGGAGAATTAATATTAAATATATATTATTAAATATATATTTTATTTTATTTTTAAAGGCTCCTTAATGCTAATGGGCCTCACCCGAAGGGAGGCCCAATAGGGCAAGGCGCATAGGGAGTGGGGGCCAGCCAGCCTGGGCTTGGTGGGCCGCCCCAATGGGGCCCACCTAGGGCCGGAGGCTGCCCCTAGGTGGCCGGCGGGTGTGGGGTTTAGTCCACACCACCTGGCCCCTGGGGTGGTACGCCCCTCCTCCCACTATATATAGGGGTCTCCCCTCCCCCTTTGGAATCACCCCATTCCCTCTCATTCTCTCTCTCTCATCCACTGAGGACTTCTCCGTAATATTGGGAAGGACCTCGTGGGTGAGTTCTCCACCTTGACACTACTGTCGTGTGATCTACGATCCGGCATCTAATTCTTCCGTAGCTCGGCTGGATCGGAGTCCGTTTGACGTCTCCTACACCGGACATGTGACGAACTTTAGAGGCACCACACTTGGGGTGCTGCTCGTCTTCATCAATATATGCCTTTCTGTGTAAGGCGTGCCTCGGTATTCAAAGGTATGAATATCGAATCCCTTCTCCGTTACTTATGTCTACATAGTATAGATCCTGGTATTAGTGTTCGAGTAGATAGAAATTTTTTGTTTTCTGCTATGGAACCCAATAGTGGTATCAGAGCGGGTCTATGGGTAGACATGTCATACGGATAGAACACATAGCAATATGTGGGCATTGATTCTCTAGTTGCTACCCTCTTTAATGTTATTGTTCATATCGCGGCACTGTTTGATGAAGCGGGCCCCAACCGACCTCACGTGGTGATTCACGAGACTGTTCCACAAATCAAAGTGGCTTAGGGGGGGTGTCTGTGTCTCTACAGTAGTTGATATGGCATTGACATTGGAGGGCCCTGAAAAGAGAAGAAGAATGGCAATCATTGAATCCATGTTGTGGCTCGATGTTCGTAGGTGGGAAGGGGTTCTACTGCGAAAACCCTAAAGCCGCGTAAAACATGCAATAGTTAATATAGAAGCGTCTAGCTTCATTATTTCATAGGGCAAGTATTATAACATGGCAATGACAAGTTTGTGAAACTCTCATTGAGGCTATTGATGATGATCATAAAGCTATAACCATATCATAACACTTTACTTTTGAAGTATTACTTATTATGCTAGTATACTTACTAGACGGTAGCATAATAAGATAATCCCTCGTAGTATTCCAGTTATCGTATTCCCCTTGTGTGTGCACCACTAAGAAAGTTCTTCGGCATGAGGCGCCCTGCGGTGAGTAGGGGTCAGACATATCTACGTTCGCATACAGTGGGTGTAAGCCATGTTGCACTGCAAATACACACGAGTTAGAACTGGCGAGCCTAGCACGTTACAGAAATGTGGCCTCGGAATAGAAGAGACCGAAAGGTCGAGCATGAATCACATAGTTGATGTGATCGACATTAGGGAATGTCCACCCTTGATACTGCACTGATGGCTGTGTTTAACCAGGGGAGGTGCAGGGGATTGGGATCATGTGATCACTAAACGAGTAGAGGGATGTTCGTTTAAGTGGGAGTTCCTTTAATAATACTTGAACTCATTATTGTGAACATAGTCTAAACACTTTGCAAATCCTTTGTAGATGTCTCGCCCACCCACCTTCAACCTTAGCACTTTCCTCGAGAAGGACAAGCTAAAAACTGATGGAACCAACTTCACCGCGTGGTTCCGCAATCTTAGGATCCTCCTAGTCCCCTACAGGTTGACTTATGTCATCGAGGCTGAGCTTCCGGCTAAGCCTGCAGATTCTGCCTCCCAGGACGAAAAGAATGTCTAGCAGTCCAAGGCGGACGATTTCTCCCTCATCCAAAGTGGAATGCTCTATCCCATGGAGCCAGAGCTTCAAAAACATTTTGAGAAGATGAATGCCTTTGAGATAATTGAGGATCTCAAGGCCGTCTTTGCTCCACAGGCTCGTGCAGAGAGGTATGATGCTTCCGAGCTCTTCTTCTCTGCTAAAATGGAAGAGCACATTAGTATTAGTGAGCACGTGGTCAAAATGTCTGGCTACGTTAAGCGCTTAAACGCCCTGGATTGCAAAATCCCGGAGGAGCTTGCAATTGATAGGGTGCTGCACTCGCTGCCCCCTAGCTATAAGATCTTTGTGATGAACTACAACATGCAAGGGATGGCTAAGACCCTTGCTGAGGTGTTCGTCATGCTCAAAACTGCTGAGGTTGAAATCAAGAAGGAGCACATGGTGCTGATGGTCAACAAGACCACCAACTTTAAGAAACCGAGGCAAAAGGGGAAAGGCAAGGGTAAGAAGTCTAAGAGGGATGGCAGGTTTGTTCCCAGCACCTCAAAGACTGCCAAGCATGGCCCTAAGCCCAGCACTTCGTGCTTCTACTGCAAAGGGGATGGGCACTGGAAACGCAACTGCCCCAAGTACCTTGAAGACAAGCGAGCTGGCAAGATAGCCACCCCGGACAAAGGTATATATGATATACATGTTATTGATGTATTCCTTACAAGCACCAGGAGTAACACCTGGGTATTTGATACCGGATCTGTTGCTCACATTTGTAACTCTCAGCAGGATCTGTAGAGTAGGAGGCGCCTGGGAAGGACGAGGTGACGATGCGCGTCGGCAATGGTTCAAGAGTCGAAGTGATGGCCGTCGGCACCCTGCATCTCCGTCTACCATCAGGATTATTATTGGTTTTGAATAAATGCTACTATGTACCCGCATTGAGTATGAATATTGTGAGTGGGTCTTGCTTGTTGCAAGAACATTATTCGTTTAAATCAGGAACAAACGGTTGTTCAATTTATATGAATGATGTTTTCTATGTTCATGCTCCTGTGTGTGTGATGGTTTATTCTTACTTGATCTTGATTGTGATACACATCCATAGTGTTGATGCTAAACGTTGTAAGCACAATGACGATAATTCCATGTTCATATGGCATTGCCGTCTTGGTCACATTGGCGTAAAGCGCATGAAGAAGCTTCATTCAGAAGGGCTTCTTGGATCATCGGATTTTGAATCCCTTGATACATGTGAGCCATGCCTCATGGGTAAGATGACTAGGACACCATTCTCCGGAATAGTGGAGAGAGCTCTAGACCTACTTGGGATCATACATACGGATGTATGTGGACCAATGAGTGTCTCAACACGCAATGGTTATCGCTACTTTGTTACCTTTACTGACGACTTAAGCAGATATGGATATATCTACTTAATGAAGCACAAGTCTGAAACTTTTGAAAAGTTCAAGGAATTTCAGAAAGAGGTAGAGAATCAACTTAACAAGAAAATCAAGCACCTTCGATCGGATCGAGGAGGCGAGTATTTGAGTTATGAGTTTAACATGCACTTTAAGGACTGTGGGATTATCCCACAGCTTACGCCAGCCGGAACACCACAGCGTAATGGTGTGTCAGAACGTCGTAACCGAACCCTATTGGATAGTGTGCGGTCCATGATGTCTTTAACTGATTTGTCTGTGTCTTTTTGGGGATACGCGTTAGAAACCGCCGCTTTTATTTTAAACCGAGCACCATCCAAATCCATGGAGACAACCCCATATGTGATATGGTATGGGAAGAAGCCAAAGTTTTCGTTTTTAAAAGTTTGGGGTTGTGAGGCTTACGTTAAGAAACTGCAGCCTGACAAACTCGAATCCAAATCAGAAAAATGTATCTTTGTAGGATATCCAAGGGAACCCGCTGGGTATACTTTCTACAACCAAGCCGAAGGCAAAACGTTTGTCGCAAGAACCGACACCTTTCTCGAGAAAGAGTTTCTTGCAAAAGGAGTGAGTGGAAGGAAAATTGAGTTAGATGAAATTGTTGACCCTTCTCTCCAAATTCCGAGTATCCCAACGGAAGCTGTTCCGAAACCTCTCTCCAACATGGAGGAAGAGCCCATTGATGATGATCAAAACAATGACATCGAGACTCCTGAGGTTCGCAGGTCTACAAGGGTTCGTGCCACTCCTGATTGGTACAGTAGCCTTGTAATGTCTGTCATCCGGATGAACAGGAAGAACCTGCAAACTACAAAGAAGCTATGGATAGTGCTGACTTCGAGAAATGGCTAGAAGCCATGAAATCCGAAATAGGATCCATGCATGAAAACCAAGTTTGGACCTTGGTGGATCTTCCAGAAGGCCGCAAGGCCGTGGAAAATAAATGGATCTTTAAGAAGAAGACATATGCGAATGGTAACATGACCGTTCACAAAGCTCGACTTGTCGCAAAGGGGTTTCGACAAATTCAAGGAGTTGACTACGACGAGACTTACTCTCCCGTAGTGATGCTTAAGGCTATCAGGATTTTAATAGCAATTGCTGCACATTTTGACTATGAAATTTGGCAGATGGATGTCAAGACCGCATTCCTCAATGGTCACATTGATGAAGAGTTGTATATGATGCAACCGGAAGGTTTTGTTAATCCTAAGGATGTTAGAAAGTTTTGTAAGCTTCAACAGTCCATTTATGGATTGAAGCAAGCATCTCGGAGCTGGAACCAACATTTTGATCAAGTGATCAAGAGTTTTGGATTTGTCCAAAACCAACAAGAGTTCTGTGTTTACAAGAAAGCGAGTGGGAGCTCAGTTGTTTTCTTGGTAGTATATGTGGATGACATATTATTCATGGGAAACAATGTGGATCTTATGAAAAGTGTGAAAGCATATTTGAGTAACCAATTTTCCATGAAGGATCTAGGTGAAGCTGCATATATATTAGGAATCAAGATCTATAGAGATAGATCAAGGCACCTAATAGCATTGAGTCAGAGTACTTACATAGAAAAGATTTTGAAGAGGTTCAAAATGGGAAACACCAAAAGGGGTTTTACACCTATGATGAAGAATTGCAAAATGAGTATGACTCAATGTCCTGTAACGGACAATGATAGAGAGAAGATGTCTTACATCCCCTATGCTTCAGCCATAGGATCTATCATGTATGCAATGCTTAGTACACGACCTGATGTGGCATTGGCTCTTAGTTTGACGAGCCGATATCAAAGTAATCCAGGACCGGATCACTGGACAGCTGTGAAGAATATCCTAAAGTATCTGAGAAGAACAAAGGATATGTTCCTAATCTATGGAGGAAATGATGAAGCTCTAAATGTAACGGGTTACGTAGATGCGAGCTGGAATTCAGATCATGATGACTCGAAGTCTCAAACAGGATTTGTTTTCTTGGTGAATGGTGGGGTGGTAAGCTAGAAGAGCAAGAAGTAGCCGGTGGTGGCGCAATCTTCAATGGAGTCTGACTATATTGTTGCGGCTGATGCAGCAAATGAAGCTATTTGGCTAAGGAATTTCGTCATTGAACTGGGAGTTTTTCCCAATGCGCAAGACCCCGTGACGATATATTGTGATCACATGGGTGCTATTGCAAACGCAAGGGAACCAAGAACTCATTCCACGGCCAAACACATCAAGCTTAGGTTTCACGTCATCCGACAGAACGTTGACGAAGGTGAAGTCAACATTTGCAAAGTAGATACGGAACTAAATGTGGCAGATCCTTTGACTAAAGCTCTCCATCTGGAAAAGCACGAACAACACCGAGATTCCATTGGTGTTAGGTTCCTGCCTATTATAAACTAGTTTTGTTTATACTCTAGTGCAAGTGGGAGACTGAAGGAGTTATGCCCTAGAGGCAAATAATAAAGTGTATTATTTGATATATCTCCTATATGTTCATAATACGTTTCATACTGTGCTATAACTGTGTTAATACGAAACGTTAATACACGTGTGGTATGTAAACAAACCGTGTCTCTAGTTACCTCTAGTGAACTAGTTCATTGGTCATGAGGATGGTCTGTGTTTCAATATCATGGGCATTTATGCCAACTGACAATGAGGTCATGTCATTAGTTGAATAACATGATAGACAAACATCCGACCGTTATATCTTAATGATATCTAGTTACAAAGTTCACCATTGATGATGAAACACAGAGAACCTCGCAACCTGATCCTTTGACTGTGCGGTAATGCAAATCACCATTCCGAAAGAAGCTTAGATGGTTATCAAGAATCATCTCGTAACAGGGTGATCAAAAAGGTGTCACTCAGGTTTTCCAAAGGGATGCGTAGAGGAGTACATATCAAGACCAGGATTTTTCTAGTCCATGTAACAGACAGATACATGTGGCCATCTCGGTGACGTTGCATTGATAAATCTTGCAAGCATGTGACTAGGTCACGGAATGCAACGACATGAGAACGAGAAAACAAGTTCATCGGCAACGAGATCGAACTAAGGTATGGAGATACCGAAGATCAAGTATCGGATGAATTAGGTATCGAATGACAAAGGGAACGGGGAACGACTATCTCACGGTTCGAGCGATTGTATTCGTGAAACGCACGGGGGTCACATGGCCATCCAGGTCCCTCTATTGATCATTGATGTGAGAGTGGTCTCAATCATGTCCGGAGTGTTTTTGAATCTAAGGATGTCACGCTTAAGGGTAGGGACGCTTAGGGTAGATGAGGTATCGTAAGAGAAATAGAGAGAGAGAAACCGGAATAGTTTCGGGTAACATCCGATGGAGATCGGAAGGGGTCCGGAAGGTGTTATGGAGTGAAGAAATAATATAATATGTGTATTTGGATGTTAATTGGAGAATTAATATTAAATATATATTTTATTTTTAAAGGCTCATTAATGCTAATGGGCCTCACCCGAAGGGAGGCCCAATAGGGCAAGGCGCCTAGGGAGTGGGGGCCAGCCGGCCTGGGCTTGGTGGGCCGCCCCAATGGGGCCCACCTAGGGCCGGCGGCTTCCCCTAGGTGGCCGGTGGGTGTGGGGTTTAGTCCCACACCGCCTGGCCCCTGGGTGGTGCGCCCCCCCCCTCCCACTATATATAGGGGTCTCCCCTCCCCCTTTGGAATCACCCCATTCCCTCTCATTCTCTCTCTCTCTCTCATCCACTGAGGACTTCTCCGTAATATTTGGGAGGACCTCGTGGGTGAGTTCTCCACCTTCACACTACCGTCGTGTGATCTGCGATCTGACATCTACTTCTTCCGTTGTTCGGCTGGATCGGAGTCCGGTTGACGTCTCCTACACCGGACGTGTGACGAACTTCGGAGGCACCACACTTGGGGTGCTGCTCGTCTTCATCAATATACGCCTTCCTGCGTAAGGCGTTCCTCGGTCTTCAAAGGTATGAATATCGAATCCCTTCTCCGTTACTTATGTCTACATAGTATAGATCCTGGTATTAGTGTTCGAGTAGATAGAATTTTTTTCTGCTACGGAACCCAACAAAACTAAGACATAACGCCAACTCGAAAACCTACAGTAACTAAATCTATCTACAGCTACTCCGGTGTCCCACCTCCCCACCTCCGGCCGGCTAGTCCGGCAAGAGGAGCTTGGGGGCGACCCAGACACTCACAGGAGACTCTCAAGCTGGAAAGCAGTGGGAGGGGGAGAAGGAAAGAGTTGGCCCATCTGTGGAAGTATCACCGGTGAGGTGAGGCACACTGATTCGCAAGATAATCGATATAAAGGGAAACAATATGTTGTGTGAAATTATCTACTCCCTCTATCCCAAAATAAGTGACGTGGCTTTTCTGGATTCGCATGTATCTAGACGCATTTTAGTGTAAAGATACATGCTAATTTAGACAAATCCAAGTCACTTATTTTATGATGGAGTGAGTATTTGAAATCTTAGTGTCCACCACAAATTGTCCATCCATACCAATCCTGACATCTAATAACAGAATATGTCCACCTTTTCTTCAGGATAATAAACAACTGATGGATAGTGGGTTACTCAGCTAAACTCACTCATATATATATATATATATACACGTCAAGAAGAAGAAAATCGTCGTAGCTCCACCTTACCAATGAAAAACTGAAGACTAACACTTATTCACTTAAGCACGCATAGTTGACATTCATGTGTGACTATCGCCTTTAAAAAACATTGCATCGTTGCTTAATATATGTATTGTTGTAAGGACAACCTAGTTGACACAATTGACCAATCAATATTTTGAACAACTGTGCACCGAAATTACAAAGTACGTCAAAGGCTCAAACCTATATTTGATCTACATGCAACAACCTATGGAACAATCCTCAAACACCGGAGGGACATCTCAATCTGGATATTGAGTGTTCATCTCTAAACTAAGAGTACATAATTCGTTTGCAGCAGATTCTAGACAAAAGGCTAATCCAACTGGTTCCACACGGTTAAAACACAATTCACGCTACATAGGACATGTGTATTCATCGAAGCTGCGAAGATCAGTCCATATACATTATAGTGGCCATTAGAGCATATCAAATATCAACGACATCACAAATATGCGAGAATTGGTCATGTAAACTACTATAGACCAAGAAAAGGAAGGAACAATAGAGGTTGGCCTAGATGATTAAGTCGGTACACTTTCTTGTTACTTTTCTTGTACTAGTAAAAGTGCACGTGCAATGCACGTCTCCAACAATATATCTTAAAAATCACATCGGCATAGGGCAATTTACCAAAAGTATTCACAGAAATCTCTAAAATATAATAAACTTTTCAAGAAAAAATATAATTGTACAAAATATTTTAACATTTCTTCCATTAAACAAATAAATTGGCATACTGTTACAATAATGGAAACGGGATTTGCAATGGAGGCGTGTAATGCGAAAAACATTGGTGTTACAACTCTCTCCTCAACAATCTTAATCTGTATATGATACACTCAATATTATTGTCGAATGCTATATGGTTGAACTAACCTATCACCAATCATTCAACCTCCTTAACATTTTCCAACGTCCTTTTTGCAATTAAAAGCATAAACAATAACCATTTTGAATGGATGTAAACCATCTTATTAATTTTGTGAAACCAAGCATAATTTCTTTAAAGATGTAGTACTGAAGCCATTTTATAGCAATCAAAGCATGAGATGTTGCATAACACGATTGATTGATAGCTGAAAAAATGCAGCAGGAACTATTACATTGCATTGCATCAGATGATTAGACTGTGACCAAAGTGTGTATACTGTTGCTCGAACCAGATGTAAGCTTGTCTCCTGTAAGCAGAAATCTTCTCTGCATATCAAACAATATTTTCAGCTTGTGGGCAGGTTATCAATTTGCTTATCCACCCATTTATTTATTGCTGCCCCTATGCATAAGAGGTGAATAAATGTCATGAATTCTTTAGCTTCACTTGCAATGTTAATACTACATAGTAACGTCACTCATTCAAAGCACACCTTAATTGAAAACCTCACTTTACTCCATCTGTCAATCGTTGAGGCTAAACAAAACTGCATCTCACTTCGTGTGCCAAAGTTCCATCTTTTATACCCCCTAACAAGATTTCACCAAGTAGTGCTGCTTACGCTTCTAAAGGACCGTTTCTACCTCCGACAACCCACACCACTGCCCACCCCAAAATATCTTGGTTTCTTTAATAAAACAGATCTCAAACCAAAAAATATTAAACGGCTAAACCCATGTTTAACTGTCCACGTAATATAGGTACATAGTGCGCATACATATTGTTCTTTGTATTGCCATCTAGAAGAGTTAACAACAGAGTAATCATGCAATAAAATATCTAGGCATGGTTTATCTCTCCATCAGGTCAATCAGCTGCAACCAAGAAGCAGACGCTCATAGCCCTTGATCAGATGAAACACAAATCACAAATATTTTACTGATTAAAATTGTTAACGGGAGCTCATTGAACCATGTCAAATTTACACGTTTATATTTCTATCTGACCTAAAACATGCCCATAGGCTACGTATTCTCTCGTTCATCCTCTTCTCTTTGTACTTATAAAGCCAAATATCAAATAGCCATGCATGATAGATCAACCAAAATGTAGAAGAATGAATCAAATTGTCGAACTAACACGGGCAAGAAGAAAGCAACCTTCTTTGTAGCTTCAGTTCTGAATCTTGATAGTCGTGGTGGTGAATCCCTTCTCTTGCTCGTATTCTTCTCATTCTGCATCCTGTAACTCCAAAGCTCATAGATGAAGAGACAAAGTGAAATGCTTAGTTTAATCTAATAGGAAGCATGCGTACAAAGGTTGATGAGGAACTTTTGATCAAGGAAAGCATCACCATACACAACATGGCAACAGAAAATGTTTCTTGAACTTGCTCCGATGTGGCCAAACACTAATAGAAGCTACAGCCGAAAAGGGGATGGCGACGCAGGGGCGGTAGAGCTCGTTGGGCTCGGGGCGGGCGCGCGGCCAGCCGACGTGAGGAAGAGGCGGTGGCGAGACGCGGGTCCTGGCGGCGGACGGTGAGCAGAGGTGGGCGTGGGGAACGAGCGGGAGGGAGACGGGGATGAGGGAGAGAGGGACGGGGGCGGGCGTCGTGGTGGGGCCGCAGGGTAGGCGGCGTCGGGAGTTGGGATTTGGTCCCAGGTGGCGACGCGTGGGCGGGAAACGGCCGGGCGGGGCGGGATCCCGAGGCGGGGAGTTTTCGGCACGGGGGAGCGGGGCAGGTGGCCAGCGCGTCTACCGCGGGTGGACGGCGGGGTGGGGCCCAGGCGTCGGAGAGGCTGGGAGTTGGTGGGGCGGGAGAAAACACAGAGGAGTGGGGCCAACGGGGCTGCAGGCGGCGGGGATCGGTGTGGGCTTGGCCCAGGTGGACCAGCAGGTGGCGGCTGGGTGGTGAGGTGGAGGAAGAAGGGAGAGGGGTTGGTGAGGTGGCGCGCTGCTATAGGGCGGGGTGAGGTGGAGGGGGCTGGGTAGGATTAGGGGTAGGGTATTTGGTAGAAAAGGGTTTGGGTGTTTCTAGGGTAGGTAGGATTTTTATCTGGAGGTGGCCGGCTGGGCTTTCGGGCCTGGCTGGCGGCCTCCCAAAAATAATTTGAATATTTTATTTATTAAAAACGAGGTTTTTGTAAACCGTATTTAGACAAACCAAAAATATCCAGAGACCCGGGTTTTGATTTGAAATAAAGGCGGGGACTATTTAGAAAATAAAGTAGGCTTTTCGAAAATAGTTTTAGACAAACAAATGCATGTTGACATGACGATGCTCAAATGCAAGGTGGCATGATGACATGAGCATGCGGTCATGATGATACAATGCACAAAAACAGCGCGATTTTCTAGTAGTGGTTTTAGCGGGATGCCACAATTCGACACCACTAACAATGGATCTCGCCCTCGAGATCCGCCTCATGGTACCGGGAAGAAGATCGGTGATCGGATTCTTTATGCTTCGTGTAGATTCTCGCGACACCACTAACAAGAGGTCGATGGCCGTGATCGTCGAGAGAACACTCCGGAAACAAAGGGCGAAGGTAGAGGTATCCATAAATAAAACCACCTCTAACTTCGATAGAAAAAGAACCGATGCATTCTCATCCACTTTAATGTACACGAGCAAATAGAGTGAGTAGTCGGCATGGGGGCCAACCCATCACGCACCCAAACTATTACTCCGCACAATCGGCAGAAAAGCGTGCAACCATTCTCGGAATCAGACTGAAGATCTCGACAATCGAGGTTTGGAAAAATAAAAGAGTGATGCAGACTCAGCATCGGATCTGGCGTAGATGATGTCGTCGCGTCGAAAAACACCAGAAGGCACAAAAAAGGAACAGAGAGAAGTCCAACAGATGAAGGATTCCTCAGATAGCACGAAGACCGGATGTAGAAGCACCGTTACCAAAGGAGGGAGCGAAACCCTAAAGGTACGACGGAAAACCCAACCACGAGAATCCTGGACTCGAAGAAAGATAAGAGAGTAGAATCAAAACACGCAGAGGTAAGAGGAGAATAGCAGAGGGGTAAGGAGTAAAATCAGACCTAATCAGATCTATCCCACCGATTTTGCAAAAATAGTTTTGACAAGCTACTTCGGTCGTTAGCTAGGTTATCCTACAGGCTGGACTTGTGGGGTATCGCAACTGTTGAGCTCTGATACCACTCTGTAACACCCTCGAATCGGCCATATGCAAGTTTTAGCGCTTTCCGCCAAACCCGCATAGAAATAATTCAAGGACGCCCACCAGGCACTTTCGTGTGGTGGAAATCAAAGTAATACCATTACACAACAGTCCTCGATGGGACCCACATAACAGATATATATACAACACGACTCCATGAGTCAAGAATACAGATATACAGTACAAAGATCCAAATCACCTTGAAAACGATAGAGCGTCCGTCTACGGACAAGATGCAAATGGGGCTAAGAGCCCTGAAGAATAACCAATGGCGTCCATAACCCTGCCCAGGCCAAGCCGAAAGGGTAACCCTGCTAACGACGACGATCTCAAACCTGCTAAAACAAAAGGGGTGCCGACAAAGGGCAAAGGAAAAAGAGGAGCGCCAGTACTGAGGCCAGTACATGGCGAGGCTAGAATTCGGCGGCTCTCGCCTACATAGGTATGGTGGGCTGGAGCGGTAGCGCAGCGGCACTAAACAACCTATAGAGACTTGAGACAACTGGCGGTTATCAGAGAGGGGTAAGAAAGACCTATTCGGATCCAACCTGAAGCTAACACCAAACAAACCCATCCTGACATTTCTCCCTCGATACCAAACGAGGAAGTCAGGCCAAGGAACTCACACAGTTGGCAATTTTACTCATTCCATTATAGTTGCAGCAATTACTAATCAGATATAGATAGCATGAGTCATCCTGAAGCATAAGTAGTGGGCAGTTTTAGTTACCATTCCGTTGTAGTTGGAGCATTATTAGTCAGATATAATTGTCCCGAGGAATCCCAAAACCCAGCAGTGGTTGGCATTTTTATCATATTCCATTGGAGTTGCAATACTTACTAGGCATATATAACAAAACAACCCAGATCCAGCAGTTGTTGATATTTTTAATATCCATTCCATTGTAGTTGAACATTATTACTAGTCATATATTAAGTCAAGTTTATAGCACTACTTTAGTTATGCTTGTCTATGATCGAGATACTGTGCTCCAAGTCGTCCATAACCGTGGACACGGCTTTCAGAAAGTTTTACCCTGCAGGGGTGCACAAATAGCAACACACACTCGATCAACCTCGGAAAAACCAACTCAAAACCCAACGAGGCATTCACGACAAAGCGATCACAAGATTCAGAAATATTTCAGGGGACCACCCCACTAAGCTACCCGCAATGAAGTTGGCCGGCTCCGGAACAGACCCAGGGTTTGTGACAATGGCTGTAAACGACTGGGAACCTGAAAGTGTGACTGGGCTTGTCGATACCGCGAAAACATTCCACGATCCAAAACAGTACAGGTGCTCCACGCACAATCTTAAATAAATCAATAAAGCATGGCATAAGTACAGGATAGTAATAAAGCCCCAAACTACTTTGTGGCCCCAAGAAATAGAAATGAATCAAGCTCTGGCTCAGGAGGGTCCATAAGGCCTCCCGGATGTGGATAGTGCAAAAAATCAAGGAACAGGTATCAAGTACTCGGGGTCCTACGGGACACAAGTGAGCGTGGAAGAACCAAATAACATCTATTGCCCACCGATGCCTCTGCATTAGTTATATCTAGCATTCTAATAGTTGTATTTAAAGTCATGATCATCTCCACCAATAAGCATCTGCCAGTATTTCAACAACTGTGGTACTTGGCAACACGAGATCGCACCTGAGCAAGCAACTACGACTCGCAAGGCCAGCTATCTACCAAACACAGGTAATGGGAGGTGTCCAAGGCAATATAGAGGCTGCACGGGATATAACTGGTACGGAACACTAAAGCATCGCGACACGGATAGCAATAGATCAACAGGAGGAAATAAAGACTATAAATGCAAAATAGGTAGAAGGGGAAGAGATGCTCGCCTGGGAAACACTGCCGAAGGTTCATATCCGGAGAACTTGTCGATACTCGCATCAACTCATCGTCCTAATCCGCGAAGAAGCAAACACTAGAAGAAGCACCGGATGCAATATTTAATACTTTGACAGAAGATCCGGCATGCTTATGATATGATGCATGGCATGGCACAGATGTGTTTCGATTAGGCAATATTAAGCGGAACCGGGGTTCCGACAATTAATTATATGGTTCAAGTTATTTGGCAACCCCGCAATTTAAATGTTGTATTAATAGGGCGAAACATGGCATCGGTTCGCTACATCAATTTAAATGGAGCCGATAGAAGACTAGAATAGCCCGCATATAGACTCCATATTTAATTATGAGGTGAATCAGCAGAATGCCCCCAACCCACAAACAGGTATGTATGCATGAGCAATTTAATATGCGATAGTTGATAATGTCATATTATAAAAAAAAAGGGGCTTAGGATAACACATCTGGGTTCGGACGATCTTGGGGTTCGATGTGGTTCGGGGTCCGGTCTCAGGGATCCAGGGTTTGACGGGGATCGATCTCGGCGGGAACGTTCTCGGACAACGGAGTAGATCTTGGCGTTCCGAGACGAAGGACTTGGTTCGGCGTCGGGGGGCATCGAATTCGCCCTGGTCGGTGTCGATCTTGTCGTCGCGAAGATCTTGTCGGGTCCGCGCCATCGAGTCGGTCTTGGCATCCGGGGTGAAGTACTTGCGTATCCGAGATGAAGCGCTTGTCGTTCCGTGTGGCGATCTTGGCGGTCATCGGGTCCGAGAAGAAGATCTTGGCATCCGGTCCTCGGGCATCGGTGTGGGAAGAAGGTCTTGTCGCATCCGATGGATCGGTCCTCGGGGCCGAAGAACTTGGCGCGCCAGGGTTCGGTCTTCGGCTCGTGCCGGGGAACTTGACGTCCGTGTAGGAGAACTTGTCGCATCCGTGTAGGAGACCTTGGAATTCGTGACGAAGTTCTTGGTGGGTTCGGGCTTCGAATGCGAGGTGGTGATCTTGGAGTACCGAGGTTCGTGGGTTCGTCTTCAAGCCTCCGGTACCGGTCTTCAGATAACGCGGGTTCTCGGCGGCAAGTGGTCTCGTGGACGAGCTTGGATAGGCCTCAGAACACGGTACATGGCTTCTCGGACTTGGTCTTTGGATCCGGGAGAAGAAATCACTGGGTTCGGATGTGAAGATCGTCGGGTACATCAGGTTCATGACGTGCTTGCGGCATGGTCTCCCTACGTATTTGTTTTGACACCGAAACAAAGGCATCGGGGCTTGGGGGCCGGCGAGACGGGGCATCGAGAAGTCTTGCAGGGGCACCGCAGAGGCGATGCGGCGCTACTCATGGTAGATGTTCATGGGATGGGGCTGGCGGAGCCGAGCGTCCGAAGGCCGCGGCGGCGCAGGGCCGTGTGGCTGGCCCGGGGTGGAGGCGTACTTGGACGCAGACGGGGCGGTAGTGCAACACTAGGCGGAGGACGACGTCGAGCTTGGCGGTGATGGGCCCAAAGTGAAGGGGATGGGCTCAGGCGACGAGGAGCTCGAGGTGGCGGAGGGGATTGAGGCACGAGGCGCTGCTGCGAGGGGGAGGTGGCCGACAGAGGAGGCCGACGCGGCTCAGCTCGGGCGGCCGGAGAGGAGGCACCGACGGCGGCGGACGGAGGACGGGGTGGAGGCGGCTGACGAAGGGGCCGATGGTGGCGGAGCTTGGCGACCTCGGGGAGAGGGGCCCGGGGACGCGGCGAGCGGCGACGGGGGTTGGTCGCGGGCGCTGGCCCTAGAGATGGGATCGCCCGGCGAGGAGGAAGGCGCGTCGGGGTAGGTGGCGACCTCGGCCGGAGATGGCGACGCAGGGGCGGCAGAGCTCGCTAGGCTCGGGGCGGGCGCGCGGTCAGCCGACGCGAGGAAGAGGCGGTGGCGAGACGCGGGTCCTGGCGGCGGACGGTGAGCAGAGGTAGGCGTGGGGAACGAGCGGGAGGGGGACGGGGATGAGGGAGAGAGGGACGAGGGCGGACGTCGTGGTGGGGCCGCAGGGTAGGCAGCGTCGGGAGTTGGGATTTGGTCCCAGGTGGCGACGCGCGGGCGGGAAACGACCGGGCGGGGCGGGATCCCGAGGCGGGGAGTTGTCGACACGAGGGAGCGGGGCAAGTGGCCAGCGCGTCTACCGCGGGTGGACGGCGGGGTAGGGCCCAAGCGTCGGAGAGGCTGGGAGTTGGTGGGGCGGGAGAAAACGCAGAGGAGTGGGGCCAGCGGGGCTGCAGGCGGCGGGGATCGGTGTGGGCTTGGCCCAGGTGGACCAGCAGGTGGCGGCTGGGTGGTGAGGTGGAGGAAGAAGGGAGAGGGGTTGGTGAGGTGGCGCGCTGCTATAGGGCGGGGTGAGGTGGAGGGGGCTGGGTAGGATTAGGGGTAGGGTATTTGGTAGAAAAGGGTTTTGGTGTTTCTAGGATAGGTAGGATTTTTATCTGGAGGTGGCCGGCTGGGCTTTCGGGCCTGGCTGGCGGCCTCCCAAAATAGGTTTTTGTAAACCGTATTTAGACAAACCAAAAATATCCGGAGACCCGGGTTTTGATTTGAAATAAAGGCGGGGACTATTTAGAAAATAAAGTAGGCTTTTCGAAAATAGTTTTAGACAAACAAATGCATGATGGCATGACAATGCTCAAATACAAGGTGGCATGATGACATGAGCATGCGATTATGATGATGCAATGCACAAAAATAGCGTGATTTTCTAGTAGTTGTTTTAGCAGAATGCCACAGGTATAATTGAGCACAAAAGCTATCTAGAATCAAACACACCCAAGTGAACACATGGGGAGATTTATCTCATGTGAGTCACCGGAACTGCCGTTGTCTCGCCGACCGTCAGCTGCATGCCTCCATCACGTCATGCGGCGAGACTAAATACACCTTTCAGCCAAGAGTTCTCGCAATATTCAGTTCTGCCACTTAAGCGAAAGAAAATTGGGCTGCAGGAAACTTGAAATAGATCAATATTACAATACAGAGAAGATACGCCTTGTCCATATCAGGTACATATGAAATATACTTGAAAACAATGAGGATTTAGTAGATCTTGACCTTTCCATTGCTCAGCGTTCTCCAACTGCTTCTGTAACTCAACCAGTAATTTTTAGCACTACTAAGCATATAAAATTCAGCGCCATGTACCATTGCAAAAAACTTCTCATATTATTGAATGATCCATGCACACAACCAAAGATTCAGAAAAATATATACTACCGTTTGCAGCCAAAGAAACACAGTATATTGTCATTGGTACCCGTCTCCATGACATTCAGTTTACAAACGTAGAGTAGGTGTCATCCTTCTTCAGAAATTCCTGCAGCTCCTCCCGTCTAAACGCACATATTTTCTTCTTGGTCGTTAGTGTCCTCTACTGCCTACTAATCTTCAATTTTTTCAAGCTCCTGACGTTAATTTATACAATGCAATGAATACAAGGTTAACTATCAAAAGGAAGTACTGCCTACTAATAAATCTTGTAAACAATAGAGATTATATTTTGCTCTAACCTCCTCGGAGAGTAAAGAATAGCTCACTGGAACTCCCAATCATGCCAGACCACCGGCACAAGACTCCTTGGTCGTTAGTGTGCTCTACTGCCTAGTAATCTTCATTTACTCAAGCTCCTGACGTTAATTTATACAATGCAATGAATACAAGGTTAAATATCAAAAGAAAGTACTACCTACTAATAAATCTTGCCTACTAATAAATCTTGTAAACAACAAAGATTATATTCTGCTCTAACCTCCTCGGAGAGCAAAGAATAGCTCACTGGAACTCCCAATCATACCATACCACCGGCACAAGAATCCACACAATGTTGATTCAGATCCTAGAAGAGGACAGAGACATTTCTTTATCTTTGGGACAAGAACAATGTTAGTAGAACTTTCTCCGGAGGGTGATTTGGCCGGCCATGACACATCCGAACCGATGACAGAGGGTGTACATGGAAAGATTTCAGACAAATGCCCATTTGAACATATCTATTTGACTACCAAAGAAACTTTTCTATCTTTCCTACCAGTTCAATCCGAATGCCCTGCAGGGTTTGCGACAAATATTGTGAAGTACATTGAGGCTACGCTATGCATTTTAGACCTCCCAAACTAAAATTCCTCATATGCAGATCTCTGAACTTGTGAACTGAAACAAAGATCATGATATATGTGAATTCTGAAACTACACAGAAGTATGCGCATATTATGTCTCTCCTAAGAAAACAATTACATGCTCCATTCAGAAGTCCAAAATTATTTGAACATACGGACAATCACTTTGGAATTGGGGAAGTACAAAAAAATCATATTAAGATGAGGCTGCCGATTAAGCGAGTGAAATACAGGACATCGTCAGACTCAGTCATATTTGACAATTAACTTCCCATATGAATTCTCCAGCTGCAAGAAATGCACTCATGAAATCTCAGCATCAAATAGACCAAAACCAACCGAAACATGAATAGACCAGCCAGATCTAGTCTACCTTCAGGCTTGCTGAGTCGTGGTTAGGGCCTGGGCGTGGACGACCATGGAGATCAAGACCAAGGATGCAAGGGGTGTACTGAAAGACGTCGTTGTCCACCCTCCGGAGAAGCCTCATCGCGCGCCACTGGTCGGGAAGAACAAGCACGCCGCATCGCACGCTGCCGGTCTTGAAGACTAATCACGCCGAGGCCGCGTGCTCCACATAGACATCATGGTGAGCCGCACCAGGATGCTCTTGCTGGCGCCGCCGCGGGGGCATGGGGAGCCGGCCGACCATCCTCCGGTGGGGTCACCGCACGGAGCAGCAGCACGCCTGGAGGCCATGGACGCGGGTGTCTTCACATCCCAAGGACATGAGCCGTGCGACGCAGTCGTGCTGCGGGAAGCAGGAAGCGCCGCGCCTGGAGGCCATGGACGTGGGTCGCCGCATGGAGTAGAACCGTTCCTAGAGGTCATTGCATTGGGCATGCTGCTCGACGCGGGAAGCGCCTTCAGCGACCTCGTCATGGAAGCCGCGCCGAGGCCACGGACAAGGGCGCCGCCATTGGGGATCGTGAGGGAGGCGGATGGCTCGGGAGTCGGAGAGTGATTTTTTAGGGGGGCGGGAGGAGCGGAGGGGAGGAGAAGCTCCGTCGGCGGGAGGTCGGGAGGGGAGGGCGGCGGGGAGGAGGTCTAGAGGGGAGGGGCGGCGGTGGCACTGGAGTCGGGAACAATGGGGATCGATGGGAGTGAGCGGGCGACGTGCGGGATACCGGGATGCCTCGGTTAACTTTGTGGTGCCAACGTGGGTAATTACACCGAAAAGCTAGGGGCAAAATCATCATTTAGCGGCAGACGGGAAAATTGGCTGGTTGACCGAACGACGTGAGTGTAAATAATAGTATAGATATCACTACCCCATATAGTAGGCTCAATTACATAATTGTATAACAGTGATAGCAATGATCCTGCCCCCATATTGTATGCCAAGATTCCAAAACGGACCCCCCAAGTTCGATACAATCAATGTGTCACCCTATAAACACAAAACGAAAAATGTCAAGGAAATACTTTGATATAGCCAACAATAGTAGCACCAACTGATTCAATTGCAATGAAACCTTCTTTCCACTTTTCAAACAACGACAGGTTTAGTAACAACAGTAGTGTCAATTGAAAACTGAAAACATAAAACAACATTGAAAATAATTATGTCAGCAATTTATTTTTGTTTCAGTTATCGAGGAACAATGAATAAGATGAAAAAGACATACTTGAGTATTACACCTCTATATGAGGTACCTATAAATTGACCCATGGCCTGCCGGCAGGGAAAGTAAGCGTTGATCAGCACAAAAGCAACAAGATACAGATAATTCAAGAAACTGTCCAAAGTATCACTTCTGCAAGAGTATAAGTGTAGTTTGAACACAAAGGAAAATTTTAATGGTGGATGACCACTTACAATAGAATAAACCCCAATCTCTTGAAAAATCCTGTTGCGTGCCAGTGCCTAGCTGAGTATTGTGGGTATCTTGGCGGCAGCACCTGTAATCAACAGAAGGAGCATATGATCTGTATTTGAAAAGGCAGAGCTACAGAAGCACAATAGAAGTCTCACTATTTTGATTGAACTAAAAACAAATGATATCCTACAAAAGAATCGAGTAATCGACTTATCTTCTAAACCCAATTATACACAGCAGACGACAAATGATGATTCTAGTCCTGGTATATATAACTGAGCTTGAAAGAATCCTCTAGGCCCTATCTCCCACAAAAGTATTCATCCATGTCGTGGTAAAAAAATAGCTCCGCTTGCAGGTCTTTGTGAAACATAAGCGTTATATCATACTCCATATTAAACTGGTAAAATGAATATCTGATATACTATGCAATAACATGCATAACAAAATATTGTATGAAGTGCAGGTCATTGCCCCCAGCCAAACAAGACTGCAAGAGCTCTGATTCCTCAAGGTATGTGTTCAAATGCAGGGCAAGAGACAGAGGAAGATGTCAAACCTGATCCAGTCGTGGAACTGCAGTGAAGATGTCGAGCTATGGGCGGCTGGAGGGTGCACGGTACGTCACGACGGCGGCCTCGCGTGTAGGGAGGCGCGGGTGTCACATGCCAGCGGGAAGGCTGTGGGTCCTCGCGTGGAGGTTCGCGCGGGGAGCGGCGCCGACGTGCCGTGCATGTTATCGCTCTCACCGACGGGCTTGGCATGAGGGTGAGGGCTGGCGCGGCGGCAGGCTCGGCGGACGTGGTGCATCTCCCGTGATTTCATATGATTTGAAATGAACCAAATATAATACACAAGGTCATCGCTTCTTACCTCTAGCACAACAGGGGTAAAAAGATCTGGTTTAATCTAGCAGTAGACATCATTAAAAGCACAAGAACTAACCCTTCATCTCATTCATAAATCAAGATCATGTCGCCGACGCACGCCTTCGAGCCGCTATCCTGCGCCACCAATCCGCCGCCACACTACGACCTCAAGCCACCGCGCACTGGTCATCCATCGCCAGCGCCTGCACTCGAGACACCCTTGTCCTGCTCGCCCTCAGGCCACGCGGCCATAGGCACCCGTCGGCGGGCTGCCTAGAAACCTCCACGTATGCGGACGCGACGGAAGTGCTGGTAGGAGTGGGGCTTACAAGTGGCTAGGGCATGAGGACGGCGGAGCGTCCGGCGTGGTGCGAGGATGGAGGGGAGAAGCCGCGGCGGCACCGGGAGGCGTGAGGGCGGAGGTTAGGAGGCGGCGATGGAGGCAGGAGCGCAACACAATTGAAGGGGAGAGAAATTAGCCCTATTAATTAGGGTCAGTTTTTTTTCCTGGAACCAATAATAACGATGAGGTCGAGGAAAGTGGGGTGCGGGTTCGGTTCGTATCCTTCTGCGGGATAAGTTTTCGTCCGACGCCTCAAACTGCTAGGTGCACCCAGGAATTTGATCAGGCTAAGCTAAGACGTTAGATTATCTGAAGTGGGCCTTATTGTGTGGTTGTCTTTCGTCCATGTGTGATTTCGGGTACATCAAGCAAAAATTTTGTTTGCTCCTTTATAGTTAGTAGAGATGCTTGGTGGGCTGATCTCATATATGGAAATTAGATAGCTAGGACCACAAAGAAAGATGAAAATAAAACATTTTGGTTAAGTTAATGTTTTACTATAAACATCAGGCAATCCTGCTTGCTTCATTTGGCCACTTTGTAGCATTAAAAGTATTCAGTGATTCCAGCTAATAAAGTAACCACACTAAAGGAGACCACTTAATGGAGCTAAATTAGGCATAACCTTTTAGTGTATTAATTTACAGGAAGAAATCTAATCTCAAGAATTGGCTATTGCAGGAATTTCATTAATGGATGATAAAAATCTGGAAGAGAACATCGACTATCAACTTATCATATGATAGGTCACCATGCATCACTTCTTTTATTCTTTTGGTTAGTAAGGAGTGGATGCTTCAACAAACTCACGTTGAACTATTGAACCGGAGGATCATATGAAAAGGAAGTTTTCACAAGTGTTTTCACTCCTATTTCAGTTGGAAATCGAAAATAAGCTTCAGCGCTAGTTGATATTATTCAATATGATGAATACAAAACCGAATCTGCATCTATGTCCAACTTTCTTGTATAAAAACTATTTCAAGAACCTGAGATATGGATGATGTACCATCACACGCTGTATTACATACCGTTAACAGGCAAACTATTGAATTATGGCCATAAGGATTAGGCACTTATGGCGGCCGGCAGCAAGCAGACTCGACTCCTGTGACTATTCCAGGTGAATACTTGGTTACCTTGGTTCTGGAGACATCCATGACAGACTTGAGACATGGAGACAGTGGAGGACAACCCACTCAGAAGCGATAACAGATTCAATAGAAGGTCGCAGATAGTTCTGGCCTCCGTCACGGAGAGCTCATGGGTCCTAGCACTCAAGCGTGTACAGGTTGTCCCTCCGGACCTCACTATTGCCGAACTTCAAGGTGTGTCACAGCCTCGATGCGGCTGGCACACTGGCCGGTGGCCGCCATCTCAATCCTCAGCCAAGAGAGGAGCTGTGATACACAATGCCAATCATTATGATTGTAGGTTTGTTGTCATGAACCACTAAGTTTTGTTGGACAGAGACCATTGTTGCATTCTAAGATGTCACATATAAGCAATGCTACAACTTAAGGCTGATATTGTGTCAGCTAATTAAACAACTACACTTGAAATGATTGGGATTGTAAGAAATTGAAAAGCAGAGGACCAACAGATTGTGGATTCAGAGAAGGTAAGTAAACGATCCAAAATTTGTGTAACCATATGCGGCATGTCTGTGCCACCCCATGGCATGGTCGCCTGGTCCCCGGGCTAGGAAGAATTGCCCTCTATTGTGCCTTTCTTGCTACTGCCGTGAGAGAGGAAGCAGGATTGGGGACTAACCAGCGGAGATCCCACCACGTCCCTCCTTTGCTGCAGTGCGAGATGAAGAGGGGAAAGGGGAGGACCAGAGCTCTACCAGCCGCCGTGGACAACGAACATGGGCCATGGATAGAGCAGGGTGGAGCAGATTGCGGCCGTCATGGCCATCCAATGGTCTGACCCGAAGAACATCCACCGCGGTTGAGGGCTGGAAACCCTAGCGCAACGGTTCTACCGAGCGCGTCGGGGCAAGGGTTAATTGGTGGAGGAGTTGGCCGGTGCGGCGGGCGAGCGACCGTGAAGGAGAAGGCGGAGGCATGGGATTGGGCGCTGGCAGCGAGATGGGATGGGAATAGGAGCAAGAGGAGGGCGTGGGGTTGGGGAGTTGGGGAATCGGGAAAATTTACCAAAGAACCGCCTATCACGAAATACGTGTATCATTTACGCGGAGCGAGAAAGCTAAGTCACTGACAGTGCGACCAGATCAGACGCAAACCATTGGAGCAAGCACGGGCCCTCAAAAACAAGGAGCTTAGAGTAGGTTGGTATTAGTGGGAGTATCATAGCTAGTATCATGAATGTTATGTTAGCAAAAATCTGATGTGGCACAATAATTAATGAAGAAAGAGATGGTTAAAGTATCATAGGTAGATATCATATCATAGCATGTAAAACTAGAAAATCCTCATACAAATAAATCTTGTACACAATTTTGTATTGAGATTCTACAAATCATTAAATATAGTACTAGTATGTTACTACTCCCTCTCTCCCAATTTAGAATGCATATAACTCTTGACCCGCATACCAAGGACCCCATGCAAATGTTGTGGAGAGAAAGTTGTGGACTGAAATACCCCTCCTAAAATTGATATGCATGCAGCGCTGAGCAGCTTCCTCCATTAATACGAACGCAGTCATTGGTCAATGCTTCCAACGATCTCTTCGGTCTCCACCCGCTCTTCTTCCCACATTTAAAACCATTAGCGTGCTAAGATTTTTTAGTGTCTACTGCAAGTTGGCCATTTAGCTGCAAATTTCCGTTTGATTTTCATTAAGAGCTGCACATAGGCGGGAACTAAAACATGGCACCGTTGTTGTAGAATTCAAATGGAATTTTTGGTCTTCCTTCGCCGCACTCTATAAATAAGGCTATGGCGCCCTTGAGCCGATCTGCTCACCTTCCTTTCTTTTTCTCTCCTTCTATCTCATGGACACCAATCGATTGGGACAATGTTGAAGACCAGTACGACGTTGAGCATGTCCATGGCAACACTGTAGCCAGAAGCAGCAAAGGGTCTACAAGCACGCATATGCGGCTTGGGCATATCGGCTGTGGCGGATCCAAGGCTCCAAGCTAGGCCAGGTGTTCCCGGCTGTGGGAAAGCCGCGCGATGTGTTCCCGGCAGCTAGCGGCCAAGCCGGGCGACGGCCAAGATGAGCGAGGCGATCCATGCGACTCCGGGCATGGTGGAACTGGGCGAGCCATGCCAGGTCGCGGTGGCGGCGGGCATGCACTACCGAGGACGCAGACGTCCTAGCCTTTCCGGTCGAGGGCATGGTACGGTCAGCTTGCCGTGGTCGCGGACGACTAGGCCTTTCCGGCGCGAGTGGTACTGGCCTAGGCGGAACAGCTGACTTTAACATGATGGGCAACGTTTTGTAATTAATGCATGCAGCTTTGCTACTAGGGGCAAAAGTGTCCGTTTAACGCTAATATAGGATCTCTTCACAATACGCATCCTAATCTGGAAATTGGTAGAAAAAATTATACGCATCCTAAAATGGGAGGAAGGGAGTACCATATGATATCATGCACTATGGAGATAGTACCATACACTAGTATCATATGCATGATACTAGTAGTATGATACTACCACTATGACCAGCCTTAGAGCATCACTAGTAGTACCCCTAAACCCTTAAATTCTCAAAGCAGTTTAAGGGTTGAGAAATGGCATTTTTTGGCACTTTTAAGGGTTCAAAAACAGGAGCAAAGACTAGAACCCTCAAATCCTTAAAACTGAGGGTTGAAGGCAGAGACTAGAACTCTCAAATCCTCAAAACTATCATTTGACATATCACAATTTTCATCATCTCAATAACGGTTTGAAAAAAACAATAATCATTCTAGTTATTATTACAACATCAAATAGTACTTTCAGGCACATAATAATCATTCAAGTTATTACAACAATGTTTTTACAAATAACAATAATTGTTCGAATCAAATAAGACATAGAAAAGTAAAACAAAGATAGATCATGGGCCTTGGCGTCGCCCATCCAACTGCCAATGGTGCTCTACTAGATCATCCTGGAGCTGATCATGAGTTTTTGCATCCTCAATCTTACGATGTGCTTCAATAAAAGCTTGTATGCGACACGGGTTTCTTTCCGGTTGCACACGGATACCAACATTGTCATAGAAACAAGGCAGGTTTAACCCTCTCTCATCCTCGAGGATCATGTTGTGTAGAATCACACAACATTTCATTATGTTCTCCAATGTTTTTTTTCCCAAAAACGAGATGGACCCCAAACTATAGCAAACCTAGCTTGCAAAATACCGAAAGCTCTCTCATTATCCTTGCGGGATGCCTCTTGTGCCTTGGTGAAATGAGCCTCTTTTTTACTTAAGGGCACCCCATTTTTCTCCTTGATGGACTTCACAAGAGTTGCCCACTCGGGATAAATGCCATCGGTGAGATAGTATCCCATTGAGTACTCATTGTCCATGATTTTGTAGTTGCAAGTTGGAGCATCCCTAAAAACTATACAAACAAAGGAGATCTATTGAGCACATTGATATCATTGAGTGTTCCCAGCAAACCAAAAAATGCATGCCAAATCAATGTGTCCTCCGATGCTACGGCCTCAAGCACAATTGTTGCATCCTTGCTTTTACCGCAATACATTCCTTGCCATGACTTTGGGCAATTTTTCCATGTCCAATGCATGCAATCAAGACTACCAAGCATCCCCGGCCATCCCCTTTTTGCATTCATCTCCATCAATATCTTTGTATCTTCCTCGTTGGGTTCCCGTAGATACTCATTGCCATACAACCGGATGACCAATTTTGTAAATCTACGGACGGACTCTGTGGTTGTATCTTGCCATACTCGGCGGTATAGTCTGCGGGTATGCCATAAGCGAGCACACGCATTGCACCCGATATCTTTTGGTACCCACTAAACCCCATGATACCGGCGGCAGATCTACGACACTTGAAGTAATCTGAGGCGGCCTCACAATCGGTGACAATCTTCACAAACAAACTACGGCGCATTCGGTACCTTCTCTAGAAGAGGCGAGGTGGGTATGTCGGAGACTTCTTCGCGAAGTAGTCTTGCATCAGTTGCTCGTGTCCGAGAGCGCGATTCCGGTAAATAGTGACTCGCCCCATCTTTGGCCCTCTCCTCTGATCCATCAGCTTCGCGCGGTCTTCAAACTCTCGCACGTCGAGGAGGAGGCCCATCATCTCGACATCGTCGTCTTGAAGAAACTCCTCAATGTCTGAATCATCCGACGACAACCAACCGGAATCATCGGACAATGACATGGAGTCGTCGGTGGTCACCTCCATCTACACAAAACAACAAACAAAAAATTGTGAGTGCTAGCAATGAATAAAAGAGGGAAAATGAAAAAAAAGGAAAAATAGGCATACCTCGGGGCAGCGCGGCGGGTCGGCGAGGAGAGCTCGGGGCGGCGCGGCTCGGGAGCGCTACGGGGGGCGGGAGGCGGTGGGGAAAGGCGGTCCGGCGGCGGAAAGTGCGGGGCAGTGGGCGGAGGGTGGCGCGCGTCGACGGGAGGCGGGGGCCGGACGGAATGGCGCCTGGCGGCTGCCGGCGGCTCGGATGGGAGGAGGCGGGAGGAAGGAGGCGGTGAAATTTCCCTCCCGCGTGCGCGTGGTCGAGGAATAGGGGTTGGACAGGTTAGGGGCCTCCAACCCTCACTTGTACAGGTTAGGAGGGAGAGTAGGGGTTGGGCCTGTAATTTTTTTTGAGGGTTCGAGGGTTTAGGAGTTCTAGTCTACGGGATTTTTCGATCGCAATCTGTAAAAAACGGTTATTTTCGAGAGTTTGAGGGTTTATGGGCTCTGCTAGTGATGCTCTTAGAGGATATCAAACAAACAAGCCTTGGCGTGGCGTACTGTATCTTCTTATTTCGCTCATATTCCCATCAATGTGAAAGACACCAAAATGAGAAAAAATAAAATTTGGCAGATGACGATTATGATACGTTCCAAAAATGGCGGTTCCTTGCTGCGGTTGTCCATCATTGGCCGGCTCCATCGTTTCCGGAGAAAACGCAGCCAGCAAATCCCCTCCTTTAATTTCCTTCCCCGTTCGAACACCAACCGACAAATAACTACTACCAAATTAACCACCCGCCCCTCTATTAACCCGCGACCACCTAATTCCGATCGCTATTTTCCTCCCCTCCCCGTCCCCTTCGCACCCGCGCACGCACGCCATGAGGCCACCGCTCGTCGCCTGCTTCGCCGTCCTCCTCGCCGCCGCGGCGGTGGCACCTCCTGCCGGGGCTGTGTGCGTGCCGCGCACGCCCGGAGCGGCGGGCAAGATCCTGGCTCCCGCGAAGGTGCCGACGCCCCCGAAGCCCACGCCGCCGAAGCCCACGCCCGTCGCCCCCGTCGGCGACATCGTCAAGGCCATGTGCGCCAAGGCTGATGACCCCAAGTTCTGCCAGGATTCCATCGCGAAGCAGCCCCCGCTGCCGGGCGGGAAGAAGCTGGACGGCCCCGGCGTGCTAAAGCTGGCCATGAACGCGGTGCGGGCCAAGGGGGCGGAGGCCAAGAAGATGGCCCTGGCGCTCGCCGCCGACCCCAAGACGCCCAAGCTGGCGGTGGGCCCGCTTAACGACTGCGCCGAATCGTACGACGACGTGCCCTACAGCCTGGACGGCGCGGAGAAGGCCATTGCCGCCGGCGACCAGTACACCACCAACACCATGCTCAGCACCCTCGACACCGACGTCGAGACCTGCGAAAATGGCTTCCAGGAACGCGAGGAGCTCAAGAACCCCATGGCGAAGGAGGACGCCGAGCTCGGCCAGCTCGCCAGCGACTGCCTCGCCATCGCCGAGGCCGCCGGACTCATCGCTCCATCATCCTAGTGGAAAGTCGATCTCAAACATGCATGTTGAAAATTCGTGTCGATCAGATTGTACAACATTTTAAGATCAACAGATGTGTGCTTTCCTTTATAATAATTCTTGGTGTAGATCTGATTAACTCTTGAGGCCGATCACGATATGACGATGCGAGATAAAATAATTAACGAATCTGCTTCTGTTTCAGTTCCATTGCACGCGGCTTTCTCCTTCATGTTGTCGAAAAAAATACTACTCCTAATATCGTGTACAAATTAATAAGATGCATCACGAGGAATTTGTGGGTTTTATGCTTCTAGGAAGTACAGTAGCCCTGCCGGTGGCTTCCGTAAGAGCATATCTAGTAGATTCCGCAAAAGTGGTAGACTTTTACAGTTTTGGTTGAAAAATAGTCTTTTCAGATATTGTAAAAGTGATCAAAATCGCATTTTTTTTTAGTTTTCCGCATAACTACTCCGAATATATCAAGTTCACGAGTCTGTTTTTGAGGTAAATCGCAAACCGGTCAACGCTCGACGGGGCACAAATTTTAGCACCAACAGCTCCCATCATCCACAGCGCCACCGCTTCTGAAGGTCGATTCTATGGCGGGAAGGCTCGATTCCGGTGCCAATCTTCTATTTCCGACTAGTAGGTTCGATTCCCACATCTATTATCAGTTTCTGGCCGCCATAGTTGTCGACATAGTCGCAGCTCACCGGCCGGCCGAAACGGGAGCCGCAGCGAGCAGAGCAGGAGCAAGCAGCGCGCAGCGCATCAGCTCGTACGCATGCGGCAAGCAACGGATCGGATCAGCTAGTACGCATGCTGAGCAGCAAGCAACACATTTATACCTGTACGTATGCGGCAGCTCACCGGCTGACCGGAACCGGCCGCAATAGCTCGTCGGCCGGCTGCATGCACGCAGGGGCAGGGACGGCTGCATGCGAGATAAAATAATTAACGAATCTGTTTCTGTTTCAGTTCCATTGCACGCGGCTTTCTCCTCTATGTTCTCAAAAAAAATACTACTACCTAATATCGTGTACAGATTAATAAGATGCATCACGACGAATTTGTGGGTTTTCTGCTTCTAGGAAGTACATTAGCCCTGCCCCGGGGCTTCTGCAAGAGTTTTGGTTGAAAAGGTTTTCAGATATCGCAAAATGGTCAAAACCGTATATTTTTTTTGGCGTAACTACTCCGAATATATTCGGTTCTCGAGTCTGTTTTTGAGGTAAACCATAAACAGGTCAACGCTCGACGGGGCATAAATTTTAGCACCAACCGCTCCCGCTGTCGACAACGCCGCCGCTTCTGAAGGTCGATTCCATGGCAGGGAGTCTTGATTCCGGTGCCAATCTTTTATTTCCGACTAGTTGGTTCGATTTCCACATCTATTATCACTAACCGCTCCCGCTGTTGATAGCGCCGCCGCGGTCGATTCCATGGCGGGGAGTCTCGATTCCGGTGCAAATCTTCTATTTCCGACTAGTAGGTTCGATTCCCCACATCTATTATCGGTTTCTGGCCACTATAGTTGTCGCCATAGTCGCAGCTCACCGGCCGGCCGGAACGAGAGCCGCAGGGAGCAGAGCAGCACCAAGCAGCACGCAACGCATCAGCTCATACACATGAGGCAACTAGTACGCATGCGGCAAGAAGCGCATCAGCTAGTACGCATGTTGAGCAGCAAGCAACGCATCCGTACCATCTGTAAGTATGCGGCAGCTCGTCGGCCGGCCGCATGCACGCACGGGCAGAGACATGCGCGAGCGACGGGCAGAGGACCTGCACGCCTGCGAGGAAGACGACCCTGCGAAGAAGACGATGGAATATTCACGGAATATGCCGTTTTGCGGTATAGATATACGGGATAGGTTCTGTCAGACAATTTTTACCGTAAAACAGGTTTACGGTTTACCGCTAACGACTTTTGCGGTTCCAAGTTTTACGGTATCTGTTAGAGATGCTCTAAGTGCAGGTTGCGGAGCATATCTTGTCTGCCAAGGAAATCTGTTGATCCCCTTTCAAGAGGACCCGTGAGGGTAGGGATGAAAATGGAGCGGAAATGGGTGAAACTGAATGGTGTCATATTTGTTTTCATTTTTTTTGAAAAAGAAGAAACGAATACAAAAACGCCGGAAACAAAAACAGAATAAGATATTATCGGAAACAGATACAGACCAAATACGATGTAGACGCGGAAAGATGCAGATTTTACCCAGAATCAAGAGAACCCTGTAATCATGCAACAAATCTCAAGCATTCAAGAAAATAAAAGAAATAGTGTTCCCTATTATAGCATGGTGCTAGGTTTACAAGGGAATAAGGAAAGATAAAATATGGAAGCCTCCTCGAATGCATGAAGAGATTACATGGCCGTCGGTTTTGGGATGAGTAGCTTTGCAAGTTTAGCTTGACAAGGTCATGTAATGGGTTGGTTGGATTTGGACATGCACATCAACCCTAAAACGGAAATTCCATTCTAGATAGAAACGGAAGTTCCGTTTCCACATCTGTTCTACTAGAAAACATTGTTTCGCCGGAAAACACTGTTTTGTTTTCGTTTCCATTTTCGCCAAAAAGTCCATCATTTTTGTTTCCATTTTGCAAAATTCCATTTCCATTTCCGTATTTTCATTTTGTTTCCGTTTTTTCACGGAAAAGTCGGAAACTTTCCGCTCCACTTTCATCCCTACGCGAGGGCCTCGCGACAGGGCTAGGTGGATCCCGGAAAGGAAACTGCAACCCCTTTTCGGTAGGGAAACGTCAGTCGTGATGCTCCTCATCAGGCCCCGAGAAGAAAAGCACCATCAATGATGTGGTCGCGATCGCTTTACAACTTGGATCAGCCATGACAAGACCAGATGGAGCTACGTCAAGTCTGAGCTCTGTGCGGCATGGGCATCTCCACCTAGGTCATCACGTAAGCGCTACTCCTCTGATGAGTAGGGCAGGACAAAGAATGGAGAAAGACCCAATTGTATGCTACAACTAGAGGGAGTCTATGACTAAGCCGGAGTAGGTGCCCCCTAGCGGCCTGACATGGTAGGAGAAGACAAAACTCAGGTACAGAAAGGCGCTGAAACCAAAAGACAAAGACCAAGGGATAAGACGGGATGTTGGTGCAGTCTTATCACATGCTAAACCTCAATGCCTTTGTGAGGTAGATAGTTGTAGGCAGTGTGAGGATCCTAATCCATTTTGGTATCCCCTTTGGTTATTAAAGGAGGACCATGGCCCTGGTCAAGAGAGCTTTCTTTGAAAGGGGAACAAGGAGAAGCTGGATACACAGAAGAAGAAAGGTTCTAAGCTAGGGTAGGTGAGGAGAGCTCCAATATTTCTAGGATAGGAAGATCATCAATGGAGCACCATCAACAGTAGTTCATCCCTTGCTTAGGAACCCTAACAAGGGACTCTCCTCCCTGAAAAAATAATCATAGTTCATTCCACCATAAGAAATACGATTAGACATGGAAGATGTAGGGTTGTTAGCCTCTGAGCGGCCCGAACCTAGGTAAATGTCTTGTGTCTCTAAAGGAAACTCAAGATCAAGAATATAATTTATGCCCATTGCCGAACAAATAAACGGGGTATGAACTATTCTAGATGTCCGTGTTCCTACATATACGGTATCTATATGGCAAGGTAGCCACCTCACAAAACAGGATATCATGAGCCATCACTAATTCCTCTAGCCAGCATCTGATGGGATGTACCATGCATTTTGCAAGGTTCGCTCGCAAATCTGACGACGTGCCGAAGTAATCCACGATGGTCGCACATGCCTGTAGCCTGTAGGTCCATATGAGAGGTCCAAAGGAAAGTCATCACATCATTCACGTAGATCGAGGTATGATGATGCAACCCGCTATTGGCTATTAGCGAGAAAAGGTTCACCAAATAAGTTGTCTTGATCATATGGTGCAAGATCTCCATTACTATGAGGAAGAGAAGGGGAGAGTGGATTGTCTTGGCATGGGTGTCAACACCCGAATTTTTAATCCTAGATGCCTGTTATGCCATACCTCGCAATCCCAGGATTACCATTTTTGCGAGACATAACAGATTGGATATCACAGTATATCATCTATTATAAACCATAATAAGGTCTTACACAAATAAAGGATCTCATGATCCAGTCTTAATACAAACAAGCAGCGGAATAATAAGCGTAGTAGTGGGCTCCATCTTCAGTGTCACAGGCAATGCTGACGATGGGAGATGATCCTAGTTGTCATAGCCGTCCTATTGTCCATCTTCCTGATAGTCCTCCTCATAGTCTGGCCACGGGAATAGCCAGGGACAAAGCCATGAGTACTCTTTAAGTACTCGCAAACTATCACTAACAAGTAAGGTAGTTCTAGTAGGAATCTTAAGCTCTAGGTTTATTTGCAAAAAGCCAGATTTATCTAAACTGAGTTCAGAAGTAAAGAAAGCTAAATTAATTTTCTAATCACTTAAGTTGGGAACTTAGTTTTCATATTCACAACCCTGTTGTGGTCAAGTAAAAATCATAGTTCATTTCACAAGTCATTTTGAAAACATCTGACAATGGAATAGTATGGCCACTCCAACTGTCCATGACCGCGGACACGGCTATTCGAATAGTTTGACACTCTGCAGAGGTGGTACACTTTCACCACAAAATTCGATACATCCGTCAGGGATAACCCTGAATCATCATACTTAGTATGCGGATAATCAATCATAACCTTTCAATTACACACTCTAGTATAGGCACCTTCCCTATGAGCTTGGCCTCCCAGCCATGGCCATCTGCCATCCTGGGCACTGCATAGGTGGACATCATCAAGTGGTAGCCTCAGCTCAAACCTCTTTCGTGAGGGAACCCATACTAATGCATATAAACTTCCGGTTAAGCCTTACCCAATTTAGGTATTGTGATTGTACGGTAAAATTGGAATGGTATCGCATCCGAACCCAACCATCAGTTTTTATAAAGGGTTAAGGCTCATGCCTCAACATTTTCATCATCAAAATCCATTTGTGTTTCTCAACACATGTTAAAACATTTCAATAGAATGAAGCATCATTCCAAGGTTTTCATAATCATTTTCACCAAGTATTCCCATCTAAAGTGATAAAGTTTTATGCTTAGCGCTAGCCACTAAGGTTAAGAGTGTTCACTAATGAGGGGTGCTAATCTTCAATTTCATGCCATAGAATGACATCTAAGTATCACTAGATAGGTCTAGTTTTATACTCTTTGTGCTACCTATACGAAAAGTAAAGAAACTTTGGTAAAGTAAAAAGAATAAAGCTTCCAAGTAAAACTTGGGATTGGTATAATCAAAATGATATAACCAAAACATTCCTAATGCATCTTGCTTAGGTTAATACTTGCAAGGGTTAACTTGCAAGGTCTAACTTGCTTAGTAGTGATGGCTTGCCTTGATTGGTGCAGTGATTGAAGTTCTCTTCGTCTTCTTCGGGGTAGAACTCCTCCTCCTTGTAGACTTGGTCGGTATTATCGTCTATAAATGAATACGGGGTACACAATCACCAAACAATACTTAACTAAGTCTATTTAGCACACTAAGGCACACACACTTGATGATCTAGCATCATCACAATCATCACATGATTTAAAGAACTAGTTTCAATTATTTTATTTGATAAAAGTAATTTCTACTCATTGAAATTAATTAAGATTTAATATTCTCTAATTACAATATGGGATCATGTGGACACATGTCATCACCACATATTCTAAAACATGGGAATGTGATTTAAAGGGTTGGTCACATTTTATAAAGTTTAAGATTATATTTTAATAGATTTAAAGTGACTAGAAATGCCCTAATAGCATTCTTTTGGTACTAGTCCAATGTCACTGCAAACAAACCTAAATATTTTTATATATTCAGATAGAGATTGTCAAATGTGATTTTTGTGAGTTGGAATCAACTCAAAAGCTATTATGGTTGATTTTTGAAAAATGTTTAAAGTTGCAAAAGTCCCTGTCTTGTTATTTTTGCTATAGATTATCTCTAACTCCAAATGATTTAAATCCAACAGGCTTGGATAGATATTTTAATTACCTTTCTAGCAAAATTTTAATCATGCAATTTGGTTAAGTGAAACTATCTGAATTGATTTTTGAATCTAGGGACAAAATAAGATTTCAACTAAATTGGAAAATTCATATTTGAATTTCCAGGCCTGGGCGGGAACGTTAAACGAGCCGGCCCAACTGCACAGCACAGCGCAGCGTGCGGCTGACAGAGGGGGTCCACTAGTCAGCGACTTAAACTAAGCGAAGCGGTATAGTTTAACCTGAGCCGTGCGATTAGAAAGCAGATCAACGACGGAGAGTCATCGTCGATGACGAACTGCTTCGGTGAGGAAAAAGACCTAGCGCGGCGGTGGGGGTCTCACGGGGCTCACCTGGGCTCTAGATAGGGTCAGTGACGGGGGCAATCGACGTGGTCGACAACAGCGAGGCGAGGCGCGGTCACGGAGGGGCTTGGGGTGGTCGCAATCGATGGCGCCCTTCTCCTCCAGCAGCGGTGGGCTCTGGTGAAATTCCAGCGCGGTGGTGCTCTCCTTGCTCCGGGGAAAGGTGGGGAAGGTCAGTGAGGAGTGGGAGTCGAGTGGTGTGGAGAAATGGGGTGGAGAGGCCCTATATTTATAGCGCAGCGAGGGGACTGAGCGGTGCGGCGGTGAGCTCGACGGTGGCGTCGCTACAGGCGGCTAACGACATGGGCGAGGGAGTAGGACGGTGCGGTGCTCCCTGGCGGTTCTCTGGGACTTAAAGGTGAGGCGTGGGACGACGTGGTTCGGTCGGGAGCATGTGACGCTCTGCGCGGAGGCAGAGGTGCTTGCGGCGGCGTGCGGCAGCTGCGGGTCGCGCGGCGGCGAACGGGGGTGTCTGCTAGGGTGCGGTGATCATGGCGAGGCTACGCGTGCACGGTGAGGGCAAGGCGCGAGCTGGCAGGGCTGGTCGGACACGGCGCACTGGCGCGCTCTGGACACGATGCAGAGAGGCGGTGCGCGGCGCGACTAGGGTGGTCCACGGCTCGAATGGGTCTGTGGCCTGGACAGGGAGTGGCGGTAGGGTGCGGCGATGCTAGTGGACACGCTGGATGGGCGCGGGGCTATCTGGTGCGAGCTGGCCGTGGTCGGCTAGCGATGACCACAAAATGGCGGCGCTCCACTGTTCTCCACGGCAAAGGGGGGGCTTGTCTGCTGCTGCTAGACACTCAGGGGGACAAGGGGGTTAAGAGGGAGATCAAATGGTTGATGATCACTGTACAAAACAGTGAAGTTAGGCTAGAGCTTATTCTATGCATGCCAACTGTTTGATAAAATGGCCGCATGAGAGATATTTTTGGAATTTTTGATTCAAATTTTTTGAGTGAACTTATATTAAGCTTGAGAGACTAGGTTTGCTTGGAGAGGTCAAGTGGAATTGATTTGGTAGGTTTTTGAAAAAGTGTGATCTTAACACATACAGTTGATTCAATTTTCAAATGTCCTTTAAATGGATTTGCTTGATGTTTCTGTAAGTTTGTAAAGTGGGCCTTGATACACCTTTACTTGGTCTAGCAAGGGGTGAAAATAAATAGAATTGCTTCTGTTTGAAATCTTCTTCTAGGAACACCTAAAGTGGCCTAGTGGTTTAAAATGGTAAAAATGACCATTTGCTATATTTATTCTTATTTGATTTCTTTCTCTTTGGATTTTGTTTGAAAATGGTCTAGATCATGTGGCATTCACCTTTAAACCATTTCACATCATTTGGCACACTCAAGCATGGCATATACACTCAAATCTATACTAATACAAACACACATGCATTCATATTCATTCTATTAATAAAAGTTTTTGTTAACCCTAAAATTGGGTGATTAGATCTTGATAATCTTGATTATAAAATTTGGGGTGTTACAGTAGGCCACTCCCCTCATCAGTGAGGGAGTTTTCGTTCTTTACTTAGGTTGTTTTTCAATGTTTTTTGGATGGTAGGGTGGTGGTTGTTAGACTTTGTATTTATTTGTATACAATCTGTAACCTGTACATGTATGTACATCTTCAGTACCTCTATATATTGTGATAGGCCACGCCCTAGAGCATTGAGCCAGTTCCCCCAAACATTGTGTCAAGTTTAACATGGTATTAGAGCCTAAGGTCTCGAGTTCGAGTCCTGCTTTTCACAATTTATTCTATAAATTGTTGTTGCCTGATGACCCACAAGTATAGGGAGTGTATCACAGTATTTTCGATAAGTAAGAGTGTCGAACCCAACGAGGAGCAGAAGGTGCTGGCTAGTGGTATGGATCAGGAATTCTCTGCAAATACTTAGCAAACGGATTTTTAGGGGTTTTTGATAAAGCAAGCAAACAAAGTACGAGTAAATAAAAGACAGTAGAAATAAATGCAGCAAGTGGCCCAATCCTTTATGCAGCAAAGGACAAGCCGGTTGTATTACTTAAGATGACCAAACGTTCTCAAGGACACATGGGAAGACTGTCAAGTGCTTTCGCTTCATATAGTTGATTAATCTTCTTTAGCTTCCTAAGTGTTGTGTGGGTGAACCTGTGCTAATGTACCGCCCCATCCAAGACTAATACATACTTGTGATTATACCCCTTGCAAACATCCGTAAGTACAAGAAAGTAATTAAGGTAGAAACCTAACCATAGCTTTAAACTCTAAGACCCTTACGTCCCTTGTGCAATGGTTTCCTAACAGGGGTTCAGGTTTCTGTCACTCCGGCAACCCCTACGATTAGTAGCCAAATACACAATGCATTCCCCTAGGCCCATATAGGTGAAGTGTCATGTAGTCGATGTTCACATGACACCACTAGAAGAAGTACACCATAACTTAAATAACAATCTATTAAATCTTTCTCAACGCAACTCCACTACTAACAACAAGACTTCTCCCATGTCCTCAAGAACAAAGCGAACTACTCACAAGACATCATATGGATCATGATCAGAGATGGAATAATGATGTATAACAATCTGAACATAAACAATAATTCAATGGTTCACTCAATAGCATCAACTACAAAGAGTAATCAACATCGGGAAGTTTCCCCTATGAACTAATGCAAGATTCAACTCAATTCTTACAGCAATATGGAGATGGTGATAAGGGTGCTGATGGTGATGATGGTGGTGGTGATGATGATCCCGATGAAGTCCAGCTTGATGGTGGTGTTGATGGCGACGATCTCCCTTCTCCGAGAAGGAATTCCCCCAGCAGAAATCTATCCGCCGGAGAGATCTTTCTCTCTCGGTGTTTTCCGCCCCACAGAGGCGGCAGAATCTTTCTGTGGTTGCTCCCCGAGTCTTAGGGTTTCGGGAGGATGATATACACCAGAGGAGAGAGGCTGGAGTGGGCCAGGGTGGCCACACCACCTCCAGGCGCGGCCTAGGCCTGCCCGCGCCATGGGGTGGTGTGGGCCCCCTGTGGCCCACCTCCACTCCATCTTCTGGCATCATTAGTCTTCTGGAAAAATAGGATTTTCCGTATATTTTCCCGGATTTTCTGATCTTCGCAAATTTTGCCTCCAAACAGCACCTTTTCCATCAAAATCCTGACTGCAGCGGTCCATGCTCCAAAAGTCATCAACCATGCAAAAATAGATGAAATAACATAAGTATCACCTCTCAACATGAAATATATCAATGAATAATAGTGAATTAAGACATAGAATAGTGATGCAAAATGGACGTATCAACTCCCCCCAAGCTTAGACTTCGCTTGTCCCCAAGCGAAACTGAGCTCAATAAACATGACCTCAAGTTTATGGAGTGAAGAGTCGATAAAAGAATACGGACAAGAAGCATCACATTCATCAAATACATAGATCATAATAGAAGACAACTCACTATTATATAACTCAACTTGTAATAGGTAAAGAAAACACAATAAAGATACATAAAGTGAATCATAATTGGTAATGGCAAACTTAGCTCTTGGTCGAAGAATAGTTGATAATTTGCTGGAGTTCACAAATAACTGGTTTTTCAATGAAAGCTTTCAAAGTAGTAAACATCAGGATAAGAGCAATGTGCAAAACAAGGAACATAATAAACATGATTGAATAAATCACCATATGAATGAATGAAACACATCAACTCAAAGTACTTGCTGAGATAGAAGGGAGTAGGTTTACTGACTCAACTACAAAGTAAAAGAAAGGCCCTTCAAAGAGGGAAGCAGGGATTGCAAGTCTCATAAAGAGCTCTCAAAGATTATGATACTTACTAGCTTTCAGCTCTCATTGCCCCTATCATAGGCATCTTTAGGTGATTAAGGTTAAAGTGACACAACTAAGAGGATATGCTTGACAAGTTATAAGTTGAAATCTCATGCCCCTTACTTATGAGTACCGATCCTCATGCTACTCAACTTCAGTCACGATCAAGCTCTTGTCATTGTAAATACATGCGTATCATTGAGAACCACCAACGGGGTACCCCTTGCACATGACACAGGAGCTATCCCATAATCAAAATGACAAGGCAAGCAGACAATGAGCATCTCAGCGATCTTTTATTTGCTATTTGCATAGGTTTTTATTGAGGATGCTTCATAGAATGCTCACTATAGTTATGCTGCAAGTTTCCACCATGATTCAGCATGGCTTAGGCTAGCGGCCCAGGCGTTTCTCTAACACACATATAAACTCCATGATCTTACAAGTTCCACTTTTATTTCACACCGCCGGGATCCATAAGCAAAAGAACATGATATCAACTAGGTACAAAGTACCAAATGAAGTGTTGAAAGCGGTCCCCATGATACATGGTTCAGCTAACTTCAACTCATAAAGTGCAAGCATATACGCAACAAAGAAGGACCCAATGGTTCAAGTTTATTAAATGCAAGAAAGTAAAGTGTGCCATCAAGTTCGTGAGAGCTTTAATCACTAATTTTCACATAACAAGTTTAATTTGGGAGGTAGATAAAACAAGAATTTACTTGGAATAGAAATAATGCTACTAGGTAGGTATGGTGGACACAAATGGCAAAGGTTTCAGTTTAAAGGAGGTGGATGCACGAGAAGAATACCTTCTCAGTACGGGTTTTTGGCTAGCAAGGCTAGGTAGCAAGTATAAGAGTTGAAGGAAACAACCAAACATACAAGTGATAAAGACAAACATGCAATCTTCCTCGGAAGCACAAAATATCTTAATTAGAGAATACTAGACTTATAAGCAAATCAAGAAAGAAAGACGATGAAATTATTTTTCTCTTTAGAGTACTTCTATATTTTTCATTCAACTCTCAAAAATAGTGTTGCTACTGATCGAGCCAGGTTTGCCAAAACCAACTAAATTAACTCAATGATCCCAGAGTGCTACCAATACTAACAACAAGATCAATCATATAACCACGAATTGAAAACTAATATAAGCTATGCAAAAGAGTGAATGATAGAACTTCTCATTAATATTCCATAATGAAAACTCACACCAAGGGATACATATCTAATGAGAGAGGGGACACTTCCATAATGTAAACCATACTACATAATAACTCCTCTATTCATGATATGACTACTAATAAGGTAAAAAGATAAAAGATAGTGATGTGATACCGCGGCACTCCCCCAAGCTTGGAACAAACCAAGGGGATGCCAAACCTGATGATGAATTACTCCTTTGGTGGTGGTGGTATCCTCTCGACAAGCTTCTTGACCAATTTCCCCAAGTCCTCAATCTCGAAAGTGAGAGTACGAATCAACTCCGAGTTGTGCTTAATACGGCTCGTGATCATTTCAGTCTGTGGATCCAACTTTTGTGATTCTTTTTCCGTTCTTCCCTCTAGGAGTCTTCTTTTCCTGCATGGTTATGGGTGAAGGTATGGAAAGGATTCTTGGTGCGTGGAGGAAGTGACCTTGGAGCCAAACTGTGACGGGGAACTTCCCCCCAGTCTGCATCCGTGCCGTCCTTCTAACCCTGGCAGGTTTCGTCACCACTCCAATGCTTGCAATAGTAGTGCCGGTGTGCGGATGTTGGCCTTGCTCCTCTTGACCTTCACTCTTGATCTCCTTCTCCTTCCCGTGGTCTTGGAGGTCTTCCTCCATGGGCTCCTTCCCTTTATCCTTGGCGGACACCATTGTGCTTCTAAGCCTTCAAAGAGTATGTCCTGGCAGAAACAGATCAAAACAAAAACACGACGAAAACACGATATACGGACCTCGGGGGATCCGGGAGGGTTATATATTACGAAGTTTCATATCAAAAGGGAGGTACTGGGAGAAAACGAGTCAGAGGCAGAGTCCTGGGTGGCCTCACCACCTGGTGGCGTGGCCAGGGGTGGGCCCGCGCCATGGGGTGGTGTGAGCCACCCTGGCTCCGGTTCCGTCCCTCTTTTGCTTCGTAACTTTACTTATTGACTGAAAACTGCAAAAATATAGTTGGATTGTATTTTCGTGGAACTTTTCTTACCAGAACTGTTACCTAGTTGGAAACGGACTCTGCAGGTCTGTGAGTTTGGTATCTAGTAGATTCTTTCGGAGTCACCACTTGAATATCATCGATATCTTCATCTTCATACACTTATTACTTGAGTCATAAAACCCTTCTCTTCCTTATTACACCATTGTCTCCACTTTCTGGAAATTTCTTTCACACAAAACTTCACACAATTCTCATTAGCAACATTAGTATAAGTGAAGTGATAAAACCTTTTGAGTCCAACTTCAACTGAAAACCATCAAAACATAAGCTACTGTAGCAACTCCTTCCGAAAACCCAAAAAGAATTCAAAAAGGAAATCGATTAAAGAATCAAATGCAAAAGTGGCAAAATCTGTCAAAACAGACCAGCAGGTAAAGATCAATTTTTTCGAAAATCTTCTGTTGCTCAAATCAAAAAGTGTAAAACTAACTAAAGTTAGATAACAACCTGGGGCAGAAGCACAAAAAATTACAGCTCAATCCGACATACAGAGATATCTCACGAATTTTTACGGTGAAGCACAAAAATCTATTTCGGGACAACAACTTCCCCAAATCTTACTTCTCTCTCATTAGAGGTTGATCTTGACACAAAAACCAAAAAAAACGGATAAGGAGCGGTTATTACCGAAGTAGTAACTTCCAAGACTCAAAGAAACAAAAACAAACTAAAAGCAAAAACAAATTGGGTTGTCTCTCATAAAGCTCTTTCTTTATAGCGTTTAAGATGGGCATGATAATTTTGAAGAAGCTCTCATAGGGATATGAATTGAGGTGAAAGAGAGCATTAAGAAGCAAAAAAAATACACACGTTTAAGTCTAACCCACTTCCTATGCAAGGGAATTTTGTAAACAAACAAGTTTTTAAAACCAGAAGCAACTTGCATAAGAGGGCAAAAGAAGTGCAACATAAAAACTTTCAGCATAAAACGAGGAAACTTGATATTATTGAGATGCATAAGAACACTTTTCCCTCTCTCATAGTAACTTTTAGTATCATGCATAAACTTAACAATATAACTATCACAAGGACTATCATAGCAATGATCGCTTATTCTAATAGAAAACACAGGAATACTAGCTCTCATAATGTTACTTTGTGAAACAATATCATAGGTATCCTTACAAAGGATAGGGTGTCCCTCTTTTTCATACTTGGTGACAAAGTCCTTCACATTTGCTATTATAGGTTTATCAACCATTTGTTTATCAGGTTCAACAGCTTTATTCATACTTTCATCTACCATACTAGCCATCATAGAATGTTCCTTTACCTTAACTGGGAAAGGCATTTTCTCAATATAAGGTTTAGGTAAAACATGATTAGGAGTATAAACTTCAGTATTTCTTGCAGGAACACTCTTAGCAATATCTTTATAAGGTTCATGATACTTATTCCACTTCTTTTTAGGCACTTCAATGTAGGAAGCAAAAGCCTTAAAATAAGAAGCAATAGCTTGAGAGTCTAGACCATAAGCATTTTTAATATTTTGAAAGTCATAAGTTCCCATGAAAGATTCAATGCATTCATAATCATAATTTATACCTGACTTTCTACCTTTGTCATTCTCCCAAGCTTCAGCATTGTCTTGAATACGGTCCAGAAGATCCCATTTAGCTTCTTCTTCCATGCGAGTGAATGATCCAGCGCAAGAAGCATCCAATAAATCTTTATCATGTAGAGGGAGCCTTGCATAAAAGTTATTAATAATAATGTTGTTGGGGAGCTCATGAATGGGACATTTGAGCATTAGTAACTTCAATCTCCCCCAAGCTTGAGCTGTACTCTCTCCATCAAGAGGCCAAAAGTTGTATATTTGATTCCGATCTTTATGAATCTCACTAGGAGGATGAAACTTTGAATAAAAGAGAGGCACTATTTCCTCCCATTCCAGAGCTTGACCATTCTTCAACAGCTTATACCATTCCTCAGCTCTTCCTTTCAGCGATAATGAGAATAACTTCTTCTTAACTTGATCTGTAGTAATACCTACACACTTGAACAACCCGCATAATTCGTGTATAAAGAGTAAATGATCACCGGGATGGACAGTTCCATCCCCAACATAGTAGTTATCCATAACACGATCAATAATTCTTTTAGGTATTTTGAAAACATCATTCTCAGCAGATGGTGGCTTATCTACTACCTTAGCAGTGGTAGTAGCATTACCAAGTAAGAAACTCAGCGAATTATCCATAACGAAAATAAAGCAACTAACAGAAATAAACAATACTCATAGTAGAAGTTTCCTTTACCAGTTCCACTCTCCAATAGTGCTTCACTCCCCAGCAACGGCGCCACAAAATAGTCTTGATGACCCACAAGTATAGGGGGTGTATCGCAGTATTTTTGATAAGTAAGAGTGTCGAACCCAACGAGGAGCAGAAGGTGCTGGCTAGTGGTATGGATCAGGAATTCTCTGCAAATACTTAGCAAACGGATTTTTAGGGTTTTTTGATAAAGCAAGCAAACAAAGTACGAGTAAATAAAAGACAGTAGGAATAAATGCAGCAAGTGGCCCAATCCTTTATGCAGCAAAGGACAAGCCGGTTGTATTACTTAAGATGACCAAACGTTCTCAAGGACACATGGGAAGACTGCCAAGTGCTTTCGCTTCATATAGTTGATTAATCTTCTTTAGCTTCCTAAGTGTTGTGTGGGTGAACCTGTGCTAATGTACCGCCCCATCCAAGACTAATACATACTTGTGATTATACCCCTTGCAAACATCCGTAAGTACAAGAAAGTAATTAAGGTAGAAACCTAACCATAGCTTTAAACTCTAAGACCCTTACGTCCCTTGTGCAATGGTTTCCTAACGGGGGTTCAGGTTTCTGTCACTCCGGCAACCCCTACGATTAGTAGCCAAATACACAATGCATTCCCTTAGGCCCATATAGGTGAAGTGTCCTGTAGTCGACGTTCACATGACACCACTAGAAGAAGTACACCACAACTTAAATAACAATCTATCAAATCTTTCTCAACGCAACTCCACTACTAACAACAAGACTTCTCCCATGTCCTCAAGAACAAAACGAACTACTCACAAGACATCATATGGATCATGATCAGAGATGGAATAATGATGTATAACAATCTGAACATAAACAATAATTCAATGGTTCACTCAATAGCATCAACTACAAAGAGTAATCAACACCGAGAAGTTTCCCCTATGAACTAATGCAAGATTCAACTCAATTCTTACAGCAATATGGAGATGGTGATGAGGGTGCTGATGGTGATGATGGTGGTGGTGATGATGATCCCGATGAAGTCCAGCTTGATGGTGGTGTTGATGGCGATGATCTCCCCTCTCCGAGAAGGAATTCCCCCGGCAGAAATCTGTCTGCGGAGAGATCTTTCTCTCTCGGTGTTTTCCGCTCCGCAGAGGCGGCGGAATCTTTCTGTGGTCGCTCCCCGAGTCTTAGGGTTTCGGGAGGATGATATACGCCAGAGGGGAGAGGCTGGAGTGGGCCAGGGTGGCCACACCACCTCTAGGCGCGGCCTAGGCCTGCACGCGCCATGGGGTGGTGTGGGCCCCCTGTGGCCCACCTCCACTCCATCTTCTGGCATCATTAGTCTTTTGGAAAAATAGGATTTTCCGTATATTTTCCCGGATTTTCTGATCTTCGCAAATTTTGCCTCCAAACAGCACCTTTTCCATCAAAATCCTGACTGCAGTGGTCCATGCTCCAAAAGTCATCAACCATGCAAAAATAGATGAAATAACATAAGTATCACCTCTCAACATGAAATATATCAATGAATAATAGTGAATTAAGACATAGAATAGTGATGCAAAATGGACGTATCATTGCCCCCCTTGGTCTAGGTATCGACCTCTTGAACCATACCACTATTTTTACACGTCTTGATGTGTCTTCCCTTCACACGTGAGGGGGGTATTAAAATTTATAAGTGGATTACCTAACTCTTTCCATTAGATCGGTCTTTTAGAATAGCTGGTTAGTGCAGGAAGCTTAACTCGTACCAGCCACTCCCGCCATCGACGCTTCCCCCACCTGTCAACCACGGTGGCTGCCCGGGTGGCCAGCGCCCCACCTGCTAGCTGTGTGGCATTGTTGGTCACCTCGTGTCCAAGTGCCATTGCCGGTTCAAGCGCGACTTCATCGGCATCGGCAACGACGGCCATAGCAATGAGAAACAAGCCTCCATCACTTAGCAAAGCTACTCCAACTACACGTTGATGGCTCCAAAATTACCCATCTTCCAACACATTTAAACATTGTTTTTGGTCAAGCAATTGACAGGAAACTCTCAATCATTGCCACTAATGACTAATAATTACAAAGATATGCAAAACCTTGCTTTGAATTGTGTTGTATAGGAAATCACGATTTTTTAATGCAAAATCGGGAGTCATAATGAAGGTTTTTGAGGAAGTCCACACGACCAAGTAATTGGGGAGTCATTCCCAGGCGTCAGCACGCTTAACGACCACTTATACGGGCAGAGCCCACCCATACCGTCTGCCTGTACCAGGTGGAATTGGCCTCGTCTCGTCAAACCCTATGACTTTCGTGAAGACGCCTATATATTTTGAGGCTCCAGCCGCCGGACAAAGAGTCGCCATTCTTAGATTACATCACAACACCACCAAAAGAGATCCACGCCATTGTTCATCACTTACATCATCCATCCCCTCCATTAGCCATAGTCATTGCTTTGTATTTTAGATATCCTTGTGATTTGGCGACCATTCTAAGAATATTTGATTTCAACCTAAGTATTTGTACGATGTTTTCTATCTCCGATTTATTTGTTATGAGTGAGTAGTCCTCACGAGTTGCGGGTTGGGGAGAAACCTCATAGCAATTATGTGCATATAATCCATGGGAGTATTGTATTTTGTTTGCAATTGAGATTTGTATTTTTGTTTCTTTGTCTCTTATCTCGATCTGTGGACTAGTAGGTACCCAAGATCCCATAGATTGATAAAGGTTTGAGGTGAGATACTTGGCTAGCGGCGATCTCATCGGAACCCCAGTGACAGAAAGGGTAGTACGATCTTCGCATAGCGACTAATGACTGCAAGTGCACAAATCATTTGTAGCTAGTTTCGAAATAAAGATATCGATTCCACAGGGAGCAAGAGTCTGAAGTCTAATAACTCTTGAAATAAATATTATGATAGAAATGCTAGATTAAGTTCTAAGTAACAAGATAAAATGCGAGTATTGTGTAAAAGGGTGTTTTGGGGTTTTAGGTATAAGAGCAATAATAAAGTAAAGCAAAATAACTTAATACAGAAAGTAAGTATCTCGTATGTAAGAAGGATTGGAACTGCAATAGGGAAAACGTGTTCTGAGGGAGTAGCGGATACACCACTAGTATTATGAGGATCTAAGATAAAGATTATTATCATGAACATTGTCAACTATGTATGTGTGGGAGGAACTCCGTATTTGGACAATTAGACAGCAACCGCTGATCACATCATTGATGGCTCAAACTGTAGAGCTCCTTGGGAACCCCAAGAGGAAGGTATGATGAGCACAACAACAAGTTTTCCTTCAGTTATGAAACCAAGGTTATCGAACCAGTAGGAGTAAGGAAACAACTCCAAGGTGTTGCTAATAACTCAGAATCCCGCACAACACAACCACAGAACTTTGCCCCAACTTATAGTGAGGTTGTCAATCTCACTGGTTTTGCTGAAAACAAAGGATTAAACGTATAGTGTGGAAGATAGTAATTGCTTGCAGAAAGTAAATAGTAAATAGTAAACTGTAGATGGTATATTAATGGTAAAGGAATGGACTGGGGTCCACAGTTCACTAGAGGTGTTTCTCATTAAGATAAATAGCATGTTGGGTGAACAAATTACAGTGGGGCAATTGATAGATTGAGAAAGCATAACAATGCATATACTAGACATATTGACTCCTACGAGATTTGATTGGGCATTACAACAGAATACATAGACTGTAATCCAGCTGCATCTATGACTAATAATCCACCTTCCGGTTATCATCCGAACTCCTTCTAGTATTAAGTTGCAAGCAACAGATAATTGCATTAAGCAAAGTGTGTAAAGTAAACAATACAATTGTACCATGGACAAAGGATTGTTGTTTTCTCCCTAGTAGCAACAACACATCTACAACCTTAGAGATTTCTGTCACTTCCCCAGATTACTAGAGGCATGAACCTATTATCTAGCATAAATACTCCCTCTTGGAGTTGCAAGCATCTACTTGGCCAAGATAGCTACTAACAACAAAGAGCATGCAAGATCACAAATAACATAGATATGATAGAATCAATAATCAATCTGACATAGTATCTCAATATCCATTGGATCCTCGCAAACACAACATATAGGATTACAAATAGATGATCTTGATCATGAACGGAGCTCACAAGATCTAAACATGATAGCACAAAGGAGGAGAACCAACCATCTAGCTACTATATGGACCCATAGTCCAAGGGTGAACTACTCACGCATCACTCCGGAGGCAGGCATGGTGATGAAGAAGGCCTCCGGGATGACCTCTTCCCTCCAGCAGGGTGCCGGGAAGAGCTTTGGATCCCCCCGATCTAGGGATGGAGATGGTGGTGGCTACATACTCTTTCGTGGTTTTTTGATCGGGTACTTAGGGTTTCTGCATCGAGGTACTTTTATAGGCAAAGAGGCGAGGTCGATGGCCACCCGAGGCGCCCACACCATAGGGCGGCACGCCTAGGGGTGGTCGCACCAGCCCTAGGTGTGGCCACCTTGTGGCCCCACTTCGGCTGCCCTCCAGACTCCGTGTTCCTTCTGGTAAAATATTGACTTTGGCTTTTGTTCCGTCCAATTCCGAGAATATTTCCTTACTAGCTTTTTTGAAACCAAAAATAGTAGAAAACAGGCAACTGGCACTATAGCATCTTGTTAATAGGTTAGTTCCAGAAAATGTATAAAAATACCTCAAAGTGTGAACAAAACATAAGAAAGTTGATATAAAACAAGCATGGAGCATCAAAAATTATAGATAAGTTTACGACGTATCAATCATCCTCATAACCATAAAAGTCAGCAATCGACATCAATCGAGTTACTGCGCTATTAAGGGATGTAATACCGTAGGATGTATCCCATTGCATGGACAGTGTTCTGTGAGTTTCCTCATATTCCTATTTGATACGTAAGGGGTGCCAACAGCTTTGTAGTCAGCATAAGTGCTAGCACGCCTCCATCTACCAACAAGTAGTTCCATCCATCAAGTCCCCACGAGAGGCAAATATTGAGAGGTTGACTTCTCTCAACATGAAGATGTAGAGAATCTAACACATGGTCACAGCGATGAATATCATAATAGACTTTATCTTATTTCAATCTCATACTAGGGTTTCTCCATCTCCCCAAGAATTAAAGATCTACTCAGACATGGAGGCAATCAACATCATGGCAATGGTAATGCAAACAATCATAGATGAATAGTACTTGTATAAATCCACAACGAGTACGGGAATTACAAAAGATCTAGATAATGATGTAGATGGGATGTATGGAGATGGTGGTGATTGATACGTTGCTAACGTATCTATAATTTTTGATGTTCCATGCTTGTTTTATATCTAATTTCTTATGTTTTGTCCATACTTTGGAGTACTTTTACACATATTCTGGAACTAACCTATTAACAAGATGCCACCGTGCCAGTTGCCTGTTTTCTTCTGTTTTTGGTTCCAGAAAAGGCAGAAAATCAATATTCTCGGAATTGGACGAGACAAAAGCCAAAGTCAATATTTTACCGGAAGACTCACGGTGACGAGGTTTCAACTCGTCAATGCCCATTGTTATGGACTTGGGTTTTGGAGAAGATGGGGATGCTGGAGATCGTGGCACGGTTAACAGACAAGCAACCAGGGGACATGGGATTTACCCAGGTTCAGGCCCCCGGAGGGAAAACCCTACTCCTGCTTGTCTGCTCTTTTATTGCGGCAGAACCGAAAGTTACAGGGTGCGCAGATTCGATCTGGCGTGGAGGTGCGTATGTCGTAATCGCAGGGTGTAATCGTTTTTGGGTGTGTGTGTGTGTGTCGTAATCGCAGGGTGTAATCGTTGTTGGCTGTCCTCCTCGTTGGACCCTGCTAGCCTTTATATATGGGGAGGCTAGGTCTCGGGTACCGATACGAGTAGGTTACAAGTTGTATTGAAACTCTAGTCTTGTTCTTCAAGGATCCGAAGGCGTCATGGGCCTGGGCCACCCGAAAATCTTCATGGGCTGGCGTATATTTGCCGTGGGCCTTCCTTGGGCTGGACCAGGTATGCTGAAGTTACGTACCCGTAGGGTATAACCATGTCACACGGAGCCAGAAGATGAGATGGAGAGGGGCCAGGGGCTGGCCACACCATAGGGTGGCGCGGGTCCCCCTGGCCGCGCCACCAGGTGGTGTGGTCCCCTCGGGCACCCTCTCGGTCCCTCCTTTCGCCTATAAGAAGCCTCCGATGCAGAAACCCTAAATAGTCCAGCCTCCAGCCACGAAAAGTTTCGTAGCGCCGCCGCCACCGAAGGGGAGATTCGGGGGACAGAAAGTCTCTATTCCGGCACCCTGCCGGGACGGGGAAGTGCCCCCGGAGCCATCTCCATCGATCTCCACCACCATCTCCATCGTCATTGCTAATTCCCATGATGATGAGGGAGTAGATCTTCCTCGAGGCTAAGGGTCTACCGGTAGCTATGTGTTCATCTGTCTCTCTATGCATGATCATATTGTGATCATGAGATTTGTAATCAAGTAGATCTACCTTGCTACTCAAGTGCTTTAATAGATCTCTTCTCTCCCCATGTGTGTGAAAGTGACAGCGTGCACACCATGGTGGCACTTAGGCTAGAGATTACAAATACGTGTTATGAGTTATATTTGGAGTTGGATGTCTCTATGAAATTGTGGTGTTTGTTGGAACCATCTAGTGCTCAAGGTGACAGTGTGGGGTTATCTAGATGGGGAAAGCGAACTTTGAGGAGTGCTGTTATAGCCCTACCATGGATTAGAGTGTCCAACCGGAGAGTAGTTCAGAGTAGTATCATAAAAAGAAGATATTTATATGAGAGTGTTCACTAGTGAAAGTATGATCCCTAGGCCTTGTTTCTAAGAATTGAAACACCGTTTGCAACTAGATCTATTACATGTTTGCTTGCTTCCAGCTTTATTTCAGACTGCCTTTAGTCTCTTCCTACCCATCAACCACGCGCCATCAAATCTATTTTCTGGCACCGTTACCACTTATAATTATCCATACCATTTGTATTTCACTATCTCTTCGCTGAACTAGTGCACCTATACACCTGACAAGTGTATTGGATGTGTTGGGGACATAAGAGACTTCTTGTATCTTGATTGCAGGGTTGCTTGAGAGGGATACCTTTGATCACTTCCTCCCTGAGTTCGATAAACCTTGGGTGATCCACTTAAGGGAAACTTACTGATGTTCTACAAACCTCTGCACTTAGAGGCCCAACAATTGTCTACAAGAATAGAAGTGCGTAGACATCAGTGATGCAGCGGTGGTTGATGAAGATCGATGCCTTAGCCTCCTAGATCTGTGCAGGGCAAAGATGGATCCCTGTGGATGAGTTCCCCCTCCAGATGCCTTCCGGAGGTGAGGTTTCTGCGATTTCTGGGTGTTCTGTATGTCGTCTCCTCGAACCAATTGCACGGGGTGAAACTATTTGACGAGGCGGAGGCGGCGCTAACTATACGGTCAGAGCTATACGGTCAAAAATTTTGCTCCCGGTCGTATAGTTGGTCGTTGAACCTTCTGCCTCCCTTGATCGCTTCTGGTTTTCTTCTAGTATTATTAATATTTCCCAAATAAGTGATTTACGTTGTTTTTAACTCCTTTTCTCCATAGTACAACTGCTCCAAGAATTGTATCCATTGGATCCATCATCTGTCCTTATCCTGATGAAAACAGACATAAAATGTGCACGCGAGCACCATAAAATACCAAGATCCTACATCTATAATGCAAAATAATAATATAAAACATGATGCAAATATGCACTCATCAACTTCCCCAAGCTTAGACTCTTGCTCATCCCGAGCAAGTTTTAGCTTAATGGATGTGACCCTCATATTCATGAAGTTGAGTCGATTAAAATAAATGAGGCAGTTGCAACATGTGTTTATCATATATGATACATAGGAACAAGTTTGTGAATAGTACCTTACTCGAACCATCTGAATAGTATTAGCAGGCTTCCACACCTTAGTTATCAATAGTTCATAAAAGATGAATCTCAACATAATATAAAAGTATATGGTTCAACCGAATGAGTTAACGAGGTAGTCCCAAGTGTTTTAGGATCAACGTATTCACTTGGGATTCAAAATCTCAAAAGTGTCTCTGATGAGGACATCCCTACAGTTACACCTACCCCAATTGCTAATGAAGATGTTCCAATTGCAAAGAAGGATCAATCCAATGAGATAAGGATTGGACCGATCACAAGAGCTCGTGCTAAGCTACTAGAACAACAGGTGAACTTGTTTCTTAATGAACCTGGTGTTTTAATTAATGAGAATTTTATACTACCTAAGTCCTTGAATTATTGCATGATCAGGTACTTAGGAGAAGAAGGCGTAGCACGGAGCAAGGAGCTAATGGAACAAGGCGTGTTGATCAATGAAGAATGCGCGGGGGAGGAGAGTGAGGAAGCGCAAGGAGCACACAAGATTGAAGATCAACACTTGGTGGACAATCTCTGCCGCAGCAGAGAAACGCCACTTTTATCTGCCACGACAGGCTGCCGCGGCACAGAAACAGAGTCCTTTTTTGCCACGGCAGGCTGCCGCGGTAGAGAAACGGACCCATATTCTGCCACGGCAGAAACCTGAACCGAACCAACTTTAGGTTGGTTTGTACCCTTAGTTGGGTGGGACCAACTCGGATCCACCCTTAGGCCGCCGCCCCCACTCATAAATAGATGGGGTGCACTACTATCTAGGTTTAGACCACGTTAAAATATTTTGGAGATGTTTCTTTCATAGAACCTCTAGAATTACCCTGTGTTCAAATTCTACAACTATAATTGAGTGTGATCTGTTGTACGGCTGCATGCGCAAGAGTGTGGTGTTGTGAATATCCTACAAGGTTTGAGATATGTTGCACTGGCATCAGGGTTTGAGCGGGAGAGATCATAGCTACACACTAGTTATCCATCATCCACCATCATCATTGACAAGAGCTTGCTGAGAAGATCGTGCCACTCCATATTATCTTGGTATCAGAGCGCTGGGTTTAGTCGGTGAGAAATATCATCTTGGTATCAGATTTCCTCATTGCCTCGGTAAGCAATCCACAATCCATCCATAGATTAGAGAGTGTTTTTTCGTCCTATATGGAGAAAGGCCCACAAAAAGAGTTTCCATAGCCTAGATTACAACGTATTCGAGTAATAGTTGCTGGTTGTGTTCCTTTATTAGTCTAGATCTAGATCTGTTCTTCATAGATTTGTTTTTGCTTGCTAGTTGTTCTAGTCGAGTTCCCCATCAATTGTTTCCGCCACCATCAAGTCAGATCCAATCCAAGCAAAAAGTCCTAGTTGTGTACAACTTGGCAAGTCGGAATTGCAAAAACAAAATTCCTACTGACTCTGCCGCGGCACAAAAAATGCCCATTTTTCTGCCATGAGTCTGTGTCTGCCACAGATCCGATTTCCTGCCGCGACACGTTTTCGTGCTGTTTTTCTGCCGCGACACGTGTTCTACCGCGAGGTACAGATTTTCTTCCACGACACAGTTTTTCCCCTTTTTTTCTGCCGCGGCAGCCATATAAAAAATTGTGAAATTTTGCAATTTTCCAAACCTTAGCTACAACCATTCTATTTCATAAGTGTAGGAACTTTTCCATTGAGACTAGTTTCCACTCCTACAGGCTGCTCCTAGGATTTTGGTGTTGTACTTTGTAATTGGCCGTGTGTGATATATCAAATCAAAAAAAAGAGAAAAAGCAATATAGCAACATAAAAAGCCAAAAAAAGAGCTATACAAAAGAAAAAGAAAAATTGTGGAAAAAGAGAATTTGAGCAAGAGGCCTAGTGATATCTTTGTGCACCGGTAGATTGCGAAATCTTGTGCCTGTTTACTTTGAGCTTTGCTAGTGTCTCTCGAGCGTAGTGCAACACCCTTCATAGTTGCATTGCCACGTTTTTCTTCACGTGTGTGTTTCTTGGGTATTTGTACGATCAGCACTAGGACTTGTTTGCGGTGTAGATAGGGTACCATACCTATAGCTCCACCTTAAATAACCTGTGTGCCCTGCGATCGTTCTCTATACCTTTGATATTCACTTCATCACATCAAGTGCATCAGTCTTTGATTTCATTTGGTAGAGCATCTCTATTCACTTTGGAACAGTAAGATCTCCTTTCTTATTAGTTGTGAGTGAGTTGTGAGAGTTTCCACCATACAGATTTTGATTTTTGCACTAACCTACTAATCATGTCTTTTAGTGATGATGATGTTGTGTTGTAGAAAAAGAAGGATGAGGAGCTTGTTAATTGGTGTGAATATGAGGCTTTGAAGTCCCACTTGACACGTGTGTTTACTAACACGACAGATGCCATTGACAAGAATCTCCAGGATATGAATATGAGATTGGATCAGCATGTTGGAACGGTTGATACTATTCAAACGCAAGTGGCTACGCTCAATGTCATTGTCACCACTTTGCAGCATTCCATTGAGGGTTTGGCAGTCGCCTTACATAGAAGGGAAGATCCTCAACATGATGATGCCTTTGATGATTTCGATGAGGGTAGTGCAGTGGATGCTGCTCCACATGTTGGCAGGGGACGTGCTATTCCCCCTGCCCATACACCTGCTCATGGCCGTGGGCTTGCCCCTCTTGGGCGTGCTCAACGTGTTCCCAACCAAGCTGCTGATGATGGTTTGGGCAAGCCAAAATTCTCAATTCCCAAGTTTGATGGTTCCATTGATCCTGAAGACTACCTCACATGGGAGTTGAAGATTGAGAAACTCTGGCGTTTATTTGACTATCCAGAAGATAAGAAGGTCAAGCTTGCAGCATCTGAATTTGATGGTTATGCTTTGCGTTGGTGGGATGCTCTCGTGCAACATAGGAGGGAGGACAATGAACTTCCTGTGATGGATTGACGCGAGATGAAGCAAATCATGAAGGCTCGTTTCGTACCAACCAACTACTTGCGATCGGTTTTTGATAAATTGACGCAATTGAAGCAAGGCACAATGACAGTAGATGAGTACTACATGGAGATGGAGCTGCTTATGCAGCGTGCTAGAGTTCGTGAGTCCATTGAGATGACCATGCAGCGATTCCTAAACAATCTGAAGTTGCCAATCAAGAGCATAGTTCGTCATCATAAGTATGAGACCATGAATGAGCTATTGCATCATGCTATAGAGGCCGAATCCCAGTTGGCAGAAGAGGCGAAGTCACGCGCTTGTTTTCCATCCTCCAGCAGATTTTTGGCCAGATCTACTCCTCCTACAGCCGTGCCACCAACTGCTGCTCCGTTTACACCATCGGCCAAACCAGCAAGTACACCTTCGTTTGGTTCTAATGCTCGGAAACCCGCTGCTCTTGCTGCTAGTTCGGGTTCCAACATGTCTACGACACATACTCGTTATGTGGTGTGCCATACTTATGGAGGTAGAGGGCACTACAAGAAAGATTATCCAAACAGCAAGGTTATGTTTGTTAATGAACAAGGTGAAGTAGAAAGTGGAGATGAAGCTTCTGACACTGATCTTGATGACGGCGAGGTTGGTGCTGATGCATATGCTGAGTGTGCACCTACTATTGTCGTATCTTCACGTGTACTTAGTGTGCAACCGGTTGAGGAATCCTAGCATTGCAACTTGTTCCAAACAAAAGCTCTAGTTGGACCTAACAAAGCTTGCAAGGTAATTATTGATGGAGGTAGCTGCAGAAATCTTGCAAGTAAGGAACTATGTGCCAAACTGAATTTGACATACTTACCTCATCCCAAGCCATACTACATACAATGGTTGAGCAACAATGGTGAGATGAAGGTAAATCATATGGTACGTGTGAATTTTCAAATAGGGCCATACAAAGATTCTATTGATTTTGATGTGGTTCCTATGACTGTTTGTCACCTACTATTGGGTCGGCCTTAGCTTTATGATCGCCATGTGCAACACAATGGCCGAGCCAATACATATCACTTAGAATTCAAAGGGAATAAGATTACTATGTAGCCAATGACACCACAAGAGATTGTGAATGATTCTCTTCAGAAGATAGAGGTAAACTTGAAGGAAGATACTACCACTCGGCGAGACTGTGTGACAGCTGTTCCTGATGTAATTGAGCCTAAATTGAGTGATATAACGAAAAGTGAGAGAGTGCCTAGGTTATTGATACTAGCCACCAAGGAGGATATGAGAGAGTTTCATGAGGATCCTACAGCCATGCCACTTGTGCTCATGTATAAGGGCGAGGTATTGGTTTCTAACGACATGACCCCTATTTCTCTTGGTGTCTCTTCTGTTTTGCAGGACTTTGGGGATGTGTTTCCAGAAGACGTACCCGCATGTTTACCTCCATTGCGTGGTACAGAACATCAAGTGGACCCGATTCCTGGCGCCACACTTCCCAACCATGCACCTTACAGGACTAATCCCAAAGAAACTAAGGAAATTCGGAAGCAAGTGCAAGCGTTGCTGGATAAAGGGTACATTTGTGTCTCTCTTAGCCCTTGTGTTGTTCCTATTATTTTAGTTCCTAAGAAAGATGGTGCATGGCGCATGTGTGTTGATTGTAGAGCAATTAAGAACATCACTATTCGATATCATCATCCTATTCCATGCTTAGAGGATATGCTAGATGAATTGAGTGGTGCTATTGTTTTCTCTAAAATTGACTTGCGTAGTGGTTATCATCAAATTAGGATGAAAGAAGGGGATGAATGGAAAACTTCTTTCAAAACTAAATTCGGCTTGTATGAGTGGTTAGTCATGCCGTTTGGTCTTACTAATGCACCTAGTACTTTCATGCGTTTGATGAATTATGTTTTGAGAGAGTTTATTGGTCGTTTTGTGGTTGTTTACTTTGATGATATACTCATATACAGCCACACCGAATCTGAACATTGCACTCATATTAGACAAGTTTTGCAAGTGTTACGTGATAATAAACTGTATGCTAATCTTGAGAAGTGTACATTTGCAAAATATAAGGTCATATTCCTAGGATTTGTTGTTTCTAAGCATGGAGTAGAGGTAGATCAATCTAAAATTGAATCAATTTAGAATTGGCCTACTCCAATGAATGTAAGTCAAGTGCGTAGTTTCCACGGTCTCGCTGGTTTCTATATGCGCTTTGTGAAAGATTTTAGCGACATTGCTGCACCTTTGAATGATTTGACAAAGAAAGGTGTTCCTTTTGTATGGGGCGCGACCCAAGACATTGCATTTGATACATTGAAACATTTGCTTACTTCTGCACCATTACTTGCATTACCTGATTTTTCGAAGCAATTTGAAGTTGAATGTGATGCTAGTGGTATAGGCATAGGTGGCGTTTTGATGCAAGAGGGTCGGCCTATAGCTTATTTTTCTGAGAAATTGACTGGTGCTCGTTTGAATTATTCAATTTATGATAAAGAATTGTATGCACTTGTTAGAGTACTTGAGGTTTGGCAACATTATTTGTGGCCAAAGGAATTCATCATACATTCTAATCATGAAGCATTGAAATACTTGAAAGCTCAATCAAACTTGCATAGAAGATTAGCTAAATGGGTTGAGTTCATTGAGTCTTTTCCTTACATCATTAACTATAAGAAGGGAAAAGAGAATGTTGTTGCTGATGCTCTATCTAGGAAGAATATGCTATTAACCAATCTTGATGTTAAAATTCCTGGATTAGAAGCTATTTGTGCACTTTATGCAACTGACCATGATTTTGCTAAACCATATCGTTTGTGTGCTCTTAGAAACGCATGGTATAAGTATCACATACATGATGGATATTTGTTTCAAGCTAACAAACTATGTATTCCAGAATCGTCGTTGCGTTTGTTCTTAGTGCAGGAATCACATGCTGGTGGTTTGATGGGTCACTTTGGGCATGAGAATACGTTGATCATGCTCGCTGATCACTTCTATTGGCCCAAGATGAGGCATGATGTGTACAGATTTGTGAGCCGATGCATTACTTGCCACAAGTCGAAATCCAAGCTGAAGCCTCACGGTTTGTATACACCTCTCTCTGCACCTACTACTCCATGGGAAGACATTAGTATGGATTTTGTGCTAGGTCTACCTAAAACTCAGAGATGTCATGATTCTATATTTGTGGTAGTGGATAGGTTCTCTAAGCTAGCTCATTTTATTGCTTGCCACAAAAGCGACGATGCGTCGCATGTTGCTAACCTGTTTTTCAGGGACATCTTGAGATTACATGGAGTACCAAATACGATTGTTTCTGACCGAGATGTGAAGTTCATGAGCTACTTTTGGAAGACCTTATGGGGGAAGCTAGGAACGAAGCTGCTGTTCAGCACTACATGTCATCCCCAAACAGATGGTCAAACGGAGGTGGTGAATAGAACATTGTCACAACTACTGAGGACCATGATTAAAAAGAATCTACGGGAGTGGGAAGAGTGTTTGCCACATGTTGAGTTCGCTTACAACAGGGCTGTGCATTCAACTACTCAGCTTTGTCCTTTTGAGGTGGTGTATGGTTTCAAGGCATTGACGTCACTTGATATGTTGCCTCTGCCATTACATGAGAGAGTTGATATGGAGGCATCAAAACATGTTGATTACGTGAAGAAGATACATGAGAAGACTAGAGAGGCAATTGAGAAGAAGGGCAAGAACATTGCTACTGCAAGGAATCAAGCAAGGAAAGAAGTGTTGTTCGAGCCTGGAGATATGGTTTGGGTACATCTGCACAAGGACAGATTTCCACTACTTCGCAAGTCCAAGTTGAAACCACGTGGTGCTGGTCCTTACAAAGTGCTAGCCAAAATTAATGATAATGCCTACTCAGTTGATATACCTATTGAGGAGTTTGGTGGAGCTAGCAACAGTTTCAACGTTGCTGATTTGTCACCATATGCTAGAGAAGACCTTGGAGCGTCGAGGTCGACGCCTTTTGAAGGGGAGGAGATGATGAGGACATCCCTATAGTTTTACCTACCCCAATTGCTAATGAAGATGTTCCAATTGCAAAGAAGGATCAATCCAATGAGATAAGGATTGGACCAATCAAAAGAGCTCGTGCTAAGCTACTAGAACAATACGTGAACTTGTTTCTTAATGAACCTGGTGTTTTAATTAATGAGAATTTTATACTACCTAAGTCTTTGAATTATTGCATGATCAGGTACTTAGGAGAAGAAGGCGTAGCATGGAGCGAGGAGCTAATGGAACAAGGCGTGTTGATCAATGAAGAATGCGCGAGGGAGGAGAGGGAGGAAGCGCAAGGAGCACACAAGATTGAAGATCAACACTTGGTGGACAATCTCTGCCGCAACAGAGAAACGCCGCTTTTCTATGCCACGACAGGCTGCCGCGGCACAAAAACAGAGTCCTTTTCTGCCGTGACAGCCAGAAACGGGCCCATATTCTGCCATGGCAGAAACCTGAACCGAACCAACTTTAGGTCGGTTTGTACCCTTAGTTGGGTGGGACCAACTCGGATCCACCCTTAGGCCGCCGCCCCCAGACTCATAAATAGATGGGGCGCACTACTATCTAGGTTTAGACCATGTTAAAATATTTTGGAGATGTTTCTTTCATAGAACCTCTAGAATTACCCTGTGTTTGAATTCTACAACTATAATTGAGTGTGATCTGTTGTTCCATTGGGAATTAGTAGATTGCATACTACCGTTCATGGTCACGGCTGCGTGCGCAAGAGTGTGGTATTGTGAATATCCTACAAGGTTCGAGATCTATTGCACTGGCATCAGGGTTCGAGCAGGAGAGATCATAGCTACACACTAGTTATCTATCATCCACCATCATCATCGACAAGAGCTTGCTGAGAAGATCGGGCCACCCTATATCAGTCTCTTTGTCATACTACAATATAGTTGTATCTGCCTATTTGCTCTTTGCACACTCGCACTTTTTCTTCTTTGTTTTCTTTTTCTTTTGCATATATGCTCACACTTTCATTTTTAAGTGTTGTGCAAAGGAGCTAGCCATATATTCCACCTTATGTAGGAATTCAAAGTTCAACGATCTCAATTATCAAATTCCAACTATATATGAAGCATTCTTATGACTTGGAGATTCTACCACAACTTGTTCTCACTCTATTTCGATAACACTTTCATTTTCCCTTGTTCAAGGTTTTTAATTATATAGATAATTTCTCTTTGTAAATCAAACTGTAGACTTACAGCATGTTGACCAAATTATCTTTATGTATTCCATTAATACCAATGGTGTGGAAGACTCCTATTGCCATCATCAAATGCAAGTAAAATCATACTCAAGCCATTCATATATGATTAAAGCAAACACAAAATCAATATTGCTCCATATATAATAATAAACTCAAAATTTCATAAAAGGGATCGACTATTTTTGAAGGGAATTCTAATGATGCAAACTTTATTTCTAGTTTGAACTAATGCAAAAATAATAATAATAACTTATAAGATAGATTACAAGGTCTTAAATATATCCCCAAGCTTGGAATCAAGCCAGGCGGGATCAAATAATCCCTTGCGATTATTTGATACCGTGATTGTTGTAAATCACTGTTGCGCCATGGAATGTGGTATCTTCTCATCGCGGGCCAACCTGAGATGGAGGGATTGGTTGATAGCTTCTAATTCTTTAACACACAGCTTGTAGAAAAGATTGTTCCTCTCCAACACTTTCACTTGTTCTTTAATGAACTCATTGTTATCCTGAAGTGTTTGTAGCGCCTTAAGCCTCATAGAAAAACCTGCTTCGGTTGTCCGCTTGATATCTTCATCAAGTTTATCAAGATAAAGTCACAGCAAGCGAAGGTGTTTGGGTGTCCCTGGCTTCTCTTTGTCCAACTCTTCAATCTTCAGCTCCAGGGCCTTCAAATCCCTCTTCCGACACCCATGATCAGCGTCGAGGAACTCTATAGGGATGGTCTTGATCTCCTTGCCTTGCTCGCTATTGCTCCCGGTCTCCATGGGAGCTTTTCTTCTTGACTTATGTCCCTTGGCTGAGATCCCTCACGTGTATATAAGAGGTAGATTGGTTTTTGTTGATTGTAATTAGAGAGAGAGACAATGGCAGTATATAAGAGGGGTCAGAGGTCAGTAAAACTCGCGAGAAACACCAAATTATCGTCCAAGAAAAGAATCTTAACGAAACAGAGAAAGAAATCACGGATTTGGAAGAGTCCTGCCGTGTAACGACCAACTATACGAGCGTGGCCCGTATAGTTCCGGTCGTATAGTTGGTTCCGGGCAGATATTTCCAAATATCTCGAGTCCTGGTCGATTAAATCACGTCTCAGAACCGACAATAACATTTTTTTTGAAACAAACGAAAAACAAACGAAAAGTGTCTAAGAGTTTAATGACCAACTATATGGCCGGAATTTTTGCTCCGGTCGTATAGTTGCGACCGTATAGATACAAACACCGAAAATCAAAAGTGTCTAAGAGTCTAACGACCAACTATACGGCCTGAATTTTTGCTCCGGTCGTATAGTTGCAACCGTATAGATACAAACACCAAAAATCAAGTGTCTGAGAGTTTAATGACCAACTATACGGCTGGAATTTTTGCTCCGGTCGTATAGTTGCGATCGTATAGGCTCAGATATCAAAAATAATTTCACAAAGATGATACAGAGAGTTTAACAACCAACTATACAGCGGGAGCTCCCTCTCCGGTCGTATAGCTCCGCCTGTATAGTTGGTAAAACCCCTCTAAAACTTCAGAAAAACACAAGGAATTCAAAGGCAGAATTTTTAGGAGTAAAATTTGTGAAAACAAATCACTTATTTGGGTAAGAACACTTAGCTTGCACTTACCGTTTGCTTATTCGGGGATGAGAATGTTCCTCCAACAACAAATACTTCTTCTCCTTTGAAGGAATTGACCTTAATTCGTTGAATAATTCTCGTAAACGAAAATCACCAGGACTAAAGTTCCTCTCAGTAATATTGGTGTCTTGCTGGGCTATCATGGATACTGCATTTAACACCTTTATTTCCTGCCTCTGCATAACCTGCAACTTAAATTCTTGTAGTGAAAGAATCCAACAGATCAGTCTTGGCTTATGTTCTTTCCTCTCAAGGAGTTCTTTTAAACCATCACGATTCATATGAACTCTTACCTTTGCATCAATTGTGGGGGCCCCGGATTAATCCTCCGAGAATCCCTGTTATCCATACAACCACGATCCCATGATCAGTTAGTCGTGGCATATAACAGACAAGTATCAAAGTAAACATCCAATACATAATGAATACCTGTCATACCTTATTTGTCATTATGGCAACATTGATCAATCATCAGCAGAACTTCATTAAGCGTAGAGCCCGAGCCATGCCTTAACCTACAGGCAACTGACTGGGAGAACGTCCTAGCTCGCATAGTCGTCCACTTCACCTCTTCTTGATATCTGACCAAGTTAATATCCAGGGACAATGCCAGTGAGTACTTTGAATGTACTCGCAAACCACCTTAAGATAGCAGTAATAACAAGAGGATATGCATTATGGCTATGGTAGTAGGAGGGCTCCACGAGAGGTTCCTTTTCTCAATTAGTTTCTCTTGTAGATATAGCATCTACATATCTTTGTTGAAAACTTTTGTAAAACATTTTGGAAACCTTTTTGAAAAGTTTTGGAAAACATTAGGACTGGGTCACCCATTTGTTCCCGTCTTTAGGTCGTCCCACGACCAAACTCCTTTCTCCTCCTTCTGACCATCCCATGGTCAAAACCTTTCTCCTTTACGACCATCCCATGGTCAAAACATTTCCAAATCCATTTCTTTTCTGAAATCCTTTTTGAAAACAAAACCAGCACCGCTCTATAGCAACCTTCCCAACCGTCCATGACCGTGGACATGGCTATTCGAATAGATTTACACTCTGCAGAGGTTGCACACTTTACCCACACCATCCGGGTACATTACCCTAATCTACACCGATCATGGGTCGAGTAACCGATCAAGACTCTCTGAATGCCCACTATAATATAAGTGCCTATCCTATGAGTGTTACTCCCCTCAAAACCGGGACATCGGGTACCAAGGACCAACCGGAGCGCATTTTACACTTTACACAGTGGTCGCTTTCAATGAGGGGCTCATAGTAACGCCTGGCTGCCACCAGACAGTTTGTTCCTTCTCCAGGCCGATGTCCCACATGGACCTTTAAGGGAGAAGGCCCAGCCTCCGGGGATCGCGATCCCCTGTAGTAGTTGCGAGGCAGCTTATACCAGAATAGACAAACATCAAATCCAGCTTTGTCCCATTCCAGAGTAATGTGGTTGCACAGGGTTAATTGTTCTAGCAAAACTGCAAAGAATCGGGTGCGTTTTTGTAAACCTTTTTCCTCTAGCTTCCTTCAGCATTTTGTAAAACAAAACTTTTTTCTTTCTTAACATATCTTGGGAGGTCCCACCTCACCAAGGTTTTATCATAAAACATTTGGTAAAACTTTTCCGGGGTCTTCCCATCCTATAGATTTGCTTCGGCTAAATCGGGGTCTCCAAAGGGGTATGGTGTGTTACACCATCTACCATACTAGGGACAAGTAGGTATCATCGAGAGGGGTGTACTTAGTAGTACCTTTGAGTAATGGTTTGGAGGAGCCAAGCCACTACCGGGCATACAACATCATATAGTAAAACAATGCAGTTTTAATAAACAGTAGATAAAACATGCATAAGTAAAACAATAGGACAAGGATCATGAGCAAGAAGGTGGCTTGCCTGATGATCAGCAATATGGCAATATGTCCCTGGACTTCTCCTTAGAAAACCATAATAACCACTTCTTCTGGTCTTCGATATAATCGCAACTATCATCGATAGGGAACACATGCAAACAAACAAAAGGGCACAATCAATACAAGGCATACCATCACCAATACCATACAGCAAACAAGAAATTGAATAATACCAAATTAAGATTCAGTAGGTTTTGAGAGAATTGGATTTAGAAGATTGAGATGGCCTTGGAGAAGGGGATGAACATCCCTTAGGATTTATAGTCTAGAAACTACCTAAGAGATGGGTTTTGGACCAAGAACATATTCTGTATGATACCATTGTGTAAAAATGATACCAACATATAGGAGTTGATAAATGAAACCAACAAAAGTGGTTTCACTATTTTATCACTTTTCTTTAATTTCTTATGAATATTCTAGTGTTAAAAGCCCTAGTTTTAGGAAATAATTCACCAGAAAAATTATGGAGCTCCAAAAATTATTTACTTGGATTATCAGGTAGAGTTTGATGTACTGAATAGTTGAGAGTTGGAATCACTTCAAAATAGTTACCAGAATGCCCTCGGGAAATTCCCAAAGGAAGTTCTAGAGCTGTTTTGTCTTTTTCACTAGTTTTAATCTACAGAATCTTTTGATTTTATTCCAAGGACAAATGGTAGGAATTTAGAATACCTTTTTGTAGAAATTGGATTCAACCTTTTTGGATTTGTAGATCTACTATGATGATTTTTCTAGTGAATTAACTAAGCCCATAACAGATTAATTTCATGGTAAATCCACAGGGGCTTAGAAAATTATGGACTCCTGGGGTTTGATAGATACTGGTATGCATGTGTGTACAGGAGTTTGAATTAGGCCAATACCAACTTTGGTTTGACCTAGGGAATTTTCTAAATGCTGAAAAGACTTGCTTTTGTTATTTTTGCCACCGGCAAAATGTAACTCAAGTGGATATGGGATCAAGTATCCTAGATGGGAGAAAGGAATATCTACCAGATATACTTGGATTTATTCCATTTAGGTTTATAAAATTTGCTAGGGAATTTATTTAGTGCAGAGGATACTTGTTAGTATATTAAATCTCAGAAAAATATCAAAATAAACTTGGTCAAAGTTTTGGTACTGAATGTTCAAGAAAACAGTCAGGAACCCTAGGAATTTTAGATCTGGGCAGTTGGAGTCAATTTCTATTTTCTTTTGCATTTAAAGTAAACGGTTAATTTTAGATCTGGAAAAAACATCAAAAAGAAAAAGGGCAGGGGCTACTGGGCTAGGATCTGGAAGCAGTTGGGCCAGCGAGTGGGATTTGGCCCATCTTGGTGGCACGGGTGAGCGTGCATGGCGCGTTTGAGCCTGACGGGGATGGCCCGCCGGTCAGAGGTGGAGTCAGACGAAGGGGTACGGGGGCGTGGGAGTCGTCCGATTAAAGGGGATCGGACGGTCGTCGACTGTCGTCCTCCTCCCGATGGCACGGGCGCGTGGGACCCTAGCTGGTGGCGGGGGTTGACCGGGGTGCTCACCTGAGGGCTCGCCGGTGTCGGGGAGGCGGCGGAGGCGACGTGGCGCACGACGGCGAGCAGATCAAGGGGCGGCATCAGCGTTTTCCTCGCCGGAAACTGGCGCGCGTGATGATGCCTAGAGCAAGCTCGCCTGAGCTCAGTGGCTGCGCCAGTAGGGAGGGTCCTGGAGAAAGGGGAGGGTATGGTTAGATGCAGAAGATCCAGAGGGTTGTCGCATGGTGACATGCAAAAGGGGAGAGGAGGGGAGGAAGGAGCCTAGCTTGAAAAGAGGGAGGAGGTTGAAGCTTCACTCTCTCCTTCTCTTGGGCAGCATAGGGTAGGGGTGAGGGAGAGGAGGCTCTAGGAGGTGAGGTGGAGTGGGAGGGAGGCAAATGAGCCAGAGAGGGGAGCTAGGGTGGCCTCTGGCCTATTTAACCGAGAGGGAGTAGTCCATCATGGACTTGGTCCATTGAGCATGTGAGGGAGGAGGGAAACCAGGGGGAGAGGATGTTGTGGGCGGAGAGGGTGGTATCTGATCGGGCTGTAGGTCAGAGAGAGGGAGGGTTGCTGCTGTGGCAAGCTTTGAAGAGATTTTGTCATCTTGTGGTTGTCTCTCTTCTCTCTACTCCTCTTCCAAACACAAGAGACAAGGGAGGGGGAAGCTACAGTGGTCGTGCTACAGTGATGGTTGACCAGAGGAGGGGTGGGTGCTGTACAAGCTTGCTTGGTGAGGTTGGAGAGAGGGTTTGGTTTGGTTTTTGGTGCTAAAAGGATAAATGTTCAAATCTTCCATAAAGGATGATCAAGAGTTATTTCTTGATTTTTGATCTTGACCAACTGAGGGAAGGATGCTAGTAGATGGGTAAGGTTAAGATGCATCTCTGAGATTTATTTGGGATTTTTTAGAGAATTCTAGATGCACTTTATATCAATTATTCAAATAGTGCAGGAATGGTTTTTAGGAATTGATTTGGTATTTTTGAATTGGACATGTGGAGTTTTTGATGTGGGATGGTCCCAAATGTGAATACACACTTAGGGGAATTTTCCTAAGGTTTATTGAGGCTTAATAGTAGTTAAAGCAATTATTATTCTATTTCTACCATATAAGAGAATAGGCAAAAATAAATAATAAAACCCTTCAAAAATATTTATTTTTGAAGTTGGAAGTTAGGGTATGACATATGGATCTCAATTGGGCCAAAAGTTGAGGAAGTGTTTTGGCAAAAACCAAACTTTCCATTGGGAAAGGAGTTCTGGAGATTTTGTCTATTAAAGGAATTAAATAGATTTGGTCCATAATAAATATGGATACAATTTTATAAATCTTTATGATCAAGGTAGATGATGTAGACAAGGTGTAACAAGCATTTTCAACCTTGGGATTGGAGAATCCAAGTTTATTTTGGTGAAAACTAGAGATTTAAGGATCTTGGGTAAGATTGTTTTCATGCCACCAAAACCTTGTTGGATCTTGAAGCTCAGATCTCCCCTTGGGGTATGGTATATATGAATGGATAGGCCTAGTGATGTATATCACCATGGTGTATAGGTTTGAGCTTGATCCTTCTTGAGCTCACCAAGACAGGATTTCAAACTTTGAATAAAATAAGCCTGCCAAAGCAGATTATCAACTAGCCTTCAAAACCTTATGGGTTTAGTAAGCACAAAGATCCACCTGGAACAAGTGAAGTGGGTATTTATATACCTATATGAGTAGAACACAACCATGCAAAGAGTTAGTCCATAGAAGGTTGGATGATGGTGTGAGCTTCTGTCAAAGTAGGCATGTTGACTAGATTTGCAGGAGTAGTTATTTTCTTGCCTGCAAAACCATCAAGAACAAGTGGGTTGGAGGATGATATAACCAAGGGAAAGAGTGGTCCTTGGTAGTCCTTAGGATGGTTAACAAGTTGGTTCAAATGCATTTTCAAAAATGCACAAGGTTTGAGAAAGGGAGGCATTCAAAAAGGTGATGTTGGAAATAGTTTTCCAGACTTAGCCAAATTTGGCAGATTTAGGGTTTTTGACTAGATTATGAGAGGGAAGGCTTTTGATGGATAGCATGATACCAAAGCATCACCAAGTGGATGAGATTGAAGAGTATACTGAGTAGAAGGGATCCATGCTTGATATTGGTCTTTATTGACTTGGAAACTTCTAGAAGGGATCACTACAGAATTGATCTGGTTAAGGGTTTTAGATGATCACCTGGTGGCTAGAGATTAGATCCATATTGTATTCTTGCTTAGGGTTCAGTGATTTTAAAGTATCTTGATCCTAGTGGATGAGCTCCTAGAGTAGCTCATACTACTTCTAAGCAATCAAGTCAAACAGCAGATCAAGGCAACTCATCTTACAAACAAATCATCTACTACTAGGGTTACCATCAAGCTTAGCTTAAGGTAAGGATGGGCAATTTTGAAAGGTTGGAGTTTGAACAAGGTAAGGTCCTTCATACATCTACCAAGATTAGGATTCAAAAGCTTAATAAAGGTGTTTTGGGAAACCTGGAGAGAAGAGTAGTTGAAGATTCTGTCTTGAAAACATAAGGAGATAGTATTCTATAGCTCTCCATACTGTGATCAATAGAAGCTACTAAAATAGTTGGTTTGCAAAGGCTTCTTGGCTCAGGTTTTGAAATGCCAGAACATTTGAGAATATGGAAATTAAGCCAAGATAGTTTTGGGAAGTAGCTTTTGTCAACTGGTGTTGAGGTAAGGAGTATATCTTCTAATACACAATCATATGCATAAGCATATACAAACAACAAGCAAACACTTCAGCATTTAAACAAGAAAAAGTTGTTGTTCCCCCTGATTTTTGCATTTTGGACAACTAATCAGGGTTGCTAAAACTTGGATGTTACATCAACTATGTAAGAACGAAATTTATCACAAGAGAAAAATACAACAAATAGTTCCTTTTCTTCCTTTGGGTAATTCTTCTAACAACCATTTAGAGTTCTACTAGCATGATGTATAATATTAAATCTATGACCAATATGTTGTCCTAGAGTTACTCCTACAACATCATCACTAACTTCACATATTAAGTCAAAGGTTGTATCCTAGATAGGTGGTTTAATGATAGGAGCACGAGATAAAGCATTTTTGAGTTGATCAAAGGCTTCAAGATATTTATCATCAAAATTAAATCTTACTCCCTTTTGTAAGAGGTTAGTCAAAGGTTTAGATATTCCAGAGAAATTTCTAATGAACCTTCTATAAAAACCCACATGACCAAGGAAACTTCTTATACCTTTAATATGTCTAGGTCGTGGCATTCTCTCAATTGCCTCAACCTTAGCTCTATCAACTTCAATTCCCTTACCTGATACCTTGTGTCCAAGGACTATACCTTCTTTGACCACAAAATGGCATTTCTCCCAGTTTAGAACAAGATAGGTTTCTTTGCAGCGCTGCAAAACTCTTTTGAGATTATCCAAGCAACTCATAAACAAAGTTCTGTAGACAGAAAAGTCATCCATAAATACTTCCATTATAAGTTCTATGAAATCAGCAAAAATAGCAGTCATGTATCTTTGAGAAGTAGTTGGAGCATTACATAAACCAAAAGGCATACGTCGGTAAGCATGTAAACCGTAAGGACTAATGAAAGTTGTTTTAAGTTGGTAATTAGGGTAAACAGCTATTTGAGAAAAACCAGAGTATCCGTCCAAGTAACAAAAATAAGTATGGTTTGCTAACCTCTCTAAAGTTTGATCTATGAACGGTAAAGGATAGTGATATTTCCTAGTTTCTTTATTTAATTTTCCGAAGTCTATGCACATCCTATGCCCAACAATAGTCCTAGTAGGTATCAATTCATTAATTTCAGTAGGAACAACAGTGAAACCTCCCTTCTTAGGGACACAATGAACAGGACTTACCCATTCACTTTCTTTAACAGGATAGATTATACCTACGTCTAGTATGCATACAATTTCTTTTCTTACCACTTCTTTCATTTCAGGCTTCAATCTTCTATTAAATTCTGCAACTGGTTTAGCACCTTCCTCCATGAATATTTGATGGACGGTTATCATGGGACTGATGCCCTTCAAGTCATCCATTGAGTACCCAAAGGCCTTGCGGTGCTCCTTAAGTATCTCCATAAGTTCTTCTTCTTCAGTTCCTGAAATTTTAGCACTAATAATAATAGGAAATTTATTTGTATCATCTATTTGATATTATCTGGTAGAGTCTTCAACTCTGGGGGTGGTAATTCCTTGTCTCCTCTCTTTTTTGGCTCTTCAAAAGCCTCATCAGTTGGAGGTCCCAAAATGGGAAGTGAATCAAATTCATCTTCTAATCTTTCCAGGGACTTGTCCTCCATAACTATATCTTCATAATTTGGATCTTCATTCATTCCTTCATCTTGATTACCAAAGAAAAGATCAGCCATTTCTTCAATAGTTCTCTCTTCCTCTTCTTCTTGTATTTGTGGAGGTATGTATTTAAATTTGGAAAAATGGAATTTATTTTTCGCTCCTGCAAGCTTAAGAGATACAATCTCCTTCTTGAAATTAACATAGGCACATATATCACCCAAAAAGTTTCTTACAAATATAATAGAGAAAAGAGTGTCAGCTGGCATATCAATAACTACAAAATTGATGGGAAAGTTTTTATTGCTAATTGTGATGGTTGCATCTTCAACTACTCCCATTGGAATTCTAAGATTTTTATTGGCTAACACAATTGTCATATCAGTATTTTCAATTATAGCCGGTTCTATTTCTTCTTTTATTTCTAAATAGAAATCATAAGATATAACATTAACTTCGGTACCAAAATCACATAAACTGTAATGAGAGGTTTCTTTAAATATGCAGGGAAGAATAGGCTTACCCACATGTTTTACCTTTGTTTAACCTTCAACCAATATGGAAATCTCTTCATCAAGTTCAACTATGTTACAATGTGCGTACATAGCCATAATTGGTTCCTTGGTTACCTCTTCATCTTTCGTTTCCTCTAGATGTTCCACAACTTCTGGCAAATTTTCTTCTTCATTTTTATCCTGTACTGTCTTAACCTGTTCATATTCAATAATATGCTTTCGTGCAGTGTTAGGAAAAGGCATTTCATTTATTGGTTCTAAAGAGGCAAGTGTTGCTTTATCTTCTCTTTTCTTCTCAGGTTCGGGTGGTGGATCATACTTGACTGGTCCCTCTTTTGGAGCTTTAATATGTTCTGTAAAAGCTTTAACAACTTGCAACACAAGATCTAAATCCAAGTAAAGTTCCTTAGATAATTCTTTAACATGGCCTTTTTATTATAGTCATGAATACAATCATGTTCTATTTCTACACCTCCTTCACTTCCTAGACCAAAATTCCATGAAACTCTATGATCAAGAATTCTATTAAGTAAAGACCAAGCTTTAGGTATAGGAAGATTCGTAAAGGCTCCTTCAACGAAAGAGTCTAGTTCAATTTTATTAGATTCAATTAAACCGCCATAAAAGATATGCAATAAATACCATTCAGGTAAATCATGATGAGGACACAGACGTAGTAAATCTTTAAATCTGATATAAGCTCTTACTAGTCCTTCATTAAAATGGTTTTTCTAAGTCATTATAAGACGCCTGATTCCAAAAGATTTTGACAAAGAGAAATATTTTGCTAGAAATTCACAGGCTAGATTATCCCAAGTAGTAGTGATTTTAGGTGGTAGAGATCTATAACATGAGAGAGCTGTACTAGTCAAAGTCTGACTAAAAAGTTTAACTCTTACATCATCGACGGTATATCCCGTTAATAGAATAGTGCCACATATATCTTTGAAGCATGCAATATGCTCATATGGATCAGGATCTTTTTCATCTCCAGTAAATTGCTTCTTATGTAGAATACTAAGTAGTAGAGGATTTATTTCAAACCCCCTTGTCTTCTCATTGGAGTTGTCTCTTTTATAAATATCGTAGGGCTTCCCAAAGCAGTTGAGTGGGTTAGCACTAGTCATATGCTCAAACTCCATCATGTTGGTGGGAACCTGTAACTCAAAACAAAATTTAGCAAGACAAAAATAAATAAGTAAAAACTAAAAGACCTACAACGCTTAGCTCCCCAGCAACGGCGCCAGAAAATAGCTTGTTGACTACAAGTGCACGGATCATTTGTAGCTAGTTTCGAAATAAAGATATTGATCCCACGGGGAGCAGGAGTCTGAAGTCTAATAACTCTTGAAATAAATATTACGATAGAAATGCTAGATTAAGTTCTAAGTAACAATATAAAATGCGAGTATTGTGTAAAAGGGTGTTTTTGGGTTTTAGGTATAAGAGCAATAATAAAGTAAAGCAAAATAACTTAATACAGAAAGTAAGTATCTCGTATGTAAGAAGGATTGGAACTGCAACAGGGAAAAACGTTCTCAGGGAGTAGCGGATACACCACTAGTATTATGAGGATATAAGATAAAGATTATTATCATGAACATTCTCAACTATGTATGTGTGGGAGGAACTCCGTATTTGGACAATTAGGCAAGAACCGCTGCTCATATCATCCTCATAACCACAACAGTCAGCAATCGACACCAATCGAGTTACTGCGCTATTAAGGGACGTAATCCCGTAGGACGTATCCCATGGCATGGACAGTGTTCTGTGTGTTTCCTCGGATTCCCAAGTTGATACGTAAGGGGTGCCAACAGCTTTGTAGTCACTGTAAGTGCTAGCATGCCTCCGTCTACCAACAAGTAGTTCCCTCCATCAAGTCCCCACGAGAGGAAAATATTGAGAGGTCGACTTCTCTCAACATCAAGATGTAGATAATCTAACACATGGTCACAGCAATGAATATCAAAATAGACTTTATATTATTTCAATATCATACTAGGGTTTCTCCATCTCCCCAAGAACTAAAGATCTACTCAGACATGGAGGCAATCACCATCATGGCAATGGTAATGGAAACAATCATAGATGAATAGTACTTGTATAAATCCACAACGAGTACGGGAATTACAACAAGATCTAGACAAGGATGTAGATGGGATAGATGGATATGGTGGTGATGCAGCGGTGGTTGATGAAGATCGATGCCTTAGCCTCCCGGATCCGCGCAGGGCGAAGATGGATCCCTGTGGATGAGTTTCCCCTCTAGATGCCTTCCGGAGGTGAGGTTTCTGCGATTTCTAGGTGTTCTGTATGTTGTCTCCTTGAAACAATTGCACGGGGTAAAATTATTTGACAAGGTGGAGGCGGCGCCAACTATACGGTTAGAAAATTTGCTCCTACCGTATAGTTGGTCGTTGAACCTTCTACCTCCCTTGTTCGCTTCTGTTTTTCTTCTAGTATTATTAGTATTTCCCAAATAAGCGATTTACGTTGTTTTTAACTCCATTTCTCCATAGTACAACTACTCCACAAATTGTATCCATTAGATCCATCATCTGTCCTGATCCTGATGAAAACAAACATAAAATGTTCACGCGAGCGCCGTAAAATACCAAGATCCTACATATACATTGCAAAATAATAATACAAACATGATGCAAATATGCACTCATCAGCAACCCATTCGGAATCACAACAACATCACCACTTAAAGCTTTGATCTGTGTTTTACACTTAATAATCGATTGTAGCCCGTTGCTTCGGTGTGCACTCAGTTGGATTAAAAGACTATTGATATGCCCGCTACATCACGGGGGCTCTAGTATATTAGGATGTGTTTCCCACAAGAGATTATATCCATTCAAACATTACACATGACTATGCTTATTATTATCTTTCATCCCATATGATGTGCAGCTGCAAGCGGATCTTCAACCCTGGCCTATCTCCATCCATTGATTCAACCCATTATAAAGTAAACTAAATTAGTCTGGTAAACTAAGGTAAAACAAAGAAACAAAGCCTTGTAGACGTGTCCTTTTTATTTCCTTTTAGCATTGCTTTCCAAGGTTCGATTAAACCTAGGTCTTCTAGGGAAAAAGGTATTATACTACATCCGTGAATTCAGATCAAAGGTATCAACCCTTTTTCTGGCGCCGTTGTCGGGTAAGCAATTTTGCTATCTTGGTGAGGTCACTAGAGACCTTTTTTTAGTTTTCATATTATTTTGTAGTTTATTTCTTGTTATTAGTTTACTTTCTTGTTATCTATTTGAAAACCCAAAAAAATAGTTACTTGTTATTTGTCTTCGTTACTTAAAAAATACCAAAAATATAAGAGCCATGACTCAAAAGAGGCTAGGGGAGTATGCTACTCCCACTGATGATTTTATTTGTGCACCTACCACTCAGTCCACTATTGATGCGGAAACAAATGAAATAAAGCCTAACATTTTAAGCTTGGTTCAACAAAACCAATTTGTGGGCTCATTTGCTAAAGATTCAGGTTTGCACTTAAACACTTCCACTGAAATTTGTGACATGATGCGTATTAAGAATATAGATCCAAATGTTGTTAAATTAAGTTTGTTTCCTTTCTCTCTTAGAGGAAAGACTAAGGATTGGTTGCTATCTCTACCAAAGGGCACTATTAAATCTTGGGAGGAATGTACTAATTTGTTTATGACTCAATTTTTCCTCCCAGTTAAAACTATGCAGCTAAGATCCAATATTACAAATTTTACACAAGAATATGGTGAGCCGCTAGCGCTTGCATGGGAAAGGAGGAAAGAAGCCGTAATGAACTGTCCTAGTCATGTGATGGAAGAATGGCTTAAATTACATTTGTTTTATAATGGCCTTAACCCAATGTCTAAGTCTATGCTAGATACTACAACATGAGGAATAATAATGCAAAAACAAGTGAGTGTTGCAAAGAAATTACTTGATGATATGCAAGATAATCATGTCCAATGGCATGTGGAAAGAACCTCGAAGAGAGTAAGTTCAATCACCGAGGTAAATAATGAAGAGCTTACATCTAAGGTAGACGAGCTGCTTAGTATAGTAAAAGGTAAAGACGATATCCAAGTTAATGCTATCGCTACCGATATTAATGATGTCAATTTTATAGCTCGCACTCCTTTTAATCCTGCATGGAAAAATCATTATGCTTCTAATGCTCAAAAACATTATCCTAATCCTACAGGACCTCCTTACAACAATTATGATAATAATAATGGAGCAAATCATGGCAATCTCTCATTTGAGCAAACTGTTAGAACCTTTATACAAGCTCAAACCAAACAAAGTAATATGCTTATTAAAATCACGAGAAACCATGAAAGTAGTATAGGAAAATTATCTAACCATGTTGTTGCAATTAGAAATGATGTGCAGGCTCTACAGGGAAGGACAAAGACTATGGAGGCTCGGTTGGGTAAAGTAGCTGAGATCCAAACTCTCATACTAGCAAAGTTTGCTGGAAAATCCGAGCCAAATCCGGTAGAAGACCTCAAGATGATGATGGTGGTAACCAATAAAGAGAAACCTAAAGATCTAGATTATAGCAACACGCCGACACCAGAATATACTATGGAAGATCTACTAAAGATGATCACTTTGAAGAACCCCAGTATATAACAAGGTAATGATGCTATGTACCAACAATTTATACAACAAGTAGCATCTAAAGTTCGCGAGTTAGAGATGGAGTATAAAAGACTAGCTGATAAGCTTCCTGCTAAGCTAGATAATATATTTGAGCCTACTATTAAATTTAAGTTAGGAGTCAATGAGATATCCGCACTTTGTGATCTTGGTGCGAGCGTCTCAACAATTTCCAAGAGCTTATTTGACAAATTAAACTTGGGGCCATTTGTCACTACTGAATTGAGACTCCATCTAGCAGATTCAACTTATAAACAAGCTATTGGGATAAAAGATAATATAGTTGTTGAAATTAAATGTAGTCCCGCTCTTATTGACCTTGTTATTGTAGGCATGCGTGAAGATCCCATAACACATATAATTCTAGGTAGGCCATTCCTAAGAACTATTAAGGCTTTAATTAATTTACATGAGGGGAATGTGAGAATAGGGCTACCATCTAGAGACCCTTTTATAGTCCACTTCCCTAGGAAAAAGAATGCCAAGCCTAATGATGATGATTGTGTAATTACTTTAAAAGTCAACTATTTTGGAGTGGGTATTCTACTCCTTAAACCTAAATAATTGCCATCAGGATCAAGCTAATTGACCATAACTAGAAGCGCTTCTAGCGAGGTAACCCATGTTAAATAAAGTTTTTCTTTTGTGTTAGTCTTGTTAGTTTTTGTTTTTGTTTTGTTTTATTTTAATAAAGAATGTTCAAGAGACCTTTGGAGAGAGGAGAACAAATAAGTTAATCCTCGATCTTTTATTTTACTAACACATGGCCTAAAAAGTATTGCTGATTTTTTTATCAAGTATGTTTGCTATTATTTTTCCTTTTGATAAGATGTGCAAGGGCGCACTTAGCTATTAATCAAAAAATTTGAGTTCTACAGCTCACAGGCCGTTTAACAACCACTAGTACGGCCGAAAGGACCGTACCGTGCGCCCGTACCACCTCGAACCACAGGAAGATAGAAACTCTATTTTTTGCCGCAGGAAACAGTGCTCTTAATGACCACTGATACGGTCGGATGCGCCCGTACCGCGCGCTCGTACTGTACCCTCAAGCAAACCATCAGATTTCAAGCAAGGATGCCGCATGGATAACGACCAGCAGTATGGGTGCGCGTGACCGTACCTGACAAGGGGCAACCTCGGCAATGCCCATGGTGATGGAGTTGGGGTTTCACGCAAAAGAGAATGCTGGGGATTTAGTCAGATGTTAGGAAAACAATGAAGACAAAGTCGCCTGAATATTGGGGAAAACACTCTATTACAAGTTGTCCTCTAGATTTCGGTACCCTCGATTGACCTTCTCCCGCCCTATATATAATAGGCCGGGTCTCAAAGCTGTATGCGGATAGGTTTCATACACGCTCTATTACAACACCAACATAATGTCGGTTCATAGTTTCTTTCCTAATACAAAAAAGTCTATGTCGGTTGCTTCATTGGGCTGTTTATCTGGAATCCTTGTGGGCCGCAAGCCATTTACCCAATCTAGGGTGGTGAATAATGAGCATCCGAGTAATCATACCCATGCCAGTAGCCCCCGAGACTTCACCTGAATCTGCAGTATTCAGGTTGAGTCTCAAAGTTTTCTTTCCTCTTTTGATTTTGATTTTTATTATTTGTAGGGATTTTGGCACAACGAGTCTGATGCTTCCGACAGATCGGGAATCAGTTAATTGCTCTTGGGAAAAGACAAGGTTGTCCTACATCAAACTCAAGTCCCTGGGCTTGAATTTGGAATTTATAACTGGTGTAATTTAGTTCAAGCCGCTGAGGTCTTACCGAATACTGAATTCTAGTTTTTTATTTTTATCGGGTATCCAACACGTCCGTCGGGATTTTGCATTGTATCGTTGATACGGATTTTTTCCGGCAGAGCACATTCTTGTGCGATTACCAGGCCACACAGGACGAATCCTGGGGTCTTACCTTCATGTTTCTGAACACGACACTTAGATTTTTTTCTCGCGTCTGAGCGTGATCCGAGGTTTTTGGCTTTATTGGCGGTTGGCCTGCTGGGCCGCCAATATTTTTGACTATATTAGATATTTTTATTATTTTATGCTATCTCCCGATGGGAGGAACACCTTTTGAGGATGCACTAGTGTAAAACTCAAAAGGTTTTTGCAATTTGTCAATGCACTTTATACACAACGGAATTTCTATCGGGTGCGCGTTAGCGCTCCCGATGGGAGTAGCCCCCGAGGATATGTTTGGATGCCTGTATCTGGAGGCTCATAATTGTCGTTAGCTTGGTAAAAACATTGATCTTTGAAAAAGAAGATTAAGATACAAATAACTTCTCTTTATATACAGGGCGAAAATCGTCGGTACATTATTCTTTGAGCGGATGGCTATTTTAGCCTTTTCTCCTGGACATCTTGGCTTAATAAGCTGAACTATAGCTCTTATTATTTTGCAAATAATCTTATGCATAAAAGCATCGTAGTTGTGCTACGTTCCATGGATTGGAGTAATTTACTCCTGTCTTCTTGTCTTGTAGTCGATATGCTCCTCCGGGAATAACTTCTGTGACGATATATGGTCCTTCCCATGGCGATTCTAGCTTCTTGTGGCCATCTTTCTTGAGGCGAAGAACTAGGTACCCTACTGCGAAAGACCTAGGCTGCAATCTTCTACTATGGTAATTGCGCAGGTTTTGCTGGTACATAGTTGCTCTTTGGAGGGCTTCATCTCGAGCTTCATCAAGCACATCATATCATCTTCAAGTGCTTCTCTTGATTCCTCTTCATTATATGCAGCTACTCTTGGCAATTCCTGTGATACTTCAACTGGAAGCACGGCTTCCGCACCGTGGACCAAAAAGAAAGGCGTCTCTTGTGTTGAATTATTTGGAGTTGTACGTAAACTCCATAACACGGATGGTAATTCATCCACCCATGCCCCTTTTGCTCTGTCAAGTGGTGCCAATAATCTCTTTTTGAGTCCAGCGGTAACTAGCCCGTTGGCTTTTTCGACCTGTCCATTTGTTTGCGGGTGAACTACCGAAGCGTAGCTTATTTTGATGCCCATCTCCTGGCAGTACTCCTTGAACTCATTGGAAGTGAAGTTGGTCCCATTATCCGTGATGATGTTGTTTGGTACGCCAAACCTATATACTATGGATTTGATATAATTCACAGCCAAAGTTCCATCTTGGGTGGTGACAGGCATTGCTTCAATCCATTTAGTGAATTTGTCGACTGCTACTAGCAGAAAGACGTGTCCTCCTGGTGATGATTTGTGAAGTTTTCCCACCAAGTCGAGTCCCCACTGAGCGAAAGGCCAAGCTAAAGGTATGGGATTCAGCTCAGCTGTGGGTGCTCCAGGTTTTGTTGCAAATCATTGGCATGCTTCACATGTTCTGATGATGTCTTTGGCATCTTGTACTGCAGTGAGCCAATAGAATCCTGCCCTGAACGCTTTTGCAACAATTTCTCGACTGCTAGCATGGTGGCCACGGAATCCTTCATGTATATCTTTAAGTATAATATTTCCTTCTTCGGGTGTTACGCAACGTTGCAACACACCCGAAATACTTCTTTTGTATAGTTCCCCTTTGATTATCCTAAAGGCCTTTGATCATCGAGTGATTCGTCATGCCTCTATCACATCCTATGGCAGTTCCCCTTTAGTCATGTATGCTATATACGGTTGCATCCAGGTTGGTTTGATCAACATGACCTCTCCGATTGCTCGTTCTTCTTCTTTGATGACTTTTTCTATAATTTTGGTTTCTGAAGGAGCCCCCGATTCTTTTTGCAGATGTTTCTTTTTCCCTATTTTTGGTGCTACAACCTCGGAGACTCTTTTTGCCTTGATTGATTGTTCTATTATTTCTTCCCAAAAAACTCCTGGTGGTATTGGCAAACATAATGACCCAATGTTTGCTAAATTGTCAGCTTCCTCGTTGCTTTCTCTCCCTATATGTGATACTTCGCATCCATCAAATTGAGCCTCCATGATGTTGTATAAGTCACGATAAGCAATCATGTTTTCGCTAGCAGCATGATACATTGCAAATGTATCTATAATTTTTGATGTTCCATGCTTGGTTTTATCTACTTTCTTGTGTTTTGTCCACCCTTTGGAGTACTTTTCATATGATTTCTTGGACTAACCTATTAACAAGAGCCACAGTGCCAGCTGCCTATTTTCTGCTGTTTTTGGTTCCAGGAAAGTCAGAAAATCAATATTCTTGGAATTGGACCGGACAAAAGCCAAAGTCGATATTTTCGGACCCAGAAGGAGAGCCGGAGAGGGATCACAGGGTGCCCAAACCACCCCTAGGCATGGGTCCCCCCAGGCCATGCCAGGGAATGGTGTGGGCCCTCTAGCTGGCCACTGACCTCGCCCCTTCGCCTATATATTCCTCCCGATACAGAAACCCTAAGGAGTCAATCAGAAATCCACGAAAAGTTCCGTTGCGCCACCGCCACCGAAGGGAATATTCGGGGGACAGAAAGTCTCTGTTCCGGCACCCTGCCGGGATAGGGAAGTGCCCCGGAGCCATCTCCATCGATCTCCACCGCCATATCCATCACCTTTATTGATCTCCATGATGAGGAGGGAGTAGTTCTCTCTCGAGGCTAAGGGTTCTACCGATAGCTATTTGTTCATCTCTCTCTCTCTATGCATGATCATATTGTGGTCATGAGCTTGTAATCTATAGATCTACCTTGCTACTCAAGTGCTTTATTAGATCTCTGCTCTCCCCATGTGTGTGAAAGTGACAGCGTGCACACCATGGTGGCACTTAGGGTAGAGATTTCAAATACTTGTTATAAGTTATATTTGGAGTTGGATGTCTTTATGAAATTGTGGTGTTTGTTGGAACCATCTAGTGCTCAAGGTGACAGTGTGGGGTTTTCTAGATGGGAAAGATGAACTTTGAGGTGTGCTGTTATAGCCCTACCATCGATTAGAGTGTCCAACCGGAGAGTAGTTAAGAGTAGTATCATGAAGAGAAGATATTTATATGAGAGTGTTCACTAGTGAAAGTACGATCCCTAGGCCTTGTTTCTAAGCATTGAAACACTGTTTGAAATTAGATTTGTTACATGTTTGATTGCTTCCATCTTTATTTCAGTTTGCCTTTAGTATTTTCCCACATCAACCACACGCCAGCAAGCTATTTTCTGGCACCGTTACCACTTATAATTATCTATACCACTTGTATTTTACTATCTCTTCGCCGAACTAGTGCACCTATACACCTGACAAGTGTATTGGGTGTGTTGGGGACACAAGAGACTTCTTGTATCTTGATTGCAGGATTGCTTGAGAGGGAACCTTTGACCACTTCCTCCCTGAGTTCGATAAACCTTGGGTGATCCACTTAAGAGAAAACTTGCTGCTGTTCTACAAACCTCTGCACTTGGAGGCCCAACAACTGTCTACAAGAATAGAAGTGCATAGACATCAAGCTATTTTCTGGCGCTGTTGCTGGGAAGGTAAGGTAAAAGGTATTCACAACGGAGGATTAAAGAAGAAGAACCTCCCACGGCAAACGCCTATTTTCTAGAGCCGTTGCCAGGGAGGTAAGGTAAAAGGTACTCACATCCTCCGGTGTGAGTGCTCGAAGTTATTTCCTTTAGATTCTGCAATTTTGTCTTTTTGTTTCTTGTTTCACTAGTTAGGATTAATGGAAAACAACAACAAAATTAGAGAGCTTTATAGTATTTATCTTGAGTTAGGACATAAAGTGTTTGAAGAGTAAATTAAAAAACCTATGGAACTTTATTTGCGTGCTAATAGCAATGTTATTAGTATGAATTCTTTGAACACCATTGTTGCTAATGCTATGGAAAAGTCTAAGCTTGGGGAAGCTGGTTTTGATGAGCATGATCTTTTTAGTCCCCCAAGCATGGAGGAGAAAATTTACTTTGATGATACTATACCTCCAATATATGATGATTACAATGATGAATATGATATTTTCAGTCCACATACTATTGAGGAGAAAATTAATTATGATTACAATATGCCTCCTATATTTGATGATTATGGTGATGAGATAATAATGATAGCTATTTTGTTGAATTTGCTCCCACCAAAATTAATAAGAATGGTTATGTTTATGTGGAGAGTATTAATTCTTTTATGCATGTGTCTCATGATAAGAATATTTTATGTGATAGTTATATTATTAATTTTATTCATGATGCTACTGAAAGTTATTATGAGAGAGGGAAACATGGATTTATGCATCTCAATAATATTAGGTTTCCCCTCTTTATGTTGAAAGTCTTGAAGTTGCACTTGTTTTGCTTTCCTATGCTTGTTGCTTTGTGCTTTCATGACTTGTTTCTTTACAAGATTCATATGCACAGGAAGTGGGTTAGACTTAAATATGTTTTGAATTTGCTTCTTGATGCTCTCTATTACTTCAATTCATATGTCTTATGTGAGCATCTTCTCAAACTATCATGCCTAACTTAAAGATGTTAAAGAAAAGTACTTATTGGGAGATAACCCAAAAGTTTTAGATGAGTCTTGGGTCCTTTTTATTTGCTTTTTGTGCCAAGAGTAACCTCTAATGAGAGAGAAGTAATGATTGGGAAAGTTGCTGTCCCGAAATAGATTTCTCTGCTTCACCGTAAAAATTCGTGTAAAATCTCTGTACGTACTTTTGAGGCGTAAATTTTTGTGCTTCTGCCCCAGGTTGCTATCTAACTTTTGTTAGCTCAACACTTTTTTATTTTAGCAACAGAAGGTCTTCAAAAAAATTCGTCTTTACCTGCTGGTCTGTTTTGACAGATTTCTGCCATTATTTGGATTTGCTTCTTGTTGGTTCCTTTTTTAGTTCTTTTGGGGAATTGAGCTTTTTGAGGGAATTGCTACAATATCTTGTGTTTTAATGGAAGTTTTATTGGTGTTGAAACTGAACCTAAAGACTTATTATCTTGAGTGGACTAATGTTGCTAATAAAGATTGTGTGAAGTTTTGTATGAAGGAAAATTTTCAGGTGTATGGAAGGAATAAGTAATGAGATGAAGGATGGACTAAAGCTCAAGCTTGGGGATACCACGCGTGTCACCCCAAGAAATATCCAAGAAGTACAAGCGTCAAAGCTTGGGGATGCCCAAGGCATCCCCTTCTTCATCAATAAAAATCCTAGGTTTCTTCCAAACGCTTCATTTTTATTGTTTCATGCACAGTTGTGTTGTTCTTGGAGCGTCTTCTTTTTCATTTTCGTTTTGGTTTTTCGTTTGCTTAGTTTGCTGAATAAATTGGTTGGACCCCCTCTTTCATACATTGGTTTTCAAATAGTTTGGTTTGGTTTGGAAAAGAGTAGGGAAGTTCATGCTTAAGTGTTAAAGAGAGCTTGTTTTTGACTGTGGCTTATGCTTTGTCATGCCATGCTTGATATTGCTTTGGCTTTATGCTTAGTATTCTTTGCTGTAGCATGACTTGTTATAAACAATTGATATTGCTTAATGTGCCTTGGATGAATCATGCGTTGATTTAGCATATTAAAGCATAGTATAGTGGTATTCTCCTTTGATGCTTTATTTGGGTTGACTTGGCGCATGCTCACACCATGTTATGACTATCTCAAGTCACCATAGCCTTTATGATCCTTTACTTTTCAACTTGTAGTATCACTTTATGCTTTGATCAATGATGTTTTGTCGCTCTGCATAATTATGGCCATTATTGCTCTCTTAGTTTGTCGCTCCCAGTCTTTTGCTAGCCTCCACAACCAAGTATGAGTTCCACTCATGCATCCAACTCCCTAAACCAAGTTATTCCAAAGAGTCCACCATACCTACCTACTATCTTATGCTATTCCAAGTATATTCTTGCTTTTGTTTACCTTCCAAATTAAACTTGTTATGAGAAAATTAGTGATTAAAGCTCTCACGAACTTGATGGCACACTTTACTTTTTTTGCATCTAATAAACTTGAACCATTGGGTCCTTATTTGTTGAGTATATGCTTGCGCTTTATAAGTTGAAATTAGCAAAACCATGTATCATGGGGAACGCTTTCAACATTGCACTTGTACTTTGTACCCCGTTGATATTATGTTCTTTTGCTTATGGATCCCGGCGGTGTGAAATAAAGGTGGAACTTGTAACATCATGGAGTTTGTATGTGTGTTAGAGAAACGCCTGGGCCGCTAGCCTAAGCCATGCCTAATCATGGTGGAAACTCTATGAAGCATCCTCAATAAAAACCTATGCAAATAGCAAATAAAAAGATCGCTGAGATGCTCATTGTCTGCTTGCCTTGTCATTTTGATTATGGGATAGCTCCTGTATCATGTGCAAGGGGTACCCCGTTGGCGGTTCTTTATGATACATATGTACTTACAATGACAAGAGCTTACTTGTGACTAAAGTTGAGTAGCATGAGGTTCGGTCTTCGTAAGTAAGGGGCATGAGATTTCGGTTTATAACTTGTCAAGCATATCCTCTTAGTTGTGTCACTTTAACCTTAATCACCTTCAAGATGCTTATGATAGGGGCAATGAGAGCTGAAAGCTATAAGTACCATAATTTTTGGAAGCTCTTTATGAAACTTGAATCCCTACTTCCTTCTATGAAGGCCTTTCTTCCACTTTTATGTTGAGTCTCCACCTTCTATCTTTATGCACCTACTTTGAGAGCATAGTGGCCATTCTTAGTTCTATGTGCATTGTCCCAAGACTTGTTGATTGATGCATAACTTTGATATTGCTTGTTTTAAACTACGTGTATCTAGTCACTCTTATGAACTTTGAAGGTGTCCTATGCATTTATGTTTGCTACTCTATGAGGGACAAGCTGAATGCCACTATGCTATGTTTTCTTTATGTGAAACAAACAAGCGTCTTGCAAAGCATTGTTATTCATGAATCTTTTGTTTGTGCCTTTTCATGTTGCAACATAGTTGCTTTGTCTTATTGCTAGAACTTTATCTTTCATGCTCATGTTTAGAGTACTTTGATCCTAGCTTTCAATATTTTACAAATACTTTGATCAAGTTTATGATGGTGCATGTCACCTCAAAAATTATTCTTTATTTTTATCACTTACCTACTCGAGGACGAGCAGGAGTTAAGCTTGGGGATGTTGATACATTGCAAATGTATCTATAATTTTTGATGTTCCATGCTTGGTTTTATCTACTTTCTTGTGTTTTGTCCACCCTTTGGAGTACTTTTCATATGATTTCTTGGACTAACCTACTAACAAGAGCCACAGTGCCAGCTGCCTGTTTTCTGCTATTTTTGGTTCTAGGAAAGTCAGAAAATCAATATTCTCAAAATTGGACCGGACAAAAGCCAAAGTCGATATTTTCGGAGCCAGAAGGAGAGCCGGAGAGGGGCCACAGGGTGGCCAAACCAACCCTAGGCACGGGTCCCCCCAGGTCGTGCCAGGGCATGGTGTGGGCCCCCTAGCTGGCCACCGACCTTGTCCCTTCGCCTATATATTCCTCTCGATACAGAAACCCTAAGGAGTCAAACAAAAATCCACAAAAAGTTCCGTTGTGCCGCCACCACCGAAGAGGAGATTCGAGGGATAGAAAGTCTCTGTCTCGGAACCCTGCCGGGACGGGGAAGTGCCCCCGGAGCCATCTCCATCGATCTCCACCGCCATGTCCATCACCGTTGTTGATCTCCATGATAAGGAGGGAGTAGTTCTCTCTCGAGGCTAAGGGTTCTACCGATAGCTATGTGTTCATGTTTCTCTCTATGCATGATCATATTGTGGTCATGAGCTTGTAATCTATAGATCTACCTTGCTACTCAAGTTCTTTATTAGATCTCTGCTCTCCCCATGTGTGTGAAAGTGACAGCGTGCACACCATGGTGGCACTTAGGCTAGAGATTACAAATACTTGTTATAAGTTATATTTGGAGTTGGATGTCTTTATGAAATTGTGGTGTTTGTTGGAACCATCTAGTGCTCAAGGTGACAGTGTGGGGTTTTCTAGATGGAAAGATGAACTTTGAGGTGTGCTGTGATAGCCCTACCATCGATTAGAGTGTCCAATCGGAGAGTAGTTAAGAGTAGTATCATGAAGAGAAGATATTTATATGAGAGTGTTCACTAGTGAAAGTATGATCCCTGGGCCTTGTTTCTAAGCATTGAAACACCGTTTTGCAATTAGATCTGTTACATGCTTGCTTGCTTCCATCGTTATTTCAGTTTGCCTTTAGTCTTTTCCCACGTCAACCACATGCCAGCAAGCTATTTTCTGGCACCGTTACCACTTATAATTATCTATACCACTTGTATTTTACTATCTCTTCACCAAACTAGTGCACCTATACACCTGACAAATGTATTGGGTGTGTTGGGGACACAAGTGACTTCTTGTATCTTGATTGCAGGATTGCTTGAGAGGGAATACCTTTGGCCACTTCCTCCCTGAGTTCGATAAACCTTGGGTGATCCACTTAAGGGAAAACTTGCTGCTGTTCTACAAACCTCTACACTTGGAGGCCCAACAACTGTCTACAAGAATAGAAGTGCGTAGACATCACAGCATCACACTTGTTCATTGTTTGATGTGCTACAAGATTGGAATCTCTGAAAAAATTTAGGCGAGTTGCACCACATGCTTTGGCCATCCGCATGTCGTGCAACAGGGCCTCATATTCTGCTTCATTATCGGATGTGTTTGTAAAGCTCGTCCGAAGAATGTAGCGCATTTTGTCGCCTTGAGGTGATATTAGTACGACTCCTGCTCCCGCTCCCTCCGTTCTTTTTGATCCATCAACACACATTGTCTAGGCACTAGAAAGGTCAGGTGGACCTGCACATTGCAGCTCCGTCCACTCTGTGATAAATCTGGCAGGACTTGTGACTTAATTGCTTTGCGCTTCTCATAAGTGACATCCCTAGGTGATAATTCGATGCCCCATACCCGGTTGCTTCTGGATTGTTGAGGATGCTTGACAAAGGCGCTTCGTTGACCAGTATGATCGGGTGCTCCGAAAAATAGTGGTGTAGTTTCCGTGTTGTCATAAATACCCCGTATGCTAGCTTATGGTAATGCGGGTACCTTTGTTTAGATGGTGACAAAACCTCGCTCAGGAAGTATACTGGCCTCTGCACACCGTGTGTATTCCCTTCTTCGGGTCATTCTACGACCAGGACTGTGCTGACCACCTGATGTGTGGCAGCAATATAGAGGAGTAAAGGTTCTTTCTCTTTTGGTGACACGATGACAGGGGATGTCAAAAGTGTTCTTTTAAGATCTTCAAAGGCATGCTGAGCTTCTTCCGTCCATTTAAATTTTTCTGATTTTCTCATGAGGGCGTAGAATGGCAGCGCCTTTTCTCCTAACCTTGCAATAAAACGACTTAGTGTCGCCACTCATCCCGCCAATTGCTGTACACCATGTAAATTTGTTGGCTTTTTCATTGTGAGGATTGCTTGTATTTTTTCGGGATTAGCCTCGATCCCTCTGGCTGATACCAAATACCCGAGGAGTTGTCCTGCCGGAACTCCAAAGGAACATTTCTTCGGGTTTAGTTTGATGCTGAACCTGTCGAGATTTCTGAATGTTTCTTCGAGATCCTTGATCAGCACAGATCCATGACCTGTGGTAACAATGACATCATAAATATACACTTGTACGTTTGTACCTATTTGGCTTCCCAAGCACTTCTGCATCATCCGCTGATATGTTGCTCCAGCGTTCTTGAGGCAAAAAGGCATTGTTGTGTAGCAAAATACGCCGCAAGGCGTGATATACATCGTTTTCTCCTGATCTTCTTCCTTCATTCTGATCTGGTGGTATCCTGAATATGCATCCAAGAAAGAAAGACGTTTGCATCTCGTGGTTGCATCGATGATTTGGTCGATTTGCGGCAATGGGAAGTGGTCTTTTGGGCAATGTTTGTTCAGTGCAGTGAAGTCGATACACATCCGAAGTTCTGTAGTGTTTTTCTTTGGAACACATAGTGGGTTTGCAAGCCATTCCGATTTTGTTAATTCTTTGATAAAATTGGCATCAGTTAGGCGATGGGACTCTTTTCCAATGGCCTTGCGTTTTGGTTCTATGAAGCGTCGAAGTGGTTGCTTTACCGGCTTTGCCTTTGGGTCTAGATTTAATGCATCCTCAGCGAGTTCCCTGGGGATTCCCGACATGTCAGAAGGTAGCCATGCGAAAATCTTCTAGTGCTCACAGAGGAACTCGATGAGCATGCTTTCCTATGCGGGATCAAGGTTAGAAGCCACGAATGTCGTTTTCGTCGGGTTAGCGGGGTGGATTTGTACTTCTTTTGTGTCTTTTGCTGTGTCAAAAGCCTGATCAGCATTGACATGTGTTACTTCGAGAGGTTGTGCGTTTGCTGAACTTTTGAGTTGCTCAAATTCCATTGCCATCCTGAAAGATTCAGATATTTTGTTGAACTCCCGATCACAGATGTCGACACGGGTGAAGCTTCCTTATACCATGATAACTCCCTTTGGTGCTGGCATTTTCATTACTAAATATGCATAATGTGGCACTGCCATAAACCGTGCAAAGGCTGGTCATCCTAGGATTGCGTGGTATTGTGATGGCCAAACCATGACTTCGAATTCGAGTTTTTCTCGCCTAAAATTTATTTTGGAACCAAAAACAACGTCAAGAAAACTTTGCCTAAAGGAATTTCAGCTTTACCTGGTACCATTCCGTGAAAAGATGTTTCCGTTGGAGCGAGATTATCCAGGGGATAGCCTATTGTTCTCAATGTTTTCACGTAGATCAGATTTATACTACTTCCTGCATCCATGAAGACCTTGCTCATATCGAACCCGCCAATTTGTGCTTCGACTATTAGAGCCGAATGACCCGGTCGCGGGACCCGGAGTGGGTGATCTGCTCTGCTAAATTTGATTTCTTGCTCTGACTAATGGAGATATTCGTGTGTGGCTGATGTTGATGTTTCCACCATATTTATTTGTCTTGTGAAGAGCTTCTGAATTCTGTTGGGTGGACGCCCGTTCTGAATGATAGACATTGTTCCTTTTGATCTGGGGTACTCGTTATTTTGATCATTTGAGTTTTGTGACGGTGCAACTAGTGGTGGTGCACCGGGCGAGGATGTGTATCTTGGATTTGCTGCTTCGGCTGCCTTTGTGTTGCATAACTCCTGCATCTTCAGGAATGTTCGACAATGTTTCATCAGGTGATTGGATTGTCGCCTGCCTATCGAGTCGACAAAAAATGCATATTACAGGGTCCTTCCAGCATTTGTATTGCGAACATAGGTGGGTCCCGTGCACTTGGCTGATATCGTTGTGTGGACTGGCTTCCTCCGTTGTTGTCCCTATTCTATCAGTATCCGACATTATTGTCATTGCTTCTATTGTTGCCTTCACCCGAAAAACCTGCTGCGATGTAACTGGTGTTGGGTCCGTAGCATAGAAAACAAAAAATTTCCTACGATGAGAACTATACGCCAAGATCTATCTACTAGATACAGAGCAACGAGTGGACATACATCTATGGAGAACTTACCCTCGAAGACAACGAGTTTTGTTAACGAGTAGGAACTCGTGGTTGATGTAGTCGTACACTTGCCGATCTCAAGATCGTGTGGAAGTCCGAGCGCCGCAAATCAGCAGCGCATCCGTCCTCGCACACACGTTCAAGCCACCGGACAACCTCCACCTCCTCGCTCCAGCGAATCAGTGGAAGCAGCAACTCCTTCCAGGCGCAAGGCCACCGGGAACATGTATCTCGCTAATCCAAGACCATGGGGGAATAATTCTAGAGAGGGAGAGAGATCCTTCACGAGGAGGTGTGAGGAAGAAGGAGGAAGAGGCGGGCCTTTTATAGGAGGAGGGGGGTGCCCCTCCCCATGGCCGGCGCCTCATGGAGGGTGACCCCTCACCTCCCCCATTCATGTGGTGGTAACCCCTCCACATTAAAATGCCCCTTCACATTCCCTTTTAAAGTCTCCACTTTAAATGCATTAAAATTCTCTAAGTTTAATGCTCTCTCATTTAATAAAACTCTTTTATTAAATTTATTCAGAATTTTTTTAATTACTTTCATTAACAAACATTCACATAAAACCCCTTGCAACATTTCAATATCACATGCAGAACCACTTTCTGCAATTTCACCTGAAACAATTCCTGTTTCTATCGAAATAATTCCTGCGCTTTGCAATTCTTTCATTTGAAACATATGTGCTCCAAAATGGTGTCCGGTAACTCTTAAGTGTGTCACCATATGGTTCACGAATAATGCAGACATGATTGAGACTCCTCTCAGATCAATAATCAGAAGCGGGACCTGGAGATCCATACTGACTCCTGCACATTCAACGATGACTTCTGTGATCATGAGAACCTTTAACGCTAGTAACCTAATCCCTTTGTCTCATGATATAATACATGTCTAAGATTCGATCATCGGTATCCAAATACCTAGTTTGCCGACATGCACTCTTTTCTCGTTCCCGTGATATAACATTCTAGTGATCACATCACTTGCTTGCAAGCTATCTTAATGTGATATCACCAAGAGGGCCCAGAGTATATCTATCTGTCATCGGGATTGACAAATTCCACTCTTGATCCATGAGCCTCAACATAACACCTTCGTAGCACTGAACCCATCTTTATAGTCACCCTGTTACGGTGTGACGTTTGATGTTATCAAGATACTCTTCCGGTGTTAGCAATTAACATGATCTCATGGTCTAAGGATAAAGATTACTTCGTATGATGTTATAGCAATGTAAACATAATGACTTGATCGTAATGCTATACTTCGGATGAATGTTCATCACATTATTTCACAAATGATGTGACCTTGTTATTAACAACATCCAATGTCCATGATCAGGAAACCTTGATCATCTTGTTAATCAACAAGCTAGTCTATAAGAGAGGCATAACTAGGAACCCTTTTTGTTTATTAAACACACATGTATTGACATTTCCGATCAATACAATTATAGCATGCAAAATAAACATCTATCATATACGAGGAATACATAATAACAACTTTATTATTGCCTCTCAGGGCATATTTCCTTCAACTGGGTCCTATGTTCCCATCATTGTTCCTTCGTCTTCTGTCATTGCCGCGTTTATCCCTATCTTCTTCGGGTGACCGCGCGCGCTTATTATGCAGCACGTCTTCTCCATCAGCCCAGCGGTTTGCTATTTCCATCAACTGCGATACTGTCTTTGGCTTCACTCGAACTAGCTCTTCTATGAATTCTCGGTGATGGAGGCCGTCGTTGAAAGCGTCAATGGCCCTTTCGTCAGATATGGATTCAGCTGATCTTTTGATAATATTCCATCTCTGTATGAACGCTCTTATTGACTCTCCAGATTTTTGTTTACACGCTCGCAACTGTTCTAAGGATGTTGGTCGCTTAAATGTAGAATGGAAGTGTCGGATGAACTTATCTTCCAGATCGCTCCAACTACTAGTTGAATCTTCAGGTAACTTCCTTAACCATGACCTTGCGGCACCGGTGAGGTGTAGTTGTAGACTTTGCATCGCAATAGTTGTGGATCCGCCCTATAGTTTAACGTGTAGGGATTCCGCGTATGAAAACAATAAATTTTTACCTTACGCCCCTAATACCCTGATGTTGCCAGGACCTATCTATTAGTAATATAGTAACGGGAGGGGCTTTTTGCGAACTTACCCTTGAAGACCTAAAAGCGTTGTCAACGCTCAGGAGAGCATGGTTGATGTAGACGAGCCGAAGCCAACCTCAAGGTCGTGATGAAGTCCTTGTGCTCCTATGGCTCCAACGACTTGAGCGCCTCAAGTGTGACACCCCACGGGGAGTTACACACGTCTGGTGCCTGACGATGACTCCCGCTTCCCTGATCCAGCAGCAATTGCGGAAGTAGAGCTCCTGGATCCGAATCCTGCAGTGCGACGGCGCTCCGCGGTGAAGATGTGTCTTGTTCGCGCAGTCCGAACTTGGGACCACGGTCACGATAGAGAGATAGAGAGTATCAATTGGAGGTCTCCCCAAAAGTGAGTAAACCTTTTATTGAATATTGTGTGTATTTATCTGCCAAATACCCCCACTATATATAGGGGAGGGGAGGTACTACCTCCCTCAAAGTCCTGGGGTGGGACTAGAGGAGAGGGGGAGGGTGGCACCACCAGCCACCCCCATGGGCCCCGCGTGGGTGGGCTGCCTCACTAGGGCACCGGCCACCCCCTCTGGCCCTTCTCCCTCTTACCTTTCCCTAATGGGCCCTCTTCCCTTCGGAATTGGCCCATTAAGCCTTTTGACCTTTAAATCGATTTTCTCTTTTATTAAATAATTATGAATAAATGATTAAATCAATATTTAACATTCATTCATATATTATTCAATCTCCGTGGCTATGGAACACCTTGCACCTCCACTCCGGACATCCTCTAGACTTACCAAAACCCTTATGGTTTTATCTCTACTATTCTTCGGTGATTCTTTTGATCCTATAATCACTCTCTAAGCATCATCAAACCCTTAAGCGTGATACCCTATGGTTCGGGAACACTCCATACATGGTCGGGACACTCCCGAACCAATGATCGACAGAGGGACCTCGATGGCCATGTGACCCCTGTGCGTTCCACGAAGATCTTTCATCGTTTGAACCAGGATGGTCGTGTCTTATTCCCTTTGTCTCTCGATACTTGCATTGACCGAGATCTGATCAATGACATCACCATGTCGTGTTCAATCTCGTTACTGAACAATGCTACTTGACTTGTTCCGACAAGCGATATCCCTGTGATCAAATCACACGCTGCGCAGCTATTGGATATAACTTCTCCGAGTGGGCCCTTGAGTATCTTTCCGTCACATGGACAGACAAATCCCGCTCTTGATATATATTGCCTCTACGGTTTCCTCCGAGTACCTGAACACACCTTTATAACCACTGTATTACCAAGTGGCGCTTGATGCTATCTAAGCACTCTCGAGAGACAGTGATTGATATAGCCTCGCGGTCTAAGGAATAGTCTACGAGGATCCATTTCTAATCATCGTAACTTGAAATTCATGACATGATCGGTCACGATGTTTAGGTTGGGTATTGGTTCATCATCTCATTCTCAGAATGAGTTGACTCCATTTCCAACTGGCATAAATGCCACATGATCAGGAAAATTGATCATCTATTGACCAATGAACCAATGACTAGAGTTTCACTGGGAACCCCTGGTTGTTTATATATCACACGTGTATTGATGTTTCCACTCAATACAGTTATAGCATGATGTAAAAATGAATAATAAACTTTATGAAATATGATAATAGTCCTTATTACTATTTGTCCCTAGGGCATATTTCCAATAGTCTCCCACTTGCGCTAGAGTAAAATAAACTAGCTGCATTTGTTCTTAATCGTTGGCACCATATATCCGGTACCCTGAACATGCTTGGTCATGGAAGAGGTTGAGTCTTGGGCCTGTACTTTACAGTCCCAAATCCTTTGCAACTTACTAATGTCACCTTGATTGATATTAATACTTTATCATCACATGATAACATCTGTGTGTATGCATTGTCGCTATGGCAGCAGAATGAGGCCTGATTCCAGGAGCCTACAGTGACTTTAGATCAACCTCGAGGGCTTTCTCATGGGCACTGTGCCATGGGACATATCATTCTATGTTAAAAGCGAACTAGCCCCGCCATAACATTATACAACAGTTTAGATGGTACCCTTATCTATTATTATAAATGTAATCATCGAAACACGAGTGCACCTTGTGCAACTTTCGATGTTTTGTTCACCTCGCTTCCTACTTGACTCTAATCGGTATTACGGGAGTTTCCATCATATTCCCTTATAACATAACCCTTTATGCTTTAATATATGTCATCCTTTATGGATTTGGAAAAACATGTCTATAGTTCTCTATTAGACACTGCGGACAAACTTAGCTCAATGTTTCGTGATTTAAACTTAATCACTTTTAAAAGTTCCTTATTGGATCATATATTATGTTAAGTTATCATCATGGTTTTCTAAGATAGAACCTATATCTCAACATAGTGGATGGTGATCATCCTTTCTTTCTTTCAACCATTGATGTTAAACTTAATACTATTCCTAACTTGAGTTATTAAGGACCAGTTCCTTAATTAACTTCTATTCTGAAACCCTTTTCAGAATCTTTTAAGGAATACTATATAATATCATAATATTCTTATTATCAACTTCTACACCTTATAAATCATTATTTATTGGTACTTGCACTTTTATTCTTAACACACTTAAGAAGCACTCTTATAATCTCCCACTCAAAATATGTTCCTAACATATTTGGGTATGAGTCACTACTCTTACTCAAACTATGTTCCTACATATTTGACTTTGAGACTTATATTGCTCCCACTCAAAAAATATGTCATTCACATACTGTTTTAGGAAGACTTTCATAGCTCCCACTCAATTTCATGCAAATTGCATATCCACTCACTATTTTGAACAACTTCAAAATCCTTTGATCAAATATAAAACTTGGAGATTTACTATGAGGTACTAGTACTTTACTAGTTTTAAATCCACTAGACATTCAGCACACTTGAATCAAACTCATTTGAATTCGTCCAACACTGGACAAACTGTGCTTTTGTCATTCACCCCCTTTTCCACTATGGATTTGTAGTCATTTGGGAAAATTCCAAGTAACCCCTTTACTTGTGAGATCAGCAACGAATTGCTTTCTAATCTCAAGGGAATTTTGCTTTGGGATTTCTCATATCCTTAGCTTACCATTATTTCCTTAGTAGTTCGTAAGAAAGTCATATTCCGGTAATCATGAAAAATGATTCACAAATGTCTCCATACAAGATATGGGTTACATTTTGAATCCTACTTCATGTAGTGAAAACAACAGTGGGGAAAACATAATGATCATTATCATTGATTCTTTCCTTTGTGAAGAAAATCATTCAGGAACGTTTTCCTTTGCGCTTCTCAACACTCTAATGCAGGGATTTGAATCCTCATCGTGTTTTTCACTATCTTCCATTTGCTCCATAATCGAGAAATATCACTGAATGTGAACTTTCTCGAGAATGCACCAAAATCCAAGCAATACAAGTTTTGCTTCTCTTTTGGTTTTAGCTATGGATTTTTTATTCAAAGTTTCCAATGAATACTCTACAAGGACTTATTCGCTATTGTTTTGGTTATATCGAATAACCCCAAAACTTTTACGACGATCCATACTAGATATGGAGCTGCCTTCACGAATTCAAATGGTTCAGTATATATTCTAATTAAGTGCTAACTATTGCTAACTAATGGTTTCTACATATACACTACAACGAATTATTTGGCGCCATCTATTCACCCACTTTGATATCGAATATCATATTATGATGCTTTGCATTTCAAATGCATTGCATTTCACAAATTATTTTATGCCATTCTTATAAAGTTGAATTTCATTACTATTGATCAAATCATAGTAATTAGATTCTCTTTTATCTTTATACCCTTTGTTGATGAAACACTTTGATCATATCAAATAGTTTCATATTCATGTTTCCTTCGGTAAACTTCTTTACACATTTTAAACAATCATATAATGATAATTACCATTTGTCAAAACATAATACATCGAATATGTATTTACTTTTAACAATTCATTAAAACACTTTGTATTCAAGTAATACACGGTGTTCAAGTTATTTTGCCGAACTTAGGCATGATTTATATGTGATAAGAAATCGAATGTCTTTCACATATTATCAACATAACTTTGGAATTTAAACATTGGTTTCATTCATTAATGAATATATCATTAAGTTGGGTATTTTTCAAGGCATTTCAATATTTTACAAATGTTCATGCATTATCAATTAGTTTCAAACAACAAGGATAATTCACATATAGTCAAACAAGATATGAACACAAATATAAATCATTCATAAAAGTGGAACAACTGTTTGTTACAAACTGATATGAATAACCGTCTCACAAAATGTGAGACACACTAAAAAGGTTCACAATCTTTTGATTACAATAATCATCCTAAAACATAAACTAAGTGATAAACGTTGAGGGAGAGTGTCGTTGGCCATCATCATCATGCTCGCCATCAACACGCAACGTCACCTCCTCTCCAGCAAGCACCTCTCATGCAGAAGGACCTATTTTCAGTAAAACAGAACAAGTATCAAATATACTTAACATTGCAAATGTGTTTGCAAGATTATAACATTTATAAAATTGTATATCAAATATATACCTTTGTCATTGATGACCTCAGCGACAACGGGTTCAACCATCACATCCCTGAGATGTGATACAAACCTGTGGAATTCCATTGATTCCGCATCGTCTGTCATAATGCAAGTCCTGACTTGTGCTTGGTAGCTTGGTGACAGCGACCGTAGAAAAACGCCATTTGCAAAAGAGCCCGTCATCCAGCTATCCAAGAAGTATGCAGGCCTTATGTACGCATCATGCATGCGCTCCAAGTGGTCGTCAAGTGATGAGTTCTCCTCCATCTTAATGGAGAGGAAGACTCCCATCAGCTCATGCTCCCATATGCGTGCTTGTTCCACGAAATGTGTCCTAAGCTGTAGCACTATCGTACGAGGGTTGACATTACCCACGACAAGCCACAGCTTGTCCACCATTCCGAAATGCATTGTAACTAAAATGAAGGAGGCCATCTCCCGGTGGTGATAGCGGTCTTCCCGCTGCTCTGGGGTCTCTAGGTCAATGGGCTGATCCAAATCCATCTCGTTGAGTATGTAGTCGACCATGTCATTCTCGCTAAGGAGAATGTGGAGACGCGCAACCCACATAGAGAAGTTTGATCCATCTAGTCTCAGCTTCTCTCCTTCTAACCAATCAATTATCAATAGGAAAGGTGGCATCAGGGAGAACCTTTTCTACATTTATAATTGCAAAAGGAATTTAGACTAAGTTTATAATTAAATGAGTTAATAATAACTCCACTCAGAAACACATACCCATTAAGGGTTCCTAGTGATAACACGACCCCTTTCCCCACATCTCCCCTGATCATCACGGCCATCAATGTGGGTTCTAGGGTGGACGCTAAACGTCGGTCACATAATTCATGCGACTCCTGCTTGATCTTTCGACCATCTGCATTTCGAGGCCACGTCTCTGTAACATGCTAGGCTCGCCAACTCAACTTCAGTGTATTCGCTGTGCAACATGGCTTACGCCCACTCACCGTGGGTCACCTCATACCGAAGAACTTTCTTGGTGGTGCACACTAAGGGGGAACACAATAATTGGTAATTTTAATAGGGATCATCTTATTAGGCTACCGTCGAGTATCTAATACTAGCACACAATAAGATATACAAACAATAACATTGAATGTAAATGCGATGTGATATGGTCCTTCACGTCGTGATCTCCATCCGTCGTTACCGGATTCCGGCGCTAGAGTTCCGGCATCGTAGACACCAGGGTACCAGTGTCTTTCCGACGTGGTAGTCCGTCACCTTCGTGACTATCTACTACTATGTAACATAAGGTAATCACTTTACCTTTGCCACAACCATATCACAAAGAAACGCCTCTACTTTATCTTTGCATGTTTTACATGGCTGAATGGGCTTTCGCACAAGAACCGTTCTTACCTACGAACTTTCAGCACAATGTTGATCAAGTAGTTGTCTCTACTACACCCCTTTCGGGGCCCTCTGTTGCAAATGGCGTACCAACTAATGCGAGAGAGACAGACACCCCCCTAAGACACTTTATATGGTACAAGCCGTATGTCAAGCATGGACCAGTATCGCGAATGAATGCGTAAACTCGGTTGGGGCCGCTTCATCAAGCATTACTGCGGTATACACAAGTACACGTGGGAGGGTAACAACTAAAAGATCAACTCCCACACGCTACATCTCATGTGTTCTACCTATACTAGCAATACTATGCATAGATCTAGCTCTGATACCACTATAGGGGTTCCGCGTATGAAAACAATAAATTTTTACCCTACGCCCCTGAAACCCCTGATGTTGCCAGGACCTATCTATTAGTAATACAGTAACGGGAGGGGCTTTTCGTGAACTTACCCTTGAAGACCGAAAATCATTGTCAATGCTTAGGAGAGCGTGGTTGATGTAGACGAGCCGAAGCCGACCTCAAGGTCGTGATGAAGTCCTTGCGCTCATGTGGCTCCAACGACTTGAGTGCCTCAAGTGTTACACCTCGCGGGGAGTTACACACCTCCGGTGCCTGACGATGACTCCCGCTTCCCTGATCTAGCAGCAGTTGCGGAAGTAGATCTCTTGGATCCGAATCCCGCAGCACGACGGCGCTCCGCGGTGAAGATTTCTCTCGTTCGCGTAGTCCGAACTTGGGACCACGGTCAAGAGAGAGAGAGAGAGAGAGAGAGAGAGAGAGAGTATCAATTGGAGGTCTCCCCAAAAGTGAGGAAACCTTTTATTAAATATTGTGTGTATTTATCTGGCCAAATACCCCCACTATATATAGGGGGAGTGGAGGTACTACCTCCCTCAAAGTCCCGGGGTGGGACTAAAGGAGAGGAGAGGGGGAGGGTGGCACCGCCGGCCACCCCCATGGGCCCCGCGCAGGTGGGGCTGGCCCACTAGGGCGCCGGCCACCCCTCTGGCCCTTCTCCCTCTTACCTTTCCCTAATGGGCCCTCTTCCCTCCGGAATTGGCCCATTAAGCCTTTTGACCTTTAAATTGATTTTCTCTTTTATTAAATAATTATGAATAAATGATTAAATCAATATTTAACATTCATTCATATATTATTCAATCTCTGTGGCTATGGAACACCTTCCACCTCCACTCCAGACATCCTTTAGACTTACCAAACCCTTCTGGTTTTCTCTCTACTATTCTTCAGTGATTGTTCTGATCCTATAGACACTCTCTAAGCATCATCAAACCCTTAAGCGTGATACCCTACAGTTTGGGAACACTCCAGACATGGTCAGGACACTCCCGGACCAATGATCGACAGAGGGACCTGGATGGCCATGTGACCCTTGTGCGTTCCACGAAGATCTTTCGTCGTTTGAACCGGGACGGTCGTGTATTACTCCCCTTGTCTCTCGATACTTGCATTGCCCAAGATCTGATCAATGACATCACCATGTCGTGTTCAATCTTGTTACTGAACAATGCTACTTGACTCGTTTCGACAAGCGATATCCCTGTGATCAAATCACACGATGCGCAGCTATTGGATATAACTTCTCCGAGTGGGCCTGATGTCTACGCACTTCTATTCTTGTAGACAGTTGTTGGGCCTCCAAGTGCAGAGGTTTGTAGAACAGCAGCAAGTTTTCCCTTAAGTGGATCACCCAAGGTTTATCGAACTCAGGGAGGAAGTGGTCAAAGGTATCCCCTCTCAAGCAACCCTGCAATCAAGATACAAGAAGTCTCTTGTGTCCCCAACACACCCAATACACTTGTCAGATGTATAGGTGCACTAGTTCGGCGAAGAGATAGTGAAATACAAGTGAACACACCCAATACACCCTTAGAAACAAGGCCTAGGGATCATACTTTCACTAGTGAACACTCTCATATAAATATCTTCTCTTTATGATACTACTCTTAACTACTCTCCGGTTGGACACTCTAATCCATGGTAGGGCTATAACAGCACACCTCAAAGTCCATCTTTCCCATTTAGAAAACCCCACACGGTCACCTTGAGTACTAGATGAGTCCAACAAACACCACGATTTCATAAAGACATCTAACTCCAAGTATAACTCATAACAAGTATTTGTAATCTCTAGCCTAAGTACCACCATGGTGTGCACGCTGTCACTTTCACACACATGGGGAGAGCAGAGATATATTAAAGCACTTGAGTAGCAAGGTAGATCTATAGATTACAAGCTCATGATCTCAATAAGATCATGCATAGAGAGATAGATGAACACATAGCTACCGGTAGAACCCTTAGCCTCGAGAGAGATCTACTCCCTCCTCATCATGGGAATTAGCAATGGTGATGGAGATGGCGGTGGAGATCGATGGAGATGGCTCCGGGGGCACTTCCCCATCCCGGCAGGGTGCCAGAACAGAGACTTTCTGTCCCCCGAATCTCCCCTTCAGTGGCGGCGGTGCTGCTAAACTTTTGTGGATTTCTGATTGATTTTGGTATCGGGAGGCTCTTATAGGCGAAAGAGGCAAGGTCGGTGGGCGGCCAGGGGGCCCACACCACCTGGTGGTGTGGCCAGGGCTAGCCCGCACCACCACATGGTGTGGCCGCCCTATGGCCCCTCTCCGTCTCGTCTTCTGGCTCCGTGAGTCTTCCCGTAAAATAGGAACTTTGGTTTTTGTCCCGTCCAATTCCGAGAATATTCATTTTCTGACTTTCCTGGAACCAAAAACAGCAGAAAACAGGCAGCTGGCACTATGGCTCTTGTTAATAGGTTAGTCCAAGAAATGATATGAAAAGTACTCCAAAGTGTGGACAAAACACAATAAAGTAGATAAAACCAAGCATGGAACATCAAAAATTATAGATACATTTGCAATGTATCAGGGCCCTTGAGTATCTTTCCGTCACGAGGACGGACAAATCCCGCGCTTGACATATATTGCCTCTACGGTTTCCTCCGAGTACCTGAACACACCTTTATAACCACTTTATTACCAAGTGGAGCTTGATGCTATCTAAGCACTCTCGAGAGACAGTGATTGATATAGCCTCACGGTCTAAGGAATAGTCTACGAGGATCCATTTCTAATCGTTGTAACTTGAACTTCGTGACATGATCGGGTCACGATTATTGGGTTGGGTATTGGTTCATCATCTCATTATCAGAATGAGTTGACTCCATTTCGAACTAGCATAAATGCCACATGATCAGCAAACTTGATCATCTGTTGACCAATGAACTAGTGACTAGAGTTTCACTGGGAACCCCTGGTTGTTTATATATCACACGTGTATTGATGTTTCCACTCAATATAGTTATAGCATGATATAAAACTTAATCATAAACTTTATTAAATATGATAATAGTCCTTCTTCCTATTTGTCTCTAGGGCATATTTCCAACATAACGGTGGCTAGATAATCCGCTAACCAAGCCTCGGGTTCCTGGAGCCCATCGTATTTGTGTCGGTCATGTCGAAGTTTAAAGTCTTTTGGTACTGAGGCTTTGTGAATCCTCTGTGTGAAGCAGTTGGCCCTGCATAATTCATGGTCGTCTTCATCATCTCCGTCTTGATGTCATCGGGTGCGACTTTCATCTCTAGGTCCACTGCTCCTATGCTGGGTGTTGTTGTTCCTTGTGTTGCTTCGCGGCTCAGATCCTATGATGTGCGCCTGGTGTGGTGATCGAGATCACTGGGTGTGTCCTACTTGTCAAGGACTATTGTGACGGTGTGGGGACCTTTGTGTGAGTCCTTATTTTGCTTCCGCGAGTGAGGCTCCTACCATGCCGAGGTTCATCAAGGCTGAACGGTTCATACGTCCATTTTGCATCACTATTCTATATCATAATTTACTGTTATTCATTGATATATTTCATATTAAGGGATGATACTTATGTGATTTCATCTGTTTTTGCATGGTTGATGACTTTTGGAGCATGGACCGCTGCAGTTAGGATTCTGATGGAAAAGGTGCTGTTTGGAGGCAAAAATCACGAAGATCAGAAAATCCGGGAAAATACATGGAAAATCTTATTTTTCCAGAAGACGAAGGAAGCCAGAAGGGGAGGCTGACATGGGCCACAGGGGGGCCCACACCAACCCCTGGCGCGGGCCAGCCTAGGTTGCACCACCAGGTGGTGTGGCCGCCCTGGTCCACCCCTGGCTCTCCTCTTTGGCGTATATTATCCTCCCGAAACCCTAATACTCGGGGAGCGACCATAGAAAGATCCAGCCGCCTCTGTGGGGCAGAAAACACCAAGAGAGAAAGATCTCTCCGGCAGACAGAATTCTGCCAAGGGAATTCCTTCCCAGAGAGGGGAGATCATCGCTAACAACACCACCATCAAGCTGGACTTCATCGGGATCATCATCATCATCACCATCATCATCAGCAGCACCCTCATCACCATCTCCATATCGCTGTAACAATTGGGTTGAATCTTGCATAGTTCTTAGGGGAAACTTTCCCTATGTTGATTCCTCTTTGTAGTTGATGCTATTGAGTGAACCATTGAATTATCGTTTATGTTCAGATTGTTACACATAATTATTCCATCCCTGATCATGATCTATATAATGTCTTGCGAGTAGTTCGTTTTGTTCTTGAGGACATGGGAGAAGTCATGTTGTTAGTAATGGAATTGTGTTGAGGAAGATTCAATAGTTTGATATTTAAGTTGTGGTGTACTTCTTCTAGTGGTGTCATGTGAACATCGACTACATGAAACTTAACCTATATGGTCCTAGGGGAATGCATTGTGTATTTGGCTACTAATCGTAGGGGTTGCCGGAGTGACAGAAACCTGAACCCCCGTTAGGAAACCATTGCACAAGGGACGTCAGGGTCTTAGATTTTAATGTTGTGGTTAGGTTTCTACCTTAATTACTTTCTTAAGAAGATTAATCAAACTATATGAAGCTAAAGCACTTGACTATATTCCCGTGTGTCCTCGAGAACGTTTGGTCATCTTAAGTAATACAACCAGCTTGTCCTTTGCTGAATAAAGGATTGGGCCACTTATTGCATTTATTCTTATTGTATTTTATTTACTCGTACTTTATTTACTTGCTTTATCAAAAAACCCTAAAAATCCATTTGCTAAGTATTTGCAGAGAATTCCTGATCCATACCACTAGCTAGCACCTTCTGCTCCTTGTTGCGTTCGACACTCTTACTTGTCGAAAATACTGCGATACACCCCCTATACTTGTGGGTCATCAAGACTATTTTCTAGCACCATTGCCAGGGAGTGAAGCGCTATTGGAGAGTGGAACTGGTAAAGGAAACTTCTACTATGAGTATTGTTTACTTCTGTTAGTTGCTTTATTTTCATTATGGATAATTCGCTGAGTTTCTTATTTCGTAATGCCACTACCACTACTAAGGTAGTAGATGAACCACCACCTGCTGAGAATGATACTTTTAAAATACCTACAAGAATTATTGATCGTGTTATGGATAACTACTATGTTGGGGATGGAACTGTCCATCCCGGTGATCATTTACTCTTTATACACGAATTATGCGGGTTGTTAAAGTGTGTAGTATTACTACAGATCAAGTTAAGAAGAAGTTATTCTCATTATCATTGAAAGGAAGAGCTGAAGAATGGTATAAGCTGCTGAAGAATGGTCAAGCTCTTGAATGGGAGGAAATAGTACCTCTCTTTTATGCAAAGTTTTATCCTCCTAGTGAGATTCATAAAGATAGGAATCCAATATACAATTTTTGGCCTCTTGATGGAGAGAGTACAACTCAAGCTTGGGGGAGATTGAAGTTGCTAATGCTCAAATGTCCCATTCATGAGCTCCCCAACAATATTATTATCAATAACTTTTATGCAAGGCTTTCTCTTCATGATAAGGATTTATTTGGATGCTTCTTGTGCTGGATCATTCACTCGCATGGAAGTAGAAGCTAAATGGCATCTTCTGGACCGTATTCAAGACAATGCTGAAGCATGGGAGAATGATAAAGGAAGAAAGTCAGGTATAAATTATGATTATGAATGCATTGAATCTTTTATGGGAACTGATGACTTTCAAAATATTAAAAATGCTTATGGTCTAGACTCACAAGTTATTACAAATTGTTTTAAGGCTTTTGCTTCTTATATTGAAATTCCAAAAAAGGGATAGAGCAAGTACCATGCACCTTATAAATATATTGTTGACTGTGTTCCCGTTGGGAGTACTGAGTTTTACACTATTGATCACATCTTACCTGAACCTTATATCGAGAAAATACCCTTCCCGAATAAGGTAAAGGATCATCCTATGATAACTAGTGTAATCACTAAAAGTGCAAAGAGAACTGTAAAACCTGATGAACAAATAAACATTGAACCTGTTGTAGCAATTGTGAAAGACCTTGTCACTAAAAGTATAGAAGATGGACACATAGTCTTTTGTGAGGATGCTTCTAATATTGTCTCACATCCTAATAAAGCTAAAAAGGCTAGTGTCCCTGTGCTTTCTGTTAGAATTGGTGATCATTGCTATTATGGTTTATGTGATATTTAGCAAGTTCAAGTGCTATTCCTTATGAGCTTTATAAAGAAATTGGAAGAGATTGATGTGGTTATTCACCTTGCTAATAGAGAGACCATCTCTCCAATTGGTATTGTGCGGGATGTAGAAGTTCTTTGTGGTAAGATTAAATATCCTGCTGATTTTCTAATACTTGGTTCAGCTGCTAGTAAAACTTATCCCATCATTTTTAGTAGACCTTTCCTGAGTACTTGTGGAGCTATTATAGAATGCAAAAGGGAGAAAATCTTGACTAAGTTTGATGGGGAATCTTATGAGTTTAGTTTTTTGAAATTTACTAAAGAACCTTGTGAAAATGAAACCCATAATGAGGATTTTAGAGTTGAACAACTTGCTTCTATTTCTCTCGCTCCTAACAATGCTTTGCAGCAATTTATGGAAGACCACGAAAGTGAGATCTTCATGGAAGAAAGAAATGAGATTGACGAGATTCTCCATCGTTAACCTAAGATGCTTAAGCATAACTTACCTCTGGAAGATTTGGGTACCACGTTGCCACCTAAAAAGGATCTGGTTTTCGATCCAAAACCTTTACCTGGAGATCTTAAGTATGCTTACATTGATGATAATAAAATATATCATGTTATTATTAGCTCTAAACTTTTAGGGAAGGAAGAGGAACGATCATTGGAGGTTTTGAAGAAACACCGAGGGGCTATGGGCTATACTCTGGATGATTTAAAAGGGATTTCTCCTACTATATGTCAGCATGCTATCAATATAGAACCAGATGCAAAGCCAGTAGTAGAGCACCAATGGCGTCTAAATCCTAAGATGAAGGAAGTGGTAAGAAATGAGGTATTGAAACTCCTTGATTCTGGTATTATTTACCCTATTGCTGATAGTGAATGGGTTAGTCATGTTCATTGTGTTCCTAAAAAGGGGGAATTACCGTCGTCCCTAATGATAATGATGAGCTTATTCCCCAAAGAATAGTAGTAGGTTATAGGATGTGGATTGATTTCAGGAAAGTTAACAAAGTTACTAAGAAAGATCATTACCCACTACCTTTTATCGATCAAATGTTAGAAAGGTTGTCTAAAAAGACCCATTTTTGTTTTCTTGATGGATATTCCGGTTTCTCTCAAATTGCTGTTAAACAACAAGATCAAGAAAAAACTACTTTTACATGCCCTTACGGAACCTATGCTTATAGACGTATGCCTTTTGGGTTATGTAATGCTCCTGCTACTTTTCAAAGATGCATGTCTGCTATCTTTCATGGTTTTTGTGAGGAAATTGTAGAAGTGTTCATGGATGACTTCTCCGTCTATGGAACTTCTTTTGATAATTGTATGCACAACCTTGATAAAGTTTTGCAGAGGTGTGAAGAAACTAATATTGTTCTTAATTGGGAGAAATGCCACTTCATGGTTAATGAAGGGATTGTCCTTGGGCATAAGGTTTCCGAAAGAGGCATAGAAGTGGATAGGGCTAAAGTTGAGCCAATTGAGAAAATGCCCTGCCCAAGAGACATCAAAGGTATTCGTAGTATCCTTGGTCATGCTGGTTTCTATAGAAGGTTTATTAAAGATTTCTCTAAGATATCAAAACCCCTCACTAATCTTCTTCAAAAAGATATACCCTTTATTTTTTATGATAATTGTAAGGAAGCTTTTGAAACTCTTAAGAAGGCTTTAACTATAGCTCCTATCGTTCAACCACCTGATTGGAGTTTACCCTTTGAAATAATGTGTGATGCTAGTGATTTTGCTATAGATGTTGTCCTTGGGCAACAAATTGATAAAAAGTTAAACATTATTCATTATGCTAGTAAGACTCTTGACGCTACTCAAAGGAATTATGCTACTACTGAAAAAGAATTCCTAGCTATCGGTTTTGCTTGCGATAAGTTTAGACCTTATATTGTAGACTCAAAAGTCACCATTCATACTGATCATGTTGCTATTAAGTACCCTATGACGAAGAAGGATGCTAAGCCTAGGCTTATTAGATAGGTGTTGCTTTTACAAGAGTTTGATCTACATATTGTAGATAGGAAAGGTGCTGAAAATCATGTTGCTGATAATTTATCCCGATTAGAAAATGTCTCTTTTGATCCTATGCCTGTTAATGATAGTTTCCCGAATGAACAGTTGGCTGCAATAGGGGTAAGCTCACGAGGGAGCCTTTGGTATGCTGATTATGCTAACTTTATTGTCTCCAAGTATTTGCCTCCAACTTTCACAGATCAGCAAAGAAGGAAGTTCTTTTACGATTTGAGGCACTATTTTTGGGATGACCCACATTTATATAAAGGAGTGGATGGTATTATGCGAAGATGTGTTCCAGAATACGAACAAACGGAGATATTGCGGAAATGTCATGGTAGTGCCTATGGAGGACATCATGCGGGAGATAGAACCGCGCAAAAGGTGCCACAATCAGGTTTCTACTGGCCTACCCTTTTTAAAGATGCAAGAAAATTTGTTTTATCTTGTGATGAGTGTCAGCGTGTTGCTAATATTTCTAGACGCAATGAGATGCCTATGAACTACTCTCTAGTTATTGAACCCTTTGATTGTTGGGGATTTGAATTTATGGGTTCTTTTCCTCCCTCGAAAGGTTATACTCATATTCTTGTTGTTGTTGATTATGTTACTAAGTGGGTAGAAGCCATACCTACGAAAAGTGCTGACGGGGAGACCTCTCTAAAAATGCTTAAGGATGTTATCTTTCCTAGGTTTGGAGTGCCTATGTATCTCATGACTGATGGAGGTTCTCATTTCATTCATGGTGGTTTTAGAAAGACCCTTGCTAAATATGATGTTAATCATAGAATCGCTTCATACAATCTTTATTAGCAACATTAGTGTACTCAAGATAATAAGTCCTTGGTTTTAGTTTCAACACCAATAAAACTTCCATTAAAACACAAGCTACTGTAGCACTTCATTTAAAAAAAGTTCAAATGATCAAAGAGAAAGAGATTAAGAGGCAAATGTAAATAATGGCAGAAATCTTTCAAAACAGACCAGCAGGTAAAAACCCATTTTTTTGAAGACCTTCTGTTGCTCAAATCGAAAAGTGTTGAACTAACGAAAGTTGAATAACAACCTGGGTCAGAAGCACAAACAATTACAGCTCAATCCGACATACAGAGATTTCTCACGAATTTTTATAGTGAAGCACAAAATTCTGTTTTGGGACAGCAACTTTCCCAAGCATTACTTATCTCTCATTAGAGGTTACTCTTGGCACAAAAGTCAAATAAAAAGGATAAGGAGAGGTTATTATTGAAGCAATAACTTCCAATACTCAACTAAAACTTTTGGGTTATCTCCCAATAAGTACTTTTCTTTAACGCCTTTAAGTTAGGCATGATAGTTTGTGAAGATGCTCACATAAGACAACACTACACAAGTGGTGAATGGGCAATGAATCAAGCACTATATTGCTAGAGATTCTTACAATGAAGATGTTGATGCTTTTCAAGTTATAACTCCGGAAAAATTTATCAAAGACCAAATTCAGAGACCTGCAGAGTCTGTTTTCAAATAGGTAACAGTTCTGGTAAGAAAAGTTCCACGAAAGATCTGTCTAGTTGTATTTTTGCAGTTTTTATCCAACAAGGAAAGCTACGAAGCGAAATAAGGACGGAAATGGAGCCAGGTTGGCTCACACCACCCTGTGGCGCGGGTCCACCCCTGGCCGTGCCACCAGGTGGTGTGGCCACCTCGGACTCTGTCTCCGACCCATTTTCTCCCAGTACCTTCCTTTTTTCTGTAAAACTTCATAATATATAATCCCCTGATCCCCCGAGGTTCCTATATCGTGTTCTCATTGTGTTTTCGTTTCGATCTGTTTCTGCCAGGAACTATTCTTGAAAGTTAGAAGCACGATGGTGTCCGCCAAGGATAAGGGAAAGGAGTCTATGGAGGAAGATCCCCAAGACCCCGGACAGGAGGAGGAGGTCAAGAGTGAAGATGAAGAGGAGGCAAATCAAGGCCAACATCCGCACACCGGCACTACCATTGCAAGCATTCGAGTGTTGACAAAACCTGCCAGGGTCAGAAGGACTGCACGGATGTCAACTGGAGGGAAACCTCCACGTCACTTCTTGGCTCCACGGTCACTTCCTCCATGCACCAAGAATCCTTTCCATACCCTTATCCATGAGCATCAATACCAGAATATGCCCAAGGAGAAACTACCCTCCAATTGGGATTTGCCTCGTTCTAGCCATGCAGGAAAAGAAGACTTCAAGGAGGAAGAGTGGGGAAAGAATCGCAAGAGCTGGAATTCTCAACCCAACATGATCATGAGCCGCATTTAGCAAAACTCGCAGCTGATTCGTAATCTCACCTTCGAGATTGAGGACTTGGGGAAACTAATCAAAGAGCTCATCGAGAGAACACCACCACCACCGAAGGAGTAATTCATCATCATATTTGGCATCCCCTTGGTTTGTTCCAAGCTTGGGGGAGTGTCGCGGTATCATATCACTATCTTCTATCTTTTTACCCTTTTAGTAGAGTCATATCATGAATAGAGAAGTTATCATGTAGGATGGTTTGCATTATGGAAGTGTCCCCTCTCTCGTTAGATATTTATCCCTTGGTGTGAGTAGACGTTATGGAATATTAATGAGAAGTTCTGTCATTTACTCTTTTGCATATCTTATATTAGTTTCCAATCCGTGGTTATATGATTGATCTTGTTGTTAGTATTGGTAGCACTTTGGGATCATTGAGTTAATTTAGTTGGTTTTGGCAAACCTGGCTCGATCAGTAGCAACACTATTTTTGAGGGTTGAATGAAAAAGATAAAAGTACTCTTAAAGAAATATAATTTCATCATCTTTCTTTCTTGATTTGCTCATAAGTTTAGTATTCTCTGGTTAAGATCTTTTGTGCTTCCAAGGAAGATTGCATGTTTGTTTTTATCACTTGTATGTTTGTTTGTTTCCTTCAACTCTTATGCTTGCTACCAAGCCTTGCTAGCCAAAAACCTGTACTGAGAGGGAATTCTTCTCGTGCATCCAATTCTTAAACCAAACCCATGCCATTTGTGTCCACCATACCTACCTATTAGCACTATTTCTACTCCAAGTAAATTCTTGTTTTCATCTACCTTCCAAATTAAACTTGTTATGTGAAAATTAGTGATTAAAGCTCTCACGAACTTGATGGCACACTTTACTTTCTTGCATTTAATAAACTTGAACCATTGTGCCCATCTATGTTGCGGATATGCTTGCGCTTTGTGAGTTGTGAATTAGCAGAACCATGATGTCATGGGGAACGCTTTCAACATTGCACTGGTACTTTGTACCTAGTTGATATCATGTTCTTTTGTCTATGGATGTCGTCGGTGTGAAATGAAAGGGGAGCTTGTAAGTCCATGGAGTTATGCATGTGTGTTAGAGAAACGCCTAGGCCGCCGGTCTAATCCGTGCTGTCATGGTGGAAACCTGCAGCGTAACCATAACAAGCATCTATGAAGCATTCTTCTTATAAAAAAGAGATAGAGATTGAGAAAAAGAAAAAAAGATGAGAAAAGAGGAAAGAGAGAAAAAAGCACCATATTCCCATGGTAAATAAGAAGATTGCTGAAATGCTCGTTGTCCGCTTGCCTTGTCATTTTGATATGGGGATTCTTCCATATCATCGGGAAAGGGGTACCCCATTGGCGGTTCTCCATGATACAAAGTGCTTACTATGACAAGAACTTACCGGTGACTAAACTTGAGTAGCATGAGGAGCACCCTCGTATTCAAGGGACATGAGATTTTCAATTTACAACTTGTCAAGCATATCCTCATATTTGATCACTTTAACCTTAACCACCTAAAGATGCCTATGATAGGGGCAATGAGAGCTGAAAACTATTAAGTACCATAATTTTTGGGAGCTCTTTATGAAACTTGAAATCCCTGCTTCCCTCTGTGAAGGGCTATTCTTTTACTTTTTAGTTGAGTCAGTAAACCTATTCCCCTCTATCTCAGCAAGTATTTTGAGTTGTTGTGTTTCATTCATTCATATGAGGATTTATTCAATCATGTTTCTTATGTTCCTTGTTTTGCACATTGCTCTTATCTTGGTGATTACTACTTTGAAAGCTATCATTGAAAATCAGTTATTTGTGAACTCCAGCAAATTGTCAACTATTCTTCGACCAAGAGCTAAGTTTGCCATTACTAATTATGATTCACTTTATGTATCTTTATTGTGTTATATTGCAAGTAAGTTATATAATAGTAAGTTGTCTTCTATTATGATTTATGTATTGATGAATGTGATGCTTCTTGTTCGTATTCTTTTATCGACTCTTCACTCCATAAACCTGAGGCCATGTTTATTGAGCTCAGTTTCGCTTGGGGACAAGCGAAATCTAAGCTTGGGGGGAGTTGATACGTCCATTTTGCATCACTATTATATATCATAATTTACTGTTATTCATTGATATATTTCATATTAAGGGATGATACTTATGTTATTTCATATGTTTTTGCATGGTTGATGACTTTTGGAGCATGGACCGCTGCAGTTAGGATTCTGATGGAAAAGGTGCTGTTTGGAGGCAAAATTCGCGAAGATCAGAAAATCTGGGAAAATACATGGAAAATCCTATTTTTCCAGAAGACGAAGGAAGCCAGAAGGGGAGGCTAAGATGGGACACAGGGGGCCCACACCACCCCCTGGCGCCGGCTAGACTAGGCCACGCCACCAGGTGGTGTGGCCGCCCTGGTCCACCCCTGGCTCTCCCCTCTGGCGTATATTATCCTCCCGAAACCCTAATACTCGGGCAGCGACCATAGAAATATTCCGCCGCCTCTACAGGGTGGAAAACACCGAGAGAGAAAGATCTCTCCGGCAGACAGAATTCTGCCGAGGGAATTCCTTCCCAGAGAGGGGAGATCATCGCTAACAACACCACCATCAAGCTGGACTTCATCGGGATCATCATCATCACCATCATCATCAGCAACACCCTCATCACCATCTCCATATCGCTGTAACAATTGGGTTGAATCTTGCATAGTTCTTAGGGGAAACTTTCCCGGTGTTGATTACTCTTTGTAGTTGATGCTATTGAGTGAACCATTGAATTATCGTTTATGTTCAGATTGTTACACATAATTATTCCATCTCTGATCATGATCCATATGATGTCTTGTGAGTAGTTCGTTTTGTTCTTGAGGACATGGGAGAAGTCATGTTAGTAGTGGAATTGTGTTGAGGAAGATTCAATAGTTTGATATTTAAGTTGTGGTGTACTTCTTCTAGTGGTGTCATGTGAACGTCGACTACATGACACTTCAACTATATGGGCCTAGGGGAATGCATTGTGTATTTGTCTACTAATCGTAGGGGTTGCCGGAGTGACAGAAACCTGAAACCCCATTCGGAAACCATTGCACAAGGGACGTCAGGGACTTAGAGTTTAAAGTTGTGGTTAGGTTTCTACCTTAATTACTTTCTTGTACTTATGGAAGTTTGCAAGGGGTATAATCACAAGTATGTATTAGTCCTAGGAAGGTCGGTACATTAGCACAGGTTCACCCACACAACACTTAGCAAACTAAAGAAGATTAATCAACTATATGAAGCGAAAGCACTTGACGATATTCCCGTGTGTCCTCGAGAACATTTGGTCATCTTAAGTAATACAACCGGCCTATCCTTTGCTGAATAAAGGATTGGGCCACTTGTTGCATTTATTCTTATTGACTTTTATTTACTCGTACTTTATTTACTTGCTTTATCAAAAACCCCTAAAAATCCATTTGCTAAGTATTTGTAGAGAATTCCTGATCCATACCACTAGCCAGCACCTTCTGCTCCTCGTTGGGTTCAACACTCTTACTTATCAAAAATACTGCGATACACCCCCTATACTTGTGGGTCGTCAGTGGTGGAGGGTCGCACGCAGATCGTCGGGTGCGGGTTGGGTGGTGATCAGGTATGTTTGTGCGGCCACAATGGCTGCATGAGCTGTTTTTGCTTTGATGTTTCCTGCTTGATCGATTGACATGAATGATAGGTCAAGATCTTGGATGATTCCACTTCTTTCTGCTTTGGGGATATTCTGTAATCGATATGTCGCCCTTCTTGGTGGGGCTGCTCCTGTCATGCTCCTTGATCCGCGGGTGGAGCTTAGCTGGGCCCGTCGTAAACTCGATTCATCGGCTAGCCTTTTTCTTTCATCGAGCTGCCTTTGCATATGGAGTAGGTCTCTCTTCTTATGGTGGAGCAGATATTGGTACGCTAGTAGATCCTCATGTGAAGCATCTACTGTCATCGGGACTGCTCCCAAAATTGCCTCTCTTGCTTTTTGCCATACCGATGCTGGTAGCCGAAGTCATGTTCTTTCTTCTATGCGTGGTTCTCCGTCTCCTCCTCGAATTATGTGATTATCTGTTGTTTATCCTCTGTTTCTGTGTTCTCCTCTATTGTTGTGTTCTCCTGCATGGTCATCTGACAAAATATCATCAGGGTTTATGATCGGATTACCGTTTTCGTCGCGTGGCGTTGAAGTATCTCCATTGATCATGTACACTTGGTGGCGTGTTGCATGTGGTTTGGCGGCCTTGTATTTTGCTTCTGCGGGTGTGCTTGCGGTACTCCGAGATCGTAGTTCTGGATAAATTTTCGCCATCCTCTCTTCAAAGTCGATGTTTTCACTGCTTTCGTCGGATTCTGAGTTTGTTGGGTTTGCTCCTTGTGGTGAGATTGATTGGTGACCGTTTTTTCCTGTTTCAATCTAAACTGTGATGTCTATGGAGGATCTAGCGGGCGATGTTGGTACTGTTATGGGCATGGCCTTTTCCACCGACGGTTCTGATGCGATCAGGGCCGAAGGGTGTGATTCATGCATGTTGTCTGCTTGGAAGTGGAGGCTTCCGATGATTAGATCGGATCCGCTGTTGAAATCGGGGGGTACCAATATGAGAGTGGGCGGGTGTGGATTTTCTTTCGTCGAGTTGATGCTTGGTGGACAGTGTTCCGTCAAATCCATGTTTTCAGCATTCAAGTTTCCCACAGAAGGCGCCAATTGACGAGGGGCAACCTCAGCAATGCCCATGGTGATGGACTTGGGGTTTCGCGGAAAAGAGAACACTGGGGATTTCATCGGATGTCAGGAAAACAATGAAGACAAAGTCGCCTAAAATATTGGGGAAAACACTTTATTACAAGTTATCCTCTAGATTTCGGTACCCTCGCTTGGGCTTCTCTCGCCCTATATATAATAGGCCGGGTCTCAAAGCTGTATGCGGATAGGTTTCATACACGCGATATTACAACACCAACATAATGTCGGTTCATAGTTTCTTTCCTAATACAAAAAAGTCTCTGTCGGTTGCCTCCTTGGGATGTTTATCTGGAATCCTTATGGGTCGTAGGCCTTTTACCTAATGTAGGGTGGTGAATAGTGTCAAACTCAACGATCAAACTCAACGAGGAGCAGAAGGTGTTGGCTAGTGGCTTGGAGCAGGAATTCTCTGTAAATACTCAGCAAACGGATTTTTAGGGGTTTTTGATAATGCAGATACATAAAGTACGAGTAATTAAAATACAATAAGAATAAATACAGCAAGTGGCCCAATCCTTTCTTTAGCAAAGGACAAGCCGGTTGTATTACTTAAGATGACCAAATGTTCTCGAGGACACACGGGAATATCGTCAAGTGCTTTCGCTTCATATAGTTGATTAATCTTCTTTAGTTTGCTAAGTGTTGTGTGGGTGAACCTGTGCTAATGTACCGACCTTCCTAGGACTAATACATACTTGTGATTATACCCCTTGCAAGCATCCGCAAGTACAAGAAAATAATTAAGGTAGAAACCTAACCACAACTTTAAACTCTAAGACCTTGACATCCCTTGTGCAAAGGTTACCTAACAGAGGTTCAGGTTTCTGTCACTCTGTCAACCCCTATGATTAGTAGCCAAATACACAATGCATTCCCCTAGTCCCATATAGGTGAAGTGTCATGTAGTTGACGTTCACATGACACCACTAGAAGAAGTACACCACAACTTAATTAACAAACCATTAAATCTTTCTCAACACAATTCCACTACTAACAACATGACTTCTCCCATGTCCTCAAGAACTAAACAAACTACTCACAAGACATCATATGGATCAAGATCAGAGATGATATAATGATAAGTAACAATCTGAACATAGACAATAATTTCAATGGTTCACTCAATAGCATCAACTACAAGGAGTAATCAACACCAGGAAAGTTTCCCCTAAGAACTATGCAATATTCAACCCAATTGTTACAGCGGTATGAAGTGGTGATGATGGTGCTGGTGGAGATGATGGTGGTGATGATGATGATGATGATGATCCCGATGAAGTCTAGCTTGATGGTGGTGTTGATGGCGATGATCTCCCCTCTCCAGGAAGGAATTCCCCTAGCAGAATTCTGTCTGCTGGAGAGATCTTTCTCTCTCGGTGTTTTCCACCCTGCAGAGGCGGCGGAGTCTTTCTATGGTCGCTCCCCGAGGCTTCGGGTTTCGTGGGGATAATATATGCCAAAGGGGAGAGCCAGGAGTGGGCCAGGGTGGCCACACCACCTGGTGGCGCAGCCTAGGGTGGCCTGCGCCAGGGGTGGTGTGGGCCCCCTGTGGCCCATCTCCACTTCCCCTTCTGGCAATCTTCGTCTCCTGGAAAAATAGAATTTTCCATGTATTTTCCCGGATTTTCTGATCTTCGCGAATTTCGCCTCCAAACAGCACCTTTTCCATCAGAATCCTGACTGCAGCGGTCCATGCTCCAAAAGTCATCAACCATGCAAAAACAGGGGAAATAACATAAGTATCATCTCTTAATATGAAAGATATCAATGAATAACAGTAAATTATGATATAGAATACTGATGCAAAATGGACGTATCAAGTCCCCCGAAGCTTAGACTTCGCTTGTCCCCAAGCGAAACTGAGCTCAATAAACATGCCCTCAGGTTTATGGAGTGAAGAGTCGATAAAAGAATACGGACAAGAAGCATCACACTCATCAATACATAAATCATAATAGAAGACAACCCACTATTATATAACTTAACTTGCAATAAGTAAAGGAAACACAAGTAAAGATACATAAAGTAAATCATAATTGGTAATGAAAAACTTAGCTCTTGGTCAAAGAATAGTTGACAATTGGCAAGAGTTCAAACATAAAGGGTTTTCAATGATAGCTTTCAAAGTAGTATTCACTAAGATAAGAGCAAATATGCAAAACAAGGAACATAAGGAACATGATTGAATAAATCATAATATGAATGAATGAAACACATCAACTCAAAATACTTGCTGAGATAGAAGGGAATAGGTTTACTGACTCAACAAAAAGGTAAAAGAAAGGCCCTTCGCAGAGGGAAGCAGGGATTTCAAGTTTCATAAAGAGCTTCCAAAAATTATGATACTTATTAGTTTTCAGCTCTCATTGCCCATATCATAGGCATCTTTAGGTGATTAAGGTTAAAGTGATAAAATATGAGGACATGCTTGACAAGTTGTAAGTTGAAAATCTCATGTCCCTTGAATACGAGGGTCGCTCCTCATGCTACTCAAGTTTAGTTACCGGTAAGTTCTTGTCATAGTAAGTATATGTGTATCATAGAGAACCACCAACGGGGTACCCCTTGCCCGATGATATGGAAGAATCCCCATATCAAAATGACAAGGCAAGCAGACAACAAGCACTCAGCAATCTTCTTATTTACCATGGTAAAATGGTGCTTTTTTCTCTCTTTCCTCTTTTCTCATCTTTTTTTTCTCTTTTTCTCAATCTCCATCTCTTTTTTTATAAGAAGAATGCTTCATAGACAGCTCATTATGGTTACGTTGCAGGTTTCCACCATGATTAGGCATCGATTAGACTGGAATCCCAAGAGTTTCTCTAACACACATACATAACTCCATGGACTTACAAGCTCCCTGCTGACTCGTGTATTAACGAGCTCGTTGGGGAACCCCAAGAGGAAGGTATGATGAGCACAGTAGTAAGTTTCCCTCAGTTATGAAACCAAGGTTATTAATCCAGTAGGAGCAAGGAAACACCCCAAAGGTGAAGCTGGCTGAACTTTGGCAGGGCGCACTACCGGTGCCAGTAGCAACGTGGAGACCTGCACAACACAACCACAGAACTCTGTCCCCAACTTGCGATGAGGTTGTCAATCTCACCGTGTTTTGTGGAAAACAAAGGATTAAACGTATCGAATGGAAATAAGTAATAGTTTGTAGAAAGTAAACACAAAGCAGTAAACAGTTGATTGTAGATTGAAAGTAAAAGAAAGGACCGGAGTCCATAGTTCACTAGAGGTGGCTCTCCTTAAGATAGATAACATGTTGGGTGAACAAATTACAGCGGGGCAATTGACAAACATCGAGGAAGCATACAAGCATATACTAATCATCTTGACTCCTTCGAGATTCGATTGGGCATTACAACGTTATACATAGACCGCCATCCAACTGCATCCATGACTAATAATCCACCTTCAGGTTATCATCCGAACCCCCTCCAGTATTAAGTTGCAAGCAACGGATAATTGCATTACGAATTGCGTGTAAAGTAAACAATACAATTGTTCTATGAACAAAGGAGTGTTGTTTTCTCCCTAGTAGCAACAACACATCTAGTACCTTAGAGATTTTTGTCACTTCCCCAGATTACCAGAGGCATGAACCCACTATCGAGCATAAATACTAACTCTTAGAGTTGCTAGCATCTACTTGGCCAAGATAGCTACTAACAACGGAAAGCATGCAATTCCACAAATAACAAAGACATGATAGAATCAATAATCAATCTGAAATAGCATCTCAATATCCATCGGATCCCCGCAAACACAACATGCAGAGTTACAAATAGATGATCTTGATCATGAACGGAGCTCACAAGATCTAGACATGAAAGCACAAAGGAGGAGAACCAGCCATCTAGCTACTACATGGACCCATAGTCCAGAGATGAACTACTCACGCATCACAGCGGAGGCTTGTATGATGATGAAGAAGGCCTCCAGGGTTAATTCCCCTCTCCGGCAGGGTGCCAGGAAGAGCTTCAGATCCCTCCCGATCTAGGAATGGAGATGACGGCAGCTATAGACTCTTTCGTGGATTTTTGATCGGGTCCTTAGGGTTTCCGTATCAGAGGAAATATATAGGCGGAAGGAGAGGCTGAGGGGGTGCTTGGGGCGGCCAGAACACCCCTGGCATGGGTCAGGCCTGGCCGCGCGGCCATGTGGTTTAGCCGGGCCCCATCCCATCTCCGTCTCGTACTCTGGCTCCAGGTGTCCCTCGGTAAAATAATGACTTTGGCTTTTGTCCCGTCCAATTCCGAGAATATTCATTTTCTGACTTTCCTGGAACCAAAAATAGCAGAAAATAGGTAGCTGGCACTGTGGCTCTTGTTAATAGGTTAGTCCAAGAAATCATATGAAAAGTACTCCAAAGTGTGGACAAAACACAAGAAAGAAGATAAAACCAAGCATGGAACATCAAAAATTATAGATATATTTGCAATGTATCACTCCCCTTTCATTTCACACCGACGACATCCATAGACAAAAGAGCATGATATCAACTAGGTACAAAGTACCAGTGCAATGTTGAAAGCGTTACCCATGACAACATGGTTCTCCTAATTCACAACTTACAAAGCGCAAGCATGATGTCTATGCACTTCTATTCTTGTAGATAGTTGTTGGGCCTCCAAGTGCAGAGGTTTGTAGAACAGCAGCAAGTTTCCCTTAAGTGGATTACCCAAGGTTTATCGAACTCAGGGAGGAAGTGGTCAAAGGTATCCCTCTCAAGCAACCCTGCAATCAAGATACAAGAAGTCTCTTGTGTCCCCAACACACCCAATACACTTGTCAGGTGTATAGGTGCACTAGTTCGCCGAAGAGATAGTGAAATACAAGTGGTATGGATAAAAGACAACGGTGCTAGAAAATAGCTTGATGGCATGGAAGAGACTAAAGGCAAACTTAAATAAAGATGGAAGCAAGCAAACATGTAACAGATCTAGTTGCAAATGGTGTTTCAATGCTTAGAAACAAGGCCTAGGGATCATACTTTCACTAGTGAACACTCTCATATAAATATCTTCTCTTTATGATACTACTCTGAACTACTCTCAGGTTGGACACTCTAATCCACGGTAGGGCTATAACAGCACTCTTCAAAGTTTGCTTTCCCCATCTAGATAACCCCACACTGTCACCTTGAGCACTAGATGGTTCCAACAAACACCACAATTTCATAGAAACATCCAACTTCAAATATAACTCATAACAAGTATTTGTAATCTCTAGCCTAAGTGCCACCATGGTGTGCACGTTGTCACTTTTACACACATGGGGAGAGAAGAGATCTATTAAAGAACTTGAGTAGCAAGGTAGATCTACTTGATTACAAAGCTCATGATCACAATAAGATCATGCATAGAGAGAGAGATGAACACATAGCTACCGATAGAACCCTTAGCCTCGAGGAAGAACTACTCCCTCCTCATCATCAGAGTCAGCAACAGCGATGGAGATGGCGGTGGAGATCAATGGAGATGGCGGTGAAGATGGTGAAGAGGCGGCGGCAGCGCCGGCTGTTGGGGTTCACAGCATAGAAAACAAAAAAAATCCTACGATGAGAACTACACGCCAAGATCTATCTACTAGGTACAAAGCAATGGGTGGACATACATCCATCGAGAACTTACCCTCGAAGACAACGAGTTTTGTTAACGAGTAGGAACTCATGGTTGATGTAGTCGTACACTTGCCGATCTCAAGATCGTGAGGAAGTTCGAGCAGGTCCGGCTCCAGCACGTCCTTCAGATCCAGCTCCAGCACCACCAAGTCCAGCACCGCAAAGCAGCGGTGCATCCGTGATCGCACACACGTCCGGTACCCCGACAACCTCCATCCCTCGCTCCAGCAAAGCAGCAGAAGAAGCAACTCCTTTCCAGATAAAGCCACCGGGAACATGTATCTCGCTAATCCGAGACCATGGGGAAATAATACTAGAGGGGGAGAGAGATCCTTCACAAGGAGGTGTGTGGAAGAAGGGGTGTGAGGGGGGCCTTTTATAGGAGGAGGGGAGGGTACCCCTCCCCATTGCCGGCGCCTCAAGGGGTGACCCTTCACCTCCTCATTCATGTGGTGGTAACTCCCTCCACATAAATTTGCCCCTTCACATTCTCTTTTAAAGTCTCCACTTTAAATGCATTAAATTTCTCCAAATTTAATGCTCTCTCATTTAATAAAACTCTTTTATTATTTTTTATTCAGAATTTTGTTAATTACTTTAATTAACAAACATTCACATAAAACCCCCTGCAACATTTCAATATTACATGCAGAACCAATTTCAGCAATTTCACCCGAAACATTTTCGGTGTCTATTGAAATAATTTTAGCGCTTTCTTAAATCTTTATCTGAAACATGTTTGCTCCAAATGGTGTCGGTATCCCTTAAGTGTGTCAACCTACGGTTCGCGAATAATGCAGACATGATCGAGACCCCTCACAGATCAATAATCAGAAGCGGGACCTGGAGATCCATACTGACTCCTACACATTCAACGATGACTTCTGTGAATGTGAGAACCTTTAACTCTAATAACTAAATCCCTTTGTCTCGCGATATATTACATGTTCGAGATTCGATCATCGGTATCTCCATACCTAGTTTGATCTCGTTGCCGACATGCACTCTTTTCTCGTTTCCGTGATATAACATTCTAGTGATCACATCACTTGCTTGCAAGCTATCTTAATGTGATATCACCAAGAGGGCCCAGAGTATATCTATCCGTCATCGGGATTGACAAATTCCACTCTTAATCCATGAGCCTCAACATAACACCTTTGTAGCACTGAACCCACCTTTATAGTCACCCTGTTATGGTGTGACGTTTGGTGTTATCAAGATACTCTTCTGGTGTTAGCAATTAACATGATCTCATGGTCTAAGGACTAAGATTACTTTGTATGATGTTATAGCAATATAAACATAATGACTTTAATCGTAATGCTATACTTCGGATGAATGTTCATCACATCATTCCACCAATGTTGTGACCTCGTTATTAACAACATCCAATGTCCATGATCAAGAAACCTTGATCATCTTGTTAATCAACGAGCTAGTCTATAAGAGAGGCATAACTAGGAACCTTTTATTTGTTTATTAAGCACACATGTATTGACGTTTCCAACCAATACAATTATAGCATGAAAAATAAACATTTATCATAAACATGGAATAAGATAATAACCACTTTATTATTGCCACTTGGGCATATTCCCTTCACCGGCGGACTCCTTCCCCGGCGTCGGTATCACAGGGGAGCACCGCCCCTTAGCGCCCTTCCTTCATGGCTTCTTGGGAGCCCTTCTCCATGGAGATGGGATCCATGGGGGAGGCAAAAACATGGCTTTGGTGGCTGCAAATTCATGGGCGGAGGTCTCTCCCACGAATTAGGTTTCCTCTCTTTATATAGCTTCTCGGATTCCCGTCATCCTATCTTGGTCTGCAGTAAATCGGGCCTATCGGGCCCATATGGACTCGGAATCAACTAAATTTTATGTCCAAAACGTTTGTCGCGAAATTTCCAACAACTTTCTAGTTGAAGAGTTTTCCGTTTGACGCTATATTCAATCCGAAACGTGACCATCTTAAAAAAGAGTTCTAAGACAGATTTCTGGAAAATCCCAATTTGACTCCAACAAGGTTTCCACTTGTATTCTTGGTAATTCCTACATATTAAAGTGTAAAACAAGAATATTGTGCACTTTTGCAATTATTAGTAGGTTAGTCTAAATAAATCATAAACTTTATATAAAAAGGAGTATCAAAAGCATATTATTAGTATAAAACCATCAAAAATTATAGATACGTTATGGACGTATCAAAGCATATACGCAACATAGATGGGCACAATGGTTCAAGTTTATTAAGTGCAGGAAAGTAAAGTGTGACATCAAGTTCGTGAGAGCTTTAATCACTAATTTTCACATAACAAGTTTAATAAGGAAGATATATAAAAACATTAATTTACTTGGAATAGCAATAATGCTAATAGGTAGGTATGGTGGACACAAATGGCATGGGTTTTGGTTTAAGGATTGGATGCACGAGAAGCATTCCCTCTCAGTACAGGTTTTTGGCTAGCAAGGCTTGGTAGCAAGCATAACAGTTGAAGGAAACAAATAAACATACAAGTGATAAAAAACAAACATGCAATCTTCTTTGGAAGCACAAAAGATCTTAAAATAGAGAATACTAAACTTATGAGAAAATCAAGAAAGAAAGATGATGAAATTATATTTCTTTAGAGTACTTTTTTATCTTTTTCATTCAACTCTCGAAAATAGTGTTGCTACTGACCAAGCTAGGTTTGCCAAAACCAACTAAATTAACTCAATGATCCCAAAGTGATACCAATACTAATAACAAGATCGATTATATAACCATGAATTGAAAACTAATATAAGATATGCAAAAGAGTAAATGATAGAACTTCTCATTAATATTTCATAACGGCAACTCACACCAAGGGATACATAGATATCTAACGAGAGGGGGGACACTTCCAAAATGCAAACCATCCTACATGATAACTTCTCTATTCATGATATGACTCTACTAAAAAGGTAAAAAGATAGAAGATAGTGATGTCATACCGTGGCACTCCCCCAAGCTTTGAAAAAACCAAGGGGATGCCAAAACCTGATGACGAATTACTCCTTCGGTGGTGGTGGTGTCCTCTCGATGAGCCTTTCGATCAACTTCCTCAAGTCTTCGATCTCAAAGGTGAGAGTACGAATCAACTCCGAGTTGTGATCGATGCGGTGCATGATCATGTCAGGTCGTGAATCCTAGCTCTTGCGATTCTTTCCCCCCACTCTTCCTCCTTGAAGTCTTCTTTTCCTGCATGGTTAGAACGAGGCATATCCCAATTGGAGGGTAGTTTCTCCTTGGGCACATTCTGGAATTGATGCTCATGGATAAGGGTATGGAAAGGATTCTTGGTGCGTGGAGGAGGTGACTGTGGAGCCAAACAGTGATGCAGAGGCTTCCCTCCAGTTGACATCCGTGCAATCCTTCTAATCCTGGCAGGGTTTGCTACCACTCCAATGCTTGCAATGGTAGTGCCTATGTGTGGATGCTTTGCCTCCTCCTCATCTTTACGCTCGATCTCCTTCTCCTGCCCAGGGTCTTGGGGATCCTCCTCCATAGGCTCCTTCCCTTATTCTTGGCAGAGACCATTGTGCTTCTAAACTTTAAGAATAGTTCCTGACAGAAATAGATCGAAACGAAAACATGACGAGAACACGATATACGAACCTTGCAGGATCCGTGGGATTATATATTATGAAGTTTTACAACAAAAGGAAGGTACTAGGAGAAAACGGGTCGGAGATGGAGTCCGAGGCGGCCACACCACCTGGTGGCGCGGCCTGGGGTTGGCCCACGCAACAGAATGGTGTGAGCCACCCTGTCACACCACCCTGGCTCCGTTTCCGTCCCTCTTTCGCTTTGTTGCTTTCCTTGTTGGATAAAAACTCCAAAAATATAACTTGATAGAATTTTCGTGGAACTTTTCTTACCAGAACTATTACCTATTCGAAAACAGACTCTGTAGGTCTCTGAACTTGGTCTTTAATAAATTGTTCCGGGGTTACCACTTGAATAGCATCAATATCTTCATTGTAAGAATCTCCAGCAATATAGTGCTTGAGTCGCTGACCATTCACCACTTGTGTAGTGTTATCTTTTAACGAAGAAATTTTTATTGCACCTGAACGATATACTTCTTCGATAACAAAAGGTCCTTCCCATTTTGAAAGTAGATTCCCTACAAAATATCTGAGACGAGACCTATACAATAGAACTTTCTCACCAACATGGAAACCCCTTTTAAGAATTCTCCTGTCATGCCATCTTTTAAATTTTTCCTTAAAGAGTCTAGCATTCTCATATGCTTCACTCCTCCATTCATCCAACGAACTTAGGTCAAATAATATTTTCTCACCAGCAAGCTTACAGTCTCTATTAAGTTCTTTCACTGCCCAATAAGCTTTATGTTCTAATTCTAAAGGCAGGTGGCACGCTTTCCCATAAACCATTTTGTAAGGAGACATTCCCATAGGATTTTTATAGGTAGTCCTATAAGCCCATAAAGCATCATTCAACTTTTTAGCAAAAAAAATTCTAGATCTATTAACAGTCTTTTGCAAGATGGATTTAATTTCTCTATTTGAAAGCTCTACTTGCCCATTAGTTTGGGGATGATAAGCTGAAGCAATTCTATGATTAATATCATATTTAGCAAGGGTCTTTCTAAAACCACCATGAATGAAATGAGACCCTCCGTCAGTCATAAGATATCTAGGCACTCCAAACCTACGAAAGATAATATCCTTAAGCATTTTTAAAGAGGTTTCCCCATCAACACTTTTTGTAGGTATGGCTTCTACCCACTTAGTAACATAGTTAACAACAACAATAATATGGGTATAACCTTTTGAAGGGGAAAAGGACACATAAAGTTGAATCCCCAACAATCAAATGATTCAATAACTAGAGAGTAATTCATAGGCATCTCATTGCGTATAGAAATGTTACCAACTCGTTGGCACTCATCACAAGATAAGACAAATTTTCTTGCATCTTTAAAAAGGGTAGGCCAGTAAAAACCTGATTATAGTACCTTCTGTGCGGTTCTATCTCCCGCATGATGTCCTCCATAGGCACTACCATGACATTTCCGCAATATCTCCTTTTGTTCATATTCTGGAATACATCTTCGCATAATACCATCTACTCCTTCTTTATGTAAATGTGGGTCATCCCAAAAATAATGCCGCAAATCGTAAAAGAACTTCCTTCTTTGTTGAGCTGTAAAAGTTGGAGGCAAATACTTGGAGACAATAAAGTTTGCATAATCAGCATACCAAGGGCTCCTTCGCGAGCTTACCCCTACTGCATCCAACTGTTCATTTAGGAAACTATCATTAACAGGCATAGGATCAAAAGAGATGTTTTCCAATCGAGATAAATTATCAGCAACAGGATTTTCAGCACCTTTCCTATCTATAATATGTAGGTCAAACTCTTGTAAGAGCAGCACCCATCTAATAAGCCTATGCTTAGCATCTTTCTTCATCATAAGGTACTTAATAGCAGCATGATCAGTATGAATGGTAACTTTTGATTCAACAATATAAGGTCTAAACTTATCACAAGCAAAGGCAACAGCTAAGAATTCTTTTTCAGTAGTAGCATATTTCTTTTGAGCAGTGTCAAGAGTCTTACTAACATAATGGATAACATTTAACTTTTTATCTATTCGTTGCCCAAGGACAACACCTACAGCAAAATCACTAGCATCACACATGATTTCAAAGGGTAGGCTCCAATCAGGTGGTTGAACAATAGGAGTAGTAGTTAAAGTCTTCTTTAGAGTTTCAAAAGCTTCCTTACAATCATCATCAAAAAGAAAGGGTACATCCTTTTGAAGAAGATTAGTGAGGGATTTTGATATCTTAGATAAATCTTTAATAAACCTTCTATAGAAACCAGCATGACCAAGGATACTACGAATACCTTTGACGTCTCTTGGACAGGGCATTTTCTCAGTTGCCTCAACTTTAGCTCTATCAACTTCTATGCCTCTTTCAGAAATCTTATGTCCAAGGACAATCCCTTCATTGACCATGAAGTGGCATTTCTCCCAATTAAGAACAAGATTAGTTTCTTCACATCTCTGCAAAACTTTATCAAGGTTGTGCAGACAATTATCAAAAGAAGTCCCATAGACAGAAAAATCATCCATGAATACTTCCACAATTTCCTCACAAAAACCATGAAAGATAGCAGACATGCATCTTTGAAAAGTAGCAGGAGCATTACACAAACCAAAAGGCATACGTCTATAAGCATAGGTTCCATAAGGGCATGTAAAAGTAGTTTTTTCTTGATCTTGTTGTTTAACAGCAATTTGAGAGAACCCAGAGTATCCATCAAGAAAACAAAAATGGGTCTTTTTAGACAACCTTTCTAACATTTAATCAATAAAAGGAAGTGGGTAATGATCTTTCTTAGTAACTTTGTTAACTTTTCTGAAATCAATGCACATCCTATAACCTACTACTATTCTTTGAGGAATAAGCTCATCATTATCATTAGGCACAACGGTAATTCCCCCTTTTTAGGGACACAATGAACAGGACTAACCCGTTCACTATCAACAATAGGATAAATAATACCGGCATCAAGGAGTTTTAATACCTCGTTTCTTACCACTTCCTTCATCTTAGGATTTAAACGACATTGATGTTCTACTACTGGCTTTGCATCTGGTTCTATATTGATAGCCTGCTGACATATAGTAGGAGAAATCCCCTTTCAATCATCCAGAGTATAGCCCATAGCTCCTCGGTGTTTCTTTAATACCTCCAATAACCTTTCCTCTTCCTTCCCTGAAAGTTTAGAACTAATAATAACAGGATATATTTTATTATCATCAATATAAGCAGATTTAAGATCATCGGGTAAAGGTTTTAGATCGAAAACCGGATCCGTTTTAGGTGGCAATGTGGTACCCAAATCTTCCACAGGCAAGTTATGCTTAAGCATCTTTGGTTAACAACGAAGAATCTCGTCAATCTCATTTCTTTCTTCCATAAAGATTTCACTTTCGTGGTCTTCCATAAATTGCTGCAAAGCACTATTAGGAGCAAGAGAAATAGAAGCAAGTTGTTCAACTCTAAAATCCTCATTATGGGTTTCATTTCACAAGGTTCTTTAGTAAATCTCAAAAAATTAAACTCATAATATTCCCCATCAAATTTAGTTAAAATTTTCTCCCTTTTGCAGTCTATAATGGCTCCACATGTACTCAAGAAAGGTCTACCAAAAATGATGGGATAGGTTTTACTAGCAGCTGAACCAAGTACTAGGAAATCAGCAGGATATTTAATCTTACCACAAAGAACTTCCACGTCTCTTACAATACCAATTGGAGAGATGGTCTCTCTATTAGCAAGGTGAATAACCACATCAATCTCTTCTAGTTCGCAAGGACTGATTTCATGCATAATTTCTTTGTAAAGCTCGTAAGGAATAGCACTTGAACTTGCACCAATATCACATAAACCATAATAGCAATGATCACCAATTCTAACAGAAAGCACAGGGACACTAGCCTTTTAGTTCTATTAGGATGTGAGACAATATTAGAAGCATCCTCACAGAAGACAATGTGTCCATCTTCTACACTTTTAGTGACAAGGTCTTTCACAATTGCTACAGCAGGTTCAATGTTTATTTGTTCATTAGGTTTTATAGTTCTCTTTGTACTTTTATTGATTACACTAGTTATCATAGGATGCTCCTTTACCTTATTTGGGAAGGGTATTTTCTCGATATAAGGTTCGTGTAAGATGTGATCAATAGTGCAAAATTCAGTACTTCTAACAGGAACATAATCAACAATATCTTTATATGGTGCATGATACTTGTTCCATCCCTTTTTCGGAATTTCAATATAGGAAGCAAAAGCCTTAAAACAATTTGCAATAACTTGAGAATCAAGACCATAAGCATTACTAATATTCTGAAAGTCATCAGTTCCCATAAAAGATTTAATGCATTCATAATCATAATTTATACCTGACTTTCTTCCTTTGTCATTCTCCCATGCTTCAGCATTGTATTGAATACAGTCTAGAAGATCCCAAGCTTCTTCTTCCATGCGTGTAAATGATCCAGCACAAGAGGCGTCCAATAAATCCTTATCATTAAGAGAGAGCCTTGCATAAAAGTTATTGATAATAATATTGTTGGGGAGCTCATGAATAGGACATTTGAGCATTAGTAACTTCAATCTCCCCCAAGCTTGAGTTGTACTATCTCCATCAAGAGGCCAAAAGTTGTATATTTGATTCCAATCTTTATGAATCTCACTAGGAGGATAAAATTAAGAATAAAAGAGAGGTACTACTTCCTCCCATTCAAGAGCTTGGCCATTCTTCAGCAGCTTATACCATTCCTCAGCTCTTCTTTTCAGTGATAATGAGAATAACTTCTTCTTGACTTGATCTGTTTTAATACCTACACACTTAAACAACTCGCATAATTCGTGTATAAAGAGCAAATGATCACCAGGATGGACAATTCCATCTCCAACATAATAGTTATCCATAACACGGTCAATAATTCTTGTAGGTATTTTAAAAGTATCATTCTCAGCAGGTGGTGGTTCATCTACTACCTTAGCAGTGGTAGTAGCATTACGAAATAAGAAATTCAGTGAATTATCAATATTGAAATAAAGCAACTAACATAAGTAAACAATACTCACAGTAGAGGTTTCCTTTACCAGTTCCACTCTCCAATAGCGCTTCACTCCCGAGCAACAGCGCCAGAAAATAGTCTTGATGACCCACAAGTATAGGGGGTGTATTACAATATTTTCGATAAGTAAGAGTGTCGAACCCAACGAGGAGCAGAAGGTGTTGGCTAGTGTCTTGGAGCAGGAATTCTCTGTAAATACTTAGCAAACAGATTTTTAGGGTTTTTTGATAATGTAGATAAATAAAGTACGAGTAAATCAAAGACAATAAGAATAAATGCAGTAAGTGGCCCAATCCTTTCTTTAGCAAAGGACAAGCCGGTTGTATTACTTAAGATGACCAAACATTCTCGAGGACACACGGGAATATCGGCAAGTGCTTTCGCTTCATATAGTTGATTAATCTTCTTTAGTTTGCTAAGTGTTGTGTGGGTGAACCTGTGCTAATGTACCGACCTTCCTAGGACTAATACATACTTGTGATTATACCCCTTGCAAGCATCCGCAAGTACAAGAAAGTAATTAAGGTAGAAATCTAACCATAGCTTTAAACTCTAAGACCCTGACATCCCTTGTGCAAAGGTTTCCTAATGGGGGTTCAGGTTTCTGTCACTCCCGCAACCCCTACGATTAGTAGCCAAATACACAATGCATTCCCCTAGGCCCATATAGGTGAAGTGTCATGTAGTCGACGTTCACATGACACCACTAGAAGAAGTACACCACAACTTAATTAACAAACCATTAAATCTTTCTCAACACAATTCCACTACTAACAACATGACTTCTCCCATGTCCTCAAGAACTAAACAAACTACTCATAAGACATCATATGGATCAAGATCAGAGATGATATAATGATAAGTAACAATCTGAACATAGACAATAATTCAATGGTTCACTCAAGAGCATCAACTACAAGGAGTAATCAACACCGAGAAAGTTTCCCCTAAGAACTATGCAAGATTCAACCCAATTGTTACAGTGGTATGAAGTGGTGATGATGGTGCTGGTGGAGATGATGATGATGATCCCGATGAAGTCCAGCTTGATGGTGGTGTTGATGGTGACGATCTCCCCTCTCCGAGAAGGAATTCCCCTGGCAGAATTCTGTCTGTTGGAGAGATCTTTCTCTCTCGGTGTTTTCCACCCTGCAGAGGCGGCGGAATCTTTCTGTGGTCGCTCCCCGAGGCTTAGGGTTTCGTGGGATAATATACGCCAAAGGGAGAGCCAGGAGTGGGCCAGGGTGGCCACACCACCTGGTGGCGCGGCCTAGGGTGGCCCGCGCCAGGGGGTGGTATGGGCCCCTTGTGGCCCATCTCCACTTCCCCTTCTAGCAATCTTCGTCTTCTGGAAAAATAGAATTTTCCATGTATTTTCCTAGATTTTCCGATCTTCGCGAATTTCGCCTCCAAACAGCAGCTTTTCCATCAGATTCCTGACTGCAGCGGTCCATGCTCCAAAAGTTATCAACCATGCAAAAACAGGTGAAATAGCATAAGTATCATCTCTTAATATGAAATATATCAATGAAAAATAGTAAATTATGATATAGAATAGTGATGCAAAATGGACGTATCAGTCCTCCACACCACCCGTTGATACGTTGACCCCCCGAGTCACTTGGTATCGAGTTCACCGAGGAGTTTCAGCTGAACCGCTTCAATAGTCTCAAGATCCGAGAAATCAAGTCCACCAAGTGGGTGTGTCACTATATCCTAAACCAACTTGGCATTCGTGTTGATTTCAATTTACTTTGCAACAATGTTGGTTTGTATGTCGTTGTCTTTCAGGATGTTGCCACATATCGCTGCTTGATGCTTGAGTTCTTCAGCACCTTGACGCATATAGTGGACCCTTACTATTGTACCGAGGAACAAAGGCCCAGAGTTGATCACATCAAATTCCGCCTTATGAACCGTCAGTACATACTAACACTCGACCAATGGGCTCAATGTTTTGGATTTACCAACAACAACACCGATGTGCGCACAACTACTTTATTTTAAATCCTGCACCTTGGGAGTACTTTAATTTAATAAGAACTCGTGGAAACACACCCAAGGGAAACCAAATTGATCATCCTGCTATTTGCTATTTATTTTATGTAATTGTTAACACCTTTCAGGCATGTGGTGAGTTTACTAGAATTAATAAGGAGGACATGTTGATCCTTGCAAAGGCTACTATTATCAATTGTAACTTAATGCCAAATTTGGGTGCTCTTCTTGTGTTTTACCTTAAGCATCAAACCCTTCAATCTCGAGGACCCATATGTAGAGGGGGAGTTGTGACCGTTCTTGCATGCACACTTCACATCAACCTAGGTAACATCCAGCCGTTGACAGGAAGTCACCGTATCGGTCTCCCCACTCTAAGAGCATGTGGTATGGTTTCTAAAACTCATGGTAGATACTTCCTTGATATACCTAGAGCTGATCACTTGATCCTGACTCCTTTGCCTAATGGTCTATTCTCTATCAAGGATGGACGTTTGTGTTTTGACGTGCAGGTTGAGGCTAATCTACCCCAACAAGAAATACCCATGGGAGGAGGAGGAGAAGATGAAGAAGTAGAACAAGAAGGACCCGAACAATACGAGCAACCACCAAACTACTACACCACCTATGAAGACATCTATGCACTCAAAGGAAATATTCAAAACATGAAAAACCTCTCCATCAACCTTAGAGATGCTACTGCAAGCCTCGCTACCCAGTTCCATGATTGGAGATTAGGGATGTGTTTCCCTGACAAATTTATTTGTGTAATAATGAGGTTATACTCCAGCTCCTTGGGAGCCTTGAAACATTCGTGTTGGCCCATTCCAACACTTGCTTTTTTCCTTTGCTTTTCAGTTTGCTTTTGTTTTTTGTTTATTTTTCTTTTCTTAAAACCCTTGCCTGGTCGCAAATTCTTTTCTGTTATTTAATCCCTATCCTCAAAAATACAAAAAGATTTCTCCATTCTTCCTTTTTCGTAAATGTGGATTCACACTTTTCCTCTTTGCTTTAATATTATTATGAGAATAATCGTGTTTGAGTTTTGAAGGAACACATCCCTATAAGGAAGAGAATCATGAAGTCACTTATGAGAGGTATGTCCTATGTCTCCCACTTTTGAAGTTTGAGTTGTTTATCTTAGTTGGTTGATTGCTAAGATGCCCTGCTTGTGGGAGTAATTTAATATGGTTAGAGTAAAGCTTTTTATTAGTATGATGATTAGTTGTTGAAGCTCTTGCTCTAGTTCCTTTAGCTAACCGAGTCTTGCCTTGGAAATAATATTGCCAAACAAGTTTAGTAAGAAAAGTCTGAAATTTATGACTTGGTTGATGAATGATTGTCTTGAGAGTATACCCTTGAAGATACTTAACCCCATATATATTTTGATAGTCTTGATGGCACTAATGAAAGGAGTTATTTGATTGAAATAAAGTCTAATTGTAATTGTGATGCATGCCAAAGCTAACCTTGTGGATCAAACCGCGATACTAGCTCAAAAAAAGAGACAATTTTGTTTTATGTCTCTAATGCACACCTTTGGGATGCCAACAACTCCGCTAGCTTTTGAACGATCTATGGTATAACCCCGGATTTCGGCTATGAGTTGATGACATGAGTGGCATATGTGTCAATATATGGGCAAAAGTATTGGTACTCTCAAAGGTTGTACAAGCACTTGTAAAAGAAACAGCCAGTGATCCTTGAAATAATAAAAAGAAAAAAAATATCTATGAGGATCCACATAACAAGTCCTTGGCATGGTCTCATTACTACTCTACGAATTTTTCTTGAAAAATAATGATTGGATTAGAAGTGTTTTTGATAGACTTGATTTATTGATGTGGGTGTAAATAAGACACTTAATTGTTATACTACTTAGGACATGAAACTCTCTTACTTAATTATGCTATTTAAACATCCTAGTGTTCCTTGGCAAGCTGAGAGTTAACTAGAAGATTTGGATTGATTGCTACACTTCTAGTTATTTATACTTATATTAAACTTTACTTTGATTGTCTTGACTTACCGAAGCTTGTATAGTACTGATCTTATCATCTCTCTAACTTTGATAAGCCTTGCAAATGAATGAAGTGTTGAGTTCATATGATTACCAACCGTAAGTGATTTCTCATTCTTCTTGTTTTAAGTTTAAATGCTGAATTCCTTATAGTTCTTTTGTTTTGCTTGCTCGAGGGTGATCAAGGTTAGAGCTTTGGGGAAGTTGATGGCTCCAAAATTAGTCATCTTCCACCGCGTTTAAACATTGTTTTTGGTCAAGCAATTGACAAGAAACTCCCAATCCTTGCCACTAATGACTAATAATTGCAAAGATATGCAAAACCTTGCTTTGAATTGTGTTGTGCAGGAAATCATGCTTTTTAATGCGAAATTAGGAGTCATAATGAAGGATTTTGAGAAAGTTCACATGACCAAGTAATTGGGGAGTCATTCCCAGGCATCAGCACTCTTAACGACAACTGGTATGGGTAGAGCCCGTCCATACCGTCTGCCCGTACTAGGTGGTGTTGGCCTCGTCTCGTCAAACCCTACGACTTTCGTGAAGACGCCTATATATTTTGAGGCTCCAGCAACCATCCAGAGAGCCACCATTCTCAGATTACATCACACCACCACCAAAGGATATCCACGCCATTGTTCATCCATTGTTCATCACTTCCATCATCCATCCCCTCTATTAGCCATATCCATTGCTTTGTACTTTAGGTCTCCTTGTGATTTGGTGGCCATTGTAAGAATATTTGATTTCAATCTAAGTATTTGTATGATGTTTTCTATCTCCCATCTATTTGTTATGAGTGAGTAGTCCTCACGGGCCACGGGTTGGGGAGAAACCTTGCAACAATTATGTGCATCTAATCCATGGGAGTATTGTATTTTGTTTGCAATTGAGATTTGTATCTTTTGTTTCTTTGTCTCTTGTCTCGATCTATGGACTTGTAGGTACCCAAGATCCCATAGATTGATAAAGGCTTGAGGTGAGATACTTGGCTAGCGGCGATCTCATATGAACCCTAGTAACAGAAAGGGTAGTACGGTCTTCGCTTAGCGATCCATTCGGGATCACAATAACATCACCACTTAAAGCTTTGATCTGTGTTTTGCACTTAATAATCGTTTGTAGCACGTTGCTTCGGTGTGCACTCAGTTGGATTAAAAGACTATTTCTATGCTCATTGCATCATGGGGGCTCTAGTATATTAGGATGTGTTACCCACAAGAGATTATCTCCGTTCAAACATTACACATGACTATGCTTATTATTATATTTCATCCCATATGATGTGCAGCTGCAGGTGGATCTTCAACCTTGGTCTATGTCCATCCATTGATTCAACCCATTATAAAGTAAACTAAATTAGTCCGGTAAACTAAGGTAAAACAAAGAAACAAAGTCTTGTATACGTGTCCTTTTTATTTCCTTTTCGCATTGCTTTCCAAGGTTCGATTAAACCTAGGTCTTCTAGGAAAAAACCATTATACTACATTCGTGAATCTGGATCAAAAGTATCACATGCCCTCATATTATGTTGACCCCTCGTGGTACTTTGATACGGGTGCCATGCATCACATGGCAAATGAGATGGCCAAGCTCAACTCGCAGGAGCCCTACCGTGGGCATGACAAGGTCCGCACCGCTGATGGTTCAGGTATGCGCATCACTCATGTTGGCCAGGCCTCTCTCCTCCCTAATTCTTCGCGTCAACTCCACCTTCGTAATTTCCTTCGTGTTCCCTTAGTCATTCACAATTTACTCTTTGTTCATAAGTTTAATTATGACAATGATGTGGTTTGCGAATTTGACGTATCTCATCTTCTTATTAAGGACCGAGTTACACGGGAGGTTCTGCTTAAAGGTCGGATTCATTAGGGACTGTATGCATTGGAGGCACCGTCAGCCCTAGAGGTCTTCAATGATGTTCGTGTATCACCATACCATTGGCATGCCCGCCTTCGTCATCCCGTTTCTCCTGTAGTGAGCCATGTCCTACATGCCATGCGCTTCCTACCTCATCTAGCAATAAAAGCTTAGCAGTTTGTGATGCTTGTCAATAATGAAAGAATCATCGGCTAACTTTTGTGTCACAATCTCGAGTACTTAATAATCCTCTAGAACTTGTGTTTTCAGATGTGTGGGGCCCTGCCCAAACCTCTATAAGTGGCCAAATTATTATGTCAGTTTCATTGATGCTTATAGTCGTTTTACGTGGCTTTATCTCCTTAAGAGTACATCTGATGTGTTTAATGTTTTCCTGCAATTTCAATTGCGGGTTGAACATCTTCTCAAGTATAAAATCATTCATGTTCAGTCGGATTGGAGGAGGGGGTGAATACCGCAACCTTAACACCTTCTTTAACAAACTTGGGTTTTCGTATCGTGTTTCTTGCCCACATACACATCAACAGAAAGGTGCTGTTGAGCGCAAGCACCATCACATAGTTGAGACTGGCCTCACTTTACTTGCTCATACCGTTGTCCTGTTTCGTTTCTAGAGCGATGCTTTTTCCACTACATGTTTCTTAATCAATCTAATACCCACTAGAGTACTAAACATGAAGACACCTCTTGAATGCCTGTTCAACGAACTTCCTGATTATACCTTCTTCAAAGTCTTTGGATGTGCTTGCTGACCTCATCTAAGGCCTTACAACAATCATAAACTTGAGTTTCGTTCTAAAAAATGTGTCTTCCTTGGTTATAGTGCTCTTCACAAAGGCTACAAGTGCCTCCATATCTGTACTAACCGTGTCTATATATCTCGTGACGTAATATTTGATGAAAACTTGTTTCCTTTCTCGAATATGCCATGTTCTTCCTTAGTCTCTCCACCCACTCATTCATCTACTGTTTCTCCTGGCCAATTTGAAGATGTTGCATATTCGCCTATTTTATTCCCTAACCACGGTGTAGGTACTGGTCATGGGGCCCGTATACAGCTGCTTGATGCGCCTGGAACAGCTCATGTCGATGACGACATCGTGAAGGGTTTCGCAGCATAGTAAATCAAAATTTTCTACGGAAGCGAACAGAGGGAAAGCCAAGATCTAATCTAGGAGATGCAAACAACGAGAGAGATTGGATTAGATCTTCATACCCTTGAAGATTCACACAGCGGAACGTTCGTCGGAACGTGGGTGATGTAGTCGTACTCGCTTCTCCTCCTCGCGATCCGATCCGATCTAGCACCACAAGTGGCGATGCCTCCGTGAGATGCACACGTGCGGCACCTCGACGTCTCCTCCTTCCTTGGTCCAGCAAGTATGGTGGAGAGATGGGTTGGATCTACAGCACGACGGCATGGTGTATATGGTGGAGAATTTCTGCCGCAGGGCTTCGCCTACAAACAGTCGGGAGGGAGAGAGGAAGGGCAGCAGGGCAACTGGGTTTGGAGGAAGGTGTAAGGGGTTGTGAGAGGAGGCGCACCAGCCCTCTATATATAGAGGGGGGGTGCGGCCAGCCCTAGCCTCTCCTCCAAGCCTATCTCTAGTTTAAACAATTTAAACTCTCTCTTATCTAGAAATCCTATCTTATCTTATCTCTAGTTTAAACGATTTAAACTTATCCAGGATCGGCTGGGCCCTATGGGGCCTTGTGCCCCTGGCCCAATGCGGCCAGGACACTCCCTCATAGGCCCATGCCCCCTCCCGGAAGGTGGGACCACGTTGGCCCCCTTCCGGAAGGTTCTAGAAGCTTCCGGTACAATACCGATTAATCCGAAACAATTCCGAACTCCAAAAACTGCACTGCCTTATATGAATCTTATTCTCCGGACCATTCCGGAACCTCTCGTGACATCCCGGATCCCATCCGAGACTCTGAACAAAAATTCATAAACCAATTATCCAATCTATCCTAGCGTCGAGACACGTTAAGTGTGTGACCCTGCGGGTTCGAGAATATGCAGACATGATCTTCTATCAATAATCAACAGCGGGGTCTGGGCACCCATATTGACTCCCACACATTCATCGATGATCATATCGGATGAACCACGATGCCAGGATTCAATCAATCCCATATATATTCCCTTCGTCTCGCGATATTTTACTTGCCCGAGATTCGATCGTCGGTATCGTCATACCTAGTTCAATCTCGTTCACAGCAAGTACTTTACTCGTTCCGTAATCCGATATCACTTTGTGATTAACTCCTTAACCACATGCTTGCAAGCGGTGTTGATATCGATTACCGAGTGGGCCCGAAGTATATCTCTCCGACTTGGGAGGGACAAATCCCATCTCGATACATACAACCCAACAGATACTTTCCGATCACCTGAGAGACACCTTTATGATCACCCTCTCATAGGATGACGTTTGATGACCTCAAAGCTTTCTTCCGATACCAGGGAGTTGTATTATCTCATGGTCTAAGGAATACAATATTTGACATAGGAAAAGCTTCGCAAAGATGAACACAATGACACGATCTAATTGCTTCGCTTAGTTTGGGTCTATCCACCATATCATTCTCCAATGATATGATCTCATTATCAATTGACAACTCATGTCTATGGTTAGGAAACCTTAACCATCATTGATCAATGAGCTAGTCCATAGAGGCGTACTAGGGACACGGTGTTGTTCACAAACCACACAAGTATTAATGTTTCCGCTTAATACAATTCTAGCATGGAATATAAACTTTATCATGAACAAGAATTATAATAATAACATCTTTATTATTGCCTCTAGGGCATAATTCCAACAGTCTCCCACTTGCACTAGAGTAAATAATCTAGTTTACATTTGGCAACAATCTCACACCCATGGCACTGAGGTGCTGATCATGTTTTACACGTGGAAGAGGTTTAGTCAATGGATCTGCGACATTCAGATATGTATGTACTTTGCTGATCTTCAGATCTCCATCTGCTATATAATCTCGGATTATATGAAACTTGCGGTTGATATGCTTGGTCTTTGGATGATATCTTGGTTCCTTAGCGAGTGTTATGGCGCCAGTGTTGTCACACAATATCTCCAGTGGGTCCAATGCACTTGGAACCACGCCAAGCTCAGTGATGAAGTTCCTGATCCAAACTCCTTCACTTGACGCTTCTGCAGCAGCCATGTATTCCGCTTCTACTGTAGATCCCGCGATCACGCTTTGCTTGCAGCTTCTCCAGCTCACAGCTCCTCCATTCAAAATATACACGTATCCTGTCTGAGATTTAGAATCATCCTTGTCGGTGTCGAAACTAGCATCGACGTAACCTTTTACGACGAGCTGTTCATCACCCCCATAGACTAAGAACATTTCTTTAGTCCTATTTAGGTACCTTAGGATGTTCTTCACGGCTGTCCAGTGTTCCACTCCTGGATCACTTTGATATCTGCTCGTCAAACTAAGAGCATTGGACACATCTGGTCTAGTACACAGCATGGCATACATGATGGAACCTATGGCCGAGGCATAAGGCACTTTGCTCATAGCTTCCCTATCATTTACCGTAGCTGGACACTGAGCCTTGCTCAATATCTTACCTGGCAACATAGGCACTGAACCTTTCAATGCCTTATCCATTCTGAACCTTTTCAGAACTTTGTCTAGGTATGTACTCTGGCTTAAAGCTATCAGGCGTCTTTATCTATCTCTATAGATTTTTATGCCCAATATATAAGAAGCTTCACCTAGGTCTTTCATTGAAAAACACTTGTTCAAATAACTCTTCACATCGTTAAGCATGTTGATGTCATTTCCAATAATCAATATGTCATCCACATATAGTACCAGAAACGTCACCGAGCTCCCACTCACTTTCTTGTAGATGCAAGCTTCGTAGCAATTTGGAACAAATCCAAAGCTCTTGATCACTTGATCAAAACGAAGGTTCCAACTCCGAGATGCTTGCTTCAGTCCATAAATGGAACGCTGAAGTTTGCATACTTTATCAGCATCCTTAGGATCGACAAAACCTTCGGGTTGCATCATATACAACTCTTCATCAATGTTGCCATTGAGGAACGCAGTCTTGACATCCATCTGCCATATTTCATAATCATGAAACGCAGCAATTGCTAATAAAATCCGAATGGACTTAAACATCGCTACGGGAGAGAAAGTCTCATCGTAGTCAACACCTTGAACTTGTCGAAAACCTTTCGCAACAAGCCGTGCTTTATAGACGGTAACATTACCATCCGCGTCCGTTTTCTTCTTGAAGATCCATTTGCACTCAACGGCCTTTCGGTCGCTAGGAGGGTCCACCAAAGTCCATACTTGGTTTTCGCTCATGGATCCCAATTCGGATTTCATGGCTTCTAGCCATTTCTCAGAGTCTAGGCTCATCATCGCTTCCTCATAGTTCGTAGGTTCACTGTCTTCTACTAACAAGACAGTCAAGACAGGGTTGCCGTACCACTCAGGAGGGGCACGCGACCTTGTCGACCTGCGACGTTCAGTAGCAGCATCGTCCGAAGCTTCATGATCCTTGTCATTAGCTTCCTCTATTGTTGGTGCAGGCGACACTGGAAAAATTTCAGGTGCTGCGCTACTCTCCAATTCAAGAGAAGGTTCAACAACCTCGTCTAGCTCTACTTTCCTCCCACTCACTTCTTTCGAGAGAAACTCCTTCTCAAGAAAGGAACCGTTCTTTGCGACAAACACTTTGCCTTCGGTTCTGTGATAGAAGGTATACCCAATAGTTTCATTAGGGTATCCTATGAAGACGCATTTCTCCGCTTTGGGTTCGAGCTTGTCGGGCATCAACTTCTTGACGTAAGCTTCGCATCCCCAAACTTTAAGAAACGACAACTTAGGTTTAGCACCAAACCACAGTTCATACGGTGTCGTCTCAACGGATTTAGATGGAGCCCTATTTAAAGTGAATGCAGCGGTTTCTAATGTATAACCCCAAAATGATAACGGCAAATCAGTAAGAGACATCATCGATCGGACCATATCTAATAGGGTTCGATTCCGGCGTTCAGACACACCATTGCCCTGTGGTGTTCCGGGTGGCGTGAGTTGTGAAACGATTCCACTTGCTTTGAGATGCGTGAGAAAATCATAACTTAAATATTCGCCCCCACGATCGGATCGTAGAAACTTAATCTTTCTGTTACGATGGTTCTCCACTTCATTCTGAAATTCTTTGAACTTTTCAAACGTTTCAGATTTATGTTTCATTAAATAGATATACCCATATCTACTTAAGTCATCGGTAAAAGTGAGAAAATAGCGATATCCACCACGCGTCGAAACACTCATCGGTCCGCATACATCGGTATGTATGATTTCCAACAAGTCCGTTGCTCGCTCCATCATACCGGAGAACGGGGTTTTGATCATCTTGCCCATGAGGCATGGTTCGCATGTGTCAAATGATTCAAAATCAAGAGACTCCAAAAGTCCATCAGAATGGAGTTTCTTCATGCGCTTTACACCAATATGACCCAGACGGCAGTGCCACAAATAAGTAGTATTATCACTATCTACTTTGCATCTCTTAGCCTCAATGTTATGGATGTGTGTTTCATCCCTTTCGAGATTTAGAAGAAATAAACCATTCACAAGAGGTGCATGACCATAAAAGATGTTACTCATATAAATAGAACAACCATTATTCTCCGATTTAAATGAATAACCGTCTTGCAATAAACACGATCCAGAAATAATGTTCATGCTCAACGCAGGCACATAATAACATTTATTAAGGTTTAAAACTAATCCCGAAGGTAAAACTAAGGAGAGCGTGCCGACGGCCATCACATCAACTCTTGATCCGTTGCCAACGCGCATCGTCACCTCATCCCTCGCAAGCCGTCGTCTATTCCGTAGCTCCTGTTTCGAGTTACAAATATTAGCAACTGAACCAGTATCAAATACCCAGGCACTACAACGAGGGCTAGTAAGGAAAAAATCAATAACATGTATATCAAATATACCTTTGATGGTGCCAGCCTTCTTGTCCGCTAAGTACTTCGGATAGTTGCGCTTCCAGTGACCCTTGTCCTTGCAATAGAAGCACTCAGTTTCCGGCTTGGGTCCAGACTTGAGCTTCTTCTCAGCAGGGGCAACGCGTTTGCCGCCTCCTTTCTTGAAGGGCTTCTTTGCACCTTTACCTTTCTTAAAGGAGGGCTTGTTGACCATCAACACATGATTATCCTTTTTGATGTCCACCTCCGCAGCCTTCAGCTTTGCGAAGAGCTCGGTGATCGTATCAGTGGAACCAATCTGATTGTGAGTCACTACAAAACTTTTGTAGCTGGGAGGGAGTGATTGCAGAACCCTGTCAATCTTGAGCTCCTCTGGAATCTTGCAGTCCAGTTGCTCAAGGCGTTGAGTGTAGCCCGACATCTTAATGGCGTGCTCACTAACGGAACTCCCTTCCTCCATCTTGCAGTTAAAGAACTTCTCAGAGATCTCATATCTCTCAGAACGGGCCTGAGTCTGAAACATGGTTTTCAGCTCCTCGAGAATCTCAAAGGGCCCGGGATAGTTTTCAAAACGATTTTGAAGTCCCGGTTCCATAGCAAACAACATGGTGCTCTTAATCACACCATAATCATCTTTGCGCGACTGATAGACAGCTTTCTCATCAGCCGGCGCAGTTGCAGCAGGGGGGTTACCTAACGCTTTCTCAAGGACATAGTCCTTTTGTCCGCCAGACAGAATGATTCTTAGATTGCGGAACCAGTTGGTGAAGTTAGACCCATTGTTTCTAAGCTTTTCTTTCTCAGCAAAAACGTTGAAGTTGAAGTTGGACTTGGCCATGTGATCTACAGTATTTGCAAGTACAATTTAGACTATGTTCATGATAAATAGTTCAACTTAATCAAATTACTAGATGAACTCCCACTAAATTCAACATCCCTCAAGTTGTTTAGTGAACACGATCCAAATTCACCACACCTAATCCGATCAACACGAGAAGAGATGTGGTTTCAATGGTGGACAACGAAGTGTCGATCATATCACTCATATGACTCATGCTTAACCTTTCGGTTCTTGTGTTCCGAGGCCATGTCTGTACATGCTAGGCTCGTCAAGTTAGACCCAAGTATTTCCGCGTGTGCAAAACTGGCTTGCACCCGTTGTATGTGAGCGTAGAGTCTATAGCACCCGATCATCACGTGATGCTTGGACACGACGAACTTTCGCAACGGTGCATACTTGGGGAGAACACAGTTTTATCTTGATCTTTAAGTGAGGAATCATCTTATAATGCTACCGTCACGATCTAAGCATAATAAGATACATAAAAGGATAAACATCACATGCATATAACTTTATGTGACATGGTATAGCCAATCTTCGCGCAATGATCTCCATCTTGTGCGTTCCGGCATGATCTCCATCACTCCACCATGATTGCCTCCACCACGAATAGCAACTACAACTATTGCTAACTACTTAGCGATAAAGTAAAGCTATTACATGGCGTATAAGAAGTTGACTCGCAGGTCATACACAATTATAAAGACAACCATATGGCTCCTGCCGGTTGTGTACTCATCGACATGCAAGTCGTGAAACATTACAAAACATGATCATCGCATACATTATACACATCACATCTTGGGCCATACCATATCACAGAAAACACTCCCTGTAAAAACAAGTTAGACGCCTCTACTTTGTTGTTGCATGTTTTACGTGGCTTATGGGAGTAGATGCTAAGAACGATTCTTACCTACGGAAAGCCACAACGGTGATATTATGGTTGCCAGACTCCGGTGTTAATCCCATGACAACTATAGTGAGAGAAACTAACATCCACCAGCCGCATGTGTGGTACAAGCCACACGTCAAGTGCGGAGCCGGTCTCGCGAACGACGTCGCGTAAGGTTGGCCTGGACCGCTTCAATCTCACTATCCCGCGTCATAAGAAGAACACAAACAAGAGGCTTGCAACAGAAAACATCAACGCCCGCAACAACCATGTTGCGTTCTACTCGTGAATCACATCTACGCATAGATCTAGCTCTGATACCACTGAAGGGTTTCGCAGCATAGTAAATCAAAATTTTCTACCGAAGCGAACAGAGGGAAAGCCAAGATCTAATCTAGGAGATGCAAACAACGAGAGAGATTGGATTAGATCTTCATACCCTTGAAGATTCGCACAGCGGAACGTTCGTCGGAACGTGGGTGATGTAGTCGTACTCGCTTCTCCTCCTCGCGATCCGATCCGATCTAGCACCACAAGTGGCGATGCCTCCGTGAGATGCACACGTGCGGCACCTCGACGTCTCCTCCTTCCTTGTTCCAGCAAGTATGGTGGAGAGATGGGTTGGATCTACAGCACGACGGCGTGGTGTATATGGTGGAGAATTTCTGCCGCAGGGCTTCGCCTACAAACAGTCGGGAGGGAGAGAGGAAGGGCAGCAGGGCAACTGGGTTTGGAGGAAGGTGTAAGGGGTTGTGAGAGGGGCGCACCAGCCCTCTATATATAGAGGGGGGTGCGGCCAGCCCTAGCCTCTCCTCCAAGCCTATCTCTAGTTTAAACAATTTAAACTCTCCCTTATCTAGAAATCCTATCTTATCTTATCTCTAGTTTAAACGATTTAAACTTATCCAGGATCGGCTGGGCCCTATGGGGCCTTGTCCCCCTGGCCCAATGCGGCCAGGACACTCCCTCATAGTCCCATGCCCCCTCCCGGAAGGTGGGACCACGTTGGCCCCCTTCCGGAAGGTTCTAGAAGCTTCCGGTACAATACCGATTAATCCGAAACAATTCCGAACTCCAAAAACTGCACTGCCTTATATGAATCTTATTCTCCGGACCATTCCGGAACCTCTCGTGACATCCCGGATCCCATCCGAGACTCCGAACAAAAATTCATAAACCAATTATCCAATCTATCCTAGCGTCGAGACACGTTAAGTGTGTGACCCTGCGGGTTCGAGAATATGCAGACATGATCTTCTATCAATAATCAACAGCAGGGTCTGGGCACCCATATTGACTCCCACACATTCATCGATGATCATATCGGATGAACCACGATGCCAGGATTCAATCAATCCCATATATATATTCCCTTCGTCTCGCGATATTTTACTTGCCCGAGATTCGATCGTCGGTATCGTCATACCTAGTTCAATCTCGTTCACAGCAAGTACTTTACTCGTTCCGTAATCCGATATCACTTTGTGATTAACTCCTTAACCACATGCTTGCAAGCGGTGTTGATATCGATTACCGAGTGGGCCCGAAGTATATCTCTCCGACTTGGGAGGGACAAATCCCATCTCGATACATACAACCCAACAGATACTTTCCGATCACCTGAGAGACACCTTTATGATCACCCTCTCATAGGATGACGTTTGATGACCTCAAAGCTTTCTTCCGATACCAGGGAGTTGTATTATCTCATGGTCTAAGGAATACAATATTTGACATAGGAAAAGCTTCGCAAAGATGAACACAATGACACGATCTAATTGCTTCGCTTAGTTTGGGTCTATCCACCATATCATTCTCCAATGATATGATCTCATTATCAATTGACAACTCATGTCTATGGTTAGGAAACCTTAACCATCATTGATCAATGAGCTAGTCCATAGAGGCGTACTAGGGACACGGTGTTGTTCACAAACCACACAAGTATTAATGTTTCCGCTTAATACAATTCTAGCATGGAATATAAACTTTATCATGAACAAGAATTATAATAATAACATCTTTATTATTGCCTCTAGGGCATAATTCCAACACATCGATCGCTGCATGGAGCATGCAGTGGCACCGCATTCCAATGCGCCTGTATCTCCTACCACTGGCCCAACGCGCTTGCCTTCCACGTCGCCCGCATGGTCAACTCTACCTGGGCCCGCCCTCGCCTTCCTCACTGCCCCGCGTATCCACCAACACGCCACCTCTGCTTGTCTCGACTGAGCGGCCAGCCTCACCTGGGCCGCTGTCGCCCCCGCGGCCTGCCTCTGATGGGCCATCGTTGCCCGCCAGCCCGCCTCCGCCCCCATCCGGGCAGCCATCACCCGTCCAGTCTTCCTCACCGTTGCCCGGCTCTCGCGCTGATGATACTGACTTGCCAGATGTGGAGCCGCCTCCTGCTCCCGCTGTACTGCATCCTCACACACGCAGTCACAACGGCATTCATCAACCAAAGCAACGCACTGATGACATCATTGTTTGGATCGCTGCCTTCTTAGCCCAAGCGCAGTCTGATCCCTCTACGGAGCCTCGTCACTATCAGGCTGCTATGAGTACTCCACACTAGCGCACTGCTTTGGATCTTGAGTTTCAAGATATTCGTCACAACGGTACCTAGCATCTAGTTCCTCCCTGTCCTGGTGTCAATATCATTGACTCCAAGTGGATTTTAAAGTAAAGAAGCACGCTGATGGTTCTATTGAGAGGTACAAGGCACGACTGATTGGTAAAGGCTTCAATCAGCGCTACAAACTTAACTATGAGAACACCTCCAGTCCTGTGATCAAACCCACTACTATTCGACTGCTTCTTTCACTTGTTATTACTCGAGGAAGGTCTCTTCGTCAACTGGATATTCAGAATGCTTTCCTTCATGGTGTCATGGAGGAAGAGGTGCATATGCATCAACCTTATGGTTTTGTTGATCCTGATCGTCCTCATCGTCTCTATCGCTTGGTGAAAGTGTTGTATAGCCTCAAACAGGCTCCTTGTGCATGGCACACTCGACTTGGCTCTGCTCTTCGCACTCATGGATTTGTGCCCTCTACAACTGACACTTCACTGTTTTTTCTTAAAAAAATCAGAGGTCACTATGTATCTTCTAATTTATGTTGATGACATCATCCTTGTTAGTTCTTCCATTGCAGCTACAGATCGTCTCATTCTAGCTCTAAGTTCTGACTTTGCTATCAAGGATTTGGGCAAGCTACACTTCTTCCTTGGGTTGGAGGTTACGTATCCTGATGATGGTCTTGCTCTCTCTCAGCACAAATATTATTTGGATTTGTTACATCGTGCTGGCATGCTCTAGTGCAAGGCTGCTTCTACGCCCATGTCCTCTACAAAAATTATTTCAGCTGTTGATGGTACACTGCTTTCTCTAATGATGCGACTGAGTACAGGAGTGTTGTTGGAGGCCTCCAGTATCTCACCATTACTCGGTCGGATATCTCCTATGCGGTTAACCATGTTTGTCAGTATTTGCACGCACCATGGGATACTCACTGGTATGCTGTCAAGCGCATCCCACACTACGTTTGTTCCACTGCTACTTATGGGCTCCATCTTCGGTCGGCACCCTCTGGTGTGCTTTCAGTCTTCACTGATGCGGATTGGGTTGGTAACCCAGATGATCGACGATCTATGGGGGATATGTAGTGTTCTTTGGTCCCAACTTGATCGCCTGGAGTGCGCGTAAGCATGCTACAATCTCTCACAGCAGTACTGAAACTGAATACAAGGCCGTGCCAGTGCCATCACAGAGTTCATATGGGTATAGTCCTTGCTTCGAGAGTTGAAGATCTCTCAAAACCAGCCTCTTGTCCTTTGGTGTGACAATGTTGGTGCTACCTACCTGACGAGGGGTAACCTCGACAACGTCCGTGGTGAAGGACTTAGGGTTTCGTGGAAAAGAAAATGCTAAGGATTTCGTCGGATATCAGGAAAACAATGGAGTCAAAGTCGCCTGAATATTGAGTAATCGCACTATTACAAGTTGCCTGGGAGATTTTATGGTACCCTCGCTTGGGCTTCTCCCGTCCTATATATAATAGGCCGGGTCTCAAAGCTATATGCGGATAGGTTTTACATACGCGTGACTACAATACCAACACATTGTCGGTTCAGAAACTCTTTCCTAATACAATCAAAGTCTTTATCGGATACTTCCTTGGGCTATCATTTGAAATCTTCATGGGTCGTAAGTCTTTTGTCTAGTATAGGGTAGCAAATCATAAGTATCCGAGTAGTCATACCTATGTCACTATCTCTCCCCAAATTCGGTATTTTACATCCGAACGAAACACAACGAAGTTGACAATCACTTTGTGAGAGAATGCGTTGCACAGAAGCTTCTACAGATCAAGTTCTTCGAAAGATCAACTAGCTGATATCTTCACCAAACTATTGTCTCTTCCTTTGTTTACAGGATGTAGACATAATCTTAACTTACTGAATACTTTAGACCATAGTTAAGATTGAGGGAGGTGTTAGACTTTGTATTTATCTGTATATAATCTGTAACATGTACATATACGTACCTCTTCGGTACCTCTATATATTGTGATAGGCCAGGCCTACAGCATTGAGTCAGTTCCCCCAAACCCTGTGTCATGTTTAACATCGGTTACATCTTAAAGTTAGAATAAGGTCTTTCTCATCTTATTCTCGCTCCAATGATGCGTTTAGCGGCAGCGGAGGACGTGTGGAGTCATATCCGACTAAACTCCTGGGATCCGATCGGTTATCATGTTTCTTGTTGTGTTTTAGGCTCAGTCTCTTTCGATCTACAATTATTCTCATTGATGATGGTTGTTGCTCTAGTACGCTGATTATTTGGGACCTTACCACGTCGACTTTCAGTCTGTCTATTACAACAGGTTCTATTACGATAAAATTTATCCAGCTCTAATCATGAAAGTGAGATGACGGCAGCACGCATTTGGCTCGTGCTAGTATCTCGTTGTTGCTATGGATGGTCCGTAGACCTATTTATAACGCCTCTTTGTATTGTTGTTGAGGATCGGGTGATTTTTTCAAAAGAAAACCCTACCTTTGTGTATTCTTGTTTTCTTTGAAGCGATGGTCGTGGACTCGTGGTTGTGGCAGGCCAAGACGAAGAAAAACGAGGACGCCGCGGTACTGGTTTGGACTCCGATGGTTGTGGCGATCTCGGTTGGTCTGGCCGTCTGGGTGGGTCTGCAGCCAGCCGCTAGTGCCCGGGCTGGTGCGGCCCGGTTCGAGCTCAAATGGATTGAGCCCCGTCAAGCTTCGTCTTCCTCCCTCGTCTGTCTCCCCCAAATCCATCGCCAGGCGAACTCCCTCGCTACTCACGAAAAGTCGCCACCGGCCAGACCGTCGCGCCCGACCCCGTCCCAGCAGCCTCCTCCGCCGCCCCAAATTTCTGTCCCTCGCCGCCGCCGCGTCCTGGGACGCCCTCGGATCTCCTGTCAGGTCGCCCCCAAAGTGAGTAACGCCCCCCTCGCCCGTCTCTCTCTCTCTCCCTACCCTACCCTCCCCTTCCTTTCTTCTACCATCATCTGCTTTTTTTATATCAAATACCATCATCTGCTTGTCGCGTGATTGTCCCGGCGCCAGTTGGCACACCTTGCTTCCTGTTCTGTTTCCATGATATATTGAAAAAAAGAAGGGGTCTAGGGCTAATGTAGTTTATTTACCACTAAATCTAGGTTGCTTATGTTGCTTCCTATGTTTGGCAGAGGAATACTTACAAATGATATAATATAATTGAAACTCCGTATAGGTAGCTGTTGGTCCTGATCTTCAGGAATCTTGCTCGGCTAAAATGGATGATAAGTTCCGGGGTTCAATGTTTGCTTAGGCTGTTTGCCAATTAATTATGTGGTGATTGATTGGTGGGCAATAGCATGTTTTTATGTTTGGCAGAGGAAGTGTTTAGAAATGTTATTGTAGAACTGAGATTCCGTGTAAGTAGCTGGTCGTGATCTTCAGGAATCTTGCTAGGCTAAAATGGATGATGAATTCCAGGGTTCAATGTGTGCTTGGTTCTTTCCCAATTGGATTAATCTGGTGGTTGATTTTGATTTTAGTTCAAGTAATTAGCAGTAAGCAGTATAAATATCATGCTTTGTTTGCTCCATGATAAATGAACCATGAGGTTCATCTTCAGCCTGAGGGGGAAGAAGATGAGCCGTAACAACATCACGTTTGTTCTCCCATAACTCCAACTTAGTTTAGTGACATGTTCCCAAGTGTCTTAATCTGTCATCAGCTGTTCATCCTACATATTTCAATAAGGGATACGTCACTTTTCGTATAACATTGTGGTTGTTTAGCACATTTTTACCACCAGCTATTGTTCTGTTCTACGCTGCCATTAATTGGCCAACCATGTCTAGTCCGAATGTCTCTTCTGCGGTTCTGCCTACCATTGCATCGATTATATTGCTGCTAGATTTTTTTTTTAGCCATGCAATTTTCCCCCGTAACTCAGTTGTGTCTATCTGTACAATACTAATGATACCTATCTATGGCGTCTAATCCTATGAATCTGTCTCCTTTGTGTATCCCTGCATCCAAAACGTTTATGACCAGTTGATATAAATCGCAGCGTTAGAGATGCTTCCATCGTAATATTATTACAAAAACATGCGTGCTGCTTCCCTTATTGTCCTGCGAATTTGCACAGGCACCCCTGTCGATCGAACCAGACGCCCGAACCCCACATTCTTCCCCGTGGTCGATTGCAGCAGTTGCAGGTTTCGATCACTATGGCGGCGACTTGTAGTTAGAGAGGCGAAGTAGTCGTGCGCCCGGAACATCAACGGACACAGAATTCCAGCAGTTCTTGGCTTCAACCCATTCTCCAGCGTGCCGTGTAGCTGCGAGGTAGGCACGTCAAGCTGACTCGGTCTCGTTCTGAACTTCTGATGCAAAATCGGCGAATTATATCCACATCCAAAGCTAGCTTACCTAGCGAATAGCAAAAGCTAGCTGGCTAGCTACGGGCAGCTTATTGATCTGGATTTGCAGCATGCAAACACACGCACGCAGCATCTCTTTGGATTGCCAAAGGCTAGATTAGAATTCCCTATTCTATGAGAGTATCCAGGGCGTGCTTAGTTCAAACAGCAGCCAGAGACATACGCTGAGAGTGAGCGGCATAAGCAGATTGACGCCACGAGAAGTAGGCCAGGAGGAGCACCCACAGGACGAGCCTGTAGGGTAAGCCGGCAGCGCAGACACTGGCAGCCTCGGCGTCAGGGACCAGCGAGGAGGATTTGCACGGAGGCGGCCTATGATCTGTATGGGGCACGTCAGATTGCGTCGAGGCCGTCGACTTGCATATCGTTTCCGGCGATGGCGAGCTTGGACAGATTTTGCTTGGGGATTGAGGAGCTCGTCGCCGCCGCCGTTGGCAGGGACGGAGCCAGAAAATGGAGATAGGGGGGGCTGGGATTAGAAGTTTCAAAAATCAGACAAAAAATTTATCGCATAATAACACATTAAATATTATAAGGTATAGTAGCAAATATATGCACGTTTTTACAATATGAATAAATTTACATATCTGTCAGTTTGAACTCAACTTTACGAGTCAGGGCTTGGCAGTGGAGGAGTCATGGAGGTTTCATAGCTGGGGCTTGCCATTTTTTCCCTCATATTGTTGACCCTGAGGAAGCCGAATTACGCGCATGTCTGGTGAAGGAACTGAATGTGGAGCAGGTTGTTCTGGAGACGGATAGTATGAATGTGGTCATTAAATTGCAGAGTGCTGCTATAGATAGATCACTTCATGGGCAGCTGGTGGAGGAGATTAAGGGTGATCTCCGATCCTTTTGATGACCATCTGGTCAAGTGGGTGCGACGTTCGGCTAATGGCATTGCTCATTCTTTAGCTTCAGAAGGCTGCAATTCTAAAATGTGTAAGACTTGGTTATCTGTACTCCTAGGTGTATTGTAAACCTGTTGAACCCGGATGCTTCCGGAGTTTGAATGAATGAAATGCAGCTTATTCTTAAAAAAGAATTTTTTCTGCTATTTCCCCTTCTATGTAGACTATCACACAATCCTTAAGAAAAAATTGGTAATTCCAGGTCTCATTCCTCTGAATTTCCTAACTAATTTATAAGGCACACAGACAAACGAATCTACTAATCTAGGGTTGACTGTTGAGAGATGGTCTAAAAAATAACTAAGACATGATCAAATTAGCAGTTTTGTAATCGGAAAGGCCTGATCGGAATAACCTTTGTTTCCTTCCGGTAGTCCGTCATGGTGGCACTGCGGCTGGCCGGCTTGCCGCGCCCCTTCAATCGGTGGCGGCCGGCGACGCAGCCGTAGTCGTGTGGAACATAGGCGCAGCCAGACATCTGATCGACTGATCCGATCGTGCGTGCGTGCGAGCTGAATCCTCGAACTGTCTCCCGAACGGGTTTCTAGTCGTAATTACTAAGCTGGCCTGGGCCTGGCATGTTGTCTCGTACTACTCTACATCAGTACATGGCCTAATAAAGTATAATTAACATGGGCTTAGGACTTGAGATTTGCCGATTGGGCCACCTGACGCTGCTTTACATGCGTTAAGATTGTGACACGGGGGGGGGGGGGGGGGGGGGGGCGAGTTAGTTAGGAAGACCAGAAAATTAGCGATTTGACTACATGTTTTCAAGGGACGAGCGGATCGTCAGGGGGGGGGGGGGGTGGTGGTCTCGTCCCCGCTCGTCCCCCCTTCCCTCCGTCCCTGGCCGTTGGGATAACCAGCACGCGTGTTGTTTAGGGATAAGAGGGAGGTGTTGGGACGTGATTCAGGTTCATACGTTCCGATGTTCAGGGTAAATTTGCACAATAAACAATCTGGACGCTGGCGCTTCTGTGCAAAATTGCATGTGACTGAGTCGGGACGCACGATTAGATCAGATGGCTGAAGATCTACGGATGCAGGGATACACAAAGGAGATGGGTTCAGAAGATACGACGCCCCTATCTATTAGGTTTATAAAGTTTAACTACCTGATGCTGACTGAACTTGATCTTACCTTCTTTTCCTGAAAGAAATAAACTCTAGTTTAAAGATGGGTGGATATAATAAATTGCTAACCGTGTTGCATGTTGTGTAAAGATTTATTAAAATGCGCGCACGTAACAGTAGCCATTAACATTGGCCAGCACAACTCTTGGACTATTTCAGTGACCTGGAGCAGTCCTTCGCCTCGGCCGTTCTCATTTCCACAGGCCACACCTCATGGAGGTGTTCATCATTGCTGTTTGGAATCAAAGAAATGCCGAGATCTTGGACATTTGTTGCCCCAAACCTTGTCTCCTATAAAATCCTAGTGAAGGATGACCTGTTTTTACAGTCCCATAGGCTCAAACTGGAGGCTAAGCTGCCGTACAAGGCTTGTATTTGGTCCCTAACCTTAATAGTTTGTTCATAAGTTTTGCTATTGTTGGAAGTACTGCAAACATATATTTCTGTTGTCAAAATATTTTTACTGTCAGGGCCCCTACAGTTTCTGGTCCAAAAAAAGGTGATCCTGAGCCAATAAAATACTATTATTCTTGTTAAATTAATTCCTGATAAGCACCATTGCCGATGAGCTCGCGGTCGTTGTAGTGATACTACTCACTACAGGTTCTGCAGTCATAAATGCAATCTATTTCCCCAACATCTTTTTACTTATACTCAAGGCCACATGGGAATGTAGGATTTCATGGGAGTTTTATACAACTATTATGTTCCCCAATAAGTTTGTGCATTCCATTATTATAGTTACGAGGTTTCTTATATATTACTTACTATCGTGAGAAGCAAATAGTGCCCAAGTCAATGCTGCTGAGACAAACATGAGATGAATAACATATTTTGTCATGATACTGTAATTAATTAATTATTATTCTGTCTTCTGAGACCCCTCCCCTCTCTTAAAATTACATGAGTCCAGCTGTTGTTCTCATTGTTCACATAAGACGTACCTGAGAGAGACACCAAGCAATGCCTGTATTGCGAAAATCAAGTTTTTCTACATCAACATTTCCAGCAAAGTCATGCCTTTTGTTCATGTATATTTTCCTATTAGTTAGAAGAAGCCCCGGATTAGCACGGCGAGGAACTCAGGCCGGACATCAATCTTACTGTGGAGCAGTCTTCTACGTCATCTATGTCATCTAGGAGTAATTCGAAGAGGATTCCTTCAGGTGACAATGTTGCCTCTGATGGAGGACTCCGAAGGCGAGAGATTTATCTGAATGGACCTTCCCTGGAGCGAGCTTCCAAGCATATCACTGAGGGTGTTCTATCCGCTCCAAGCTCGAAAAACTCAAATAAGAGCAAAGGGAGCAACCAGTTGCATTCTGAGGCCTCAGGAAGTAACTCAAGGAAGAGTGAGAACAGTCATAGGATACATGTGTCAACTGGGAATGATGATTTCTCAGCAACCCAGAAACCAAGGAAAGTGAAGCTCAAAATTGGTGGAATCAGTCGGACCATACCCACAAAACCAAACCCTGATATACCAGATTCCAGATCTTCAGCTGCAAGGCCTACACAGCCAGGAGATCCATGGCACCGACAAAAGCATGGTAATCAGGTAAACAATAAGTGATTGTATCTTTTGTTTCATAGTGTACTTGTAGCTGACTGGAAAGCATCATTTTAATTTAAGAGAAGAAAAATCACTAGCCTGCTGTGATCAAGTTCCTCAAAGAAAACTACTTCCTCCGTTTCAAAATATAAGACGTTTTAGCTTTGTGAAAGGAGTGTATCTAGACCTCTTTTAGTGTGTAGGTTCATTTAGGTTTGGAGTGAACCTACACACTAAAATGGGTCTAGATACACTTTCTTCACAAAGCTAAAACATCTTATATTTTCAAACGGAGGGAGTAGTTGGTATTGCTAGGACATACACATGCTGTTTCTATAAAGCTATTCCTTGTATCTGACAGTCTTGGTACTATGCCTGTTCTGATTAATATTTTACAAGTTATGGTGTTCTTTGGGTTTTCCGCTATTCACATTCCATTTTTTACTTCAAATTGTTACCCTTTATTGATGACTGATAAAAAGAGGAATACTTTCAGACTGAAGGCGCAAAAGATAAAGGTAGGTTACCCTCTTCTCAAGACAAGAAAACAAAAAAACTGAGGACAATTGATACCTTGACTCCGGAACAACCTGCGAGAGTTCAGAGAGAATCATCTTCGGATCCTGTCCGGAAGAGTAGGAGGATTGCTAAGAAATCAACCTTTGACAGTGAATTTGATGAGGAAAATGATTCAAGTACTCTTGAAACTCTTGGAGCATCTAATGTTAATGAGGGTCGTGTTCGTGATTCTAGAAACAAAGGAGGAAGTAACTCTAAGAATAATGCCTCAAAGAAAGATAGAAGTAGGAGCACAGTTTACGAGGTTGATAATGATTTTGTTACACCCCAATCAAATAGAGATGGGAACAAAAGATTGAGAGATTCTACTGCTGCTGACGTTGATGATATTGAAGAGGAACCGGTCTCTGATAGTGAACTGGAATCTGAAAACAAGAAGCAAAAGACAGTCACTGAGTCACATTCCAATGTTAAGAGTGAACCTCTCACAACACGTCGCCGAGCCCTTCAATCATGGATGGACGGGAATAGCAACAGTACCGTTGAGTTCCCTGATGGTTTACCAGCAGCTTCATCGAGAAGTACATACTACCTATACTAAGCTATCTTGTTGCTCATTTTAACCTGACTTAAGTCTTGTGCTGATTTGATTTTGAGCATCTTTCTGTGGCCCCAGGCAAGAAGGAAAAGCTCTCTGAAGCAGAGGTGCTTGCCAAGAAGGCGGAGGCTGCTCAACGGCGCAAGTTACAAGTGGAGAAAGCCACTAAAGAAAGCGAGGTTGGAGAAATATCTGTTTGCCGTCTTCTAAACCACTTGGAATAGGTTCAGTTACGGTTCCTAGGAGTTATGAAAAGTTCTCTGCAGGCTGAAGCTATAAGGAAAATATTGGGCCTGGACACCGAGAAGAAGAAAGAAGAGAAGAAGCAAAAGGAGCGAGAAGAGAAGGTTCATTGCATTATTTGGCCATGCTCATCACACTCTCTTGTGTTTCGACAACAAATATCTTCTGACAAAGTCATGCCTTTCTCAGGAGAAGGCAGCCAGAGCGCAAGAACTCGCTAGAAATTCCATCCGGTGGGTCATGGGGCCCACAGGCACGGTGGTTTCGTTCCCTGATGGTGTAGGCCTCCCCAGCATCTTCAACTCCAAGCCCTGCAGGTAACCAATGCTCGTATCCCTCTTAAACTCTCGCATTTGAGAAATCACTACCCAATGTGTCTCACATTATATCCTAACATCGCCCAGCTACCCTCCTCCGCGTGAGAAGTGCGCCGGACCGTCGTGCACGAACGTGTACCGGTACCGGGACTCGAAGCTGAAGCTCCCCCTCTGCAGCCTGGAGTGCTACAAAGCCGTCCGTGGGAATGCTTGATTCTGAATGCACTGGAGTCATGCTAGGCTCCTGTTTTCCCATCGTCATCCTGGTCTGGTCCATGCACAGTCGAAATAAGAGAGGATGGTCACTCCTTCTGAGGATGCAAAAATTTGTTGTTTGATCCAATAAGCGTCTGCTCTTTGCGTGCAGTCGCGCATAGTTACAGTAAGATCTGCGGGTAAAAAAGGTTCTCTTGTACTGCACCAGTTTGTTTATACTGATCAGATGTACTGAACTAGATGAAGTCTAAGTAGATATTACACACATACACTATATAGAGAAAACAGCAGACCAATTAGTTTTATTTTCCTCGCAAGTCTGGTGTATTCTGGAATCAATAAACAAAGAGTTTGTAAACAAATCTGTTGTTACAAATATAAAGGAGTCATAGCGGAAATTGTCTTTGGCACATGGGGGCACCAGTGCTCCTGTTTCTAAAAAAGTTAAATCTTATACTTTTAGGTCTAAATATAAATAAATAAATAGATACATACATCTAGAATGTACGAAAGAAATTGCGTTTAAAAATACATTTTATTTTGGGCTATACAAAAAAGATAAATCTCTGATTAAACTTACGTATTTCTAGTCTGATTTACTGTCAGAAATTTGTAGCCTAAAATAAAATGATTTTTTACTGAAACTTTTGCACAAAATGGACCGTGTGCGTGTAGTATTCCCAGGACTTTTTCAAAAAAAATTGAAACTAAAAAATACTACAGTATTTTAATTTTTTAAAACGATGAATCTCCACTGAGAGTTATAGATTTTATAAACAAAATTTATGTTGCAAACTGAGAAACATAAAAAAAATTGGGGCATTCCGAGAATTGAACTCGGGACCTCTCGCACCCTAAGCGAGAATCATACCACTAGACCAAATGCCCTTTGATGTTAGTAAGCAATTTCTCTAATTTAAGATAGAATATTTTGTGTGCAATGACCAAGCACGCCGCTGAGCCAAGTGGCCAACCGTATAGACCGCCGGACCGGGCCCGTCCGCGAATCTCACCCTTAAAAAGGCGTTTTCCGCAAAAACACCATTCTCCGCAACGAATCAAAGAGTTCGGATCCTCTCTCTCTCCCGGCGGCGCAGGCGTCTCTCTCCCTCTCCTTCTCCGGCGGCGGCAAGGTCAGCCCCTCTCCTATCTCCTCTCCCACACCGGTCGGATCAATCTCTGTGTCCTAACGCCCTACTCAAGTCATACGTGGCCCTGTATCGAATCGGATCCTAGGTTTTCTTCCTCTAACTTGTTAGGAACCGTTCTAGATCTGGTTGCGGTATCCATTTCGGTGGGGTTGCTAACGGCCTCGGCTTACAAACTAGAAATTTAGGCTGTTATGCGATGATTTAGCGCAGCGGGATGCGAAGAAAAATACATCTGATTTACGAGGGGTTCCGATATGTGACGACGGCAGCGCGGTTACAACGGCCTGCGGCGCCCCTATCCGGTGCGATTTTTTTTGCTCGTAGCTTGACCTGTGAATTGAGGGCTGTGCGATTTGGAATAGGAAATGAGTGGCTAGGGAAGGAAAATCGTTCGCGGCAATAAGATGAGGGTATGTGAGACCATGTGTTGGGGAACTAGAGACTAACTTTTGGCGTGGAACCATAGCCCCTATCTCTCCATGGTTTCGTTCAGTGGTGGCTGGTGTGACATCATTTGTTAATTAGTGTGGTATTTTCTGTGTTTCACACAAGAAGTTGGCATTTGCCATCCATTGCGCTGTATTAGCCTCTAACATTCCAGAACATTTATGAATGCTATCATCTATTTACACAGCAACCTGCATCCTACTCATGTTGGTATTGTGACTTGTGTAGTTGCCAGATTTGAAATCTTCGACCTGCACAATAATTAGTTGATTCCGTGTGACTATGCTTTACTGTTGATTCTAATTAGTTCGTAATTTTAGGGCACCCATTATTTCTCTCTGCTACAGTTAGCACATTACAATTGTACATTTGTCTGTCCATTTCGTACCCGCATAGAACTGATAGGATTTGTGAATTATTGATGGCGACTGTCTTATGTATCTGCATCTGTTTTCATATGAACAATTTGTGTGCTATCCGCAGTTCCATTATAGGTTTTACGAGGTGTTAGTATTATCAGGTTCTAGATGTTTTGTGGTATTAGTACCCTAACGAGTGTATCAGCACAGAAATATTGACGTGTAGGTAAATCTCATCTATGTTTTACGAGGTGTTAGTATTATCAGGTTCTAGATGTTTTGTGGTATTAGTACCCTAACGAGTGTATCAGCACAGAAATATTGACGTGTAGGTAAATCTCATCTATGTTGATTACTTGGATTAGCTTGTTCAAAAGTGTATGTTTGCTAGATTCATTTTCTTTCAGTATCCCAAAGCAGAGAATTTCTTTTTCTTGGTGAAGATTGCTAGGTTCAAAGTAAGCCACCTCAAATGCAAATTATCCTAGGTCTCATCTAGACATGCTATGTATTTCCTTTCCTCTTGGAATTTTCTTTGTTGGCAAGCATTTTTTTCTTTTCTCTGTGATTTGTTGAATATATAAGTGAACCTGCGTCTTCACTTTTGTTGGAGCTTGTCTTAAATCCTGAAATCTGCATCGTTAGAAGAACATGACCTGTTTTTACACTTAAGATGCCGTGTTCCACAAGCCTAATGTTATTGATATCTTGTTTTGACCAAGTGTTTCTTACGAAGTACAGTAATGCATAATTTGAGCTGTCATTGTTGCATATGCTGGGATGCTGATAATGTATGTTTTAATTTGATGGTGATAATGAAATTCCTCCTACTAATTTGCTTTGCCTCATTTGTGCTTTGATGACTATGACGGCTGTGTCCTCTGTGCATGAGTGGCAGGTTAGGTGAAGGGTACACTGCATATATTTGTTTTTCGTTGAAAGAATCAATGATTGATGCTGAGGATGCAACCATTTATTGTGTCACATTTATTTCCTGCTCCATCTTAAAGATATCTTTCAAAAAACTAGGGCGGTGGAATAGGATGGTCCTAGGATGCACATATAGGTTACTGTTGTGAAAAGAGGCTGCCCTGAGCAGTTGATGAATCACAACCTCTATAACATACTCTACTGTTTGTGAACGCATGCTGGTTTTACATAGCTTCATCAGCTATTTACATCTCAAAACATTTGAAGTGGTTGATTTATATTCCAGTTCTTAAAGTTCCGCTTCTTTCTTGAAAAGTTTCACTTCTGTTACTTGTTGACATTTTGTATGACTTGTTTTTTTGTGCAATTCACCCCAAGAGGCCTTTGAACGTCTGAAAATTCACAGATCATGACCTCATTGTTTTATGTTGTATGCACATGCCTGTACTTGTATAAAGTATCTTTCTGCCTTGGTGGAGATATTCTGTCCCCATGTTCCCAAGACATGAGCTCACCGAATCTTCTCAATTTCAGCAGGCATTTCGGCATCTGAGGCCAACAGCTAGCAGATGGCAGGCGGCAGAGTTGCACATGCTACCCTCAAGGGCCCGAGCGTGGTGAAGGAGATCTTCATTGGACTCACCCTCGGGCTGGTTGCTGGTGGTATGTGGAAGATGCACCACTGGAACGAGCAGAGGAAGACTCGGGCCTTCTACGACATGCTCGAGAAGGGTCAGATCAGCGTCGTTGTCGAGGAGTAGTTCTGGGCGTGCTGAACCTGAAGCTCTATTTCTAAGTGTTTTTTCTCATTTCGTTTTTGCCAGTAATTTCTTGAAACTCTCTGGAGAGCATGGCATAGTTGATGATTGCTGTGGAGATTGTCATGGAAATAAGCACCACTATTTGAGAACATCAAACCATTTTGAATTTGCCTCGTCTTTGACATCTGAAAGTTGTCTCTCTCGTATCTGTCTTAAACAAATTGACATCAATATTATGATTTAGGTGTCCTCGTATACTATGTATTACTGTCATCCTTTTGAGACTGAGCTCATACTTTTTGGCTGAGTTAAATGGTGGGATACCTAACAAGCTATAGTTATGTTTGATATTATCATCAATGGACCAAGCACCATCATCGCTCTGACCTATAACTGGTGTGCTTCTATTTGGTGTCGTCATTTGGTTCGGTCAAGATAAGTTTTTAAGGTTTTCGTGTGCCTTTCACCGTCGCTTTCGTGTGCCGTCATGAGTGTTTAGTTGTTTGATGACAGTCTCGTTTTGCTTGCTTCAGCTACGGTCACTAACCATCATTGCTTGATTATTACTGTGCTCAGGAGAAGGGTGTGTACATATGTGCTGTTGCTTCCTTTTGTGTTAGTCTAACACACATCTTGACGGTAGACAGACAGACCTTGTGAGTTTTGAGCTGCTAACATATGATTCTTTCCATCTTGCTTTTTGCACTGAAAAAGTTGGAATCGATGCAAGACACACAACAGAGAGCTGTCAGACAGAATCCCCCAAGGAACCTTGAAACTGAAGATCTGTCTCTGCTTTTTGAGCAGTTGATGTTTCTCTGCACTCAAGCTGATTCGATGCCTTTCACCGTATTATTTGTGATTTTGATAGCAAGTCCACAGATCGTTAGAACTGCTGTGAGCTCAAAAAAATCATTGAGAAAATGTTCTTTTCATTCAACAAGAAACCATCATGTATCATCAAATATGATGAAACACTGGAGCAGAATTTAACATTAAGCACTGGAACACAGTTCATCGAGAGTACATAAACCACAACCAAACATATAACTGACCCTTGTTATTACATAGGACTTGGACGATGACGACGACAACAACAAACACTTACATAAACCACAACAAACACTTACTGAAAACATAAAACACAACATAGAGCAGCAAACTAGGCCTTGTAGTAATAATCCTCAAGGCAGCAGCCAAGTAGAGAGCAATACTAGCTCTGTTCTTCCTCTTGCCAACCGCAGCTCAGCTCCTACAGGAGATCTTGATTGCTGATCCAATCATGGCCGGATCAGTACTGGAGCATGTGCGTTGGCGGTGGCCGCGATGGGCATGGCAGTGGCAGGGTACGGGATCTGCCACGGCCGGAGCAGGGGGTCGTCGGGCGGGCACTCCTCCTGGATGTCCATGGCGACGCCGCTGAACTCCTCCACTACGCGGAGCACCTGGTTGACGGAGCGTAGGCGGTCGCCGAGCTCCGCGGCGCGCGCGCGGAGCACCGTGTTCTCCTGGTCCACGCGCACGAACTGCCCCGCGATGTCGTTGGCGCGCCCCAGCACGCGCGCGTTCTCGGCCTTGAGCCGCGCCACCTCCTGGACCAGCTCGTCCAGGTGCTGCTGCTTCCGCAGCCTCGACCGCCGCGCCGACTCCCGGTTCGACAGCCGCCGCTTCTCGCGCCGGTTGTCCCCAGCCGCGAACGTTCCACCCGCCGAGTCGCCGTCCGAACCGGACAGCCGCCCTCCTCCCGGCGACAGCGACGACGACGACATCTTCGTTCGCAACGAAACGGAATCTCTACCTGGCTACTGCTGCTGATGCTGCTACCGTTCTTATTTATCACTTGTTCAAGGAAGAAGAAAGAAAGCAAGACGAAGAAGAGAGTTGTACTACTAGCAATGGCGGATTCAGAGGGCCAATTATGAGATCACATAAAAGTAGTACAGGAAGACGACGGAGAAGGACTGGAGGAAGCAGGACCGGCGCAGGTGAGTGGCGATCTTCATAAAGCTCAGAGATTGCGCCTCAGCATGCCTGGACAAACCATGGCCAGCAAGAACCTCCAGCGCAGCAAAACCCAGGAAAATGATCCAACCTCTCCCCTCAGATCTAGCCTAGCAGCAACACCACCAGCAAGCAGCTCCCACAACCCAAAGAACCGGTTCTTGGACGGAGCAAGAAACTGTAACCTAATCAATCACACTACAATTAGGAAACTGGAAAGATCGAGCGGAGGCTCGAGCTAGCGTGGGAGGAGTGGGCAGGGAGCTCGGGCTTGGTTGGTCTGGAGAGCAATGGCAGCCACCCAATCGATGGAGGAAGAGGAGGAGGAAGGGGGAGGGGATCAGGTCAGGGTGGAGGGGTTATTTATTAGCGGAACGAGGGCACTTCCGTAACTTGACGCGAAAGGGTATTCTCGTAATTTCACAAAAGGGTGTTTCTGTAATTGCAGGAGGTCGCATCAATGGCGTTCGTATGTGTGTTCTAGATGGACGGAGAGGGTAGAAAGGTGGAGGAATCTTTGCTGGTCTGGTGCTGGGTGGCTCTCCGTGGCCCCTGTGGGGGATAGGGTTTTATTTTGTGTGAGGTTGCTTTCGTCAATTTGCTACGTGCACAAAGGGTTGTGTACCAAGGGTGCCGAGCGTGTCACAAGCCCTTTGCTTTGCAGTTTTTTTGGGGGCGTTGGTGGTTTGCGTGACGCGTTCTCTTGTTTCTAAGAACTGCATTTGTTAGATTTTTGGCTGTGTCTTGCTTTCTGCGAAAAATGTGTGTTAACATTTTAAGTAAAATGTTATATTTTTTGTTTGTATCTATATGCCAACCCATGCATTGTTGTATTTAATGTCTCCATGTGTTTTTGGTGTTTTTCTGGTTGTTGGCGGCTAACATCACATACTATTTGGTTTTAGAAACATTAGTATTATATCCAAAGTTTTAAATAGCCGGCTATTCCATTTAGCCGCGGCTTTTTCAGAGGCTATGAAAGGCTATAGCGCAGCTATAGCGGGCTATTCCTTTTTAGCATATTTTTAAAAATAGAGCAAATTTTAGTCAAATCTTTTAAAAAGATGGAAAAAACTATGATTCAAACAAGATTCGAACTACAAGTCATGCAACTACTCAACACAAATAAGTATTCAACCAATTAACTCACAAGTTTTATTGAATCAGATTCAACATAAATTCAAAAAATGGAAACGAGAAGGAAAAAAAAGAAGAAAAATTCAAAGAGCAGAAATTTAGCAGCTAAATTAGAGACTAATTTAGGGCTAAATCAAGCTATAGCTGGCTATTAGAGGCTATTCTCCGTTTAGCCTATGAAGGGCATAGCCGTAGCGGGAGGCTTCTCACTATAGCCGGCTATTTAAAACTTTGATTATATCTAGTCTCATAAAAATGACATAATTTAGATAATTGGATGTGCTCAACTTTAAGAAGAAACCAATCTTATTCTTTCAACTCTCAATATAGTATAAAACCATCTTTCGAGAAACTTCACAATTGTGAGCTACTAGACGCCAGTTTTCGAGGCACTTCACAAACACGTTATTTCGAGGGTTTGGTCTCGTTTGGGATGTATTTATCTTATTTTCAGGAGCGCTACACCAACCTGCTTTTGGCAGAAAAATTTGTGTGTTTTCATGTTTAGTAAAATCGGTGTAAGCATTGTTTTTTCTATCTCTACATGGCAACCAATGTGTTACCGCATTAATGGATCAAACGTGTTTACGGTGCTTTTTGTGGTCACTCGTGGTTAACATAACGTGTTTTGTTTTACGGGCTTGTAAGAGTGATGTAGGGTAGATAATCAAAGATGTCGAAGAGTAAATCAAACTTATTCACTGAGGTCTAAAACCATCTTCTTATTATCCAACCGGCACTCCACGGTTGTGCTCTACTAGAAAATCTATGGTGCCAGGTTTTGTACCATATAAATATTTATCTTCTCTTAGCACATGAGCCAATTTAAGTATATCTTAATTGGGAATTTTCCTAGCCTCTAATAAAACTTTTTATGCAAAATATCTACTAGCAAAGCATGGACCACCGGCCAAACTCAATTATTTATCCTAAGGTGAACACCAGATGGCTTTTATTATTCAAGTTGATTTACCCGGACCACTTGTGCCCGTGAGCCTCTATGAAGTTTCTTCCAAGAATACCCCTGTGAGGAATCTTGCACTTTTCCCAAAAGTGCAAATCAGAACCAACCAACTAACCCAAGTCACAAAAGGCCATTTCTCTTGTACTTGATTCGAGATTTTTATTTTCTCTTTCATGCTAAGTTACCTCTCGCACGAACGTGCTGGGGGCCATGAAACCCAATTTCTCCGAACATTTAAAAGCCAAAAATTTAGCTCTTATTTTCTCTACATACTTTTAAACCAGGTTTGTGCCGAATTATTACGGAGAAAATCTTCTCATGCAAACATGACTTTATTATGAAATTGATCGTCACCTTAAAAGAAAAGAAAAGCTCAGAACACATCTTTACTTCCACGTATAAATGGCAAAGAGACGACAGGTCGACATGAAAGCGATTTAGACTTGCGAAATAAAGTAAAAACAGTAGATCTCGACAAATTTGTGATGCATTGTTATATATCTTAACCCACCCTGTAATACATTGTTGACGACGATATGTTTGTATTATAGCATTGGAGCTGTTACTAGCACATACCATGTAGATTCAATGCATGTTCTAGGTTTCCTGTAAAACAATGTATGCATGTCGAAGTACTAAATTAATACACCCTATTCAGACTGAAGGTTTGCAACTTGTACACACGCATTTGGCGACGAAGAAACTGATAACCGAGAGACGAGATGTGCTTGCGGCATCCACTTGGCACAGAGAGGATGACCATGTATTTGAAGGTAAATCAGCACTAATCAAGGTGAAGGGATGGAATAACTTTAGCCGAAACAGTCACATCAAAATGTTAGCTACATAAATAAATAACTCCGCTATCATGTATGAAAAATTAGGTGATCGTTCTAATTGACTTGTTTGGCCCATAGTACTAGTAGTATACTAATCCATCTCCAACCAACGTAGAAGAAATTCCGGCCAAAACCCATATTTGAAAAACATAAACATCACACTCACTCCATCCCAAATATTTTGCTAGTGGTTTTCATGTGAGCTAAAAACAAAAAGCAAAGCGTCGCTAGAATCTCTTCCCAACTCATGGCTATTTGGAAACACAGTATGATGCAGCTAGAGAGAGTCCACACTATACTAGACCCTAGACAATGTGTGAGCTGGATACATTTATTTTTCCTTCAGAGAAAAAAGGAGAGAGGAAAAAGAAGACAAACGTGGCCACCTCAATTATCAGGTAGGAGTACTATATATACAGTGCCTTGCATGTTTGGGCCTAACATTGTGGGCTCCACCACTCTTGATTGTGCCCCCTGCATGATTGGCCATGAAACTAGACATTTTTGTAGTTTGTACACATCACATGTCAGGTACATGGTTTTCACGCAATTATTGTCAAATGAAATTTGAGAAGTAGTTTAGAGTTTGGAATGAAAATCCATATTAACCCACATCTGGATTAATTATGTACTTGCTCTTTCATACTATACAATATAAATTTCATGTGTGCTCGAAATTTTGAAGCTACCGACTCATTGTAGCATTAATTAAATTCGATGCGAACTATCATTTTCACCACAAGTAAATTAAAATGGCATTTTGTTAGCAATTTATAATTTCTTATGTTTTGATTGTGAGTTTCTTTTAATAAAAGGATGTGCATCAACCAACGTAGAGCCCGGGGTCTCACTCCCCTTTTCGAATTTTTTTTGTGAATTTCTAGAAACAAACTTATAATGCAAAACTTATTTTTTGTCGGTATGTGATTGTTCATATATTCATAATGAATTTTACTAGTACTTAGGTCAACTCCAACGACCCCCGCAAACGGACCGGGGCCATCCGATTCTATCCTATCGGACAGGGGATAAAGGTCCAATGGTGTCCCGCAAATAGACCGCGCACCATAGACTGGTCCGTTTTCCCGCATTTTCAGCCAAAATTTGGGTTGACTTTGTGCTCGAGCGGACAAGCGACATGTCTATTTGTCCGCCTCGGGCCCTCTAGCTAGGCACGCACCGATCACATCAACCTACATCCGTGTCTCGTCCCTCCACCCCCACCTAGCCGCCACCCGATGCCGTCGAACCCTAGATCCATCACTACAACACATACGGCGGGCCCTAGAGCTTATAAATACCAAGACACACGCCTACTCGTCGCGCTCGCACTAGGACAAAAAAAGCCGCGAGGGATAACTGGATCGGGAAAAGTGCATAGATAACGCTATTTTTTTTGACTCGGCACGTCGTCATCCGCCGAGTTAGCACTTCAGCGGCACCAGAGGTGGATGCGTCTTGGTACACTAGATCGTGGCGTATTATGTTAGTGCCATGACAAATACAATATTGGTCGTGTTTGGTATACCATTCGGTGGCAAATTAATATTAATCACAATCAGTATCAACAAATTAACTTGATCATAACATTCAACTTGAAAAATTTCGATAAAATATGATATATTGTATTTCCATTATAATTTTGAGCCCCTCTCTATTTCCATACAAGTCGAAAATAAGAAGAAAAAATTAAAACTACGAACATGGACCAAAAGGAGACATCCTAAATTTATCCACTAATCCTACCACCTATTCTTGAGCGCCACTCTATTTTGCTCCATAGCTACTATAAGCGTCGTAGCGACATGCCATCCATTGAAGTGACGCTCCCACAAAGCCCGGAACCGTGACGACAACAACGACAAGCCTGTCATCCCAGCGAGCCCGGTACTGTGACGGTCGTAGCACCAATCCCGCCATCTCGCGAGCTCGGTACCACTACAACACGAAGCTTGGACGCTGGCGCTTATTGATGCCGAGGCACAAACTTAGTCGTCACGCTCGCACCGGCGTGGCAAAAAAAGTCGTCACGGATAACTGCGTCGGGATTCACGAACGACGGCGGATTTTTTGGCGTGGCACAACATGATCCGTCGAACTAGTGGTACCGCGGCGCGGCAGAGGATGTGCCACGCTACATTACTGAAGACGGCGGAACATTAATACTGTGTCACGTATTGCGAATGTCGTAGTCTGTACAACATCACCTATCTTGATAATTATTTATAGTAACATTAATAAAAGTAAGCCGTTTACAATCTTTAATTTAGATAGCTAATTGCATTCAAGTCGAAAATTCAATTTTATTAAGGATATTTATTACATCACATTATACTGCAACCACTTCTTACACTTATCTTCTAGCAAATTATGAAAATAAAGAACTAAAAACTATCTACAACTAACCTAATTCTTCCACTTATCTAAAGGATAAGTGGAGAAATTTACCTAGTCCAAATCTTGAGTGTCTATCTGTTCTGCTAACACCCTACTGTAAGAAACGCAGCAACATGTCCACTATCCTCGAACGAGGATGCTTTCATGCCGACGGCAATGGAGGCGGTGATGGCGGCAGCGATAGAGGCATGTCCGTAATCCTTCTCATGAGCTACAGTGACCGTGTTGTCGTGGATCTGAAAGAGATAACAGATCGATTAGAGAAAAAACATGATGCAACTGTAGATCGATTAGAGAAAGAACAAGATGCAACATCAAATCGAATAGAGAAGACCATGATGCAACAACAGATTGATTAGAAAAAGAACAAGATCTAACATCAAATCGATTAGAGAAAGAACAAGATACAATATCAAATCGATTAGAGAAAGAACAAGATGCAACATCAAACTGATTGAGAAAGAACCTTATATTCGAAGGACTCCAACACGGATCCATTGCTTGTGAGGCATCACCACATTTAGAAGGGCTGACGGTAATAGAGATGGGAATTGAAGAGATCTTAGGATATTTTTGGAAATAACTATGTTCAAATCTAGGGTTTGCCTTATCGAGAGACTGGTGCGACGCCATACAGAGAGAGGAGTTGAGAGAGTGGGGACTAAGGACTCCCTGTATTTTATAAGAAATAGGGTGAGCTGTTGGTGAGATGTAGTGCTTGCTTTATGTGATGTATAACACGTGCGGCCAATAACCTGGGCCAAATAGGTTCATAGAGCCCATACGTCGGTCTTCGTCAAGCAGTGGTGGTCCGCACCTGTCATCTACACAAGCCTAACCAGTCAGCGGGCAGTGGTTGACCATTCTCCAGCGGGCATCAACAATTAATGGCGCTTGAAATGGATGACAAAAATTGGGAATACCTCCGTTGGCCAAGCAGGGCGCAAAAAATCGCCACCTTCCCGGCCATGTACCACGATACCAAAATCCACCGCTACCGTGGGTACCATGGCATATTATCGGCTGCCGCGACAAAGTGGTGCCGCGATTGCCCATCTGCCGCGCATCCAACTTTTGCAGGTACTTTTCACTTGTGCCGCCCCAAAACTCTACCGGGTACGTGATGACTGCAAGTGCACATAACGTTTGTAGCTAGTTTCGAAATAAAGATATCGATCCTACAGGGAGCATGAGTCTGAAGTCTAATAACTCTTGAATTAAATATTGGAATAGAAATGCTAAATAAAGTTCTAAAGTAACAATATAAAATGCGAGTATTGTGTAAAAATATATTTTTGGGTTTTTAGTATAAGAGAACAATAAGTAAAGTAAAGTAACTAAACACAGAAAGAAAGTATCGCGTATGTAAGATTTGGAATTGCAATAGAAAAAAAGCATTCCCAAGGAGTAGCGGATACACCTCTAGCATTATAAAGAGCTAAAATAAAGATTATTATCATGAACATTCTCAACTATGTATGTGTGGGAGGAACTCCGTATTTGGACAAATAGGCAACAACCACTGCTCACATCATCCTCATAACCACATCAGTCAACAATCGACATCAATTAAATTACTGCGCTATTAAGGGACTTAATCCTGTAGGATGTATCGCATGGCATGGATAGTGTTTCGTGAGTTTTCTCGGTTCCCAAGTTGATACGTATGGGGTGCCAACACCTTTACAGTCACTTTAAGTGCTAACACACCTCCGTCTACTAACAAGTAGTTCCCTCCATCAAGTCCCCATAAGAGGCAAATATTGAGAGGTCGACTTCTCTCAACATCAAGACGAAGACAATCTAACACATGGTCACAATGATGAATATCATAATAAATTTTATCTTATTTTAATCTTATACTAGGTTTTCTCGATCTCCCCAAGAACTAATGATCTACTCAGACATGAAGGCAATCAACATCATGGCAATACTAATGGAATCTATCATAGATGAATAGTACTTGTATAAATCCACAACGAGTACGGGAATTACAATAAGATCTAGACAAGATGTAGATGAGATGGATGGAGATGGTGGTGATGCAGCGGTTGACGATGAAGATCGATGCCTTAGCCTCCCGGATCTGTGCATGGCGAAGATGGATCCCGGTGGACGAGTTCCCCCTCCAGATGTCTTTCGGAGGTGAGGTTTCGGCGATTTCTGATTGTTCTGTATGTCGTCTCTATGATCCAGTTGCATGGGGTGAAACTATTTGAGGAGGCGGTGGCGGCACCAACTATACGGCGAGAACTATACGACCGAAAAATTTATTCCCGCCGTATAGTTGGTCATTAAACCGTCGGTATGCTTGTTCGCTTCAGGTTTTCTTCTGGTGTTATTGATATTTCCCAAATAAGAGATTTACGTTGTTTTTGACTCCTTTTCTCCTGAATACAACTTCTCCAAGAATTGTGTCCATTGTATTCATCATCTGTCCTGATCCTAGTGAAAATAGACATAAAATGTGCGCTCGAACGCCGTAAAATACCAAGATCCTATATCTATAATGCAAAATAATAATATAAAACATGATGCAAATATGCACTCATCAACTTATCCAAGCTTAGACTCTTTCTCGTCCCAAGCAAGTTTAGCTTTAGTGGATGTGATCCTCATATTCATGAAGCTGAGTCGATAAAATAAATGAGGCAGTTGCAGCATGTGTTTATCATATATGATACATGGGAATAAGTTCACGAATAGTATCTTACTCGAACCATCTGAATAGTATTAGCAGGCTTCCACACCTCAGTGGTCAACAGTTCACAAAAGATGAATCTCAACATAATATAAAAGTATCCGGTTCAACCGAATGAGTTAGCAAGGTAGCCCCAAATGTTTTTGGATTAACATATTCACTTGGGATTTAAAATCTCAAACGCTTCTTTGTCATACTACACTATAGTGGTGTATGTCTATTTGCTCTTTGCACATTCGCTCTTTTTCTTCTTTCTTTTCTTCTCTTTTGTATATATTCTCACACTTTTGTTTAAGTGATGTGCAAAGGAGCTAGCCATACATTCCACTTCATGTAGGAATTCAAAGTTTAACGATCTCAATTACCAAATTCTAATTGTATATGAAGCAATCTTTATAGCTTGAAGATTCTACCTCGTCTTGATCTTACTCTAATTTGATAGCACTTTTTATTTTCCTTTGTTCAAAGTTTCTTTTTCAACTTAACTTATTAGATAATTTTTTTCTTTTGTAAATCAAACTCATAGACTTACAACATATTGACAAAATTATCTTTGTATGTTCCATTAACACTAATGGTGTGGAAGACTCCTATTGCTATCATCAAGTGCAAGTAAAATTATACTCAAGTCATTCATATATCCAATAAGACAAGCACAAACTTAATATTGCTCCATATATGATAATAAACTTGAAATTTCATAAAAGGGATCGACTATTCCTGAAGGGAATTCTAATGATGCAAACTTTATTTCTAATTTGGACTAATGCAAAACTAAAATAGTAATGTAAAACTTATAAGATAGATTACAAGGTCTTAAAGATCTCCCCAAGCTTGGAATTAAGCCAGGTGGGATCAAATAATCCCTTGCGATTATTTGATACCGTGATTATTGTAGATCACTCTGGCGCCATGACATGCGGTATCTTATCCTCACAAGCCAGCCTGAGACGGAGGGATTGATTGACAACTTATAATTCTTTAACTCGCAGCTTGTAGAAAAGATTATTCCTCTCCAGCACTTTCACTTGTTCTTTAATGAACTCATTATTATCTTGAAGGGTTTGTATCACCTAAAGACTCATAGAAAAACCTGCTTTGGTTGTCTGCTTAATATCTTCATTAAGTTTATCAAGATAAAGTTGCAGCAACCGAAGATGTTTGGGTGTCCCTTGGTTGCGTGTCCTCACGTGTGAATAAAAGTTGGATTGGTTTCTGGAGATTATGATTAGAGAGAGACAATGATAGTATATAAGGGGGGTTAGAGGTCGGTAAAACTCGCGAGAAACACCAAATTCTCGCCCAAGAAAAAAATCTTAACAAAACAGGGAAAGAAATCATGGATTTGGAGGAGTCCTGCCGCGTAACGACCAACTATACGGGCGCAACCCGTATAGCTCCGGCCGTATAGTTGGTTCTGGACAGATATTTCCAAATATCTTGAGTCTAGGTTAATTAAGTTATGACTCGGAACTGATAATACCATTTTTTATCGGGGGGAAAACGAAAAAAGCAAACAAAAATGTCTGAGAGTTTAACGACCAACTATACGACCGGAATTTTATCTCCGATCGTATAGTTGCGACCGTATAGATACATACATCAAAAATCAAAAGTGTCTGAGATTTCAACGACCAACTATACGACCGGAATTTTATCTCCGGTCGTATAGTTGCGACCATATAGATCCAGGCATCAAAAACAATTTCACGAAGAAGATACAGAGGGTTTAACGACCAACTATACGGCGGGAGATTTTTCTTCAGTCGTATAGTTGCGCCCATATAGTTGATAAAAACTTTCAGAAACTTTAGAAAAACACGAGGAATTTAAAAGCGAAAATTTCAGAAGTAAAACTTGTGAAGACAAATCACTTATTTGAGTAAGAACACTTACCTTGCACTTACCGTTTACTTAGTCGGGGATGATAGGCTCCTCCAACAACAAAGATTTCTTCACTTTTGGAGAAATTGACCTTAGTTCATTTAATAATTCTTGTAAGCGAAAATCACAAGGACTAAAGTTCCTCTCAATAAGATTAGTGTCTTGCTGGGCAAATATGGACACTACATCCAACATCTTTATTTCTTGCCTCTACATAATCTGCAACTGAAATTTTCGAAGTAAAAGGATCCCGGATCAGTCTTGGCTTATGATTTTTCCTCTCAAGGAGTTCTCTTAAACCATCATGATCGGTGTGAACTCTTACTTTTGCATCAACTATATAAGAACAAAATTTATCACAAGAGAAAAATACAGCAAAAAAGTTCCCTTTCTTCCTTAGGATAATTCTTTTGAGAACTATTAAGAGTTCTACTAGCATGATGTATAATATTAAATCTGTGACCTATATGTTGTCCCAGAGTTACTCCTACATCATCATCACTAGCTTCACATATTAAGTCAAAAGTTATATCCCAGATAGGTGGTTTAATGATAGGAGCATGGGATAAAGCATATTTAAGTTTATCAAAGGCTACAAGACATTTATCATCAAAATTAAATCTTACTCCCTTTTGCAGAAGGTTAGTCAAAGGTTTAGATATTCTAGAGAAATTTCTAATGAACCTTCTATAAAAACCCACATGACCAAGGAAACTTCTTATACCTTTTATATTCCTAGGTTGTGGCATTCTCTCTATGGCCTCAACCTTAGCTCTATCTAGTTCAATTCTCTTACCTGATACCTTATGTCCAAGGACTATACCTTCTTTGACCATAAAATGGCAGTTATCCCAGTTTAGAACAATATTGGTCTCTTTGCAATGCTGCAAAACTCTTTTGAGATTATCCAAGCAACTAGTAAACGAAGTTCCATAGACAGAAAAATCATCCATAAATACTTCCATTATCAGTTCTATAAAATCTACAAAAATAGCAGTCATGCATCTTTGAAAAGTAGCTAGAGCATTACATAAACCAAAAGGCATATGTTGGTAAGCATGTAAACCATAAGGACTGATAAAAGTTGTTTTAAGTTGGTCATCAGGATGAACAACTATTTGAGAAAAACTAGAGTATCCGTCTAAGTAGCAAAAATAAGTGTGGTTTGCCAACCTATCTAATGTTTGATCTATGAACGATAAAGGATAGTGATATTTCCTAGTTTCTTTATTCAATTTTCTGAAATCTATACACATCGTATGTCCAACAATAGTTCTACTAGGTATCAATTCATTGTTTTTATTAGGAACAACGGTAAACTGCCCTTCTTAGGGACACAATGAATAGGGCTTACCCATTCACTTTATTTTATAGGATAGATTATACTTGCATCCAATAGGCGTACTATTTATTTTCTTACCACTTCCTTCATTTCGGGCTTCAGTCGCCTATTAAATTCTACAACTGGTTTAGCACCTTTCTCTATGAATATTAGATGGACGGTTATCATGGGACTAATGCACTTCAAATCATCCATTGAGTACCCAAAGGCCTTGCGATGCTCCTTAAGTATTTTCACGAGTTCTTCTTCTTCATCCCCTAAAAGTTTAGCACTAATAATAACAGGAAATTTATTTGTATCATCTAAAAATCTGTATTTAAGATTATCAGGTAGAGTCTTCAACTCTGTGGGTGGTAATTCTTCATCCCCTCTCTTTTCTGGCTCTTCGAAAGCCTCATTAGTTGGAGGCCCTATAATGGGAAGTGAATCGAATTCACCTTCTAGTTCTTCTAGAGACTTATCCTCCATAACTATTTCTACATAATTTAAGTCTTCATTTATTTCTTCTTCTTGGTTACTAAATAAGAGAGCTGCCATTTCCTCAATAGTCTTCTCATTCTCTTCTTCTTGTATTTATGGAGGTTTGTCTTTAAATTTGGAAAAGTGGAATTCTTTTTCGCTCCCCCAAGCTTAAGAGACACAATCTCCTTTTTGAAATCAACGTTGGCACCTACATCACTCAAAAAGTTCCTTCCAAATATAATTGGGCAAAGAGTGTCAGCTGGTGATACATTGCAAATGTATCTATAATTTTTGATGTTCCATGCTTGGTTTTATCCACTTTCTTGTGTTTTGTCCCAACTTTGGAGTACTTTTCATATGATTTCTTGGACTAACCTATTAACAAGAGCCACAGTGCCAACTGCCTGTTTTCTGTTGTTTTTGGTTCCAGGAAAGTCAAAAAATGAATATTCTCGGAATTGGACGGGACAAAAGCCAAAGTGCCTATTTTTCCATAAGGGATCAAGTGCCAGAATACGAGACGAAGAAGGGCCAGGGAGCCACCACACCACCTGGCCCGCGCCAGGGGGTGGTGTGGCCGCTCCCGGCACCCCCTCGGCCTCTCCTTCCGCCTATATATTGCCCTCGGGACAAAAACCCTAAGTACCCAATCAAAAATCCACGAAAGAGTCTGTAGCCGCTGTCATCTCCATCCCTAGATCAGGAAGGATCTGAAGCTCTTCCCGGCACCCTGCCGGAGAGGGGAATTCACCCTAGAGGCCTTCTTCATCACCATGCAAGCCTCCGGTGTGATGCGTGAGTAGTTCATCCTTGGACTACGGATCCATGTAGTAGCTAGATGGCTGGTTCTCCTCCTTTGTGCTTTCATGTTTAGATCTTGTGAGCTCTGTTCATGATCAAGATCATCTATTTGTAATCATACATGTTGTGTTTGCGGGGATCCGATGGATATTGAGATGCTATTTCAGATTGATTATTGATTCTATCATGTCTTTGTTATTTGTGATCTTGCATGCTTTCCGTTGTTAGTAGCTATCTTGGCCAAGTAGATGCTAGCAACTCCAAGAGTTAGTATTTATGCTCGATAGTGGGTTCATGCCTCTGGTAATCTGGGGAAGTGACAGAAATCTCTAAGGTACTAGATGTGCTGTTGCTACTAGGGAGAAAACAACAATCCATTGTTCATAGAACAATCATATTGTTTACTTTACACATAGTTCGTAAAGCAATAATCTGTTGCTTGCAACTTAATACTGGAGGGGGTTCGGATGATAACCTGAAGGTGGATTATTAGTCATAGATGCAGTTGGATGGCGGTCTATGTATTATGTTGTAATGCCCAATCAAGTCTCAAAGGAGTCAAGATGATTAGTATATGCATGTATTGCTTTCTCGGTGTTTGTCAATTGCCCCGCTGTAATTTGTTCACCCAGCATGTTTTCTATCTAAGGAGAGCCACCTCTAGTGAACTATGGATCCCGGTCCTTTCTCTTTACATATAATCTACAACTGTTTACTTCTTTGTGTTTACTTTCTGCAAACTTTTATTTCTTTCCATTCGATACGTTTAATCCTTTGTTTTCCGCAAAACACGGTGAGATTGACAACCTCATCGGAAGTTGGGGACAAAGTTCTGTGGTTATGTTGTGCAGGTCTCCATGTTGCTACTAGCACCGGTAGTGCGCCCTACCAAAGCTCAGCTAGTAACACCTTTGGGGTGTTTCCTTGCTCCTACTAGTTCGATTAAACCTTGGTTTCATAACTGAGGGAAAACTCACTGCTGTGCTCATTATACCTTCCTCTTGGGGTTCCCAACGAGCTCTACGTCGAACGACGAGCACATCAGCTAGCATATCAACAACTACAAAATCGATAGGAAATTTTTTATTGCCAATTGTGACAGTTGCATCTTCAACTACTCCCATTGGAATTCTAAGAGTTTTATTGGCTAACATGATTGTCATATCAGTATTTTCAATTGTAGCAGGTTCTATTTGTTCTTTTATTTCTAAATAGAAATCATAAGATATAACATTAACTTTGGTGCCAAGATCACATAAACCATAATGCGAGGTTTCTTTAAATATGCAGGGAAGAATAGGCTTACCCACATCTTTTACCTTTGCTTTACCTTCAACCAATACGAAAGTCTCTTCATTAAGTTCAACTATGTTACAATGTGCATACATAGCCATAATTGCTTCCTAGGTTACCTCTTCATCTTTGGTTTCTTCCAGATGTTCCTCAACTTCTGGCATACTTTCCTCTTCCTTCTTATCCTGTACTGCTTTGACCTGCTCATATTCAAAAATATGCTTCCTTGCAGTGTTAGGGAAAGGTATCTCATATGTTGGTTCTAGGGAGGCCAGTGTTGCTTTAACTTCTCTTTTTTTCTCAGGTTCGGGTGGCGGATCATACTTGACCAAACCCTCTTTTGGAGCTTTGATGTGTTCTGTAAAAGCTTTTACAACTTGCAACACAAGATCCGAGTCCAAATAAAGTTCTTTAGATAATTCTTTAACATGGCCCTTTTTATTATAGTCATGAATACAATCATGATCTATTTCGACGCCTCCTTCGCTTCCTAGACCAAAATTCCATGATCTATGATCGTGAATTCTATTAAGTAAAGCCCAAGCTTTAGTTGTAGGAAGATTCATAAAGGCTCCTTGCGCGAAAGAGTCTAGTTCAATTTTATTAGGTTCAATTAAACCGCCATAAAAGATATGTAATAAATACCATTCAGGCAAATCATGATGAGGACATAAACAAAGTAAATCTTTAAATCTGATATAAGCTCTTACTAGTCCTTCATTAGGAAGGTTCCTCCAAGTCATTATAAGACGCCTGATTCCAAAAGATTTTGATAATGGATAATATTTTGCTAGAAACTCACAGGCTAAATTATCCCAAGTAGTAGTGGCTTCTGGGGGTAGAGATCTATACCATGAGAGAGTTGTACTAGTCAAAGTCTGACTAAAAAGTTTAACCCTTACCTCATTAGCAGTATATCCCGTTAATTAGAAAGTGCCACATATATCTTTGAAGCATGCAATGTGCTCATATGGATTAGGATCTTCTTCATCTCCAGTAAATTGCTCCTTGTGTAGAAAACCAAGTAATAGAGGATTTATTTCAAACCCCCTTGTCTTCCCGTTGGAGTTGTCTCTTTTATTAATATCATAAGGCTTCCCAAAGTGGCTGAGCGGGTTAGCACTAGCCATATGCTCAAACTCAATCATGTTGGTGGAAACCTATAACTCAAAACAAAACTTAGCAAGACAAAAATTAAATAAGCAAAAACTAAAAGACCTACAACGCTTAGCTCTCCGGCAATAACACCAAAAAATAGCTTGATGACTGCAAGTGCACAGATCGTTTGTAGCTAGTTTCGAAATAAAGATATCGATCCCATAGGGAGTAGGAGTCTGAAGTCTAATAACTCTTGAATTAAATATTGCAATAGAAATGCTAAATAAAGTTCTAAGTAACAAGATAAAATGCGATATTGTGTAAAAAAGTGTTTTTAGGTTTTTAGTATAAGAGAACAATAAGTAAAGTAAAGTAACTAAACACAGAAAGTAAGTATCGCGTATGTAAAAGAGATTTGGAACTTCAATAGGGAAAAAGCGTTCTCGGGGAGTAGCGGATACACCACTAGCATTATAAAGAGCTAAAATAAAGATTATTATCATGAACATTCTCAACTATGTATGTGTGGGAGGAACTCCGTATTTGAACAAATAGGCATCAACCAATGCTCACATCAACCTCATAACCATAGCAGTCAGCAATCAACATCAATTGAATTACTGTGCTGTGAAGGAACTTAATCCCGTAGGACGTATCCCATGGCATGGCTAGTGTAACGTGAGTTTCCTCGGTTCCCAAGTTGATACGTAAGGGGTGCCAACAACTTTGTAGTCAATATAAGTGCTAACACACCTCCATCTACCAACAAGTATTTCCCTTCATCAAGTCCCCATGAGAGGCAAATATTGAGAGGTCGAATTCTCTCAACATCAAGACAAATACAATCAAACACATGGTCACAGCGATGAATATCATAATAAACTTTATCTTATTTCAATCTCATACTAGGGTTTCTCCATCTCCCCAAGAACTAATGATCTACTCAGACATAGAGGCAATCAACATCATGGCAATAACCATGGAATCTATCATAGACGAATAGTACTTGTATAAATCCACAACGAGTATAGGAATTACAACAAGATCTAGACAAGATGTAGATGGGATGGATGGAGATGGTGGTGATGCAACGGTTGACGATGAAGATCAGTGCCTTAGCCTCCCGGATCTGCGCAGGGCGAAGATGGATCCCAGGTGGACGAGTTTCCTCTCTAGATGCCTTCTGGAGGTAAGGCTTCAGCGATTTCTGGTTGTTCTGTATGTCATCTATGTAACACTTCAAAAACTTTAATCAAGGTTATCAAGTTCAAATCCCCCAATTTAGAGTTAATAAAAACTTTTATTAACAAAAAATTTATGAATGCATGTGTGTGTTGCATTAGTGTAGAATTCTTTGAAAATGCCATGCTTGATTGTTCTAAATGTTATGAAATGGTTCAAAGGTGAATGCCACATCATCTAGACCATTTACAAACAAAATCCAAAGAAAAAGAAATCAAATAAGATTAAATAAGGCAAATGGTAATTTTGACCAAAGTTAACCACTAGGCAACTTCGAGTGTTCGTAGAAGAAGATTTCAAACATAAACATTTCTAGTTCTTTTCACCCCTTGCTAGACCAAGTAAAGATGTACCAAGGCCCACTTTACACAATTACAAAAACATCTAGCAAAACAATTTAAATGACATTTGAAAATTGAATCCAATTCATATGTGAAGATCACACTTTTTGAAAAACCCACCAAATCAGTTCACCTTGACAATCCCAAGCAACCTAGTCTCTCAAGCTTAAGTCAAGTTCACCCAAAAAGTTTGAATCAAAAATTCAAATTTAAATCTCATGCGGGCATTGTGTCGAACACTTGGTGAGCACAGAAATAGCTGCCAAACTTTTACTGTTTTTGATCAATGCTTTGTCTACCATTTGTCGCCAAAACCTGCCCATGGTCTCCCCTAGTCCCAACCAGCGCCATAGAACCACTCCCCCTTGCTGTTTGCGCCAGTGCCGAGCCACCCCGAGCACCCCCATGTCGGTCGACCATGGACTGCTCACCCCGGACCGCCCCGCTCTCTCCCACCATGTCTAGGAGGTAGCCACCAACGCGCCGCCCCTCTCTGTCCCCTCCCTGAGCAAAGCGACGCCGTGGATCACCGCAGCAAAGCCCCGCCCAGAGCGTCTGCGCCATGCCGAGCACGCGCCAGAGCGACGTGCCCGACCAGCCCGCACACGCCGCGCCATGACCTCACCCCGCGCGCACTGCTCCGCCATGACCCCAGCAGCCACCCAGACACCCCCTTTCACCGCCGCAGACCAAATGCGACCACCCCATGCCTCGCCTTTAAGCTAGAGAGGACCGCAAGGAGACCACGCACCGTCCCCTACCTCTAGTCGTGCCGCTAGCTACATGTAGCATCGCCACCAACGAGTCGTGCCCATGCCGCTCGGTTCCCTTGCCGCTGTATAAATAGAGGCCTCCTCCGCCTAAATTCCTCACACCATTCCACTCGCCTCTCACCACTGATCCTCCAACACTTCCCGGAGCAAGGCGAGCCTCAGTCTGCCAGAATTTCGCAAAAGTTTGCCATTGCAGTTGAAGAAAGGCACCGTCGATTGGAGCCGCCCCAGGAGCCTCCGCGACCACGCCTCAAACCGCCGTCGTCTACCAGCTCGAACGCCCCCATCGCCGACCGTAGCTGGCGCCCAGGTGAGCCCCTGTAGACCCCCACCATGCCGCTAGGGTTCGTCCTCGCCGGAGACCTGTTCACCGGGGACGACGAATCACAGTCGTTCGATCGTAGTCTAATCGCACGACTGAGTTTGAAACGTACCGCTTCGCGTAGTAACAGCTGCTGACGCCTGGACCCCCCTGTCAGCAGCCCGCTGTGCCCGCGCAGTGCAGCTGGGCCGGCCCATTTCCTTTCCCGTGCTAGCCCACCGATTCAAATTAGTATTTTTCCAATTTAGTTAAAACTAGATTCTGTTCACTTATTCAAAAATCAATTCAGAGAGTTTCACTTAACCAAATGGCATGATTCAAATTTTTTTAGAAAGATAATTAAAATGTCTATCCAAGCCCGTTGGATTTAAATCAATTGGAGTTAGAGATCACATATAGCAAAAATAACAAGACAGAGACTTTTCTACATTCAAACATTTTTCAGAAATCAACCATAATAGCTTTTGAGTTGATTCCAACTCTCAAAAATCACATTTGACAATACCTATCTGAATATGTAAAAATATTTAGGTTTGCATGCAGTGACTTTAGACTAGTTCTAAAATAATGCTATATAGGCATTTCTAGTCACTTTAAATCTATTAAATAATAATCTTAAACTTTATAAAATGTGACCAACCCTTTAAATCACATTCCCATGTATTAGAATATGTGGTGATGACATGTGTCCACATGATACCATATTTTAATTGGAGAATATTAAATCTTAATTAATTCAATTAGTAGAAATTACTTTTCTCAAATAAAATAAATGAAACTAGTTCTTTAAATCTTGTGATGAGTGTGATGATGCTAGATCATCAAGTTTGAACCTTAGTGTGCTAAATAGAATTAGTTAAGTATTGTTTGGTGATTTTGTATCCCGTATTCATTTATAGACGATAGTACCGACCAAGTCTACGAGGAGGAGGAGTTCTACCCCGAAGAAGACGAGGAGAACTTCCATCACTGCACCAATCAAGGCAAGCTATTATTGGCAAGCTAACACTTGCAAGTTTCTTAACTATGCAAGCCATCACTAGATGCAAGTTAACCTAAGCAAGATTCATTAGGCATGCTTGGTTATACTTTTGATTATACCAATCCCAAGTTTTACTTGCAAGCTTTACTTTTTACTTTACCAAAGTTTCTTTACTTTTAGTAATGCTTTTTGAGATTTTGGAAAGTAGTATAGATAGGATAAAGAGTATAAAACTAGGCATATACTAGATGTCATTCTATAGCATGAGATTGAGATTAGCACTCCTCATTAGTGAACACTCTTAACCTTAGTGGCTAGTGCTAAGCATAAAACATGATCACTTTAGATGGGAATACTTGGTGAAAATGATTGTGAAAACCTTGGAATGATGAGTCATTCTATTGAGATGTTTTGACATGTGTTGAGAAACACAAAATTTTTATGATGATGAAAATATTGAGGCATGAGCCTTGGCCCTTTGTAAAAACTGATGGTTGGGTTCGGATGCGATACCATTCCAATTTTACCGTACAACCACAATACCTGAATTGGGTATGGCTTAGCTGGAAGTTTATATGCATTAGTATGGGTTCCCTCGCGGAAGAGGTTTGAGCTGAGGCTACCTCTTGATGATGTCCACCTATGCAGTGCCCAGGATGGCAGATGGCCATGGCTAGGAGGCCAAGCTCATAGGAGAGGTGCTTATACTAGAGTGTGTAAAGGAAAGGTTATGATTGATTATCCGCATACTAAGTATGATGATTCAGGGTTATCCCTGACGGATGTATCGAATTTTGTGGTGAAAGTGTACCACCTCTATAGAGTGTCAAACTATTCGAATGGCTGTGCCCGCGGTCATGGACAGTTGGAGTGGCCATACTACTCCGTCGTCATATGTTTTCAAAATGACTTGTGAAATGAATTATGACTTTGACTTGACCACAACAGGGTTGTGACTATGAAAAGTAAGTTCCCACTTAAGTGATTTAGAACTTTATTTTAGCTTTCTTTGTTTCTGAACTCAGCTTAGGTTAAATTTAGCTTTTGCAAATAAACTTAGAGCTTAGCATTTCCTACTAGAACTACCTTTCTTGTTAGTGATAGTTTGCGAGTACTTAAAGAGTACTCATGGCTTTGTCCCTGGCTATTCCCGTGGCCATACTATGAGGAGGACTACCAGGAGGAAGGACAGCAGGACGGCTATGACAACTAGGATCATCTCCCATCGTTAGCATTGCTTGTGACACTGAAGATGGAGCCCACTGCTACGCTTATTATTCCGCTGCTTGTTTGTATTAAGACTGGATCATGAGATCCTTTATTTTGTGTAAGACCTTATTATGGTTTGTAATGGATGATGTACTATGATATCCAATCTGTTATGTCTCGCAAAATTGTAATCCTGGGATTGCGATGTATGGCATAACAGGCATCTAGGATTAAAAATCTGGGTGTTGACAAGTTGGTATCAGAGCCATCCTGACCATAGGAGACCATAGTTAGAATGGATGTCCGAACAAAAACTTAGTTTCAAAGCAAAAGAAGTGAGTATTTATGAAATCCAATTCCCACTCTTATCCTTGATTCTTTCAAAAAAATACATGTTCCTCAAAATTCTTACATTACTACATAAAATTTGACACACTTGATCACCTCACTAACTTACTCATCCTAAATTCTTATAGATGGAAGTTCATTATTGCAAGTTCTACCAGTTGGGCAACAGAGGCCAACTGATCTTTGAGAGGGATCTTGATGCACTGTCAGAGTACCTTGAGCGCCCGCATCCGGAATTCTTCGGAGCTCAACTCAAGGATTTTCCAGGAGGAGATCTGCAATGGCTGATAGTTGCAGACCTTCGAGGCAAAATGGAAGCACCCCTTTCCAAGAAGATTCAATTCACCGTGAGAGAGAACAACTGGCTAGATGGATTAGCCAGGGCTATGGATGAAGCTCTTGCCCGTCTGTGTGGGCAAAACATCAACTTGATCCAGGGAACTCGCTTTGCTCACTATGCAAGGCATGATTCTATGGGAATGCCATTGGAGATGCCAAGTCACCCGGAGATGAAGCGCCAAGTGGAGAATCTTGACTTCCTACTGTATGATAGACATAAGGAATTGGACAATGCTCGAGCCTACGCCAACCACAACCTTGCCATTGCCGCCAAGAAGGACTAGACTTTCGCCCTACTCGTCAAGGATCGCCAATCACTTCGCCAGCAACGCGAGAAGAAGGATCGCACCATCACTCATCTTCGCAAGAAGGTGGCCGACCTCGAGAAGACCATCCAGGAACAAGAAGCTCAGCTTGCAGCAAAATAAGAAGAGGAAGAAGGTGAAGACATCCAGGGAGATATTCACTCATACCTCAGTGATGACAATGACTACCTGGAGGACGATGCCATGGATTTCTACACCAATGATGATGATTCCGACTTCATTGATGATGAGTAGATGCACTTGATCACTATCGTAGGAATGAGTTGTATCGGTCCCACTGTATCTTAGTTCATAGAATGGTTCTTAAAACCACCTGTTTTCCATTTATGTTGTAGTGTGTGTTTGTATTGTGTGCTTGAATGAATGAATGAATGAGAAAGTAGTTAGTTTGCAAAACCTGAGTTCGAACTCAAAGTTTTAGCTTTGAAAACATAACCATGAACCTTGGAACTTTCCCTCTTACCCCATTATCTATCTCAATCTTCAGATGACTCGTGGAAACCCCGGAGGGAGCAGCTCATCACAGGACCCGATGTTGTAGATTCTGTAGATGCTAGTTTCCAACCATGAAGCTAGTAGAGCAGAGCGCCAAGCCAACCTAGCCACCCTACAACAGATAGCTCAGATGGCCCATAATAATCAAGGCCATGGAAATCAGGATCATCATGGATCCAAGCTTAAGAACTTTTAGAATACCAATCCCCCTATCTTCAACAAATCTGAGGACCCTTTAGATGCTGATGATTGGTTGCAAACCATGGAGAACAACCTAGAAGTCCCAGGAGTTGACGACAACGAGAAAGTTCTGTTTGCCACCCACTATCTGGCAGGAGATGCAAGAGCCTAGTGGAATAGCACCCGTACTATGAACCACGGTCAGGTGATGACGTGGGAAGCTTTCAAGATCAAGTTTAGCCGCACCCATGTGCCGCAAGGTTTAGTCACCAGAATGAGAGGTGAATTCAGAGAAATGAAGCAAGGAAGGATGATGGTAGTGGAGTACCATGACAAATTTCTATCCCTCGCTAGGTATGCACCTGATGAGATCAACATTGAAGCCAAGAAGAAGGAAAAATTCCTGAACGGACTGCATGATGAGATGCAGACTGTTTTAGTCAACATCCGTTTTGAAGACCTATAAGAGCTCGTAGATTCCGCCATCCAGATGGAAGGGAAGATCAACCAAGCCAATGACAACCACAAGCGCAGAATGATGCACCATACTAGGTCCCACAATACCCAGAAGTATCGCCCCAACCCGTCTGCAGGGTATGCCCCAAGGAACAATAGACCCCCAATGTCTCGCCCAAGCTACCCCAATCGTAGCGGAGGAAACATGAAGTCTGGAGGAAACCACAACAATAACCCCGGCAACTCCAACAACTTCAACCGTGCACCACCCAAGTCCAACAACAACAACAACAATACTGCCCTAAGGACTGGAAGCAATGCCGTGCCTGTTGCAGCCAAAGACAAGTCCCAAATCACTTGTTTTGAATGTGGAGTCAAGGGTCACTACTCCAACGAGTGTCCCAAGAAGCTTGCAGCCACCACCAATGTGAATGCCCCAGCTCAGCAGAAACACCGTGTTCAACTTGGAAGGAGATTTGCCCTAGGGAATTCGCTCAACCGCAACGGCCGTCTGTTCCACATGAATGCGGAAAAAGCCCAGGAAGCGCCAAATGTCGTGCTGGGTATGTTTTCTGTTAACTTAGTATTAGCAAGAGTGTTGTTTGATTCTGGAGCATCGCACTCATTTGTTACAGAAGATTTTGCATGCACTAGTAAGACTCAACCGACAAAATTGAAGCATGTTATGATAGTTCAAATTCCTGGTTCAACCACCAAAGCTAGAAAAAATTTGCAACGCTGTACCCATCCGAATCCATGGGATAGATTTTTATGCCAATCTAATAGTACTTGGAACCAAAGGTTTGGAAGTAGTACTAGGAATGGATTGGATGTCGAAACATAAAGGATTTATCGACTATGCCAAGAAAGCCATAACCATGAGCAGTAGCTCTGGAGTATCAGTAGAGCATGTATCTGAAACCTTGCCCCGCCAGTTCAAATGCAACAAGAGTCTAGCCCTACCAACCATAGACCAAGTCAGAGTAGTCTGTGAATACCCCGACGTATTCCCAGATGAATTGCCCGGTATGCCCCCAGATCGGGATATCGAGTTCATTATTGAATTAATTCCTAGAACTGGACCCATAGCTCAAAGACCCTATAGTATGAACCCACCTGAATTAGTTGAGCTGAAGAAGCAACTTGATGCTATGCTGGAGAAAAGCTTGATTCAACCAAGCGCATCGCCATGGAGATCGCCTGTTCTGTTTGTGGATAAGAAAGATGGAGGTAACCATTTGTGTACGGATTACCGAAAGCTGAATGATGTCACCATCAAGAACAAGTACCCGCTTCCCAAGATAGAGGATCTATTTGATCAGTTGACTGGTGCCAGAGTGTTTTCTAAGATTGATCTTAGAACTGGTTATCATCAACTCAAGATTCGTGCAACAAATATTCCCAAGACCGCCTTTACCACCAGATATGGATTGTATGAGTATACGATCATGTCTTTTGGATTAACCAATGCCCCCGCTTATTTCATGAATCTCATGAATAAGATATTTATGAACTTTCTGGATAAGTTTGTAGTTGTTTTTATCGATGATATTCTTATCTTTTCCAAGTCAGAAGAAGACCATGAGCTACATCTGAGAACCATCCTCGAAACCCTTAGAGAGCATTAGTTGTATGCCAAGTTCAGCAAATGTGAGTTTTGGCTGAAAGAAGTAGGATTCCTCAGACATATTGTGTCGGCAGGAGGAGTCGCCGTTGATCCTGCCAAGATCAAAGATGTTGAAGAATGGGAAGCCCCAACCACTCAAACTCAAGTTCGTGCATTTCTCGGATTAGCGGGATATTACCGCAAGTTCGTTGAAGGATTTTCGAGCATCGCAAGACCGATGACCCAATTGTTGAAGAAAGATAAGAAGTTTGAATGGACCGACAAATGTGAAGCAAGCTTTCAAGAGCTCAAGAAGAGATTGATTTCAGCCCCAATATTGATTATGCCAGATATCAAGAAGCCTTTTGATGTGTATTGTGATGCATCCAAGATTGGTCTCGGATGTGTGTTGATGCAAGAAGGCAAAGTCATAGCATATATGTCTCGACAACTGAAGTAGCATGAGCAAAACTACCCTACCCATGATCTTGAACTAGCAGCCGTAGTTTTAGCTTTGAAGACATGGCGTCATTACCTTATGGGTAACCGCTGTGAGATTTATTCGGATCACAAGAGCTTGAAGTATATTTTCACTCAGAAGGAGCTGAATTTGAGGCAAAGGAGATGGATAGAGTTAATCAAGGATTATGACCTTGACATTCACTATCACCCCGGCAAAGCCAATATGGTAGCGGATGCTCTTAGCAGATTGCCATGTAGGTTAAACACCATGAGCAAAGAAGCCCAGCCAAGTTTGCATGAAGAGTTGGAGCAGTTTAGAACTGAGCTAGTTAGCAAAGGATTTTTAGCTAGCATTGAACTTCAACCCACTTTGATTAACCAGATCAAAGAAGCCTAGAAGGGAAATGCAAGTATCGATGGAATCAAATGTCATATTGGTACAGGAAAGGTACCTGGATTCACCGAAGATGAAGAAGGAGTTTTGTGGTACAAAGGACGTATCTGTGTGCCAGCAGATTCAGAGCTAAAGCAAGTTATCATGCAAGAAGCTCATGATACTCTTTATTCTATCCACCCCGGAGGAACAAAGATGTATCAAGATTTGAAGGAGCAGTTTTGGTGGCACAAGATGAAGAGAGAAATCGGAAGCTACATCGCCAAGTGTGATATCTGTCAGAGAGTCAAAGCTGAACATCAGAGACCCGCAGGACTATTGCAACCATTGCAGATTACGGAATGGAAATGGGATTCTGTCGGAATGGACTTTATCACCGGTTTGCCTACTTCTAGTAGGGGAAATGACTCTATTTGGGTCATAGTTGATAGACTGTCCAAGGTAGCCCAACTTATACCCATCAAGACAACCTACCAGAGTTCGAAGCTAGTAGAGTTGTATATTGCTAGAATAGTCAGTTTGCATGGAACCCCCAAGACCATAGTATCGGATCGAGGAACCCAATTTACCTCGAGATTTTGGCAGAAAGTCCAAGAAGGATTAGGGACCAAGTTAAATTTTAGCACAGCTTATCACCCGCAGACCAATGGATAGACTAAAAGAGTCAATCAAATCTTAGAAGATATGTTGAGAGCTTGTGTGTTAGAGTATGGATCAAAATGGGAAGATTGTCTGCCATTCGCAGAATTCTCATACAACAACAGTTATCAAGCCAGTTTGCAAATGGCCCCATTTGAATTTCTGTATGGAAGAAAGTGCCGTACCCCTTTGAATTGGTCACAAGTAGGAGAGAGTCATATTTTCGGACCCGACATCCTACGAGAAGCCGAAGAGAAGGTTCACAAAGTCTGTGAGCACCTCAAGACCGCCCAATCCAGACAGAAGAGTTATGCTGACAGGAGACGTAGAGACCTGACTTTCAATGTCGGAGATTTCGTGTATCTCAAAGTTTCGCTGTTGAAAGGAATGCAGCGTTTTCAGCTGAAAGGAAAGTTAGCCCCTAGATATATCGAACCCTTCAAGATTTTGAATCGCCAAGGAGAAGTATTGTACCAACTGGAACTGCTAGAGGAGATGTCAGCCATCCATAATGTGTTCCATATCTCGTTACTTCGCAAATGCCTAGAAGTGCCGGAGAACACCGAAGTGTTCAAGAACATCGATCACTAAGCCATTGATATCAACAAGGATCTGACATATCGTGAAGTACCCATTCGTATCTTGGAATAAGCTTTCAGAACTACCAGGACCCGGAGTATCAAATTTCTTAAGATCCAATGGAGCAATCATACCGAACAAGAAGCTACCTCGGAGTGAGAATATTACATTAGGATTGAGTTTCTAGATCTCTTTAGTTCCTAGTTTTTCTTAAATCTCGGGACAAGATTTTGTTTAAGGAGGGAAGGTTTGTAACATCCCAAAAACTTTAATCAAGGTTATCAAGTTCAAATCCACCAATTTAGGGTTAACAAAAACTTTTATTAACAAAATGTTTATGAATGCATGTGTGTGTTGCATTAGTGTAGAATTCTTTGAAAATGCCATGATTGATTTTTCTAAATGTTATGAAATGGTTCAAAGGTGAATGCCACATCATCTAGACTATTTACAAACAAAATCCAAAGAAAAAGAAATCAAATAAGATTAAATAAGGCAAATGGTCATTTTGACCAAAGTTAACCACTAGGCCACTTTGAGTGTTCCTAGAAGAAGATTTCAAACAGAAACATTTCTAGTTATTTTCACCCCTTGCTAGACCAAGTAAAGATGTACCAAGACCCACTTTACACAATTATAAAAACATCTAGCAAAACAATTTAAATGACATTTGAAAACTGAATCCAATTCATATGTGAAGATCACACTTTTTCAAAAACCCACCAAATCAGTTCACCTTGACAATCCCAAGCAAACCTAGTCTCTCAAGCTTAAGTAAAGTTCACCCAAAAAGTTTGAATCAAAAATTCAAATTTAAATCTCATGCGGGCATTGTGTCGAACACTTGGTGAGCACAGAAATACCTGCCAAACTTTTACTATTTTTGATCAATGCTTTGTCTACCATTTGTCGCCAAAACCTGTCCCTGGTCTCCCCTAGTCCCAACCAATACCATAAACCACTCCCCCTTGCTATTTACGCCAGGGCCGAGCCACCCTAAGCACCCCCATGCCGGTCGACCATGGACCGCTCACCCCAGACCGCCCCGCTCTCTCCCACCATGTCTAGGAGGTAGCCACCAATGCACCGCCCCTCTCTGTCCCCTCCCCGAGCAAAGCCACGCCGTGGACCACCGCAGCAAAGCTGCGCCTAGAGCGTCTGCGCCATGCCGAGAACGCGCCAGAGTGCCATGCCCGACCAGCCCACACACGCCGTGCCTCGACCTCACCCTGTGGGCACTGCTCCGCCATGACCCCAGCAGCCGCCCAGACACCCCCGTTCGCCGCCGCTTGACCTGTAGCCCCCGTGCGCCGCATCGAACATCGCCTCTGCCGCGTAGAGCACCGCCCGCTCCAGACCAAATGCAACCGCCCCATGCCTCGCCTTTAAGCCAGAGAGGAACGCCAGGAGACCACGCACCGTCCCTACCTCCAGCCACGCCACTAGTTGCCTGTAGCATCGCAACCAACGAGTCGCGCCCACGCCGCTCGGTTCCCTCGCCGCTGTATAAATAGACGCCTCCTCCGCCTAAATTCCTCACACTATTCCACTCCCCTCTCACCACTGATCCTCCCACACCCTCCCCGGAGCAAGGCGAGCCTCACTCCGCCAGAATTTTGCCGGAGTTTGCCGCTGCAGTTGAAGAAAGGGGCCGTCGATTGGAGCCGCCCCAGGAGCCGCCGCGACCACGCCTCGAACCGCCGTCGTCTACCAGCTCGAACGCCCTCATCGCTGACCGTAGCTGGAGCCCAGGTGAGCCCCCGTAGATCCCCACCGTGCCGCTAGGGTTCATCCTCGTCGGAGACCTGTTCACCGGGGACGACGAACCACAACTGTTCGATCGTAGTCTAATCGCAGGGCTGAGTTTGAAACATACCGCTTCGCGTAGTAACAGCCGCTGATGCCTGGACCCCCTGTCAGCAGCCCGCTGCGCCCGCGCAGTGCAGCTGGGCCAGCCCATTTCCTTTCCCGCGCTAGCCCACCGATTCAAATTAGTATTTTGTCCAATATAGTTAAAACTAGATTCTGTTCATTTATTCAAAAATCAATTCATAGAGTTTCACTTAACCAAATGGCATGATTCAAATTTTGTTAGAAAGATAATTAAAATGTCTATCCAAGCCCGTTGGATTTGAATCAATTGAAGTTAGATATCACATATAGCAAAAATAACAATACAGAGACTTTTCTACATTCAAACATTTTTCAAAAATCAACCATAATAGCTTTTGAGTTGATTCCAACTCTAAAAAATCACATTTGACAATACCTATCTGAATATGTAAAAATATTTAGGTTTGCATGCAGTGACTTTGGACTAGTACCAAAATAATTCTATATAGGCATTTCTAGTCACTTTAAATCTATTAAATAATAATCTTAAACTTTATAAAATGTGACCAACCCTTTAAATCACATTCCCATGTATTAGAATATGTGGTGATGACATGTGTCCACATGATCCCATATTTTAATTAGAGAATATTAAATCTTAATTAATTTCAATGAGTAGAAATTACTTTTCTCAAATAAATTAAATGAAACTAGTTCTTTAAATCTTGTGATGAGTGTGATGATGCTAGATCATCAAGTTTGAACCTTAGTGTGCTAAATAGACTTAGTTAAGTATTGTTTGGTGATTGTGTATCCCATATTCATTTATAGACGATAGTACCGACCAAGTCTACGAGGAGGAGGAGTTCTACCCCGAAGAAGACGAGGAGAATTTCAATCACTGCACCAATCAAGGCAAGCTATTATTGGCAAGCTAACACTTGCAAGTTTTTTAACTATGCAAGCCATCACTAGATGCAAGTTAACCTAACCAAGATGCATTAGGCATGCTTGGTTATACTTTTGATTATACCAATCTCAAGTTTTACTTGCAAGCTTTACTTTTTACTTTACCAAAGTTTCTTTACTTTTAGTAATGCTTTGTGAGATTTTGGAAAGTAGTATAGATAGCATAAAGAGTATAAAACTAGGCCTATACTAGATGTCATTCTATGGCATGAGATTGAGATTAGCACTCCTCATTAGTGAACACTCTTAACCTTAGTGGCTAGTGCTAAGCATAAAACATGATCACTTTAGATGGGAATACTTGGTGAAAATGATTGTGAAAACCTTGGAACGATGAGTCATTCTATTGAGATGTTTTGACATGTGTTGAGAAACATAAATGGTTTATGATGATGAAAATGTTGAGGCATGAGCCTTGGCCCTTTATAAAAACTGATGGTTGGGTTCGGATGCGATACCATTCCAATTTTACCGTACAACCATAATACCTGAATTGGGTAAGGCTTAGCCAGAAGTTTATATGCATTAGTATGGGTTCCCTCACAGAAGAGGTTTGAGCTGAGACTACCTCTTGATGATGTCCACCTATCCAGTGCCTAGGATGGCAGATGGCCATGGCTGGGAGGCCAAGCTCATAGGAGAGGTGCTTATACTAGAGTGTATAAAGGAAAGGTTATGATTGATTATCCGCGTACTAAGTATGATGATTCAGGGTTATCCCTGACGGATGTATCGAATTTTGTGGTGAAAGTGTACCACCTCTGCAGAGTGTCAAATTATTCGAATAGCCGCGTCCGCGGTCATGGACAGTTGGAGTGGCCATACTGTTCCATCGTCAGATGTTTTAAAAATGACTTGTGAAATGAATTATGACTTTGACTTGACCACAATAGGGTTGTGACTATGAAAACTAAGTTCCCACTTAAGTGATTTAGAACTTTATTTTAGCTTTCTTTGTTTCTGAACTCAGCTTAGGTTAAATTTAGCTTTTGCAAATAAACTTAGAGCTTAGTATTTCCTACTAGAACCACCTTTCTTGTTAGTGATAGTTTCCCATCGTCAGAATTGCCATACTATGAGGAGGACTACCAGGAGGAAGGACAGCAGGACGGCTATGACAACTAGGATCATCTCCCATCGTCAGAATTGCTTGTGACACTGAAGATGGAGCCCACTGCTACGCTTATTATTCCGCTGCTTGTTTGTATTAAGACTGGATCATGAAATCATTTATTTTGTGTAAGACCTTATTATGGTTTGTAATGGATGATGTACTGTGATATCCAATCTGTTATGTCTCACAAAAATGGTAATCCTGGGATTGTGATGTATGGCATAACATGCATCTGGGATTAAAAATCCGGGTGTTGACAATCTCTCTGATCCAGTTGCACGGGGTGAAACTATTTGAGGAGGCGGTGGCAGCGCCAACTATACGGCCGAAAAATTTATTCCCGCCGTATAGTTGCTCGTTAAACCGTCTGTATGCTTTGTTCGCTTCGGGTTTTCTTCTGGTGTTATTGATATTTCCCAAATAAAAGATTTACGTTGTTTTTTACTCCTTTTTTCCCAAATACAACTGCTCCAAGAATTGTGTCCATTGTATCCATCATCTGTCCTGATCCTAGTGAAAATAGACATAAAATGTGCACGCGAATGCCGTAAATACCAAGATCCTATATCTATAATGCAAAATAATAATATAAAACATGATGCAAATATGCACTCATCGGTACGAGGGGTATTTTTGTAGTGTACTATGAAAATCACAGTTGCGAGGGCGCCATCCCACGAGCCTGATACTGTGATGGCCGCAGCAGCGAGCCCACCATCCTGCCATGGATCTAAAAGGGATAGCATATCGATTAAAAGAAGAACAAGATACAATATGGTGACAAAGAACAAGAACAAGGTCAATTAGACAGCAAATCGGTTTGTAGATGAGATGAGGAAGATGAAGATACCTTATGCTCGGAGGCATGACCACATTTGGGAGGCCGATAAAAGCAGAGATGGGAATTGGCGAGAACTTAAGATATTTTCGGAAATGGCTATATTCAGGTGTAGGGTTGGCCTTGCTGAGTGCGGCACCATATAGAGAGAGAAGGGTTGAGAGAGTAGGGACTAAGGTGAAAGGACATTTATTGTCTTAATTAGTTTTGGTGTTCGTTAACAACTTAAGGATCATTTTACAGTGTGCTAATGTTGCCAGGTCATTCCACTGAAAAGAGAAAAGTCTGTATTGCAATGGAAATATTCCTGGCTGGAAACAAAAGTTTTATGGAGAATCCAGACCAGAGTCTCTGGTGTGCACAGACCGAAAACTCCAATGTGGTCTGAAGTTTTGCCACAAATGTCTAGAGTGGATCGAAGGTGAAGCCCAGGGTCATTCTGTCTAGTGGTCCAAAGACATGCCGAATATTTGTCAGGGTCTCTGGTGTACTCTGACAGACCGGAGTTTTCGGTGTGAACAGACCGGAATCTCTTGTGTGGTCAGTCCGGAGTTCCTGCCAAATCTCTAGAGAGAGCATCAAGACCAGGCCCTGGACACTCTGATAGGTGTTTGGAGATGGACTGGAGATGGGCCGGAATCTCCGGTGTAGACCAGAGTTTTCGGTGTGCATACCAGAGTTTCTGATGTGGAAACTCCCCAACATGCAGAAAACGGTCAGAAATCAGTGGGCCTATAAATAGGGGACTTCATCCCCTACCTCTACCTGTGAGTTCCAGAAAGGAAGACCACCACCATTAGAGCCACCAAATCAACTAGATATCCACATCCAACCATCCAAAGTCGCTGAGCTTTGGAGGATCGAAGGAGGATGCCTTGATCTACAACTTCACCAAGAGAGATCTTCATTTCTCCCTCATTCACTTGAGGGCCCCTTGCTCTAGGGTTTCATTAGAAACCCTAAGCCATGATTTGGTTCTTACAAGCTTATCTTTGATTGTTGTGGCAACTTGCTTGGATTCGGGAGCCTCCAATTAAGTTGTGGATGTCTGCCTCGAACTTGTTGTATGGGTGCCGACTACCACCTTGAAGGTTGCCGATATAGTGAAAGCATGAATCGATCCCCTTGGGGTGAGGTTTGGCCGGAGAACAAGGGAGGCCTCTCATGGCGTTGGTGGTTTGATACCACCCCCTCTCCAAACGCATACGTACTTCCCCTCAAAATTAAGGAAGGAACTGCGGGAAATAATCCATGTGTCTTCGCGTGCTTCATTTCGGTTACTTCTATCCTTTACTGCACCCTTCTTATATCTTGCTCTTGCTTAGATAGTTGTGGTAGTGTGACATATAGGTAAATTCACCCTAGTTGCATATCTAGAGAATTTATCTTTTGTATCAAACCCTAAATTGAAAAACAGTAAAATTTGAAGTAGCACTTATTCACCCCCCCTCTAGGTGCCCATACGATCCTTTCAATTGGTATCAGAGCCTCGGCTCTTCATTCGGGCTTAACCGCCTAAGAGAATATGGGCAACCCAGAGGAAGGTGGAGAGGGCAAGGCGAGCACTTAGGTGACCATGGTAGATCTCAAGGAGTTGGAAACAAGTTTGAGCTCTACCTTGGGCAACAAAATCCAATAGTTGCATCAACTAGTTGAGCAACTTGTTAAGGAAAAGTTAGCCTCACCACCGCCCTCTCAAGAGGAAACACCTCTCAACCCTAAGGCAAATGCTCCGGCTAAGCCAACAGGTGAAGTAGTGGGGGACAAACATATTGAACTAACTCCTCCACCAAAAGGGTGATGGGAAGGAAGAGCACCATGTGGTTCCCGAAAGGTACTCTCCCGACCCTCTGATCCCTCATCCCCATATAAATAATAGAGGTGACCCACCTATGTTGGCTACACATTCTTTTGCTCAATGGCAAGTTTTGATGAAATCTCATGTGCGCAGCTCTTGCATTGACTTGTGGAACATTATTGAAGAATGACTTAAAATTGAGGATCCAACCAACTTGACAAGAAGAGAAGTGGTCAATAGTCAACTAAATTCCATTGCCTTGCACATGATTCAACTTGGGGTGGGACCAAAAGACTTTCCCCACATTGAGCACTTCAATACCACCAAGGAAGCTTGGTATGCTCTCATTGATTTATTTGTTGGAAATGAGAGCATGAGAAGAAATAGATATGATGCATTAAGCAATGAAGTCGAAGGCTTCTATACGAAGAATGGTGAGGATCATGAAGACATGTATCAAAGACTCAAATCCACTGCCACTGCCTTCACAAATGTTGGTGCCTCTCATGTTGATGATGCTTGGATAAAAAGGAAATATGTGAGTGCGCTCATGCTCTTCGAGCCCACTGACTTGAAGAGTCTCCAAGGAATACACAACTATCATCTCATGACCTCCAATGAAGTTATGCAAGAGATGTCCGCCTTCAAGGTTGCTGCCAAAAATGCCCGGGCTCGTGCCATTGGAATGAGCAGTGGTGTTAATCTTGCCTTGAAGGCCAAGGTTGTGGAATATGAAGAATAAGAAGGATGTGATGATGTGCTTAATATGAGCCACCCCGAATATGTCAAGGTTGCTCATGGAGAATACATGGCCTTCTATGCGAGAAACCTTTGGAAAGATCCAGCCAAGGCCAAGATGGAGATGCAACGAAGAAGAAACCCAAGTGGTAGAAAATAGAATGGTTCAAGATTGAGAACTTGCTTCAACTGTGGTGACCGCTATCATTTTGTTCCCGGATGTCCATATGAGAAGAGAGAAGACCATGGTGGTGCACTCATATTGAAGAAAAATCCAAAGGCCCCCTTCAAGAAGCCTTTCAACAAGAAGAATGCCACCAACAAGAAGTCCGGTGACATTGCATTGACAACACATGAAGATTTATCTTCCGATGATGAAGAGGAGGAGGAGGAAGAAGAAACGACGAATGGTGTGGCTGCCATTGCCGCTACCTCTACATCCACCTTCTCCCTCTTCGATTCCCCAAATGAGAACATCTCCAACAAGAATGTCACTTGCCTTATGTCAAGAGTATCGGAGGTATCATCATCTCCCCTATCCACCTCTATTATCAATGATGATTTGAATGATGATATAACTCTTGAGGTGAAGGAGGAATTAGTTGCTTTTGATGCTTATATGACTAACTTGCAAGGGGAGCACAAGAAGCATTTTTTAAATCTCTTGAACCAACTTGCTCACACATAAGAGCTTCTTGATGAGAGATGCAAACTTGGGAGAGAGCACCTACTTGAGATGGATGCTCTAACTAATGCTCTAGAAGAAGAGCAAGAGACTAGGGAGTCTCTTGAAGAAAAACTTGCAGGCCTCAATGAGGCAAATGATCAAATTGTAGCTAAACTCATTACGGAAAGTGATCATGCCATTGCTAAGTACAAAAAGGCTAAAAAGGACAAGATTGAGTTTGGGGTTGTTCATGACAAACTTGCCAAGGATTTTGAGAAACTTAACAAGGCTCACAAGGTCTTGGAGAGTGATCTCGTGACTCTCACAAAGTCTCGTGAACAACTTCAAACTCAATTGACTAATGTTGCTTCACCTAGTATTTTCATTCCCTCTAGTAGTATGAACATTCTTGAAGAAAATGCTAGGTTGAAGGGGGAGCTTGCAAAGGCCACCTTCCTAGAAGGAAACAAGTCAATTGATGACCTCTTGAGTAAGAAAAGGTCAAATAATGAGAACATATGTCTTGGCTACGTGTCCAAGGCCAAGAACAAGAACAACAAAAAGAAGAAGGCCAAGTCCACATAAGCAAAAGGCAAGACCATTATGGGTGGTAATACCACAAGTGGCAAAACTATGCCACAAGATGACTTTGCGGGAAGTGCTAACCCTCACTATATCTTTGATGAGTCCAAAATTGAAGCATATTTACCTTTTGTTTTTGCATAAATAGAGTAGGGATCTTTGTATTTCACCGCGTCTACGTGCGCTATTTTGTTCTTGTTTCAATAGGATCCCAAATCATGGAGTCGTATATGAACTTATCAATTAGAGCTATCATATTGTGTAACTATATGATATTTCTAAGTGATAAAATTCATTTTATGAATTTACCTTCGCACTTGGAAGAATACCAAGCAAGGAGGAGGCACTAGTACCGATAACAACCACTAGTATGTGTGGAGCCCGCCCGTACCGTCCGCCTGTACCAGGCGCCATTGTGACTGCCTCGTCAAATACTTTCTCCTCGCAAAGACGAGAGAGAGATCCGACATTCACAGCCACCAGAAACCACGAAAAACTACATCTGAGAGGGATCTGAAGGAGGAACTTGGCTGGGGCAAAATCCTTGCTGCTTCATAGATCATTGGAGGACAACGCATCATCCCCTTCATCATCAATCGCTGCATCTCCATTACCACCATTACCCCCATCTTTCATCTATTAGATCTCGTTGTAATTCCAGATTCAATTGTGGTTTGCATTAGATCTACTCCCGTACTTCTATCCATTCATTTGATTATGATGATGTTGTTGATTACTTCCATGAGTGAGTAGTTCCTTTGTTCTTGGGGAGATGGAGAAACCCTAGCACCATTATGAACTTGTAATAAAGATGATCTATTCTTGTGTCCATATGATTTGCTTGTCTGTGATATAATTATGATTTGTGTTTGATCCCTCTCTTTAGATGGTATGTGTAGTAGGCCGCATATCATTTTCCTTCGGGACTAAAGGGAGGGAGAAATCATTTGGACGTGTCTTGGAAGCGTACCCGGAATGCCCCATGATAGATTGGCGCCGGCTCGTAACCTACACGGTCAAAGGAGGATTAAAGAGGGACCCCCTAAGCTAATTACAATATCCACAGGGAAACCCTTAATTGCGGTGGTTTGTATGGGTGACTGCTCTCAGACATCACAGTGGTTATTTAGAGGTGACCTCACTCTTGGCTCAACAAAGTGGCTTCCTATGATCCTTGTAGTGAACATCTTATTATGGGGCTCTCTCCACACATACCATGACTCAAGGAGTATGTTATCTTGATTGCATATAACAATAATACTATGCTAGTGGTGTATCCTACATCCCCGAGAACGTTTTAGCACTATTGAGTTCAACCACACTTTCATACAAACTTGTTACTTGTTTTTTTACTTGTTTTAATTACTTTTCTGCAAACAACCATAAACCTTTCAAACACCTTATACTTGAGATCAAAGGAAGCTTATAAGTATCCTTTGGTAGATAGTAATGAGGGGAATAAAGACATTTACCAATACCTCTCTATGGGTTCAATATCTTTACTTTGAAACTAGCTACAATTGATTTGTGCACCGGCAGTCATCAAGCTATTTTCTAGCGCCGTTGCCGGGGAGCTAAGCGCTTTTGGTATTTGTTCTTAGTTACTTATTTTACTCATTGTTTTACTATAGTTGTTTATTAGTTTCAGGTGATACATTATGGGCGAGTACCAACATATAATATAGCTAGAGGCTGTAAGGAATTCCAGTCCGCCCATGGACGCCTATTTAAAATCCAATAACCCAAGAGGGTATGATATTAACCCCATGCTCTTGGATCTTTTGCATGCAAAGAAATTTGCAGGAGATGGTACGGAGGATCCGTATGAGCATGTGGGGTTCTTTGTAGATATTTGTGGGACTTTCCACCTCAATTTACAAACTGGGGACGAGGTTAAGTTTGCCCTCTTTGCTCAAACTCTCGTTGATGAGGCCCGTTCTGGGTACATCCAAAGTTTTGCAAAAATTACTAACTCTTGGGAGAGCCTAGCCTCTCTATTCTTAGTTGATTTCTTTCCCAGGACAAAAACTCTTGGCGCAAGGCGCATGATTACAAATTTTAAAGGAAAATCTAAATAAAGCTTGCATGAAGGGTATACAAGGTTTCGGGGATTACTTGATCGCTGTCCCCATCATAATTTCCCACCTTGGATGGTGATACACACCTTCTACGTAGGTTTGAATGATAATAACAGAAACGAACTTGATTCCCTTACCAATGGGTCGTTCACCGACTTTAGTGTTGAAAGGGCATGTAATTTTATAGACATGGTGAATAGGATAGAGAAATCCTATTGTGAGGCAGAGTTCAATAAGGAGAATCCCATAGAGTACAATTGCTTAAAAAGATTTCTAGCTTCGGGAAAAGTAGAAAAATTGCTTGGAAATTTTAATCTTAACCATCACATGATTATTCAAATTATTAGATCTTATGCTGACTACCTGCAGATTCCAAAAGATTGGGAATGCTATACACCACATGTGGAAGAAAAACCCTCTAAAGCTTGCCAAAGTGATAAATATTCAAAAATGCAAAATAAAATGTTACCCAAGGAAGAAACTATTTTAACTAAAGTAATGGATATCAAGGGTGAAGGGAATAGAATAATAGGAAGGTTAACTAGGGACTTGAGAGCCATTAAAGAAAATATTAGGATAGTAAAATAACTACTGGAACCTGAATTGTTCAAGGAAGAAGTGATAATGGTAAGTAAAGAATTATCCGAAATGATAGGAGGCAAGTTTGATGGTAAGAATAGAAGTCAACAGAAAATTCTTTTTTTAGGAGGGATTACTTATGCATGATTCTGTGACTTAAGTTCTTCCATACATATTCTGCCTTATACAATTTATGAAGAATTGTGTGATCATCTTGATGAATCTTACCTTGAGCCATTAGAAGCTACTTTTATGTTTTCTAATCGAACTTTGCATCCTACCCGTGGGATACTCCGCAATGTTTGCATTTCTGTTGGGGCTTTTTGAATGGTTCCGTAGCAGAAAACAAAAAATTCCTACGTTGGAACCTCCTAACACCCAAGATCTATCTATGTAGTAATGCGGTAACGACCGGAGAGTATAGAATACATACCCTTGTAGACCGTACATGGTTAACGTTCCGAGGGGAACGTGGTTGAAGTAGTCTAACTCGTAGCCGACCTCAAAGTCACGAAGATCCTCGTAGGTCACCCGTTGCTCCTTCTTCATCGTGCAGCAGCTCCGGCTCACGACATCCAAGGTGCCTCAAGTGAGGCCCCTCATGGTTTCGTACACATACGGTGTATGATGACGACCTCTGGCTCCTTGATCCCTGCCGAGAGTGCAGAAGTAGATCTCCGGCTTGGAATCCCTGCAGCGCAACGGCGTGCTATAGGTGCGGTGTCTCTTGCATGGACAATCCTTACTTGGGACCGTGCCGACACATAGAGACTAGAGAGAGGGAAGGAGAAAGTCAACCAAAGCACTTCTCCAAAAATTAGTGTGTCTAATCCCACCCATGAGAACCCCTTTATATAGGCAGAGTGGGGCGTGCCCTCTCCATTGAGTTAGCCATGTGGGACTAAAGGAACAAAAAGAAAATAGGAAAAATTGGCTTTAGCCGGATAGGCCTACTGGACACACCCGGGTGGGCTGACCCGAGGTGTCCTAGCAACCACAGCCCCAGCAAGGCGGCCTGAAGCAGTGGCGGCTGGGTGGGCCATATCTCGCGCCAGGCCCAGCTGCGCCCTGGCAGTCCGCGGCGACTGAGGCGGTGGGGAGGTGACCCGGGGTGGGCCGCTTCGGGTGGGCGCACGCGGCCCATCAAGCGCGCCGGCTCCTCGCGAGCTCCCCTGGGCCGGGTCAAGCTGGCCACGGGCTGCGCTGCCGTGCGTCGCCCCTGTGCGACGCCTTTTATCCGCTGCTCGCCCGCTAGTGTAGCCCAGCTGCGTGCCGCCCCTTCCGGGGGCTATTATCTGCCACACATGTGGGCTTTCAGCTGTTTTTCCTTTTCCATTTTCTGCAGCTTTTCTTCTAGGCTATTTCCCTCCTAGGATTTGGCCTAATATGAAAGTTGCTTTTATAAATCTTAATTTAAATATTATTTAGAATATATTAATTCATAATTAACATATAATAAATGTATATTTAATTCCCATTTATTTGAAAACACTTTTCTAGTCTTTTCCTTTCTTCCTTTCTCCGAACAACTTCGGATATTTCCACGGAATAATTCTGTCTTTCTCTTTCTCCACTATGATTCCAACTTACAGAAGATGTCTAGCTCATCGTACCCTTAAGTGTATTTCCCCACGGCTCAGAAATGGCACATACATGATCTCCATCAATGATCAATAGCGGGACCGGGATTCCCATAATGACCCCTGTACATTCCACGATGATAATGTCGTTTGAACCGTATATAGTCGTTTCCCATTCCCTTTCCCACTTGATACCTAGTTCATCCGAGATTTTATCTACAATATCTCCATACCTTCGTTCGATCTCGTTACCGATGAACTTGTTTTCTCGTTTCCGTGTCGTTGCATTCCGTGACCCATTCACACGCTTGCAAGCTTCATTAATGCAATGTCACCGAGATGGCCACATATGTATCTATCTATTACATGGATTAACAAATCCTGGTCTCGATATGTACTCCTCTATGCGCCCTTTTAGGAAACCTGAGTAGCACCTTTTTGATCACCCAGTCACGGTATGATACTTGATAACCATCTAAGCTCCCTCCAGAACGGTGATTTACATTATCTCACAGTCTAAGGACAGGTTGCAAGGTTTCCTTAGTTTTATCATTAATGGTGAACTTTGTAACTAGATCTCATTAAGATACAACTGGTTGGGTTGTTTGTCTATCACATCATTCAAATAATGACGTGACCTCATTGTCAATTGGCATAAATGCCCATGATCTCAAAACCCTAGATCATCCTCATGGCCTATGAACTAGTTCGCTAGAGGCAACTAGAGACTTGGTTTGTTTACATACCACACGTGTATTAACGTTTCGTATTAATATAGTTATAGCATATTATGAAATTATTATAAACTAATTGATATATGACAATAAAAACCTACTTATTATTTGCCTCTAGGGCATATCTCCTTCAGTCTCCCACTTGCACAAGAGTACAAATAATCTAGCTCGCATTTTACTCATCATAAACCATATAACATATGAGTTTATAGATCATGCATGCTCACGGGAAACGTCCTGTCCATGTTCTATTTTACCAGATCATTATGTCTTTGCAAATCGTTAATGTCTTCCTAACTTTGACATTCATAGCATTACCTCATAATGGGTTGAAGTATTCGTTTGGCGACAAAGTGAGACTTTGTTTCTAGTGTTTTTAATGACGGTCATTTTTAGTGTTGTCATCTAAACTTTGAAACACATTTTGTAATCCTTTGTGTATATACGGCAGTTATGGTAGCAGAACGAGGCCGGTTTTCAGTAGCCTACAGTGACTTTAGATCAACCTTGAGAGATTTTTCATGGGCACTGTGACCTAGGACACATCATTCTACGTTAAAGACGAACTAGTCCCGCCATAACAATATATATCATATCAGATGGAGCCTTTATACTTCTATATCTATGTAGATCCCAGTGCATGAAATGTAACTATGCCACTTACTTTGCTTCTTGCCATTTAAGTACAAACTTAATTCTGGTTCGGTGATTAACTCAGGAATCACTTCAAGACATGTTCTTACAGCTAAGAGTTTATCCTTCCAACCATATCCTCGGGTCACATTACATCGAGCATACAACATGGTTGTATGGAAGAACCTATGGCTGAGGCATAGGAGATGCAACACATCTCTTTCTTTCTTTTAACCATAGTTGTAATACTAACTCAATGCTTCATATTGTAAGAACTTCTTTCTTACCTTGTTCCATTCTGAGCTTCTTCAGAATCTTGTCTAGGAGATTCTGAACATCTTCAGAATCAAGTCCAAGAAGCATTCGACATTCAATGTTTATTAAACTCACCAATCTATCTCGATAGATCTCATTGTTTAATAACTTTCAACTTCATCCTTATTTATCTACTTAAATGTTATTAACACCAATCACATCATTCATATATGTCGTTCACATATCCTAGAATGATTTCACGCTCCCACTCAAATATGGCATCCATATTCGAGATCGAGGGGATTTTCTTTGCTCCCACTCAAAATATGTCAGCTACATATTATGATTTAGCCAAGCTGATTTGCTCCCACTCAAAACTAGATCCTCTCGATAATCTTGGATATTCCAAAAATTCCTTGATCACCATCAAATCGAGAATTCCACTAACGAGATTTCAATGACCATTTATTTCTCGCACTTAGGTCCATCACGCTTCTTTCTATTTCGTAGGTATGTCTTGTTCAAAACATGACAAGTGAATCAACAATATAATTCTACAAATATATATTTTAATTCTACTTTCTTTAGTAAAAGTATTTGCTGAAACTTTTATGATCATTATCATTAGTTTCTCCTCTATTTGTAGAGTTCGGTTTCACAAAAAAATTCCGCTGTGCCACTCAACAATTCGGAGGCAAGGTTAAATACCTTGTTTTGATCTTTTACTTTCTTCCACCTGTATCTTCATCAAGACACGTCAACTTTGGACAACAGCAGGTTTGCCCCTTTTTGGAAGATCCATTCATAGCTTCCTAAGAATGCTCTACAAGGACTTGTTTATTCGCCATGATTTTGACTTATCGAAATTTTCAGAAACTCGAACGTGCCATAACTCTTATGGCGTTTCCACGAATCTTTAGATGTTCCTTTGTATTTCAAATGGGTGTTTGCTTATTTTGATCTCTAACTCTAAATGATAACTATAACCCTGATAAGAGATAATATTACATCATATGTATCCAATAGGAAATGATTATGATGTTCAGACATTTCAACACAGTTTGAAATTGTCCAATTATCATAATTTTTGAAATAACTCTCACAAGTCCTTTTATGCTAAAATTAACTTAAATACTTTAGTCATGTCAATCAAATCGAAGAGACTTTATATTTCTGTTCAATATCCCTCTTTATTGTGAACTCACTTGAACAATTCAAATCGTTTCAAACTTATGTTTTATTAAGTAAATACGTTTATTCACTTAAGTACGTAATTAACTAATGATTTCCACTACTTGTTGAAAATACGATACATCACTATGTATAAGATTCAACATTTCTTTGCATATCACCGTTTTACCAGAATGCGGAGTTTTAGTCATTCTGCCCAAGAGGCATGGTTTTGCAAAGTCTCTAGATTAAGAATCTAGGACCTCGATCTTCATTTAGAATGAAGAACATGCAGTAACCAAAATGACTTAAACTATAGTGTCATGTCATTACTAAACCTTGCATATATTTTAGCATTCTAATCCTTTATAAATGTTTAAACTATTATCATTAACATAGTGATGAGAATAACTCATTTATAATCGTAATATGACCATAAAGGTTTTATTCATAAGAACAGTACAACTGGCTTGTAACTTATTCATATGAACAATCGTCTCGCCAAAAGCAAGGCACACAAACAAGGATTACAAAATTATTTTCAAGTTCAATGATCCAAATGATAAACCTTTGAGGAAAGGGGTGATGTCGGCCATCCACTGTTTTGCTTGCCATCATCATGCCACATTGTCTCAATTCCAGCAATTCTCAAGCAGACTATCCTGTTTTCACAAAATGGGACAAGTATCCAATACTTATATAAACTACGAGTTTTGCAAGAATTACATTTATAACTTGTATATCTTACATATACCCTTTCATCCATGACATCCATTACAATCAAGCCCTTCTAAGAGTTCATAAATCTAATGCAAGAATTCTAAGTGTTTTTCCAAATATTCTCTTTTTCATACATCATGGAATAAAACTCATCCAACGGCTCATACTTTATGTGCCTGATCTTGTAGAATAGAAGATTGTAATCCAACTCTCCATTGAATGGAGAATGCTTTACTGGATGATTATGGAGAACACACAAACATGGTGGAGTCATAGGATTATCTCCTAATGGTCATTGTATCAAGAAGAGAAGATCACCTTTTACGAGGATATCCCTCAAGCGTGGGTATTAATCTATGAAGTTGGACCCTTTTGCTAAGTTCCATATCAAGCAATATATTTGCCATGGTCGCAAAGGACCTCAATGGGATAGGCCATGATCTACTAAGATATTTTCAAATAGACATCTAGACTAAGTTTATAATATGAGTCCAATTTATGATTGATCTCCCACTAAAATTGTCATCGCTTGGACGATTTTAGTGACTACATGATCCCAATCCTCTGCACCTCCCCGATCATCCCGACCATTAGTGCAGCATCAAAGATAGACATTCCCTAATGCCAATCACATCATCCATGTGACTCATGCTTTATCTTTCGATCTCTTGTGTTCTGAGGACATGTCTACACATGATAGGCTCGCCAAATCTAACTTGTGTGTATTCGCTGTGCAACATGGCTTACACCCACTGTATGCGGACATAGATATGTCTAGCCCCCGATCGTCACCGCCAGCTTCATAATGAAGAACTTTCTTGGTGGTGCACACACAAGGGGAACACGATCATTGGAATTAAATAGGGATTATCTTATTTTCTACCCTTGAGTATCTAATACTAGCACAAAATAAGATGTAAAACAGGTATCAACATCATATGTATATTGTGATATGATATGGTCCTTCTTCTTGCGCCTTGATCTCCATCGAGCGCTCCGGCATGATCTCCATCTTGCCCTTGGTTTGATGCCAAGTCCACATCGCCACCACCCGGTCGTCCATCGGAACGATGGCTATTACTACTTAACTTAGTAACAGAAAAGTAACTTAATTTACCTTCGTAACGACTAATACCATATCATAATCACATGCCCTCCTACAAAATAAAGTTAGACGCCTCTACTTTATCTATTGCAAGTTTTACGTGGTTGTTAGATCTTTCACAATAGAACCGTTTCTAAACTATGAACTTTCCAACCATAACATGGATCCAACTGTTGTCTCTACTACACCCTTTCGGGGCTCTCCGTTGTAAATGCTATATTAACTATTGAATGAGAGAGAGACACCTGCTAGCCACTTAATACAGAACAATCCGAATATCGAGCATGGAACCAGTATCGCGTACGAATACGTGTAAGGTCGGCCCGAGCTGCTTCATCAAACAATGCCGCAATATAAACAAGTACACGTTAGAGGGTAACAACTAAGGTATCAATGTTTGAACAATACTTGTGCGTACTAGCCGTATAACACTCCTACGCATAGGTCGACTCTGATACCACTGAATTGTTCCGTAGCAGAAACAAAAAAATTCCTACGTTGGAACCTCCTAACGCCCAAGATCTATCTATGTAGTAATGCTGTAATGACCGGAGCGTATAGAATACATACCCTTGTAGACCGTACGCGGTTAAAGTTCCGAGGGGAACGTTGTTGAAGTAGTTGAACTCGTAGCCGACCTCAAGGTCGTGAAGCTCCTCGCAGGTCATCCTTTCTCCTTCTTCATCGTGCAGCAGCTCCAGCTCACGACATCCAAGGTGCCTCAAGTGAGGCCCCTCACCGTTTCGTACACATACGGTGTATGATGACAACCTCTAGCTCCTTGATCCCTGCCGGGAGTGCGGAAGTAGATCTCCGGCTTAGAATCCCTGCAACGCAATGGCGTACTGCAGGTATGGTGTCTCTTGCACGAACAATCCTTACTTGAGACCGTGCCGATGCATGGATACTAGAGAGAGAGGGAAGGAGAAAGTCAACCAAAGGACTTCTCCAAAAATTGGTGTGTCTAATCCCACCCATGGGCACCCCTTTATATAGGCGGAAGGGGACGTTCCCTCTCCATTGGGTTAGCCATGTAGGACTAAAGGAACCAAAAAGAAAATAGGAAAAATTGGCTTCAGCCAGATGGGCCTACTAGACACCCTCGGGTGGGCCGACCGAGGTGGCCCAGCAACCATAGCCCCAACGAGATGGCCTGAAGCAACAGCGGCTGGGTGGGCAGTGTCTCATGCCAGGCCCAGTTGCGCCCTGGCAGCCCGCAACGGCTGAGGCGCTGGGGAGGCGATCCGGGGTGGGCCTCTTCGGGCGGGCGCACGCGTCCCAGCAAGCGTGTCGGCTCCCCGTGAGCTCCCCTATGCCGGGTCAAGTTGGTCGTGCGCTGCGCTGCCGTGCGGCGCCCCTATGCGGCGCCTTTTATTCACTTCTCGCCCGCCAGTGCAGCCCAGCTACGTGTCGACCCGTGTGGCGGCTATTATCTGCCGCCCACGTGGGCTTTCAGCTGTTTTTCCTTTTCCATTTTCTGCAGCTTTTCTTTTAGGTTATTTCCCTCCAGGGATTTGGCCTAATATGAAAGTTGCTTTTATAAATATTAATTTAAATATTATTTAGAATATATTAATTCATAATTAACATATAATAAATGTATATTTAAACTCCCATTTATTTGAAAACACTTTTTCGGTCTTTTCCTTTATTCTTTCTCCGAACAACTTCGGATCTTTGCTCGGAACAATTCCGGCTTTCTCTTTCTCTACTACGATTCCAACTTACGGAATATCTCTAGCTCATCGTACCCTTAAGTGTATTTCCCCACAGCTCGAGAATGGCATAGAAATGATCTCCATCAATGATCAATAGCGGGACCGGGATGCCCATAATGACCCCTATACATTCCACGATGATAATATCGTTTGAACCGTAAATAGTCGTTTCCCATTCCCTTTGCCACTTGATACCTAGGTCATCTGAGAATTAATCTACGGTATATTCATACCTTCGTTCGATCTCGTTACCGATGAACTTGCTTTCTCGTTTCCGTGTCGTTGCATTTCGTGACCCAGTCACACGCTTGCAAGCTTTGTTAATGCAACGTCACCAAGATGGCCACATATGTATTTATCCGTTACATGGATTGACAAATCATGGTCTCGATATGTACTCCTCTATGCACACCTTTGGGAAACCTGAGTAGCACCTTTTTGACCACCCAGTCACGGTATGATACTTGATAACCATCTAAGCTCCCTCCAAAATGGTGATTTGCATTATCTCAGAGTCTAAGGACAGTTTGCAAGGTTTCCTTAGTTTTATCATTAATGGTGAACTTTGTAACTAGATCTCATTAAGATACAACTCGTTGGGTTGTTTGTCTATCACATCATTCAACTAATGACGTGACCTCATTGTCAATTGGCATAAATGCTCATGATCTCGAAACCCTAGATCATCCTCATGACCAATGAACTAGTTCGCTAGAGGCAACTAGAGACTTGGTTTGTTTACATACCACACGTGTATTAACATTTCGTATTAATACAGTTATAGCACATTATGAAATTATTATAAACTAATTGATATATGACAATAAAAACCTATTTATTATTTGCCTCTAGGGCATATCTCCTTCAGTCTCCCACTTCACTAGAGTACAAATAATCTAGCTCACATTTTACTCATCATAAACCATATAACATATGAGTTTATAGATCATGCATGCTCATGAGAAACGTCCTGTCCATGTTCTGTTTTACCAGATCATTATGTCTTTATAAATCGTTAATGTCTTCCTAACTTTGGCATTCATACCATTATCTCATAATGGGTTGAAGTATTCGTTTGGCGATAAAGTGAGACTTTGTTTCTAGTGTTTGTAATGACGATCATTTTCACTGTTGTCATCTAAACTTCGAAACACATATTGCAATCCTTTGTGTATATACGACAGTTATGGCAGCAGAACGAGGCAGGTTTCTAGGAGCCTACAATGAGTTTAGATCAACCTCGAGGTCTTTTTCATGGGCACTGTGCCCTGGGACATATCATTATACATTAAAGATGAACTAGTCCCGCCATAACAATATATATCACATCAGATGGAGCCTTTATACTTCTATATCTATGTAGATCCTAGTGCATGAAATGCAACTATGCCACTTACTTTGCTTCTTTCCATTTAAGTACAAACTTAATTCTAGTTCAGTGATTAACTCAGGAATCACTTCAAGACACGTTCTTACAGTTAAGAGCTTATCCTTCCAACCATATCCTCGGGTCACATTACATCGAGCATACAACATGGTTGTATGGAAGAACCTATGGCCGAGGCATAGGAGATGCAACTCATCTCTTTCTTTTTTTAACCATAGTTGTAATACTAACTCAATGCTTCATATTGTAAGAACTTCTTTCTTACCTGGTTCCATTCTGAGCTTCTTCAGAATCGTGTCTAGGACATTATGAACATCTTCAGAATCAAGTCCAAGAAGCATTCGACATTCAATGTTTATTGAACTCACCAATCTATCTCGATAGATCTCATTGTTTAATAACTTTCAATTTCATCCTTATTTATCTACTTAAATGTTATTAACACAAATCACATCATTCATATATCTCAATAGGTCTCAGGTATGAATTCTTAGACAAGCAAAGTAAATTCCTAGTGATTTTAGATGATAAGCTCTCTTTAGAGGAAAACACGAAATTGTTAGAGGTACTTGTCAAATAGCGCGAAACTTTTGGATACACTCTTAATGACATAAAAGGTATACATCCCACCATAGTAACTCATAAGATATCTATGGTTGAAGATGCTAAACCATTTGTTGATAATCAAAAAAGGTTGAATCCTAAAATGAAAGAGGTAGTAAGAAAGGAAGTTATAGGTATATTGGATAGCGGTATTATCTACCCAATTTTGACAGTAAATGGGTGAACCCAAATCATTGCATACCTAGGGAAGGATGTATAACAATAATTAATAATGATAAGGATGAATTAATCCCAGCTAGAATGATAGTAGGATATAGAATGTGTATTGACTTTAGGAAGTTGAACAAAGGAACCATACAAATTCATAAGCAACTACCCCTCATTAATGATATTATGGAAAGGATGTCCGCTAATTCTTAGTTTTGTTTCCTTGATGGATATTCTGGATATTCTCAAATAGCTATCCAGCCCGAAGATCAAGAAAAAACTACTTTCACCTATCCCTATGGAACCTATGCTTATTGATTGATGCCTTTTGGTTTGTATAATGCAGCTGCTACTTTTCAAGAGTGTGTTCTAAAAAAATTCAATAGTTTTGTGGAAAGTTTCATGGAGGTCCTTATGGATAATTTTGTTGTTTATGGAACTACTTTTGAGCAATGTCTTTATAATCTTAATAGAGTTCTGTAGCGGTGTAAACAAACCAAGATGGTTCTAAATTGGGAGCATTGTCGCTTCATGGTAAGGGAAGGTATAGTTTTCGGGCATAAGGTTTTTGAAAAGAATATTAAGATTGATAATTCGAATTTAGCTACCTTAGAAATGCTGCCGATTCCACAAGATATAAAAGGAGTAAAGACTTCCTTGGACATGTTGGTTTCTATAGACACTTTATTAAAGATTTTGCTAAAATAGCTACCCATTTAACTCGTCTCTTAGATAAAGATGCCCTTTTTACTTTTGATAGAGATTGCCATGATTCATTTCATTCATTCATTCCAAGCACACCATACAAACAGACACCACAACTACAGAAGCAGATGGTTTTAAGAACCATTCTATGAAGCTACGATACAATGGGACCGGATACAATTCACACCTACGATAGTGCTTAGGTGCGACTACTAATCATCAGAACTGTCGGGCTCCTCATCATTAATGAAGTCGGTGTCATCCTCGTCATTGTGAAACTCTGTGGCGACATCCTCCAGATAGTCATCATCATCACTGAGGTAGGAGTAGTGATCCCCACGAATATCTTCACCTTCCTCTTCCTCCCTGTCCTCAAGCTGGATCTCCTGGTCATGGATGGTCCCCTCAAGAGTGGCTACCTTCTGTAGAAGACGAGCGATGATGTGATCCTTCTTGTCGTGCTGGCGACGAAGTGACTGGCGCTCCTTGGCGAGGATGGCGAGAGTCTGGTCCTTCTTGACGGTAATAGCGTGGTTCTGGTTGGCGTAGGCACGGGCGTTGTCCAATTCCTTCTAAGTCTCGTGCAGCATTAAGTCCAGGCGATCCCCGTGGTGCTTCAGTTCCAGATGTGATGGCATGGCCAAGGGCTGTCATGTGGAGTCACGTCTAGCATAGTGAGCGAAGCGGGTGCCAGCGATCTGATTGATGTTCTGTGCACACAAACGAGCAAGTGCCTCCTGCATAGCTCTAGCGAGCCCATCTAACCAGTTGTTCTCCCTCAAGCTAAACTCGATCTTCTCCAAAAGAGGTGGCTCCATTTTCCTCAGATATCGATAGCGATCAACCACTATAGTTCCCCTCCGGATTGGTCATTGAGCCGAGCTCCGAAGAACTCCGGGTGCGGGCGTCCAAGGTACTCAGCGAGTTGTCCCAGATCCTTCTCAAAGATGAACTCCCCTCCATTGCCCAACTGGTAGAACTTGCTGTATTTCACCTCCATCTATAAGCAATTAGGATGAGTAAGTTAGTGAGATGATCAAGTGTGTCAATTTTTATGTAGTATTGCAAGAACTTGGAGGAACAAGTGAACTCTTTTTGAAAGAATCTCAAGGATAAGAGTGAGAATAGGTTTTCGTAAATACTTATTTTGTTTGATTTGGAAACTAAGTTTTCCAGACGTCCATTCTAACTAGGCTCTCCTATGGTCAGGATGGCTCTGATACAACTTGTAAACACCCGGATTTTTAAGTCCAGATGCCTGTTATGCCGTACATTGCAATCCCAGGATTACCATTTTTGCGAGACATAACAGAATTGGTACCACGGTACATCATCGATTACAAACCATAATAATCATACAAATATAGGATCTCAGGATCCAGTCTTAATACAAATCAAAGCAGCGGAAAGTAAACGTAGTAGGGGCTCCATCTTCATTGTCACAGGCAATAATGACGATGGGAGATGATCCTAGTTATCATAGACCTCCTGCTGTCCATCTTCCATGTAGTCTTCCTCGTAGTCTGGCCATGGGAATAGCCAGGGACAAAGCCATGAGTACTCTTTAAGTACTCGCAAACTATCACTAACACAAGTAAGGTAATACTAGTAGAATTCGTAAGCTCTAGTCTTTTTTGCAATAAGCCATTTTATTTCATAAGTACTTCATAGTAAGACTATTTTAGTTCTCTAGATTACTTAAGAGGGAACCTAGTTTTCATGTCCACAACTTTGTTGTGGTCAAGTCAAAGTCATCTTTCAAGTCACAAGTCATTTTGAAAACATCTGACAACAGAACAGTATGGCCACTCCAATTGTCCATAACTGTAGACATGGCTATTCGAGTAGTTTTACACTCTGTAGAGGTGGTACACTTTCACCACAAAATTTGATACATCCGTCAGGGATAACCCTAAATCATCATACTTGGTATGCGGATAATCAATCCTAACCTTTCAATTACACTCCCTAGTATAGGCACCTCCCCTATGAGTTTGGCCTCCCAGCCATGGCTAACTGCCATCCCGGGAACTGCATAGGTGGACATTCACACTCACGAGGTAGCCTCAGATCAACCTCTTTCCGCGAGGGAACCCATACTAAAACATATAAACTTCTAGTTAAGCCCTACCCAACTCAGGTATTGTGGATGTACGGTAAAATTGCAAAGGTATCGCATCCGAACCCAACCATTAGTTTTTATCAAAGTCAAAGCATATGTTTCATTCAGTAACATCTCCAACTCATTGTGTCTCATGACACATGTCAAAAATTTCAATAAAATGACTCATCAGTCCAAGGTTTTCATAATCATTTTCTCCAAGTGTTCCCATCTAAAGTGATCCATATTAGCTTAGCACTAGCATCTATTCATGAGGGTATCACTATTGATAGGGGCTAATCCAGTGTAACTATCAACCTAGTTCTATGCTATTTATAGCATCTATCCTAGTTTTACACTAATCACCAATTAATTAACTAGTTGAGAAACCATGGTAAAGGAAAAGTAAAACTTGTATGTAAAACTGGGAATTGGTAAAGCTGCATCTCAAGAATGCATAGGGTATCTGCACAAGTCAGCTGGCATAGCTAAGCTTGCATGGATAGCTTGTATAGTGGGCTTGCATAGTTTAGCTTGCCTTGAGTAGTGCAGTTGTTGAAGTTCTCTTCCTCTTCCTCGAAGTACTCCTCCTTGTTGTACCCCGGGTCGGTACTAGCGTCTATAAATACATAAAATGTACACAATCACCAAACAATACTTAACTACTTCTATTTAGCACACATGTGCTCACACTAGATGATCTAGCATCATCTCAATCATCACATGGTATATTTACACATTCTTATTTATCTTATTTTGGAAAAGTAATTTCTACTCATTGAAAAAGTACTTAAGATTTAATATCCTCTAATTAGAATATGGGATCATGTTGACACATGTCATCACCACATAATCCAATACTTGAGAATGTGATTTAAAGTGGTGGTCACATATTACAAAATTTAATATTGCTATTTAATAATATTAAAGTGACTACAGATGCCTATATAGCATTCTTTTAATACTAGTCCATCATTAATGTATGTAAAGCTAAATCTTTTTTACATATTCAGATAGAGCATGGAAAATGTGATTTTTGAGAATTGGAATCAACTCAAAAGCATTTATGGTTAATTTTATAAAAATGGTTGAAGTTGGAAAAGTCTCTGCCTTGTTATTTTTACTATAGGTGATCTATAATTTCAAATGGTTTGAATCCAATGGGAGTGTGTAGACATTTGCAGTACCTTTCTAGAAAAATTGGAATCATGAAATTTGGTTTGGTACATCTCTTTGAATTTAATTTTGGAACTACTAACAAAATAGGATTTTAAACTAAATGGAAAATCTCCATTTGAATCTGTGGGCTATGAGCGGGAACGAACATGGGCCGGCCCAATTGCATAGCGCACGCAGCGGGCTGCTGACAGGCTGGTCCCATGCACCAGCGGCTCTATCTAAACAAAATGGTATCTATGAGTCTAGGCCATACGATTAGAGATCGAATCGACGGCTGAGCGTCGTCGTCTTCGTTGAACGGCGCGCGAGGGATTCAAAATCTAGCGGCACGGTGGGGGGTTGTCAGAGGCTTACTAGGGCTCCAGCTAGGTCCAGCGATAGGGGCGAACGGGCTGGTAGACGATGGCGAGTCGATTGGTGGTCGTGGTGGCTCCTGGGGTGGCTCCAACCAACGACGCCCTTCCTTCACTACAGCGGCGGGCTCCGGTTGAATTCCGGCATTGCGGTGCTCGCCTTGCTCCGAGGAATGGCCTGGGATGTTTCTAAGGGAGAGGGGAGTCGAATGGTGTGCCTTTTGAGGCTGGGGAAGGGTCCTATTTATACACCGGCGATGGAGGCAGCGCGGCATCGCTCGGCTCGTCAGCGACGCTGCTACCGATTGCTATAGGCATGGAGGAGGGCATAGGTCGACATGGTGGACTGCAGCGATCGTCACACGTGTAGTGGCATGGTAAGGGGCGGGCTTAATCGGTCGGGCAACATCAGTGCTCTGTGCAGGTACTGAAGTGTTCGTCATCGCGTATGGTGGTCACAGGGCACGCGGCGACGAATGTTCGTGTCTGGGAGGTCGCTGGTGACGTGGCGAGTGCGGGTACGCGCTGAGAGAGTGAGGCGCGGCATGGCTGCGTGAGGCGGCTTCGGTGCTCTGGCGTGTGCTCGGCATGGCAGAGAAGTAAATTGGCGCGACTACTTTGGCTTCTCCACTGCTCGCCGTTGGTCGAGGGGTGGACAGAGGGGTGATGGTTTGAGTGGTTTTTTAAAATGGTGATCTAGGTACCTACACTTGATTCAATTTTGAATTGCCTCTCAAATAGATTTGAAATTGTTTTCTGTAAGTTTGTAAAGTTTGCTTGTGTTCATTTTCACTTAATCTAGCAAGGGGTGAAAAGAAATAGAATTGTTTCTGCTGAGAATCATTTAATAGAGATGGCCAAAGTGGGATAGTGGTTAATTTTGGCAAAAGTGACCATATGATCATATGCCTCATATTTAATTTTCTTTTTATTAGATTTTGTTGGGAATTGACCTAGATGATATTGTTTTCATCTTTAAACCAATCCTTATCATTTATAGCAATCAAACATGGGATAGCAAGCATTCATGCATTAATAATAAACACACCTGCATTCATATGGGTTTAAGAATAAAAGGTTTTTGTTAACCCTAAACTTGGGTGATTAGAACTTGATAATCTTGTTTAATATTTTTGAGATGTTACATAATCATAATGCAGCCTAGGTCTTGTAGTTAGGTTTCTACTGGCCTACACTAGTTAAAGACTCACAAATATGTTAGAAATTGTGATGCTTGTCAACGTATGAGTAATATAGGTAAAAGAAAAGAAATGAATATGAAATATAACTTAGTAATAGAGTTGTTTGATGTATGGGGAATGTACTTTATGGGACTATTTCTTCCCTCTAATGGTTATACTCATATTCTTGTTGTTGTTGATTATGTCACTAAATGGGTTGAAGCTATACCCACTTCTCATGCAGATGTAGCCACTTCCATTAAAATGGTCAAGGACATCATCTTTCCCAGGTTTGGAGTACCCTGATTTTTGATTACTGATGGTGGAACTAATTTTATGAAGGGAGCTTTTGACAAGATTCTTCAAAAAGATGGAGTAGACCATCGGGTAGCCTCACCTCACCACCCTCAAACCAGTGGACAAGTGGAATTATCTAACAGAGAAATCAAGGTCATACTTCAGAAGACGGTGAACAGGTCAAGAAAGGACTAGGCCTTGAAGCTTAATGATGCATTGTGGGCTTATCATACAACATTCAAGAATCCAATGGGAATGACTCCATACAAAATGGTTTACGGTAAAAATTGCCACCTTCCATTAGAACTTGAGCATAAGGCTCGGTAGGCTATCAAACCTATGAATTTTGACTTTAATACTGCAGGAGAAAAACGACTCTTGGATATTCATGCTTTAGATGAACTCAGGAATGAGGCTTATGAAAACACTATAATATTTAAAGAAAAGGTGAAGAAATGACAATGAAAAATTAGAGGGCAAGGGATTTAAAACTGGAGATAAATTTTTGCTTTACAACTCTAGGCTTAAGATTTTTGCAGGGAAATTGAAATGCAGGTGGGAAGCACCATATGCCGTTGAAGAAGCATTCCTTTAGGAGTATTAAGACTGAAAAATACTACGCCCTCTTCTTCATCCTGAATTGTTAATGGGCAGCAATTGAAGCATTATAGAGTTGGTGAGGTAAATGCATTGGAATTGATCTCTTTAGTCTCGACCGAAGAATTCAACAAGCAAAAGTTAGGTAACAAAGTTTTAATTACTTATTTCTGCTACATTGAAAACTTTTGTTTCGATTTTATCCTTTTCTTTGAACTTAGTCAGTTTTTCTGGTTTTTGTGAGCTATTTTTCGACCTGGTACGGGCGGATCATACAGTCAGACGCGCCCGTACCACTAGTCATTAAACGATTAGTGAAAGAGCGTTGTTTTTTGTTGATGCGGTACGGTCGGGCTATACGGGCATATGCACCCATATCAATGATCGTTATCAGCTCTATTCCCCCCGCGTCTATTCGATAATTATGATAAAAAAAGAAGAAAGGCGGTAAGAAGTCCGTATGGGAGCATGGTACGGGTGGAGCCCGCCCGTACCGCAACTCGCGACCAACTTTAACCCCTTTAACCTATTGATTTTGTCTTTTAGTTTGCACTTCTCTTATTTCTCATTCTCTTTCATCTTGTTTCAGATCTAGAACTCTCTTTTTGTTTTTTACAATGAAACCTCAGATCTCACTTGATTACTCAAGGTCCATGCAACCTTTCATATTCAGTAGATCTGGGCCAAGAAAGTGCACGTCTCTGAAGAATAAGCCAAGAAGGAGGGATCCGAAGGAGATACTTCATCCTCCTCGAACCGCGAGTCCGCAAGAGTGGTTCCACTCTCCAATTGGGAAGATATGTTCCCGTAGAAATTGATATGCTTAGACACGTGAAACAACGAAGGAACAAAGGAGAATCTCCACTCAACCCCTACAGGTATAACCTTCAAGGATCTTCTCTTAAATCCCCTCCAGAAACCTCTTCTAGAAAAAGGGAAAACCGAGATGAGATTTGAGAAAAGATCAAGAACCTTGAAAAGATTTTGAAAGCTTGTGTTGAAACCATTGGGGAAGGAGTTGACTCTTACTGGATGATGGGCAAAGATCTCGAAAAGAAGGTCGATGACATTGATGGTAGAGTACAACTCCTGACCAATATCATCATGGAGATGGCGGATGACAGGAGGACCTTAAACAAGGTAATCAAAGAATTGCATGTTGGCATCATAGAGATGTCCACTCTATTTGCGTGTATTGCTCAATCTTGCAGCCTCAAGGCGGATGAATAAGAGGAAAATGATGACTTCTTTACTCCCCAAAAGGAGTAAGTGATCGTAAGGAATTATTTGATCCACCCGGCTTGATTCCAAGCTTGGGGGGATCTGTGAGACCTTGCAATCTATCTTATAGTTTTTGCATGTTTAATATTCTGGACGCATGGTTAGGCTTTAAATTCTGAATTTGCATTAGTTGCATAAACTTCGAGCTCCCTTTTTTCAAGAGAAGATTTATATCCGTTGAGCTATGAGACTTTATGATAATTGAAGTTGTGTTTGATTCATGGTTATTATATTAGATGATTGAACTAGGTTGAGTGTTATGATACTTGTACAGCTGTCATGATTTTAGGGACTTCCACACCAACGAAAGTATTGATTAAGTTATGAGAAGAAGAATTCTGGTAGCATATTATAATTAAGAGTTTTTAAAAGCCATTGAAGTAGTGAGCATGATCAAATAGCTATGCTGAAATAAAAAGAGAAAAGGGAGCAAGTAAAAATATAGACATACAACTATAAAAACAAAAAGAAGAGAACATCTATCAAAAGAATCAAACATAGAAAAAAAAGAAAATGATCATGAATCTTCATTACTAAACTTAGTTATCTATATCTTTAAACTCTGTGATTATATGATATGTTGAATGATGGCTCTAAAATATAGCCATCTACGTCCATATTTAAACTGAATATTACTCGTATTTTTGATGAAATATCTCTCTAAACCCCGCCACTAATGCTAATATTCAGAGGGGTATGCAATCCTTTCTTTTATATTTTTCCTGCACAGATAATGTTGTTTAAAGGAGGGAATCACTACATTAAAGTCAAAGATACAAGATTTCCAACAACCAGAAGAAACTAGGAGCCGTAAAATGGAGGCAGACGCTTTAACGACCAACTATACGACCGGAGCAAAAATTTCGGACATATAGCTCTGGTCATATAGTTGGCGCCACCACCGTTAGGTCAAACAGAACAACTTTCGTGAAGGAACCCCTATATAAAGAAGCCTCAGGCGACGAGAAAACAAGCCAGACCTCGCCAAAAAGTCTCTGCCATAGATCACCAGCCGCCTCCAGATCTCCAAACCCTTCTCCATCTCCATAGCCATATTCCACCACTTGTAATAGTAGATCTTTGCTCTGATTGGCGACATTGTAAGACTATTTCTATCAATCTTATGATTTTTACAATGTTTGTGATTGTTGATCTCATCTCTATGTGTGAGTAATTTTCCTTGGGCTAAGGGCTTTGTCCTAGCCATGTAGCAATTGTGCATGTTATTTATCATAGATGGGATCGTGTATTAGTTTGTATGACATGATGATTATTGTATCCTCTCTTGCCTCAATCCAAGGACTTGTCAGGTACCCAAGACCCTGAGGGAGTATGAGTAATGACTGATCTGCAAGTTGGGAACCCCAGTGACAGAAGGGGTAGTACGGTTGTATGTGAGGGATTTGCTTGGGATTAACGGTGACATCACTATGCATATCATTACTTCTCTTTCTTCTATGGATGAGACTAGTAGGTTATTGCTATAAGCGGTTGCGGAGGCAATAGCAATTATGGATGCACTACCCACATATAATTTATCTTGCTCTAACAAGTACATGCATACTTTATTTTTATCTTTTATTCCCATCAGATGTTTTGCACAGCTACAGGTGAAACCGAACGCCCTAGGCCCTCTCTCTCCATCACCGACAACAACAAAAAGACGCAGCTATTGGTCTAGTAAAAACACAAAAAGAATTCAAAAACTCCTGAAGTTCCATTAAAGTAACTTCACTACGCATTCGCTTCCCGAGGATTCGATAACCTAGGTCTACAAGGGAAAAAGAAGCTATACTACATCCGTAATCTAGATCGAAGGTATCAACCCTTTTCCTGGCGCCGTTGCTGGGGAATCAATAGCTACCCTGGTGAGTTTATTAGGAACCTTACTAGTTTCAATTCTTGTTTTTAATTTTGTTAGGTTCCTTTGAGTCTTTATTTGATAAACCAAAAAAAATTAGCTAGCCTTTAAATTCTTGCTTTTACTATTATAATTCTTTGTTTAAGAAAACCCAAAAACACATGAAATATGGCTCAAAAGAAGCTTGGGTAGTTTGCTACTCCCAACAATGATTATTTGCGTACTCCTATTACTCAGCCAACAATTGTTGCTGATGACTATGAAATTAAGCCCCATTACTTAAGTTTGGTTCAACATAATCAATTTGGAGGCTCTGATGTTGAAGACGCATGTATGCACTTGAATACTTTCACTGAAATATGTTATATGATGCGTATTAAAGACGTTGACCCTGATGTGGTCAAATTGCATTTATTTCCTTTCTCTCTAAGAGGAAGAGCAAAAGAATGGTTGCTATCTTTGCCTAGAAATACTATTACATCATGGGTGGGATGTAATTCTTTATTTATGACTAAATTTTTCCCACCTGCAAAGACTATACAACTCCGATCTAATATTACTGGCTTTAGGCAGGAAGAGCGCGAGCCACTAGCGCTTGCATGGGAGAGGATGAAAGAGTGCTTAAGAAACTATCCTAGTCATGGGATGAAAGATTGGTTAATCCTCCATTTATTTTATAATGCTCTTAATCTTGTATCTAAGTCTATGCTTGATACTGAAGCTGGAGGAACATTTATGGGTAAACATATTACCGAAGCAAAGCAGCTGCTAGACAATATGCAAGACAACCATGACCAATGGCATGTGGAAAGATCAAACACGAAGAAGGTGAACTCTATTTCACCACAATAAAATGAAGAACTCAATGCCAAGTTGGATGAGCTCATACTAGCCATAAAAGTTAAGGAAAACCAGGCAAGAGGCACTCTTGAAACAAATTTTGAAAAATAGACTTCGTAGCTCGTAATGATTATAACCCTGCTTGGAAGAAGAGTTACAATCCTAACTTTCAGAAACATTATTCTAGTCCAGCAGGTAACTCCAATAATAATATGGGAACTAGTAATGGTAGTCTCCAAGAAACAGTTAAGTCTTTTATAGACTCACGAAATGAACAAAACCATATTCTTGTTAAAATATTGGAGAACCATGTGATACGTCCATTTTGCATCACTATTCTATATCATAATTTACTGTTATTCATCGATATTTTTCATATTAAGAGATGATACTTATGTTATTTCATCTATTTTTGCATGGTTGATGACTTTTGGAGGATGGATCGCTGAAGTCAGGATTCTGATGGAAAAAGCGCTATTTGGAGGCAAAAATCGCGAAGATCAAAAAATCCCGGAAAATATATGGAAAAATCTATTTTTCTAGAAGACGAAGGATGCCAGAAGGGGCAGCGGAGATGAGCCACAGGGGGGCCAGACCATTCCCTGGCGCGGGCCATCCTTGGCTGCACCACCAAGTGGTGTGGCCACCCTGGCCCACCTCTGGCTCTACTCTTTGGCATATATAATCCTCCCGAAACCCTAAGATTCGAGGAGCGACCACAGAAAGATTCCGCCGCCTCTGCGGGGCGGAAAACTGCAGAGAGAGAAAGAGCTCTCTAGCAGGCAGAAATCTGCCGGGGAAATTCCTTCCCGGAGAGGGGAGATTGTCGCCATCATAACCACCATCAAGCTGGACTTCATTGGGATCATCACCATCATCATCTCCACCAACACCATCATCACCAATTCATACCGCTGTAACAATTGGGTTGAATCTTGCATAGTTCTTAGGGGAAACTTTCCTGGTGTTGATTACTTGTTGTAGTTGATGCTATTGAGTGGAACCATTGAATTATCGTTCATGTTCAGATTGTTACTTATCATTATTCCATCTCTGATCTTGATCCATATGATGTCTTGTGAGTAGTTTGTTTAGTTCTTGAGGACATGGGAGAAGTCATGTTGTTAGTAGTGGAATTGTGTTGAGAAAGATTCAATGGTTTGATATTTAAGTTGTGGTGTTATTCTTCTAGTGGGGTCATGTGAACTTCGACTACATGGTACTTCACCTTTATGGGCCTAGGGGAATGCATTGTGTATTTGGCTACTAATCGCAGGGGTTGCCGGAGTGATAGAAACCTGAACCCCCATTAGGAAACCTTTGCACAAGGGAGTGTAGGATCTCAGAGTTTAAAGTTGTGGTTAGGTTTGTATCTTAATTACTTTCTTGTACTTGTGGATGCTTGCAAGGGGTATAATCACAAGTATGTATTAGTCCTAGGAAGGTCAGTACATTAGCATAGGTTCACCCACATAACACTTATCAAACTAAATAAGATTATTCAACTATATGAACCGAAAGCACTTGACAATATTCCCATGTGTCCTCGAGAACGTTTGGTCATCTTAAGTAATACAACCGGCTTATCCTTTGCTAAAAAAGGATTGGGCCACTTGCTGCAATTATTATCATTGTGTTTTATTTACTCGCACTTTATTTATCTGCATTATCAAAAATCTCTAAAAATCCGTCTGCTAAGGATTTACGGTGAATTCCTGCTCCAAGCCACTCATCAACACCTTCTGCTCCTTGTTGGGTTCGACACTCTTACTTATCGAAAATACTGCGATACACCCCCTATACTTGTGGGTCATCACCATGATGCCATGCTTGTTAAATTATCTAACCAAGCGGTTAGTTTGAGAAATGATTTGTAGGCCCTCCAAGAAAGAACGAGGATCGTTGAGGCACAACTAGATAAGATAATCGAGAGTCAAACTCTCATTCTAGCTAAATTTGCAGGTAAATCTAAGCCCAATCCTATTGAAGAACCCAAAATGATGAGGATCCAAAGGGAGGAGCCTGAAGAACTTGACTATAGTAATGCTCCTTCACCAAGCTACATCGTTGAAGATCTCGTAAAAAGGATCAACATCAAGATTCTGGTAAGTGAAGGTAGTGAGTAAGCTATGTACCAACACTTTGTAAATAAAGTAGCAATAAAGGTACGTGAGCTTGAGGAAGAATACAAGAAAATTGCTGAAAAATTACCTGTTAAACTAGATGACATATTTGAGCCTACTATTAAGATTAAAATTGGAACCAATGAGATAGCTGCACTTTGTCATTTAGGTGCAAGCGTCTCAACAATTCCAAAGAGTCTTTTTAACAAGTTAAATCTTGGCTCCTTTGAAATCACTGAATTAAAATTGCATCTAGTAGATTCTACCTACAAATAAGTTGTAGGAATTTAGGAGAACACTTTAGTATACATTAAAGGCTGTCCCGCTCTCATTGATTTTGTTATTGTTGACATGCCTGAAGATGCTACTGCTCCTATTATTTATATCATCCTTTCTTAAGAACCATTAAGGCTTTGATTAATCTACATGAAGGGAACGTGAAGCTGCAATTGCCTTCACGGGACCCTTTTGTTATTCATTTCCCCAGGAAGAAGAAAGCCAAGCATGATGAGAAGGAGGCCATCACTTTGAAGGCCAATTACTTTGGAGTGGGTGTTCCATTCATCTGACCCAAGTGAGTATTGTCAAGGTCAAGCTATTGACCATAAAAGAGCGCTCCATGGGAGGCAATCCATGTTAAATAAAGGTTTGATTTAAGTTTTTAGTTTTAGTTTTAGTTTATGTTTAATAAAGATTGCTAGAAAACTCCGTTTGAGGAGAAGAAGTTCGGTAGTACTTGAAACTCTGCTTCATTCATGCTATTGTTGGTCGATGATATTTACTGTCAATTTTCTGTCAAAAACAAGGTATATCACTAAGTTACAGGAAAATACATAGTTCTCGAAGAAACATAATTTTTTTTGATGAACGCAGAGAGTTTAATGACCAACTATAAGACAGGAATAAATATTCTGGCCATATAGTTCCGGTCGTATAGATATCTTTGCCATCAAAATTTTTTCTTTAATATGTACTGAGAGTTTATCGACCACCTATACGGCGGAAATGAAAATTCCGGCCGTATAGCTCCGTTCATATAGATATTAGTGCCTCCGTACAATTTATTTTCTATTGTTATGAGAGTTTAACGACCAACTATACGACGAGAATAAAAATTCCGGCTATATAGATCCGGTCGTATAGATATCGATGCCTTTGTATATTTTCTTTCACAGGGATAACCAGTTTAACGACCAACTATACGGCAGGAATATTTTGCTTCGGCCGTATAGTTGCATTCGTATAGTTGCGCCGCTAGGAAGAAACCCTAATATTTTGACAGAAGGCCAACCATACGGCTGAAACACATTGTTCCGACCGTATAGTTGCGCCCGTATAGTTGCATCCGACCACAAAAACACACGGGAAGGTACTTCCAACTCCAAAACTTCAATCCTTTTTCTTTCTTCTACCTCCAAACTCTCTCAAAACCTCAAGAGATCTTCATCTCTACTCAGTTTCGTTTGGTTTCCCTGCACACGAGTGATCTACGGTATGTTTCTCCTACGATCCTCCAATTACTTTTTGCAAATTCAACTTCGATCTATTGTCATTATCAATCTAGGGTGAGACCTACTATGAACCAATTGCCATGATTTTCTTGCCTAGATTATTATCTTGAGGAGATTCTTTAGTGTGTTTTGATGAGGAATATATTATACTTACTATCGTTGGATCAAAAGGTTTTATTTTTGCCTTTCTTCAATATTTTAGATGATGAACACAAGGAGCCAAACTCGTGCTCGTGCCGTCGCTAGTGCTTCTCGGGCTGCCGCTCAGGAACGCATGGGGATACGGTTCAGGGATGAGGCCCATCGTGATCGCTTCAAAAAGATCAAGAACCGCGAAGTGAAGGCCACCAAGTGGGCTTGCCCTATTATATTGAACCAACTCGGTATTTATGATGACTTTAATTTACTTTACAATAGAGCTGGCCTGCAAAACTTTGTGTACAATGATGTACCTACTTATCGCTGCTTAACCATTGAATTTCTAAGTTCGTCGCAAAGCACCGTTAAACAATGGCAAGGAGAGGACACTATTTCTTTCCGTCTGATGAACAACAACTACACCTTAACATTAGATGAATGGTGCGCATGTTTTAATTTGCCAAACAATGATATTCATGCCTTACGCGCATCCTTTACTGGCTTAGAACCTACCCCTGAACAATACTATAATGGAATGAGTTTCACTAGTAGAGTGAACAAGGGGAAGAATATTCAACATCCTACAATTCGCTATTTGTTCTATGTTATTGCTAACACCTTGTAGGCATGTAATGAGTTCACGAGACTCAACAAGGAGGACATCCTAGTCCTTGCAAAGGCTGCTTACATCAACTGCGGCTTGTCACTCAACTTGGGTGCCATCCTTCTGCGCTACTTGGAGCACCAAGCCTCCCAAAGCCAAGGACCAATCACAGGTGGAGGCGTCATCACCGTGCTTTCCACTGCCCTAGGCATCTACCTAGGTGAGCTGCAACCCGTGCTAGGTGAGACACGTGTTGGTTTCTCCACTTTGAGAGCCTGTGGAATGCTCACTAGGAGAGATGGTGTTTATTATCTGCATATTGTTGGAGTTGGGTGTCGCTATCCCGGTCCTATGCCTAATGGTCTTTTCTCTATCGAGGAAGGACATTTGCTATATTATTCGCAGGTTGAGCACCACCAACCCGAGGAGGAGATTCCGGAAGAGGATGAGGACCAAGAAGTTCCTTATCAAGAGGAGCAGCCACAAAAACGGTTCACCACATACCAAGATTTCCAAGGACTTGGAGGGACTGTGGAGAGGATGCATAGCCTCTCTTTGAACCTCCGAGAATCAACTAGTAACCTCTCAACTCAATTTGCGAACTGGAGTAACGACTTTTTCCCGCCCCCACAATGATTTGAAGGGCTTGCAAAAGCCTAATCTTGGGGAAGTTTCCTCATGTATTTTTATTTGGCGTTCATTTGCTTTTCTTTATTTAGAGGTTGCGTTTTTATTTGAGTTTATAAGAACTCGTGTTGGTTTCCCCAACACCTTATTTTTAGTTCTTTCTATTTGCTTTCAAAAATTTCTAGTCGAGCTTTGCCGCCAATTTTCTATTCTTTAAAGTCCCTCTCTTCAAAACCACAAAAAGATTTCTCCATTTCCTTATTTTCCCTATTTCTTTTCTTTACTCCTTGAGGTCTTCATATATTTGCAGGGACTTCGAGTTTCCAAGAAACAAATAAAAAGGAAGAGAGAAGTGGAACCAAACATGAGAGGTATGCCTTATGACTATCCACTTTTGAAGTTTGAGAAACCCATGCTAGTTAGTAGTAAATGTTGAGATATTATATTGGTGGAGTGAGTCTTTGTATTTTAGTAAGATTTTCGTTTGCATGGGTATTTAATTGGGTACGTTTTATTCCAGCTCTCGTAATTAACCAAGTCTTGCCTAAAAATTGCTAAACAATTATAATAAGGAAAAGTCTCACAATTGAATGCTTGGGTGTTGTAGTGCTTAGTATTGAAGGTTTATTTCTAGAGATACTCAACACCATTGAAAATGTTGATTGACTTAATAGCTCTCTTTGAAAGGATTTGTTCGATTGAATTAATGTTTAGTAGTTTTTGTGAGCATGCCAAGGTTTGACTTGTTAATCATAAGAATGATATAGCTTTATGCATGTCAAACTTCATGGGATGCCAACAAGTCCGCTGGCCTACGAACGATCTTCATGGAGGAAACTCCTAGATTTCGGCTATGAGTTGATTAAACACTTGTAGCAGCAATGCTATAGTGGGTAAGATTCTTGGCACTCCCGGGTAGCTGTAACCATGATGGAATCACTCCTCTGGATGTTATGAGAAATCATTATGCAAAAGGAACAAAACCTTAGTGATGCCACGAGTGTCCATCACAGCCCAATAAACTAATATTTTTTGGCATGCTCTCAATTACTTAAAAACTGAAATTATTCAAGGACAATGAATAGAAAAGTAGTGCTTGCAAAGTCTTGATTCATTGATGTGGGAGAATTGAGATGCTCTAGTGTATATGCTTTTCATGACAACTCTCACACTCTTAATTTACATGATTATACTTTACAGTTCCAAGGCAAGCCTATGAGTTGATTACCTGACATGGAATAAAGTTTACTCATTTGAATCATCCATATTGACAATAATTTTGCTACAATATAAGGATGCATGAAACTAGTATGATATGCTTGCCATTACTCTATCTATGCTAAAGTTTTTCAGATTTATGAAGTGGAGCAAACAGGAGACTACTAATCATGAGTAAGATTACCATCTCATTATTTCAGTTTAAATACGGAGTTCCTTTTTGATTTTGGTTTTATTGCTCGGGGACGATCAAGTTTAAGCTTGGGGAGGTTGATGGCTCTGAAATATAGCCATCTACGTCCACATTTAAACTGGATATTACTCGTATTTTTGGTGAAATATCTCTCTAAACCCTGCCACTAATGCTAATATTTAGAGGGGTATGCAATCCTTTCTTTTATATTTTCCTGTGCACATAATGTCGTTTAAAGGAGGGAATCACTACATTAAATTCAAAGATACAAGATTTCCAACAACTAGAAGAAACTAGGAGCCGTAAAACGGAGGCAGGCGCTTTAACGACCAACTATACGACCGGAGCAAAAATTCCGACCGTATAGCTCTGGTCGTATAATTGGCGCCGCCATCATTAGGTCAAACAGAACAACTTTTGTGAAGGGACCCCTATATAAAGAAGCCTCGGGCGATGAGAAAACAAGCCAGACCTCGCCAAAAAGTCTCTGCCATAGATCACCAGCCGCCTCCAGATCTCCAAACCCTTCTCCATCTCCATAGCCATATTCCACAACTTGCAATAGTAGATCTCTTCTTCGATTGGCGACATTGTAAGACTATTGCTATCAATCTTATGATTTTTACAATGTTTGTGATTGTTGATCTCATCTCTATGTGTGAGTAATTCTCCTTGGTCTAAGGGCTTCGGCCTAGCCATGTAGCAATTGTGCATGTTATTTATCATAGATGAGATCGTGTATTAGTTTGTATGACATGATGATTATTGTATCCTCTGTTGCCTCAATCCAAGGACTTGTCAGGTATCCAAGACCCCGAGGGTTGAGCCAGGTATAGGGAGTATGTGTAATGACTGATCTGCAGGTTGGGAACCCCAGTACAAAAGGGGTAGTGCGGTTGTATGTGAGGGCTTTGCTTGGTATTAACGGTGACATCACTATTTATATCATTAGTTCTCTTTCTTCTATGGATGACACTAGTAGGTTATTGCTATAAGCGGTTGCGGAGGCAATATAAATTATGGATGCACTGCCCACATATAATTTATCTTGCTCTAACAAGTACATGCATACTTTATTTCTATCTTTTATTCCCATCATATGTTTTGCACAACTACAGGTGAAACTGAACGCCCTAGGCCCTCTCTCTCCATCATCGACAACAACAAAAAGATGCATGCTATTGGTCCGGTAAAAACACAAAAATAATTATAAAACTCCCGAAGGTCCGTTAAAGTAACTTCACTAAGCATTCGCTTCCTGAGGATTCGATAACCTAGGTCTACTAGGGAAAAAGAAGTTATACTACATCCGTAATCCGAATCGAATGTGTCATTGAATCACTAGCAGCTTCTTATGATTTCATTAATACTAAGAAAGGTGTGTAAGCCTCTTAAGTTATGTAATGTGTAAGGGTATGGTAATACCCCCAAAGTATCTCTACATCCGATATTGTATTCCTATTTAAATTTCTACCTCATTTATTGTAACGACTCGTGCCTCATGAACGTGATGATCTTGTCCATAAGCTACCATCTTGCTCGGGGATGAGCAAGAGCCTAGCTTGTGGGATTTGATGAGTGCAAATTGAAGCATATTTACCTTTTGTTTTTGCGTAAATAGAGTAGGAATCTTTGTATTTCACCGCGTCTATGTGCACTATTTTGTTCTTGTTTCGACATGATCCCAAATCATGGAGTCATATATGAACATATCAATTAGAGCTGTCATATTGTGTAATTATATGATATTTCTACGTGATAAAAGTCATTTTATGAATTTACCTTTGCACCTGGAAGAATACCAAGCAAGGAGGAGGCACCAGTACCAATAACAACCACTCGTATGGGCGGAGCCCACCTGTATCGTTCACCCGTACCAGGCGCCATCGTGACCGCCTCGTCAAATACTTTCTACTGGCGAAGACAAGAGAGAGAGATCCGACATTCACAGCCACTAGAAATCACGAAAAACCACATCCGAGAGGGATCTGAAGGAGGAACTTGTCTGGGGAAAATCCCAGCTGCTTCACGGATCATTGGAGGACAACGCATCATCCCCTTCATCATCAATCACTGCATCTCCATTACCACCATTACCCCCATCTTTCATCTATTAGATCTCGTTGTAATTCCAGATTCAATTGTGGTTTGCATTAGATCTATTCCCGTACTTCTATCCATTCATTTGATTATGATGATGTTGTTGATTGCTTCCATGAGTGAGTAGTTCCTTTGTTCGTGGGGAGATGGAGAAACCCTAGTACCATTATGAACTTGTAATAAAGATGCTCTATTCTTGTGTCCATATAACTTGCTTGTCTATGATATAATTATGATTTGTGTTTGATCTATCTCTTTAGATGGTATGTGTAGTCGGCCGCATATCATTTTCCTTCAGGACTAAAGGGAGGCAGAAATCCTTTGGACATGTCTTGGAAACGTACCCGGAATGCCCCGTGACAGATTGGCGCTGGCTCGTAACCTACACGGTCAAAGGAGGATTAAAGAGGGACTCCCTAAGCTAATTACGATATCCACGGGGAAACCCTTAATTGTGGTGGTTTGTATGGGTGACTACTCTCAGACATCGCAGTGGTTATTTAGAGGTGACCTCACTCTTGGATCACCAAGGTGGCTTCCTATGAGCCTTGTAGTGAACATCTTATTATGGGGCTCTCTCCACACATATCATGACACAAGGAGTATGTTATCTTGATTGCATATAACAATAATACTATGCTAGTGGTGTATCCTACATCCCCGAGAACGTTTAGCCCTATTGAGTTCAACCACGCTGTCATACAAACTGGTTACTTGTTTTCTTTTACTTGTTTTAATTACATTTCTGCAAACAACCATAAATCTTTCAAACACCCTTTAGTTGAGATCAAAGGCATATTATAAGTATCCTTTGGTAGATAGTAACGAGGGGCATAAAGACCTTTACCAATAGCTCTCTGTGGGTTCGATATCTTTACTTCAAAACTAGCTACAATTGATCTCTGCACTTGCAGCCATCAGTCTTAATGCGTAATTATAATGGTGATGTTTATGCACAATATGTTGGTTCGTTTGATGGTTATACTGCTTGGTCTATTTGGATTCCCAAGACCCTTGTCACTAACAAGAGAGGACCCATTGAAAAATGGGTACCTAAAAACTAGTTTGATCTCTTGTAGAACTATGCTTCTGGTGGGTCAAAGTGGGTTCTTAATAGTGGTTGCACAAGTCATATGAATGAAAGCAAGGAAATAATGACGGAGATAAGGGCAAATCAAGATCATATAACTGTCACATATGCCGATAAGTCAAGATCTTAGGTAATGGGTCTTGGAAAAGTTGTGGTTACACACGATGTTACTCTCGTGGACGCCATGCTTGTTGAGACTCTTGGCTATAATTTACTTTCAGCCCGTGCTCTTGAAAAGATGGGTTTTGCTGTCTTTATTGATAATGATATTGTGATCCTCTTGTGAAGCAAGACTCTAAAGGTCTCTTTTGTTGGGTATGTCGAGAATGACCTATATGTGGTAGACTTTTCAGGGGAAACCACTACAAGTGAGATGTTCTTATTCGGAAAGGCCGGTGTGGGTTGGTTGTGGCATCACCGACTAACCCATGTCAATATGAGAACTTTGTAAAGCCTCCACAAGGGTGGCCATATTGTGGGACTAAAATAAAATGTTTGTTTTGCCAAAGATCATGTTTGCAGGGGTTATGTTGAAGGAAATATGCAAGATTCTCCCCATAAGCCAAATAACATTATAAAGTCGAAGAGGATCTTGGAGCTCCTTCATGTGGATCTATTTGGTCCTCCATCTCATGCAAGTCTTTTTGGAAAAAAATATTGTTTGGTGATTGTTGATGACTACTCAAGATATTCATGGGTCTACTTATTCAAGTTGAAGAGTGAGACCCAACAATACTTCATCGACTTCGTCAATATGGTTCAACATCAATACAATGTGCCTATGCTAGTGATAAGAAGTGACAATGACACCGAGTTCAAGAACTACACCTTGAATGGATTTCCTAGTGATGAGGGGATAAACCATTAATATTCCACTGCATACACCCCTCAACAAAATGGTGTAGCCGAGAGGAAGAACTAGACATTAATGGATATGGCAAGGTCCATGTTGGCAGAGTTTAAGTCTCCATACAATTTTTGGGCTGAGGCAATCTCCACCGCATGCCATGCTTCGAACCGGCTCTACCTCCGCAAATAATTGATCAAGACTCCATATGAAATATTTACCGATAACAATCCTAACGTTTCATAATTCCAGGTGTTTGGTTGTAAGTGTTTCTATCTCATAAAAGGTGTTCGTTTGTCCAAATTTGATTCCAAAGCTTTAGAGGGTATTTTTGTTGGCTATGGTCTCGATTCCCACACTTATAGAATCTATGATAAACTCTCTGGAATTGTCATAGAATCTTGTAGTGTGGTTTTCAAAGAATATGATGGCCCCCAAGCAGGGCATGTTGATGTTTGTGATGTAGATGATGAAATACCTCAAGATGCCATAAGAAGAATGGGTGCGGGATTCATCCGCCCCGTTGAGCAACCCCTTGTGGCGGATCGAGAAGAACTATGCTCTACTCAAGTGGAGCCCTCATCTTCACAACTTCAACAAGCTCCTATTATTAAGGGAAATGATGACCCAAGCCAAAGACAAGCTGAGAACCCTCACCAAGTTGATCAAGCTGAAAGCTCCAGGTTGGAGTGTCCAGCCTCTCTACTGACTGGACTGTCTAGCCCTGCACAGTCAATTGCACAAGGAAGATTTATTCAGTCACCCAAAAGATCATCTCGAATCCTTTCATGTAGCATGCCTGATCAAGACCAAGATCAACCTGTAACTCATGTGAATGAAACTGAACCCATTGTTGATCAAGGTCAAAATGAATGTCAAGACGAGGACCATAATGATGAAGAGATCCCCACAAGGAACAACATGGAGATCAAAACTCGTCGCAAAGCTAGAGTGGATAGTATGTTAGAAACAAGAGACCACACTCTTGAGAATGTTCTTGGTGATCTTAGGAGTGGAATGTCCACTCGAGCTCAATTGAAGCATTTTGGTGAGCATCAAGCTCATATATCCATGGTGGAGCCCAAGAAAGTGTGGGAATCACTTGAAGATTTAGATTGGCTGGAAGCCATGCACAAGAGCTCAACAAATTTGAGAGAAACAAAGTCTGGAAGTTAGTAGAAAAGCCCCAAGATTGCCGCAATGTCATTGGTACTATGGATATTCAAGAATAAGCAAGATGAACATGGAATTGTGGTGAGGAACAAGGCAATATTGGTAGCTCAGGGGTTCTCACAAATTGAAGGCATTGATTATGGAGAAATGTATGCTCCCGTGGCTCGCCTTGAGTCCATCCGTATCCTTCCTGCATATGCTGCACATCTTAATTTTAAATTGCAACAAATGGATGTGGAAAGTGCTTTTCTAAATGGTCCATTGCATGAGTTGGTTTATGTTAAGCAACCCCTAGGGTTCAAGGATCCCAACTTCCCAAACCACGCCTACAAACTCGATAAGGCGCTCTATGGACTTAAACAAGCTCCACACACATGGTATGATCACCTTAGAGAGTTGTTGTTAGACCGTGGATTTGAGGTTGGGAAAATTGATCCCACTCTTTTTACTAAGAAGGTTAATGGGGAGCTTTTCATTTGCCAAATATATTTTGATGCTATTATATTTGGCTCATCTAACAAAGTTTTTTAATAATGAATTCTCAAAGCTTATGACTGATAGGTTCATGATGTCTATGATGGGAGAGTTGAGGGTATTCCTTGGTTTTGAGATCAAGAAAATAAGGGGAGGAACCTTCTTCAATCAAGCCAAATATACTCAAGACATGCTCAAAAGGTTCAACATGAAGGAACTAAATGGAGCTCCTACTCCCATGGCAACAAAGACTCATCTTGAGCTAAACCCAAATAGTAAAGATGTTGATCAAAAGGTATACCGATCCATGATTGGTTCTTTGCTTTACCTATGTGCATATAGACCCGATATTGTGTTAAGTGTAGGAGTGTGTGCAAGATATCAAGCAACTCCTAAAGAAAGCCACTTGATGGCGGTCCAAAGAATCTTTCCATATTTGGTTCATACCCCAAACTATGGTGTGTGGTATCCTAGGGGCTCAACATTCTCTCTTTGTGGATACATGGATTTGGATTGGGCTGGTGATAAGGATGATATGAAATCAACCTCCGAGGCTTGCCAATTCCTTGGTAGGTCCTTGGTGTGTTGGTTTTCTAAGAAGAAAAACTGTATATCTCTATCCACCACTGAGGCTGAGTATGTGGCTGCTGCTAGTGCGTGCACCCAATTGTTATGGATGAGGCAAACTTTAAAGGAATATGGTGTCCATTTTAACAAAGTGCCTCTCTTATGTGACAATGAAAGTGTTATCAAGATTGCCTACAATCCGGTGGATCATACAAGGACAAAGCATATTGATATTCGTCATCATTTCATTAGAGATCATGTTCCCCGAGGAGATATTGAGCTATCTTATGTGTCAACCAAAGACCAACTTGCAGATATATTCACGAAGCCCCTTGATGAAGCAAGGTTTTGCTATTTGAGGAATGAGCTAAATATCGTAGATTCAAGAAGTTTGACTTGATCATCTTGCATACTCCCCTATTACTTGATCATTGTGTGGTTTAGGTGCAGGCATGGACATAGGGGGAGTGCGATCCTAACCTATTGGGTTATCCCTCCCCCATAATGCCAAACTTAAGAAACTCAATTATCTTAGTATCATTCTTATGATATGAAAGCTTCATTGATGAGTAGTGGCTATGAACCCAAGGATAATTCTTCGTGGTGTTATGCCTCACACTCTTACATGGTGGCCTCGGCCACCGCCCTCTTTATCATGAAGAGTTGGTTTTTGTTTTGATTGAATTTGAGCTTTATTGTATATTTATGTCAATTTTCATTGATTCTTGGTTCTTCACAGTTTGGCATCTTAACCCAAGCCTTATCCCTGCCTACAAAACCTTCTCTCCATCATATATGTCCCCAAACACTTGAAACTGGCAGTTTTGGTCGAAGAGGACCGGAGATTCTAGTGTGCATACACTAGAGTTTCCGGTCAGTCCGGAGTTTCCGGTCTGTCGGGCCGGATTCTCTGGTCTGGGAAGGTTTCAGGCTATGACTAAAGGGAGCCGGGGTGAAAGGGTCACAAAGAACTCTTTCTTCCACCCCTGAATCCCACCCTCACACCCGTCGCCTCCTCCTCTAGAACCACCGCCCGAGGCCTTGAAGCCACTGGGATCCGCCGTGCTTCCGGCCACCTCCACCCTCTCCACCCTTGGGTCGTTCCCCACCGATGGAATCACTCCAATGGATAGATATGGTACCCGCTCTCTCACCATGAACCCAGGGTTCATTCCCTTTGTTTATTTTGAGCAATATATTAATTGTTCCATTTGAAACTCATGTATGCGTGCACTACTATCACAATAGCTTCAATTCCTTGCCCGGTCTACTTGAAGTAATGTCTCCTGCAACCTCCTTGTGCAACCCGACCTCTCGAGACCAGAGATTCCGGACCAGTCTGGAGATTCCGTTGTTGCACACCGGAGACTCCGGTGTGGATTACCTCTAGCACATCCTGCAAGGTATTGGGGGTCTTGTTTTGTCTCCGGGATATATATGCTCACCTCCATGCTACCCCCTCTCTCTATATTCATAGGTGGCTCTGGTTCTCATCATGGTCGCACCGAAGCCAAGTCCAAAAGGGCGGATCCATGGTTTGATGAGGAAGCTAGACAGAATGTGATCCCGCCATCTAACCAGAGGCAACAGGCTAGAGATGCTGAATATATGAGAAGGAACCGTGAGCACATAGAGGAGGAAAATCACGCCAAAAGGTCAAAGTATGACAATTTGCAATCCCTTGCCCATATGACAAAGAAAGAATATCGTGAGCTGCGCAAGACAAGGTTATATGACTTGCCAAGAACCAGCGATGCACCATGCTTTTGGAGGAAGTAGCAGAAAGTATTCATGACAGATATCTATCGCAAGCTCACCAAGTCCCCTGTGTTTCCACAACGGTATATGGACTTCCCTTTCATGTGTGCCAATGACTATTTCACAGATGCTCTCTGGGTCACTGAGAAGCTTAGGCTACACAATATTATGGAGCTCCATGAGGACTACAACGTTGCCTTAGTGCAACAATTCTATGCGGCAGTTGTCTTTGACCATGATGAGGCTAGGACCATGACTTGGATGACAGGTGATTTCCGCTGCACTGCTACCTTCTATGACTTTTCCCATGTCATTCGCCAGACCTTCAGTGGTGTGTCCGTTCCAGTTGGCCACCGTATGCATGATGCTGCCCTTGGTGAGAACAAAAACAAGCTAGCACCTCTCTATGGGAAATGTGGTGTTATTGGGGAGTCCAAGGGACTCATGCCCCTATACAATCTTCTCTTGAGGATATTTCGCCACACCATTTCCCCAAGTGCCGAAAATGATGATGCTATTAGGTGTGGGCTGGTCAACTTGCTCCGCCATGCTCACAAGGTGGTTTGTGATGGGCCTACGACTGATGGTTTCACCATTGACATTATGGATTTCATTTTTGAGGAGATGCACCATGCCATTCTCTTCACGAAATCTCCTCCATATGTTGCTCCTGTGATGAGGCTTATCAATACTCAAGCCCATGGTTCACCCTCGCCCTTCCACCCAACCTTGAAGCAAATGTCGTTCTGGCTCTTCAGAAGAAAGGGAAAATGGGTCCAGCCCCTAGGAAGCCATATGCTAGTGAATATGAAGAGATTTCCAAGGCTGAGCGTGCTCCCACTGCTCCAAGGGGCACTCGGAGGAAGAATGCCTCCAATGCTCCTTTGGCACCTATCGCACGTGAGTTTGTTCAGGAGAAGGTCAAGAAGGCATGTTTTTGGGAGAAGACACTTTGCTGCATAAATGTGGACATCTGCAAGGAATAACATGCCTCATATAAGAGCAACCGCAGAATTGAGAAGCTCCTCAAGGAAATCAAGGCTCAATGAGAAGAAGAAGAGGAAGGGGAGTCTGAATACAATGATGAACATGGGGCTGAACCATCTATAGAGTCTGATCACACACTTTCCTTTGGTGCTTGGAATGCCATGAATGACAACTTAGTTGATTGGCAGACATTCTCAGAGGTCACATCTGGTTTTGCTTCTCAGGGTACCTCCTCCTCTCGCCCTCATGGCAAAGGGCCTCAGGTTCCAGGTACTGATGATGATTATGAGGAGGACGAGGATGAGGACGACAATGATGATGACTCCGAGTGATTTCATTGGGGCGATATCTTGGACTTTTCACTTTTCAGCGTTTCGATGCCAAGTGGGGAGAAGATGTCCATTAGGAACATTCGGGATTTGCATGGGTTGGGTATTTGGCTACTTAGTATTTTCCTATGCTGTTATCTTAAATTCGAACATTTGCCTTATTTGGCTCTTGTGATACTATCTATTATGTGTATGGACATGCTATGCCTAGAATATGTGAACTTTTATCTTATATTATCTAATATGCGTTGCACTACATGTATATCTGGATGCACATCGTCACGGGGAGCATATCTATGTTTACTATCTTTAATAATTCCATACAAAACCTCTTGTTATCATCGAACACCGAAAAGGGGGAGATTGAAAGGACATTTATTGTCTTAATCAGTTTTGATTTTCGTCAATAACTTAAGGATCATTTTACAGTGTGCTAATGTTGCCAGGTCATTCCACTGAAAAGAGAAAAGTCCGTATTACAATGGAAATATTCTTGACTGAAAACAGAAGTTTTATGGAGAATCCAGACCGGAGTCTCTGGTGTGCACATACCGGAAACTCCGGTGTGGTCCAAAGTTTTGCCACAAATCTCCCGAGTGGATCGAAGGTGAAGCCCAAGGTCATTCTGTCTAGTGTTCCAAAGACAGGCCGGATATTTGCCACGGTCTTCAGTGTACTCTGGCAGATCGGAGTTTTCGGTGTGAACAGACCGGAATCTCCGGTGTGGTCAGTCCAGAGTTCCTGCCAAATTTCCAGAGGGAGCATCAAGACCAGGCCCTGGACAGTCTGATAGGTGGTCCGGAGATGGACTAGAGACGCGCCAGAATTTCTGGTGTAGACCGGAGTTTTTGGTGTGCAGACCGGAGTTTCCGATGTGGAAACTCCCCAACGGGCAGAAAACGGTCAGAAATCAGTGGGCCTATAAATAGGGGACTTCATCCCCTACCTCCAGCTGCTCGTTCCAGAAAATAAGACCACCACCATTAGAGCCAGCAAATCAACTAGATCTCCACATCCAACCATCCAAAGTCGCCGATCTTTAGAGGATCGAAGGAGGAGGCCTTGATCTACAACTTCACCAAGAGAGATCTTCATTTACCCCTCATTCACTTGAGGGCCCCTTGAGCCTTGATTTGGTTCTTACAAGCTTGTCTTTGATTGTTGTGGCAACTTGCTTGGATTCGGGAGCCTCCAATTAAGTTGTGGATGTGTGCCTCGAACTTGTTGTAAGGGTGCCGGCTACCACCCTGAATGATTCCGATATAGTGGAAGAGTGAATCGACCCCCTTGGGGTGAGGTTCACCAGAGAACAAGGGAGGCCTCTCGTGGCGTTGGTGGTTTGATACCACCCCCTCTCCAAACGCAGACGTATTTCCTCTTAAAAGGAAGGAACTGCGGAATATAATCCTTGTGTCTCCGCGTGCTTCATTTCGGTTACTTCTATCTTTTATCGCACCCTTCTTATATCTTGCTCTTGCTTAGATAGTTGTGGTAGTGTGACATATAGGTAAATTCATCCTAGTTGCATATCTAGAGAATTTACCTTTTGTGTCAAACCCTAAATTGAAAAACAGTAAAATTTGAAGTAACACCTATTCACCCCCCCTCGAGGTACCCATACGATCCTTTCATAAGGGTTCCTTTATTATATAGGAAATGTGATGAGCAATTGAGATATAGGGTTTGGTTTATGGGTTGTAGAATAAGTGTGGCCAGTCACGTGGACCAAATTTGTACGAAGGACACATACTTGATCTCTAGCATAAAGGACCAGGCTCAGATGAGCAGGCGTGTGCCACACTTGTTAGCTACACAAGTCTAACCAGTCATCGGGTTGTGCTTGACCATTCTTTAGCGTACGACCAACAATTAACGTCACTCAGGGGAAGATCTATCATCCCTTTAGCCCGGGCAGTCGCCTAGGCTTGCGGACATGCGATGCCTTGTATTTTCTTACTTTCTATACTGATTTTGTTCAAAGAAAATGGTGGTTTAGACATGTTTGTCTAGACTTTCGAAAGTTTCTGGATCCTTTACTGATGTCGCTTGCAATGGATGGTGCAGCGACGGAATGCCACGGTTTCCCAAGCACACCATGAAAAAGCACCGATGTTGTGTGCCACCTACCACAACACATGCCAGTATCGTGTTTGCCACAGCGTATAAGTGTTCAACGCAAAAATGGTGCCGTGATTTCTCATTCGTCGGATAACCAACTTTTGCAGGTGTTTTTTGCTTGTGCGGTGCACAACGGGTGGGGGGTATTTTTGTAGTGCATGGATGCGGGACATAGCCGTGAGAACAGTCCCTCCAGGAGGCTGGAGAATGGGGGCTAGGCTCGACGACATTGAGGACCAGCCTCCCGGACCACCAGCCGCCCCTTCGGATGGGACGCCCTCAATGATGTCATCCTGCCGGAGCACTTCCGATGGCAAGAGCTTGATGATGCTCACTTGGAGTGCTTCCACGAGGTGCGCGGTAGCCCTGACGACGCGGCCGCGCATCTCCGTATCGAGCAAGCTTAGGAGAAGCTCGACACGCAAAAGGTGGTAATCTGCTCCCTCGAGGATGAGCGGGCCTCATTGGACCGCTGAACCCGCTTGAAGAGGCAGTCTTCCGCTCGCTCGACCTCCAAGGATTAGTGCTCTGACGACGATGAACAGTGCTGCCTTCTGCTACCTCGGTATCCGAGGTTCTGTGCTCGGATGGCGATGAATAGCACCACTGATCTAGGATTATTGGGTTATATAACTAGTAGAGAAAGATCTACCTTGTAGTGATACTTTAGTTTGCTTGTTTAGATTTCAACCTTGTAGTGCAAGATCTACCTTGTAATGTTGCCATTTTAATTAAATAAGAACTATGTTTGTTATAAAAAATGCCAGCCACATACAAATGGAGGGCGGCGTTGGATGCAGTGGTCTCTCCTGGGTGGACATGACCCTCGGCTTGTCCACGGGCCACCGCAAACAGATCAGATCGGACACTCTTGGTGTCCAAAATAGGGGTGTTGTTGGAGTTTCCCTTATACTGTATAAACTGCGGACACTCACATCCAACAATAAATATCAGTCCGTATAAACAAGAACTAAAACTTCATTCCCTAAAAAAAGAACTAAATCTCCATTCCCTAAAAAAGCACTAAAACTTCATTCGTTTGCATAGTATTCTCCCTTATAATTATTGCATATGCATACTATTAACAAAGTCACATGGTCGGTGGGCATCCACCAATGCAAACGCAGGCGGCCACATGTTCCTGTCATAAAACAAATGCTGCAATGTTCTCAGGTATATTCCACAAATAACGTTAGTTTTCTGTACTTGTCTAGAAAAGTAGGCTGCTAGTGCTCATGGTTCGCCTAATTGATTGGTGCGCAGACGATTGGAAGTTTTTTTTCTAATAAATTCTTTTTTAGGTGATGTACATCTTTGCAAGCATGATTGTAAAATTTTAATCAGGTAAAATATGCATTGGCTTATGCCCATTCTGCTCCAACTATGAGAGTATATGGTACGGAGACTAAGAACCCACTACACAGGTTAATGCGTTCCTTAGAGCATTATATTATGAATCTTTTGCTGAAGAAAAGAAAAGAAAAGGGCACATGCATATCCGTTCTGAAATACTCCTGAAATAGACTTAATATCATGCTGCGTGTGTTCGACATTTGACCACGCCTACATATCAATGTTTTCAGTTTGCCGTATAAAACATATCTACCACAAGCCATTTGAATGTGTCAAACATGTCTCAATCGACAGGTAGAAAAGAATTGTGGGAGTATTTTACCACGCCTGAGAACGCGTCTATACATGAAGAAAGAGACCCTCATACACATCAACTTGTTAAGTACATGACACATGTTTCACCATCTTCAACACATAACATGACAATCTACGAGTGGATATTGTATTACATTTTAGTGACCTCATTTCTTGATTTTGTTTAAAAGGAAACAAACTTTACTTGTCATGATTTTTATTTTCCTTATGGCAATGACACCCACAAAAAAATTGACACCAGCAGATTTGGGATTTGTTAACTGTTGGCATAAACTTCGTCATATTCAATCAATTTTCATAGATACCGTTGATTGATTTAAGGAAACCAGATTGTTTATCCCACTTGTTACTCGTTTGCATCTTGGTTTTTCGATGATCTAAGCGGCGGCTATATTGGTCAACCCAAAAAAGTTTGGTGCTAGAAATTAAAGGATAAGACCAAGAAGAAAGAAAATATGACTCGAAACAGATAAAGGTGGTGAAGCAAAAAAAAAGTTTTACACGTTAGCATGAGTGTCCCAATTGACCACGAGTTCTCAAGACTATAGTTGTAACAGTGTGAGCATTTTGTGTCAAGTTGCTGTAAATTGGCGACTAGCTCTTCAGGTACCACAGTATGCGAGTTTTTTTCCTTCCAAGCTAGTTAGTCCTGCTTTGGATCACACCTATTCCTTTTCTGCACGCTTGCCTCGCACCTGCCCCATGGTTTACATAAATTAATGACACACATGAGTATTATTAGTTGAGTTAATCGAAGTGTTAGGCGGCGTGGAGCTGGAAATTTCTTAGCAACCAGAGCTGGGAGCGTGCCACACCCCCTCTTTCTTCGTTGCTAATTAAGTGTCATCTTTTTGACTTAAATTCCATGGTGCATCCGTCACTCGAAAGTAAAAGCATTGTGACTCTCTTTGGATGGTGCATGCTACTCGAAAGGAGCTTTGCTAAGCAGCCATTTCTTCTCCCTTTCTTCCCTCCACAAACAGCTTTCTAGATGATTCCCGGATGGTATTCTTCTCATCACCGCATCAGAGAAAAACCTAAGAAAAAGGATCAGAATCTCCATGAAACAAAACACTAGTGCTACCTCCGTTCCTATTGTTCGAAAAGAAGCCTGCCTAACTGCCCCACTTTCATTTCTGCATTGGGATCGAGAAACTAGTTCATCCATGGAAATATGTCTCTCTCTCTCTCTCTCTCTCTCTCTCTCTCTCTCTCTCTCTCTCTATATATATATATATATATATATATATATATATATATATATATATATATATGTATATGTATACTAATCTACCCGCATAATGTGATAATAACCTAATAATCGATCTAAAATACTCCGAAGTTTCGTACACCAAAGGCATGACTAGTTCTTCTCCTAAAAAAGGACCAATCAAGAAGTGGGCTAGGTAATTAAAGGAGGCTAAGAAGAAAGCCATGTGGGCCATGGCCTGTCTGAGCACCATAAACGTGCTTGAATATATCCAATGGCCACTTTGGCATATGTTGTCAAAATGCTCTGTTTTGGAGAAACAGTGTATGTGCCTCTGACAGGTGGCCCCATGGTGTCTAGAATTTGGGCTCGGCTATTGGTATTTTCTTCCATTGTGGCGACGATGGTGACTTGATGAGGTTCCCTCCAAGTGCTCAAGCGTAAGTGCATGCACCTGTTGTTCTGACGATCCAGCCAACCAACCAACCTCGTGTGATTTTATTCTATTCTTGGAAGGATAATCGAGTTGGACCAACGACGAAGTTGACAAAACGTGGGCTACTGATCGAGCTGCAGACGAGGATGGAGTTTTTTTTTCTTCTTTTATTTATGCGAGGGAAAACGAGGGTGAAGTTGCTGGAGATAATACCTGCATATACTAGCTGGGACTGAATGTTGCTACTTGTACGAAGAGAACAACATGGCAGTCTGTAAGACTGCAAATCTGCAATACACTATTATATACGGACTATGCTTTTGCGAAGCACAAAAGCTGACTTCCCGTTAGGCAAAATATGGATAGTAAAACTGTAATGATTATTTGGCACGTTTTGCAAAAATGAGGATGCAGCTGTTGGAAATAATACCTGCATGAATGCAAACTTCACAATCAAACTTCAGGTCGAAAAAATAAAACTTGAACTCACAAAGAATAAGACCATACCGACGTAGCACAAAGGTATGCACGTATATGTCCATCTGATACACGTGAACAAACAAAAGATATCATCATCCTCAGAAAGGAAATTACACTACAGGGCGCAAGGACTTGGTTAGAAGAAGAAATGACCGGTGGAAGGACCCATCCGTAAGGAAAAGGAAACGATCGGGGGGGAAGGGGGGGGGGAGAGGAAGACAAGGGGCGTATCTGAACAATAGCAGGGACAGGGGCGCAAAATCTAAAAAAATTTGGACTATTTCTCGATTTGTGCGTGTCATCCTTGCGCAGGGGCCACGCTAATCTTCTCTGCATCGTTCCAATTTTATCGGATGTCCCCAAAGGGACAATAATTGCTGCAGAGTTTGGGTTATAAACCGGTCGGACCTTCTCTAGTTTTCCGACTAATAAAAAGTGCACTCCGGTACGTGAGGCCTCTGACCTAGCCGCCGCCTCCTCCATAGATCGGTTTCCCCTCCTTCGGCCGGTCTAGCCGGTAGGAGGGGTGGGAAACCCGATCTATGGGTGAAGTTTTCAATAAAAGTAGTGTTTTCTGAATATTTGATTAGGTTTTGTTAGTCATCTTTTTGTTGGGCATCTATGTCAATGGAGATGCCATCGTTCATAATAAGAGATCTTCGGCCCTTCCTGCGACGACGAGATCTTCTTCCTGACATCAATGATGGTGCTATAAGATTCAAGTTCTATAGGTACGGTCTTTCAGATCTTGCTTCGTCAGATCGGTTTTGGAGCTTTTCTCATGGTTGTCGCGAGGATGATTATCCTCGCAATATTTGTCCCGGCTGCTACGTCTACGATAATGGTGATTCGTATTTCTGGCTCCCCAGCGACGTCGACCAGGCTATTCGGTTTATTTTCCCTAGAATACTCGTGTTGGTACACGTAACCTTGGCACTGCGGCTCAAATTAAAATTATGGGAGAACCATCGTTGGTATTTACAGGTTTGTTCATGTTTTTTTGGCTACCTTCAGGAAAGTACAAGACCGTGTCATGGAAGAAGAAGAATTTGAAGACCTCGAAGATTTGCTTATTTTCTTTTAGACTTTATTTTGTAAACGCCGAAGTCGGCTTATGTATCTCTACCATGTACTATTTGTCGGTATAAATATATATGGTATTGATTGTAAAAAAAAAACTTCTCTAGTTTTCCGAGGTGGGTCTAAACAATGGGTCTGTGCTACATCCAGCATCCGCAAGCACCACGAGCCAATCCCACCGGACAGACAATGGGCCGTATCCGCATGCCGGCTAGATCTTCCGCGCGGTCCAACTTAAGAAAAGCGAGCTGGAAACATACATACGGCCTGCTCGGCTACTCGCCTACTCCTGTCCTATTTGTGTCGTTGTTTGATGCAAAAAAACAAGAACATTTATGTCGTTGTATTTTTTTCTGGGTCCATGTCTTGTGCCATTATCGTAAATAATCCTTTGCTTAGACAAAGCAACTGTATTTATTTCTCACAAGTGGTATGGAGATCGGTCCGGTTACCATTTTGTGTGAGGCTGGTTACAGTGGTAGTATCATAGTACTAGTGTATGATACTATCTTCATAGTGCATGGTATCATATGATAGTATCATAATGATTTGTAGAATCTCAATGCAAAATTGTGTACAAGATTTATTTACATGAGGATTTTTTTAGTTTTACGTACTATGATACGATATCTAACTATAATACTCTAACCATTTCTTCATTAATTGTTGTGCCACATCAAATTTTTGTCAACATGGCATGCATGATACTAGTTATGATACTCCCACTATGACCAGTCTAAGACAGGTACGGCCAGTGGTCCCTGGAAAAAAAAAGGTATGGCCAGTGGTATTTTTTTCTCTCCGAGTAACTAGGTTCATGCACCATGGCTTTTGACGAGCCAACCACCATTCCACGAGCTTATATAAGTATAATCGGATTGGACTAACAATCGAGTTAACAAAACATGGACTAGGGGTTGCCAGCATATAAAAAGAGGCCGGCTCACAATAAAAGAGTGAAGAAGTGCACATAAATACTAAAACGACTAGGCCAAGAAAAACTAGCTGAGCCAAGAAGATCTACCGACAATTGCCCCATGTTCTGGAAACTTTGCATGCCGTCCACATTGAGCATAGCGCATGGTCGTCTCACGCCCCTTGCACATCATCTACGCTACCACCACTAGTAGAAAAAAAAGTTTCTAGCTAACGCCCCTTCTTCGACGGATGCTAAGAAATCCATCAACGACAACTTTTTCAGACTCCAGAGGTAAACCGGGAGGTGTTTCCATGTCAGTAAAGGCGTCCACCAGACAAGAGGCTGATCAGAAGAGATGCAAAACTATGATAAATTTCGAAGCCCATGGTCAGAAAAAATGCGTCTTTTGACGAGTTGGCTAGTGTTGCGGGTTCCTTTGGGATGGACCCTTGGGTGGTCTGATCTTCACGGATTTGGGACGGGGAAGTGAGGGAAATGGCGATGAACGCGATGAACTCAACACAGAAGACAAGGTAAAGATACAAACATACACAAACACACACAATTTCGGTTGTCCTCGTTGCCCGAACCACCAACCCGATAGAATCCTCGTGGAAGAGAGTGCTAGGTAGAGATACACGGAAGAAAGATCAATCCGGAGCCACTAGAATCTACTCATGAAGAGATTGAAATCGATAGAGACCCAAAGGGAGAACGGAATAGAGATCATGAGTTAGAAATAGCGCTCAAACAGTGAGGGTCTTGCACAACCCAGGTCTTGATATAGATTATAGAGAGGTTCCCCCTATGGGAAGATGGAGGCTAAGTCAATTATACTCAATATTCATTCTAGAGTTTCAAGGAGGAGGTGGTGGCATATTTATAGGCCATCCACTTAAACATGGGTATTCTAGGCATAAAGAGGAAGTTCTAGACGAGTTGTGGGCGTTACATGGGCCAGACCTAGCTCTTGGCACATAGGCCTGCTCCTTAGGCCAGAGACTCCGGGGTCAGGAGGCCAGAGACTCCGGGGAAGTCTCCATGATAGACTTCGGGGTGAGTCCAGAGAGCTCGTGGTAGTGGTTCGGAGACTGGGGCGGAGTCCTTGGGCCGGAGACTCTGGGCAGGGCGGAGATTCTGGGGCTAGAGGGAGGAGACTCCAGTGTCCAGAGGCAGAGACTCCAGTCCGTAGGGGCGGAGACTCTGGTCCTGGGGCATCTTCTTCTCGCGTCTTCTCTTCCATGCTTATTTCTTGGGGGTCTTGTCTCCTGGGCATCATTGGCATCTCATCTTGGCATCATGCTCATGGGTTTGGACCTAGTCACACTATAGGAATTTAGCTCAAGTAGGATCCCATTCAAGTGAGGAATAATGGGAGGATAAGGGATGGAAGGAGCTCACCTTATGATGGGCTACATCATCTCCCCCTCTTGAAAAAGAGTCGACCTCATCGATATTCTATCATCATCTTGTAAGGAGTAGATGCGCGTATAATCGTGAGCTTGTATGCGGTTGGATCTCTGGTGTCAAAGCCTTGTGCATAGTTGTATAAGAGCTTGTAGTTGTTCTTACCTTCGTGTTGAGGTTGGACATCTTGTAGAATATGTTTTGGTGGTGGTGGTCTATCTTGAGTACCTTGCAAAATCGATAAAAAGAGAGTTGTATGATAGATTGTTAGCATGGGTCACACTCAAATTACTCATCTCACTTTTTGTGGCATACGATGTGGCACTCAAAATTTTTCCACTCATTTTAGGCATGCGAGTCTCACTCACATGATGGTGGTTCACTCTCTATCACTCATCTCACAAGGATCCTTTTCTTATTGTATCTTGGGTAAGCTTGTTACATTGGAGACAATGATTTGGCTTGGCGTCATAGGTTCTAGCACAAAGGTTTTGTCATTCCACTCGAAGAACTATTGATTGGTGCTACCATAATGTATAGATCCTCTATCAAATTCCCATGGTCTCCCAAGTAGCATATGACAAACGGTTATAGGAACTACATCACAATCGACGATGTTTCATATGGGCCAATCTTGAAGAATACATTGACTTTGAATTTTATAGTGATCCATTGTCATCAAGCCATTTGAGATGATATGTGTTGGGATGCTCCATGTATTCGAACTTGAGTTTCTCAAAAAGTTTGGTGCTCTCAAGGTTGTGGCAACTTCCTCCATCGGTGACCACTTACTTCCCATCAATTACGGCTCGAGTTTGGAAGATATTGAGGTGTTGGTCTTCTCTTGGAGTGGAGTGGGTTGTCATTATTACCATATATCAAACCAGTTCATAATAGTTTCATACTGTGCTATAACTGTATCAATAGGAAATATTGATACAGGTGTGGTATGTAAACAAACCAAGTCCCTAGTAGCCTCTATTTAACTAGTTCGTTGGATAGCCGGAGATCAAGGTTTCTTGATCATGGAGCATTTATGCCAGTTGACAATGGAGTCATATCATTAGAGAATGATATGATGGACATTACCCACATAAGTATTGCAATGTGATCAAGTCACATGGTTTATTAGTGCAATAGTTAGAAACTAAGTGACCTTCTCCTTAGACCGTGAGATCATACTAATCGATGTCTCCTGTAGTTGCTTTGATCACACTAAACGTCATGACCATATGTAACATCCCAATTTTAGCAACCCTGATTAGTTGTCCAGAATGAAAAAATCAGGGGGAACAAAAACTTTTTCTTGTTAAGTGCTATAGTGTTTGCTTGTGTTTGTTTGTGCTTATGCATCTAAATGTATAACATAGGATATACTTCTTGCCTCAACATCAGTTGACTTAAGCTAATTAACAAAACTATCTTGGCTCTTCTTACATATTTTCAAATGTTCTGGCATTTCAAAACCGAGCCAAGATGCCTTTGCAACCCAAACTATTTTATTAGCTTCTATTGATCAAACTATGGAGAGCTATATAACATAACCTCTGTATGTTTTCAAGACAGAACTTCCAACTACTCTTACCTCTAGGTTTTTCCAAAACCTTTTCATAAAGCTTTTGAATTCCACTCTTGGTAGAGATACCAAGAACTCTCATCTTATTCAAAATCAAACCTTTCCACCTACCCATCCTTACCTCAAGCTAGGCCTGATGGTAACCATAGTATTAGATTTGTTTTGCTTAAAACATGAGTTGTCTTGATCTGATCAGATGAATTGCCTTGATCTGCTGCTTAGGAACTAAATGAGCTACCCTAAGGGCTCATCCTATAGCATATAACTAATCCTATCCACCCTAAGCAAGTTAACAAAGCTGGATCCAATCTCTAGCCACTTGGTGATCATCTAAAATGCTTAACCAAATCAATTCTGAAGAGATCTAATATAGAAGCTTCCAAGTCAATGAAGACCAATATCAAGCATGAATATATTCTACTCAATCTACCCTTCAACATCATCCACTTGATGATGCTTTGGAACCTTGCATCATCTCCAAATCATCTCCTCTTATGTTCTACTCAAAAACTCTAGATCTGCCAAAAATGGCTGTCTGGAAAACTACTATCAATGTCTCATCTTTGAGTCTCCCTCATTTCCACCCCTTGTGCATTTTTGGCAATGAACTTGAACCATATTGGAGACCATCATAAGGACTACCAAGCCCCACTCTTTCCCTTGGCTAGATCATCCTCCAACCCAATTGTTCTTGATGGTTTTGCAAGGAAGAAAATAATCTTCTTTGCCAATCTTATCAACATGCCTAGTTTGGAAGAAGCTCACACCTTCATGCCAAACTATTTGTACCAACTATTTGCATGGTTGTACTCTAATCATGAAGGTCTATCAATCCCTGATTCACTTGTTTCAATTGGATTCTTGTGCCTCTAAAACCCACATGGTTTTGAAGGCTACTTGATAATCTGCTATGGCACCTTTAATTTATTCAAAGTTTGGTATCAATCCTAGGAAGGCTCAATCTGTATCAACCTCGAACTTCTGTACCATGGTACTCTACACCACTTGGTATATCCATCCATCTATCCCATGAACCAAGGTGAGCTCTGAGATCCAAGATCCAACCATGTTATGATTGTATAAAAGTAATAGTGCCCAAGATCCTTTATCCCTTGTTTTCCTTCCAAATCAAGTTAAATCCTCAAAACCAAAGGTTTGAAATGATTGATTCAGCATGTGTACATCATCTAACTCGGATATAAGATTTACCCAATATTATCCATTATTATTATTGCTCAAAAACTATTTAATTCGTTTAATGGGCGAAATCTCAAAAACTCCATCTACAAAGGAAGGTTTGGTTTTTGACAAAGAACTTCCCCAACTCTAAGAACTTTTGAGGCCCATATATCACACCCTATCTTCCCACTTCAAAAATAAATATTTTTGAAGATTTTTAATAATTCTTTCTGCCCATTTTCTTAAATGGCAGAAACAAGAAATAAATCCTTAAAAATACTTTTCCTTCCAAATAAAATCCAAGAAAATTCTCCTAAGTAGGTAATCATATTTAGGACCATCTCACATCAAAAACTAACCTTGTCCAAAGTAAAAATATCAAATGAGCTTCTAGAAACCATTTCTGTACTTTTTGAATAAATGAGATAAACATGATCTAAAATGACCCAATAAATGCCACAAAATTCCTAGAGGTACATCCTGACCATACCTATCTACCAGCACATTTATCCCATCTTGCCAAGATCAGGTTGGATAAATTCCTTAATAACTACTACTATGGCCAAGATTTGACAAAATCTAAAACTATGACCCAAATCATTTCAAACCTTCACCAAACTGGTCCAATGCTACTCCACAGCAACCCCACTATCCCCTGGTCGTGCTACATTGTAGCATAGTGCTGTATACATCCCCTACACCTTGCCCCCATGTGTTTCAAAAGGAGAGAGACATGGCCTTTAAGTCAAAAGCCTAGAATTAAGGCAGCAGCAGCCCCACTGCCCCCTCTGCCCTATGCACGACCCCAGAGCACACCCACCACCTCTCCACCGCCCTTGTCGCCCAATGGATGGCCACCTCCCTCCCTCAAAGATGCCCATGGACCTAGTCCATCCCAAGCCTCTCCCTTTGGGGTATAAGGCCATACTCCACCCAGCCACTCCTCCTCTGGCTCATTTGCTCTTATCCCCTCTACCTACCCATCCCCAAGCTCCAGATCCAGCCCCAAAGCTCCCTACCTCCATAGGCAAGAGAAAGCTCTCCTATCGGCCTTCCTCAAGAGGTGGAGCACACCGTCGCCCTTGGCCCCTCCCAGCTCCCTCTCTACTCTCTGTCTCGCTTCCCTGAACCTGACTTACCTCCATGTGCCTCTCTCCTTGATACAAGAACGTTGGAGGCTCCACCACTAAGACATGCTCGAAGATAGCACCTCCGACGAGCCCGACGTTTTCTGCTCATCTGCAACCCCACCAAGAGCCACCCCATGGCCATGGAAGCCTCCCTGGACCTCCTCGACATCTCCTCACCAACATGCAGTAGTACAGGAAGCTTTGGAAAGTTGCTGTCGAAGCCTTACCGGCGCGGACATGTAGATCCCCGTCCCATCACCAAATCTAGTTACGCCATCGTCGGACTCACCTCGAAGTGTCGCCTCTCTCCCCAACTTCCAGACTAACTCCACCCCTTGGTAAGCTTCCCCGGCGAGTACCACCGTCCCCTAGGGTTTCCTCCCATCGCGGCTGGGACAGAGGAAGGAGACAACCCCTCGTCGTCGGACGCGACTAGATCTAACGGTCCATGCTCGCTCTTACCTCTTCGCCCCGCGGTATGGCTGACACGCGGGCCCTCCTGGCCTTTTGAACCGGCCTCCCTCCCACGCACACGGTGTTGCCCCATGGGCCGGTCTAGCGTGGCTCTGCCCGATCTGCAGCGCTGCGGCCCGCCTGTGGCAATGCCCTTTTCTTTTCTAATTTCCCTTTTTCCAGACCCTTTAAATTCACTGCTTGGTTTAAATCTGTTTGAAAATGGAAAATGACTTTATAAGCCCAAATATAACTTTTCCCATATGCATGCATGACTTATCTAACATGCAGTGCCCCTGTTTGGTCAAGTGGTGGTCTACAATAAAAAGAGTAATCCCAACCCCTAGATGTATCATTTCCACAAAATAAATCTTTCTGTAATACTTACAAATCTAACTGAATTGAATCCTTTGTGTAATGCAAGGTATGAGTCATACCTTGGATGTCACCCTGTCCCCATAGTCAGTTGCTTCCTATTTTGCCCATAGTAAAAATAAGAAAAATAGTCATAATATGGCTTTAGATATTTCTCTAGGAAGATCTACAAGTCCTTTTGAGTTTATTCCAACTCCCAATGATGTGCTGCATTAAGTTATACCAAAATCCAGGAGCCCATAATTTATTGGGTCTCTGTTGAAATTTAATAAATTAAATACTTATGTATGTTGTTTTAACACTATATAAATCATTTCAGAAGCTTAGAAACTCCAAACATAGTGATTCCAATTTATAATGGAAGGTATTTGTAATGCCTAACCACTGTTCTTGGTCTCATACCATTTTGAGCTGTATATGTAATATGGTGAAAAAGACAAAAATATTCTAGAACAGGCTTTGGGAATTTCCCAGGGGCATTCTGTTAAATATTTCAAAGTGATTTCAACTCTCACCAAACCATTCCATCAAACCCTAATTAAACATCCAAGTAAATAATTTCTGGACTCACAGAACTTTTCTGATGAATTATTTCCTAAAACTAGAGTTTTACTCACTAGGAAGTGCATAGTAAATCAATGGATTTTGATAAAATAGTGAAACCACTTTTGTTGGCTTCATATTATCATTACCTATCTGATGGTATCATTTTTATATAATGATATTATACAGAACCAAGCCTTGGACTTAAGTTCCTTAATTAAGTGATGTATGCCACATAAATTATAAACAAAACTCCACCTATGCAAATAAAGTATTTCCAATTGCTATAAACTCAATATATCAAAACCTACTGAATGGAATAATGTGTTGAATGTTTATTTTCTGTATGGTATTGGTGTTTGTATGCCTGGTGTTGATTGTGACGTTTGTTTGCTTGCATGTGATCCATATCGATGATAGATGCGATTATATCGGAGACCAGAAGAAGTTGGTTATTATTATATGGTTATTATGGTATTCTAAGAAGAAGTCCAGGGACATATATTGCTAGATTGCTGATCTCAGGCTAGCCACCTTCTTGCTCATAAGCCTTGTCCTACTGTTTTACTTATGCATGTTTTATCTACTGTTTATGAAAACTGCATTGTTTTACTATATGTTGATGTATATATGGTAGTGGTTTGGCTCCTCCGAACTATTACACTTTTGTACTATTAAGTACAACCCCCTTGATGACACCTACTGGCCCCTAGTAGAATAGATGGTGCATATCACCATAACCCTTTGGAGACCCTGTTTTAGCCGAAGCAAAGCTATAGGATGGGAAGACCCCGAAAAAGTTTTACAAAGAGTTTTATGATTAAACCTTGGTGAGGTTTGACCTACCAAGAGAAGTTTGAAAAACAAAAAGGTTTTTGTTTTACAAAAGATGCTGAAGGAAAGAGGAGGTAAAATATTTACAAAAACGCACCCGGTTCTCTGCAGCTTTAGCTATAACAACTTAACTCGTGCAACCACATTACTCTGGAATGGGACATGGCTGGATTTGATGTTTGTTTATTCTGGTATAAGCTGCCTCGCAATGACTTTAGGGGATAAAAATCCCTGGAGGGTGTGGGCCTTCTCCTGTAAGGTCCATGTGAGACATCGACCTTGAGAAGGAACGAAGGGTCTACGGGCCTCCACGCATTACTATGAGCCCCTCATTGAAAACGCACACTTTGTGCAATGCAAAAAGCGCTCTAGTTGGCTTGGGAACTATATAGGGCGTCCCGGTGTTGAGGGGAACAACACTCATAAAGTAGGCACTTATATTGGAGTGGGCATCCGGAGAGTCTTGATCGGTTACTCGACCCACAATCGGTGTAGATCATGGTAGGGTACCCAGATGGTGTGGGTAAAGTGTACAACCTCTGCAGAGTATAAATCTATTCGAATAGCCATGTCCGCGGTTATGGACAGGTTGGACAAACTACTATAGAGCGGTGATGGTTTTGATTTCAAAAAGGATTTTGGAAAAGCAATGGCTTTGTAAATGTTCTGACCATGGGATGGTCGGAAAGGTAAATGTTTGGACCATGGGATGGTCGGAAAGAAAGGAAAGGATTTGGTCATGGGATGACCGAAAGGAGGAACTAATGGGTGACCCAATCCTAGTGTTTTCCAACACTTCTCAAAAAGGTTTCCAAAATGTTTTACAAAAGTTTTCAACAAAGATATGTAGATGCTATCTCCACAAGAGAAACTATTTGAGAAAAGAATCTCTCTTGGAGCCCTCCTACTACCACAACCATATTGCATATCCTCTTGTTATTATTATTCTCTTAAGGTGGTTTGCAAGTACATTCAAAGTACTCACTGGCGTTGTCCCTGGCTATTAACTTGGTCAGATATCAAGAAGAGGATGAAGTTGACGGCTATGCGAGCTAGGACGTTCTCCCAGTCAGTTGCCTGTAGGTTAAGGCATGGCTCGAGCTCTATGCTTGATGAAGTTCCGATAATGATTATTGATGTAGCCATAATGGCATGTAAGGTAAGGCATGTATCCGCTTAAGTAATGGATGTTTACTTTGATACTTGTCGGTTATGTGCCACGACTAACTGATCATGGGATCGTGGTGTATGCATAACAGGGATTCTTGGAGGATTAATCCGGGGGCCTCAAACCATAACTAGGTGACAATAAAAGTGTGTATTGGGTATTCCAGAGGAACGGTTGAGGCCTACCAATCAAGATCGGTATTTGTTCACCCGCGTGACGGGAAGATACACTAGGCCCACTCGTTGAGATCGTATCCAATATGTTGTAACCATTGACTAGGTCAGAGGATATAATGTCATGACAACGAATTAAGTGGACTTGTCGGTAACGAGATAGGTATAGTGATACTAAAGATCAAATCTCGGCCAAGTCGTGTATCAAAGAAACAAAGGGATAGGGACACACAGTTTATGGTTTGAAACGACGGAGTTTCGTGGAATGCACGGGGTCATTATGGACATCCCGATCCCGCTATTGATCATTGAAAAGACAGAGATCTCGATCATGTCTGTGCCATTCCCAAACTATAGGGTAACACACTTAAGGGTCTGACAACATTCTGAGATCATTATGGAAGTGAAGGGATCACTCATGAGAAAGAGAGCATCCGAATTGTTCCAAGAAAAGATTGCTGGAAAAGTTCCAAAGAGGATCTAAAGTTGTATCGGAGAAGGAATAAGCCAAAAGGTGTTTCGGATCAATAGAGATTTATAATATACATTTATGTATGTTAATTATGAATTAATATATATTAAATAAATATTAAAAGGGCAACTTTCTCTATTGGGCCCCAAAAGGGAAGCCACCCGAAATGGGCAGCACCGGTCGCCGCTGCTGGGCCCCAGCTTGGCCCACGCGGGCGAGTGCTGGCACGTGCGTGCGCAGCGCGCAATCGTTGGCTCCTGTGATGCTGGCTAGGCCATGGCCGGCCCATGGCGGACAACTGTAGCCACGAGGGTGCTGGCACTAGCGAGCTGTGGGGGGCGATGCCCACCTGGCTGCACCCAGCCACACCGCCTCGCTGGCCAGGCCATGGATTGGGCTGGTGCGTGGGGCCAGGCCATACACCACCGCCTCCACCTGGCCCAGCTGGCTACACCTCCTCCTTTTTCCTTTAGTCCCACCCCGGGACTTTAGGGGTGGGTGACCTTCTTTTTCTCCTATATATAGGGGTCTATATTGGTGGGAAAATGATACATAAAATAAAAGAGATTTCCTAAGGCTATTTTCCTTAGGGAATTTCTCTCTCTTCCTCTATTGACACTCACGAGTGCTATTCCACGAAGAACTGCGCACGAGAGAGTCAACTCCACCGACACGACATCACGCTGCTGGATCCCAGTTCCTAAGGGTCTACTTCTGCACCCTGGCTAGATCAAGGAGAACGGGAGTCGTCCTCGGACACCGTACATATGCGATACCTCGGGGGCGCTACCACTTGTGGTGCTGGGTTGTTGTGCAAGGACCAGGAGGTGTCGTGCGAGGAACTTCGCGACCTTGAGGTCGGCCAAGTTTGACTATATCATCCATGTTCCTGCGGAACATTAACTATATTCGGTCTACAAGGGTATGTAACCAAACTCTATCCCCGTTACAACATTAACTAATAGATAGATTTTGTGCATATGGGTTGTTCTACCATAGAAAATTTTGTTTTCTGCTACCGAACCCCTTCAATTGTATCAGAGCCGATCTATACATAGTTATGCTAGTACGGGTAGACCACATGTTGAATGTGGCCATTGATCGCATAATTTCCACCCTCCCACGCGTACTTGTACATATCGTGGCACTGTGAAATAAAGTGGCCCGGACCGACCTTACGCGTAACCTTACGTGAGACCAGTTCCGCTCTTGACATACGACTTGTACCATATAAATGGTCTACGGGTGTTTATCTCTCACAGTAGTAGATGTGGAATTTATAACGGAGGGCCCCATGAGGGGAGTAATAAGACAGCTGCTAGATCAATGTTATGGTTGATAATCGTAAATATGAACGGTTCTATCTCTAAATCCCTAGCAGCCATGTAAAATATGCAACTAATAAAGTAGTAGCTTTATGTTACGGGGAGGGGCCAGTAATGTGATGTGGACATAACCTTCACGCTTCATGTAACACGACCAACTGGTAGCTCCACATAAATAACGTCATACTGGTGGTGTGCGATGGAGATCAAGGCACGACTTATGATGGTGATCATAACACGTGACATGAAGGACTATGTCATATCACAGTTATAAAATTGCATGTGACTTTATTTTTGTGCATCTTGTTTGCTTGGTTGTATTATATATGCGATGGTAGTAAAACAAGATGATCCCTAAATAATACCAACTTTAGTGTTCTCCCTGAAGTGTGCACCACCAAGAAAGTTTGTCATTATGAAGCAGGCCATGACGATCGGGTGCTAGATATCTCGACATTCGCATACGATAGGCGCAAGTCATGTATGCACATCAAATACACTTATGTTGAATTGGTGAGCCTAGCATGTACATACATGGCCTCAGAACACGAGAAGATCAAAAGATCGAGCACGAGTCACATGAGCGATGTGATCAACGGGATTTGTCCACTCTAGCAGCTATATCAAAGGTCATGACGATCGGGGATGATATAGTGTAAAGGGGTTGTGTGATTGCTAAAAACATCTTAGGGATGATGATTTTAGTGGGAGTTCTTGTGATAATTTGATTATAAAACTAGAACCCAAATTATAAACTTAGTCTTATGTCTTTGCAAATGTCCTAGTAAATCATGGCACTGAAACCTTTGTGTTTCAACTATAGTTCCCTTTTCCGTGATGAGCTACTTAGAGTAGACGGGTCCAACTTCATAGACTGATATCAACGCTTAAAAGTTGTCCTTATAAGGAATGATGCACTCTTCACCATACAAGACCCACTTGGAAATCCTCCCAAGGCTTGTGCAAGTCAGGAATATTATGACGAGTTTCGTAATCATCATGCGAAGTCGTCTGTGCAAGAGGCGCCATACAGTTCATCATTGCTCCTGAACTGCGTGAGCTGTTTATGGATGCTTAGTTGTATGAGATAATGGTCGAGTTAAAAGTGATGTTCAAAGAAAGAAAACATATGTCTAGATAATCACGTGGAGATTATGCATGACTTGCATGAGTCGCTCATGTATGATGCAGACTACAGGATGGATGAAAAATCACGATAGATGGGGTGTTGCGTTCGCTTCCCCTAGCTACGAAAATGTCATCAAAGGATATGTCATGAGAGAGGAACATTTCACCTTTCATGAATTCCTACAAGAGTTGAGAACTTTTAAAGTAGAAACCATCGCTGGGGAAATCATTGACTGAGCAGGTATATGTGATATATAATTTATTAACGTGTTTCCCACAAAACACAATTGCAGTTTCATTAAGTGTGTTGATACTTGTTCTTATTTTATGAAAACATGACCGTCTACAAGAGCTGTTACGTGGAGAAGACAAGGAGACCTAGCATGTTGATGGCATACAAGATGTTGATAGCCGACGACATTTGTCCTTCTACATTTATCGCCTGGATTAATTGATATTTGAATATATTTGAGAGTGTGAACTTATTAGTGTGTCTTGCATCTCACGAGACGGTTATTCATAATTAGTTCGTAACAAATTAGTTGTTCGATTATTATGAATAATTTCTATTATGGTCACATTATTCGATTATAGATATGTTATTCTCTTTATAAGTCTTGATGATAATATACATTTATAAATCTAAAGCTAAAAGATATCCAAACCTAATAATGAATGAAACTATAGTTTAGGTCATAATAGTGTTATATGGATTCATGTTTATGAAAACATGAAGTCATAGGATATTCAAAATCCTTTGACATTTACAATACTCAGACTTTCAGGCAAATATGACTAAAACCAATATGTTTTGGTAAAATATAATATATAAATTGTTGAATACTATACATAGTGATGTATTATTCATAAATACAGTGGAAGTCATTATTTTGTAGAAACAATTGTGAAATCAAGTGAGTAAAAGGTATTCACCTGATAAAACGTGAGTTTGAAACAATTTGAAATGTTCAAATATTTTTAGCATAAAAGGATATGATATTAACAAAGAGAGTGTAAATCTCTATGATTTTATCATAGTAACTCGCAATTGACTTAAAAAAATTAGCACACAAAAGACTTGTGAAAACCATTTCACAAATTACAATGATTAGATATATCAAAGCTTGTTGATATACCTAAAACATCATAATCATAGTGTATTAGATACATATGGTCTAAATCTCTGAATAGGTCATTGTAGAACTAGAGTTGTAAGTCATAGAATTATCAAACACTTTTGAAATAGGAAATCATCTAGATTCACGGAAACAACACCATAAGAGTTATGGCACGTTTGAGTTTCTAGAGACTTTGATAAAGTCATTGTGAATAAATATTTGTAAAAGTATTATGAATACATGCCTTCCATAAGTAAAATGGATAAACTTGCTGTTGTCCAAAGTATTCTTACCAAGAAAAGATTTCTTGATAAGAATGTTGATGGAAGAAAGTAAAAGATGCTTGATCTTTCCCAAGTCTGAGTTGCACAACAGAATGTGTTCCATGAAACAAAACTCTACAAGAAAAGGGTGAAACTAATGATTATGATCATAACATTTCAATTAAACACTTTACTTATGTAAAGTAGGATTCAATGGTGCACTTCCCACTTTGTGTAAATACATTTATTCAGTTGTCATGATAAGTGAACATGACATACATACGGATTACAAAGAAGCGATGATGGACCTAAGTACGATAAATGATTGAGAATCATGAAATCTAGAAATAAGTTACATTTAAGATTACAAACGTAATGTGATTACTTTATCTTATCAAAGTAAGTGGTTACTTGATACTTCCCAAATAACTTGAATTTATAAGGAAAAAATGCAACTTTAAAGGAAGACCTAAAGCTCGATTTGTCATGAAGAGTGTCTTGTCAAATTTAAATGGTTAACTATAGAAATGTAGTGATGCTTGAAGTCTGGTGGATTTAATTTGCAATTAATGCAATTACAAATGATTGCTGGTTGATCAAACAAATCTGCATGTTCTCCGATATGAAATTGAAGAAAGGTTGTAGTCAGTACAACATACAGGATTTTGTTGAATCATATGGATGCTAAACATCTTGTAGTAGGAAGTTCTCAATTTGATAATTAGATCAAATGATTTTGGGGATTACCAAAATGTTGATAAAGCCCATACTTAAGTATTTGAGTGGAAGCTATAGGGATATCATAAAAGGATTCATATGTGATGGCATATTTGAGTGGGAGCATAACGAACATCCAAATATGTATGACATATAATGGATGGTGTAATTGATATTAGTGATATTTAAGGTTAAATATTTTGTGAATGAAGTTGAACAAAATATTAGATATTGAAATCTATTGAGATATATTGATATATTTAATAGACATCAAAATCAGAATGTTTCTGATTAGATTTTGAAGGAAGTTCAGAATGTCCTAAACTAATTCTGAAGAAAATACAGAATGGAACAACCAAAGTTATTCTTGCTTGTTGGACTAGGTGAAACATTAATATGAACAACAAATCTTGATGGAGAAGGAGGGATTATGTTTATCCCATATGAATCTTTCATATGTCTCTTCCACGAAATCAACGTGTTGTACACTTGGCTAAAATGTAACCCGGGTTCTTGATAAAGAATAGGTTCTAAGGTGATTCATGAATCACTGAACCAGTAATAAGCGAATCATAAAATACTAGGGAAGGATCTACATAGATATTGAAGTAGGTTACTAAAAGTTTGACTAGTTTGGCTACTGAAGTTCGACTTCAACCAAATGCATTTCTATTATAATGACAATAGTGAAAGAACTCGTGATTGATCGGCCGTCATTGGTAATACTAAGAAATAGAAGTCTCACTTTGCTACCAAATAGATACTTCAGTACATTATGAGATAATGTTGTAAGTGTAAAATTAGGGGACACTTAACAATTTGCGAAAGACATACAGATCTGGTAAAACAGGTCAAAGACAAGACATTTCCCATGAGCAAGCATGATCAAAAAAGTGGTGTTTATGATCAATAACAAATGCAAGTAGATTATTTCTACTCTAGTGAAAGTGGGAGACTGAAGGAGATATGCCCTAGAGGCAAATAATAAATAGGTTTATTATCATATCTCGAACCAGTTCATAATAGTTTCATAATGTGCTGTAATTGTATCAAGAGGAAACATTGATAAAAGTGTGGTATGTAAATAAACCAAGTTCCTAGTAGCCTCTATTCAACTAGTTCATTGGGTAGCCGGTGATCAAGGTTTCATGATCATGGAGCATTTATGCCAGTTGACAACAAAGTCATATCATTACAGTATGATATGATGGAAATTACCCACATAAGTATTGCAATGTGATCAAGTCACATGGTTTATCATTGCAATATTTAGAAACTAAGTGACCTTGTCCTTAGACCGTGAGATCATACTAACCGTTGTCTCCCGCGGCTGCTTTGATCATACTAAATGTCATGACCGTAACTGGGTGACAATATAAGTGTGTATTGGGTATTCTAGAGGAACAATTGAGGCCTATGGATCAAGATCAGTTTTACCCACATGATAGGAAGATACACTAGGCCCACTCGGTGATATTATATCCAATAGGTTTCAACCATTGTCTAGGTCATAGGATACGATACTATGATAGCATCCTATCACGTGGGTATGAACTACTCAATCAATCTGAAATAGCATCTCAATATTATATCCAATATTATATCCAATAGATTTCAATAATCAATCTGAAATAGCATCTCAATATCCATCGGATCCCCGCAAACACAACATGCAGAATTACAAATAGATGATCTTGATCATGAACGGAGCTCACAAGATCTAAACATGAAAGCACAAAGGAGGAGAACCAGCCATCTAGCTACTACATGGATCTGTAGTCCAAGGATGAACTACTCACGCATCACATCGGAGGCTAGCATGGTGATGAAGAAGTCCTCTAGGGTGAATTCCCCTCTCCGGCAGGGTGCCGGGAAGAGCTTCAGATCCCTCCCGATCTAGGGATGGAGATGACGGCGGCTACAGACTCTTTCGTGGATTTTTGATCGGGCCCTTAGGGTTTACGTCCCGAGGGCATCTTATAGTCGGAAGGGGAGGCCGAGGGGGTACCGGGAGCAGCCACACCACCCCCTGGCACGGGCTAGGCTGGGCCACGCGGCCAGTTGGTGTGGTGGCCCCCTGGCCCCTCTCCGTCTCATACTCTGGCATCTGATGACTTCCGAAAAAATAGGCACTTTGTCTTTTGTCCCGTCCAATTCCGAGAATATTCATTTTTTGACTTTTCTAGAACCAAAAATAGCAGAAAACAGGGAGCCGACACTATGGCTCTTGTTAATAGGTTAGACCAAGAAATCATATGAAAAGTACTCCAAAGTTGGAACAAAACACAAGAGAGTGGATAAAACTAAGCATGGAACATCAAAAATTATAGATACATTTGCAATGTATCAATCATGATCTATTTGTAATTCTACATGTTGTGTTTGCGGGGATCCGATGGATATTGAGATGCTATTTCAGATTGATTATTGATTCTATCATGTCTTTGTTATTTGTGATCTTGCATGCTTTCCGTTGTTAGTAGCTATCTTGACCAAGTAGATGCTAGCAACTCCAAGAGTTAGTATTTATGCTCGATAATGGGTTCATGCCTCTGGTAATCTGGGGAAGTGACAGAAATATCTAAGGTACTAGATGTGTTGTTGCTACTAGGGAGAAAACAACAATCCTTTGTTCATAGAACAATCGTATTGTTTACTTTACACGCAATTCGTAAAGCAATAATCTGTTGCTTGCAACTTAATACTGGAGGGGGTTCGGATGATAACCTGAAGGTGGATTATTAGTCATAGATGCAGTTGGATGGTGGTCTATGTATAATTTTGTAATGCCCAATCAAGTCTCAAAGGAGTCAAGATGATTAGTATATGCTTGTATGCTTTCTCGATGTTTGTCAATTGCCCCGCTGTAATTTGTTCACCCAGCGTGTTATCTATCTTAAGTAGAGCCACCTCTAGTGAACTATGGACCCCGGTCCTTTCTTTTACATACAATCTACAAACTGTTTACTGCTTTGTGTTTACTTTCTGCAAACTATTACTTCCTTCCATTCGATACGTTTAATCCTTTGTTTTCAGCAAAACCGGTGAGATTGACAACCTCATCCCAAGTTGGGGACAGAGTTCTGTGGTTGTGTTCTGCAGGTCTCCACGTTGCTGCTGGCACCGGTAGTGCGCCCTGCCAATGTTCATCTAGCTACACCTTTGGGGTGTTTCCTTTCTCCTACTGGATTGATAACCTTGGTTTCGTACTGAGAGAAAACTTACTGCTGTGCTCATCATACATTCCTCTTGGGGTTCCCCAACGAGCTCGTTAATACACGAGTCAGCATCCCACCCCGGGACTTTAGAGGTGGGATTCCCCTTTTTCTCCTATATATAGGGGGTCTATATTGGTGGGAAAAAGACATAGAAAATAAAAGGGATTTCCTAATGCTATTTTCCTTAGGAATTTCCCCTCTCTCTTCCTCTGTTGAAACTCACGAGTGCAGTTCCACGAAGAACTGTGCACGAGAGAGTCAACTCCATCGGCACACCGTCGCGCTGCTGGATCCCAGTTCCAGAGGGTCTACTTCCGCATCCTGGCTAGATCAACGAGAACGGGAGTCATCATCGGGCACCGTACATGTGCGATACCTCCGGGGGGGTGGGATGGAGTGCTACCACTTGTGGCTCTGGGCTATCATGCAAGGACCAGGAGGTGATGTACGAGGAGCTCCGTGACCTTGAGGCCAGCCAAGTTCAACTACATCATCCACGTTCCCCACGGGATGTTAACCGCGTTCAGTATATAAGGGTATGTAACCGAAACTCTATCCATGTTACTGGATTAGCTAATAGATAGATCCTAGGCATATGGGTTGTTCTACTATATTTTTTTGTTTTATGCTATGGAACCCCTTCAGGGACCCACACCTTGCTAGCTGGCAAAGTGGGACTAAAGGAGGAGGGAGGGGAGGTGCGCGCATTGGAGGGAGGGGCCGGCTGGGTGGGGCCCACCCACCCCGCCTACCTACCCTGGTCAGCGGCTTGAGTCCGGTCGGTAGGTGCTCTAGGCGGCGGCTGCCACATGGGTCGCTCCCTCTTGGGCCTTTTCCATCCGAGGATTTGGCCCATTAGTGGAAGTTGCCCCTGAATAATTAATTTTATTATTAATTCTAGTAATTAGTATTAAAAATATATTTAACATTTTCTCATGATCAAAAACTCCTTTTTGATCTGTCGCGTGTTGGAACACAGGCACCGAGGATCACTCACACCCCCATTTTGGTTCGGCGGTGGGCACTAAGGTAATACGGCATGAGCTCACACACAACACACACGATGGTTTTTACCCAGGTTCAGGCTGCCCTTCAACTAACAATCCTACATCCTGCTTTTCGGGATTGTCTTATGATATCTTACAATGAGATTAAAAATCTAGTGTTGGGAGCCAGTTTCAACTAGGTTATATGCTTCTCAGGCTTCCTCTTTATTTATTTCCCACAATCTCTCCCTGAGAATATCTTAGGTCTAACTCTTCTCTCGTTCTCCTCTGGCTCTCTTGAAACCCTTTTCTAAAACCTCTCTCAGAACCTTACTCTTCCAAAAACCTTCTGTCCAAAACCTCCTCTCAAACCTGTCCTAAAAACCTCTCCTTCTACTATGGCTGAGGCCCTCCTTTTATACCGTAAGTGGGTACCATAGTGACTGGCGCGCATGCACCCTCCTAATGTTTCTGGGTTCCACTACCGTTGTGCCATGCGACAGATGGGTGGTGCTGCTAGCCACTCCTGGCTGTGGGAGGTGTCGTTGGCCACTCCATGGCTATGGGCGGTGCTGCGTAGCAATTTATGGCGAGGGGACAACACAGGGTGTGTGCTATCATGTTGGGACTGCAGCACCCACGCTCCCTTTAATGTCCTGTGCAGGCACATGTATGAGAGCGGAACTTCTCTCCCATGCATGTTGTCATTGACTTGGTCTTTGTTGACTTGCGCTCCCGGGTCATACCTGGCCCGAGAGGAGTTTCTCTCATGACGATGTTGTGGGGAAATGAGTAGAGTACCCACCAACGTCGCTTATCTCCTTCATGACCCTATTCCCGAGTCCGTGTTCTTCTTTACTGATATGACCTTACTGGGGGTTGGATCCTTCCCACGCGCCGAGGCGCAATGCGAGGGCCCCCCTGTCCTATTGCACCGATAGAATCCCCCGAGCGAGGCTTGATGATGCTCCTTCTCTACCTTCTTTCTTCATGAACTGACTGGGAGGGCCTAGACACTGTTGTCGGGCTTCGCCCTTCAACAGTGCGTGGGCCCAGCTTTTCTATATCTGTGCGCACCATGACCGCTTGGTACGTTCCATGCTACCTCGCGCTAGCGTGCGCATGCGCATGCACTCACGTAGCCGTGAAATGATGCATCACGTCAAGTCCCATCTCAACTTCTGCAGTCTGGCCACATTGACTGCGGTTACTTTGATTCCTGCAAAAATAGTCATAACTGTGGAGGGGAGTGGGGCACTGGCTCCCCCCGCGCCATGTCGCATGGGAGACATGGTGATCGCCCTAAGAACCTGGGTACGCGCAGGGGAGGAACCAATAGTTCCCCTCCTTCGCCCATTCCAATCTTCCTCCACCAGCGCACCTCTCCTTTCAGATCTCGTGGTACCCAATGGCTTCTAAGAAGAGAAAGAAGGACGCAACAGCGATGGCCAGACAGGCGGAGGCTTTGGCGACGAAGCGACGCGCCTAGGAGGCATTCCTCGAGACTACTCTATTCGCAGAAGCCGTGGAGTCGTTGGGGAGCTACATCGTGTGTCAGCACAGCAATCATGGAGATTCCGAGCTCTTGCCCCTGCAAGTGGAGGCCAACCATCGGGACCCAGATCTGCATGTTCCAATTTTCATGAGCCACCTAGTGGCCGGAGTGGTTCCGCTGATCTTGACATTCCTGCACACCATCCTCATGGTGTGAGGATTTGCAGCTGGCGCACCTGCACCCGACAACGGTGGTCGATCTTGCTATCTTCCAATGGTTGTGCAAGTGCTTCGTCGGTGTGATGCCATCGATTGTACTCTTCTGCCACTACTTCTATCTTGAGATTCTCCCCGGAGGCATGGTATCAGGGGCAGGGGTCTTTCGCCACCGCGAGGATTTCCAATACCACTACCTCGAGCAACAGATAAGGTGTGGAAGGTGTTCCTCCACGCATGGTGCTTCACCAGTCTGCCTTCATTGAAGAATTGCATGATGGCCCCGGAGGCTCCTCCCAAGCCACTCTACACTTGGTCCAACTCGAGTGAGGACACCCAGAATCTTTTCCCGGTGTTCATGAGGACCGAGGAGCTTGCCAATAGTGGGCTCACTCCTACCCACTTGTTGTCCCTCTTCCTCAACTCTGTCATGGTGCCGCTCATGTCATGTTCCCACCCTGTGTGGCTATACAAGGGGGACAAGTCCGCCACATGGCTGGACATTGGTGACAGATCCTATCTCCTCCCCGAGGTGGTCAGAGTTGTGATGCATAGGCTGCTCGGGCTGGAGAGCTATACTCCGCCCGTGCATGCACTCTTCCATCTTCCGGACCTGGACGATTACTTGCCGAGGATGCCCGGCTACAATGAGTGGGTGTCTAAAGCAAGTGGGTGGCCCCAGAAAGATACCATGCGATTGGGCTTGATATATTCTCTGGACTGGGATGCAAAAGTGCCGGTAGGAGTGGCGCTGGCGGAGGTCGGGTCGCTCGCGCCAACCCAGCAGTCCTGAGGCACCAAAGACAAACTCCAGCTCATGAGGAGCCAGATCCTAAGGGCAAAGGACCCAAGCAGCCTGAAATCCCGCCCATGGGCTCTAAACAAGATGAGGAGGATACCATCCCGCTGCCCGTCTAGAGACGGCGGAAGGTTGCCCCTCCTCAGCAAAGTCCAGCATCAGGACTTCCTCCCACTTTGCCGGGGATGTCTCTTCCCGTCGCGCCGGGCAGGCGATCCTTGGGGGCGATTCCCCCAATGAGCGATGGCTCGTGTCCTCCCCACCCTCAGCCAACAGCCAGCCAAGGGGGTTCCGAGCTGATGGTGCCCTCATTCCTTTGGCCAAGGAACTTCAAGGTCTAACTTGGTGTTGCTGGGTAAGTTCTAGGGAAAGGCCATGGTCCTGTACTTTCTTGGGTGTAGGCACTTACCCAAGGCTCTTTTCTCTTTGTTCAGAACTCAGGCCCCTACCAAGATACCTCACGAGGGAGGCACGCCTTCTACTCCGAGCAAGTGACCTCGGGGACCTCCAGCGGCTGCCGCCGAGTCCTCCAGGAAAGCACCAGGGCGATAACCCCTGCAAGGGGGCGTTCTCCTACCCGTAAGTTACTTCTGCACTTACTTGTGCAACCTTTTTAGCAATTCCACAAGCGGTTCTTGGCATTGTAAGGAAGCTTTGGCCTGCTTTTGTAGTGATGGTTGAAGAGTCACGCTGGAGCCTGGTTTCGACTCTGAAATGGAGGAGGGAATGGAGGCCTCAGGGATGGAAGCTCACATGGGCAACTCTAAGCCTACCCTAGAGGTAAGATTGCCATTGCGGGGAGCCCCCAACCATGCCCCCTGAGGCATACAGGTGACGGAGCTCGGGATCACCCTAGAAGCGGTTTGATTTTGCATCGGGTTTCCCGGGTTCCCGAAGGACTCCGGGTGGATCCGAGTATCTTTGTGGCAGCCCGGGACGTTCTCAGGCAGGTTGAGAGGTACCAACAGAGGTATGCCGAGTTTTCCCTTCGCATTGAGGAACACTTCAGGTGGCAAGAGGAATTCATCGCTCGCCAGCAATGTGAGACGGATGAGGCTCGCGCGGACTTGTCCCGCACCCATGAAGAGGCGCAAGGTTTGGTCCTGGCTGGGGGCCGACCTTCAGCAGCCACTGAGTGGCTGCAACATCTCCTAGACGACAAGTGACTCTCCCACCACAAGGAGATGGAAAAGTGCGAGGCCCAAGAAGCCTCGTTCCAGAACCATCTCAGAATGGCAAAATACCGCATCCGCGACCATATCGACATGATTCATGACTATGTGATCTCGATTCATGACCTGAAGGTTGAGGTTGAGTGGCATGCTCAGGAGGCGACCGCCGTGGCCCGCTCAGCCTCCCAACAGAATAAGGACCTAAATGGTTAGGTCCTCAAGGTCCAAATGGACTTCGCCGCCACCAAGCATGCTCTCTCTAAGGCCGATCTTGGGTCTGTAGAGAAGGAGGTGAAGATGTCACACTTGTCTAAAGATCTAGCGACTATGAGACTAGTGGCTGGTGCCACGGCTCATGAGAGAGGCATGGATAGCCGAGCTGAAATCTCTGGTCTCCGCTACGTGGCGCTCTGTACGGCGGAGCTGATGCCAAACCTCGGCATGGAGGTGGCCATCATCGACGAGTCCAACATTGCCGGGCTCACCAATTTCTTCGCCGACCTGCCGGGGTAGCTGGAGGCCCTTGAGACCCTAATCGAGAAGGTGGTATGAGAAGTGGGGGTGGCCTCAGATGCTGCTACAGCCGAGACCATTCTCCCACGCGTGCACCACCTTGCTCCCCCATTCCCCTTCAGCCATCTTCTAGATGCATATGATATCGAGGATGAGTGTGAGGCTGCTCAGAACACGGTTCGCCTCTATGTTGGTGATCTTTAGCATTGAGTGAGGTAGAGCCAGCGCTGAGGCTTTCCATAGGACCGTCTAGCCCCGATCTCCGATTATCTTCAAACTTCAGCCTGCATTCAGGGGGCTGATAGTGTCTTAGGCTATCATAGCATGTTTTTAGTAGTTTTTGTAAGGCAACACTGCTTCACGAAACTTCTCCTTTTTTGTTTTTTTATATACTCGACTATGTTCGGAGTGTCAAAGGCTTAGTCTAGTTGACGTGGTTTCACGACTTTGTGTCTCCGGGTAATGCGTTTGACGCACACGTACATCGGACTGCACAGCGCCGTAACAGGTCCTGGCACACCCTCTTGCGGGGGAATACACGCCATCTTGGCACTTCTACATCCTCAGGACAATTTGATTCCAAGCATGATTCCCTTGGTCCCGTACCAAGGATCCCCTCATGAGAATAACACTTTCCGTTGCTGCCCTTCTGACAGTCTGGCCACCATGCTTGCCTAAACTAAGACTTCTTGACCCTGACCCCTGCTTATGAGCTTTAGAGAAGTGAAGGAACACTTAGCTTTCTTTTCCTTATGGCCTTAGGATCCATGCTCCCCTTTCTCCGGGAGCATCTTCCCCTCAACACCTTTATGCTGCTCTGTTAGTTCAAATAATCTTTCTTTTTTTTACAAAAAAGACAACGCTTACTGCCTCCTTATGGCCCCGCCTCCTCCCCTCGACATGGAGAGGTAAGTGGAAAACTCATGTACAAGCATTCGTGTCCCTGACTTCTTGGTGTGTTCCCGGACTTTTACCAGCACACCTCACTTTGGCTACTCCGAGCAGGTCTTGAGCCTTTCTTTCTCGCATGTTTCTTTAATAGTCCCTACATGTATGATGAATTTGACCAACAACTCCATGCTAGCGTGAGCCGCGGGCCATAAGCTATGTGACATGGGTATGCCCTATGGGTACTCAAGGTTATCCTATATGGTCCGTCCCAAGAGGAGCCTACGGTACAAATGAAGCCCATCAAGGATTTGGGTGGCCCAAGACCAGGGAGATGCGACTCCTTGAAGGACACAACAAGGAGTAGATAGAAAACTTAAAGGGTAAAACCCTAATCTGTAACTGACTCGGCCTGTAATCCTAAGACCTAGACGCCCATATAAAGGCCAGGAGGGAGCAACGAGAAGGATCATCGCATAACCTATCTCATACACAACCAGATTGCATCTGTCCACCCTATAAACCTTCGGTTCCGTCATCAATCAAGAGCAGACAAGCAGGAGTAGGGTTTCCTTCTAAGTACCTGAACCTGGTAAACCTCATGTCCTCGATGTGCTTGTTTGCTAGTGATACCTTCGATCCGGATTACGAATGTAGTATAGCTCTTTTTCCCTAGTATACCTAGGTTATCGAATCCACAGGAAGCGAATGCGTAGTGAAGTTACTTTAACGGACCTTCAGGAGTTTTAGAATTCCTTTTGTGTTTTTACTGGACCAGTAGCTTGCGTCTTTTTGTTGTTGTCGATGATGGAGAGAGAGGACCTAGGGCGTTCGGTTCACCTGTAGCTGTGCAAAAACATCTGATGGAAATAAAAGATAGAAATAAAGTATGCGTGTACTTGTTAGAGCAAGATAAATTATATGTGGGCAGTGCATCCATAAATTCTATTGCCTCCACAACCGCTTATAGCAATAACCTACTAGTCTCATCCATTGAAGAAAGAGAACTAATGATATCCATAGTGATGTCACCATTAATCCCAAGCAAATCCCTCACATACAGCCGTACTGCCCCTTCTGTCACTGGGATTCCCAACCTACAGATCAGTCATCACTCATACTCCCTATACGTGGCTCAACCCTCGGAGTATTGGGTACCTGACAAGTCCTTGGATTGAGGCAAGAGAGGATACAATAATCATCATGTCATACAAACTAATACACGATCCCACCTATGATAAATAACATGCACAATTGCTACACGGCTAGGCCGAAGCCCTTAGCCCAAGGAGAATTACTCACACATAGAGATGAGATCAACAATAACAAACATTGTAATGAAAATCATAAGATTGATAGCAATAGTCTTACAATGTCGCCAATCGGAGAAGAGATCTACTATCACAAGTGGTGGAATATGGCTATGGAGATGGAGAAAGGTTTGGAGATCGGGAGGCGGCTGGAGATCTGTGTCAGAGGCTTTTTGACGAGGTCTAGATTCTTAGGGGCTTGTTTTATTGTTGCCCAAGGCTTCTTTATATAGGGGTCCCTTCACGAAATTTGTTCTGTTTGACCTAACGGCGGCAGCGCCAACTATATGACCGGAGCTATATGGTCGGGATTTTTGCTCTGGCCGTATAGTTGGTCGTTACGGCGCTGCCTCCGTTGTTCAGCTCCTGGTTTCTTCTGGTTGTTGGAAATCTCGTATCTTTGACTTTAATGTAGTGATTCCCTCTTTTAAACGACATTATCTGTGAAGGAAAAATACAAGAAGAAAGGATTGCATACCGCTCTGAATATTAGCATTAGTGGCAGGGTTTAGAGAGATATTTCATAAAAAATGTGATTAATATCCAGTTTAAATGTGGATGTAGATGGCTATATTTCAGAGCCATCAACCTCCCCAAGCTTAAACTTGATCGTCCCGAGCAAGAAAACCAAAATCAAAAAGGAACTAAACATTTAAACTGAAATAACGAGATGGTGATCTTACTCATGATTAATAGTCTCATGTTTCCTCCACTTCATAAATCTGTGAAACTTCAACATAGATAGAGCAATGGCAAGCATATCATACAGGATTCACGCATCCTTATAGGGCAGTAAAATTATTGTAAACATGGATGATCGAAATGAGTAAACTTTATTCCATGTCAAGCAATCAACTCATAGGCTTGCCTTTGAACAGTAAAGTATAATCATGTAAATTAAGAGTGTGAGAGTTGTCATGAAAAGCATATATACTAGAGTATCTCAATTCTCCCACATCAATGAATCAAGACTTTGCAAGCACTACTTTTCAAGGATTTCAGTTTTTAAGTAATTGAGAGCATGCCAAAGATTTTTATTAGTTTATCGGGCTGTGATGGACACTCGTGGCATCACTAAGGTTTTTGTTCCTTTTGCATAATGATTAATCATAATAGCCAGAGGAGTGATTCCATCATGATTACAGCTCCCCGGGAGTGCCAAGAATCTTACCCACTATAGCATTGCTGGTACAAGTGTTTAATCAACTCATAGCCGAAATCTAGGAGTTTCCTCCATGAAGATTTTTTGTAGGCCAGCGGAGTTGTCTGCATCCCATGAAGTTTGATACGAGTAAAGCTATATCATTTTTATGATTAACAAGTCAAACTTTGGAATGCTCACAAAAACGCTAAACATTAATTCAATTGTACAAATCCTTTCAAAGAGAGCTATCAAGTCAATCAACATTTTCAGTGGTGTTGAGTGTCTCTAGAAATAAACCTTCAAGACTAAGCACTACAACACCCAAGCCTTCAATTGTGAGACTTTTTCTTATTACAATTGTTTAGCAATTTTAGGCAAGACTTGGTTAATTACGAGAGCTAGAACAAAATGAGCCCAATTAAATATCCATGCAAACAACAATCTTACAATGATACAAAGACTCACTCCACCAATATAATATCTCAACATTTACTACTAACTAGCATGGGTTTCTCAAACTTCAAAAGTGGGGAGTCATAAGGCATACCTCTCATGTTTGGTTCCACTTCTCTCTTCCTTTTTTATTTGTTTCTTGGAAACTCGAAGTCGATCACTCTCCTGCAAATATATGAAGACCTCGAGGCGGAAAGAAAATAAAGAGGGAAAATAAGGAAAAACGGAGAAATCTTTTTGTGATTTTCAAGAGAGGGAATTTAAAGAATAGAAAATTGGCGGCAAAGGTCGGCTAGAAAATTTCGAAAGAAAAAATAGAAAGAACTAAAAAGATAAAGTGTTGGGGAAACCAACACGAGTACTTATAAACTCAAATAAAAGCACAACCTCAAAATAAATAAAATAAAATGAACGCCAAATAAAGATACATGAGGAAACTTCCCTAAGCTTAGGCTTTTGCAAGCCCTTCAAATCATTGTGGTGGCAGGAAAAAGTCGTTACTCTAGTTTGAAAATTGAGTTGAGAGGTTACTTGTTGATTCTCGGAGGTTCAAAGAGAGGTTGTGCATCCTCTCCACAGTCCCTCCAAGTCCTTGGAAATCTTGGTATGTGGCGAACCGGGTTTGTGGTTGCTCCTCTTGATAAGGAACTTCTTGCTCCTCCTCTTGGTCCTCATCCTCTTCAGGAATTCTTCCTCAGGTTGGTGTTGCTCAACCTGCAAATCATATAGCAAACATCCTTCCTCGATAGAGAAAATACCATTAGGCATAAGAGCGGGGTAGACACGCCCAGCTCTAGCAATGTGCAGGTAATAAACACCACCTCTCCTAGTGAGCATTCCATAGGCCCTCAAGGTGGAGAAACCAACACGTGTCTCACCTAGCACGGGTTGCAACTCACGTAGATTGATGCCTAGGGCAGTGGCAAGCACGGTGATGACGCCTCCTCATGTGATTGTCCCTTGGCTTTGGGAGGATTGGTTCTCCAGGTAGCGCACAAGGATGGCGCCCAAGTTGAGTGATAGGTTGCAGTTGATGTAAGCATCCTTTGCGAGGACTAGGATGTCCTCCTCGTTGAGTCTCGTGAACTCATTACGTGCCTGCAAGGTGTTAGCAATAACATAGAACAAATAGCGAATTGCGGGATGTTGAATATTCTTCCCCTTGTTCACTCTACTACTGAAGCTCATTCCATTATAGTATTGATCGGAGGAAGGATTTAAGCCAGTAAAGGATGCGCGTAAAGCATGGACATCATTGTTCGGCAAATTAAAGCATGCACACTATTCATCTAATGTTAAAGTGTAGTTGTTGTTCATCAGACCTAAATAAATATATCCTCTCCTTGCCACAGTTTAATGGTGCTTTGCAATGAACTTAAGAATTCAATGGTTAAGCGGCGATAAGTAGGTACAACATTGTACACAAAGTTTTACAGGCCACATATATTGCAAAGTAAATTAAAGTACAGAAATACCGAGTTGGTTCAATATAATGGGGCAAGGCCACTTGGTGGCCTTCACTTTGCGTTTCTTGATCTTGTTGAAGCATTCACGACGGGCCTCTTCCCTGAACCGTATCCCCATGCGTTCCTGGGCGGCTGCTCGAGAAGCACTAGCGGTGGCACGAGCACGAGTTTGGCTCCTTGTGTTCATCTTCTAAAATATTGAAGAAAGGCAAAAATAAAACCTTTGGATCCAACAATAGTAAGTATAATATATTCCTCATCTAAGCACACTAAAGAATCTCCTCAAGATAATAATCTAGGCAAGAAAATCATGGCAATTGGTTCATAGTAGGTCTCACCCTAGATTGACAATGACAATAGATCGAAGATGAATTTGCAAAAAGTAATTGGAGGATCGGAGGAGAAACATACTGTAGATCACTTGTGTGCGAGGAAATCGAACAAAACTGAGTAGAGACGAAGATCCCTTGAGGTTTTGCGAGAGTTTGGAGGTAGAAGAAAGAAAAAGGATTGAAGTTGGGAGTACCTTTCCGTGCAATTTTGTGGTCGTACGCAACTATACCGGCGCAACTATACGGGCGGAACATGTGTTCCAGCCGTATAGTTGTCATTCTATCAAAATATTAGGGTTTCCTCCTGGCGGCGCAGATAAACGGACGCAATTATACGGGCGGTCCGGCCGTATAGTTGGTCGTTAAACCATCTGTCCCTGCGAAAGAAAATTTGCAAAGGCATCGATATCTATACGACCGAAACTATACAACCGGAATTTTTATTCCCGCTGTATAGTTGGTCGTTAAACTCTCAGTATATATTAAAAGAAATTGTACGGAGGTATTGATATCTATACGACTGAAATTTTTATTCCCGCCATATAGTTGGTCTTTAAACTCTCAGTATATATGAAAAGAAATTGTACGGAGGCATTGATATATATATGACCAGAACTATACGCCTAGATTTTTTTATTCCCGCCATATAATTGGTCGTTAAACTCTCAGTACATATTACAAAAAAAAATTCGATGGTAAAGATAACTATACGACCAGAACTATATGGCTGGAATTTTTATTCCCACTGTATAGTTGGTCGTTAAACTCTCTATGTGCATGAAAATTTTTCTGTTTCTTCGTAAACTATTTATTTTCCCGTAACTTAGTGATATACCTTGTTTTTGACAGCAAATATTGTCGACCAACAATAGCATGAATAGTGCAGAATTTCAAGTACTACCAAATTTCTTCTCCTCAAATGGAGTTTTCTAGCATTCTTTATTAAACAAAAACTTAAACTAAAACTAAAAACTTAACTCAAACCTTAATTTAACATGGGTTTCCTCCCATGGAGCACTATTTTATGGTTAATAGCTTGACCTTGATGATACTCACTTGGGCCAGTTGAGTGGAACATCCACTCCAAAATAATTGGCCTTCAAAGTGATGGCCTCCTTCTCGTCATGTTTGGCTTTCTTCTTCCTAGGGAAATGAATAACAAAAGGATCCCGTGAAGGCAATTGCAACTTCACGTTCCCTTCATGAAGATTAATTAAAGCCTTTATAGTTCTCAAGAAAGGACAACCTAGTATTATAGGAGCAACAGTATCTTCAGGCATGTCAACTATATTGAAATCAATGAGAGCAGGACAACCTTTGATATAAACTAAAGTGTTCTCCTTAATCTCTACAGCTTTTTTGTAGGTAGAATCTACTAGATGCAATTTTAATTCAGTAATTTCAAAGGAGCCAAGATTTAACTCATTAAAAAGACTCTTTGGAATTATTGAGATGCTTGCACCTAGATCACAAAGTGCAGCTATCTCATTGGCTGCAATATTTATCTTAATAGTAGGCTCAAATATGTCATCTAGTTTAACAGGTAACTTTTCAGCGATTTTCTTGTATTCCTCTTCAAGCTCGCGTACCTTAATTGCTACTTGATCAACAAAGTGTTGATACATGGCTTCATAATTACCTTTACTTACTGGAATTTTGACGTTGATCCTCTTTAGGAGATCTTCGATGGTGTAGCTTGGTGAAGGGGCATTACTATAATCAAGTTCTCGAGGCTCCTCCCTTTGGATCCTCATCATTTTGAGTTCTTCAACAGGATTGGTCTTAGCTTTACCTGCAAATTTAGCTAAAATGAGAGTTTGACTCTCAGTTATCTTACCTAGCCCTGTGTGAACGATCCTTGTTCTTTCTTGAAGGGCCTACAAATCTTTTCTCAAACTAACATCTTGGATAGATAATTTACCAAGCATAGCATCATGGTTCTCCCTAATTTTGACTAGAATATTATTTTGTTCATTTTGTGAGTCTATGAAAGACTTAAGCATTTCTTGGAGACTACCGTTACTAGTTCCCATATTATTATTAGAGTTACTTGTAGGACTAGCATAATGTTTCTGAAAGTTAGGATTGTAACTCTTCTTCCAAGCAGGATTGTAATCATTACGAGTTACAAAGTCTATTTCTTCTATGTTTGTTTCAGGGGTGGCTCTTACCTGAGTTTCCTTACCTTTTATGGCTAGTATGAGCTCATCCAACTTAGCATTAAGATCTTTGTTCTCTTGTGGTGAGACAGAGTTCACCTTCTTCGTGTTTGATCTTTCAACATGCCATTGGGCATGGTTGTCTTGCATATTGTCTAGCAGCTACTTTACTTCGGTAATATGTTTACCCATAAATGTTCCTCCAGCTGCAGTATCAAGCATATACTTAGACATAGGATTAAGAGCATTATAAAATAAATGGAGGATTAGCCAATCTTCCATCCCATAACTAGGACAGTTTCTTAGGCATCCTTTCATCCTCTCCCATTCAAGCACTAGTGGCTCACGCTCTTCCTATCTAAAGCCAGTAATATTAGATTAAAGTTCCAAAGTCTTTGCAGGTGGGAAAATTTATTCATAAATAAAGAAGTACATCCCACCCATGATGTAATAGTATTTTTAGGCAAAGATAGCAACCATTCTTTAGCTCTCCCTCTTAGAGAGAAAGGAAATAGACGCAATTTGACCGCATCAGGGTCAACTTCTTTTATACGCATCATATCACATATTTCAGTGAAAGTATTTAAGTGCATACCTGTGTCTTTAACAGCAGAGCCTCCAAATTGATTCTGTTGAACCAAACTTATGTAATGGGGCTTAATTTCATAGTCATCAGCAGCAATTGCTGGCTGAGTAATAGGAGTGTGCAAATAATCATTATTGGGAGTAGCAAACTCCCCAAGCTTCTTTTCAGCCATACTTCCTATGTTTTTGGATTTTCTAAGATTAAAAATTATAACAGTAAAAACAAGAATTTAAAGAATTCTATTTTTTTGGTTTAGCAAATAAAGACTGAAAGCAAACTAACAAAATTAAAAACAAGAATTAAAACTAGCAAGGTTCCTAATAACCTCACCAGGGTAGCTATTGCTTCCCTAGAAACGGCGCCAGAAAAAGGTTTGATACCTTCGATCCGGATTATGGATGTAGTATAGCTCTTTTTCCTAGTAGACCTAGGTTATCGAATCCACGAGAAGTGAATGCGTAGTGTGATGGCTCAATGATGTAGAGCTCGTTGGGAACCCCAAGAGGAAGGTATGATGAGCACAAAAGCAAGTTTCCCTCAGTTATGAAACCAAGGTTTAATCGAACCAGTAGGAGCAAGGAAACATCCCAAAGGTGTTACTAGCTGAGCTTTGGCAGGGCGCACTACCGGTGCTAGTAGCAACATGGAAACCTACACAACACAACCATAGAACTTTGTCCCCAACTTGTGATGAGGTTGTCAATCTCACCGTGTTTTGCGGAAAACAAAGGATTATGTCGTAGGATTGATGACAAGTACGCCATGAAGGGGTCCTCGAGGCGTGCGTAAGAGATGGGGGGTGAAACATACGGTATTCCGGGACGGTGAGCACACAAGTTTACCCAGGTTCGAATCCGCCGGCTTTGGACGGATCCTACTCCTGCTAGCAATCCAGTAATACGGCAGAGCCGGAATATGGGTTACAAGGGTTTCGCCTGTGCGAGTTGAGATTGTAGACTATTGAGGTTATGCCCTAAAGGCTCTCCCTAGGACGGCTTATATAGATATCTGGCCTAGGGTTTACAGGAGAGATCTATTCGGCTACGACTAAGAGTCTGTTACAGAGTACATCTTGAACTCCAAGTAACATCATGGCCTAAGTCGGTAAGTCTTCTGGGCCTTCCCGTAGACGGATTAGACTCCGTCTTGTCTCCCTGACTGGGCCGCCCGTGAAGCAATGCTCTAACCCGAAGTGGGCCACCTTGGTCAGTGAGGAACTGTGAGGATACCCGCAAAGTATATCCCCAACAGCAGCCCTCGGAGGCCTCCAAGATCCAAAGTCGGATTTATCATCGTCTAGCTTGATCTTCGGCTTGTAGAATCTTGAAGGGTTCCTGAAACTTCACAACAAAAGATACGATCCGGGTCTTAAAAAATAAGTCGGACCTTTCAGTTGGTAACTCGGATTTTCCAGCTCATTTTCAAACTAAGCCGGAACTTGGTCTCTAACGCCACCTGACACAAGCATGGTCAAGTCACGTCATCTGACAGCGTTCCGTCAGCACGACCGTTGGTGGGTCCGCGAAACCGAGGCGCCGTTTCAATGCGTGCGTGGAGATCGAGGCGACGCAATCATCGTGCGGGTCCTTCCCAGTTCTTTCCACGACGCGTGGCAATTGCACTGTAGCGTTTGCACGAATCTTGGCGCAGGTTGGTGGATATAAGGGGTTTAGATTTCCTCTTCTCCTTTCCACCAGTCCTTTGCCATCTCCTTTCTTCCCAATCCTCCTGCGCGCACAGAGCCTCCTCGTCCTTCCCCCATAGAAAACTCCTAGCGCCGCCCCTTTAAGGTCACTTTCTCACCGGAGAAAAATGGCTTCTTCATCTTCTTCCTCTGGTTTGGCGGCAGCGGAGGCGGCAGCGAAGGCGGAAGCTGCAGCGGAGAAGGAAAGCTACAGGGGATTCTGGATCCCCTGCACCCTCGACGAGGCAGACCTCAAGAATGTGGAGAAGGAGGGGCTTCTCGTCGCCGGCGACTGGCGGAGCGGCTCCGGCGAAACCGTCCCCAACCCACACAAGGGCGAGCGAGTTCACTTCGGTACTCATCTGGACCAAGGTTTTTCCTTTCCTCCCTCGGAATTCTTCTCCGAGGTGATAGATCACTATGGAGTTCAACTCCACAATCTTCCTCCCAATTCTCTTCTAGAAATGAACACATATGTTGCGCTTTGCGAGGGCTTTCTCGGCATTAGGCCGAGTTTGCTTCTCTTCCGGTTTTACTTTCATGTCCAGAGGAATTCCATCACTGTCGGTGTTCCTTACATCACCGGCACTATTAGTTTTTCTCTTAGACGAGACCGGGCATATCCCAAAATTTCTGCCAGTGACTCGGTCAAGCAATGGTCAGCCACTTTTTTCTACCATAGGGATATTCCGGCTCCCGGCAAAGCTACTGCTTTGCCGGCTTTTGCCGACGGAGCCGCCACGGCCCAACCTTCCTGGGATGAGGCTGCTCCGGCTCTCACAGTTGATCTGATCCTCGCTAAGAGGCGGATCGAATATCTGATCAAGCACAATGGTTTGAAGGGATCCGACTTGGTCCAGTGCTGGGTCTCACGCCGGATCCAACCACTTCAGTACCACGGGGATAGACTGATGCATTCTGTCACGTCTTCCCTGACCGACTCCCTCCGCATCAGCCCCAAGGCCTACACCACTCAAGGCTACATAAGCCAAATCAAGTGGCTGATCAAGGAGCGGATCGAGAGGCGGATTCCAGAGGTTTCTCTAGACATGCACACGGCGGAAAACCCTGTGGTGCCGGTAAGCTTTTATCATCACATCTTTTATGTGTTTCTATCTTCGAGTTACATTGCAATGCTGATACGTTTTCTTGTTTTCAGCTTGCTGACATCCCCGAGTCGGAACTTGCTCCGCTCGAAGGATACCCTCCGGAGTTCTCTCAGGAGGTGGAAGTGGTTCCACTGCCGGATCTTGCACTCAAAAAGCGCAAAGCTCCGACAGTAGCGGTTGGCACAAAGGAGGTGCCAGTCGTGAAGAGGTAACCTTCTGTCACAACTTTTCCGCCTTTGTTCTTTACTCAAGTTTCTTTCCGAGATGTAATGTTTCCGACTTTACTACTTTCTCAGAGCAAAATCAATCATTAAGGGCAAAGGGAAGGGGACTTCTTTGAATCCCTTGCGCCAGACGAAGCTTACAATAGCTTCCCCTGTCGTGGCTCCTCCGACTCCGGTCCCTCAACCTTCTGCAACTCCGGCGATCATCCCTTCTCTGGTGATTGCAGAAGATCCGGCTCATCAAGCGGAGCCGACGATCCTTGGGTCGCATACTGACGTCACCGCGAGTGCATCAGGTCAAGATAAGGGTGAACCCTCTTCGGATAATGATCCCTCGGTTGAAGTCTTCGCCGAAAGCCTCCTCAACAATCCGGGTCTTGCCAAATTTGGCCTAACCCGAAAATCTGCAGAGGAGATCTAGCGGCTAGCCAGGCAAGTCCTGGACAAAAGCCATCTATCCCCCGAAGAGGAGGCGCAAGAAGCAGATGACGTCAAGTTCTCCGACCTTCTCACTCAAGTCCGCCTTCGCGATGAGAGGATCAGGACTGACGAGCTTCTAACAGATATAGTGATCCCTCTTACTCTCGCCGAGAAGGTGGCAGCTGAAGTGAACGCGGGTTTAGACAAACTCACCCGCGAGCAATATGTAAGTCGGAATTCCAACTCTTGTTTTTACATTATGTTATATCATATCCTCTAGCCCCCAATCATGAAGTAGGATATAGAATCCGAGCTTATGCTTTCATTAGGATGCCAAAGAACGAACTAGTGTAGCCCCCAAGGCTCGTGCTGATATTTAGTAAAAATATTAGCCCGAGTTTTAAGTAGCTTTCTGACTTTGGGTATTCTGACTTACAGAAAGTATGTTCCTATAACCAGGAATTATTGTCCAATGTCTGTAATAAGCGAAGAGAGATCAAAGATCTCCGACTTAAAAATGCTGAGCTCAAGGTAGCCAAGGATGAAGATGAAGGTAAATATTTCGAGATTCAAACCTTGTTTTTTGCTTTTTCTATGTCGAATTTTTCTGAACTATTGTTCTTTTTGTCTTACAGCGTTGGTGAAACAATCCATCACTATGATTGAAGTGGCCGAGAACCTCAAAACACTGGTGGTGGAAAACAAGGGACTTCGCCAAGAGCTGGATAAGCTCAAGGCGGATCATGAAACGAGCATAGCTCAAGTCCTGGAATCCTCCTCCATGGCCACTGAAGAGCGCGATCACAAGATTGCCGCTCAAGATAAAGTAATCTCGGACCTCAAGAATGAGCTTAGCAGAGAGAAGGATATATCCCAGGCGCTCCGGGCTGAACTCTAGAGTGTCCGGGAGGAGAAGACCAAGATTGACGATGTCATTCTTGGTACGTTCCACCTTTCTGACTTATCTTTTCTTCGACTGTTATCAATGTCGGATTTTTCTTGACTTGTTTTGTGTATAGGTCCTCTAAAATTGTCGGACTCTTCCTCGTCCGAGCCCCGCACTCACCGGCTTACCCAAGTCGGTGATCTTGTTCATGACTACCGCCAGTCCCTTGAGGACATTGGTGAGTCTCTCAGGATTCCGGACATGCCAAGCATGTCGTATTTTGAGGTGCGGGATAGGGCCAAGGAGATGCCGCAGCTTGTTCGGGACTGGAATATGTCCTATGCGCGGGCTGCCGCGCAGAATGCCCTCTCCATGGTCATGAGCCACCATGGAAACATGGAAATATGGCAAGTGACTAAAGGGTACTGCAAGGTAGACGAAGACGGCCAGGAGCAGGACCTTCAAGCCATCATGCACTCCTGCGCCGGATATGGGTGCCATGTAGCTGATCTAACCAGCTACGCGATCCCCTTCTTCACCCGCGTGGATACTGCGCCTCCTCCTGTAGAAGAAGCCAAAGAAGTTTCCGAAGATGAACGCACCAACTCGGATGCGGATATCTCGGAACGATATCAAGGCGGAGTGACCAGCGAGCCAGTAGGTCCTTCATCTCCTTTTTCATCATAGACCACAAACTTCTGTATTATTCTGTGAAAGAACATGATGCGTTTTGTAAATATTAAGTACTATGACTTTTTGTTAGTGCTAAGTTTTTTATCTATTCAGCACTTTTATCCTTAGACTTTTTTTTGTGTGCCTGAAATGTTTTCACAAGTACTTATATTTTTCGTCTCGACTTATCGTTTATCTGGCTTTTCGCCTCGTCCCTTTCGTGAGCCGGCTAAACCTTCAGCCGGAAACTTTGCCGAGCAATGGAGCTCAATTGCTAAACTAGTTTAAACTCGAAAACAAAGTCGGCTTCCAGTACCAACAATTCACTACTCGGAAAATGCCCGCATCTGGCAATCAGATAAATAACCAAAGTAAAGACTAGAAATTTTTAGAGTTATACCCGAAGGTAGCAGTTTTTAGAAATCGGAAATCTAGACCAGAACGAACATGAGCATAAAGTACTTTCAAGCATTCTGGGATTTTCGACTATGACATGATCATTCGGAAATAAGATGGTTTAAGAACTTCTCAGAAAAACTTGAGGCAACCAAAACTTTTATTTCTCACAGAACATGTACATATGTATGATTACAAAGAAAGATAAACTAAGAATAAAAGGGACGTAGCTGAGGAATATTTCATGGTCTGTCTAACTCATCCGGATTTGTACTGCCTCCAGCTCTCTTTCTCTTCTTAGTAGCAAGTCTTTCTTTGACTGGCCTCATGTCAGTTAAGTAGTATGATCCATTGTGCAATACTCGACTAACTAAAAAAGGCCCTTTCCATACTGGAGAAAGTTTGTGCTTTCTTTGTTGCACAAGCCGGAGAACCAAATCACCTTTATTGAAAGATCTATTTCGGACTCTCTGGCTATGATACTTGCGTAACTTCTGCTGATAGGCTGTAGATCTCATTTCAGCAACGACGCGAACTTCTTCGACTAAGTCGAGATCATTTTGTCGAGAAATCTCGGCATCCACTTCGATATACGCGGCAACTCTAGGAGAAGTATGAATCAAATCACTAGGAAGAACTGCTTTTGCGCCATAGACCAAGAAGAAAGGTGTGTATCCTATTGACCTGTTTGGAGTTGTTCGTAAACTCCAAATTACAGAAGGTAGTTCTTCTGCCCAAGCCCCCGCAGCACGTCGTAGTGGTGCTTCGAGTCTTGGTTTCAAGCCTTGTAGAATTAAACCATTTGCTCTTTCAACTTGCCCGTTAGCTTGTGGATGTGCGACTGACGCAATGTCAAGCCGGATATTTTGCTCATCGCAGAATTCAGCCAGTTCTCCCATAGAAAAGTTACTCCTGTTGTCCTTGATAATGCTATGTGGATAACCATACCAGATTATAACATCCTCGACAAATCTTTTGGCTGTTGCTCCATCACAACTAGTGACAGGTTTAGCCTCGATCCATTTGGTGAATTTATCCACCATCACTAAGAGGTGGGTAAATCCACTTGGAGCTCGTTTAAAGGGTCTTACCATATCAAGCCCCCATACCCCAAAAGGCCATGTTATAGGTATTGTTCGCAGCTGATCAGCCGGAACATGAGCTTGCTTGGCGTACTTTTGGCAGCCTTTGCATGTCTTGACTAACCGTTCGGCATCCGCCTAAGCTGTAAGCCAGAAAAACCATGTCGAAAAGCTTTTTCCACTAAAGATTTGGCTGCAGCATGGTGACCACACTCCCCGTTGTGGATTTCCCTTAAGATTTCCACTCCTTCTTCCAAAGATACACAGCACTGAAAATCCCCAGAAACACTCCGTTTATGGAGCTCACCCCTAACAATAGTATAGGCTTTTGCTCGTCGGATAATCTGCCGGCTCAGCACCTCGTCTTCGGGTAATTTGCCATCTACCAAATAATCAAGGTAGGGTTGAGTCCAGCTGGGAATTATAGCCAGAACTGCTATTAAAGGTGAGTCGGATTTGGTCGGATATTCCTCATCTACTCCCTTTATTGAGGGAACTTTGAGGTTCTCTAAAAATGCGCCATCCGGGACCTCCTTCCGCGCAGAGCCTATTCGAGATAGTGCATCTGCTTCCTCATTTTCTGCTCGAGGGATGTGCTGAAACGATTTAGAGAGATCATCCACGACGGCTTTGTATCCACGTACGGTATTCCGGGACGGTGAGCACACAATTTTACCCAGGTTCGAATCCGCCGGCTTTGGATGGATCCTACTCCTGCTAGCAATCCAGTAATACGGCAGAGCCGGAATATGGGTTACAAGGGTTTAGCCTATGCGAGTTGAGATTGTAGACTATTGAGGTTATGCCCTAAAGGCTCTCCCTAGGACGGCTTATATAGATATCCGGCCTAGGGTTTACAGGAGAGATCTATCCGGCTACGACTAAGAGTCTGTTACAGAGTACATCTTGAACTACCAGTAACATCATGGCCTAAGTCGGTAAGTCTTCTGGGCCTTCCCGTAGCTAGATTAGATTCCGTCTTCTCTCCCTGACTAGGCCGCCCCTGAAGCAATGCTCTAACCCGAAGTGGGCCACCCTGGTCAGTGAGGAACTGTGAGGATACCCGCAAAGTATATCCCCAACATATTAAACGTATCGAATGGAAAGAAGTAAAAGTTTGCATAAAGTAAACACAAAGCAGTAAAAGATTGTAGATTGTATGTAAAAGAAAAGGATCGGGATCCATAGTTCACTAGAGGTGGCTCTCCTTAAGATAGATAACATGCTGGGTGAACAAATTACAGCGGGGCAATTGACAAACATCAAGAAAGCAATACATGCATATACTAATCATCTTGACTCCTTTGAGACTTGATTGTGCATTACAACATTATACATAGACCGCCATCCAACTGCATCTATGACTAATAATCCACCTTCAGGTTATCATCCGAACCCCCTCCAGTATTAAGTTGCAAGCAACAGATTATTGCTTTACAAACTGCGTGTAAAGTAAACAATACGATTGTTCTATGAACAAAGGATTGTTGTTTTCTCCCTAGTAGCAACATCACATCTAGTACCTTAGAGATTTCTGTCACTTCCCCAGATTACCAGAGGCATGAACCCACTACCGAGCATAAATACTAACTCTTGGAGTTGCTAACATCTACTTGGACAAGATAGCTACTAACAACGGAAAGCATGCAAGATCACAAATAACAAAGACATGATAGAATCAATAATCAATCTAAAATAGCATCTCAATATCCATCGGATCCCCACAAACACAACATGTAGAATTACAAATAGATGATCTTGATCATGAACGGAGCTCACAAGATCTAGACATAAAAGCACAAAGGAGGAGAACCAGCCATATAGCTACTACATGGATCCGTAGTCCAAGGATGAACTACTCACGCATCACACCGGAGGCTTGCATGGTGATGAAGAAGGCCTCCAGGGTGAATTCCCCTCTCCGGCAGGGTGCCGGGAAGAGCTTCAGATCCCTCCTGATCTAGGGATGGAGATGACGGCGGCTACAGACTCTTTCATGGATTTTTGATTGGGCACTTAGGGTTTTCGTCCCGAAGGCAATATATAGGCGGAAGGAGAGGCCGAGGGGATGCCGGGAGCGGCCACACCACCCCCTGGTGCGGGCCAGGCTTGGCCGTACGGCCAGGTGGTGTGGTGGCCCCCTGGCCCCTCTCCGTCTCGTATTCTGACACTTGATGTCTTCCGGAAAAATAGGCACTTTGGCTTTTGTCCCGTCCAATTCCGAGAATATTCATTTTCTGACTTTCCTGGAACCAAAAACAGCAGAAAACAGGCAGCTGGCACTATGGCTCTTGTTAATAGGTTAGTCCAAGAAATCATATGAAAAGTACTCCAAAGTTGGAACAAAACACAAGAAAGTGGATAAAAGCAAGCATGGAACATCAAAAATTGTAGATACATTTGCAATATATCAACATCCCCGATCTTAACTCCTGCTCGTCCTCGAGTAGGTAAGTGATAAAAACAAATATTAATTTTTGAGGTGACATGCACCATCAAAGACTTGATCAAAGTATTTGCAAAACATTCAAAGCTGGGATCATAGTACTTCAATCATAACATGAAAGACAAAGTTCTAGCAATAAGAAAATAAACTATGATGCAACATGAAAAGGCACAAACAAAAGATTCATGAATAACAATGCTTTGCAAGACGTTTGTTTGTTTCACATAAAGAAAACATAGCATAAAAGTATTCAGCTTGTCCCTCATAGAGTAGCAAATATAAATGCATAGGACACCTTCAAAGTTCATAAGAGTGACTAGATACAATAGTTTCAAACAAGCAATAACAAGTTATGCATCAATCAACTAGTCTTGGGACAATGCACATAGAACTAAGAATGGCCACTATGCTCTCAAAGTAGGTGCATAAAGATAGAAGGTGGAGACTCAAATAATGGTGGAAGAAAGGCCTTTGTAAAAGGAAGTAGGGATTCAGTCTCATAAAGAGCTTCCAAAAATTATGGTACTTATAGCTTTCAGCTCTCATTGCCCCTATCATAAGCATCTTTAAGGTGATTAAGGTTAAAGTGACACAACTAAGAGGATATGCTTGACAAGTTATAAACCGAAATCTCATGCCCCTTACTTACGAAGACCGATCCTCATGCTACTCAACTTCAGTAACGAGTAAGCTCTTGTCATTGTAAGTATCCGTGTATCATTAAGAACTGCCAACAGGGTACCCCTTGCACATGATACGGGAGCTTTCCCATAATCAAAATGACAAGGCAAGCAGACAATGAGCATCTCAGCGATCTTTTTATTTGCTATTTGCATAGGTTTTTATTGAGGATGCTTCATAGAGTCCTCATTATGGTGATGCTGCAAGTTTCCACCATGATTAGGCATGGCTTAGGCTAGCGGCCCAGGCGTTTCTCTAACACACATACAAACTCCATGATCTTACAAGTTCCACTTTTATTTCACACCGCCGGGATCCGTAAGCAAAAGAACATGATATCAATGGGGTACAAAGTACAAGTGCAATGTTGAAAGCGTTACCCATGAAACATGGTTCTGCTAATTTCAACTTATAAAGCGCAAGCATATACGCAACAAAGAAGGACCCAATGGTTCAAGTTTATTAGAGGCAATAAAGTAAAGTGTGCCATCAAGTTCGTGAGAGCTTTAATCACTAGTTTTCTCATAACAAGTTTAATTTGGAAGGTAAACAAAAGCATGAATATACTTGGAATAGCATAAGCTAGTAGGTAGGTATGGTGGACTCTTTGGAATAACTTGGTTTAGGGAGTTGGATGCATGAGTGGAACTCATACTTTATTGTGGAGGCTAGCAAACGATTGGGAGCGACAAACTAAGAGAGCAATAATGGCCATAATCATGCAGAGCGACAAAACATCATTGATCAAAGCATAAAGTGATACTACAAGTTGAAAAATAAAGTATCATAAAGGCTATGGTGACTTGAGATAGTCATAACATGGTGTGAGCATGTGCCAAGTCAACCCAAATAAAGCATCAAAGGAGAATACCACTATACTATGCTTTAATATGCTAAAACAAGCATGATTCATCCAAGGCACATTAAGCAATATCATTTTTTATAACAAGTCATGCTACAGCAAAGAATACTAAGCATAAATCCAAAACAATATCAAGCATGACATGACAAAGCATAAGCCACAGTAAAAAACAAGCTCTTTTTACCACATAAGCATGAACTTTCCTACTCTTTTCCAAACCAAACCAAACTATTTGCAAACCAATGTATGAAAGAGGGGGTCCAACCAATTAATTCAGAAAACTAAGCAAACCAAAGAAACTAAAAACCAAAACGAAAACGAAAAAGAAGATGCTCCAAGAACAACACAACTGTGCATGAAACAATAAAAATGAAGCGTTTGGAAGAAACCTGGGATTTTTATTGATGAAGAAGGGGATGCCTTGGGCATCCCCAAGCTTTGACGCTTTTACTTCTTGGATATTTCTTGGGGTGACACACTTGGAATCCCCAAGCTTGAGCTTAGGCCATCCTTCATCTCATTACTCATTCCTTCCATACACCTGAAAATTTTCCTTCATACAAAACTTCACACAATCTTTATAAGCAACATTAGTGCACTCAAGATAAATAAGTCTTAAGGTTCAGTTCTAACACCAAATAAACTTCCATTAGAACACTAGATACTGTAGCACTTCCCTCAAAAAGTTCAATTCCCCAAAAGAACTCAAAAAGGAACCAACAAGAAGCAAATGTAGAAAATGGCAGAAATCTGTCAAAACAGACCAGCAGGTAAAGACAAATTTTTTCGAAGACCTTCTGTTGCTCAAATAAAAAAGTGTTGAACTAACGAAAGTTAGATAACAACCTGGGGCAGAAGCACAACACTGCACGCCTCAAAAATACGTTCAGAGATTTTACACGAATTTTTACGGTGAAGCACATAAATCTGTTTCGGGACAACAACTTTCCCAATCATTACTTCTCTCTCATTAGAGGTTACTCTTGGCACAAAAAGCAAATAAAAAGGATAAGGAGCGGTTATTACTGAAGTAATAACTTCCAAGACTCATCTAAAACTTTTGGGTTATCTCCCAATAAGTACTTTTCTTTAACGCCTTTAAGTTAGGCATAAGAAGCAAGAAAAAGAATCAAGTGTTCTCAAATGAAGAAGCATTAAGACCAAATTTTGTTTTCATAGGAGAGGCAAAAGAAATATTCTCTCTCAGGAAGTGTTCTATACCTTTCTTGAGTGGGAGTTGATATTTAATGGTGCCTTCTTTCCTATCAATGATGGAACCAACAGTTCTAAGAAAAGGTCTTCCCAAAGTAATAGGACAAGAAGCATTGCATTCAACATCCAAAACATAGAAATCAACAGGGACATAAGCATTGTTAACCATAATAAGAACATCATTAAGACTCCCCATGAGTTTCTTTTTAGCATTATTATCAAGTGGGACATTCAAATAACAATCTTCAAGTGGAGGCAAATCAAGCATATCATAAATCCTTCTAGGCATAATAGAAACACTACTATCAAGATCACATAAAGTTTTGAAATCAAAGTCATTCACTTTCATATTAATGATGGGTTTCCAACCATCTTCTTGTTTTATAGGAATAGAAGCTTTATGTTTCATATTTTCTTCTTTAATCTTTATGAGAGCATCAGTAATGTGTTTTGTAAAAGCCATGTTCATAACACTAGCATTAGGACTTTTAGCAAGCTTTTGTAGGAACTTAATAACTTCAGAGATGTTGCAACCATCAATATCAAAATCAAATTTATCATCTAAAGTAGTAGAACTATTACTAGCCTCAACACTAGTGGTGGTAATAGTAGAAACACTAATGTTTCTAGCAATTTCATCTTCTCTTTCCGACTTAGCATGTAATTCAGCTAATAATCTAACATTTTCATCAATTCTTACATGTATAGCATTGGTAGCTGCAAAGGGATTATCATTAGTTTCAGGTTTAGCAGCCATTTTATTCAAAGTAGATTGAGCTTCAGCCAAAGATGCTATATTTCTTTTAGCATTAGAGAGTTTTTCCTCAATAGTTTTATTGAAAGCAGTTTGTTTACTAATAAACTCTTTAAGCATAACTTTGAGTTCAGAGGGAGCACTCTTATTATTGTTGTAAGAATTTCCATAAGCATTACCATTGTTGGGAGGATATGGCTTATAATTGTTGTTACCAAAATTGTTCCTATAAGCATTATTACCATAAGCATTGTTGCCAAAATTGTTATTTCTTATGAAGTTCACATCAACTTGCTCTTCTTGAGCAACCAAAGAAGCCAAAGGAACATTATTTGGATCAATATGGGCTTTCCCATTAACAAGCATAGACATAATAATATCAATTTTATCACTCAAGGAGGAGGTTTCCTCAATAGAATTTACCTTCCTACCTTGTGGAGCTCTCTCAGTATGCCATTCAGAATAACTAACCATCATATTGTCCAAAAGTTTTGTTGCAACACCCAAAGTAATGGTCATAAAGGTACCTCCAGCAGCAGAATCCAATAGGTTCCTTGAAGAATAGTTCAATCCTGCATAAAAAGTTTGGATGATCATCCAAGCAGTCAGTCCATGAGTGGGACAATTCTTTACCAAAGATTTCATTCTTTCCCAAGCTTGAGCAACATGCTCATTATCAAGTTGTTTAAACTTCATTATTTCACTTCTCATGGATATAATCTTAGTAGGAGGATAGTATTTTCCAATAAAAGCATCTTTGCACTTAGTCCAAGAATCAATACTATTCCTAGTTAAGGAATTCAACCATTCTTTAGCTTTTCCTCTCAAAGAGAAAGGAAACAATTTAAGCTTAATAATATCACCATCTATATCCCTATGCTTTTGCATCTCACAAAGTTCAACAAAGTTATTTAGATGGGAAGCAGCATCTTCATTACCAATACCAGAAAATTGTTCTCTCATAACAAGATTGAGTAAAGCAGGTTTTATCTCAAAGAAAGTATCTTCAGGCACATGTGGAGCAATAGGTGTGCTCATAAAATCATTGTTGTTGGTGCTAGTGAAGTCACACAACTTAGTGTTTTCAAGAGTAGTCATTTTTTTGGGTTTTCAAATAAGAAAGCAAACTAGTAAAACTATTTTTTTGTGTTTTTGAAAAGAAAGCAAACTAGTAAAACTAATTTTTGTGTGTTTTTAATAACAAAACAAGCAAACAAAGCAAAAAGAAAACTAAGCAAAACAAAAACAACAAAGTAAAGAGATTGGTTATGCGGGACTCCCCTTGTGAAGATGTCCTTGACTCCCCGGTAACGGTGCCAGAAAGATGCTTGATGGCTCAATGATGTAGAGCTCGTTGGGAACCCCAAGAGGAAGGTATGATGAGCACAACAACAAGTTTCCCTCAGTTATGAAACCAAGGTTTAATCGAACCAGTAGGAGCAAGGAAACACCCCAAAGGTGTTACTGGCTGAGCTTTGGCAGGGCGCACTACCGGTGCTAGTAGCAACGTGGAGACCTGCACAACACAACCACAGAACTTTGTCCCCAACTTGCGATGAGGTTGTCAATCTCACCGTGTTTTGCGGAAACAAAGGATTAAACATATCGAATGGAAAGAAGTAAAAGTTGGCAGAAAGTAAACACAAAGCAGTAAAAGATTGTAGATTGTATGTAAAAGATAAGGACCGGGATACATAGTTCACTAGAGGTGGCTCTCCTTAAGATAGATAACATGCTGGGTGAACAAATTATAGCGGGGAAATTGACAAACATCGAGAAAGCAATACATGCATATACTAATCATCTTGACTCCTTTGAGACTTGATTGGGCATTACAACATTATACATAGACCGTCATCCAACTGCATCTATGACTAATAATCCACCTTTAGGTTATCATCTGAACCCCCTCCAATATTAAGTTGCAAGCAACATATTATTGCTTTATGAACTGCGTGTAAAGTAAACAATACGATTGTTCTATGAACAAAGGATTATTGTTTTCTCCCTAGTAGCAACAACACATCTAGTACCTTAGAGATTTCTGTCACTTCCCCAGATTACCAGAGGCATGAACCCACTATCGAGCATAAATACTAACTCTTGGAGTTGCTAGCATCTACTTGGCCAAGATAGCTACTAACAACGGAAAGCATGCAAGATCACAAATAACAAATACATGATAGAATCAATAATCAATCTGAAATAGCATCTCAATATCCATCGGATCCCCACAAACACAACATGTAGAATTACAAATAGATGATCTTGATCATGAACGGAGCTCACAAGATCTAGACATAAAAGCACAAAGGAGGAGAACCAGCCATCTAGCTACTACATGGATCCGTAGTCCAAAGATGAACTACTCACGCATCACACCGGAGGCTTGCATGGTGATGAAGAAGGCCTCCAAGGTGAATTCCCCTCTCCGACAGGGTGCTGGGAAGATCTTCAGATCCCTCCCGATCTAGGGATGGAGATGACGGCGGCTACAGACTCTTTCGTGGATTTTTGATCGGGCACTTAGGGTTTTTATCCCGAAGGCAATATATAGGCGAAGGAGAGGCCGAGGGGGTGTCGGGAGCGGCCACACCACCCCCTGGCGCGGGCCAGGCCTGGCCGTGCGGCCAGGTGGTGTGGTGGCCCCTGGCCCTTCTCCGTCTCGTATTCTGGCACTTGATGTCTTCCGGAAAAATAGGCACTTTGACTTTTGTCCCGTCCAATTCCGAGAATATTCATTTTCTGACTTTCCTGGAACCAAAAATAGCAGAAAATAGGCAGCTGGCACTGTGGCTCTTGTTAATAGGTTAGTCCAAGAAATCATATGAAAAGTACTCCAAAGTTGGAACAAAACACAAGAAAGTGGATAAAACCAAGCATGGAACATCAAAAATTATAGATACATTTGCAATGTATCATAGTGAAGTTACTTTAATGGACCTTCGGGAGTTTTAGAATTCCTTTTGTGTTTTTACCAGACTAGTAGCTTGCATCTTTTTGTTGTTGTCGATGATGGAGAGAGAGGGCCTAGGGCGTTCGGTTTCACCTGTAGCTATGCAAAAACATCTGATGGAAATAAAAGATAGAAATAAAGTATGCGTGTACTTATTAGAGCAAGATAAATTATATGTGGGTAGTGCATCCATAATTGCTATTGCCTACGCAACCGCTTATTGCAATAACCTACTAGTCTCATACATAGAAGAAAGAGAACTAATGATATGCATAGTGATGTCACCATTAATCCCAAGCAAATCCCTCACATACAACCATACTACCCTTGCTATCACTGGGGCTCCTAACCTGCAGATCAGTCATCACTCATACTCCCTATACCTAGCTCAACCCTCGGGGTCTTGGGTACCTGACAAGTCCTTGGATTGAGGAAAGAGAGGTTACAATAATCATCATGTCATATAAAATAATACACGATCCCATCTATGATAAATAACATGCATGATTGCTACATGGCGAGGCCAAAGCCCTTAGCCCAAGGAGAATTACTCACACATAAAGACGAGATCAACAATCACAAACATTGTAATGAAAATCATAATATTGATAGCACTAGTCTTACAATGTCACCAATCGGAGAAGAGATCTACTATTACAAGTGGTGGAATATGGATATGGAGATAGAGAAGGGTTTGGAGATCTGGAGGCGGCTGGAGATCTGTGTCAGAGGCTTTTTGACGAGGTCTGGCTTCTTCGGGGCTTGTTTTCTCGTTGCCTGAGGCTTCTTTATATAGGGGTCCCTTCATGAAAGTTGTTCTGTTTGACCTAACGACGGTGGCGCCAACTATACGACCGGAGCTATACGGTCGGAATTTTTGCTCCATCCATATAGTTGGTCGTTATGGCGTCTGCCTCCGTTGTTTGGCTCCTGGTTTCTTCTGGTTGTTGGAAATCTCGTATCTTTGACTTTAATGTAGTGATTCCCTCCTTTAAATGACATTATCTGCGCAGGAAAAATACAAGAAGAAAGGACTGCATACCCCTCTGAATATTAGCATTAGTGGCAGGGTTTAGAGAGATATTTCATCAAAAATGTGATTAATATCCAGTTTAAATGTGGACGTAGATGGCTATATTTCAGAGCCATCAGCTAGCCGATCGAATCTTTCGGCACTCCTCTCTTCCTCAAACTCAAGTCCATCAACCATGGGCATTGACGTGTTAACCCCACGTAAATTGGCATCGTCTGTGGGAACTGGGAGCGCTAATGTTGTGGCTTCGACGGCCCCATCACCCACGATCTACAACTCTACTGTTGTGGAGAACCGCCTCCTCTTCGGCACCTTTGACTTCACCATCCACTCGTCGGTGGCTCGATCAGCCTTCGAATCCGTCAGTGACAGAACCCGTATGATGATCGGGAGCCTACACTTCCAAGTTGACAAGATCGGCACACTTTGCTTCCCTGATCCCATGCCTAAATCATCGATCACACCTGCCTCATGGTTCCCACCATCGATCGGCACTCTGAGCAAGCTCAACGGCTCAGCAGATGCTTACGACACAGACAAAAACAATAGTTGCGACTTTGATCTATGCAACCCTTCATCAGAGGACGACATCTACGGCTCCAGATCAGAGAGCCGTGGGAGCAATAGCTTCCCCAACCGCTACATGTGCACGATCATCACCAAGGGTGGCGTAGGCAATCAAGGCAACCCTAGCAATGGAGACCGCGTGGACACTGGCTATGGCAGCCCCACTAACGGCAGTCGTGAACTTCCGCCCGTCCAAACCCTGATGTCAATGGCACGAATGGGTCGGGTCGCCAACAGATCCACCTCTTAGAGGCAGGGTGGGCGCGTGTCAACACCCGGATTTTTAATCCAGATGCCCGTTATACCATACCTCGCAATCCCAGGGTTACCATTTTTGCGAGACATAACGGATTGGATATCATAGTACATCATCCATTACAAACCATACATAAGGTCTTACACAAATAAGGATCTCATGATCCAGTCTTAATACAACAAGCAGCGGAAATAAAAGATAAGCGTAGCAGTGGGGTCCATCTTCAGGGGCACAGGAATGCTGACGAAGGCAGATAGTCCTAGTTATCATAGCCGTCCTGCTGGCCATCATCTTGGTAGTCTCCTTCATAGTCTGGCCATGAGAATAGCCAGGGACAAAAGCCATGAGTACTCTTTAAGTACTCGCAAACTACCACTAACAAGTAGTATAATTCTAAGTTAAAGTGTTAAATCTAAGTTTAACTATAAAGTTAAGTTTGAAACCTAAGCTGAGTTCAGAAGCAAAGAAAGATAAAATAAAGTTCTAGAATCACTTAAGTTGGGAAGCTATTATCATAAACACAACCCTATTGTGGTCAAGTCAAGATTCATCATTCATTTCATACGTTGTTTGGAAAACATGTGACAACGAAACAGTATGGCCATTCCAACTGTCCATAACTATGGACGCGGCTATTCGAATAGATTGACACTCTGCAGAGGTGGTACACTTTCACAACAAGATTCGATACATCTGTCAGGGATAACCCTGAATCATCATACTTAGTATGTAGATAATCAAACATAACCTTTCCTTTACACACCCTAGTACAAGCACCTCTCCTATGAGCATGGCCTCCCAACCCTGACCATCAGTCATCTTGGGCACTGCATAGGTGGACAACATTGAGAGGTAGCCTCAACTCAAACCTCTCCCGCGAGGGAACTCATACTAATGCATATAAATTTCCAGCTAAGCCTTACCCAATTCAGGTAGTGTGGTTGTACGGTAAATTTGGAATGGTATCGCATCCGAATCCAACCATCAGTTGTATAAAAGGGTTAAGGCTCATGCCTCAACATTTTCACCATCATAAACCATTTGTGTTTCTCAACCCATGTCAAAACATCTCAATAGAATGACTCATCATTCCAAGGTTTTCATAATTCATTTTCACCAAGTGTTCCCATCTAAGTGACTCAAGTTTTTGATCTACTCTAAACTACTAAGTTAAGAGTGTTCACTAAGGTGGGAAAAATGGGTTCACTCTCATGCCATAGAATGACATCTAAAGCTTATCTAAATGGGTCAAGTTTTATACTTTTTATGCTACCTTCAAAACAAGTAAGGGACTTTGTGTAAAATAAAGGAAGTAAAGATGGTTAGGTAATACTTGGGATAGTAATAGTCAAGGTGGTGTGACCAAAGCATGCCCAAAGCATCTTTACTCATTCATCTAGCTTAATTCTAGCTTGCTAACAATAGCTTGCAAGTGCTAGCATGCATTGTTAATGGTGGCTTGCCTTGGTTGGTGCAGTGGTTGAAGTTTTCTTCTTCTTCTTGGTAGCACTCCTCCTCCTCGTAAGCTTGGTTGGTCCTATCTTCTATAAATACATACGGAGTACATAATAACCAAACAATACTTAACTAGTCTAATTAGTACTCTAAGGCACACAATTGATGATCTATTATCATCACAAGCATCACAATTTTTATTCACTAGTTTCCTCCTTTTTATTTTAGAAAAGTAATTTCTACTCATTGAAAAAGTAACTAAGATTTATTATTCACCACTTAAAATATGGGATCATGTGGACACATGTCATTACCACATATTCTAACATGTGGGAATGGGATTTAAGGGTTGGATCATAATTACTTTGGTTTAGGTTCATTATTTAATGATTTAAAGTGACTAGAAATGCCTATATAGCATTATTTTGGTACTAGTCCAAAGTCACTACATGTAAACCTTGATATTATTACATATTCAGATAGATATGATGAAATGTGATTTTTGAGAGTGGGAATCAACTCAAAACCTATCTTAGTTGATTTTATAAAAATGTTTCAAGGTGCAAATGCTTCTGTTTTGTTATTTTTACTAGGAGAGATCTATAACTCTAATTTAATAAAATCCAACGGGCTTGGATAGATCATTTCAATACCTTTCAGAGAAAATTGGTTTCATGCAATTTGGATTTGTAAATCTCTCTGAATTGATTTTCAAACTAGGGGACAGAACTAAGTTTAAACTAAATAGAAAAATCCTAATTTGAATTTACTGGGTCGCGCGGGAAACTCTAACGGGCTGACCCAGTGTCACTCCGCAGCACGGGGCTCAGCTGATAGGGGGTCCACCGGCCAGTGGCTCCTAACACGCGAAGCGGTACGGGGCGATGTGGGACGTTGGATTAGAGTGGGGATCAACGACTGTGGCTTGTCGTCGATGACGGACCTGTCGCCGGCGAGCTCAAACCCTAGCGGCTCGGTGGGGGTGCATAGGGGGCATACCAGGGCTCCAGCAAGGTCGGCGAGGTGGGAAAACAGACTGGTGGTTGACGGCGAGCTCAGGGACGGTCGAGGCAGCTCCGGGGGTGGTCGCAATCAGCAGCGCCTTCTCCTCTAGAGGTGGCAAGCTGCTGCTCCCCTTGCTCCGGCTAGTGGTGTGGGATGATCAGTGAGGTGAGGGGAGTGGAGTGGTGTGCTTTGAATGGATGGGGGTGCCCTCCTTTTATAGGCTCGACGGCGAGACCGAGAGGGATGGGCAGGCGACGGTGGCGACATGGCTACGGTCGGCTAGCGGCATGGCTGAGGGTGGCGATCGACGGGCGGTCTCCTGGCGGTGCTCTAGGAACTTAATGCTGGCTTAGGGGCGATCAGGGGCAGCTGGCGCTCTGAGCGGCAGAAGTGGCAATGTCCACGGCGAGTGGTGGTTGTGGTGCGTTGGGCGGCGAACGGGCGTCTCCGTCGTGTTCCCTCGGTCGTGGCGGAGCGGTGGGCGCGGGCTGCGGTTAAGCGGCGGCTTGTGCACGCGTGCCGGGGTTGGCGCTCTGGCGCGTCCTCGGCATGGCGCGGTGGCACTAGGCGCGGGGATTGCTCGGTGGTCCACTGCTGGGCTTGGCTCGGGGAAGGGACAGAGGGTGGCGGTGAGGTCCTAGCTACCTCCTAGACATGCGAAGAGAGGGGGAGGTGGTCTGATAGGGTGAGTGCATGGTCGGCCGGTGAGTTGGTGCTCGGGGTGGCTCGGCACTATGGCTAGGGACAAGGGGGTGAGGTGCTAATGGTCTGGTTAGATCATGAGGGAACAAGGGGATTAAATGGAGATCATTTGGGGGCAAAACCCTGTTCAAAACAGTGAGCTAGGATTTAGAGTTTAACCCTGCCTGCCAAGTGTTTGATAAAATTGCTGCAAGAAATAAACTTTTGAATTTTGAAAAGATTTTTGGTGGGTTTGCTAGGGATAAGCTTGAGACTCTGTGGTTGCTTGGGTTTTGATAATTGAGCTTGTTTGAGTGGTTTTTGAAATAGTGGGATCTTCCCATATGAAATAGATTCAATTTTAAACTGTCATTTAAAATTAGCATCTGAATGTTTTTAGCAGATTACAAAGTTGGCCTTGGTACCACGTTATGTGGACTAGAAAGGGGTGTAAATATCCACAAATGTTTCTGTTAAGTTTTGAGTACTAGGAATAGCCAAAGTAGGCATGATAGTTAATTTGGCCAAAATGACCATTCACTTCAATTATTCATTTTGAGTTGTTTTTCTTTGGGAAAAGTTTGGGAATGATTTAGATGATGTTTATTTCACCTAAGAAACATTTTACAAGAAAAGAATCATAGAACCATGGCAATTCAAATCAATTCCTAAATTAAATGCTCATACACATGAATGCTTGCATTTTTAATTTGGAAAAGTTTTTTGTTAACCCTAATTTTGATGATTTGGATCTTGATAAGCTTGGATTAAAGTTTTGGGATGTTACAAACCTTCCCCCCTTACACAAAATCTCGTCCCGAGATTTACAAGAAAACTAGCAACTAAAGAGATCTGGGAACTCTGTCCTAATGTAATCTTCGCGCTCCCAAGTGGCTTCCTCCTCGGTATGGTTGCTCCACTGAATCTTGAGAAACTTGATGCTCCTAGTCCTGGTGGTTCTGTAGGCTTCTTCTAAGATACGGATGGGCACTTCCCGATAGGTCAGGTCATTGTTGATCTCTACAGCTCGGTGATCGATGTTCTTGAAAACTTCAGTCTTCTCGGGCACTTCTAAGCATTTGCGAAATAATGACATTTCTTCAGGCAGTTCCAATTGATACGATACTTCTCCCTGACGGTTTAGAATCTTGAAGGGTCCGATATATCTGGGGGCTAACTTTCCTTTCACACTAAAGTGTTGAGTTCCCTTCAATGGTGAAACCTTGAGATATACAAAATCTCCGACATTGAAAGTCAGGTCTCTCCTTCTCTTGTCAGCATAACTCTTCTGTCGGGATTGGGCGGTCTTGAGGTGCTCACGGACTTTGTGAACCTTCTCTTCGGCTTCTCGGAGAATATCAGGTCCAAAGATCCGACTCTCTCCTACTTGCGACCAATTTAAAGGGGTACGACACTTTCTTCCGTATAGGAATTCAAATGGTGCCATCTGCAAGCTAGCTTGATAACTGTTGTTATATGAGAATTCTGCGAAAGGCAGGCAGTCTTCCCATTTTGATCTATATTCCAACACACAAGCTCTAAGCATATCCTCCAGGATCTGGTTGACTCTCTCAGTGTGTCCATCAGTTTGCGGGTGATACGCGGTGCTGAAGTTCAACTTGGTTCCCAATCCTTCCTGAACTTTCTGCCAAAATCTCGAGGTAAACTGGGTTCCTCGATCTGATACTATGGTCTTGGGGGTTCCATGCAGACTGACAATCCTAGAAATGTATAGCTCTGCTAGCTTTGCACTCTGGTAGGTAGTCTTGACAGGTATGAAGTGGGCTACCTTGGACAGTCTATCAATGATGACCTAGATTGAGTCATTTCCCCTACTAGAAGTAGGTAAACCAGTGATAAAGTCCGTTCCGACGAAATCCCATTTCCATTCTGGAATCTGCAATGGTTGCAACAGTCCAGCAGGTCTCTGGTGCTCTGCTTTGACTCTTTGACAGATGTCACATTTGGCCATGTAGCTTCCTATTTCTCTCTTCATGTTGTGCCACCAAAATTGCTCTTTCAAATCCTGATACATCTTCGTTCCTCCGAGGTGGATAGAATAAAGAGTATCATGAGCTTCCTTCATGATAACTTGCTTCAGCTCCGAATCTGCTGGCACACAGATACGTCCTTTGTACCACAATACTCCTTCTTTGTCTTCGGTGAATCCAGGTACCTTTCCTGTACCAATACGGTGTTTGATTCCGTCGATACTTTCATTCCCCTTCCGGGCTTCCTTGATTTGGCTAATGAAAGTGGGTTGAAGTTCAATGCTAGCTAAGAATCCTTTGCTAACTAAGTCAGTCCTGAACTGCTCCAACTCTTCATACAAACTTGGCTGCTTCTCCTTGATCATGGTGTTTAGCCTACACGGCAATCTGCTAAGAGCATCCGCTACCACATTGGCTTTGCCGGGGTGATAGTGAATGTCAAGGTCATAATCCTTGATTAACTCTATCCATCTCCTTTGCCTCATATTCAGCTCCTTCTAGGTGAAAATATACTTTAAGCTCTTATGATCTGAGTAAATCTCACAGCGATTTCCCATCAAATAATGACGCCATTTCTCCAACGCTAGAACCATAGCTGGTAGCTCAAGATCATGGGTCAGATAGTTCTACTCATGCTGCTTCAGTTGTCGAGACAGATACGCGATGACTTTGCCTTCTTGCATCAATACACATCCTAGAACAATCCTAGATGCGTCACAATATACATCAAACGGCTTCTTGATGTCTGGCATGATCAAAATTGGGGCTGATATCAATCTCTTCTTCAGCTCCTGGAAACTGGCTTCACACTTGTTTGTCCATTCAAACTTCTTGTCCTTCTTCAACAATTGGGTCATGGGTCGGGCGATGCTCGAGAATCCTTCTACGAACTTGCGGTAGTATCCCGCTAATCCAAGAAATGCACGGACTTGGGTTTGAGTGGTTGGGGCTTCCCATTCTTCGACATCTTTGATCTTGGCGGGATCAGCAGAGACTCCTCCGGCAGACACAATATGTCCTAGGAATCCTACTTCTTTCAGCCAAAACTCACACTTGCTGAACTTGGCATATAATTGATGTTCTCTCAGGGTTTCTAGGATGATTCTCAGATGTTGCTCATGCTCTTCTTCTGACTTGGAGTAGATAAGGATGCCGTCGATAAACACAACTACAAACTTATCTAGGAAATTCATAAAGATCTTATTCATGAGATTCATGAAATAAGCAGGGGCATTGGTTAATCCAAAAGACATAACTGTATACTCATATAAACCATAGCGAGTAGTAAAGGTGGTCTTCGGAATATCCGTTGCACGAATCTTAAGTTGGTGATAACCAGTCCTAAGATCAATCTTTGAGAATACCTAAGCTCCGGTCAATTGATCAAATAGATCCTCTATCTTTGGCAAGGGGTACTTGTTCTTGATGGTGACATCATTCAACTTTCTGTAATCTGTACACAGACAATTGCCTCCATCCTTCTTGTCGACGAATAACACTGGTGATCTCCATGGCGATGCGCTTGGTTGAATCAAGCCTATTGCTAACATGGCATCTAACTGCTTCTTCAGTTCCACTAACTCTGAGGGGTTCATGCTATAGGGTCTCTGGGCTATGGGTCTGGTTCCGGGGATTAGTTCGATAATGAACTCAATATCCCTATCCGGGGGCATACCTCGCAATTCATCTGGGAATACGTCGGGGTATTCACAGACTACTCTAACTTGGTCTATGGTGGGTAGGGCTAGACTCTTGTTGCACTTGAATTGGCGAGGTAAGGTTTCAGATATATACTCTACTGTTACTCCAGAACTACTGGTCATGGTGATGGCTTTCTTAGCACAGTCTATCAGTCCTTTATGCCTTGACATCCAGTCCATACCTAGTACTACTTCCAATCCTTTGGTTCCAAGTACTATTAGGTTGGCATAAAAATCTATCCCATGTATTCTGATAGGCACAACTTTGCAGATTTTTCTAGCTTTTGTAGTTGAACCGGGGATTTGAACTATCATGACATGCTTCAAGTTGGTTGAGTGAATATTACTAGTGCATGCAAATTCGTCGGTGACAAATGAATGCGATGCTCCCGAATCAAACAAGACTCTTGCTAAAACTGAGTTGACAGAAAACATACCCAGCACTACATCTGGCGCTTCCTGGGCTTCTTCTGCGTTCATGTGGAAGAGACGACCGTTGCGGTTGTGAGGGTTCCCTAGGGCAAACCTTCTTCCTGGTTGAACACGACACTGCTGTTGAGCTGGGGCATTCACAGTGGCATTGGCGGCAGTCTTCTTGGGACACTCATTGGAGTAGTGACCCTTCACTCCACACTCGAAACAAGTGATCTGGGACTTGTCCTTGGCTGCGACTGGCACAACATTGCTGCCAGTTCTGGGTGCAGTGTTGTTGTTGTTGTTGTTGCTCTTGGGAGGTGCACGGTTGAAATTGTTGGCATTGCCGGAGTTGTGATGGTTTCCTCCGGACTTCACATTGCCTCCGCTACGGTTGGGGTAGCTTGGGCGAGACATTGGGGATCGGTTGTTCCTTGGTGCATATCCTGGTGAGGGGTTGGGCCGGTACTTCTGGTGACTGCTAGATCCTGATTGCTGCATCATACGATGTTTGCGGTTGTCGTTTGCCTGATTAATCTTCCCTTCCATCTGAATGGCAAAGTCGAGTAGCTCTTCGAGATCCTGAAAACGGATGTTGATGAGGACAGTCTGCATTTCATCATGCAGTCCGTTCAAGAATCTGTCCTTCTTCTTGCCCTCCGTGTTGATTTCATCCGGTGCATATCTGGCAAGTGATAGGAATCTGTCACGGTATTCTACCACAGTCATTTTTTCTTGCTTCAATTCACGAAATTCATCTCTTATCTTGTTGACTAGACCTTGCGGCATGTGGGTGCGGGTGAACTTGACTTTGAATGCCTCCCATGTCATAACTTGACCATGGTTCATATTGCGGATGCTATTCCACCAAGCTCTTGCATCTCCCGCCAGATAGTGGGTGGCGAAGAGAACTTTCTCGTTTTCATCAACTCCTGCAACTTCGAGGTTGTTTTCCATCATCTGCAACCAGCCGTCAGCATCTAATTGGTTGAAGATTGGGGGATTGGTATTCTGATTTTTTTTAGTTCGGATCCATGGTGATCCTGATTTCCATGCCCTTGGTTGTTGAGAGCCATCTGGGCGATCTGCTGTAGTGTTGCTAAGTTGGCTTGACGTTCTGCCCTGCTTGCTTCACGGTCGGCGATGAGATTCTGCAAGATCTGCAGCATTGGGTCTTGCGACGAGCTGCTCCCTCCTTGGTTTCCATGAGTCATCTGAAGATTGAGATAGATATAGGGGTAAGAAGGAAATTCTAAGGTTCATGGTTTTGGTTTCAAAGCTAAAACTTTGAGTTAGACACAAGTTTTGCAACTAACTTCATTCCATTCATGCAAACAAGCACACGATACAACACACACCACAACAATCAAAAGAAAACAGATGGTTTGAAGAACCATTCTGTAAGCTACGATACAGTGGGACCGATACATCTCATGCTACGACAGTGCTCTAGTGCATCTATTCATCATCGATGAAGTCGGAGTCCTCATCGTCAGTGTAGAAGTCCACGGCATCTTCCTCCAGAAAGTCATCATTGTTGCTGAGGTAAGAATCCATGTCTCCCCGGATGTCTTCACCCTCATCTTCTTCTTCCTTGGTGGCAAGCTGAGCTTCCTGCTCCTTGACGGTCTTCTCGAGGTCGGCCACCTTCTTGCGAAGACGGGTGATAGTGCGATCCTTCTTTGCACGCTGGAGGTGAAGAGACTGGCGATCCTGGACGAGCAGTGCGAAAGTCTAGGCCTTCTGGTCGGCAATGGCACGGTTCTGGTTGGCTAACTCCCTGGCATTGTCCAGTTCCAGTTGTCGGTCATGCAGCAAGAAGTCAAGATTCTCCACTTGACACCTCAACTCTGGGTGACTTGGCATCTCCATCGGCATTCCCATGAAGTCACGTCTTGCATAATGAGCAAAACGGGTTCCTTGGATTTTGTTGACGCTGAGGGCACATAGACGCGCGAGAGCTTCATGCATTGCTCTGGCTAATCCATCTAGCCAGTTGTTCTCTCTCACGGAGAACTGAATTCTCCCAGAGGTTGGTGCTTCAATGCTTCCTCTAAGATCCGCGGTGACTAGCCACTATAGGTCTCCTCCTGGGGGTCCTGGAAGTTGAGCTCCAAGAAACTCCGGATGTGGGCGTCCCATTAACTCCGACAGTGAATCCAGATCCCTCTCAAAGATCAGCTGACCTCCATTTCCCAACTGGTAAAACTTGCTGAACAGAGTCTCCATCTACAAGAATTAAGGATGAGGAAATTAGTGAAGTGATCAAGTGTGTCAAATTTTAAGTAGTAATGTAAGAATTTTTAGGAACATGACTTTTTGAGAAAGAAAGAATTCCCAAGGATAAGCGAGGAGATAGTTTTTCGTAAATACTCACTTTGGTTTTGAAACTAAGTTTTTGTTCGGACGTCCATTCTAACTAGGGTCTCCTATAGTCAGGATGGCTCTGATACCAACTTGTCAACACCCGAATTTTTAATCCCAGATGCCCGTTATGCCATACCTCGCAATCCTAGGGTTACCATTTTTGCGAGACATAACGGATTGGATATCATAGTACATCATCCATTACAAACCATACATAAGGTCTTACACAAATAAGGATCTCATGATCCAGTCTTAATACAACAAGTAGCAGAAATAAAAGATAAGCGTAGCGGTGGGGTCCATCTTCAGGGGCACAAGCAATGCTGACGAAGGCAGATAGTCCTAGTTATCATAGCCATCCTGCTGGCCATCATCTTGGTAGTCTCCTTCATAGTCTGGCCATGAGAATAGCCAGGGACAAAAGCCATGAGTACTCTTTAAGTACTCGCAAACTACCACTAACATGTAGTATAATTCTAAGTTAAAATGTTAAATCTAAGTTTAACTATAAAGTTAAGTTTGAAACCTAAGCTGAGTTCAGAAGCAAAGAAAGGTAAAATAAAGTTCTAGAATCACTTAAGTTGGGAAGCTATTATCATAAACACAACCCTGTTGTGGTCAAGTCAAGATTCATCATTCATTTCATACGTTGTTTGGAAAACATCTGACAACAAAACAGTATGGCATTTCCAACTGTCCATAACCGCGGACACGGCTATTCGAATAGATTGACACTCTGTAGAGGTGGTACACTTTCACCACAAGATTCGATACATCTGTCAGGGATAACCCTGAATCATCATACTTAGTATGCAGATAATCAAACATAACCTTTCCTTTACACACCCTAGTACAAGCACCTCTCCTATGAGCATGGACTCCCAACCATGACCATCAGTCATCTTGGGCACTGCATAGGTGGACAACATTGAGAGGTAGCCTCAACTCAAACCTCTCCCGCGAGGGAACTCATACTAATGCATATAAATTTCCAGCTAAGCCTTACCCAATTCAGGTAGTGTGGTTGTACGGTAAATTTGGAATGGTATCGCATCCGAATCCAACCATCAGTTTTATAAAAGGGTTAAGGCTCATGCCACAACATTTTCACCATCATAAACCATTTGTATTTCTCAACCCATGTCAACACATCTCAATAGAATGACTCATCATTCCAAGGTTTTCATAATTCATTTTCACCAAGTGTTCCCATCTAAGTGACTCAAGTTTTTGATCTACTCTAAACTACTAAGTTAAGAGTGTTCACTAAGGTGGGAAAAATGGGTTCACTCTCATGCCATAGAATGACATCTAAAGCTTATCTAAATAGGTCAAGTTTTATACTTTTTATGCTACCTTCAAAACAAGTAAGGGACTTTGTGTAAAATAAAGGAAGTAAAGATGGTTAGGTAATACTTGGGGTAGTAATAGTCAAGGTGGTGTGACCAAAGCATGCCCAAAGCATCTTTACTCATTCATCTAGCTTAATTCTAGCTTGCTAACAATAGCTTGCAAGTGCTAGCATGCATTGTTAATGGTGGCTTGCCTTGGTTGGTGCAGTGGTTGAAGTTTTCTTCTTCTTCTTCTTGGTAGCACTCCTCCTCCTCGTAAGCTTGGTTGGTACTATCTTCTATAAATACATACGGAGTACACAATCACCAAACAATACTTAACTAGTCTAATTAGTACTCTAAGGCACACAATTGATGATCTATTATCATCACAAGCATCACAAGTTTTATTCACTAGTTTCCTCCTTTTTATATTAGAAAAGTAATTTCTACTCATTGAAAAAGTAACTAAGATTTAATATTCACCACTTAAAATATGGGATCATGTGGACACATGTCATCACCACATATTCTAACATGTGGGAATGGGATTTAAGGGTTGGATCATAATTACTTTGGTTTAGGTTCATTATTTAATGATTTAAAGTGACTAGAAATGCCTATATAGCATTATTTTGGTACTAGTCCAAATTCACTGCATGTAAACCTTGATATTATTACATATTCAGATAGATATGATGAAATGTGATTTTTGAGAGTTGGAATCAACTCAAAACCTATCTTAGTTGATTTTAAAAAAATGTTGCAAGGTGCAAATGCTTCTGTTTTGTTATTTTTACTAGGAGAGATCTATAACTCTAATTGAATTAAATCCAACGGGCTTGGATAGATGATTTCAATACCTTTCAGACAAAATTGGTTTCATGCAATTTGGATTTGTAAATCTCTCTGAATTGATTTTCAAACTAGGGGACATAACTAAGTTTAAACTAAATAGAAAAATCCTAATTTGAATTTACTGGGTCGCGCGGGAAACTCTAACTGGCCGGCCCAGTGTCACTCTGCAGCGCGGGGCTCAGTTGACAGGGGGGTCCACCGGTCAGCGGCTCCTAACACGTGAAGCGGTACGGGGCGATGCGGGACGTTGGATTAGAGTGGGGATCAACGGCTGTGGCTTGTCGTCGACGACGGACCTGTCGCCGGCGAGCTCGAACCCTAGCGGCTCGGTGGGGGTGCATAGGGGGCATACCAGGGCTCCAGCAAGGTCGGCGAGGCGGGCAAACGGACTGGTGGTCAACGGCAAGCTCAGGGACGGTCGAGGCAGCTCCGGGGGTGGTCGCAATCAGTGTCGCCCTTCCCCTCTAGAGGCGGCCTGCTCCGGTGCAATTCCGATGAGCTACTGATCCCCTTGTTCCGTCTAGTTGTGTGGGATGATCAGTGAGGTGAGGGGAGTGGAGTGGTGTGCTTCGAATGGCTAGGGGTGCCCTCCTTTTATAGGCTCGACGGCGAGACCGAGAGGGATGGGCAGGCGACGGTGGCGACATGGCTACGGGCGGCTAGCGGCATGGCTGAGGGTGGCGATCGACGGGCGGTCTCCTGACGGTGCTCTAGGAACTTAATGCTGGCTTAGGGGCGGTGGTATGCGGTCGGGGGCAGCTGGCGCTCTGAGCGGCAGAAGCGGCAATGTCCACGGCGAGCGGTGGCTGTGGTGCGTTGGGCGGCGAACGGGCGTGTCCGTCGTGTTCCGTAGGTCGTGGCGGAGCGGTGGGTGCGGGCTGCGGTCGAGCGGAGGCTTGTGCACGCGTGCCAGGGTTGGCGCTCTGGCGCGTGCTCGGCATGGCGCGCTGGCACTGGGCACAGGAATTGCTCGGTGGTCCACTACTGGGCCTTGCTCGGGGAAGGGACAGAGGATGGCGGTGAGGTCCTGGCTACCTCCTAGACATGGCGAGAGAGGGGGAGGTGGTCTGCTGGGGTGAGTTCATGGTCGGCCGATGAGTTGGTGCTCGGGGTGGCTCGGCACTATGGCTAGGGACAAGGGGGTGAGGTGCTAATGGTCTGGTTAGATCATGAGGGAACAAGGGGATTAAATGGAGATCATTTGGGGGCAAAACCCTGTTCAAAACAGTGAGCTAGGATTTAGAGTTTAACCCTGCCTGCCAAGTGTTTGATTAAATGGCCGCAAGAAATAAACTTTTGAATTTTGAAAAGATTTTTGGTGGGTTTGCTAGGCATAAGCTTGAGACTGTGTGGTTGCTTGGGTTTTGAAAATTGAGCTTGTTTGAGTGATTTTTGAAATAGTGGGATCTTCCCATATGAAATAGATTCAATTTTAAACTGTCATTTAAAATTAGCATTTGAATGTTTTTAGCAGATTACAAAGTGGGTCTTGGTACCTCATTATGTGGACTAGCATGGGGTGTCAAGATCCACAAATGTTTCTGTTAAGTTTTGAGTACTATGAATAGCCAAAGTAGGCATGATAGTTAATTTGGCCAAAATGACCATTCACTTAAATTATTCATTTTGAGTTGTTTTTCTTTGGGAAAAGTTTGGGAATGATTTAGATGGTGTTTATTTCACCTAAGAAACATTTTACAAGCAAAGAATCACAGAACCATGGCAATTCAAATCAATTCCTAAATTAAATGCTCATACACATGAATGCTTGCATTTTTAATTTGGAAAAGTTTTTTGTTAACCCTAATTTTGATGATTTGGATCTTGATAAGCTTGGATTAAAGTTTTGGGATGTTACAGCGCGAGTCAGGGAAGCTTTGCAGGGCAATCCCCTTCTAGATGACGCATCCCATGACATGCTGATGGGCTACCACTGGCTCCTCATAAAGGAGTTCAACCGCCAACAGGAGGTAAACTCTGAATTGGCAGCATGTAAGAAGGTAGTTGACGAGTCAAGCGCCCGCCATGCGGCACTCTCCTCCGTCGGTGGATCCTATTCGAAGGGAAACGGTGCCCTAGCTGCCAAAATACGCTCCCTACTCTACCACCTCGACGACAAAGACTGGAAGGAGGCCACCAAGGCCCTCGACTTCTCGTTCATGTTAGTGGACTCACGGGCTCACATGATCCCCAAAACTCCGCAAGCTGCGGTAACAACAACTACTATGTACCTGCTGACCAACCAGCCTCCGGCTAGAGATCCACGATCTGCCATGCACAGATCCGCCATCGCCTGACTCGGGTTGGTGGAGGCGGCACTAGCTAAAGAACTGACGCCGGAGCCGAAGAAATCAAAGGCACCAGCCGCAAGGAATCACTCGTCATCATCCAGCGAGGAGGAGCATGACCTATCACAGTGACATCGCAGCCCACGGCGAAGGAGCCACCACTACGACGCCCATGATGAAATCATGTAGCATAAGGTCAAAAAAATGTGCACCAAACACACCTACTCAACCGAGTCGGAGGACGAAGAAATAGAGCTGTACGACACGAGCTACTTTAGCAGAGCCATACAGCAAACTCGGATGCTGAAAGGCTTCAAGCTTCCTTCAGATAACCCGAAGTTCGGCAGCCTCCAGGAGCTGAAGATTTGGCTGGATGACCACATTTCCTCAGTCAAGTTGCATGGTGGGTGCAAAAACACAGCCATGTAGTGCCTCAATCTACAGCTGAAGGGCGCCACCTAGGCCTGGCTCAATAATCTCTCTCGCGGTTCAATTCGCAGCTGGGAGGAGATGGTGTACAACTTTGTACGCAACTTCAAGGGCACCTACAAGAAGCTAGTGTCAACCGAAGAACTCCACGCTTGCTACCAAAATCCCAATGAGTCCCTCCACTCCTACATCTAACGGTGGTCTATCATCAAGAACTCGGTAGAGGACATCTCCGAGGAGCGCAATCAACACGTTCAATGGTGGGGTATGCCATTGAGAGCTCAGGGAGGATATGGGATGCACCAAGCCCTAAACCATTGACCCTCACGAACCAGTGGGTGGATGGTGAAGACTCGATCAACAACAACCGCATTCGCTCAGACGATGAGGATGACCTCGACTGTAGGCGTGATCACCAAGGGAAACGTCGGATGCGCGGCTACGAGGACCGTGAGGAGGTTAACATGGTCGCAGTCGGTTACACCGACAAGCGCAATGACAGAAACCACAATAGAGGATACCATAGTAGCAGCTACCATGACAGCGGTAAAACAATGCAAGTGTGGCAATGTTGCAGTCGCGATGACATACCCAGCGCCATGGAGAGGCTATCGGGACCCTGCAACATCCATTTCTACATCGGCAAACATGACGGCAAGAAGAAGTCTAGCCACCTCCTCAAAGACTGCCACGAGTTCTAGAAGCTCCAAGAGGCATACACCCAACTAAATCGCGACACGACAAGTCAAGGGTACGGAGCTGCACCAGGCGCAATAGCATACAGTAAGCCCCCACCACCACATGGAGGACCCACGCAGCCTGCGACTGTGCTGGTGCTGAACAACGGGGGATAACAGTACCCACGCCCACTGGGGAACATGGGCATGATCCAAAAAGGGCGCCCCCTCCAATAGGACTGATACCTTTGATCCGGACTCGCGGATGTAGTATAATAGCTTTTTCCCTAGAAGACCTAGGTTTAATCGAACCTCGGAAAACACTGTTAAAAGGTAATAAAAAAATACATGTCTACAAGAATTTGTTTGCTTGTTTTACCTTAGTTGACTGGACCAATCTAGTTTACTTTATAACGGGTTTGAATCAATGGATGGCGATAGGCCAGGGTTGAAGATCCACCTGCAGCTGCACATCAAATGGGATAAAAGATAATAATAAGCATAGTCATGTATAATGTTTGTATTGAGATAATCTCTTATGGGCAACACATCCTAATATTCTAGAGCCCCTGTGATGCAGCGGGCATAGAAATAGACTTTTAATCCAACCCAGAGTACACCGAAGCCACGGGTTACAAACGATTATTAAGTGAAATCACAGATCAAAGCTTTAAGTGGTGATGTTGTAGTTGATCCCAAATGGGGCGCAAAGCGAAGATCATACTACCCTTTCTGTCACTGAGGTTCCTATGAGATTGCCGCTAGCCAACTATCTCACCTCAAGGCTTTATCAATCTATGGTATCTTGGGTACCTATAAGTCCATAGATCGAGACAAGAGACGAAGAAACAAAAGATACACATGACAAATTCAAACAAAATACAATTCTCCCATGATCTAGATGCACATAATTGCTACGAGGTCTCTCCCCAACCCACAGACTGTGAGGACTACTCACTCATAACAAATAGATCGGAGATAGAAAACATCATGCAAATACTTAGATTGAAATCAAATATTCTTACAATGGTCGCCAAATCACAAGGATATCTAAAGTACAAAGCAATGGCTATGGCTAGTGGATGGATGGATGGTGGAGGTGATGAACAATGGATGAACAATGGTGTGAATCTCCTTTGGTGGTGTTGTGATGCAATCTGAGAATGGCGGCTCTCTGGCCGGCGGCTGGAGCCTCGAAATATATAGGCGTCTTCATGAAAGTTGTAGGGTTTGACGGGATGAAGCCGTCGCCACCTGGTACAGGCGGGCGGTATGGGCGGACCGCGCCCGCACCAGTGGTCGTTAAGCGTGCTGACGCCTTGGAATGCTTCTCCAATTACTTGGTCGTGTGTACTACCTCAAAATCCTTCATTATGACTCCTTATTTCGATTTAAAAGCCATGATTTCCTGCACAACATAAATGAAAAAAGGGATTTGCATATCTCTGCAATTATTAGTTCTTAGTGGCAAGAGTTGAGAGTTTCTTTGGCATTTGCTTGACCAAAAACAACATTTAAACATAGTGGAAGATGGCCAAAATCGGAGCCATTAACTTCTCCAAAGCTCAAACATTGATCATCCTCGAGCAAGAAGAATCGTAAGAACTATAAGGAATTCATCATTTAAACTTGAAACAATGAGAATAAGAGTTCACTTACAGTCGGTAGTCGTATGTGCTTAACACTTCATTCATTTGCGAAGCTTATCAAAGTTAGAGAGATGACAAGAATACTATACAATCTTCGATAAGTCAAGATAATCAAAGTAAAGTTTAATATAAGTATAAATAACTAGAAGTGTATCAATCAATCCAATTCCTCTAATTAAGTCTCAGCTTGCCAAGGAACACTAGGATGTTTAAATAGCATAATTGAGTAAGAGAGTTTCATGTCCCAAGTAGTATAACAATGAAGTGTCTTATTTACACCCACATAAATAAATCAAGTCAATATAAAACACTTCTAATACAATCATTGTCTTTCAAGAAAAAATCGTAAAGTAGTAATGATTCCATGCCAAGGACTTGTTATGTGGATCCTCATAGATATTTTTTCTTTCTTTCTTTTCCATTTTTCCAGGATCACTGTTTGTTTCTTTTTGCTAGTGTTTGCACAATATTTGAGAGTACCAATACTTTTTCCCATACATTAACACGGATGTCACTCATGTCATCAACTCATAGCCAAAATTCGGGGTTATACCATATATTGTTCAAAAGCTAGCGGAGTTGTTGGCATCCCAAAGGTGTGCATTAGAGACACAGAACAAAGTTGTCTCACTTCTTTCTCTTTTTTGATCTAGTACCATGGTTTGATCCATAAGGTAAGCTTTGGCATGCATCACAATTACCACTAGACTTTATTTCAATCAAACAGCTCCTTTAATGAGTGTCATCGAGACTGTCAAAATATCTATGGGGTTAAGTATAATCAAGGGTATACTCTCAAGACAATCATTCATCAAAGAAGTCAGAAATTTTAGACTTTTTCTTATTGGACTTGTTTGGCATTATTATTTCCAAGGCAAGACTCGGTTAACTAAAAGAACTAGAGCAAGAGCTTGAACAACTAATCATCATACCAATAAAAAGCCTCACTCTAACCATATTAAATTACTTCCCACTAGCATGGCATCTTAGCAAATCAACCAACTAAGATAAACAACTCAAACTTTATAAATGGCAGACATAGGGCATACCTCTCGTAAGTAACTTCATGATCCTCTTCCTTATAGGGATGTGTTCATTCAAAACTCAAACACGATTACTCCCGAAATGATATTAAAGCAAAGAGGCAAAGTATGAATCTACGTTTTCGAAAAAAGGATAAACGGAAAAATCTTTTTCTATTTTTTAGGATAGAGATTAAAGAATATAAAAGAAAAACTTGTGGCCAGGCAAGGGTTTAAGAAAAGAAAATAAAGGAAAACAAAAAACTAAAACGAAAGAAAAGTAAAAAAAGCAAAGTGTTGGAACAAGCCAACATGAGTGTTTCAAAGCTCTCAAGGAGCTGGAGTACCACCTCGTTATTACACAAATAAATTTTCTGGGGGAACACATCCCCAAGCTCAGGCTTTTGCAAGCCCTTTTGTTGCTCATTGTGGTGGCGGTGGATAATCTCCCATGTTCCATTGGCTACTCCTATCATGGAACTGGGTGGCGAGGCTTGTAGTGGCATCACGAAGGCTGATGGAGAGATTATTCATGTTTTGAATGTTTCCTTCATGTGCATATATATCTTCAAAGGTGGTGTAGTAGTTTGGTGGCTGCACATCTTGTTCGGGTCCTTCTTGTTCTACTTCTTCATCTTCTCCTCCTCCCACGGGTATTTCTTGTTGGGGTAGATTAGCTTCAACCTACGAGTCATAACACAAACGCCCATCCTCGATAGAGAATAAGCCGTTAGGCGAAGGAGATGGGATCAAGTGATCCGCTCTAGGTATATTGAAGAAATATATACCATGATTTTTAGAAATCATACCACATGCTCTTAGAGTAGAAAGACCGAGACGGTTACCTCTAGTCAATGGTTGGATGTTACCTAGGTTGATGTGAAGTGCGCGTGCAAGAATGTTCACAACTCCTCCTCCACATATGGGTCCTCGAGATTGAAGAGCATAATACTTAAGGTAAAACACAAGAAGAGCGCCCAAATTTGGCGTTAAGTTACAATTGATAAGTGTAACTTTTGTGAGGATCAACATGTCCTCCTCATTAACTCTAGTAAACTCACCACATGCCTGCAATGTGTTAGCAATAACATATAATAAATATTGAATAACAGGATGATCAATTTGGTTCTCCTTGGGTGTGTTTCCATGAATTCTCATCAAACTAAAATATTGTGAAGGGGAAGAATCTAAAACAAAGGTAGTTGTGCGTACATCAGTGGTGTTGTTGGTAAACCCAAAGCATTGAGCCCATTGACTGAGTGTCAAAGTATACTCACAGTTCATAAGGCAGAATTTAAGTCGTTCAACTCTAGGCTTTTATTCCTTGGAACAACCATAAGGATCCACCGTGTGTGTCAAGGTGCTGAAGAACTCAAGCGTCAAGCGGCGGTATGTCACAACATCCTGAAAGATAAAATTGTATAAACCAACATTGTTGCAAAGTAAATCAAAGTCAGCACGAATGCCAAGTTGGTTTAGGATATAAGCACACGCCCACTTAGTGGACTTGATCTCTTGAATCTTAGACGATCGAAACGGGTTAGCTGGAACTCCTCGGTGAACTTGATGCCAAGTGACTCGGGGGGTTAATGTATCAACGGGTGGCGTGGAGGACTTCGCAGCCATCTCACATGCACAACTCCTCGTGTTCATCTAATAAATAAAAACAAGACAAAGTAAATAAATATTGCTAATATTTTTTTGGGTCCAATAGAAACATAGCATAAGTGATTCTCTACACTAACTACAAAAGAAACTCCTCTAAAAACAATGCTAAGTATACTTAGAACCAAGATTGAATCAGGAACAAGACCTATGTCTATATTGACAATGATGAATGACTAAGCGAAGCTTTTGCACAAATAAGTTGGGGATCAGAGGAGAATCATACCTTCGATCGAGTGAGTGTGAAGAATCAAAAAAAGATTGAGTAAATTTCAAGATCCAATGGAGATGGTTTGAAGTTGGAGGAAGAAGAAAGAGAAAAAAATGATTTGGGAATTTTTAGGTTACCTCCTCAGGGTCATTATGGCGTCCGCGTACGTGGTATGGGCGGGCGGTATGACCGGAGCTCGTCCGTACCGGGTGACTTACCGTGGGAGCGACGACTGCTCCCATGCGGTGCACTCGGTACAGTCGCGCGTGCCCATACTGCTGGTCGTTAACGCTGCGGTGACTTCTACTTAAAATGTGATGTTTGCTCTGGGTACAATATGGGTGCATCCGACCGTACCAATGGTTGTTATCGATATTGTTCCTTCGGCAAACGTTGAAATTTTTATCTTCCTTTGCCTTGAGGTGGTAGAGGCGCACGGTACGGTCCACTCCGGCCGTACTAGTGGTCGTTATCGACACTGTGAACTACAAAAACTCAAGGAATTTGATTAGTAGCTCCGTGCGCCTTTGCACTTCTTATCAAAGGGTTAGATAATAGCAAAAATACTAAGTAATGATCTAGCAATACTTCTTAGGCCATGTGTTAGTAAAATAAAATACAGAGGATTACCTTATTTCTTCTCCTCTCTCCATAGGTCTTCTTGAACACTCTTTATTAAAAACAAAAACAAAAACAAACTAACACAATAGAAAATATAAAGAGAAACTTTATTTTACATGGGTTACCTCTCATGAGGCGCTTCTAGTTAAGGTCAATTAGCTTGACCTCGATGGAAATCACTTAGGTTTGTGAAGTGGAACACCCACTCCAAAGTAGTTTGTTTTTAAAGTAACTAGCATAGTGGCCCTCGCTAATGCGAGGGCGTCATCTTTGTGTTGATTTTTTTTGAAAAATAAATTTGTGAATTCAGGTTTTGAGATTAACACTATTAGTTAAGTTACAAATCACATATAGCTTGTATATGATGTTAGATCATTAATAGTCCACTTAGGGACGATAATTTGTAAGTGACATTATGGGTGCATATGATGAAGATCTATTTGTTGAAGTGTCTACCAAGTTAACATCTTTGTGTTTTGCTTTATCTATAGATTTTCTACCCTCATTCGTTATTCTTGTTTGATCATGTATGCTCTAAAAAAATACATTGATGTGAACAGCTAAGAGCACCAAGGTGTAGATAAAATATCATGACAAAACCCAAAATAAAACCCTTATCATTTTTTGAGGTGCCCATAGGATCATTTGAATCCTTAGATGGTCTTCTGAATTTAATAAGGAAACACATTGGTTAAAGAACTAAAATCAACAAAAAAAATTTATGGACATCATAACAATGAAAGTATTATTTCCTTATCAAGATCTTCTTATTATATGCTCTTCATTTGAAAACACGTGAAATTTTAGACAAAGATATAATCTCATGGATAATAGGTTGCATATGCTTACATTGCAAAGCAATTAATTTTTTTATTGAGTGTTGAGTTTTTTCATAAATTTATTTTTTTCTATATTGATATATTTATATCTTGATAGTCGAAGTAGAACACTATGGATGTTTACCTATCTTGTGTTACTCTCTCACATGTCATCTATATATGTTGTGTCACTTGGGGGCTTGGACAAAAAAGTTCAGTTAGTTATCCATTTTATTATGTTCCCCCAACCAACCTTAAAACACTTTCTCTCTATCTCGGTAGCACAAAATTCTTCGTGGGCCACTCATAACCATAGTACTCGTTAATCTTTTGTTTCTTTTTTCTCATCATTTTGTAATGGAGCAACAGTTGGTAGTCCACATTGCATGTATTGTGTCTATGGCCATAATCCATTCAACGGTGTTAGATTTCCAATTTTTTAGATGTGCAGATCATGCCGCTATTTATAACTCGTGAGGTTAGTCCAAATTTTGTTGGGTTTGTCTTTATCCATTTCTTCAGTCGAGACATGAACGAATTTGAAGAAGTGAAAGGCGAATTTACAAACATAGACTTTAGTACAGATTAATTGTTTGAGATTTTAGTTTGATGAGAGACCATGCACACTTGAGGGAAAAACTTCACCTTTTTTACATTTTGATGGTTAATTAGAAATATAGTTGTCTTTTAACCTTTTATATTCACTAACTAACATAGCTACTGCCATATAAACCAATGTATAATTTTTATGGAATGTCCTAGTTAGTGTTGATCTCATTACTACATATTACTACGTATATGAAAGACAAGCACTTCAGCGGTCGTAACCTGCCTCCACGTCATTCTGTGCAACTGTAGATACGCGAGTTCGAAACATCTACAGTGCTACGCGTGGTCGGTGATTTTTTTGGGATCGCTTTTTTTCCCCACCGCTTAGTCTCTCCAGACCCTACGCGATTGCGATGGAATGCACATTCCTAATCTTCTTCCTCCCCTCCTCTCGAAACAAGAAAAAACACGAAGCGGTGGTTGCTCGTGCCTGGTCCAGGGAACCGCGGCGGCGGTATTGGGGGACCTTCAAGCCCACCCTAAAAAAAACACAAAACCGAACACACCGATTCCCCAAATGCATTGCGATTTGCCCCGCTCCAAATTAATCCGCCCGGTCGCTGCCGTCATGGAGGAGGAGAACGAGCATGACTGCGACCCCGACTCGGCTGCCCCAACCATGTCCCTTCTGCTGCTCGCCGTCTGGGGCAGTCACGTGGCGGTGCTGTGGAAGCGTTTGGGGGCGGCGTAGGAAGCCATGGCGGGTGGTTTTCTTCCTCCCATAAGCTGGACCCCACTAGGCACCGCTTATCGCTCTTTAGATCCAACTCGATGGAAGGCAGAGGGAGGAACCAGCGAGTTCCACGCATCCTAACTGACTGCTCTCCTCCTCTCTATTGTCGTCGCCCACGTACTCCTCTGGGGATCGGCGCCCTCCCCTCCCTCTATGGCCCCCTCTCCCTCCCGTGGTGGCTGGCAGCATAGAGGAGCAGGTCGGTGTCGTAATTGATTTCTTCCCGTCGCTCTGGATTTCTTGCTGTTTTCATTTGGTTTTGATTGTTATTTACTTTTATGCAGGTCGCCATATAAGTGAAAGAATTTCTACTGGTGGCTCTTTAGGTGTGCAAGATGTTGGTTTCGTCCCACCTTCTGAATGTGCTCACCGTTCTGCCTTCTCTGATAATGCTTACTGTTCTAGACAAGCTGGCTGTTTGCCGAGGTAAATGTTCTGACTGTTCGCATTAGAATTGGATCATGAACTGAATTGGTTAGCTTAGCTTTGCTATTTTTTTACTATACTAAATGTGGAACATAGAACGGGACTATAGCCTACCCTTTGGTCAAGGACTCAAGGGCAACTAATTAGTTAGTACCAACAGGTTTCGCTCCTAGATGTACGGTTCATGCTTCTTCAGAAATAAGCATGAATGCAAGATGAATGAGGCCTGGGACACTGATGACAAGGAAGGAACAGGTCAGGAGTCCCCTGGCCTTCAAGTTGGAGACTAATGCCATTTAGTAGAAGAATAAAAAGTCTAAACTCTGAACTAATGTTGTCAGTTGATCGGTAATATTTGCAGAGTTTTTTTGAACTTGTGGTAAGAAAAATAATTACCATATGCTTTTGTCATGTCCAATTCCTTAAGCTTTGAGGGATTTGATACGGCAATCTTCCAGATTGTTCATCGTCCAACTTAATGGAATCACTATTTGGACTTTTTTGCTTTCTGCACGTTTGGCCAAAACAGAAGGAAATGCAATTTGCCTGAAGTGATCAGCTATTGTATATTTTGGGCATTATGGTCTATGGGGGACTAAAATTGACATATATTTTTAGGAGACTAAAGGCAGTTCAGCGATCGGCATTCTCTGACCCTGAATCCTTTTTTCATAAGTGTTGGCCAGCGACGTTGAAGAAGCTTCAGCGGCAAGCAATAATGGCCTCTGGTTTTAGAAGAGATTGCATCATATCTTTGTCACCATCGCTTCTGGCTGAACAACAAACAAAAAGAAGTGGAATTTTGCTGCAGTTTCCGGTTGCTCCACCTCAGGTATAGTCTGAGATAAATAATTTGACTGAAACTGAAGATACAATCTATGTGGACAGGATGACACACTCATTAGCCTGGTTGGCATCGCCTGATTTCCTTGCTTTTTGCAGGTCTTTACGAGCGTTCTATGAACATGGAGTTCAGCGTTCTATTGTTTCTGCTACTTTCTCAGAGTAAAAAATATAAAGATACAAAGTTTCCATTATTTAGCTAAGCATACTAGACGAAGTCTAGATTTTTTTAGCTATGCAACTGTGATAGGAGTAGAGACTCATAATTGCTATTAGCTATGGGGAAAATGTCATAACCATTCACTGAATTGGCCTTTTTGGCTTCATTTCTTTTTTTATCTGAAAGATTTCTTCCAGCTAGAAATCTTATAATTAGAGATGTTAGTTTCGCATCCTTCCTACATGGAAACTATTGCATATTCATTTTAATTACTGGGCTGACCAGTGATTTTGTGCTACCTCTTGTGACCATACTGCAATATAAAATCTAATGCTTATAGTTGAATGATGTTTTTTGCTTGGTTTATGAAATTGTCCTATGCTATGGTTTTCTATTGGTGTTTTGCTACGGCTTCAGATGTTCAGTTGTAGGTGCATGTTTTTTCAGGATCTACAGAGGTTCAGAAGTAGCCACCTTGAATATGTCCTTCGGTGTCTCCAAATTTATAATTTTTTGAACAAAACATGTACTATCATTATTACCGAGCTAGATGTACTAATAAGAGATTTAATAACTTGCATGTATATATAGAGCGACAAGGAGATAGGGAATGTGCCTAAGCTCAGCCTAGAGCCAGGAGTGTCTTCCACTGCTTGTAGGGATGTGTCAGAGAGGTGAACTCAGCAGTACATCGTCAACACTCCCGGGCATACAAAGAATGTAAGCAACTCACCAGGTCTGAGCTTCAGTGTGTAGATTCCAGTTTGCGTTTTTGAGAGAGCAGTGCCTCTTAGTGTTAATTGAATCTAGACAAAGTCGAGTCACTTCAGGACGGAGGGAGTATTTAATTTTCAAATTATGCAGCAAAATATACATGTGATATTCGGATGATGGAGTATGTGTGTCCATGTTTAGTGCGCATGCTTAGATTTAATATTTGGCAGTTCGTCTTGATGTTTGCCTTTTCATGCAAGTACAGAAATTGCAAAACCAATCAAAATGCCAAAGTTTCTGAATATGTTCTATTTTGAATGTACTGATCATGTTCCTTTCAGCATTCGTGCTATCTCATTGGCTTTTTTACAAATATTTTACATACATTTTGCATTTTTACTAATCTTTTCTAAACACCTATTGCATCCGAGAAGAGGTTGATTTTAAAGAAGTTTGATAGTTGATATATTTTTGTTTCCTCACAAAAAAATAGGAGTTAGAATTGAGATGCCTGAAGTATTTTCTTAATAAAGTGATTAAGAATGAAGGGCATGTGATAGAATAAAAGAATTCATCATCTGTTTTTGTTGCTAAGTGATAACAGTCTATGATGGATATTTCCTGTTATTTCACAAAGTAAAAACTCAAAGCTAAAAAATTGAGATCATCGTAGTATTTTCTTAATATGAACAGAATTTAAGAGTATGCAATAGAACCAAGGAATTCATGTGTCCCCACTGTTGATTACGACATGGTCATTCTCGAGAATTATGAAATTATGAATACACACAACTTAAAAGCAATTAATTTTGATGTGGTATATTTACCCAGCGGATAGACCACACTTCAAGAATGCTTATGGGTGTTCCGAATTATAACATGTTCTACCTTTTTTCAGAAACTTGCGTATATAGAGTTATAGACACATTTCAATGCGTTTATCCAGTCAGTTTGATCTTATATAGTCCATATTGCAATATCTAAAACATCTTATATCTCTATTCTGTGCTCTTATTGTTGTCTCAATGAATGGTTTTCAAATGTATAACGTATAACTACGCAACATACAACTATGGAAGCTTGTGCTTACTTTGCATGCCCTCTAACTATGTAGTTTAATTTCAATATAGTTTTGAACCTACTTTACATGATAAGTTGAATTAGCTTCTTTTTTTACACTGTCATTTGTAATTTCATTCTGAACTTTTTTTAGAAAGAAGTTACGTGGAACTAAGCTGACGCCAAATCTTCAGTTAGAGATTTCTACAGAGACCAACTTCCTATTGTTGATTACGCATGTCTGTTAGATTTGTCTATTTATTATCTTTTGGCAAGCTTGATATATTATGTAGGTTTCGTCAACTCTTCCTATGTTTTATGTGAACACAAGCGAGGAATTTATGTAAACTATATTCTCTTTCTCACATGATGTAAGCCATACTTTACTGTCTAATACCATACATTAGATTCAGTGTCAAACATCATTTTTCAGTGTCAATCAAGTTACGATAACCTATCTTCACTCATATAAGCGGGCATTTCCCTATCTTATTCTTCACCATACGGGCGCGGAGTGTCGCCGCGCCATAGTTTCCTAGTAATACACGCCGCGCCATAGTTTCCTAGTAATATTTATGTATAAACAATACAACCGATTTTAATTATTTATTTTGAATCACGTGGAGATAAAAATGGTTTCAAGAAAATCTAACAGACAACTTATCTCCACAATACGGGGAGCACGGTACCCTAAAAAATAAATAGACAAGGAACACATAATCCTTTCTTTATTAAAATTAATGGCTACTCTGCGAAGGTAAAGATGTGCAAGATGATGTATTTGTACCCATGCCTTGATATTCATGTTTTTGGAAGATTGTTTTTCCTTTGCCCTCCTTCTCTTTATTCCATGTTGGGTTTTGAAATACACATAACTACATAAATGAAACAAATAATTACATGTTTCTAAACACACGTGCTATCGGTAGACCTTCACTATAGAATTGGAAAAACCATTTAATTCAGCTCCCCTCTGGCCCTTGAGTTGGCCAAGGAATCCAAGGACATGCTTGTGATTTTCATTCATAAATTTGCTCAGTGGTATAATACATGAGGGGAACAAACCAACATATCATCATACAGACAATGCATCTAATGTTAAATCACTAAAGGAAAAACTAACATAACAACTCGGAATTGAAAAATGGATGAAGTTTATGTCTTGCGAAAATTTAACTAACAACTTCTCTGCATAAAATGGGCGCTTGGTGTATCAAAAATTATATAGGAAAGGAGCACATCACCCATGATTACCTCAAAGTGAAGTCCTACTCTGCAAAGCTAACATGTATGACGACGATATATTTGTACCTTGCCGTTATCTCCATGTTTTTTGGAGGAATTTATTTCCTTTGTTGTTTTTCTCTTTTTGGCATGTAGGGTTTTGAAATATAGAGAACAACATGATGAAAGAAAATAGTTTAATGTTTTTGAAATCACTGATTTTTGCTAAACCTTTATTATTAAATTTTAAAACATGAAAGACTCCTTTAGTTCAGATCCCTGGTCTTGTATCTGGCCAAGATCTACAAGGATATGCCCGTGATTTTTGATACTTTGTAAGCTCAATAACATAATACCTTGGTTCATGTGTTTTTGTTTTACAATCTGAAGCTGCTTATTCATGAAAGTGTGCCGAAATTTGAGACAGCCAAAACAAACCCGTAGGCTAAGGTCAGGAGACCTATCTAGGCAAACTTAACTACTATGGACAACCCGATATATTTTTGATGCCTAGTCTAGCTGAGATCAGTATTAATTAAGGTACATGAATTATGGTTCCTAGTCTAGCTGAGCTTGAGTATCAACATAAACGAAGATGGGGACCAACTTATGGTGACGATGGGCACCCAGGGCGAGAGTGGTGACAGTCCGAGAATACCCAGATGCTCTTGTCCTCAGGAGGTTTAGAGCTGTAGGATTAGCGATAAGTGGAGAACGTGCCTCGATCATGGCGTATGGTGGCCGGCGGCGCAAAAGAAGGAGGATTTTTCTGGTCAGGCTGAGATAGGAGATAATTTTTTAGAAGTCACGGTAGAATTCAGGAGTTATGTGCATGTGAATTATAAAATTGCACTCGTGCATGAAAGAGACTCGTTCCTGCCATTTAACGTGTGACGCGAATCCATGGCCATATATACATGCTCGCCCACAAATCTGGAGACAACAATCAACACGTTGGTGTTTTTTTTATTTGGGACGTGAACGTGTGTCTCTACATTTATCGTGTTATCCTCCTACCCGTAACGACAGTACGTGGATTAGTTTTGTGTCTTCTAAACTATAACGTGACATAGAACATCTGTTGCACATGTTTACGTCTTACGTAACATTACTTATATTTTAATCTCATATTAAATCTAAACCACTAATAATAGATCTAATAGTTACAGTAATTTTGGATAATGTGGCTTAACGTGATGCCTCGAAAAAAACTCTTATATTGGTTTTAATATATAATAGATTACACCATCATCATCATTAGGCTTGGCCTTCTTTTTCCTAGGGAAGTGGACTACAAAAGGATCTCTAGATGGTAGCCTTATTCTTACATCCCGTTCATGTAAATTAATCAAAGCTTTAATAGTTCCTAGGAATGGCCTACCTAGAATTATAGGTGCTATGGGATCTTCAGCCATGTCCACAATAACAAGATCAATAAGAGCGGGACTACCTTTAATTTTAACAACTATATTTTCTTTGATTCCAATAGCTTGTTTATAAGTTGAATCAGCTAGATGAAGTCTTAATTCAGTTGTAACAAATAGCCCCAAGTTTAACTTATCGAATAGGCTTTTGGAAATTGTTGAGACGTTTGCACCAAGATTACAAAGTGCGGATATCTCGTTAACTCCGAACTTAATTTTAATAGTGGGTTCAAATATATCATGTAGCTTAGCTGGAAGCTTATCAGCAAATCTTTTATACTCCATCTCTAAATCATGAACCTTATATGCTACTTGTTGTATAAATTGTTGGTACGTAGCATCATTACCTTGTTCTATACCTGGATTCTTAACGTTGATCATCTTCAATATATCTTCCATGGTATATTCCAGTGTTGGCGTGTTGCCATAATCCAGCTCTTCAGGTTTTTCATGATTGGTTACCATCCTCATCATCTTGAGGTCATCTACCAGATTTGGCTTGGGTTTTCCAGCAAACTTTGCTAGTATGACAGCTTGGGTCTCGGCTACCTTACCCAACTGAGCCTCCACGGTCTTTGTTCTTTCCTGTAGATCCTGCACATCATTTCTGACAGGTAGCCAACCTTAATGGAGTCGGCGCCAGAAGTGCCTTCTTGGTACGGCTAAACACTTATCTTTTCTTATTTTTGATCCACAATTCCTAGCTCCATTTGTTAATTGCATAGACTTGGTCCATTGTGCAATGAACCGCCTTGCAACGACCTGATTAGATAATCTTCTATACTACTTTCATGGTTCTCCGTAATCTTAATAAGCATATTATTTTGCTCGGTTTAAGCTTGTATAAATGTTCTAACGGTTTGCTCAAACGGGAGATTTCCATGATTTGCTCCATTAGTATTATCATAATTATTATAAGGATCTCCTGCAGGATTAGCATGATATTTTTGAACGTTAGAAGCATAATTATTTTTTCATTCAGGATTAAAAGGAGTGCGAGCTATAAAATTAACATCACTAACATCGGTAGTGATAGAATTAACTTGGGTATCTTCCTTACCCTTCACTAAGCTAAGCAACTCATGTACCTTAGATATAAGCTCATCATTGTTTACCTCGGTAATTGAACTTACTATCTTTGAGGTTCTTTCCACATGCCATTGGGCATGGTTTTTTTGAATATCATCAAGTAACTTCTTTGCAACACTCACATGCTTTCCCATGATCATTCCTCCTGCTGCAGTATCTAGCATAGACTTAGACATTGGGTTAAGACCATTATAAAATAAATGTAATATAAGCCACTCTTCCATCCCATGATTAGGACAGTTCATTATGGCTTCTTTCATCCTTTCCCACATAAGCGCTAGTGGCTCACGGTCTTCTTGTCTAAAGCTTGTAATATTGGATCTTAGCTGCATAGTCTTAGCTGGGGAAAAAAATCTAGTCATAAATAAATTAGTACATTCCTCCCAAGATTTAATAGTGCCCTTTGGTAGAGCTAGCAACCAATCCTTAGCCTTTCCTCTAATAGAGAAAGGGAATAATCTTAGCTTAACAACATTTGGATCTACATCCTTAATATGCATCATGTCGCAAATTTCAGTAAAAGTATTTAAGTGCAATCCCGAATCCTCAGAAGATGAACCCCCAAATTGGTTTTTTTGAACCAAACTTAAAGGGTTAGGTTTTATCTCATATGTTTCCGCATCAACTGCGGGCTGAGTGATGGGTGCACGAATAAATCATCAGTGGGAGTAGCATACTCCCCTAATCTCTTTTGAGCCATGGCTCTTATATTTTTGGTAATTTTTAAGTAATGAAAATGAATAACAAGTAACTAATTTTTTGGGTTTTCAAATAGATAACAAGAAAGTAAACTAATAACAAGAATTAAACTACAACTAATAATAAAACAAAAAACAAGGTCTCTAATGACCTCACCAAGATAGCAAAATTGCTTCCCCAGCAACGACGCTAGAAAAAGGTTTGATACCTTCGATCGGGATTCACGGATGTAGTATACTAGCTTTTCCCCTAGAAGACCTAGGTGTAACCGAACCTCAGAAAGCACTGCTAAAAGGTAATAAAAAAGGACACATCTACAAGACTTTGTTTGTTTGTTTTACCTTAGTTGACCGGACCAATCTAGTTTACTTTATAACGGGTTTGAATCAATGGATGGAGATATGCCAGGGTTGAAGATCCACCTATAGCTTCACATCAAATGGGATAAAAGATAATAATAAGCATAGTCATGTATAATGTTTGTATTGAGATAATCTCTTGTGGGCAACACATCCTAATACTCTAGAGCCCCCGTGATGCAGCGGGCATAGCAATAGACTTTTAATCCAACTAAGAGTACACCGAAGCCACAGGTTACAAACAATTATTAAGTGAAAACACAGATCAAAGCTTTAAGTGGTGATGTTGTTGTTAATCCCGAATGGGGCACTAAGCGAAGACCGTACTACCCTTTCTGTCACTGATGTTCCTGTGAGATCTAAGCTAGCTAAGTATCCCACCTCAAGCCTTTATCAATCTATGGGATCTTGGGTACCTACAAGTCCACAGATCGAGACAAGAGACGGAGAAACAACAGATACAAATCACGAATTCTAACAATATACAATTTTCCCATGATCTAGATGCACATAATTGCTGCGAGGTTTCTCCCCAACCCGCAGCCCGTGAGGACTACTCACTCATAACAAATAGATCGGAGATAGAAAACATCATGCAAATACTTAGATTAAAATCAAATATTCTTAAAATGGTCGCCAAATCACAAGGAGATCTAAAGTACAAAGCAATGGATATGGATAGTGGATGGATGGATGGTGGAGGTGATGAACAATGGTGTGGATCTCCTTTGGTGTTGTTATGATGCAATCTGAGAATGGCGGCTCTTTATCCGGCGGCTGGAGCCTCGAAATATGTAGGCGTCTTAACGAAAGTTGTAGGGTTTGAGGAGACGAAGTCGTCACCACCTGGTACAGGCGGGCGGTACGGGCGGACCGCGCCCATACCAGTGGTCGTTAAGCATGCTGACGCCCTAGAATGCTTCTCCAATTACTTGGATGTGTGTACTTCCTCAAAATCCTTCATTATGACTCCTTATTTCGCTTTAAAAGCGGTGATTTCCTGCACAACATAAATCAAAGAAGGGATTTCATATATTTGCAATTATTAGTCATTAGTGGCAAGAGTTGAGAGTTTCTTTAGCAATTGCTTGACCAAAAACAATGTTTAAAAATAGTGGAAGATGGCTAAAATCAGAGCCATAAAGGACGCAGAAACAATCACTCGCCAAGTCAACTTGGCAGTCAACACCCCACCGTACACCCCTGAGTATCTCAGTGGATATGAGTCTTGTATATCCTTTGACAGAAGCGACCACCCATGCTAGGTCCCTTGCCCAGGTCATTCTCCCCTGGTGCTCGAGGCGTAGATCAACGTCTTAGAGATGAGTAGAGTCTACATGGATGGGGGCAGCGACATCAACCTCATGTTTGCTATCACTCTGCGTGCCATGCGAATCCCCCTCTCCATCTTGGAAGCATCCGAGACAACCTTCCACACCATCGTACTAGGGAAAAGAGTCTACCCCATGGGCAAAATTTGGCTGGACGGCATCTTCGGCACACCCGCAAACTTCTGGCATGAACTCCTTGAGTTCGAGGTTGTCGACTGGCCATCTCAATATCACACCATCCTCGAACGCATTCACAAGGTTCATGGCAGTACCACACTATGCGTACCTTCAAATGAAGATGTCAGGACCACATGACGTTATCACCATCCAAGGGAGATTCACCAAGTCCGACAGCTGCGACAGGGAACTCAAAAGAATCTCCTAGTCCTTCGGCATGCAAGAGGAGCTAGCAAGGCTCAAGGACAGACAACAGTCTTCCTCCTCTGAGCAGGCAGAACGCTCTTAACCAGTCCTTCGACTCTGTGGTCAACACCAAGGCGGTCCAAGTCCACTGGAAGGACCCGACCAAGATGACCCTCATCGCCAACAACTTGAGTTCCACATAGGAACTCACGCTCGTCAAATTCCTCCGCGAGCGCTGGGAGATCTTTGCCTGGTGTCCTGCGGACATGCCAGGAGTTCACAGGGAATTTGCCGAGCATGCACTCAACGTGTAACCCGATGCACGACCAATCAAGCAGTCGCTACGGCGAATGTTATAAGAAAAAAGGCACTGCTGCAGGCATAGAAGTCAACAGACTCCTAGACACCGATTTCATCCACGAGATCAAGGAAATCACCTGGCTAGCTAACCCCATGTTAGTTCCAAAGAAGGACACGAACATCCCCCAGATGTCTGTAGACCTCACTTGCCTCAACAAGCACTCCCTGAAGGACCACTTACCATTACCACGTATCGATCATATCATCGACTCCACCGTGAGGTGCGAGCGCCTCTCCTTCCTCGACGCCTACTCAGGCTATAATCAAATTCGACTGAAGGTGGAGGACCAGGAAAATACGGCCTTCATCACACCGTTTGGAGTCTACTGCTACAACACAATGCCCTTCGGGCTGAAGAACGCATGTGCCACCTACCAAAGGTGCATGCATGCCTGCCTCAAAAACCAAATCGTCCTCAATGTCCAAGTTTACATCGATGATATAGTGGTCAAAACAAAGGAAAACACAACACTTATCGATGATCTACGCGAGACCTTTGATAATCTCGACCACTACAAGATCAAGCTAAATCCGGAGAAGTGCGCCTTCGGTGTGCTATCCGGGAAATTACTAGGTTACCTCATTTCTGCAAGGGGAATCGAGGCAAACCCGAAAAAGATCAAGGCCATACTAGCCATGGAGAAGCCAAAGAACATCAAAGGCGTCCAACAGCTTGCTGGGCGGATCGCAACACTCATCCAGTTCATCAGTCGGATGGGTGAGAAGGCACTACCGTTCTACCAACTCCTCTGCAAGAGGGACAAGTTTGAATGGACAGATGAAGCGCCAGAAGCATTCGAAGATCTCAAGCGCCCGCTCTCTACCTCGCCCATCTTGGTGAACCCAAAGGAAAAGGAGCCAATGGTAGTGTACATAGCCGCTACCCACCAGGTGGTCAGCACTGCCCTTGTGGTTGAGAGAGCCGAAGAGAACAGTCCACGGGGTGCAATGTCCGGTGTACTACCTTTAAACCTGGGAGAATACCAAACGTGAAGGAGGCTAATGCAGCATTAACGACTAGTGGTACGGGAGGATCCTGCCCGTACCGTCTCCCCGTACCACGTGGTATCGCGCCCACCTCATCAAATACTTTCTCCTGGAAAAGATGGCAGGGATATCTGACATACACAGCCACCAGAAACCACAAAAAACACATCTGAAAGGGATCTGAAGGAGGAACTTGGCGGAGGGCAAATCTCTGACGCTTCACGGATCATTGGAGAACATCGCATCATCCTCTTCATCATCATTTGATGCATCCTCATCACCATCATCACCCCCATCTCTCATATATTAGATCTTGTTGTAATTTCAGATTCAATTGTGGTTTGCACTAGATTTATCCCCGTACTTTTATGCATCCATTTGATTATGATGATGTCATTGATTGCTTCCATGTGTGAGTAGTTCCTTTGTTCTTGGGGAGATGGAGAAACCCTAGCACTATTATGAACTTGCAATAAAGATGATCTATTCTTATGTCCGTATGAATGACCGGTCTATGATAGATTTATGATTTGTGTTTAATCTCTATCTTTAGATGGTATGTGTAGTCGGCCACATATAATTTTCCCTTGGGACTAAAGGGAGGGAGAAATCCTTTGGACGTGTTCTGGGACCATGCCCAGAATAGCTTTGTGACAATTGGCGCCGGCTAGCAACCTACACGGTCAAAGGATGATAAAGAGGGACTCCCTAAGCTAATTACAATATCCACAGGGAAACCCTTAAATGCGGTGGTTTGTATGGGTGATTGCTCTCAAACATCGGTGTGGTTATTTAGAGGTGAGCTCACTCTTTGCTCAACAAAGTGGCTTCCTACGAGCCTTGTAGTGAACATCTTATTATGTAGCTCTCTCCACACATATCATGACACAAGAAGTATGTTATATTGATTAATAATAATAATATCATGCTAGTGGTGTATCCTACATCCCCATGAACATTTTAGACCTATTGAGTTCAACCACATTTTCACACAACATTGTTACTTGCTTTCTTTTACTTGTTTTTAATTACTTTTCTGCACACAACCAAAAACCTTTCAAACACCCTTTACTTGATATCGAAGGTAGATTACAAGTATCCTTTGGTGGAAAGTGACGAGGGGCATAAAGACCTTAACCAAATAGCTCTATGTGGGTATGATACTCTTATTTAACTAGCTACAATTGATCTGTGCACTTGCAGCCATCAAGATATTTTATGGCATCGTTGCCGGGGAGCTAAGGGCTTTTGGTCTTTGTTCTTAGTTGCTTATTCTACTAATTGTTTTAGGTAAGCACCATGATTGCACTCGGACTGATGAATCAGCTCGATGCAACTAAATACCTCGGGAAGTTCAATAGAGGACTAGTCAAAGAATTCCCGAGTGGGAGCGAACCGGAATATGAGGTTAACCCTCTCTTTATTGCTATTATTAAAGAGAATTTTTTTTGTAGGAGATGATCCCTATACTCATTTAATGCATTTAACGAGTTATGTTGGACACTTAAATTGAGGGGTTATTCTGATGATGAATTGAAACTTAAATTGTTTAGCCAATCTCTAACCAACATTGCTTTAGCTTGGTATAGAATTTTCCCTGTAGAGATAATAGATACCTGGGGAAAACTCAAAGGAGAATTTGTATTTCGTTTCTTTCCTAAGGTAAAAACTGCTGAAGTAAGAAGGGAAATCACAAACTTCAAGAACCACCCAGGTGAAGGATTAGTAAGGGACTTCAAAAGGTATAAGTCCCTTCTTAATAAATGTCCCCACCATGATTTACTGAATGGAGGACTTAATCAAGAAATTAAACATGAGATTGACACAAATTCCGGAGGCTCCTTTATGGAGCTATCTATAACTAAAGCTTGGGAACTTCTAGAATGAATTCGTCGTAATAGAGAAACATGGGGATTTGATTTAGGCGGTGAAGGAGGTATATAAATCGAATATGATTGTCTCAATACTTATAAAGAATCCGGTAAAGTAAAAGAAACAGCTAATGAACTTCAACTTGATGATGATATTATTTTGCAAATTCTTCAGTATTTTACATAACACATTGAGGCTCGTAAGAAAGATTGGCTCCATTATACTCTTCCACCCGATCCAGCTGAAGAAGATGATCCAATAACTACAACTCATGTTGAGCCATTAAGGGAAATACCCCCATATGTTGAACCCCTTCCTTTTCCAAGGACGGCAAGAAAACATATGATGACCCAGCAGCTCGAAGAATAACGAGAAGAGGAAAGGCTGATCCTCAAGATGCTGGAAGAGGAGGCAGAAACAATAAAAACTGAAGAAGTGAGTATATAGGAGACTGGGGAACCAACGAAGGAATATATCTTAACCATGTTTGCACATTGCAATGTGATAGAGCTAGACACCAAAGCTTCACAGTTCATTGAGGAAAGGTAAAGGCTAAAGAAGTTGGTAAACCCATTCTTCCTTGTACTTTTGGTGGAACCTCTCATTATGGCCTCTGCGAGATAGGAACAACTATTAATGTAATCCCCTTTAATTTTTATTTGAAAATCCAAAAAGAACTAACCTTGGATGAATTAGGAGATACTGACATGACTATAATGCTTGCAGATAAGACACTCAGAGTTCCTATGGGAATAATTAGAGATGTTCCAATATATGTTAGACCATATAAATATCCCATTGATTTTTTGCTTATTGATATGCCTACTGGTGTTTATTGTCGCATAATTTTTGGAAGAACCTTCTTAAATACTGCAGGAGCAAACATTGATTGCAAGAGACAAACTGTATCTCTCAAGTTTGGTGAAGAGAAGATGGACTTTCATTTCTCCAAATTTGACCATAAGCTGGCTATCGAAGATCTGGATGATCATGAGTACGAACAAAAACAAGAAGGTAATATCGTTAATCTAGATTCAGTAGTCATTGATACCCCTGATGATGATTTAGCAAGGAGTTTAGTAAATAATAATAATATTCTTCAAGACACAGAAAAATGGAAATGGATGATTATATTGACTCCACACCTGAGGTGGACCCCAAGATAAATCAAAAATATGAAGAACCTTTAAGGAAAGGAGATGAGGCACCTCCACCATCTACCCTCAAAACTTTACCCAAGTAGTTAAAATATAGGTTTCTTATTGAAACCAACAATTTTCCTATCATTACAAGTTCTAACCTTGTAGAAAAAGAGGAGGAAAATTTAATGATGGTTCTCAGGATGCATTAGAATGCTCTTGGGTATTCGGTGAGTGACTTGAAGGGGATTAGTCCCTCGATAGCCACCCATAGAATATTTATGGAAGAAGGAGCCCAATTGGTCATAGACTTTCAGAGTCGACTCAAAACTCACATAAAAGAAGAGGTAAGGGAGGAAATAATATGTTTGTTAGATGCAGGGATCATCTTTCATGTGGAAGAAAGTGAATGGGCAAGTCCTGTTCATTCTGTTCCTAAGAAAGGTGGATTTACCATTGTCAAAACCGAACATAATGAGATGATACCTACTAGAACCGTTGTTGGTCACATCATATGTATTGACTATAGAAAACTTAATAAGTAAACTAGAAATGATCATTATCCTTTGATGTTTATATATCAAACTCTAGAGAGGCTAGCTATCCACTCTCATTTTTGCTACTTAGACGGTTATTCTAGTTTTTCTCAAATTTTTGTTCACCCTGATCACCAACTTAAACAACCTTTATTTGTCCTTACGGTTTATACATCTATCACCAGATGCCTTTTATCTTTGCAACGCCCCTGGCACCTTACAAAGGTGTATAACTGCTATATTTGCTAATTATGTTGAAAGTATTATGGAAGTATTCATGGATGACTTCTCTGTTTATGGAACTTCCTTTAATCTTTGTCTCCATAACCTTCACAATGTTTTGCAGAGATGTGAAGATACTAACTTAGCCTTGAATTGGGAAAAATGTCATTTTATGGTTCAAGAAGGTATAGTGCTTAGTCACAAAATTTCAGGTAAGGGTATAGAAGTTGATAAAGCAAAGATTGAAGCAATAGAAATGCTTCCCCTCCTCGAGATGTAAAAGGTATAAGGAGTTTCTTAGGCCATGCTGGATTTTATAGAAGGTTCATTAAGAACTTTTCAAAGACTGCTAGACCTTTAACTAACCTTCTTCAAAAGGATGTTGTTTTTAATTTTGATGAAACGTGTCTCACTGTTTTCAACATATTAAAACAAGCCCTTCTTGAAGCTCCCATTATAAAACCACCTAATTGGAAGAAATATTTTGATCTATTCTCTGAGGCTAGCCATGAATCCGTGGGAGCAATTCTTTGGCAGTATGATCGTGATGATCTTAATATCATTCATCATTCTAGTCGCACCCTAAGCAGTGCCCAAAAGAATTTCCCTATGGCAGAAAAAGAATTTTTCGCTGTCGTTTTCTCCCGTGACAAGTTTATATCTTATCTTATTGACTCTAAGGTGAGAGTGCATACTTATCATGTTGGCTTAAAAGAGATTCTTAAAAGGACCGCCGTTAAGACAAGAATGATCTGTTGGACTCTACGCTTGCAAGAATTTGATCTACAGATTCTCCAAAGAAAAGAAGAGCAGGAGGAGGCATCTTTTTTCTAGACATTCAAGTGGTTGATCCACCTGGGGTAGTTTCATCCATTTGCTTACCTATGGGAACTACAATTCCAAAAAGGAAGTTTTTGATTTCTCTTTGAAATTGTTTTGGTGATTTTCTGTAGCCAACCCTGTTCAAAAGGGAAAAGAAAAAGTTGATCAAAAAATAAGAAGGTACCCGAATAAACCCATTCTCTCTCAATGAGAAAGACATTTAAAATCTTGAAAACATCTTTGTTCTGGATGATTTTCTACTATTTCTTTTTGCTTGTTGTATTCCATTCATTTTTTCTGAGTTCATTGCCAGTCTTGCGAGGTTGGTACGGGCGAGTGGTACGGCTGGCTCCGCCCGTACCATTGCTCGTTAAGGCGGTAGTAATCTTCGACGAATTGTTTCACATGTCGGTACGACCGAGTAGTACAAGCACAACCGCCTGTCGTTATCGACGCTGTGTTTCTCCATTCGTTCTTATATATTCACACTAAAAAACGAAGTCAATAAGAGTCAGTACGGGAAAAGCCCACCTGTACCACTTTATCGGTTGACTATTTACTGACTTATCCCCGTCGGATTTTTGGAAACGACCCGGTACGGGCGCACCGTACGGGCGTCCGCCCGTACCAAGTGGTCGTTACGATCACAATTTCCTCCTTTTGCACTTATTTCTTTCCATATTTGTTGGGATTCTTTCTTGGCCGACCCTTTTCCTTCCAGTACGATTTTTTCCTAGCTTCTAACCCCTTATAAGCCTTCTAAAAGCCCCTTTTCTTCTCTTGACAAACATATCTTTCCCACGACACTCTTCCCTCTCGAGGACTCCTGTAACCATGTCTTACCCATGGGACATTGTTGAAGACAAGGAGGATCACCATGGATCTTCCTCAAGGATTACAGAAGACGTCAAGGTGGTAGCCGCCACACAGAAGAAAGAGGAGGAAGCAATATGTGACTAGTTAGAAGCCTAGGATTGATTCAAGCTGATGGATATGATCAAGGATGGGCATAAGGTGTTCAACCTTAGTGTGGGTAAAGAAGGCGACTTCGAAGAGGTTCAACTCGATATAAAGGAAGACGGAGAATCTTACATGAAGAGGGTGGAGAAACAAGGGGAGAACATCCAAGCTTGACTAGATAAACTCGATCACCGCATCAAGAAGGTTGAGGTAAAATATCTAGGGTCTTCAAAACATATTAAACTGTTACGTCGCTATCTAGACCAGATGGACCTGAAGATAATGAAAGGGTTAGAAGCCAACCTCGACATCAGCCTTTGGTCCATCAATGCATAGAAGCAGGCGATTGAGTTATATAAGGCACTTGTGGAGCAATTGGATAAGATTGGCGAGCAGCGCCAAATTCACATCTTGATCCTAGAAGCAACAAACAATACGCCTTGTGCAAGCCTTCGCAATCTTAGAACTTCGCCTCCCACAAATTAAGGATACGCCATGGTATTGAATAATCGCAAGGGATTTGATCCACCCTTCTTGATTCCAAGCTTGGGGGATCTGTGAAAACCTTGTAATCTATCTTACAGTTTTAGCATATTTACTTTCCAGCATGCATGTTAAGTTTTAATTCCAGAATTTGCATTAGTTGCATCAACTTCGAGCTCCCTTTTGTTCAATAGAAGATTTATATCTGTTGAGTTTCGAGACTTTATGATATTTGAAGTGATGTTTTGATTCATGATTATTATATTAGATGATTGAACTAGGTTGAGTGATATGATACTTGTATAGCTATCATGATTTTAGGAACTCCCACACCAATAAAAGTATTGATTAAATTATGAGAAGAATAATTTTGGGAGCATATTATAGTCACGAGTTCTAAAAATCCATAAAGGTAGTGATCATGATCAAGTGGCTATACTAAAAAAAGATAAAGAGAGAAAAATAAAAAGAGAAAAAGAAAAGGAGAATGGAAGAAAAATAAAAGAACAACTATCAAAAGAATCTCAAGAAAAAGAAATATACAAGAAAAAGAATGATCATGAATCGTCATTACTGAAATCAAGTGCTCAATCAATTTAACTTTATGATTTTATGATATGTTGAATCACTGGAAGCGTTTTATGACTTCATTATACTAAAAAGGTGTGGAAGCCTCTAAGTCATGTGATGTGTAAGGGTATGATAATACCCCCGAAGTAACTTTACATCTGATGTTGTATTCCTGTTTCAATTTTTGCCTCATTTATTGTAACGACTCATGCCTCATGAACATGATGATCTTTTCCATAAGCGACCATATTTCTCGGGGACGAGGAAGAGTCTAGCTTGGGGGAGTTGATGATTCCAAAATTGAAGCATTTTTACCTTTTATTTTTTGCATAAATAGAATAGGGATTTTGGTATTTCACTACCTTTGCACGCTCCTTTTTGTCCTTGTTTCAATAGGATACCGAATCACTAAGTCTATTATGAACATATCAATTGGAACAGTCATAATATGATGATTTTTAAGTGATAAAAGTTATTGATTTATCTTCGCACTTGGGAGAATACAAAATGTGAAGGAGGATACTGTAGCGTTAATGACCAGTGGTACGGGAAGAGACCACCCGTACCATCTGCTCGTACCACATGGCATCATGCCCGCCTCGTCAAATACTTTCTCTTCGCGAAGATGGCAGGGAGATCCAACATACATAGCCACCAGAAAACACGAAAAACCAAATCTGAAAGAGATCTGAAGGAGGAACTTGGCAGATGGCAAATCCTTCCTGTTTCATGGATCATTGGAGGACATTGCATCATCCCCTTCATCATCAACCACTACATCCTCATCACCATCATCATTCCCATCTCTCATCTATTAGATCTTGTTGTAATTCCAGATTCAATTGTGGTTTGCACCAGATTTATCCCCGTACTTTTATCCATCCATTTGATTATGATGATGTCATTGATTGCTTCCATGTGTGAGTAGTTCCTTTATTATTGGGGATATGGAGAAACCCTAGCACTATTATGAACTTGCAATAAAGATGGTCTATTATTGTGTTCGTATGACTGGCCAGTCTATTATAGATTTATGATTTGTGTTTGATCTCTCTCTTTAGATGATATGTGTAGTTGGCCACATATCATTTCCCCTTGGGACTAAAGGGAGGGAGAAATCCTTTGGACGTGTTTTGGGAGCATGCCGGAATAGCTTCATGACAATTGGCGCCGGCTAGCAACCTACACGGTTAAAGGAGGATAAATAGGGACTCCCTAAGCTAATTACGATATCCATAGGGAAACCCTTAATTGTGGTGGTTTGTATAGGTGATTGCTCTCTGACATCATGGTGGTTATTTAGAGGTGACCTCACTCTTGGCTCAACAAAGTGGCTTCCTACGAGCCTTGTAGTGAATATCTTATTATGGACCTCTCTCCACAGATATCATGACACAAGAAGTATCACTACAAGAAAAGTTTCCTTTCGCAACGACTTGACCCAACGGTCGTCATAGAAGGCGCGTCTTCCACGACGAATTTCTCGGCTCGGCCGTGGCCGATGGAAATTTTTTTCAGGTTCCGCGGCCCTCTACTATGACGAAACCGCTAAAACATGGAGGAAGCTCAGCTTGCACGTGGAAGAAGCAAGATTTTCGTTTCCTCGCGCGATGTTGACTCACCGAAGTCTTTTGAGGCGTGTGGGTCCCAAACGTTAGTGTTTCTAGCAGACTATAATTTTCGGTCATGCCTCCCTCGTTTGAACTTGATAACGTTGCTAGAGGCGTCTGCCATTCAGTCAGGCTGCTGGGTCCCACATGTCAACCTCTCATTAGTAGAATTGTGTGTATGATGGAATTTTTTCCTTTGCTCGCGCTACCCTTTTCCAAAGTTGATAGTGTTACTCGATGCATCTACCGTTTAATCAGGCAGCGGGGCCCACATGTCATGCTCTCATTATAAGAAACGTGTGTATGATGGATTTTTTTCCTTCGCTTGCATACGTACCCTGTTCCAAAGTTGATAGCGCTGCTCGATGCATCTACGGTTTACTAAACCTCCCGGGCCCCACATGTCATCCACTCATTAGAATAAATCTGTGTATGATGGATTTTTTGTCCTCGGTTGCGCCTTCATTATCCGTACTTGATAACGTTGCTCGCCGTATCAGCCGTTTATTCAGGCTGGTGGGTCCCCTATGCCAGCCTCACATTAGAAGAATTGTGTTTATGATGGATTTTTTTTCTTCTCTAGCGCTACCCTATTCCGAACTAGATAGCATTGATTGATGAATCTGCCGTTTTCTCATGCTGCCGGGTCCCTCATTTTAGCCTCTCATTATAAGAAACGTGTGCATGTTGAACTTTTTTCTCGCTTGCGCCTCCCTGTTTCGAACTAACAACGTTGCTCGATACATCGTCTGTATAATGTCGCGCTGCTGGGTCCAACATATTAGCCTCTCTGTAAATGAAACATGCGTATGATGGACTTTTTTTTGGCTATATCCGCTATTTTGACCTTGGCAACTTGCTGGGTCCTAGATGTCAAGCACCACTGTGCAGGAAACATGTCTATGCTGGGTCCCAGCTGACAGCCTCTATTTGAAAGAAACATGTGTATGTTGGACTGTTTTTCGGGTCCTAGATGTCAGCCCCAGAGTACAAAAAATGCTCATAAAGGCCGAATTAAAAAGATTCTAGGCTAACTCGGGGCGGATGCCCTATTCGTCATGGATTATATTCCATGGGCTCATTCCTAAATTGAATGGGCTATGGTTGGTGGCCACAAGACTACGAAAAGGCTGAATTAGAAGGTATTGGGCGATGCTTGGGGCTGATAGGCTAATTTCATGGGCTATGGTTGGGTCTGCTGGGTCTGACATGTCAGCTTCTCTGTAAGTGCAATGTGTGCATGATGGAATTTTTTTCGGGCACGTCCGATATTTTCACCATGGTAGCCGTATATGGTCTTACTGCTGAGGCCCTTATGTCAGCCTCTCTGGCATATTCTGGCTTATGGGTCCCTGATGCAGCCTTGTATGTTCTGTCTGGTGGGTCCTTGATGCGAGCCTCTCTATATAAGTAATTAAACTTTTTTTTCGAACCCACCCTCAAACAAACTCGAGAGACGCTTTATGCTGGTGGGTCCGTGATGTCAGCCTCTCCGTAATGCGAAATTGCTGGAAAAAAGTAAACTCAAGATACACACACACACAGGCGATTCGAACAAAATACCTTCAAATCAAATAAATGTAAACTGAGTGCGTTGCCACTACAACAAAGATATTTAAAGAATAAATATCATTAAACTTTTATTAGTACTACAAATTATGTATTAGTCTTCTTAAAAATATTTTATGTGTCTATGTTTATCTCTTTTAAAATATAAAAGGGCAGCACTCCTGGCATCTCAATTTATAAAATACCACTTAATGGAGTATTTTCTTAAAAACATGGGTAGGCAGAGTTTTTTTATTTTGAGAGGTGGGGGGCAATGCCCAAAAGACCGAATTAAAAAGAGTTTAACTATTTTACATAGGCTGCTCTACGTGGGTTATACTCCGTAGGCTATGCTCCATGGGCTTCATTCTCAAATTTTACTGGCCTGTGCTCAGCAGTCTCCTGACCCCTAAAAGGCCAAATTAATATGTTCATGGCTATGCTCCATGGGCTCCTTTCTCAAATTTCACTGGGCTATGATTAGTAGTACCCTGACCCCGAAAAGACCGAATAAAATCTTTCTGGGCTAAAGAGGGGTCGAATGACCTACTAGATTTCTTATCCTGGTTAATAAAAATTGCATTGTGATGTGCTCGACTGGTTTCAAAACAAAGACCTTAGAGGGGGAGGGGAAAAGTGATAATTCTTTTTGGCAGCTATTCATGTCAAAATTCAGCAGTACAGAATAAGGTACTCCCTCCGACCCAAATTAGTTGACTCAGATTTGTCTAGATTCGGATGTATCTAGACATGTTTTAGTGCTAGATACATCCGAATCTAGATAAACATGAGTCAATTAATTTGGGTCGGAGGGAGTAGAAAAATTATCAACAGATTCGAAGTTCATATTCAGGAGCACTTGACCAATTCAACAGCATTTCAAAAGTGACAAATTCAGCAATACAGACAATGAAATACAATAGCAGTACAGAGAAAACCCGTTCTTGTTTTAGCCCTAAAAACCTTGTCGCATGATCAGTTTGTCCTTTTCACCATACACACTCGACCGTTGGAGCAAGCAAAACTGACGATCAAGTCTGCTTTGAGTACCTTCTTCTCACATCAATGCCTGTGTGACCCCCATATGCAAACCAAAATGCCCAAGTCTCATATAGATTATGACACAACCATGTTTCAAAAGAAAAGCAAGACTATCTACTGCCCTTGATTTTAAAAAGTACCAGTACATTAGTATTAGTTCCACAAAATGCTTTAGTAATAGCAATGGCAGAACATTTGAGAGATTCAATAGCTTTCCTGCTTGAAATTCAATAGCAGTACAAAGATAATCAGTTCTTGTCCTAGCTAAAACAAACTTGGCGCATGATCAGTTTGGCCTGTTTCTCCGAAGATACTTGATCATCGGAGCAAGCATAACTGACGATCAAGTCTGCTTCTGTGTGAATACCTCCTCCTTATGTTAATGCCAGTGTGACCGCCCATATGCAACCCAAACTGCCCAAGACTCATGTACATAATGTGACAATGCTAAGTTTCAAAATAAAAGCAAGACAATCTGATGCACTTCATCTTAACAAGTACCAATACATCACAGTTTTCACTAATAGTAACGACAGAGCATTTGACAGATTCAGTAGCATTTGAAAGATCCAGTAGTACATAATAAGACCGTGAAAATATCAGACAAATTCCCTATTCATAGTCAGAAGCACTTGACAGAGTCATCACAACATTCAAAGTGACCGGTTGGTAGTACACAGACAGTGACCAAAAGAATTGACAGATTCAGCAATGCGGACATTGAATTCAATAGATGTAGCAAGGCCTGATTGAAAAGGAAAGAGAGACCATATTCTTCACTAGGCCGGTTGATCTGAACAAGTACCGAACAAAACTTTTGACAGGTTTAGTAGCATTTGAAAGATTCAGCAGTACATAATAAGAAATAAAAATATCGACAGATTCCCAATTCACATTTAGTGGCACTTGGACATATTCAATAGCATTTCAAAATGAAAGATTCAGTTTGCCCTTTTCTCTGAACACTCTTCATTGGAAGAAACAAAACTAATGATCAAGTCTGCTTTTGTGTGCATGCCTCCTTCTCACATCAATACCTGTGTGTGACCTCCATATGCAACTCAAAATGCCCAAATCCTTGTCTAGATTATGAGTGTATGACAAGGCCAAGTTACAAAAGAAAAGTAAGATCATCCACTACACTTGATCTAAACTGAGCTATCCTATTACATAGTATTACGATTACTTATGGTAGTTTGGTTCCAATCGCGGGCATTGGCGAAGCTCGGGATGAACCATAATGGAGTCTCCGGATATTTCCATGCAATGTTGGTTGAGAAACAAACAGCTGCTTCTTAGGTATTTAAACTGAAGCAGCATATTTTAGGAAATGACGTATATCCAAGTCCTATTGCATGGTGGCAGGTGTAGACGCAGTTGCTTCTCGTTAGATATCCTGGGGCAACATCTGCACTGCCTACCGCAATGTTAATCGGATAGTTCAATCCAAGGAAAAGGGAATATGCTCCCCCGTCAGCAATCGCTATCCATGGCTTAGGTAGATACAAGTAAGCAGTGTCCTTTGAGTACACCTTGCAGCCAAACCCAGTAGCATAGGTGCCACAAGTGCGACCGCAGCGATCAACACTATGATCAGCAACATGATTGCCATGACCATAATAAGTACCGCCATAAAACTCCTCATCAGTAAAGCCCATGGTATGGATAAGAAGAAGGCGAGATTCATCTGCAGATATTGCCAAGAACCATAAACTAGGTTCGTGCTCGTCATCATCTATGGCATCAAGGTTGCCCTCCTAGAGATGCACGCCAGGTGGTGACGGGAGCAGAATAGGACCTTGAAAAAGAAATGATGGCCAAATCAGCCAACACTAGTTTACATCCATTAAAACTGAAGCTAGTGTTTAGAACAGGAATGATTCAAACTTACCAAAATACAGATGATTCTAGACATAAACACTACCACTCTCAGTGGCTGCAAACAATAGATCCTTGTGGATAAGTGTATCGTTGTATCTGAAATAGCACTAGAACTGGTTCTCAAGAACTGTCCATGCATAATTATCGCCATCAAGGGTAGCAATTGAGTAGTCAAAGATAGAGACAAGAGAGAAATATAAGTAATCCAATGCAGTTGTAGGATCTCGGCAAATAACAATATTCCATAGGAGAATAGGGCGATCATTATGCATGAATGTAAACGGATCGGTTATGGGTACAAACTCATTGACTTGTGGGAGAGGAACGCGTTGATGAGTGTACATATTGACAAGCTCCCACTTGCACTTGGACCCAACAGTGGCGATCCAATCTCCATTGGCACCTACCCACTGATACATTGCAAATGTATCTATAATTTTTGATGTTCCATGCTTGGTTTTATCCACCTTCTTGTGTTTTGTTCCAACTTTGGAGTGCTTTTATTATGATTTCTTGGACTAACCTATTAACAAGAGCCACAGTGCCAGCTGCCTGTTTTCTGCTGTTTTTGGTTCCAGGAAAGTCAGAAAATGAATATTCTCGGAATTGGACGGGACAAAAGCCAAAGTGCCTATTTTTCCGGAAGGGATCACGTGCCAGAATACGAGACGGAGAAGGGCCAGAGGGCGGCCACACCACCTGGCCGCGCGGCCAGGCCTGGCCCGCCCCAGGAGGTGGTGTGGCCAGCCCAGGCACCCCCTCGGCCTCTCCTTCCACCTATATATTGCCCTCGAGACGAAAACCCTAAGTGCCCGATCAAAAATCCACGAAAGAGTCTGTAGCCGCAGTCATCTCCATCCCTAGATCAGGAGGGATCTGAAGCTCTTCCTGGCACCCTGCCGGAGAGGGATATTCACCCTGGAGGCCTTCTTCATCACCATGCAAGCCTCCGGTGTGTTGCGTGAGTAGTTCATCCTTGGACTACGGATCCATGTAGTAGCTAGATGGCTGGTTCTCCTCCTTTGTGCTTTCATGTTTAGATCTTGTGAGCTCCGTTCATGATCAAGATCATCTATTTGTATTCATACATGTTGTGTTTGCGGGGATCCGATGGATATTGAGATGCTATTTCAGATTGATTATTGATTCTATCATGTCTTTGTTATTTGAGATCTTGCATGCTTTCTATTGTTAGTAGCTATCTTGGCCAAGTAGATGCTAGCAACTCCAAGAGTTAGTATTTATGCTCGATAGTGGGTTCATGCCTCTGGTAATCTGGGGAAGTGATAGAAATCTCTAAGGTACTAGATGTGCTGTTGCTACTAGGGAGAAAACAACAATCCTTTGTTCATAGAACAATCATATTGTTTACTTTAGACGCAGTTTGTAAAGCAATAATCTGTTGCTTGCAACTTAATACTAGAGGGGGTTCGGATGATAACCTGAAGGTGGATTATTAGTCATAGATGCAGTTGGATGGCGGTCTATGTATTATGTTGTAATGCCCAATCAAGTCTCAAAGGAGTCAAGATGATTAGTATATGCATGTATTGCTTTCTCGGTGTTTGTCAATTGCCCCGCTGTAATTTGTTCACCCAGCATGTTATCTATCTAAGGAGAGCCACCTCTAGTGAACTATGGATCCTGGTCCTTGTCTTTTACATACAATCTACAATCTTTTACTGCTTTGTGTGTACTTTCTGCAAACTTTTACTTCTTTCCATTCGATACGTTTAATCCTTTGTTTTTTGCAAAACACGGTGAGATTGACAACCTCATCGCAAGTTGGGAACAAAGTTATGTGGTTGTGTTTTGCAGGTCTCCATGTTGCTACTAGCACCGGTAGTGCGCCCTGCCAAAGCTCAGCTACTAACACCTTTGGGGTGTTTCCTTGCTCCTACTGGTTCGATTAAACCTTGGTTTCATAACTGAGGGAAATTTGCTGCTGTGCTCATCATACCTTCCTCTTGGGGTGCCCAACGAGCTGTACATCAACACCGCCAAGAAGCATTTTTCTGGGCGCCGTGCATTGAGCCATCAAGCATTTTTCTGGCGCCGTTGCTGGGGAGTCAAGGACATCTTCACAAGGGGAGTCCCTCATAACCAATCTCTTTACTTTGTTGTTTTTTTTTGCTTAGTTTCTTTTTTGCCTTGTTTGCTTGTTTTGTTCTTCAAAAACACAAAAAAATTAGTTTTACTAGTTTGCTTTCTTATTTGAAAATCCAAAAAAATGACTACTCTTGAAAACACTAAGTTGTGTGACTTCACTAGTACCAACAACAATGATTTTATGAGCACACTTATTGCTCCACCTGTGTCTGAAAATACTTTCTTTGAGATAAAACCTGCTTTGCTCAATCTTGTTACGAGAGAACAATTTTCTGGTATTGGTAATGAAGATGCTGCTTCCCATCTAAATAACTTTGTTGAACTTTGTGAGATGCAAAAGCATAGGGATATAGATGGTGATAATATTAAACTTAAATTGTTTCCTTTCTCTTTGAGAGGAAAAGCTAAAGAATGGTTGAATTCCTTAACTAGGAATAGTATTGATTCTTGGACTAAGTGCAAAGATGCTTTTATTGGAAAATACTATCCTCCTGCTAAGATTATATCTATGAGAAGTGAAATAATGAAGTTTAAACAACTTGATAATGAACATGTTGCTCAAGCTTGGGAAAGAATGAAATCTTTGGTAAAGAATTGTCCCACTCATGGACTGACTGCTTGGATGATCATCCAAACTTTTTATGCAGGATTGAACTATTCTTCAAGGAACCTATTGGATTCAGCTGCTGGAGGTACCTTTATGACCATCACTTTGGGTGCTGCAACAAAACTTTTGGACAATATGATGGTTAATTATTCTGAATGGCATACTGAGAGAGCTCCACAAGGTAAGAAGGTAAATTCTGTTGAGGAAACCTCCTCTTTGAGTGATAAGATTGATACAATTATGTCTATTCTTGTTAGTGGGAAAGCCCATATTGATCCAAATAATGTTCCTTTAGCCTCTTTGGTTGCTCAAGAAGAGCAAGTTGATGTGAACTTCATAAGAAATAACAATTTTGGCAACAATGCTTATGGTAATAATGCTTATAGGAACAATTTTGGTAACAACAATTATAAGCCACATCCTCCCAACAATGGTAATGCTTACGGAAATTCTTACAACAATAATAAGAGTGCTCCCTCTGAACTTGAAGTTATGCTTAAAGAGTTTATTAGTAAACAAACTGCTTTCAATAAAACTATTGAGGAAAAACTCTCTAATGCTGAAAGAAATATAGCATCTTTGGTTGAAGCTCAATCTTCTTTGAATAAAATGGTTGCTAAACCTGAAACTAATGAGAATCCCTTTGCAGCTACTAATGCCATACAAGTAAGAATTGATGAAAATGTTAGACTATTAGCTGAATTACATGCTAAGTGGGAAAGAGAAGATGAAATTGCTAGAAACATTAGTGTTTCTACTATTACCACCACTAGTGTTGAGGCTAGTAATAGTTCTACTACTTTAGATGATAAAGTTGATTTTGATCTTGATGGTTGCAACATCTCTTAAGTTATTAAGTTCCTACAAAAGCTTGGTAAAAGTCCTAATGCTAGTGCTATGAACATGGCCTTTACAAAACACATTACTGATGCTCTCATAAAGATTAAAGAAGAAAAGATGAAACATAAAGCTTCTATTCCTATAAAACAAGAAGATGGTTGGGAACCCATCATTAATATGAAAGTGAATGACTTTGATTTCAAAGCTTTATGTGATCTTGATAGTAGTGTTTCTATTATGCCTAGAAGGATTTATGATATGCTTGATTTGCCTCCTCTTGAAGATTGTTATTTGAATGTCCCACTTGATGATAATGCTAAAAAGAAACTCATGGGGAGTCTTAATGATGTTCTTATTATGGTTAACAATTCCTATGTCCCCGTTGATTTATATGTTTTGGATGTTGAATACAATGCCTCTTGTCCTATTACTTTGGGAAGACCTTTTCTTATAACTGTTGGTGCCATCATTGATATTAAAGAAGGCACCATTAAATATCAACTCCCACTCAAGAAAGGTATATAACACTTCCCTAAAAAGAGAGAAAAGATTTCTTTTGCTTCTCCTGTGAAAACAAAATTTGGTCTTAATGCTTCTTCATTTGAGAACACTTGATTCTTTCTTTGCTTCTTATGCCTAACTTAAAGGCGTTAAAGAAAAGTACTTGTTGGGAGATAACCCAAGAGTTTTAGATGAGTCTTAGAAGTTATTAATGCAGTAATAACCTCTCCTTATCCTTTTTATTTGCTTTTTGTGCCAAGAGTAACCTCTAATGAGAGTGAAGTAATGATTGGGAAAGTTGCTGTCCCGAAACAGATTTTTGTGCTCCACCGTAAAAATTCGTGAGAGAGCTATGTATGTCGGATTGAGCTGTAATTTATTGTGCTTCTGACCCAGGTTGTTATCTAACTTTATTTAGTTAAACACTTTTTTATTTGAGAAATATAAGGTCTTCGAAAAAATTCGTCTTTACCTGCTGGTCTGTTTTGACAGATTTCTGCCATTTTCTGCATTTGCTTCTTGTGGGTTCCTTTTTGAGTTCTTTTGGGGAATTGAGATTTTTGAGGGATGTGCTACAGTATCTAGTGTTCTAATGGAAGTTTATTTGGTGTTAGAACTGAACCTTAAGACTTATTTATCTTAAGTGCACTAATGTTGCTAATGAGATTGTGTGAAGTTTTGTATGAAGGAAAATTTTCAGGTGTACAGAAGGAATGAGTAATGAGATGAAGGATGGACTAAAGCTCAAGCTTGGGGATGCCACACGTGTCACCCAAGAAATATCCAAGAAGTACAAGCGTCAAAGCTCGGGGATGCCCAAGGCATCCCCTTCTTCATCAATAAAAATCCCAGGTTTCTTCCAAACACTTCATTTTTATTGTTTCATACACAGTTGTGTTGTTCTTGGAGCGTCTTCTTTTTCGTTTTTGTTTTGGTTTTTCGTTTGATTTGGTTTTCTTAGTTTTCTGAATAAATTGGTTGGACCCCTTCTTTCATACATTGGTTTGCAAATAGTTTGGTTTGGTTTGGAAAGGAGTAGGAAAGTTCATGCTTATGTGGTAAAAAGAGCTCGTTTTTGACTGTGGCCTATGCTTTGTCATGCCATGCTTGATATTGTTTTGGCTTTATGCTTAGTATTCTTTGCTGTAGCATGACTTGTTATAAACAATTGAGATTGCTTAATGTGCCTTGGATGAATCATGCGTTGTTTTAGCATATTAAAGCATAGTATAGTGGTATTCTCCTTTGATGCTTTATTTGGGTTGACTTGGCGCATGCTCACACCATGTTATGACTATCTCAAGTCACCATAGCCATTATGGTCCTTTAGTTTTCAACTTTTAGTATCACTTTATGCTTTTATCAATGATGTTTTGTCGCTCTGCATGATTATGGCCATTATTGCTCTCTTAGTTTGTCGCTCCCAGTCTTTTGCTAGCCTCCACAACAAAGTATGAGTTCCACTCATGCATCCAACTCCCTAAACCAAGTTATTCCAAATAGTACACCATACCTACCTTCTAGCTTATGCTATTCCAAGTATATTCATGCTTTTGTTTACCTTCCAAATTAAACTTGTTATGACAAAACTAGTGATTAAAGCTCTCATGAACTTGATGGCACACTTTACTTTACTTGCCCTTAATAAACTTGAACCATTGTGTCGTCTATGTTGTATATGCTTGCACTTATTTGTTGGGAATTAGCAGAACCATGATTTCATGGGGAACGCTTTCAACATTGCACTTGGTACTTGTACCTAGTTGATATCATGCTCTTTTGTATATGGATGTCGTCGGTGTGAAATGAAAGGGGAGCTTGTAAGTCCATGGAGTTATTTATATGTGTTAGAGAAACACCTGGGCCGCTGGTCTAATCCATGTTGACATGGTGGAAACCTGCAGCGTAACCATAATGAGATGTCTATGAAGCATTCTTCTTATAAAAAAAGAGTCCTATATTGAGAAAAAAGAGAAAAGAAAAAAAAGAGATACTTTGAAAAAAGGAAAGAGAGAAAAAAGCACCATATTCCCATGGTAAATAAGAAGAATGCTGAGATGCTTGTTGTCTGCTTGCCTTGTCATTTTGATATGGGGATTCTTCCGTATCATCGGGCAAGGGGTACCCCGTTGGCGGTTCTCAATGATACACATGTACTTACAATGACAAGAACTTACCGGTGACTAAACTTGAGTAGCATGAGGAGCGGCCCTCGTATACAAGGGACATGAGATTTCTGACTTATACTTCGTCAAGCATGTACACCATAGTTTGTTCACTTTAACCTTAATCACTTCAAGATGCTTATGATAGGGGCAATGAGAGCTGAAAGCTATAAGTACCATAATTTTTGGAAGCTCTTTATGAGACTTGAATCCCTACTTCCTTTTACAAAAGGCCTTTCTTCCACCATTATATTGAGTCTCCACCTTCTATCTTTATGCACCTACTTTGAGAGCATAGTGGCCATTCTTAGTTCTATGTGCATTGTCCCAAGACTAGTTGATTGATGCATACTTTGATATTGCTTGTTTTAAACTATTGTATCTAGTCACTCTTATGAACTTTGAAGGTGTCCTATGCATTTATATTTTCTACTCTATGAGGGACAAGCTGAATACTATTATGCTATGTTTTCTTTATGTGAAACAAACAAACGTCTTGCAAAGCATTGTTATTCATGAATCTTTTGTTTGTGCCTTTTCATGTTGCATCATAGCTTCTTTGCTTATTGCTAGAACTTTGTCTTTCATGTTATGATTGAAGTACTATGATCCCAGCTTTGAATGTTTTGCAAATACTTTGATCAAGTCTTTGATGGTGCATGTCACCTCAAAAATTATTCTTTCTTTTTATCACTTACCTACTCGAGGACGAGCAGGAGTTAAGCTTGGGGATGTTGATACATTTCAAATGTATCTATAATTTTTCATGTTCCGTGCTTAGTATTATCGAGTTTCTTGTGTTTTGTTCCAACTTTGGAGTGCTTTTCTTATGATTTCTTGGACTAACCTATTAACAAGAGCCACAGTGCCAGCTGCTTGTTTTCTGCTATTTTTGGTTCCAGGAAAGTCAGAAAATGAATATTCTCGGAATTGGACGGGACAAAAGCCAAAGTGCCTATTTTTCCGGAAGGGATCAAGTGCCAGAATACGAGACGGAGAAGGGCCAGAGGGCGGCCACACCACCTGGCCGCGCGGCCAGGCCTGGCCCGCCCTAGGGGGTGGTGTGGCCAGCCCAGGCACCCCCTCGGCCTCTCCTTCCGCCTATATATTGCCCTCGAGACGAAAACCCTAAGTGCCCGATCAAAAATCCACGAAAGAGTCTGTAGCCGCAGTCATCTCCATCCCTAGATCAGGAGGGATCTGAAGCTCTTCCTGGCACCCTGCCGGAGAGGGTAATTCACCCTGGAGGCCTTCTTCATCACCATGCAAGCCTCCGGTGTGTTGCGTGAGTAGTTCATCCTTGGACTACGGATCCATGTAGTAGCTAGATGGCTGGTTCTCCTCCTTTGTGCTTTCATGTTTAGTGACATGGTTATACCCTACGGGTACGTAACTTCAGCATACCTGGTCCAGCCCAAGGAAGGCCCACGGCCAATATACGCCAGCCCATGAAGATTTTCGGGTGGCCCAGGCCCATGACGCCTTCGGATCCTTGAAGAACAAGACTAGAGTTTCAATACAACTTGTAACCTACTCGTATCGGTACCCGAGACCTAGCCTCCCCATATATAAAGGCTAGGAGGGTCCAACGAGGAGGACACCCAACAACGATTACACCCTGCGATTACGACATACACACCTCCACGCCAGATCGAATCTGCGCACCCTGTAACTTTTGGTTCTGCCGCAATAAAAGAGCAGACAAGCAGGAGTAGGGTTTTCCCTCCGGGGGCCTGAACCTGGGTAAATCCCGTGTCCCCTGGTTGCTTGTCTGTTAACCGTGCCACGATCTCCAGCATCCCCATCTTCTCCAAAACCCAAGTCCATAACAATGGGCATTGACGAGTTGAAACCTCGTCAATTGGCGCCGTCTGTGGGAATTGGGGCTGCTGATTGTGCGGTCGTGACGGTTCCGACCCGATCGATCTACAACTCCTCGGCGGCGGAGAATCACCTCCTCTTCGGCGCTTTCGACTTCACCGCCCACTCGCCGGCCACCATGAAGGATTTCGAGCCCGTAGGCGACGGACTCGAAATTCTGTTCGGGAGCTTCTGCTTCCAGGTGGGACAAGCTGGCACCCTCCACCTCCCCGAGCGGATGCCCGTGCCGCCGATCAGGCCCGCTTCGTGGGCTCCACACCCCGTGCTACGCACGTCACCATCAACAGATGAGTTCTACAGCAGCAGCTGCTGCATCTCCGATCTGTGCGATCCACCTTCGGATGAAGGGACCTACGGTTCCGAATCCGAAAGCTGCGGCAGCAGCCAACCAATCTGCAGGCGCTATCTGTGCGCCGCAATCATCCAAACTGACGAAGACACGCCTAACCCGCCGCCCAACCCCAACCCGCAGGGTGGAAACGGCGAAAACGGGGAAAACAGGGGCCACCTCATCCAACTTAGCAAAGAAGGATGGGCCGAAGCACGCCGCGCCGTCGCAGGCGAAATAGTCCTACCTCTGGACTCCCCACGTGACCTGCTGATGGCATACCACTACCTCCTCATCGAGGAGCACAAGAAGCAAGTCAAGATGCAGGAGACGCTCGATAAACGCAAGAAAGCAGCCTCTAAGTCCAGTGCGCGACGAGCTGCGCTCTCCGCCATGGGACCCGACTCCAGGACAAACGGAAATCAGGGAAACAAGCACCACTCTCGGGTGGAAAACATGGACCCGAAGGAGCGGCGTGATGTGACCCGAACCCTCCACACATCGTTCATGGATATGGACGTCGACGGCAACATCACCCCGAAGACGCCACAAGCCGCGATCATGGCAGCCACTGCGTATCTTGTGGCTCACCCACCTCCGGAGGGGGACCCGAAAAGGGCCATGCATAGGTCCGCACTCACCGGACTAGGACTAATCGGAGCTGTGCTCCACGAAGATGCTCCTACGGAGCCGAAGAAGAAAGCTCCGGCCAGGCGCGACCGGAGCCCCACTCCCTCATCCGAAGATGAAGAAGAACACGACCTTCCTCGAAGGAAGAAGAGCTCGCACCGCCACAAACACGACTACGACGCCAGAGACAAGCTTACACAGCGCAAGATCGACAAAGCACGCGCCAAACGCGCATGCTCTTCCGAATCTGAGATGGATGAAGACGAAGGAGAACTCTGCGGGGCTCGATGCTTCAGCAGATCCGTCCGGCGAACACAGATGCCACACAACTTTAAGCTTCCTTCGGATACTCCGAAGTTCAACGGCACGCAAGATCCAAAGTCCTGGCTCAGCGACCATCTGTCATCCGTCAAGCTTCACGGAGGCAACAAAGAAACCGCCATGCAATGCCTTCAGCTGCAGCTGACAGGCGCGGCGCGGGTCTGGCTCAGCAGCCTATCATCAGGATCCATCCGAAGCTGGGAGGAGCTCGCTTATAGCTTCATCCGAAACTTCAAAGGCACCAGCAAAAGGCCCGCCTCAATTGAAGAGCTGCGAGCCTGCACTCAGAGAACGGGTGAATCTATTCGCTCGTACATACTACGCTGGTCTACGACCAAGAACTCCGCAGCACACATCTCCGAAGAGCGGGCCATCGACGCCTTCAGGGACGGCGTCAAACGCCCAGACTTCAAGGAGAAACTTGGACGCGTAAAGCCCAAGACACTCGACCAGCTCATGGAAATCGCCAACAGTTGGGCAGATGGCGAAGATTGCATCCAGCGGGCGCAATCAGATGAAGAAGACGACTACGGCCAAAGACGCGAATGCCGCAGCAAGAGGAGACCGCGCGTCTACGAGGACCGCGACGGACCCGACATGGTCGCAGCCGGCTACGCCGACCGCCGTAACGACAACAGCCGCAGCAGCGGAGGATATCGCAGCGGAAACTTCCGCGACAACGGACGACCAACGCAGTCGTGGCAACGCCGCGACCGCGACAACGGACCTTTAGCACTCGACAAACTTTCGGGTCCATGCACCATCCACTTCTACATCGACAAACAAGATGGCAAAAAGAAAGCTAGCCACATGCTCAAGGACTGCCGCGAGTTCCAGAAACTTAGCGAAAGCATGGTACAGATGAGGCAACAAGCTCCAATTCTTGCGTTCGGAAACGCACTTGCGCCAGGCGAAATAGCACACGGAGCTCCTCCACCGCCGCCTATTGGAGGCCCACATCAACCAATCGCACCAGCGCAAAACAACGCCGGGGTCGCTTACCCCCCACCAAAAGGAGCACTCAATATGATACAGAAGGGACGTCCCACAAACAGGGTGCAGAAGAAAATCACCCGACAAATCAACATGGTCGTGACAACTCCGCCTGCAATCCCTGAGTACCTCAGCGGATCGGAGTCCTGCATCACATTCACCCACGCGGATCACCCTTGCCAGATCCCTCGCCCAGGTCATGCTGCCCTGGTGCTGGAGGCGCAGATCGGAGGCTTCGAGATGAGTCGCGTCTTCATGGACGGCGGCAGCGGCATCAACCTAATATTCGCAAGCACTCTAGAAGCTATGCGGATCCCGCAATGCAGCCTGGAACAATCAGACACAACGTTCCACGACATTGTCCCAGGGAAGGGCATCTTCCCCCTGGGCAAAATAGGGCTCGACGTCATCTTCGGGACACCGGACAACTTTCGGCAGGAGCGCCTAGAATTCGAAGTGGTGGACTGGCCGTCGCAATACCACGCCATCCTGGGACGCGTAGCATTTGCAAGGTTCCTGGCCGTCCCACACTACGCATACCTACTACTCAAGATGCCAGGACCAAGGGGCGTCATCACAGTCCACGGGAGCTTCACCCGATCGGACCAATGCGACAGGGATTTCAACAAAATCTCCCAGTCCTTCGGCATGCAAGACGAGCTTGTAAGGCCCCGCGAAGCGGCAGACAATGGGCTACCCCCAGTCACCAAGCAGAACACACCTGATATGTCTTTCGACTCCACCATCAACACCAAAAAAGTACAGGTCCATCCAACGGATGCCTCCAAGACGGCGCTAATCGCCAACGACCGCAACACCGCATAGGAAAGCGCGCTCGTCGAATTCCTCCGTGAGCACTGGGAAATCTTCGCCTGGTGTCCTGCGGACATGCCAGGAGTTCCCAGGGAATTCGCCGAGCACGCACTCAATGTCTTCCCAGACACCAAGACAGTCAAAAAGTCCATCCGAAGACTGTCGGAGCCACGAGCCGAAGCTATCGGCAAAGAGATCAACAGATTACTCGCAGCAGACTTCATCCGGGAAATCAAGGAAAGCGAGTGGCTGGCAAACACAGTGATGGTCCCGAAGAAGGACACGGACATCCTGCGGATGTGCGTAGACTTCATGTCACTAAACAAACACTGCCCTAAGGACCATTTCCCTCTCCCTCGGATCGACCAGATCATCGATTCGACTGCAGGTTGTGAGAAACTCTCCTTCCTCGACGCCTACTCAGGCTATAACCAGATTCGACTCAAGGTCGAAGATCAAGAGAAAACGGCGTTCATCACACCGTTCGGAGTATACTGCTACAACACAATGCCCTTCGGGCTAAAGAACGCGGGTGCCACGTACCAGCGATGCATGCAAGCCTGCCTCAAGGACCAGATCGGTCGCAACGTCCAAGTCTATGTCGACGACATAGTCATCAAAACCAAGGAGGCAAGAACACTTATCGACGATCTCCGCGAGACGTTCGACAACCTTGATCGCTACAGGATCAAGCTCAATCCAGAAAAGTGCGCCTTCTGCGTCCCCTCAGGTCAGCTGCTCGGATACTTCATCTCTCAACGAGGGATCGAAGCAAACCCGGAGAAAATCAAAGCTATCATGACAATGGAGAAGCCGAAAAACCTCAAGGGAGTTCAGCAGCTCGCAGGGCGAGTAGCGGCACTAAGCAGGTTCATCAGCCGCATGGGCGAGAAGGCCCTACCATTTTACCAACTGTTGCGCAAAGCAGACAAGTTCGAGTGGACACCAGAAGCCAACGACGCATTCGAAAACCTCAAGCGGCTCCTCTCCACCTCGCCCGTTTTGGTCACGCCAAAAGAGCGCGAGCCCCTGTTGCTGTACATAGCAGCCACACACCAGGTGGTCAGCACAGTACTCGTGGTCGAACGACCCGAAGAAGGCAAGACCCATGGGGTACAACGCCCAATTTACTACCTCAGCGAGGTTCTCACTCCAACAAAACAGCGGTACCCGCACTACTAGAAGCTGGCCTACGGCGTGTTCATGACGGCTCGACGACTGAGCCACTACTTCCAGGAGCATCAGGTGATGGTCGTCAACGAGGCACCCCTAAACAGCATCCTGAACAATCCAGAGGCCACAGGACGCGTGGCCCTGTGGGGCATCGAACTATCACCACTGGACATCATCTACGAGAAGCGACACGCAATCAAATCTCAAGTCCTTCTGGACTTCCTGGTGCACTGGATGGAGCTGCAGCTACCTGACACCCCAGACATGTCGCAATCCTGGACAATGCATTTTGACGGCTCCAAACGCGAAGCCGGAGCAGGGGCAGGAGTCATACTGACCTCCCCGCAAGGTGACAAGATAAAGTACGTCCTTCGGATGAAATTCAGAGCCTCCAACAACGAGGCCGAATACGAGGCCCTCATCCATGGCATGCGGATGGCAAAAATATGCGGCGCAACGCGCCTGGTCATCTACGGTGACTCCAACCTTGTCGTCCAGCAGACGATGAATGAGTGCGACGCACACGCCGAAAACATGATCGCGTACCGAGCACTATACAACGCACTCGAAGGAGAATTTGACGGCTGCGAACTTCGGCACGTCGGAAGAGAGAGCAACGAGGAGGCCGATAGACTCGCCAACATCGGCTCCACTTGTGCAAAAGTACCACCAGGTGTGTTCCTCGAACAGATCTGCGTGCCATCCATCAAGCGGAAATTCCCCAAGGGATCACCCGAAGAAGCAGAACACTCGGGGGCTACGCTACCCTAAGGTCAAGAAGGACCCGAAAAGTTGGATACCGAAGTCGCCATGGTCAACCTGATGCAGGTCATGGCAGTCGAAGAAACCTGGACACGTCCATACCTCCAGTTCCTGCTAAACGGAAACTTACCAGACAACCCGACAGATGCCCGGCGCATATCTCGTCGGTCAAAAGCCTTCACCATCATCAACGGCGAACTGTACAAACGCAGCATTACAGGCGTCCTACAACGGTGCGTCACCATCAGCGATGGCAAGACCATACTCCAAGATATCCACGAGGGCATCTGCGGCCACCACGCAGGCAGCCGCTCCCTTGTCGCCAAAGCTCTACGAGCAGGATTCTATTGGCCAACGGCCATGAGCGACGCAAAGGACATCGTCCGAAGATGCAACGGGTGCCAACGGTTCGCCGACAAACCGCACGCACCTGGGTCCGAACTCTGACCCATACCCATAGCTTGGCCTTTTGCTCAATGGGGCCTTGACATGATCGGCAAACTGCCAAAATCCTCGAAGGGAGGACACGTCTTCCTCTTGGTCGCAGTCGACAAATTCACCAAGTGGATCGAGGCCATGCCAGTCACCAACCAGAAGGGCAAAACCGCCGTCAAGTTCTTCGAATCCATAGTCTACAGGACTTCTGCGAAGGCCTCGGGATCAATATCACGTACGCCTCAGTGGCGCACCCGCAAACAAACGGGCAAGTGGAAAAGGCCAACGGCCTAATCGGCGCTGGCATCAAGAAACGCCTCATGAGCTCACTCGAGCACAAAGCTGGCAACTGGACGAAAGAGCTACCGTCTGTCCTGTGGAGCTTACGAACTACGCCAAACAGCTCCACTGGCTACACACCGTTCTTCATGGTACACGAAGCTGAGGCTGTGCTACCAGCCGAAGTACGTCACCAGGCTCCACGAGTCGTCGCTTACAACGAGGCCGAATCCACGGCTGCACTCGAAGACGCCGTCGACACACTCGACGAAGCACGGGATATAGCAGCAGCTAGATCCGCGGTGTACCAGCAAAGTCTCCGCAACTATCACAGCCGCCGGCTGCGCCCCAGGTCCTTCGTCGAAGGAGACCTCATCTTGCAACTCAAGCAAAAGCGACCGAACAAACTCGATTCGCCATGGGAAGGACCCTATGTCATCACCGAAGTCATCCCAGGTGGCGCCTATCGCCTCAAGCACGTGGAGTCTGGAGTCGCATACTCCAACCCATGGAACATCTCGCACCTGCGATGATTCTACCCATAGCAATGGGCAATGTACCCCTTTTACTTTCAATAAGGCTTACGGCCAAGGCTACTCAGCCGAACCATGTACCTCCTCCATTACGCTACAAATAAAGCTAAGTGTCTCACTCCCAACCTTCGGTTGACTATTTCTCTGCAACTTTGTTACATGCTACTAACGCACTCGAGGGCTCCCCCCACCTCACGATTTCATCGACTGAGGAAAAAACGCGCTCGGGGGCTCCCCCCACCTCACGATTTCATCGACTGAGGACAAAACGCGCTCGGGGGCTCCCCCACCTCACGATTTCATCGACTGAGGACAACACATGTACACCTGAGTAGCTAACCACGTTAGGCTAACGAAAAGGGCACATACTAAATCAAAGCACTGCGTGCTCGCTAACAAGCAAACCTTTACAACAAAGGGCACATACACGCCCAGCCGCAATATACAAATTTTACATCTATCTGTTTATTTTCAGGTTCTACCTATTCTGCAGAATAGCCTGAGCACGCTACTCAAACAAATCTACAATCTGTTCGGCATACTGCCTTACAGCCGCGTAATGCGGACGCATATTCCACTCGCCACCATCTGGCCGAGGAGGTGGCCCAGTCGCCACAGCAGCCAAATCTATATCAGGGCGATGCACCCTCACAAGAGACAAGGCAGCCTTCACCCCTGCGACAAGCTGCTGCCGCACCAGCTCCTTGACATTGCTGGCACTCCGAAACTTCGCCAGAAGACCTGCAAGGGTCGTCGGCGCGCCATCCAACGGAAACATGACGTGCAACACCGAGGACAGCGATGTCTGCACCTGGCGGAGCACCCGCGAAACCTGGAAGACGCGATCCTGCACCGTCGCCAGAACCATGGCACGATCGTGATCCACCCAAAAGAAGCCACCGGCTTCCATGTCCTATTGAGTCAAACAATTGACTCGAACAGCAATGCGCTCCTTTTCTTCCTTCGGAGCGAGATTCGCACCTGCGACAACAGCACAGAACAAGAGTAAGGCCAGCAGGCTCACCCGAAGAACTAAGCTACAGCCCGAAAGAAGGATCAACTTACACTGCAGCTGCTCGGACAGCCGACCCAGCTCCGCCATCAAGTATTCCTCTCTGGCTGCACTACGGTCTGCTTTGGACTTCCAAACGTCAGCACGACCGCGTAGCCCAAGCAAATCCCTCTCCAAGCTACGCACGCGATCCCGCAGAAAAGCGAGCTGCGAGGAATCATCCAACGATGCTCGCAAGGGCCTTTCGGATGAAGTACCAACTGGGTCAACACCCGAAGGAACCTAAAGCAGAAGAAAAAGAAGGCACACAGACACTCAGCCAAAGATAAAGCCCAACTCGGAAGAATTCATTAAATAAGGCCACTGCGTGGCTCAAGAATGGTGCTACAAAAGATATTTACAGCAAAAGTAAACTACATACTACCCTACATCTCCTATGCCTAAGGCGTAGGACACCGAGTCGCCTCAGAGCAAGACTGCCTAGCTTTGGCCTCGCCCTGCTGCCGCAGCGCGTACTCAGACAACAAGTCAATGAGCTTGGGCCCATATCGTCTGCAGCGAGCAGAGTAAGCAGCGAAGGCTACCTCTGATCCATCCGCAGCCGTCGGCATCCGAGAAGTGATCTGGGGCAAGTCCAGCTCCGCCCCAGCCGCCATGGCCATCGCCAGCCCGACGGACGCGCCGATGCCCTTCTGCTTGCGCTTGTACGCTGCAGGCGCTTCGGCTGACAGAGCCTCTGCCAGAGCACCCACATCTTCAAGGGTTGCGCCCTTCGGGAAGAGCTCCTGGTAGAAGCGACCAAGGACCTCCTTTGCCTTGGCAAGGGAGTTGATGACGGTGCTGCAGCGGTCTTCGACCGCCACAGTGGCATCATCCAGAGCACTCCCGTGCTCCAGAGCACCACGGTCAAACTCGATGCCTGCGGCATCTGAGACAAAACAGAAGAAAACATGAAGAATAGCAACATAGAAGAGGACCCGAAGAAAAAGAAGCAAGTACAAAAGCTAGCACTCACCCGAAATAGCCTTGGCAGCAGCCATGAGCTTCTCCGCTACTCCTACCTCACGACCTGTGGCTTCCTGCTGCAGACGCTCTTTCGCTTCGGCTGCCTTTGATAGCTCCAGCTCAAGGCGCTCTTTCGCCTCAGCGGCAGCTTCGCCCTTCTGCTCCAATTGGCCAAGGCTCTTCTTCAGAGCATCAACCTCACGAAGAGAGTCATTATGCTCCTCTGCATTCACAACAAGCCAGTGCCAACAAACAGGACAAGGATAAACAAAAAGTACTACAAGGCAGACGAATACCTTGCAGCTGCTGCAGTTTCACCTCCAGCGTCAGGTGCTCCTCCACCAGCCGCTTGGCCTCTCGGACACAAGGCTGCAGGAAAAAGCAATAGCAGTAAGAGCATGACTTGGGGGCTCCGCCCAAAACAAAGAAGCAAACACAACATCAGCACACGAAGACGCCCGGGGGCTCCCCCCGTGACATGAAGCAGAAAAACTTACGTGCTCCGAAGGCGAACCCGCAGGCCCGCCTGCGAAATTCTGAGGTGCAACCACCAGCCTCTCCTGGACAAGAGGAACTGGTGCAGCACCACCCGACGTCGCCACCGTCTGCGGAGGCGGCGACGCAATGTTCGACTCCCCCATCATCTCATGCGCTCCATCACTAGAGCCGTCGGAGGATTGCCTACATACGAACCAATCAACACAGGCGCAAAAATAACAAGTGAGCAAAAGACAACAGTGGCAACAAGCACACTTACGAGCCCAACACGCTCAGGTCAAAGATAGGAGAAGCCCTCCGGGCCCTCTTCTCCTCCTTCTTCTCCTCCTTCTTCTCTTCCTTCTTCCGCTTTGCTGGCGGGTGCGGAGCAACAGCTCGCATAGGAACGGCAGGAATAGGAGAAGACGAACCCCCCTGAACATCATCATGACGCTCAAGACCCCGAGGATTCCTGGGAGTCGGAGGAGTGGAGCCATCCGAAGACTCGCTCGAGCTCCGTGATCGCTTAATCGAATGGTCTTCACTCGATTCGTCGGCATCCTCCGCCGGAGATCGCGCCGAAGGAAGCTCGGACACGGAATCCACCACTTCATTATCCGGGGCATTCGGATACCTTTTAGGCAATGGTGGCGCCATGCCTGGCACTTTGAAGCTCTACAAGATGAGAAGAAACTTTGTTAGCAAACAAAGGACACAAGTACACAACTGACAAAAACATAAGGGAAGCACTACGTGCGCAAATCTACACCTTTGGCACGGCCAACGTCGACGAAAAGGGAGGAGTCAGCGACTTCCCCGGGATTTTTTCGTCGGCCTTGAACTTCAACAGCACGCGAAGATCCTTGTCAAGGTCCACCTCGGAGACCTTCTCACTCGAAACCCTCGTCGGATCACGGCGCCCAGAGTACAGGAACATCGGGTGCGCTCTAGCCTGGAGCGGCTGCACCCGACGCTCAAGAAACACCCGGATAATGTCGACACCGTTCACCTCCTTCTCAGGAATCAATTAGAGCTCCTCCACCCGACGGTACAAGGCCTCTATCTCCGCCACCTCACCGTCTAAGATCTGATTTTTCCAGGACCTCTTCTTCACAATTAACTGGGAAGGGTCAAAAGGAACGAGACCAAAATCTTGCCCAGGCAGCACGGAGTCATGGATGTAAAACCATTTCCTCCGCCAGTACTGGACAGATTCGGACATGGAGAAGGAAAAGAATTGGACATCGAGACTAAGAGAGATGATGAAACCCCCAATGGGATACACACCATCCGAACCAGACTGCCTCCTCACGGAATACAGCTTCCGGAAGAGGCCAAAGTGCGGCTCAAGCCAAGCCAACACTCGCAAAGCGTGATAAAACACGCAATGTGGAGAAGGGAGTTGGGAGACAGATGATGGAGTTGAACCCCATAGAAAAAGAGCAGTCCACGAAGGAAGTCATGGACTGGATACGCAAACCCACGCAAAACAAAGGCGACAAACATAACCAGATACCCAGATGGGGGACGGGGGATTACCTCACTACCGGGGAGTCTCACGGCCGTCGTGTCCTGCGGAATCAGGCTCCGCTCGCGCAGCTTGCGGAGATCGCTCTCCCGCGTCTCTGATCGCCGCCAGCCACCATCGGTGACACGAGCAGCGGCGGCGCCCTTCTTGCCTCCGGCGGCGCTGGTTCCCACTGCAGGCGAAGACTTCTTTGTCTTCCCCATGGCGCTACGGCGGTGGTGTCGTTGCCAACGACGAAGACAAAGGAAATGCGAAAGGAACTCTCAGCACGCAGCAAGAATCGCTCGAGCACAAGGAGGCAGTAAAACGCAAGAACTGGTGCGGTGAAAACAAACCACGATTTTCACCATGGATTATAACAGCAAAGACAACGCACGCTGACCGTCCATCAAGAAGACCTAACGCCAACGGCAGATCTGGCCGTACACGTGTCAGCACCAAACCGAACCGTCGTTCCCACAACGTCCACTACGCGCGGAAATCGAGGAGACGCCGTAATCATCTCCACGCCGCGTGTGACCGGTCAATTCAAAGTCAGGAAGTGGGACCCACACATCGTCCAGTCAAAGTCATCTCTGGCGCAGCAGACGCTTGAGGTCATTGATCGTCAGCACTGACGTCATCAACAGCTATACTAGCAATAACTTCGGCTCCACAGCTAAAAGTACTCACTCGAATCTACGATTCGACTAAATACTTGGGGGCTACTCCTATCAGGAGCGCTGGTCGCGCACCCGATGTACTTCCGGGTCAGCGGTACGCCCACGAGATTTTCCTACTACCGTTGTATGATACAAGACTCGAGTCTCTGCCCGAGTCTACGACTCCGCCAGACACTCGGGGGCTACTCCAAACTGGAGCGATGGCCGTTCACACACAAGAGCTTCGAGTCCTACGTCGAGTCCATGACTCCACTACGGACTCGGGGGCTACTCCCATAGGGAGGAAGGATTTCAGCATCCGAATTTTTTTGTGTCCTACGGACTAAACAACTGAGCAATGCTTGCACTAAAAGTCTCCGCTCGAGTCTACGACTCGAACAGACACTCGGGGGCTACTCCCATAGGGAGCGCTAGTCGCGCACCCTATGAAATCTTCGACTGCGATCTTCTGGATCCGCATGCAAAAACTTTTCGGCAACTCTGCCCCAATTAATGCTAAGTGAGTAACATCCTCCTTGGCCACCCGAAACACCTCCGCGGTGATAAACATTCGGATGCTACGTCTGCGACGCAAAGATAAGACCTACAGATATCATCTGATGGCCTGGCAACGCACCTGACTGCGCTCTGCTAGTATGAATCCGTACCAGCAGGTACGATGAAAAATCTCGACGGACGCGTTGGGTACATCATTTAAAAACACTGGAATTCCACTCCTGTAAGTCCTCCGCGGCCTGAGTCGAATTACGCCAGCATATGTTCCGGGTTCGAGTCGAGGGACTCGCACCTGAAGAAGATCGTGTTGTTTTGTCCTAAGACGATTAACTGACCCTGATCCGTCGGGTGAGTCAGGCACACGCATCAACAAACCCTACACATTCTCTTGAAAGACAGAGTTACACCCGAAGGATTGAAGAGTCCTTAGCCGAATCTACGATTCGACTAAACACTCGGGGGCTACTGACATGGTTATACCCTACGGGTACGTAACTTCAGCATACCTGGTCCAGCCCAAGGAAGGCCCACGGCCAATATACGCCAGCCCATGAAGATTTTCGGGTGGCCCAGGCCCATGACGCCTTCGGATCCTTGAAGAACAAGACTAGAGTTTCAATACAACTTGTAACCTACTCGTATCGGTACCCGAGACCTAGCCTCCCCATATATAAAGGCTAGGAGGGTCCAACAAGGAGGACACCCAACAACGATTACACCCTGCGATTACGACATACACACCTCCACGCCAGATCGAATCTGCGCACCCTGTAACTTTCGGTTCCGCCGCAATAAAAGAGCAGACAAGCAGGAGTAGGGTTTTCCCTCCGGGGGCCTGAACCTGGGTAAATCCCGTGTCCCCTGGTTGCTTGTCTGTTAACCGTGCCACGATCTCCAGCATCCCCATCTTCTCCAAAACCCAAGTCCATAACAATGGGCATTGACGAGTTGAAACCTCGTCATTTAGATCTTGTGAGCTCCGTTCATGATCAAGATCATCTATTTGTATTCATACATGTTGTGTTTGCGGGGATCCGATGGATATTGAGATGCTATTTCAGATTGATTATTGATTCTATCATGTCTTTGTTATTTGAGATCTTGCATGCTTTCTGTTGTTAGTAGCTATCTTGGCCAAGTAGATGCTAGCAACTCCAAGAGTTAGTATTTATGCTCGATAGTGGGTTCATGCCTCTGGTAATCTGGGGAAGTGACAAAAATCTCTAAGGTACTAGATGTGCTGTTGCTACTAGGGAGAAAACAACAATCCTTTGTTCATAGAACAATCGTATTGTTTACTTTACACGTAGTTCGTAAAGCAATAATCTGTTGCTTACAACTTAGTACTGGAGGGGGTTCGGATGATAACCTGAAGGTGGATTATTAGTCATAGATGCAGTTGGATGGCGGTCTATGTATTGTGTTGTAATGCCCAATCAAGTCTCAAAGGAGTCAAGATTATTAGTATATGCATGTATTGCTTTCTCGGTGTTTCTCAATTGCCCCGCTGTAATTTTTTCACCCAGCATGTTATCTATCTAAGGAGAGCCACCTCTAGTGAACTATGGATCCCGGTCCTTGTCTTTTACATACAATCTACAATCTTTTACTGCTTTGTGTTTACTTTCTGCAAACTTTTACTTCTTTCCATTCGATACGTTTAATCCTTTGTTTTCCGCAAAACACAGTGAGATTGACAACCTCATCGCAAGTTGGGGACAAAGTTCTGTGGTTGTGTTGTGCATGTCTCCACGTTGCTACTAGCACCGGTAGTGCGCCCTGCCAAAGCTCAGCTAGTAACACCTTTGGGGTGTTTCCTTGCTCCTACTAGTTCGATTAAACCTTGGTTTCATAACTGAGGGAAACTTGCTGCTGTGGTCATCATACCTTCCTCTTGGGGTTCCCAACGAGCTCTACATCAACACCGCCAACAAGCATTTTTATAGGCGCCGTGCATTAAGCCATCACCCACTGCTTACACATACAATTCGGGAACAGAGCGTCGAAGGAGAACCTGTCTAGCAACGTCAGCTTGCATGTCGTGCCCTTGCCCTCAAACTACTCGTTGCATTCCCATGGTTTCTTAGTCGGGTGAGAATGAAGAACACAAGGGAGGCCAAACGACTGAGAAGCATGTAAAGTTGCACTATATTTTGTCGAGTCAAGAAGATGTTTGGATGAACCAGCGAGGCTCGCGACGGTGTTGACGTTGCATCTGGTTATGAGTTCTTCAAGCGGGCCTTCGGAAAAAACATCCTGGAACAACTCAGAATCATCACTGTGCTTGCTTGGTCCTACCATCGCAAGGGAGCTGATGGAAGTTGGGACGGTGGCTTGATTTGGTTTTCTGGAAAATAGGAAAGATCGATGGCGGTAGGCAGGACAGGGAGAAGAACAAACACTCTCATACTGTATGGTGAACATGATCAGAAAGCAGCATTGTGGAGGAGAAGAACGGCGGCGCTTGGTGTAGAGGTAGGGTAATGGGGAACTGGGGATAAAGCGTATAGGAGAGGTTGAATAAAATGAAAATGGATGCATGTTCCTCTGCTCCAGTTCTCTTCAGAATAGTACTACTCTACTCCAGTTCCCACCACAATAAATCTTTCTTCTAAAATTAAAACGGAGTACTACTGAGTACTCGAATGTAGGGGTAGCTATAGGAGTAGATATCCACCTGTAATAATAATTTCTCCCATTCTTAAGCTCTTTTGTGGTACTAGTTTCCAACAAAAAAACTCTTGTGTAATTTCTGGTCAAATTGATGGCCATGCCAATTTATAAGAAAGATTTCCATATATACGAATAGAAACAAAATATGCGGTGTGATTCCGATGTGTTTTATTTGTACTAATACTTATACTTCAGAAAACAACACATTTTTTTGCACCTGGGAATTTAATATGCTATTTTTTGGACATAAAGGATCGAACCATACACTGGAAATGTTGTTTACCATTCCACGATGAACCATCTACAAAATATGGGCATATTATCTTAAACTACGAAATATATATGGAATTTGGCATCGGTCATCTTGCTTGAAACACAAGAATGTTAATACATATAGTAGGACATATTGCGAAACATGGTTTTTGAATGGCTACCAAAAATTGTCCTTGTTTTAAAAACAATCAAACAAAAAATGAGTACTAATAACAAAAGAATTCACATGACATTCTCCTGCATGTACTACTTTCCATGAAGATAAACATGAGTTTTGACAACTGTTTAAAGATAAATGTGAGTATTAACATTCTTGGATTTCAAGCCGAACGACCAAGTTCAAGGCCATATCTACATCATAGTTTATGTCGATGGTGCCGTATCTAAGAATTTGCATGGCGACAAATTTGGCCATGAAGATAAACATGAGTTTTGACAATTGTTTAAAGATAAACGTGAGTATTAACATTCTTGGATTTCAAGCCGAATGACCAAGTTCAAGGCCATATCTACATCATACTTCATGCCGATGGTCCCATATCTAAGAATTTGCATGGCCACAAATTTGGCCATATTTTGAAAGAAATCAAAGAGGAAGTAGTCTGAAGAGTAGGGCCTGATCATCTTGTCTCTCCAGGAGACAAACCCGACTATTTTCTTTGCTAAATTTTATGGTCCTTTATGCTAAATGTATGGACCTAAGTGTAATTTTACCTTTTTAGGACCTTGATGTAAAATGTACACCCACCATCCGTGTAAAATTCTAACCAAAAAGTGTAAGTGGTTAAATTTAAACAAATTTAAGATTAGTTGTCAATGAGTATGAAAATTCTTGGATTTCAATCGGAACGACCAAGGTCAAGGTCATATCAACATCATAATTTATCGTGATGATCCCATGTCCAAGAATTAGCATGCTGATAGATTTGGACATATTTTGAAAACAATCAAAGAGGAAGTAGTATGAAGAGTATGGATCGATCAGATACTCTCTCGAGAAGGAGCCATACACGACTATTTTCCTTGCTTATTTTTTAAGGGGGTGCTAAATATATGGACATCGGTGTAATTTCCCCTTTTTGGGTCCTTGCTATAAAATGTACTTCCACCGCCCGTGTAAAATTCTAACCTAAAAGTGTAGGTGGTGACATTTAGACAATTTTAAGCATAATTGTCAACGAGTATGAACATTCTTGGATTTCAGTCGAACGACCAAGGTCAAGGCCATATACACATCATACTTTATGCTGACGATCCCACATCAGAGAATCTGCATGGCAATAGATTTGGCCATATTTTGAAAACAATCGAAGATGAAGTAGTATGAAGAGTATGGCTCAGATCAGCTGGTCTCTCAAGAAGGAGCCAAAATAGAAAGTTTTCCTTTGTAGGGTCCTTTGTGCTAAATGTATGGACCTCAATGTAATTTTCCATTTTTAGGTCCTTGATGTAAAATGTACTCCCACCGATCGTGTAAAATTCTAACTTAAAAGTAAGTGGTGAAATTTAAACGAATTTCAGCTTAGTTGTCAATGAGTACGAACCATATTCTTGGATTTTCAAGACAAACGACCAAGGTCAAGGCCATATCTACATCATAATTTATGCATATGATCCCATATCCAAGAATTTGCATGCCGACAAATTTGGCCATATTTTGAAAACAATCGAAGATCAAGTAGTATGAAGAGTATGTCTTGATCAACTGCTCTCTAGAGAAGGGTCCTTTATGCTAAATGTATGGACCTCAATGTAATTTTCCCTTTTTCTGTCCTTGATGTAAAATGTACTTCCACACCCATGTAAAATTCTAATCTAAAAGTCTAAGTGGTGAAATTTTGACGATTTTAAGCTTACTTGTCAATGAGTATGACCATTATTGGATTTCAAGCCAAACGACCAACGTCAAGGCCATATCAACATCATACTTTTATGTTGATGATCCCATATGAGAGAATTTGCATGGCGACAAATTTGGCCATATTTTGAAAACAATCGAAGAGGAAGTAGTGTGTAGAGTTTGGCTCAGACAGCTGATCTCTCGAGAAGGAGCCGAACCCGAAATTTTTCCTTTTAGGGAGCTTTATGCTAAATGTATGGACCACGATGTAATTATTGCTTTTTTCAGGTCCCTGATGTAAAATGTATTCTGACCAACCATGTAAAAATATAACCTAAAAGTAGGTGGAGAAATTTAAAAGAATTAAAGCTTTGTTGTCAACGAGTATGAACCATTCTGGGATTTCAAGATGAACGACCAAGGTCATGATCCAATATCCAAGAATTTGCATGCCGACAAATTTGGCCATATTTTGAAAACAATCAAAGATGAAGTAGTATGAAGAGTATGGCTCGATCAACTACTCTCTCAAGAAGGAGCCAAACCCGATTGTTTTGCTTGATTAATTTTAGGGTCCTTTGTGCTAAATGTATGGACCTCGATGTAATTTTACCTTTTTAGGTCCTTGATTTTAAATGTATTTCCATGCCCATGTAAAATTCTAACCTAAAAGTGTAAGTGGTGAAATTTCGACGATTTTAGCTTACTCGTCAACGAGTATGACCATTATTGGATTTAAAGCCGAACGACTGAGGTCAAGGCCATATCAACATCATAATTTATGTTGATGATCCCATATGAGAGAATTTACATGGCGACAAATTTGGCCATATTTTGGAAACAATCAAAGAGGAATTAGTATGTAGAGTTTGGCTCAGATCAGCTGATCTCTCGAGAAGGAGCTGAACTAGAAAATTTTCCTTTTAGGGAGCTTTATGATAAATGTATAGACCTCGATGTAATTTTTCTTTTTTCAGGCCCCTGATGTAAAATGTACTATGACCAATCGTGTAAAAATCTAACCTAAAAGTAAGTGGTGAAATTTAAACGAATTTAAGCTTAGCTGTCAATGAGTATGAACCATTATGGGATTTCTAGATGAACGACCAAGGTCAGGATCCCATATCCAAGAATTTGCATGCCGACAAATGTGGCCATATTTTGAAAACAATCAAAGATGAAGTAGTAAGAAGAGTATGTCTCGATCAACTACTCTCTCGAGAAGTAGCCGAACCCGACTATTTTCCTTGCTTAATTTTAGGGTCCTTTGTGCTAAATGTATGGACCTCGATGTAGTTTTCCCACTTTTGAGGTCCTTGATGTAAAATGTACTTTGACCGACTATGTAAAATTCTAACCTAGAAGTAAGTGGTGAAATTTAAACGAATTTAAGCATAGTTGCCAATGAGTATGAAATATTCTTGGATTTCAAGCCGAATGACCACAATGTTGATGGCCCAAAATATATCGAGCTCGTTGGGGAACCCCAAGAGTAAGGTATGATGAGCACAACAGCAAGTTTTCCCTTAGTATGAAACCAAGGTTTAATCGAACCAGTAGGAGCAAGGAAACACCCCAAAGGTGTTGCTCGCTGAATTTTGGCAGGGCGCACTACCGGTGCCAGCAGCAACATGGAGACCTGCACAACACAACCACAGAACTTTGTCCCCAACTTGCGATGAGGTTGTCAATCTCACCGGTTTTGCTGAAAACAAAGGATTAAACGAATCGAGTGGAAGAAAGTAATAGTTTGCAGAAAGTAAACACAAAGCACTAAACAATTGATTGTAGATTGATAGTAAAAGAAAGGACTGGGGTCCATAGTTCACTAGAGGTGGCTCTCCTTAAGATAGATAACATGTTGGGTGAACAAATTACAGCGGGGCAATTGACAAACATCGAGAAAGCATACAAGCATATACTACTCATCTTGACTCCTTTGAGATTCATTTGGGAATTACAACATTATACATAGACCGCCATCCAACTGCATCTATGACTAATAATCCACCTTCAGGTTATCATCCGAACCAGAGGCATGAACCCACTACGAGCATAAATACTAACTCTTGGAGTTGCTAGCATCTACTTGGCCAAGATAGCTACTAACAAAGGAAAGAATGCAAGATCACAAATAACAAAGACATGATAGAATCAATAATCAATCTGAAATAGCATCTCAATATCCATCGGATCCCCCGCAAACACAACATGCAGAATTACAAATAGATGATCTTGATCATGAATGGAGCTCACAAGATCTAAACATGATAGCACAAAGGAGGAGAACCAGCCATCTAGCTACTACATGGACCCGTAGTCCAGAGATGAACTACTCACACATCACACCGCAGGCTTGCATGATGATGAAGAAGGCCTCTAGGGTGAATTCCCCTCTCCGGCAGGGTGCCAGGAAGAGCATCAGATCCCTCCTGATATAGGGATGGAGATGACGACGGCTACAGACTCTTTCATGGATTTTTGATCGGGTCCTTAGGGTTTCCGTATTAGAGGCAATATATAGGCAGAAGGAGAGGCTGAGAGGGTGCCTAGGGCGGCCAGACCACCCCCTGGTGCGGGCCAGGACTGGCCAGGTGGTGTGGCCAGGCCCCAGCCCCTCTCCGTCTCGTATTCTGGCTCCAGGTGTCCCTCGGTGAAAAACTAACTTTGGCTTTTGTCTTGTCCAATTCCGAGAATATTCATTTTCTGACTTTCCTGGAACCAAAAACAGTAGAAAACAGGCAGCCAGCACTTTGGCTCTTGTTAATAGGTTAGTCCAAGAAATCATATGAAAAGTCCTCCAAAGTGTGGACAAAACATAAGAAAGTAGATAAAACCAAGCATGGAACATCAAAAATTATGGATACGTTTGCAACGTATTAACATCCCCAAGCTTAACTCCTGCTCGTCCTCGAGTAGGTAAGTGATAAACGCAAGAATAATTTTTGAGGTGACATGCACCATCATAAACTTGATCAAAGTATTTGTAAAACATTCAAAGCTGGGATCATAGTACTTCAATCATAACAAAGTTCTAGCAATAAGACAAAGAAACTATGTTGCAACATGAAAAGGCACAAACAAAAGATTAATGGATAACAATGCTTTGCAAGACGTTTGTTTGTTTCACATAAAGAAAACATAGCATAGTGGTATTCAGCTTGTCCCTCATAGAGTAGCAAACATAAATGCATAGGACACCTTTAAAGTTTATAAGAGTGACTAGATACAAATAGTTGAAAAAAGCAATATCAAGGTATGCATCAATCAACAAGTCTTGGGACAATGCACATAGAACTAAGAATGGCCACTATGCTCTCAAAGTAGGTGCATAAAGGTAGATGCTGGAGACTCAACATAGAAGGAAGTAGGGATTCAAGTTTCATAAAGAGCTTCCAAAAATAATGGTACTTAATAGCTTTCAGCTCTCATTGCCCCTATCATAAGCATCTTGAAGTGATTAAGGATAAAGTGAACAAACTATGGTGTATATGCTTGACGAAGTATAAGTTGGAAATATCATGTCCCTTGAATACGAGGGCCACTCCTCATGCTACTCAAGTTTAGTCACCGGTATGTTCTTGTCATCGTAAGTACATGTGTATCATAGAGAACCGCCAACGGGGTACCCCTTGCCCGATAATACGGAAGAATCCCCATATCAAAATGACAAGGCAAGCAGACAACGAGCATCTCAACAATCTTCTTATTTACCATGGGAATATGGTGCTTTTTTCTCTCTTTCCTCTTTTCATAATCTCTTTTTTTATTTTTCTATTTTTTTCTCAATATTGGACTCTTTTTTATAAGAATAATGCTTCATAGACAGCTCATTATGGTTACGCTGCAGGTTTCCACCATGTCAGCATCGATTAGACCAGCGGCCCAGGCGTTTCTCTAACACATATACATAACTCCATGGACTTACAAGCCCCCCTTTCATTTCACACCGACGCAATCCATAGACAAACGAGCATGATATCAACTAGGTACAAAGTACAAGTGCAATGTTGAAAGCGTTCCCCATGACAACATGGTTTTGCTAATCCCCAACAAATAAGTGCAAGCATATACAACATAGACGATGCAATGGTTCAAGTTTATTAAGGGGAAGAAAAGTAAAGTATGCGATCAAGTTCGTGAGAGCTTTAATACCTAGTTTTCTCATAACAAGTTTAATTTGGAAGATAGATAAAAACATGAATATACTTGGAATAGCATATGCTAGTAGGTAGGTATGGTGGACTCTTTGGAATAGCTTGGTTTTAGGAGTTGGATGCATGAGTGGAACTCATACTTGGTTGCGGAGGCTAGCAAAAGACTGAGAGCAACAAACTAAGAGAGCAATAATGACCATAATCATGTAGAGCGACAAAACATTATTTATCAGAGCATAAAGTGATACTACAAGTTGAAAACTAAAGGATCATAAAGGCTTATGGTGACTTGGGATAGTCATAACATGGTGTGAGCATGCGCCAAGCCAACCCAGATAAAGCATCAAAGGAGAATACCACAATACTGCTTTAATATGCTAATACAACGCATTCCTTCCAAGGCACATTAAGCAATCTCAATTGTTTATAACAAGTCATGCTACAACAAATAATACTAAGCATAAAGCCAAAACAATATCAAGCATGGCATGACAAAGCATAGGCCACAGTCAAAAACAAGCTCTCTTTACCACTTGAGCATGAACTTTCCTACTCTTTTCCAATCCAAACCAAACTATTTGAAAACCAATGTATGAAAGAGGGGGTCCAACCAATTTATTTAGCAAACTAAGCAAACAAAGCAAATGAAAAACCAAAACGAAAACGAAAAAGAAGACGCTCCAAGAACAACACAACTGTGCATGAAACAATAAAAATGAAGCATTTGGAAGATACCTGGGATTTTTATTGATGAAGAGGGGGATGCCTTGGGCATCCCCAAGCTTTGACGCTTGTACTTCTTGGATATTTCTTGGGGTGACACGCGTGGCATCCCCAAGCTTGAGATTTAGTCCATCCTTCATCTCATTACTCATTCCTTCCATACACCTGAAAATTTTCCTTCATACAAAACTTCACACAATCTTTATTAGCAACATTAGTGCACTCAAGATAATAGGTCTTTTAGGTTCAGTTCTCACACCAATAAAACTTCCATTAAACACTAGCTACTATAGCACTTCCCTCAAAAAGATCAATTCCCAAAAAGAACTCAAAATGGAACCAACAAGAAGCAAATGCAGAAAATGACAGAAATCTGTCAAAACAGACCAGCAGGTAAAGTCGAATTTTTTCGAAGACCTTATGTTGATCAAATCAAAAAGTGTTGAACTAACGAAAGTTACATAACAACCTGGGGCAGAAGCAAAAACATTCACGCCTAAGAAGGACATACAAAGATTTTACATGAATTTTTACGGTGAAGCACAAAAATCTGTTTCGGGACAGCAACTTTCCCAATCATTACTTCTCTCTCATTAGAGGTTACTCTTGGCCCAAAAAAGCAAATAAAAATGATAAGGAGCGGTTATTACTATAGTAATAACTTCCAAGACTCATCTAAAACTTTTGGGTTATAACCGAATAAGTACTTTTCTTTAACGCCTTTAAGTTAGGCATAAGAAGTAAGAAAAAGAATCAAGTGTTCTCAAATGAAGAAGCATTAAGAGCAAATTTTGTTTTCATAGGAGAGGCAAAAGAAATCTTCTTTCTCTTCTTAGGGAAGTGTTCTATACCTTTCTTGAGTGGGAGTTGATATTTAATGGTGCCTTCTTTCATATCAATAATGGCACCAATAGTTCTAAGAAAAGGTCTTTCCAAAGTAATAGGACAAGAAGCATTGCATTCAACATCCAAAACATAGAAATCAACGGGGACATAGGCATTGTTAACCATAATAAGAACATCATTAATACTCCCCGTGAGTTTCTTTTTAGCATTATCATCAAGTGGGACATCAAATAACAATCTTCAAGTGGTGGCAAATCAAGCATATCATAAATCTTTCTAGGCATAATGGAAACACTACTATCAAGATCACATAAAGCTTTAAAATCAAAATCATTCACTTTCATATTGATGATGGGTTCCCAACCATCTTCTTGTTTTATAGGAATAGAAGCTTTATGTTTCATCTTTTCTTCTTTAATCTTTATGAGAGCATCATTAATGTGTTTTGTAAAGGCCATGTTCATAGCACTAGCATTAGGACTGTTAGCAAGCTTTTGTAGGAACTGAATAACTTCAGTTGCAACCATCAAGATCAAAATCATAATTATCATCTAAGGTAGTATATATATTACTAGCATCAACACTAGTGGTAGTGATAGTAGAAACACTAATGTTTCTAGCAATTTCATCTTCTCTTTCCCACTTAGCATGCAATTCAGCTAATAGTCTAACATTTTCATCAATTCTTACTTGTATGGCATTAGTAGCTCCAAAGGGATTATCATTAGTTTCAGGTTTAGCCACCATTTTATTCAAAGAAGATTGAGCTTCAGCCAGTGATGTTATATTTCTTTCAGCATTAGAGAGTTTTTCCTCAATAGTTTTATTGAAAGCAGTTTGTTTACTAATAAAGTCCTTAAGCATAATTTCAAGTTCAGAGGGTGCACTCCTATTATTGTTGTAGGAATTTCCATAAGCATTACCATTGTTGGGACGATATGTCTTATAATTGTTGTTACCAAAATTGTTCCTGTAGGCATTGTTGCTAAAATTGTTATTTCTTATAAAGTTCACATCAACTTGCTCTTCTTGAGCAACCAAAGAGGCCAAGGGAACATTATTTGGATCAATATGGGCTTTCCCATTGACCAGCATAGACATAATAACATCAATCTTATCACTCAAGGAGGAGGTTTCCTCAACAGAATTTACCTTCTTACCTTGTGGAGCTCTTTCAGTATGCCATTCGGAGTAGTTAACCATCATATTATCCAGAAGCTTTGTTGCAGCACCCAAAGTAATGGTCATAAAGGTACCTCCAGCAGCAGAATCTAGTAGATTTCCTGAAGAATAGTTCAATCCTGCATAAAAGGTTTGGATAATCATCCAAGCAGTCAGTCCATGAGTGGGACAATTCTTTACCAAAGATTTCATTCTTTCCCAAGCTTGAGCAACATGTTCATTATCAGATTGTTTAAATTTCATTATTTCACTTCTCATAGATATAATCTTAGCAGGAGGATAGTATTTTCCAATGAAAGCATCTTTGCATTTGGTCCAAGAATCAATACTATTCCTAGTTAAGGAATTCAACCATTCTTTAGCTTTTCCTCTCAAAGAGAAAGGAAACAATTTGAGCTTAATAATATCTCCATCTATATCCTTATGCTTTTGCATCTCACAAAGTTCAACAAAGTTATTTAGATGGGCAGCAACATCTTCATTACCAATACCAGAAAATTGTTCTCTCATAACAAGATTGAGTTAAGCAGGTTTTATTTCAAAGAAAGTAGCTTCAGGAATAGGTGGAGCAATAGGTGTGCTCATAAAATCATTGTTGTTGGTGCTAGTGAAGTCACACAACTTAGTGTTTTCAAGAGTTGTCATTTTTTTGTTTTTAATAAAGAAAGCAAACTTGTAAATCTATTTTTTGTGTGTTTTTGATAAAGAAACAAGCAAAAAAAACAAAAGTAAACTAAGCAAAACAAAAATAACAAAGTAAAGAGATTGGTTATGAGGTCCTTGACTCCCCGACAACAGCGCCAAAAAAAAAGCTTGATGGCCCAAAATATATCGAGCTCATGGGGGAACCCCAAGAGGAAGGTATGATGAGCACAGCAGCAAGTTCTCCCTTAGTATGAAACCAAGGTTTAATCGAACCAGTAGGAGCAAGGAAACACCCCAAAGGTGTTGCTAGCTGAACTTTGGTAGGGCGCACTACCGGTGCCAGCAGCAACATGGAGACCTGCACAACACAACCACACAACTCCGTCCCCAACTTGCGATGAGGTTGTCAATCTCACCGGTTTTGCTGAAAACAAAGGATTAAACATATCGAGTGGAAGAAAGTAATAGTTTGCAGAAAGTGAACACAAAGCGGTAAACAGTTGATTGTAGATTCATAGTAAAAGAAAGGTCCGGGGTCCATAGTTCACTAGAGGTGGCTCTCCTTAAGATAGATAACATGCTGGGTGAACATATTACAGCGGGGCAATTGACAAACATCGAGAAAGCATACACGCATATAGTACTCATCTTGACTCCTTTGAGATTCGATTGGGCATTACAACATTATACATAGACCGCCATCCAACTGCATCTATGACTAATAATCCACATTCAGGTTATCATCCGAACCCCCTCCAGTATTAAGTTGCAAGCAACGGACAATTGCATTACAAATTGCGTGTAAAGTAAACAATACGATTGTTCTATGAACAAAGTATTGTTGTTTTCTCCCTAGTAGCAACAGCACATCTAGTACCTTAGAGATTTTTGTCACTTCCCCCAGATTACTAGAGGCATGAACCCACTATCAAGCATAAATACTAACTCTTGGAGTTGCTAGCATCTACTTGGCCAAGATAGCTACTAACAACGGAAAGCATGCAAGATCACAAATAACAAAGACATGATAGAATCAATAATCAATCTGAAATAGCATCTTAATATCCATCGGATTCCCGCAAACACAACATGCAGAATTACAAATAGATGATCTTGATCATGAACGGAGCTCACAAGATCTAAAAATGATAGCACAAAGGAGGAGAACCAGCCATCTAGCTACTACATGGACCCGTAGTTCAGAGATGAACTACTCACACATCACACCGGAGGCTTGCATGATGATGAAGAAGGCCTCCAGGGTGAATTCCCCTCTCTGGCAGGGTGCCGGGAAGAGCTTCAAATCCCTCCCGATCTAGGGATGGAGATGATGGCGGTTACAGACTCTTTCGTGGATTTTTGATCGGGTCCTTAGGGTTTCCATATAAGAGGCAATATGCAGGCAGAAGGAGAGGCCGAGGGGGTGCCTGGGGTGGGCAGACTACCCCATGGCACGGGCCAGGCCTAGCCGTGCAGCCAGGTGGTGTGGATAGGCCCCAGTCCCTCTCCGTCTCGTATTTTGGCTCTAGGTGTCCCTCGGTAAAAAACTGACTTTGGCTTTTGTCCCATCCAATTCCGAGAATATTCATTTTCTGACTTTCCTGGAACCAAAAACAGCAGAAAACATGCAGCTGGCACTGTGGCTCTTGTTAATAGGTTAGTCCAAGAAATCATATGAAAAGTACTCCAAAGTGTGGACAAAACATAAGAAAGTAGATAAAACCAAGCATGGAACATAAAAAATTATGGATACGTTTGCAACGTATCAAAGGTCAAGGCCAGATATCTACATCATACTTTATGCTGATGATCCACATATCCAAGAATTTGCATGGCAACAGATTCGGCCATATTTTGAAAACAATCAAAGAGGAAGTAGTATGAAGAGTATTGCTCGATCAGATGCTCTCTCAAGAAGGAGCCAAACTTGATTGTTTTGTTTGCTCAATTTTAGGGTCCTTTGTACTAAATGTATGGACCTCAATGTAATTTTCCCTTTTTAGGTCCTTGATGTAGAAAGTACTCCCACCAACCGTGTAAAATGCTAAGATAAATGTAAGTGGTGAAATTTAAATGAATTTAAGCATAGTTTTTAATGAGTATGAACAATTCTTGGATTTCAAGCCGAACGACCATAAGGTCAAGGCCATATCTCTACATCATACTTTATGCTTATGATCCCATATCCAAGAATTTGCATGGAGACAGATGCGTCCATATTTTGAAAACAATCGAAGAGGAAGTAGTATGAAACGTATGGCTCGATCAGCTGCTCTCTCGAGAAGGAGCCGAACCCGACTATTCTCTTTGCTAAATTTTAGGATGCTTTGTTATAAATGTATGGACCTCAATGTCATTTCCTTTTTAGGTCCTTGATGTAAAATGTACTCCCACCGCCCTTGTAAAATTCTAACCTAACAGTAAGTGGTGAAATTGAAACAAATTTAAGCATAGTTGTCAATGAGTACGAAAAATTCTTGAATTTCAAGACGAACGACCAGGGTCAAGGCCATATCTACATCATACTTTATGCTTATGATCCCCATATCAAAGAATTTGCATGCCGAAAAAATTGGCCATATTTTGAAAACAATCAAAGATATTAAAAACAAAAAATAATCAATTTCAATTTTTCAAGTGATAGGAATTTATTTTCTGAAAAACAAGTAAGAAAATTTTATTTCCTTTTTTGTTAAAAAAATAAAGAGGGAGAAGAGACTACTTTCCTGGTTTCAAAATTTTCACTTCCTTCACAAACATCCGAGGGGAAGGATATTCAGTAGATCGCCATTCACAGTACTACTAGTACAAGTATGAGTAATACTTAAGTGCTGGACAAGGGATTGGTTGATCTAGCTAGCAAAAAACCAAAAACGTCCCATCGTATTGGATGCCCACCATTATGATCTAGCCAGGCTTCCTCCACCGCACTACTCCACCTCCATACCCTAGGAAGAGGAAGGACTAAGCACACCCACATCAAGCTGGTTCGAAAGTGAGGAGCGCTCCTGTTTTTTCCTGTGAAGCAAGTAGTACTCCTTCCTTCCCAAATTAGGACGCGTATTACTTCTAGTCAAAGTCAAATTTAATAAACTTTGACTAAGTGTACGACATCAACTGAATGTTATTAGAATCATCATGAACTATATTTTCATATTATATGCATTTGTCATTAGAAGAGTCAGTATGTTTTGGCTATATTTTGAAAACAATCGAAGATGAAGTAGTATGGCTCAATCAGCTACTCTCTAGAGTAGGAGCCGAACCCTATTTTCCATGCTTAATTTTAGGATTCTTTGTGCTAAATGTATGGACCTCGATGTAATTTCCCCCCTTTTAGGTCTAAAAGTGTAAGTGGTGAAATTTAGACGATTTTAAGCTTACTTGTCAACGAGTATGAACATTCTTGAATTTCAAGCCGAATGACCAAGGTCAAGGCCATATCAACATCATACTTTATGCTGATGATCCCATGTCAGAAAATGTGCATGACAATAGATTTGGCCATGTTTTGAAAACAATCAAATAGGAAGCAGTATTAAGAGTTTGGCTGACATCAGCTGATCTCTCGAGAAGGACCTGAACTAGAAGTTTTTCCTTTTAGGGTTGTTTATGCTAAATGTATGGACCTCGATGTAATTTTTTCTTTTTTGAGGTCCCTGATGTAAAAGGTAGTTCAATCGACCGTTTAAACTTCTAACCTAAAAGTAAGTGGTGAAGTTTAAACAAATTTAAGCTTAGTTGTCAACGAGTATGAATGATTCTTGCATTTAAGACGAACGACCAAGGTCAAGGCCATATCTACATCATACATTATGCTGATGAAACCATATCCAAGAATTTGCATGCCGGCAAATTTGTACATATTTTGGAAACAATCAAAGATGAAGTAGTATGAAGAGTATGGCTCGATCAGCTACTCTCTAGAGAAGGAGCCGAACCCGACTGTTTTCCTTGCTTAATTTTAGGGTCCTTTGTGCTATATATATGGACCTCGATGTAATTTCCCCTTTTAGGTCTAAAAGTGTAAGTGGTGAAATTTAGACGATTTTAAGCTTACTTGTCAACGAGTATGAACATTCTTGGATTTCAAGCCGAACGACCAAGGTCAAGGCCATATCAACATCATACTTTATGCTGATGATCCCATGTCAGAGAATTGCATGGCAACAAATTTGTCCAAGTTTTGAAAACAATCGAAGAGGAAGTGGTATTAAGAGTTTGGCTCAGATCAGCTAATCTCTCGAGAAGGGGCTGAACCAGATTTTTTCCTTTTAGTGTCCTTTATGCTAAATGATGGACCTTGATGTAATTTTTGCTTTTTTGAGGTTCTTGTTGTAAAATGTACACCGATCGACCGTGTAAAGTTCTAACCTAAAAGTAAGTGGTGAAATCTAAAAAAATTTAAGCTTAGTTATCAACAAGTATGTGCCATTCTTGTATTTCAAGCCGAACCACCAAGGTCAAGGCCATATCTACATCATACTTTATGCTGATGATCTCATATCCAAGAATTTGCATGCCGAGAAATTTGGCCATATTTTGAATATAATCAAAGATGAAGTAGTATGAAGAGTATGGCTCGATCATCTACTCTCTAGAGAAAGAGCCAAACCCTACTATTTTTCTTGCTTAATTTTAGGGTCCTTTGTGTTAAATGTATGGACCTCGATGTAATTTCCCCCCTTTTTACATCAAAAAGTGTAAGTGGTGAAATTTAGAAGATTTTAAGCTTACTTGTCAACGAGTATGAACATTCTTGAATTTCAAGCCGAACGACCAATGTCAAGGCCATATCAACATCATACTTTATATGCTGATGATCCCATGTCAGAGAATTTGCATGGCAATAGATCTGGCAATGTTTTGAAAGGAATCAAAGAGGAAGTAGTATCAAGAGTTTGGCTCAGATCAGCTGATCTCTCGAGAAGGAGCCGAACCAGAATTTTTTCCATTTTGGGTCCTTTATGCTAAATGTATGGACCTCGATGTAATTTTTGCTTTTTTGAGGTCTCTGATGTAAAATGTAATTTGATCGACCGTGCAAAGTTCTAACCTAAAAGTAAGTGGTGAAATTTAAACGAATTTAAGCTTAGTTGTCAACGACTATGAACCATTCTTGTATTTCAAGACGAACGACCAAGGTCAAGGCCATATCTACATCATACTTTATGCTGATGATCCCATATTCAAGAATTTGCATGCCGACAAATTTGGCCATATTTTGAAAACAATCGAAGATGAAGTAGTATGAAGAGTCTGGCTCGATCAGCTACTCTCTCGAGAAGGAGCCGAACCCGATTGTTTTTCTTGCTTAATTTTAGGGTCCTTTGTGCTAAATGTATGGACCTTGATGTAATTCCCCCTTTTTAGATCCTTGTTGTAAAATGTACTCCCACCGACCGTGTAAAATTCTAACCTAAAAGTAAGTGATGAAATTTAAATGAATTTCAGCTTATAGTTGTGCACGAGTATGAACATTCTTTGATTTCAAGCCGACCAACCACAAGGTCAAGGCCATATCTCTACATCATACTTTATTCTGATGATTGAGAATCCAAGAATTTGCATGGCCACATATTTGGCCATATTGTGAAAACAATCGATGAGAAAGTAGTATGAAGAGTATGGCTCGATCATCTGCTCTCTCGAGAAGGAGCCGAACCCGACTGTTGTCTTTGCTCAATTTTAGGGTCCTTTATGCTAAATGTATGGACCTTGGTGTAAATTCCACCTTTTTAGGTCCTTGATGTAGAATATACTCCCACCGACCGTGCAAAATGCTAACCTTAAAGTAAGTGGTGAAATTTCAACCAATTTAAGCATAGTTGTCAACGAGTATGAAAAATTCTTGGATTTCAAGGCGACCAACCACAAGGTCAAGGCCATATCTCTACATCATACTTTATGCTCATGATCCCATATCCAAGAATTTGCATGGTGATAGATTCGGCCATATTTGAAAACAATCGAAGAAGAAGTAGAATGAAGAGTATGGCTCGATTAGCTTCTCTCTCAAGAAGGAGCCGAACCCGAGTGTTTTCTTTGCTCAATTTTAGGGTCCTTTGTGCTAAATGTATGGACCACGATGTAATTTTCCCTTTTTAGGTACTTGATGTAGAATGTACTCCCATCGACCGTTTAGAATGCTAACCTAAAAGTAAGTGGTGAAATTTCAACGAATTTAAGCATAGTTGTCAACGAGTATGAAAAAATCTTGGGTTTCAACCCAAACGACCACAAGGTTAAGGCCATATCTCTACATCATACTTTATGTTGATGACCCCATATTCAAGAATTTGCATGGCGATAGATTTGGCTATATTTTGAAAATAATCGAAGAGGAAGTAGTATGAAGTGTATGGCTCGATCAGCTGCTCTCTCGAGAAGGAGCCGAACCCGACAGTTTTCTTTGTTCAATTTTAGGGTCCTTTGTGCTGAATGTATGAACCTCGATGTAATTTTCCCTTTTTTAGGTCCTTTATGTAGAATGTACTTTATGCTTATGATCCCATATCCAAGAATTTGCATGTCGACAAATTTGGCCATCTTTTGAAAATAATCAAAGATATTAAAAAAAATAATCAATTTCAATTTTCCAAGTGACAGGAATTTATTTTCTGAAAAGCAAGTAAGAAGAATTTATTTCCTTTTTTCTATTAAAAAATGAAAAGCAAGAAGAGACTATGAGCATAGAGAAGGCAGCGAGAGAGCTGCGAAGAGGAGGATTTGAAGGCGGTGCGATGTCAGCGCAAAGCTAGGATGGGTTTCTGACACGAGGTATAGGGTATGGTGAGTAGAGTAAATTTCAGGACTTTTACAATATATATGCACGCAAAACAAATTGTGTTTTCTCTCTCCTTCACTCCCTCATCACCACCCATACCCTGGCTGACTGATCTCTCCGTCGTCCACAACGTGGTGCTGCGCACGCATGTCGACCGACGACCTGCCTTGTGTCGGCGCCTCCGTGTATGTGTCTGGCGTGTTCGTCAGTTGTGTTGGTGGTAACCATTTTGGTTCTTGGCGGCAAAAAGTATTACTACTACAATAGAGTAGCAATTCAAACTTTCCCGGTTTCCAAATTTTCACTTCCTTCACAAACATCCCGGAGGAAGCACATTCAAAAGATCGCCATTCATAGTACTACTAGTACAAGTACGAGTACTACTTAACTGCTAGACAAGGGATTGGTTGATCTGGCCAACAAAAAAACAAAAATGTCCCGTCACATTGGATGCTCACCATTATGATCTGGCCAGCCCTAGGAAGAGGAAGCACCAAGCACACCCGCAACAAGCTGGTTCGAAAGTGAGAAGCGCTCCCTTTTTTCCGTGAAGCAAGTAGTACTCCCTCCTTCCTAAATTAGGACGCGTATTACTTCTAGTCAGAGTCAAGTTTAATAAACTTTGACTAAGTATACGATATCAACTCAATGTTATTAGAATCATCATGAACTATATTTTCATCTTATATGCATTTGTCATTAGAAAAGTCAGTATGTTTTTACAAATAGTTGGTCGAACTTTATAAAGATAGACTTTTAACAAACCTAATATGCGTTCTAATTTGGGAAAGAGGAAGTAGTATGAAGAGTATGGCTCGATCAGCTGCTCTCTCTCGAGGAGCCGTACCTGACTGTTTTCCTTGCTTGGTTTTAGGGTCCTTTGTGCTAAATGTATGGATCTCGACGTAATTTTTCCTTTTTTAGGTCCTTGATGTAAAATATAGTCCCACCATCCGTATAAAATTCTAACCCAAAAGTGTGAGTGGTGAAATTTAAATAAATTTAAGCTTACTTGTCAACGAGTATGAACATTCTTGGATTTCAAGCCGAACGACCAAGGTCAAGGCCATATCAACATCATACTTTATGTTGATGAACCCATATGAGATAATTTGCATGGCAACATATTTGGACATATTTTGAAAACAATTGAAGAGGAAGCAGTATGAAGAGTTTGGTTCAGATCAGTTGATCTCTCGAGAAGGAGACGAACCAGAAAGGTTTCCTTTTAGGGTCCTTTGGGCTAAATGTATGGAGCTCGATGTAAATTTTATTTTTTCAGGTCCTTGATGTAAAATATGCTCTCACCAACCATGTAAAATGCTAACCTAAAAGTAAGTGGTGAAATTTAAACTAATTTAAGCTTAGCTGTCACCGAGTATGAATTTTATTGGATTTCAAGCCGAACGACCACAAGGTCAAGGCCATATCTTCACATCATACTTTATGCTAATGATCCCATATCAAAGAATTTGCATGGCGATAGATTTGTCCATGTTTTGAAAACAATCAAAGAGAAGTATTATGAAGAGTATGACTCGATCAACTTCTCTCTCGAGAAGGAGCCGTATTCGACTATTTTCTTTGCTCAATTTTAGGGTCCTTTATGCTAAATGTATGGACCTCGATGTAATTTTCCCTTTTTAGGTCCTTGGTGTAAAATGTACTCCCACCATCTGTTTAAAATTCTAACCAAAAAGTATAAGTGATGAAATTTAAACGAATTTAAACTTACTTGTCAATGAGTATGGACATTCTTGGATTCCAAGCCAAACGACCAAGCAAGGCCATATCAACATCATACTTTATGATGATGACCCCATATCAGAGAATTTGCATGACAACATATTTGGCCATATTTTGAAAACAATCGAAGAGGAAGTAGTATGAAGAGTTTTGCTGAGATTAGCTGATCTCTCGAGAAGAAGACGAACCAGAAAGTTTTTCTTTTAGCGTCTTTTGTGCTAAATGTATGGATCTAGATGTAATTAGGTCCTTGATGTAAAATATGCTCTCACCGACCATGTAAAACTAGTTTTGACTAAAAAAGCACGCACGTCCGGGAGAGCGCTTCGCTCTGTCGTTGATGCATGCACGTGGCATGCACAGACTGTCTCTCGCGGTTTCCGCCTCCTTTTCATGTGCGACACGTGTAGCCTGTGGAAGAGCCTCGGTTAACTTTCCCTTTTTCTTTTATGGATTCAAAGTGAAAAAAAAAAATCTTTTGAATCGAGAATCCAAATCGCGATCCGTTTTCACGGTTGTGCTAGTCGCTTCGAGATCTACAAAACAAGATCTCATGTTGATAGGTTTTAATGATATTTTTTCGTGCACTGCTTTTATTGCTTACGTTACACTGCCTTTGGTTCTGTAGTGCACGGATGTTGCACTGACATCGCTCTACCCATGCACTGCCTTGTGTTATGTGTTGCCCTGCCTTCGCTGGCCGTGCACTGCCTTGTTGTACGCATTACACTGCCTTCGGTTGCAGTGCACACGGCATAGTGTCCTAGCAGTGCACCGTCTTGTTGTACACTGTTGCACGGTCTTCGGTTGCAGTGCACGGCCAAGTGTCCTTACGGTGCACTTTCTTGTTGTAATGTGTTGTACTGCCTTGCGTCGCGGTGCGCAACACGGTGTCATGCACCTATGCATTGTTATTTTTCTCTTTTTCAATGCACTGCATTGTTGTACGTTCTTGCACTGTATTCGGTTGCAGCACATGATGCGGTGTCCTAGCAGTGTACTGCCCATGCACTGCTTTGTTGTATTGTATTGTACTGCCTTTGGTCGCAGTACACGACGCGTGTCATGACAGTGCATTACGCGTGGACTGCATTTTTCTCTTTTTCAGTGCACTGCTCGTATACTGCCTTTTCTTTTCTCTATGCACCGTCTTTCTGTTTAGTTTTTGCATTAATTTCGGTCGCAATGTACTACCTATATGCTACCCTTGTGTTTTATCTTGCACTGGTTGGGATCGGGAATTTTCTATAGCAGATAAAAATCACGAAAACTAAAAAACGGAAAAGTCAAGTTGTTGAACAACAAAAATATGCACGCACGCAGCAGCTCACGGGGCCAGCAGCATGCATGACAGCAAATCATGCGGGAACCAGAGACCACGTGCCAGAATGCGGCCACGTCGCGGGCAACCAGAGACCTGCTTACGGTAACATAACTTGTGCGTGCTATGGAGCGCATGCTTTTTCTAGTCGCACTCTGTAAAATGCTAACATAAAAGTAAGTGGTAAAATTTAAACGAATTTAAGCTTAGTTGTCAACGAGTATGAACTTTCTTGCATTTGAAGCCAAACGACCATAAGGTCAAGGCCATATCTCTACATCATACTTTGTGCTGATGATCCCATGTCCAAGATTTTTTATGGTGATAGATTTGGCCATATTTTGAAAACGATCGAAGAGGAAGTAGTATGGAACGTATGGCCCGATCACCTGCTCTATCGAGACAGAGCCGAACCTGAATATTTTCTTTGCTCAATTTTAGAATCCTTTGTGCTAAATATATGGATCTCGATGTAATTTCCCCTTTTTTAGGTCCTTAATGTAAAATATACTTCCACCGACCGTGTATAATGCTAACCAAAAAGCGTAAGTGGTGAAATTTAAATGAATTTAACCTTAGTTGTCAACGAGTATGGGCATTCTTGGATTTTAAGCAGAACGACCAGAAGGTGTCAACACCCGGATTTTTAATCCCAGATGCCCGTTATGCCATACCTCGCAATCTCAGGATTATCATTTTTGCGAGACATAACGGATTGGATATCACAGTACATCATCCATTACAAACCATACATAAGATCTTACACAAATAAGGATCTCATGATCCAGTCTGAATACAACAAGCAACGGAAATAAAAGATAAGCGTAGCGGTGGGGTCCATCTTCAGGGGCACAGGAAATGCTGACGAAGGCAGATAGTCCTAGTTATCATAGCCGTCCTGTTGGCCATCATCTTGATAGCCCCCTTCATAGTCTGGCCATGAGAATAGCCAGGGACAAAAGCCATGAGTACTCTTTAAGTACTCGCAAACTACCACTAACAAGTAGTATAGTGCTAAGTTAAAGTGCTAAATCTAAGTTTAACTATAAAGTTAAGTTGAAACCTAAGCTGAGTTCTAAAGCAAAGAAAGATAAAATAAAGTTATACAATCACTTAAGTTGGGAAGCTAATATCATAAACACAACCCTGTTGTGGTCAAGTCAAGATTCATCATTCATTTCAAGTTATTTGGAAAACATCTGACAACGAAACAGTATGGCCATTCCAACTGTCCTTAACCGCGGACGTGGCTATTCGAATAGTTTGACACTCTGTAGAGGTGGTACACTTTCACCACAAGATTCGATACATATGTCAGGGATAACCCCGAATCATCATACTTAGTATGCAGATAATCAAACATAACCTTTCCTTTACACACCCTAGTATAAGCACCTCTCCTATGAGCATGGCCTCCCAACCATGACCATCAGTCATCTTGGGCACTGCATAGGTGGACATCATGAGAGGTAGCCTCAGCTCAAACCTCTCCCACGAGGGAACTAATACTAATGCATATAAATTTTCGGCTAAGCCTTACCCAATTCAGGTAGTGTGGTTGTACGGTAAATTTGGAATGGTATCGCATCTGAATCCAACAATCAGTTTTATAAAAGGGTTAAGGATCATGCCTCAATATTTTCATCATCATAAACCATTTGTGTTTCTCAACACATGTAAAAACATCTCAATAGAATGACTCATCATTCCAAGGTTTTCACAATTCATTTTCACCAATTGTTCCCATCTAAAGTGACTCAAGTTTTGATCTACTCTAAACTACTAATTTAAGAGTGTTCACTAAGGTGGAAAGATGATGGGTTCAATCTCATGCCATAGAATGACATCTAAAGCTTAGCTAAATAGGTCAAGTTTTATACTTTTTATGCTACCTTCAAAACAAGTAAGGGACTTTGTGTAAACTAAAGGAATTAAAGCTGGTAAGGTGATACTTGGGGTAGTACTAATCAAGGTGGTGTGACCAAAGCATGCCTAAAGCATCTTTGCTCATTCATCTCCCTTAATTCTAGCTTGCTAACAATAGCTTGCATTATTAATGGTGGCTTGCAAGTACAACTTGCAAGGGTTAACTTGGATAGTGCTAGCTTGCCTTGGTTGGTGCAATGGTTGAAGTTTTCTTCTTCTTCTTGGTAGCACTCCTCCTCGTAAGCTTGATCGGTACTATCTTCTATAAATACATATGGAGTACACAATCACCAAAAAATACTTAACTAATCTAATTAGCATTCTAAGACACACATTTGATGATCTATTATCATCACAAGCATCACAAGTTTAATTCACTAGTTTCTTCCTTTATTTTAGAAAAGTAATTTCTACTCATTGAAAAATTAACTAAGATTTAATATTCACTACTTAAAATATGGATCATGTGGACACATGTCATCACCACATATTCTAACATGTGGGAATGAGATTTAAAGGTTCGATCATAATTACTTTGGTTTAAGTTCATTATTTAATGATTTAAAGTGACTAGAAATGCCTATATAGCATTATTTTAGTACTAGTCCAAAGTCACTGCATGTAAACCTTAATATTATTACATATTTAGATAGATATGATGAAACGTGATTTTTGAGAGTTGGAAACAACTCAAAACCTATCTTAGTTGATTTTATAAAAATGTTGCCATATGCAAAAGCTTCTGTTTTGTTATTTTTACTAGGCAATATCTATAACTCTAATTGAATTAAATCCAACGGGCTTGGATAGATCATTTCAATACCTTTCAGGAAAATTTGGTTTCATGCAATTTGGATTTGTCAAACTCCCATAATTGATTTTTGAACTAATGGATAGAAACTAGATTAACTCTAAATAGAAAAAAACTAAATTTGAAATCCTAACTCGCGCGGGAACTAACTGGGCCGACCCAGCTACGCACAGTGCACGCAACGGGCTGCCTGACATGCGGGCTCCACCAGTCAGCGGCACAAAAACACCGAAACAATATCTAGCATTCTAGGCCGCACGATTAAAAGGGGATCTAACGGTGGAGAGTCATCGTCGACGACGGATTACTCTGGCGAGAGTCTGACCTAGACGCGGCGGTGGGGATCGATTGGGGGCGTACCAGGGCTCCAGCAAGGTCGGCGAGGTGGGCAAACGGGCTGGTAGATGACGGTGAGGCGAGGCGCGGTTGTAGCGGAGCTTGGGGTGCCCTAAATTGCAGGCGCCCTTCTCCTCCTGCTGCGGCGGCTTCGGCTCCAATTCCAGCAAGGCAGAGCTTGAGCAGCGTCGGCTAGAGGTGGGTGAGGTTCAGTGAGAGGTGGGGAGTGTGGAGAAATGGTGCTGGGGTGGCCGCTTTATATAGGGTCGACTGAGCGGCAGAGAAGCGTGGGCGGTGCTCGCCGGTGATGACGGCACAGCGAGCTAGAGGCGTGGGAGGTGCGCTAGGACGGTGGGCGGTGCCCTGGCGAGTGTCACGGTGGTGCTGGTGCAGTGGTTTGCGGTCGGGGACAGTGAAGAGCACGGCGCACACTAAGTCTCTACTGACGGCGAGTTTCACGACGACTGGCGACTACGGGGTACAGTCGGGGGATTAGGCATGTCTGTTAGCTTGCTAGGCCAGCGGGGATCGTGTAGACGAGCGGCTGGAGCTAGGAGAGGTCTGGCTATGCGGGGACAGGGCGCGCTCTGCGGGCGGCGTCCGCATGGTCGACAGGCTCTGGGCGCGGCGGTTCCTGGCCGTTCTGGTCGCTGTCCTTGGGCTGGGGCTGGTTGGACGGTGGAGGTGGACCACGGGCGATGTGCTGGACATGGTGTGCGAGGCTGGCGGCTGCTGTGGCGCGTTGTCATTGGTGAGGGTGCTCAAGGTGCTCGGCCTTAATGGCCATGACCATTTGGTCGTGTGCACAGGGCTTGGCCGGGCTAGCAAAGGGTAGGGGGTGCACTGGGGGGACAAGGGGACCGATTTAGGCCCAAATGGTGACCAAGATCACTGCACACTATAGTGTTTTGAATTTGGCCAGATTTGCGCCTGCCACCTATTTGATGAAATGGCCGCAAGAGACCAAAGTTTGAAGTTTGGTTTCAATTTTTTTGGGTGTTCTCCACTGGTACTAGGTAGTCTCTGGTTGCAAGGGGTTTGAAAGTGGAGCTCAATTTGATGGTTTTTGAAATAGGGGTGATCTAGGCATATGTATTGAATTCAATTTTCACATGCCATTTAAAATAAGTATTTGAATGTTTTTAGCAGATCAAAAGGTGGGCCTTGGTACCTCATTATGTGTACTAGCAAGGGGTGTAAAGACCTGGAATTATTTCTGTTGAGAAGTGAGTGCTAGGAACACTCAAAGTAGTGTAGTGGATTAAAATGGCCAAAATGACCATTCCTCTTTAATTTTTTTATTTGATTTTCTTTGGGAAATGTTTGGGAATGATGTATATGATGTTTAAATCACCCAAGAAACATTTTACAACCAAAGAATCATAGAACCATGGCAATTCAAATCAATTCCTAATTTAAATGCTCATACACATGAATGCTTTCATTTTTAATTTGGGAAAGTTTTTGTTAACCCTAATTTTTGATGATTTGGATCTTGATAAGCTTGGATTAAAGTTTTGGGATGTTACAAACCTTCCCCCTTAAACAAAATCTCGTCCCGAGATTTACAAAGAAACTAGGAACTAAAGAGATCTGGGAACTCTGTCCTCATGTAATCTTCGCGCTCCCAAGTGGCTTCCTCTTCGGTATGGTTGCTCCACTGAATCTTGAGAAATTTGATACTCCTGGTCCTGGTGGTTCTGTAGGCTTCTTCTAAGATACGGATGGGCACTTCCCGATAGGTCAGGTCATTGTTGATTTCCACGGCTCTGTGATCGATGTTCTTGAAAACTTCAGTCTTCTCGGGCACCTCCAAGCATTTGCGAAGTAACGAGATATGGAACAGATTGTGGATGGCTAACATCTCAGGAAGTTCCAGCTAATGCGATACTTCTCCTCGACGGTTCAGAATCTTGAAAGGTCCGATATATCTGGGGGATAACTTTCCCTTCAGACTAAAGCGTTGAGTTCCCTTCAATGGTGAAACCTTAAGATATACAAAATCTCCGACATTGAAAGTCAGGTCTCTCTTTCTCTTGTCAGCATAACTCTTCTGTCTGGATTGAGCGGTCTTGAGGTGCTCACGGACTTTGTGAACCTTCTCTTCGGCTTCTCGGAGAATGTCGGGTCCAAAAATCTGACTCTCTCCTACTTGCGACCAATTCAAAGGGGTACGATACTTTCTTCCGTATAGGAATTCAAATGGTGCCATCTGCAAACTAGCTTGATAACTGTTGTTATATGAGAATTCTGCGAAAGGCAGGGAGTCTTCCCATTTTGATATGTATTCCAACACACAAGCTCTAGGCATATCCTCTAGGATCTGGTTGACTCTCTCAGTCTGTCCATCAGTTTGCGGGTGATAAGCGGTACTGAAGTTCAACTTGGTTCCTAATCCTCCCTGAACTTTCTGCCAAAATCTCGAGGTAAACTAGGTTCCTCGATCTGATACGATGGTCTTGGGGGTCCCATGCAGACTAACAATCCTAGCAATGTACATCTCTGCTAGCTTTGCACTCTGGTAGGTGGTCTTGACAGGTATGAAGTGGGCTACCTTGGACAGTCTATCAACTATGACCCAGATTGAGTCATTTCCCCTACTGGAAGTAGGCAAACTGGTGATAAAGTCCATTCCGACGGAATCCCATTTCCATTCCGGAATCTGCAAGGGTTGCAATAGTCCTATAGGTCTCTGATGTTCTGCGTTGACTCTTTGACAGATGTCACATTTGGCGATGTAGCTTATGATTTCTCTCTTCATCTTGTGCCACCAAAATTGCTCTTTCAAATCTTGATACATCTTTGTTCCTCCGGGGTGGATAGAATAAAGAGTATCATGAGCTTCCTTCATGATAATTTCCTTTAGCTCCGAATCTGCTGGCACATAGATACGTCCTTTGTACCACAGTACTCCTTCTTCGTCTTAAGTGAATCCAGGTACCTTTCCTGTACCAATACGACGTTTGATTCCGTCGATACTTTCATTCCCCTTCTGGGCTTCCTTCATTTGGCTAATCAAAGTGGGTTGAAGTTCAATGCTAGCTAAGAATCCTTTGCTAACTAATTCAGTCCTGAACTGCTCCAGTTCTTCATACAAACTTGGTTGCTTCTCCTTGATCATGGTGTTTAGCCTACACGACAATCTGCTAAGAGCATCCGCTACCACATTGGCTTTGCCGGGGTGATAGTGAATGTCAAGGTCATAATCCTTGATTAACTCTATCCATCTCCTTTGCCTCATATTCAGTTCTTTCTAAGTGAAGATATATTTCAAGCTCTTATGATCTAAGTAAATCTCACAGCGATTACCCATCAGATAATGACACCATGTCTTCAATGCTAGAACCACAGCTGCTAGCTCAAGATCATGGGTCGGATAGTTCTGCTCATGCTACTTCAGTTGTCGAGACAGATACGCGATGACTTTGCCTTCTTGCATCAATACACATCCTAGATCAATCTTGGATGCCTCACAATATACATCAAACGGTTTCTTGATGTCTGGCATGATCAAAATTGGCTGATATCAATCTCCTCTTCAGGTCCTGAAAACTGGCTTCACATTTGTCTGTCCATTCAAACTTCTTGTCCTTCTTCAATAATTGGGTCATGGATCGGGCGATGCTCGAGAATCCTTCTACGAACTTGCAGTAGTATCCCGCTAATCCGAGAAATGCGCGGACTTGGGTTTGAGTTGTTGGGGCTTCCCATTCTTCGACATCTTTGATCTTGGCGGGATCAACAGAGACTCCTCCGGCAGACACAATATGTCCTAGGAATCCTACTTCTCTCAGCCAAAACTCACACTTGCTGAACTTGGAGTATAACTGATGCTCTCTCAGGGTTTCTAGGATGATTCTCAGATGTTGCTCATGCTCTTCTTCTAACTTGGAGTAGATAAGGATGTCGTCGATAAACACAACTACAAACTTATCTAGGAAATTCATAAAGATCTTATTCATGAGATTCATGAAATAAGCAGGGGCATTGGTTAATCCAAAAGACATAACCATATACTCTTGTAAACCATAGCGAGTAGTAAAGGCGGACTTCGGAATATCCGTTGTACGAATCTTAAGTTGGTGATAACTAGTCCTAAGATCAATCTTTGAGAATACCTGGGCTCCAGTCAACTGATCAAATAGATCTTCTATCTTTGGCAAAGGGTACTTGTTTTTGATGGTAACGTTATTCAACTTTCTGTAATCTGTACACAGACGATTGCCTCCATCTTTCTTGTCGACGAATAACACTGGTGATCTCCATGGCGATGCGCTTGGTTGAATCAAGCTTGTTGCTAACATGGCATCTAACTGCTTCTTCAGTTCCACTAACTCTGAGGGGTTCATACTATAGGGTCTCTGGGCTATGGGTTCGGTTCCTGGGATTAGTTCGATGATGAACTCAATATCCCTATCTGGGGGCATACCTTGCAATTCATCTGGGAATACGTCAGGGTATTCACAGACTTCTCTGACTTGGTCTATGGTGGGTAGGGCTAGACTCTTGTTGCACTTGAATTGACAGGGTAAGGTTTCAGAGATATGCTCTACTATTACTCCAGAACTACTGGTCATGGTGATGGCTTTCTTAGCACAGTCTATCAGTCCTTTATGCCTTGACATCCAGTCCATACCTAGTACTACTTCCAATCCTTTGGTTCCAAGTACTATTAGGTTGGCATAAAAATCTATCCCATGTATTCTGATAGGCACAGCTTTGCAGATTTTTCTAGCTTTTGTAGTTGAACTGGGGATTTGAACTATCATGACATGCTTCAAGTTGGTTGGGTGAATATTACTAGTGCATGCAAATTCGTCGGTGACAAATGAATGCGATGCTCCCGAATCAAACAAGACTCTTGCTAAAACTGAGTTGACAGAAAACATACCTAGCACTACATCTGGCGCTTCCTGGGCTTCTTCTGCGTTCATGTGGAAGAGACGACCGTTGCGGTTGTGAGGGTTCCCTAGGGCAAACCTTCTTCCTGGTTGAACACGACACTGCTGTTGAGTTGGGGCATTCACAATGGCATTGGCGGCAGTCTTCTTGGGACACTCATTGGAGTAGTGACCCTTCACTCCACACTCGAAACAAGTGATCTGGGACTTGTCCTTGGCTGCGACAGGCACAACATTTCTGCCAGTTCTGGGTGCAGTGTTGTTGTTGTTGCTCTTGGGAGGTGCACGGTTGAAATTGTTGGCATTGTCAGAGTTGTGATGGTTTCCTCCGGACTTCACATTGCCTCCGCTACGGTTGGGGTAGCTTGGGAGAGACATTGGGGGTCGATTGTTCCTTGGTGCATATCCTGGTGAGGGGTTGGGACGGTACTTTTGGTGACTGCTGGATCCTGATTGCTACATCATACGACGTTTGCGATTGTTGTTTGCCTGGTTAATCTTCCCTTCCATCTGAATGGCTGAGTCGACTAGCTCTTCGAGATCCTGAAAACTGATGTTGACGAGGACAATGTGCATCTCATCATGCAGTCTGTTCAAGAATCTCTCCTTCTTCTTGGCCTCCGTGTTGATTTCATCAGGTGCATATCTGGCAAGTGACAGGAATCTGTCACGGTATTCTACCGTAGTCATTCTCCCCTGCTTCAATTCGCGGAATTCATCTCTCATCCTGTTGACGAGACCTTGTGGCACGTGGGTACGGATGAACTTGACTTTGAATGCTTCCCATGTCATCACTTGACCATGGTTCATATTGCGGATGCTATTCCACCAAGCTCTTGCATCTCCCGCCAGATAGTGGGTGGCAAAGAGAACTTTCTCATTTTCATCAACTCCTGCAACTTCGAGGTTGTTTTCCATCGTCTGTAACCAGTCGTCAGCATCTAATGGGTTTTCAGATTGGTTGAAGATTGGGGGATTGGTATTCTGAAATTTTTTGAGTTTGGATCCATGGTGATCCTGATTTTGATGCCCTTGGTTATTGAGAGCCATCTAGGCTATCTGCTGTAGTGTTGCTAAGTTGGCTTGACGTTCTGCCCTGCTTGCTTCATGGTCGGCGATGAGATTCTGCAATATTTGCAGCATTGGGTCTTGCGACGAGCTGCTCCCTCCTTGGTTTCCACGAGTCATCTGAAGAGTGAGATAGATATAGGGGTAAGAGGAAAATTCTAAGGTTCATGGTTTTGGTTTTTCAAAGCTAAAACTTTGAGTTAGACTCAGGTTTTTCAACTAACTCCATTTCATTCATGCAGAAAAACACACGATACAACACACACCATAATAAACAAAGGAAAATAGATGGTTTGAAGAACCATTCTGCAAGCTACGATACAGTGGGACTGATACATCTCATGCTACGACAGTGCTCTAGTGCATCTACTCATCATCGATGAAGTCGGAGTCCTCATCGTCAGTGTAGAAGTCCACGGCATCTTCCTCCAGAAAGTCATCATCGTTGCTGAGGTAAGAATCCATGTCTCCCTGGATGTCTTCACCCTCATCTTCTTCTTCCTTGGCGGCAAGCTGAGCTTCCTGCTCCTTGACGGTCTTCTCGAGGTCGGCCACCTTCTTGTGAAGACGGGCGATGGTGCGATCCTTCTTGGCACACTGGCGGCAAAGAGACTGGCGATCCTGGATGAGCAGTGCGAAAGTCTGGGCCTTCTGGTCGGCAATGGCACGGTTCTGGTTGACTAACTCCCTGGCATTGTCCAGTTCCTGCTGTCTGTCATGCAGCAAGAAGTCAAGATTCTCCACTTGATGCCTCAACTCTAGGTGACTTGGCATCTCCATCGGCATTCCCATGAAGTCACGTCTTGCATAGTGGGCAAAACGGGTTCCTTGGATCTTGTTGACGCTGAGGGCACATAGACGTGCGAGAGCTTCATGCATTGCCCTGGCTAATCCATCTAGCTAGTTGTTCTCTCTCACGGAGAACTGAATTCTCCCAGAAGTTGGTGCTTCAATGCTTCCTCTAAGATCCGCGGTGACTAGCCACTGTAGGTCTCCTCCTGGGGGTCCTGGAAGTTGAGCTCCAAGAAACTCTAGATGTGGGCGTCCCAAGAACTCTGACAGTGAATCCAGATCCCTCTCGAAGATCAGCTGACCTCCGTTTCCCAACTGGTAAAACTTGCTGAACTGAGTCTCCATCTACAAGAATTAAGGATGAGGAAATTAGTGAAGTGATCAAGTGTGTCAAATTTTAAGTAGTAATGTAAGAATGTTGAGGAACATGAATTTTTGAGAAAGAAAGAATTCCCAAGGATAAGAGAGGAGATAGTTTTTCGTAAAAACTCACTTTGGTTTTGAAACTAAGTTTTTATTCGGACGTCTGTTCTAACTAGGGTCTCCTATGGTCAGGATGGCTCTGATACCAACTTGTCAACACCCGGATTTTTAATCCCAGATGCCCGTTATCGCAATCCTAGGATTACCATTTTTGCGAGACATAACGGATTGGATATCACAGTACATCATCCATTACAAACCATACATAAGGTCTTACACAAATAAGGATCTCATGATCCAGTCTGAATACAACAAGCAGCGGAAATAAAAGATAAGCGTAGCGGTGGGGTCCATCTTCAGGGGCACATGCAATGCTGACGAAGGCAGATAGTCCTAGTTATCATAGCCGTCCTGTTGGCCATCATCTTGATAGTCCCCTTCATAGTCTGGCCATGAGAATAGCCAGGGAGAAAAGCCATGAGTACTCTTTAAGTACTCGCAAACTACCACTAACAAGTAGTATAGTGCTAAGTTAAAGTGGTAAATCTAAGTTTAACTATAAAGTTAAGTTGAAACCTAAGCTGAGTTCTAAAGCAAAGAAAGATAAAATAAAGTTCTACAATCACTTAAGTTGGGAAGCTAATATCATAAACATAACCCTGTTGTGATCAAGTCAAGATTCATCATTCATTTCAAGTTATTTGGGAAACATCTGACAACGAAACAGTATGGCCATTCCAACTGTCCTTAACCGTGGACGCGGCTATTCGAATAGTTTGACACTCTGCAGAGGTTGTACACTTTCACCACAAGATTCGATACATCCGTCAGGGATAACCCTGAATCATCATACTTAGTATGCAAATAATCAAACATAACCTTTCCTTTACACACCCTAGTATAAGCACCTCTCATATGAGCATGGCCTCCCAACCATGACCATCAGTCATCTTGGGCACTGCATAGGTGGACAACATTGAGAGGTAGCCTCAGCTCAAACCTCTCCCGCGAGGGAACTAATACTAATGCATATAAATTTCCCGCTAAGCCTTACCCAATTCAGGTAGTGTGGTTGTACGGTAAATTTGGAATGGTATCGCATCTGAATCCAACCATCAGTTTTATAAAAGGGTTAAGGCTCATGCCTCAACATTTTCATCATCATAAACCATTTGTGTTTCTCAACACATGTCAAAACACGTTAATAGAATGACTCATCATTCCAAGGTTTTCACAATTCATTTTCACCAATTGTTCCCATCTAAAGTGACTCAAGTTTTGATCTACTCTAAACTACTAAGTTAAGAGTGTTCACTAAGGTGGAAAGATGATGGGTTCAATCTCATGCCATAGAATGACATCTAAAGCTTAGCTAAATAGGTCAAATTTTATACTTTTTATGCTACCTTCAAAACAAGTAAGGGACTTTGTGTAAACTAAAGGAATTAAAGCTGGTAAGGTGATACTTGGGGTAGTACTAATCAAGGTGGTGTGACCAAATCATGCCTAAAGCATCTTTGCTCATTCATCTCCCTTAATTCTAGCTTGATAACAATAGCTTGCATTATTAATGGTGGCTTGCAAGTACAACTTTCAAGGGTTAACTTGGATAGTGCTAGCTTGCCTTGGTTGGTGCAATGGTTGAAGTTTTCTTCTTCTTCTTCTTCATGGTAGCACTCCTCCTCCTCGTAAGCTTGGTCGGTACTATCTTCTATAAATACATATGGAGTAAACAATCACCAAACAATACTTAACTAATCTAATTAGCATTCTAAGACACACATTTGATGATATATTATCATCACAAGCATCACAAGTTTAATTCACTAGTTTCTTCCTTTATTTTAGAAAAGTAATTTCTACTCATTGAAAAATTAACTAAGATTTAATATTCACCACTTAAAATATGGGATCATGTGGACACATGTCATCACCACATATTCTAACATGCGGGAATGAGACTTAAAGGTTGGATCATAATTACTTTGGTTTAAGTTGATTATTTAATGATTTAAAGTGACTAGAAATGCCTATATAGCATTATTTTGGTACTAGTCCAAAGTCACTGCATGTAAACCTTAATACTATTACATATTTAGATAGATATGATGAAACATGATTTTTGAGAGTTGGAAACAACTCAAAATCTATCTTAGTTGATTTTATTAAAATGTTGCCATATGCAAAACCTTCTGTTTTGTTATTTTTACTAGGCGAGATCTATAACTCTAATTGAATTTAATCCAACGGGCTTGGATAGATCATTTCAATACCTTTCAGGCACAATTGGTTTCATGCAATTTGGATTTGCCAAACTCCCATAATTGATTTTTAAACTAATGGACAAAAACTAGATTAACTCTAAATAGAAAAAAACTAAATTTGAAATCCTAACTCGCGCGGGAACTAACTGGGCCGGCCCATCTACGCACAGTGCACGCAGCGGGCTGCCTGACATGCCGGCTCCACCAGTCAGCGGCACAAAAACACCGAAACGGTATCTAGCATTCTAGGCCGCACGATTAAAAGGGGATCTAACAGTGGAGAGTCATCGTCGACGACGGATTACTCCGGCGAGAGTCTGACCTAGACGCGGCGGTGGGGGTCGATTGGGGGCATACTAGGGCTCCATCAAGGTCGGCGAGGCGGGCAAATGGGCTGGTAGACGATGGCAAGGCGAGGCGCGGTTGCGGCAGAGCTTGGGGTGCTCTAAATCGCAGGTGCCCTTCTCCTCCTGCTGCGGCGGCTTCGGCTCCAATTTTGGCGAGGCAGAGCTCGAGCAGCATCGGCTAGAGGTGGGTGAGGTTCAGTGAGAGGTGGGGAGTGTGGGAGTGTGGAAAAATGGTGCTGGGGTGGCCGCTTTATATAGAGTCGACTGAGCGGCAGAGAAGCGTGGGCGGTGCTCGCTGGTGACGACGGCACAATGAGCTAGAGGCGTGGGCAGTGCGCTAGGACGGTGGGCGGTGCCCTGGCGAGTGTCACAGTGGTGCTGGTGCAGTGGTTTCGGTCGGGGACAGTGAAGAGCGTGGCGCGCGCTAAGTCTCTGCCGACGGCGAGTTTCACGGCGGCCGGCGACTATGGGGTACGGTCGGGGGATTGGGCATGTCTGTTAGCTTGCTAGGCCAGTGGGGATCGTGTAGATGGGCGTCTGGAGCTAGGCGAGGTCTGGCTACGCGGGGACAGGTCGTGCTCTGCGGGCGGCGTCGACATGGTCGACAGGCTCCGGGCGCGGCGGTTCCTGGCCGTTCTGGTCGCTGTCCTTGGGCTGGGGCTGGTTGGACGGTGGAGGTGGACCATGGGCGATGTGCTGGACATGGTGTGCGAGGCTGGCGGCTGCTGTGGCGCGTTGTCATTGGTGAGGGTGCTCAAGGTGCTCGGCCTTAATGGCCATGACCATTTGGTCGTGTGCACAGGGCTTGGCTGGGCTAGCAAAGGGTAGGGGGTGCACTGGGGGGACAAGGGGACCGATTTAGGCCCAAATGGTGACCAAAATCACTGCACACTATAGTGTTTTGAATTTGGCCAGATTTGCGCCTGCCACCTATTTGATGAAATGGCCGCAAGAGACCAAAGTTTGAAGTTTGGTTTCAAATTTTTTGGGTGTTCTCCACTGGTACTAGGTAGTCTCTGGTTGCAAGGGGTTTGAAAGTGGAGCTCAATTTGATGGTTTTTGAAATAGGGGTGATCTAGGCATATGTATTGAATTCAATTTTCACATGCCATTTAAAATAAGTATTTGAATGTTTTTAGCAGATCAAAAGGTGGGCCTTTGTACCTCATTATGTGTACTAGCAAGGGGTGTAAAGACCTGGAATTATTTCTGTTGAGAAGTGAGTGCTAGGAACACTCAAAGTAGTGTAGTGGATTAAAAATGGCCAAAATGACCATTCCTCCTTTTTAATTGTTTTTTATTTGATTTTCTTTGGGAAAAGTTTGGGAATGATGTATATGATGTTTAAATCACCCAAGAAACATTTTAAAACCAAAGAATCATAGAACCATGGCAATTCAAATCAATTCCTAATTTAAATGCTCATACACATGAATGCTTTCATTTTTAATTTGGGAAAGTTTTTGTTAACCCTAATTTTTGATGATTTGGATCTTGATAAGCTTGGATTAAAGTTTTGGGATGTTACAGAAGGTCGAGGCCATATCTCTACATCGTACTTTATGTTTATGATCCCATATCCAAGAATTTGCATGGCGACAGATTTGGCCATATTTTGAAAACAATCGAAGAGGAAGTAGTATGAAACGTATGGCCCGATCACCTGCTGTCTCGAGACAGAGCCAAACCTGAATATTTTCTTTGCTCAATTTTAGGGTCCTTTGTGCTAAATGTATGGACCTTGATGTAATTTCCCCTTTTTAGGTCCTTGATGTAAAATGTACTTCCATCGACCATGTAAAATGCTAACCAAAAAGTGTAAGCGGTGAAATTTAAACGAATTTAATCTTAGTTGTCAACAGGTATGGGCATTCTTGGATTTCAAGCGGAACGACCAGAAGGTCGAGGCCATATCTCTACATCATACTTTATGCTAATGATCCCATATCCAAGAATTTGCATGGCGACAGATTTGGCCATATTATGAAAACAATTTAAGAGGAAGTAGTATGAAACATATGGCTCGATCAGCTGCTCTCTCGAGAAGGAGCCGAACCTGACTGTTTCATTGCTTAATTTTAGGGGGGTTTGTGCTAAATGTATGGACCTCGATGTAATTTTCCTATTTTAGGTCCTTGGTGTAAAATGTACTTCCACCGCCCATGTAAAAGTCTAACCTAAGAGTGTAATGATGGGTTCGTAGCATGGAAAACAAAAAATTTCTACCGCAAGAACAAACAAAACCCAGATCTAATCTAGATAAAAGCCAAGATCTAATCTATTAGACATGTGCAACGAGATAGATCTGTACTAACCCTTGTAGATCCGAAAGCCTTGTGCGAGATCGGATCTCGTGGTTGATGTAGACGATCACTTGCCGATCTCAAGATCGAGTAGACGATCCTTCCGGCGCCGCGTTCCGGCAGCGCTTCCGCAGTCGGTCACACGTGCGGAGTCGAAGCAGACCTTCCTCTCCCTGTTCCAGCGAGCAGCGGAGGTAGTAGATCTCTCCACAGAATCCCAGCAGCACGACGGTGTGGTGGTGGTGGTGGAGTAGAGAATTCTGCAGGGCTTCGCCTAAGCCAGAGCAGATTGAAGGAGGAGGGGAGAGGCGGCTAGGGTTTGGAGTGGGAGGGGGCAAAGGGGGGTGGCGCCTCCACCCCTCTATATATAGAGGGAGGGGTGCGACCTAGGGTTCCCACCCCTAGGCCCACCTCCTAGGGCCGGCGCACAAGGGAGCTTGGGGGGAGAGTCCTTCCCCCCCAAGTTTCCCTTACTTACCCTCCAAGTTTCCCTTTATCCTTTCTTGGTTTTCAAGTAAACTCCAAAAAATCTTCTAGAACCTTCCGGAACATTCCGAAACCTTCTAGAATCCCCATATAAACACTCCGGAACATTTCCTAACTTAGAAAACGATCCCCATTATATGAATCTTATTCCCCGAACAATTCCGGATCTCGTCGTGATGTCCCGGATCCAATCCGAGACTCCGAACAACATTCGGTCTCCAACACACATTCCATATCTACTTAAAACAACTTCGAACCTTAAGTGTGTCACCCTACGATTCGTGAATATGCAGACATGATGGAGACACCTCTCCAATCAATAACCATCAGCTGGATCTGGAGATCCATAATGGCTCCCACATACTCAACGATGACTTCATGATCGATAGAACCATTAACATACGAAACCAATTCCCTTTGTCACGCGATACTCTACTTATCCGAGGTTTGATCGTCGGTATCTCCATACCTAGTTCTACCTCGTTACTGATAAGTACTCTTTACTCGTTCCATGTTATGTCATCCCTTGTGACCTAGTCACATGCTTGCAAGCTAACTAGATGACATTCCACCGAGAGGGCCCAGAGCATATCTATCCGTCATATGGATGGACAAATCCCAATCTTGGTCCATGTGCTTCAACACATTCTTTCAGAATACCCAATGACACCTTTATAACCACCCAGTTACGAAGTGGTGTTTGATGTCATCAAAGTACCCATCCGGTGATGGTGATTAACATAACCTCATGGTCGAAGGATTAGGTTACTATGCATTTGAAAGCTTGTAGCAATACGGACTAAATGACTTGATCTTATGCTATGCTTACTATGGGTGTGTGTCCATCACATCATTCTCCTAATGATATAACCTTGTTATTAATGACATCCAATGTCCATGATCAGGAAATCATGATCATCAATTAATCAACAAGCTAGTTCAACAAGAGGCTTACTAGGGACTCTTTTATGTTTACAAAACACACATGTATTAGTGTTTCCTTATAATACAATTATAGCATGGGATGTAAACATTCATCATAAACACAAAGATATAACAATAACCACTTTTATTATTGCCTCTTGGGCATATCTCCAACATGTAAGTGGTGAAATTTAGACGATTTAAGGTTACTTGTCAACGAGTATGAACATTCTTCGATTTCAAGCCGAACGACCAAGGTGAAGGCCATATCAACATCATACTTTATTCTGATGATCCCATATGAGGGAATTTGCATGTCTACCAATTTAGATATATTTTGAAAACAATCAAAGAGGAAGTAGTATGAAGAGTTTGTCTCAAATCAGCTGATCTCATGAGAAGGAGCAGAACCAAAAAAATTCCTTTTAGGGTCCTTTGTGCTAAATGCATGGACCTCGATGTAAATTGCCCCCATTAAGGTCCCTGCTTAGCCCAAAATATATCGAGCCCATTGGGGAACCCCAAGAGGAAGGTATGATGAGCACAACAACAAGTTTTCCCTCAGTATGAAACCAAGGTTATCAATCCAGTAGCAGCAAGGAAACACCTCAAAGGTGTTGCTAGCTGAACTTTGGCAGGGCGCACTACCGGTGCCAACAGCAACATGGAGACATGCACAACACAACCACATAACTTTGCCCCCAACTTGCGATGAGGTTGTCAATCTCACTGGTTTTGCTGAAAACAAAGGATTAAACGTATCGAGTGGAAGAAAGTAATAATTTGCAAAAAGTAAACACAAACTAGTAAATAGCTGATTGTAGGTTGATGGTAAAAGAAAGGACTAGGGTCCATAGTTCACTAGTGGTGGCTCTCCTTAAGATAGATGACATGTTGGGTGAACAAATTACAGTGGGGAAATTGACAAACACAAGAAAGTGGATAAAACCAAGCATGGAACATCAAAAATTATAGATACATTTGCAATGTATCAACATCCCCAAGCTTAACTCCTGCTCGTCCTCGAGTAGGTAAGTGATAAAAATAAAGAATAATTTTTGAGGTGACATGCAGCATCATAAACTTTATCAAAGTATTTGTAGAACATTGATAGCTGGGATCATAGTACTTCAATCATAACATGAAAGACAAAGTTCTAACAATAAGACAAAGAAACTATGTTGCAACATGAAAAGGCACAAACAAAAGATTCATGAATAACAACGCTTTCCAAGACGTTTGTTTGTTTCACATAAAGAAAACATAGCATAGTGGCATTCAGCTTGTCCCCCATAGAGTAGCAAACATAAATGCATAGGAAACCTTCAAAGTTCATAAGAGTGACTAGATACAAGTAGTTTAAAAACAAGCAATATCAAAGCTATGCATCAATCAACAAGTCTTGGGACAATGCACATAGAACTAAGAATGGCCACTATGCTCTTAAAGTAGGTGCATAAAGATAGAAGATGGAGACTCAACATAAAAGTAAAAGAAAGGGCTTCATAGAAGGAAGTAGGGATTCAAGTCTCATAAAGAGCTTCCAAAAATTATGATACTTGTTAGCTTTCAGCTCTCATTGCCCCTATCATAAGCATCTTGAAGTGATTAAGGTTAAAGTGAAAAAACTATGGTGTATATGCTTGACGAAGTATAAGTTGGAAATCTCATGTCCCTTGAATACGATGGCCGCTCCTCATGCTACTCAAGTTTAGTTACCGGTAAGTTCTTGTCATAGTAAGTACATGTGTATCATAGAGAACCGCCAACGGGGTACCCCTTGCCCGATGATACGGTAGAATCCCCATATCAAAATGACAAGGCAAGCAGACAACAAGCATCTCAGCAATCTTCTTATTTACCATGGGAAAATGGTGCTTTTTTCTCTCTTTACTCTTTTCTCATATCTTTTTTTCTTTTTTCTCTTTTTTCTCAATATCTGACTCTTTTTTTATAAGAAGAATGCTTCATAGATAGCTCATTATGGTTACGCTGCAGGTTTCCACCATGACAGCATGGATTAGACCAGCGGCCTAGGCATTTCTCTAACACACATACATAACTCCATGGATTTACAAGCTCCCTTTTCATTTCACACCGATGACATCCATAGACAAAAGAGCATGATATCAACTAGGTACAAAGTATAAGTGCAATGTTGAAAGCGTTCCCCATGACAACATGGTTCTGCTAATCCCGAACATACAAGTGCAAGCATATACAACATAGACGACACAATGGTTCAAGTTTATTAAGGGCAAGAAAAGTAAAGTGCGCCATCAAATTCGTGAAAGCTTTAATCACTAGCTTTCTCATAACAAGTTTAATCCGGAAGGTAGATAAAAACATGAATATACTTGGAATAGCAATTGCTAATAGGTAGGTATGGTGGACTCTTTGGAATAACTTGGTTTTAGGAGTTGGATGCATGAGTGGAACTCATACTTGGTTATGGAGGCTAGCAAAAGACTAGGAGCGACCAACTAAGAGAGCAATAATGGCCATAATCATGCAGAGCGACAAAACATCATTAATCAAAGCATAAAGTGATACTACAAGTTGAAAAATAAAGGATCATAAAGGCTTATGGTGACTTGGGATAGTCATAACATGGTGTGAGCATGTGCCAAGTCAACCCAAATAAAGCATCAAAGGAGAATACCACAATACTATGCTTTAATATGCTAAAACAACGCATGATTCTTCAAAGGCACATTAAGCAATATCAATTGTTTATAACAAGTCATGCTAAAGCAAAGAATACTAAGCATAAATCCAAAACAATATCAAGCATGGCATGACAAAGCATAGGCCACAGTCAAAAACAAGCTCTCTTTACCACTTAAGCATGAACTTTTCCTACTCTTTTCCAATCCAAACCAAACTATTTGAAAATCAATGCATGAAAGAGGGGGTCCAACCAATTTATTCAGAAAACAAAGAATACAAAGCAAACCAAAAACCAAAACGAAAACAAAAAAGAAGATGCTCCAAGAACAGCACAACTGTGCATGAAACAATAAAAATGAAGTGTTTGGAAGAAACCTGGAATTTTTATTGATGAAGAAGGGGATACCTTGGGCATCCCCAAGCTTTGACGCTTGTACTTCTTGGATATTTCTTGGGATGACACGCGTGGCATCCCCATGCTTGAGCTTTAGTCCATCCTTCATCTCATTACTCATTTCCATACACCTAAAATTTTTCATTCATACAAAACTTCACACAATCTTTATTAGCAACATTAGTGCACTGAAGATAATAGGTCTTTAGGTTCAGTTCCAACACCAATAAAACTTCCATTAGAACACAATATACTGTAGCACTTCCCTCAAAAAGCTCAATTCTCCAAAAGAACTCAAAAAGGAACCAACAAGAAGCAAATGCAAAAAATGGCAGAAATCTGTCAAAACAGACCAGCAGGTAAAGAAATTTTTTTTCGAAGATCTTCTGTTGCTCAAATCAAAAACTGTTGAACTAACGAAAGTTAGATAACATCCTGGGTCTGAATCAAAAAAATTCACGACTCCAAAGGACTTACAGAGATTTTACACGAATTTTTACGGTGAAGCACAAAAATCTGTTTTGGTACATCAACTTTCCCAATCATTACTTCTCTCTCATTAGAGGTTACTCTAGGCACAAAAAGCAAAAGGATAAGGAATGGTTATTACTAAAGTAATAACTTCCAAGACTCATCTAAAACATTTGGGTTATGTCCCAATAAGTATTTTTTAATGCCTTTAAGTTAGGCATAAGAAGCAACAAAAAGGATCAAGTGTTCTCAAATGAAGAAGCATTAGGAGAAAATTTTGTTTTCATAGGAGAGGCAAAAGAAATCTTCTCTCTCTTCTTAGGGAAGTGTTCTATACCTTTCTTGAGTGGAAGTTGATATTTAATGGTGCCTTCTTTCATATCAATAATGGCACCAACAGTTCTAAGAAAAGGTCTTCCCAAAATAATAGGACAAGAAGCATTGCATTCAACATCCAAAACATAGAAATCAACCGGGACATAGGCATTGTTAACCATAATAAGAACATCATTAATACTCCCCCATGAGTTTCTTTTTAGCATTATCATCAAGTGGGACATTCAAATAACAATCTTCCAATGGTGGCAAATCAAGCATATCATAAATCCTTCTAGGCATAATAGAAACACTACTATCAAGATCACATAAACCTTTGAAATCAAAATCATTCACTTTCATATTAATGATGGATTTCCAACCATCTTCTTGTTTTATTGGAATAGAAGCTTTATGTTTCATCTTTTCTTCTTTGATCTTTATGAGAGCATCAGTAATGTGTTTTGTAACGGCCATATTCAGAGCACTAGCATTAGGACTTTTAGCAAGATTTTGTAGGAACTTAATAACTTTAGAGATGTTGCAACCATCAAGATCAAAGTCATAATTATCATCTAAAGTAGTAGAGCTATTACTAGCCTCAACACTAGTGGTAGTGATAGTAGAAACACTAATGTTTCTAGCAATTTCATCTTCTCTTTCCCACTTAGCATGCAATTCATCAAATAGTCTAACATTTTCATCAATTCTCATTTGTATGGCATTAGTGGCTGCAAAGGGATTCTCATTAGTTTTAGGTTTTAGCAGTCATTTTATTCAAAGAAGATTGTGCTTCAGCCGATAATGCTATATTTATTTCAGCATTAGAGAGTTTTTCCTCAATACTTTTATTGAAAGCAGTTTGTTTACTAATAAAATCTTTAAGCATAACTTCGAGTTCAGAGGGAGCACTCCTATTATTGTTGTAGGAATTTCCATAAGCATTAGCATTGCTGGGAGGATATGACCTATAATTGTTGTTACCAAAATTATTCTTGTAGGCATTGTTGCTAAAATTGCTATTTCTTATAAAGTTCACATCAACTTGCTCTTCTTGAGCAACAAAAGAGGCTAAGGGAACATAACATTCATCCTCCTTTAGTAAGCATGGGGGACAATCAAATATTGTAGGGGTAAAGAGTTACTCTCATTAGAAGGTAGGAATGGGTAGGTCCATTCTTCATCCTCTTAATCATCACTCTCCTCCTCTTTTTCATCCAATGAGCTTCCAGTTTCAACAATTTCTTCTTCCATAGGCTCCTGCATGGCATTAGTCTCTTCTGCTGGTGGAGAGCATCTATTAAGATATTCAAGAATATAGCCATTTTCTTCCTTGTAATTATCAAAGAAAAATTGAAGTATATCATAAACCTCATATTTATAAGGTGCATCATCAGTATTTTCAAGCAAATAAGCTAGTTCGAATGCACCCTTCCAAGCAATAAATTCTTCAATTTGTTCCACATCATAGAAGTCATAATTTCCCTTAACATAAGAAGATATGGTAACATCATCATTATACTCGCATTGAAAAGGGAGGTCTTTATACCTCTTGCAGCAACAAGATTTATCAAAGCAATAAGTAACATTATAATTAGAGCACATGTTTCTAGCAATGGTACTCAATTTATCAATTTGTTCCCATAAGTGTTTCCCTTTTTGTGACAAGGGGTGTTCCTTATAATAATATTTTTGTTCTTCCATGAACCCACCTTGCCAATTAGATTCAGTTTCAAAGAAACCAACAATTGATAGAAAGCATGATAAAGCAAGCCAATAACAGACCAACGAAAATAACAACTATATTAGGATTTTTTTTTGTATTTACTGATAAAAGAAACAAGCAAACAAAGCAAGAATAAACTAAGCAAAACAAAAATAACAAAGTAAAGAGATTGGTTATGAGGGACTCCCCTTGTGAAGATGTCCTTGACTCCCCAGCAACAGCGCCAGAAAATCGGTTGCTTAGCCCAAAATATATCGAGCCCGTTGGGGAATCCCAAGTGGAAGGTATGATGAGAACATCAGCAAGTTTTCCCTCAGTTATGAAACCAAGGTTATCAATCCAGTAGGAGCAAGGAAACACCTCAAAGGTGTTGCTAGCTGAACTTTGGCAGGGCGCACTACCGGTGCCAGTAGCAACATGGAGACCTACACAACACAAACACATAACTTTGCCCCCAAGTTGCGATGAGGTTGTCAATCTCACCAGTTTTGCTAAAAACAAAGGATTAAACATATCGAGTGGAAGAAAGTAATAATTTGCAGAAAGTAAATAGAAAGCAGTAAACAGCTGATTGTAGATTGATGGTAAAAGAAAGGACCAGGGTCCATAGTTCACTAGTGGTGGATCTCCTTAAGATAGATGACATGTTGGGTGAACAAATTACAGCGGGTCAATTGACAAACATCGAGAAAGCAATATGCATATACTACTCATCTTGACTCCTTTGAGACTTGATTGGGCATTACAACATTATACATAGATCGTAATCCAACTGCATCTATGACTAATAATCCACCTTTAGGTTATCATACGAACCCCCTCCAGTATTAAATTGCAAGCAACAGATAATTGCATTACGCATTGCATGTAAAGTAAACAATACGATTGTTCTATGAACAAAGGATTGTTGGTTTCTCCCTAGTAGCAACAACACATCTAGTACCTTAGAGATTTCTATCACTTCCCCAAATTACTAGAGGCATGAACCCACTATCGAGCATAAATACTAATGCTTGGAGTTGCTAGCATCTACTTGGCCAAGATAGCTACTAACAACGAAAAGCATTCAAGATCACAAATAACAAAGACATGATAGAATCAATAATCAATCTGAAATAGCATCTCAATATCCATCAGATCCTCGCAAACACAACATGTATGAATACAAATATATGATCTTGATCATGAACGGAGCTCACAAGATCTAAACATGATAGCACAAAGGAGGAGAACCAGCCATCTAGCTACTACATGGACCCGTAGTCCAGAGATGAACTACTCACCCATCATACCGGAGGCTTGCATGGTGATGAAGAAGGCCTCCAGGGTGAATTCCCCTCTCCGGCAGGGTGCCGAGAAGAGCTTCAGATCCCTCCTGATCTTGGGATGGAGATGACGGCGGCTACAGACTCTTTCATAGAATTTTGATCGGGTACTTAGGGTTTCTGTATTGGAGGCATCTTATAGGCGAAAGCGGAGGCCGAGGGGGTTCCTAGGGCGACCAGACCACCCCCTGGCATGGGCCAGGTGGTGTGGCACCCCCTGGCCCCTCTGCGTCTTGTATTCTGGCTCCGGGTGTCCCTCGGTGAAAAACTAACTTTGGCTTTTGTCCTGTCCAATTCCGAGAATATTCATTTTCTGACTTTCCTGGAACCAAAAACAGCAGAAAACAGGCAGCTGGCACTATGGCTCTTATTAATAGGTTAGTCCAAGAAACTATATAGAAAGTACTCCAAAGTGTGGACAAAACACAAGAAAGTAGATAAAACCAAGCATGGAACATCAAAAATTATGGATACGTTAGTAACGTATCAGTCCCTAATGTAAAATGTACTCCGATCGACCGTGTAAAATTCTAACCTAAAAGTAAGTGGTGAAATTTAAATGAATTTAACCTTAGTTATGAACGAGTATGAACCATTCTAGTATTTCAAAACGAACGACCAAGGTCAAGGCCATATCTACATCATAGTTTATGTTGATGATCCCATATCCAAGAATTTGCATGCCGAAAAATTTGGCCATATTTTGAAATCAATCAAAGATGAAGTAGTATGAAGAGTATGGCTCGATCAGCTACTCTCTCGAGAAGGAGCCGAACCCGACAGTTTTCCTTTCTTAATTTTAGGGTCCTTTGTTCTAAATGTATGGACCTTGATGTAATTTCCCCTTTTTAGGTCCTTGTTGTAAAATGTACTCGCACCGACCGTGTAAAATTCTAACCTAAAAGTAAGTGGTGAAATTTAAACGAATTTCAGCTTATAGTTGTCAACAAGTATGAACATTCTTGGATTTCAAGCCTAACGACCACAAGGTCAAGGCCATATCTCTACATCATACTTTATTCTGATGATCGAGTATCCAAGAATTTGCGTGGCGACAGATTTGACCATATTTTGAAAACAATCGAAAAGGAAGTAGTATGAAGGGTATGGCTCGATTAGCTTCTCTCTCGAGAAGGAGCCGGACCCTACTGTTTTCTTTGCTCAGTTTTTGGGTCCTTTGTGCTAAGTGTATGGACCTCGATGTAATTTCCCTTTTTAGGTCCTTTATGTAGAATGTACTTTATGCTATGATCCCATATCCAAGAATTTGCATGCCGACAAATTTGGCCATCTATTGAAAACAATCAAAGATATTAAAAAAATCAATTTCAATTTTCCAAGTGACATGAATTTATTTTATGAAAAGCAAGTATGAAGAATTTATTTCCTTTTTTCTGTTAAAAAAATAAAGAGCGAGAAGAGACTATGAGCACAGAGGAGGCAGCAAGAGAGCTGCGAAGAGGAGGATTGGAAGGTGGTGTAATGTCAGAGCAAAGCTGGGATGGGTTCCTGACATGAGGTACATGGTACAATGATTAGAGTAAATTTCAGGACCTTTACAATATATATGCATGCGAACCAAATTGTGTTTTCTCTCTCCTTCACTCCCTCATCACCACCCACACCCCGGCCGATTGATCTCTCCGTCGTCCACAATGTGGCACTGCGCACGCGCATCGACCTACGACCTGCCTTGTGTCAGCGGCTCCGTGTCTGTGTCTAGCATGTTCGTCAGTTGCGTTGGTGGGATCCATTTTGGCCCTTGGCGGCAAAAAGTATTACTACTACAATAGAGTAACAATTCAAACTTTCCCGGTTTTGAAATTATCACTTCCTTCACAAACATCCGGGGGAAGGATATTCAAAAGATCGCCATTCGCAGTACTACTAGCACTAGTAAATTTCACGTGCCTTGCACGTGAGACTCATATAATAGACATCTGACATATCATCACTATGTAAAATTATAATAGGTAAAAGTAGAAAAAAATATAAATTTGATCAACATCTATAAACTATGAGTGTATATTTGGTTCCTGTACTTTGTATATGATGTAGAAGTCAATGATTATTAGCTATCTAAAACTTGAAAATTTTGGTAACATGGTCTAGAGAAATGAGGGAGAAGATTCTAGAATGATGGAGAAGTGTGTTTTGAGTTTTGTGCATAGCATTCATTGTGATGAAGACTATCAATAGAATCTTCTAGATGCTAGAATGGGAAAGAAGATCGAACGGCTGGAAATGTTGGGATTCGTGAGTCTTGATCCAATGGTCAATATTAAAAGTTATTCATACACTATATAGTGGTAAGACTAGTACAAGTAGGAGTACTACTTAAGTGTTGGACAAGGGATTGGTTGATCTGGCCAGCCAAAAAAACAAAAACGTCCCATTGCATTGGATGCTCACCATTATGATCTGGCCAACCTTCCTACTCCGTACTACTCCACCTCCATACCATAGGAAGAGGAAGCACCAAGAACACCCGCAACAAGCTAGTTCGAAAGTGAGGAGCGCTCCTTTTATTTCCATGAAGCAAGTAGTACTTCCTCCTTCCCAAATTAGGACACATATTACTTTTGGTCAGAGTCAAATTTAATAAACTTTGACTAACTATACCACATCAACTCAATGTTATTAGAATCATCATGAACTATATTATCACATAATATGCATTTGTCATTAGAAAAGTCAGTATGTTTTTACATATAGTTGGTCGAACTTTATAAAGATTGACTTTGACCAAACCTAATATGCTTTCCTAATTTGGGAAAGAGGAAGTAGTATGAAGAGTATGGCTCGATCAGCTGCTCTCTCTAGAGGTGTCGTACCCGACTGTTTTCCTTGCTTGGTTTTAGGGTCCTTTGTGCTAAATGTATGGACCTCGATGTAATTTTTCCCTTTTTTACGTCCTTGATGTAATTTGTAGTCCCACCATCTGTGTAAAATTCTAACCAAAAGTGTAAGTGGTGAAATTTAAACGAATTTAAGCTTACTTGTCAACGAGTATGAACATTCTTGGTTTTCAAGCCGAACGACCAAGGTTAAGGCCATATCAACATCATAATTTATGCTGATGGCCCCATATGAGAGAATTTGCATGGCAATATATTTGGACATATTTTGAAAACAATTGAAGAGGAAGTAGTATGAAGAGTTTGGCTCAGATCAGCTGATCTCTCGAGAAGGAGCCGAACCAGAAAGTTTTCCTTTAGGGTACTTTGGGATAAATGTATGGACCTTGACGTAAATTTCCCTTTTTTAGGTCCTTGATGTAAAATATGCTCCCACCGACCATGTAAAATGCTAAGCTAAAAGTAAGTGGTGCAATTTAAACGAATTTAAGCTTAGCTGTCAACGAGTATGAACTTTCTTGGATTTCAAGACGAACAACCACAAGGTCAAGGCCATATCTCTACATCATACTTTATGCTGATGATCCCTTATCCAAGAATTTGCATGGCAACAGATTTGGCCATATTTTGAAAACAATCAAAGAGGAAGTAGTATGAAGAGTATGGCTTGATCAGGTGCTCTCTCAAGAAGGAGCTGTACCAGACTATTTTGTTGCTCAATTTTAGGGTCCTTTGTGCTAAATGTATGGACCTCAATGTAATTTTCCCTTTTTTAGGTCCTTGGTGTAGAATGTACTCCCACCATCTGTGTAAAATTCTAACCATAAAGTGTAAGTGGTGAAATTTAAACGAATTTAAGCTTACTTGTGAACGAGTATGGACATTCTTGGACTTCAAGCCGAATGACCAAGGTCAAGGCCATATCAACATCATACTTTATGCTGATGACCCCATATCAGAGAATTTGCATGGCAACAAAGTTGGCTATATTTTGAAAACAATCAAAGAGGAAGTAGTATGAAGAGTTTGGCTCAGATCAGTTGATCTCTCTAGAAGGAGCTGAACTAGAAAGTTTTCCTTTTAGGGTCATTTGTGCTAAATGTATGGTCCTCGGTGTAATTTCCCCTTTTTAGGTCCTTGATGTAAAATATGCCCCCACCGACCGTGTAAATTGCTAACCTAAAAGTAAGTGGTGAAATTTAAACGAATTTAAGCTTAATTGTCAATGAGTATGTACTTTCTTAGATTTCAAGCCAAAGGACCACAAGGTCAAGGCCATATCTCTACATCATACTTTATGCTGACGATCCCATATCCAAGAATTTGCATGGAGATAGATTTGGCCATATTTTGAAAACAATCGAAGAGGAGGTAGTATGAAATGATCAGCTGCTCTCTCGAGAAGGAGCCGAACCTGACTATTTTCTTTGCTCAATTTTAGGGTCCTTTGTGCTAAATGTATGAACCTCGATGTAGGAAATCAAACATCCACTCACACCTCTTTTTCAGAATCCTCTATTTGTCCTCCTACGATAGAGTCAAACAAACTTTGGTTCATATGGAATTCCCGTAGGAGTGGAGTGGGCATGACATTGCAATCCTACATTTATTTTCTCTATCATACAAATCCAGCAGGCATCTATTTTACTACTATTTCACCAGTCAACAAGTCGTATACTTCTGATAGTCGTTTTCCTCTGGTTTCAGTGCTTCTCACCGGATTACAGTCAGAATATCTTGAAGAATCATCTACGTGAAGAAAGAAATCTGCATGTGACCAACAAGTTGAACAAAGGTTATCGAAATCTGCATGTGACCAACAACTTGTACATAGGTTATCTTGAAGTCATGATTGCCATGGGCGATGATGGGCGTGCGGTGATAACTACTGGTACGAGATGGCGAAATGTTGTCAGGGGCGTGGAGCTCTTAGAACACGAAATGGCTATCTTCTGGTTCAAGGAACACGCACATGGACTTCGTCTCAACATGTTCAGCGGTATCCCGCTTCATTGGAAGTTGATATGAATATCATCGAACTTGTATTCAAGCCTTAAGGAGGCATTCGAGGAAGCAAGAAGGATCCTGACAAGCTACTGTACTTATACTACTAGCCACTATTGCTCCTGGATGGAACTATGGAACTTATAGCAACTAGTACTAGTAGTACTCAAGTATCAATCCTGTTTGTATTATTAGTACTCAGCTTTTGGTGCCTAGTCGATCTCGTACTACTTCCAAGGCGAGAAAGGGCTCCATCCACCACAAATATTTTGCCTTGTTAAAAAAAGGCTCCTCCACCCAAAATTTTGTCTCGTTGCTGCCTTTCGTGAGAGAAAAGGCTCCTGGATGAAGGAGAATCATCCACCCTCTCACATCCTCAATGCGGAATTGGTTGCTATGCTCCACTCATGCATCTATGCCTGGCACTATTTCAGGTGGCAAGCATCACAGTAGTCACCTCTTCCTGCCCATGTAAGCTTCCGCGTAATGGAGTACAATTGTGCAGGCGCAATAGTGCAGAGGAAGTTGGGGCCCATGGTGGTCCAACCCAACTTTCCTTCTGTTTGCCTCGTGCTTCCACCCAAAAATGAGCTCTGGCTGGATGTTTTCTTTCTCTTCCATATTAGGCTGCTCATAGTGCTAAATAACTTAGGCTAGTAAAGCTTTCACATGTTACTACAGTACCTTCAAAGTGTATTAGGTAATAACATGTGTCGAGTGTCATGCAAGGCCTAATTAATTAGGCCTACTCGTAGGAGTAGCTCATATCTCTTGGATGAAGGAGAATCATCCTCCCTCTCTCATCTTCAATGTGGCATTGGCTGCTCTGCTCATGCATCGGTGAATCTATGAATTTAATGGGACTTGTTCAGGTGGGTAGTATTGTAGCAGTCACATGTTCCTCTTTTTTTGGCGAATCACAGTCACCTCTTCCTTCCCATGGAGTACGGAGTACAACCGTGCAGGCGCAGCAGTGCAGAAGTTGGGCCCCTTGGTGGTCCAGTCCAACTTTCCTTCTGTTTGCCTCGTGCTTCCACCCATATTTTAGGCTGCTCAAGTGCTAAATAACTTAGACTAGTAAAACTTTCACATGTTACTACCTTCACAATATTGGGTAATAACATGTATCTAGTGTCATGCAAGGCCTAATTAATTAGGTTGTAGGAATAACTCAGATGGAACTTGGTTTTGTTGACTCGACTCCACCACAATATATAGGATTCAAAGGATTTCCGAAGGAATTCTATAGAATTCCAATCCATAGGAATTTTTTCAATAGAATTTGTTTGCTTCAAAGGAATAAGTCCTACAAAAACCCTATGCATTGCTTCCCTGCACTACAATCCTTTAGGATTTATAACAATAGGTGAGACCTCTTGGAAAAATTCCTATGTGTCTATGACATGCACCTAATCCGTATAAAATTTCCTACGTTTTTCCTGCGGTGCAATCAAACACCTTATCTGACCAATTCCTGCATTTTTCATTTCTATAGGAGTATAAGTGAGAATCAGGCAATATCCTAGTGGTTGGGTCACAGTTGGGCATCCCAATGACTAGAGTTCGATCCCTCTCAGGGGAGAATTTTCGGAATTCTGATGTTGACCCGCTTGTACTATATAAAAAAGTGTCTAGTTCCTCCAATCACTGTTTCATCTTTTTTATAACTATCACGTCATTCTATTCCTGCACTTCTCCTATTCTTATGTTTTACAAATCCTTTGAATCAAACGAACCCTAAATACACGGTGTACACGCCCTACTATTTTACTTATAGCAATACAGACACTGAAATTCAATAGCAGTACAGAGAGAATCAGTTCATGTTTCAACTCCAAAAAACTTGGCATAGGATGAGTTTGCCCTTTTTCTCCAAACACACTCTATCATTGGAGCAAGCAAACAGACGATCAAGTATGCATTTGTGTGCATACCTCGTTCTTACATCAATGCATGTGTGACCAACATATATGTAACCCAAGAAGCCTAGGCCTCATCTAGATTGAGAAGGCCATGTTTCAAAAGAAAAGAAAAACAATATACTGCCATTGATAAAACAAGTATCAATACAGTAGTGTTACTTCTACAAAATACTTTAATAATAGCAACATTAACACATTTGAGAGATTTGGTAGCTTTTGAAAGATTCAGTAGTACAGGCCATATTCTACACTCGATCTAAACAATTCCTAGTATATAGGAATTATTACAAAATATATTAGTAGTTGCAGAACTCCATACAAAATACTCGGTAGAAGTATAAAACTACTCGTAGTAGTACCTTAAGCTAGCTAGAAACGGTTACATGTCCCATCATATACTCCAAACATGCATGAGAGAAAAGATAAAGGTTAGAATCACCACAAGATCTGTATGCCAACGAATCAGGGTGTCCAAGTCATGGCCGGATAGCGCTTGCTTTCTGGCTTGGCACGCTTCTCTCGTTTTACCATCATATGTGGATCCTCGTAATAGGCTTTCGCTTGTTCACTATTAGCAAGATAGATGTAACATTCATGGATCTTTCCAGCAATTTTCACCACTTCGATTGCAAAGGGAATCTGCCACTAACATTAATAAAGTAATTAATATTCAAACAAAGGGACTAGAAAATTACAGACAGTAGTACATTCATATTAGGATCATGAAGAGAAAATTAAGATGTGATACAGTATCTCACAATGGGTTGATGTCGTCGTCGATCCAATATTGGAACTCCACGAGGAACTCCGACCAACGATTGAGGAACTTGACAATAAGTCCGCGACACCAACATGAAATGGTTGAATGCATACAACGCCACTTTGACCGGCGGCTCCACGATCTTTGGCTTAGAATAACAAAACTCGAGCGGATAGAACCCACGAAAAGAGATCAATGACGACATCCTCACCACATACTCCTCCAATCCCCACACCGCTGACCTTACGCTGCTGACGCACAAGACAATCTCCACGATGTGCCCGTCAATCTGGACGATGAACAGCATGTCCGTCTTCCTGATGCTGATAACATTTGTTCTCCACGAGCACCCTACAGGCACCGACTTAGATGGGTCCCATTGTTTCGTGCTGTAGAGGACTCTGGGCACCTTGATATAGTGGGTGGATTTGAGGTGCAGATACAACGTTAATTTGTTGTCGACCCAGTTGCATCCTGGATCCATACAGATAAACGGGCTATGGATGCAGGAGATCATGTGGGCATAGAGTTTGTTGAAGGAGACCACTTTCGAGCAGTTGTGGTTCGGGCAGCTGTAAAATTCTCCGCCGGCGACTTGGCAGTGTAGCTCCTTGTAGCATGCGGCCAGCCGGACAGCGCTTTTAGCGCCAAACACTCAGCGATTTTGTTGACGATGTCGTCGTTGACCTTGCTAAAGCCACTGCACCACCGGCTCTCCCCCGTACCTCTCCAAATTTTGTACAGACAATCCACCACCGCGTCTAGGAGGATTGGGGGTGAGGGCAGATCTATATAGAATTGTTTGGGGGGGGGGAGGAGAGGGGTGGTGGTCTACAAGGAGAAATGCGCCGGGCGAGATGGCGAGCAAAATGTGTGAACCGCGCGGTGGAGAGGATACGAAATGCTGCCATGCAGCATTGGAGAGTGGGGATAAACTAAACAGAGATGGGGAAGATGGGATGGCTCTTTGAAAGAGGTTTTTTTTCTTGTAATAAATTAACCATGTCACCTCATGGAACGGTATAGTCTCGTCACATCAGTTTGACCAGACACATTATTTATTTATAGGTTCTATTATAGTAGCATTTGCATAAGTAGGAGTATTACTCTACCTCCGTCCCGACGAATAAGGCATCCTTGTTTTGCATGTTTTTTCTTTGACCAAGATTTACTCTAAATATATATAAATAATGTTGGTAGAAAATTAGCATTATTGGAAAGTATTACTCTACCTCCACCAATACTAATTTTACACAAAGTAATCAAGTGTATTAGTTACTCTAATTATTCGGTCAAATTTTACACAATGTAATCAAGTATGTATCTTCTCGTCACCCGCGCGCACACCTGCCAGTTGATCTCTCCCTCGTCCGTAGTGTGGTGCTGAGCACATGTGCCATGGTTAGGGTTGCGAGCGGGATCCCGCAAAACTCCCACCTCTAGTTCATTTTGAATTTTCTATAGGAGTACTTCAAAATGAACTAGGAATTTTCGCAGGATGCCACTTTCAACTCTAGCCATGGTATGATGGCTCTATGTCTGTCTATCGTGTGTTTGTGAGCTACATTGTGTTGGTGTGCATAGGAAGGAACCACTTCAGGCGTTGGGTTGAGGCGGCGACAAAAAGTAGTCGCGGATCAAACTTTTTGGGTTTCGATTTTTTCACTCGCTTCGTCCCAAACATCGCATGGAAGGTTATTACAAGGATCGACACTCACAATACTATAGAAGGGATATTGTACTTTATATGTATACATATATATATAAATGTCCCATCGCATTTGATGCACTTCATTAGCAAGATCTGGCAAAAGTGAGCACCGTGCTGATTTCCTTTTTGTTAAGCAAGTTATTGTTGTTCTAGTACGAATGGTATGCCTCATCTAGTGGGTGGAGAAGGACAGACAGTCCCAACTGCTTTTCCATACTTATTTTCAGGCCCCTTTATACTAAAACATGGGTTAGGTGTAATTTTATCTTTTTTGAGGTCCTTGATGTAACATGTACACTTCCACTAACCATGTTAAGTTGTTAATCGAAGCATCTTGCACTTCTAGGCCAAACCTAGTTACAAAAAGGTGCCACCGACCCACATTTCTGACAAAGTGGACCATGCTTCCCTATAACTTCCTTCTTTTAGAATTGTTGAATCTTCCTAGCTAGGTAACTTCCCCCACTTAGAGGACTTTATGCCAATTTAATGAAATTAAGTCAGATATGAACTACAAGTAAGCGTGATAGGTTGCTCTTGAATTTTACAAATGTCGTTTGTTGGAACCAATGCTGTCAATATATCGAGAACCATCATGAGATTTGTGAAGGAAATATGCCCTGAGAGGCAATAATAAAGTTGTTATTATGTATTCCTTATATATGATAGATGTTTATTTTACATGCTAGAATTGTATTGATCGGAAACATCAATACATGTGTGTTTAATAAACAAAAAGGGTTCCTAGTTATGCCTCTCTTATAGACTAGCTTGTTGATTAACAAGATGATCAAGGTTTCCTGATCATGGACATTGGATGTTGTTAATAACAAGGTCACACCATTGGTGGAATGATGTGATGAACATTCATCCGAAGTATAGCATTACGATCAAGTCATTATGTTTATATTGCTATAACACCATATGAAGTAATCTTTATCCTTAGACCATGAGATCATGTTAATTGCTAACACCGGAAGAGTATCTTGATAACATCAAACGTCACACCGTAACAGGGTGACTATAAAGATGGGTTCAGTACTACGAAGCTGTTATGTTGAGGCTCATGGATCAAGAGTGGAATTTGTCAATCCCAATGATAGATAGATATACTCTGGGCCCTCTCGGTGATATCACATTGAGATAGCTTGCAAGCAAGTGATGTGATCACTAGAATGTTATATCACGGGAACGAGAAAAGAGTGCATGTCGGTAACGAGATCAAACTAGGAATGGAGATACAGATGATCGAATCTCGGACATGTAATATATCGCAAGACAAAGGGATTTAGTTACAAGCGTTAAAGGTTCTCACGATCACAGAAGTCATCGTTGAATGTGTAGGAGTTAGTACGGATCTCCAGGTCTCGCTGCTGATTATTGATCGGAGAAGGGTCTCGATCATGTGTGCATTATTCGCGAACCGTAGGGTGACACACTTAAGAGTTATCGGACACCATTTTGGATCACATATGTTTCAGACGAAAGAATTGCAAAGCGCAGGAATTGTTTCAATAGAAACCGGAAATTGTTTTGGGTGAAATTGCAGAAAGTGGTTCTGCATGTGATATTGAAATATTGCAAGGGGCTATATGTGAATGTTTGTTAATTAAAGTAATTAACAGAATTTTGAATAAATTTAATAAAAGAGTTTTATTAAATGAGAGAGCATTAAACTTGGAGAATTTTAATGCATTTAAAGTGGAGACTTTAAAAGGGAATGTGGAGAGGCATTTTAATGTGGAGGGGTTACCACCACATGAATGGGGGAGGTGAGGGTTCACCCCCCCATGCGCCGGCCATGGAGAGGAGGGGCACCCCCTCCTCCTATAAAAGGCCACCCATTCCCTCCTTCATCCACACACCTCCTTGTGAAGGATCTCTCTCCCTCTCTAGAATTATTCCCCCATGGTCTCGGATTAGCGAGATACATGTGCCCGGTGGCATTTCGTCTGGAAGGAGTTGCTGCTTCCACTGGATCGCTGGAGCGAGGAGGTGGAGGTTGTCCGGTGGCTTGAATGTGTGTGCGAGTACGGATGCGCTGCTGAGTTGCGGCGCTCGTACTTCCTCACGATCTTGAGATCGGCAAGTATACGACTACATCAACCACGAATTCCTACTCGTTAACAAAACTCATTGTCTTCGAGGGTAAGTTCTCGTTGGATGTATGTCCACCTGTTGCTTTGTACCTAGTAGATAGATCTTGGCGTATAGTACACATCGTAGGAATTTTTTTGTTTTCTATGTTGTGGACCCAACAGTGGTATCAGAGCCTGATCTATGCGTAGGTGCTTTGCACGGGTAGTACACATATGTTTATATGTGGGCGATGATGATCATGTTATTGCATCTTCTATGTATTTTGGATATTGGTGGCATAGTGGGATGAAGCGGACCGGACCAACCTTACATGTCATCGTACATGAGACTGGTTCCACGACTGACATGCAACTTGTTTTGCATAAGTGGATGGCGGGTGTCTATCTCTCCTACTATAGTCAATATCTGATTTACAACGAGTTGCTAATAACTTAGTTATCCTCGTTGTGGTTCATGTTCGTAGGTAAGAACGGTTCTATCTCCGAAAGCCCTAAGCCACGTAAAACTTGCAATTGATAAATTAGAGGCGTCTAGTTTAGATCGTTGCCGGGCTAGTGTATTGATATGGTATTGTTGTAAGTAGATGTATGATATATACTCTTACAACAAATTCAACATGTAAGTTCCATAGACCTTGGCCTTACACACAAAGGAATGATAGAGATCATACCACGATGCAAATGATAGAGATCAAATGCATGGACCATATCATCTCACTTTACACATTAGATGTTAGCATCTTATACTGCTAGTTTGGTGCTTTTGGTAGCATTATAAGATGATCCCTCATTTTGATATCAAGATAAAATGTGTTCTTCCTTGAGTATGCACCGTTCTATGGATCGTGTTTCGAGACATCACGTGATGATCGGGTGTACTCGACTCTACACTTTCATACAACGGGTGTAAGACAGTTTTACACACATGAGTACTAAGGTTCTTACTTGGCGAGCCTAGCATGTTCAGACATGGCCTCGTAACACGGACCGAAAGGTTAAGCATGAGTCATATGGTTGATATGATGCCCATATAGATGCTCGCCTTTGAAACTACACCGACTCACATGATGATCGGACTTGGTGTAGTGGATTTGGTTCATGTAATCACCAAAAAGGCACGAGGGATGCCGTTTTTGAGTGGGAGTTCATTAGTAATTTGGATTAGTTGAACTCAATCTATCATAAACTTAGTCTAAATAAACTTTACAAATTCTGTTGTAGATGGCACCACCTGCTTTTAATTTCAATGTGTTCATGGAGAAAGAGAAACTTGCTGCGAATGGTAGCAACTTCACCAACTGGGCTATGAATTTGAGGATTCTCCTCACTGCTGCACAAAAGCAATATGTGATAGATGCGCCACTAGGTCCCCCACCAGCTCCTGATGCCCCTGACGAGGAAAAGAATGTCTATGTGACTCGTCAGGAGGACCACAACTTAGTTCATTGCAGCATACTGTATGGGCTAGAGCCAGAACTTCGAAAGCGTTTCGAAAATGGGAATGCCTTTGATACCATGGGAGAATTGAAAATGATTTTCGATACCCATGCTGCCGTAGAGATTTATAATGCTTCTGAAAAGTTCTTCAGCTGCAAAATGAAGGCAAACAGCTCAGTTAGTGAGCACGTACTCAAAATGTGTGGGTACGCCGATAAGCTTGTGTCCTTGGGAATAACGATTCCCATTGACTTGGGCATACATCATGTTCTCCAATCTCTGCCACCTAGCTACAAGAGCTTCGTGATGAACTATAATATGCAGGGCATGAAGAAGACTCTTCCCGAGCTTCTGTCAATGCTTAAGACTGCATAAGTGGAGATTAGGAAAGAACATCAAGTGTTGATGATCAATAGGACCACCGGTTTCAAGAAGGATAAGAAAGGCAAGCACAAGGGAAAGAAGGGTGGCAAATCTGTTGCCGCGCCTGAAAAGAAACCCCAAGCTGGCCCTAAGTCCGATACCGAGTGCTACTATTGCAAGGGGACTAGCCATTGGAAGCGCAACTGCCCCAATTATTTGGCGGACAAGAAGTCCGGCAAGGCAAACAAAGGTATATATGATATACATGTTATTGATGTGTACTTGACTAGTACTCGCAGTAGCACCTGGGTATTTGATACGTGATCATTTGCTAATATATGTAACTCGATTCAGGGGCTGCGGAACACGCGACAACTAGCAAGGGATGAGGTCACAATGCGGGTCGGCAATGGATCAAGAGTTGATGTGATCGTCGTCGGAACGCTGCCTCTCCATATGCCATCGGGATTAGTCATAAACCTAAATAATTGTTATTTGGTGCCTGCACTTAGCATGAACATTGTATCCGGATCATGTTTGATGCAAAGTAGTTCTTCGTTTAAATCTGAAAACAATGGTTGTTCGATTTATATGGATAATATCTTTTATGGTCATGCACCTATGTTGAATGGTTTATTTCTGATGGATCTCGATAGTAATATTACGCACATTCATAATGTTAATGCTAAAAAGATTAAACTTGATGATGATATATCTGCATATATGTGGCACTGCCGTCTAGGTCATATTGGCGTTAAATGCATGAAGAAACTCCATTCTGATGGACTTTTGGAATAACTTGATTTTGAATCATTTGATACATGTGAGCCATGCCTTATGGGCAAGATAACTAGAACGCTGTTTTCCGGTTCAATGGAACGGGCGATAGATCTATTGGAAATCATACATACCGATGTGTGTGGACCAATGAGTGTGTCGGCGCGAGGTGGATATTGTTATTTTGTTACTTTCGCGGATGATTTGAGTAGATACGGGTATATCTATTTGATGAAACACAAGTCTGAAACTTTTGAAAAGTTCAAGGAATTTCAGAATGAAGTGGAAAATCATCATAATAGAAAGATCAAATTTCTACGGTCTGACCGTGGAGGAGAGTATTTAAGTTACGAGTTTAGCACACACATGAAATAGTGTGGAATAGTTTCACAACTCACGCCTGCCGGAACACCACAACATAATGGTGTGTCGGAACGTCGTAATCGTACCTTATTGGATATGGTTCGATCTATGATGTCTCTGACTGACTTGCCACTGTCATTTTGGGGTTATGCACTGGAAACAACTGCATTCACTTTAAATCGGGCACCATCTAAATCCATTGAAACGACACCGTATGAATTATGGTTTGGAAACAAACCTAAGCTGTCATTTCTTAAAGTTTGGGGATGCGATGTTTATGTGAAGAAACTTCAACCAGATAAACTCGAACCCAAAGCGGAAAAATGCGTCTTCATAGGATACCCTAAGGAAACAATTGGGTATACCTTCTATCACAGATCCGAGGGCATGGTTTTTGTTGCCAAGAATGGATCCTTTCTTGAGAAGGAGTTTCTCGTGAAAGGTGTGAGTAGTCGGAAGGTAGAACTCGAAGAGGTTATTGAACCTTCTCTTCATGAAATGCCGAGTAGCACAGCACCGAAAGTTGTTTCGGAGTTGACTTCACCTTATGAAGAGAGAGCTAATGATATTGATCATGAAACTCCGAAAGAGGACACTACCGAACCTCGCAGGTCAAGAAGGACACGTGCAGCTCCTGAACTGTACGGCAATCCTATTGTAAATTTCATGGGTGATGAAATGGATGACCCTGCGATGTATGAAGAAGCGATGATGAGCCCGGATTCCAACAAATGGCTAGAAGCCATGAAATCTGAAATGGAATCCATGTACGAGAACCAAGTTTGGACCTTGGTGGACTTACCTCACGATCGAAAGGCCGTTGAGAATAAATGGATTTTCAAAAGAAAAACTGATGCTGATGGTAATATGACCATCTATAAGGCTCGACTTGTCACAAAGGGGTTTCGACAAATTCAAGGAGTTAACTACGATGATACATTCTCTCCCGTAGCAATGCTTAAGTCAGTTAGGATTATGTTAGCAATTGCTGCATATTTTGATTATGAAATATGGCAGATGGATGTCAAAATTGCACTCCTCAATGGTAATATTGAAGAAGAGTTGTATATGATACAACCTAAGGGTTTTGTCGATCCTAAGAATGCTAATAAGGTATGCAAACTTCAGCGATCCATCTATGGACTGAAGCAAGCATCCCGGAGTTGGAATCTCCGCTTTGATGAGGTGATCAAAGAGTTTGGATTTGTCTAAACTTATGGAGAGGCTTGTATTTACAAGAAAGTGAGTGGGAGCAATGTGGCATTTCTAATATTATATGTGGATGACATATTATTGATTGGAAATGATATAGATCTTTTAAACAGTGTTAAAAGTTATTTAAATAGAAAATTTTCGATGAAAGACCTTGGTGAAGCGTCATATATATTAGGCATTAAAATCTATAGAGATAGATCAAGGCGCCTAATTGGGCTATCGCAGAGTACATACCTTGATAAGATATTAAAGAAGTTTAATATGGACGAAAGTAAGAAGGGGTTCTTACCTATGTTGGAAGGCAAGACATTGAGTAAGACTCAAAGTCCGGCTACGACGGAAGAAAGAGAGATGATGGATAAGATCCCCTATGCCTCGGCCATAGGCTCTATTATGTATGCCATGCTATGTACAAGACCGGATGTGGCACATGCTATTAGTTTGACTAGTAGGTACCAATCTGATCCAGGTTCAGAACACTGGATAGCGGTAAAGAACATCCTCAAGTACTTGAGAAGAACTAGGGATATGTTTCTTATATACGGAGGTGAATAAGAGCTAGTCGCTAAGTGTTATGTCGATGCTAGCTTTGACACCGATCCGGATGACTCTAAGTCTCAATCCAGATACGTATTTATCTTGAACGGAGCAGCAGTTAGTTGGAGGAGTTCCAAACAACCTATGGTGGCTGGATCAACGACGGAGGCGGAATATGTTGCTTCTTCAGAAGCAGCGCAGGAAGCGGTTTGGATGAAAGAGTTCATTACGGAACTAGGTGTGGTTCCTAGTGCATTGGACCCAATGGTGATCTTGTGACAACAATGGAGCCATAGCCAACGCAAAGGAACCAAGGTCTCATAAGAATTCCAAGCATATTAAGCGCCGGTTTCACTACATCCGTGAGCATGTCAAGGATGGAGATATAAAGATTTGTAAAGTACACACGGACCTAAATGTAGCAGATCCGTTGACTAAAGTTCTCCCTAGGGAAAAACATGATCAACACCAGAACTCCATGGGTGTTAGATTTATCACTATGTGAACTAGATTATTGTCTCTAGTGCAGGTGGGAGACTGAAGGAAATATGCCCTGAGAGGCAATAATAAAGTTGTTATTATGTATTCCTTATATGATAGATGTTTATTTTACATGCTAGAATTTTATTGATCGGAAACATCAATACATGTGTGTTTAATAAACAAAAAGGGGTCCTAGTTACGCCTCTCTTATAGACTAGCTTGTTGATTAACAAGATGATCAAGGTTTCCTGATCATGGACATTGGATGTTGTTAATAACAAGGTCACACCATTGGTGGAATGATGTGATGAACATTCATCCGAAGTATAGCATTACGATCAAGTCAATATGTTTATATTTCTATAACATCATACAAAGTAATCTTTATCCTTAGACCATGAGAACATGTTAATTGCTAACACCAGAAGAGTATCTTGATAACATCAAACGTGACACCATAACAGGGTGACTATAAAGATGGGTTCAGTACTACGAAGGTGTTATGTTGAGGCTCATGGATCAAGAGTGGAATTTGTCAATCCCGATGACGGATAGATATACTCTGGGCCCTCTCGGTTATATCACATTGAGATAGCTTGCAAGAAAGTGATGTGATCACTAGAATGTTATATCACGGGAACGAGAAAAGAGTGCATGTTGGTAACGAGATCAAACTAGGTATGGAGATACCGATGATCGAATCTCGGACATGTAATATATCGCGAGACAAAGGTATTTAGTTACAAGCGTTAAAGGTTCTCACGATCACAGAAGTCATCGTTGAATGTGTAGGAGTTAGTACGGATCTCCAGGTCCCGCTGCTGATTATTGATCGGAGAAGGGTCTCGATCATGTGTGCATTATTCGCGAACCGTAGGGTGACACACTTAAGAGTTACCGGACACCATTTTGGAGCACATATGTTTCAGACGAAAGAATTGCAAAGCGCATGAATTGTTTCAATAGAAACCAGAAATTGTTTCAGGTGAAATTGCAGAAAGTGGTTCTGCATGTGATATTGAAATATTGCAAGGGGCTATATGTGAATGTTTGTTAATTAAAGTAATTAACAAAATTCTGAATAAATTTAATAAAAGAGTTTTATTAAATGAGAGAGCATTAAACTTGGAGAATTTTAATGCATTTAAAGTGGAGACTTTAAAAGGGAATGTGAAGAGGCATTTTAATGTGGAGGGGTTACCACCACATGAATGGGGGAGTTGAGGGGTCACCCCCCCATGCGCCGGCCATGGAGAGGAGGGGCACCCCCCTCCTCCTATAAAAGGCCACCCATTCCCTCCTTCATCCACACACCTCCTTATGAAGGATCTCTCTCCCCCTCTAGAATTATTCCCCCATGGTCTCGGATTAGCGAGATACATGTTCCCGGTGGCATTTCGTCTGGAAGGAGTTGCTGCTTCCGCTGGATCGCTGGAGGGAGGAGGTGGAGGTTGTCCGGTGGCTTGAACGTGTGTGCGAGTACGGATGCGCTGCTGAGTTGCGGCGCTCGGACTTCCTCACGATCTTGAGATCGGCAAGTGTACGACTGCATCAACCACAAGTTCCTACTCGTTAACAAAACTCGTTGTCTTCGAGGGTAAGTTCTCGTTGGATGTATGTCCACCCGTTGCTTTGTACCTAGTAGATAGATATTGGCGTATAGTTTACACCGTAGGAATTTTTTTGTTTTCTATGCTGCGGACCCAACAATTTGAAAAATGAAACTAACTTCGTGCTAAGAATATGCATGCCTACAAATTTGATAATGTTTTGAAGACATTGAAATAAAACAAATAATAAACCAAATACTTTCATGTGGCATCCTCTTATGCGTATTGCTCGCCATAAAAAATCAGAAATAAGTGCTTGACACTTCTTTTCAAAAGAAAAAACTGCTATGTTGATTCACAATTTCCATACCACTATATAGTGTATGAATAACTTCAAACATCGGCAGTTGGATATAGATTGGCCAAACCCGACATTTTGACCATTGGATCTCTTTCAGTACACTTGATTATGTCATGTCTAGCGTATAGAAGATTCCATTATTGTTGGCCTCTAGTACCATGTATATACTATGCACAAAGAGTACATAGAACATGGTGTTGAATGCCACAAGCCAAGTTTCCAGATATAGCGGACATTGTTTTATCTATGATTCCCAAGTTTTATGAGTTTTCAAAGCTTCCGAGCTAACTCGGCCCAGTCAAATGACTTTATGTTTCTTTTAACAAAATTAGGTCATATTTGAACTAGAAGCTCTAGAAAGTGGTAGATTGCTATCGAAGTTGTACAAGAAGCTTTTGGAGGTACCCATCAGGCAGTTAATGTATTGGAAACAATCGAGAGTTTTGACCAATTCAATTTCCTGCTAAGAATTTGTATCTTGGCAATTTTGAACCCATTTTGAAACAATCACATGTAATAAAGAAAAATAGAAAAACAAATATTTACGCATGTCATCATATCATGTCACGTGTACAGCCTGCCAGGAAACTGATAACCATGGGATTTGACAACTTCTAGAAACCAGCCCCGCGACATTTCCCCACCATGTATGAATATTATTAGGTTTCAACCCTCATGACCAAAAAGATCATGGCCATATCGACATCATAGTTAATGTAATGTTCCCACATTAATTTGGTATATGGGTGCATCTTGGAGTAGTAGGAAATATTGCCCGTGGGAGTCTCAACATTGCGCATGTTTGATTCACGGGATAGGAAAAGAAAAAGAATAGGGAAAACACAATATTATTAGAATATCATGTCCAGTTGAATCCTACAAGATTTGGAGCCTACAGGAATTTTTCTTAAAGAAGTGTTTGATTCATAGGAAAGTAAAGGAATTGTAACATGAGGCTGAGGTGGATTGTTCTTAAAATTTTATGAAAGACATGTGCATGGCATTCTTTTGCATGTATCACCTGCCATGCAAAATGATAAACTTGCGTTTTGACAACTTTTCAAAAACCAGGTTCACAAAATTGTCCTGCAATGCGTATGAATAGGTTTTGAGTCAGACGACCAAGGCCAATGCCATATCTTGTTATCCACATCATAATTTATGGTAATTTCGCCATATTATGTATATTGGCGTGTCTTGTAATTATTGTAAACAATATTTTGCCAAGGGGAGTTTCCAAGAAGTATTATGAAAAGAGATGATCTCAATTTTCCAAGTGTCATGATTTGTTTTTTGCGAAAACTGGAACGTTGTTTGAAGTAAAGAAAATAGTAGTACTAGGAATAAGAAGGATCGAACTGGAGGGGGAAACAAAGAGCTACTGTAAAAGAGATTATGGGGTTAGAGAAGGCAGCCCGAGAGGGCTGTAGCGACGAGATGTTGTACGTGGTTAGATGTCAGAGGAAAGTTATGAAAAAAAGAGATAGACATAGAGCCGTCGTAGTACCATGTCACATGTGCGCAGCACCATGCTGCGGATGAGGGAGATATCAGCTAGAGTACGTACGTGATGCAGCAAAGGAGAGAGTAGTACACAATTTATTTTCCTTGCATAGAGGAGGAGTAGCACACTGTAAGGCTACAGGAGTGAGCACCACGCTGATTTTCTTTGTTAAGCAAGTACAAGTGGACCTCATAAAAAATGAAAATTGCATCCAAGCCCATGCATTTAGCACAAGGACCCTGAAACTTAGCAATGAAGTGCGTGTTTTGAGGTTTGCGCATACTAGCGTGCATCGTGCTAAAGACTATCAATAGAATCTTTCTAGAAGCTAAGAATGGAAAAGACGATAAAATGGTTAGCAATGTTTGGATTTGCCAGTCTTGATCAAACGTTCAATGTTCCGTACACTATGAAGTGGTATGGTATTGTATTGTGAGAGATAAGACAATATAAAGATAAGATAAGAAGTACTACAAATTCGATCTAGCTTTAGGTCTCGTAGGAGAGAGGTGCTTGAGAGTTAACATGGTCGGTGGAAGTACAAGTTATAGCAAGGACCTCATAAAAATTGAAAATTATTGCATCCAAGTCCATGCATCATTTAGCACAAGGACCCTGAAACTAAGCAATGAAGTGTGTGTTTTGAGGTTTGCGCATACCAACATTCATCATCGTGCTAAAGACTATCAGGCCATGCACTATGTCGCGCCAAATCAACCAAAAAGTTTGTTAGGTAGAGAACCGCTGCTGACTTGCTACTATGTAGGAATCACACATAGCTGTTTAAATGGGGCCCAGCAGAAGTAGAAGAGAATACTTTTTCCTATGGATCCCATGTGAACGGGCTGTGCTGGGTGACCTAGGACAAGCTGGGCAAAGAAGAATCATTTTCTATTGCTACGAGTCAAACCAAGTTATTGATTCTATTTTGTTGTAAGGGTTTGTGATGTGATGCCACACTATGTATAGAACCGGTTCATAGAGTCCTTTGAACCGCTTTATACACACATAGTGCATGGTCTCAATAGAATCTTTCTAGATGCTAAGAATGGAAAAGAAGATCCAATGGTTAGCAATGTTTGGATTTGCCAGTCTTGATCCAATGGCCAATGTTCAAAGTTCATCTGTACACTATGAAGTGCTATGGTATTGTAAGATACTCCCTCCATCCCAAAATGTAAGGCGCCTAAGCTTTAGTCAAATGTCAACATATTTTAAGTTTGACCAAATATATACATAAAAATATAAACATTTACAATACTAAATCAATATCAATAGATTCACTAGAAAATATAGTTTCTCAAAATGTCCATTTGATATTATAGATATTTACATTTTTTCGTATAAACTTGGTCAAACTTAGAAGATGTTGACTTTTGGCTAAAGCTTAGGCACCTTACAGTTGGGATGGAGGGAGTATAAGACAAGATAAACATAAGATAAGAAGTACTACGGATGACTGATCTAATGGTAGGTGTCGTAGGAACGAGGTGCTTGAGAGTTAACATGGTTAGTGGAAGTACAAGTTACATCAAGGACCTCGAAAAAATAAAAATTGCATTCAAGTCCATGCATTTAGCATAAGGACCCTGAAACTAAGCAATGAAGTGTGTGTTTTGCAGTTTGCGCATACTAGCGTTCATGGTGCTAAAGACTATCAGTAGAATCTTTGTAGATGCTAAGAATGGAAAAGAAGATCCAACCGCTATTAACAATGTTTGGATTTGCTAGTCTTGATCAAACGGTGAATGTTGCATACACTCTATAGTGATGGTATGGTATTGTAAGAGATAAGACAAGATAAAGATAAGATAAGAAGTATTATGAATGGCCGATCTAATGGTAGGTCTTGTAGGAATGAGGTGCTTGAGAGTTAACACGGTGGGTGGAAGTATAAGTTACATCAAGGACCTCATAAAAATGATAATTTCATCCAAGTCCATGCATTTATCACAAGGACCCTAAAATTGAGCAATGAAGTGTGTGTTTTGAGGTTTGCGCATACTAGCGTTCATCGTGCTAAAAACTATAAGTAGAATCTTTCTAGATGCTAAGAAAGGAAAATAAGATCCAACACTTGGCAATGTTTGGATTTGCTAGTCTTGATCCAACGGTCAATGTTCAAAGTTAATCCGTACACTATGTAGTGGTTTATTGTATTGTATTGTATTATATTGTAAGAGATAAGATAAGATAAAGAGAAGATAAGAAGTACTACAAATGTCCTATCAAATGGTAGGTCTCGTAGAAGAGAGGTGCTTGAGAGTTAACACGGTCGGTGGAAGTACAAGTTAGATCAAGGACCTCATAAAAATGAAAATGGCATCTAAGTTCATGCATTTATTAGCACAAGGACCCTGAAAACTGAGCAATGAAGTGTGTGTTTTGAGGTTTGCGCATACTAGTGTTCATCGTGCTAAAGACTATCAGTAGAATATTCATAGATGCTAAGAATGGAAAAGAAGATCCAATAGTTGGCAATGTTTGGATTTGCTAGTCTTGATCCAACGGTCAATGTTCAAAGTTAATCTGTACACTATGTAGTGGTATGGTATTTTAAGAGATAAGACAAGATAAATATAAGATAGGAAGTACTACGAATGGCCGATCAAATGGTAGGTCTCGTAGGAGCAAGGTGCTTGAGAGTTAACACGGTCGATGGAAGTACAAGTTACATCAAGGATCTCGTAAAATGAAAATTGCATCCAAGTCCATGCATTTAGCACAAGGACCCTGAAAATGAGCAATGAATCAAGTGTGTGTTTTGAGGTTTGCGCATACTAGCGTTCATGGTGCTAAAGACTATTAGTAGAATCTTTCTAGATGCTAAGAATGGAAAAGAAGATCCAATGGTTATCAATGTTTGGATATGCCAGTCTTGATCAAACGGTCAATATTCCATACAATATATAGTGGTATGGTATTGTAAGAGATAAGACAAGATAAAGATAAGATAAGAAGTACAGTACTGCGAATGGCCTATCTTTTGAATAACCTTCCCTCCTGATGTTCGGCAAGCAAGTGAAAATTGCAAAAACCGGAAAACTTTGTATTGTTGTGCCGCCAAGGACCAAAGTGGTTTCCTTCCTATGTACTCCTCGTCCCTACTCTACACCAACACGCAGCTGCCGAACACGCCAGAGACAAAGAGCCGCCATACCAAGGCACACGTGCGCAGCGCCATGCTGTGGACGAGGGAGAGATCAGCCGGGCTGGTGTGCAAGGGGAAAGGGGAGGAGAGATGGAGGATAGCGAATGATAGAGAAAACACACGATTTGTTTTGTGTGCATAGGTCCTAAAATTTACTACTAGTACAGTGTACACTGTAAGGCCGTAGGAGTACCTCGTGTCAGGAACCCATCATAACTTTGCTCTGACATGGAACTGCCTTCAACTTCTCTTTGCTGCTGCCCCCTTCCCTTGCCAACATTTTATTCTCTCAGCATGTACAACGTGTTGATAGAGGTGACCATATCTCTAAGCAAAGAAATATACTACTCCCACATTGTGTAAAAAAGCACACCTTAATAAGGCCTACTATGTGGCATCCGCTAAGGTTCACCTTATACATAAAGGAAAAAATAAAGTTATCTTTAAGCCTAAGGTGCACCTCAAGCTTGTGGGTTTCCCATAGAGAACAAAAATATCATTTCCCCTCTCTCCCTATTTCACGTGATCGTTTTCAAAATGGGGTTCAAAATTTTCAAGATGCAAAATCTTTTTTGAGGAAGAAGCAAAATATTAGCTAGAGGTCGAACCAGTCGTCAAAGCTCTTTGCGGTTTTTGATATATTAATTGACTGCTCGATGGGTACCTCCAAATTTTTTTCCATAAAACTTTCAAAGCAACCTACAATATATTACTTGTAGTTCAAATTTGACCTTATTTCGATACATCGACATGAAGTCATTCAAGTGGGTAGAGTTAGCTAGGAAGCTTCAAAACTCATAAAACATCGGAATCACAAGTATAACATGTTGTTGATCCACTGTATATGTGCGAAAAGTTGTATTGTGGCATTCATATCGAATATTATTCGCACTTTCTTTATAGAAAAGAATGATCTCATCATCAATTGAGAATGTTCTTTCCTGGTAGTTGGACACTCACACCGACAGCATTGCTTTACGAGAAGAGATGCACTCATCTACCTCTGAAATGACATTTAATTCAAGAGCAATCTATCATGCTTACCTGTAGCTCAAGTTTGACCTAATTTCTTTAAACTATCAAGATGCAAAATCTTAGCAAGAAGTTGAACCTGTCGTCAAAACTTTTGGTGGTTTCTGATATATTAATTGACCGCCCGATGGGTACCTCCAAAAGATTTTTCATAAAACTTTCAAAGCAACCTACAATTTACTTGTAGGTCAAATTTGACCTAATTTCGATACATCAACATAAAGTCATTCAAGTGAATGGAGTTAGTTAGAGGAAGATCAAAAACTCACAAAACATGGGAATCGTAAGTAAAACATGTTGACCCACTATATATGTCTGAAACTTGGCTTGTGGCATTAAGATCCAATATTCTTCAGGCTTTGTTTGCGGAAAAGAACAATCTCGTCATCACTCGGAAAATTGAGAATGTTTTTTCCTGATAGTTGAATACTCACACCAACAACATTATTTACTACAAGAAGATGTACTCATCTACCTCTGAAATGACATTTAAATCAAGAGCAATATATCACGCTTACTCGTAGCTCAAGTTTGACCCAATTTCGTTAAATTGTCAAGATGACATTTTAATGTATAGGTTCATAGAGGTTCACTCCGAATCTACACACTAAAAGATGACTAGATACATAACCTTCACAAACATAAAACATCTTATATATATTGAAACTGAGGGAGTACTACTTACTGTACTACGAGTAAGTTCCACCGTTTAGATACTGTCTAAACGAGATGGACCATGGGACCTACTAAACTAAAGATGCTAACTTTTGCATAGGAGTTTTATAGCTTGGTCATACACTACCAAGTGGGCCCATTATTTGCTTTTTCGTTAGGGCATCCGCAATAATGTGTAAAAAACACACCTTTAGGCCTATGTGACATCCGCTAAGGTTCACCTTATACATTATGGAGAACATAAAGTTGCCTCAATCTTGTGGGTTGCCATAGAGAATAGAAACAACATTTCTCCTCTCTCTCCTCTCTCTTGCAAGGAGCAATATGATAAGCTATCTGGGTCCTATCTGTTGGCAAATGTTGACCTTATACATTGTGGTAATTTACGTATAAGCCGGGTGGGTCCTACATTACGGATGCCCTTAGACACTCATGCCTTGTAATCCCTTCCCCATCACGCTAGACTCATGGGTCTTAAACTATGATGTGGATATGGCCATGCCCTTGATTGGTCAGTCAAGCCAATTTGTTGTTATGAAAATACTAATCAATGCTTGCATTTTTCAAAACTATTTATGGCCCATGATATATTCGTTGTCCAGGTTCCTTCAGCAGAATTTTGGAAATTTTCAAGTGTAATAGTCAATCATGCTCAGATGTATTCCAGTTTGACCTAATTTTGTTTTATCGGCATAGAGTTATTTAAGTGCGTGGAGCTTTGGCTTGGGAGTTTGAAAATCCTTAAACTTGGGAAACTGTAAGAAAGAATTGTCAACTTTGTACGAAAATTTATGTGGAAGGGGGGCATTCTTTGTTCTTTAATTTATTCTACTTGTAAAATACTTGAAAAACTCACTTCACAGTATGGCCTACTATACCATGTACTACGTGTGAACTTTCTTGGGTTTAAAGGCAAATGACGAAAGTCATGGACATACTCTATATATCTATAATGACGGTGTGGCGCCCCCGGATTTTCATCCGAGATTACCAAATTATGCACACCACCACGATCCCATGATCAGTGCATCGTGGAGCATAACCAACATGATATCAAAGTACACACATCCATTACAGTACGAGTACATCATGTCTTACATAAAGAGTCTTAAAACTTGCAACCATGGGCACAAATAGATAAAAGCAGCAGAACTACTAAACGCGGGAGACCTGAGTCAAGCCATAGCCCAACAGGTGCCCGACTCGGAGTAACGGCCTAGTTCGCGAAGTCGTCATCATACCCTCCATCGTCTTCATCATCCTGCTCAAAATCTGGCCAAGTAGATAGCAAGGTACATTGCCAGTGAGTACCTTGAATATACTCGCAAACCACCATACAAGAGAATGAACAAAGAGTATGCAATATGGCTGTGGATAGGATGGCTCCAATGGGCTATTTGTAAGGGTAGTTCCTCTTATAGAGGTAGGATCTACTCCTCTAAGTAACTTGTTTATAAAACCTCTTTGATAGAAATAGTTGAGTTAACTCAAGATACTAGGATGGGATCACCCCTTTTTCTCTTTTCCCTTGGCCATCCCATGACCACTACTTCCTTTAACCTCGACCATCCCATGGTCCATCATTCATGCCTTTTGACCATCCCATGGCCGAATCTTTTTCGAAAACCTTTTTATAAGACAAAACCACACCGCTCTACAGTAGTTTTTCCAACCGTCCATACCTGCGGACACGGATATTCAAATAGATTTACGCTCTACAGAGGTTGTACACTTTACCCACAAGATCCGATACATCCACCGCGAACAGTCGCAGATCGTCATACACTAGTATGCGGGTTTCGGATAATCGAACGAGACCTTCGGGAAAATCCACTCTTAACACAAGTGCCTACACTATCAGTGTTGTTCCCCTCAAAACCGGGACGTCGGGTACCGAGGACCAACCCGAGCGCATTTTACACTTCACACAGTGGGCGCTTTCAATGAGGGGCTCATAGTAACGCCTGGCTGCCCGCAGACAGTTCGTTCCTTCTCGAGGTCGATGTCCCACATGGACCTTTATGGGAGAAGGCCTAGCCTCCGGGGATCACGATCCCCTGTAGTAGTTGCGAGGCACTTGCATCAGAGAGGACAACTTTCGGGTCAAGCCCCTTCCCATATAGGGGTAGTGTGGTTGTACGGGGTAGTTGTTATAGCTAAGCTGCAAAGAACTGGGTGCATTTTTGAAAACATTTTTTCCTTCATCTTCTTCCTTAATGCCACCACTTGGAAAACAGATCCAAACTCATTTTAAGATCACTTGGCAAGTCCCATTTGCCAAGGTTTTCTGTCCAAAACCTTTGTAAAAACCTCCTTGCCATCGGGTTCCCAACCTAGAGTTTTTGGTAGGCTAAACCGGGGGTTTCCAAGGGGTTGTGGTATAGTAAACCACCTTAACTACTAGGGGGAGAGATAGGTAATATCAAGGGGGAGTACTTAAACAGTACCATAGGCATAGGTTTGGAGGAGCCAAACCAATACCATAATAGATATATATATAACGAAATAGCGAGTAGAACAATGCATTAGTAAAAGTAAGTAAAACAAGATGCATAAAATAAGGATGGGACAAGTTTGATGAACTTGTAGGTGGCTTGCCTTGATTGGCAGCTTGTTCCTGGTCTCCTTCCTCAAAGTCCTCCCAAACACCTTGCTCAAACTCGTCCTCATTCGTATCTATCATCGCAAAGGGGAAAATAATCAAACCACAACACCAACCATCATCCACAAGACAATCAGCACAAACAGTACAGAACAGATGCTCAATTGAACAAACCCAACCATATACATGTAGCTACAGAACCTAACAGCACAAAGCCATTGGAATCAATTAAAAAGGTTAAGCCAAACAAATTTGGTGATTTAAATGGTGAAGACTAGATTAACACACAATCAGGTGACTTGACCAGAACAAGTTGTTGAACAGTGACCACAAATTATATTTCTGGGTAGATACAGAAAATATCAAGACAACCCAAGTGGTTTCATGATTTTATCTATTAGGATTTATTTTTAACAATTATTATACTGAATACAGTACTAGATTTAGCAATAAAAATCCCAGGGCAGAACTACTGAGCCAAAAATTATGCCCTTCTAGGATTAAGTAGTACCAACAGAGACCTAACTGTGGGAGTTGGTTTCACCCCAAAATTAGATCCACAAAAGCCTCTGGAATTAAAGTAAAAAACCTTCTGTCCACATCTTGTGAAAATAAGAATAGAAGCTAAACACCTCCAAACTGAGTGATTTCAATTTTGTTAGGTAGGCATGTTCACAGGCAAGGCATGGAAATTGGTTTCACAATTTTCCGAGTCACAGAAGTTTCGTTATAAATTTAATCCCATTAAAAACATGTTTTTACCACTATTAATCTCAGTAAGAGCATAGACGAAAAATCATAGATCTACCAAATCTGGGTGTTAGACATATACAGAGGCTACCAAACGCAATTTGTTCCATGCCAAAACATCAAGTAGATGAATTTTGGTGGAATTAAAGCTACAACACCAAAAATCTGGAAACTAAATAGCCTAAAAAAGGGTGCAGAGGCTAGGTCACGACCCGCTTAGGGGCTGGGCTAGCCCGCGTACACGGCGGCCTGCGCGGGAAATCTCTAGGTTTCAAAACCCGTGGTGGGGCCTGCCTGCCAGTGGTGGAGAGGCCCGAAGAAGTATCAGGCAACATGGACCGTTGGATTAAAAACGAGATCTACGGCCTGCCGCTCGTCTTCTACCTAACCCTAACGGGATGGAGCGGAGGTCGGGGTGGCTCACCTAGGGGCTGAGAGGGGTCGGCGATGGTGAGGTTGGAAGCGGTCATTGACGGGGATCCAAACGAGGGGCGGCGAGGGAGGTTTCGACTGCTGGCGGCATCATGGGCGTCCTCGGCTCCTTAGTGTCCTTGGCGTCCTCGTAGCTCTGGTGCTCCTGGCCAAGGGGAAAGGGGAGAGCGGGTCAGCAGTGGTGCGGGGAACGCGACGGAGCGAGGGCAAGGCAGAGAGGGGGGGGGGGGGTTAGCCTCGATGACAACCTTCACCGTGCCGGATGGTGTCATGGCGGTGCGGTGGTGGCGAGAGTAGAAGTGGCCGAGCGGGGCTTTGCTCTGCTCTGGGGGTGGAGTGGGAGTGGTTGGGGAAGTGTGTGGCGTAGGGCTCGGGGGCTGGGGAGGTCTGGGGATTTAAGGCCAGAGAGATGGCGCCCATGATGCACCGGGTGTAGGAGGGGTGGCGAGAGGGGTAGCGAGGCAGGGATAGGCTGTGCGCGACGACAGGATCGCGTATCTGCGTGAGAAGGACCGCGGGGCGTGTCTGGTCGCAATGTCCAGCCTCGGGAGCGCGCGATGCAGAGAGAGGGGTGGTGCACGCGAGACAGACGGGCTGTAGCACGACGCTTGGTGCGGGGTGGTTAAGAGGGAGAGGAGGGGTCTCCTCGAGGCAGGGCGCGGCGTCGATTGATACATTGCAAATGTATCTATAATTTTTGATGTTCCATGCTTGGTTTTATCCACTTTCTTGTGTTTTGTTCCAACTTTGGAGTACTTTTCATATGATTTCTTGGACTAACCTATTAACAAGAGCCACAGTGCCAGCTGCCTATTTTCTGCCATTTTTGGTTCCAGGAAAGTCATAAAATGAATATTCTCAGAATTGGACGGGACAAAAGCCAAAGTGCCTATTTTTCTGGAAGACATAAAGTGCCAGAATAAAAGACAGAGAGGGGCCAGGGGGCCACCACACCACCTGGCCATGCGGCCTAACCCGTGCCAGGGGGTGGTGTGGCCGCTCCAGGCACCCCCTCGGCCTCTCCTTCCGCCTATATATTGCCTTCGGGACGAAAACCAAAGGCCCCGATCAAAAATCCACGAAAGCGCTGTCATCTCCATCCCTAGATCGGGAGGGATCTGAAGCTCTTCCTGGCACCCTGCCGGAGAGGGGAATTCACCCTGGAGGCTTCTTCATCACCATGCAAGCCTCCGGTGTGATGCGTGAGTAGTTCATCCTTGGACTATAGATCCATGTAGTAGCTAGATGGATGGTTCTCCTCCTTTGTGCTTTCATGTCTAGATCTTGTGAGCTCCGTTCATGATCAAGATCATCTATTTGTAATTCTGCATGTTGTGTTTGTGGGGATCCGATGGATATTGAGATGCTATTTCAGATTGATTATTGATTCTATCATGTCTTTGTTATTTGTGATCTTGCATGCTTTCCGTTGTTAGTAGCTATCTTGGCTAGGTAGATGCTAGCAACTCCAAGAGTTAGTATTTATGCTCGGTAGTGGGTTCATGCCTCTGGTAATCTGGGGAAGTGACAGAAATCTCTAAGGTACTAGATGTGTTGTTGCTACTAGGGAGAAAACAACAATCCTTTGTTCATAGAACAATCGTATTGTTTACTTTTACACGCAGTTTGTAAAGCAATAATCTATTGCTTGCAACTTAATACTGGAGGGGGTTCGGACGATAACCTGAAGGTGGATTATTAGTCATAGATGCAGTTGGATGGCGGTCTATGTATTATGTTTAAATTCCCAATCAAGTCTCAAAGGAGTCAAGATGATTAGTATATGCATGTATTGCTTTCTCGATGTTTGTCAATTGCCCCGCTGTAATTTGTTCACCCAGCATGTTATCTATCTTAAGGAGAGCCACCTCTAGTGAACTATGGATCCCGGTCCTTTTCTTTTACATACAATCTACAAACTCTTTACTGCTTTGTGTTTACTTTCTGCAAACTATTACTTCTTTCCATTCGATACGTTTAATCCTTTGTTTTCCGCAAAGCACGGTGAGATTGACAACCTCATCGCAAGTTGGGGACAAAGTTCTGTGGTTGTGTTGTGTAGGTCTCCACGTTGCTACTAGCACCGGTAGTGCGCCCTGCCAAATCTCAGCCAGTAACACCTTTGGGGTGTTTCCTTGCTCCTACTGGTTCGATTAAACCTTGGTTTCATAACTAAGGGAAACTTGCTGCTATGCTCATCATACCTTCCTCTTGGGGTTCCCAACGAGCTCTACATCAACACAGCCATCAAGCATTTTTCTAGGCGCCGTGCATTGAGCCATCATCGATTTGTACCACGCGAGTGGGAAAACAGCACGGTGCGCGCGGCGCTCTGGGCAACATGGCTGGCGCGGGTTGGGGGTAGCCAGGTTTGCGGGTGAGGGAGGAGAGGGCCTTCACGTGCCTGGGCAAGATGCGCGCATGCGGCGTGGGTCCAGACACGGCGGGACAGTGGCATGCGCTCGAGGTGACGGCTCGAGCGGGTTCTGCCTGTTGCAGGGGATTTCCTCTCTCTCGGTCGGGTCTGGCTGCATGGGGGTGGCCTAGGGTGGTACAGGGGACGGTGTAGTCGTGTTGGGTCATGCCAGGGCTAGAGATTAGGGTGTAGCACGAGTAGGGAAGTGGAGAGAAAGGTTTTGGTGATCTAGGGCAGAATAGTTGGGGTGGCCACTTTGGAGGCTTGCCACATCGAACTCAGGCCACCAATGGAAGAGGGGGAGACCCGGGGGTGTAGAGGGATGCTAGGTGGTGAGGTTTAGGTCCTGGTTGTATCCTAGATCCAACCCATGTGTTACCTAGGATCATCCAAACATTAGACAAAATAAGGTGGTCATTCCCTAAGTGGCCTCTAGTGAAGAAAATCCTCACATGCAAAAGGCTTAAGCTTGTGGTTTAACCAGGGATAAGGTGGGGTTCTCAAGTGCTCATAGCATGGTACCACATGGTGCTCTTGCATGGTAGAATGGGTGAAGGGTTTGCTCAAACCATAGCTCCAAAAATGGAACAAGACTAGATAGATATGACTTAGCCATTTTCCTTAGTTTGTAGAAAAACCAACCAAGATGATTTTTGGTGGTTAACTAAGCATTGGTTTTTAAGAACCTAAGCATGTAGACTAGCAAGCAATAATAAGATCACTACCATGGCAACAGATATGATCAAGCAATCAAGTATAAGCAAACTCATATGCAACCAAGTAGAAAAGTTTTATTTCCCACTAATTTCCAACCTCTTACTCCTAACAAACATGGATGCAAAAGATGGGATCCTACACACGGTGTGTCCATATTTTGCTATACCTCGGTGCATGTTAGCATGGTAAAGAAGTAAAAGTTTTTTCATAACAAAGTATGGTTAATATGGCTAAATTAGAGTTCATAGCATGTGCCATTTATTTACTAGTACATAATGTGATTGGATAAATTAGACGTTATGTTTTTCAGGATTAATTTTCTACTTAATTTAACCCACTCAAATGACTTTCCATCTATTTGTTGAATTATGTCTAATTTAATAATCTACAAGAAGTGTGAGCTAGTTCAATAGTATAACCGAGTCCTAGGTATAACAAAGTGACACGTTGTTTACTACCAGCCTTATACCAGCATATACAATACCTAGCGATTAAACTATACACCATCTAGCATTTGATGCAACAACCTCGTCAAAAATCAAGAAGATTGAACATGAATAAAATGAAAAACCTTTCTATGTCCGTTTGAAAAATCCAAAAACTTGGGAATTCTAAGAAAGCATGGTACACTTTGTCTGAAAATTGCGGTGGTGGCATTATTTATTATTTTTTGGAACTAGAGGTCATGGAGGATTGAGACTCTTCTGTTATCACACTAGGGTTTTTTTTCGTCGCAAGGTGGTTTTGTAATTATTGTAACCTTTGAGCCTTTTTGTACTGGTGTTGATGATTATTTTGAATTTCAGAACAGAAAAAATGGTTACTGGAAGTAGATCGATGTGCCGTACCAAGGCATACGTGCGTAGCGCCATGCTATGGACGAGGAAGAGACAAGCCGGACTATGCACCCGCGACTGAAGAGAAGAAATCGATGGAGGATGGATGGTGAGAGCCAACGAAGGAGAGAGAAAACACAACTTGTTTTGCATGCATATACTAGTAGCAGGTCCATACATTTACTACTAGTGGAGTGTACCCTGTAGTACCTCATGTCAGCAGCCCATCATAGCTTTGCTCTGACATCACACCGCCTTCAAGTCCTCTTCTGCGCTGCTCTCATGCTGCCAATTTTTTTTAAGTATCGCACTGCCTCCCTCTTGTTCTCTTACTTGTGTAGCTCAGGTTGGAACAAATTTCGTTAAATTGTCAAGATGCAAAATCTTAGCAAGAAGTTAACCCTATTGTCCAAACTCTCGGTGGTTTCCGATATACTCCTAATTGACTCCCGATGGGTACCACCAAAACTTTTTCATAAAACTTTCATAGAAACCTACGATTTACTTGTGTTTCAAATTTGAAAGATTCAGCAGTACATAATAAGACAGGAAAATATCACAGATTCATATTCAGTAGCACTATACAGATTCAGTAGCATTTTAAAGGGACCGATTCAGCAATACAAACATTGAAATTCAATAGCAGTACAAAGAGAATCAGTTCATGTTTAAGCTCTAAAAAACTTGGCATAGGATGAGTTTTCCCTTTTCTCTGAATGCACTCCATCATTGGAGCAAGCAAAACTAACGATCAAGTCTACATTTGCGTGCATACCTCGTTCTTACATCAATGCATGTGTGACCAACATATATGCAACCCAAGAAGCGCAGGCCTCATCTAGATTGAGAAGTCCTTGTTCCAAAAGAAAAGCAAAAAAATCTACTGCCATTGATCAAAACAAGTACCAGTACAATAGTATTAGTTCTACAAAATACTTTAATAATAGCAACTTCAGTATATTTGAGATATTCGGTAGCTTTTGAAAGATTCAGCAGTATAGGCCATATTCTGCACTCGATCTGAACAATTCCCAGTACATAGGAATTATTACAAAATATATTAGCAGTTGGAGAACTCCATACAAAATAATCGGTAGAAGTATAAAACTACTCATACTGCTACCTTAAGCTAGCTAGGAACGATTACATGTCCCATCATATACTCCAAAAATGCATGAGACAAAAGAGAGAGGTCAGAATCACCACAAGATATGTATGCCAACGATTCAGCGTGTCCAAGTTTTGGCCAGGTAGCTCTTGCTTTCCGGCCTGGCACGCTTCTCTAGTTTGACCGTCATCTGTGGATCCTCGTAATAGGATTTTGCATGTTCACTGTTAGCAACATAGATGTAAAATTCATGGATTTTTCCCACAATTTCCACCACTCCGATTACGAAGGGAATCTACCACGAACATAAATAAAGTAATTAATATTCGAACAAAGGGACTAGAAAATTACATACAGTAGTACATTCAAATTAGGGTCATCAAGAGAAAATTAAGATGTGATATAGTATCTCACAATGGGTTGATGTCGTCGTCAATCCAATATTGGAACTCCACGAGGAACTCCGACCAACGATTGAGGAGCTTGACAATAAGTCCACGACACCAACAGGAAATGGTTGAGCGCTTCCAGCGCCGCTTTAGCCGGTGGCTCCACAATCTTTGGCTCAGAATAAGAAAACTCGAGCGGATAGAACCCACGAAAAGAGATCAATGACGACATCCTCACCTCGTACTCCTCCAATTCCCACACCTCCAACCTTACATGACTGACGCACATGACAATCTCCGTGTTGTGCCCGTCAATCTGGCCAATGAACAGGATGCCTGTCTTCCCGATGTCGATGACATTTGTTCTCTGTGAGCACCCTGTAGACACCGACTTAGATGGGTCCCATTGTTTCATGTTTTAGAGGACTGTGGGCACCTCGATATAGTGGGTGGACTTGAGGTGCAGATACAATGTTAATTTGTTGCCGACCCAGTTGCATCCTGGCTCCGTGCAGATAAACAGTCCGAGGATGCAAGAGATCATGTGGGCATAGAGTTCGTTGAAGGAGACCACTTTCGAGTAGTTGTAGTTCGGGCAGCTGTAACCTTCTCCACCGGCGACTTGGCAGTATAGCTCCTTGGAGCATACGGCCAGCTGGACGGCACTTTTAACATCCAGACACTCAATGATTTTGTTGACGACATTGTGGCCGACCTTGCTAAAGCCGTTGCACCGCCGGCTCTCCCTCGTACCTCTCCAAATTTTGTACAGACGATCCGCCATCATGTCTAGGAGGATTGGGGCGAGTGCAGATCTATATAGAACTGTTTGGGGGATTTTTAGAGGAGAGGGGTTGTGGTGTGGAAGGAGAGATGCACCGGGCGAGATGGCGAGGAAAATGTGTGAACCTCACAGTGGAGAGGATCCCAAATACGGCCAGGCGGCATCAGCGAGTGGGGATAAACTAAACGGAGATGCGGAAGATGGGATGGCTCTTTGAAAGAGGTTTTTTCTTTTCTTGTAATAAATTAACCACGACCTCCTGGCATAGTAGTCTCGTCACGTCAGTTTGACCAGACACATTATTTATTTACAGGTTCTACCTCAGTCCTGAGGAATAAGGCCTCCTTGTTTTGCGTGTTTTTTCTTTGACCAAGATTTACTCCAAATATATATAAAGAATGTTGGTAGAAAATTAGCATTATTTGAAAGTATTACTCTACCTTTAACAATACTAATTTTACACAAAGTAATCAAGTGTATTAGTTACTTTATTTATTCGGTCAAATTTTACACAATATAATTAAGTATGTATCTTCTCGGCACCCGCACGCACACCTACCAGTTGATCTCTCACTTGTCCGCAGTGTGGTTCTTAGCTCATGTGCCATGGTTAGGGTTGTGAGTGGGATCCTGCGAAAGTCCCGCCTCTAGTTCATTTTGAAGTTTCTATAGGAGTACTTAAAAATGAACTAGAAGCAAAAGTTTCGTGGGATGCCACTTTCCACTCTAGCCATGGTACGACAGATCTGTGTCTGTCTATCATGTGTTCGTTAGCTACATTGTGTTGGTGTGCATAGGAAGGAACTACTTTGGTGGTTGGGTTGGGGCGGCGACAAAAAGTAGTCGCGTATCAAACTTTTCGTGTTTCGATTTTTTCACTTGCTTCGTCCCAAACATCACATGGAAGTTTATTACAAGGATCGACACTCACAATACTAGAGAAGGGATACTGTACTTGATATGTATACATATATATACATGTCCCATCGCATTCGATGCACTTCATTAGCAATATCTAGCAAAAGTGAGCACCACGCTGATTTCCTTTTTGTTAAGCAAGTTGTTGTTGTTCTAGTACGAACAGTATGCCTTAGCTAGTGGGTGGACAAGGAGAGTGTAACGCCCCAGTTTTAGTTAATGTTTAATTAGGATTTGATTGTGCATTCATGAGCATCGTTTCTTAAAAATGCATGTAAAGAAAATAATGGAAACCCTAAACCCTAGTTTCCTTCTTCCTCTCAAATCAGTTCAAAAGGATTTTGAATTTTGAAAACTACAAAAAGTGTGGAGCCCAAATTGAATATAAGGTCCCCTGCAATATTTTCTATAATTTCATAAAGCCTTTGGTATTTTTGAAATACCCAAAACAGTTTTGTATTTCAAGTTACAAAAGAGAAAACAGATAACAAAAAGGTTTTGCTAAAAAATATAAAGCTAGAGCTAACCAGGACACAACCCACCTCCTCTCTCTAGCTACCTACCATGCAGAGCAGCCCGCAGCTGGCCCATGTGCATCCCACCCCGGCCCACATACCCTTTCGCCATCCTTTTTTCTTCTTCCTCCCGACAGAAGGACGACGATGATGAAGCTCCTGCGTGTCGACCGCCCCGCCATCCGCCGTTGCCGTGATGCCCGCCTCACCAAGATACGTGCTACCGTCCTAGAAGACGTCTACAAGTACCCCTGCTGCCGCCGGAGAGCCTTATCTTCTCCATTTCCCCTATTTTCCCCTCTGGCCGAACCCTAGCTCTGGCCAGAGCTCACCGTCACCACCGTTCTTCACCGCCACGAGGCCAACCGAGCATGCTAGCACCTCCGCCTTGTCCTCCCGGTCCTTCCTAGCTAAGCCATGGAATCGCGTGTGCCGTCAATCGCCAGAATCGAGGTTGTCTTCCCTGACCCCGACGTGCGTCGCCACCGATGATTGGCCTATTCCCGACCTCGCCCGGCCTCTCCGAGCCCTTCCCTGCAACCGTGGTGAGCCTCTCATCCTCCTGGACCTCCTCTCTGTCTCCCTCTCGCGCCGTAGCAACCGCTCGCCGCCGTGTTGCAAGCACCGCCGCCGCTCGCTGTCGCAGCCCTACCTCCGGAAACCAATAGGTAGAGGCGCCGCCATATCTAGGTAGCCCGTGATGCCCTGATTCGAACAAGACCATCCACACCTCCCAGTTCACCGCCCAACGCCACCCCGCCGCTGATTTGTGGCTCACCGTCGTCAGTGACGTCATGGTGATGTCACCCGTGCGCCACCCCGCGGGTCAGACCCGGTCAACCTAGGCTATGTCCCACCCTGCCCGCGTGTATGCTGAGGTGCCCTCGGGCCCCTTTGTCAGCCAGTGTGGCTAGAGCCCGGCCCGATGAGGAAAGTGTTTAACGCCTGTGCTGACGTCATAATGACGCAGTAAACCTTTTTAAGTTGTTTTAATAATTCCAGGAAAAGGTTTAATCTTAGAAATTCAATAACTAATTATTTATAAGTCAGAAAAATATGTATAGTATATCAAAATGTTCAGAAAATTGAGATCTATCTAATAGCATCAAAATCATGCATTGTTCAACAACTTTAATTGAAAGTTTAATTAGAGAACTAAATAAACCCCCATAGGTGATTCTGAGGTCTCTCCTGTATTAGGGTTTCCACCCCTCGGATGCCGCTTAAATTGCCAAGCATGCTACATGGTTTCATTCCAATACAATTAAACTTGTCATATCATCATCCTTGCTTGAGCATTGCATCGATGCCATGTGTTGATTGTTGTTTCCCCTTTCTTTCCGGTGTTTGGTTCTTTCTGGTAGAATACGATAACGAGATCGAGATCGAAGACCGAGATCAACACCATCGAAGATCGACGAACAATACTTGACCAACTATAATCCAGTCAAGTACAAGGCTTTAGAATATCTATATTTGGGTATCAACAAACAAGGCAAGCATAGCCCCACACATAAAAGAATCCTATACTTTGAAAGTATTGCATTCTTGCCATGTTGCATACGATTCTACTATGGTCTTTTATCAATAGATAGAGTATCCTATCTGTTGCATTACTACCTTGAGCTTATATTACCTAATCCATTGCTCCTAGCATAACTAGGTTTGGCTTGTGTGCACTGCTAGAGCTATTATCTGTGTCTTGCTTAGCCATGCTTAGCTGTTAGTGCTGGTTCATCCAGAAGATGTACCAAATGCAGAGAATCTAGTATGACAGGAGAACGAGGTATACTGATGAGGTAAGGTCAGTGGTAAAGGTTAAACATGCTAAGGCTTGTATGGGATGCCACGGTGGGATGTGGTTTTTGTAGTCCCATGCTCGCCACTACTAGGAACCGAGTTCTTGCCTTTGGAACCAAGACGAGCGTACAACCACACGGGGCTTGGGTACCCCTTTGCTGATTAACTTGCCTAGTAGATTCCATGAGTCACATAGTTCAGGCGTTCCATTCGACATGCATTGTGGATCTTCTCGAAGGCGGTATAGGAGGTGCATTCATATAGGTAGGTAAGCGTGGCCGAGGTTGGGGAGGTGGTTCCTCTAGGTAAACTAACCTCGACTCACATCTCTAGGGACCGACTTTGGGATTTGACCCGTTACGGCGGAACCATCCTTAGTGCGTGACTCATGGTCTTGGCGAAAGCAAGGTAAAGGTCGTGGCCAACCACCCTCTGCCGGCCTTCCAAGGAAGAGGGCTAATCATGTGGCGTTAAGAGTCGGTTGGTACGTGTGGGTAAAGTTGTACACCCCTGCAGGGTTAAATCTTTTTGAAAATCCGTGTTCACGGTTATGAACGCTTGGTGACCGAATTCTAAGATCATAGAGAACATTAACCTAATCGTAAAACTTAGAGGTTTCAACGTGTGCTTAAGGATGCTTCCTCATGGGTACGAGGGGGTGATCCTAGTTGTGAGATGAGGATTACTTTGGTGGATATCAAGATGATGATCAATTCTTTAGAGATGTCGCTCTCTTATCCCCTTTTAAAATATTCTGATTAGATGAGCTTCTTCTCCCTCTTTTTTTATAAACAAAGATGGCTTTATGCAAAATAACCCCACCAGCCATAAGTCTTGCGAAGTACACCCTGTACTCACCCTTGCTTTGTTGATACTTTCTGAGTAAGTGTTTCCCTGAAGACGAGTTCCATATGACATTGACACCTACAAGTAGCTTGGGGTTCCCGGCAGGCAGCCTGGAATCTTTGGGCTGGGACGTCATCATTATGCTTCAGGCCTCTTAGGCCATTTGTTAAGATTGCTATACTTAATAGCATAATTTGCCTTCCGTTGTTTGATGTTTGTGGTCAGTGACCTTTGCTTGTAATATTTTGGTTCTTCGCTCAGTTATGAGCTTGCTGTAATAATTTTTGTGTCGCATGGTTAATGTTGTGTTACCGATTTCTCACTGGATATCCTCGAGCTCTAGGTTAAGCTTATGTCAGGCTAAGGTCTGGATTTGTTTAGCCCTGATCCTGGGGGTGTCACAGAGAGCCAGTCCCGACTACTTTTCCATCCTTATTTTCAGGCCCCTTTATACTAAAACATGGGTTAGGTGTAATTTTCTCTTTTTTGAGGTCCTTTATGTAACATGTACACTTCCACTAACCATGTTAAGTTATTAACCGAAGCATCTCGCTCCTTCTAGGCCAAACCTAGTTGTAGAAAGGTACCACCACCACACATTTCAGACAAAGTGGACCATGCTTTCTTAAACTTCCTTCTTTTAGAGTTGTTGAATCTTCCTAGCTAGGTAACTTCCCCCACTTAGAAGACTTTATGCCGATTTAACGAAATTAAGTCAGATATGAACTACAATAAGTGTGGTAAGTTGCTCTTGAATTTTACAGATGCCGTTTGTTAGTACCAATGTTGTCAATATATCGACAACCATCGTGAAATTTGAAAAATGCAACTAACTTCGTGCTAAGAATATGCATGCCTACAAATTTGATAATGTTTTGAAGACATTGAAATAAAATAAATAATAAACCAAATACTTTCATGTGGTGTCCTCTTATGCATATTGCTTGCCATAAAAAATCAGAAATAAGTGCTTGACACTTCTTTTCAAAAGAAAAAACTGCTATGTTGTTTCATAATTTCCATACCACTATATAGTGTACGAATAACTTCAAACATCGATAGTTTGATATAGATTGGCAAAACCTGGCATTGTTGACCATTGGATCTCTTTCAGTACACTTGATTATGTCATGTCTAGCGTATAGAAGATTCCATTATTGTTGGCCTCTAGTACCATGAATATACTATGCACATAAAGTACATAGAACATGGTTTTGAATGCCACAAGCCAAGTTTCTAGATATAGTGGACAATGTTTTATGTACGATTCCCAAGTTTTATGAGTTTTCAAAGCTTCCGAGCTAACTCGGCCCATTCAAATGACTTTATGTCTCTTTTAACAAAATTAGGTCATATTTGAACTAGAAGCTCTAGAAAGTGGTAGATTGCTATCGAAGTTCTACAAAAAGCTTTTGGAGGTATCCATCAGGCAGTTAATATATCGGAAACAATCGAGAGTTTTGACCAATTCAACTTCCTGCTAAGAATTTGTATCTTGAAAATTTTGAACCCATTTTGAAACAATCACACGTAATAAAGAAAAACAAAAAAAACAAATATTTACGCATGGCATCCTACCACATCACGTGTACAGCCTGCCAGGAAACTGATAACCATGGGATTTGACAACTTCTAGAAACCAGCCCCGCGATATTTTCCCACCATGTATGAATATTATTAGGTTTCAACCCTGATGACCAAAATAGGTCATGGACATATCGACATCATAGTTAATGTATTATTCTCACATTAATTTGGTATATAGGTGCATCTTGGCGTAGTAGGAAATGTTGCCCATGGGAGTCTCAACATTGGGCCTATTTGATTCGCGGGATAGGAAAAACAAAGTATTATTAGAATATCATGTCCAGTTGAATCCTACAAGATTTGGAGCCTATAGGAATTTTTCTTAAAGAAGTGTCTGATTCACAGGAAAGTAAAGTAATTGTAACATGAGACTGAGGTGGATTGTTCTTAAAATTTTACGAAAGACATGTGCATGGCGTCCTTTTGCATGTATGACATGCCATGCAAAATGATAAACTTGGGTTTTGACAACTTTTCAAAAACTAGGTTCACAAAATTGTCCTGCAATGTGTATGAATAGGTTTCGAGTTGGACGACCAAGGCCAATGCCATATTCTGTGATCCACTTCATAGTTTATGGTAATTTCCCCATATTATGTAGATTGGTGCGTCTTGGCATTATTGTAAACAATATTTTGCCAAGGGGAGTTTCCAAGAAGTATTATGAAAAGAGATGATCTCAATTTTCCAAGTGACATGATTTTTTTTGTGAAAACTAGAACGTTGTTTTCCGTAAACAAAATAGTAGTACTAGGAAAAAGTAGGATCAAAATGTAGGGGGTTAGAGAAGGCAGCCCGAGAGGGCTGCAGCGACAAGGTGTTGTACGCGGTTAGATGTCAGAGGAAAGTTATGAAAAAAAGAGATAGACACAGGGCTGTCATAGTACCATGGCACGTGTGCGCAGCGCCACGCTGTGGATGAGGGAGATATCAGCTAGAGGATGCACGTGATGCAGCAAAGGAGAGAGTAGTACACAATTTATTTTCCTTGCATAGAATAGGAGTAGCACACTATAAGGCTACATGAGTGATCACCACGCTGTTTTCCTTTGTTAAGAAAGTACATGTGGACCTCATAAAAAATAAAAATTGCATCCAAGTCCATGCATTTAGCATAAGGACCCTGAAACTTAGCAATGAAGTGTGTGTTGTGACGATTGCGCATACTAGCATTCATCGTGCTAAAGACTATTAGTAGAATCTTTCTAGATGCTAAGAATGGAAAATAAGATAAAATGGTTAGCAATGTTTGGATTTTCCACTCTTGATCAAACGTTCAATGTTCCGTATACTATGCAGTGGTATGGTATTGTGAGAGATAAGACAATATAAAGGTAAGATAAGAAGTATTGCGAATGGCCGATCTAGCTTTAGCTGTCGTAGGAGCGAGGTGCTTGAGAGTTAACACGGTCGGTGGAAGTACAAGTTACAGCAAGGACCTCATAAATAAATGAAAATTGTTGCATCCAAGTCCATGCATCATTTAGCGCAAGGACCCTGAAACTGAGCAATGAAGTGTGTGTTTTGAGGTTTGCGCATACCAACGTTCATCATCATGCTAAAGACTATCAATAGAATCTTTCTAGATGCTAAGAATGGAAAAGAAGGTCCAATGGTTAGCAATGTTCGGATTTCTAGTCTTGATCCAAGGGTCAATGTTCAAAGTTCATCTGTACACTATGAAGTTGTATGGTATTGTAAGATATAAGACAAGATAAACATAATATAAGAAGTACTACGAATGGCCGATCTAATGGTACGTGTCATAGGAATGAGGTGCTTGAGAGTTAACACGGTCGATGGAAGTACAAGTTACATCAAGGACCTCGTAAAAACTAAAAATTGCATCCAAGTCCATGAATTTAGCACAAGGACCCTGAAACTGAGCAATGAAGTGTGTGTTTTGAGGTTTGCGCATACTAGCGTTCATCGTGCTAAAGAATATCAGTAGAATCTTTCTAGATGCTAAGAATGGAAAAGAAGATCCAATGGTCATTAGCAATATTTGGATTTGCTAGTCTTGATCAAACGGTCAATGTTTCGTACACTGTATAGTGATGGTATGGTATTGTAAGAGATAAGACAAGATAAAGATAAGAAGTATTATGAATGGCAGAGCTAATGGTAGGCTCGTAGGAGCGTTGTGCTTGAGAGTTAACATGTTGGGTTGAAGTACAAGTTACATCAAGGACCTCATAAAAATGATAATTGCATCCAAGTCCATGCATTTAACACGAGGACCCTAAAACTGAGCAATGAAGTGTGTGTTTTGAGGTTTGCGCATACTAGCATTCATCATGCTAAAAACTATAAGTAGAATCTTTCTAGATGCTAAGAATGGAAAAAGAAGATCCAACAGTTGACAATGTTTGGATTTGCTAGTCTTGATACAATGGTTAATGTTCAATGTTAATCCGTACATTATGTAGTGGTTTGTTGTATTGTATTGTATTGTATTGTATTGTATTGTAAGAGATAAGACAAGATAAAGAGAAGATAAGAAGTACTGTGAATGGCCTATCAAATGGTATGTCTCAAAGAAGAGAGGTGCTTGAGAGTTAACACGGACGGTGGAAGTACAACTTAGATCAAGGACCTCATAAAAATGAAAATTGCATCCAAGTCCATGCATTTATTAGAACAAGGACCCTGAAAACTGAGCAATGAAGTGTGTGTTTTGAGGTTTGCACATACTAGCGTTCATCGTGCTAAAGACTATCAGTAGAATATTTCTAGATGCTCAGAATGGAAAAGAAAATCCAACCATAGGCAATGTTTGGATTTGCTAGTCTTGACCCAATGGTCAATGTTCAAAGTTAATCCGTACACTATGTAGTGGTACGGTATTGTAAGAGATAAGAAAAGATAAAGATAAGATAAGAAGTACTACGAATGGCCGATCAAATGGTAGGTCTCGTAGGAGCGAGGTGCTTGAGATTTAACACAGTCAATGGAAGTACAAGTTACATCAAGAATCTCATAAAAAATGAAAATTGCATCCAAGTCCATGCATTTAGCACAAGGACCCTGAAACTGAGCAATGAATTAAGTGTATGTTCTGAGGTTTGCGCATACTAGCGTTCATGGTGCTAAAGACTATCAGTAGAATATTTCAAGATTCTAAGAATGGAAAAGAAGATCCAGTGGTTAGCAATGTTTGGATTTGCTAGTCTTGATCAAACGGTCAATGTTCCGTACAATATACATTGGTATGGTATTGTAAGAGATAAGACAAGATAAAGATAAGATAAGAAGTACAGTACTATAAATGGCCGATCTTTTGAATAACCTTCCCTCCTGATGTTTGGGAAGCAAGGAAAAATTTCGAAAACTGGAAAACTTTGAATTTTTGTGCCGCCATGGACCAAAGTGGTTTCCTTCCTATGTACTCCTTGTCCCTACTCCACACCAACGTGTGGCTACCTAACACGACAAAGACACATAGCCGTCGTACCAAGGCACACATGCGCAACTCCACACTATGGACGAGGGAGCGATGAGCCGGGCTGGTGCGTGAGGGGAAAGGGGAGGAGAGATGGAGGATAGCAAAGGAGAGAGAAAACACATGATTTGTTTTGCGTGCATATGTCTGATGGCCCAAAATATATCGAGCTCGTTGGGGAACCCCAAGAGGAATGTATGATGAGCACAACAGCAAGTTTTCCCTCAGTACGAAACCAAGGTTATCAATCCAGTAGGAGCGAGGAAACACCCCAAAGGTGTTGCTAGCTGAGCCTTGGCAGGGCGCACTACCGATGCTAGTAGCATCGTGGAGACCTACACAACACAACCACAGAACTTTGCCCCAACTTGCGATGAGGTTGTCAATCTCACCGGTTTTGCTGAAAACAAAGGATTAAACGTATCGAATGAAAGGAAGTAATAGTTTGCAGAAAGTAAACACAAAGCAGTGAACAGTTTGTAGATTGAAAGTAAAAGAAAGGACCGGGGTCCATAGTTCACTAGAGGTGGCTCTCCTTAAGATAGATAACATGTTGGGTGAACAGATTATAGCGAGGCAATTGACAAACATTGAGAAAGCATACAAGCATATACTACTCATCTTGACTCCTTTGAGCCTTGATTGGGCATTACAATATTATACATAGACCGCCATCCAACTTCATCTATGACTAATAATCCACCTTCAGGTTATCATCCGAACACCCTCTAGTATTAAGTTGCAAGCAATAGATTATTGCATTACGAATTGCGTGTAAAGTAAACAATACGATTATTATATGAACAAAGGATTGTTGTTTTCTCCCTAGTAGGAACATCACATCTAGTACCTTAGAGATTTCTGTCACTTCCCCAGATTACCAGAGGCATGAACCCACTATCGAGGATAAATACTAACTCTTGGAGTTGCTAGAATCTACTTGGCCAAGATAGATACTAACAAAGGAAAGCATGCAAGATCACAAATAACAAAGACATGATAGAATCAATAATCAATCTGAAAAAGCATCTCAATATCCATCGGATCCCCGCAAACACAACATGCAGAATTACAAATAGATGATCTTGATCATGAACGAAGCTCACAAGATCTAGGCATGATAGAACAAAGGAGGAGAACCAGCCATCTAGCTACTACATGGACCCGTAGTCCAGAGATGAACTACTCACGCATCACACCGGAGGCTTGCATGATGATGAAGAAGGCATCCAGGGTGAATTCCCCTCTCCGGCAAGGTGCCGGGAATAGCTTCAAATCCCTCCCGATCTAGGGATGGAGACGACGGTGGCTACAGACTCTTTCATGTATATTTGATCGGGTACTTAGGGTTTCCATATCAGAGGCAATATATAGGCGGAAGGAGAGGCCGAGGGGGTGCCTGGGCTGGCCACACCACCCCCTGGCGTGGGCCAAGCCTGGCCGCGCGGCCAAGTTGTGTGGCCGCCCTCTGGCCCTTCTCCGTCTCGTATTCTGGCTCCAAGTGTCCCCCGGTAAAATAATAACTTTGGCTTTTGTCCCATCCAATTCCGAGAATATTCATTTTCTGAATTCCTGGAACCAAAAACAGCAGAAAATAGGTAGCTGGCACTGTGGCTCTTGTTAATAGGTTAGTCCAAGAAATCATATGAAAAGTACTCCAAAGTATGGACAAAACATAAGAAAGTAGATTAAACCAAGCATGGAACATCAGAAATTATAGATACATTTGCAATGTATCAACATCCCCAAGCTTAACTCCTACTCGTCCTCGAGTAGGTAAGTGATAAAAAGAAAAAATAATTTTTGAGGTGACATGCACCATCATAAACTTGATCAAAGTATTTGTAAAACATTCAAAGCTGGGATCATAGTACTTCAATCATAACATGAAAGACAAAGTTCTAGCAATAAGACAAAGAAACTATGTTGCAACATGAAAAGGCACAAACAGAAGATTCATGAATAACAATGCTTTGCAAGACGTTTGTTTGTTTCACATAAAGAAAACATAGCATAATTGCATTCAACTTGTCCCTCATAGAGTAGCAAATATAAATGCATAGGACACCTTCAAAGTTAATAAGAGTGACTAGATACAAATAGTTTAAAACAAGCAATATCAAGTTATGCATCAATCAACTAGTCTTGGGACAATGCACATAGAACTAAGAATGGCCACTATGGTCTCAAAGTAAGTGCATAAAGGTAGAAGGTGGAGACTCAATATAATGGTGGAAGAAAGGCCTTTTGTAAAAGGAAGTAGGGATTCAAGTCTCCTAAAGAGCTTCCAAAAATTATGGTACTTATAGCTTTCATCTCTCATTGCCCCTATCATAAGCATCTTGAAGTGATTAAGGTTAAAGTGAACAAACTATGGTGTACATGCTTGACGAAGTATAAGTTAGAAATCTCATGTCCCTTGAATACGAGGGCCGCTCCTCATGCTACTCAAGTTTAGTCACCGGTAAGTTCTTGTCATCGTAAGTACATGTGTATCATAGAGAACCGCCAACGGGGTACCCCTTGCCCGATGATACGGAAGAATCCCCATATCAAAATGACAAGGCAAGCAGACAACGAGCATCTCAGCAATCTTCTTATTTACCATGGGAATATGGTGCTTTTTTTCTCTTTCCTCTTTTCATAATCTATTTTTCTATTTTCTCTTTTTTCTCAATATAGGACTTTCTTTTTTTTATAAGAAGAATGTTTCATAGATAGCTCATTATGGTTACGCTGCAGGTTTCCACCATGTCAGCATGGATTAGACCAGCGGCCCAGGCATTTTTCTAACACATATACATAACTCCATGGACTTACAAGCTCCCCTTTCATTTCACACCGACAACATCCATAGACAAAAGAGCAAGATATCAACTAGGTACAAAGTACCAGTGCAATGTTGAAAGCGTTCTCCATGACAGCATGGTTCTGCTAGTCCCCAACAAATAAGTGCAAGCATATACAACACAGACGACACAATGGTTCAAGTTTATTAAGGGCAAGAAAAGTAAATTGTGCCATCAAGTTCGTGAGAGCTTTAATACTAGTTTTCTCATAACAAGTTTAATTTGGAAGGTAGACAAAAACATGAATATACTTGGAATAGCATATGCTAATAGGTAGGTATGGTGGACTCTTTGGAATAACTTGGTTTAAGTAGTTGGATGCATGAGTGGAACTCATACTTGGTTGTGGAGGCTAGCAAAAGACTGGGAGCAACAAACTAAGAGAGCAATAATGGCCATAATCATGCAGAGCGACAAAACATCATTGATCAAAGCATAAAGTGATACTACAAGTTGAAAATTAAAGGATCATAAAGGCTATGGTGACTTGGGATAGTCATAACATGGAGTGAGCATGCGCCAAATCAACCCAAATAAAGCATCAAAGGAGAATACCACAATACTATGCTTTAATATGCTAAAACAACGCATGATTCATCCAAGGCACATTAAGCATCTCAATTGTTTATAACAAGTCATGCTACAGCAAAGAATACTAAGCATAAAGCCAAAACAATATCAAGCATGGCATGACAAAGCATAGGCCACAATCAAAAACAAGCTCTCTTTACCACTTAAGCATGAACTTTGCAATCTTTTCCAAACCAAACCAAACTATCACTAGTAGAGAAAGGCTTATGGATAGATTTATTATCAGTGGAGCATTTTTTTAATTTGCTCCACTTATAATTATTAGTGGCGCATTTAAAAATATGCTCCCCTGATATTTTGTTTAACCAATGGCGCACATCTAAAAAGGCGCCACTGATAATGTGGTACCGGCACCCCGGAGGGATGTGGACCAAATATCAATGGCGCATATGTCCATATGCGCCATTGATATATGCTCATCAATGGCGCATATGCAATATGTGCCATTGATATTCTCCTCACCAATGACGCATCTTCCTCAATATGCGCCATTGATAATTTGTGGACCTCACTTGGACCCCACCACTCAGAATGATGGCAGGATTATTAATGGCGCATATTAGAGATGCGCCACTGATATTTTTTTGCCAATGGCGCATATTGCAAAAAAATGTGCCACTAATAAATATACCTTATACCTAATCCCCGCCTACCCCTACCCAGCAGCAATTCATCTAGACCATCATGCTGGATCTGACAAAGATCATGCTAGTTTGTGTTCCTGGTAGTAGGCGTTGCAAGCGCTAGTTCTCTACTACCAGGCGGTGGTCTTTGTCTTTGAGGTAGTAGGTGCCTGAAGTCTTTTTGAGATCGGTGCGAATAAGATGGTTCAGTCTGACAGATGATATCTTGTCGATATCTTGTTTTGTGGATACACCAAGTTGTTGATTTGTTGGCTCGAATGTCTTGTAGAGCCCATCTCTCATGGAAATGATTAGTTTCACAGCATGCTGATCCCAGCAGTATCCAGCCGATCTATCTGTGTCAGAAGAGCTGCATATGAAGCTACTATGGCGTAGAAGCCAGAGAGAGCATGCAGAGAGGCCGATTGCTCCACACGTGTTGGCCTCCTCCAAAACCACGTACGCATATTGTTTCCCTGCCTGCCACGCTAATTCCAACGATGCGAGCCTCTAGATCCATCCATCCGCCTCAGCCACTCAGGTCATGCCACAGATCGGATCGTTATCTCGGCCATCCAAGTCCACCACGTGTCACCCATCCAACGGCCCGACCCTCTCCTTACCACCAACGCATCACCCACCAAACCCTAGACCACCCAATCTCCATTCATTCTCTCCCGCTCTCACGCCAAGCAGAGCGGCGGCAGCGGCACCCACGAGCCACGGCGTCACGGAGGGCTTCCTCGCCGGCGTTCTCGTGCATCCGTGCACGGCGCTCCGTCGAGCCAGCCTGCCCGCGTCGACCAAGTGGCCACCTGGACGCGGCGGCGACCCATCCGCAAACGGGAGGACCAGCTCCCTGCCGCCTGCATCGAGATCCTCCACAATGCCCCTCCGTCGTGCCGAGAACAAGGCCACCAACTCGCACCCATCCTTGCCGGCCCACCCCGTGCGAAGCAGCAGCAGTAGCCTAGATTTTCCGGCTGCCTGGCGCTGGAGGCAGAGGACCAACTCCATGGCGTCCGCGTCGACATCACTAGCCTCCTCCTACTACTCCTCCAATGTGGTAAGTTCCCTCTCATCTCCGCGTCCAGACCCCTAAAAACGCAAGATCTGCATCTTTGCTCCTGCTACTCATGTCTGTCTCTTGTGTACGAGTCCAGACCCCTAAACGCGCTCTCGGTTGGTTTTTGTTTGTTTGGCGGGCAGATAATTAATTAATAACGATGGCATATTCTATCCTATAGCCCATTGCATCCCATATATTCTAACTAGTAGAGTAAGTAATAACTTCCAAGACTCATCTAAAACTTTTGGGTTATCTCCCAATAAGTACTTTTCTTTAACGCCTTTAAGTTAGGCATGACAGTTTGAGAAGATGCTCACATAGGAAATATGAATTCAAATAAAAGAGAGGATCAAGAAGCAAAATCAAAACACATTTAAGTCTAACCCACTTCCTATGTATAGGAATATTGTATGAAAATAAATTCACAAAGAACAAAGTGACAGGCATAGGAAGATAAAACAAGAGTAACTTCAAAACTTTCAGCAAATAGAGAGGTGTTTCAGTACCATGAAAACTTCTACAACCATATTTTCCTCTCTCATAATAATTTTCAGTAGCATCATGAATAAACTCAACAATATAACTATCACATAAAGCATGATTCTCATGATCTACAAACACTAGAGCTTTATTATAAACATTTTCAAAAGAATCCTCAGGAACATAACATTCATCCTCCTTTAGTAAGCATGGGGGACAATCAAATATTATAAGGGGTAAAGAGTTACTCTCATTAGAAGTTAGGAATGGGTAGATCCATTCTTACTCCTCTTGATCATCACTCTCCTCCTCTTTTTCATCCAATAAGCTTCCAGTTTCAGCTATTTCCTCTTCCATATGCTCCTGCAAGGCATTAACCTCTTCCACTGGTGGAGAGCATCTATTAAGATATTCAAGAATATAGCCATTTTCTTCCTTGTAATTATCAAAGAAAAATTGAAGTATATCATAAACCTCATATATATAAGGTGCATCATCAGTATTTTCAAGCAAACTAGCAAGTTCAAATGCACCCTTCCAAGCAATAAATTCTTCAATTTGTTCCACGTCATAAAAGTCATAATTTCCTTTAACATAAGAACATATGTAACATTATAATTATACTCACATTGAAAAGGGAGGTGTTTATACCTCCTAAAGCAACAAGATTTATCAAAGCAATAAGTAACATTATAAGTAGAGCACACTTTAATGGCAATGGTATACAATTTATCAATTTGTTCCCATAAGTGTTTCCCTTTTTGTGACAAGCAGTGTTCCTTATAATAATATTTTTGTTCTTCCGTGAACCCACCTTGCCAATAAGATTCAGTTTCAAAGAAACCAACCATTGATAGAAAGCATGATAAATCAAGACAATAATAGACCAATGAAAATAACAACTATAGTAGGAACTAATTTTTTTGTATTTTTGATAAAGAAACAAGCAAACAAAGCAGAAATAAACTAAGCAAAACAAAAAAACAAAGTAATGAGATTGGTTATGAGGGACTCCCCTTGTGAAGATGTCCTTGACTTCCCGGCAACGGTGCCAGAAAAAGAGCTTGATGGCCCAAAATATATCGAGCTCGTTGGGGAACCCCAAGAGGAATGTATGATGAGCACAACAGCAAGTTTTCCCTCAGTACGAAACCAAGGTTATCAATCCAGTAGGAGCGAGGAAACACCCCAAAGGTGTTGCTAGCTGAGCCTTGGCAGGGCGCACTACCGATGCTAGTAGCATCGTGGAGACCTACACAACACAACCACAGAACTTTGCCCCAACTTGCGATGAGGTTGTCAATCTCACCGGTTTTGCTGAAAACAAAGGATTAAACGTATCGAATGAAAGGAAGTAATAGTTTGCAGAAAGTAAACACAAAGCAGTGAACAGTTTGTAGATTGAAAGTAAAAGAAAGGACCGGGGTCCATAGTTCACTAGAGGTGGCTCTCCTTAAGATAGATAACATGTTGGGTGAACAGATTATAGCGAGGCAATTGACAAACATTGAGAAAGCATACAAGCATATACTACTCATCTTGACTCCTTTGAGCCTTGATTGGGCATTACAATATTATACATAGACCGCCATCCAACTTCATCTATGACTAGTAACCCACCTTCAAGTTATCATCTGAACCCCCTCCAGTATTAAGTTGCAAGCAATAGATTATTGCATTACGAATTGCGTGTAAAGTAAACAATACGATTATTATATGAACAAAGGATTGTTGTTTTCTCCCTAGTAGGAACATCACATCTAGTACCTTAGAGATTTCTGTCACTTCCCCAGATTACCAGAGGCATGAACCCACTATCGAGCATAAATACTAACTCTTGGAGTTGCTAGAATCTACTTGGCCAAGATAGCTACTAACAACAGAAAGCATGCAAGATCACAAATAACAAAGACATGATAGAATCAATAATCAATCTGAAATAGCATCTCAATATCCATTGGATCCCCGCAAACATGACATACAGAATTACAAATAGAGGATCTTGATCATGAACGGAGCTCACAAGATCCAGACATGATAGCACAAAGGAGGAGAACCAGCTATCTAGATACTACATGGACCCATAGTCTAGAGATGAACTACTCACGCATCACACCGGAGGCTTGCATGATGATGAAGAAGGCCTCCAGGGTGAATTCCCCTCTCTGGCAGGGTGCCGGGAAGAGCTTCAGATCCCTCCCGATCTAGGGATGGAGACGACAGCGGCTACAGACTCTTTTGTGGATTTTTGATCGGGTACTTAGGGTTTCCGTATGAGAGGAAATATATAGGCGGAAGGAGAGGCCGAGGGGGTGCCTGGGCTGGCCACACCACCCCCTGGCGCGGGCCAAGCCTGGTCGCACGGCCAGGTGGTGTGGCCACCCTCTGGCCCTTCTTCGTCTCGTATTCTGGCTCCAAGTGTCCCCGGTAAAATAATAATTTTGGCTTTTGTCCTGTCCAATTCCGAGAATATTCATTTTCTGACTTCCTGGAACCAAAAACAGCAGAAAACTGGCAGCTAGCATTATGTCTCTTGTTAATAGGTTAGTCCAAGAAATCATATAAAAAGTACTCCAAAGTGTGAACAAAACATAAGAAAGTAGATACAACCAAGCATGGAACATAAAAATTATAGATACATTTGCAATGTATCAAGGTCCTGAAATTTACTACTAGTAGAATGTACATTGTAAGGCCGCAGGAGTACCTCATGTCAAGAACCTATTATAAATTTGCTCTAACATGGAACCGCCTCAACTTCTCTCTGCTGGTGCCCTCTTCCCCTGCCAATGTTTTATTCTCTCTGCATGTATAGCACATGGACAGAGGTGACCATATGTCTAAGAAAAGAAATATACTACATGCGCATTGTGTAAAAAAGCACACCTTATAAGGCCTACTATGTGGCATCCGCTAAGGTTCACCTTATACATAGTGGAAAAAATAAAGTTATCTTTAAGCCTAAGGTGCAACTCAAGCTTGTGGGTTGCCCATAGAGAATAGAAATATCATTTCCCCTCTCTCCCTATTTCATGTGATCATTTTCAAAAGGGGTTCAAAATTTTCAAGATGCAAAATCTTTTTTTGAGGAAGATGCAAAATCTTAGCTAGAGGTCGAACCACTCATCAAAGCTCTTTGCGGTTTTTTATGTATTAATTGACTGCTCGATGGGTACCTCCAAAAGATTTTTTTTCATAAAACTTTCAAAGAAACCTACAATTTATTACTTGTAGTTCAAATTTGACCTTATTTTGATACATCGACATGAAGTCATTCAAGAGGGAAAAGTGAGCTAGGAAGCTTGAAAACTCATAAAACATCGGAATCGCAAGTATAACATGTTGTTGATCCACTGTATATGTGTGAAAACTTGGCTTGTGGCATTCAGATCAAATATTTTTTGCACTTTCTTTACAGAAAAGAATGATCTCGTCATCAATTAAGAATGTTCTTTCCTGGTAGTTTGACACTCACATCAACGACACTGCTTTACAAGAAGAGATGCACTCATCTACCTCTGAAATGACATTTAATTTAAGAGCAATCTATCATGCTTACTTGTAGCTCAAGTTTGACCTAATTTCATTAAACTTTCAAGATGCAAAATCTTAGCAAGAAGTTGAACATGTCATCAAAACTTGCGGTGGTTTATGATATATTAATTGACCGCCTAATGGGTACCTCCAAAAGATTTTTCATAAAACTTCCAAAGCATCCTACAATTTACTTGTAGGTCAAATTTGACCTAATTCCAATACATCGACATAAAGTCATTCAAGTGAACGGAGTTAGCTAGAGGAAGATCTAAAACTCACAAAACATGGGAATCATAAGTAAAACTTGCTGACCCACTATATACGTCAGAAACTTGGTGTGTGGCATTAAGATCCAATATTCTTCGGGCTTTCTTTGCAGAAAATAACAATCTCGTCATTACTCGGAAAATTGAGAATGTTTTTTCCTGATAGTTGAATACTCACTCCAACAACACTATTTACTACAAGAAGATGTACTCATCTACCTCTGAAATGACATTTAATTCAAGAGAAATATATCACGCTTACTTGTAGCTCAAGTTTGATCTAATTTCGTTAAATTGTCAAGATGACATTTTAATGTATAGGTTCGCAGAGGTTCACTCCGAATCTACACACTAAAATATGACTGCATATACAACCTTCATAAACCTAAAACATCTTATATATATTGAAACTGAGTGAGTACTATTTACTATACTGTGAGTAAGCTCCAATGTTTAGATAGTGTCTAAACGAGATGGTCCATGGGACCTACTAAACTCAAGATGCTAACTTTTGCAGAGGAGTTTTATAGCTTGGTCATACACTACCAAGTGGGCCCATTATTTGCTTTTTTCGTTAGGGCATCCGCAATAATGTGTAAAAAACACACCTTAAGGCCTATGTGGCATCCGCTAAGGTTCACCTTATACATTGTGGAGAACATAAAGTTGCCTCAAGCTTGTGGGTTGCCATAGAGAATAGAAACATCATTTTCCCTCTCTCCTCTCTCTTGCAAGGAGCAATATGATAAGCTATGTGGGTCCTATCTTGTGGAAAATGTTGACCTCATACATTGTGGTAATTTATGTATAAGACGGATGGGTCCTACCTTACGAATGCCCTTAGACACTCGTGCCTTGTACTCCCTTCCCCATCGCGCTAGACTCATGGGTCCTTAGGGTATCTCCACCGGGCCGACCAAAACGCGTGACCGAAACCGTCCATTTCTGTCCGTTTAGGTCGGCCTGCGGTCACTTTGGGGTCACGGTCTGGCTTGTCCGGACGACAGCGCCCAGCGGCGTGACCCAAATGTCTGCCTGGCCACATTGGTTTTTTAAATTCAAACCAACACGATTCGTGCGTAAAATGAACTAGCAAAGTTCATTCATAATTAAACAAAATATATTACATTCAAAAAGATAAAAAAAAGAAGAAAAAACTGGCCCCGGCCGTAGCCCTAGCTACCGACAATCTTCTCCCCGCCACCACGTCCATCTATGGATCGAGGTCGATATACTCGAGCAGTGTCCAGAGGTTTGGTGGTGGCAGATCCAGAGCCAGCACCGACGCGGGAGGTGTCAGGTGGTTGATCACTTGGACTGGCCATGCCAGCCATGCGTCCGTTTCCACCGGTGCAGGTGGAGTGTACCACCCAGGTGTGGGTAGGGCAGACCACTGTGACACCGGTGGAGCAGCATAGGCCTGCAGCTGCTGCGGTAGGGGCGGTGGCGATGGCAGCGGCTACCCGGCGTTGACGCGTGCCACCAGGCTGGTGAGCTGCATGGCCTCCTGGTAGTCGGCCCACATGGCCTCCTCATCCCTTGTGCTAGCCGTGATGGCCTGCTCGAGGATGGTGTCGTCGTCGTAGCCTCACGCCAGGACCGCCTGGTACTCCCGGGGAAGGTGCGGATGCGGAGGACGAACCCTCCGCCCCGTCCTCCTCCTCCTTGACGATGATGTCGTTGTCGTCATCGTCACCACCGAGGTCAGCTTCAGAGTTGTTGACGATGCCGTTAGAGGCGGCCTCGATGTCGGGAAGGTCACGGGGGCCTAGCGGGTCGAACGCGCCGCGGTAGGCACTGAGGCGGTGTGTCGTGTGCTCCTAGTCAAGGAACTTCTTCCTGAAGACTGGGCTCTGGTACGCGAGGTTGTACCGGAAGGCTGGCGGGAGCTTGCGAATGCGACAGGACATCTCTGCCTCCAGCGCCTTGTCGTCCTTTGGGGCGGGCGACACCGACACCCGCTCCTGGTTGAGGTGCCAACCTGTGGGGAAGGAGACATCATGGTGGGCGATGCCTCTCCCCTCCCTCCACCGCCTCTTACAGTCCGTAATGCGGAAGTACCGGCAGTCAAGGGCTTGATCCGCATCCTCCCGGCGTGGGGCTTGGGCACCGAGGAAGTCCTACGCCCGGGGTGGTGGTGGCAGCACCCCCTGAGTGAACGATGGCGTGCTGCTCTAGCGGCGCCAGCTACTCGAGCTGGATCCATCGGCTTCGTGGTCGTTCTTCGACTTCCTGAACCACCCCGGATTCTTCATCGCGATGGTGGTAGTGGTGGTGGCGGTGCCTGCGACAGCTTGCTCAGAGGCTATGACAACATCAACGGCGACGACGATGGCGATGGCGATGGTGAGAGAAGGGGAGGTGTGCGGCACCAACGACCGTAGGGGGACAGCTTAAGTAGCCCCTGCCGGTGGGACTGCACGCAGGTTGTGACGCCTCGTCCCGTCCTAATTGATGGCGAAGACTGCCGCGATTGCATTTGACTCAGTGCCGCCGTTCAGTCCGCCGCCCTGAATCGCTATCGCAACCTTTGCGTCTGAATCGGTGCCGCAGTTGCATCTGAACCGGCGACGCGGTTGCTCCTGTCGCTAGACGGTGGGCCACTAGCACGCGCGTGGAGGACCCGCCCGTGACCCGCCCGTGTCCAGGCTGGCCTAGTGGTCACGTAAATTAGGTGCACGGATGGGTCGAGCTGGACGCGTTGGGACGGATGGGTCATGCCGCTGCGGTGACGCGCATGTCACATGCGTCCGCATGGACGGGTTCAGACACACCGGGACGGGTTGGGTCGACCTGGTGGAGATGCCCTAAACTATGATGTGGACATGGCCATGTCTTGATTGGTCACTCAAGCCAATTTGTCGTTATGCAAATACTATTCAGTGCTGGCATTTTTCAAAACTATTGTTGGCCCATGATATATTCGCCGTCCGGGTTCCTTCAGAAGAACTTTGGAAATTTTTAAGAGTAATAGTCTATCGCGCTCACATGTATTCAAGTTTGACCAAATTACATTTTATCGGCGTAGAGTCATTTAAATGTGTGGAGCTTGGGCTTGGGAGTTTGAAAAATCCTTAAACTTGGGAAACTAAAAGAAAGAATTGTCCAGTTTGTACGAAAATTTGTGGGGAAGGGGGAATTCTTTGTTCTTTAATTTATTCTAGCAGTAAAATACTTGAAAAACTCACTTCGCGGTATGTCCTACTATACCATGTACTCCATGTGAACTTACTTGGGTTTAAAGGCAAATGGCCAAGGTCATGGACATACTTTATATATCTATAATGACGATGTGTCCATATTTTGGTATAGGTTGGTGCATGTTAGCATGGAAAAGAAGTATAAGTTTTTTCAGAACGAAGTACGGTTAATATGGCTAAATTAAAGTTCATAGCATATGCCATTTATTTACTAGTACATAAAGTGGTTGGATAAATTACATGTTAAATTTTTTACTTAATTTAACCCACTCAAATGACTTTCCATTGATTTGTCGAACTAGGTATAATTTAATAATCTACAAGAAGCGCGTGAGAGCAAGTTGAATAGTATAACCGAGTCCTAGGTATAACAAAGTGACACGTCATTTACTATCGGCCTTACCAGCATATACAATACCTAGCGATTAAACTAAACAACATGTAGCATTATGATATAACAACCTTGTCAAAAAGCAAGAAGATTGAACATGAATAAAATGAAAAACCTTTCTATGTCTGCTTCAAAAATCCTAAAACTTGGGAATTGTAAAAAAGCATGGTCCACTTTGTCTGAAAATTGCGGTGGTGGCATTATCTATTTATTTTTTGGAACTAGAGGTTGTGGAGGAGCGAGACGCTTTTGTTATCATGCTAGGGTTTGTTTTCATCGCAAGGTGGTCCAAGGACCTTTTTGTAATTAGTGTTACATTTGAGCCTTTTTGTACTAGTGTTACTGATAATTTTGAATTTCAGAACAGAAAAAACGGTTGCTGGAAGTAGATAGGTGTGTCGTACCAAGGCACACGTGTGTAGCACCACGCTGTGGATGAGGAAGAGACAAGCCGGACTGTGCACCCGCGGCCGCAGAGAAGAACTCGATGGAGGATGGATGGTGAGAGCTAGTGAAGGAGAGAGAAAACACAACTTGTTTTGCATGCATATACTAGTAGTAGGTCCATACTTTTACTACTAGTGGAGTGTACCCTATAGTACGTCGTGTCAGCATCCTATGATAGCTTTGCTCTGACATCGCACCGGCTTCAATTCCTCTTATGTGCTGCTCTTGCGCTGCCTCTTATTTTTTGAAAGTATCGCGCTGCCTCCCTCTTGTTCTCTTACTTGTGTAGCTGAGGTTTGACCAAATTTCGTTAAATTGTCAAGATGAAAAATCTTAGCAAGAAGTTAAGCCTGTTGTCCAAACTCTCGGTGGTTTCTGATATACTCCTAATTTACCCCCGATGGGTACCACCAAAAGCGTTTTCATAAAACTTTCATAGAAACCTACGATTTACCTATCGTCGTCGTCCTCTCCGTCACCAACCACCGTCGCCGTGCTCGACTACCGCTCTACACCACCGCCGCCATCACCATCGTCGTCACCTTCAAAAAGATGCACCAATCTACCATTGAAAAGAAAATTAATCCAAGAGAAATCTATCACGCTAACTTGTAGCTCAAGTTTGACGTAATTTCGTTACGTTCTCAACATGCATATTTTAAGCAAGAAGTGGAACGTGTTGTCAAAATTTCAGGACCTTTACTGTATATATGCAGCAAAACAAATTATGTTTTCTCTATCCTTCACTGCCTCATCACCATGCAGGCACACCCCAGCCGGCTGATCTCTCCCTCATACACGACATGGCGCTGCCCACACTTGCGTCGACTTGCCTTGTCATTCCATTTCACAACCTACGTAAAGGTATCACCAAGCACACCCCCAGCATGTTGGTTCAAACATGTGAGGAGCGTTTTTTTGTGTGAAGCAAGTACAGTAGTATGAAGGGTATGGCTCAGTTGCTCGCTCGAGAAGGACCCGACTGCTTTTTCTTGCTTAACTTTAGGGCCCTTTGTGCTAAATTTATGGACCTCTATGTAATTTTCTCTTTTTGAGGTCTTCGATGTAAACCGTACTCGCTCCCACCGACCGTATCAAATTTTAACTACTAGTAAGAGCGATAGATATATTCCTCTTAAAATTTTCCAAAAAACTTTCGAAGCTATATTCAGGAATTCAGTATATCGAAAACCATCGAAAGCTTTTTTGTAAAACTTACAAAGCAACCTATAATTTACTTGTAGTTCAAATTTGACCTAATTTTGATAAATTGGCACAAAGTCTCATTGAAGTCAGCAGAGTTGGCTAGGAAGTTTTAAAATTTGCAAAACATGGGAATATCGAGAATGTTCTTTCCTGAAAGTTGGAAAACTCACACCAAAGACATTGTTTACTAAATGAAAATGCACCCATCTACCTTCAAAAAAACAATTAATCCAAGAGCAATCTATCACGCTAACTTGTATCTCAAGTTTGACCTAATTTCGTTAAGTTGTCAAGATGCAATTTCTTAGCAAGAAGTTGAACGTGTTGTCAAAATTTCAGGACCTTTACTATATATATGCACACAAAACAAATTATGTTTTCTATTTCCTTCACTACCTCATCACCATCCACGCACACCATACCCCGGCCGGCTGATCTCTCCCTCGTCCATAACGTAGTGCTTCCCACGTGCGTCGACCTACCTTGTCGTTCCATTTCACACCTTGTGAAGAGGAAGCACCAAGCACACCCCCCATCACGTTGGTTCGAAAGTGTGAGGAGCGTTTTTTGTTTGAAGCGAGTATAGTAGTACCAAGGGTATGGATCAGTTTCTCGATCGCGAAGGACCCGCCTGCTTTTCCTTGCTTAACTTTAGGGCCCTTTGTGCTAAATTTATGGACCTCTACATGTTATTTTCTCTTTTTGAGGTCTTCGATCTAAACCATACTCCCACCGATCATGTCAAATTTTAACTACAAGTAAGCTCTATAGATAGTTTCCTCTTAAATTTTTCCAAAAAACTTTTGAAGCTAACTAGGAATTTAGTACATCGAAAACCACTGAAAAGATTTTTCGTATAACTTTGAAAGCAACCTCAATTTACTTATAGTTCAAATTTTACCTAATTTCGATAAATTGGCACATAGTCTCATTCAAGTCGGCAGATTTAGCTAGGAAGTTTTAAAATTTGCAAAACATGGGAAAATCAAGAATGTTCTTTCCTGATAGTTGGAAACTCACATCGACGATATCGTTTACTAAAAGAAGATGCACCCATCTACACCTTTGAAAAGACAATTAATCCAAGAGCTATCTATGACACTTACTTGTAGCTAAAGTTTGACCTAATGTCATTAAGTTGTCAACATGTAGAGTCTTAGCAAAAAGTTGAACCTATTGTCAAAATTTCAGGACCTTTACTATATATATGCACGCAAAACAAGTGGTGCTTTCTCTCTCCTTCACGCTGCCTCATCACCATCCACACACACCCCGACCGGCTGATCTCTCCATCGTCCACAACATGGTGTTGCCCACGTGCGTCTACCTGCCTTGTCGTTCTAGTTCACAACCTGCAAAGAGGAAACACCATCCACACCCCAGCACGCTCGTTCGAACGTGTGAGAAGCGTTTTTGTGTGTGTGTGTGAACCAAGTACACTAGTACGAAGGGTATATGGCTAAGTTGCTCGCTTGAGAAAGACCCAACTGCTTTTCCTTGCTTAACTTTAGGGCCCTTTATTCTAAATTTATGGACCTCTATGTAATTTTATCGTTTTTTGAGGTCTTCGATTTAAATCGTACTTTCTCCCACCGTTCATGTCAAATTTTAACTACTAGTAAGCGCTATAGATAGATCGCTATATTTAGGAATTCAGTACAACGAAAACCACCAAAAAGCTTTTTTGTAAAACTTCCAAAGCAATCTATAATTTACTTGTAGTTCAAATTTGACCTAATTTCAATAAATTGGCACAAAGTCCCATTCAAGTCGGTAGAGTTAGCTAGGAAGTTTTAAAATTCGCAAAAACATGGGAAAATTGAGAATGTTCTTTCCTGATAGTTGAAACTCACACCGACGACATTGTTTACTAAAAGAAGATGCACCCATCTACCTTCTAAAAGACAATTAATCCAGGAGCTATCTATCATGCTTACTTCTATCTCAAGTTTGACCTAATTTCGTTAAGTTGTCAAGATGTAGAATCTTAGCAAGAAGTTGAACCTCTTGTGAAAATTTCGGGACCTTTACTATATATATGCACGCCAAATTGTGTTTTCTCTCTCCTTCCCTGCCTCATCACCATCCACGGACACACTGGCCTGCTGATCTCTCCCTCGTCCACAACATGGCGCTGCCCACGTGCGTCGACCTGCATTTTCATTCCATTTCACACCCTATGAAGAGGAAGCACCAAGCACACCCCCAACACGCTGGTTCTAAAGTCTGAGGAGCGTTTTGTGTGTTTGTGTGAAGCAAGTACAGTAGTATGAAGGGTATGGCTCAATTTCTTGCTCGAGAAGGACCCGAGTGCTTTTCCTTGCTTAACTTTAGGGCCCTTTGTGCTAAGTTTATGGACCTCTATGTAATTTTCTCTTTTTTGAGGTCTTCGATGTAAACCATACTCCCACCGACCGTGTCAAATTTTAACTACAATTAAGCACGATAGATAGATTGCTCTTAAAATTTTCCAAAACCTTTTGAAGTTAACCAGGAATTCAGTACATCGAAAACTATTGAAAAGCTTTTTCTTACAACTTCCCAGCTTATAGACAAATTCTGCCACATACATAGGTGATGCCCTAATACTAGTATGAAAATAGAAGCTGTAAATAGTAAATAATATGTCTGGTCAAACTGATGTGACAAGACTATACTGCCCTAGGAAGTGACACGTTTAATTTATTGCACAGGGGCACGTTACACGCATTCACGCTAGCCGACATCCTCAATGCAGCCGCTTCTTACAGCAGAAGAAAAGAAAAAACCTCTTTCAAAGAGCCATACCATATTCTCTATCTCCGTTTAGTTTATCCCCACTCGTCGATGCTGCCTGGCCGCATCTCTGGTGCATGCTTCACACATTTTACTCTCCATATTGCCCGCTTCATCACTCCCACCAGGCCACCAGCCATCTCCTCCAAAAACCACCAACAACTCTACATAGATCCGCCCTCGCCCCCAATCCATCCAGACATGATGGCGGATTCAAGATGCAACCCGCGACACTACGGCTGGAGCAAGGTCGATGATAACATCTTCAATGAAATCACTATGCGTCTGGATACTACCAGTGCCGTTAGGCTAGCCGCATGCTCCAAGGAGCTGTACTGCCAAGTCGCCGGCGGAAAAGGTAGCAGGTGCCCCAATGACCTCTGTTGTTCATTGGTCTCCTACAATGACGTCACAAGCACAAGATCCAGTGCTGCTATGCCCCATGCGCAGCCTGCACGGAGCAAGGATGCGAGTTCGTCACCTGGCCATTGACTATGCACGAGCTCTTTGACCACTTGAAACTTGCCCACAAGTACTATTTGCCCGAAGTGACCTACTCCAACAAGCATTGGTACCCGACTGACCCAGTGCCCGCACCAGAGATCATCGGCATCGGTAAAGAGGGCACAAAGTTTGCCGCCCTAATTGAAGGGTACACCACAGACATCTTCCTATCCATCAGGTACGTTAGGTCGGCGGTGTGCGAATCGCCACGGTATAAGGTGATGTTATGGTCGCTACCATCATGGGATAAGCTCCATTCTATTGAAATGGCGGCGACATCTTAGGATACGAGCATGCCTTCGTTAGCTGAAGTCGCGCTAAAAGGGCTCATGTCATACCCGTCGAAACCGCGGCATTACCTGCGACCTTCCCAAGATGTTGTCGGAATTCCCCCTGGATTACAAGAATATCAACCAAGAGTGAGTTAACACATATAAATCTTCTTGTGATGATCCTAATATGAATATATGTAATGTCGTACTAATTAATTACTTTATGTTGGTGATAGACCCAATTGGTATGGGCTATCTAGCCAAATATGTCTTCATGTTCAATGCTCGCTGATGCAGTCCCATGGAACTGCGTGGTGCCTGGCTACGAGTTCGCCGCAATTCCGTCTGTGCTCCACTCCCACCTTAGAGAACCCATGCCATAAGGTTGCACATTCTACACTATGGTAGGAAAGGTAGGTACATCTCTAAGCCGGTGCTGGCACCGGGCTCGCAGAATGTAGATATCGGGCTAACCAGGTACGATGACACGATGCTCTGCGTGCTATTTTCCAGGCGCAACAATGTCATCTTGATATCCATTGTGTGTGTCAAGCCAGTGATAGCTATGAGATTCGACACATTTTAATGGTTCTTATTGATGGTTTTCTCCCGGATTTAATCGTTTTCAAGCTTTACCTAACATTAATACTTCGGTAGCAAACAAAACTTGATTTTTAATGTGTGTTTCACGTTCCGAATGTCAACAGAAGGTTTTAACTATAGAAACACAATATTCAGGCGAAAACAAGCAAGTCTCTCTTTAGAAGCAATCAAGGGAAGCATACAGAGGCTTTAACGAGCAACTATACATCGGGAACATTTTTTCGGCCATATAGTTTCCGACGTATAGCTGCCGCTGCCTCCATCTTGTCAAAAGGGACAACTTCCGTGAAGAGGCCAGACATGAAAACACAACACAACATCCGCCATCCCATCCAGAAAGGAGAAAGAATAGATCCGGAGAAGAAGGGGAAGAGGTTCTTCATCTCGCTCCATGATCCTCGACCTTCTAGCCAATACACCGCCATAGCCATTACTTGTACTTGAGAGAGAGAGAGATCTTCACCTTGCATGACTAGGGTATGAGATTGTTTCTTCCTATCTTGAACTGTGTTGGATTACTTTTCTATTCTTATTATGGATCTCCACGGTAATATCAAGAAGAACTCCCTTTATTTACTTATATCGATGATGCTTTATTCTCTCATGTGTGAGTAAGTTCCTTGGGCGTGTGAGATGTAAGGGATTGGTGAGATGTGATGTCCCTCCATATATTTTCCATTAGTTTGTGACTGATTTTAATTACTATATTATGTGTGCTTGACTATCTGTGGGATGCCTAATGCTTGTTGTCCAATTAAGGGCCCAGACAACATAATGCTTTGTTCTACATGGATAGGATCTTGTTCGCTAGCAGACCGGCGACCCCCAATTGACACGGGGATATCAATGGAACACTAGTAGACTCGAGGATAACAAGGACCACCATACTTATTGCATTAGTCCGATCCAAGGAGCTTAATCGCTAAGCGACCTAAAGGGTCTTAATCGTCTAGTGTCTGACCATGGTTTTGGTAACAGACTAGTAGGATTATTGAAATTGGGACAAAATCTACCAGGAGGAGTTCCGGCTAATTATGGGTTGCTCGTCTACACATATAATTATAAGATTATAATTGTTACACTTATCATTCATCCACCTGGCACGGTCACTATCACCATGAACTGTATCTCCCCGCGCCCTCTCTCGCCATCTGCAGAAAACAACAAACAACCAAATCGTTCTTTACTTTTATGCTTTTTATTTCTGAAGTTTACATTTTAGTTTTATTTTAATACACTCAGTTTAATCCAAATTCCATTCTCATTTTCGCACTTGCAGTCAATTCACTCGAAAACCTGTGACAACTTTGGGTGTGACAGAGACTTCACCCATAAACACTTACCTTTGGGCTCCCTGTGGGATCGATATCTATACTTCGAAACTAGCTACAAACGATCTGTGCACTTGCAGACATCAAGCTATTTTTTGGCGCTGTTTCCAGGGAGCTAAGCTCTAAGTGTTTGTCTCTTGACATTTCAGGTGTTACTAGTACAAAATGTTCTACCTAGAAGACAAAGGGTCTACACGCTCTGGTAGGACCTATTTACCAGATTATATTGAGCGCGTGCCTGCTCAAAGGCGCGAGGAAATTATTAAAAACTTTTAAGATATAATAAAGTTGAAGTTGAAAACCTGAGTGATATTATGGAAATCATGTCTATTTATAGGAAAGCTCCCAAGAAACCTGAGAAAACTCTCAGACAATATAGTGCTCCATGTTCTGAATTTCATAAACAACCAATAGAATTCCCTAATCCTGGAGTTAGAGAATATCGATTTGATGGTGGAATTATTAAAATGTTGTAGGAAAAAGCTTTTAGTGGAAGGAAGACGAAGACCCAGGAAGACATCTTAGAGAGTTCAATGATGTGATAACATCACTTGGAACAAAAGGTTTGCCAAGAGACTTCTCTCGTCTTAAATTATTTCGTTGGTCTCTTAAAGGTAAGGCTCTAGACTAGTTATATTCTCTCCCTCACCATTACATTAAATGTTGGGAAAACTACATTGTTAAATTCATAAATAGTTTTAATCCTTTTGAAAAGGTAACTGAGATAAGAAATAATATAGGCAAGTTTAGTCAGAACGTGGGAGAAAACTACCCACAAGCCTGGGATAGATTATTTGGAATGATCAATAGTATTCCTAATCATGGCTATTCTGAATCAACTATTTGCCATTTATTTTACCACGGTCTTAATACTCAATGTAGAGAGTTGCTTGACTTCTCAGCAGGAGGATCGATAAATACTTTAACTATTAAATAATGTTTAGAATTGATGTCTACTAGCGCTAACAATGATTCCTTATATAATCCTAATTTGAACACTAAGCTGGAAAAAGGGACACTTCGGATAACTCTTGATCTTATGCCTGAAGTAGGCAAAACAATGAAAGAAAAAGGAATACCTTCTAAACTTGTTAAGGAAAACTAAGTAGATTTGTTACAAGTTTTAACCGAAGAAGATGAAACTAGAAAAAAATCAAGAATTAAAACATCGACAAGAAAAATCTCATAATAACCTGTATAAGCACTTTCAAAAACATAAAAAGATTTTGGCGGAACTCACGGAAAATTATGAGGAGATTGGCCAAAAATAAATTATTTTACAAGTATCTTAGTATGATTGAAACCAAGTGTGAACAAATAGCATCTGGTTATCAAATTTTTCTTCGAGATGATAAAGATATTCTTATTTCTACTAATGTTCTTACAAGAAGAGGTGCAGTTGTTATAGTACCATTAGGACCACCAGAATATGAAGCTGAAAAAGAGCGAAAGGAAAAGGCCTTACTCAAAGCAAGCCAAGAAGATGATACACTGGTGGATCCTCAAGATGAAACTGCTCAAGAACCACAATATCAAACCAAGGAGGACCAAATGATGCACATGATGACTGTTATGAATCTGATGCAGAGACGGTTGATCCAAGAGAAGAAAAAGAAATAAGCAATGAAGATGAAGTTGTTGTAGTAGAAAAGAAGAAAAGCGATAAGCAACAATAAAACAAAGCAACAAAAGAGCCTGAACCCCCCCACAAAAGGTAAAAGACAAGAATAAGAAAGGTGAGAAAAAGCTTTCTTATCCATCTTGAAAAAACAAAGCACCAGATCAGGTAATCTATGATTCTTTTGCAAAGGCACTTGGTGACCTTCATCTAGAAATTCCATTTGCGGATGCAATCAAAGTTCCTACATATTCTAAATTCCTCTGTGATATTCTTAATAGAAAGAAAGAAATAATTGAAACCGTTGCCATGGTGACTAGTTATCCTGCTAATGGGAAGATGTTGTCTAACTCGGGAGATCCCAGAATATCAACTATTTCATGCTCAATAGGCAAAACTGATATTCACAATGCCTTGTGTGATCTAGGTGTAGGAGTTAGTGTAATTCCATACTCCCTCTATAAAAGGTTAGGATTAGGGGAGTTGATGGGGATATGTCAAATGGGTATGCCCAACAGGACGTTCTGACTGGCCCAAGGACCTTGCGAGTGGGCCTGTAGGACGATGACTGGAATGTGACTAAGGAGTAGGCCTGGCGACTGGAAGCTGGGGGCCTAGAAGAATAGCTAAAGCCTAGTCGGATTAGGTCAAATCCTATGAATCCTTAACTAGTTCGGTTGTAAATTTTGTAAACCCTAGCGAGGTACCTCCTATATAAACCTCCCTAGGGTTCCCATTGTACTCATGTTCCATCATACACCCCTTCTAGCGACTCGCTACTTAGACGCCGAGCACGCCACCCCTGTAACTCGCTCTCTGCCAATACAATCTAGCAAGAGTAGGTCTTTACCCTCTGGGGGGCCGAACCTGGGTAAACTCATGTGCATCCGCCCCCATCTCGCACCGCAGATGGCCGCTAGCTCTCGCCCCCAATACTATCAATCTCTACCCCTAGTAGCGACTGTCGTGGCCATTCCCACGATAGTGGCGCCCACCGTGGGGCCTGGCCGGTCTGGCCTGAGTTCTAGGCGAGACCCTACACGCCAATCAATCGGCCAATCGCCACCGGCCGCATGATCGCCAGTGGTGGGATCTTATAGATCCTGCCTAGTAGCTACATCCCGGGGTCGTGCCCGATCACGCACAACACGGTGATGCCGATCGGCACCATCATCTTGTTTGTTGGCTTCACCAACACAGTCGACCCGGCATGAATGATAGTCGTTGGCGGATCACCCCCATGCCGCGATCTGCTCTTGGAGGACCAGATCCGCTCCATCAACCGCCTTGCCACCGAGTATGACTCGGCCACCAGCAACGTGGCCGGGACTGATGCCGCCGCGGACGACGTGGCTCTCCATGACGACGCCGACTCAACAACCCCTGCCTCGGTTGCCGGATCCATCACTGCCGCATCACGGGAGGACTCCATCACGCGGGTCCCTAACCCTGAGGATTTCGAGGACCCATCCATCCTTGGGATCTTTGACTCCGACTCCGGGTCGGAGTCCCCTGAGGACTTCTGTGCCAGGTCCAATTGCTTCAACGCGATCTACATGGTGGGCAGCATGAGCGCCCCGCTAGATCCATTCTCTATGTTGATCCCGCCAACCGCAACGGCGACAGAAGTGGAAGAAGCCCGCCAGCGACTGGAGGAGGCACAACACAAGGAGCTATCCGAGCGCGAGAAATTCCTCCTCGAGCGGGAGACAGCGCAGGAGCTATCGCTCTACCATCAACACTGCATCAGGACCAGCCTGAACTCCAACATCTAGGGTCGTGTCCTGAACTTCAACGACGAGGAAGGCCGCCCTGCGCTGTATCCATAGTTCCCTCTAGGAGATGAACCTAGGTAAACTCATGTGCATCCGCCCCCATCTTGCACCGCTGATGGCCACCAGCTCTCGCCCCCAAAACTATGAATCATTACCCCTGGTAGCGACTGTCGTGGCCATTCCCACGACAGTGGCGCCCACCATGGGGCGTGGCTAGTCTGTCATGAGTTCTGCGGTGAGACTACACACCAATCGATCGGCCGATCGCCAGCGGCGGGATCTTGCAAATCCTGCCTAGCAGCTACATCTCGGCGTCGCGCCCGATCACGCACAGCGTGGTGATGTCGATCGGCACCATCATCTTGTTCGTCGGCTTCACCGACACAGTCGACCTGACGGGAACAGTGGTCGTCGGCGGATCACCACCACGCCGCGATCTGCTCTCGGAGGACCAGATCCGCTCCATCAACCGCCTTGCCACCGAGTATGACTCGGCCGCAAACAACGCACCAGATCCTCACGTTCGGGGTTACCAAGCGACTGGGCCGACGACTCAATCCCAACCAACAGAAAAACTAAATACTACGGCGACGAGGGTGATCCCGCGTGCACAACCGAGCGCGAATACTGCGAGAATGCGCCTCCCGGTGGCAGCAACCGACCACCACCCGGCGCACCGGCGACCGGAGCCCCACCGCCACCCATTGGTAACGTGCCCCCACCGGACCAGCGGCGAATCGTCATTTCGCCATAGGCCCGTCGCGCCAACGGGCTCCCACTATACTCCACTCCAATGGACAACGTCATCGCGGCAGACGTTGCGGTCGCCAACCTCGACATCCAAGGAGAGGGCACGCTCTAGATCTAGTGGGGGCGGATGTACTCCCGCTCAACGGCCAGCAGGGCGGCCTCTAGCAGCCCCCAACCATCGCCAACGCCATCACCTACCCACCACCCTAGCCCCTAACGCACCAGCCACGGCCGCCAACCCCGCGCTCTCCACCAACGAGCCGCGACCGGTGAACAACATGGTCACCGCTAATGGCCAACCCATCGACATGCGAATGCACATCGTCAACAACCAGGCCTGGCAGGTGCGCCAGCCCAACGACTTATAGCACACCCTCACCAACCGCGGCGACCCCGAGCCAAGGGGCTTGCTCAGCCGAGTCGGCCCCCAGTGCTTCGGACCAATGATCCGAGGTGATAAGTACCCCGCCAACTTCAAGGCGCCCAAGGAGATCAAAAAATACGATCCCACGTACGACCCAGCGGTGTGGCTAGACACGTACCTTATGGCGATGGGAATCGCCGGTCACACCGACCTGCTAGCCACTCGCTACCTCCCCCTGATGATGGAAGGAGCGACCAGGCAATGGATCAACACCCTACCCGCTGACAGCACCGACTCGTGGGAGGAGATGCGCGACGCCTTCATCAGGCACTTCGAGGGCTCCTACACCCGTGCCACTACCATCGAGGACCTGGAGCGATGCATCCAGGGGCAGCGCGAGTCGACCCGCCATTGGATCCAGAGGCGGTAGGAGCTATGGATCAACGCCTCCGGCATTCTCCCGGACACGGTGATCCACTGCTTCAAGAACGCATGCCGGTATGAGCCCCTGGTCGCTAAGATCAAGAGAGTCTACCGGAGGCTCGACAACATTCCCGACCTCCTCTAGATCGCCAAGCGGTATGCGGAAGAGGACCCCAACCAGGACTCCGACGACGAGTCGGGAGGAAGATGCCGCACCAGCGGCCACGACAACGGACGACAGCGCGACATGCGCTACATCAACGCTCGCCTCACCGGCAAACGCCTTGGTGATGGGCGAGTCGACTTCATCGCTAACACCAGTTACGGCCAACGCAACCCAAAGAACTTCCACCGTGATGGAGGAAACTACCGTGATAGTGGAAACTACCACGCCAACAATATGACGAGGCCGAAATTTGACCGCGCCGCCCTGCTCAACCAACCCCGCGTTTACCATAGCAGGAAGGGGAAACTCGCCACCCACACCACTGCGGACTGCCACTCTCTGAAGGAGATTGAAAAGGCAAGGCGAGCAAGGGAGACCCCAACAACAACCCACCAAGGGACAATGGAAACGCTGGCAGGTTCGGCAATGTCGTCGGCTCGCTACATACCTTCACCAGGCTAGGCTCCAAACGCGAGAAAAAGGTGCTCGCCCGTGCAGTCGCTGTCAATGCAGTGACCCAAGTCGACATCCCCCATTTCCTCAACTGGTCCGAGCAGAGCATCACCTGGAGTCGCCAAGACCACGCGCCCAAGATCGAGTGCCCAGGGTGAGTCGCCCTGGTAGTGAGGCCCAAAGTAGCCGACTACTGGCTGCCCAAGACGCTGATGTATGGCGGAAGCTCCATCAACATCATGTACCTGGAAACATTCAAGCGTTTCCACCTCCCAGAGTCGGCGATCGAGCCGACACTCATCACTTTCCACGGCATTGTCCCCGGTCGGAAGGCGTACCCGATCAGCAAGGTGACGCTGCTAGTCACCTTCGGCACACCAGCAAATTTCCACACCGAGCGGATGGTCTTCGAGCTGGTGAACTTTTGCAGCCCCTACCACTATGTCCTAGGGCGCCAGGCGTTCGCCAAGTTCATGGTGACCCTGCATTACGCCTACAACATGATGAAGCTCTCGGGGGCAAGCGACATCATCACCATCCACGGCGACCCTGGCATGGCCATGGAGTGCGAGGACAAAGGCACCGAGCTTGCCGACACCGTCATCACCGCGGAAACAAATCACACGGATGAGCTTGCGAAATATGTGAGCAACATCGATAAGGACAACCCCACAATATTGAAGAAGCCAACCGCTGCAAGCTCCACCTTCAAGGCGACCACGCACACCCGCACCGTTGAGCTCATCCTCGGCGACTCTAGCTAGACGATTACCATCAGGACAAACATGAGTCCCACATAGGAAAGTGCGCTCATCGGGTTCCTACATGAGAATCGCGACATCTTCGCATGGAAGCCATCCGACATGCCTGGTGTCCCGAGGGAACTCGCTGAGCACAAACTTAACACCGACCCCAAAGTGCGACCAGTGAACCAGTCGTTGTGGTCCTTCAATGAAGAGCGCCGCCGAGAAATCGCCGAAGAAGTGCAACATCTATTCGCCGCAGGCTTCATTCGGCCCATCAAGTACTCCAAGTGGCTAGAAAACCCAGTCCTCGTTCTCAAAAATAATGAAACCTGGAGAATGTGTATTGACTACACCAACCTCAACAGCGCTTGCCCGAAGGAGGAGTTCGTCCTACCATGCATCGATTAAATCATCAACTCGGCCGCGGGATCGGAGTCGCTGTGCTTCCTCGACGCATACTCTGGTTACAACCAGATCAAGATGGTGGTCGAGGACGAGGAGAAAACGGCGTTCATCACTCCATTCGGCGCCTTCTGCTACACCGCCATGAAGTTCTGCCTAAAGAATGCTAGGGCGACCTATCAGCGGTGCATGCAGGGGTGCCTTGAGAGTCAAATTGGCCGCAACATCCACGTCTACATCGACGATGTGGTGGTAAAATCCACCCACCAGAGCGACCTGCTCGCCGACCTAGCCGAAACCTTCGCAAATCTGTGGAGGTACAAGATCAAGCTCAATCCAGGGAAGTGCATGTTCGGCATGGAAACCGGACAGCTCCTAGGGTACGTGGGCTCCAAACGAGGCATCAAAGCTAACCCCACCAAGATCGACACCATCACGAGACTCGGGAAACCCGAGTGCCTGCGCGACATCCATAAGCTGGCCGAGCGAGTCGCGCCTCTCAGTCGCTTCATCCCCCCGCTTCATGAGAAAGCAATGCCTCTCTATCGCCTAATACGCAAGAACCCCATGTTCTAATGGGACGAAGAAGTGGACAACATGATCAAAGCGCTCAAGGAATTGCTGCTGGCAGCACCACTGCTCGCCGCCCCAACCGACAAAGAGCAGATGCTCGTTTATGTCGCGGCCTCCACTTGAGTCGTCAGCACCGTGATGGTCGTCGAGTGACCGGAAGAGGGCAAGGAACGCCCCATATAGCGCCCCATCTGCTACATCAGCAAGGTCCTCGCGGACTCAAGAAAATGCTACCCCCAGTACCAAAAATTGGTGTATGCGGTGTTTAGAGCCCAACAACGACTCTCACATTACTTCCAGGAGCACCCCATCACGGTCGTTTCCTCCATGCCGCTGTAGGACATCATCCGCAACCGCGAGGCGACCGAACGAGTCGCAAAATGGGCCATCGAAATCGGCATCCACAACATCAAGTACGAGGCACGCAAAGCAATTAAATCGCAGGCCCTGGCCGATTTTCTCGCAGACTGGGAAGAGGCACAGTAGCCGGAGAAGCTACCTTACCTTCACTATTGGTCACTCCACTTCGACGGCTCCAAGAACGCGGAGGGCATAGGGGCCGGGGTCGTCCTCATCTCCCCCAAGGGCGACAAGCTCCGCTACATGCTCCACCTTGACTTCACGCCCTGCACCAACAACATGGCCTAATACGAGGCTCTCCTCCATGGCATGAGGGCCACGAAGGTTCTGAATGTCAATCGCCTACGGTGCTATGGCAAGTCCGACCTAGTCGCCAGCCAAGTTGCTGGGATCTGCGACGCCGTCTTCCCCATGATGATAGCGTACCGCCAGGCGGTGGACCAGCTGGGGGGGGGGGACTTCACCTTGCTACTCCGTCGAGTGGATCGATAGGCACAAGAACAAGGAGGCCGACGCCCTCTCCCGCATCAGGTCGGCCTGCCAAACTCCACATGTAGGCGTCTTCCTCGACATCATACACAAGCCCCCGGTCTCCTCGCCAAAGGAGATTGACATCAGGATACCCCTGCAGCCCGAGCCTGCTTTAGTCGCTTTGGTCACAGAGGTCAGTGACTGGACCGCCCCATACGTCGCCTTCCTCGAGCACAAGGTCCTTACAAGCGACGAGACGGAAGCACGAACGATCGTGCACCGGTCCAAATCTTTCGTCATAATCAACGGCGAGCTCCACAAACACAGTGTGACAGGCGTGTTCCAGCGCTGCTTACAACCAGAAGAAGGGCGCAAGATCCTCCAAGACATCCATGCCGGCGACTGCGGCCATCACACCAGCGCCAGGTCGCTGGTCGCCAAAGCCATGTGACACGGCTTCTACTGGCTCACCGCGCACGCCGACACCATCGACATCGTCCAACGGTGCGTCGGGTGTCAGAAGTATGCCAACCAGACGCACATACCTGGTTCGGCACTCAAGACCATCCCCATCACCTGGCCATTTGCCGTGTGGGGGCATGGACATGGTCGGCCCATTCAAGAAGGCCCCATCCGGCTTCATCCACCTCCTGGTCACAATCGACAAGTTCACCAAGTGGGTCGAAGCCAAGCCAATCAAGAAGTGCGACGACAAGACTGCCACCAAGTTCCTCCACGAGCTCATCTACTGGTATGGCTACCCGCATAGCATCATAACGGACAATGGAACCAACTTTTCCAAAGGTGCCATGGCAGAATTCCGCGAGGAGAAACACATATGGCTCAACCTCGCCTCAGTCGCCAACCCAGAATCGAATGACCAAGCAGAGCGCGCCAACCAAAGTGTCCTCCATGGCCTCAAGCCGCGACTTTAGGTGCCCCTCGAGCACACCCCCGGATGCTGGGTCGAAGATCTCCCCTCTGTGATATGGGGAATTTGCACCTCCGTCAACCAATCCACAGGGTTCACACCCTTCTTCATGGTGTACGGTGCTGAAGCCGTAATGCCAACGGGCCTAGAATACGACTTGCCTCGGGTCGTCAATTACGTGGAGGTGGCAAACGAGATCGCCCGCCAATACGGAGTAGACCAGCTCGATGAAGCACGCGACCTAGCTCGCTCCCGCACCGTCATCTTGTTGGGTTTGCAGCATAGAAAACAAAAAATTTCCTACGATGGGAACTATACGCCAAGATCTATCTACTAGATACAAGCAACGGGTGGATATACATCCATGGAGAACTTACCCTCGAAGACAATAAAGCTTTGTTAACAAGATGGAACTCGTGCACGCTGTAGTCGTACACTTGCTGATCTCAAGATCGTGATGAAGTCCAGCAGGTCCGGCTCTAGCACGTCCTTCAGATCCAGCTCCAGCAAGTCCAGCACCATAGAGTCCAGCACCACAAAGTAGTGGTGCATCCGTGATTGCACACATGTCTGGTACCCCGACAACGTCTATCCCTCGCTCTAGCGAAGCAGCGGAAGCAGCAACTCCTTTCCAGATAAAGCCACCAGAAACATGTATCTCGCTAATCCGAGACCATGGGGGAATAATACTAGAGGGGGAGAGAGATCCTTCACGAGGAGGTGTGAGGAAGAAGGGGTGTGAGGGGGCCTTTTATAGGAGGAGGGGGGTACCCCTCCCCCATGGCCGGCGCCCCATGGGAGGGTGACTCCTCACCTCCCCATTCATGTGGTGGTAACCCCTCTACATTAAAATGCCCCTTCACATTCTCTTTTAAAGTCTCCACTTTAAATGCATTAAATTTCTCCAAATTTAATGCTCTCTCATTTAATAAAACTCTTTTATTAATTTTATTCAGAATTTTGTTAATTACTTTAATTAACAAACATTCACATAAAACCCCCTGCAATATTTCAATATTACATGCAGAACCAATTTCAGCAATTTCACCCGAAACAGTTTTGGTGTCTATTGAAATAATTCCAGCGCTTTCTTAAATCTTTATCTGAAACATATATGCTCCAAATGGTGTCGGTATCCCTTAAGTGTGTCACCCTACGGTTCGCGAATAATGCAGACATGATCGAGACCCCTCTCAGATCAATAATCAGAAGCGGGACCTGGAGATCCATACCGACTCCTACACATTCAGCGATGACTTCTGTGATCGTGAGAACCTTTAACGCTAGTAACTAAATCCCTTTGTCTCATGATATAATACATGTCCGAGATTCGATCATCGGTATCCAAATACCTAGTTTGATCTCGTTACTGACATGCACTCTTTTCTCGTTCCCATGATATAACATTCTAGTGATCACATCACTTGCTTGCAAGCTATCTTAATGTGATATCACCGAGAGGGCCCAGAGTATATCTATCCGTCATCGGGATGGACAAATCCCACTCTTGATCCATGAGCCTCAACATAACACCTTTGTAGCACTGAACCCACCTTTATAGTCACCCTATTACAGTGTGACGATTGATGTTATCAAGATACTCTTCCGGTGTTAGCACTTAACATGATCTCATGGTCTAAGGACTAAGATTACTTCGTATGATGTTATAGCAATATAAACATAATGACTTTGATAGTAATGCTATACTTCGGATGAATGTTCATCACATCATTCCACCAATGTTGTGACCTCGTTATTAACAACATCCAATGTCCATGATCAGGAAACCTTGATCATCTTGTTAATCAACGAGCTAGTTTATATGATAGGCATTACTAGGAACTTTGTATTTTGTTTATTAAACACACATGTATTAATGTTTCCAATTAATACAATTATAGCATGAAAAATAAACATTTATCATAAACATGGAATAAGATAATAACCACTTTATTATTGCCTCTCGGGCATATTCCCTTCAGTCTCCCACTTGCACTAGAGTCAATAATCTAGTTTGAAAAACTTTGAGTATTGAACACCTATGGCTTTCTGATGTTGCATATACGCGATTGCTAGTGGTTAACATAATCTCCGGATCTTACATTTTTAGGTCCGTGTGTATTTGCATGTCTTTGCATCTCTACGCATCACTCATTCTCAAATGGGATGGCATTGTATAAATTTGGTTCTTTGGTGAGACCTTTAGATCGTTCGGGTTAAAATATGTTGATATTATTGTCATACAATATATCTTCATAGTATTATCCCACTTTGAACCACACCTAGTTTGATAGCAAACTTCTTAACACAAATGCCTCCTTTGCTGCTACTATAGAAGTCATATACTTAGCCCTTTTGTTGTAGTATCTGTCACAATGTTTCAAGTTTGGAACTTATCCAAATCCATCATGGAACATCCTTTCCATTACATTGTGCCACCCATAGTCTAAATTGAGATAAATTTATTTTGTATCTTGTGACAAAACTAGTATCAATGTAACACTTTACAATGAACTACCTTTAACTATTTGTCACTTATACATGATATATTCTTAGTTCTTCCAAAGCTCATAAGAATATCTTTACTATTGTCCAATGATCATCTTATGAATCATTCTGGTATGTGCTCATAACATTTAGAGCATAGGACATTCTGGATATATACATATCACGGTATAATCGATCAAAATCTCCATGTGATTTTACTCACCAAGTGTTGAAACACTTGAATCTTGATACAATCCTTTCCATGCAGCAAGAACCTTTCTTGTTGTTTCTATATTGAACCCTTTCAATATCTCATATATGTATGTCTTGCACAACCATATTAGCTCCTCAATCTATCCATATAGATATTGATGCCAAATATTCCGGTTTTGCCCAAGTCTTTCATCGAAATCTTATTTTAATGAAATTCTTAACTTGTGTCAATACAAGATACATCATTTCCAATCAACAATATGTCCTCTACATAATGTATTAGAAATATGTCTCAGCGCTCCCACTTAATTTCTCGAAAATGCAAGCATCTTCATCATCTCCGATGAATTTAAACCCTTTTTAATAGTTTCATCATGGTGAAGATTCCAACTCCGCTATGCTTACTTCAACTATTGAAGTTTGCATGCCCTTTTAGCACCCTTTGAATTAACAAAACCCTTCAGACCGTGTCATGTACACGTCCTAGGTAACCATTATATTAGAAGAACCTTGTTTTGATTATTCAACTACCATATACCAAATTATATGTAGTGGTTGCTACATTAATCCGTCAAGACTAAATATCGCTATGAAAGATCAAATCTTGTCATAGTCAACTCCTTAAACATTGCCGTAAACTTCTTTCCGATATGTCGACTATTTCATAGATGTTGAATATCCATGTCTATTTGTTTATAGATCCAAACACGACCAATAGGCTTCACGCCTTTTTGGAGGGTCTTCCAAGTTCAGAAACTTGATTTCTCGTGTATGGATACTATCACGGATTCTATGACGTCTAGTAATTTTATGGTGTCAGGGCCCATCATCGCTTCTTTGCATGTAGTTGGTTCATCATTGTCAAAACAATAACGACTTTCTTATCATATCACACTATTTGATTCTTACCAACCCACACGGTTTAATAGGAACTCTAATCTCCGAGATCACAACCTTTGTAATCACGGGAGCCATGAGCATTGTGGATGCCACCGGGACTCTTTCCGGCGCTGCGCTACTTAGCACATATATCTAAGGTTCAACAACCTTATCAAAGTTCTATTGTCCTCCCACTTAACTTTTCGCAAAAAAATCCTTCTCAAGAAACTTGACGTTCCAAGTAACAAACTCTTTTGTCCTTGGTGTTATGGAGAAATTCCCAACAAATTCTTTGGGATAACCTACAAAAGACGTGATTATCCAACTTTGGTTGTAAACATTTTACTTATGCATAGCATACCAAAATTTAAGAAAAGACAATTCGGGTTTTATCCCAAACCATAAATTATATGGTGTCATTTCAACGGATCACGATAGTGCTCTTTTCAGTGTAAAAGCGGTAGTATCTAAAGCTTCAATCCTTAAAACATAATGGCAGTTTTATAAATGACACTTTTGATCTTACCATGTCAAACATGGTTTGATTTCATCTCTCGAATATGCCATACTCCTATGGTTTATCGGGAAACACTAATCATGGAACAATTCCTCAAATCTTAGGTGTTTTGCTAAACATGTAACTCAAATATCTTCCTTTCTGATCGAATCATAAACTCTTTATTTTCTTGTTACAATGATTTTCCACTTCATCTTCAAAGTCTTTGAACAATTTTCAAATGTTTCATACTTCTTCCTTATTAAGTAAATATGTAGATATATTCACTTAAATTTCTGGAGAAAGCATATGAAACAAAAAGATCCATCGCATATGGCTACACATAATGGACTATATACATCAACATGCATAATATCCAATAAGTTAGTCATCCGTTCCTCTTTGGCCTATGAACGGAGTTTCAATTATCTCGAGGAAAGTTTCACCAGCGCCAATTGATCAAAATCAAAGACTCCAAAAATCCATCAACATGGAGTTTCTTCTTGTTTTCTTTCCAATATAATTTAAACAACGATGTCACTTGATAAGTGATCTTTCATTCATTTGTCTTGCGACATTTTAGCAATAGTGTTTATGGATGTGATTTCTCCAACTAGACTTGTAAAAGTTCATTCATCCTTTATGGAATACGGTAATTATTTGAACAACCATTGTTCTCGTAATACCGAAACAAAATAATAATTATTAAAACAAATCTTGAAGGCTAGGTTTGACGACAACAAAAACACAATAACACTTTATTTGTTTTTGATGAACATCATCACTTATTCTCTTGCCAGTTACTTAGGTCGTTGCAGTTCATGAATTATGTTGTTCTGTATGACACTTCATACCAACCAATTCGGTATCCAATACCGGTATCCAATACCTCAGAACCACATTGTTTAACAAGCAAGGAATACAGCCATAACATATATATCTTCTATATACCTAAGTTGGACATCTCCAACCTTTTCTTTTCTGCCAAATATTTTATAGATTCTCTTTCAACAATTCATTTTCATTTAAAAGAATCTATCAACATTAATAGTGGTGTCATTCACATGACACATAGTACAAAGCGTGTATAGTGAAATACTAATACCTTTGGACTTGCACTTTGAAGTGGATCACCATCATCAAATGTTTGGTGTTCTTTCAAAAATCCATTCTTTAGTAATCTATCAGTGTAGTAAACATTTTACTTACATCTTCTATTCATCCTTATCATGACAACTTTCGTGATCAAGCTACTATAGCCTGTAAGGAAGAATCACGAGTATAATGTTAGTTCCCAAAACCTTTTTGGGAGATCCGAATGCTTAGCATCTCCATCCTTCACAAATTCTCATACAATATGAGAACATGTATTTTGCTAAATTACACTCTATCATAATTCAACCAAAAACATTGTTTAAGATATCACAATATCTTTCACACATGATGGTTTCTGAAACAATTTTCAGCTCCTATATAATCTTGATATTAAAACAACTTTTGAATATCAATAATCATGGAGGCAAACATGATACTTTAGATACTAACATTGGAATTATTACTCTTTGTTTAATACTACTTATTAAACTTCACGGAGTAAATAGAGTTTGCTGAAAGTTTGCAATAGGACTTATAAACTTTAAATTGACATTCAAAGCAATACGGTACCAGTTCGTAAAGTAAATATCCAGAATTCTATAGTTCTATTATCTCAATTAAAACTAAGCATAAGGTAGTGAACAGACGCCAATGACTACAACAAATTATGCAAATTCACTTCAATTTAGTTTATGACAAATTGAGTTCGACTAACCCAATTAGAAATGAACTCCCACTCAAAAACGACATCCCTCGTGCCTTTTTGGTGAGTACATGAACCAAATCCACTACACCAAGTCCGATCATCACGTGAGTTGATGTAGCTTCAAATGCGAGCATAAATATGGTCATCATATCAACTATATGACTCATCCTTAACCTTTCGGTCCGTGTTCCGAGGCCATGTCTGTACATGCTAGGCTCGCCAAGTAAGAACCTTAGTACTCGCATGTGTAAAACTGTCTTACACCGTTTGTATGAAAGCGTAGAGTCGAGTACACCCGATCATCACGTGATGTCTCGAAACACGATCCATAAAATGGTGCATACTTAAGTAAGAACACATTTTATCTTGATATTTAAATGAGGGATCATCTTATAATGCTACTAAAACGCCAAACTAGCAATGTAAGATGCAAACATCTAATGTGTAAAGTGGGATGATATGGTCCATGCATTTGATCTCTATCATATGCATCGTGGTATGATCTCTATCATTCCTTTGTGTGTAAGGCCAAGGTCTATGGAACTTAGAAGTTAGGTGTGTTGTAAGAGTATCTATAATACATCTACTTACAACATTACCATATCATGACACTAGCCTAGCAACGATCTAAACTAGACGCCTCTAATTTACCAATTGCAAGTTTTACGTGGCTTAGGGCTTTCGGAGATAGAACCGGTCTTACCTACGAACATGAACCACAACGAGGATAATCAAGTTATTAGCAACTCGTTGTCAATTAGATATTGACTATAGTAGGAGAGACAGACACCCGCCAGCCACTTATGCAAAACTAGTTGCATGTCAGTCGTGGAACCGGTCTCATGTACGATGACATGTAAGGTTGGTCCGGGCCGCTTCATCCCACTATGCCACCAATATCCAAAATACATGAAAGATGCAATAACATGATCATCATCGCCCACATATAAACATATGTGTACTACCCGTGCAAAGCACCTACGCATAGATCAGGCTTTGATACCACTGTTGGGTTCGCAGCATAGAAAACAAAAAATTTCCTACGATGGGAACTATACGCCAAGATCTATCTACTAGATACAAGCAACGGGTGGATATACATCCATGGAGAACTTACCCTCGAAGACAACAAAGCTTTGTTAACAAGATGGAACTCATGCATGATGTAGTTGTACACTTGCCGATCTCAAGATCGTGATGAAGTCCAGTAGGTCCGTCTCCAACACGTCCTTTAGATCCAGCTCCAGCAAGTCCAGCACCACCAAGTCCAGCACCGCAAAGCAGCGGTGCATTCGTGATCGCACACACGTCCGGTACCCCGAAAACTTCCATCCCTTGCTCCAGCGAAGCAGCGGAAGAAGCAACTCCTTTCCAGATAAAGCCACCGGGAACATGTATCTCGCTAATCCGAGACCATGGGGGAAAAATACTAGAGGGGGAGAGAGATCCTTCACGAGGAGGTGTGAGGAAGAAGGGGTGTGAGGGGGCCTTTTATAGGAGGAGGGGGTACCCCTCCCCCATGGCCGGTGCCCCATGGGAGGATGACTCTTCACCTTCCCATTCATATGGTGGTAACCCCTCCACATTAAAATGCCCCTTCACATTCTCTTTTCAAGTCTCCACTTTAAATGCATTAAATTTCTCCAAATTTAATGCTCTCTCATTTAATAAAACTCTTTTATTAATTTTATTCAGAATTTTTTTAATTACTTTAATTAACAAACATTCACATAAAACCCCCTGCAACATTTCAATATTACATGCAGAACCAATTTCAGCAATTTCACCCGAAATAGTTTCGGTGTCTATTGAAATAATTCCAGCGCTTTCTTAAATCTTTATCAGAAACATATTTGCTCCAAATGGTGTCGGTATCCCTTAAGTGTGTCACCCTATAGTTCGCGAATAATGCAGACATGATCGAGACCCCTCTTAGATCAATAATCAGAAGCGGGACCTGGAGATCCATACTGACTCCTACACATTCAACGATGACTTCTGTGATCGTGAGAACCTTTAACGCTAGTAACTAAATCCCTTTGTCTCATGATATAATACATGTACGAGATTCGATCATCGGTATCCAAATACCTAGTTTGATCTCGTTACCAACATGCACTCGTTTCTCATTCCCGTGATATAACATTCTAGTGATCACATCACTTGCTTGCAAGCTATCTTAATGTGATATCACCGAGAGGGCCCAGAGTATATCTATCCTTCATCAGGATGGACAAATCCCACTCTTGATCCATGAGCCTCAACATAACACCTTTGTAGCACTGAACCCACCTTTATAGTCACCATGTTATGGTGTGCGTTTGAGGTTATCAAGATACTCTTCCGGTGTTAGCAATTAACATGATCTGATGGTCGAAGGACTAAGATTACTTTGTATGATGTTATAGCAATATAAACATAATGACTTTGATCGTAATGCTATACTTCAGATGAATGTTCATCACATCATTCCACCAATGTTGTGACCTCGTTATTAACAACATCCAATGTCCATGATCAGGAAACCTTGATCATCTTGTTAATCAACGAACTAGTTTATATGAGAGGCATTACTAGGAACTTTGTATTTTGTTTATTAAACATACATGTATTATCGTTTCCAATTAATACAATTATAGCATGCAAAATAAACATTTATCATAAACATGGAATAAGATAATAACCACTTTATTATTGCCTCTCGGGCATATTCCCTTCACATCTACGATCAAGGACTCCACCGCTACCACAGTCGTCGAGTCCAACTCGCACCTTCCAGGAAGGCGACCTGGTCCTACGACTGGTCCAGGACAAGAAGGGCATGCACAAGATTCCCCTCCATGTGAAGGGCCATTCGCCATAGGGCGAGTCCTCAGCAACGACGCCTACTACTTGATCGATGTGCGAGGCGATGGCCAGCTTGAAGTTGGGAGGCCATGGAATGTAAACCTCCTCCACAAGTTCTATACACAGAACTAAAACTTGTACTCTGCTGCTACATAATAAAAATTTGGATCGCACAAATTGTGCCTACTTGCCACATTCTTGTGCCAATCACACTCGTACGTTTCACAATATGCTCCCTGCGGAAGTCAACCTTTGGTAGAGCGACCGGCACGGCTAAGTAGTGCGGCCCAAGGGCACCGAACAAAGTCGGGCCTTGTGTTGTCTGCGAACACGCCACCCCGGAGCCCCCATTGGAGTTGGCCTGACTGGCCCGCCGGGCCAAGACAATCGACACGCTTCCCACGGTGACATGTCCTCCCCATCCACATGCACGACGACTTGAACAGTTAAGTACCACGCTCGGGGAGTCGTCTATAATAAACCCCTACGCGGCTCGGGAACACACCAAGTAAGAGAGCCTGCCCTGGACTCGCCACTCGACTACCTCTCCGAGCCAGGGGAGACACATTACAAACAACGCACTAGATCCTGATGTTCGGGGTAACCAAGCGACTAGGCCGATGACTCGATCCCAACCAACACAAAAACTAAATATAATCAAATTTAAATATAAACGAGGTAAACCCCAATAAAGGGTGGACGCGCTCGAGGACTCGCTCACCTTAAAAATCAACAAAGAACACACTTCCAACATGCATTACGAGTCGAGTGACTCCCCTTACTTCCATTCACAAGCAATGTTTACATTACAAAAGTGGAAAATCGCCATAAGTTACAAAAGCCCCTTAGGGCAGCGGCTCGTTTTGCAGGCTCTGAAGAAGAAGTGCCACCATCACCCTTGACCTGAATGAACGGCTCCCACAGATTCGTTGGATACATTGTCAGCGACTTCGACAACACCGACCAGAAAGGCTGCTCCAACTTCAGGTCGTGATGCTCCGGCTCGAGGTCGCAAGGCACCACCACCGTCTCCTGGTACGGCAGTAAATCCCCCATCGCCAATATTCGCTCCACGAACGGAGTAGCCTTGGCGGTCAGCCTTAGGACCTCCAACATCTCCACCGAGCCAGTCGCCAAACGATAGCCACTGGTGACGCCGTCAAGGTCGAAGTCATCGGGGAAATGAGCGAGCCCCAGGCTCAATGTCGTGGTAGCCCCATGCCTGAAGGCCAATCACGCCATCCACTCGAGGACGATGGGCGCCTCCTCCAGATAGTGCCAAACCTCAATCAGTCCCCCAAGAATAACTTCGGTTGGGGATATCCCTTGGAGCATGGCTTGGACGCACAGCACCGAGGCGGTGGCCGTGTTAACCACCGCAATCACGCATTGAGAGGCATTGAAGGTCTGCACCACCAGGTCACTTTGTCCTATCAAGGATGCAATGTTAGACACCCGACATCATTCAGGACTAACTCGCTCGGGCACTCGCTGCATACCAAAGGAAAATAATAATCACTCACTAAGAAGTTTACGGCAGCTCTCCGTCACATGATTCTTAAGGGCACTCTGCAACCCAAGGATGAGCGAATCAGAAGCCTTTTGTTCCTCCTCCACTGCAGCGATTATAGCTTTGGCCCTCTCTTTAGAAGACACCTGTTGGGATCGCAGCATAGAAAACAAAAAAAATTCCTATGATGGGAACTATACGCCAAGATCTATCTACTAGATACAAGCAACGGGTGGATATACATCCATGGAGAACTTACCCTCGAAGACAACAAAGCTTTGTTAACAAGTTGGAACTCGTGGATGATGTAGTCGTATGCTTGTCGATCTCAAGATCGTGTGGAAGTCCTAGCGCCGCAAATCAGCAGCGCATCCGTCCTCGCACACACGTTCAGGCCACCGAACAACCTCCACCTCCTCGCTCTAGCGAATCAGCGTAAGCAGCAACTCCTTCCAGACGAAATGCCACCGGGAACATGTATCTCTCTAATCCGAGACCATGGGGGAATATATCTAGAGGGGGAGAGAGATCCTTCACGAGGAGGTGTAATTTGTGAGGGAGGAGAGGGGGGCTTTTATAGGAGAGGGGGATCCTCCCCTCCCATGGACGGCGCCCATGGGGGTGCCCCCACCTCTTCCTCATTCATGTGGTGGAAGCTCCACTCACATGAATTTAGCCTCCACCCAAAGTTCCACTCACATGCATTAAATTTCCACCAAATGTAATGCAACTCTCATTTAATAAAATGCTTTTATTTAATTTATTCAGAATTTTGTTAATTACTTTAATTAACAAACATTCACATAAAACCCTTGTAACATTTCAATATCACATGCAGAACCAGTTTCTGCAATTTCACCCGAAACAATTCCAGTTTCCATTGAAATAATTCCAGCACTTTGCAATTCTTTCATCTGAAACATATGTGCTACAAAATGGTGTTTGGCAACCCTTAAGTGTGTCACCCTACAGTTCACGAATAATGCAGACATGATTGAGACTCCTCTCAAATCAATAATCAGAAGCGGGTACTAGAGATCCATTCTGACTCCTGCACATTCAACGATGACTTCTGTGATCGTGAGAACCTTTAATGCTAGTAATTTAATCCCTTTGTATCGCGATATATTACTTGTCCGAGATTCGATCATCGGCATCCAAATACCTAGTTTGATCTCGTTACTGACATGCACTCTTTTCTTGTTCCCGTGATATAACATTCTAGTGATCACATCACTTGCTTGCAAGCTATCTTAATGTGATATCTGATGGCTCAATGCACGATGCCCAGAAAAATGCTTGATGGTGGTGTTGATGTAGAGCTCGTTGGTAACCCCAAGAGGAAGGTATGATGAGCACAGCAGCAAGTTTCCCTCAGTTATGAAACCAAGGTTTAATCGAACCAGTAGGAGCAAGGAAACACCCCAAAGGTGTTACTAGCTGAGCTTTGGCAGGGCGCACTACCGGTGCTAGTAGCAACGTGGAGACCTACACAACACAACCACAGAACTTTGTCCCCAACTTGCAATGAGGTTGTCAATCTCACCGTGTTTTGCGGAAAACAAAGGATTAAACGTATCGAATGGAAAGAAGTAAAAGTTTGTAGAAAGTAAACACAAAGCAGAAATAGTTTATAGATTGTATGTAAAGAAAAGGACCGGGATCCATAGTTCACCAGAGGTGGCTCTCCTTAAGATAGATAACATGCCGGGTGAACAAATTACAGCAGGGCAATTGACAAACACCAAAAAAGCAATACATGCATATACTAATCAGCTTGACTCCTTTGAGACTTGATTGGGCATTACAACATAATACATAGACCGCCATCCAACTGCATCTATGACTAATAATCCACCTTCAGGTTATCATCCGAACCCCCTCTAGTATTAAGTTGCAAGCAATGGATTATTGCTTTACGAACTGCGTGTAAAGTAAACAATACGATTGTTCTATAAACAAAGGATTGTTGTTTTCTCCCTAGTAGCAAAAGCACATCTAGTACCTTAGAGATTTCTGTCACTTCCCCGGATTACCAGAGGCATGAACCCACTATCGAGCATAAATACTAACTCTTGGAGTTGCTAGCATCTACTTGGCTAAGATAGCTACTAACAACGGAAATCATGCAAGATCACAAATAACAAAGACATGATAGAATCAATAATCAATCTGAAATAGCATCTCAATATCCATCGGATCCCCGTAAACACAACATGTATGAATTACAAATAGATGATCTTGATCATGAACGAAGCTCACAAGATCTAAACATGAAAGCACAAAGGAGGAGAACCAGCCATCTAGCTACTACATGGATCCGTAGTCCAAGGATGAACTACTCACGCATCACATCGGAGGCTTGCATGGTGATGAAGAAGGCCTCCAGGGTGAATTCCCCTCTCCGGCAGGGTACCGGGAAGAGCTTCAGATCCCTCCCGATCTATGGATGGAGATGACGGCGGCTACATACTCTTTCGTGGATTTTTGATCAGGTACTTAGGGTTTTCATCCCGAGGGCAATATAAAGGCGGAAGGAGAGGCCGAGGGGGTGTCGGGAGCCACCACACCACCCCCTGGCGCGGGCCTAGCCTAGCCGCGTGTCCAGGTGGTGTGGCCGGCCCCTGGCCCTTCTCCGTCTCGTATTCTGGCACTTGATCCCTTTTAGAAAAATAGGCACTTTGGCTTTTGTCCTGTCCAATTCCGAGAATATTCATTTTCTGACTTTCCTGGAACCAAAAACAGCAGAAAACAGGCAGCTGGCACTGTGGCTCTTGTTAATAGGTTAGTCCAATAAATCATAAGAAAAGTACTCCAAAGTTGGAACAAAACACAAGAAAGTGGATAAAACCAAGCATGGAACATCCAAAATTATAGATACATTTGCAATGTATCAACATCCCCAAGCTTAACTCCTGCTCGTCCTTGAGTAGGTAAGTGATAAAAAGAAAGAATAATTTTTGAGGTGACATGCACCATCAAAGACTTGATCAAAGTATTTGCAAAACATTCAAAGCTGGGATCATAGTACTTCAATCATAACATGAAAGAGAAAGTTCTAGCAATAAGCAAAGAAACTATGATGCAACATGAAAAGGCACAAACAAAAGATTCATGAATAACATGCTTTGCAAGATGTTTGTTTGTTTCACATAAAGAAAACATAGCATAATAGTATTCAGCTTGTCCCTCAATAGAGTAGCAAATAAAAATGCATAGGACACCTTCAAAGTTCATAAGAGTGACTAGATAAAATAGTTTAAAACAAGCAATATCAAGTTATGCATCAATTAACTAGTCTTGGGACAATGCACATAGAACTAAGAATGGCCACTATGTTCTCAAAGTAGGTGCATAAAGATAGAAGGTGGAGACTCAATATAATGGTGGAAGAAAGGCCTTTTTGTAAAAGGAAGTAGGGATTCAAGTCTCATAAAGAGCTTCCAAAAATTATGGTACTTGTAGCTTTCAGCTCTCATTGCCCCTATCATAAGCATCTTGAAGGTGATTAAGTTTGAAGTGACACAACTAAGAGGATATGCTTGACAAGTTATAAACCGAAATCTCATGCCCCTTACTTACGAAGACCGATCCTCATGCTACTCAACTTCAGTCACGAGTAAGCTCTTGTCATTGTAAGTATATGTGTATCATTAAGCACCGCCAATGGGGTACCCCTTGCACATGATACGGGAGCTTTCCCATAATCAAAATGACAAGGCAAGAAGACAATGAGCATCTCAGCGATCTTTTTATTTGCTATTTGCATAGATTTTTATTGAGGATGCTTCATAGAGTGCTCATTATGGTGATTCTGCAAGTTTCCACCATGATTAGGCATGGCTTAGGCTAGCGGCCCAGGCGTTTCTCTAACACACATACAAACTCCATGATCTTACAAGTTCCACTTTTATTTCACACCGCCGGGATTCGTAAGCAAAAGAACATGATATCAACGGGGTACAAAGTACAAGTGCAATATTGAAAGCGTTCCCCATGGTACATGGTTCTGCTAATTTCAACTTATAAAGCACAAGCATATACGCAACAAAGAAGGACCCAATGGTTCAAGTTTATTAGATGCAAAAAAGTAAAGTGTGCCATCAAGTTCGTGAGAGCTTTAATCACTAGTTTTCTCATAACAAGTGGAAGGTAAACAAAATCATGAATATACTTGGAATAGCATAAGCTAGTAGGTAGGTATGGTGGACTCTTTGGAATAACTTGGTTTAGGGAGTTGGATGCATGAGTGGAACTCATACTTGGTTGTGGAGGCTAGCAAAAGACTGGGAGCGACAAACTAAGAGAGCAATACTGGCCATAATCATGCAGAGCGACAAAACATCATTGATCAGAGCATAAAGTGATACTACAAGTTAAAAACTAAAGGATCATAAAGGCTATGGTGACTTTGGATAGTCAAAACATGGTGTGAGCATGTGCCAAGTCAACCCAAATAAAGCATCAAAGGAGAATACCACTATACTATGCTTTAATATGCTAAAACAACGCATGATTCATCCAAGGCACATTAATCAATCTCAATTGTTTATAACAAGTCATGCTACAGCAAAGAATACTAAGCATAAAGCTAAAACAATATCAAGCATGGCATGAAAAAGCAAAGGCCACAGTCAAAAACAAGCTCTTTTTACCACATAAGTATGAACTTTCCTACTCATTTCAAACCAAACCAAACTATTTGCAAACCAATGTATGAAAGAGGGGGTCCAACCAATTTATTCAGAAAACTAAACAAACCAAGCAAACTAAAAACTAAAACGAAAACAAAAAAGAAGATGCTCCAAGAAAAACACAACTGTGCATGACACAATAAAAATGAAGCGTTTGGAAGAAACCTAGGATTTTTATTGATGAAGAAGGGGATGCCTTGGGCATCCCCAAGCTTTGATGCTTGTACTTCTTGGAAATTTCTTGGGGTGACACGCGTGGCATCCCCAAGCTTGAGCTTTAGTCCATCCTTCATCTCATTACTCATTCCTTCCATACACCTGAAAATTTTCCTTCATACAAAACTTCACACAATCTCATTAGCAATATTAGTGCACTTAAGATAAATAAGTCTTAAAGTTCAGTTCTAACACCAAATAAACTTCCAATAGAACACAAGATACTGTAGCACTTACCTAAAAAGCTCAATTCCCCAAAAGAACTCAAAAAGGAACCCACAAGAAGCAAATGGCAGAAATCTGTCAAAACAGACCAGCAGGTAAAGACGAATTTTTTCGACAACCTTCTGTTGCTCAAATCAAAAAGTGTTGAACTAAAGAAAGTTAGATAACAACCTGGGGCAGAATCACAAAACATTACAGCTCAATCTGACATACAGAGCTCTCTCACGAATTTTTACGGTGAAGCACAAGAATCTGTTTCGGGACAGCAACTTTCCCAATCATTACTTCGCTCTTATTAGAGGTTACTCTTGGCACAAAAAGCAAATAAAAAGGATAAGGAGCGGTTATTACTAAAGTAATAACTTTCAAGACTCATCTAAAACTTTTGGATTATCTCCCAATAAGTACTTTTCTTTAACGCCTTTAAGTTAGGCATAAGAAGCAAAGAAAGAATCAAGTGTTCTCAAATGAAGAAGCATTATTTTGTTTTCATAGGAGAAGCAAAAGAAATCTTTATCTCTTCTTAGGGAAGTGTTCTATACCTTTCTTTAGTGGGAGTTGATATTTAATGGTGCCTTCTTTCATATCAATGATGGCACCAACAGTTCTAAGAAAAGGTCTTCCCAAAGTAATAGGACAAGAAGCATTGTATTCAACATCCAAAACATAGAAATCAACGGGGACATATGAATTGTTAACCATAATAAGAACATCATTAAGACTCCCCATGAGTTTCTTTTTAGCATTAGCATCCAGTGGGACATTCAAATAACAATCTTCAAGAGGAGGCAAATCAAGCATATCATAAATCCTTCTAGGCATAATAGAAACACTACCATCAAGATCAAACAAAGCTTTGAAATCAAAGTCATTCACTTTCATATTAATGATGGGTTCCCAACCATCCTCTTGTTTTATAGGAATAGAAGATTTATGTTTCATATTTTCTTCTTTAATCTTTATAAGAGCATCAGTAATGTGTTTTGTAAAAGCCATGTTCATAGCACTAGCATTAGGACTTTTAGCAAGCTTTTGTAGGAACTTAATAACTTCAGAGATATTGCAACCATCAAGATCAAAGTCAAATTTCTCATCTAAAGTAGTAGAACTATTACTAGCCTCAACACTAGTGGTGGTGATAGTAGAAACACTAATGTTTCTAGCAATTTCATCTTCTCTTTCCCACTTAGCATGTAATTCAGCTAATAGTCTAACATTTTCATCAATTCTTACTTGTATAGCATTAGTAGCTGCAAAGGGATTATCATTAGTTTCAGGTTTAGCAGCCATTTTATTAATCAATGAAGATTGAGCTTCAGACAAAGATGATATATTTCTTTCAGCATTAGAGAGTTTCAATTGTAAACTAGGAATTTCCCTATTTAGACTCTCAAGTTGATGGCTAATGTTCTTCAAGATGGTGGATTGTTCCTCCATAGTTTTAGTAAATAGTTTATTTTGCTCATATTGCATTTGCATGAAGTTTTTAGTGGCTCTTTCAACTTCTAAAATTCTTCCTTCACTAGGTAATCCAGTTTACCATTATAGCCATAAGTATTATTAGGAGGGTAGGGCCTATAATTGTTGTTACCATAAGCATTATTGCCAAAATTGTTGTTTCTTATGAAGTTCACATCAACTTGCTCTTCTTGAGCAACCAAAGAAGCCAAAGGAACATTATTTGGATCAATATGGGCTTTCCCATTAACAAGCATAGACATAATTATATCAATCTTATCACTCAAGGAGGAGGTTTCCTCAACGGAATTTACCTTCTTACCTTGTGGAGCTCTCTCAGTATGCCATTCAGAATAATTAACCATCATATTGTCCAAAAGTTTTGTTGCAGCACCCAAAGTGATGGTCATAAAGGTACCTCCAGCAGCAGAATCCAATAGGTTCCTTGAAGAATAGTTCAATCCTGCATAAAAAGTTTGGATGATCATCCAAGCAGTCAGTCCATGAGTGGGACAATTCTTTACTAAAGATTTCATTCTTTCCCAAGCTTGAGCAACATGCTCATTATCAAGTTGTTTAAACTTCATTATTTCACTTCTCATAGATATAATCTTAGCAGGAGTATAGTATTTTCCAATAAAAGCATCTTTGCACTTAGTCCAAGAATCAATACTATTCCTAGTTAAGGAATTCAACCACTCTTTAGCTTTTCCTCTCAAAGAGAAAGGAAACAATTTCAGTTTAATAATATCACCATCTATATCCCTCTGCTTTTGCATCTCACAAAGTTCAACAAAGTTATTTAGATGGGAAGCAGCATCTTCATTACCAATACCAGAAAATTGTTCTCTCATAACAAGATTAAGCAAAGCAGGTTTTATCTCAAAGAAAGTATTTTCAGCCACAGGTGGAGCAATAGGTGTGCTCATAAAATCATTGTTGTTGGTGCTAGTGAAGTCACACAACTTAGTGTTTTCAAGAGTAGTCATTTTTTGGGTTTTCAAATAAGAAAGCAAACTAGTAAAACTAGTTTTTTTGTGTTTTTGAATAACAAAACAAGCAAACAAAGCAAAAAGAAAACTAAGCAAAACAAAAACAACAAAGTAAAGAGATTGGTTATGAAGGACTCCCCTTGTGAAGATGTCCTTGACTCCCCGGCAACGGCGCCAGAAAAATGCTTGATGGCTCAATGCACGGCGCCTAGAAAAATGCTTGATGGCGGTGTTGATGTAGAGCTCGTTGGGAACCCCAAGAGGAAGGTATGATAAGCACAGCAGCAAGTTTCCCTCAGTTATGAAACCAAGGTTTAATCGAACCAGTAGGAGCAAGGAAACACCCCAAAGGTGTTACTAGCTAAGCTTTGGCAGGGCTCTCTACCGGTGCTAGTAGCAACGTGGAGACCTGCACAACAGAACCACAGAACTTTGGCCCCAACTTGCGATGAGGTTGTCAATCTCACCGTGTTTTGCAGAAAACAAAGGATTAAACGTATAGAATGGAAAGAAGTAAAAGTTTGCAGAAAGTAAACACAAAGCAGAAACAGTTTATAGATTGTATGTAAAGAAAAGGACCGGGATCCATAGTTCACTAGAGGTGGCTCTCCTTAAGATATATAACATGCTGGGTGAACAAATTACAGCGGGGCAATTGACAAACACCGAGAAAGCAATACATGCATATACTAATCATCTTGACTCCTTTGAGACTTGATTGGGCATTACAACATAATACATAGACCGCCATCGAACTACATCTATGACTAATAATCCACCTTCAGGTTATCATCCGAACCCCCTCCAGTATTAAGTTGCAAGCAACAGATTACTGCTTTATGAACTGCGTGTAAAGTAAACAATAGGATTGTTCTATGAACAAAGGATTGTTGTTTTCTCCCTAGTAGCAACAACACATCTAGTACCTTAGATATTTCTGTCACTTCCCCAGATTACCAAAGGCATGAACCCACTATCGAGCATAAATACTAACTCTTGGAGTTGGTAGCATCTACTTGGCCAAGATAGCTACTAACAACGGAAAGCATGCAAGATCACAAATAACAAAGACATGATAGAATCAATAATCAATCTGAAATAGCATCTCAATATCCATCGGATCCCCGCAAACACAACATGTATGAATTACAAATAGATGATCTTGATCATGAACGGATCTCACAAGATCTAAACATGAAAGCACAAAGGAGGAGAACCAGCCATCTAGCTACTACATGGATCCGTAGTCCAAGGATGAACTACTCACGCATCACACCGGAGGCTTGCATGGTGATGAAGAAGGCCTCCAGGGTGAATTCCCCTCTCCAGCAGTGTGCCGAGAAGAGCTTCAGATCCCTCCCGATCTAGGGATGGATATGATGGCGGCTACAGACTCTTTCATGGATTTTTGATCGGGTACTTAGGGTTTTCGTCCCGAGGGCAATATATAGGCGGAAGGAGAGGCCGAGGGGGTGCCGGGAGCCACCACACCACCCCCTGGCATGGGCCTAGCCTGGCCGCGCGGCCAGGTGGTGTGGCCGGCCCCTGGCCCTTCTCCGTCTCGTATTCTGGCACTTGATCCCTTCTAGAAAAATAGGCACTTTGGCTTTTGTCCCGTCCAATTCCGAGAATATTCATTTTCTGACTTTCCTGGAACCAAAAACAGCAGAAAATAGGCAGCTGGCACTGTGGCTGTTGTTAATAGGTTAGTCCAAGAAATCATATGAAAAGTACTCCAAAGTTGGAACAAAACACAAGAAAGTGGATCAAACCAAGCATGGAACATCAAAAATTATAGATACATTTGCAATGTATCAATATCACCAAGAGGGCCCAGAGTATATCTATCCGTCATCGGGATTGACAAATTCCACTCTTGATCCATGAGCCTCAACATAACATCTTCGGAGTATCTGAATCCACCTTTATAGTCACCCTTTTATTGTGTGATTTTGGATGTTATCAAGTTACTCTTCCGATGTTAGCAATTAACATGATCTCATGGTCTAAGGACTAAGATTACTTTGTATGATGTTATAGCAATATAAACATAATGACTTTGATTGTAATGCTATACTTCGGATGAATGTTCATCACATCATTTCACAAATGTTGTGACCTCGTTATTAACAACATCCAATGTCCATGATCAGGAAACTTTGTTCATCTTGTTAATCAATGTCGTGGAAATGGCCACGGCAGTCGCTGCAGTAGGCAGCGATTGATAGAATCGGGGGCGAGAGTTGGCGGCCATCTGCGGTGCGAGATGGGGGCGGATGCACATGGATTTATCTAGGTTCGGCCCCCGGGAGGGTAAATACATACTCCTGCAAGATTGGATTGATAGAGAGCGAGTTACAAGGGTGGCGAGCTCAGCGTCTAAGAAGTGAGTCGCTCGAAGGGGTGTATGATGGAACGTAAATCCTCAGAGTACCCAGGGAGGTTTATATAGGAGGCACCTCGCTACGGTTTACAGTTTACAACCGAACAAGATATGGATTCGGAGGCTTTGACCTAATCCGAGTGGGCTTCAAGTATGCTCCTGGGCCTCCAGTCTCTAGTCGCCAGGCCTTCTCCTTAATTGCATTCTAGTCACCGTCCTGCAAGCCCACTCGCGAGGCCTTTGGCCCAACCAGAACGTCCTGTTGGGCATACCCCATTCTGCATATCCCCATCAATAGTCCCATTCTGCATGTCAGAGTAGGCGAGTCCAATTTTGACGCCCGGTCGAATCGGTGATGGACTCCACCGAAATCAAGGAAATTTTCCCTAGGTTTCTAGTCACCGTCTCGGCGAATGCAACCGCTGTCAAGTCGCTGCTTCGGCGAATGGACATGGCCCAATTGCAAGCGAGTCGAGTGAAGGAGTTGGACAGTCATCTTGGTCAAACTATCTGTTGGATAGTCCAACGGTAACTCCGGTGCAATTACCGCAGGCAACGGCTAACCGAGATTGGCGGGTAGCACCCTCTTATAAGGGGAGCGACAAATTAGTCCTGCAGATCCTTCCCCACATTCTTCATTATCGCGCATCCATTTCTTCTGTCTTTCCTCGATCCACACTCTCTAGACCAAGTGACTCTGTCTTCCTTCTCGATGGCGCCTCCGAAAGGCTCGTGGGGGAAATCAAAGTGTACGGCGGCGCAGCTCAGGTCCTTCGAGGATGCCGGGGTCATCTGCAAGGGGAATTGGCGGATCCCCGCGTCTTCCGAGATTGAGACGAAGCCATGCGCCAGTGAGTTCATCTGCTTCCCAAGCCATTTGGAGAGGGGCTTGGGATTCCCTACCTCGCTATTCTTCCCGCGATTTTGTGCATATTATGCGATCAAGCCGTCAGATCTCGGCCCGCACAGCATCGAGCAGTTGGCGATCTTCGTCGTCTTCTGCGAGTCCTACCTTGGTTGCAGGCCATACTTCCTGTTGTTGCTGGAACTTTTCCACGACCGCATCGGACATGAAGGGTCCAGCAGCTCGATCTTGGCGGCCGGAGGCATCACCTTTCAGCTGAAGCCGAAGGCCAACTTCGTCAAGCTTATACTGCCAAAGAAGGCCGTGAGCGAGTGGAAGAGGAGCTGGTTCTATGTGAAGGAGTCCACTCCCTCCGGCGAGGTAGCGTTGCCGGAATTCGTCGCGGAGAGAAGAGAACCCTGCCGGCTGGCGATGGATAGGCTCCCCGATGATCAAAGGATGGATGTCGCGGAGATGATGGACCAGATCCAGAAGCTGAAGGACCAAGGTTTGTCCTCGATCAACCTGTATAATTGCTAGCTCGGGCGGCGAATGGTCCCATTGGCGGCTCGGCCACACTGGATGTATGAGTACAGCGGGAAGAATGATCCTTCCCGGACCAACAAGGAATCATGGGACGCCGAAGATTACAAGGCCACCCTGAAGAAGATCACTGACGCGGAATTTACAACCACGTCAGTCGGGCTCGCTCCGTTCGTGCCTATGAAGAATGAAGCCCCTACAGTAAGTTCTCTCTGAATTTAACTTCAGTCGTAATTCTCGTGGTACGATTTGCAGCCGCATCGTCTGAAATTTATTCGTGTCCACTCTCAGTTGTTTCAGGTTTTGGAGGGCTGGCTCCCCCCTACTCGATGAAGAGGTTCCCCACGAGTTCGAGGAGGGTGCCTTAGGAGAATCTTCTGAGGAGGAAGAGGAGGAGGTAGAGGTTCCTCCCCCAGCACCTGCGGCCCACAAGACTCGCATGAAGAAGCAACGTGAGCTCGAGGCGAGCCGTAGTCTCGAAGAACACGAAGAAGGCAATGAGATCTTGCAAGAGCACACTTCTCGGCGAACATCCACGTTGGCGAAACCCTCGTGCAAGCCAAAGTCGCCAACAAAGAAGGCAGCGTCACCATCTAGGTCGGTGGTGGTGTTCGAGTCGGATGACAAGTCCTACGATGACACGACTGAGACCTCGCGCAAGATCCCACAGGGCATGGTTCCGATGACAGGATTGGAGGATGAAGGCGTCGAAGCGGCGGTGGAGGTTCCTCTTGCAGTGATCGTGCCACTAGCTTCGATGGCGCCAGAGCAGGAAGTAGGTGAGGCCGCTGCGTCAAAGTCACTGCGACCTGCGGGGATGGCAGCATCTTCTGAACCGGAGGTTCCCGCGACTGCGGCCTCATCATCGAAGAGGCCCGTGGTGTCATGGGCTTCGGATGTCTTCGAAAGAGGTCTGACGCGCAAGCTAGGCCAGGAGTTGGATAAGCCTGCCCACATCAGTACGAGGTTGCGTTTTCTTCCGGTCGCCAAGTAAGACTCGGGTTCTCCCTTCTGATTCTTGACCCTCTTTTTCTGTGACTTCTAAGCCGACTTACGAGGTTTGGCAGGTCCGGTGCCAAGAAGATTGGTCTCCCTTCAGTGGTGAAGATTCCACCAGTCGCCACCGCAGGGGAATGTGATCTCCCCAAGAAGAGGAAGCCTGCTACAGACGTCGCGCCTGCGGAGGGCGCAAAGAAGCATAAGGGAGGTGCCAACGATGCTGTGGCAGGAGATAGCGCCAAGGGGAGTGATCCTGCTGCAGGCGCCGAGGAGGTAGCGGTTACCCGATCGGAGCCAGCCACGGGGGCTCCGATGACGAAACCATCGGCCCCAACGACTAGTGCCCCGGCTAGAGCCTCATCGACATTTCCGCGCTTCATGGCGAAGGGGTTTCTGGGCGTGGCGGAAAACCAGTCTCCGTAGAGCCTGGAGATCGTTGACGAGGACGTTGGGTCTCGTCGCGGGCGTACCTCCTTCGTGTTCCCTTCGACGGACGCTAGAGAACTTCACAACATGCATGGCACCGCCATTCAGGTATGTCCAATCCCTGAGTGTCTAGTCGTTGTATTTCAGCGGCTAGGCACTTTGTTTCTTCTAGTCTTCAGTCCCCAAGTTTCTAGTCGCTGAATTTCAGCGGCTAGGAACTAAATTTCTTCTAGTCACTGAATTTCAGCGGTTGGACACTTATTTTGTGTTTTTGTAATTGCTAACTTTTCGTTCTGCTTGCAGGGCTTGCAGAGGGAGTCGGCAGATCGACAGGCCGCAAAGGAGCGTCTAGAGCGTGATTTGCGCGTGGCGCAAGAGGCAAACTGGCGACTCCAGGAGACTGTTGGTGAGTACTTGATTCATTTTTCGGCTACGAACTGCTGGTGTTCTGGAGTGCTGACAGTCGTTTCTTTTTTGTTCAGATGGTCTTCCGGCTGCGATTGCCAAGGCCCGAGAAGGATATGTCCCAATTGCCGAGCTGGACGTGGCGAATGGGCGTATCGACTCGCTGGTCAAGGAGTTGGAGGAGGCGAAGGCGGCCTCAATCTCTTCTGAGGATAGAGCGAAGGCTGCGGTCGCTGCAGCTGAAGAGGAGCGGAAGGTTGCGGACTCGATCATCCTTGGGCTGCAAAGTGATCATGCCGCCCTAGCAAAGCACGTCACCGAGAACTGTCGGAAGCTCCTTGGTGAGTCGCTGCTCTTTTATTTGATGTATGCAGTGAGTCCCCAAGTGGAGGAATCCGTAGTGGCACTGACGTCTGAAGTTGCAGCTATGATAGGGCAAAGCGACCCGGTGGTGCAGACCTTCAACGCCTCGCAGTGTGACTGTGGTGGTGAACACGGCCACCGCCTCAGCGTTGTGCGTCCAGGCGGTTCTTCAAGGAATGTCCCCCACTGAGGTTATACCTGGGGAACTAACTGAAGTGTGGCGCTATTTGGAGGAGGTACCCAGCATCGTGGAATGGATGGCACGCTCGACTTTCAGGCGCGGGGCCACCACGGTGTTGAGTTTGGGGCTTGCTCACTTCCCCGACGACTTCGACCTCGATGGCATCACCAGCGGCTACCCTTTGGTGACTAGTACTGTGGAGATGTCGGAGGTATTGAAGCTGACCACCAAGGCCGCCCCCTTGGTGTTTGCGATGGGGGACCTGTTGCCATACCAGGAGACAGTGGTGGCACCAGGCGACCCCGAACCAGAGCATCGTGATCTCAAGTCGGAGCGGCCCTTCCGGTCGGCGCTGTCGAAGTCACTGTCGACTTACCCGACGAATCTGTGGCAACCATTCGTTCGCGTTAAGGGTGGTAGGATGCTTCTTCATTAGGGCCTGCGATATAGATAACTTCTCTAGGCGGTTTTGTAAGATATGCCAAGTGGCGACTTCTTGTAATATGAACAATATTTTGTATGTGAGTAAGAGGAGTCAATCGACTCGCAATGCAAGCTTGAATTTGTGGTGTGTTTAACTTTTGTGTGAGCGAGTCCCCGAGCGCGTCCGCCCTTTAGTGCGGTATAACTCATTTGTGTACGTATGTGTTTGCTTTGGTTTTTTGTTGTTGGTTGTCCCTTGCGACTCCCAAGGGGCGAGTCCCCGAGTGCGAGTGGAGTTGTTTTTAGGCGAGTCCCCGAGCATAGTACTTATCCATTTTGGGCTCGTGCCTATTGTGAGTTTCTGGTGTGTTGTTTGTAACGCGTCCCTTCCCCTGGTTCGGAGAGCCAGTCGCTGGGCGAGTCCAAGGCAGCTCTCTTACTTGGTGTGTTCCCAATCCGCGTGAGGGTTTTTCATTTGCGAAGTCCCCGTGCGTGGTACTTAACCGTTCGAGTCGCTTTGCGCGAGGATGGGAAGGACATGTCGCTGTGGGAAGCGAACGGCGGTCGTCTTGGCCTGGTGGTCCAGTCGAGTAGGGCGACTTCGATGGTGGCAGTGGGTTGGCGTGTTCGTGGACGACACAAGGCTCGAATGTCTTCGGTGCCCTTGGGTCGCACTACTTAGCCGTGCCGGTCGCTCGACCAAGGGTCGACTTCTGTAGGTAGCATATTGCTAATTGTGTGATCCAAATGAATTTCATTATATATCATTTGGGTACAAGTTTGAGTTCCATGTATAGAACTTTCGGAGAAGGTTTACATTCCATGGTCTCCCGACCTCAAGCTGGATGTCGCCTCGTATGTCGATGAGGTAGTATGCGTCGTTGCCGAGGACTCGCCCTATGGCGAATGGCCCCTCCCATGGGGGGGGAGAGTTTGTGCATGCCCTTCTTGTCCTGGGCTAGTCGTAGGACCAAATCAACCTCCTAGAAGGTGCGGGTCCGGACTCGGCAGTTGTGGTAGTGGCGGAGTCCCTGCTGGTAGATGGCAGTGCAGGAGCGAGCCAGGTCGCGTGCCTCGTCGATCTGGTCGATGCTGTCTTGGTGGGCGATCTCGTTTGTCGCCTCGACCTAGTTGGCGACTCGAGGTGAGTCGTGCTCTAGGTCGGTTGGCATTACAGCTTCGACGCCGTACACCATGAAGAAGGGTGTGAACCCTGTGGAGCGGTTGACGGAGGTGCGGATCCCCCATATTACAGAGGGGAGCTCTTCGACCCAGCAACCTGGGGTGTGCTCGAGGGGCACTTGGAGTCGCGGATTGAGCCCGTGGAGGACGCTTTGGTTGGCGCGTTCTGCTTGGCCATTCGACTCCGGGTGGGCAACTGAGGCGAGGTCGAGTCGTATGTCGTGCTCCGCACAGAACTCTGCCATGGCACCCTTGGCAAAGTTAGTGTCGTTGTCCATTATGATGTTGTGCGGGTAGCCGTACGGGTAGATGAGCTCGTGTAAGAACTTGGTGGCCGTCTTGCCGTCGCACCTTTTGATCAGCTTGGCCTCGACCCATTTAGTGAACTTGTCGACCACGACCAGGAGATGGGTGAAGCCGGATGGGGCCTTCTTGAACGGGCTGACCATGTCCATGCCCCATACAGCGAATGGCCATGTGATGGGGATGGTCTCGAGTGCCGAACCAGGAAGGTGCGTCTAGTTGGCGTATTTCTGGCACCCGACGCATCGTTGGACGATGTCGGTGGCATCGGAGTGCGCGGTGAGCCAGTAGAAACCGTGCCACATGGCCTTGGCGACCAGCGACTTGGCGCCGACGTGATGGCCGCAGTCGCCAGTGTGGATGTCCGGGAGGATATTGCAGCCTTCTTCTGGCTATATGCAGCGCTAGAACATGCCAGTCATGCTGCATTTTTGGAGCTCGCCATTGATGATGCCGAAGGATTTGCAGGGGCGCACAATCATTCGCGCTTCCGTCTCGTTGCTCGGGAGGATCTTGTGCTCGAGGAAGGCGACATATGGTGTCGTCCAGTCGCTGGGCTCCACGATCATGGCGACTAGGGACGGCTCGGGTTGCAGTCGTATCCTGATGTCGATCTCCTTCCGTGGGCAGACCGAAGGTTTGTGGATGATGTCCAGGAACACGCCTGTGGGTGGCGTTTGTCGAGTTGACCTGATGTGGGAAAGGGAATCTGCCTCCTCGTTCTTGCGCATGTCGATCCACTCGACTGAGTAGCCGTCGAAGTGTCCTCCCAGCTAGTCTACTGCTTGGCGGTACTCTATCATTGTCAGGAGACGGCGTCGCAGGTTCCGGCGACTTGGCCGGTGACTAGGTCGGAGTCACCGTAGCACCGTAGGCGGTTGATGTTCATCTCCTTGGCGGTCTGCATGCCGTGAAGGAGGGCCTCGTACTCTGCCATGTTATTGGTGCAGGGCTTGAAGTTGAGGTAGAGCACGTAGCGAAGCTTGTCTCCCTTGGAGGAGGTCAGTATGACCCCGGCCCCTACTCCGTCGGCGTTCTTGGACCCGTCGAAATGGAGCGACCAGTAGTGGAGGTATGGTAGCTTCTTCGGCTGTTGTGCTTCTTCCTAGTCTACGAGGAAATATGCCAGGGCTTGCGACTTGATCGCTTTGCGTGGCTCGTATTTGATGTTGTGGACGCCGTTTTCGACAGCCCACTTGGCGACTCGCCTAGTCTCCTGGCGATTGCGTATTATGTCTTGCAGTGGTTCGGAGGAGACGACCGTGATTGGGTGCTCCTGGAATTAATGTGGGAGTCACCGTTGGGCTCGGAATACCGCGTATAACAGTTTCTGGTACTACGGGTAGCGTTGTCTTGAGTCCGTTAGGACTTCGCTGATGTAGTAGACGGGGCGCTATATGGGGTTCTCCTTGCCCTCTTCTGTCCGTTCGACGACCATCACGGTGATGACGACTCGAGTGGAGGCCGCCACATAGATGAGCATTGGCTCTTTGTCGACTAAAGCGGCAAGGAGTAGGGCTGCGAGTAGCACTTCTTTGAGCACTTTGAGTGCGTCTTCCGCTTCCATGTCCCATCGGAACATGTGGTTCTTGCGCATCAAGGAGTAGAGGGGCATTACTTTCTCACCGAGCTAGGGGATGAAGCGACTGAGAGCCGAGACTTGCCCGGCCAACTTCTGGATGTCGCGCAGGCACTCGGGTTTCCCGAGTCGCGCGATGGTGTCGATCTTAGTGGGGTTGGCCTTGATGCCTCTCTTGGAGACCACGTATCCCAGGAGTTGTCCGGTGGGGACGCCGAAGGTGCATTTTCCTTGGTTTAGCTTGATGTTGTACGTTCGCAGGTTTGCGAAGGTTCAGCCAGGTCGGCGAGCAGGTCGTCCTGGCGGGTGAATTTTACCACCACGTCATTGATGTAGACGTGAATGTTGCGGCCAATTTGGCTTGCAAAGCACTCCTGCATGCACCTTTGGTACATGGCACCGGCGTTCTTGAGGCTGAACGTCATGGCCGTGTAGTAGAAGGCGCCGAATGGCGTGATGAACGCCGTGTTCTCCTCACCCTCGATCGCCATTTTGATCTGGTTGTAACCAGAGTACGCGTCGAGGAAGCACAGCGACTCTGATCCCGCTGTCGAGTCAATGATCTGGTCGATGTGCGGTAGGACGAACTCCTCCTTCGGGCAGGCGCTGTTGAGGTTGGTGTATTCGGTACACATTCTCCATGTGTTGTTCTTTTTCAGAACCAGGACTGGGTTTGCCAGCCACTTGGAGTATTTTATTGGCCGAATGTAGCCTGCAGCTAACAGGCGTTGTACTTCTTTGGCGATTTCTCGACGGTGCTCTTCATTGAAGGGCCGTAGCGACTGCTTTACTGGTCGCACTTTGGGGTCGGCGTTAAGTTTGTGCTCAGCGAGTTCCCTCGGTACACCTGGCATGTCAGATGGTTTCCATGCGAAGATGTCGCGGTTCTCACGGAGGAACCCGATGAGTCCGCTTTCCTCTGTGGGGCTCATGTGCGCCCCAATGGTGACTGTCTGGCTAGAGTCACCCGGGACAAGCTCGACGGTGCGGGTGTGCGTGGTCTCCTCAAATGTGGAGTTTGTGGTGGTTGGCTTCTTCAGGATGGTGGGGTCATCCTTGTTGATGTTGCCCGCATATTTCACGAGCTCCTTCGTGTGGTCGGTCTCCGCAGCGATGACGGTGTCAGCAAGCTCAGTGCCTTTGTCCTCGCATTCCATGGCCATATCGGGGTCGCCGTGGACGATGATGATGCCACTCAGCCCTAGAAGCTTCATCATGTTGTATGCGTAGTGGGGAGTCGCCATGAATTTGGCGAACATTTGGCGTCCCAGGATGCAGTGGTAGGGGCTGCGGAAGTTCACCAGCTCGAACATGATCCTCTCTGTGCGGTAATTTGCTGGTGTGCCGAACGTGACTGGTAGCATCACTTTTCCAATCGGGTACGCCTTCCGACTGGGGACGATGCCGTGGGAGGTTGTTAGGGTCGGCTCGATTGTTTCTTCTGGGAGCTGGAGCCTCTTGGACATGTCCAGGTACATGATGTTGATGGAGCTCTTGTTGTCCATCAGTGTCTTGGGCAGCCAGTAGTCGGCGACCTTGGGCCTGACTATCAGGGCGACTCGCCTTGGATATTCGATCCTGGGCGTGTGATCCTGGCGACTCCAGGTGACGCTCTGTTCGGACTAGTTGAGTAAGCGAGGGATGTCAACTTGGGTCACCGCATTAACGGCGACTGCGCGGGTGAGGACCTTCTTCTCGTGTTTGGTGCCGAGCCCGGTGAAGGTGTGTAGCGAGCCAACGGCGTTGCTGAAGCCGCCGGCGTTTCTGTTATCCCGAGGTGGGTTATTGTTGGGGTCCTCCCTTGATCGCCTTGCCTTTTTGATATCCTTGAGGGAGTGGTAGTCGGCGGTGGTGTGGGTGGCGGGTTTTCCCTCCCTACTGTGGTAGATGCAGGGCTGGTTGAGCAGGGTGGCAGGGTCGGATTTCGGCCTCGCCGCGTTGTTGGCTCCGTAATTTCCGCTGTCGTGGTAGTTTCCTTGGTCGCGGTGGAAGTTTTTCGAGTCGCTTTGGCCGTAGCCAGCGTTGGCAACGAAGTCGACTCGCCCATCGCTATGGCGCTTGCCGGTGATGTGAGTGTTGCTGTAGCGCATGTCATGCTATCGCCTGCTGTCATGGCCACTGGTGCGGCGTCTTCCTCCTGACTCGTCGTCGGAGTCTTGGTTGGGGTCCTCTTCCACGTAGCGCTTGGAAATCTCGAGGAGGTCGGGGATGTTGTCGAGCGTACGATAGACCCTCTTGATCTTAGCAACCAGGGGCTCGTACCGGCAGGCGTTCTTGATGCAATGTATCGCCGTGTCCGGGTGGATGCCGGAGGCGTTGATCCATAGTTCCTGCCACCTTTGGATCTAGTGGCGGGTTGATTCACGTTGTCCTTGGATACATCGCTCTAGGTCCTCAATGATGGTGGCACGGGTGTAGGAACCCTCAAAGTGCCTGACGAACGCATTCGGCATCTCCTCCCAGGAGTCGATGCTATCGGCAGGGAGGGTGTTGATCCATTGTCGAGTCGCACCCTCCATCATCAGGGGGAGGTAGCGAGCGGCTAGCTGGTCGGTGTGGCCAGCAATTCCCATCACCATGAGGTATGTGTCTAGCCAGATCGCTGGATCATACGTCGGCTCATACTTTTCGATCTCTTGGGGTGCCTTGAAGCTGGCGGGGTATTTCTCTCCTCGGATCATAGGTCCAAAGCACTGGGGGCCGACTCGGCTGAGCGAGCCCCTGGGTTTGGGGTCGCCGCGGTTACTGAGGGTGTGCCTCAGGTCATTGGGCTGGCGCACTTGCCAGGCCTGGTTGTTGACGATGTGCGTTCAGGCATCGATGGGCTACGACTGTGTTGTTCACCGGTCGCGGCTCGTTGGTGGAGAGCGCGGGGTTGGCGGCCCGTGGCTGGGTCGCCAGGGGCTGCGATGGTGGGCAGGTTACGGCGTTGGCGATGGTGGGGTGACCGCTTGAGGCCCCCTGCTTGCCGAGGAGTGGGAATACATCCGCCCCCGCGGGTCGACTCCCGCGGCTTGCTACTCGATGGCCCTGGCGAGTAGGGCCTTAGCGTAATCTTCAGCGCGCCCTCTCCCTGGACGTTGAGGTTGGCGACGACGGCGTTGGCTGCGACGATGTTGTACATCGGAGTGTTGTATAGTGGGAGTCCGTTGGCGTCACAGGCCTATGGCGAGATTATGATTTGCGGCTGGTCCGGCGGGGGTGCGTGACCAATGGGTGGTGGCGGGGCCCCAGTCACCGATGCACCGGGTGGTGGTCGGTTGCTGCCGCCTGGTGGTGCATTCTCGTAGTACTCGCACTCAGCCGCACGTGCGGGGTCACTCTCATTGTTGAAGTTTAGGACGCGGCCTTGGACGTTGGAGTTCAGGCGGGTCCTGATGCGGCGCTGGTGGTAGAGCGACAGCTCCTGTGCCGTCGCCCGCTCGAGGCGGAATTTCTCGCACTCGGCTATCTCCGTGCGCGTCGCCTCCTCCAGTCGCTGGCGGGCTTCCTCCACCTCTGTGGCCATGGCGGTTGGCAGGATCGCTGCGGATAATGGATCTGGTGGGGCGACCGTGCTGCCCGCCATGTAGATCGCGTTGAAGCGATTGGATCTGGCACGGAATTCCTCGGGGGACTCCGAGCAGGAATCAGAATCGAAGATCCCGAGGATGGAGGAGTCCTCGAAGTCCTCAGGGTTGGAGACCCGTGTGATGGAGTCCTACCGTGATGACGCGGTGATAGATCCATCGACCGAGGCAGGGGTCGTGGAGTCGGCATTGTCGTGTAGGGCCACGTCGTATGCGATGGTGTTGGTCTCGGCCGCGTTGCTGGCGGCTGAGTCGTACTCGGTGACGAGGCTCCTGATGGAGCGGACATGCTCCTCCGAGTGCAGATTGCGGCGCGGCGGTGATCCGCCGACGATCACCGTTGCCGCTGGGTCGACCGCGCCGGTGAAGCCAACGAAGAGGTTGATGATGCCGACTGGCATTATCGCACTGTGAGTGATCGGGCGTGACGCCGGGATGTAGCTATTGGGCAGGATCTGTAAGATCCCGCCGATGGCGATCCCGTGGCCGGTGGCGATCGGTCGATCGATCGGTGAGTAGGGTCTCGCCCTAGAACTCAGGCCAGTCCGGCTAGGCCCCACGGTGGGCGCCACTATCGTGGAAATGGCCACGGCAGTCGCTGCAGTAGGCAGTGATTGATAGAATCGGGGGCAAGAGCTGGCGGCCATCTGTGGTGCGAGATGGGGGTGGATGCACATGGATTTATCCAGGTTTGTCCCCCGGGAGGGTAAAGACCTACTCCTGCTAGATTGGATTGATATAGAGCGAGTTACAAGGGTGGCGAGCTTGGCGTCTAAGCAGCGAGTCGCTCGAAGGGGTGTATAATGGAACGTAAATCCTCAGAGTACCCTAGGGAGGTTTATATAGGAGGCACCTCGCTAGGGTTTATAGTTTACAACCGAAAAATATATGGATTCGTAGGCTTTGACCTAATCCTACTGGGCTTCAAGTATGCTCCTGGGCCTCCAGTCTCCAGTCGCCAGGCCTTCTCCTTAGTCGCATTCCAGTTGCCATCCTGCAGGCCCACTCGCGAGGCCTTTCGCCCAATCGGAACGTCCTGTTGGGCATACCCCACTCGGCATATCCCCATCAATCAACGAGCTAGTCTATAAGAGAGGCATAACTAGGAACCTTTTATTTGTTTATTAAACACACATGTATTGAGTTTCCAATCAATACAATTATAGCATGCAAAATAAACATCTATCATATACAAGGAATACATAATAACAACTTTATTATTGCCTCTCAGGGCATATTTCCTTCAGTCTCCCACTTGCACTAGAGACAATAATCTAGTTCACATAGTGATAAATCTAACACCCATGGAGTTTTGGTGTTGATCATGTTTTGCCCTAGGGAGAACTTTAGTCAACGGATCTGCTACATTTAGGTCTGTGTGTACTTTACAAATCTTTATATCTCCATCCTTGACATGCTCGTGGATGGAGTGAAACCGGCGCTTAATATGCTTGGAATTCTTGTGATACCTTGGTTCCTTGGCGTTGGCTATGGCTCCATTGTTCTCACTTCAAATCACCATTGGGTCCAATGCACTAGGAACCACACCTAGTTCCGTTATGAACTCCTTCATCCAAACCGCTTCTTGTGCCGCTTCTGAAGCAGCAACATATTCCGCCTCCGTTGTTGATCTAGCCACTACAGGTTGTTTGGAACTCCTCCAACTAACTGCTGCTCCGTTCAAGAGAAATACATATCCGGATTGAGACTTAGAGTCATCCGGATCGGTGTCAAATCTAGCATCGACATAACACTTAGCGACTAGCTCTTCTTCACCTCCGTATACAAGAAACATATCCTTAGTTCTTCTTAAGTACTTAAGGATATTATTGACCGCTATCCAGTGTCCCGAACCTGGATCAGATTGGTACCTACTAGTCAAACTAATAGCATGTGTCACATCCGGTCTTGTACATAGCATGGCATACATTATAGAGCCTATGGATGAGGCATAGGGGATCTTATCCATTATCTCTCTTTCTTCCACCGTAGCCGGACTTTGAGTCTTACTCAATGTCTTGCCTCGCAACATAGGTAAGAACCCCTTCTTACTTCTGTCCATATTAAACTTTTTTAATATCTTATCAAGGTATGTACTTTGCGATAGCCCAATTAGGCGCCTTGATCTATCTCTATAGATTTTAATGCCTAATAAATATGAAGCTTCACCAAGGCCCTTCATCGAAAATTTGCTGTTTAGATAACTTTTAACACTGTTTAAAAGATCTATATCATTTCCAATCAATAATATGTCATCCACATATGATATCAGAAATGCCACATTGCTCCCACTAACTTTCTTGTAAATACAAGCCTCTCCATAAGTTTGGACAAATCAAAACTCTTTGATCACCTCATCAAAGCGGAGATTCCAACTCCGGGATGCTTGCTTCAGTCCATAGATGGATCGCTGAAGCTTGCATACCTTATCAACATCCTTAGGATCGACAAAACCCTTAGGTTGTATCATATACAACTCTTCTTCAATATTACCATTGAGGAACGCAGTTTTGACATCCATATGCCATATTTCATAATCGAAATATGTAGCAATTGCTAATATAATCCTAACCGACTTTAGCATCGCTACGGGAGAGAATGTCTCATCATAGTCAACTCCTTGAATTTGTCAAAACCCTTTTGCGACAAGTCGAGCTTTATAGATGGTCACATTACCATCAGCATTAGTTTTTCTTTTAAAAATCCATTTATTCTCAACGGCCTTTCGATCGTGAGGAAAGTCCACCAAGGTCCAAACCTGGTTTTCGTACATGGATTCCATCTCGGATTTCATGGCTTCTAGCCATTTGTTGGAATCCGGTCTCATCATTGCTTCTTCATACATCGCAGGGTCATCTATTTCATCAATCATGAAATTTATAACAGGATTTCCGTACAGTCCAGGAGCTGCACGTGTCCTGCTTGACCTACGAGGTTCGGTAGTGTCCTCTTTCGGAGTTTCATGATTATTATCATTAGCTCTCTCTTCATCAGGTGAAGTCAACTCCGAAACAATTTTCGGTGCTACGCCACTCGCCATTTCATGAAGAGAAGGTTCAATAACCTCTTCGAGTTCTACCTTCCGACTACTCACACCTTTCGCGAGAAACTCCTTCTCAAGAAAGGATCCATTCTTGGCAACAAAAATCTTGCCCTCGGATCTATGATAGAGGGTATACCCAATCATTTCTTTAGGGTATCCTATGAAGACGCATTTTTCCGCTTTGGGTTCAAGTTTATCCAGCTGAAGTTTCTTCACATAAACATCGCATCCCCAAACTTTAAGAAATGACAACTTAGGTTTGTTTCCAAACCATAATTCATACGGTGTCATTTCAACGGATTTAGATGGTGCCCGATTTGAAGTGAATGCAGCGGTTTCCAGTGCATAACCCCAAAATGACAGTGGCAAGTCAGTCAGAGACATCATAGATGAACCATATCCAATAAAGTACGATTACGACGTTCTGACACACCATTATGTTGTGGTGTTCCGGCAGTCGTGAGTTGTGAAACTATTCCATAGTCTTTCATATGTGTGCTAAACTCGTAACTAAGATACTCTCCTCCACGGTCGGACCGCAGAAATTTGATCTTTTTTTATGATGATTTTCCACTTCGTTCTGAAATTCTTTGAACTTTTCAAAGGTTTCAGACTTATGTTTCATCAAATAGATATACCCGTATCTACTCAAATCATCCGTGAAAGTAACAAAATAACGATATCCACCTCGCGCTAACACACTCATTGGTCCACAAACATCAGTATGTATGATTTCCAATAAATCTGTCGCCCGTTCCATTGAACCGGAAAACGGCGTTCTAGTCATCTTGCCCATAAGGCATGGCTCACATGTATCAAATGATTCAAAATCAAGTGATTCCAAAAGTCCATCTAAATGGAGTTTCTTCATGCGTTTAACGCCAGTATGACCTAGACGGCTGATACATTGCAAATGTATCTATAATTTTTGATGCTACATGCTTGGTTTTATCCACTTTCTTGTGTTTTGTCCACACTTTGGAGTACTTTTCATATGATTTATTGGACTAACCTATTAACAAGAGCCACAGTGCTAGCTACCTGTTTTCTGCTGTTTTTGGTTCCAGGAAATTCAGAAAATGAATATTCTCGGAATTGGACGGGACAAAAGCCAAAGTGCCTATTTTTCCAGAAGACTCTAGGAGCCAGAATACGAGACGGAGGAGGGCCATGTGCTGGCCACACCCCCTAGGCGCGGGCTGGGCCTGGCCGCGCCAGGGCATGGTGTGGTGGCCCCAAGCACCCCCTCGGTCTCCCTCTTCGCCTATAAGAAGCCTTCTGACCTAAAAACCGAGGGGGGTTTGACTTTTTCCAGAAAAAGTTCCGTAGCGCCGCCACCACCAAAGGGGAGATTCGGGGGATAGAAAGTCTCTGTTCCGGCACCCTGCCGGGATGGGGAAGTGCCCCCGGAGCCATCTCCATCAAGCTCCACCATCATCTCCATCGACCATCCATGTTTCCCCCATCTATGAGTGAGTAATCCCCCGATGTAGGCTATGGGGATGGTAGGGATTGGATGAGATCGTTCATGTAATGGCATCAGATTGTTAGGGCATGGTGCCTAGTATCTTTTACTAGTGCTTTATGACTTTGCTGCGACTTGTTGTGCTTAATGCTTGTCACTAGGGCCCGAGTGCCATGATTTCAGATCTGAACATGTTATTGATTCATTATGATAGTATTGTTTTTGGTCTTATCTGCAAGTTGTATACACATGTTCTTGTCCCCGAAGTGATAGAAATTGGGATAACCGGAAGGGAATGGCTTTGATGTGAGGATCACATGTGTTCACGGAGTGTTAATGCTTTGCTCCGGTGCTCTATTAAAAGGAGCACCTTAATTGCCAGTAGTTCCCTAGAGGCCCCGCTGCAAACGGGCTGGCAGGACAAAAGATGTTGTGCAAGTTCTCATTGCAAGCACGTATGACTATATATGGAACACATGCCTAGGATTGTCTAGTACTTGGATGCTTTATCTTATTTATCTGCAATTGCCCTATGTTCTGATTGTTGTGTGGATTGGCTTGTCCATGCAACGCCCGTCCATCCATCCCTATGCCTACCGCACTCGAATCCCACTGTTTACTGCTATTGTTACTGCTGTCTTTACTTTACTACTTATATTACTTTACTATTCCTACTACAAAACTGTTGCTACTGATAAACTGCTGTGAGCAAGATTGTTTCCAGGTGCAGCTGAATTGACAACTCAGTTGTTAAGGCTTATAAATATTCTTTGGCTCCCCTTGTGTCGAATCAATAAACTGGGTTTCACTTCCCTCGAAAATACTGCGATACACCCCCTATACTTGTGGGTCATCAAGACTATTTTTTGGCGCCGTTGCTGGGGAGCATAGCTTTATTTATCAAGTCCACTTGGATTCACTATTGTTCAAGCTAAGTTTATTTCTTCCTTGTTTGCTTCTTTCTTTATTGAAAATACAAAATGAATTAGTTCTTACTCTAGTTGTTATTTTCGTTGGTCTGTTATTGTCTTGCTTTGTCATGCTTGTTGTCAATGGTTGGTTTCTTTGAAACTAAAGCTTATTGGCAAGGTGGGTTCACGGAAGATCAAAAATATTATTATAAGGAACACCGCTTGTCACAAAAAGGGAAACACTTATGGGAACAAATTGATTGATTGTATACCATTGCTAGAAACGTGTGCTCTACTTATAATGTTACTTATTGCTGTGATGAATCTCGTTGCAGAAAGAGGTATAAACACCTCCCTTTTCAGTGTGAGTATAATGATAATGATACCATATCTTCCTATGCTAAAGGAATTTATGACTTTTATGATGCAGAACAAATTGAAGAATTTATTGCTTGGAAGGGTGCTTTTGAACTTGCTAATTTGCTTGAAAATATTGATGATTCACCTTACAAATATGAGGTTTATGGTATACTTAAATTATGCTTTGATAATTACAAGGATGAAAATGGCTATATTCTTGAATATTTTAATAGATGCTTTCCACAAATGGAAGAGACTAATGCCTTGCAGGATCCTATGGAAGAAGAAATTGATGAACCTGAAATCTCATTACATGAAAAAGAGGAGGAGAGTGATGAAAAAAAGGAGGAAGAATGGATTAGCTACCCATGCCTACCTTCTAATGAGAGTAACTCTTGATCCCTTACATTATTTGATTGTCCTCCATGCTTACTAAAGGAGGATGAATGTTATGTTCCTGAGGATTCTTTTGAAGATGTTTATGATAAAGCTCTAGTGCTTGTAGATCATGAAGAGAATGCTTTATTTGATAGTTATATTGTTGAGTTTATTCATGAGGCTGCTGAAAATTATTATGAGAGAGGAAAATATGGTTGTAGAAGTTTTCATGGTATTGAAACACCTCTCTATGTGTTGAAAGTTTTGAAGTTACTCTTGTTTTATCTTCCTATGCTTGTCACTTTGTTCTTTGTGAATTTATTTGCATACACGATTCCTATGCATAGGAAGTGGGTTAGACTTAAATGTATTTCCAATTTGCTTCTTGATGCTCTCTTTTACTTCAACACATATTTCTTATGAGAGCATCTTCTCAAACGTTTATGCCTGAAGATGATAATATGTCTATTATTCTTGGGAGACCTTTTCTTAAATACTGCAGGAGCTGTTATTAATTGTAATCAAGGGAAGATGACCTTCAATGTCAATGCCAAGGAACATACTATCTATTTCCCCAAGAAGATTGATAGACTTATGGTTTTGAATTCAATTGAACATGTTGAGGGCATTCAAGTTGGAGAAATATATCGTCCCATACCAAGAGAAAAATTTGAAACTATTATGATTGGGACTATTGCTATCAAGGTTGAGGTAACATAATCATTAGTGGAATACAAAGTTTTTGTCTCATATGGAATTGTTTTGGTATAAAGACCTGATCAACCTTGTTAACAAAAGGATTTCATCGAACAAAACAATGTTTTCACCATGATTATCTCCGCTTACTTCTATTTTATCCATTTTCAGTTTTTGCTTTTGCCTAACTTAAAGGCGTTAAGGAAAAGTACTTATTGGGAGATAACCCAAAAGTTTTAGATGAGTCTTGGAAGTTATTACTTCAGTAATAACCGCTCCTTATCCTTTTTATTTGCTTTTTGTGCCAAGAGTAACCTCTAATGAGAGAGAAGTAATGATTCGGAAAGTTGCTGTCCCGAAACAGATTTTTGTGCTTCACCATAAAAATTCGTGAGAGAGCTCTGTATGTCGGATTGAGCTGTAATTTTTCGTGCTTCTGCCCCAGGTTGCTATCTAACTTTCGTTAGTTCAACACTTTTTTATTTGAGCAACATAAGGTCTTCTAAAAAATTCGTATTTACCAGCTGGTCTGTTTTGACAAATTTCTACCATTTTCTGCATTTGCTTCTTGTGGGTTCTTTTTTGAGTTCTTTTGGGGAATTGAGCTTTTTGAGGGAAGTTATACAGTAGCTAGTGTTCTAATGGAAGTTTATTTGGTGTTATAAATGAACCTTAAGACTTATTTATCTTGAGTTCACTAATGTTGCTAATAAAGATTGTGTGAAGTTTTGTCTGAAGGAAAATTTTCAGGTGTATGGAAGGAATGAGTAATGAGATGAAGGATGGACTAAAGCTCAAGCTTGGGAATGCCATGCGTGTCACCCCAAGAAATATCCAAGAAGTACAAGCATCAAAGCTTGGGGATGCCCAAGGCATCCCCTTCTTCATCAATAAAAATCCTAGGTTTCTTCCAAACGCTTCATTTTTATTGTTTCATGCACAGTTGTGTTGTTCTTTGAGCGTCTTCTTTTTCTTTTTTTTGTTTTGGTTTTCGTTTGCTTGGTTTGCTTAGTTTGCTGAATAAATTGGTTGGACCCCCTCTTTCATACATTGGTTTTCAAATAGTTTGGTTTGGATTGGAAAACAGTAGGAAAGCTCATGCTTAAGTGGTAAAGAGAGCTTGTTTTTGATTGTGGCCTATGCTTTGTCATGTCATGCTTGATATTGTTTTGGCTTTATTCTTAGTATTCTTTGCTGTAGCATGACTTGTTATAAACAATTGAGATTGCTTAATGTGCCTTGGATGAATCATGCGTTGTTTTAGCATATTAAAGCATAGTATAGTGGTATTCTCCTTTGATGCTTTATTTGGGTTGACTTGGCGTATGCTCACACCATGTTATGACTATGTCAAGTCACCATAGCCTTTATGATCCTTTAGTTTTCAACTTGTAGTATCACTTTATGCTTTGATCAATGATGTTTTGTCGCTCTGCATGATTATGGCCATTATTGCTCTCTTAGTTTGTCGCTCCCGGTCTTTTGCTAGCCTCCACAACCAAGTATGAGTTCCACTCATGCATCCAACTCCCTAAACCAAGTTATTCCAAAGAGTCCACCATAACTACCTACTAGCTGATGCTATTCCAAGTATATTCATGCTTTTGTTAACCTTCCAAATTAAACTTGTTATGAGAAAACTAGTGATTAAAGCTCTCACGAACTTGATGGCACACTTTACTTTTCTTGCACTTAATAAACTTGAACCATTGTGTCGTCTATGTTGTATATGCTTGCACTTATTTGTCGGGAATTAGGAGAACAATGCTTTCATGGGGAACGCTTTCAACATTGCACTTGGTACTTGTACCTAGTTGATATCATGCTCTTTTGTATATGGATGTCGTCGGTGTGAAATGAAAGGGGAGCTTGTAAGTCCATGGAGTTATGTATATGTGTTAGAGAAACGCCTGGGCTGCTAGTCTAATCCATGCTGACATGGTGGAAACCTGCAGCGTAACCATAATTAGCTATGTATGAAGCATTCTTCTTATAAAAAAGAGTCCTATGTTGCAAAAAAAAGAGAAAAAAAGATACTATGAAAAGAGGAAAGAGAGAAAAAAGCACCATATTCCCATGGTAAATAAGAAGAATGCTGAGATGCTCGTTGTCTGCTTGCCTTGTCATTTTGATATGGGGATTTTTCCGTATCATCGGGCAAGGGGTACCCCGTTGGCGGTTCTCTATGATACACATATACTTACAATGACAAGAACTTATCGGTGACTAAACTTGAGTAGCATGAGGAGCGGCCCTCGTATACAAGGGACATGAGATTTCTAACTTATACTTCGTCAAGCATGTACACCATAGTTTGTTCACTTTAACCTTAATCACTTCAAGATGCTTATGATAGGGGCAATGAGAGGTGAAAGCTATAAGTACCATAATTTTTGGAAGCTCTTTATGAGACTTGAATCCCTACTTCCTTTTACAAAAGGCCTTTCTTCCACCATTATATTGAGTCTCCACCTTCTATCTTTATGCACCTACTTTGAGAGCATAGTGGCCATTCTTAGTTCTATGTGCATTGTCCCAAGACTAGTTGATTGATGCATACCTTGATATTGCTTGTTTTAAACTATTTGTATCTAGTCACTCTTATGAACTTTGAAGGTGTTCTATGCATTTATGTTTGCTACTCTATGAGGGACAAGCTGAATACTACTATGCTATGTTTTCTTTATGTGAAACAAACAAACGTCTTGCAAAGCATTGTTATTCATGAATATTTTGTTTGTGCCTTTTCATGTTGCATCATAGCTTCTTTGCTTATTGCTAGAACTTTGTCTTTCATGTTATGATTGAAGTACTATGATCCCAGCTTTGAATGCTTTACAAGTACTTTGGTCAAGTCTTTGATGGTGCATGTAACCTCAAAAATTATTCTTTCTTTTTATCACTTAGCTACTCGAGGACGAGCAGGAGTTAAGCTTGGGGATGTTGATACATTGCAAATGTATCTATAATTTTTGATGCTCCATGCTTGGTTTTATCCACTTTCTTGTGTTCTGTCCACACTTTGGAGTACTTTTCATATGATTTCTTGGACTAACCTATTAACAAGAGACACAGTGCGAGCTGCCTGTTTTCTGCTGTTTTTGGTTCCAGGAAAGTCAGAAAATAAATATTCTCGGAATTGGACGGGACAAAAGCCCAAGTGCCTATTTTTCCAGAAGACTCCAGGAGCCAGAATACGAGAGGGATGAGGGCCATGGGCTGGCCACACACCCCTAGGCGCGGGCTGGGCCTGGCCGTGCCAGGGCATGGTGTGGTGGCCCCAGGGACCCCCTCGGTCTCCCTCTTCGCCTATAAGAAGCCTTCTGACCTAAAAACCGACGGGGGTTTGATGTTTTTCTAGAAAAAGTTCCGCAGTGCCGCCAGCACTGAAGGGGAGATTCGGGGGACAGAAAGTCTCTGTTCCGGCACCCTGCCGGGACGGGGAAGTGCCCCCGGAGCCATCTCCATCGATCTCCACCATCATCTCCATCAACCATCCGTGTTTCCCCCATCTATGAGTGAGTAATCCCCCGATGTAGGCTATGGGGATGGTAGGGATTGGATGAGATCGTTCATGTAATGGCATCAGATTGTTAGGGCATGGTGCCTAGTATCTTTTATTAGTGCTTTATGACTTCTGTATTAGCAACCGATCCCATATCAAATACCCAGGTGCTACTGTGAGTACTAGTCAAGTACACATCAATAACATGTATATCGCATATACCTTTGTTTGCCTTGCTGGCCTTCTTGTCCGCCAAATACTTGGGGTAGTTGCGCTTCCAATGGCTAGTCCCCTTGCAATAGTAGCACTCGGTATCAGACTTAGGGCTAGCTCGGGATTTCTTTTTAGGTGTGGCAACAGATTTGCCGCCCTTCTTTCCCTTCTGTTTGCCTTTCTTGGCTTTCTTGAAACTGGTGGTCTTATTGATCATCAACACTTGATGTTCTTTCCTAATCTCCACTTCTGTAGTTTTAAGCATTGACAGAAGCTCGGGAAGAGACTTCTTCATGCCCTTCATGTTATAGTTCATCAAGAAGCTCTTGTAGCTAGGTGGTAGAGATTGGAGAACATGATGTATGCCTAGGTCAATGGGAATCGTTATTCCCAAGGACACAAGCTTATAGGCGTACCCAGACATTTTGAGTACGTGCTCACTAACGGAGCTGTTCTCCTCCATCATGCAGCTAAAGAACTTTTCAGAAGCATTGTAACTCTCTATGACAGCATGGGTATCGAAAATCATTTTCAATTCTCCCATGGTATCAAAAGCATTGCCATTTTCGAAACCCTTTCGAAGTTCTGGCTCTAGCCCATACAGTATGCCGCAATGAAATAAGTTGTGGTCCTCCTGACGAGTTATATAGACATTCTTTTCCTTGTCAGGGGCATCAGGAGCTAGTAGGGGGCCTAGCGGTGCTTCTAGCACATATTTCTTTTGTGAAGCAGTGAGGAGAATCCTCAAATTCATGGCCCAGTTGGTAAAGTTGCTACCATTTGCCGCAAGTTTCTCTTTCTCCATGAACACATTGAAATTGAAAGCAGGTGGTGCCATCTACAACAGAATTTGTAAAGTTTATTTAGACTAAGTTTATGATAGATTGAATCCAAATTACTAATGAACTCCCACTCAAAATCGACATCCCTCATGTCCTTTTGGTGATTACATGAACCAAATCCACTACACCAAGTCCGATCATCACGTGAGTCGGTGTAGCTTCAAAGGCGAGCATCTATATGGGCATCATATCAACTATATGACTCATGCTTAACCTTTTGGTCCGTGTTCCGAGGCCATATCTGTACATGCTAGGCTCGCCAAGTAAGAACCTTAGTACTCGCGTGTGTAAAACTATCTTACACCCGTTGTATGAAAGTGTAGAATCGAGTACACCCGATCATCACGTGATGTCTCAAAACACGATCCATAGAACGGTGCATACTTAATGAAGAACACATTTTATATTGATTTTTAACTGAGGGATTGGCGCGTGGTTGACGTGGGAGTTTTTTTCTTCTTCGTTCCCGGCAACGGCACCAGAAAAATGCTTGATGGATCAGTGTTGATGTAGAGCTCGTTGGGAACCCCAAGAGGAAGGTATGATGAGCACAGCAGCAAGTTTCCCTCAGTTATGAAACCAAGGTTTAATCGAACCAGTAGGACCAAGGAAACACCCCAAAGGTGTTGTTAGCTGAGCCTTGGCAGGGCGCACTACCGGTGCTAGTAGCAACGTGGAGACCTGCACAACACAACCACAGAACTCTGTCCCCAACTTGCGATGAGGTTGTCAATCTCACCGTGTTTTGCTCTAAACAAAGGATTAACCGTATCAAATGGAAGGAAGTAATAGTTTGCAGAAAGTAAACACAAAGCAGTAAACAGTTTATAGATTGTATGTAAAGAAAAGGTCCAGGATCCATAGTTCACTAGAGGTGGCTCTCCTTGAGATTGATAACATGCTAGGTGAACAAATTACAGCGGGGCAATTGACAAACATCGAGAAAGCAATACATGCATATACTAATCATCTTGACTCCTTGGGAACTTGATTGGGCATTACAACATTATACATAGACCGCCATCCAACTGCATCTATGACTAATAATCCACCTTCAGGTTATCATCCGAACCCCCTCCAGTATTAAGTTGCAAGCAACAGATTATTGCTTTACGAATTGCGTGTAAAGTAAACAATACGATTGTTCTATGAACAAAGGATTGTTGTTTTCTCCCTAGTAGCAACAGCACATCTAGTACCTTAGAGATTTATGTCACTTCCCCGGATTACCAGAGGCATGAACCCACTATCAAGCATAAATACTAACTCTTGGAGTTGCTAGCATCTACTTGGCCAAGATAGCTACTAACAAGAGAAAGCATGCAAGATCACAAATAACAAAGACATGATAGAATCAATAATCAATCTGAAATAGCATCTCAATATCCATCAGATCCCCGCAAACACAACATGCAGAATTACAAATAGATGATCTTGATCATGAACGGAGCTCACAAGATCTAGACATGAAAGCACAAAGGAGGAGAACCAGCCATATAGCTACTACATGGATCCGTAGTCCAACGATGAACTACTCACGCATCACACCGGAGGCTTGCATGGTGATGAATAAGGCCTCCAGGGTGAATTCCCCTCTCCGGTAGGGTGCCGGGAAGAGCTTCAGATCCCTTCCGATCTAGGGATGGCGATGACAGTGGCTATAGACTCTTTCGTGGATTTTTGATCGGGCCCTTAGGGTTTTCATCCCGAGATCATCTTATAGGCGGAAGGAGAGGTCGAGGGGGTGCTGGGGTCGGCCAGACCACCCCCTGGAGGGGTCCAGGCTTGGCCGCACGGCCAGGTGGTGTGGCCATCCCCCAGCCCTTCTCTGTCTCGTATTCTGGCATATGGTGACTTCCAGAAAAATAGGCACTTTGGCTTTTGTCCTCTCCAATTCCGAAGATATTCATTTTCTGAGTTTCCTGGAACCAAAAACAGCAGAAAACAGGCAGCTGGCATTGTGGCTCTTATTAAAAGGTTAGTCCAAGAAATCATATGAAAAGTACTCCAAAGTGTGGACAAAACACAAGAAAGTGGATAAAACCAAGCATGGAACATCAAAAATTATAGATACATTTGCAATGTATCAACATCCCCAAGCTTAACTCCTGCTCGTCCTCGAGTAGGTAAGTGATAAAAAGAAAGAATAATTTTTGAGGTGACATGCACCATCAAAGACTTGATCAAAGTATTTCGAAAACATTCAAAGCTGGGATCATAGTACTTCAATCATAACATGAAAGACAAAGTTCTAGCAATAAGACAAAAAACTATGATGCAACATGAAAAGGCACAAACAAAAGATTCATGAATAACAATGCTTTGCAAGATGTTTGTTTGTTTCACATAAAGAAAACATAGCATAATAGTATTCAGCTTGTCCCTCATAGAGTATCAAATATAATTGCATAGGACACCTTCAAAGTTCATAAGAGTGACTAGATACAAATAGTTTAAAACAAGCAATATCAAGTTATGCATCAATGAACTAGTCTTGGGACAATGCACATAGAACTAAGAATGGCCACTATGCTCTCAAAGTAGGTGCATAAAGATAGAAGGTGGAGACTCAATATAATGGTGGAAGCAAAGCCTTCATAAAAGGAAGCAGGGATTCAAGTCTCATAAAGAGCTTCTAAAAATTATGGTACTTATAGCTTTCAGCTCTCATTGCCCCTATCATAAGCATCTTGAAGGTGATTAAGGTTAAAGTGACACAACTAACAGGATATGCTTGACAAGTTATAAACCAAAATCTCATGGGTCCCCTTACTTACGAAGACCGATCCTCATGCTAATCAACTTTAGTCACAAGTAAGCTCTTGTCATTGTAAGTACATATGTATCATAAAGAACCGCCAACGGGGTACCCCTTGCACATGATACAGGAGCTATCCCATAATCAAAATGACAAGGCAAGCAGACAATGAGCATCTCAGCGATCTTCTTATTTGCTATTTTCATAGGTTTTTATTGAGGATGCTTCATAGAGTGCTCATTATGGTGATGCTGCAAGTTTCCACCATGATTAGGCATGGCTTAGGCTAGTGGCCCAGGAGTTTCTCTAACACACATACAAACTCCATGATCTCACAAGTTCCACTTCTATTTCACACCGCCGAGATCCGTAAGCAAAAGAACATGATATCAACTGGGTACAAAGTACAAGTGCAATGTTGAAAGTGTTCCCCATGATACATGGTTCTGCTAATTTCAACTTATAAAGTGCAAGCATATACGCAACAAAGAAGGACCCAATGTTTCAAGTTTATTAGATGCAAAAAAGTAAAGTGTGCCATCAAGTTCGTGAGAGCTTTAATCACTAGTTTTCTCATAGCAAGTTTAATTCGGAAGGTAAACAAAAGCATGAATATACTTGGAATAGCATAAGCTAGTAGGTAGGTATGGTGGACTCTTTGGAATAACTTGGTTTAGGGAGTTGGATGCATGAGTGGAACTCATACTTGGTTGTGGAGGCTAGCAAGAGACTGGGAGCGACAAACTTAGAGAGCAATAATGGCCATTATCATGCAGAGCGACAAAACATCATTGATCAAAGCATCAAGTGATACTACAAGTTGAAAACTAAAGGATCATAAAGGCTATGGTGACTTTAGATAGTCATAACATGGTGTGAGCATGTGCCAAGTCAACCCAAATAAAGCATCAAAGGAGAATACCACAATACTATGCTTTAATATGCTAAAACAACGCATGATTCATCCAAGGCACATTATGCAATCTCAGTTGTTTATAACAATTCATGCTACAGAAAAGAATACTAAGCATAAAGCCAAAACAATATCAAGCATGGCATGACAAAGCATAGGCCACAGTAAAAAACAAGCTCTTTTTACCACATAAGTATGAACTTTCCTACTATTTTCCAAACCAAACCAAACTATTTGCAAACCAGTGTATGAAAGAGGGGGTCCAACCAATTTATTCATCAAACTAAGAAAACCAAAGCAAATGAAAAACCAAAACAAAAACAAAAAAGAAGACGCTCCAAGAACAACACAACTGTGCATGAAACAATAAAAATGAAGCTTTTGGAAGAAACCTGGGATTTTTATTGATGAAGAGGGGAATGCCTTGGGAATCCCCAAGCTTTGACGCTTGTACTTCTTGGATATTTCTTGGGGTTTTTGATCGGGCCCTTAGGGTTTTTGTCCCGAGGGCATCTTATAGGCGGAAGCAGAGGCCGAGGGGGTTGCTGGGGTCGGCCAGACCACCCCCTGGCACGGGTCAGGCCTGCCCGCGCGGCCAGGTGGTGTGGCCAGCTCCTAGCCCTTCTCTGTCTCGTATTCTGGCATCTGATGACTTCCGGAAAAATAGGCACTTTGGCTTTTGTCCCGTCCAATTCCGAGAATATAAATTTTCTGACTTTCCTGGAACCAAAAACAGCAGAAAACAGGCAGCTGGCACTGTGGCTCTTGTTAATAGGTTAGTCCAAGAAGTCATATGAAAAGTACTCCAAAGTGTGGACAAAACACAAGAAAGTGGATAAAACCAAGCATGGGACATCAAAAATTATAGATACATTTGCAATGTATCAGGGATCATCTTACAATCCTACAAAAAGCGCCAAACTAGCAATATAAGATGTGAACATCATATGTGTAAAGTGGGATGATATGGTCCATGCATTTGATCACCATCATATGCATCGTGGTATGATCTCTATCATTCCTTTGTGTGTTAGGCCAAGGTCTATGGAACTTACACGTTAAGTGTGTTGTAAGGGTATCTACCATACATCAACTTCCAACATTACTATATCATGACACTAGCCCAGCAACAATCTAAACTAGACGCCTCTAATTTATCCATTGCAAGTTTTACATGGATTAGGGTGTTCGGAGATAGAACCGGTCTTACCTACGAACATGGAACCATAACGATGATAACTAAGTTATTAGCAACTCGTTGTAAATCAGATATTGACTATAGTAGGAGAGACAGACACCCGCCAGCCACTTATGCAAAACTAGTTGCATGTCAGTCCTGGAACCGGTCTCATGTGCAATGACATGTAAGGTTGGTCCGGGCCGCTTCATCCCACTATGCCACCAATATCCAAAATACATGAAAGAAGCAATAACATGATCATCATTGCCCACATATAAACATATGTGTACTACCCGTGCAAAGCACCTACGCATAGATCAGGCCCTGATACCACTGTTGGGATCGCAGCATAGAAATCAAATAATTTCCTATGATGGGAACTATACGCCAAGATCTATCTACTAGATACAAGCAACGGGTGGATATACATCCATGGAGAACTTACCCTCGAAGACAACAAAGCTTTGTTAATGAGTTGGAACTCGTGGATGATGTAGTCGTACGCTTGCCGATCTCAATATCATGTGGAAGTCCTAGCGCCGCAAATCAGTAGCGCATCCGTCCTCGCACACACGTTCAGGCCACCGAAAAACCTCCACCTCCTCGCTCCAGTGAATCAGCGGAAGCAGGAACTCCTTCCAGACGAAATGCCACCAGGAACATGTATCTCTCTAATCCGAGACCATGGGGGAATATATCTAGAGGGGGACAGAGATCCTTCACGAGGAGGTGTACTTTGTGAGGGAGGAGAGGGAGGCCTTTTATAGGAGAGGGGGGCTCCTCCCCTCCCATGGCCGGCGCCCATGGGGGGTGCCCCCACCTCTTCCTCATTCATGTGGTGGAAGCTCCACTCACATCAATTTAGCTTCCACCCAAAGTTCCACTCACATGCATTAAATTTCCACCAAATTTAATGCAACTCTCATTTAATAAAACTCTTTTATTTATTTTATTCAAAATTTTGTTAATTACTTTAATTAACAAACATTCACATAAAACCCCTTGTAACATTTCAATATCACATGCAGAACCAGTTTCTGCAATTTCACCCAATACAATTCCGATTTCCATCAAAATAATTCTAGCGCTTTGCAATTCTTTCGTCTGAAACATATGTGCTCCAAAATGGTGTTTGGCAACCCTTAAGTGTGTCACCCTACGGTTTACGAATAATGCATACATGATTGAGACTCCTCTCAAATCAATAATCAGAAGCGGGACCTAGAGATCCATTCTGACTCCTGCACATTCAACGATGAATTTTATGATCGTGAGAACCTTTAACGCTAGTAATTTAATCCCTTTGTCTCGTGATATATTACATGTCAGAGATTCTATCATAGGCATCCAAATACCTAGTTTGATCTTGTTACTGACATGCACTCTTTTCTCGTTTCCGTGATATAACATTCTAGTGATCACATCACTTGCTTGCAAGCTATCTTAATGTGATATCACCGAGAGGGCCCAGAGTATATCTATCTGTCATTGGGATTGAAAAATTCCACTCTTGATCCATGAACCTCAACATAACATCTTCGGAGTATCTGAACCCACCTTTATAGTCACCCTTTTATGGTGTGACGTTTGATGTGATCAAGTTACTCTTCCGATGTTAGAAATTAACATGATCTCATGGTCTAAGGAGTAAGATTACTTCGTATGATGTTATAGCAATATAAACATAATGACTTTGATTGTAATGCTATACTTCAGATGAATGTCCATCACATCATTTCACAAATGTTGTGACCTTGTTATTAACAACATCCAATGTCCATGATCAGGAAACTTTAATCATCTTGTTAATCAACAAGATAGTCTATAAGAGAGGCATAACTAGGAACCTTTTATTTGTTTATTAAACACACATGTATTGATGTTTCCAATCAATACAATTATAGCATGCAAAATAAACATCTATCATATACAAGGAATACATAATAACAACTTTATTATGCTCTCAGGGCATATTTCCTTCAAGACCATTGACGCCTTTGCTTCCTCCATCTCCATCACCAGCAAGTCGATCCGCTCCTTCGGTATATCTAGTTCAGCAGTCAGAACATACCACTCGCGGGCCTTAGTAATCGTAGCTGGAAGCCCCTCTATGTAGCAAAAGCAACACAAGTCAGTCTCGCGTAAGCAGCAACAGTGCAAACTCGCCAAGGGAAGCAACAACTTACCAGCAGTTTCTTGGAGTCGCTGGTTGGCCTCCTGTGCCACGCGCAGGTCACGCTCCAGGCGTTCCTTCATGGCCTACCGATCAGAGGATTCCCTTTGCACGCCCTACAAATATAACAACACTAAGCGACTGGACGACTAAAAATTCCAAGTGTCTACCGCTGAGATTCAGCGACTAGACCCTCGGGGACTAGGCGACTAGAATCTTTAAGTGCCCAACCGCTGAAATTCAGCGATTAGGCTCTCAGGGACTGGATGACTGAAAACTCCAAGTGTCTAGCCGCTGAGATTCAGCGACTAGAACCTCAGGACTGGACATACCTGAATGGCGGCAACAAGCATGCGATGAAGTTCGCTGGCGTCTATCGAAGGAACCACAAAAGAGGTGCGCCCGCGACGTTGGCCAACATCTTCATGAATGATCTCTAGAATTTGCGGAGACTAGGTCTCCGCCACGGTGGAGAATGCCTTCGCCATAAAGCATGGAAACAAAATGGCCGTCCTTGTCAGGGCGCTAGTCGTCGGGGCCGATGGCTCTGATGGTAGAGCCTCCTTGGCTAGTTCCGATGGGGCGGACGTTGCTTCTCTAACACGGGTAACGGAGTCGCCCTCCTCTGTGTTTTCCCCTGTCATGGCATTAGTGACACCCCCTTCTTCTTCTTCGCGCTCTGGGCTGGCGCATCCTCCACAATAGGTTTCCTCTTCTTGGAGGGGTCGATTCTGGTGTTGATTGGCGGAATCTTGGCCACCGTAGGACGACCTATCTTCTTGGCACTAGACCTGCAAAGTTGCCATGGTCAGCAAACAAATTATGCAAGGAAACATTGAAGCACGGAAAACAGAATGTTAAACTTGCTTGGCGACCGGAAGGACAAGCAGCCCAATGCTAATGTGGGCAGGCTTGTCCAGCTCCGGGCCAGCTTGCACGAGAGTCCCTTCTCGAAGACACTCGCGGCCCATGACACTACGGGCTTCTTGGATGTTGAAGCCGTGGTTGCAGGGACCTCCGGACCGGGCGACACAACCGCTTCCGCCGGTGGTGGAGACCTCGCCCCCGTGGTCTCAGCATCCCCTGGTTCAGCGGCAGCCGGGACCATTGGAGCGATCACGGCAAGTGGGACCTCCACTTCCACCACCTCATCCGTGGCCTCTGATTGCGTCATTGGAATTGTGTCCTCGGGGATCACAGTTGGAATTCTGGCTGCCTCATCATCGTAATCTTCGTCCGACTTGAACGCCACCATAGATCTGGGTGGAAACACGGGCTTCGGAGACAACTTATTTGTCGGCTTCTTTGCTGGCGATTTCAGCTTCCGCCGCAAACTATGCTCTTGCAAAATTTCATCGTCATCATCGTGTTCTTCAAGACTGCGGCTCGCCTCGATCTCGCGCTGCTTTTGCATGCGAGTCTTGCGGGCTGTGGGCATTGGTGGAGGAACCTCCTTCACCTCCTTTTCGCTCTCAGAGGACTCTCCTTTGGCCCCCTCCTCGAGTTCTTTGGGGATCTCCTCGTTGAGAGGGGGGAGCTAGCCTTCGAGGACCTAGAACGAATGAGAGTGGACAAGGAAAGTTGACCAAGTCAGAGACTATGATTGAATGTCATGAGTCGCAAATGAAAATTGCACCCGCGCAAGCTATGACTAAAGACAAAGAAGAGAAGGGAAAGGCTTACCATGGGAGCATCATTCTTACCGGCTACGTACGGAGCGAGTTCGACCGACGTATTGGTAAACTCTGCGTCCGTGATCTTCTTCAAGGTGGCCTTGTAGTCCGCGGCCTCCCAGGACTCCTTGCTCGTCCTGGAGGGGTCGTTCTTCCTGGTGTATTCATACATCCAGTGAGGCCGAGTTGCCAGTGGGACCAGGCGCCGCCCAAGCCAGCAATTGTAGAGGTTGATTGCTTCAAGCCCCTTTTTCTTCAAGACTTTGATCTGCTCCATCATCTTCGTGACGGACATCTTCTGTTCTTCGGGGAGCTTCAACGCTATTAGCAACGTACGTAGGGAGCACCACTTCACCGAAGGGATTGGATTCCTTCACGTAGAACCAGCTCTTCTTCCACTCGCTCGCGGCCTTCTTCGGCAGCAGGAGCTTGAAGAAGTTGTCCTTTGGCTTCAGCTGGAAGGTGACGCCACCCGCCTCCAAGATAGGGCCGCCATCTCCTTCGCGGCCGATGCGGCCGTGGAGCATCTCCAACCATAGCGGGCAGTACAGCCTGCAGCCGAGGTAACATTCGCAAAAGGCGACAAAGATCGCCAGTTGCTCGATGCTGTGTGGACCAAGATCCGATGGCTTAATCGCGTAGTACGCGCAGAACCGTTGGAAGAAAACTGAGGTGGGGAATCCCAAGCCCCTCTCCAAATGGCTCGGGAAGTAGATGAATTCACCGGCACGCAGTTTCGGCTCGGTCTCGGAGGACGCGGGAATTCGCCAATTCCCCTTGAAGAGGACCCCCGCATCCTCGAACGATTTGAGCTGCGCTGTGGTGCACTTGGATTTCCCCCGCAGATCCTTCTGAAGCGCCATCGAGGTGGAAGCGAGGTCGCTCGGTCCAGAGAATCTGGATCATGGAGAGACAGAGAGAATGGGGTGCGCGAGAGCGAGGAATGCGAGAAAAGATCTATAGGAATTTTCCGCCACTCTCCTTATAAAGACGTGCTACCCGCCAATCTCGGGATAGCCGTTACCCGCGGTAATTACACCGAAGTTACCATTGGATTACCCAACGGCTAGTTTCACCAAGTTGGTGGTCCAACTTCTTCCACTCAACTCGCCTGCTGATACGCCTAGTCCAATCAATGGGCAGCGACTCGAGCATGAGTACATTCGCCAAAGCTGCGCCTGGAAACCAGGTGGGAAAATTCCCTCCATTCTCGACAAGAGTCCATCACCGATTCGGCTGGGCATCCGAATTGGACTCGCCTACTCCGACTGCCAAATGAACACCTGCGCTGAATCAACGATGGCCTCGGTGACTACTGATGGGGATATGCCAAATGGGGTATGCCCAGTAGGATGTTCCGACTGGCCCAAGGACCCTGTGAGTGGGCCTACAGGACGACGACTGGAATGCGACTAAGGAGCAGGCCTGGCGACTAGAAGCTGGAGGTCGAGAAGCATAGCTGAAGCCTCGTCGGATTAGGTCAAATCCTCCGGATCCTTTACTTGTTCGGTTGTAAACATTGTAAACCCTAGCGAGGTACCTGCTATATAAACCTCCCTAGGGTTCCCATTGTACTCACATTCCATCATACACACCTTCTAGCGACTCGCTGCTTAGACACCGAGCTCGCCAGCCCTGTAACTCGCTCTCTGCCAATACAATCTAGCAGGAGTAGGTCTTTACCCTCCAGCGGGCCAAACCTGGGTAAACTCATCTGCATCTGCCCCCATCTCGCACCGCATATGGCTTCCAGCTCTCACCCCCAATACTATCAATCGCTACCCCTGGTAGTGACTGCCATGGCCATTCCCACGATAGGAGTATTCTCCTACTAGTATCACTTTAAAGATGGCTGACAAGTCTACTAAACAACCCATTGGTATGATTGAGGATGTTCTACTTAGAATAGATGAGCATGTTATTCCCATTGACTTTATTATTCTTGAGATGCCAGAAGATGAGAAATTAACCATAATACTTGGAAGAGCTTTCCTTAGTACTACAGGGGCATTAGTTGATTGTGCTGAGGCAAAAATAATCTTCAATGTTTATGATGCTGAAATCATCCGTTATTTTCCAAAGAAGCTAGAAGCAGGAGAAAGATATATTCCACCAGCAAAATGAGTTCATGTGGTAAGTGCCTTTGATAAAAGGGCAACCCAAGGAAAGAATTCGAGAACAGAGAAGGGGTTGAGTTATTCAACCATTCTTAATAAAATGCTTAATGGGAGTCAACCCATCGCATCAATAAAATAAAGTAAAGAATAAAAAGTTCATCGCATTCCTACAAATTTTTCACAGACATTCTTGCGGAAGCACGCCCATGAAGATGCAGCTGTGAAAAAGTAGTAGAAACAACGATTGAACAAGTATAGAAAAAGTATAAAAATAAAAGTTCGAGTTTTATCTACAAAGACTAAAATTCTGCTCTTCATATGCTAATGTTGGTCGATGTATAGCTTCTTTTTCCCTAGTAGACCTAGGTTTATCGAATCCTCGAGAAGCAGATGCATAGTGAAGTTATTTTAATAGACCTTTGGGAGTTTTAGAATTCCTTTTGTGTTTTTACCGGACCTAGAGTCTGCGTATTTTTGTTGTTGTCGATGATGGAGAGAGAGGGCCTAGGGCGTTTGGTTTCACCTGTAGCTGTGCAAAACATCTGATGGGAATAAAATATAAAGATAAAGTATGCATTTAATTGTTAGAGCAAGATAAATTATATGTGGGCAGTGCATCCATAATTGGTATTGCCTCCACAACCTCTTATAGCAATAACCTACTAGTCTCATCCATAGAAGAAAGATAACTAATGATATGCATAGTGATGTCACCATTAATGCCAAGTAAATCCCTCACATATAGTCGTACTACCCCTTCTGTCACTGGGGTTCCCAACCTGCATATTAGTCATTACTCATACTCCTTATACATGGCTCAATTCTCAGGGTCTTGGGTACCTCACAAGTCCTTAGATTGAGGCAAGAGAGGATACAATAATCATCATGTCATACAAACTAATACATGACCCCATCTATGATAAATAACATGCACAAAAAGCTACTCCCTCCATACCGGTTTATTAGGTGAGCATGTGATTTAAGAACATGTTTAACCATCAATTTTAACCAATAAAATATACAATATGTGTCTCAAAAAATATACCATTGGAAACTTCTTTTGAAGATAAATCCAATGGTATAATTTTTGTGACATATTATGTAAAATTTCTAGACAAAAATTAATGGTCAAAGTTGTTCTTAAACTACATGCATTCCTAATAAACTGGGACGGAGGGAGTACATGGCTAGGCCGAAGCCCTTAGCCCAAGGAGAATTACTCACACATAGAGATGAGATCAATAATCACAAACATTGTAATGGAAATCATTAGATTGATAGCAAATAGTCTTACAATGCCATCAATCAAAGAAGAGATCTACTATTACAAGTGGTGGAATATGGCTATGGTGGTGGAGAAGGATTTAGAGATTAGATCTAAGTCTATTCCTCCAGCGGCTGATGATCTAGGGCAGGGACTCTTGAGGCTTCTTTTCTCGTCGCCTGAGGCTTCTTTATATAGGGGTCCCTTCATGAAAGTTGTTATGTTTAACCTAGCAGCATCGATGGCAACTATATGACCAGAACTATACGGCTGGAATTTTGTTCCGGTCGTATAGTTGGTCGTTAAAGCTTCTGCCTCCGACCCACGACTCCTAGTTTCTTCTGGTTGTTGGAAATCGCGTATCTCTAACTTTAATATAGTGATTCCCATCATCAAATGTCATTATTTGTGTAGGGAAAAATAGAAAGAAAGGATTGCATACCTCTTTGATTATTAGGCATTAGTGGCAGGGTCTAGAGAGATATTTCATCAAAAATATGAATAATATCCAGTTTAAATGTGGACGTAGATGGATATATTTTAGAGCCATCAGTCGATAGTTCCTACTATTATTTTTCTATCAAAAACAAGGTATGTCGCTAAGTTTTGGGATAAGAAGGTATTCTCAAAGAAATAGAATTTTTTTGATGACTACTGATGGTTTAATGATAACCTATATGGTGGGAATAAAAATTCCTGCCGTATAGGTCTGGTTGTATAGATATCGATGCCTATTTTAGAAATTTATCTCGAGGATACAGACGGTTTGACGACCAACTATACGGCAGGATCATTATGATCTGGTCGTATAGTTGCATCCGTATAGCTATGTTCTGCATAAAGAAACCCTAGTTGGCGGCACCGCCGCAACTATACGGCCGGAACAACATATACCGCCCGTATAGTTCCGGCCGTATAGTTCGGTGCAGCCACAAAATTGCATTGGGGTGGCTAGGTTTCTTCTCCTTCCTCACTTTCTCTCTCATATTCTCTTTCCAAACCTCTCAAAACCCACATAGAACTCTTGATTCTTCGCGGATTTTGTTTGTTTGAGTGGGGGAATCAACATGACGGTATGTTTCTCTCCCTCTCCATGCTTTATTTTCAGATTTCCATGGTTGAAACTCTCACATTGATCTAGTGGATGGACGCAAGCTTATTTTGTTTTTCCTAATGATTTCTCACGTTAGGATTGAATTTTTCCATGTAGGATCGTTCGTATATCATGTAGAAACTATATGCCTAAGGTTTTATGGTGAAATTTTTCAGTGTATCAAGATGAACAAAATTGGTAACATCTTTCGCAAGAGCAAGCGCCAACATGGCGAGGTCTCGGGGTCCCGAGCCGAGCGCAACCCCAAGTTGGCCATAGTTTCATCGATGAGGGTGATGCCCATACATCCGGCCGATCATAGCTTTCTCACTGTGGCGGGTTTGAAGGAGGACTTCGACCTCATGTGTAACAAGGCCGGGCTAACGGTACTCGGCTACGCAAGCCACGACACCTACGCCGAGCTTACCTATGAGTTCCTTGCCTCCATCTACGATGACCACAGGAAGAAAGCTAATGATGATTTCAGCTTCCCTCACGTTGGGGAGTCAACTGTTACTAACCTCTATAGCATCACAAGTCAAGAAACTTGGGAGGTTATTTCTGTTAATGGTGGCACCGAATTCTATCAGAAGAAGATGTCCACCATTCAGACCCCAACAATTTGCTACTACACCTTGTTCCTCGCCAACACACTGCTGGGAAGAGGAGATACCAGTTCCATGGCCAATGTCCCCAAGCCTTCTCAATTGTGGATAAGGACACTTGGATCCTCACCAAGGACCAAGTGATGGAGATCATGGCTGAACTCTAGCCTGATCAAGAGGAAGATGAAGAAGGAGAGCAGCAGGATGAGGATCAGTAGGAGCACGAGGATGAGCAGGGATACAACCCTGCTTGGGAGGGACAGCAGCAACAGCAAGGGGGATCCTGGGACCCATGGCCCAGTCAGCCGCAGCAGGGGTACAACTATGTCCCCTATCAAGAATTCCAGCAGCTCAACCAGCACGTTGGGGAGATTGACCACACTCTACAAGGAGTGAATGAAGATGTGAGTGCCTTGACTCAAAACTTCAGTCACTTCATGACCCACTTCCCCGAATATTACCAGCAGTATCTGCACCAGCCGCTGAATGACGGCAACAACTGAGCCTGGCAATAGCCTAAGCTAGGGGGAGGTTTGAAAACCTCCAAACCTTGCATTCATATTTTTATTTCTTCTTTTGATTTATTTTATTTGTTCAAAATTGCATGTTTATTTTCAGTTTGCATTCCTAAACCAAAAATACAAAAAAACTGTTGTAACTTTTATTGCGATTTCATTTCTTTGTTTCTCTCAGAGAATGCTCAATTCCAGGTGACTTGGCAATATGGAAATACAGAGGGGGTTCGACTAAAATACGAGAATGAAGCAAGCGAGAGGAGGTATCACATTCCTTTCATCACCCTTTCTGCAACCTTAAATTGATCGTACAATTATTTACTCGCTTGCACTGAAGTCACTCCCCACTTAGCTTGTTATCCTATAAATTCTATTCCTTTGCTAGTGTCTCCTTTTTAGCTTTGAAACAATGAGCAATGAACTTGGTTAAAAATATTTCCTACATTTTTACAACAAGAAAAATCATCCAAAATATGACTTGAGTCCATCTTTAGCCCAAAGAATCGGATTTTAGAACTACTCCATCACATTTGATCTTAATATAAATAGACTCGACATTACCCTTGAATGAAATTGTTTGATAAAATGGATGCTTCGAAGTAGTAGAGATTATGCCACTGCTTTTCCTAATAATTACCATAAGATATTGCTTTATGCGTGTCATTACAACATTGTCGTGCTCCATGGGGACCTATTAATTCCGCTGGCCAACGAACGATCTAAATGTGGGAAACCACTTGACTTCGGCTATTTAGTTATGTAAACATCTGTAGCAGCAATGCCATGACTGGTAAAATTTTAGTCTCCCCATGGTTTCATGTTCCAAGTGAAGTTGTAGTACTCCTCTGGCCCATTATTTCTCAACAATTATTTATTGGGATGGTCACGAGTGCACAACACAGTCCCAATTAACATGTTAAAAATAGTGGCATGATTTCTCTATAAAAGAGTTGAAGTTTTTGAAAGGCAAAGAAAGGAAAAAGGTGCTTTGAGAGTATTGAAATTTTGACATGGGAATAGATGAGTTGTTCTTAAATTGAATTTTTTGGTGCCAACTTGAGTACTCTTAATTGATTATAGAAACAAGAGCAAAAAGTTTTCATCTCTCAACAAAGAGAGACACCAAAAGAATTTGTCTCACTTTCCTAGCTAAACTTTTGACACTTGCTCGGGCATATGATTTATTTGCTAACAAGATATACATGGTTAGGAAGTGGACTCAGTGCAATCTTGTGAATACTTGTATGATCATGTTTAAGATTGCAGGGATTGTGAAGAAAAGAATTTGACACCAATTCAAACTTGTAAGTTCTTTTATTTCAGTCTCGAATCTCCGCTATTCTTCCTTATTTCCTTGTCACTCAAGAGAGAGCAACATCTAAGCTTGGGGGAGTTGATAGCTGTGAGATTCGACACATTTTTATGGTTCTTATTGATGGTTTTCTCCCGAATTTAATCATTTTCAAGCTTTACCTAACGCTAATACTTCGGTAGCAAAGAAAACTTGGTTTTTAATGTGTGTTTCAGGTTCTGAATGTCAACAGAAGGTTTTAACTAGAGAAACACAATATTCAGGTGAAAACAATCAAGTCTCTCTTTGGAAGCAATCAAGGGAAGCATAGAGAGCCTTTAAAGAGCAACTATATGGCAGGAACATTTTTCTGGCCATATAGTTCCCGCCGTATAGCTGTCGCCGCCTCCGTCTTGTCAAAAGGGACAACTTCCATGAAGAGGCCAGACACGAAAACACAACATAGCAACTGCAAGCCCATCTAGAAAGAAGAAAGAAGAGATCCGGAGAAGAAGGGGAAGATGTACTTCATATTGCTCCATGATCCTCGACCTCCTAGCCAATACACCCCCATAGCCATTACTCGTACTTGAGAGAGAGATCTTCACCTTGCAAGACTAGGGTTTGAGATTGTTTCTTCCTATCTTGAATTGTGTTGGATTACTTTTCTATTCTTATTGTCAATCTCCATGGTAATATCAAGAAGAACTCCTTTATTTAATTATATTGATGATGCGTTCTTCTTTCATGTGTGAGTAAGTTCCTTGGGTGTGGGAGATGTAAGGGATTGGTGAGATGTGATGTGCCTCGATATATTTTCCATTAGTTTGCGATTGATTTTAATTACTATATTATGTGTGCTTGACTATCTATGGGATTCCTAATGCTTGTTGTCCAATTAAGGGCCCAGACAACATGATGCGTTGTTCTATATGGATAGGATCTTGTTCGCTAGCAGACCGATGACCCCCGAGTGACACAGGGATATCAATGGAACACTAGTAGACTCGAGGATAACAAGGAACCACCGTGCTTATTGCATTAGTCTGATCCAAGGAGCTTAATCGCTAAGCAACCTGAAGGGTCTTAATCGTCTAGTGTTTGACCATGGTTTTGGTAACAGACTAGTAGGATTATTGAAGTTGGGACGAAATCTACCAAGAGGAGTTCCATCTAATTATGGGTTGCTCGCCTACACATATACTTATAAGATTATAATTGTTACACTTATCATCTGTCCACCTGGCGCAGTCACTATCACCATGAACTGTATCTCCCCGCGCCCTCTTTCGCCATCTGCAGAAAACAACAAACAACCAAATCATTATTTACTTATATGCTTTTTATTTCTGAAGTTTACATTTTAGTTTTATTTAAATACACTCAGTTTAATCCAAATTCCATTCTCATTTTCACACTTGTAGTCAATTCACTCAAAGACCTGTGACAACTTTGGGTGTGATAGAGACTTCACCCATAAACACTTACCTTTGGGCTCCCTATGGGATCGATATCTATACTTCGAAACTAGCTACAAACGATCTATGTACTTGCAGACATCAGTCGGCGGCGCGCTTGTCGCTGTAGTTCAGGGTGGAAGTAGCTCTGCACATCCAAATGGGTTGTGTCAAAGGTATTCTATGTGAATCCTGAAGCCACTTGCTCTTTGTCAGTTTGTCGGTCTAATATGGTCGCTCATCATCAGAATCGACCATCGGAGTTCATCGTGGAATACAAGCTTCGTATCGACAAGATTCTTAGATATTAACACATCTTTATCTTCTTGTGATGATCCTAACTTGAACACATGTACTCCTCGACAGGCTTTTTCTTATCATTTGGGGACATGTGGTTCCTAGCTTAAGGTAGTTCTGAGTATTTTGTATGGAGTTCTGCTACTGCTAATCTATTTTGTAGTAGGAGTAATACCTATGTATATGTACTTGTTCAGACTGACGGATCTAGTGAAGAATATGGTCTCTCTTTACTTTTGAATCATGACCTTGCTACATCTACCGCATTTCAATGTCTGCATTTTTTAATCTGTCAATTCCTTTGGTCATTATTTGTACTGCTAAATCGGTCACTTTGAAATGGTTCTAAATCTGTCAAGTGCCGCTTTTTATGAACTGGGAATCTATTGATATTTTTCTGTCTTATTCGGTACTGCTGAATCTTTCAAATTCCACCGAATCTGTCAAATGTTTTGTTGTTGATATTACTAAAGTATTTTTTAGAACTAATAGTGATGTATTGGTACTTGTTTAGATCAAGACTAGTAAATGGTCTTGCTCTTCTTTTGGAACATGGCGAATATGTTCTCTCCATCCTTTTGAATTATGGACTTTCTACATCTATTGAATTTCAGTGTCTGCAATGTTAAATCTGTCAATTCTTTTGATCATTATCTGTACTGCTAAATTGGTTACTTTGAAATGTTGTTGAATCTGTCAAGTGCCGTTGATTATGTATTTGGAATCTATTGATATTTTTTTGTTTTATTCAGTGCTACTGAATCTTTCAAATGGTAGTGAATCTATCAAATGTTCTATCATTTTTATTATAGTACAAAAGTATTTTGTAGAACTAATACTGATGTACTGGTACTTTTTTAGATCAAGGGCAGTAGATGGTCTTACTGTTATTTTCAAACATGGCCTTGTCACAATCTAGATGAGGCTTGGGGAATTTTGGTTTGCATATGTGGGTCACACAGTCATTGATGTGAGTAGAAGGTATGGACAGAAAAGCAGGCTTGGTTTTCAGTTTTGCTTGATCCGATGACCAAGTGTGTTCGGAGAAAACCGACTGATCCCACGCCAAGGTTTTTAGTGCTGAAACATGAATTGGTTCTCTCCGTCCTGCTATTGAATTTCAGAGTCTGTATTGCAGAATCAGTCACTTTGAAATACTGCTGAATATGAACTGGGAACCTATCGTTATTTCACCAAGCATGATGCAATTTAGGTTGTGGGTTCTTGCCTTTCTAGATGTTTCAGTAATTTTAGCAGGCTTGCCAATCTTTGCAAAGGGGTACCTTTTCTAGAAAGTTCATATGAGGTTCAACATCTTGGTATTTTGGTACGTACTACTCCCTCCATTTCAAAATATAAGATGTTTTAGCTTTCTGAATGGAGTGTATCTAGACTCTTTTTAGTGTGTAGATTCATCTATGTTTGGAGTGAACCTATAGACTAAAGGGGTCTAGATACACTCCTTTCAGAAAGCTAAAACATCTTATATTTTGAAACGGATGAAGTATGAAGTACCGAAAAACGTAAGTGACTCAACTTACAACTAGTCTGTCTAACTTATGTGAATCTAGACAAAGTTGAGGCCGTTAGATACGAACTAGAGGGAGTAGTATAAAAATGGAAGCAGTAAATAAATCATCTCTCAGTTCTAATAACTAAGATGTGATGAGAGAACACTTCATGGCAGCATCCTAGTCTAGAGTACCTATAGTACTCCCTACTCCATAACTCTAGTCGGCATGCTCGATGCAGTACGCTCGGCAGAAGATAGCCGAAGGAGCACGGCAAAAAACCCTCCTTCAAAGATCCATCCCCAACTCCGAGAGGCCGCATTTGGATCTTCTCGAGCGCGCACTTCACACATTTTTCTCGCCATGTCAACCGCAGCATCGATCCTTCCAGGCCGCCACCCCTCTCCTCCAAATAAGCCCAACAGTCATACATAGATCCGTCCTTGCCCCTAATCCATCCGGACGTGATGGTTGTGGATTCGAGGCACAACCGGCTGAACAACGTCTGGACGAAGGTCGACGACAATGTCTTCAACGAAATAGCTAAGCGTCTAGACACTACCAGCACCGTCCAGTTGGCCGCATGCTCCAAGGAGCTGTACCGCCAAGTCACTGGCGGAAAAGGTAGTAGATGCCCCAACGACATCTGCTGGACTTTGGTCTCCTACAAGGACGTCTACGACCACAAGATCACGTGCAACTACCGCCGGTGTGTCTGCATGGAGCCAGGATGCGAGTTCACCGACGTCAAGAAAGTGTTTGTCGAGCATCATATCTTCCCACTCGATGACAGTGCCCAGATATAGCCCCAAAAATGGGACCCTTCTATGCTGGTTCGTGCACCGGGCTTGCTCACAGCTGAGGTCATCGGCATCGGGAAGGAGGGCAAGCTGTTCGTCGCCCAAATTGATAGGCATAGCACGGACTTGCTCCTGTCCGTCAGGCCAGTCAGGTCGTCAGCGTGCAAATCACCACGGTACAAGGTGAGATTTTGGTCATTGGTCTTGTTCGCTAGTTTCAATCAGGTTGTAGTAACGAGGTCATCTGAGACAACAATTAGGCCATCACCGGCCAACGCCGTGCAAGAAGTGCTCACATCTTTTCTGTCCAAGTCGCGGCTTTACTGGTATACTACTGTACCTGTCATCGGAGAAGATTCACTAGTGAGATATCACATCTTAATCCTCTTGTGATGATCCTACTATGAGTGTATGTAATGTTCTACTAATTAGCTAGTTTATGTTGGTGGCATATTCCCTTCGTAATTGGAATTACCGAAATTAAGGATCCCAAATTTCCTGGTTTGTCGTATGAATTTTACATGTATGTTGCTGACCTAGAGGCCGACAGGCAACAATGAAACGAGAGACACGTCCCAGGCAGGAAATCAAGCGCTCAACCCGGCCAGCACTTTGACACACTGAAGCATTCTCTTTTCTTCGAGTACGTATGATGGGACATGTAGTGGTTCCTAGCTTAGTGTAAGATTGTAGTTCTACACTTCTACTAAGTATTTTGTATGGAGTTTAGCTACTGCTAATCTATTTTGTAGTAATACCTATGTACTGGGACTTATTTAGATCGAGTGGAGAAAATGCATGGTCTTGGTTTCCTTTTGAAACTTAGCATTATCACAATTATCTATATGAGTCTTGGGAAGTTTGGGTTGCATATGGGCGGTCACATAGGCATTGACGTAAGGAGGAGGTATTCACACAGAAGCGGACTTAATCCTCAGTTTTGCTTGCTCCGATGATCAAGTCTCTTTGGAGAACAGGCCAAACTGATCATGCACCAAGTTTTTTAGCTGGAACAAGAACTGATTCTCTCTGTACTACTATTGAATTTCAAGCAGGAATCCTACTGAATCTCTCAAATGTTCTGTCGTTGCTATTACTAAAGCATTTTGTGGATATACTGTTGTACTGGTACTTGTTTAAATCAAGGGCAGTAGATAGTCTTGCTTTTCTTTTGGAACATGGCCTTGTCACAATCTAGATGAGACTTGGGCATTTTGGGTTGCATATGGGGGTCACATAGGCATTGATGTGAGAAGAAGGTGCTCAAAGTAGACTCGATAGTCAGTTTTCCTTTCTCCAATGGTCAAGTGTGTCTGGTGAAAAGGGCAAAATGATCGTGCTACAAGGTTTGTAGAGCTGAAGCAAGAACTGGTTCTCTCTGTACTGCTATTGTATTTTAGTGTCAGTATTGCTGAATTGGTCACTTTTCAAATGCTGCTGAATTGGTCAAGTGCTGCTGAATATGAACTTCGAATCTGTTGATAATTTTTCTATCTTATTCTGTACTGCTGAATTTTGACATGAATAACTACCAAAAAGAATTTTCACTTTTCCCCTCCCTCTCTGAGGTCTTTGTTTCGAATCCGGCTATGCACATCACAATGCAATTTGTATTAACCAGGAGAAGAAATCTAGTAGCTCATTTGGCCCCTCTTTAGCCCAGAACTTTTAATTCTATATTTTTGGGGTCAGGGAACTGCTGACCACATCCTAGTGAAATTTGAGAAAGGAGCCCATGGAGCATAGCCGAGAACATATTAATTTGGCCTTTTAGGAGTCAGGGGACTACTGAGCATAGCCCAGTCAAATTTGACAAAGAAGCCCATGGAGCATAGCCTATGGAGTATGACCCACGTAGAGCAGCCTATGTAGAATAGCTAAGCTCTTTTTAATTTGGCCTATGATATTTTTTCTATAAATATCTTTGTTGTAGTGGGAACACACTTAGTTTAAGTTTATTTGATTTGAAGGTCTTTTGTTCGAATCGCCTGTGTGTGTGTGTCTTGGGTTTACACTTTTTTCTTCTAGCAATATCGCACTACGGAGAGGTTGATATCACGGACCCACCAACCTGCAACGTCCCTCAAATTTATTTTGAGGGTGGGGTTGAAAAAAAAGTTTAAATACTTGTGTAGAGAGGCCGGCATCGGAGACCCACCAGACAGAACATACAAGGCTGCATCGGGGACCCACGAGCCAGAACATATCAGAGAGGCTGACATAAGGGCCCTAGCAATAAGACCATACACGGCTGCCACGGTGAAAATAGCGGTCGCGACCGAAAAAAATTCCATCATAACCACGTTACACTTATAGAGAAGCTGACATGTAGGACCCAGCAGGTCCAAGCATAACCCATAAAATTAGCCTAACAGCCCCAAGCATAACCCAAAACCTTCTAATTCAGCCTTTTCGTGGTCTTGTGGCCACCCACCATAGCTCATTCAATTTAGGAGTGAGCCCATGGAATATAAGCTATGACGGATAGGGCATCTGCCCCGAGTTAGACCAGAAAATTTTTAATTTGGCCTTTATGAGCATTTTTGTACTCTGAAACTGATATTTGGGACCCAAAAAAACAGTCCAACATACACATGTTTCTTTCAAATAGAGGCTGTCAGCTGGGACCCAGCAAGTTGCCAAGGTCAAAACAGCAGACATGGCCAAAAAAAGTCCATCATACGCACGTTTCATTTATAGAGAGGCTGATATGTGGGACCTAGCAGCGTGACCTTATACAGATGCTACATCGAGCAACATTGTCAGTACGAAATAGGGAGGCGCGAGCAAGAAAAAAGTTCAGCATGCACACATTTCTTGTAATGAGAGGCTGAAATGGGGGACCCAGCAGCATGAGCAAATGGAAAATTCGTCGAGCAACGCTATCTAGTTCGAAACAGGGTAGCGCTAGAGAAGAAAAAATTCCATCATACCCACGATTCTTCTAATGTGAGGCTGATATAACAGACCCACCATCCTGAATAACCAGCTGATGCAGCGAGCAACGCTATCAAGTTCGGAACACGTTTTTCTAATGAGAGGGTAAAATATCCATCATACACATGTTTCTTCTAATGAGAGGATGACATATGGGGTCTAGCAGCGTGATTGAACGGTAGATGAATCGAACAGCGCTATCCAATTCGGAACAGGGTAGCACGAGCGAAGGAAAAATCCATCATACAAACATTTCTTCTAATGAGAGGATGACATGTGGGGCTCAGGAGGTTGGTTAAACAGTAGATGCGTCGAGCAACGCTATCAACTTCATAATAGGGTAGCGCTAGTGAAGGAAAAAATTCCATCATACACATGTTTCTTCTAATGAAAGGATGACATGTGGGTCCCAGGAGGTTGATTAAATGGTAGATGCATCAAGCCGCACTATCAACTTCATAATAGGGTAGCGCGAGCGAAGGAAAAAATTCCATCATACACACGATTCTTCTAATGAGAGGCTGACATGTGGGGCCTAGCAGTCTAACTAAACGGAAGAGGCATCGAGCAACATTATCAAGTTCAAATCAGGGAGGCGCGACCGAAAAGTATGGTCCGCTAGAGACACTGACGTTTGAGACCCACATGCCTCAAAAGACTTCGGCGAGTCAACATCGCGCGAGGAAACGAAAATCTTGCTTCTGCCACGCTCCAGCCGAGCTTCCTCAACGTTTTTAGCGGTTCCATTGTAGTAGAGGGCCCCGAAACCGGAAAAAAAATTCCATTGGCCACGGTCGAGCCGAGAATTTCATCGCAGAAGACGCGCCTTCTACGACGACCATCAGGCCAAGTCATTGCGAAAGGAAACTTTTCTTGTAGTGTGTGTTACGGCCACTATGTGCGACTTGCCGGTGTACAGGGTGAGGATGTGGGCGGAATGCTCGCCGCTACTCTCCTGGACAAACGATAGGAGGAGGACCGGCACCATGACAGTGGAGCTCGATGCGTAGAGCTCCGCTAAGTCGAGTGACATCGTGTTTGAGGACCTTACGTCTTACCTAGCGACACTGCTGCATTACTTGGTTGGTCCTGCTACGTCAAAGGAACTGTGTTTCTTCTTTCGTGTCTAGTTTTAGTGGTGATGTAAGCTGTTGTTAATTGGTTTAATTGCTAAAAGATCGTTTGCATACCCGAAATGGTGGATTTTGTAGTAGTATAGTACTCTATCTCCGTCCCAAGAAATAAGGCTCCCTTATTTTTCTTTTTGTTTGTTTGACCAAGATTTACTCTAAATATATATAAAGAATGTTGGTACTGTACAAATTTAGCATCATTGGAAAGTGTGTTTCAATATGAATTCAATGATACAAATTTTACACAATATAAGTAAATTTTAGTTGCTCTATTTATTCGGTCAAACTTTACTTTGGAGTGCGCATGCACCTTATTCCTTGAAACGGAGGTAGATGAGTTCGGTGGATGTACTCTCCTGAGTATTTTTCATGAAGGCTTAACTTCCGATTGGTTGGGTGTATGTACTCTGCTGAGTAGTAAGCTGAATAGGATTATAAGGCTCTCTTTTTATGATTATAAGGCAAGAGGGCCAATTCACAATACTACCAAGTAGATGAATTATTCACTCTAATTAATATATGTATGCACCACTAGTTTTACATGCATGAGATGCTAGATAAAAAAAGGGGACATGATGAGAGATGAAACAACATGCATTGGGAGATTGAGATAAAATAGATATATCTAAATTAATGAGTCACGGGAATTAAGACAATAGAGAATATAGGTCTTATAATTTCTAACAATTTTAAAAAACTCTCTAGCCTAATAATCCCAAACAGAGGTAGGAATACTGCTCAACATACATTCGGAAGTACTAGTATGTAGTAGTAGTACAATAGTGGAGTACAGTAGTAGTAGTACCCCCCTCCGATTCATATTAATTGTCACTAGATTGTATGTACTCATATCTAACACTAAAATTTATCTAGATACATCCATTTTCGCGACAAGTAAATATAGCCATTTTTGGAGTAGTACTAGTTTGGTTGGAAGAAATCATATTCTTTCCGTAGTAGGGACAGTGGTTTTTTGCTAGTAGTAGTAATAGTACATAGCAAGTAGTAGTACTATATATGTTTATACTGTACTAATCAACATACATTCGGGCAATCGACAAAAGTTCATCTTGCTGTTCTACTGCTATAGTGCTACTAGCAGTTTTCATGTGCGCATTCACCCTCTGTCTTTCAGCAGTACTCCGCCCTTCAACAGTATAAATGTAATTACTCAAAGAAAGTCTCTAGCACTATAAAATTATAATCTGACATGGTTGTTGATTGATAAGACAATTCATTGATGTGGGGTGGGGGTGGGGTGGGCTGTTGGCGTGCTATGATGCCTACTCCTACTATCACTCTGTAGTGAAAATAAAAGAAACAACTATGATTCCTTGCATTAATTCTTGCATTTGCCCCTTGCATGCCTAGAGTATATACATGCATTAACTTCTGCGAGTAGTAGTACAAGTAGGAGTAGTATCAAGCAAGGATATACGGAAAAACAAAGATATACTCGTAGGTCACATGATGTACCATTCTGAGTCTTCGTCTTATTTCTTGCGCTTGCCCTTGCCCTTGCCCTTCTTTCTTAGTTCTTTTTTTGTTGAACATTTCGAGAGTTTGTTGACCCCTCTCGAAGTTCACTATCCGCATGTATACCTCGTAGGCCATGTAGGTGTCGAGGCTTGCATACTTGATCTGCTCTTCGGTCAGGGGCATGTTCCCCCACTGTTTGTGGTCCACATCCTTCTTCTTCTTCATGACTTTGTAATGGATGTCTATGAGGGCCATCATGTAGTCAGCCAAAGAATCCTTTTCATTCGTGGAGCCGGCAGGCTTTCACCTCTTTTGGATGTCCATGAAGTTCGTCGCTGGCACTAGTGAACACCTAAGCTTGATATCGTCGTTACCGATGTCGACGCCTGCAAAGGAAATGTTAGGGTTGGCGAGGAATTCTGCTAGCTTGGAGCATGGCTGGTCGGCCTGGCAGATCTGGTAGACCAGGCAATCCATGCCCACACATAGCTAGACGACAACAGCCTTCTGCATCAATGATTGCTCGTTGGTGTACTCGACGTCAAGGCCAACAATCTTGTCGTCTGTTTCCTCCAGGAGCTTTTGGATTTTCTCGATGTAATCGTTCACTACTGACGCTCTGTTGGTATACGCCACCTATAGTGTGGTGTTGCCAGGGTCCAGGAAGTAGTACATCTTGTCGAGCAGCGCCGCCATGGATGGTGATTGGCGCCTTATTTTGTTTTGCAGAGGTCCGGTCAGGTGATAGAAAAGGAATGGGATCGAGAAGAAAGGAACCGCTAGGAAGATCAGGAGAAGCATGCCTGAGCAGTTCTGGAGACGAATTTATTTACGGATCAGTTTTACGGATGCAGATTATTTAGGTAGCTATAGGTTGATTTATAGATTATAAAAAAAGTACAAGAACCAAACACAAGCAATACTTTATGAACGTGGCTCGAAATTACAAATATTTTTTGAGTTTCACCAACTATAAATATTTATATAAAAAATGATATATCATACTTCTATTATCTGATTCTCATGTGCAAGGCACTTGCAACTCACTAGTTATTTCTTATCTGATCTTACCACTATATGTCGTACGAATAACTTTGAATATTGACCATTGAATTAAGACTCGCAAATCTCAACATTTCTATCCATTGGATCTTATTTTCCATTCTAGCATCTAGAAGATTCTATTGATAGTCTTTATCACAATGAATGCTATGCACAAAACTCAAAATACACTTCTCCATCATTCTAAAATCTTCTCCATCGTTTCTGTAGACCATGTTACCAAAATTTTCAAGTTTTAGATAGCTAATAATCATTGACTTGTACATGATATACAAAGTACAAGAACCAAATATACACCCATACTTTATAGATGTTGATCAAATTTATATTTTTTCTGCTTTACCTATTATAATTTTATATAGTGATGATATGTCAGACATCTATTATCCGAGTCTCACGTGCAGGGTACGTGCAATTTACTAGTTATATACAGTGTATGAATAACTTCGAATATTGAGCGTTCGATTAAGACTCTCGAATCCCAACATTGCCAGCAGTTGGATCTTATTTTCCATTTTAGCATCTAAAAAATACTACTCCCTCCGTCCATAAATAACTGACTTGGGTTTGTCTAGATTCGAATGTATCTATACACTAAAATGTGTCTAAATACATTCGAATCTAGACAAAACTAACTCAGTTATTTCTGGACGAAGGGAGTACTTTTGATAGTCTTTAGCACAATGTATGCATATTACTACTCCAAGTTACTTACCACTCAGACCAGCTTTAGAGCATCTCTAGCATGGAAAAAAATAGCGCGCTATTTAGCGTGATATAGCGTATTTGGAGAGTCCATGATATTTTTTAAATATTTTGCTTGCTATGGCGCAAATTTTTTAAATAGCTTGCTATATCGTGCTAAAACACTATAGCGTTAGCGCTATTTCAAGTATAGGACGTTATTTTTTGTTTGCGGGTGTGGAGTAAGATAACGTATGATGAATGTGTCGAGTAAGCAAACATACGATGAAAATTTGAGTATTAAACTTAAGTGATCGCGGCAAGCCGCAACCACCTCCTCCTGCAGCACCCGGCGATGTACCTAGATTCAGCCCCGCCGGTTCTTCTCCAACTTGGATAGCGCCATAATTGATTATGCATGTACAAGTATTACTCTAGGCAATCCATTAGATGCTGAAATCATTTATATTCATGATGTACCTGTTATATTTTTAAATTTTTACAAAAAGATGTTTTGTAAAATAGCGCGTTATTAGCACGCTATAACTTTCAAATCGTCTGGAGAAAAGTCACGCTAGTATTTTTGCCTTGATCTCTAGTGGCTTGTCTAAATTAGGTCGTCTCTTAGAGAATCTTTAGTGGCTTGCCTAAATTTGCTAGTCTACATCTTCACATAGATAATAATGTAAAAAGATTCCCTTTTACACAAATTTAGTTTTCTAGTGGATAGTCTAAATTTGATAGTCTATATATCCATATGCACACAAATAGTCAATATACACAATAAACCAGTATAACAAATGCTCTGATTTGGTGCAGGAGCGAGCTCACGAGCGACCAACTTTGCTTTAGACATGGTGACTCGGTTTCCAAATATGGACAATCAGTAGCTAGTTTGGAGGATGCCTAATTTTAGACCACCGGATACACAAGCCACCGGAGGTATTTTTTGGTCAATGGTGGTCTATATTTGGCTTAGACTACCGGATACACTAGCCACTAGAGATGCTCTTAGGCTGGTCATAGTGGGAAACATACTAGTTCATGTTACTACCTTATGTGTGTACGTAATTGAGCCGAAGATAGAGACCCTATTTTTCTAGAAATGTCTCCAAAAATACTCCGTACCTAGAAAGGCTAGGATATTACAGTAAATTATTTTTTCTAGTCATTAGACTATAGCTACTCCTAGGATAGGATATTATTGTTCTATATCTTTTGAACTGTATAGGCAAATTCAAAACTCCAGAGTGGAAAATTCTCCCGCCTCACCTCCACCGAAATATTTCAAGTGGTCAGACGCCTCAAGTTGTAGCCGTATGAAATTCTTTTTCTACCCCTGACAATGGCCTATCTACTAATGTTGGGGCGTGGGTATGGTTCATAATCCCCCATGGGGATCCCCACAGCTCTGAAGCTGGGTAGTCCACCTTCCAGTGACGCCATTTCCCCCATAGCCCTCTGAAAAACCCTAACCCCTTTCTCACCTCCGGCTCCTGTAGCACCGCACCGGAGCATCCCTGCAGCGCTTCGCCGGCCTACACACCACCCAACCCCCTCTCTCCTCCAGCACCTACACCACCGCACCATAATCATCTCTGCCGCACTTCGCCCGCCTACACGCCACCCAACCCCCTATCTCACCTCTAGCTCCTGCACCACCACACCGGAACATCACCGCCGCACTTCGCCCGCCCACACACCACCCCAAACCCCCTATCCCACCTCCGGCTCCTGCACCACCGCACTTCATCGGCCTACATGCCATACCTCGATACCATATACTCCTCACCAGTCTACCGGATCAGCTGACGTCCACCTTACCCAACCTAGTTTGCTGACACCCTCTTCCATACAACCGTGTCAGTTTTGTCGACTCCCTCATCCACAACACCTGACCTGCTTCACCTACGCTGGTGTGCGCTACATTAGATCTGCTTCACGGACTCAACAGTCCACTACACCAGATATGCTGCACTAACTAACATGGGCATACCCTATAGGTACTCGAGTTTGGCATATACGGTCCAGATACGGCAGAAGCCCACGACGTTGCCAAGGCCCGATACAGGATTCGGGAGACTCACGGAGACTCCGATTGCTTGCAGCGCAAGAAGAAGCTTAAGATAGAAAGTTCAAAGGGACGAACCCTAATCTATAACCGACTCGACCTGCTAACTAAGACCTAGCCTATCTATATAAAGGCTAGGAGGGGGTGGCGAGGAGGACAATCACGACCCTAGTTTCCACAACCATCGCCAGATTGCATCTGCGCACCCGTATAACTTTCGACTCCCTCGATATTTCCAAGAGCAGACAAGCAGGAGTAGGGACCTCTACGAGGCCTGAAGCTGGGTAAACCTTGCATCCATGTGTGCTTGTTTGCTAGCAGATTGATGCCTCTAGCGCTCCCTCCTTCTCCAAAACCCAAGTCCATAACAATGGGCATTGACGAGTTAAACCCTCGTCAATTGGCGCCGTCTATGGGAAGAGTGCTGGTGTCGTGGCTTCTTCGGCCCCATCAACCGTGAACTACAACTCCGCAATAGCGGAGATTCGCCAGGTCTTCGGCGCTTTTGACTTCACCGTCCACACGACGGCCACTCGCCCGGCTTTCGAGTCCGTGGGTGATGGGATCGGCTTGGCGATCGGGAGCTTCCGCTTCCAGGTCGGTTAACTGGGCACGCTTCGCATGCCCGACCAGCCGGCGTCATCCGTGATTGCTCTAGCATCGTGGTTTCGCCACCAATCAGCACCCTCAGTGAACTCAATGCCCCGACAACAGCTGGGAGCACAGATAGCAACAGTAGTCACGGATCCGATCTAGGTGGCCTGGCCACAGAAGATGGAGCCTACGGCTCTGGATCTGAAAGTTGTGAGAGCATCAGCTTTTCCAATCACTTCATATGCGCCTTCATCAACATGGGCGATATCGGCGTCAATCGCGAAAACGCCGACACTGGCACTGGACCGGCCAACGGTGGTATACCAGTCACAAACGATGGCCCCACCAACGGTGCGCCCACCAATAATGGGACGGGAGGAGAACCGCACCTCACGGCGAATGAGAACACCAGAGAGCGCATGCTGATTAGGCTCAAGACAACGAGTGGGCCTGCTATCGAGAAGCTCTACGGGGCAATCCTCTACCCCCCAACACATCGCAGGACATGCTAATGGGCTACCATTGGCTGCTGGAGGAAGAATTCAAACACCAGCAGTAGGTAATCACGCAACTCGAGGCGCACAGAAAGGCGGCGGATGAGTCGAGCCTTCGGCGAGCTCAGCTCTCCTCGCATGGAGGATCCTCCTCCAAAGGCAACGAGTACCTGGCCAACAAAAGACGATCTCGACTAGCCCACCTCACCAACCAGGAGCACGTAGAAGCCACGAAAGTCCTCGACTTCAGCTCTATGTCGGTGGATACGCGGGGCAACATGCTCCCGAAGACGCCGCAAGCTGCGGTAACAGCAGCCACCATGTACCTCCTCAACAGCCAGCCACCAGCTGGAGATCCGCGAGCTGCCATGCACCGATCTACGATCGCGGGCCTGGGGCTAATCGAGGCCGCTCTTGACAAAGAGCCAACACTAGAGCCAAAGAAAAGCAAGGCTCTGGCCCTCGTCCAGTGATGATAGCCACGACATGTCTTGATGTTGTCGCTCATGGCGGCACGATCATGACTACGACGCGTGTGACGACATCACGCAGTGCAAAGTCGACAAAATGCATGCAAGACGTGCTCGTTCGATTGACTCAGAAGAGGATGAGGTGGAGCTCTGCGGCGCCAGATGCTTCAGTAGGGCCATCAGGCAGAAGCGAATTCCTAAAGGGTTCAAGCTCCCATCAGAGAACCCGAAATTTGATGTCCTACAAGACCCGAAGATCTGGCTGGAGGATCACATCTCCTCCGTCAGGCTGCATGGCGGGAGTCGAAGCACATCCATGCAATGCCTGCAGCTATAGCTGCAGGGCAACGCTCGCGCATGGCTCAATAATCTCCCGCGCGGATCCATTCGCAGCTAGGAAGAGATAGTCTACAGCTTCGTGCGCAACTTCAAGGGAACTTACAAAAGGCCCGCATCAGTCGAAGAACTGAGAGGCTGCCACCAGAGGTCTGGCGAGTCGTTGCGCTTATATATCCAGAGATGGTCTATCATCAAGAACTCCGCAGAAGACATCTCCGAGGATCGCGCAATCGACGCGTTCAACGACGACATACGCTACAGAGAGCTCAGGGAGGAGCTGGGCCGCTCGAAGCCCAAAACAATCGACCACCTGATGGAAATCGCGAATTGGTGGGCCGATGGAGAGGACTCGGTGAAAAACTGTGCTTACTCCAACGATGATGAGGACCTCGGGCGCAGACGCGACCTCCGAGGGAAACGTCGAATGCGCAGATACGAGGACCGCAATGAAGTCGACATGATTGCAGCTGGCTACACCGACAAACGCGACGACAACCGCAACAACGGATATCGCAGCTGTGGATACCGCGACGCTGGGAAAACCACACAAGTGTGGCAACGCCGCATTCACTAAGAGGCACCCGCAACATCCATCCAGGACAAACTATCCGGACCATGCAACGTGCACTTCTACATCGACAAGCACGACGGCAAGAAAAATTCTAGCCACCTTCTGAAGGATTGCCGCGAGTTCCTCAAACTCCACGAGGGCTTGGCCCAGATGAATCGTGACGCGATCAACTAGGGCTATGGAGATGCCCTAGGCACTGTGGCACATGGAGCTCCTCCACCACCACCCGGGCCACCACCACCTGCGGCTGCACCAGCCCACAAACGTGGAGGCGAGGCGTTCCCCCGACCACCGGGGAACATGGGGATGATCCAAAAGGGTCGCCCCTCAAACCGAACATAGAAGGCAATCACTCGCCAAGTCAATTTGGTGATAACCTCTCTGCCATCCACCACTGAGTACCTCAGTGGTAGCGAGTCATGCATCACCTTCGACAAAAGAGACCACCCGTGTCAAGTACCTCGTCCGGGCCACTGTCTCCTGGTACTCGAGGCGGAGATCGGCGGGTTCGAGATGAGTCGCGTCTTTATGGATGGCGGAAGCGGCATTAACCTCATGTTTGTGAGTACCTTGCGAGCAATACGGAGCCCCCTGACATGCCTAGAAGTCTCAGATACGACGTTCCACGGCATCGTCCCAGGGAAGGGAGTGCATCCCCTGGGCAAGATCAACCTCGACGTCATATTCGGCACGCCGCAAAATTTCCGGCGAGAGCGCATCGACTTTGAAGTCGTCGACTGGCTCTCATAGTACCACTTCATCCTCGGACGTGTCGTGTTTGCGTGGTTCATGGCGGTACCACAGTACGCCTATCTACAGATGAAGATGCTAGGCCCAAACAGCGTCAACACAATCAACGGAAGTTTCGAGAGGTCCGACAACTGCGACAGGGAATTCAACAGAATCTCCCAGTCCTTCGGCATGCAAGAGGAACTCGCAAAACTGAAGGAGCCGACAGACAATAGTCTGCCTCCCCTGAGGAGGCCAAGTTCACCCGACCTGTCCTTTGACTCGTCGGTGCACACAAAGAAAGTCTAGGTCCACCCAACGGACCCGACCAAGACGGCCCTCATCGCCAACAACTTGAGTTCCGCATAGGAACTCGTGCTCGTCGAATTCCTCCATGAGCACTGGTAAATCTTCGCCTGGTGTCCAGCGGACATGCCAGGAGTTCCCAGGGAATTCGCCGAGCACTCACTCAACGTGAATCTAGACGCAAGGCCAGTCAAGCAGACAATACGACGTCTGTCTGAGCCAAGAGCAAAAGTAGTCGGTATGGAGATCAACAGACTCCTCGATGCAAATTTCATACGCGAGATCAAGGAAAGCACCTGTCTCGCCAACACAGTGCTTGTGCCTAAAAAAGACACGGATATCCTGCGGGTGTGCGTGGACTTCACCTCCTTGAATAAGCACTGCCCAAAGGATCACTTCCCGTTGCCACGGATCGATCAGATAATTGACTCCACTGCGGGATGCGAGCGCCTCTGCTTCCTTGACGCCTACTCAGGCTACAACCAGATTCAAATGAAGGAGGAAGACTAGGAGAAAACAACATTCACAACACCCTTTGGTGTGTTCTTCTACAACATGATGCCTTTCGGGCTAAAAACGCAGGAGCCACCTATCAGCGGTGCATGCAGGCTTGCCTCAAGAACCAACTTGGTCGCAATATCCAAGTCTACGTTGAAGACATCATCATCAAAACCGAAGAGGAAGCCACGTTAATCCACGATCTCCGCGATACCTTTGCTAACCTCGACCGCTACCGGATCAAGCTCAATCCGGACAAATGCGCCTTCGGTGTACCATCTAGGCAACTACTCAGGTATCTCATTTCTGTGAGGGGGATTGAAGGAAACCCGAAGAAAATAAAGGCCATACTGGCCATGGAGAAGCCGAAGAACCTAAAGGGCGTTAGCACCTGGCTAGGCGAATCGTGGCGCTCAGTCTATCATTAGTCGAATGGGCGAAAAGGCACTGTCCTTCTACCAACTCCTCCGCAAAGCCGATAAGTTCGAGTGTACAGATGAGGCACAAGAAGCATTCAAAGACCTCAAGCGTCTACTATCCATGTCGCTAGTACTGGTGATGCCTCGCTAAAAGGAGCCACTACTACTCCTCATCTTTGCCACCAACCAGGTGGTTAGCACTTTGATCGTGGTGGAACAAGCCAAAGAAAATAAAGTCCACGGGGTCCAGCGCCCAGTATACTACCTCAGCGAGGTGCTCATGCCAACAAAGCAGCGGTACCCGCACTACCAGAAGCTAGCCTACAGCGTCTTCATGACAGCCAGGCGACTGCGTCACTACTTCCAGGAGCACCCAATCGTGGTGGTAAACGACGGCCCGCTCGGGCACATACTCAATAATCCTGACGCCACCGGACGAGTCACACTCTGGGGAATCGAACTTTCTCCGTGAGACATCACATATGAGAAGCACGACGCGATCAAGTCGCAAGTTCTCCCGGACTTCCTCGTGCACTGGATGGAGAACCAGCTCCCCGACAAGCCAGATATGTCCTATCTCTGGAAAATGCACTTCGGCGGGTCCAAGCGGAAGGACAGAGCTGGCGCAGGTGTCATATTGACATTGCTCCAAGGAGACAAGATGAAGTATGTCTGCAAATGCAGTTCGCAGCCTCCAATAACAAAGCCGAGTATGAAGCCTTAATCCACGGAATGTAGATGGCGAAAGCCTGCGGCGCCAAGAGGCTCATTATCTATGGCGACTCCAAGCTGGTGGTCAACCAAATGATGCATGAGTGCGACGCACTGAGCGACAACATGATCGCCTATCGTGACCTCTATGACACACTCGAAGGAGACTTTGACGGCTACGAGCTGCAACATGTAGGCCGTGAAAGCAATGAAGAGGCGGATATACTCGCCAACATCGGCTCCACCTGCACCCCCATACCACCTGCGGTATTCCTCGAGCGCATCTGCGAGCGCTCCATCAAGCCCAAGGCTCCAGAGAAGAAAGCAAGTACATCAACGGACTCGGGGGCTACGCCACCCAACGAGCCAATGGAACTCGATGACATGGAGCTTGGTACGGGACTCGAGGGCCCAATGGAGGTCATGATGATCGAACCATCTTGGACACAGCCGTACATCACATATCTACTCAGCAAGAGGCTGCCAGATGACCCGACTGATGCGTGACACATCCCGCGATGATTCAAGGCATTCGCCCTCATCAACGGCGAATTATACAAGCGCGGCATCACAGGGGTACTTCAATGGTGTGTCTCCAACGAGGACGAAATGGCCGTCCTCCTCGACATACAATGAAGGCACTTGCGGACACCATGTTAGCAGTCACGCCCTCATCGACAAAGCTCTGCGAGGTGGATTCTATTGGCCCACGGCCATGCGCGACGCCAAGGACATCGTCCAGCGCTGCAACACTTGCCAGCTATTCACGAACAAATCACATGCATCTGGCACGAAACTCAGGCCAATAACATTGGCTTGGCCCTTCGCACAATGGGACTCGACATGGTCGGCAAACTCCCAAAGTCCTCCCGAGGAGGTTATGTCTACCTCTTAGTTGTGGTCGACAAATTCACCAACTGGATCGAGGCCATGCCGGTGACAAATCAATTAGGAGCCAGCGCCGTCAAGTTCTTCGAGTCCATTGTCTACCGTTTTGGAGTGCCACATAGCATCATCACGGACAATAGGACGAACTTCAGCTCCAAGGAGTTCTAGGAATTCTGCGAAAACCTGGGAATCAACATTAGCTACGCCTCGGTGGCTCACCCTCAGACCAACTGTCAAGTCGAAAAGGCCAACGGCCTCATCTGTGGTGGAATCAAGAAGCGACTCCTTCGACCACTCGAACAAGCCGCCGGATGCTGGCTAGACGAGCTACAATCTGTACTTTGGAGCTTACGCACAACTCCAATTAGAGCCTCAGGCGACACTGCGGTCTTCATGGTGCACGGTGTTGAAGCGGTGCTACCCGTAGAAGTGCGCTACAAAGCCCCGTGAGTGGTTGCTTACAGCGAGCAGGAGCCAACTCTCGCACTCGAAAACTCCATCGACCTCCTCGATGAGGCACGCGAGATTGCAGCGGAGAGATCAACGATCTATCAGCAGAACCTCCGCGACTACCACAGCTGAAGGCTATGCCCAGATCCTTCGTCGAAGGAGACCTGGTTCTGCGATTGAAGTAGCAAGGGCACCTCAAACTCGAGCCCCCTTAGGAAGGACCTTATGTGATTACTGAAGTAATCCCAGGTGGCGCATATCGCTTCAAAGACCTAGAAAGCGGAGTCACATACTCCAACCCCAGGAACGTCGCGCAACTACGTCGTTTCTACCCCTAGTCGTTTTTACATTACAAATAAGGCTATTCAGTCAGGCTACTTAGCCACACATTGTACCTCGTACTATTCTGCAAATAAATAAAGCTAAGTTCCCGAAAACTCTGTGTATTTTTCTATTTTTCTTGCAATTTAATCACTCGGGGGCTGCGCCACCCTTTACACCCTCGTTCTACGAACAAATCGCAGTATCCTGAGTAGCTGACATACTACCAATCGAACCCTTGATAAACACCAACGCAGTTGCAACGCACCTGATAGGTTGGCAAGGTGCTGAGATAAATACACGTCAGGCTAACGAAAAGGAACTGCAGAGTACAATACACTCGAAAATTATACCAGCTAGCAAGCTCTTCACATATCAATGGGTATTAAACACACCCAACACAATCATACGAACTTTACAACACTTATACATTTATGTGCAGGATACAAATTACGTTACTACTACAAAAGATGAGCATTCGTCTACTCTTCAAAGAAGTCGACGATATCCTCTGCTGGCCGATCAACTGCCTGGTAGTTCGGCACCATATTCCAAGTCATCCCTTCTAGCGGCGGTGGCGGTCCAGCAGCAACAGACGCTATGTCTACATATGGCCAATGCAGTCGCACCAGCGATAGGGCAGCCTTCGCACCTACAACCAGTTGTTGTCGCACACACTCATGGACCTCACTTATATCTTGAAATTTCACTAGAAGATCCAACAGGCTTGAAGGGACGACGTCCAACGGAAACATCGTCTGATAAATGTGCCTAAGACACGACTGCGCCTTCTTCAAGCATTTAAGCAATCGAGAAGCATGATCCTGTAGGGTCGCCAACGTGACTGCACGGTCGTGGTCCACCCAAAAATACCCACTTGCCTGCAGCTACTCCTGGGTCAGGTCCTTCATCCGAATGGCCACCCGGTCCTTCTACTCCTGTGGATTACGAGCGCTACAACTACACCAAGCAAGAAGCAAAGTGTAAGGACGAGGCATCGCCATGACTGACTACAAGACAAGATGAGAAGATAGAGCGCTAACATTTAAACTGCTCATTAACTACGCCACTGATACATTGCAAATGTATCTATAATTTTTGATGTTCCATGCTTTGTTTTATCTACTTTCTTATGTTTTGTCCACACTTTGGAGTACTTTTCATCTGATTTCTTGGACTAACCTATTAACAAGAGCCATAGTGCCAGCTGCCTGTTTTCTTCTGTTTTTGGTTCCAGGAAAGTCAGAAAATGAATATTCTCGGAATTGGATGGGACAAAAGCCAAAAATCCTATTTCACTAGAAGACTCCTGGGGCCAGAATATGAGACGGAGTGGGGCTGGGGCCCAGCCACACCAACTCGCCACGCGGGCTGGGCCTGGCCATGCTAGGGGGTGGTCTAGCCGCCCTAGACCCCCCTCGGTCTCCCTCTTTGCCTATAAGATGCCTTCTGACCTAAAAACTCAGGGGGGTCGACGTTTTCCAGAAGGAGTCCCGCTCCGCCGCCACCACCAGATTCCACGAAATAGCACCAGAAACTCCGTCCTGGCACCCTGCCGGGATGAGGAATTGGAGGAGATCATCGCCATCATCATCACCATCGCTTCTCCATCGACCATCCATGTTTCCCCCATCTATGAGTGAGTAATCCCCCGCTGTAGGCTATGGGGATGGTAGGGATTGGATGAGATCGTTCATGTAATGGCATCGGATTTTTAGGATATGGTGCCTAGTATCTTCTATTAGTGCTTTATGACTTTGTTGCGACTTGTTATGCTTAATGCTTGTCACTAGGGCCCGAGTGCCATGATTTCAGATCTGAACATGTTATTGATTCATTATGATAGTATTGTGTATGGTCTTACCTGCAAGTTGTGTACACACGTTGTTGTCCGGAACCAATGGCCCCGAAGTGTCAGAAATCGGGATAACTGGAGGGAATGGCTTTGATGTGAGGATCACATGTGTTCACGGAGTGTTAAGGCTTTGCTCCAGTGCTCTATTAAAAGGAGCACCTTAATTTACAGTAGTTCCCTTGAGGCCCCGCTGCAAACGGGCTGGCAGGACAAAAGATGTTGTGCAAGTTCTCATTGCGAGCACCTATGACTATATATGGAACACATGCCTAGGATTATCTAGTACTTGGATGCTTTATCGTATTTATCTGCAATTGCCCTATTTTCTAATTGATGTGTGAATTGTCTTATCCATGCAACGCCCGTCCATCCATCCCAATGCCTACCGCACTCAAATCCTACTGTTTACTGCTATTGTTACTACTGTCTTTACTTTACTACTGCTGTTACTTTACTATTCCTACTACAAAACTGTTGCTACTGATAAACTGCTATGAGTAAGATTGTTTCTAGGTGCAGCTGAATTGACAACTCAGTTGTTAAGGCTTATAAATATTCTTTGTCTCCCCTTTTGTTGAATCAATAAATTGGGTTTCACTTCCCTCAAAAATACTGCGATACACCCCCTATACTTGTGGGTCATCGAGACTATTTTCTGGCGCCATTGCCGGGGAGCATAGCTTTATTTATCAAGTCCACTTGGAATCACTATTGTTCAAGCTTAGTTTATTTCTGCCTTGTTTGCTTGTTTCTTTATCAAAGATACAAAAAAATTAGTTCCTACTCTAGTTGTTATTTTTGTTGGTCTGTTATTGTCTTGCTTTATTATGCTTTCTATCAATGGTTGGTTTCGTTGAAACTGAATCTTATTGGCAAGGTGGATACACGAAAGAACAAAAATATTATTATAAGGAATACCGCTTGTGACAAAAAGGGAAACACTTATGGGAACAAATTGATAAATTGTATACCATTGCTAGAAACGTGTGCTCTACTTATAATGTTACTTATTGCTTTGATAAATCTTGTTGCTATAGGAGGTACAAACACCTCCCTTTTCAATGTGAGTGTAATGATGATGTTACCATATCTTCTTATGTTAAGGGAAATTATGACTTTTATGATGTGGAACAAATTGAGGAATTTATTGCTTGAAAGGGTGCATTTGAACTTACTAGTTTGCTTGAAAATATTGATGATTCACCTTATAAATATGAGGTTTATGATACACTTAAATTTTGCTTTGATAATTACAAGGAAGAAAATGGCTATATTCTTGAATATATTAATAGATGCTTTCCACAAATGGAAGAGACTAATGCCTTGCAGGATCTTATGGAAGAAGAAATTGATGAACCTGAAAGCTCATTAGATGAAAAAGAGGAGGAGAGTGATGAACAAAAGGAGGAAGAATGGATTAGCTACCCATGCCTACCTTCTAATGAGAGTAACTCTTTATCCCTTACATTATTTGATTGTCCCCCATGCTTACCAAAGGAGGATGAATGTTATGCTCATGTTATCTATGATAATCCTTTAGTTGTGCCTAACTTCGAGATGCATGGTACTAAAGAGTTTTTGCTTAGAATTTTTTTATGATAAAGCTCTAGACGATGGTCCTATATTGAATGATCCGTCATCATGTTATAGAATTGTTAAAAGTGGGTTTGAAGGTTTTAATCCCACTATTTTTGAGCTTGATAAAAATTATGTTTTTGTAGAACATGAAAAACATGCTTTATGTGATAGTTATATTGTTGAGTTTATTCATGAGGCTAGAGAAAATTATTATGAGAGAGGAAATATGGTTGTAGAAGTTTTCATGGTATTGAAACACCTCTCTATGTGCTGAAAATTTTGAAGTTACTCTTGTTTTATCTTCCTATGTCTGTCACTTTGTTCTTTACGAATTAATTTACATACAAGATTCCTATGCATAGGAAGTGGTTTAGACTTAAATGTGTTTTGAATTTTCTCCTTGATGCTCTCTTTTACTTCAATTCATATTTCTTATGTGAGCATCCTCTCAAACTATCATGCCTAACTTAAAGGCGTTAAAGAAAAGTACTTATTGGGATATAACCCAAAAGTTTTAGATGAGTTTTGGAAGTTATTACTTCAGTAATAACCGCTCCTTATCCTTTTTATTTGCTTTTTGTGCCAAGACTAACCTCTAATGAGAGAGAAGTATTGATTGGGAAAGTTGTTGTCTCGAAACAGATTTCTGTGCTTCACCGTAAAAATTCGTGTAAAATCTCTGTACATCCTTTTGAGGCATGAAGTTTTGTGCTTCTGCCCCATTTTGTTATCTAACTTTCATTAGTTCAACACTTTTTTATTTGAGCAACATAAGGTCTTCGAAAAAATTCGTCTTTACCTGCTGGTCTGTTTCGACAGATTTCTGCCTTTATTTGCATTTGCTTCTTGTTGGTTCCTTTTTGAGTTCTTTTGGGGAATTGAGCTTTTTGAGGGAAGATCTACAGTAGCTTGTGTCTTAATGGAAGTTTTATTGGTGTTGGAACTGAACCTAAAGACCTATTATCTTGAGTGCACTAATGTTGCTAATAAAGATTGTGTGAAGTTTTGTATGAAGGAAAATTTTCAGGTGTATGGAAGGAATGAGTAATGAGATGAAGGATGGACTAAATCTCAAGCTTGGGGATGCCACGCGTGTCACCCCAAGAAATATCCAAGAAATACAAGCGTCAAAACTTGGGGATGCCCAAGGCATCCCCTTCTTCATCAATAAAAATCTCAGGTTTCTTCCAAACGCTTCATTTTTATTGTTTCATGCACAGTTGTGTTGTTCTTGGAGCGTCTTATTTTTCGTTTAACTTTTGGTTTTTGTTTGCTTTGTTTGCTTTGTTTGCTTAGTTTGCTAAATAAATTGGTTGGACCTCCTTTTTCATGCATTGGTTTTCAAATAGTTTGGTTTGGATTGGAAAAGAGTAGGAAAAGTTCATGCTTAAGTGGTAAAGAGAGCTTGTTTTTGATTGTGGCCTATGCTTTGTCATGCCATGCTTGATATTGTTTTGGCTTTATGCTTAGTATTATTTGCTGTAGCATGGCTTGTTATAAACAATTGAGATTTCTTAATGTGCCTTGGAAGAATCATGCGTTGTTTTAGCATATTAAAGCATAGTATTGTGGTATTCTCCTTTGATACTTTATTTGGGTTGACTTGGCACATGCTCACACCATGTTATGACTATTCCAAGTCACCATAGCCTTTATGATCCTTTAGTTTTCAACTTGTAGTATCACTTTATGCTTTGATTAATCATGTTTTGTCGCTCTGTATGATTATGGCCATTATTGCTCTCTTAGTTGGTCACTCCTAGTCTTTTGCTAGCCTCCATAACCAAGTATGAGTTCCACTCATGCATCCAACTCCTAAAACCAAGTTATTCCAAAGTGTCCACCATACCTACCTATTAGCATATGCTATTCCAAGTATATTCATGTTTTTATCTACCTTCTGAATTAAACTTGTAATGAGAAAACTAGTGATTAAAGATCTCACGAACTTGATGGAACACTTTACTTTTCTTGCCCTTTATAAACTTGAACCATTGTGTCGTTTGTGTTGTATATGCTTGCATGTATTTGTTGGGGATTAGCAGAACCTTGCTATCATGGGGAACGCTTTCAACATTGCACGGGTACTTTGTACCGAGTTGATATCATGCTCTTTTGTCTATGGATGTCGTCGGTGTGAAATGAAAGGGGAGCTTGTAAGTCCATGGAGTTATGCATATGTGTTAGAGAAACGCCTGGGCCACTGGTCTAATCCATGCTGACATGGTGGAAACCTGCAGCGTAACCATAATGAGTTGTCTATGAAACATTCTTCTTATAAAAAAAAGAGTCCGATATTGAGAAAAAAGAGAAAAAGAAAAAAAAGATTATGAAAAGAGGAAAGAGAGAAAAAAGCACCATATTCCCATGGTAAATAAGAAGATTGCTGAGATGCTCGTTGTCTGCTTGCCTTGTCATTTTGATATGGGGATTCTTCCGTATCATCGGGGAAGGGGTACCACGTTGGCGGTTCTCTATGATACACATGTACTTACGATGACAAGAACTTACTAGTGACTAAACTTGAGTAGCATGAGGAGCGGCCCTCGTATTCAAGGGACATGAGATTTCTAACTTATACTTCATCAAGCATGTACACCATAGTTTGTTCACTTTAACCTTAATCACTTCAAGATGCTTATGATAGGGGCAATGAGAGCTGAAAGCTATTAAGTACCATAATTTTTGGAAGCTCTTTATGAGACTTGAATCCCTACTTACTTCTATGAAGGCCTTTCTTCCACTTATATATTGAGTCTCCACCTTCTATCTTTATGCACCTACTTTGAGAGCATAGTGGCCATTCTTAGTTCTAAGTGCATTATCACAAGACTTGTTGATTGATGCATAATTTAATATTGCTTGTTTTAAACTATTTGTATCTAGTCACTCTTATGAACTTTGAAGGTGTCCTATGCATTTATATTTGCTACTTTATGAGGGACAAGCTGAATGCTATTATGCTATGTTTTCTTTATGTGAAACAAACAAACATCTTACAAAGCATTGTTATTCATGAATCTTTTGTTTGTGCCTTTTCATGTTGCAACATAGTTTCTTTGCCTTATTGTTAGAACTTTGTCTTTCATGTTATGATTGAAGTACTATGATCCCAGCGATCAATGTTTTACAAATACTTTGATCAAGTTTATAATGGTGCATGTCACCTCAAAAATTATTCGTCCTTTTTTAGCACTTACCTACTCGAGGACGAGCAGGAGTTAAGCTTGGGGATGTTGATACATTGCAAATGTATCTATAATTTTTGATGTTCCATGCTTGGTTTTATCTACTTTCTTATGTTTTGTCCACACTTTGGAGTACTTTTCATATGATTTCTTGGACTAACCTATTAACAAGAGCCACAGTGCCAGCTACCTGTTTTCTGCTGTTTTTGGTTCCAGGAAAGTCAGAAAATGAATATTATCGGAATTAGACGGGACAAAAGCCAAAAATCCTATTTCACCAGAAGACTCCCGGAGCCAGAATATGAGATGGAGTGAGGTTGGGGCCCAGCCACACCACCTGGCCGCGCGGGCTGGGCCTGGCCGCACCAGGGGGTGGTCTGGCCGCCCCAGACACCCCCTCGGTCTCCCTCTTTGCCTATAAGATGACTTCTGACCTAAACCCTCGAGGGGGGTCGATGTTTTTCCAGAAGGAGTTCCGCTACGCCGCCACCACCAGATTCCACGAAACAGCACTAGAAACTCCATTCTAGCACCCTGTCGGGACGGGAATTGGAGGAGATCATCGCCATCATCATCACCATCGCTTCTCCATCGACCATCCATGTTTCACCCATCTATGAGTGAGTAATCCCCCGCTGTAGGCTATGGGGATGGTAGGGATTGGATGAGATCGTTCATGTAATGGCATCGGATTGTTAGGGCATGGTGCCTAGTATCTTCTATTAGTGCTTTATGTCTTTGTTGCGACTTGTTATGATTAATGCTTGTCACTAGGGCCTGAGTGCCATGATTTCAGATCTGAACGTGTTATTGATTCATTATGATAGTATTGTTTATTGTCTTACCTGCAAGTTGTATACACATGTTGATGTCTAGAACCAATGGCCCCGAAGTGACAGAAATCGGGATAACCGGAGGGAATGGCTTTGATATGAGGATCACATGTGTTCACGGAGTGTTAATGCTTTGCTCCGGTGCTCTATTAAAAGGAGCACCTTAATTGCTAGTAGTTCCCTTGAGGCCCCGCTGCAAACGGGCTGGCAAGACAAAAGATGTTGTGCAAGTTCTCATTGCGAGCACGTATGACTATATATGGAACACATGCCTAGGATTATCTAGTAGTTGGATGCTTTATCTTATTTATCTGCAATTTCCCTATGTTCTGATTGCTATGTGAATTTTCTTGTCCATGCAACGCCCGTCCATCCATCCCTATGCCTACCGCACTCGAATCCTACTGTTTACTTCAATTGTTACTACTGTCTTTACTTTACTATTGCTATTATGTTACTATTCCTACTACAAAACTGTTGCTACTGATAAACTGCTGTGAGCAAGATTGTTTCCAGGTGCAGCTGAATTGACAATTCAGTTGTTAAGGCTTATAAATATTCTTTGGCTCCCCTTGTGTCGAATCAATAAATTGGGTTTCACTTCCCTCGAAAATACTTGGATACACCCCCTATACTTGTGGGTGATCAGCCACTTCATACAAGAGATACTTCTTGTGGGTGGTGGCCTTCTCAGCTTTCGACTTCCACACATCCGCGTTACCGTGGATGATGGGCAACTCATGCTCCAACTGCTTAATGCGGTCGCGCAGTCACAAAAGCAGCGACAATTCCTCCAGCTTTGAACGCGGTTGCATCGTGGTTTCATCGGTGGGAGGAGAGTCATGAGGATCACTCGAAGGACCACTCAAAGAACCCTAGGTACAATCAAGCAAGAGGCAAATGAGACCAATCATACGACGAAAAAAGGAGGATTGCGTTCGAATTTGATAAAAGTATCAAGGGGGTACCCCCCACAAAATGCAGACCAACAAAAGAAGCTACACCTATTACAAAGGGTAACTACGGAGCAATCTGCTTCTTCGACTTAGACTTCGACTTCGGGGGCTTCATCGCATCCATGGTAGTCTTCGACACCACAGACTTGCTGGTGGTAGACCCAGATGCCACAGTATTCGCCGCCTTCGCTCGCCGCCGCTCCTCAGAATATTTTGCGACTATCTCGATAAGCTGAGGCCCATACTTAATGCAGCTACTAGCGAAGAGAGCAAACACTACCTGCTGGCCATCGGTGTCGACAGACATCGCCTCGGAGATCGCGCCGGGATCCAACTCCACGCCATGGGCTTGCACCATCGCGAGTGCCATGGTGGCACCAGCAGATCGCTGGGAGTTCTTGAAGTCCATAGGAATACCTCCAGCGAAGGATTCCACCAGGTCATCAAGATTGTTGATTAGGCCAGCCTTGGGAGTCAGGTCCTCCCAGAGGCGGCTCAGCATATTCTTGACCTTCCCGAGAGTATCTTGGAGGGACACACTGCATTCCTCGACTGCAGCCACATCACCAGCCAAGGCATCCGCACGGCACAAAGACTAGGCATCAAAGCCAACACCGGCGACATCTACATGCACAGAGCATCAGCACAGCGACATGAGATCCAATAGGATAACTACAAGTGCAGCTAAACAATACCTGAGAGAGCCTTCACAATTGAGAAAAGTTGTTCTTTGAACAACTCCTCCCTCTCGGTAGTGGAAGCGCGCAAGTCCTCCTCATGCTTCCGCGACTCCTCCAGGGCCGCGACTGTCTCATCGCGCCTTTTCTCCGCTACGACAAGACCCTTCTCGAGGGAAGTGACGCGACGAAGAAGCTCGCTATGCTCCCCTACAAAAGGACAGAGCCCAAAAAAATTGAGTTCGTGAAGTCCTGCATAAGTAGAGAAAAGAGAGAATATCACTACAAACCTTCGACTACGCGGTGGCGATTGTCCAGTAGGGCGTGCTATCGACCCAAAGCAAGGATTTGCTCCGCAAGGCGAGCATATTCCTTCACAATAAGCTACACTAAGAGAAATGAAGACTTAGTGTTAGCCAAAAGCGCAAATTCGACTGCTAACAACAATAAAAGACACTCACGTGTTCCTCCAGGGACTCCGAAGATGCCTGTCAGACAGTTGTCCATGCAACCATCTGGTGTCCCCCAGCATGTGGGGAACTCGAAGAATTGCGCCAGAGTCGGCCGCCACTGGAGGAGAAGGAGACTGTGTGGCCACCTCCTTGGTCTTGGAGTCTGTGACTCTGGATTCTTTCACAAATTGGACATCGTCAGAACACGACGACGCTGCTTGACTACAAAACATGCCCAGTGCCACTTTAGAAAAGCAACTTCGAAGAAAACAAGATGAACTCGCGGATATTAAAACTCACTAGTTGAATTTGTCGAGGTCAAAGGAGTCATCCGATGACTCCTTCGGCAGCCGCAGCTTCTTCCGAGCGGGAGGAGCCATGGCACGCACAGGCATGGCGGGAATCGTCTCCTCTGCAGCAGCAGAGGGAACTTCCAGCACCATCAACGAGGAAGCATCATAATCCTCACTGCGAGAACGCTTGCGAGTGCTATGGCCGCTGGACTCAGGGGGTTCCTCCTCTTCTTCAATTGGGACGGTCGAATCTGACTCGTCCTCTTCCACCGCGTCACGTGGGATAACCCCTTCAGGCTGAGGAGGGAAGTTGGAGGCCACTTTCTAGTCCTGTAATCAGAACAAACATCAGTACATGTCAAGTACTTGGCAACCAATTGAAAAATACAGACTACTTCACCAAAAATCTCTACCTCTGGTGGAGGGTTGTTGGCATCGAAAGGGGGCACAACTGATTCGCCTCGGAGATCCTCCTTGGCCGTGTACTTGGTCACCAGTTGCGACCTCCTATCTACCTCACCCGCAGAAATTCCCTCCGTAGATATGCGAGTGACATCGTCAGCACCGACCCAACAGTACATCGGATGGACTCTAGCCTGCAGAGGCTGGATGCAGCGGTGCAACCACGTGCGAATGAGAGCAGTGCCACCCTCTTCTTTGCCTATGTGGCCTTTGAGGTCCCAGACATGCTGATACAGCATCTCCGTCTCCTTGGACTTTCCAGGCATCACAACATTCTTCCAGGAATGCCTCCTCTTGCAAGTTGCCATGGGATCGAAGGGCGTGAGTCCGTAGTGCTCTCTGTCGGCCTTCTAGTCGCGGATGTAGAACCACTTATCTCCCCACCCTTGGAAAGAGGCGGTGAGCTTGATATCAAAGTAAGTTGAGGAAGAGTCGACGTGGATCCCACAACCTCCTATGTCGTAGACTACCGAACCCGACCCTGACTGACGTTTGAGCTTAAAAAGCTTCTTGAAGAGACCAAAGTGTGGCTCGATTCCGAGCCAGCACTCGCATAGGGTGATGAAACGGGCAATGTGGATAATCGAATTTGGGGACAGCTGGTGCAGCTGGAGCCCATAGAAACAAAGAAGAGCCCTGATAAAGGGATGCAGGGGAAGAGAGAGACCGCGGATGATGAACGCAAGTAACATCACACAGAAACCAGCAGGAGGAACGGGAATTACCTCCTCACTAGGTACGCGGGAGTCGCCTTCCGCGGAAGGAAGTGCTCCATCTTGGCGAAGATTGAATAGCTTTGCGGTCTTGATGGTGGATGGGCGCCAGGACCCATTGGTGACATGAGTCCCCGCGCCTTTATTCTTCCCAGCGCTAGCGGTGCTAGTGCCCATAGTGGTGGTGCCTCCTTTCTTCTTGGTGGCGACAATGGCGGCCGCAGATCCAGCAGTAGAACCTCCCTTCTTCTTGCCCATCTTGCGATGGCGATGCGAGCGCAAGAAGTAGCTGGGGAAGACGCAGAGCTAGTCCAATGCCACGGAAAAGAGGTGCACAAAGGAGCAGGAAGAGCAACAATGGCGAAGGAAGCACGAGCAAGAAGAGAGATGAAGAAAAATTACCACAGTTGCGCTGCTACTTAACCTCCTCGCGGATGTCATCCAACAGCCAGCAGAAACCCTATCGGACACGTGGCGCACATCGCCATCGACGCATGGCGAAGGTGAATCATGAACCGTCCCCCACTACTCCCATTATGCGCGGAAATCAAGGAGACGTAGTTAAAACAGAAGATTATGCATGCCCAGTCAAATTAAAGTCAGAAAGTGGGACCCACTGCTCGTCACGTCCTATCAAAGCTGCTCACACGGGCAACTGAAGTCATCACATCATCAGCACTGACGTCATCGATTTCAGCCAATGAACATTTTGACTACTTTAGTCCTTGCTCAAGTCTTCAACTCAACCAATCACTCGGGGGATACTCCTAACAGGAGCACTAGCCTTGCACCCGAAAGAATTTTATGCAAGTATACAAGCTTCTTGAAAACCCTTCACTCGAATCAACGATTCGATTGTGACCTACGGGTTACTCCCATAGGGAGCACTGAAACCACATTCGACTGAAACAAGCAACAAAAGACAACAGCAGTCGCAAAGTACTTATAGTCCCCACTCGAGTCTACGACTCGAATAGGCACTCGGGGGCTACTCCCATAGGGAGTGCTGGTCGCGCACCCTATGATTATTTTTCTTGTACATCATACTGTGTGTCGATAACATCCACACTCGAATTCTATGGCGACTCCACACCATATTTTTCCCTACAAAGAGATTACGTCTCCTGGGTCACCCAAATCATCTCCGCGATGACAAAAATTCGGATGCCGCGCTTACAGCGTGAAGATAAGACCTAAATAAGGCCTGGCAACGCATCTGCTGTGCACTACCAGAAATATATCCGTGCTTGTTGATACATTGCAAATGTATCTATAATTTTTGATGTTCCATGCTTGGTTTTATCCACTTTCTTGTGTTTTGTTCCAACTTTGGAGTACTTTTCATATGATTTCTTGGACTAACCTATTAACAAGAGCCATAGTGCCAGCTGCCTGTTTTCTGCTGTTTTTGGTTCCAGGAAAGTCAGAAAATGAATATTCTTGGAATTGGACGGGACAAAAGCCAAAATGCCTATTTTTCTAGAAGACATCAAGTGCCATAATACGACATGGAGAGGGGCCAGGGGGCCACCACACCACCTGGCCGCGCAGCTAGGTCTGGCCCGCGCTGGGGGTGGTGTGGCCGCTCCCGGCACCCCCTCGGCCTCTCCTTCCGCCTATATATTTCCATCGGGACGAAAACCCTAAGTGCCCGATCAAAAATCCACGAAAGAGTCTGTAGCCGCCGTCATCTCCATCCCTAGATCGGGAGGGATCTAAAGCTCTTCCCGGCACCCTGCCGGAGAGGGGAATTCACCCTGGAGGCCTTCTTCATCACCATGCAAGCCTCCGGTGTGATGCATGAGTAGTTCATCCTTGGACTATGGATCCATGTAGTAGCTAGATGGCTGGTTCTCCTCCTTTGTGCTTTCATGTCTAGATCTTGTGAGCTCCATTCATGATCAAGATCATCTATTTGTAATTCTGCATGTTGTGTTTGCGGGGATCCAATGGATATTGAGATGCTATTTCAGATTGATTATTGATTCTATCATGTCTTTGATATTTTTGATCTTGCATGATTTCTGTTGTTAGTAGCTATCTTGGCCAAGTAGATGCTAGCAACTCCAAGAGTTAGTATTTATGCTCGATAGTGGGTTCATGCCTCTGGTAATCTAGGGAAGTGACAGAAATCTCTAAGGTACTAGATGTGCTATTGCTACTAGGGAGAAAACAACAATCCTTTGTTCATAGAACAATCGTATTGTTTACTTTACACGCAGTTCGTAAAGCAATAATCTGTTGCTTGCAACTTAATACTGGAGGGGGTTCGGATGATAACCTGAAGGTGGATTATTAGTCATAGATGCAGTTGGATGGCGGTCTATGTATAATGTTGTAATGCCCAATCAAGTTCCAAAGGAGTCAAGATGATTAGTATATGCATGTATTGCTTCCTTGATGTTTGTCAATTGCCCTGCTGTAATTTGTTCACCCAGCATGTTATCTATCTAAGGAGAGCCACCTCTAGTGAACTATGGATCCCGGTCCTTGTCTTTTACATACAATCTACAAACTGTTTATTTCTTTGTGTTTACTTTCTGCAAACTATTACTTCTTTCCATTCGATACGTTTAATCCTTTGTTTTCTGCAAAACACGGTGAGATTGACAACCTCATCGCAAGTTGGGGACAAAGTTTTGTGGTTGTGTTGTGCAGGTCTCCACGTTGCTACTAGCACCGGTAGTGCGCCCTGCCAAAGCTCAGCTAGTAACACCTTTGGGGTGTTTCCTTGCTCCTACTGGTTCAATTAAACCTTGGTTTCATAACTAAGGCAAACTTGCTGCTGTGCTCATCATACCTTCCTCTTGGGGTTCCCACCGAGCTCTACATCAACACCGACATCAAGCATTTTTCTGGGCACCATGCATTGAGCCATCACCTGTAGGTACAATGGACATGCCTTAACGGACGCGTCGAGTGCTCACATTTATACAGTGGAATTCGACTCCTGTAAGACCTCCGCGGCCTGAGTCAAATTACGTCAGCACTTTTCCGAATTCGAGTCCGAGGACTCGAGTTTGAGTAGATTGTGTTGTTTTGACCTAAGGAAGTTAACTGATGCTGATACATCGGATAAATCAGGCACGTATATCAACAATCCCTATGACACAGATAGAACACTCGAAAAATGCTTAGTCATGCACTCGAAAGACTTCATAAAGTCTCCAGTCGAATCTGTGATTCCACTGGACACTCGGGGGCTACTGACATGGGCATACCCTACAGGTACTCGAGTTTGGCATATACGGTCTAGATACGGCAGAAGCCCACGGTGTTGCCAAGGCCCGATACAAGATTCGGGTGACTCACAGAGACTCTGATTGCTTGCAGCGCAAGAAGAAGCTTAAAATAGAAAGTTCAAAGGGACAAACCCTAATCTGTAACCGACTCGACCTGCTACCTGAGACCTAGCCTATCTTTATAAAGGCTAGGAGGGGGCAGAAAGGAGGACAATCACAACCCTAGTTTCCACAACCATCACCAGATTGCATCTATGCACCCCTGTAACTTTTGACTCCCTCAATAATTCCAAGAGCAGACAAGCAGGAGTAGGGACCTCTACAAGGCCTGAACCTGGGAAAAGCTTGCGTCCCTGTGTGCTTGTTTGCTATCCGATTGATGCCTCCAGCGCTCCCTCCTTCTCGAAAACCCAAGTCCATAACAATGGGCATTGATGAGAACCCTCATCACCGACGCTCTTGTGCAGCGCCTCGAATCCATAAACGGTCGTAACAGATCTGCTTCGCGGACGATGCCATGCACTACACCCGATCTCCTTCACCGGCTATCTTGTCAAGCAAGCCAGAGCCATCAACAACTCCATAGATCTGCTTCACAGACGCCACCGAGATCTATCTGCTTTAGCGCGACTCAGCACTAACGGGCACCATCGGCGTCCTTGACATGACCCGCAAAGATGCGGTGTATACGTAGACGATGTCGTGACCTAGGTAAACCAGATCAGCTTGTTCGTTTGAATATAGCAGGTATAAGCATGCGACAATGAACTGCATTTCTGTATTGCTGGTAAATTCCTAGCTCAATACTGGCTTAATTGATATCCCACTCTCCCTTGATAAATTAGGTGTAGTCTATGTTAAATCCGGGCGTTAAACTACTCCTTCTGTTTCCAGGTATAAGTTGTCCTTGTTATGCATTTTTTCTTTGACCAACAGTTACTCTTAATATATATAAACAATTTTGGTAGCACAAAACTGACATCATTAGTGTTCACTGGTACTATGTAGTTCAATGGCAAATGTTAATTCACTGAACATCTAAAGCTGCCTACATGTTCTACAAGTTCGCAAGTTATGTCATCATAATGTGCATTTGCTTTGTCTGTTGCTACAATACTGACTACATGTAATTTTGGAGTTCAATGGTAGTTTTAAGCCACTAAACATGTAGGTTAACATTCCCTGTTCTACAAGTTCAGAATTTATGCTATTTTAATTTCAATCTGGTTGTTCTAAGCAACCACAGTAACTGCCTTCTCTTATGTAATTCATCACAAATTTTATGTCATTGAACTTGTTGGTTTTGCATTCCCTCTGCAAGTTATGCCATTATTATTTGGTTCAATTAAGCTCCGACAGTAGCTGCCGCCTATTGTGTACTACTCCCTCTGTTTGAAAATATAAGATGTTTTAGCTTTGTGAAAGGAGTGTATCTAGACACCATTTAGTGTGTAGGTTTACTCCAAACCTACATGAACCTACACACTAAAAGTGGTCTAGATACACTTCTTTCACAAAGCTAAAACATCTTACATTATGAAACAAAGGGAGTACATCCGTTCCGTAAAAGAAGGCCTATACTTTTTTAAAGTCAAACAATGATGACTTTAACAAGCTTATAGAAAAATATATTAAGGGTTAATTTTTGGCATTTGCGTCTATTAAAATAAATGCCCCAATGTATAGAATGGCATTGGTTTGGCATGGTAGATGTTCCTGGTATGTTCTACCAACTTGGTACAATTTTGCATCGATTGACTTGCGAAAAATTTATACGCCTTATTTACTTTGGATTGGATGTAGTATTACATGGCATGTTTTAAGGCACTTAACATGGTTATCTACATGCCCTGCTCTATAAATTAAAGTTTCTCAATTTTAATTTCTGTAGCAGCAATATCTACCTTCTGTTATGTAGTTCATGGCATTTTAAGTCACTTCACAGATGGGTTAGCATTCCCTGCTCTATAAGTTCATGAGATATACTATTGTAATGTCTATCTTGTTCGTCCAAATGTTAGTACAGTAACTGCCTACTCTGTAGATGGTGACAAATTTTATGGCACTTTTAATATTTGTTTGAAATCCTATTTCACAAGTTAAATCATTGTAATTTCTCTCTTGTTCATGCTAAGGAGTGACTGTAACTGCATTCTATTTTTTTCCATGGCAATCTTTATATCATTTAAATGTTTGTTTATATTCCTCCATTCCCTACTCTACGTGTCCACAAGTGATTATACTATAATGTATATCTAGTTATTTGTAAACAGCAACAGCCACTATCTGATATTATTTCCTCTCACAGGGAATACGGAGAATCGTAGAGTGAATCGCCCCTACAATCTTATAAGTACCTATTGCTTTCTATTGCTGGATGCAAACCTATTTTATGTGAATGAGTGGCTTGAACCTATATGTAGAGGAGCAACAATAAAGTAGATGGATTGTCTATCCAAGTACTGGATGCGGTGGATGTCTTCAAAGAACTAAGTAACAACAGGATGTCCTCCAAGGGTACTGCACAAAGATAAATAGTAAGTCTCTTGTTTTTTATGAGATGTGCTTACTGTCAGATGCTTGCTTGTATGAGGTACCACATGATTCGGCTAATGATTAGACCTTAAACAAGACTAGACAAAAACCAAACATAAATCCCTCGATTTATAACTCAATGTGCTGACTTGATTTTGGTGATGATTTATACTTTCTATATTTGACTTGTGTTCGTCTATCTATCTATCTATCTATATGTTAACTAGACCATGATTAGGTGGTGGTGATTTAAGTATATGCACTTTTATGATATATTTTTTTGCTATGTAATAAAGACCAATTGTAAATCTCTCGATTTATAATTCATTTTTCTCACACAATCATCGTGATGATCTATTCTTTGCTATATTTGACTCGTCATCATATCTATCTATCTATCTATCTATATATGCGTCAACTAGACTATGATTATGTGGTGGTAATTTAAGTATATCCACTTTTATGCTAATTTATAGTCTATTATAGTACTTTTCTGCTATATTTAATAGTTTGTATGCACTATGGAGGTAGTCACATTGTCTAGTGTCGGCACCACATGAGTTGGCCAATGATTAGAACAAGATGACCTTTAACGGTACTACACAAAGACCAAACGTAAATCCCTTGATTTATAATTCAATTTGCTCGCTCAATCATGATGAAGATCTCTTTTTGCAATATTTGACTGATGATCTTCTATATATATATATACGTTAACTAGACCATGATTAGGTGGTGATGATTGAATTATATCCACTTTTATGCTAATCTATATTCTGTTATAATATTAGAGATCGCCACCATGATTGAGCTTATATGCACTCTGGAGGTAGTAACATAGTCTAGTGTTATATGTATGAGACTAGTATAAATTCCTTAGTCTTGGTGGGGAGTAACTTGGACTAGTAAAACTGCATACAATACTAGTCCAAGTTACCTTACCAACACTAAAGGGGGTCTATATACATTCGTTTCACAAAAGCCATAACATCTTATATTTTGAAACGGATGGAGTTCTATCTAGATTACTCATAGTGAGATTGCCATAGCTAGTATCATCTAATATGATCCCACTTACTATATATATGTACTATAACCATCTTAATATAATTTGGAAGTCTATCGTGCACCTGGTGTTTGATTGCTTAATTCATTACCTCAATAGCTACTCTACATGATGCACATATAGATTCTATTGCCAATTTGATTCTTTAGTTTGCTCATGATTAAAGCAATGTAATGATTTTCTTAACTAAAATGATCAGAGCATCGCCCTATCAAGGCGGAAGCTGCGGATTCGAGCCCCATCAGTCCCAAACTAGGGATGGCAATTTATGTGAGAAATACAATGTTTGGTTAATAATAAACAAGAGATGCTCATCTATACATGATCAGATGATCTTGCGACTTTAATATTAGCCACCAGATGGTTCAATTGGTTATGGTTCCTATGAATTTTTAGTTGACTTGTGATTGCATCAATGCTATATTGTGATGTGGTTCCCAGACATACATTATTTAAATAGTTCATTGACCTTCCAAGGTGCACAATGTATCATTTGCTTGTTTGTCTACTGGATTTTCTTGCCTGGTTATATGTACATGATACTGTCAGCAGTTGGAAATACAATAGTTGTAGGCATTATAAAGAAGGTTTGTGCTACTTTTTGGATGCATCCAACTATTGTTTTGGCAGCAAATGACCCATCTCTTTGTTTCTCTTCTTTTTTATATTTACTGGCTCGACGATCAAAATATTTGAATGATCTGGCTACTGAAAAGCAATGGTTGATATCTTGTTTGTCTGAAATGATTCTGGTAGTCTATTTAAGACACTTGATCTATTGCTTATTTTCCCAAGGTACTATCATAGTTCCGTGATGATTAAAGCAATGCCACCTTCTGTGGTCGGAGGTCACTTTTTTGGCTAGTTCATACTATAGACCATTTTAAACGCTATTTTTATGTTTTCTGTTAATGTTTTGTTTTCCCGACCAGTTCTAAGCAGCTGAAGTAATCTCACGCACCTCTTTTTGTTATATTTTCTATTGTTCTGTTATGTAGTGATATGATTAGTTTATGAGGGAAAGAGTTGAATTGCTTGATTCCCTATATTCATTGCCACACTAGTTTAGTTAGTCTACATGAGACACACATGTTGATGGCTTGATTTGTTATATTAGGATAATGCCAATTTTGAAATTCTTTGACAACAAACATGTTTTTTCGCCTGCTTTGCTGCTCTAACTTAATATGTCTTAGTTTTAGCATGCAAATAACCTGTAGTGTTTGTTCCAGAGTGGCTATGATACTTCCACATGTACGCATCGGTCCAGGACATCGACAGTTCCTGTTATTCTGAAAAGAGATGTACGAGGCACGTCATTGATTGTTCCTAGCGAATGATGAATTAGAATTATTTTATATATAAGCTGGCCGACAGTTAGCTGGTACGCTATGCTGACTTGTTTTCTTTGTTTCAGGCTGCACATGAAGCTATAGGGGCAGAAGGGAGAAATCCTACGTTAAGTATTAAGGTCATTTCATAAAGCAGTAGTGACAATGATTATTGCTTGCATCGGCCCACCGTTTCAGTTTTTCCAGCAGAAAGAGGTGTTATAGCTGCACTCCAAACAATTGAATTAATTGAAAAAGAAATAGAGGAAATAGATGGAATAATCATGATTACACGTGAATAGATACATGAACTGAAAGATTGACAAGATTTGATAGACTGTCTACTTGATAATCTCTTATGCAGCTGTCATGGTATGCTAGTTGTTACTTGTATGGGGATGTAAGCTCCGTAGCAGAAACCCTATTCCAACCCATGTCTGAAGATGTCTCTGTAATGCTTCATCTTGTTTTTGTAGAAATTCTGGTCTGTAATAAATTTTAAAAAAAAATTGCTGATGTAATACAGTGATCCTAGCGCGGCCATTAGCAGGCTGAAATATTAACGGACTACTTAAAACGAGAATTGCGACATAGTTATAGAATACGAAAATATGCTGGCTAGCAGATGGTCTAAATAAACAGTAAAAGGTCGTAAGTGGCGGGTCAGAATATTGGTGGGATTCATAAGCGGCCAAGGCCCTGAAAACATACAGGGCTAAACAACAATAGTCTAGAATAGTAAAAGTCGCAAACAATAATGGGCCCGAAGATTAATAGACCTAAATAGTAAAAGACCTAAAATAGTAAAAGGCCTGAGTAGTAAAAGGCTCGCATAGTAGAGGCCCAGCAGAGAAAAACGAACAGAAGAGTAAAAAGGCCTGAACAATAAATGGCCAGAACAGGAAGCCTAGGATAGTAAAAGACCATAAGAGTAAAAGACCTAAATAGTGAATGGATGGAACAGTAAAAGGCCAGAATAGTGAAAGGCCAGAACAGTAAAGGATCCTAACACTGGCAACCTAGAAATGTAAAAGGCCATAACAGTAAATGGGTAGAACAGGAGCGGACCCTACGGACTGTAGGAATAGTAATGGACCGCCTACAGGCCTTAACAGTGCCTGACCTACTGGCGCATGCCCCTAATGGGCCACATTATTCTACCAAAGTGGCCCTTCTTTAGTCTGAAACAGTAATGGGCCTAAAATTGTACGGGCCCTGTATGGATTCATTAATGGGCCATGTCAAACAGTACACGGCGAAACAATAAAGGGTCGTAATCTTATTGGGCTCTCCTCATGGGCCAGCCCACTTAACAATTAGCAGGCCTTGTCTAGGCCAGGCTTCTGCCACGGTTTCTGTGACCGTTAACGGTGGTAGCCGACCGTTAACGGCGGGTGCCACGTGGCATTTTGCATGACGTCAGCAGTCAACGCGGTTGGCAAACAGATCTACGATGGAACAAGTTTTCGTGGCTGAAGGGTGCAATCCGCCATGGTTAGAAAAAACCGTGGTAGATTCATTTGTGATGGGGCTTTTACCACAAAGGGCATCCGTCATAGAAGACTTTTTAGCCACGAAAAACGGGCCTTCAACCATGAAAATCGTCCATTGTAAAAGCCAACTTTTCTTGTAGTGTATGTTATCTTGATTAATAATAATATCATGCTAGTGGTGTATCCTACATCCCTAAGAACATTTTAGCCCTATTGAGTTCAACCACGTTTTCACACAACATTGTTACTTTCTTTCTTTTACTTGTTTTTAATTACTTTTCTACACACAACCAAAAACCTTTAAAACACCCTTTAATTGAGATCAAAGGCAACTTACAAGTATCCTTTGGTGGAAAGTGACGAGGGACATAAATACCTTAACCAAATAGCTCTCTGTGGGTACAATACTCTTATTTCGAAGCTAGCTATAATTGATCTGTGCACTTGCAGCCATCACACATCCTGAACAACCTCGAAGCAATGGGGTGGGTCGCCCTCTAGGCATCAAACTGTCTCCATGAGACATCACCTACGAACGGCGCACGACGATCAAGACACAAGTTATGCCGGACTTCCTCATCCACTAGATGGAACTCCAGCTGCCAGACACACCATACATGTCCAACCTATGGACAATGCACTTCGACGGGTCCATACGCAAAGACGGAGTTAGTGTCAGTGTCATCCTGACATCTCCGCGGGGCGACAAGATGTGGTATATCCTACAGATGAAATTCTGTGCATCCAACAATGAAGTAGAGTATGAGGCCCTGCTCTATGGGATGCGAATGGACAAATCATGCAGTGCTACTCAACTCGTCATCTACGGCAACTCCAACCTCGTGGTATAGCAGACCATGAACACGTGCGATGCCATCAATGACAACATGATCGCATACCATGACCTCTACAACGCACTTGAAGGAGACTTCGACTGCTGCGAACTGCGACAAATCAGCCGTGAAAGCAACGAGAAGGATGACAACCTCGCCAACATCGGCTCCACTTGCGCACCAGTGCCACCAGGGGTATTTCTGGAGCAAATATGTGAACACTCCATCAAGCTCAAGCCATCCAATGAATTGATAGAAGCAACCACACACTCGGGGCTATGCCACTCAAAGAGGACGGAGCATCTGCTAATGCAGGCCAAGACGCTTAACCCGAAGGTCCCATCGAGGTCATGCTCATCGAGCCCTCCTGGACTCAGTTGTACATCATGTACCTGCTCACCAAGAAGCTGCAGGATGATCCGACTGATGCACGCCACATCGCCCGCTGCTCCAAGGCCTTCACCATCATAAACGACAAGTTGTACAAGCAAAGCATCACCGGTGTCTTCCAATGGTGCGTTAACAATGACACTGGCAGGAGAGTCCTCCTCGATATCCACGAAGGTACCTATGGATACCATGCTGGTAGTTGCGCCCTTGTCTCCAAGGCACTACAAGCTGGCTTCTACTTGCCCCACAGCGATGTGTGATGCCAAGAGAATCGTCGAGAAATGCAACACCTATCAAAGGTTTACGGATAAGACACATGCACCTAGCACAGAGCTCCGGCCAATGTCGATGGCCTGACCCTTCGTGAAATGGGGACTCGACATGGTCAGCAAGATCTAGTAGTCATCGCCTGGAGGCTACGTCTAGATCCTTGTCGCAGTCGACAAATTAACCAAGTGGATATAGGCTATGCTCGTCACCAACCAGACCGACAATACTATCATCAAGTTCTTCGAGTCCATCATCTTCCGGTTCAGGGTTCCCTATAGCAACATCATAGACAACGACATGAACTTCACCTCGAAGGGGTTCCGTGACTTCTGCAACGACATGGGCACCAACATCAGCTACGCTTCCATGGCGCACCCCTAGACCAACGGTCAAGTGGAAAATGCCAATGGCCTAGTTTGCAAGGGCATCAAGAAGCGACTCCTTTAGCCTCTCGAACGATTGGCGGGAGCATGGGAGGACGAGCTTCTCTCCGTGCTATGGAGCCTGCACACAACTCCAAACTGTGCCACCGGCTACACACCCCTCTTCCTGGTGCATGTGTAGAGGCAGAATTACCAACTGAGGTACGATACAAGGCCCCGTGGGTCGTCACCTATAGCGAGGCCGAATCTACAATAGCACTCGAGGATAGCATCGACCTCCTGGAGGAGGCGTGAGAGATCGCTGTTGAGCGGTCAATGGTGTATCCCTCCCTTCCCTGTCACAAGTATACCAGCCGCATCTTACTCCCCTCCTATCGATGTATGGCGGAGTGGACCTACAGATGGGGGTCGGAACAGCTTGCGGCAGTGCGAATCTAAGCGTAGCTGCTAGAACAGCGTGCGGCAGTGAGGATATAACCGTCTGAAATTTCTGTCTCTATCTGTCTCACTTCCGTTCACATCCTCAATCCATTGCTGATGAAAGACACCGATGGAATCCATCATCTGCAACATCAGTGCGACGGTGATGGTGCCGACAGTGGCCATCGATGAAAGACACCGATGGAAGCCATCATCTGCAACATCTACGGTTGTGGTGCTGATAGTGGTCATCGATGTGACGATGATTGGAGCCATCATCCTCAACATCTATGGTTGTGGTGCCGACAATGGTCATCGATGCAAAGACGATTGAAGCCATCATCCACAACATCACTGCGATGGCGCAGATCAAGCCGTCGTGAACCAAAACTGTGGGAGGCAGTCTGTGGTCATGGCTGGCACGTCGAGGTGCACTTCGATGGTGCAGGACGGATGGGAGCACTTTGCCCCTACTTCTTGGAGTACACATACGTCGGGGAGGGCGGCTAGCTCACCGTCCACTTAAAATTGGGAAAAATTTAAGCCCAATTTGAACCAAAATTCCATGACTTAAAATATATGTATGAATTGAATAATTTTGACATGTATTTGAGCCGTGAGACCGATAGATATGCTCTAAATCTGATTCATAAGTAGTAGTACTTGCTTTGACAATCTCTGGTGGGCTTGTATAAATTTGATCGAAATATGAATGATTTGAATCAAAATTGATATGTATTTGAGCAGTGAGGACGGTGGATATGCTCTAAAGCTGATTCATAAGTAGTACTCCCTCCAACCCAAATTAGTTGATTTAGATTTGACTAGATTCGATTGTATCTTGAGGAATTTGAGTCAACTAACTTGGATTGACAATCTCAGCCACTAATTTGGAACGGGGAGTGGATGCTGCCGCCAAAGCTGCAACTCTACATGGCAGCCACGATGGCAGCGATGGAACAGTCAAAACTGATAGGCCTCAACTTGACCCTCTAGGCATTTGGCATGGCAACTATGGGCAGCTAAATCCAATGGCAAGCAACTCGGGCACCGCAATGCATTCTCTCGACAACTTTGGGACTGCTAGATCCAATGGCAAGCAACTCGGGTACCTCAATGCGTTCTCTCGACCACTTTGGGACCACTAGGTCTAATGGCAAGCAACTCGGGCACCGCAATGCATTTTCTCGACAACTTTGGGACCGCAAAGTGACTAAATTAGCAGGAACTCACAACCATCTATTGAATAACAATTCTACTCTCCAAATTGGCTATCTATTCAACTAATCATTACACGTGCCACCCTTCACCACAACTACATACTGTAACTGCTAGGACGCGAACGACAATAACTAAAACCACCCACATGAATCTACTATCCCCCCTCTTCACTTGAAGTTCATGTTTTAGATTTTCTACGACTTTATCAGATATGGCAAGATCAACCTCAGGTGCCAACTTCTCTTTGTGAATAAGCTCTGGATTCTTCCTCGATGGTACGCTTCAGCTCGAATATCAACAGGTTTTTATCGGCCAATTCATCACCTAACTTGGCAACCATCTCCTCCAAATCCATCCTATGGCTAGACCACTTAGTTGATTCATCTTGGTATGCAATGTACCATGGATCATCGGCCTACATAGCACACTGTAACAATCCCAAAAAAACTAAATTGGAATCAGTCCGACAGGCCATGTCAGCACTTCAAATTCAATGGTAGTACAAAGAGAAGGAGCTACATGCACTTCCGACGTGGTAGGAGAAGGAGAATGTGTCCACGACATGATCGATTCCCCACCCTCGCCGGTGTACCCGCTACGACCAGACATTGAGGACTAATTTGCACCTACAATATCGAGGAAATTACGGGAACCGAATTGGTTAGGGTGGGTGGAGCAGGAGCGGAGGTCTTAGCAAGCACTACTAGCAATTGTTATGACTGTTCGTCGAGCTATGGCGGTGGAACCAAATCCCGGTCATCGTGGGCGGCAGACCTGCCTGCGGTCGGTACTGCCTCAACATACAATGCATGCGGACGAAACAGGTGTCGGAGCCGTGGTTGAGGTGCAGCGTGACAGTTCGTCTGATACCGCGTTAGGACAGATCCGGCGACGCGTCGACGCGTCGACGCACCGACGATGGCTACTATGTCCGCCGGTGGGATAGGAACTGCTCGGGGCTGGGGGGCTGGGAGCGGATGAGAGAGAGAGAGCCGACATGTCATACATGACCCCACCTGTCAATTATTTCATATTTGTCAATTTTGCATATCTGCCAAACTTTTTCTTTGAAATTTGCATATTTGCCACATGACCACCACATGCCAGTGACACACAATATGGCAAATATGCAAGTTGCAAAGAAAAACATGGAAATATGCAAATCCCCCTCCATCCCCACATGACGACCCCATCGGTCATTGGCTATGAAGGCCCCACATAGCGGCCCCATCGTTCATTGGCTTCGACGGCCCCACAGAACGACCCAATTTGGCATTGGCTGCATCGGCCACACAATCAGGAAAAACGGGGCCCACAAGTCAGCGAGAGATGGATGACTGGTCCGCCGTGTATCCTGGCCCCACCTGTCAGCATGTAATGGTCGAGGTGACGTAACATAACGCTCAACATAGGACCTGCCCAACACGGTCCCACCTGTTAGCATGTAACGGTCAAGCCTTTGACCTGACGGCATCCGCCCGTCCGAGCGCATGTGAGGGTTTCGGAATGGAGGAAGGGAAAAGTGAGGAAAAACTAAGCGGCTGGAGAAAACTGAGTACAACTAACAAACCAGGGGCACGAAAATAGAAATCCCAAATATATAATGATGTCACAACTATGTTCAATCTTACAATTACTAAACACGAGAGAGAGAGAGAGGGAGAGAGGGAGATGGAGATCGATGCGTGGCGGTGCTGATGTCTTCCTTCTCCTCCTCTTCTTCTTGCTTGGATGCCTTGATGGTGATGGTGTTGAGGGATATCTAGATCTCGGACGTGTGGTGGAGGTAGAGCTCCATTGCCATGGAGATCGGATGGGTGGCTGTGGTGGCAGGGCTCTGTCCCTGAAGGGCTATTGTGTGGTGGCTCTCTCTTGGGTCCTCCCTCCTTTATATAGGCCTTGGGGGTGCCCTAGGGTTCCCCCAATACTGTCATATGACTTAGGGAAAGTTCTGGAGCTTCTCCGAGGCGAAATCCCATTGTTTGCGACCTTTTACCAACTATACGGCCAAACTATACGGCGGGAACTTTTAGTTCCGGCCGTATAGTTGGTCGTTGAACTTGTAGATTCTTTAGTATTTTGCTCGCTATTTCTTCATACGAACTCCGTTTTGGGTGTTCTTGGGCTCGTTGAATTCATCTTGTCAAGGGATATAACCCCATGGTCTTGGATATTCATGTTCAGAAGTTGGAAAAATTCACTTTTCCAACCTCTCAAATGGCTAAGTCTGGTCCCTACAGCTCCTCCATACTATGCTCTCTTTGTTCCTTTTTATCCATGATCTTAGACAATGCCTACACACATGTCATAGACAAGGAAAGTGATAAAATTCTACCTAAACTACTAAATGTGCAAAGCTCATATGAGAGTAAATGAGAACTAGAAGTCATGCATATAAGGCATAGCTATAGCTGGAAGAAACATGATATGAGAGATAAATGGCACATTTTATATGGCTAAAATAGGTGGTATTTCACAGCCATCAACTTCCCCAAGCTAGACCTTGCTCGTCCTTGAGCAGGAAGGGTCGATAATAAATTAATGGTTGTGAAATAGCTTATCATTAGAAATCAGTGCCTTGCATCCTTATTTCTTCTACAAGCTCAAAGAGAGAAAACATCTATTCATACAAGGAAACACAAGCTCAATTATAAAGACCACTAAAGATTCATGAAAACTTATATGCTCCATGTCGATAGTAAATCTACTTGCAGACAAACTTGTGATCCTCTTATTGCACCTTTTGTATAAATTTTCATATCATTATTTTTTTATGAGGCAAAACTTAGTCACAAATAGATGTCAAGCATAAATTGGAATAACGTTTATCGATTCTACCCAATCATGTCATCTAGTTAAGGCTCTCAAGTGCAAACATCAGTTATTGCGTTTCAAAAAGTTTATCTCTTAGTAACGAGATTTATGCCAAAAGGAAATGCGAGAACATGTCAAAAGAAGCATAGCATTAGAGTGTCTCTTTTGGTCATTCACATCAATGAATCATGGCTATCAAACACTCATTTTCTATTCTTTGTCTTTCTAAAACTTCACTTCATCAGTAATTGGATCATGCCAAAACTTAGTGTGTTTAATCAGACTGTGCAGGCTAAGAATGGATTCTCGTGACCATTACCAAGGTTTCCCTTTTCGGTATAATGATTTCACATAATGGTCAGAGGAGTATTCACTCTTTTGCTTTGAACGCAAGCCCATGAGAATACCAATGCATACCAAAATATAGCATTTCTCCTACATATGTTGGGCAACTCATAGCCAAACTCCAAGAGTTTCCTCTTTTGGACTGTTCAAAGGCCATCGGAGTTGTTAGCATCCCATGGTGTGCGACAGTCGTGTAGACACGCATAAAGCAATATCATACTTTAATCAGCAGGTCAAGATTTGGCATGCATCTCAATTACCGCTAAATATTAGTTTCTTCAAAAAAATCCTTTCAAAGAGTACTATCAAGTCGATCATCACATCTATGGTGTTGAGTATCTTTAAGGCTAAACTCTTAAGACAATTAAACAACACCTTATTTAGCATAGAACTCAAAACTTTGAAATATCATTTCCAATTGATAACTCCTTCCATAAGCAAACTATTTAAGACAAAGCTATTTAGTGACAACCAACAAATTTCAAAAGATCTTGATCAACTATTCATTCTTTCTAAGTGTAGAGATTGTGGCAATGTTTTCTAGAGGATCACAAATAGTGTCACAAGCTTGATAAAAAAATTGGCAAGATGCATACAAGCTCTAAGTCAACTCCTATGGTGCCTATCCTGAGCAAGTGTATCCCCATATGAATACAGAACTAGAATCACTTAAACAAGCATTCAAAAACAGCGGGATATTGCATTAAACCTGCATTGAATACAAACATTGCATAAGACTCTACACATGCAGAAGTAACCTCCCCAAGCTTAGAACTTTGCAAGAACCAAACTCGAGTATATCACCAAAAAAAGTACAGTTTCCAAAAGAGAGTGTGATAAGTGGTTACCTCCCCAAGCTTAGTTGAAAACAAGGGTGACAGACTTTACATTTGAGGTACAAGTAACCTCTCTTTTGATGGACAAAGAACCTTTGCTTTAATGTATACTTATTGATATAGCCTGGTGGCTGAACCAGACACTGATTGTCGAAGTGTTGAATTGAAGCAACCAAGTGCCTCATGCGAGTGTTTGCACGGTTGGCACTACCGTACACGTCTTCACACAAGGTTCAAGTCCCTACGAAAATAACACACAAACTAAAATGCATCAGTTTGGTATACGAACATAGTTCGTTTACCCCACCGATAAAAGGAAAGTAAAAAAGAAAACATGAACTTCTATAGAGAATTACAGTCTAGGAGGTTTCTGAGGTAGAATTTTATTTCTTACATATGCTCGGCTTCTCTAGATCATGGGAGAAGCTCCCAGGTGGTGTTTCGAGGTTTTTAGAAGAAGAAAGAAGAAGAAAGAATAACATTTTGAGCAATGGTTACCTTCTGGTTGGCGTTTATAAGAAGCATTGAGCCCAACTAGGAGTGTATATAAGTGGAGTGACAAGGGATAGTCCCTGACCTAACCATCACTCTCTCCATTTCCATTTCGGGCTAGACAAGATCTAGCAATCCTCTGTCTGAAGCTCCTTCCTGTATGTGTGGATACCGGTAGAGGCGTTGCACGTGTGGTGCTGGAGGCAAGGGAGCTCATGGGGATTTGGTGAAGGAGTTCGTGGGATCCAGAGGAGCTATTTGTGGGATCGTTCGGCACTGCTTCGATGTGCTACATCAACTTAAGCATATGTGCGTCTAGCGGTAATCTCATGGCCTATAACCTGAGTTGGATCTTGGGTGTATCGTGTAGGGAAAAAAGTTATGTTTATCTCGGTGTGGCCCAATAGTATGCGCTTGTTACAGTAGTTGAGGTTTGGCAACATTATTTGTGCCCAAAGGAATTTATCATACAACGTGATCATGAAGCTTTAAAATATTTGAAAGCTCAATCTAACTTGCATAGGTGTATTTCTAAGTAGTTTGAGTTCACTGAGTCTTTTCCATACATTATTAAACATAAGAAGGGAAAAGATAATGTCATTGTTGATGCTCTATCTAGGAAGAACATGTTATTAATACAATTGGATATCAAAGTTCCTGGTTTAGAGAGTTTATGTGATTTGTATGCAATTGATCATGATTTTGTTGAACCATATCATTTGTGTTCTATTGGGAGGGCATGGGATAAATTTCACATCCATGATGGGTATTTGTTTCGTGCTAACAAATTATGTGTTTCGGAGTCGTCTCTGCGTTTGTTGTTGCTACAGGAATCACATGTTGGAGGTTTGATGGGTCACTTTGGGCGTGACAAGACGCTACTCATGCTCGCTGATAATTTTTACTAGCCTAAGATGAGGCGTGATGTGGACAGGTTTGTAAAGAGATGCATTACTTGCAACAATTCCAAGTCCAAGTTGAAGCCTCATGGTTTGTATACACCATTACCTACACCTACTACAACATGGGGAGATATTAGCATGGCTTTTGTATTAGGTTTGCCTAGAACTAATAGAGGCCATGGTTCACCTTTTGTGGTAGTGGATATATTCTCTAAGATTTCACACTTTATTGCCTACCACAAAAGCAACAATGTGTCGCATATTTCTAAATTGTTTTTAAGGGACATCGTGCGTTTACATGGAGTACCAAAGACGATTGTTTTTGACACTGATGTGAAGTTCATGAGCTACTTCTAGAATACACTTTGGGGAAAGCTGGGGATGAAGTTGATGTTCAGCACAACTTGTCATCCCCAAAATGATGGTCAAACAGAGGTGGTGAACCGAACACTTTCAACATTGTTGCGAGCCATGATCAAGAAGAATCTCACTGAATGGGATGATGTAAGAGGAGCCCGACGTGATGATCATCCAAGGATGCGCGAGGGAGGAGCAGGAGGCAGGCGCACGGGGCATGGAGAAGATCATCGAGAAGAACGATGTGACATTTCCTAAAGAAACTGGAATGTCCGGCGTAAACCACCCATACAATTTGGCCTACCTGAGAAGCGTCAAGGTGGTGGCCACTCAGTACACCAGATCAGAAGCCACCCAAATTCTGGCCGGAAACTCTGAAGCTTCTGCCCTGACCGGACTGTCCGGTGCACTCCACCTGGAGTGTCTAGCCCAGCCAAAATGTCCGACGCGTACCAGCCAGAATGTCCAGCCATCGACCAAATCTGGTCTGAGTCGGTTTGTATCCGTTTGAGTCGAACATGTCCCTGTTTTGGATTTTGGATGTCCCAGCCGCCCTTATAAGCCCTAGGAATAGGGTTGAAAATGGTAAGGAAACTTTCCGTCCGTTTCCGAAGAAAAAGGAAATGGAGAGCTAAAAAGGAAACGAAAACGTTATTTTGAGGAAAAGGAATGGAAACGAAATATTTTAAACGGAAACGGAAAAGGAAACGGTGGAGCGATTTCCGGCGGAAACGTAAACGGTAAGTAAATCCTAGATAAACAAATATGGAAACTTTCCAGAGATGTAACCAGCCAAACCCATGTACGAGATAGTACTTTGCATCAGTGATTTCTCTTGCGCTTGTTGAGCCATAGAATATATGAAGGATCTATGTAAGACATACAACTAGCCCATGCGACATACTAATCAAGTGAGTTTCTAAGCGTTGATGTGAAACTAATTAAGTGAACTTGTGTGCTTGTTGAAGTGTTAAGAATTATGTGTGTTACTATATATTCAATTGTCGCTTTTCAAAGTTGTGAGATATTCTTTGTCTGTTATACGTTACTTTTAGTTTACACACCATGATATTACACCACTATTATATTCCGACGAATGTCTATTTTCATATCGTATCCGTCCCGTATCCGTACCATATTCATTTCCGATGATTTCCGATTTCGTGTTTATTTCCGAAGTTTTCCGTTTCGTTTCTGATTCTAGTAACACAAGAGGAAACGAAAATGATAACGTGTGTTTCCGTCCGTTTCCGTTCCGTTTTCAACCCTACCTAGGACGCCCCCATAGCTAGGTTTAGACCATGTTTAAAGTAAACCCTAGATTCGTTGAGTTGCTACTTGCTTCCAATTAAACCCCTGCACCAATTTGTATCGATCTGGTGTATTTTCTACTATCAATCAAGTGTGATTAGTTGATCCATTGGGATTTATCCAATTGCAAGTTTCATGTGATCTGTTGTTCCTTTGGGAACTGGAAGATTGCAAACCTCTTCGTGGTCAGCGGCTACGTGCGCAAGTGTGTGAAGTTGCCAATATCTACAAGGGTTGAGAGCTGCTGCATTGGCATCAGGGATCGAGCGAGAGGTTTGTGAGCGGTATAGAAGTTATCTCCACCCACTACCATCAACATCCACCTCGCTTACTGAGATGATCGGGCCACCCCATATCATAATCTACAACCGACTCGACATGTTATCCTAAGACCTGGCCTCCCATATAAAGGCTAGGAGGGAGCAGTGATACGTCCAAAATGTATCTACTTTCCCGAACACTTTTGCTATTGTTTTTCCTCTAAACTTATATGTTTTGGATACAACTAACATGGACTGACGCTGTTTTCAGCAGAATTACCTTGGTGTCTAGTTTTTGTGCAGAAAATCAACTATCAGGAAAAATCCTGGAAAATATGCCAAAAATCCTATTTCACTAGAAGACTCATGGAGCCAGAAGACGAGACGGAGTAGGGTGATACGTTGCAAATGTATCTATAATTTTTTATCTTCCATGCTTGGTTCATATCTACTTTCTTATGTTTTGCCCACACTTTGGAGTATTTTTATACACTTTCTTGGACTAACCTATTAACAAGATGCCACAGTGCCAGTTGCCTGTTTTCTGCTATTTTTGGTTCTAGGAAAGTCAGAAAATGAATATTCTCCGAATTGGACCAGACAAAAGCCAAAGTCGATATTTTACGAGAAGACTCACGGAGCGAGAAGAAGAGACGGAGAGGGGCCACAGGGAGGCCAAACCACCCCTAGGCGCGGGTCCCCTGGCCACGCCAGGGCATGGTGTGGGCCCCCTGGCCGGCCACCAACCTTGCCCCTTAGCCTATATGATCCTCCCGATGCAAAAGCCCTAAATCGTCTAGCCTCGAGCCACGAAAAGTTCCACAGCGCCACCGCCACCGAATGGGACATTCGGGGGACAGAAAGTCTCTGTTCCGGCACCCTGCCGGGACAGGGAAGTGCCCCCGGAGCCATCTCCATCGATCTCCACCACTATCTTCATCGTTGTTGCTGATTCCCATGATGATGAGGGAGTAGTTCTCTCTCAAGGCTAAGGGTTCTACCGGTAGCTATGTGTTCATCTCTCTCTCTATGCATGATCATATTGTGATCATGAGCTTTGTAATCAAGTAGATCTACCTTGCTACTCAAGTGCTTTAATAGATCTCTGCTCTCCCCATGTGTGTGAAAGTGATAGCGTGCACACCATGGTGGCACTTAGGCTAGAGATTACAAATAATTGTTATGATTTATATTTGGAGTTGGATGTCTTTATGAAATTGTGGTGTTTGTTGGAACCATCTAGTGCTCAAGGTGATAGTGTGGGGTTATCTAGATGGGAAAGGCTTACTTTGAGGTGTGTTGTTATAGCCCTACCATGGATTAGAGTGTCCAACCGAAGAGTAGTTAAGAGTAGTATCATAAAGATAAGATATTTATATGAGAGTGTTCACTAGTGAAAGTATGATCCCTAGGCCTTCTTTCTAAGCATTGAAACATCGTTTGCAATTAGATTTGTTACATGTTTGCTTGCTTCCATCTTTATTTTAGTTTGCCTTTAGTCTCTTCCATGCCATCAAGCTATTTTCTAGCACCATTGTCTTATATCCATACCACTTGTATTTCACTATCTCTTTGCCGAACTAGTGCACCTATACACCTGACAAGTGTATTGGGTGTGTTGGAGACACAAGAGACTTCTTGTATCTTGATTGCAGTGTTGCTTGAGAGGGAATACCTTTGACCACTTCCTCCCTGAGTTCGATAAACCTTGGGTGATCCACTTAAGGGAAACTTGTTGTTGTTCTACAAACCTCTACACTTGGAGGCCCAACAACTGTCTACAAGAATAGAAGTGCGTAGACATCATAGGGCCATGAGGGGCCCAGACCACCTGGCCGTGCGGGCCAGGCCAGGCCGCGCCTGGGGCTGGTGTGGCCGCCTCGGCAGCCCCCTCGGCCTCCCTCTTTGCCTATAAGTTGCCTCTTGACCTAAAAATCAAGGAGGGTCGACGTTTTTCCAGAGAGAGTTCCGCTACGCCGCCACCACCAGATTCTGTGAATCGGAACCAGAAACTCCGTTCTGGCACGCTGCCGGGATTGGGAATTGGAGGAGATCATCGCCATCATCATCACCATCGCTTCTCCATCGGCCATCCATGTTTCCCTCATCTATGACTGAGTAATCCCCCATTGTAGGCTATGGGGATGGTAGGGATTGGATGAGATCGTTCATGTAATGGCATCAGATTGTTAGGGCATGGTGCCTAGTATCTATTATTAGTGATTTTTGACTTTGTTGCAAGTTGTTATGCTTAATGCTTGTCACTAGGGCCCGAGTGCCATGATTTAAAATATGAACAAATTATTGATTCATTATGATAGTATTGTTTATGGTCTTACCTGCAAGTTGTATACACATATTGTTGTCTGGGACCAAAGGCCCCGAAGTGACAGCAATCGGGATAACCGGAGTGAACGGCTTTGATGTGAAGATCACATGTGTTCATGGAGTGTTAATTCTTTGCTCCGGTGCTCTATTAAAAGGAGAACCTTAATTGCCAGTAGTTCCCTTGAGGCCCCGCTGCAAACAGGCTAGCAGGACAAAAGATGTTGTGCAAGTTCTCTTTGCGAGCACGTATGACTATATATGGAACACATGCCTATGATTATTTAGTACTTGGATGCTTTATCTTATTTATCTGCAAATGACCTATGTTCTGATTGCTATATGAATTATCTTGTCCATGCAACGCCCGTCCATCCATCCCTATGCCTACCACCCTTTAATCCTACTGTTTACTGCAATTGTTACTACTATCTTTACCTTTACTACTGATGTTACTTTACTATTGCTACTACAAAACTGTTTCTACTGATAAACTGATGTGAGCAAGATTGTTTCCAGGTGCAGTTGAATTGATAACTCAGTTGTTAAGGCTTATAAATATTCTTTGGCTCCCCTTGTGTCAAATCAACAAATTTGGTTTCACTTCCCTTGAAAATGCTGCGATACACCCCCTATACTTGTGGGTCATCAAGACTATTTTCTGGCGCCGTTGCCGGGGAGCATAGCTTTATTTATCAAGTTCACTTGGAATCACTATTGTTTGCTGCCATCCATCCATCATGGGTAAGTCTCGTGATGGCAAGGTTCCTATTTTACCATCCACTAAAAGAAGAGGTACGGTTCTGAACACCTATGTTTCTCTTGATTCACCATCTATTATGAGTAAGCTCCTTACACCACCACATACACATGCTACACACACTGCTACTACTGCTGAATCTAAAACTTATGATACTTATGATCCTACTTCTATTGTGCTTGATAAGAGTGGTTCATTAGGTCCTTTCCAAGATGCTACGATTGCTAGAACTATAGCTGGAAATACTGAAACTCCTAATGAAGACACTACTACACCTTTTAGTTCACCTGAGTCTAGAGAGAGATATGATATTGAAGACGGTTATATTGAGATGACCGATGAATTTATTAAAGAATGTCAAAACACCCATGATAGGAGTGCTATTAAGAGTCTCCTTGAGAGGTGTACTATAAAACCCAAATTGTCTCCTAATGCTAAGTTTGTTGCATCTCCCATAAACATTAAAGATAAGGATTATGATTTCTCTCTTGATCTATCTTACATAGCTATTGTTGAGAAAGAACCTTTTTGTGGGACTAAGAATGAAAGTGCGGTAGCACATATGATTGAGCTTTCTACCATGAGTGGCCTATTTTCTGATGATATTAAGATGCGCACCTACTTTGTTGCTAAAAATTTTCCCTTTTTCATTGAAAGGAGAAGCTAAAACTTGGTTTAATAATTTACCTCCTCGATCTATTGATAGCCCTGATTGCTTGATTAGTACTTTCCTGCAGAAATATTTTCCTCCTAGTGCTAGACATGTATTTTGCAGGAACTTTTTGATTTTAAACAGGGAGAAAAAGAGATATTGCCTGAATCATGGGCAAGGTTTTGTGCTTTGATTTATGCACAGTCTGGATGTCCATTACCTAAGAATGAGCTTCTTGATATATTTTATAATGGACTAACTGAAGAATCTAGGACATACCTGGATAGTTGTGCTGATTGTGTTTTTAGGAATAGGACTCCCAAGGAAGCTGAGGAATTAATGGCTAAAATAAGCAAGAATTATGAAGATTAGACTCCTCCTAAACCAACTATACCTGAGACAATTATACCTGAACCAGCTATACCTACGCCTATACCAACATCAAAGAAGAGGGGAGTTATTTAACTAAATGATGAAGTGATGAAGGAAGCTAAGAAATGTCTTAAGGAAAAGGGCATTAAAGCTGTAGATGTCAAGAATTTACCTCCTATAGAAGAATTATGTAAGCCAATCCCCCACTCGTCCACTATTGAGGTACACTCTCTCCAGCATTTTGATGAAGGTGATATCCCTTACTCTAAACCTCATGATCAATGCTTATAAGAATTCGATATTTTTATTGTTAAGCAAGATAATTTCAATAAAAGGGTGCAAAATCACTTAATGGAAAACTCTAGAGCTATTGTTGAGTTAAAAGATATTGTGGAAAGAACCTCTAATGATGTTAAAATGCTTGTTAAACATTTTCAAATGGTTCAAACTCAAATAGATCGGCTTATTAAAGTGCAAAAAGACTTGCTAGTTAATGCTGCCAAAGAAAAACATGCTTATGAAATTAGAACTAAAAGTGGTGCTGCTACCCAGGATCCTCTATATCCTGAGGGGCATCCTAAAAGAATTGAGCAGGATTCTCAACAAGCTGAAAATAGTGGTACTACTCCTAAGAAAAGAAAAAAGAAGCATAAAACTATTGTAGAACCCTCTGAACCTACTAAAGATCCTAATAGTACATCTGTCTCTGATGCTAAAACTGAAAGTGGTAATGAAGAAAATGATGTTCCTCATAAAGAAAAAGTTGAAGAAGAACCTAAAAGGCACACTAAGAATACTAAATACACTAAAGAAGATTTTGTTGCTAATAAACATGGTAGTGAAAGAGAGCCTTGGGTCCAAAAACCTATGCATTCCTTGATAAGAAACACAAGTCAAAGGAAGATGAACACTATAATAAGTTTTGTGAGTGGATGAAACCTTTATTCTTGCAAATTCCTTTGACTGATGCTATTAAATTGCCTCCTTATTCAAAGTATATGAAGGATATTGTCTCGAATAAAAGGAAGATCCCTAATGAAGAAAATTCTACTTTGCTTGCTAATTATTCCTTTAATGGTAAAGTTCCAAGGAAACTTGGAGACCCAAGGATTCCAACTATACTTGCTCTATTAAAAATAGTTATGTTAGAACTTCTTTGTGTGATTTGGGAGCAGGAGTTCGTGTTATACCTTTTTCTCTCTATAAGAGACTTCAACTGGAAAAACTAATACCAACTGATATATCTTTGCAAATGGCTGATAAATCTACTACTATTCCTGTTGGTATATGTGAGGATGTACATGTTCAAGTGGCTCATAATTGCTTGATATTAACTGATTTTGTTGTGCTTGAAATGCCTAAAGATGACAATATGTCTTTTATTCTTGGGAGGCCTTTTCTTAATACTGCAGGAGCTGTTATTAATTGCAATCAAGGAAAGGTGACTTTTAATGTTAATGACAAGGAACATACTGTCTATTTCCCCAAGAAGATTGATAGGACTTACGTTTTGAATTCAATTGAACATGTTGTGGGCATTCAAGTTGGAGAAATATATTGTCCCATACCAAAAGTAAAATATGAAACTATTATGATTGGGACCATTGCTATCAAGGTTGAGGTAATATAATCATTAGTGGAATACAAAGTTTTGTTTCATATAAAAAAATTGGTAACAAGACCTGATCAACCTTGTTAACAAAAGGATTTCAATGAACAAAACAATATTTTCACCATGATTATCTTTGTTTACTTTTATTTTATCTTTTCTAGTTTTTGCTTTCATTTAGTTTACTTTTCTATTGTTAGTTGCTTGCATGTTAGAGTGTCTTAGAACTTCTGAAGTTTTAGCTTTGTTCTATCTTTGCATCTTTCCAGAAACTTTTCTGTCAGAAAATCATTCATCTATACCTTAAAATTGCTCAAAAATAAAGTGTCCCAAAAAGTTCCAGAAAATTCATACTACTTTTTTACGTGAAAAGAGGGGCAGAGAAGTGCCTGGAGAGTACCAGGGGGGCACCAGGTAGGCACACCACCTGGTGGCGTGGCCAGGCCAGGGGCGCGCCTGGTCATGGTATGGGCCACCCCTGGCCCTCCACTCACTCTCTCACTTGCCACTATTTCCTCTCTCCCGAGAAAACATCAGTTCTTTGCTCAAAATCGCATTCTTGCTGTTCTTGCCCATGATTTTTTGTTCTCTTGCTCAGCCCATATTTGCTGCTGAAATTTGGAGCATTTGTTCTCCGGCATGTGACTCCTCCGCTTGTCCAAGTAGATTTGTGTTTAGTGGTTTATATCTTGAGTATTTTGCTGCTATAGGTGACAGGTTATGAGATCTTGTAAGCTTGTTCAATGCTTAGAGATATTGTTTTGATGCATGTTTAGGCCTCTTACAAGTCCCCATGAGTAGTGCCCTTCATTATATATTCACTTTGCAATCACTTGTGTAATGGATGTTTAAATTTCAGAATAGAAGATGAATGAACATCAACTCAACCAACATGAACTAAGGGTGCCTGAGGTTAGGAATGTTCACCGAGAGGAGGAAGTTTTTCCTTCCATCTATCCATGCTCCGAATTCATGAGGGCTGCAGGAATTTCCCAGGACTTCCATACTTTAGTTAATAATGCAGGACTGGAGCACTTTGTGGAAGATGAACCTTGTCAATTTGTGAAACTAACTATGTCTATAGTGCAGGACTTTCGATTTAGTTGCTCTTTGCCTAACCCCATGGTTCACTACAAAATTTACAATATAGCTGTCGACCTTCCTCTAGATGACTTTTGTGCAGCTATTAAGGTACCTCAGTGGGGATCGTGTGGAAGGATTAAAGAGCGACCTGCACCACTCATGGACTTGTATGCGGAGATTTGCCAAGGGAGCAGCTTCTCGAAGGAGAGCGGGAAAATCCGTAACATTCCTCTCCCATCTATTCGCTACTTTGCTTACTTTATTGCCAAGTGTGTTCTCGCTAGGAAAACTGCTAATAAGTTATCCCCGTATGATCTAGCATTCATCTCAGCTGCTTTAAAATGAGATAGGACTTATAACTTGGGTGTCTTGATAGCTTTCCGTCTTGCTGCTAACTGCGAGAAAGGTGGAATTTGTGAAGGCCTCATCGCCTCTCGTTTATTAGCTTTACATGGTACAGTGCCTCATCATCTAGATCTACAGTTTCCCATAGAAAGGCTTGACCTTAATTCCATGATATAGCATAAATTTGTTTCTTATTGGGCTAATTTGATTGATTTTTCTTATGAAATAACCTTTCTCAAGGCTGGTTGAAGAAGGAGTAAGTCCGAGCGATTTGTTCTTTTGCCTGCACCTATTTTGTTTAACCTTGATACCAGGGTAGGATGGTCACTCACTGAGGAGGAGCTTGATACGTACCTGGGAGAGCTCTCCCAACAGGAGCAGGATACTAGAAGGGAGGTTACAGATGATTCGGTCCAGCCCTCGAATGAGGGGGAGTCTTCATATCAGCAGCCTACCTATGATTGGGGAGCTCCTTCTTCTTCCCAAGGGCCTATCCACGATCATTCTTACAATGACCCGCCTTCTTGGAACCCTTACCCGCGTTGGGGTTGTTACCCACTTAGGCCAAAAGCTTAAGCTTGGGGGAGGTACACCGACATCACACTCATCTCCATATCATTTTTAGTCAGTACTTTGTATATACATGCTTCGTTCTCTTTTTAGTTTTCATTCTTTCTTTACTTTTGCTTTCTAAAACACAAAAATACCAAAAATATTTCTGTTATTTCTCTTTGTTTGCTTCTTTTTTCCTTGGGTTGCTTTTTCCTTTTTCCTTTGTTCGAACTATTCGAAAATTCCAAAAAGATTTTGCTTTGTTTGTTTTTCCTTTTTGTTCTTGTCTTTAAAAAAATCAAAAACACAAAAAATATTTGTTGTTCTTCTTTGGTTTTGTGAAGTTTGTTGCAGGGTTCAGCAGTCCTCAGTGGAATTTGATTTCATGTTATTATCCAAGCTACACAAGTGAAGGGCAATAATGAGGATTAATGACAACTTGAGGTGTGGTAAGAGGCTGGTAACAAACTCTATTTATTTTCATTTTTGTACATATACTCATCATTGTGGGCATGCTTAGTTTGTTCATGTAGGGTGTATGTTATTTATGGATGCCTAGTAGTTCTTGCTTTCTTATGATTAGCTCTAGCTCACTAATAGTTTGTAGCGTGTCGTATGAATGTTTGCTTGCATTGCTCTATTCATAACTTGGTATGACATTGTGGTATCTCCCTCTGAATGTTTCACTTGAATTGACTTGGCACATGCTCATGCATGCATATGACTGAAACAATAATCAGTTAAGCCTCGATGAATTATTTTGCCTCAGGGATCTTGAATCACTTTCGTGCCATGATTAGTCATGTTCTGTTGCAAGCATGATTATGATAGCTATTGCTCTCTTGTTTGTCGCTCTCGTACTATTGCTAGCCTTCACTTGCACTGAGTATAAGCTTTACTCGTGTTTCCAACTCCCTAAAACCAATATTGCCAAAAGTGTCCACCATACCTACCTATTAGCATCATTTTCTATTCCATGCATATTTAGTACGCCTTGTTTTCTTCCGAATAAAATGTTTGTTTGTTATGAGAAAGTTAGTTAGTAAAGCTCTCACGAACTTGATGGCACACTTTACTTTCTTGCACTTAATAATTTTAAACCATTGTGTCTGTCTTTGTTGCATATATGCTTGCGCTTTATAAGTTGAATTTAGCAAAACCATGTATCATGGGGAACGCTTTCAACATTGCACTGGTACTTTGTACCTCGTTGATATCATGATTCTTTTGCTTATGGATCCCGGCGGTGTGAAATAAAAGGGGAACTTGCAAGATCATGGAGTTTGTATGCGTGTTAGAGAAACGCCTAGGCCGCTAGCCTAAGCCATGCCTAATCATGGTGGAAACTTGCAGCATAACCATAATGAGCATTCTATGAAGCATCCTCAATAAAAACCTATGCAAATAGCAAATAAAAAGATCGCTGAGATGCTCATTGTCTGCTTGCCTTATCATTTTGATTACGGGATAGCTCCTGTATCATGTGCAAGGGGTACCCCATTGGCGGTTCTCTATGATACATATGTACTTACAATGACAAGAGCTTACTTGTGACTAAAGTTGAGTAGCATGAGGTTCAGTACTCGTAAGTAAGGGGCATCAGATTTTAACTTATAACATGTTAAGCATATCGTCTTAGTTGTGTCACTTTAACCTTAACCATTTAAAGATTCTTATGATAGGAGCAATGAGAGCTCAAAGCTAACGAGTACCATACTTTCAACATTTGGAAGCCTTTCAAACTTTTCAAAACCTTTTTTCATTTCCTTGTTGATTCACCACCCATTCTATGAGCACTTTCTTGAGAGCATATTTGTCATTCTTAGTGTAATGTGCTTGTCTCAAAACTTGATTAATTGTGTTATGACTTTGATGCCTGTATCTTTGATATCTTTACTTCTAGTCTTCACTTGAACTTCAGAGGTGCCTTGGCATTTGTGTCTTCTCTACAATCAAAGGCAAGTGAGATACCACTATATCATACATTTTTATTAGCATTGCAATGTTGCTTATGTTTATGTTTCATGCCACTTACTATTTTTGAGTTAGAAGCTCTTCATAGCTTGCAATGACTAGTAAGTAAACCTAGTTGCATACTATTTATTATGAATTGCCTGAGTAGTTGATCATATGCTGAGAATATATACATCTTATGAAGAAAATGTGTTCGTGAAAGTTCCTTTTATCGCACTCAGTTTTCAACTGAATTGCTTGAGGACAAGCAATAAGCTAAGCTTCGGGGGAGTTGATACGTCCAAAATGTATCTACTTTCCCGAACACTTTTGCTATTGTTTTTCCTCTAAACTTGTGTGATTTGGATACAACTAACACGGATTGACGTTGTTTTCAGCAGAATTACCTTGGTGTCTAGTTTTTTTTTGCAGAAAATCAACTATCAGGAAAAATCCCTAAAAATATGCCAAAAATCCTATTTCACCAGAAGACTCATGGAGCCAGAAGACGAGACGGAGTAGGGCCATGAGGGGCCCACACCACCTGGCCGCGCGGGCCAGGCCAGGCCGCGCCTGGGGTAGTGTGGTCGCCTCTGCTGCCCCCTCGGCCTCCCTCTTCACCTATAAGTTTCCTCTTGACCTAAAAACCAAGGGGGGTCGACATTTTTCTAGAGAGAGTTCCGCTACGCCGCCACGACCAGATTCCGTGAATCGGAACCAGAATCCGGTCTGGCACCTTGCCGGGATGGGGAATTGGAGGAGATCATCGCCATCATCATCACCATCGCTTCTCCATCGACCATCTATGTTTCCCCCATCTATGAGTGAGTAATCCCCTGTTGTAGGCTATGGGGATGGTAGGGATTGGATGAGATTGTTCATGTAATGGCATCAGATTGTTAGGGCATGGTGCCTAGTATCTATTATTAGTGCTTTTTGACTTTGTTGCAACTTGTTATGCTTAATGCTTGTCACTAGGGCCCGAGTGCCATGATTTCAGATCTGAACAAATTATTGATTCATTATGATAGTATTGTTTATGGTCTTACCTAGAAGTTGTATACACATATTGTTGTCTGGAACCAAAGGCCCCGAAGTGACAGCAATCGGGATAACCGGAGGGAATGGCTTTGATGTGAGGATCACATGTGTTCACGGAATGTTAATGCTTTGCTCCGGTGCTCTATTAAAAGGAGCACCTTAATTGCCAGTAGTTCCCTTGAGGCCCCGCTGCAAACGGGCTGGCAGGACAAAAGATGTTGTGCAAGTTCTCTTTGCGAGCACGTATGACTATATATGGAACACATGCCTATGATTATTTAGTACTTGGATGCTTTATCTTATTTATCTGCAAATGACCTATGTTCCGATTGCTATATGAATTGTCTTGTCCATGCAACGCCCGTCCATCCATCCCTATGCCTACCGCGCTTTAATCCTACTGTTTACTGCAATTGTTACTACTATCTTTACCTTTACTACTGATGTTACTTTACTATTGCTACTACAAAACTGTTTCTACTGATAAACTGTTGTGAGCAAGATTGTTTCTAGGTGCAGCTGAATTGACAACTCAGTTGTTAAGGCTTATAAATATTCTTTGGCTCCTCTTGTGTCGAATCAATAAATTGGGTGTCACTTCCCTCGAAAATACTGCGATACACCCCCTATACTTGTGGGTCATCAAGCAGCGAGAAGGATCATCACATAACCTAGCTCATACACCGCTATTTTTCATTTGTGCACCCTGTAAACCTTTGGTTCCCTCATCAATCAAGAGCAGACAAGCAGGAGCTGGGTTTCCTTCCGAGGACCTGAACCTAGGTAAACCTCGTGTCCCTGATGTGCTCGTTTGCTAGCCGATCGAAGCTTCCAGCACCCCCCTCTTCCTCAAACCCAAGTCCATCAACCATGGGCATTGCCGTGTTAACCCCATGTCACCATGTGAGCTAAGCAGGGTACTTAATAAATTGCACTTATCAAGGGATATCATCAACCATACTCATCTAATGCATGCGGATTACACACGGGCGGTGCCCGGAAATGCACGCCACTTCCTTGGCAGGATATGTGCAGTTCCCTCCTAGGCTTCAATAGCAGAAAGCAAATTACCATAGGTATTTTCATGTGAGGTGCCCCCTGAGCTCATACCTTCCACGGAGCATGATCCAGCAGGTTCTGAGTGGGGTGACGATCTTGAGCGCTAGAACACTAGATTCACGCACCGGGCACCGAATCCCAACAGCTGGTTTTGCAACCACCACCTCCTCGATTGGTTTCACCTTCTTCTCACTCCCAGGGGAGTGACTTGCTCAGCTTCCAGAACCTGGTGGTTTTCATGCTTTCGTGTCTTGTCCTACTTCCCAGAAGTGCTCCCAGGGTCAGCACCATCTTTTGCCACCTTGGTGGGAACCTTGGGTGTGAGGCGTCCTTCCTCAGCCAGCGAGCAATGGTCGGAAAGTCCCAAAGCTGGTGGGTCATCTTGACAGGATGCATGCTAAGATCTTCCCACACCTTGCGGTCTTTTATGTTCATGAGGAACGTGTTGATGATGGCGGCATCTCCCTTCAGGGATGGTGTGGGCGACTTGTGAGAAACGCAACATAAAGTCGTGCAGCCGCTCGTCCTCTCCCTGGACCACGGCGTGGAGCTGGATGAGCATTCTTGGGCACTTGAAGCCTCCCTAGAATGCACTCACAAAACATACACATAGTTTCCCCCACGTCCAAATTGATTCTTCCGGGAGGTGCATCAACCACAACAGGGTCGTGCCTTTCAGCGCCATAGGGAACCAGTTCTCCATGACTTTTTCACTAGTGCCGGCTGTGGCCATGGAAATGCAGTACATTTGCAAGAACTCCTTTGAGTTGGTGTTACCTTCGTACTTGATGGGGATGACGAGGCGGAACTTGGGCGGCCACACTACCTGCCTTAGGGCAGGGGTATAAGCCAAGCACCCGCAACCATACCCCAAGGTCGTCCTTCCAGCTTCAGTAGCATTTCGTGGGTTCGGCTCTAAACCCGCGGCTTGGTGACATAGCCACCTGAGGTGCTCTCTGACGAGCAACTTGTTAGCTGCGGCTAAGTTATGGTGTGGCATGTCTGCGTGGTCGCGCGTGGGGTTGGCTAAGGATCCTAACGACGCACGGTCTACGTCAGCTTTCCCAGGAGATCTAGCCCCCGGGTGGCCATCCACTTGCTCCTGACCTCCCTGCCTGTCATCCCTGGGCCCACCAGCCCCCAGCTTGGTAGCAGTGGGCAGAGCATGTGGTTGTGGGTCAAGGACTTGCAGGTTCCCTCCTACGGGTGGGGCTTGCTCGGGCCCACGCCCTGGCCCATGGTGGTACACGGAGTGTGCACTGGTGGTCTCTAGGCGCTATCTGGCAGCCTCCACGCAAGCTTCCACCTCTTCTCTCCAAGCCGCGAACTTGGCCATCCCTGACATAGGGGGTATCGGACCAACACTAAAATATAGGCCATGGCATCATGCTAGGTATGGTTCCCCATGAGATGAGGAGCATTTCATCTACTATTTCCCGGCACTGCATGGTGGGCTCCGTGATACACACCTACGGGGGACATCTTGTGTCGCAGTGGCGCAGGACCTCCTGCGGGGAGAATGCCCCCGCCTTGATTGACAATGGGTGCATCATCGTCTGCACCCACGAGATGCTCCGCCTGCCCAGGGACGCCTCCTGCGCCTCTAGGAGGCATGTTCCCACCAGTAGCGCCTCCTACACCGTCAGGGGGAATGCTCCCACCGATAGTGCTTCCGATGCCACCAGGGGGAGACTATCGGTGGCGGCGCCACCTGCTCCGCCCGAAAGTACTTCTTCGCGCGTTGCCGCTCCTTCCACAGATAACCCCCAGGCTAGATCTGCAGGAGACAGCTGGGGTTGGTTGGATGCGGTGGGCACATGCTGAGGCTAGGTGTTGTGGCCTCCTGCGGCATTCTCCTGCTGTGCACGCTGCCGTGTTCACATCCGAGGCTGGGTCACAGGACCGAGTGTGTGCAGTCGGCAGGTCCATGATGGCCATGCTTGTCCCGGCGGCTCCAGTTTCTCTCCTGGGCGCGATGCCTGCTGCTGGCGCGGATGGTGCCGGCGGTGACGATGTCAGCACTGACGAAGACGAGTGCTGAGGTCGAATGACTAGCACCCCCTACCTAGCATGCCGGATGTCGTGTGTTAGAACACAGAAACCGAGGATGTCTCACACCCCCATTTTGGTTTGGTTGTGGGCACTAAGGTAATATGGCCTCAGTTCACACACAGATCACACACAGCACACACGAAGTTTTTTACCCAGGTTCGGCTCGCCCTTCATCTAACAACCCGGCGTCCTTCTTAGATGGATTATATTGTGATATCTTACAATGAGATCAATAATCTAATGCCGAGGAGCCTCTTTAAACTAGATTCTATGCTTCACGGGCTTCCTCTTTCTTTCTATCTCACAATCTCTCCCTGAGAATATCTTAGTTCTAACTATTCTCTCGTTCTCCTCTGGCTCTCTTGAAACGCGTGTCTAAAACCTCTCTCAAAAACCTTTCTCTCCAAAAACCCTTATCTTCAAAACCTCCTCTCAAACCTTTCCTAAAAATCACTCCTTCCGCTATGGCCGAGGCCCTCCTTTTATACTGTAAGGGGGTACCATAGTGGCCGGTGTGCATGCACCCTCCTAACGTTCCCGGGTTCCACTACCGCCATGCCACACGGCACGGCGGCAGATGGGTGGTGCTGCTGGCCACTCCTGGTTGTGGGAAGTGTCGTTGTCCACTCCTTGGACGTGGGTGGTGCTACGTAGAAAGTGGTGGTGAGGAGACAGCACAGGGCCCGTGCTGTCACGTTGGGACTGCAGTGCCCGTGATCCCTTTAATGTCTTGTGCAGGAGAAGGGATGGGGGGACACTTGTCTCCCATGCGTACTATCACTGGCTTGGTCTTTGTTGACTTGCGCTCCCAGGCCACGTCTGACCTGAGAGGAGTTTCTCTCATGACGATGTGGTGGGGAAACGAGTAGAGTACCCACCAACATCGCTTATCTCCTTCACAACCCTGTTCCCAGGTTCGTGTTTTTCATTACTTATATGACCTTGCTGGGGGTTGGATCCTTACCACGTGCCGAGGCGTAATGCAAGGGTCATCCTTTCCTATTGCATCAACATGATCACTATGAACATCTTCGGACTTTACCATAAACACATCCGGTTTTCTCTCTTCTTTACAACGGTGATCCTCATGATCCAATTTTGATCTCAAAACATTGTAAGACCCTTAAGTGTGTTACCCTACGGTTCAGGAACGTCACCGACATGATTGAGAACCCATAATGACCCATATGCATTCAATAATGACCCCTATGCATTCTATGATGCATTCTCATTTGAACCATAAACTCCGAGTCCAATTCCTTTTGTTTCTTTAATACATGACTTGTCCTAGATTTGATCATTAGTATCAACATCCTAATATTGTTACGACAAGTCTACTTAACTCGTTACCGTGATATTATATCCCCGTGACCTAGTCATTCGTTGCAACTAATTGGATACAATCTCACCGAGTGGGCCTAGTGTACCTTCCCGTCATGCGGGTGAACAATTCCCGATCTTGATGCATACGCCTCAACATCTCCCTCTGGAATACCCAACATACACCTTTATGATCACCTTGTTACGGTGTGACGGTTGGTGCAATCTAAGTAGCAGCGGGTGACAGTGATTAAATATGATCTCATGGTCTAATGAGAGGGTCATTTAGTTTATAACTATTGCAACGATAAATCATGTGACTTGATCATGTCGCAATACTTATATGGGTAATGTCCATCACATCATTCTCTAATGATATGAATTCATTGTCAAATGGTGTAGAAGCTCCGTGATCAAGAAACCTTGATCATCAGTTTCCCAATGAACTAGTTCTATAGAGGCTACTAGGGACTTGATTTGTTTATATACCACACCTATATCAATTGTTCTACTTGATAAAGCTATAGCACGGTATAAAACTATTATGAACTAATTGAGATATGATAATGAACCTATTTATTATTTGCCTCTAGGGCATATCTCCTTCAGTCTCCCATTTGCACCGGAGTACAAATAATATAGTTGCATTTGTTACTAATCATAAACACATTAATACAGTGTTTTTATCTTGCTTGCTTATGGGAAACGTCATGTGTTTGATCTGTATTACTAGATCGTATGTCCTTTGCAAATCATTAATTTCTCCTAATTTTGACATTTACACCATTATCATATAATGTGTCAAAGTATTCATTTGGCGACAGATTAAGACTTTGTTTCTCAGTGTTTACAATGAAGGTCGGCTAGTCAAGAGAACTTTCAAAGTTTTCATGTATCCCGGAAAACACACTTAGTTCAATATCAATGTAGATGCTTTTTTTCATTGAGGTCCGATGATACACTTGATCCTAGTTTAGTGATTTATTCATGAATCACCTTAGAACATGTTATTCCTTTAAGAACGTGGGTCACATTTTGTCAGGTATACAACATGGTTATATATGGAAGAGACATATGACAGAAACATATGGGATGAAGATCATCCCTTTTCTTGGTGGTGTACACTTTAGTGAGAACACTAGTGTTGGTACTATTTAGGGATCATCTTATAATTGCTATCGTCGCTCATATAATACAAACAAGCAAAATAAGATGCATAAAGGATTAACATCACATGCAATTCATAATGTGTGTGATATGATATGGTCCTTCATGTCCTGCACCTTCATCACCATCATGTGTCGTGCCTTGATTTCCATCACGATCCCAGCAGCATGACGCCAAGTCCACGACGCCGCCAGTTGGTCATCCATCATGATCCACCACTACTGTAGTTTAGTAACAGCAAGTAAAACTACTTTACATCATGATCTCTGCATGCGGGTTGTAAGAATAGAACGAACAACCATATGGATCAGGCCGGTTGCTTTACATGAAAGTGCATTTCATACAACAATACAAAATGACCATATCATATCACTTGCCCTTGCAAAATAAAGTTAGATGCCTCTACTTTATCTCTTGCATGTTTTACGTGGATGCTAGGGCTTTCGAGATAGAGATGTTTCATACCTACGAACTTCAACCACAACATTAGTCAAATAGTTGTCTCTACTACACCCCTTTCAAGGCCCTCCATTGCAAATGCCATATCAACTACTGTGTGAGAGATAGACAGCCGCTAGCCACTTATACGGTACAAGCCATATGTTAAGCGTGGAACCAGTCTCGCGTAAACTTACGTGTAAGGTCGATCCGGGCCGCTTCATCTCACAGTGCTATAATAAAAACAAGTACATGTGGGATGGTAACAACTAGATGATCAATACGCACATTCAACATGTGTCTACCCGTACTAGCATAACTACGCATAGATCGGCTCTGATACCACTGAAGGGGTTCGTATCAGAAAACAAAAAATTTCTAGCTCACGCAACACCTATGCCAAGATCTATCTATGAGTTAATGTAGTAACGGGAAGGGAGGTTTCGATGACATACCCTTGTAGACCGAAAGTGTTTATGTTTGTGTGAACGTTAGTGATGTAGTCATACTCATAGCCAACCTCGAGGTCATGTTGCTCCTCGCATGTCACCTCCTGGTCCTTGCATGACAACTCTGATGCCACAAGTGGTAGAGCCTCCATGGTTTCTCACACGTACGGTGTCCGGCGATGACTCCCATTTTCCCCGATCCAGCCGGGATATGGAAATAGACCTTCTAGAACTGGGATCCAGCAGCGCGATGGCGTGTCGGGATGGTGTTGTCTCCCACGCAAGCAGTTATTCTTGGACCAATACACACGAGATTCAACAGAGAGAGAGAGGAAAAATTCCCTAAGGAAATATGCCTTAGGAAATTCCAAATTTATTTATTTTTATTTTCCTCTCCCTATTCCCATCTATACATAGGAGGAAGGGAGGGACCCCCACCTTGCCAGCTAGAAATGTGGGACTAAAGGAGGAGGGAGTGGGAGGCGCGCACCATGGGAGGGAAGGGCCGACCGGGTGATCCCCACCCACCCCACCTGCCCACCTCACGCGGCATCCCAAGGCTGACTGACGGGTGCCCTAGGCGGCGGCTGCCTCATGGGTGGCTCCCTCTTGGGCCTTTTCCCTCTGGGGATTTGGCCCATTAGTGGAAGTTTCCGATTAATAATTAATTTTAAATATAATTTTTATTATTAATTCGAGTAATTAATATTAAAAATATATTTAACATATTTTTGATCACTCCGAACATCTTTAGACTTTACCTAAAACACTTCTGATTTTCTCTTTTCTTTCCAATGGTGATCCCCACGATTCCATAATGATCTCAAAACATCGTAAGACCCTTAAGTGTGTTACCCTAAGGTTCAGGAACATCACAAACATGATCGACAACACTCTCATATCAATGATCAATAGCGGGACCAGGATACCCATAATGACCCATATGCGTTCCATGATGCATTATCGTTTGAACCATTAACTCCGAGTCCAATTCCTTTTGTTTCTTTGATACATGACCTTGTCCGATATTTGATCGTTAGTATCAACATCCTAATCTCATTACTGACAAGTCTACTTAACTCGTTACCGTGAAATCGTATCCCCGTGACCTAGTAATTCGTTGCAACTTATTGGATACAATCGCACCGAGGTGGCTTAGTGTATCTTCTTGTCAAGCGGGTGAACAAATCCCGATCTTGATGCATACGCTTCAACGTGTCCCTTTGTAATACCCAACATACACCTTTATGATCACCCTGTTATGGTGTGATGGTTGATGCAGTCTAAGCAGCCACAGGTGATAGTGATTAAATATGATCTCATGGTCTAAGGAGAGGGTCACTTAGTTTATAACTATTGCAATGATAAACCATGTGACTTTATCATGTTGCAATACTTATATGGGTAATGTCCATCACATCATTCTCTAATGATATGACTTCACTATCAACTGGTGTAGAAGCTCCATCATCATTTCCCAATGAACTAGTTATATAGAGGCTACTAGGGACTTGATTTGTTTATATACCACACATGTATCAATGTTTCCCTTGATACAGTTATAGCAATGTATAAAACTATTATGAATTAATTGATATATGATACTAAAGTTATTTATTATTTGCCTCTAGGGCGTATCTCCCTCAGCCCTTTCCTCCACATTTGTATTAAATGATGTCACTATCCGTTGTTGTCTTGGTGGAGGATGCCATTGGAGTTTTTGCTTGCTTGGATGAGCTTGGTGCTTGACTTGTTAGGGGGCATTTGCATTGATTAAATCAAAGTATTCCTTGTTCTTCTCATAAGAATTTTCCTTCTGTAAGTGGCATTCGACTTTGGTGGCTTGGTGTAGAAGCTCGACAAGGTTCCTGTAAGGTTGGAAATCAACATTTTTCCTTATTGGGTGGCTCAAACTATTGAGTAACCTTTCCATTGTTTGAGCTTGGAGGTCTTTCACATCGACTCATATCAGAGTCATCACCATTTCCTTGTAGTACTCTTCAATCGACTTTGTCCCTTGTTTCAAGTTTTGGAGCTTGTTGAAGAGGTCTTGCCTATATTGCTTGAGGAAGAACCTTGCATACATTATTTGATTTAGTTCCATCCAAGTCATAACAGATGGCTCTTATTGCTTCTCACAATGGCTTTGATAGTATTCCCACCAAAAATTGGCATAGTCCTCGACCTCAAAAGATGCAACGACAACTTTGTTCTGTTTGGAATAGTTGTGGACTCTGAATACCTTATCAACTTTTAGTTCCCATTCAATATATGCATCTGCATTTTCTTCTCCTTTGAACTTGGGCATAACAAACTTGAGCTTTCCAAACTTTCCATCGGCATGCTCATGGTAGTCATTGTGTTGTTCTTATCTAATGCTTGGTTCACTTGATTCTCGCGGTGGTGGAGGAGGAGGAGGAGATTGATTGCCTCGAGGTGGCATTGGAGGAGGAGCTTGATGATCTATCTCATGGTCCCTTCTATGGCTTTGATTGGGATCATTTGCATTTATTGCTTGTCGGTGCCCAATGTTGTGGTTGACCAAAGCGCTGGACACATGGTTCTCCTTCATCATCATCACTTGGATCCCAATTTAGTTCACCTTGGAAGTTACGCCTGCATTGAAGTTGTGAGGGTGATGGTGTCGTTGGTCATTGTTGTTATGGGGAGCTTGCACAATATCTTGATTTAGGGGTGTCTCATGCTCTTGACGAGGTTGAAGAAGATCTTTGGGTTGTTGTTGAGGTAGGTCATGAGGAGCAAGGCATTGATAATGTCTTGCTTGGTGTGGTTATGCAGCTTATGGATAAACCGCTTGTTCATGTTGATGACGAGCTTGTCTTTTGATAGCTGCAAGTGCACAGATCAATTGTAGCTAGTTTTGAAATAAGAGTATCGTACCCACAAAGAGCTATTTGGTTAAGGTCTTTATGCCCCTTGTCACTATCTACCAAAGGATACTTGTAAGCTGCCTTTGATTTCAAGTAAAGGGTGTTTGAAAGGTTTTTGGTTTGAATGCATAAACATAAATAAAAACAATTAAAAGAAAGCAAGTAACAAGAGTGTTGGGAAACGTGGTTGAACTCAGTAGGTCTAAAGCATTCTCGGGGGTGTAGGATACACCACTAGCATGATATTATTAATCATAATAAGGATAGCCTTCTTCTTGTGTCATGAGATGTGTGGAGAGAGCTCCATAATAAGATGTTCACTACAAGGCTCGTAGGAAGCCACTTTATTGAGCCAAGAGTGATGTCACCTCTAAATAACCACCGCGATGTCTAAGAGCAATCACCCATACAGACCACCGCAATTAAGGATCTCCCTATGGATATCGTAATTTGCTTAGGGAGTCTCTATTTATCCTCCTTTGACCATGTAGGTTGCTAGCCGGCGCTAATTGTCACAAAGATTTTCCGGGCACACTTCCAAACACGTCCAAAGGATTTCTCCCTCATCTTTAGTCCCAAAGGCAAATGATATGTGGCCAACTACACATACCATCTAAAGAGAGAGATCAAACACAAATCATAAATCTATCGTAGACTAGTAAGTCATATGGACACAAGAATAGATCATCATTATTTCAACATCATAATAGTGCTAGGGTTTCTCCATCTCCCCAAGAACGAGCGGAAACTACTCACACATGGAAGCAATCAACGACATCATCATAATCAAATAGATGGATAAAAGTATGTGGATAAATCTAGTGCAAACTACAATTGACTCTAGAATTACAACAAGATCTAATGAAATAGAGATGGGGATGATGATGGTGATGGATATGCAGTGGTTGATGATGGAGGGGATGATGCAATGCCCTCCAATGATCCGTGAAGCAGAAGGGATTTGCCATTCTCCAAGTTCCTCCTTCAATCCCTTTCTGATGTGGTTTTTTGTGGTTTCTAGTGGCTGTGAATGTCGGATCTCCCTGTCGTCTTCGCATGGTACGGGCGTACGGTACGGGCGGGCTCTGCTTGTACAACTGGTCGTTATGGCTGCAGGTGATTTCCCGGTGTTTGGTATTCTCCCAGGTGCGAAGGTAAATCCATAAAATAACTTTTATCACTTAAAAATATCATATTATAACATAATATGACAGTTCCAATTGATATGTTCATAAGAGACTTAGTAATTTGGGATCCTGTTGAAACAAGGACAAAAAGGTGCGTGCAAATGTAGTGAAATACCAAAATCCCTTATCTATTTATGCAAAAACGAAAGGTAAATATGCTTTAATTTTGGACTTATCATCTTTCCCCATTGTGGTGGTGGGATTCTCCATGACGGAAGTGTGATCTTGAATACCCGCCATGGCGACTTGAGGAACAAGTACGAGACGAGCTTGATGAGCTTGAGTAATGACGATGTTGATGGCCTATGTTGGCAATGGCTTGGTGAAGAGCTTGTAACTAAACGTGATGTTTCGCTTGATGTTGTCATTCTCGTTATTCGAACTCTTGGAATGTGTCATTGATATGTTCTCAAGCCTATCAAATTTATCGTTGAATTCTTGGTGTTGCACCCATAAGTTGTGGCATGTAGCGAAACCGTCTTGATGTAGAAGTTGATGCTTCCATCTGCACTAGATTCACTTCCCCTTGGCATTGTCTCACAAGACCAAAATTATTATGGTGGCAAATGATAAAAAGGTGTATTCCTTCGTTTCACCATTTGGATAGTATCGAATTGGTGCTCAAGCCGAGTTCAACCGAAAACGCAAAACACAATAAACACACACAAAGACCTATGTTGCAAGGTTAGGAAGGTGGATATCAAATGTAACAATCAAACGAAAAGGTTATTGTCAAAAGTGGGTAAAATCCAACAAGAAACCAATGTCAAAGGAAAAGGTCAAAAAGGGTGACGAGAACTTATGACTGAACACACATGATGGAGATAAAAGAGGTAAGCACGACTATGAAAAGTGAGCAACAAACAAAATTGTCCTAGTGAATACTAATGCTCGGTGTCGTGCCAACACAAGGAGAGACCGTAGCTCATTCGCCAAAATTTTGAGAAGCAACGGATTTGTACACTTGTCTTTCTCTAACTCACGCTCTTGCTTACAAGCTTTGAGACTCTCTTTTGTATTGGTATACTTTTTTTGATTTTTCTATTTTTTGATATTTTTTCTTTCTATGCTATGGATTCTGCTATTGTCTATCCACTATCACTATGCAAGAGCAAGCATACAATACTTTGGCAAACACAAAATGAGATACTCTCGATTGGTTAGGTAACACAGAAAGGAAAAAAAGAGGTTAACAAGAGTGGTGCAAGTTATACCTTGTGTTGATGTTGAACTTGCAACCATTTGTGTAGTGTATGTCTTGAGTTATGTGGTGTCCTAGAGCACTGACGGAGTTGCGGAAGCTTGATTTTAGTTTATGACACACACAAAACACAAAGAAAAAGTAAATCAGTCAAAAAGGAAATGAGGCAAAACTGTGTGAGTCTAGGCCAGACACTTTGGTCTGTGGGGGTGGAGACTCCGGGGGCGGGGTGGGGGGGTAGACTCCAAACGCTCTGGCCTGAGACTCCAATGTTGGGGCTAGCACGATGAATAGCTCGTGTTTTTGAGTGGAAATCCGGGCCTTCAAACCTCAAATCCAGAAGTTTTCGACCAAATTAGGCTGGGAAACGCAAGGAAAAGGCAGACCAAGTCCAAAGACAAGTTTTCTATGGACCAAAACCACAATCAACTCACCAAAACGATAGATCAAACCAAAAGCAATTTGGGGCTATATTTTTGGTACTTCGAATTTCTTGGTGTAAATTAATGACAAAGTTAAATTCGTAGCAACCAAAGGCTGATGATACCATTATGTTGTGCGTTCCTTTTGGATTGACCCTTGGGTGGCCCGATATTCATGGATTTGGGATGGGGAAGTGAGGGGAAAGGTGATGAACAAGATAAACTCAACACAAACGACAAGGTAAATATACCAACACACACGATTTCGGTTGTCGTCGTTAGCCCGAACCACCAACCCGAAATTCTTGTGGAAGTGACCGCTAGGTAGAGATCCACGAAGGAAAGATCGATCTAGAGCAGCTAGATTATACTTGTGAGGAGATTGCTATCCATAGTGACCCAAAGGGAAATATTAGCACCATAGATATCATGATATAGAAAGAGAGCTCAAACGGCGAGGGTCTTGTATAACCTAGGTATTGATGTAGATCCTAGAGAGGTTCCCCCTATGGAAAAATAGAGGTCAAGCCAATTCTACTGAATATTCATTCTAGGGTTTCAAGGAGGAGGTGGTGGCATATTTATAGATCATCCACTTAAACATGGACTATCAACACCCGGACTTTTAATCCTAGATGCCTGTTATGCCATACCTCGCAATCCTAGGATTACCATTTTTGCGAGACATAACAGAATTGGTACAACAGTACATCATCCATTACAAACCATAATAAGGTCTTACAAATAAAGGATCTCATGATCTAGTCTTAATACAAATCAAGAAGCGGAAATTAAACGTAGTAGGGGCTCCATCTTTAGAGTCACATGCAATGCTGACGACGGGAGATGATCCTAGTTGTCGTAGACCTCCTGTTGTCCATCATCAAGTAGTCCTCCTCATAGTCTGGCCACGGGAATAGCCAGGGACAAACCCATGAGTACTCTTTAAGTACTCGGAAAATATCACTAACAAGTAAGGTAGTTCTAGTAGGAATCTTAAGTTCTAGCTTTATTTGCAAAAATCCAGGTTTATCTCATACTGAGTTTAGAAGTAAAGAAAACTAAGTTAAGGTTCTAAATCACTTAAGTGGGAACCTAAGTTTCATGTCCACAATCTTGTTGTGGTCAAGTCAAAGTCATAGTTCAATTCACAAGTCATTTTGAAAACAGCTGACAATGGAACAGTATGGCCACTCCAACTGTCCATGACCACGAACGCGGCTATTCGAATAGTTTGACACTCTGCAGAGGTGGTACACTTTCACCACAAAATTCGATACATCCGTCAGGGATAACCCTGAATCATCATACTTGGTATGCGGATAATCAATCATAACCTTTCAATTACACACTCTAGTATAGGCACCTCCCCTATGAGCTTGGCTTCCCAGCCATGGCCATCTGCCATCCTGGGCACTGCATTGGTGGTCATTCACATTCATGAGGTAGCCTCAGCTTAACCTCTTTCTGCGAGGGAACCCATACTAAGGCATATAAACTTCCAGTTAAGCCCTACCCAATTCAGGTATTGTGGTTGTACGGTAAAATTGGAATGGTATCGCATCCAAATCCAACCATCAGTTTTTATAAAGGGCTAAGACTCATGCCTCAACATTTTCATCATCAAATCCTTTTGTGTTGCTCAACACATGTCAAAACATTTCAATAGAATGAATCCTCATTCTAAGGTTTTCATAATCATTTTCACCAAGTGTTCCCATCTAAAGTGATCAACTTTTATGCTTAGCACTAGCCACTAAAGTTGAGGGTATTCACAAATGAGGGGTGCTAATCAAGTGTAACTATCCAACTCTAGTGTATGTCTTTTGATGACATCTAAGTATAACTACTTAGGCCTAGTTTTATACTCTTTATGGTATCTATCCTATTTTTCCATTACTCACAAAGCACTAGCTAAAAGTAAAGAACTTTGGTAAAGTAAAAGAATAAAGCTTGCAGGTAAAACTTGGGGTTGGTATAATCAAAGTTGTATAACGAAAGCATGCCTAATGCATCTTGCATAGGTTATGAAGTGGGCAAGTGTTAACTTCCATAGTTCTATCTTGCAATTAGTGATGGCTTGCACAGTATGACACTTGCAAGTGTTAGCTTGCATGGTTAAGAAACTTGCAAGTGTTAGCTTTCTTGAGTAGTGCAGTGATTGAAGTTCTCCTCTTCTTCTTCTTGGTAGTACTCCTCCTCATATCCCGGGTCGGTACTATTGTCTATAAATGAATACGAGGTACACAATCGCCAAACAATACTTAACTATTTCTATTTAGCACACTAAGGTTCACACTAGATGATCTAGAATCATCACAATCATCATATGAAATTAAGACTTAGTCTTATTTATCTTATTTTAGAAAATTAATTTCTACTCATTGAAAAATACTTAAGATTTAATATTCTCCAATTAAAATATGGGATCATGTTAACACATTTCATCACCACATATTCTAATACTTGGGAATGTGATTTAAAGTGTTGGTCATATTTTATAAAGTTTAAGATTATCATTTAATAGAATTAAAGTGACTAGAAATTCCTATATAGCATTCTTTTGGTACTAGTCCAATGTCATTGCATGTAAACCTAAATATTTTTACATATTCACATAGATCTTGTAAAATGTGATTTTTGAGAGTTGGAATCAACTCAAAAGCATTTATGGTTGATTTTTGAAAAATGTTTGAAGTTGGAAAAGTCTATGTCTTGTTATTTTTGGTATAGGTGATCTATAATTTCAAATGGTCTGAATCCAACGAGCTTGGATAGATAATTTGAATACCTTTCTAACAAAATTGGAATCATGCAATTTGGTTTAGTGAATCTCTCTGAATTGATTTTTGAATCTACTGATAGAATCTAGTTTTAATTAAAATGGAAAAGAACTATTTGAATCACTGGGCTCTGCGCGGGAAAGTAAACGGGCCAGCCCAGCTGCACAGCCCGAGCGCAGCGGGCTGCTAACAGGGGGTCCCACTAGTCAGTGGCTCATCTAACCTGAAACGGTATATTTCATTCTGAGCCCTACGATTAGAATGCGATCTAACGGCTGAGGTTCACCTCCTACGTCGAACAGCTCCGGCGAGAACTGAACGCTAACGTGGCGGTGGGGGTACGTGGGGGCTCACCTAGGCTCCAGCTAGGGTTGGCGATAGGGGCAAACGACATGGTAGACGACGGCGGTTCGAACGGTGGTCGCGGCGGCTCCTGGGCGGCTCCAATCAACGGCTCCCTTCTTCTACATCGGCGGGCTCCAGCTAAATTCCGGTGGGCTGGTGCTCGCCTTGCTCCGACGATAGGTGTGGAAGGTTCTAGGAGGAGTGGGCAGTGGATGGTGTGGTGAATTGAGGCGGAGGTGGCCTCTATTTATACACCGGCGAGAGGGACATTGCGGCATGGGATGGTTCCTCCGGCGATAGCCGTACAACGAGCTATTGGCGTGGCTGAGGGTAGGGGCAACGCAGTGCGCCCTGGCGGTCATCACGGGCTTAAAGGCGCGGCACGGGGCGGTCGACAATGGTCAGGCACGGGCGGTGCTCTGCATGGAACTGGCGGTGTTCAAGACGGCGAATGGGGGCTACAAGTCGCGCAGCGGCGAACGGGCATGTTTGGGAGGTAGCTAGGGTCATGGCGAGTGTGTGCACGCGCAGAGAGGGCGAGGCGTGGCGTGTGCGCGCTGGTCGGCTACGGCACTCCGGCATGCTCTCGGCATGGCATAGAGAAAATGGGCGCGGCGATTCTGGGTGGTCCACGGCTTGCCTGCGGTCAAGGGTTGGATAGGGGGTGGCGGTGGACGGTCGCTTGTCTCCTGGTCGTCGTGGGAGAGGGCGGTGCAGTCTGTGGCGAGCTATCCATGGTCGACCGACGTGGTGAGCGTCGGGCGGCGCTGCACTAGCGCAACGGCAAAGAGGGAAGTGGTCTGTTGCGCTGCTAGGTGCTGGGGGGAGACCAGGGGAGTGAAGAGGGGACAAATGGTTGGGTGATCACTGCTCCAAACAGTGGAAGTTAGGCAGTAGTTTTCTGTGTCTGCAATATGTTCGATCAAATGGCCGCATGAATTCAAATTTGAAATTTTTGAATGAAATTTGGTGAGTGTTCTGAGCACTTGCTTGAGTGTCTATGGTTGCATGGAAAAGTCAAGGTGAATTGATTTGAGTGGTTTTTGCAAAATGGTGATCTTAGTACATACACTTGATTCAATTTTGAATTATCCTTTAAATAGATTTGAAAATAGTTTCTGTGAGTTTGTAAAGTGGGCTTGGGTTCACTTTTACTTGGTCTAGCAAGGGGTGAAAAGAAATGGAAATGTTTCTGTTAGAAATTCTTTACTAGGAACTCACAAAGTGGCCTAGTGGTTAATTTTGGTCAAAATGACCATTTGATCATATGCTTTATTTTTTATTTCCTTTTCTTTGGATTTTGTTTGTAATTGGCCCAGATGATGTAGTATTCATCTTTAAACCATTTCTTATCATTTGTTGCAAACACATAAGGTAATTTCACTCAATCATACACTAATGCAAATCACACATACATGCATATTCAATTTAGTAATAAAAGTTCTTGTTAACCCTAAACTTGGGTGATTAGAACTTGATAATCTTGATTAATATTTTTGGGGTGTTACAAACCTTCCCTCCTTAAACAAAATCTCGTCCCGAGATTTAAGAAAAACTAGGAACTAAAGAGATTTGGAAACTCAGTCCTAATGTAATCTTCTTGTTCCCAAGTAGCTTCTTCTTCAGTATGGTTGCTCCACTAGATTTTGAGAAACTTGATACTCCGGGTCCTGGTGGTTCTGAAGGATTCTTCCAAAATACGAATGGGTACTTCCCGATACGTTAGATCCTGGTTGATTTCTATGGCTCGGTGATCGATATTCTTGAACACTTCGGTCTTCTTCGGAACTTCTAGGCATTTACGAAGTAACAAGATATGGAACACATTATGTATGAATGACATCTTCTCTGGCAGTTCCAGTTGATATGACACTTCTCCTCAGCGATTCAAAATCTTGAAGGGTCCAATATATCTAGGGGCTAACTTCCCTTTCAGACGAAAACGTTGCATTCCTTTCAAAGGTGATACTTTGAGATACACAAAAATATCCGACATTGAAGGTCAGGTCTCTACGTCTCTTGTCAGCATAACTCTTTTGTCTGGATTAGACGGTCTTGAGGTGTTCATAGACTTTGTGAACCTTCTCTTCGGCTTCTCGTAGGATCTCGGGTCTGAAAATTTGACTCTCTCCTACTTGCGACCAATTCAAGGGGGTACGACACTTCCTTCCATACAAAAATTCAAATAGGGTCATTTGCAAACTAGCTTGATAACTGTTGTTGTATGAGAATTCTACGAAAGGCAGACAATCTTCCCATTTTGATCCATATTCTAACACACAAGCTCTCAACATATCTTCTAAGATTTGGTTGACTCTTTCGGTTTGTTCGTCGGTCTGCAGGTGATAAGCTATGCTGAAATTCAGCTTGGTTCCTAATCCTTCTTAGACTTTCTGCCAAAATCTTGAGGTAAACTGGGTTCCTCGATCCGACACTATGGTCTTAGGGGTTCCATGCAAACTGGCGATTCTAGCAATGTACAACTTTGCTAGCTTCGAACTTTGGTAGGTGGTCTTGACAGGTATAAAATGAGCTACCTTGGACAGTCTATCAACTATGACCCAAATAGAGTCATTTCCCCTACTAGAAGTAGGCAAACCGGTGATGAAATCCATTCCGATAGAATCTCATTTCCATTCTAGAATCTGCAATGGTTGCAAAAGTCCTAAGGGTCTCTCATGTTCCGCTTTGACTCTCTGACATATATCACACTTGTCTATGTAGCTTCCGATTTCTCTCTTCATCTTGTGCCACCAAAATTGCTCCTTCAAATCCATATACATCTTCGTTCCTCCGGGGTGGATAGAATAAAGAGTATCATGAGCTTCCTGCATGATAACTTGCTTCAGCTCGGAATCTGCTGGCACACAGATACGTCCTTTGTACCACAAAACTCCTTCATCTTTGGTGAATCCGAGTACGTTCCCTGTACCGATACGACGCTTGATTCCATCGATACTTGCATTTCCATTATGTGCCTCCTTGATCTGACTTATCAAAGTGGGTTAAAGTTCTATGCTAGCTAAAAATCCTTTGCTAACTAGATCTGTTCTAAACTGCTCCAACTCTTCATGCAAACTTGGCTGGGCTTCTTTAATCATGGTGTTTAATCTACATGGCAATCTGCTAAGAGCATATGCTACCACATTGGCTTTGCCGGGGTGATAGTGAATATCAAGGTCATAATCCTTGATTAACTCTATCCATCTCCTTTGCCTCATATTCAGCTCCTTCTGCGTGAAAATATACTTCAGACTCTTGTGATCCGAATAAATCTCATAGCGGTTACCCATAAGGTAATGACGCCATGTCTTGAATGCTAAAACTACGGCTGCTAGTTCAAGGTCATGGGTAGGGTAGTTTTGCTCATGTTGCTTCAGTTGTCGGGACAGATATGCTATGACTTTGCCTTCTTGCATAAACACACATCCGAGACCAATCTTGGATGCATCACAATACACATCAAAAGGCTTCTTGATATCCGGCATGATCAGAATTGGGGCTGAAATCAATCTCTTCTTGAGATCTTGAAAACTTGCTTCACATTTATCCGTCTATTCAAACTTCTTATCTTTCTTCAATAGTTGGGTCATTGGTCTTGTGATGCTCGAAAATCCTTCAACGAACTTGCGATAGTATCCTGCTAATCTGAGAAATGCGCGGACTTGGGTTTGAGTGGTTGGGGCTTTCCATTCTTCAACATCCTTAATCTTGGCGGGATCGACAGCGACTCCTCCTGCCGACACAATATGTCCTAGGAATCCTACTTCCTTTAACCAGAACCCACATTTTCTAAACTTGGCATACAACCGATGTTCTCTAAGGGTTTCAAGGATGGTCCTTAGGTGTAGCTCATGGTCTTCTTCTGACTTGGAATAGATCAGAATATCGTCGATGAAAATAATGACAAACTTATCCAGGAAGTTCATAAAAATCTTATTCATGAGATTCATGAAATAAGTGGGGTCCATATCTGGTTAATCCAAAATACATGATAGTATACTCATACAATCCATATCTGGTCGTAAAGGCGGTCTTTGGAATATCTGTTGCACGAATCTTGAGTTGATGATAACCAGTTCTAAGATCAATCTTATAAAACACTCTGGCACCAGTCAACTGGTCAAACAGATCCTCTATCTTCGGTAGTGGGTACTTGTTCTTGATGGTGACATCATTCAGCTTCTGGTAATCCGTGCACAAACGGTTACCTCCATCTTTCTTGTCCACAAAGAAAACAGGCGATCTCCATGGTGATGCGCTTGGTTGAATCAGACCTTTCTCCAACATAGCATCAAGTTGTTTCTTCCGCTCCACTAATTCAGATGGGTTCATACTATAAGGTCTCTGAGCTATCGGTCCAGTTCTAGGAATTAGTTCAATGATGAACTCGATATCCTGATCTGGGGACATACCGGGCAATTCATCTGGGAATATGTCGGGGGTATTCACAGACTACTCTAACTTGGTCTAGGGTTGGTTGGGCTAGACTCTTGTTGCATTTGAATTGACGGGGCAATGTCTCAGATACATGTTCTACTAATACTCCAGAGCTACTGGTCATGGTTATGGCTTTCTTGGCACAGTCGATCAATCCTTTATGTTTCGACATCCAATCCATTCCTAGTACTACTTCCAAACCTTTGGTTCCAAGTACTATTAGATTGGCATAAAATCTATTCCATGGATTCTGATAGGTACAACCTTGCAAATTTTTCTAGCTTTGGTGGTTGAACCAGGTATTTGAACTATCATAACATGCTTCAATTTTGTTGGTTGAATCTTACTAGTGCATGCAAATTCTTCTGTAACAAACGAGTGCGATGCCCCAGAATCAAACAAAACTCTTGCAAGTACTGAGTTAACAGAAAACATACCCAGCACGACATCTGGCGCTTCCTGAGCTTCTTCAGCATTCATGTGGAACAGATGGCCATTGCGGTTGAGCGAGTTCCCTGGGGAAAATATCCTTCTAGGCTGAACACGGCGTTGCTGCTGAGCGGGTGCATTCACATTGGTGGCTGCTGCAAGCTTCTTAGGGCACTTGTTGGAGTAGTGACCCTTGACTCCACATTCAAAGCAAGTAATATGGGACTTGTCTTTTCCTGCAACAGGCACAATGTTGCTTCTAGTCCTTGGGGCAGTATTGTTGTTGTTGTTGTTGTTGGACTTGGGCGGTGCACGGTTGAAGTTATTGGAGTTGACAGGGTTGTTGTTGTGGTTTCCTCCAGACTTCAGGTTTCCTCCGCTACGATTGGGATAGTTTGGATGGGACATAGGGGGTCTGTTGTTTCTTAGGGCATATCCTGCAGACGGGTTGGGGCGATACTTCTGGGTATTGTGGGATCCAGGCTGGTGCATCATGCGATGCTTACGATTGTCATTGGCTTGGTTGATCTTCCCTTCCATCTGGATAGCAGAGTCTACTAGCTCTTCTTGATCTGCAAAACGGATGTTGACTAACATAGTCTGCATCTCATCATGTAATCCATTCAGAAATTTGTCATGATACTCAACTACCGTCATCCTTCCTTGCTTCAGTTCCCTGAACTCATCCCTCATCCTGGTGACCAAACCTTGGGGCAGATGGGTCCGGCTGACTTGATCTTGAATGCTTCCCAAGTCATCATCTAACCTTCATTCATGGTACGGGTGCTATTCCACCAGGCTCTTGCATCTCCTGCCAGATAATGGGTGGCAAATAGTACTTTTTCATTGGCTTCAACTCCTGCGACCTCCAAGTTGTTCTCCATGGTTTGCAGCCAGTCATCAGCATCTAAGGGATCCTCAGACTTACTAAAGATAGGTGGGTTGGTATTCTGAAAGTTCTTGAACTTGGATCCATGGTGATCCTGGTTTCTGTGACCTAGATTATTGTGGGCCATCTGAGCTATATGTTGAAGAGTGGCCAGGTTGGCTTGGCGTTCGGCTCTACTAGCTTCACGGTCAGAAACTTGCATTTGCAAAATCTGCAGCATCGGGTCCTGAGATGAACTGCTTCCTCCGGGGTTTCCACAAGTCATCTAGAGATTGAGATAGATAATAAGATAAGAGGGAAATCTCTAGGGTTCATGGTTTTGTTTCAAAAGCTTTAAACTTTGAGTTTGACTCAGGTTTTGCAAACTAACAACTTCCTCTCATTCATTCATTCATTCATAGCACCCAATACAAACACACACCACAACACAAATAGAAAACAGATGGTTTTAGGAACCATTTTGTGAAACTACGATACAGTGGGACCGGGTACAACTCATTCCTATGGCAGTGCTCAAGTGCATCTAATTATCATCAATGAAGTCGGAATCATCATCATCAGTGTGGAACTCCATGGCATCATCCTCCAGGTAGTCGTTGTCATCACTGAGGTAAGAGTAAAGATCTCCCTGGATATCTTCACCTTCCTCCTCCTTCACTTCAAGCTGGATTTCTTGTTCACGGATGGTCTTCTCGAGAGTGGCCACCTTCTTGCGAAGACAATCGATCGTGTGATCCTTCTTGTCGCGCTGACAATGAAGTGATTGGCGCTCCTTGGCGAGGATGGCGAGGGTCTAGTCCTTGACTACAATGGCATGGTTGTGGTTGGCGTAGGCATGGGCGTTGTCTAACTCCTTCTGCCTATCATACAACATGAAGTCAAGATTGTCCACCTGGTGATTCAGCTCTGGGTGTCCTAGCATCTCCAAGGGCATTCCCATAGAATCACGCCTTGCATAGTGAGCAAAGCGAGTTCCCTGGATCTGGTTGATGTTTTGCCCACACAGACGGGTAAAAGCTTCATGCATAGCCCTGGCTAATCCATCTAGCCAGTTGTTTTCCCTCAGACTGAATTGGATCTTCTCTGAAGTGGGTGCTTCCATCTTGCCTCTGATATCTGCAACTATCAGCCATTGTAGATCTCCTCCTACGTGATCATTGAGTTGTGCCCCGAAGAATTCCGGGTGCGGACGCTCAAGATACTCTAACAGTGCATCTAGATCCCTCTCAAAGATCAGGTGGCCTCTGTTGCCCAGCTGGTAGAACTTGCAATATTGGACTTCCATCTATAAGAATTTAGGGTGAGTAAGTTAGTGAGGTGATCAAGTGTGTCAAATTTTATGTAGGAATGCAAGAATTTTTTGAGGAACATGACTTTTTTTAAAAGAATCAAGGATAAGAGTGGGAATAGGTTTTCATAAATACTCACTTATTTTGTTTCGAAACTAAGTTTTTGTTCATACGCCCATTCTAACTAGGGTCACCTATGGTCAGGATGACTCTGATACCAACTTGTCAACACCCGGATTTTTAATCCCAGATGCCTGTTATGCCATACCTCGTAGTCCCAGGATTACCATTTTTGCGAGACATAACAGAATTGGTACCACAGTACATCATCCATTAAAAACCATAATAAGGTCTTCAAATAAAGGATCTCATGATCCAGTCTTAATACAAATCAAGCAGCAGAAATTAAACGTAGTAGGGGCTCCATCTTTAGAGTCACGGGCAATGCTGACGATGGGAGATGATCCTAATTGTCGTAGACCTCCTGATGTCCATCATCCTGGTAGTCCTCCTCATAGTCTGGCCACGGGAATAGCCAAGGACAAATCCATGAGTACTCTTTAAGTACTCGCAAACTATGACTAACAAGTAAGGTAGTTCTAGTACGAATCTTAAGCTCTAGGTTTATTTGCAAAAGGCCATGTTTATCTCATACTGGGTTTAGAAGTAAAGAAAACTAAGTTAAGGTTCTAAATCACTTAAGTGGGAACCTAATTTTCATGTCCACAATCTTGTTGTGGTCAAGTCAAAGTCATAGTTCAATTCACAAGTCATTTTGAAAATATCTGACAACGGAACAGTATGGCCACTCCAACTGTCCATGACCGCGGACGCGGCTATTCGAATAGTTTGACACTCTGCAGAGGTGGTACACTTTCACCACAAAATTCGATACATCCGTCAGGGATAACCCTGAATCATCATACTTGGTATGCGGATAATCAATCATAACCTTTCAATTACACACTCTAGTATAGGCACCTCCCCTATGAGCTTGGCCTCCCAGCCATGGCCATCTGCCATCCTGGGCACTACATAGGTGGTCGTTCATATTCACGAGGTAGCCTCAGCTCAACCTCTTTCCGCGAGGGAATCCATACTAAGGCATATAAACTTTCAGTTAAGCCCTACCCAATTCAGGTATTGTGGTTGTACGGTAAAATTAGAATGGTATCGCATCCGAACCCAACCATCAGTTTTTATAAAGGGCTAAGGCTCATGCCTCAACATTTTCATCATCAAATCCTTTTGTGTTGCTCAACACATGTCAAAACATTTCAATAGAATGAATCCTCATTCTAAGGTTTTCATAATCATTTTCACCAAGTGTTCCCATCTAAAGTGATCAACTTTTATGCTTAGCACTAGCCACTAAAGTTGAGGGTATTCACTAATGAAGGGTGCTAATCAAGTGTAACTGTCCAACTCTAGTGTATATCTTTTGATGACATCCAAGTATAACTACTTAGGCCTAGTTTTATACTCTTTATAACACTACTTCTATCACAACACATGTTCACCAGACCTTAAACTTAGGCAGCCATAATTTACGGGTGCTTGACTGCTTGATTGCTGGCACGAGTACAGGACTCTAGGCCTATTTGACAGCTCTCTTCTGATACAATAACCTGAGAAAGTTTATCGAATGTTGGGATAAACGTATAAACCCTAAACCCCGCGAGGCAAAGCCGACCAATTCACCTTCACAGAAAATAATGTAGAATCAGTCTTTATCTTTTGACCACTAAACCCATGGTTGGATGTCCTGAAGGAACAACAACGTTCAGCGGAACAGGATGATTCCAGGCCTACCTTGAACTTCAACTCCATCCATGAGTGCTTCACTACAGCAACCACAGACCTCTTTAAGCATCGTGACTCACCAATGACACCATCAAAGAGTCGGATTTCTTCCTCGAATCCACTGGTAAAACAACCAAGACACAAATTGAAACTCCTTTGCACTTCTCATATAACAACTTCTATAGTCGCCTCAACGGCATGTTCAAGATGTGATATTGCTATGTCAATCGCGCCACAGTCGCCATGGATGCGTTTTGTAAGTGCGCGACAGTCTGATGTGTCCATGTCACCTAAGATTGAGGCACCGTCGATTAGCAGTAGATCATTCTTTTCTTGTTCACCTGTCTTGATCCTCATATCATATTGAATTGCAATATCGCACAGAAAATATATCCCGCGCTTAGGGCCAGTCATGTTGATGAGAGAACCCTGCAAATTATTATTACTCAGTAACTCTTCATATATGTAAGAAATATCTACAGTTAAATACTTCCATTATGGTGTTTCAATCGTGAAAATGTTTACCTAAAAGAGATATGTTGCAGTTGGTGTAATAAGATCTTTGACATCTATGAGACGGAATGATTACAGGGTGCATAACAGTGTTAGAGAGGGAGAATTGGCTCCCTCAATTCATTTACTTTTGTATCAAAACTCAAATATTTAGTTGCATAAACTCATTGATATGAAAAAAAGGAAAGAAATCTATTGATGGGATAATTCATGCCATGCATAATCATATGCCTATAAACAAAAGAAAATCAATTGTACACTCATAATTTAGAACCAGTGGGGCTGAATACCTTGTTCTATACTTCAGCGGGTTAAGTAGACAAACATAGTCGGGTGATTTAGATAGACTAATTCCCTGAGAAAATTGCAGATAAGTATGGGTGTGCACCTGCTTCACAATGATGGGATCATCCCTGGTAATATTTACAACATAATTAAGCAAAGGATCCAACATATCCCGCACTGCTATGTATCCATACAACTGTACTAACCCACCAACAGGATTTTGAGCCAGCTTCACTGAGAAAATTTGGAACATGCGTCTGGATTTATGATGCAGGCATTGATCATTAATGAAGACGCAATTTGGGGGTTCTGTCAACATCATTGCCTCCAAACAAGCTTCATAAAAGAAGTACGAAGTCATATGGTGATTGGAATGAACATAGTAAACAAATACTTGTGATACAAAAGGTAAACATGCTGCTTGAGAATTCCATGGCCCTATTCTTTTTCATCTTAGTGGAAACTATCTATGTTCTTTTTACTAGAAATTTTGCTCCCTCAAAGAGTTCTTTGAGAAAAACACACCAAAAAAAGAGAGTAATATTGAATCACCTCACCTCAGAAAGGAAAAATTCATGACAGCCCAAAGTACTTCCACGTTCAATCTACGCCAAGAACTACTTAAACAGGTCATTTCACCATTTGGTGAATATTTCCTTTTGTTTCTCTTCCTAGAAGTCCTCTTCTGAGTTGATTTTTTCTGATGGTAGATACATCATACTCTCAGTTACAAAAACAATTCATAGTATTACATGACTATTGGCAGACGTACATCATTTTAGCACGTAGGATACAAAAATACATGCTAAAAGAATAAGCATAGAGCATGATGCCATTGAACAGTTATAAACCTTTTTAGCACTAAAAAAGTTCAACATAAACCATACGAGGAGTAATTGAACCCATTTAAGTAAAACGAAATGACAAGGAAATAGCATAGGGAGATCTGGCAACCGAAAACTTTGGTGGAGATAAAATACCCAATGAAACACATGAATAGTTAAGACAACTGCTAATGGCACGAGCTGCAAGTCTCTTAAGGTATGTTGTATTACTCACTCCAGTTTCCAGATACTGGAAGGTTTTGATATTCGCACGGTCTTCTGTACTTTCAATACAATATCAGAAACTAGTACAAATTTAAATTAAAGTACGTATTGAGACAAATCTGTTGACATCCATATATGCAATCAAAATATTTTTTAAATTACAACTGATCAAAATTCTAAATGTTTGACCACAACCTTGTCGAAAAGTTCATGTACTTGGGAAATGGACAGAGTAAAACAAATATAGAAAAAGAGGTGTTGGTCACTTACTCTCATTACGGTCTTCAATACGGTAGTCATCTTTCCATGTATGTGTGCGCTTGTATATAGAACCGTCACGGTGGCTGCTTTTTGGAAGTATAAGCAAAGGGGTAACACCGTCAGAGAGGATATGAGCCGTCTTTGCATACCAATTATCATAGTATTCGCCATCACTGATCACAATTTCCTCCCGATGACCAGAGACGTCCACAGGTTTTCCCCCTGTATCAACATCTATAGCCTCCAACGTGTCCTACAAGCATTTTCATCACCATATATAACATCCATGGTGGTTTTTCTGATATCTTCTTCACCATGGGCTTTAAACTCATCTAAGCATGAAATCGTTTTTTATATTCTTTCAGTCATATTTCTCTGTTTTGGTAGTCATATGGTGTTATGAAAGTATTTTCCCAGTTGGCCTTCAAAATTCGACATGAGGGTAAGCAAAAAAAACATATTTTGCCAGAATCCGGACCCAAAACAATAGAATACAACTAAATGCGCAAATTTTAACATCAGAGCAAGAAACACACCGATGAGCACGACGGACAGGTGGATTGGTAGATTCCATGGGTTGGAAAACTCGTCCCGCAAGCTCTGGCGGCCAGCAGCGATGTGGAGCAGAGGCCATGAAGGATAGGAGTGGTCGCGAACGAGAGCATAGGCTGTGCATTAGGGTAGAAGAGGTGGCAACGTCAGTCAGGGCGTGGGGGGAACGAAGGATCAACAATCAATCGGAGGATTCATATTTGCATCTGAGCTCGTTCTTGCGTCTGACCGCCGGGGAGACAGATCCAGCGGCGCGGGAGTTGTTGTACTTGGTCTTGGGAGAAGTGGAGGAACGTCGACTGCGCGGACACTCTGATTGACGCCCGAGGACGGTGACCGTTGTGAGAAGGGTCGGCGGAGCAGCAGCGGCGGCACGGGCCCGTGGATCGACGCGTATACAGATAAATATGTATCTATTTCACTTGCAAATATATATCTATTTCGCTATAGAGTATAATCTAATCATACATTTCTTAGTCTCGAAATATAAAGTAGACAAGAAATATTGCTTTAGGCACCGGACTTATATATATGTTTAGACGCCGTATCATCTAAAATATATTACATAAAAAATTAAAGATAGAACCCTAACACCAGGCATATCTAACACTTTTACATCATATTAAGATTAATTGAACTAGCTAGATTCCTATACGGTCTCTGTTTAAGAAATAGAACTACTTGGAGCTAGCCTAGCGATTGCAACAGAACTACTTGAAGCTAGCCAGGGGCACACGCGCGGGACAGCAACAGATATAGACATGAGATTAGGATTTAGTGAATTAGATATACCAGGAGCAGGGCACGTGCGCGGGACAATGCGGACAGCTTCAGCCAAGGGCGCATCGGCAGTCCGGCACCATGCACGCGAGCAAGGATCAGTCAACGAGGACTCGAGGAGGCAGCGCCGCACTGGCCAGGGAGACCGTCAGATCGACTGGCGGATTGGGAACTGACGAAGGAGTCTAAGAGGCGGGCGTCGATCGAGTTTCTGTTTCGTCTGCGAGTTGGGACGTCGCTTCACGGGCTACCTCGGTTGGGTATTTTTTTCGAAGATGTTTAGAGTATATACCTTAGAGACCTGATAAATTATAGGCCCTCGCTAGCATGGGCCCTTGGCCATGGCACAAGGTCGCCATGGGCCAGAGCCGGCTCTGGGGCGTGGGAGGATCATCCACGCGTGTTGTTGCGTCCAAAGTCCAAACCTTAGCGCATCTAGTGTCGATTTTGACCTGGTGAGTGTTGCAGAACCCAAGTCGTTTTTGCTCCAGCATTTTACCACGGCGGCGCGGACTTAGGCCATCTCCACCGGGCCGACCTAACCCGTCCGGGTGCGTCTGAACTCGTCCCCGCGGACGTGCGGGGCGTGCGCGATCTCCCAGCGGCACGACCTATCTGGTTCGACGTGTCCGACTCGATTCATCGGCGCACCTAATTTGCGTGACTGTTGCATCAGTCGGACAGTGCGCGTGGCCACCCGTGTCCTCCCCGCGGGGGTCGATGGCCAGCTAGCCAGCGATCCAACGGCTGTGACCCATCAGGAATCAATGGAAGGCTACTCCAAAGGCTGGCCACGTCGCTGCTACTGTCGCCCGACGCATGCCCTCCTGCCTCGACCCTTCAATGTCATCGCTTTGGCCTCCGCGTCAACATCCGATACTGGCCCTTTTTTAACCAGACGCCCGCGCGCATCTTCTCCCACACCTCACGACACTCGCCTCCTTCCCAGCCTCCACAACCGGTAGCTTGCGATGGCCGACGGCATCGAATTGAGGGGTGGCCGTCTAGGACGACCACCTGGCCCCGGCCGTGGGTGCTGAGGGAGGTGCGGAGGACGCGGCCAGAGCAACGCACCGCCTCCCTCTCCCTCATCGCCGCCATCACCCGAGTCTGCCGACTCCGACATCGAGTTCGTCGTGACCATCCGGCCGGGCATGGCGCGGGACAGGTTGCGCCTTCCCCGCAAGTTTGCGTTGATGCTCGACGACGCAGCGCCACCATCATTTCATTTTGCGGGCGACTGGTGTGAATACCAATGAGTACCCGGTGGATGCGGTGTTCGACCGCCTCGGCCGGATATTCCTCGCCAACGGCTGGGAGGAGTTCGTCTGCGTGCACGAGATCGAAGTGGGCAAGATCATCGTCTTCAAGTACGACAGCGAAGGAAGGCTCGGCGTCAGCGTCTTCGACGACACCAAGTGTCGCCACTGCTACCACCCCTACTCAGACTCCGGCGAGTAGGCTAGGTTGTGCACTCGTTGTGTACCATGTAGCGATGTGGGCAATGGCCATATGCAATGAAATTTGTTATTCCAGTGTTTAAACATGTTACATGCACACCGTGAATGTAACACTACCCAACACCGCTCGAACTTTGTGCCGCCTACGGTGCTGGCGGGTCGGTGAGACCCCATTCTTCTTCGAGGGAGCGGTAGATCACTTCCTGCGTCTGCAACTCCTCCACAGCTTGGGTGAGGTGAACATGCAGGTACACGTTGTCGGGATTGGCATGCACCGCTTCCCGGAGCTCGCCGCGCATGTCTGCGAGCGCAACACGTCGCCGGTGCTCCGGCAGGAAGACGCGGTCCATCACCTCAAACGAGAAAGGCTCGACGGTGGTCCGGTTGTAGTTGTAGTGGGTGCGCTGCCGGTGGTTGAATGTCAGCCTTTATATCTGCGGGTGCCCCGGGATCGGAGGCGACAACACGTCCAGTTCCTCTGGAGGGTCCGGCCACCACGATGGCAATGGGCGCTCTAGGGGTGGGATTTCTGGGTGATTGTCACGGCTTCCAGATCGGCGACGAGGACAACCAGGCATGGGGGTCTATGGAGATAGAGTTTCTGGTTGCGCCTACATTGGATGGTCTCCCCTTTTTATGGACACGACTGGACACGGTGGGAAACACCCAGAAGAGGCAGGAGTCGGCAAGAAGAGGCGGGAAACGACAGGAAGAAAGGCGGATGGCGGTGGGGCGACGGGAACACACTGGAAATACACCGGCATCGGCATCGGTGACGGGCCTCTTGCCAGGTGCGGACATTTGGGTCACGCCGCTGGACGCGATCGGTCGGACAGGACGGACCGCGAATCCAAAGTGACCGCGGCCCGACCGAAGCGGACAGAAACGGACCATTTCGGTCGCGCGGTTGGGTCGGATCGGTGGAGATGCCCTTATTGCTCGACCTGGGTTTCCCAGAGGATCTCTAACCCGTAGCCCAAAAACTCTAGAGGTTGCTCCTCTAATGACCGAAACCGCACCTAACCGAAAGCTCAAAAAGATTTAGAGGATCAAATATAGGATGTTGGCCCCTAAAAATTCCCACCCCTCATATATTTGCTCGGCCACATGGCCAATGTGAAAAAATCCTCCAGCCGCCGCTCACTCTTCCGGCGTCGTTCTTCTTCCCACCGCCTCTCCTTCCACCCAAACTCATCGGCGATGGCCGGATCCAGCCGTCAGTCACCGCCGCCTATTCGCAACGCCTTTTGGGACCACGAAGCGTCTCTTGGCCGTAGATCGGGGCCTCACGACATTCCGTCAGCGGCGGCACTGCACGGCCAGTACCACGGCGTGCGGCAGCGGCAGTAGGGGACCTAGGTGGCAGAGATCACCGATCAGAACACCGGCCAACGCCACTGGCTGGGAACCTTCTAGTCGGCGCGGCAGGCGGCGTGGGTGCACGACATCAAGAACATCGAGCTCGACGGCAGCGACTGTGGCGAGCTAAACTTCCCTCACGGCAGTGAGGTGTCGGATCTCTTCTCCCCTCCCAGCCGCGGTCACGCTGCATGAATCGCTCCGGAGGACCGGGAGGCCCGAGAGCAACTCGAGGCCGAGGTTGCCAGCGAGCGGTACATGGCCGAGCTCCATCGGCAAAATCCCGGTCGCGTCACTATGGAGGCCGCGCTCTACGAGGAGTACGCCGCACGTCACCACCTCACCTCTTCCTCCTCTGCGGCAGGGCCTTCTTCCTCCTCGGCGGCTGCAGGGCCTTCTTCCTCCTTGGCAGCAGGGCCTTCTTCCTCAGTGATGGTGGCCGCGTCTTCCTCGGCGATAGCGACACCGACTCCACCGACATCTTTGACGCGTGACTCGACAGCCTTGACAAGTAGGTGGTCACCGACGTCGGCGGCGTAGCTAGGGTTTCTGTTACGGTCACCGACGTCGGCGACCATCCTAGTGTTAGAATCTATGTATGAACTATGCAATGTCTGTATGAACTAAGTGTTTTAGTTTGATTTTGATGTGTTTACGTTTTATTGCAATGTGTTTGTTGAAATTCCTATTAGAAGATTGAAATATAGGAGTACAAATTAAGGGGATCGATTCAGGCGGCCAAAGTTTAGAGGAGCAAATTTGTCTCCTCGATGAACAGTGCACCGAAATCAGCTCTAACTTTTAGGAGAGATTGGTTAGAGATGCTCTTAGGTCACCGTAGTGCTTCTAGTATTCAAGGATTCGGCGGTAATGCATCTGATGCGATTCATTGATACATACAGCATATCTGATTTGATGTAAGATGTGGTTTGGTACCTCCGTGGGTTAGTTCAGGTTTGGGTCACAGTAGACACTAGGATTATGATTTTTTTTGGGTAATCATATTGTATTGTAGTGGCTCAGGTCAGTTCTTTTTTGACGGCTTCTCTAAAAAGCTACGCTACTCCCAGCTTTCTGGAAAGCCGGTTTCAAAATTTTATAAGCTTAACCACTTTGTAAATCTTATAATTTTTTAAACCGACTTTCCCAGAAAGTTAGCGGTAGGCCAGCTTCTTCGATAAGCCGTCAAAAGAAATCGGAATCAGTTTGTTATGCCGTATCTCTAGAGAGCTCTAAACTCCCTTGAATTGAAATCTTGTGATTGCTCTGCTATTTTTTCTGTGAGTTAAAGGCACGTGGTTGCTCTGTTGTTTTTTTGTGAGTTAAAGGCCTTTGGTTCCTCCGCTGTTTTTTTTAGAGGTTGTCACTTTGCTGGGTGAGTCCCTCTTCTTACATGTTCCTAGGCGTATGTACGTAGACAAGATCTGTTTAAAAATTAAAAGGCGCTTCTCGCCTAGCATGGATGATGGTGTGTCTACGCCTCGCCAAATTACGACGCTATCTTTTCATCCACAAAATAGATTAGCTAATAATGATAAATATATTATATCAATTTCTTAACAATTACACAAAATATTTAATCCAAAAACATTAATACTGTTCGCATCTAAGAATAAAATTGTCCGTTCAGTACAAAATAATATACACTATTTTTAAAAGTTTCATCGATCAAAACAACCTCACGGGGCTGCTGAAAAAATGTTCATGTAATTTTGGAAAATGTTCATCAGCCTAAACAAAATTCTCACATGTCTGCAAAAAATATTCATGCAACTTCAAATAATATTCATAGGTTTTAAAAATTGTTAACTGAAAATTATTCACGGGTTTGGAAAATGGTCATCGGTCTTAAAAATTCTCACGGGTCTAAAAAAGATGTTACATAATTTTAAAATTATTCATCGGTTTGAAAAATATATATCTTTTACAAATATAACCATGTACAAATCAGCATCACCAAAAAGAACCCTACTACAATGGGAGGTGGAAAAGGTACCACGTGGCACCTCCGGACACTGCACATGGAGGAACACACATACCGCCATCAGGACAGGTGGAAAGTACATGCTGCCATTGGCATTGACGGAAAGGAACTAATTCACGTCGTCTTCTGGCGGGAGGTCACCTGCCGCCATCTCGGTGGTGGGAAGTCTTCCCACCATGGCCTTTGGTGGAAACGGAGGTACATGTCTTGCCACGCCTGCATCTCTCGTACCAACTGGTTAAGCAAAAGGATAAACACAGGAAAAATAAAATATGCAAGCTATGTCCACACATGCATGGATCTTGTGGCGAGATGCATCAATTAGGCTAGCTCCAGTGGTCAGCGGGTTATATCGGTGGATATTGGCTTCGCTCTTTCGCTCACCGCCCGGCCACTGGCACTCGTGGTGGAATCTTGCTGCTGCGGGACGATAATCACGTGGATATCTCTACCATCCGCATTGGCACCCACTTGATCTCTGCGGAGGTCATGTCCCATGCCTCCGGGTCTTATTTCAAGCTCACATATGTCTATGGGTCGACAATTGATGCGGAAAAAGGAGCATTTCTTGATAAGATTATTGATGCTTCCCCTTCTGACGACTCGAAGTAGCTTATCATTGATGATTTCAACCTAATTTACCAAGGTGCGGACAAAAACAACAGGAATGTTAACCTCCGGCTCATGGGGCAATTTAGGCAATCCCTCGGCGCTTCCCAACCGAGGGAAATCAAGCTCCAGAACAGGAAATACACTTGGAGTAATGAACGGGATGTGTCCACTCTAGAGAGGCTCGACCAGGCTTTCTGTACGGCAAATTGGAAGCTGGCTTTTGAGCATCACACTTTGCAATCTCTGTCATCTTCGCTCTCTGATCATTGTCCGCTTCTGCTTTCCAGCCAGCGGGGCCCTCGTAAGCCTGCAACTTTCCTCTTTGAGAATTTCTGGACTAAGATGTCTGGCTTTTGGAGACCGTGCAATCAGCTTGGAATTAGCAATCGCACCACACTCAGCCCGTCCACGTCCCGAATCATAAAATGAAGGTCACGGCTAAAAGGCTTAGGGCTTGGAGCATGGGTTTGTTTTCTAATCACAAGCAGCAGTTTCTCATGGCCCTGGATATTATCCTCTAGCTTGACGTGGCCCAAGAATTGCGTAACTTATCTAGGGACGAGAAAAACCCGCGGGGTGCCCTTAAGCGTCGGCTTATGGGTTTGGCTATTCTCGAGCGTTCTCGCAAGTGGCAAGCCTCGAGAATAACTCTTCATGAGGGTGATGCAAACACAAAATTCTTCCATCTCTTAGGGTCAACTCTCGAAGGCGTAAGAATACGATCCAAAGATTGAAGCGCGATGGTGGCTGGGCCACTTCTCATAATGACAAAGAACAACTCATCCATGAGCATTTCTCTTCTGTTCTAGGACAATCGGCACCGCGCTATATTGACTTCAACTAGGAGGTTGTTGACCCTGTCAATGAATAATTGGACGACTTAGGTCTCCCTTTCTTGGAAGATGAGATTATTTTGGCTATTAATGACATGCCCCCTGACAAGGCCCTAGGACCGGATGATTTCACTGGGGCCTTTCTCTGCTCCTATTGGGATTTTGTGAAGGTTGATCTCATGAAGCGTCATCAATGGTTTTTCTGAGTTGTCAATCAAAAACTTCCACATTCTAAATTCGGCCAACATCGCCTTGCTTCCTATGAAAGATGGAGCTGATTGTATCTCGGACTTCAGGCCTATCAGTCTAATTCACATGATCCCCAAAATTATCGCCAAAGCAATTGCAATCCGTCTCCGACCCAAGATGAATGACATTATTTCAAGCATCTAGAGCGCCTTCATCAAAACCGGAAGCATTCATGACAACATCATGTATGTCAGAAACGCTACACGCTGCTTGCACAAGAAGCACACCCCAACCCTGCTTGTCAAGCTTGATATTGCTAAAGCCTTCGATTTAGTTCGATGGGACTATATTCTTGACCTCATGCGGCACAAGGGTTTCCCTCCGTGATGGCGTAATTGGGCTGCCTTACTCTTCTCTACTACCACTTCTAGATTTCTCCTTAATGGTCACCCAGGAAGAGACATCTTGCATGGGCGTGGTCCGAGACAGGGAGGCCCTCTCTCTCCACTTTTCTTTGACCTAGCAATTTACCCTTTGTAGAAGATTCTGGAGCTAGCCATCGAGGCTGGTCTGTTGTAGCAACTTCCTGGGAATTTTCTGAAGCCCTGCATTTCTTTGTATGTGGACGATGTGGTAATCTTTTTAGCTCCTGCGTATCAGGACATCTCAAACCTGGTGATGATTCTACAAAACTTCGGAGAGGTCACAGGATTAGTCACTAATGTGGATAAAAGCTAGGTGGTTCCTATTCGCTACGAGGAAATTGACCTCAACTAGATTCTTCAGGGTTTCCTGATAGCCTTGACAACCTTTCCAATCAAATATCTAGGCTTTCCACTAGCTCTTGGTAGGTTGCGTCATATTGATCTTCACCCTTATGTTGACAAGGCTATCTCTAGTCTCAACCCTTGGAAAGCAAAATTTCTCAACATGGCAGGATGTACTGCTCTAGTCAAATTTGTGCTCTCGTCTCTATCGATTTTTCTCCTCATAGATATCAAAGCGGACATAGCAATGATTAAAGCCTTGGACAAGATTCGTAGGGAAATGCTGTGGGCATGTAAAGTTGTAGTATCTAGTAATAAATGCAAAGTAAGTTGGTCGAAGGTGTGCTGGCCAAAGAGTCTGGGAGGTCTTGGTATTATGGATCTGGAAAAATTTGCTAGGGCTCTAAGGATGAGATGGCTCTGGCTGGAGTGGACGGCGCCAGAAAAGCACTGGGTTGGTACAGAAACGCCTAACAATGATATGGACAGGGAATTGTTCAATGCTGCAACAAAAGTTATCCTTGGTAACGGCAAGAAAGCTTCCTTTTGGAATTCATCCTGGTTGAATGGTATATCTCTGAGGTCGGTGTCCCCCTGATTTTTGCTGCCTCTAGGCGGAAGAGGAGGCTTGTGAACAAAGCTTTACATAACTCTCAATAGATCGCGATATTTCGGTCCAGAACTTCACTGCTCATCACCTTCCCCAGTAAATCACTCTATGGGGGCTTCTGCAAGACATTGTGCTTCTGCTTGACATTGAGGACTCCATCATATGGACACTCTCGGCCTCGGGAGTCTACACTTTGGCCTCTCCCTACAAAGCTCAGTTCCTGGGATCCATCCCCTGCACTTTTGAAAAGCTTGTTTGGAAGGTTTGGGCACCGCCCAAGTGTCGTTTCTTCTCCTGGATGGCGGTGTAGAATAGGCTTTGTACGTCAGATCATCTGGCAAAAAGGGGATGGCCTCACATTCAGACTTTTCCACTCTGTTCGTGTCATGCGGAGACGGCGAGACATATCCTTTTTGAATGCCGGTACTCAAAATGCATTTGGCACGCTGGGGCCTCCTGGCTTGATTGTCTGTCGTTTGTCTAGTGCATTGGTTCCGACCGTCCTATGGTGCTCCAATACTCGGAAGCTGACACCTAGGCGCCATCTGATTTCCCCGAGGGGATGAAATCGGCAATTACGCTTATCACTTGGGAAATTTGGAAGTATAGGAACGCAAGAGTTTTCAGCAAAAAGTTCGCAAGGCAGGCAATAACTATAAACAAGATTAAGGAAGAGAGCAAGGATTAGATTTTGGCTAGGGCCAAGCATCTCCAGGAGATTACAAGCTAGGATTTCCCCCTTTGGCTTGGAGATTTTGGCTGGGGTTTTTTTCTTTTGGCTTAGACCATCTATGTTTGCTGTTTCTATATCAATATAAAGGCAAAGCTTTTTGACTCGTTCAAAAAAAGGTATCATGCATGCCACCTTGGCAAAAAATAACGTGCCACACTAATTAATAAATAGATAGGTGCTAGTGGTATCATAATATGATACTGTATCATAACACGTGTAACAAGAAAAATTAGTATCAAATACATCTTGTACACAAAGTTGCATTGAGATTCTAAAAATAATTAAATATAATAAAACTATAATACTATAGTAAACACTATGAGGTATCATACACTACTATCACATACATGATAGGTATTTCCCACCATGAGGTCGATCAAGTCACTCGCATCATGCCAAAAGCAAGGGTATCACGCGAGGACCTGCACATGCGTCAGTGCCAGCGGCGGTGGTTACTTATTTGTAGCAACAGGCCAGGCCGCTCATCGCGAGAAGCGCCAGGGAATCCTGCACCTCGAGTCAGACCTATCTCTCTCCCGCTGGTGGGCCTGGCGGTATGTTCCTCCTGCCAGACGTCGACGTGGCCCGCGCTCCTTCTGCCTATCCTTGTGGTGCGATGAGAGCTCCGCCACGCGTGGTGACAGGAAGAGCCACATGTCAGCTTTTTGTACTGCTAGGGTATCCTTGCCATTCGATTTGCTAGGTGGGTAATTTTGGTGATACAGATTTACAGAGGGTCATATTTATAAAAAAAAGTAATTTTAATTGATGCAAATAATGTTTATTGGTTCGGAAAATGTCCATTGATCTGGAAAGAAAAATAATCATATTGTTGGGCGACGCGTAGAGCCAGGCCGAAAGCAAAAACATTTCTTCTCCGACAAGGTCTCCGGCGAGCCATCCTGAGATCCGGCTAAGTTCAAAAGCAAGAGCTTATACACACAGGTGTGGAAGCTGAGGAAGCGTATCGCGGCGGTGCCGTACGTTCCCTTTGTCTCATCTAGCTCCGGCGAACTCCTCTATCCTGGGACCACCTTATCACTGGCTTGCTCCTCCTCCTTCCGCCTTCGACTCTGCCTCCTAACGCCACCGGCAAGCACCACAGATGTGGTGTCTTTGCTTTCTCACACACGTACAAGGTGGAACAGCAGCAAGTGGGATGCTAGTCTCGGTCTTGCCACCGCGGGACAGGAAGGTGGTTGCCAAGTCTAAAAAATTCTAGGAAGAAGCACTAGATTAGATTAGATTGTCCGCCGCCACCCACCTTCCTTTATATAGGCTAGTAGGTGAGGGCACACAACACTTGTGTCCCTCGGTCCTAAATCCTAGCCCTAGTCAAAGTGGGTCCAACCCATTGACACGTGTCCCTGTCCGTACAAGTCCAACTTGTCGGCTTGTGATAGTCGGATCAACATCCGCCTAGTCCCACTCTCTTAAGTGTGCGATCCCGTAGGCTTACGATAAGTTGGACACAACTCAGTAATCATTCAGTCAAAGCAGTAGCTCAGTGACTTTCTGACTAGAGCTAATAATCGGTAGCGGCCTCTAGCAAGACTTGCTGACTCCTGGTTTATGCAAGTGCCCTCAATGTGACAATATGTCCGAGTCCCTTTGCCTCACGATATTGATGACAAACCGTAGGGGAGATTCCGTCATCCTAGTGCCGACTTACTCTCTTCTTGTTGTAGTGATAACTGATTCCCTCTGACTTCACTAAGTCGGACAACCTTGATCAACACTTGATCGAGTAGCGCATGGGCATGCTTTTGAATCATATCACACGAGAGGGTCCAGAGAATATCTCTCCGAGATGGAGGGGCAAATTTCGTCTTGGTTGATCCACATCACGCAGCTTGCTTCTAAGTCGGCCCAAGACCACCCTTATGACTCCTAGTAACGATGAGCGCTAGATGGAGTCAAAGCCGACTTTTACACAACTCGGATCATGCGATCCCCTCAGGTCTAAGGATTCCATTATGTTAGTCGGAGCGTATGATGGCGTGCTCACGTCCTACTAACCTTTGGATCGGTCTGGCTATCGTACCTTTTTCGACTAGCCAATGCAAGGCGGATAGCATCTCCATGCTCATGACACATGAAAAATTGTCATCTCCCGACTTACAAATTAGTCTCGGTGGTGGGTTTCCCTCCCAACCTTAAACGACTAAGAACAAACTAGCTAGAGCTAGATGCAAGTATGTGGTTCCACACCAGTAACAATAGCAGTGACACATACAACTAGATCTAAGTCGGATACAAGGTTACAAATATAAGGTGGAATGTGAGTCTCTAGGGCATCATTCCTAACAGTATCCCACTTGCACTAGAGTCGAACACTCAGGCATCTCCAGGCCTTAGGCATCTCATGCCCATCGCTCTTACGTGCGCCTCAAACTTAGGTTGTGGAAGCGGCTTGGTCAATGGGTCTGCAACATTTGCATCAGTGTATACCTTGCATAGCTCAATTTGTCCGTGATCAACGATCTGCCGAATCAGGTGAAATTTCCTGAGTATGTGCTTGTTCTTCTAGTGTGCCCGTGGCTCCTTTGCTTGTGCAATAGTACCAGTATTGTCACAATACACGTCTAACGGACTGGACGAGCCTAGAACAACACCGAGTTCAATCAAAAAAATTCTGATCCAAACCCCTCCTTTTGCCGCCTTTGAGGCAGCAACATACTCAGCTTTCATCATAGAATCGACCACCGATTCTTGATTGGTACTCTTCCAGCTCACTGCACCTCCATTCACTATGAACATATAGCCAGATTGCGAGCACGAGTCAGCCAGGTCAGTCTGAAAGCTAGCATCAGTGTAACCCTTTACACCTAGATCTTCCTCACCGACATAGACTAGGAACTCATCTTGAGTACGTCTCAAGTACTTAAAGATATTCTTTATTGCTTCCTAGTGGCTTTCGCCAGGATCCGACTAATATCTGCTCGTTACACTTAGAGCATAGGAAATATCCGGCCTAGTACATATCATCATATACATGATCGATCCTACTGCCGAAGATAAGGGATCCTATCCATCTGACTTTGCTCATCAGCTGACGCTACGCATTGAGTCTTACTAAGTCAGATTCCATGCGCCATCGGTAAGAACCCCTTCTTAGCCAAATTCATATTGAACGTATTCAATATCTTATCCAGATATGTACTATGATTCAAACCTATGAGTCTTCGGGATCTATCTCTATAGATCTTAATTCTCAATATAAATATCGCCTCACCCAAGTCCTTCATTTGGAAACACCTTTCCAAAGAATCCTTGGTTTCTTGCAATATTGGAACGTTGTTTTCGACTATCAATATGTCATCTACATATAGTAGCCGAAAAACAACTAAGCTTTCACTAAACTTCCTGTATACACAAGAATCTTGTTCGCTTTAGATGAAGCCAAACGATTTGACCACTTCATCAAAACAAATGTTCCAACTCCGACTTGCTTGCTTCAACCCATAGATGGATTTCTGAAGCTTGCAAACTTTGTTAGGACTAGCCGAATTGACAAAACCCTCGGGTTGTATCATACACACTTCCTCGGTTAAATTTTTGTTAAGGAAAGCTGTTTTGACGTCCATCTGCAATATCTCCAATCGAAATATGCAGCTAGTGCTAACATGATCCTCACCGACTTAAGCATCGCTACTGGCAAGAAGGTCTCGTCATAGTCAACTCCTTGAACTTGTTGGAACCCTTCCATGACAAGCCGTGCTTTTATAGACAAAAATATTTCCGTCTTGGTCAGTTTTCCTCTTAAAGACACATTTTCTCTCGATGGATCTTGCACCATTTGGTAGATCAACCAAGTTCCAAACTTGATTGTCATCCATGGACTTCAACTCGGATCTCATGGGTCCAAGCCATGACTCGGAATCAGCACTTCCCATCGCATCCTGATAAGTAGTCGGCTCATCATCGTCCATCATAAGTACGTCTCCATGTAGTCTTGCTGATCTTCGTGGCTCTAGTGCATTTGTCGGCTTAGGCACAACATCTGGCTCAACCTCCAAGGTTGCAGACTTGTTCTGAGTCGGTGAATCCCGAATTTCTTCGAGGTGCACCCTATTTTCACCATATTTCTAGCTAAGAAACTCTTTCTCTAGAAAGACCCTGTTTCGAGCAACAAACACTTTGCCCTCTTTTTGGTTGTATAAATAGTAACCCAAAGTTTCCTTAGGGTAGCCTACGAAACTACTTTATCCCACTTGGGGCTGAGCTTGTCAGATTGCAAACGCTTGACAAAAGCTTCACATCCCCAAATCTTGAGAAAAGCCAGGGTCGGCTTCTTGCCCATCCACATCCCATGTGGTGTCTTTTCTACTGATTTAGATGGTACTTGTTTTGTGTTATCGATGCTATCTCTAGACAAAAAAAACCTAGAATGATAAAGGTAGATCCGTCTTCCTCATCATCGACCTCACCATGTCTAACAAGGTTTTGTTCCACCTTTCCGACTCGCCATTCCTCTAAGGTGTTCCTGGCAGGGTGAGCTATGGAACTATTCCACAACTCTTGAGATAGTCATCAAAATCATGGCTAATATATTCGCCTGCACTATCTGATCGCAGAACTTAATAATCTTGTTGAGTTGGTTTCGCACTTCACTCTGAAAATCTTTGAACTTTTCAAAGGTTTTCGACTTGGATTTCATCAGGTAGACATAGCTACTGAGATCATCCATGAACGTGACAAAATACTCATAACCACCTCTGGTTGTCATTCTCATTAGAACACATACATCACTATGTATCAGTTCCAGCAAGTTGGACATCCTCTCAGAACTCCTAGCAAACAGGATTCGCATGTTTGTCATGAAACACATTATTCAAATAAAAGAATTCCCATCAAGAAAGGTGTGTTGGTCATCTTTCCTAGCAAACAGGATCCGCATGTTTCGAATGGCTCCAAGCCAGACAAATCCAGGAGTCCATCACCATGGAGCTTATGCATGTGTTTCCAACTGATATGACCAAGGTGACAATGCCATAGATAAGTAGAACTAAGATCATTTGGCTTAAACCTTTTAGCATTCAAGGTATAGACTGATATACATTTAAGATTAAGCACAAATAGTCTGGATTGGACAGATGCATAGCCATGAAACACATTATTCAAATAAAAGGAACAACCATTGTTCTTAATATTCGGCTCATAACCCTGCTCCATCAAACATGAGGCGGAAATGATGTTTCCGCTTAGTACAGGAACATAATAACACTTATTTAGTTCTAGTATAAATCCTAAAGGTAACTGGAGTTGCATCAGCCCTATGGCTAACGCATCAACTCTTGCTTTGTTTCTGACTCTGATGTTAATCTCCCCTCTCGCCATGCTCCTATGCCTTACTAGTCCCTGTATCGAGTTGCATACATGAACAACCAATCCGGTATCGTATACCCAGGTGCTTCTAGGAGTGTCGGCAAGATAAATGTCTATAACATTCACAACAAGTCTACCTAAGTTAGAAGTCATACTTTCACTCTTGGCTTTATCTGCCTTGTACTTGTCACAGTTCCTCTTCCAGTGACCATCCTCCTTATAGTAAAATCATACTATACCTGGAGGTTTTGCCAGCTTCCCAGTCACTGAGCCAGCACTAGGACTTGGATCTAGCGTACCGTCTCCCTTTGGCTTGGCTTTCTTAGACACGATTTCTTATTAATCTTGGAAGTGTTCTACGTCATCAACACTTGACTAGTGTCACCTCTCTTGATGGATGTCTCTGTTGTCTTCAGCATCCCTTGAAGTTCTGTCAATTTCTTATCCATACCATGCATATGGTAGTTCGAAATGAACGGACCATAAGCACTAGGAAGAGAATTCGGAGAATGTCAGTAGCGAACTCTTAGCTCAAGGGAAAACCCAAACGATCCAAGGATTGCACATATCCAACCATCTTGATCATGTGTGGTCATAGTGGATCTCCGTCTTTCAGCTTGCACCCAACCAAGGCTCTAGAGACATTGTACCTCTCCGTCCTAGCCTATGTATCAAACATTCTCTTGAGGGCAACGACCATATCGTATGGCTCAACATTCTCAAACAGTTGCTGCAGTTATGGCTCCATGTGAGCGAGCATGAGGCGGCTGACTTCCATCGACTCATCATGAGCCCGGCGAAAGGTGGTTCTTATAGCGCTAGGCTCATTAGTGCCCGACTTGTCTGGGATCGGATTGTCCAGGACATGTTCCATATTTTCTTTCTTGAGAATGATTCTCAAGTTACGATACTAGTTGGTAAAGTTTGTTCCATTCAACTTATCCTCAAGAATCGTACGCAACGCAAAACTAGAAATCTAGACGGTGCTAGGTGGTGCCATCTACAAACGAAAGATGCAAAACACTTAAGACAATGTATCTATAATAGGAGAAGGTGGATTAAAATCTTTTAAATGTAAACATACGTCGCCTAGAGGGGGTGAATATGTGTTTTAAAATTATTACGGTTTAGGCTGTAATAAATGTGCAATAAAACTAATGTTTAATTTATCAAGACAAAACCTATAACGACTAGGTTCACTAAGTGCACCAACAACCTATGCTAAGCAAGACCAGCAACAAGGTGATAGCAAGATATAATACTTCAAGCACGATGGGACCTACACTTTTACAACACATACCCTAAAGATACACTCGGAAATTTGAACATGTTTTTCCTAATACTAGTTCGAAACTCTCACCCCAGCATTATTGTGTACCATGGCAAGACACACCCATCTACCAAATATGGGAACATTAAACTATGATGTAGATATGGCCATGACCTAATCGGTCGTTCGGCTCGAGAAACCCTCGAGTGTTCAGGCCATATCTAATGTGACGACGGCTTTTTCGAATGTTTCAAATCTGATGTTTACCATTTTTATGGCAGGTACTACAAATGAGAGAATGTCATGCGGAACCTTTTCGTTTATTCCTTTTTATTTTTTTTTCAAATCCGTGTAAGACTTGCATGCATGCAAATTCATATATATCAAGATATTGAGTCGTTCAGAAATCTCGGCGATTTTCAAGATATAGACTCACAGTGTACACCTTCAAAATAGTTTCATAGTATAACTTCAAGAGCAATCTTTGTGAGTCTCTGTGTGTGTGTGTGTCCTTCTTCTTCTCGGGGTGTGACATGGAGCAACAAGAGTAGTATATCTTACCACTATCTCATCTTTCCATTATCTATCACTTTATAGTGTATGAATAACTTTGAATGTTGACCATTGGATCAAGACTCATGAATCCCAACATTTCTAGCCATTGGATCTTCTTTTCCATTCTAGGGCATGTTTGATTCAAAGGATTTACATGGAAAATTTATAGGATTAAATCCCATAAGAAATTTTTATATAATGGTTGTTTGATTTGTATGATTATTGATTCCTATAGGAAATTTCCTAGGGAATCCTTTGCACTAGATTGCATAGGAAATCTAACATCCACGCCTAAACCTCTTTCTTAGAATCCTTTTTTTCCTTCGATGGAATCAAACAAACTTTCTTGCATATATATGGGTTCATATAGGATTAAAGTGGGTATGACATTGTAATCCTATGTTTTTCCTATTCCTCTGCTTTTCCTATCCTATGAATCAAACAAGCCCCTAGCATCTAGAAGATTCTATTGATAGTCTTCAACATAATGAATGCTATGCACAAACCTCAAAACACACTTCTCCATCATACTAGAATCTTCTCCCTTGTTTCTCTTCACCATGTTACCAAAAATTTCAAGTGTTAGGTAGCTAATAATCTTTGACTTCTACATGATGATACAAAGTACAAGAACCAAATATACACCCATACTTCTTATCTTATCTTAACACTATATAGTGTACGAATAACTTTGAATATTGATTGTTGGATCAAGACTCACGAATATCAACATTTCTAGTCGTTGGATCTTATTTTCGATTCTAACATCTAGAAGATTCTCTTGATAGTCTTCATCACAATGAATGCTATGCACAAAACTCAAAACACACTTCTCCAACATTCTAGAATCTTCTCCCTCATTTATCTAAACCATGTTACCAAAATTTTCAAGTTTTAGATAGCTAATAATCGCTGACTTCTACATGATATACTATACAAAGTACCAGAACCAAATATACACCCATACTTTATAGATGTTGATCAAATTTATACTTTTTCATCTTTACCTATTATAAGTTTATATAGTGATGATATGTTAGACGTCTATTATCTAAGTCTCACATGCAGGGCACGTGCAATTTACTAGTTATATATATATATATATGTTGATCAAATTTATAAATGTTTGTGCTCTACCTATTATAATTAAGAGCTACGTCCATAAAGTATCAGGTGTGTATTTGGTTCTTGTACTTTGTATCATGTAGAAATCAACCTACTATTAGTTACCTAATACTCGACATGCTCTAGAGAAATGATGAAGATGATTCTAGAATTATCGAGAAGTGTGTTTTGAAGTTTGTGCATAACATTCGGTGTGCTAAAAGAACATCAATAGAATCTTCTATATGCTAGAATGGATAGAAGATCCAACTTAATTTTATTTAGTAGTGTTGGGATTTGCCAGTCTTGATCCAATGGTCAAAGTTATTTGTACACTATATAGTGGTAAGATAAGATTATATAATATGTTAAGCTCAAAAAGTTTTATATTTGATGGACATTTATAAAGTATGGGTGTATATTTGGTTCGTGTACTTTGTAGCATGTTGAAGTCAACATAGAAGTTAATGTTTGTTAGCTATACCTAATACTTCAAATTTTGGTAACATAGTCTATAGAAATGTCTGAAAGATTCTAGAATGATAGAGAAGTGTTTTGAGGCTTATGCGCATAGCATTCATTGTGCTAAAGACTATCAATAGAATCTTCTTCTAGATGCTAGAATGGATTGAAGATCCAACGGTTTGCAATGTTTAGATTTGCCAGACTTGATCCAACAATCAAAATTCAAAGTTATTCATTCGTATAATATATAGTTGTAAGATTATATAATAGGTAAAGTTTAATAAATTATAAATTTGATCTACATTGTCTATAAAGTATATGGGTGTATATTTGCTTCTAGTACTTTGGAAGTGTTTGGTTCCTAGCCACGGTTTTCCAAGCCAAAGTTTGGCAATTTGGTATGTGTTTGGTTTTTTGCCACAGTTTGTCTTGCCACACTTTATTAAACACTAGTAGCATTTATTCTGCTAAAGACTATCAATAGAATGTTATGGGTGCTAGAATGGAAAAAAGATCCAACATCTAGCAATATTTGGATTTGCTTGTCTTGATCTAATGGTCAATGTTCAAAGTTATTCATACACTATATAGTAGTAAGATAAGATAACATACATAAGTTTGGAAATTTGGTATGTGTTTGGTTTTTTGCCATAGTTTGGCTTGCGGCATTTATTGTGCTAAAGACTATCAATCGAATGTTGTGGATGCTAGAATGGAAAAAAAAGATCCAACATCTAGCAATATTTGGATTTGCTTGTCTTGATCTAATGGTCAATGTTCAAAGTTATTCCTACACTATATAGTGGTAAGATAAGATAAGATACGTCCCATCACATTCGGTGCACTTCATCAACAAGATCTGGCTAAAGTGAGCACCACGCCAATTTACTTTATTAAGAAAGTACAAGTGTTCTAGTACTCCATACGAAGAGTATGCCTCGGCTAGTGGGTCGAGAATGAGAGCCAGACCCGACTGCTTTTGCATGCTTATTTTCAGGGCCCTTTGTATCAAATATGTGGACTTGGATGTAATTTTGTTTTTTTAGGTCCCTGATGTAACATGCACTTCCACTAACCATGTTAAGTTGTGAACTGAAGTATCTTTCTCCTTCTAGGCCCACTCTACTTGAAAAAATGCCACGACCCCACATTTCTTACCACTATATAGTGTACGAATAACTTTAAATATTGATCGTTGGATCGATACTCGCGAATCCGAACATTACCAGCCATTGGATCTTATTTTCCATTCTAGCATCTAGAAGATACTAATGATAGTCTATAGCAAAGTGAATGCTATGCACAAACATCAAAACACACATCTCCATCATTCTAGAATCTTCTCCATCATTTTTCTAAACCATGTTACCACAATTTTCAAGTATTAGGAATAGCTAATAAATGTTGACATCTACGTGATACAAAGTACAAGAACCAAATATAGACCCGTACTTTATAGATGTCGATCAAATTTATGTTTTTTGTTATTTACCTATTATACAATAATCTAACCACTATATAGTGTACAAATAATTTGAACTTTGGTAGTTGGATCAAGACTGGCAAATCCTAGTATTGCAAACCGTTGGATCTTTATATCCATTCTAGCATTTACTAGAAGATTCTAGTGATAGTCTTTAGCACAATGAGCGCTATGTACAAACCTCAAAACACACTTCTCAATAATTCTAGAATATTCTTCATCATTTCTCTAGAGGAAGTTGAGTATTAGGTAGCTATAGGTTGATTTCTATAGTACATGATACAAAGTACAAGAACCAAATATACACCTGATACTTTATGAACGTGACTCAAAATTATAATGGTTTGAGCTTTACCTATTATGATTCTATAAAAAATGATATGTCATACTTCTGTTGTCTGATTCTCATCATGTGTGCAACGCACGTGCAACTTACTAGTTATACAAAGTGGATAATGCCTTTCTTACAGTTCCCTAGTTTTAGCATTTTTCAAGCTTCGTAGCTAATTTTGCCCACTTAGAGGACTTTATGTTGATTTAACGAAATTAGGTGAGATATGAACTACAAGTAAGCGCGATAGGTTTGCTCTTGAATTTTGAAATGTCCTTTGAAGGTACCAACGATGTCAATATACCAAGAGCCAGCACGAGTTTTGAGAGATGCAACTATCTCCGTGCTAAGAATCTACTTCATGCATACAAATTTGATAATGTTTTGAAGACATGGAAATAAAATAAACAAATTATAACAAACCAAATACTTTTATGTGGCATCCTCTTACGCGTAATACTCCCTCTGTTTAGAAATATAAGACTTTTTAGTTTGTTGAATCGAATGTATCTAGACGTTGATACATTACAAATATGTCTATAATTTTTGATGCTCCATGCTCGGTTTTATCCACTTTCTTATGTTTTGTCCACACTTTGGAGTACTTTTCATATGATTTCTTGGACTAACCTATTAACAAGAGCCACAGTGCCAGCTGCCTGTTTTCTGTTATTTTTGGTTCCAGGAAAGTCAGAAAATGAATATTCTCAGAATTGGACGGGACAAAAGCCAAAGTGCCTATTTTTCTGGAAGACTCACGGAGCCAGAATACGAGACGGTGGAGGACCAGGGGCTGGCCACACCACTCCTAGGCGCGGGCTGGGCCTGGCCGCGCCAGGGCATTGTGTGGGCCCCCTAGGCACCCCCTCGGTCTCCCTCTTCGCCTATAAGAAGCCTTCTAACCTAAAAACTCCGGGGGGGTTTGATGTTTTTCTAGAAGGAGTTCCGCTCCGCCGCCACCACCAGATTCCATGAAACAGCACCAGAAACTCCGTTCTGGCACCCTGCCAGGACGGGGAATTGGAGGAGATCATCGCCATCATCATCACCATCGCTTCTCCATCGAACATCCATGTTTCCCCCATCTATGAGTGAGTAATCCCCCGCTGTAGGCCATGGGTATGGTAGGGATTGGATGAGATCGTTCATGTAATGGCATCAGATTGTTAAGGCATGGTGCCTAGTATCTTTTATTAGTGCTTTATGACTTTGTTGCGACTTGTTGTGCTTAATGCTTGTCACTAGGGCCCGAGTGCCATGATTTTAGATCTGAACATGTTATTGATTCATTATGATAGTATTGTTTTTGGTCTTATCTACAAGTTGTATACACACGTTGTTGTCCAGAACCAAAGGCCCCGAAGTGACAGAAATCAGGATAACCGGAGGGAATGGCTTTGATGTGAGGATCACATGTATTCACGGAGTGTTAATGCTTTGCTCTGGTGCTCTATTAAAAGGAGCACCTTAATTGCTAGTAGTTCCCTTGAGGCCCCGCTGCAAACGGGCTGGCAGGACAAAAGATGTTGTGCAAGTTCTCATTGCGAGCACGTATGACTATATATGGAACACATGCCTAGGATTATCGAGTACTTGGATGCTTTATCTTATTTATCTGCAATTGCCCTATGTTCTGATTGCTATGTGAATTGTCTTGTCCATGCAACGCCCGTCCATCCATCCCTATGCCTACCGCACTCGAATCCCACTGTTTACTGCTATTGTTATTGCTGTCTTTACTTTACTACTGCTATTACTTCACTATTCCTACTACAAAACCATTGCTACTGATAAACTGATGTGAGCAAGATTGTTTCCAGGTGCAGCTAAATTGACAACTCAGTTGTTAAGGCTTATAAATATTCTTTGGCTCCCCTTGTGTCGAATCAATAAATTGGGTTTCACTTCCCTCGAAAATACTGCGATACACCCCCTATACTTGTGGGTCATCAAGACTATTTTCTGGCGCCGTTGCCGGGGAGCATAGCTTTATTTATCAAGTTCACTTGGATTCACTATTGTTCAAGCTAAGTTTATTTTCTCCTTGTTTGCTTGCTTATTTATCAAAAATACAAAAAAAATTGGTTCCCACTCTAGTTGTTATTTTCGTTGGTCTGTTATTGTCTTGCTTTATCATGCTTGATGTCAATGGTTGGTTTCTTTGAAACTGAATCTTATTGGCAAGGTGGGTTCATGGAAGATCAAAAATATTATTATAAGGAACACCGCTTGTCACAAAAAGGGAAACACTTATGGGAACAAATTTATAGATTGTGTACCATTGCTAGAAATGTGTGCTCTACTTATAATGTTACTTATTGTTGTGATAAATCTTGTTGCAGAAAGAGGTATAAACACCTCCCTTTTTAATGTGAGTATAATGATAATGATACCATATCCTCTTATGCTAAAGGAATTTATGACTTTTATGATGCGGAACAAATTGAAGAATTTATTGCTTGGAAGGGTGCTTTTGAACTTGCTAGTTTGCTTGAAAATATTGATGATTCACCTTACAAATATGAGGTTTATGGTATACTTAAATTTTGCTTTGATAATTACAAGGATGAAAATGGCTATATTCTTGAATATTTTAATAGATGCTTTCCACAAATGGAAGAGACTAATGCCTTGCAGGATCCTATGGAAGAAGAAATTGATGAACTTGAAATCTCATTAGATGAAAAAGAGGAGAAGAGTGATGAACAAAAGGAGGAAGAATGGATTAGCTACCCATGCCTACCTTCTAATGAGAGTAACTCTTTATCCCTTACATTATTTGATTGTCCTCCATGCTTACTAAATGAGGATGAATGTTATGTTCCTGAGGATTCTTTTGAAAATGTTTATGATAAAGCTCTAGTGCTTGTAGATCATGAAAATCATGCTTTATGTGATAGTTATATTGTTGAGTTTATTCATGAGGCTACTGAAATTTATTATGAGAGAGGAAAATATGGTTGTAGAAGTTCTCATGGTATTGAAACACCTCTCTATGTGCTGAAAGTTTTGAAGTTCCTCTTGTTTTATCTTCCTATTCCTATCACTTGGTTCTTTGCGAATTTATTTGCATACATGATTCCTATGCATAGGAAGTGGGTTAGACTTAAATATGTTTTGAATTTGCTTCTTGATGCTCTCTTTTACTTCAATTCATATTTCTTATGTGAGCATCCTCTCAAACTATTATGCCTGAAGATGATAATATGTCTATTATTCTTGGGAGACCTTTTCTTAAATACTGCAGGAGCTGTTATTAATTGTATTCAAGGAAAGGTGACTTTCAATGTTAATGAAAAGGAACATACTGTCTATTTCCCCAAGAAGATTGAAAGGACTTATGGTTTGAATTCAATTGAACATGTTGAGGGCATTCAAGTTGGAGAAATATATTGTCCCATACCAAGAGAAAAATTTGAAACTATTATGATTGAGACCATTGCTATCAAGGTTGAGGTAACATAATCATTAGTGGAATACAAAGTTTTGTCTCATATGAAATTGTTTTGGTAACAAGACCTGATCAACCTTGTTACAAAAGGATTTCATTGAGCAAAACAATGTTTTCACTATGATTATTTCCGCTTACTTCTATTCTATCCATTTTAGTTTTTGCTTATGCCTAACTTAAAGGCGTTAAAGAAAAGTACTTATTGGGAGATAACCCAAAAGTTTAAGATGATTCTTGAAAGTAGTAATAACCGCTCCTTATCCTTTTTATTTGCTTTTTGTGCCAAGAGTAACCTCTAATGAGAGAGAAGTAATAATTGGGAAAGTTGCTGTCCCGAAACAGATTTCTGTGCTTTACCGTAAAAATTCGTGTAAAATCTCCGAACGTATTTTTGAGGCGTGAATTTTTGTGATTCTGCCCCAGGTTGTTATCTAACTTTCATTACTTCAACACTTTTTGATTTGAGCAATAGAAGGTCTTCGAAAAAATTCGTCTTTACCTGCTGGTCTGTTTTGACAGATTTCTGCCATTTTCTGCATGTGCTTCTTGTTAGTTCCTTTTTGAGTTCTTTTGGGAAATTGAGCTTTTTGAGGGAAGTGCTACAGTATCTAGTGTTCTAATGGGAGTTTATTTGGTGTTAGAACTGAACCTTAAGACCTTTTATCTTGAGTGCACTAATGTTGCTAATAAAGATTGTATGAAATTTTGTATGAAGGAAAAATTTCAGGTGTATGGAAGGAATGAGTAATGAGATGAAGGATGGACTAAATCTCAAGCTTGGGGATGCCACGCGTGTCACCCCGAGAAATATCCAAGAAGTACAAGCGTCAAATCTTGGGGATGCCCAAGGCATCCCCTTCTTCATCAATAAAAATCTCAGGTTTCTTCCAACCACTTCATTTTTATTGTTTCATGCACAGTTGTGTTGTTCTTGGAGCGTCTTCTTTTTTCATTTTTCGTTTTGGTTTTCGTTTGCTTGGTTTGCTTAGTTTTCTGAATAAATTGGTTGGACCTCCTCTTTCATATATTGGTGTTCAAATAGTTTGGTTTGGTTTGGAAAAGAGTAGGAAAGCTCATGCTTAAGTGGTAAAGAGAGCTTGTTTTTGACTGTGGCCTATGTTTTGTCATGCCATGCTTGATATTGTTTTGGATTTATGCTTTGTATTCTTTGCTGTAGCATGACTTGTTATAAACAATTGAGATTTCTTAATGTGTCTTGGATGAATCATGCGTTGTTTTAGCATATTCAAGCATAATATAGTGGTATTCTCCTTTGATGCTTTATTTGGGTTGACTTGGCGCATGCTCACACCATGTTATGACTATCTCAAGTCACCATAAGCCTTTATGATCCTTTAGTTTTCAACTTGTAGTATCACTTTATGCTTTGATCAATGATGTTTTGTCGCTCTGCATGATTATGGCCATTATTGCTCTCTCATTTGTCGCTCCCTTACTATTGCTAGCCTTCACTTTTACTGAGTATGTTTTACTCAAGGTCCCTACTCCCTAAACCAAATATTTCCAAAGTGTCCACCATACCTACCCATTAGCATCATTTGCTACTTTCGTGCATATTCAATATGCCTTGTTTTCTTCCGAATAAAATATTTGCTTGTTATGAGAAAGTTAGTTAGTAAAGCTCTCACGAACTTGATGGTACACTTTATTTTATTGCATTTAATAAACCTGAACCATTGCGTCCTTTTTTGTTGCGTATATGCTTGCGCTTTGTAAGTTGAAGTTAGCAGAACCATGTTTCATGGGGAACGTTTTCAACATTTCATTGGTACTTAGTTCCTCGTTGATATCATGTTCTTTTGCTTATGGATCCCGGCGGTGTGAAATAAAAGTGGAACTTGTAAGACCATGGAGTTTGTATGTATGTTAGAGAAATGCCTAGGCCACTAGCCTAAGCCATGCCTAATCATGGTGGAAACTTGCAGCAAACCATAATGAGCATTCTATGAAGCATCCTCAATAAAAATCTATGCACATAGTAAATAAAAAGATCGCTGAGATGCTCATTGTCTGCTTGCCTTGTCATTTTGATTATGGGATAGCTCCTGTATCATGTGCAAGGGGTACCCCGTTGGCGGTTCTCTATGATACGTATATACTTACAATGACAAGAGCTTATCGTGACTGAAGTTGAGTAGCATGAGGATCGGTCTTCGTAAGTAAGGGGCATGAGACTTTGATTTATAACTTGTCGAGCATATCCTCTTAGTTGTGTCACTTTAACCTTAACCATTTAAAGATGCTTATGATAGGGGCAATGAGAGCTCAAATCTAATGAGTACCATACTTTCAGCATTTGGAAGCCTTTCAAACTTTTCAAACTTTTCAAAACCTGTTCATTTCCTTGTTGAGTCTCCACACATTCTATTAGCACTTTCTTGAGAGCAGAGTGGTCATTCTTAGTTATATGTGCATTGTCCCAAGACTTGTTGACTAATGCATACCTTGATATTGCTTGTTTTAAACTATTTGTATCTAGTCACTCTTGTAAACTTTGAAGGTGTCCTATGCATTTATGTTTGCTACTCTATGAGGGACAAGCTAAATGCCACTATGCTATGTTTTCTTTATGTGAAACAAACAAACGTCTTACAAAGCATTGTTATTCATGAATCTTTTGTTTGTGCCTTTTCATGTTGCAACATAGTTGCTATGTCTTATTGCTAGAACTTTGTCTTTCATGTTATGATTGAAGTAATATGATCCCAGCTTTGAATATTTTACAAATACTTTGATCAAGATTATGATGGTGCATGTCACCTCAAAAATTATTCTTTCTTTTTTATCACTTACCTACTCGAGGACGAGCAGGAGTTAAGCTTGGGGATACATTGCAAATGTATCTATAATTTTTGATGCTCCATGCTCAGTTTTATCCACTTTCTTATGTTTTGTCCACACTTTGGAGTACTTTTCATATGATTTCTTGGACTAACCTATTAACAAGAGCCACAATGCCAGCTGCCTGTTTTCTGCTGTTTTTGGTTCCAGGAAAGTCAGAAAATGAATATTCTCGGAATTGGACGGGACAAAAGCCAAAGTGCCTATTTTTCTGGAAGACTCACGGAGCCAGAATACGAGACGGAGGAGGGCCAGGGGCTGGCCACACCACCCCCAGGCGCGGGCTGGGCCTGGACGCGCCAGGGCATGGTGTGGGCCCCCCAGGCACCCCCTCGGTCTCCCTCTTCGCCTATAAGAAGCCTTCTGACCTAAAAACTCCGGGGGGTTCGACGTTTTTCCAGAAGGAGTTCCGCTCCGCCGCCACAACCAGATTCCATGAAACAGCACCAGAAACTCCGTTCTGGCACCCTGCCGGTACGGGGAATTGGACGAGATCATCGCCATCATCATCACCATCGCTTCTCCATCGACCATCCATGTTTCCCCCATCTATGAGTGAGTAATCCCCCGCTGTAGGCCATGGGGATGGTAGGGATTGGATGAGATCGTTCAATTAATGGCATCAGATTGTTAGGGCATGGTGCCTAGTATCTTTTATTGGTGCTTTATGACTTTGTTGCGACTTGTTGTGCTTAATGCTTGTCACTAGGGCCCGAGTGCCATGATTTCAGATCTGAACATGTTATTGATTCATTATGATAGTATTGTTTTTGGTCTTATCTGCAAGTTGTATACACACGTTGTTGTCCGGAACCAAAGGCCCTGAAGTGACAGAAATCGGGATAACCGGAGGGAATGGCTTTGATGTGAGGATCACATGTGTTCATGGAGTGTTAATGCTTTGCTCCGGTGCTCTATTAAAAGGAGCACCTTAATTGCCAATAGTTCCCTTGAGGCCCCGCTGCAAACGGGATGGCAGGACAAAAGATGTTGTGCAAGTTCTCATTGCGAGCATGTATGACTATATATGGAACACATGCCTAGGATATCGAGTACTTGGATGCTTTATCTTATTTATCTGTAATTGCCATATGTTCTGATTGCTATGTGAATTGTCTTGTCCATGCAACGCCCGGCCATCCATCCCTATGCCTACCGCACTCGAATCCCACTGTTTACTGCTATTGTTACTGATGTCTTTACTTTACTACTAATGTTACTTCAATTTTCCTACTACAAAACTGTTGCTACTGATAAACTGCTATGAGCAAGATTGTTTCCAGGTGCAGCTGAATTGACAACTCAATTGTTAAGGCTTATAAATATTCTTTGGCTCCCCTTGTGTCGAATCAATAAATTGGGTTTCACTTCCCTCGAAAATACTGCGATACACCCCCTATACTTGTGGGTCATCAGACGTCTTTTAGTGTATAGGTTCGTAGAGGTTTGAAGTGAACCTATACACTAAACGGCATCTAGATACATTCATTTCACAAAGCTAAAATTTCTTATATTTCTGAATGGAGGGAGTACTTTCCATTATTACCATTTTCATGGCACATAGTGCACGTGACATGGTAGGTCATCATGCGTAAATCTTTTCTTTTTTCGTTAAATCGGCAAAAGTCACTGAAGTGTGCGAAGTTAGCTAGGAAGCTTGAAAAATCCTAGTACTAAAAATATGGGAATTATAAAAAATCACATGGTCCACTGTCCACTCTGTGTGATAATTGGGGCGGTGACATTTTCTTTTAACTTTGTTAGGACCCATCGGAGCGAGGTGCATAGGCGGTGCGATGTCATAGCAAAGCTTCAATGGGTTCCTGACATGAGGTACAGAATACAGGGAGTAGTAAAATGCAATGAGATGGAGGGAGTAATTTTTAGCACCCTAGTTATTGCAGCCCCTAATTTCTGGCATCCACCTTTTCTCTCAGCATGCGGTACAAAACGACTTGTGCATGAGCGCGCAGGAAAAAAATAAACCAATGGGGAGAGAATTACGGTGCAGTTAAGAGGCTAGCTCTAACGTTCCCATTCTCACCGATTATCAAGGCCACATCTTGGTACCAACAAAACAGTCGCAAACAGAGGGAGTACAATACTACTACTAATACATGTTTTTTTGAACAGGCAGTACTAGTACTCCATGTTAAGTGGGGATTTAGCTATGCAAGAGGCTGCATAATTATCAAGATAAGCGTGCAGGCATGATTAGGTAGGCACTTAATACTTGAAGGTCAACTAGACCGGTGGTAGTAGCTTTCTACCATTGATTGCTTGTACGAGTACTACTAATAGTAGTATATATGTACAACACTTCCAAAAGCAAGAGTACAAAAGTACCTAGATTGAGCAGCGATGGAGTCTGTCGCAGAGAGATATCTAGAGAGACAGAGATAGAGAGAGAGAGGAAATATGGAGGTTGTGTGGGCTGATGGCCCAAAATATATCGAGCTTGTTGGGGAACCCCAAGAGGAAGGTATGATGAGCACATCAACAAGTTTTCCCTCAGTTATGAAACCAAGGTTATCAATCTAGTAGGAGCAAGGAAACACCTCCAAGGTATTGCTAGCTGGACTTTGGCAGGGCGCACTACCGGCGCAAGCAGCAACGTGGAAACCTACACAACACAACCACAGAACTTTGCCCCCAACTTACAGTGAGGTTGTCAATCTCACCGGTTTTGCTGAAAACAAAGGATTAAACGTATTGTGTGGAAGAAAGTAATAGCTTGCATAAAGTAAACAGAAAGCAGTAAACAGTTGTAGATTGATGATAAAAGAAAGGACCGGGGTCCATAGTTCACTAGTGGTGGCTCTCCTTAAGATAGATGACATGTTGGGTGAACAAATTACAGCGGGGCAATTGAAAAACATCGAGAAAGCAATCATGCATATACTAAACATCTTGACTCCTTTGAGATTCGATCGGGAATTACAACATTATACATAGACCATAATCCAACTGCATCCATGACTAATAATCCACCTTCAGGTTATCATCCGAACCCCCTCCAGTATTAAGTTGCGAGCAACAAATAATTACATAACGCATTGCGTGTAAAGTAAACAATACGATTGTTCTATGAACAAAGGATTGTTGTTTTCTCCCTAGTAGCAACATCACATCTAGTACCTTAGAGATTTCTGTCACTTCCCCAGATTACTATAGGAATGAACCCACTATCGAGCATAAATACTAACTCTTGGAGTTGCTAGCATCTACTTGGCCAAGATAGCTACTAACAACGGAAAGCATGCAAGATCACAAATAACAAAGACATGATAGAATCAATAATGAATCTGAAATAGCATCTCAATATCCACCGGATTCCCGCAAACACAACATGTAGGAATTACAAATAGATGATCTTGATCATGAACAGAGCTCACAAGATCTAAACATGATAGCACAAAGGAGAAGAACCAGCCATCTAGCTACTACATGGACCCGTAGTCCCAGGATGAAGTACTCACGCATCACACCGGAGGCTTGCATGGTGATGAAGAAGGCCTCCAGGGTGAATTCTCCCCTCCGACAGGGTGCCGGGAAGAGCTTTAGATCCCTCCCGATCTAGGGATGGAGATTACGACGGCTACAGACTCTTTCATGGAATTTTGATCGGGTACTTAGGGTTTCTGTATCGGAGGCATCTTATAGGCAAAAGGGAAGGCCGAGGGGGTGCCCTAGGCGGCCACACCACCCCCTAGCGCGGGTCAGGCCTGGCCACACGGCCAGGTGGTGTGGCGGCCCTCTGGCCCCTCTCCATCTCGTATTCTGGCTCCGTGTCCCCCTCGGTGAAAAACTGACTTTGGCTTTTGTCCCATCCAATTCCGAGAATATTCATTTTCTGACTTTCTGGAACCAAAAATAGCAGAAAACAGGCAGCTGGCACTGTGGCTCTTGTTAATAGGTTAGTCCAAGAAAGTGTATAGAAAGTACTCCAAAGTGTGGACAAAACATAAGAAAGTAGATAAAACCAAGCATGGAACATCAAAAATTATGGATACGTTAGCAACATATCATGGGCGAGCGCGATCCGTCTGATAAAGAAAGCCAGGGATGCTCACCCCCAGGTCAACTCTTTGCAGCGCCTCTATGTCGTGCTGGCATGCACCATGGAACGCACCCATTCTGACGCCATCTTCGTAGCCTGGCTCAAGAAGATGGTGGGTTGTTTTCTCACCATCTTCGGTGTCGTCACATGCATGGTGGACGACCTCACTGCCCGCCTTCAGGCCATGCTCCGTGATGCATACCCAACAGGTACGTTTGCCACAATGCATGCTACCGGCAGCGATGTCGTTTTCTTCTATGGACTTTATTCATCTAGCCTACCTATAACTGACTTTTAGCCCCAATTTTTGGTCCAGGTGTTCTGCCCCAGGTTGTTGCCGCGCTCATCGCTCCATTGGCTGGTCTCTATGGAGACGATCTGTTCCGTGCACTGATGGCCCTGCAGCTTTCTGAGGCTTTGCCCGCCACACCGGCGGACGTCTACATGGAGGTAGCTGTTATCACACAGCATCTTGCCCAGCACGACGAGTTGGAACTCTTCATCAGCCTCCTTGAGAAGTGTGTATTCTAGATCACATCAGGCGTGAACAATGCCCACATGGCCTCCATCCTCCATCGCAGGGATATCCTCGACATCTTTGCAAAAAAACATGTCAATCTGGCAGGTACCATTTCTCCTCATGGTGCAGGCAACTGAGGTTGAAGACGAAGGGCATCTCAAGGATTTCGATGTAATTTTAGTTTTTGTTGAGGTGATTTGTACTATTCGATGTTTCTTTTAATGCCAGGGTCCTTTCGGAAAAAAAGGAGAAGGGAAGACGTATGATGATGCTCCATGGTTACTGTCACTTTGTCATTTATATGGACAGATCACATGTGGGTTTAACAAACATTATGTTTTTATTAACCAATAGTCTTCATAGAGAAAAAAGGTATACATTAAGTCTATTAATAATAACTATATACACATATTGAGAATATAGTCTATGGTGCTATGAATTTTTTTTGGGGAGGGGTGTGACATGATGGTTCTAAGCATGGTGGAATTTGCTCTAGCTACTGTTCAACACCAACACATGGAGCAGGACATTATGAAATCTGCGATGTCCTCTTCCTATATATGCACACCAAGGCAATTGACCAACATGCTAGAGACTCTTCTCAAGAAAAAAAAGGAAAAAACAGGCCACACACACACAACGCGGCCGTACCAAGGCACACGTGTACGGTGCCACGTAGTGGGACGAGGGAGAGATCAGCGGGCCGATGCGCGCGGGGCACAACACAGGAGGGGAGCAAGGGGATGGATGGTAAGAGACAACAAAGGAGAGAGAAAACATAGTAGTACTACTAGTAGGTACATGTACCTCATGTCAGAAACCTATCAAACTAGCTTTGCTCTGACATTGCACCGCCTTCAACTCCTTCACTACTCTCGCGTTGCCTCCCGTTTATATTCTCTAATAATCTCTTCTCGCTCTTCTTTTTTTCCTCCGTTTTTTTCTTTGGCAGCTTTGGGGTTAATTTTCTTGTGCCCATGGTTCAGTAGAAGTACAGACTACTCATTTTTTGCACAATAGTCCTTTTTGTCTGAAAATTGGGTCTAGGGCATTCAGATCCAAACTATTCGTCCGCAAAATAATTTTGGTTAGTAGGAACTTTTTGTTTTTCTTTCTAACGAGGAATCTGCCCCGAAGTACCAAGAAGGTGCGCGTTAAAACCCAAGGGTGGGCATAAAAATTACATAGTGGTCCAAAATAAAAACAAAATACATCTGGGACCTACACTTTTACAACACGGACCCTAAAGATACACTCGGAAATTTGAACATATTTTTCCTAATACTAGTTCGAAACAACCACCCTAACATTATTGTATACCATGGCAAGACACACCCATCTACCAAATATGGGAACATTATCATGAACTATAATGTAGATATGGCCATGACCTAATCGGTCATTCAGCTTGAGAAACCCTCGAGTGTTCAAGCCATATCTAATGTGACGATGGCTTTTTCGAATGTTTCAAATCTCATGTTTACCATTTTTCATGGCAGGTACTGAATTCCTGGTTAGTTTCTAGAACTTTCGGTGGTTATCGATGTACTGAATTCCTGGTTAGTTTCAAAATATTTTTGGAAAAATTTAGGAGCAATATATCGTGCTTACTTTTAGGTTCAAATTTTATACGGACGACGGTGGGAGTATATTTTACATCAGTGACCAAAAAGATAAAATTACACCAAGGTCCATATATTTGTTGGGTCCGCAGCATAGAAAACAAAAAAATTCCTACGATGAGAACTACACGCCAAGATCTATCTACTAGGTACAAAGCAATGGGTGGACATACATCCAACAAGAACTTACCCTCGAAGACAACGAGTTTTGTTAACGAGTAGGAACTCGTGGTTGATGTAGTCATACACTTGCCGATCTCAAGATCGTGAGGAAGTCCGAGCGCCGCAACTCAGCAGCGCATCCGTACTCGCACACACGTTCAAGCCACCGGACAACCTCCACCTCCTCGCTCCAGCGATCCAGCGGAAGCAGCAACTCATTCCAGACAAAATGCCACCGGGAACATGTATCTCGCTAATCCGAGACCATGGGGGAATAATTCTAGAGGGGGAGAGAGATCCTTCACAAGGAGGTGTTAGGAAGAAGGAGGGGGAGGAGGGCCTTTTATAGGAGGAGGGGGGTGCCCCTCTCTCTCTATGGCCGGCGCATGGGGGTGACCCCTCACCTCCCCCATTCATGTGGTGGTAACCCCTCCACATTAAAATGTCTCTTCACATTCCCTTTTAAAGTCTCCACTTTAAATGCATTAAAATTCTCCAAGTTCAATGCTCTCTCATTTAATAAAACTCTTTTATTAAATTTATTCAGAATTTTGTTAATTACTTTAATTAACAAACATTCACATATAACCCCTTGCAATATTTCAATATCACATGCAGAACCACTTTCTGCAATTTCACTCGAAACAATTTCCGGTTTCTATCGAAACAATTCCTGCGCTTTGCAATTCTTTTGTCTGAAACATATGTGCTCAAAAATGGTGTCCGGTAAGTCTTAAGTGTGTCACCCTACAGTTCGCGAATAATGCAGACATGATCGAGACCCCTCTCAGATCAATAATCAGAAGCGGGACCTGGAGATCCATACTGACTCCTACACATTCAACGATGACTTCTGTGATCGTGAGAACCTTCAACGCTAGTAACTAAATCCCTTTGTCTCGCGATATATTACATGTTCGAGATTCGATCATCGGTATCTCCATACCTAGTTTGATCTCGTTGCCGACATGCACTCTTTTCTCGTTCCCGTGATATAACATTCTAGTGATCACATCACTTGCTTGCAAGCTATCTTAATGTGATATCACCGAGAGGGCTCAGAGTATATCTATCCGTCATCGGGATTGAAAAATTCCACTCTTGATCCATGAGCCTCAACATAACACCTTTGTAGCAATGAACCCATCTTTATAGTCACCCTGTTACGGTGTGACGTTTGATGTTATCAAGATACTCTTCCGGTGTTAGCAATTAACATGATCTTATGGTCTAAGGATAAAGATTACTTCGCATGATGTTATAGCAATATAAACATAATGACTTTGATCATAATGCTATACTTCGGATGAATGTTCATCACATCATTCCACCAATGTTGTGACCTTGTTATTAACAACATCCAATGTCCATGATGAGGAAACCTTGATCATCTTGTTAATCAACAAGCTAGTCTATAAGAGAGGCATAACTAGGAACCCTTTTTGTTTATTAAACACACATGTATTGACATTTCCGATCAATACAATTATAGCATGCAAAATAAACATTTATCATAAACATGGAATAAGATAATAACCACTTTATTATTGCCTCTCGGGCATATTCCCTTCAGTCTCCCACTTGCACTAGAGTCAATAATCTAGTTTGAAAAACTTTGTGTATTGAACACCTATGGCTTTCTGGTGTTGCATATACGCGATTGCTAGTGGTTAACATAATCTCCGGATCTGACAGTTTCAGGTCCGTGTGTATTTGCATGTCTTTGCGTCTCTACGCATCACTCATTCAAATGAGATGGCATTATAAATTTGGTCCTTTGGTGAGACCTTTAGTTCGTTCGGCTTAAAATATGTTGATATTATTGTCACACAATATATCTTTATAGTATTAGCCCACTTTGAACCACACCCAGTTTGATAACAAACTACTTAACACAAAAGCCCTCCTTTGCTGCTACTATAGCAGTTATATACTTAGCCTTTTATTGTAGTATCCGTCACAATGTCTCAACTTTGGAACTCATCCAAATACATCATGGAACATCCTTTCCATTACATTGTGCCACCCATAGTCTAAATTGAGATAAATTTAATTTGTATCTTGTGACAAAAAAGTATCAATGTAACACTTTACAATGAACTACCTTTAACTATTTGTCACTTATACATGATATATTCTTAGGTCTTCCAAAGCTCATAAGAATATATTTACTATCGTCCAATGATCATCTCATGAATCATTCTGGCATGTGCTCATAACATTTAGAGCATAGGACATTTTGGATATCTACATATCATGGTATAATCGACCAAAATCTTCATGTGATTTTACTCACCAAGTGTTGAAACACTTGAATCTTGATACAATTATTTCCATGCAGCAAGAACCTTTCTTGTTGTTTCCATATTGAACCCTTTCAATATCTCATATATGTATGTCTGGCACAACCATATTAGTGCCTTAATCTATCCATATAGATATTGATGCCAAATATTCTGGGTTTGCCCCAAGTCATGTACACGTCCTAGGTAACCGTTCTATTAAAAGAACCTTGTTTTGTTTATTCAACTACCATATACCAAATTATATGTAGTGGTTGCTACATTAATCCGTCAAGACTATATATCGCTATGAAAGATCAAATCTTGTCATAGTCAACTCCTTGAACATTGCCGTAAACTTCTTTCCGACATGTTGACTATTTCATAGATGTTAAACATCCATGTCTATTTCTTTATAGATCCAAACTCGACCGATAGGCTTCACGCCTTTCCGGAGGGTCTTCCAAGTTCAGAAACTTGATTTCTCGTGTATGGATACTATCACGGATTCTATGACTTCGAGTCATTTTATGGAGTCAGGGCCCATCATCGCTTCTTTGCATGTAGTCGGTTCATCATTGTCAAAACAATAACGACTGGCTTATCAAATCACACTATTTGATTCTTACCGACCCACACGGTTCAATAGGAACTCTAATCTCCGAGATCACACCCTTTGTAATCACGGGAGCCATGAGTATTGTGGCCGCCACCGGGACACTTTCTGGCGCTGCGCTACTTAGCACATATAGCTAAGGTTCCACAACCTTATCAAATTTCTATTGTCCTCCCACTTAACTTTTCACGAAAAAATCGTTCTCAAGAAACTTGACGTTCCAAGTAACAAACTCTTTTGTCCTCGGTGTTACGGAGAAATTCCCAACAAATTCTTTGGGATAACCTACAAAGACGTGCTTATCCGACTTTGGTTGTAAATATTTTACTTATGCATAGCATACCAAAATTTAAGAAAAGACAATTCGGGTTTTATCCCAAACCATAACTTATATGGTGTCATTTCAACGGATCATGATGGTGCTATTTTTAGTGTAAAAGCGGTAGTCTCTAAAGCTTCAATCCATAAAATATAATGACAGTTTTATAAATGACACCTTTGATCTTACCATGTCAAACATGGTTTGATTTCATCTCCCGAATATGCCATACTCCTATGGTTTATCGGGAAACACAAATCATGGAACAATTCCTCAAATCTTAAGTGTTTTGCTAAACATGTAACTCATATATCTTCCTTTATGATCGAATCATAAACTCTTTATTTTCTTGTTACAATGATTTTCCACTTCATCTTGAAAGTCTTTGAACAATTTTCAAATGTTTCATACTTCTTCCTTGTTAAGTAAATATATAGATATATTCACTTAAATTTCTGGAGAAAGAATATGAAGCAAAAAGATCCATCGCATATGGCTACATATAATGGACTATATACATCAACATGCATAATATCCAATAAGTTAGTCATCCAATCAAAGACTCCAAAAAGTTTGGCCTATGGACTATATACTTCTTCCTCTTTGGCCTATGGATGGAGTTTCAATTATCTCGAGGAATGTTTCACAAGCGTCAATTGATCAAAATCAAAGACTCCAAAAATTCCATCAACATGGAGTTTCTTCATGTTTTCTTTCCAATATAATTTAAACAGCGATGTCACTTCATAAGTGTTCTTTCAATCATTTGTCTTGTGACATTTTAGCAATAGTGTTTATGGATGTGATTTCTCCCACTAGACTTGTAAAAGTTCATCCATCCTTTATGGAATACGGTAATTATTTGAACAACCATTGTTCTCGTAATACCGGAACAAAATAAGAATTATTAAAACAAATCTTGAAGGCTAGGTTTGACGACAACGAAAAACACAATAACACTTTATTTGTTTTCGATGAACATCATCCCTTATTCTCTTGCTAGTTACTTAGGCCATTGTAGTTTATGAATTGCGTTGTCCTGTATGACACTTCATACCAACCAATTCGGTATCCAATACCACAGAAACACATTGTTTAACAAGTAAGGAATACAACCATAACATGTATATCTTCTATATACCTAAGTTGGACATCTCCAACCTTTTCTTTTCTGCCAAATATTTTATAGATTCTCTTTCAAAAATTCCTTTTCTTTTAAAAGAATCTATCAACATCAATAGTGGTGTCATTCACATTACACATAGTACAAAGTGTATATAGTCAAATACACTAATACCTTTGAACTTGCACTTTGAAGTGGATGACCATCATCAAATGTTTGGTGTTCTTTCAAAAATCCATTCTTTAGTAATCTTTTAGTGTAGTAAAAAATTTACTTACATCTTCTATTCATCCTTATCATGAAAACTTTCATGATCAAGCTACTATATCCTATAAGAAAGAATCGCGAGTATAATGTTCGTTCCAAAACCTTTTTGGGAGATCCGGATGCTTAGCAACTCCATCCTTCACAAATTCTCGTACAATATGAGAACATGTATTTTGCTAAATTATACTCTATCATAATGCAACCAAAAACATTGTTTCAGATATCACAATATCTTTCACACATGATGGCTTCTGAAACAATTATTTCAGCTCCTAGATAGCCTCGATATTAAAACAACTTTTGAATATCAAGAATCATGGAGGCAAACATGATATTTTAGATACTAACATTGGAATTCTTACTCTTGATTTAATACTACTTACTAAACTTCATGGAGTAAATAGAGCTTGCTGAAAGTTTGCAATAGGACTTCTAAACTTTAAATTGACATTCAAAACAATACGATACCAGTTCGTAAAGTAAATATCCAGAATTCTATAGTTCCATTATCTCAATTAAAACTAAGCATAAGGTAGTGAACATATGCCAATGACTACAACAAATTATGCAAATTCACTTTGATTTAGTTTATGACAAATTGAGTTCGACTAATCCAAATTAGAAATGAACTCCCACTCAAAAACGACATCCCTCGTGCCTTTTTGGTGATTACATGAACCAAATCCACTACACCAAGTCCGATCATCATGTGAGTCGGTGTAGCTTCAAAGGCGAGCATCAATATGGGCATCATATCAACTATATGACTCATGCTTAACCTTTCAGTCCGTGTTTCGAGGCCATGTCTATACATGCTAGGCTCGCCAAGTAAGAACCTTAGTACTCGCGTGTGTAAAACTGTCTTACACCCGTTGTATGAAAACATAGAGTCGAGTACACCCGATCATCACGTGATGTCTCGAAACACGATCCATAGAATGGTGCATACTTAAGGAAGAACACATTTTTATCTTGATATCTAAATGAGGGATCATCTTAAAATGCTACTAAAACGCCAAACTAGCAATATAAGATGCAAACATCTAATGTGTAAAGTGGGATGATATGGTCCATGCATTTGATCACCATCATATGCATCGTAGTATGATCTCTATCATTCCTTTGTGTGTAAGGCCAAGGTCTATGGAACTTACACGTTAGGTGTGTTGTAAGAGTATCAACTATACATCAACTTACAACATTACCATATCAATACACTAGCCCAGCAACGATCTAAACTAGACGTCTCTAATTTATCAATTGCAAGTTTTACGTGGCTTAGGGCTTTCGGAGATAGAACCGTTCTCACCTACAAACATGAAACACAACGAGGATAACCAAGTTATTAGCAAATCATTGTAAATCATATATTGACTATAGTAGGAGAGACAGACACCCGCCAGCCACTTATTCAAAACAAATTGCATGTCAGTCGTGGAACCGGTCTCATGTACGATGACATGTAAGGTTGGTCTGGGCCGCTTCATCCCACTATGCCACCAATATCCAAAATACATAGAAGATGCAATAACATGATCATCATCGCCCACATATAAACATATGTGTACTACCCGTGCAAAGCACCTACGCATAGATCAGGCTCTGATACCACTGTTGGGTCCGCAGCATAGAAAACAAAAAATTCCTACGACGAGAACTACACGTCAAGATCTATCTACTAGGTACAAAGCAACGGGTGGACATACATCCAACGAGAACTTACCCTCGAAGACAACGAGTTTTGTTAACGAGTAGGAACTCGTGGTTGATGTAGTCGTACACTTGCCGATCTCAGGATCGTGAGGAAGTCCGAGCGCCGCAACTCAGCAGCGCATCCGTACTCGCATTCTCGTTCAAGCCACCGGACAACCTCCACCTCCTCGTTCCAGCGATCTAGCGGAAGCAGCAACTCCTTCCAGACGAAATGCCACCGGGAACATGTATCTCGCTAATCCGAGACCATGGGGGAATAATTCTAGAGGGGGAGAGAGATCCTTCACAAGGAAGTGTTAGGAAGAAGGAGGAGGAGGAGGGGAGTGCCCCTCTCTCCATGGCCGGCGCATGGGGGGGTGACCCCTCACCTCCCCCATTCATGTGGTGGTAACCCCTCCACATTAAAATGCCTCTTCACATTCCCTTTTAAAGTCCCCACTTTAAATGCATTAAATTCTCCAAGTTTAATGCTCTCTCATTTAATAATTCTCCACATTTAAATTCTTTCGGTGTTAGCAATTAACATGATCTGATGGTCTAAGGATAAAGATTACTTTGTATTATGTTATAGCAATATAAACATAATGACTTTGATCGTAATGTTATACTTCGGATGAATGTTCATCACATCATTCCACCAATATTGTGACCTTGTTATTAACAACATCCAATGTCCATGATCAGGAAACCTTGATCATCTTTTTAATCAACAAGCTAGTCTATAAGAGAGGCATAACTAGGAACCCTTTTTGTTTATTAAACACATAATTATTGACGTTTCCGATCAATACAATTATAGCATGCAAAATAAACATTTATCATAAACATGGAATAAGATAATAACCACTTTATTATAGCCTCTCGGGCATATTCCCTTCAATATTTAGCATGAAGCACCCTAAAATTAAGTAAGGAAAGCAGTCGAGTTCAACTCCTTCTCGAGAGAAGAGATGATCGAGCCATACTCTTCATACTACTTGATGGCTCTGAAATATTGCCATCTATGTCCACATTTAAATTGGATATTACTCATATTTTTGATGGAATATCTCTCTAAACCCTGCCACTAATGCCTAATATTCAGAGGGGTATGCAATCCTTTCTTTTATATTTCTCCTGCACATATAATGTCATTTAAAGGAGGGAATCACTATATTAAATTCAAAGATACGAGATTTCCAACAACCAAAAGAAACCAGGAGCCGTAAAGCGGAGGCAGACGCTTTAACGACCAACTATACGACCGGAGAAAAATTCCAGCCGTATAGCTCTGGTCGTATAGTTGGCACCGCCACCGTTAGGTCAAACAGGACAATTTTCATGAAGGGACCCCTATATAAAGAAGCCTCGGGTGAGGAGAAAACAAACCAAACCTCGCCAAACATTCTGTGCCACAGATCACCAGCCGCCTCCAGATCTCAAAACCCTTCTCCATCTCCATAGCAATATTCCACCACTTGTAATAATAGATCTCTTCTTCGATTAGCGACATTGTAAGACTATTGCTATCAATCTTATGATTTTCATTACAATATTTGTGATTGTTGATCTGATCTCTATGTGTGAGTAATTCTCCTTGGGCTAAGGGCTTCATCCTAGCCATGTAGCAATGGTGCATGTTATTTATCATAGATGGGATCGTGTATTAGTTTGTATGACATGATGATTATTGTATCCTCTCTTGCCTCAATCCAAGGACTTGTCAGGTACCTAAGACCCCGAGGGTTAAGTCAGGTATAGGGAGTATGAGTAATGACTGATCTGCAGGTTGGGAACCCCAGTGATAGAAGGGGTAGTATGGCTGTATGTGAGGGATTTATTTGGGATTAACGGTGACATCACTATGCATATCATTAGTTCTCTTTCTTCTATGGATGAGACTAGTAGGTTATTTCTATAAGCTGTTATGGAGGCAATAGCAATTATGGATGCACTACCCACATATAATTTATCTTGCTCTAACAAGTACATGCATACTTTATTTCTATCTTTTATTCACATCAGATGTTTTGCAGAGCTACAGGTGAAACCGAACGCCTTAGGCCCTCTCTCCATCATCGACAACAACAAAAAGACGCAAGCTATTGGTCCGGTAAAAACACAAAAGAAATTCTAAAACTCCCGAAGGTCCATTAAACTAACTTCATTACGCATTCGCTTCCCTAGGATTCGATAACCTAGGTCTACTTGGGAAAAAGAAGCTATACTACATCCGTAATCCGGATCGAAGGTATCAACCCTTTTTCTAGCGCCGTTGTCGGGGAAGCAATAGCTACCCTGGTGAGGTTATTAGGAACCTTGCTAGTTTTAATTCTTGTTTTTAATTTTGTTAGTTTGCTTTCAGTCTTTATTTTATAAACCAAAAAAATTAGTTAGCCTTTAAATTCTTGTTTTTACTATTATAATTCTTTGTTCAAGAAAACCCAAAAATATAGGAAATATGACTGAAAAGAAGCTTGGGGAGTTTTCTACTCCCAACAATGATTATTTGCGTACTCCTATTACTCAGCCAACAATTGCTGCTGATGACTATGAAATTAAGCCCCATTACTTAAGCTTGGTTCAACAGAATCAATTTGGAGGCACTATTGTTGAAGACGCATGTATGCACTTTAATACTTTCACCGAAATATGTGATATGATGCATATTAAAGATGTTGACCCTGATGCGGTCAAATTGCGTTTATTTCCTTTCTCTCTAAGAGGGAGAGCAAAAGAATGGTTGCTATCTTTGCTTAGAAATACGATTACATCATGGGTGGGATGTACTTCTTTATTTATGACTAAATTTTTTCCACCTTTAAAGACTATGCAACTCAGATATAATATTATTGGCTTTAGACAGAAAGAGTGTGAGCCGCTAGCGCTTTCATGGGAGAGGATGAAAGAATGGTTAAGAAATTGTCTTAGTCATGGGATGGAAGATTGGTTAATCCTCCATTTATTTTATAATGCTCTTAATCATGTGTCTAAGTCTATGCTTGATACTGCAGCTGGACGAACGTTTATGGGTAAACATATTACCGATGCAAAGCAGCTGCTAGAAAATATGCAAGACAACCATGCCCAATTACATGTGGAAAGATCAAACATGAAGAAGGTGAACTCCGTTTCACCACAAGAAAACGAAGAACTCAATGCTAAGTTGGATGAGATCATATTTGTCGTAAGAGGTAAGGAAACCCAGGTAAGAGCCACCCCTAAAACGAATATTGAAGAAATAGATTGCATAGCTCGTAATGATTATAGCCCTGCTTGGAAGAAGAGTTACAATCCTAACTTTCAGAAACATTATTCTAGTCCTGCAGGTAATTCTAATAATAATATGGGAACTAGTAATGGTAGTCTCCAAGAAACACTTAAGTCTTTCATATACTCACAAAATGAACAAAACAACATTCTTGTTAAAATAACGGAGAACCATGATGCCATGCTTGGTAAATTATCTAACCAAGCTATTAGTTTGAGAAATGATTTGCATGCCCTCCAAGAAGGAACGAGGATCATTGAGGCACAGATAGGTAAGATAACCGAGAGTCAAACTCTCATTCTAGCTAAATTTGGAGGTAAAGCTAAGCCCAATCCTGTTAAATAACTCAAAATGATGAGGATCCAAAGGGAGGAGCCTGAAGAACTTGACTATAGTAATGCTCCTTCACCAAGCTACACCATTGAAGATCTCGTAAAAAGGATCAACGTCAAGATTCCGGTAAGTGAAGGTAGTGAGGAAGCTATGTACCAACACTTTGTTAATCAGGTTGCAATTAAGGTACGTGAGCTTGATTAAGAATACAAGCAAATTTCTGAAAATTACCTGTTAAGTTAGATGACATATTTGAGCCTACTATTAAGATTAAAATTGGAACCAATGAGATAGCTGCACTTTGTGATCTAGGTGCAAGCGTCTCAACAATTCCAAAGAGTCTTTTTAACAAGTTAAATCTTGGCTCCTTTGAAATTACTGAGTTAAAATTGCATCTAGCAGATTCTACCTACAAAAAAGCTGTAGGAATTAAGGAGAATACTTTAGTATACATTAAAGGCTATCCTGATGTCATTGATTTTGTTATTGTTGACATGCCTGAAGATGTTACTGCTCCTATTATATTAGGTCATCCTTTCTTAAGAAATATTAGGGCTTTAATTAATCTACTTGAAGGGAACATGAAGCTTCAATAGCCTTCGCGGGATCCTTTTGTTATTCACTTCCCCAGGAAGAAGAAAGCCAAGCATGATGGAAAGGAGGCCATCACTTTGAAGGCTAATTACTTTGGAGTGGGAGTTCGACTCATCTGGCCTAAGTAAGCAACATTGAGGTCAAGCTATTGACCGTAAAAGAGTGCTCCATGGGAGGCAACCCATGTTAAATAAAGGTTTGAGTGAATTTTTTAAGTTTTAGTTTATGTTTAATAAAGAGTGCTAGAAAACTCTAGTTGAGGAGGAGAAGTTCGGTAGTACTTGAAATTCTGCTTTATTCATGCTATTGTTGGTCGGCAATATTTACTGTCAATTTTCTATCAAAAACAAGGTATATCACTAACTTATAGGACAAGAAATAGTTTTCGAACAAACAGAATTTTTTTGATGCACACAGAGTTTAATGCCAACTATAAGGCGGGAATAAAAATTCTGGCTATATAGTTCTGGTCGTATAGTTATCTTTGCCATCGACAATTTTTCTTTAAAAAGTACTGAGAGTTTAACGACCAACTATACGGCGCGAATGAAAATTTCGGTCGTATAGATATCAATGCCTCCGTACAAATTATTTTCCAATGTACTAAGAGTTTAACGACCAACTATATGGTGGAAATAAAAATTCTGGCCGTATAGTTCCAGTCATATAGATATTGATGCATTTGTATATTTTATTTCCCAGGGACAGACAGTTTAATGACCAACTATACGGCTGGAATATTTTGTTCCGGTCGTATAGTTGCGCCCATATAGTTCCGTCCGACCACAAAATCGCATGGGAAGGTACCTCTAACTCCAAAACTTCAATCATTTTTCTCTCTTCTACCTCCAAACTCTCTCAAAACCTCAAGAGATCTTCATCTTTGCTCAATTTCGTTTGATTTCCTCGCACACGAGTGATGTATGGTATGTTTCTCCTCCGATCCTCCAATTACTTATTGCAAATTCATCTTCGATCTATTGTCATTATCAATATAGGGTGAGACCTACTGTGAACTAATTGCCATGATTTTATTGCCTAGATTATTATTTTGAGGAGATTCTTTAGTGTGATGTGATGAGGAATATATTATACTTACTATTGTTGGATCAAAAAGTTTTATTTTTTCCTTTCTTCAATGTTTTAGATGATGAACACAAGGAGCCAAACTCGTGCTCGTGCCACCGCTAGCGCTTCTCGGGCTGTCGCTCAAGAACACATGGGGATATGGTTCAGGAATGAGCTCCAACATGATCGCTTCGACAGGATCAAGAACCGGGAAGTGAAGGCCACCAAGTGGGCTTGCCCCATTATATTGAACCAACTTGGTATTTCTGATGACTTAAATTTACTTTGGAATAGATCTGGCCTGCAAAACTTTGTGTATAATGATGTGCCTACTTATCGCCGCGTAACCATTGAATTTCTAAGTTCGTTGCAGAGCATCATTAAACAATGGCAAGGAGAGGACACTATTTCTTTCCATCTGATGAACAACAACTACACTTTAACATTTGCGCATGTTTTAATTTTCCAAACAATGATATTCATGCCTTATGCGCATCCTTTACTGGCTTAGAACCTACCCTAGAACAATACTATAATGGAATGAGTTTCACTAGTAGAGTGAACAAGGGGAAGAATACTCAACATCCTGCAATTCACTATTTGTTCTATGTTATTGCTAACACATTGCAGGCATGTAACGAGTTCACGAGACTCAACGAGCAGGACATCCTAATCCTTGCAAAGGCTTCTTACATCAACTACGGCTTGTCACTCAACTTGGGCGCCATCCTTGTACGCTATTTGGAGCACCAAGCCTCCCAAAGCCAATGACCAATCACAGGTGGAGGCGTTATCACCGTGCTTGCCACTGCCCTAGGCATCAACCTAGGTGAGTTGCAACCCGTGCTAGGTGAGACATGTGTTGGTTTCTCCACTTTGAGAGCATGTGGAATGCTCACTAGGAGAGGTGGTGTTTATTATCTGCATATTGCTGGAGCTAGGCGTCTCTACCCCGCTCCTATGCCTAATGGTCTTTTATCTATCGAGGAAAGATATTTGCTATATGACTTGCAGGTTGAGCAACACCAACCTGAGGAAGAGATTTCGGAGGAGGATGAGGAGCAAGAGGAGCAGCCACAAACCTGGTTCGCTACATACCAAGATTTCCAAGGACTTGGAGGGACTGTGGAGAGGATGCATAGCCTCTCTTTGAACCTCTGAGAATCAACTAGTAACCTCTCAACTCAATTTGCAAACTGGAGTAATGACTTTTTTCCGCCACCACAATGATTTGAAGGGCTTGCAAAAGCCTAAGGTTGGGGAAGTTTCCTCATGTATCTTTATTTGGTGTTTATTTGCTTTTATTTATTTCGAGGTTGTGTTTTTATTGAGTTTATAAGCACTCGTGTTGGTTTCCCCAACACCTTTTAGTTCTTTCTATTTTCTTTCGAGATTTTCTAGCCGAGCTTTGCCGCTAATTTTCTATTCTTTAAACTCCCTCTCTTGAAAACCACAAAAATATTTCTCCATTTTTCCTTATTTTCCCTCTTTCTTTTCTTTCCGCCTCAAGGTCTTCATGTATTTGCAGGAGAGTGGTCGACTTCGAGTTTCCAAGAAGCAAATAAAAAAGGAAGAGAGAAGTGGAACCAAACATGAGAGGTATGCCTTATGACTCCCCACTTTTGAAGTTTGAGAAACCCATGCTAGTTAGTAGTAAATGTTGAGGTATTATATTGGTGGAGTGAGACTTTGTATTATAGTAAGATTTTCGTTTGCATGGGTATTGAACTGGGTACGTTTTGTTCCAGCTCTCGTAATTAACCAAGTCTTGCCTAAAAATTTCTAAACAATTGTAATAAGAAAAAGTCTCACAATTGAAGGCTTGGGTGTTGTAGTGATTAGTCGTGAAGGTTTATTTCTAGAGACGCTCAACACTACTGAAAATGTTGATTGACTTAATAGCTCTCTTTAAAAGGATTTGTTCGATTGAATTAATGTTTAGCGGTTTTTGTGAGCATGCCAAAGGTTGACTTGTTAATTATAAGAATGATATAGCTTTATGCATGTCAAACTTCATGGGATGCCAACAACTCCGTTGGCCTACGAACGATCTTCATGGAGGAAACTCCTAGCTTTTGGCTATGAGTTGATTAAACACTTGTAGTAACAATGCTATAGTGGGTAAGATTCTTGGCACTCCCGGGTAGTTGTAACCATGATGGAATCACTCCTCTGGCTGTTATGAGAAAACATTATGCAAAAGGAACAAAACCTTAGTGATGCCATGAGTGTCCATCACAGCCCGATAAACTATTTTTTTTTGGCATGCTCTCAATTACTTAAAAACTGAAATTCTTGAAGGACAATGAATAGAAAAGTAGTGCTTGAAAAGTCTTAATTTATTGATGTGGGATAATTGAGATACTCTAGTTTATATGCTTCTCATGACAACTCTCACACTCTTAACTTACATGATTATACTTTATCGTTCAAAGGTAAGCCTATGAGTTGATTACATGACATGGAATACAGTTTACTCATTTGAATCATCCATGTTGACAATAATTTTGCTACACTATAAGGATGCATGAAACCCGTATGATATGCTTGCCATTACTCTATATATGCTGAAGTTTTTCGGATTTATGAAGTGGTGGAAACATGAGACTACCAATCATGAGTAAGATCACCATCTCGTTATTTCATTTTAAATGTTGAGTTCCTTTTGATTTTGGTTTTCTTGCTCGGGGACGATCAAGTTTAAGCTTGGGGAGGTTGATGGCTCTGAAATATAGCCATCTACGTCCACAGTTAAACTGGATATTACTCATATTTTTGATGGAATATCTCTCTAAACCCTGCCACTAATGCCTAATATTTAGAGGGGTATGTAATCCTTTATTTTATATTTTCCTGCGCAGATAATATTGTTTAAATGAGAGAATCACTATATTAAAGTCAAAGATACGAGATTTCAACAACCAGAAGAAACCAGGAGCCGTAAAGCGGAGGCCGACACTTTAACGACCAACTATACGACCGGAGCAAAATTCTGGCCATATAGCTCTGGTCGTATAGTTAGCGCCACCACAGTTAGGTCAAACAGAACAACTTTCATGAAGGGACCCCTATATAAAGAAGCCTCGGGAGACAAGAAAACAAGCCAAACCTTGCCAAAAAGTCTATGCCACAAATCACCAGCCGCCTCCAGATCTCAAAACCCTTCTCCATATCCATAGCCATATTCCACCACTTGTAATAGTAGATATCTTCTTCGATTGGCGACATTGTAAGACTATTGCTAACAATCTTATAATTTTCATTACAATGTTTGTGATTGTTGATCTCATCTCTATGTGTGAGTAATTCTCCTTGGGATAAGGGCTTCGGCCTAGCCATGTAGCAATTGTGCATATTATTTATCATAGATGGGATCGTGTATTAGTTTGTATGACATGATGGTTATTGTATCCTCTCTTGCCTCAAGCCAATGACTTGTCAGGTACCAAAGACCCCGAGGGTTGAGCCAGGTATAGGGAGTATGAGTAATGACTGATCTGCAGATTGGGAACCCCAGTGGAAGAAGGGGTAGTATGGTTGTATGTGAGGGATTTACTTGGGATTAACGGTGACATCACTATGCATATCATTAGTTCTCTTGCTTCTATGGATGAGACTAGTAGGTTATTTCTATAAGCGGTTGCAGAGGCAATAGCAATTATGGATGCACTGCCCACATATAATTTATCTTGATCTAAAAAGTACATGCATACTTTATTTCTATCTTTTATTCCCATAAGATGTTTTGCACAGCTACAGGTGAAACCGAACGCCTTAGGCCCTCTCTCCATCATCGGCAACAACAAAAATATGCAAGCTATTGGTCCGGTAAAAACACAAAAGGAATTCTAAAACTCCCGAAGGTCCGTTAAAGTAACTTTACTATGTATTCGCTTCCCGAGGATTCAATAACCTAGGTCTACTAGGGAAAAATAAGCTATACTACATCCATAATCCGGATCGAAGGTATCATTACTCCCTCTTTGTTTGTTTTCAAAATATGGCCAAATTTGGCGGCATGCAGATTCTTGGATATGGGATCATCATCAGCATAAAGTATGATGTAGATATGGGCATGACCTTGGTCGTTCGTCTTGAAATCCAAGAATTTTCATACTCATTGACAACTAAGCTTAAATACGTTTAAATTTTACCACTTACTTGTAGGTTCGAATTTTACAAAGATGGTGGGAGTACATTTTACATCAAGAAACTAAAAAACAAGGAAATTACATCGAGGTACATACATTTAGCATGAAGCACCCTAATTACATCAAGGTACTATTGATATTATTTCTTATTTTATCTTACCACTATATAGTATACAAATAACTTTTAATATTGACAGTTGGATCGAGAATCGCGAATCCCAACATTGTTAGACATTAGATCCTCTTCTTTCCATTCTATCATATAGAAGATAATTTTGATAGTCTTTCTTATCTTATCTTATGACTACATAGTGTACAAATAACTTAAACAGCATTCACCATTGGATGGATCAAGGGCTCATGAATCCCAACATTAATTGCACCTTCTTTTCCATTCTATAGCATCGTATAGAAGATACTATTGTTTATCTTATCTTATCTTATCTTAGCACTATATAGTGTACGAATAACTTTGAATATTGACTGTTGGATCAAGACTCATGAGTCCCAACATTGCGAGCCATCGGATATTCTTTTCCATTTTATCATCTTGAAGATACTATTGATAATTCTAGAATCTTCTTAGTCATTTCTCTAGAGCATGTCAATTATTTGGTAGCTAATAGGTTGGTCTCTACTCTCTCTGTTCTGAAATATACGATGTTTTAGCTTTTGTGAAAGAAGTGTATATAGATACCTTTAATGTGTAGGTTCACTCGGAACCTACACACTAAAATGTGTCTATATGCATTCCTTTCACAAAAGCTAAAACATCTTATATTTAGAATGGAGGGAGTACATGATACAAAGTAGATGAACCAAATATACACTCGATGCTTTATGGATGTGGCTCAAAATTATAATTATTTCACCTATTATAATTTTATATAAAAATGATATGTCATACTTCTAGTATCTGATTCTCATGTGTGTAAGGCATGTGAAACTTTATACTAGTAAGTTGCACGTGCCATGCACGTGAGACTCAGATAATAGGCGTCTAACATATCATCACTATATAAAATTATAATTCATAAAGCGGAAGAAATTATAAATTTGATCAACATCTATAAAGTATGGGTGTATATTTGGTTCTTGTACTTTGTATATCATATAGAAGTCAATGATTATTAGCTATCTAAAACTTGAAATTTTTGGTAACATGGTCCAAAGAAACGAGGGAGAAGATTCTAGAATGATGGAGAAGTATATTTGAGGTTTGTGCATAGCATTCATTATGATGAAGACTATCAATAGAATCTTTTAGATGCTAGAATGGAAAAGAAGATACAACGGCTGGAAATGTTGAAATTGGTGAGTCTTGATCCAACAGTCAATATTCAAAGTTATTCGTACACTATATAGTTGTAAGATAAGATAAGATATAGTACGGATGGCCTAAGTCTACAAGGCGTAAAGACATGTTTATTTTCTCCAGAACATATAAGGTGAACCTTAGGAAATGCCAGATAGGCCTTAAGATGTGTTTTTTGCACATTGTGGATGCCCTTAGCCATGAGAGTATCTCCAAAATCATTGTTATTTTGGATTGTTAAAAACTAGCTATATGAAGAGGAAAGAGAAGGTTCAGTAATCCCAAAAAATCCTGCTTTCCCACCTTCGTATAATACTAGTAAGTTGCACGTGCCCTGCACGTGAGACTTAGATAATAGACGTCTGACATATCATCACTATAAAAATTATAATAGGTAAAGCAGGAAAAATATAAATTTGATCAACATCTATAAAGAATGGGTGTATACTTGGTTCTTGTACTTTGTATACTAATAAGTTGCACATGCCCTGCATGTAAGACTGAGATAATAGACGTCTGACATATCATTACTATATAAAATTATAATAGGTAAAGCAGAAAAAATATAAATTTAATCAACATCTATAAAATATGGGTGTATATTTCATTCTTGTACTTTGTATATCATGTAGAAGTCAACGACTATTAGCTATCTAAAACTTTAAAATTTTGGTAACATGGTCTAGAGAAACGAGGGAGAAGATTCTAGAATGATGGAGAAGTATGTTTTGAGTTTTGTGCATAGCATTCATTATGTTGAAGACTATCAATAGAATCTTCTAGATGCTAGAATGGAAAAGAAGATCCAACGGCTGAAAATGTTGGGATTCGCAAGTCTTGATCCAACGGTCAATATTCAAAGTTGTTTGTACACTATATAGTGGTAAGATAAGATCATGTAGAAGTCAACGATTATTAGCTATCTAAAACATAATTTTTTTGGTAACATGATCTAGAGAAACGAGGAAGAAGATTCTAGAATGATGGAGAAGTGTGTTTTGAGTTTTGTGCATAGCATTCATTGTGATGAAGACTATCAATAGAATCTTCTAGACCGTTCAAAAAAAGAATCTTCTAGATGCTTGAATGGAAAAGAAGATGCAATGGCTGGAAATGTTGGGATTTACGAGTCTTGATCCAATGGTCAATATTCAAAGTTATTCGTACATTATATAGTAGTAAGATAAGATGGTAAGATAAGATAAGATAAAGATAAAGATAAGATATAGCAATCGTAATATTTTTTGTGTGTGTGCTAACGGGTGGGGTGAGTATGTCATATTGTGCTAACGGGTGGGGTGAGTATATCATACTTACAACACAATAGCACATATATATGTAATCCCTCTGATCCATATTAGTTGACTCACGTTTGTCTAGAATAGTGGCGGATGTATGATTAAATCTGAGGGGTGCCAGGCTCAATTATCATAGATTTAATATCATGTATAAGTATTTTTTTAACACATAGAATTAGACTAAGTGCTACAAGATCAAAGAATATGCATTTGTTAGGGGGTGCCATGGCACCCATGACACCCCCATTGGATACACCCCTGGTCTAGATACGAATGTATCTAGCACTAAAAATTGACTAGATACATCCGTATCTAGATGAATCTAAACCAACAAATATGGGTCAGAGGGATTATATGTTTGTAGAATAGCTCGCTCTTATACATATACTCATATTAAAACATGTCATGTATATGTAAATGTATATGTACACGCCTGCAGATACTTGGCCACTCACATGTCACACACACACACGCAAACAGCTACACGTATACATGTACATGCCCGCACACAACACACGCATACACAGACATGTACAAATACATGTACACATGGCCACACAAGCAATAGCATATGCAGCACACACTAGAACGTGTGCACGGACACTAGCACACATGTACACTATGCAGCACATACTCGTACATTATGAATGGTCTACAAGGTTGGTCCCACTTGTCAATGGGACAAAGGGGAGGAAGGGGACCCGGATTGCTATAGTTTACTAGGATAGGATAGGAAGTGGTATGTTGGATTGGTATTTTTTTTGGTAGGGGGCACTTTTAGCAATGCTGATGGAGCAGTGTTTTTGAGCCAAATTGCTAAAATAGCAATTGTGGGCAAATATAGGAAGACTCTTGGAGATGCTCCGGGAATCTTTTTGGTAGACTCTCATGTTGTGCAGCATTATGACTCGTGTCTAGCTGAGAAAATATTCTCTTGGCTATAGCTTCAAAGTAACGCTGCATAATGAAACACTACGTGCACTGTTCTTGCTCGTGTGTGGGTGTGGTGTTTGAGCATTTGCACACTGGTGCAGGTATAACGAAAAGATACATGCAAGGTACTGCATGCAAAGATTCGACAAAACTCATATCACGGTGGAGTGAATTCTGAGTAGAGACTAGACTCGTCATGTTACAGTGCACTCGTACTCAATGCATACTGTCGAACTTGTGTCGGTTATTGCTCCTAGATCAGAATATGAACAGGTTTTCATATATTCTCCGACTTCCAATCGCTGGTTTGGGTTCCCCATGGTGGAGTAGTATGGAGTACTCCAGTATGTATACAGTATTCATCGATCTAGATTTACTAACGCGTCAGGTCCAGCGTACGGTGGGTCGTCCTGTAAGTGTGGGTTACACCGACCCCCTTCCTCGCATATCGTGATGCCGCCCGCCCGCCCACTCGGACTACTCTACCCCCGGATGTGATTATTCGGCTAGTTTTAGCCACAACTGGGTAGCCATGATTGATCTCGCTAGTCATCCTAGTCCCAGAAAATCATTAGTATGCGTTTGGTGAATTTATATATTGGGACCATCATTTAGGTCCCGTCACTCGAAATTGTCGGGTTTCGGGGTACACAGTAGGGTTTTTCGTATTGAAAGGCCATTACCAGGCTACTTAAGATACATATTAATTGGTAGTGAACCTCAGATGTCCACCCGCTGCAACAAGTGGTTGTACAAGCTCTCATCGCGGTGTTCGATAAGTTCACTGCCATCCTAGACATGGAGCAGTTTTTAAGGGACGATACATGTAGTGTACTAAGCACAATAATCTTGCCCCGAGAAGTTATGTGGATGTTGTGTGGGCGGATGATATTATCTTCGCTGTATCGAATGATGGTTATGTTTTTACATGGTGGCTATCCCTTCGAATACGGTGAGTTTAGTACCAAACTGTAGTTACTACTCTTTTTTTACTTGCTTCTGTTACTATGTTTAGCGCAGCACGAGCTAATGACTACAGTACATATTTTTGTCTCTTGTGTGGACTGGACTCTATTGATGCAAATCCTATGAAGGTGTGCAGGCCTCAATAATAGACGAGGATGAGCACAATGTACCGAACAATAATGTCGACGGCCTAGATTGTGGCTGCGTAGATTCTTGCTCGTGCTGGTTCCTGGCTTATTTTAGGCCAACACTAATGTGGATACACATCCGGGGCAAGCGAACCACTTCCAAGGAGAAGATTAGTCATCAAGGTAGGACATTCAAAGTGTATCCATTGCTTCGGTGCCATATCTTCTAGAGGGTAGTAGCCCAACGTAGAATGAAGCAGCTACCACCGCGACCTTCCTCAGCTGGAGTGGGTTCAAAACCATCTCCAACATGTTTCTCTCTTCCTGGGTCTAAATCATCCCCTTATTACGTTTGTGAATAATGGTGCGATGCATGGCCCTCACACCAAGCACATACCGTTCGGGAGGTTAGGCTTCATGTGCACATTGCTTTTGATTGCCTAAGTTTCGGAGACTAGCTATATGCCGGTGCATTGGATTCGTCTACCCATTTCTAACCGGTCAGCACCAGAACCTGCAATAGTAGGGGCCGACAAGTTTAGCACACATGTGTCCATGTGGTTTGTGCCTCGTCTTATTGCCTTAAGATAACCCCGACGATGGCTCTTGTTGCTCGAGAAGAGATGATGTGAGGATTGGTTCTTGGTACTCATAACTTATATGGTTGGGATGATACAATTTGTTTTCCTCCTCTCACTCCTTTTATTATTGTTGGTTTCACCTGGCCTTTGTAAAGCTCAATGCATCTAACATTTTGTCAAACCAAACTTTGTAAGTTTGAACATGTGCTACTTATGCAGTACAGAGTAGTATACATTGCACAACTGGCTCCTCTAACGTTAGGAAAAAGAAAGAAGGAAAGTCAGTGTGCTAGCTTAATTACCTCATTATAATCTGCAAATAATTATTATATGTAATTGTTGTAGACATAAAAAGTCGAGACTAAATTTTATTACACCATAATTTGGCTTGTACGTAATAGTAACTCAATATTACCTACTAATACTTCCATACCGGTTTAATGGGCTACGTACCTACATACTACCTCTATCCCAAAACTTAAGTTTTTTTAAAGTCAAGCTACGAAAAATTTGACCAAACTTTTAGAAGAAAGTATGTGTTAGCCCAATAAACTGGTATGGAGGGAGCAACATAGATTTGCATTATACTCCCTTTGTACCAGAGCTTAAGGCTTTTTTTGGAAAGTCAAGCTACAAAAATTTTGACCAAACTTTTAGAAAAAATATTAAGAACTGCTATGTATGATATTATATAGATACCATGTGAAAATATGTTTCATGATGTATCAAACAATATGAATTTCATATTGTAAATATTAATATTTTTGTCTGAAAACTTGGTCAAACTTCACATAGTTGACTTTAAAAAAAAATAAGCCTTAAGATCTAGGATGGAGGTAGTACAAATTAATTTTACGATATTTAGGCCTTAATTGTATTGTTTGTAAGAAGGAAAGTTAGGGTCCTACAACTTCTCTAACTTTTCTTCTACAGTATAAGTTAGACGATCTATATAACTTGTTTCTTACCAAAGATCATGGTAAATATAGTTTTAATCTCACTTCTCGCACTCGGGGTACAAATTAGTCCCATATCTTGCAAAGTAGATAAATCAATCCCAAAACATGCATCCCTGGTGCAAATCAGTCCATTTCAAACAAATGTGAGCGTATTTGACCAAATTCGTACATGTTTAGCTGTTCTGAACATGCCTTTTTGCGATAGAGATAGTAAAATAATACTAGCATGTAAGTGGTGTCCTTCCACGACTTCTATTGCTTTTTTCAAAGTTTATGTAGATTTTTTGCGTAGATTGATGTCGTTTTAGGTTGGCTGAACACGGTACTTTGCAATGCTCAAGTAAACTAAAACTGCACATGTGTGCATTTCACTCAATATTGCATCGTTAGTTTCAAGTTAGCTGAAATCTTACCAAATTTGATTCTTTTCTTATACACTTCATAATCCATATGCATCAATTGTTTTATATGTGACGATTCAACTTGAGCATTGCGAAGTACGTTGGATGAGCACATGAACATATGATGTTCGCATATCATGTCAAATTTCCAAGATTTTAGCTTCAGCACATGGGCTTTTCTGTAAGCAATGATGCCTTGCATGGTCCCATAAATTACCCTTGACTTGCTTTTCTTATCTTATCTTACATCTTACAACACTATAGTGTATGAAGAACTTTAAACACTAGTCGGTGAATCAAGATTGTCAAATCCCAGCATTGCTAGCGGTTGTATCTTCTTTTCCATTATGGGATCTAGAAGATTCTATTTATAGTGTTTAGCATAATGAAATTTATGCACAGACCTTAAACACATGTTATCAAAGTAGCTAATAAAGGTTGAAATCTACATTATATAAAGCACAAGAACCAGATATACACCCAATACTTTATGGATCTGGTTCAGAAGTATAATTACTTTTTCAAGCTTTACCTATTATAATTTTATAGTGATGATATGTCATACTTCTATTATCTGAGTCTGACGTGCAAGGCAGGTGCAACTTACTAGTATGGACTAACCCACAAAACTTCCTGGTAAGGACAACTCAACACGGTCAAATTCGCTCAGTTCATTCAAATTCCATCATATCGGTTTGAAATAGACTGGATTGCGCCCAGGGTGCAAGGTGTGGGGCTAGTTTTGCCCCATTTTACAAGATGTGAGACTAATTTGCACCCCGGATGTAAGAAGTAGGACTAGAAGTGTAGCTCCTTGCCAAACTAGCTTTCTGATACATCCATTTTGCATCACTATTCTATATCATAATTTACTGTTATTCATTGATATATTTCATATTAAGAGATGATACTTATGTTATTTCATCTATTTTTTGCATGGTTGATGACTTTTGGAGCATGGACCGCTGCAGTCAGGATTCTGATGGAAAAGGTGCTGTTTGGAGGCAAAATTCAGGAAAATACATGGAAAAATCTATTTTTCCAGAAGACGAAGATTGCCAGAAGGGGGAGTGGAGATGGGCCACAGGGGGCCCACACCACCCCCTGGCGCGGGCAGCCCTAGGTCATGCCAGCAGGTGGTGTGGCCACCCTGTCCCACTCCAGGCTCTCCCCTCTAGCGTATATTATCCCCTCGAAACCCTAATACCTGGGGAGCGACCATAGAAAGATTCTGCCGCCTATGTAGGGCAGAAAACACTGAGAGAGAAAGATCTCTCCGGCAGACAGAATTTTGTCGGGGGAATTCCTTCTCGGAGAGGAGAGATTGTCGCCATCAACACCACCATCACGCTGGACTTCATCGGAATCATCATCACCATCATCATCTCCACCAGCACCATCATCATCACTTCATACCGCTATAACAATTGGGTTGAATCTTGCATAGTTCTTAGGGGAAACTTTCCTGGTGTTGATTACTTCTTGTAGTTGATGCTATTGAGTGAACCATTGAATTATCATTTATGTTCAGATTGTTACATATCATTATATCATCTCTGATCTTGATCCATATGATGTCTTGTGAGTAGTTCTTTTAGTTCTTGAGTACATGGGAGAAGTCATGTTGTTAGTGGTGGAATTGTGTTGAGAAAGATTCAATGATTTGATATTTAAGTTGTGGTGTATTTCTTCTAGTGGTGTCATGTGAACATCGACTACATGACACTTCACCTTTATGGGCCTAGGGGAATGCATTGTGTATTTGGCTACTAATCGAAGGGTTTGCCGGAGTGACAGAAACCTGAACCCCCGCTAGGAAACCTTTGCACAAGGGATGTCAGGGTCTTAGAGTTTAAAGTTGTGGTTAGGTTTCTACCTTAATTACTTTCTTGTACTTGCGGATGCTTGCAAGGGGTATAATCACAAGTATGTATTAGTCCTAGGAAGGTCGGTACATTAGCATAGGTTCACGCACACAACACTTAGCAAACTAAAGAAGATTAATCAACTATATGAAGCGAAAGCACTTGACGATATTCCCATGTGTCCTCGAGAACTTTTGGTCATCTTAAGTAATACAACCGGCTTGTCCTTTGCTAAAGAAAGGATTGGGCCACTTGCTGCATTTATTATTATTTTCTTTTATTTACTTGTACTTTATTTACCTGCATTATCAAAAAACCCTAAAAATCCGTTTGCTAAGTATTTACAGAGAATTCCTACTCCAAGCCATTCGCCAACACCTTCTACTCCTCATTTGGTTCAACACTCTTGTCGAAAATACTGCAATACACCCCCTATACTTGTGGGTCATCAAGACTATTTTCTAGCGCCATTGTCGGGGAGTCAAGCGCTATTGGAGAGTGGAACTGGTAAAGGAAACTTCTACTGTGAGTATTGTTTACTTCTGTTAGTTACTTTATTTTCAATATGGATAATTCGCTGAGTTTCTTATTTCATAATGCTACTACCACTGCTTAGGTACTAGATGAACCACCACCTGCTGAGAATGATACTTTTAAAATACCTACAAGAATTATTGATCGTGTTATGGATAACTATTATGTTGGAGATGGAACTGTCCATCCTGGTGATCATTTGCTCTTTATACACGAATTATGCGGGTTGTTCAAGTGTGAAGGTATTACAACAGATCAAGTCAAGAAGAAGTTATTCTCACTATCACTTAAAGGAAGAGCTGAGGAATGGTATAAGCTGCTGAAGAATGGTCAAGCTCTTGAATGGGAGGAAGTAGTACCTCTCTTTTATTCAAAATTTTATCCTCCTAGTGAGATTCATAAAGATCGGAATCAAATATACAACTTTTAGCCTCTTGATGGAGAGAGTACAGCTCAAACTTGGGGGAGATTGAAGTTACTAATGCTCAAATGTCCTATTCATGAGCTCCCTCACAATATTATTATCAATAACTTTTATGCAAGACTTTCTCTTCATGATAAGGATCTATTGGATGCTTCTTGTGCTGGATCATTTACACGCATGGAAGAAGGAGCTAAATGGGATCTTCTAGACCGTATTCAAGATAAAGTTGAAGCATGGGAGAATGATAAAGGAAGAAAGTCAGGTATAAATTATGATTATGAATGCATTGAATCTTTTATGGGAACTGATGATTTTCAAAATATTAGTAATGCTTATGGTCTAGACTCTCAAGTTATGGAAAATTGTTTTAAGGCCTTTGCCTCTTATATTGAAATTCTAAAAAAGGGATGGAACAAGTATCATGCACCATATAAAGATATTATTGATTATGTTCTTGTTAGAAGTACTGAATTTTGCTCTATTGATCACATATTACCTGGACCTTATATCGATAAAATACCCTTCCCGGATAAGGTAAAGGAGCATCCTATGATAACTAGTGTAATCAATAAAAGTACAAAGAGAACTATAAAACCTAATGAACAAATAAACATTGAACCTGCTGTAGCAATTGTGAAAGACCTTGTCACTAAAAGTGTAGAAGATGGACACATTGTCTTCTGTGAGGATGCTTCTAATATTGTCTCACATCCTAATAGAACTAAAAAGGCTAGTGTCCCTGTGCTTTCTGTTAGAATTGGTGATCATTGCTATTATGGTTTATGTGATATTGGTGCAAGTTCAAGTGTTATTCCTTACGAGCTTTACAAACAAATTATGCATGAAATCAGTCCTTGCGAACTAGAAGAGATTGATGTGGTTATTCACCTTGCTAATAGAGAGACCATCTCTCCAATTGGTATTGTAAGAGATGTGGAAGTTCTTTGTGGTAAGAGTAAATATCCTGCTGATTTTCTAGTACTTGGTTCAGCTGCTAGTAAAACATATCCTATCATTTTTGGTAGACCTTTCTTGAGTACATGTGGAGCCATTATAGACTGCAAAAGGGAGAAAATTCTAACTAAATTTGATGGGGAATCTTATGAGTTTAATTTTTTGAAATTTACTAAAGAACCTTGTGAAAATGAAACCCATAATGAGGATTTTAGAGTTGAACAACTTGCTTCTATTTCTCTTGCTCCTAACAATGCTTTGCAACAATTTATGGAAGACCAAGAAAGTGAAATCTTCATGGAAGAAATAAATGAGATTGACGAGAATCTCCGTCGTCAACCTAAGATGCTTAAGCATAACTTGCATGTGGAAGATTTGGGTACCACGTTGCCACCTAAAAAGGATCCGGTCTTCGATCTAAAACCTTTACCTAGTAATCTTAAATATGCTTAAATTGATGATAATAACATATATCATGTTATTGTTAGTTCTAAACTTTCAGGGAAGGATGAGGAAAGATTATTGGAGGTATTGAAGAAACACCGAGGAACTATGGGCTATACTCTGGATGATTTAAAGGGGATTTCTCCTACTATATGTCAGCACACTATCAATATAGAACCAAATGCAAAGCCAGTGGTAGAGCATCAACGTCGTTTAAATCCTAAGATGAAGGAAGTTGTAAGAAACGAGGTATTAAAACTCCTTAATGTTGGTATTATTTATCCTATTGCTGATAGTGAATGGGTTAGTCATGTTCATTGTGTCCCTAAAAAGGAGGAATTACCATTGTGCATAATGATAATAATGAGCTTATTCCCCAAAGAATAGTAGTAGGTTATAGGATGTGCATTGATTTCAGAAAAGTTAACAAAGTTACTAAGAAAGATCATTACCCACTTCCTTTTATTGATCAAATGTTAGAAAGGTTGTCTAAAAAGACCCATTTTTGTTTTCTTGATGGATACTCTGGGTTCTCACAAATTGCTGTTAAACAACAAGATCAAGAAAAAACTACTTTTACATGCCCTTATGGAACCTATGCTTATAGACGTATGCCTTTTGGTTTGTGTAATGCTCCTGCTACTTTTCAAAGATGCATGTCTGCTATCTTTCATGGTTCTTGTGAGGAAATTGTGGAAGTATTCATGGATGATTTTTCTGTCTATGGAACTTCTTTTGATAATTGTCTACACAACCTTGATAAAGTTTTGTAGAGATGTGAAGAAACCAATCTTGTTCTTAATTGGGAGAAATGCCACTTCATGGTCAATGAAGGGATTGTCCTCGGACATAAGATTTCCGAAAGAGGCATAGAAGTTGATAGAGCTAAAGTTGAAGCAATTGAGAAAATGCCATGTCCAAGGGACGTCAAAGGTATTCATAGTATCCTTGGTCATGTTGGTTTCTATAGAAGGTTTATTAAAGATTTCTCTAAGATATCAAAACCCCTCACTAATCTTCTTCAAAGGGATGTACCCTTTGTATTTGATGATGATTGTATTAGAGTTTTTGAAACTCTAAAGAAGGCTTTAACTACTGCTCCTATTGTTCAACCACCCGATTGGAGCTTACCCTTTGAAATCATGTGTGACGCTAGTGATTTTGCTGTAGGTGCTGTCCTTGGGCAATGAATAGATAAAAAATTAAATGTTATCAATTATGCTAGTAAGACTCTTGAAGCTACTCAAAAGAATTATGCTACTACTAAAAAAGAATTTTTAGCTGTTGTCTTTGCTTGTGATAAGTTTAGACCTTATATTGTTGACTCAAAAGTTACCATTCATACTGATCATGCTGCTATTAAGTACCTTATGATGAAGAAAGATGCTAAGCCTAGGCTCATTAGATGGGTGCTACTCTTACAAGAGTTTGACCTACATATTGTAGATAGGAAAGGTGCTGAAAATCCTGTTGCTGAAAATTTATCTCGATTGGAAAACATCTCTTTTGATCCTATGCATGTTAATGATAGTTTCCCAAATGAACAGTTGGCTGCAGTAGGGGTAAGCTCGCGAGGAAGCCCTTGGTATGCTGATTATGCTAACTTTATTGTCTCCAAGTATTTGCCTCCAACTTTTATAGATTAGCAAAGAAGGAAGTTCTTTTACGATTTGAGGCATTATTTTTGGGATGACCCACATTTATATAAAGAAGGAGTAGATGGTATTATGCAAAGATGTGTTCCAGAATATGAACAAAAGGAGATATTGCGGAAATGTCATGGTAGTGCCTATGGAGGACATCATGCAAGAAATAGAACTGCACAGAAGGTGCTACAATCAGGTTTTTACTGGCCTACCCTTTTTAAAGATGCAAGAAAATTTGTCTTATGATGTGATGAGTGCCAACGAGTTGGTAACATTTCTAGACGCAATGAGATGCCTATGAATTACTCTCTCATTATTGAACCATTTGATTGTTGGGGATTCGACTTTATGGGTCCTTTTCCCCCTTCAAAAGGTTATACCCATATTCTTGTTGTTGTTGACTATGTTACTAAGTGGGTAGAAGCCATACCTAGAAAAAGTGCTGATGGGGAGACCTCTTTAAAAATGATTAAGGATATTATCTTTCCTAGGTTTGGAGTGCCTAGGTATCTTATGACTGATGGAGGGTCTCATTTCATTCATGGTAGTTTTAGAAAGACCCTTGCTAAATATGACGTTAATCATAGAATTGCTTCACCTTATCATCCCCAAACTAGTGGGCAAGTAGAGCTATCAAATAGAGAAATTAAATCCATCTTGCAAAATACTGTTAATAGATCTAGAAAAAATTGGGCTAAAAAGTTGAATGATGCTTTATGGGCTTACAGGACTGCCTATAAAAATCCTATGGGAATGTCTCCTTACAAAATGGTTTATGGGAAAGCTTGCCACCTGCCTTTAGAATTAGAACACAAAGCTTATTAGGCAGTGAAAGAACTTAATAGAGACTGTAAACTTACTGGTGAGAAAATATTATTCGACTTAAGTTCATTGGATGAATGGAGGAGTGAAGCATATGAGAATGCTAGACTCTTTAAGGAAAAAGTTAAAAGATGGCATGATAGGAGAATTCTTAAGAGGGAGTTCCATGTTGGTGAGAAAGTTCTATTGTATAGATCGCGTCTCAGATTTTTTGCAGGGAAACTACTTTCAAAATGGGAAGGACCTTTTGTTATCAAAGAAGTATATCGTTCAGGTGCAATAAAAATTTCTTCTTTAAAGGATAACACTACACAAGGGGTGAATGGTCAGCGACTCAAACACTATATTGCTGGAGATTCTTACAATGGAGATATTGATGCTATTCAAGTAGTAACTCCGGAAAATTTTATCAAAGACCAAATTCAGAGACCTGCAGAGTCTGTTTTCGAATAGGTAACAGTTCTGGTAAGAAAAGTTCCGAAAATTCTGCCAAGTTATATTTCTGGAGTTTTTATCCAACAAGGAAAGCAACGAAGAGAAAGAGGGACGGAAACGGAGCCAGGGTGGCTCACACCACCCCCTGGCGCGGGGGCCCCTGGCCGCGCCAGCAGGTGGTGTGGCCACCTCAGACTCCGTCTCTGACCCGTTTTCTCCCTGTACCTTCCTTTTGTTGTAAAAATTTGTAATATATAATCCCCCCGGATCCCCCGATGTTTGTATATCATGTTCTCGTCGTGTTTTCATTTCGATCTATTTCTGACAGGTAGAATCTCAGTTTTGGAGCCACAATGTCCTCCTCTGGATCAGCCAAGGGAGATCCCTCCACGGACATCATCAACCCATACTTGCACGAGTTGAAGATTCATCCCAAGGAGTTGTTGCTCAAAGATGGGAAGGTACAGACAAAAGAGGTTCAGGGACCTAAAGGTGAAGGAAATCTGGAGGACAAGATGGATGCATTGGAGCAAGAAGTCTTTAGGTACAGGAAGATGGCGTAACACGAAGTGGATATCATCCATAAGATTTGTTCTGAACTCATCACCGAGCACCAAAAGGAGGCTGTTGAGCTTAAGGATGAAATTCTCTCACTCCATCGAACGAACAATCAATTGTAAGCACCGCTCTACGATGTGCAAAACCAAAACTGTGAGTATGAGGTTAGGTTTAAATGCATAAGTGTTGCTGCTAGTTTCAGGATGATGGAGACCAGGATGTCTTTTGTTGATGGGGAGCCCTTACCTTGGAAGTCGGACGATGATGAGAGAATACCACCACCACCGAAGGAGTAATTCGTCATTAGGTTTTGGCATCCCCTTGGTTTGTTCCAAGCTTAGGGGAGTGTCGCGGTATCACATCACTATCTTCTATCTTTTTACCTTTTTAGTAGAGTCATATCATGAATAGAGAAGGTATCATGTAGGATGGTTTGCATTATGTAAGTGTCCCCTCTCTCGTTAGATATCTATGTATCCCTTGGAGTGAGTTACCGTTATGGAATATTAATGAGAACTTCTATCATTTACTCTTTTGCATATCTTATGTTAGTTTTCAATTCATGATTATATGATTGATCTTGTTGTTAGTATTGGTATCACTTTGGGATCATTGAGTTAATTTAGTTGGTTTTGGCAAACCTGGCTCGGTCAGTAGCAGCATCATTTTTGAGAATTGAATGAAAAAGATAAAAGTACTCTTAAGAAATATAATTTCATCATCTTTCTTTCTTGATTTGCTCATAAGCTTAGTATTCTCTAGTTAAGATCTTTTGTGCTTCCAAGGAAGATTGCATGTTTGTTTTTATCACTTGTATGTTTGTTTGCTTCCTTCAACTCTTATGCTTGCTACCTAGCCTTGCTAGCCAAAAACCTGTACTAAGAGGGAATGCTTCTCGTGCATCCAATCCTTAAAACCAAAACCTATGCCATTTGTGTCCACCATACCTAGCTACTAGCACTATTGCTATTCCAAGTAAATTCATGTTTTTATCTACCTTCCGAATTAAACTTGTTATGTGAAAATTAGTGATTAAAGCTCTCACGAACTTGATGCAACACTTTACTTTCTTGCACTTAATAAACTTGAACCATTGTGCACATCTATGTTTCATATATGCTTGCGGTTTGTAAGTTGTTAATTAGCAGAACCATGCTGTCATGGGGAATGCTTTCAACATTGCACTTGTACATTATACCTAGTTGATATCATGCTCTTTTGTTTATGGATGACGTTGGTGTGAAATGAAAGGGGAGCTTGTAAGTCCATGGAGTTATGTATGTGTGTTAGAGAAACGCCTGGGCCGCTGGTCTAATCCATGCCTAATCATGGTGGAAACCTGCAGCATAACCATAATGAGTTGTCTATGAAGCATTCTTCTTATAAAAAAGAGATAGAGATTGAGAAAAAGGAAAAAAAGAGATATGAGAAAATATGAAAGAGAGAAAAAGGCATCATTTTCCCATGGTAAATAAGAAGATTGCTGAGATGCTTGTGTCTGCTTGCCTTGTCATTTTGATATGGGGATTCTTCCATATCATCGGGCAAGGGGTACCCCGTTGGAGGTTCTCTATGATACACATATACTTACTATGACAAGAACTTACCGGTAACTAAACTTGAGTAGCATGAGGAGCGGCCCTCGTATTCAAGGGACATGAGATTTTCAACTTACAACTTGTCAAGCATATCCTCATATTTGATCACTTTAACCTTAATCACCTAAAGATGCCTATGATAGGGGCAATGAGAGCTGAAAGCTAGTAAGTATCATAATTTTTGGAAGCTCTTTATGAAACTTGAAATCCCTGCTTCCCTCTGTGAAGGTCCTTTCTTTTACTTTTTAGTTGAGTCAGTAAACCTATTCCCTTCTATCTCAAGCAAGCATTTTGAGTTGTTGTGTTTCATTCATTCATATGATGATTTATTCAATCATGTTTCTTATGTTCCTTGTTTTGCACATTGCTCTTATCTTAGTGTTTACTACTTTGAAAGCTATCATTGAAAATCCTTTATGTGTGAACTCCTGAAATTGTCAACTATTCTTCGACCAAGAGCTAAGTTTGCCATTAACAATTGTTATTTACTTTATGTATCTTTATTGTGTTTCCTTTACTTATTGCAATTTAAGTTATATAATAGTGAGTTGTATTCTATTATGATTTATGTATTGATGAATGTGATGCTTCTTGTCTGTATTCTTTTATCGACTCTTCACTCCATAAACCTGAGGTCATGTTTATTGAGATCAGTTTTCGCTTGGGGACAAGCGAAGTCTAAGCTTGGGGGAGTTGATACGTCCATTTTGCATCACTATTCTATATCATAATTTACTGTTATTCATTGATATATTTCATATTAAGAGATGATACTTATGTTATTTCATCTGTTTTTGCATGGTTGATGACTTTTGGAGCATGGACCACTGTAGTCAGGATTCTGATGGAAAAGGTGCTGTTTGGAGGCAAAATTCGCGAAGATCAGAAAATTCGGGAAAATACATGGAAAATTCTATTTTTCCAGAAGACGAAGATTACCACAAGGGGGAGTGGAGATGGGCCACAGGGGCCCACACCACCCCCTGGCGCGGGCAGCCCTAGGTCGCGCTAGCAGGTGGTGTGGCCACCCTGGCCCACTCCAGGCTCTCCCCTCTGGCGTATATTATCCCCTCGAAACCCTAATATCTGGGGAGCGACCACAGAAAGATTCCGCTGCCTCTACGGGGCGGAAAACACCGAGAGAGAAGGATCTCTCCGGTAGACAGAATTCTGCTAGGGGAAATCCTTCCCGGAGAGGGGAGATCATCGCCATCAACACCACCATCAAGCTAGACTTCATCGGGATCATCATCATCATCACCATCATCATCTCCACCAGCACCATCATCATTACTTCATACCGTTGTAACAATTGGGTTGAATCTTGCATAGTTCTTAGGGGAAACTTTCCTGGTGTTGATTACTTCTTGTAGTTGATGCTATTGAGTGAACCATTGAATTATCGTTTATGTTCAGATTGTTACATATCATTATATCATCTCTGATCTTGATCCATATGATGTCTTTTGAGTAGTTCGTTTAGTTCTTGAGGACATGGGAGAAGTCATGTTGTTAGTAGTGGAATTGTGTTGAGAAAGATTCAATGGTTTGATATTTAAGTTGTGGTGTATTTCTTCTAGTGGTGTCATGTGAACATCGACTACATGACACTTCACCTTTATGGGCCTAGGGGAATGCATTGTGTATTTGGCTACTAATCGTAGGGGTTGCCGGAGTGACAGAAACATGAACCCCCGTTAGGAAACCTTTACACAAGGGATGTCAGGGTCTTAGAGTTTAAAGTTGTGGTTAGGTTTCTATGTTAATTACTTTCTTGTACTTGCGGATGCTTGCAAGGGGTATAATCACAAGTATGTATTAGTCCTAGGAAGGTTGGTACATTAGCACAGGTTCACCCACACACCACTTAGCAAACTAAAGAAGATTAATCAACTATATGAAGCGAAAGCACGTGAGGATATTCCCGTGTGCCCTCGAGAACGTTTGGTCATCTTAAGTAATAAAACCTGCTTGTCCTTTGCTAAAGAAAGGATTGGTCCACTTGCTGCATTTATTATTATTGTCTTTTATTTACTTGTACTTTATTTACCTGCATTATCAAAAAACCCTAAAAATCCGTTTGCTAAGTATTTACAGAGAATTCCAGCTCCAAGCCATTCGCCAACACCTTCTGCTCCTTGTTGGGTTCGACACTCTTACTTATCAAAAATACTGCGATACACCCCCTATACTTGTGGGTCATCACTTTCCATGGTCATAGAATTGACAAAGCGAATACAGAGCTCGTTCTTATAGGGATTGGACCGTGTTCCAACAAATCTTTGCAGGGTGCTTGTTGTAATTTTGTGGGATATGGTTGTGTCTCCTTGTTTTATTATGGTCCTTTCTGTAAAATGTACCTACAGCTTCATTACCACTATGTGTGAAAAAAAACACCATAAGCCAAAAAAGTACACCTTAAGGGCTATCCATATGCATAGTGGAGCTTGTCCCCAAGCTAAAAAGCTTAAGGGTGATCCATAAGCTTAGGGAATCACCTATGTATGATGTGAACTTTATCCATAAGACGGGGCCCACCTCTCTTGTAAAATCTTCCACTATGTATAAGGTGAACTTTAGCCATAAGTTGGGACCCACATGTCTCATCCTACATACTCATGCATGAGAGGGAAGAGAGAGTAAATTATTTTTTGTTGCTTGTGGACAACCCATAAGCTTATGGCATCCACTATGTGCAAAAAACCACACCTTAAGTCCTACTCCCTCTGTTTCAAAATATAAGATGTTTTAGCTTTATAAAAGGAGTGTATCTAGGCCACTTTTAGTGTGCAGGTTCATCTAGGCTTGGAGTGAACCTACACACTAAAATGGGTCTAGATACACTCCTTTCACAAAGCTAAAACATCTTATATTTTGAAATGGAGGGAGTATGTGGCAATGCTTGTAGTCTACCTTATACATAGTAGAAGAAATAAGAGTTGTCCATAAGCTTGTAGGTGGCCTTAAGCTTATGGGTTGTCCACAAGAAATAGAAAATAATTTACTCTCACTTCCCTGTCATGCATGAGTATGTAGGATGATACATGTGGGTCCCAGCTTATGGCTAAAGTTCACCTTATACATAGTGGAAGATTTTACAAAAGAGGTGGGTCTCGCCTTATGGCTATAGTTCACCTCATACATAGGTGATGCCCTGGACAACTCTTATTTCTTCCACTATATATAAGGTAGACTACAAGAATTGCCCCATATGACTTATGGTGTGGTTTTTTGCACATAGTGTATGCCTTTGGGTAGTCCACAAGCACTAAATAATAATATTTACTCTCTCTGTTCGTAAATATAAGACATTTTAGCTTTGTTAAATGAATGTATCTAACACTTTTTATGTTTAGGTTCACTCCGAACCTCTGTGAACCTATACACTAAAAGACGTCTAGATACATTCGACTCACAAAGCTAAAACATCTTATATTTCTAAACGGAGGGAGTAGTACACATAGCAATATAAAACTAATTTCAGTCAAAAGGATGTGTGTCGTTAGCTCTTAAATGTGGGTCCTAACTTATGGTCAAGTTTGTCTACACACATTGTGGTGCAATGAATTAGCTTATGGTGTAGTATGTGGGACCCATCTTATCGACAAGTTTTTCCACATGCATAGGTGATGCCCTAATACAGATCTTATTCCGTGAAAAAAGAAATACAGAGCTTTTCCATGCAAGTAAAATAAAAATACAAAGCTCGTATTTCTGAATTACAGTACAACCCGTACCCTAGGCGTCTAGTACTAGGGAGTCAGGCCGATCATAGTCTCCTCCAAATTAACTACTTCGACCGTCTAGACGTCTACTAGTACTAGGGAGTAGGGAGTTGACGGGTCACTATCTCCTTGAAATGCAGCTGAGGAGTGCACGCTCGTGTTGATTAATCTAGCTTTTCGCCCTTGCCTATTCCCCCGCCCCTCCAGGGCGTCTTCCCCTTCTCTTCCCGTTGTCTTCCCCTTCCGCACCATGCGTCGCCGCTACCGCCATATTCCGCTTTCAGATTATCTTCCTCGCCTCGCTCAGGCAGTTGCCACCATCGATTCTCCCTCTCTTCCGAAACCCCAATCAATGAAATACAGATGCTGCCTTGCGATGGTGTCAGCGAGCAAGAACAGTGAGCATGATTCTGAGCTTTTTCACAACATGTTTACCGAAGGCCCCTTTGATGAACTCATAACCCCATGCGACGTCATCACCGCCGCCAGCCTAATCGGTTCGTCCAAAAAATTTCTTGAATCTGTGAAAGCTAGTGCAACTGTGGATGCTTCAATGCCATTTGGCCTCCCATGTGTTCTTCATTCCCCTTACAAGGGACCGCTAGATTTCTTGTATTACTTCAAAATTGATAGCCTCCCGTCCAAGCTCTCGCCGCTGGACAGGTTCTCCTCTGATGCTATGGTACTAGGCTATACTTATGGGCAGTGGGTAGGCACCAATGGAGATTGGATTGCCACGGCTGGCTTCAGAGGCAAGTTGGAGCTTTGCAACATGTACACTCATTGCAATATTCCTCTCCCAGCATTGTCGTTCCAAGCAACCGACCAGCCAACCATGTTCTTGTTGAATAATGATCTTCTAGCTGTAATGTAGAAGACTGCTATTTGCCAAGTTCCCATAGCTGCTGGGAGATATAAAGATTTCTCGCTTGTTGCTGTCTTCAACGTCATAATTGCCATCCTTCAGGGCGGTGATGATGGATGGATAGTTCTTCTACTTCCTCTTAACCACACCCTGATCCCTTACGGTTACAATGATGGAATTATCCACGACGGATTGGTGTTCGCCACAGCTCTGTATGGCAACGTTAATGTTCAGGATCCTCTGCATCCTGGTAATTATTCCTTCATATGTAGTGTACTGGCTTAATTACTCATGTGCCCAAGCTATTGTACTGAATTGACATAGGGAGTGTTTCGTTTAAATGAAAATACGAGTAGTTATTTTAGACTCTATGAACTGTACGAATCATAGTTTTTTTATAGGATTTTTTCTTATAGCAGTCGTTTGATTCATCGGATTGAATTATGCACAGTAGATTTTTATGGATGTCTTTTAATTCATTCGATAGGAATTTAAGATTTACTTGAAGCTCCTGAAAAGAATCCATTCAATGGTTTTTCCGTGCAATGTATTGAATGGTTTTTCCGTGCAATGTATCCAACACACCACAATCCTGTAGGATTATAAATGGACATGCAAATATAAAATCATGTGTCTTTCCTATCCTATGTTTTCTGCATTTGCACGGGTCTTCGGCAAGTTCGCCTGCAAATGAACCGGTCAATTCTTTTTACCTTTTTTAGATAAAACGAGCCAAAAATTGCTCGTCTTGTTCAAAAAAGATGACTCCATTCTTTAGGAAATTTCCCTATTATATAATGGTTTGTTCCGTTTGTACGATTCTAGGCTATAGTTATTTTTCCTATGTTCGAGCTATTTTGCATGCAGTTCAATTGGAAGGAAATTTTTCAGTAGGATTCACTATATCATGCTGCTGGAATCATAAGTTAATGCATTCTGCTACCTTTTTCAAGGTCCTGCGCTGGTCTTTGCGTGACCAGCTATCGTGGATGAGTTGGTGGATTCATTTCTTAATGCTACTGGAGACGAGCACGACTACTTTTTTGTTTTTTGGTGGTTAGCAAGATCTGTAGATGGTTCTAGACTTAATTCATATATATACGCTTGGCACTTCTTACAATCCCGGTTGTCTTACTTGTCATTGCCGCCATCATACTGGTGCTGCTCATCCTCGTGTTGTATATTGCGGTCGCACTATCTCCACTTATACTTTCGGGTTTGGCTGCTTGGTGTTCTCAATGAACACTGGTCAAGGTGATCAAGCTAATCCATGGGAAAGGATTGCTGACCTTTGATCATATTCTCTTTTCCTTGGAGTGAACTATCTGATTATCATGCGCGTAGGCGGTGCAGATCTTACCCCAGGTTATCTAACGAGAAGCAACTGTGTCCACATCTTACCAACTGTAGCATGGCTTTCCAAAGAGTGGCAGCCTGAATTATGTCGCTTCAGTTTGAGTGGTAAATACTGCGGTGTTACTTCTGAAATCAATGTCCTTAAGTGAATTAGTAACCCTCGCTTCTGGACAGGAATGGTGAAACATTTGCTTTGGTTCGTACCAACCTTCGCGAACACCCTCAACTAGAACCGGGCTCATGCTTAACTAAGAAACAAGACATGTTGCCGCAGTACGTACTGATGCAATCCATATGTAATAGTTGGTACTACAATTAGAGAAATTGTTCTCGACCATGTTAAACTATTTATTGTGTTTGGTTGTCTGAAGTCATCGGCTTTCAACTTGTTGGTCTATCTCCTTTGAAACATGTCCTTGTATCGGTACTATGTTTAGTTACTCGTATGAACTTGACTATATTTTTGGACCTTTAGCATAATGCACTCTAGTCCGCCGATTCTAGAGTTCCTTCAGAAATTATGGAAATTTTAGCATCAACAAGATGTTACGGACCACATGCCATACACTTGAAAAATCACCTCAATGCTTGTGTAAGGGTCGTACTCTATGAAAACAACCTTGGCTTCAACTATTCTAGCCTCACGCACTAGTCTTTGGTTAAGCTGATATGACAAGACCATTTTTTAGAGATTTATCTTATCTTATCTTACCACTATATAGTGTACGGTTAACTTTCAACATTAACCGTTGTATCAAGACTAGCAAATTCCAACATTGCTAACCCTCAAATTTTCTTTTCCATTCTAGCAGCTACTCACTCCGTTCCATAGTATAAGATGTTTTAACTTCTGTAAAATAAATGTATCTAGACGACTTTTAGTGTGTGGTTCACTCCGAACCTACACACTACTTTTAGTGTGTAGTAAAATATGTCTAGATACATTTGTTTCACAAAAGCTAAACCATCTTATATTTTGAAACAGAGGAAGTAGGAGATTTTATTGGTAGACTTTAGCACAATGAAAGCTATGCACAAGTACAAGAACCAAATATACACCCGATACTTTATGGAAGTGACTCGAAAATATAATTATTTTCTCAGCTTTACCTATTACTATTTTATGGAGTAGTACAATTTTATAGTGTGATGATATGGCATTCTGCTAGACAGCATTGGCGTGCTAGACTATCTAGCTAATTAAAGTTCCATCGATGCTACAGTACTAGACAGCATTGGCATGCTACACTAGCTAGCTAATAATTAAAGTCTCATCGATGCAGCTATGCCCTACAATAGAAGACCGACGAAGGAACACGCAAAAAACTCCTCGTTCAAAGAGACATATTGTATTCCCCATCTCTGGCAGTATTTGGTATCGTCTCCAACACGTGCTTCACTCATTTTCCTCACCATATCGCCCGCAGTATCGGTCCTTCCTGGCCACCACCCCTCTCCTCCAAAACCTCCCAACAGTCATAGATTGATCCGCCTCACCCCCAAACCATCAGGACGTGATGGAAGATTTGGGGCCCAACCGGCGGTACGGTGGATGGAGCAACATCAGCGACGACGTGTTCGACGAGATCGCTATGCGTATGGACACTACCAGCACTGATATGGGGTGGCCCGATCTTCTCAGCAAGCACTTGTCGATGGTGATGGTGGATGATAGATAACTAGCCTGTAGCTATGAACTCTCCCACTTGAAACCTGATGCCAACACAAAAGCTCTTGAACCTTGTAGGATATTCACAACACCACGCTCTTGCGCACGTAGCCGTCGACCATGAATGGTAGTTTGCAATCTACTAATTCCCGATGGAACAACAGATCACACTCAATTGCAATTGGTAGAATTCAATCACAGGGTAATTCCAGAGTTTCTATAAAAGAAACATCTCCAAAATAATTTTAACATGGTATAAACCTAACTTGGTGTGGCGCCCCATCTATTTAAGAGTCTGGGGGGCGGCGGCCTAAGGTGGGATCCGAGTTGGTCCCACCCAACTATGATACAAACCGACCCAAAGAGGGTTCGGCCACATGACTCTGCTGTGGTAGAGTTTCAATCGGTTTCTCTGTCGCGGCAGCCTGTCGTGGCAGAGTTGGACCCGGTTTTCCTGCCGCGGCAGCCTGCCGTGGCAGAGAACTGGTTCTTTTCTCCGCCGCGGCAGAGAACTTGCTCCAGTTGTTGATCTTCGTCTTGGACAGCTCCTTATGCTTCCTCCCTCTCCTCCCTCGTGCATTCTTCATTGATCAACACGCCATGTTCCGTTAGCTCCTCGCTCCTTGCTATGCCTTCTTCTCCCAAGTACCTAATCATACAATAATTCAAAGACTTAGGTAGTATAAAATTATCATTAACTAAAACACCAGGTTCATTAAAAACAAGTTCACCTGTTGTTCTAGTAGCTTAGCACAAGCTCTTGTAATTGGTCCAATCCTTATCTCATTGGATTGATCTTTCTTTGCAGCAGTTGGAACATCATCATTAGCAATTGGGGTAGGTGTAACTGTAGGGATGTCCTCATCATCTCCCCTCCCCTTCAAAAGGCGTCGACCTCGATGCTCCAAGGTCTTCTCCAGCATATGGTGACAAATCAGCAATGTTGAAGCTGTTGCTAACTCCACCAAACTCCTCAATAGGTATATCAACCGAGTAGGCATTATCATTAATTTTGGCTAACACCTTGTAAGGAACAACACCACGTGGCTTCAACTTGGACTTGCGAAGTAGTGGAAATATATCCTTGCGCAGATGCACCCAAACCATATCTCCAGGCTTGAACAACACTTCCTTTCTTGCTTGATTCCTTGCAGCAGCAATGTTCTTGCCTTTCTTTTCAATAGCCTCTCGAGTCTTCTCATGAATTTTCTTCACATAATCATCACGTTTTGATGCCTCCATATCAACTCTCTCATGTAATGGCAAAGGCAACATATCAAGTGGCATTAATGGCTTGAATCCATACACCACCTCAAAAGGACAAAGCTGAGTAGTGGAATGCACAACCCTGTTGTATGCAAACTCAACATGTGGCAAACACTCTTCCCACTCCCACAGATTCTTCTTTATCATAGTCCTTAGCAGCTGTGACAATGTTCGATTCACCACCTCCGTCTGACCATATGTTTGGGGATGACATGTAGTACTGAATAACAGCTTCGTTCCCAGCTTCCCCCATAAGGTCTTCCAAAAGTAGCTCATGAACTTCACATCACGGTCAGAAACAATCGTCTTAGGTACTCCATGTAATCTCACGATGTCCCTGAAAAACAGGTTAGCAACATGCGACGCATCGTCGCTTTTGTGGCAGGCAATAAAATGAGCCATCTTAGAGAACCTATCCACTACCACAAATATAGAATCATGATCTCTCTGAGTTTTAGGTAGACCTAGCACAAAATCCATACTAATGTCTTCCCATGGAGTAGTAGGTGCAGAGAGAGGTGTATACAAACCATGAGGCTTCAGCTTGGATTTCGACTTGTGGCATGTAATACATCGGCTCACAGATCTGCACACATCACGCCTCATCTTGGGCCAATAAAAATGATCAGCAAGCATGAGCAACGTCTTCTCACGCCCAAAGTGACCCATCAAACCACCAGCATGTGATTCATGCACTAAGAACAAATGCAACGACGATTTTGGAATACATGGTTTGTTGGCTCAAAACAAATATCTGAAGGGAATATGCTCGAGAGGCAATAATAAAGTGGTTATTATCTTATTCCATGTTTATGATAAATGTTTATTTTACATGCTAGAATTGTATTGATCGGAAACATCAATACATGTATGTTTAATAAACAAAAAGGGTTCCTAGTTATGCCTCTCTTATATACTAGCTTTTTGATTAACAAGATGATCAAGGTTTCCTGATCATGGACATTGGATGTTGTTAATAACAAGGTCACACCATTGGTGGAATGATGTGATGAACATTCATCCGAAGTATAGCGTTACGATCAAGTCATTATGTTTATATTGCTATAACATCATACGAAGTAATCTTTATCCTTAGACCATGAGATCATGTTAATTGCTAACATCGGAAGAGTATGTTGATAACATCAAACGTCACACCATAACAGGGTGACTATAAAGGTGGGTTCAGTGCTACGAAGGTGTTATGTTGAGGCTCATGGATCAAGAGTGGGATTTGTCCATCCCGATGACGGATAGATACTCTGGGCCCTCTCGGTGATATCACATTGAAATAGCTTGCAAGCAAGTGATGTGATCACTAGAATGTTATATCACGGGAACGAGAAAAGAGTGCATGTCGGTAACGAGATCAAACTAGGTATGGAGATACCGATGATCGAATCTCGGACATGTAATATATTGCGGGACAAAGGGATTTAGTTACTAGCGTTAAAGGTTCTCACGATCACAGAAGTCATCGTTGAATGTGTAGGAGTCAGTATGGATCTCTAGGTCCCGTTGCTGATTATTGATCGGAGAGGGGTCTCGATCATGTCTGCATTATTCGCGAACCGTAGGGTGACACACTTAAGGGATACCGACACCATTTGGAGCAAATATGTTTCAGATAAAGATTTAAGAAAGCGCTGGAATTATTTCAATAGACACCGAAACTGTTTTGGGTGAAATTGCTGAATTGGTTCTGCATGTAATATTGAAATGTTGCAGGGGGTTTTATGTGAATGTTTGTTAATTAAAGTAATTAACAAAATTCTGAATAAAAATAATAAAAGAGTTTTATTAAATGAGAGAGCATTAAATTTGGAGAAATTTAATGCATTTAAAGTGGAGACTTTAAAAGAGAATGTGAAGGGGCAAATTTATATGGAGGGAGTTACCACCATATGAATGGAGGAGGTGAAGAGACACCTCCTCCATGCGCCGGTCATGAAGGAGGGGCACCCCCCCTCCTCCTATAAAAGGCCACCCCCTCCTCACTTCTCACACACACCTCCTTGTGAAGGATCTCTCCCCCCCTCTAGTATTATTCCCCCATGGTCTCGGATTAGCGAGATACATGTTCCCGGTGGCTTTATCTGGAAAGGAGTTGCTGCTTCCGCTGCTTTGCTGGAGCGAGGGACGGAGGTTGTCGGGGTACCAGACGTGTGTGCGATCACGGATGCACCGCTGCTTTGCGGTGCTGGACTTGGTGGTGCTGGAGCTGGATCTGATGGACGTGCTGGAGCCGGACCTGCTGGACTTCATCACAATCTTGAGATCGGCAAGTGTACGACTACATCAACCACGAGTTCCTACTCGTTAACAAAGCTCGTTGTCTACGAGGGTAAGTTCTCGTTTCCACCCGTTGCTTTGTACCTAGTAGATAGATCTTGGCGTGTAGTTCACACCGTAGGAAATTTTTTGTTTTCTATGCTGCGGACCCAACAGTGGTATCAGAGCCAGGTTTATGCGTAGGTGCTTTGCACGGGTAGTACACATATGTTTATATGTGGGTGATGATGATCATGTTATTGCTTCTTTCATGTATTTTGGATATTGGTGGCATAGTGGGATGAAGTGGCCCGGACCAACCTTACATGTCATCGTACATGAGACCGGTTCCACGACTGACATGCAACTTGTTTTGCATAAGTGGCTGGCGGGTGTCTGTCTCTCCTACTATAGTCAATATCTGATTTACAACGAGTTGCTAATAACTTAGTTATCCTTGTTGTGGTTCATGTTCGTAGGTAAGAACGGTTCTATCTCCGAAAGCCCTAAGCCACGTAAAACTTGCAATTGATAAATTAGAGGCGTCTAGTTTAGATCGTTGCTGGGCTAGTGTATTGATATGGTATTGTTGTAAGTAGATGTATGATAGATACTCTTACAACACACTCAACGTGTAAGTTCCATAGACCTTGGCCTTACACACAAAGGAATGATAGAGATCATACCATGATGCATATGATAGAGATCAAATGCATGGACCATATCATCTCACTTTACACATTAGATGTTAGCATCTTATACTGCTAGTTTGGCGCTTTCTGTAGCATTGTAAGATGATCCCTCATTTAAATATCAAGATAAAATGTGTTCTTCCTTAAGTATGCACCGTTCTATGGATCGTGTTTTCGAGACATCACGTGATGATCGGGTGTTCTCAACTCTACGCTTTCATGCAACGGGTGTAAGACAGTTTTACACACGCGAATACTAAGGTTCTTACTTGGCGAGCCTAGCATGTACAGACATGGCCTTGGAACACGGACCGAAAGGTTAAGCATGAGTCATATAGTTGATGTGATAACCATATTGATGCTCGCCTTTGAAGCTACACTGACTCACGTGATGATCGGACTTGGTGTAGTGGATTTGGTTCATGTAATCACCAAAAAGGCACGAGGGATGTCGTTTTTGAGTGGGAGTTCATTTCTAATTTGGATTAGTCGAACTCAATTTGTCATAAACTAAATCGAAGTGAATTTGCATAATTTGTTGTAGTCATTGGCATTCGTTTTCTACCTTATGCTTAGTTTTTATTTGAGATAATAGAACTATAGAATTCTGGATATTTACTTTACGAACTGGTATCGTATTGTTTTGAATGTCAATTTAAAGTTTATAAGTCCTATTGCAAACTTTCAGCAAACTCTATTTACTCCATGAAGTTTAATAAGTAGTATAAAATCAAGAGTAAGAATTCCAATGTTAGTATCTAAAGTATCATGTTTGCCTCCATGATTATTGATATTCAAAAAGTTGTTTTAATATCAAGATTATATTGGAGCTGAAAATTGTTTCAGAAACCATCATGTGTGAAAGATATTGTGATATCTGAAACAAAGTTTTTGGTTGCATTATGATAGAGTGTAATTTAGCAAAATACATGTTCTCATATTGTATGAGAATTTGTGAAGGATGGAGATGCTAGGCATCCGAATCTCCCAAAAAGTTTCGGGAATTAAAATTATACTTGTCATTCTTCCTTATAGGCTATAGTAGCTTGCTCATGAAAGTTGTCATGATAAGGATGAATAGAAGATGTAAGTAAAATGTTTACTACACTAATATATTACTAAAGAATGGATTTTTGAAAGAACACCAAACATTTGATGACGGTGATCCACTTCAAAGTGCAAGTCCAAAGGTATTAGTATTTGACTATATACGCTTTGTACTATGTGTCATGTGAATGACACCACTATTGATGTTGATAGATTCTTTTAAAAAGAAAAGGAATTGCTGAAAGAGAATCTATAAAATATTTGGCAGAAAATAAAAGGTTGGAGATGTCCAACTTAGGTATATAGAAGATATACATGTTATGGCTATATTCTTTGCTTGTTAAACAATGCGGTTCTTAGGTATTGGATACCGAATTGGTTGGTATGAAGTGTCATACAGGACAACGCAATTCATGAACTACAATGGCCTAAGTAACTATCAAGAGAATGAGTGATGATGTTCATCGAAAACAAATAAAGTGTTATTGTGTTTTTCGTTGTCATCAAACCAAGCCTTCAAGTTTGTTTAAATAATTGTTATTTTGTTTCGGTATTACGAGAACAATGGTTTTTCAAATAATTACCGTATTCCATAAAGGACAGATGAACTTTTACAAGTCTAGTGGGAGAAATCACATCCATAAACACTATTGCTAAAATGACGCAAGACAAATGATTGAAAGATCACTTATGAAGTGACATCGCTGTTTAAATTATATTTGAAAGAAAACATGAAGAAACTCCATGTTGATGGATTTTTGGAGTCTTTTGATTTTGATCAATTGACGCATGTGAGACTTTCCTCGAGATAATTGAAACTCCGTCCATAGGCCAGAAAGGAACGGATGACTAGCTTATTGGAAATTGTGCATGCTGATGTGCATAGTCCATTATGTGTAGCCATATGCGATGGATCTTTTTGCTTCATATGCTTTCTTCAAAAATTTGAGTGAATATATCTGTATATTTACTTAATAAGGAAGAAGTATGAAACATTTGAAAGTTGTTCAAAGACTTTCAAGATGAAGTGGAAAATCATTGTAACAAGAAAATAAAAGAGTTTATGATTTGATCATAAAGGAAGATATTTGAGTTACATGTTTAGCAAAACACCTAAGATTTGAGGAATTGTTCCATGATTTGTGTTCCTCGATAAACCATAGGAGTATGGAATATTCGAGAGATGAAATCAAACCATGTTTGACATGGTAAGATCAAAGGTGTCATTTATAAAACTGCCATTATGTTTTAAGGATTGAAGCTTTAGAGACTACCGCTTTTACACTGAAAAGAGCACCATCGTGATCCGTTGAAATGACACCATATGAGTTATGGTTTGGGATAAAACCCGAATTGTCTTTTCTTAAATTTTGGTATGCTATGCATAAGTAAAATGTTTACAACCAAATTCGGATAAGCACGTCTTTGTAGGTTATCCCAAAGAATTTGTTGGGAATTTCTCCATAACACCGAGGACAAAAGAGTTTGTCGCTTGGAACGTCAAGTTTCTTGAGAAGGAATTTTTCGTGAAAAGTTAAGTGGGAGGACAATAGAACTTTGATAAGGTTGTTGAACCTTAGCTATATGTGCTAAGTAGCGCAGCGCCGGAAAGTGTCCCGGTGGCGGCCACAATGCTCATGGATCTCGTGATTACAAAAGGTGTGATCTCGGAGATTAGAGTTCCTATAGAACCGTGTGGGTCGGTAAGAATCAAATAGTAAGATTTGATAAGCAAGTCGTTATTGTTTTGACAATGATGAACCGACTACATGCAAAGAAGCGATGATGGGCCCTGACTCCATAAAGTGACTAGAAGTCATAGAATCCGTGATAGTATCCATACACGAGAAATCAAGTTTCTGAACTTGGAAGACCCTCCGGAAAGGCGTGAAGCCTATCGGTCGTGTTTGGATCTATAAAGAAATAAGACATGGATGTTTAACATCTATGAAATAGTCGACATGTCGGAAAGAAGTTTACGACAATGTTCAAGGAGTTGACTATGACAAGATTTGATCTTTCATAGCGATATATAGTCTTGACGGATTAATGTAGCAACCACTACATTTAATTTGGTATATGGTAGTTGAATAAACAAAACAAGGTTCTTCTAATAGAACGGTAACCTAGGACATGTACATGACATGGCCCGAAGGGTTTTGTTAATTCAAAGGGTGCTAAAAGGGCATGTAAACTTCAATAGTTGAAGTAAGCATAGCGAAGTTGGAATCTTCACCATGATGAAACTGTTAAAAGAGTTTAAATTCATCGGAGATGATGAAGATGCTTGCATTTGCAAGAAATTAAGTGGGAGCGCTGAGACAAATTTCTAATACATTATGTAGAGGACATATTGTTGATTGGAAATGATGTATCTTGTATTGACACAAGTTAAGAATTTCATTAAAATAAGATTTCGATGAAAGACTTGGGCAAACCAGGAATATTTGGCATCAATATCTATACGGATAGATTAAGGCGCAAATATGGTTGTGCCAGACATACATATATGAGATATTGAAAGAGTTCAATATGGAAACAACAAGAAAGGTTCTTGCTGCATGGAAAGAATTGTATCAAGATTCAAGTGTTTTGACACTTGGTGAGTAAAATCACATGAAGATTTTGATCGATTATACCATGATATGTATATATCCAGAATGTCCTATGCTCTAAACGTTATGAGCATATACCAGAATGATTCATAAGATGATCATTGGACAATAGTAAAGATATTCTTATGAGCTTTGGAAGAACTAAGAATATATAATGTATAAGTGACAAATAGTTAAAGGTAGTTCATTGTAAAGTGTTACATTGATACTAGTTTTGTCACAAGATACAAATTAAATTTATCTCAATTTAGACTATGGGTGGCACAATATAATGGAAAGGATGTTCCATGATGGATTTGGATGAGTTCCAAAGTTGAGATATTGTGACGGATACTACAACAAAAGGCTAAGTATATGACTGCTATAGTAGCAGCATAGGAGGGCATTTGTGTTAAGTAGTTTGTTATCAAACTAGGTGTGGTTCAAAGTGGGCTAATACTATGAAGATATATTGTGTGACAATAATATCAACATATTTTGAGCCGAACGAACTAAAGGTCTCACCAAAGGACCAAATCTATACAATACCATCTCATTTGAGAATGAGTGATGCGTAGAGACGCAGAGACATGCAAATACACACAGACCTGAAACTGTCAGATCCAGAGATTATGTTAACCACTAGAAATAGCGTATATGCAACACCAGAAAGCCATAGGTGTTCAATACGCAAAGTTTTTCAAACTAGATTATTGACTCTAGTGCAAGTGGGAGACTGAAGGGAATATGCCCGAGAGGCAATAATAAAGTGGTTATTATCTTATTCCATGTTTATGATAAATGTTTATTTTACATTCTAGAATTGTATTGATCGGAAACATCAATACATGTATGTTTAATAAACAAAAAGGGTTCCTAGTTATGCCTCTCTTATATACTAGCTTGTTGATTAACAAGATGATCAAGGTTTCCTGATCATGGACATTGGATGTTGTTAATAACAAGGTCACACCATTGGTGGAATGATGTGATGAACATTCATCCGAAGTATAGCATTACGATCAAGTCATTATGTTTATATTGCTATAACATCATACGAAGTAATCTTTATCCTTAGACCATGAGATCATGTTAATTGCTAACATCGGAAGAGTATCTTGATAACATCAAACGTCACACCGTAACAGGGTGACTATAAAGGTGGGTTCAGTGCTACAAAGGTGTTATGTTGAGGCTCATGGATCAAGAGTGGGATTTGTCCATCCCGATGACGGATAGATATACTCTAGGCCCTCTCGGTGATATCACATTGAAATAGCTTGCAAGCAAGTGATGTGATCACTAGAATGTTATATCACGGGAACGAGAAAAGAGTGCATGTCGGTAACGAGATCAAACTAGGTATGGAGATACCGATGATCGAATCTCGGACATGTAATATATCGCGGGACAAAGGGATTTAGTTACTAGTGTTAAAGGTTCTCACGATCACAGAAGTCATCGTTGAATGTGTAGGATTCAGTATGGATCTCCAGGTCCCGCTGCTGATTATTGATCGGAGAGGGGTCTCGATCATGTCTGCATTATTCACGAACCGTAGGGTGACACACTTAAGGAATACCGACACCATTTGGAGCAAATATGTTTCAGATAAAGATTTAAGAAAGCGCTGGAATTATTTCAATAGACATCGAAACTGTTTCGGGTGAAATTGCTGAAATTGGTTCTGCATGTAATATTGAAATGTTGCAGGGGGTTTTATGTGAATGTTTGTTAATTAAAGTAATTAACAAAATTCTGAATAAAAATAATAAAAGAGTTTTATTAAATGAGAGAGCATTAAATTTGGAGAAATTTAATGCATTTAAAGTGGAGACTTTAAAAGAGAATGTGAAGGGGCAAATTTATGTGGAGGGAGTTACCACCACATGAATGGAGGAGGTGAAGAGACACCTCCTCCATGCGCCGGCCATGAAGGAGGGGAACCCCCCTCCTCCTATAAAAGGCCACCCCCTCCTCACTTCTCACACACACCTCCTTGTGAAGGATCTCTCTCCCCCTCTAGTATTATTCCCCCATGGTCTCGGATTAGCAAGATACATGTTCCCGGTGGCTTTATCTGGAAAGGAGTTGCTGCTTCCGCTGTTTTGCTGGAGCGAGGGACGGAGGTTGTCGGGGTACCGGACGTTTGTGCGATCACGGATGCACCGCTGCTTTGCGGTGCTGGACTTGGTGGTGCTGGAGCTGGATCTGATGGACGTGCTGGAGCCGGACCTGCTGGACTTCATCATGATCTTGAGATCGGCAAGTGTACGACTACATCAACCACGAGTTCCTACTTGTTAACAAAGCTCGTTGTCTATGAGGGTAAGTTCTCGTTTCCACCCGTTGCTTTGTACCTAGTAGATAGATCTTGGCGTGTAGTTCACACTGTAGGAAATTTTTTGTTTTCTATGCTGCGGACCCAACAATATCCATCATGTATATGATACTTATCCCATGCATTTCTAAGAGCACACAAACGATATAGTTCAGCAAAATCATGGTCAGTTGCATAAAGTGCACAAACAACTTCCAATCCAGGAATTTTAACATCAAGATTGGTTAATAGCATGTTCTTCCTAGATAAAGCATCAGCAACAACATTCTCTTTTCCCTTCTTATATTTAATGATGAAAGGAAAAGAGTCAATAAACTCAACCCATTTAGCTAATCTTCTATGCAAGTTTGATTGAGCTTTCAAGTATTTCAATGCTTCATGATCAGAATGTATGATAAATTCCTTTGGCCATAAATAATGTTGCCAAACTTCAAGTACTCTAACAAGTGCATACAATTCTTTATCATAGATAGGATAATTCAAGCGAGCACCAGTAAGTTTCTCAGAAAAATATGCTATAGGGCGATCCTCATGCATCAAAATGCCACCAATGCCTATACCACTAGAATCACATTCAACTTCAAATTGCTTCGAAAAATCAGGTAATGCAAGTAATGGTGCAGAAGTAAGCAAACGTTTCAATATATCAAAAGCAATATCTTGGGCCGTGCCCCATACAAACGGAACACCTTTCTTTGTCAAATCATTCATAGGTGTAGCAATGGTGCTAAAATATTTCACAAAGCGCATATAGAAACCAGCTAAGCCGTGGAAACTACGCACTTGACTTACATTCATGGGAGTAGGCCAATTCTAAATTGATTCAATTTTAGATTGATCTACCTCTACCCCATTCTTAGATACAACAAATCCCAGAAATATGACCTTATCTTTTGCAAATGTGCACTTCTCAAGATTAGCATATAGTTTATTATCACACAACACTTGCAAAACTTGTCGTATATGATTACAATGTTCAGTTTCGTTGTGGCTATAGATAAATATATCATCAAAGTAAACAACCACAAAACGACCAATAAAATCTCTCAAAACATGATTCATTAGTCGCATGAATGTACTAGGTGCATTAGTAAGACCAAACGGCATGACTAACCACTCATATAAGCCAAATTTCGTTTTGAAAGCAGTTTTCTACTCATCCCCTTCTTTCATCCTAATTTGATGATAACCACTACGCAAATCAATCTTAGAGAAAATAGCAGCACCACTCAATTCATCTAGCATATCCTCTAAGCGTGGAATAGGATGACGATATCGAATAGTGATGTTATTAATCGATCTACAATCTACACACATGCGCCATGTACCATATTTCTTATGTACTAAAATAACAGGAATGGCACAAGGGCTAAGAGAGACACGAATGTACCCTTTATCCAGCAACACTTGTACTTGTTTATGTATCTCCTTAGTTTCTTCGAGATTGGTCCTGTAGGGTGCACGATTGGGAAGTGTGGCGCTAGGGATCAAGTCAATTTGGTGTTAAATACCACACAATGGAGCAAGCCTGTGGGTACATCTTCTGGAAACACATCCCCAAAATCCTGCAAAACAGAAGAGACACCAAGAGAAACAGGGGTCATGTCATTAGAAACCAATACCTCGCCCTTATACATGAACACAAGTGGCATGGTTGTAGGATCCTCACGAAATTCTCTCATATCTTCCTTTGTGTCTAGTATCAAAAGATTAGGCACTCTCTCACTTTTCGTTATATCACTCAATGTAGGCTAGATTACATCAGGAACAGCTGTCACACAATCTCGCCGAGCTATAAGATCTTCCTTCAAATTCACTTCTATCTTCTGGCGAGAATCATTCACAATGTCTTGTGGTGTCATTGGCTGCATAGTAATCTTCTTTCCTTTGAATTACAAGTGATATGTATTTTCTCGGCCATTGTGTTGCACATGGCGATCATAAAGCCAAGGCCGACCCAATAGAAGATGGCAAACAGTCATAGGAACCACATCAAAGTCAATAGAATCTATGTATGGCCCTATTTGAAAATTCACACGTACCATATGATTTACCTTCATCTCACCATTGTTGCTCAACCATTGTATGTAGTATGGCTTGGGATGAGGCAAATATGTCAAATTCAGCTTGGCACATAACTCCTTACTTGCAAGATTTCTGCAGCTACCTCCATCAATAATGACCTTGCAAGCTTTGTTAGGTCCAACTAGAGCTTTTGTTTGGAACAAGTGGCAATGCTGAGACTCATCAATAGGTTGCACACTAAGAATACGTGAAGATACGACAATAGTTGGTGCATGCTCAGGATAAGCATTTGCACCATCCTTGCCATCATAATCATTAGCTTCATCTCCACTCTCTACATTACCTTGTTCATTGACAAACATCACCTTCTTGTTTGGACAATCCTTCTTGTAGTGTCCTCTACCTCCACAAGTATGGCACACCACATCGCGAGTACGTGCAGTCGACATATTGGAACCCGGACTAGCGGTAGGAACAACGGGCTTCCGAGAATTGGAACCAAACAAAGACGTAGGTATTGGTTTGGCCGAAGGTGAAGGAGGACTAGCAGCAGGTGGCGCCACAGTAGGAGGCGTAGATCTGGCCAAAAACGGTTGGAAGATGGAAAACAAGCCCGTGACTTAGCCTCCTCAGCTAGCTATGACTCGGCCTCTCTAGCATGGTGCAGCAGCTCGTTCATTGTCTCGTACTAGTGATAACGAACAATGCTCTTAATTTGAAGCTTCAAATTGTTGAGAAAACGTTGCATTGTCATCTCACGTGATTCACGAATGTTGGAACGTTGCATAAGCATCTCCATCTCCATATAGTACTCATCAACTGACATTGTTCCTTGCCTCAATTGTGTAAGCTTGTCAAAAACTGATCACAAGTAATTGGTGGGGACAAAACGATCCGTAATAATGCTCTTCATCTCATGCCAATCCATCACAGGAAGTTGATTGTCGTTCCTTCTATTCTGCAGAATAGCATCCCACCAGCGCAAAGCATATCCATCAAATTCTAATGCTGCAAGCTTGACTTTCTTGTCTTTTGGATAATCAAACAAATGCCAGATCTTCTCAATCTTCAACTCCCAAGTAAGATAATCCTTAGGATCAAGTGAGCCATTGAAAGAGGGAATTGAAAACTTGGGCTTGCCCAAACCATCATCAGCTTGATTCGGAACACGCTGAGCACGTCCCAAAGGAGCATAACCACGGCCCTAAAGAGGAGCAGCGGCAGGTGCAGGGGAATGGCACGTCCCCTGCCACGATGTGGGGCAGCACCAGCCGCACTACCCTCATCAAGATCCTCAAACGCATCATCATGTTGGTGTTCGTGTCCTTGCTGAATTTCGCTTGAATAGTCTCAATTGAACGCTGTAAGGTGGCAAAGTTGACATTCATTGTTGTCAGCTAAGTCTGAATATTATTGATTGCTCCAGTATTCTGCTCCACTGCATCTTGCATGTCCTTGATATTCCCATCAACAGACTCGCGCCAATTAACAAGCTCCTCAAGTTGCTTTTTCTGTGACACAACTTCATCATCACTCAAAGACATGATTAGTAGGTTAGCGCAAAAATCAAAATCTGTTTGGTGGACTCACAACTGACAAGAAAGGAGATCTTACTGTTCCAAAGTGAATATAGATGCTTTACCAAACGTACTCAAAGACTTATGCACTGATGTGATGAAGTGAATATCAAAGGTATAGAGAATGATCGCAGGGCACACATGTTATTTATGATGGAGCTATAGGTATGGTACCCTATCTACACCACAAACAAATCCTAGCGCTAATCGTACAAAAACCCAAGAAACACACACGTGGAGAAAAATGTGGCAATGCAACTCTTGAAGGAGATATGCCCTAGAGGCAAATAATAAATAGGTTTTTATTGTCATATCTCAATTAGTTTATAATAGTTTCATATTATGATAGAACTATGCCAAGTAGAAACATTGGTACAGGTGTGGTATGAAACAACCAAGTCCCTAGTAGCCTCTATTCATACTAGTTCATTGGTCACGGAGATGATCTGGGTTTCAAGATCATGGGCATTTATGCCGACTGACAACGAGATCATATCATTGGAGAATGATGTGATTGGACATTCCTCGAAGGATTGCAACACGATCAAGTCATATAGTTCATTGTTGCAACAGCTATACCTAGACTCCTTCTCCTTAGACCGTGAGCTCATATTACTCATTGTTTCCCTAGGCTGCTTAGACTGCATCAACCGTCATCTGGTAATACTGTGGCCATAAAGGTGTACGTTGGGTATTCTGAAGGAACAGTAGATGAATTGTGACTACAAACCGGGATTTGTTCACCCACATGACGGGTAAAGATACATATGGCCGGCTTGGTGAGATTACATCCATAAATGTTGCAACATGTGACTAGGTCACGGGGATGTAATATCACGGTAACAAGAAAATAGAACTTGTTATGAACGAGATTAAACAAGGTATGGGATACCAATGATCGGATCTCGGACAAGTTGTATCGAGAAACAAAAGGAAGAGGATGCTACATTTAGAAGGTTCCAACGACATTGTCATCAGGAATGCATAGGGGTCACATGGATATCCTTGGTCCCTCTGTTGATCATTGATACAGATCATGTCTAGAGCATTCCCGAGCCGTGAGAGGATACACTTAAGGGTACGATGAGAGCGATCATTCGTAAGACGGAATCACGGTAGAGAAAGAGAGAAAGTCGGAATCGTTCCGCGGAGAGATCCGAAGTTGTTCGGAGAAAGAATAAAGGAAAAGATCGGAAAAGTGTTTTCGGATAAATAGGAATTTAAATATATATTTATTATACGTTAATTGTGAATTAATATATTCTAAATAATATTTAAGTTAAGATTTATAAAAGCAACTTTTGTATTAGGCCAAATCCCAAAGGAAAAAGGCCTAGAATAAAAGCTGCAGAAAATAAATGGAAAAGGCAAAAACAGCCAGCCCATGGGCGGCGGATAATCGCCACCGCACAGGGCGGCGGGTAACTGGGCCGCGTCAGGCATCGGGTCGCGCCGAGCTGGGCCACTGCCGCAGCAGCCGGCCCACCCAGGCTCTGCCTCGCCAGGCCACCGCAAAGGCACCAGGGAGCAGGCCGCCGGGGGGCGAGCCGGCCCACCCGAGCCGCGGGAGCCAGCGGGCCGCTGGGGGTGGCCAGCCCACCCGGGCTCCCCTTGCCAGGCTACCGCCGTGGGAGAGCTGGGCGTGGGGTGGGCCGCACCAAGGCCCACCTGGCCAGCCCCTACTGCTGCCCCTTTTTCTTTTATTAGATGTTTTCTGTTTTGGCTATTGGGCTGGTTTTTGGCCCATCCGTCCAGGACGAAAATACATGTCATTTTTCTTTTATGAATAGTCCCACATGGCTAACCTAATGGGGAGGGCACACCCCCTCCGCCTATATAAAGGGGTGCCCATGGGTGGGATTAAACACACAATTGGAGAAGTCCTTTGGTTAACTTTCTCCCTCCCTCTCTCTATACCTTGTGACCATGGCCCCAAGTCTGGGCTGTGCGATCAAGGCACACCTACAGTATGCCGTTGCGCTGCAGGGATTCCTAGTCGGATATCAACTTCCGCACTCCCGGCGGGATCGGGAAGACGGAGGTCTCATCGTGCACCGGATGTGTACGAAGACACCAGGCGCAACACATGGGGCGCTTAAATGTCGTGAGCCGGAGCTGATGCACGATGATGATGAAGAAGGAGCAAGGGGTGACCTGCGAGGAGCTTCGCGACCTTGAGGTCGGCTACGAGTACGACTACATCAACCACGTTCCCCGCGGAACGTTAACCGCGTACGGTCTACAAGGGTATGTATTCTCTATGCATTGGCCATTACCGCATTACTACATAGATAGATCCTAGGCAATTTCTGGGGTTACATCGTAGGAATTTTTTTGTTTTCTGCACCGATCCCCAACAGTGGTATCAGAGCCGATCTATATGTAGGAGTGTTGTACGGCCAGTAGGCACATGTATTGTGCGGGCATTGATCCCTTAGTTGTTACCCTCTAATGTGTACTTGTTTATATCGTGGTATTGTTTGATGAAGCGGCCCGGACCAACCTTACGCGTATTCGTACACGAGACTGGTTCCACGCTCAACATACGGCTTGTACCGTATAAGTGGCTAGCGGGTGTCTATCTCTCATTCGATAGTTGATATAGCATTTACAACGGAGGGGCCCAAAAGGGGTGTAATAGAGACAACTGCCGGATCCATGTTGTGGTTGGAAAGTTCGTAGTTTAGAAATGGTTCTATTGTGAAAGCCCTAACAACCACGTAAAACTTGCAATAGATAAAGTAGAGGCGTCTAACTTTATTTTGCAGGGGGCATGTGATTATGATATGGCAATGGTCGTTACGAAGATAAAGTAGTTTACTTTTCTATTACTAAGTAGTATAGTAATAGTCATCGTTCCGATGGATGACCTGGTGGAGGCATCGTGGACTTGGCGTCAAACCAAGGGCAAGATGGAGATCATGCCGGAGCGCTTGATGGAGATGAAGGCGCAAGAAAGACCATATCATATCACATTATACATATGATGTTGATACTAGTTTTTACATCTTATTGTGTGCTAGTATTTAGATACTCAACGGTAGCAAATAAGATAATTCCTATTTAATTCCAATGTTTCGTGTTCCCCTTGTGTGTGCACCACCAAGAAAGTTCTTCGGTATGATGCGCCCTGCGGTGAGTAGGGGTCAGACATATCTACGTTCGCATACAGTGGGTGTAAGCCATGTTGCACAGCGAATACACACAAGTTAGATTTCGCGAGCCTAGCATGTGTAGACATGGCCTTGGAACACAAGAGATCGAAAGATCGTGCATGAGTCACATGGATGATGTGATTGACATTAGTGAATGTCTACCTTTGATACTACACTGATGGCCGTGACGATCGGGGGAGGTGCAGAGGATAGGAATCATACGATCACTAAAATTGTCTAGGGGATGACAATTTTAGTGGAGACCAATTATAAATTGATCTCTTATTATAAACTTAGTCTAGATGTCTATTTGCAAATATCTTAGTAGACCTTAGCCTATCCCATTGAGGTCCTTTGCAACCATGGGAATATATTGCTTAATATGGAACTTAGCAAAAGGGTCCAACTTTATAGATTAATACCCACGCCTGAGGGATATCCTCGTAAAAGGTGATCTTCTCTTCTTGATACAATAACCATTAGGAGATAATTCTATGACTTCGGAATGTTTGAAAAAACACTTGGTGATCTTGCATTAGAGTTAAGAACTCTTAGAAGGGCTTGGTTGCAATGGAGGTCATGGATGAAAAGGTATATGTAAGATATACAAATTATAAATGTGGTTCTTGCAAAACTCGTTGCAGTTTGCAAAGTATTTGATACTTGTCCCGTTTTGTGAAAACAGGAGGATCTACTTGAGAATTGCTGGTTTTGAGGAAACGTGACTTGATGACGGCAAGCAAAACAGTTGATGGCCAACATCACCACTTTCCTCAAAGTTTGTCATTTGGATTAGTGGACTTGAATATAATTTTGTAATCCTTGTTTGTGTGTCTTGCTTTTGGCAAGACGATTATTCATATGAACAAGTTACAAACCAGTTTGTACTATTCTTATGAACAATACCGTTATGGTCACATTACGATTATAAATAAGTTATTCTCATCACGATGTTAATTATAATAGTTTAAACATTTATAAAGGATTAGAATGCTAAATGATATCCAAAGTTTAATAATGGAATGACACTACAGTTTAAGTCATTTTGGTTATTGCGGGTTCTTTATGAAAGATCGGGGTCCTAGATGCTTAATCTAGAGACTTTTCAAAACCATGCCTCTTGGGCAGAATGACTAAAACTCCGCATTCTTGTAAAACGGTGATATGCGAAGAAATGTTGAATCTTATACATAGTGATGTATCACATTTTCAACAAATAGTGGAAATCATTAGTTAATTATGGACTTAAGTGAATAAGTGTATTTACTTAATGAAACATGAGTTTGAAATGATTTGAATTGTTCAAATGAGGTCACGACAATAGGAGGATATTGAAATTAACAAGAATACGAAGTCTCTTCGATTTGATCGACACGACTAAAGTATTCAAGCTAAGTTTAGCATAAAAGGGACTTGTGAAAGATGTTTCACAAATTATGATAATTGGACAAATTCAAACTTTGTTGAAATATCTAAACATCATAATCATTATGTATTAGATATATATGGTATAATATTATCTCTTATCGGGGTTATAGTTGTTGTTTAGAGTTAGAGATCAAAATAAGCAAACACTCATTTGAAATACAAAGGAACATCTAAAGATTCATGGAAACAACACCATAAGTGTTATGGCAAGTTCGAGTTTCTGGAGATTTCGATAAGTCAAAATCGTGGCGAATAAACAAGTCTTTGTAGAGCATTCTTAGGAAGCTATGAATGCATCTTCCACAATGGGCAAACCAGTTGTTGTCCTAAGTTGATGTGTCTTAATAGAGATACAGGTGGAAGAAAGTAAAAGATCAAAACAAGGTATTTGGCCTTGCCTCTGAATTGTTGAGTGGCGCAGCAGAATGTGTTTCGTGAATCCAAACTCTACAAATAGAGGAGAAACCAATGATAATGATCATAAAGTTTCAGTGAATACTTTTACTAAAGGAAGTAGGATTCAACTATATATTCTACAAGTTTGTAGAATTATATTGTTGATTCACTTGTCATGTTTTGAACAAGACATACCTATGAATTACAAAGAAGCATGATGGACCTAAGTACGAGAAATGAATGGTCATTGAAATCTCGTTAGTGGAATTCTCGATTTGATGGTGATCAAGGAATTTTGGAATGTCCAAGATTATCGAGAGGACCTAGATTTGAGTGGGAGAAAATTAGCTTGGCTAATTCATAATATGTAGCTGACGTATTTTGAGTGGGAGCTAAGTGAAATCCCTAGATCTCAAACATGAATGTCATATTTGAGTGGGAGCGTGAAATCATTCTGTGATATGTGAACAACATATGTGAATGATGTGATTAGTGTTAATAATATTTAAGTAAGGATGAAGTTGAAGTTATTAAACAATAAGATCTATCGATATAGATTGGTGAGTTTAATAAACACTGAATGTCGAATGCTTCCTGGACTTGATTCTGAAAGTTGTTTAGAAAGTCCTAAGCAAGATTCTGAAGTAGCTCAGAATGGAATGAGGTGAGAAAGTAGTTCTTACTATATGAAGCATTGAGTTTGTATTGCAACTATGGTTGAAAGAAAGAGATGTGTTGCATCTCCTATGCCTCAGTCATAGGTTCTTTCATATGACCATGTTGTATACTCGACGTAATGTGACCCGAAGTTCTGGTTGGTAGGACAAAGTCTTAACTGTAAGAGCATGTCTTTAAGTGATCCTTGAGTTGATCACTGAACCAGAATTAAGTTTATACATAAATGGCAAGAAGCAATGTAAGTGGCATAGATGCATTCCATGCACTAGGATCTACATAGATATAGAAGTATAAAGGCTACATCTGATGTGATGTATAATGTTATGGTGGGGCTAGTTCGCTTTTAATGTAGAATGATGTGTCCCAGGGCCCAAGGCCCATGAGAAAGCCCTCGAGGTTGATCTAACGTCAATGTAAGCTCCTGGAATTCGGCCTCGTTCTACTGCCATGACTATAGTATATACACAAAGGATAGCAAAATGTGTTTTGAAGTTTAGATGACAACGGTGAAAACGACCGTCATCATAAACACTAGAAACAAAAGTCTCACTTTGTCGCTAAACAAATACTTCGACCCATTATACAATAATGGTGTGAATGTCAAAATTAGGAAGACATTAACGATTTGCAAAAGACATAATGATCTGGTAAAACAGAACATGGACATGACGTTTCCCATGATCATGCATGATCTGTAAACGCATATGGTATATGGTTTATATGAGTAAAATGCAAGCTAGGTTATTTGTACTCTAGTGCAAGTGGGAGAGTGGAGGAGATATGCCCTAGAGGCAAATAATAAATAGGTTTTTATTGTCATATCTCAATTAGTTTATAATAGTTTCATATTGTGCTAGAACTGTGCCAAGTAGAAACATTGGTACAGGTGTGGTATGAAACAACCAAGTCCCTAGTAGCCTCAATTCATACTAGTTCGTTGGTCACGAAGATGACCTGGGTTTCAAGATCATGAGCATTTATGCTGACTGACAACGAGATCATATCATTGGAGAATGATGTGATTGGACATTCCTTGAAGGATTGCAACACGATCAAGTCATATAGTTCATTGTTGCAACAGCTATACCTAGACTCCTTCTCCTTAGACTGTGAGCTCATATTACTCACTGTTTCCCTAGGCTGCTTAGACTACATCAACCGTCATCTGGTAATACGGTGGCCATAAAGGTGTACGTTGGGTATTCCGAAGGAATAGTAGATGACATGTGACTACAAGACCGGGATTTGTTCACCCACATGACGGGTAAAGATACATACGGCCGGCTTGGTGAGATTACATCCATAAATGTTGCAACATGTGACTAGGTCACGGGGATGTAATATCATGGTAACAAGAAAACAGAACTTGTTGTGAACGAGATTGAACAAGGTATGGGATACCAATGATCGGATCTCGGACAAGTTGTATCGAGAAACAGAAGGAATAGGATGCTACATTTAGACGGTTCCAATGACATTGTCATTAGGAATGCATAGGGGTCACATGGATATCCCTGGTCCCTCTATTGATCATTGATATAGATCATGTCTAGAGCATTCCCGAGCCATGAGAGGATACACTTAAGGGTACAATGATAGAGATCATTCGTAAGACGGAATCACAGTAGAGAAAGAGAGAAAGTCGGAATCGTTCCGCGGAGAGATCTGAAGTTGTTCGGAGAAATAATAAAGGAAAAGACCGGAAAAGTGTTTTCGGATAAATGGGAATTTAAATATATATTTATTATATGTTAATTGTGAATTAATATATTCTAAATAATATTTAAGTTAAGATTTATAAAAGCAACTTTTGTATTAGGCCAAATCCTAGAGGGAAAAGGCCTAGAATAAAAGCTGCAGAAAATAAATGGAAAAGGCAAAAACAGCCAGCCCTGTGGGCGGTAGATAATAGCAACCACACAGGGCGGCAGGTAACTGGGTCGCGCCAGGCATGGGTCGCGCCGAGCTAGGCCGCTGCCGCAGTAGCCGGCCCACCCGGGCTCTGCCTCGCCAGGCCGCCACAAAGGCGCCAGGGAGCAGGCTGCCGGGGGGCGAGCCGGCCCACCCGGGCCGCGGGAGCCAGCGGGCCGCCAGGGGTGGCCAGCCCACCCGGGCTCCCCTTGCCAGGCTGCCGCCGCGAGAGAGCTGGGCGGGGGGTGGGCCGCGCCAAGGCCCACCCGGCCAGCCCCTGCTGTTGCCCCTTTTTCTTTTATTAGATGTTTTCTGTTTTGGCTATTGGGCTGGTTTTTGGCCCATCCGGCCAGGACGAAAATACATATCATTTTTCATTTATGAATAGTACCACATGGCTAACCCAATGGGGAGGGCACACCCCCTCCGCCTATATAAAGGGGTGCCCATGGGTGGGATTAAACACACAATTGGAGAAGTCCTTTGGTTGACTTTCTCCCTCCCTCTCTCTATACCTTGTGACCATGGCCCCAAGTCTGGGCTGTGCGATCAAGGCACACCTGCAGTATGCCATTGCGCTACAGGGATTCCTAGCCGGATATCAACTTCCGCACTCCCGGCGGGATCAGGGAGTCGGAGGTCTCATCGTGCACCGGATGTGTACGAAGACACGAGGCGCAACACTTGGGGCGCTTAACTGTCATGAGTCGGAGTTGTTGCACGATGAAGATGAAGAAGGAGCAAGGGGTGACCTGCGAGGACCTTCGCGATCTTGAGGTCGGCTACGAGTACGACTACATCAACCACGTTCCCCGCGGAACGTTAACCACGTATGGTCTACAAGGGTATGTATTCTCTATGCATTGGCCGTTACCATATTACTACATAGATAGATCCTAGGCAGTTTCTGGGGTTACATCGTAGGAAATTTTTTGTTTTTCGCACCGATCCCCAACAGTGGTATCAGAGTCGATCTATGCGTAGGAGTGTTGTACGGCCAGTACGCACATGTATTGTGCAGGCATTGATTCCTTAGTTGTTACCCTATAACGTGTACTTGTTTATATCTCGGTATTGTTTGATGAAGCGGCCCGGACCGACCTTACGCGTATTCGTACGCGAGATTGGTTCCGCGCTCAACATACGGCTTATACCGTATAAGTGGCTAGCGGGTGTCTGTCTCTCATTCGATAGTTGATATAGCATTTACAACGGAGGGCCCCAAAAGGGGTGTAATAGAGACAACTGCCGGATCCATGTTGTGGTTGGAAAGTTCATAGTTTAGAAATGGTTCTATTGTGAAAGCCCTAACAACCACGTAAAACTTGTAATAGATAAAGTAGAGGCGTCTAACTTTATTTTGTAGGGGGCATGTGATTATGATATGGCAATGGTCGTCACGAAGGTAAAGTTGTTTACTTTTTTGTTACTAAGTATATAGTAATAGTCATCGTTCCGATGGATGACCTGGTGGAGGCGTCGTGGACTTGGCGTCAAACCAAGGGCAAGATGGAGATCATGCCGGAGCGCTCGATGGAGATCAAGGCGCAAGAAAGACCATATCATATCACAATATACATATGATGTTGATACCATTTTTTACATCTTATTGTGTGCTAGTATTTAGATACTCAACGGTAGCAAATAAGATAATCCCTATTTAATTCCAATGTTTCGTGTTCCCCTTGTGTGTGCACCACCAAGAAAGTTCTTCGGTATGAGGCGCCCTGCGGTGAGTAGGGGTCAGATATATCTATATTTGCATACAGTGGGTGTAAGCCATGTTGCATAGCGAATACACATAAGTTAGATTTGGCAAGCCTAGCATGTGTAGACATGGCCTCGGAACACAAGAGATCGAAAGATCGAGCATGAGTCACATGGATGATGTGATTGACATTAGTGAATGTCTACCTTTGATACTGCACTGATGGCCGTGACGATCGGGGGAGGTGCAGAGGATAGGGATCATGCGATCTCTAAAATCGTCTAGGGGATGACAATTTTAGTGGAGACCAATTATAAATTGATCTCTTATTATAAACTTAGTCTAGATGTATATTTGCAAATATCTTAGTAGACCTTAGCCTATCCCATTGAGGTCCTTTGCGACCATGGGAATATATTGCTTAATATGGAACTTAGCAAAAGGGTCCAACTTCATAGATTAATACCCACGCCTGAGGGATATCCTCGTAAAAGGTGATCTTCTCTTCTTGATACAATAACCATTAGGAGATAATTCGATGACTCCGGAATGTTTGAAAAAACACTTGGTGATCTTGCATTAGAGTTAAGAACTCTTAGAAGGGCTTGGTTGCAATGGAGGTCATGGATGAAAAGGTATATGTAAGATATACTACCTCCATCCCAAGGATTAAGGCATATAACTTTTTTCAAAAGTCAAACCAACTAAAGTGTGACCAAGTTTTGAGAGAAAAATATTAATATTTACATTATGTAATCCATACCATTTCATACATCATGAAATATATTTTCACATGGTATCTATATAATATAATAGTTCTTGATAGTTTTTTCTAAAAGTTTGGTCAAACTTTACATGGCTTGACTTTTCAAAAAAGTTATATGCCTTAAGCCTTGGGATGGAGGGAGTACAAATTATAAATGTGGTTCTTGCAAAACTCGTTGCAGTTTGCAAAGTATTTGATACTTGTCCTGTTTTGTGAAAACAGGAGGATCTGCTTGAGAATTGGTGGTTTTGAGGAAACGTGACTTGATGACGGCAAGCAAAACAGTTGATGGCCGACATCACCACTTTCCTCAAAGTTTGTCATTTGGATTAGTGGACTTGAATATAATTTTGTAATCCTTGTTTGTGTGTCTTGCTTTTGGCAAGATGATTATTCATATGAACAAGTTACAAACCAGTTTGTACTATTCTTATGAACAATACCATTATGGTCACATTACGATTGTAAATAAGTTATTCTCATCATTATGTTAATTATAATAGTTTAAACATTTATGAAGGATTAGAATGCTAAAAGATATCCAAAGTTTAATAATGGAATGACACTATAGTTTAAGTCATTTTGGTTATTGCAGGTTCTTTATGAAAGATCGGGGTCCTAGATGCTTAATCTAGAGACTTTGCAAAACCATGCCTCTTGGGCAGAATGACTAAAACTCCGCATTCTTGTAAAACGGTGATATGCGAAGAAATGTTGAATCTTATATATAGTGATGTATCACATTTTCAACAAATAGTGGAAATCATTAGTTAATTATGGACTTAAGTGAATAAGTGTATTTACTTAATGAAACATGAGTTTGAAATGATTTGAATTGTTCAAATGAGTTCATGACAATAGGAGGATATTGAAATTAACAAGAATACAAAGTCTCTTCGATTTGATCGACATGATAAAGTACTCAAGCTAAGTTTAGCATAAAAGGGACTTGTGAAAGATGTTTCACAAATTATGATAATTGGACGAATTCAAACTTTGTTGAAATATCTAAACATCATAATCGTTATGTATTAGATATATATGGTATAATATTATCTCTTATCGGGGTTATAGTTGTTGTTTAGAGTTAGAGATCAAAATAAGCAAACACTCATTTGAAATACAAAGGAACATCTAAAGATTCGTGGAAACAACACCATAAGTGTTATGGCAAGTTCGAGTTTCTGGAGATTTTGATAAGTCGAAATCGTGGCGAATAAACAAGTCTTTGTAGAGCATTCTTAGGAAGCTATGAATGCATCTTCCATAATATATATGGATGGATTGTGGATTGCTTACCGAGGCAACGAGGAAATCTGATACCAAGATGATATGGGGTGGCCCGATCTTCTCAGCAAGCACTTGTCGATGGTGATGGTGGATGATAGATAACTAGCCTATAGCTATGAACTCTCCCACTTGAACCCTGATGCCAACGCAACAGCTCTCAAACCTTGTAGGATATTCACAACACTATGTTCTCGCGCACGTAGCCATCGACCACGAACGATAGTTTGCAATCTACTAATTCCCGATGGAACAACAGATCATACTCAATTGCAATTGGTAGAATTTGATCATAGGGTAATTCCAGAGGTTCTATAAAAGAAACAACTCCAAAATAATTTTAACGTGGTTTAAACCTAACTTGGTGTGGTGCCCCATCTATTTAAGAGTTTGGGGGGCGGCGGCCTAAGGTGGGATCTGAGTTGGTCCCACCCAACTATGATATAAACCGACCCAAAGAGGGTTCGGCCACATGACTCTGTCGTGGCAGAGTTTCAATCGGTTTCTCTGTCGCGGCAGCCTGCCGCGGCAGAGTTGGACCCGGTTTTCCTGCCGCGTTAGCCTACCATGGCAGAGAACTGGTGCTTTTCTCTGCCGCAGCAGAGAACTTCCTCCACTTGTTGATCTTCGTCTTGGACAGCTCCTTGCGCTTCCTCCCTCTCCCCCCTCGCGCATTCTTCATTTATCAACACGCCATGTTCCATTAGCTCCTCGCTCCTTGCTATGCCTTCTTCTCCCAAGTACCTGATCATACAATAATTCAAAGACTTAGGTAGTATAAAATTCTTATTAACTAAAACACTAGGTTCATTAAGAAACAAGTTCACCTGTTGTTCTAGTAGCTTAGCACGAGCTCTTGTAATTGGTCCAATCCTTATATCATTGGATTGATCTTTCTTGCAGCGGTTGGAACATCATCATTAGCAATTGGGGTAGGTGTAACTATAGGGATGTCGTCATCAAGCACCGTCTGGCTAGCCGCATGCTTCTAGGAGTTGAACCTCCAAGTCACCAGCGAAAAAGGTAGCAGATGCCCCAACGACGATTGTGGGACATTGGTCACCTACCGTCAGGTCCACAACCACAAGATCGCGTGAGCGCACGGCCATTGCAACTGCATGGAGGATGGTTGCATGTTCGCTACCTCGCCGGCAGCGCTCCTCGCCCACCTCCGTGAAGCTCACTCGATGAGGGTGCGTAGTTTCCGCTACGACAAAACACGCAGGTACACATCTAAGCCTCTATCGGCAACATGCCTGCGGCAGTAGAAATCATCGGATTTGGGGACGATGGTACTGTGTCCGTGGTGCAATTTGACACGCGCCAAATGCTACACATCGTATCTGTCGTATGCATCAGTTCGGCGGCGTGCTTGTCGTCGCGGTACATGGTGAAGTTTTGGTCGTCAACTATGATTGAGGGGAGAAGGATAAAAATCCCGAGCTATGCGTGCCGGAGAGCACCGTGTCTCCCGACGGCATCCTGTTCGATGAACTGTAGTGGCTCCTGCCGGTGCCGATGTCGCACCTAGTCGCTCGTTGACCATCGGTGTTCACCCTGGAATACTGTCTTCGGATTAACAGGATTCATGAGTGAGATAAACACATCTTAATGTTTGTTGGAGTATTTTAACTGTTAGAAAGACTTACTACATATTCTTAGTAGTTGTTCTTAGGAGTATTTTTATGGAGTTTAACTACTGCTAATGTATTTTGTAGTAATACCTACTGTATGTACTGGTACTCATCATTTTGGGAGACGTGGTTCCTAGCTTAAGGTAGTTCTGAATATTTTCTATGGAATTCTTTCTCTGCTAATCTATTTTTCAATAATAACTATGTATTGGTGCTTGTTCAGATCGACGTATGAAATGCAGAATATGGTCTCACTTTACTTTTGAATCAGGCCTAGCTACATCTATTGAATTTCAATGTGTGTATTGCTAAATCTGTTAATTAGTGTCTGTGTACTGCTAATTTGGTGTGGCATCCCGCAAAACCACTACTAGAAAATCGCGTTGATTTTATGCATTGCATCATCATGACATCATCATACATCTATCTGTCTAAAACTATTTTGCTAAAAGCCCTATTTTGTTTTCTATATTAATTCCTCCCTATTACTTTAAATCAAAACACCGGTGCTTCCGGATATCTCAGTTTGTCTAAAAACAATTTACAAAAGGCTTTTAAAATAAATTATAAAACCCTACCTACCCCAGAACACCCGAAACCTATGCTACCAGATAACCTACCCAGCCCCCACCCTCCACCTCACCCTGACCAATCCCCTCTCGCCACCTCATCTCTCATCTCGCCCCCACCCAATCACACGCTGCCACCTCACCTACCCCCACCTCTTTTGTCCTCCCTCTCTCACCAGCCACCACACACACCACCTCCTCCCTGGGCCCCACCCCGCCACACACGCGGCCACACGCACACAACACCACACCTGGTCAACCCCCACCACCCTGCACCTGGTCCCACCTCCCGGCCCCGCCCCACAGCCCCTGGCCTCGATCCCTCCCCTCTCTCTCTTCTCTGGCTCCACCCCGCCGCCAGAGGTCCTCCGCGTCGGCCCCGCAGTCGCCGCCCTATGCGCCTCCCGCGAGCTCTGCGGCCGCCTGCCGTCGCCCGCTCCGGCCGACCCGCTGTGTCCGGTCGCCGCCGCTGCGGTCCTCTCCCCCCCCCCCCCGTCGCGGCCGTCCGCTTGCAGCGCCAGACCCTGCCTCGTCCTCGCCCACCTCTCGCCGGCTCCTCCTTGACCCCAGCAGATCGACGCCGTCGCAGCTCGGTCCACCGCCGCGCCCTGCTAGCCCGGCCCTGCCTGCGTCTTCCTCCGCTCCCCACGCGAGCTTCCCCCCCTCCCGCAGGCAGGCGCCATCTTCGCCTGGGCCTTGCGGTCACGCCAGCAAGAGCCCCGGCCGCACCTGCCTCGCCCCTCCGTCGCTCGGCCCCAGGCTCCGCCGCCCCTGCCGCGACCCCCTCTCCCCGAGTTGAGCGCCGCCGCTCCCGAGCAGGGCCCCGGCCTCGCCGTCTCAGCGCTCCCTTCCACCACAACCTCGCCTGCCGCCATCTTCCCCTTCGGCCCGCCGTTGCCAGGCTCCTCCCTGGCCTCTTCCCCCCCCCCCCCCCCCCGCCTTCGGCCATCTCCCGCCGTCCCTCCTCCCAGCGGCGCCTCGGGCCGGTCTCCCCTGCAAGGCTCGCCGCGCCGCCGACCTCCTCCTTGCCCGATCTGCCCCGCCGACCCCGTCTCGGCCGCGCCCCCCACCCGGGCTCGCTGCTCTGCTTCCGTCGCCCGCGAGGTTCCTGTCGTCGTGCCCTGCGTTCCCGCTCGACCTCCGGCCGGCCGACCCCATCGGCCTCCTGTTGTTTTTCCTAGTTCAGGAAGTTGTTCCGGGTAATTTTTCTAGTACCCATGCGTGTGTGTTGCTCCTGTCTAGTAGATTGTATCTGAAGTCTGAACCTGTTCCTTGGACCTGTTGAAGCTAGGTGGTACTGCTGCAGGCCTTTCAAACACAAGACCGATCACTCGACCAAGTTTCCCCGATGACACCGGAGCCTCAAGATCTTCACGGATCCGATGCCTCGGTGTCATACCCGAAGCCGAGAACCCCTACAGGATCAAGACCCCGACAAGGTCTCCGCTCGCCCGTGTGTGCCATAATATGTCAAGACCTTCTGTCCACAAGACTAAAGAGGCGCGGATCCAAGATCGACACCAACCTGTAAGGATCCGGTGAACCATCGGTGTTGAACCTGAGTCTGCCACCAACGCCACGGCTTTCGACAAGGATCCGAACCCGAACCCCGAACCGCCAAGATCGCCGATATCCCAATGTGTGACCCTAAGCCCATATTTATAAATGATATTACTTGTTGCATATAAAATTGCCATGCTTGCATACATATTGTCATGTGGGTTGGGGGCCTTATGCCGATTCACCATATAATTAAATATGGGGCCCATATGCGGGCAAATCTAGTCGTATATTGGTCCCATTTAAATTTGTGTATCGAACCGGTGCTATCTTTTGCCATGTTAAGACAACATTTAAAATTGCGGGGTAGTTAAATAACCTGAACCGTTTAATTAAATGTCGGGGCCCCGGTTCCGCTTAATATGATCTAAATGCATTGTACCTTTGCCATGTCATACAACATACATGCATCATGCCCGATCTTCTGCCGTAGTGTTAAATATTGCATTCGGTGTTTTCTTCTAGAGCTTTGATTCTTCACGGATTAGGCCGATGAGTTGATGCGAGTGTCGACCCGATCTCCGGATGAACCTTCGGCAATGTTTTCAGGCGAGCACCTCCCTCTTTCTACCTATCTTGCTTTTATAGTATTTATTCTCTCCTGTTGATCTATTGCTATATGTGTGCCGATGCTCTAGTTTTCGTACCCATGATATCCCTTGTAGCCTCATATTGCCTTGGACACATCCTATTACCTGTTGATTGGTAGATAGTTAGACTTGCGCGTCGTAGTCGCTTGCTCAAGTGCTGTTGTGTGTCGTCGAGTACCACAGTTGTTGGAGTTTTGCCGCATGTCTAAGGTTGGAGTTGATCATGGCTTTAATTACTGTTTAACAACTAAAATTAAAGTAGGTAAATGCAGAGGCACCGGTGGGTGATAGACATTTTGGTTTCCGACCGCTCACTGGTGTCCCGTAGGACCCCGAGTTCTTGACACCTGTTCCGAGATCGAGCACGCTAACCACATGTGGGATGTGTGGGCACCCCATCGATTTAGTACCTGATTCCAAGTATTGTACTGGGGACCACAACTAGTTTGAGGTTTTATTACTATTCTGTACTTATGCCATGTTTTACTGCTTTATTTAAATTGTGCGATGGATAGCACACTGTACTGTTTAGGATCGTGACCCGTTTTTGCTGTATCGACAAGCCCGAGAGTTTCGGGTTCCCAGTCGTTTACAGCCGGCTCCACAAACCCTGAGTCCGTCTCGGAGCCAGGCCGACTTCGTTGCGGGTGTACTTAGTGGGGTGGCCCCCCGTGCTTGCTTTGGGTCTGGGAAACGTCATGACTTAGGCCCCGCCGACATACCGATGGGTGTATGTTAATTGATCTGGCAAAAAGGGTCGAAGTGCGTGTGGATATCTCATGCTAATTGCGTGTGGATACTTTGGTGCATCCCTGCAGGGTTAAATCTTTTCGAAAAGCCGTGTCCGCGGTTATGGACGACTTGGAGCACAGTTCTCGATCATAGACAACTATAACTAAAGTTTACTGTTATAATTTGACTTGTATCCGATGTGACTAGTAATCAGCTCAACTGCAATGGAATGGCTAAATAAAAGTACCAACAACTGTTGGGTTTGGGATATCTCATGCTAATAGTATTTGACTAGTAAGTGTCGCAACTACAACGGAATGGTTAAATAAAACTGCTCACTGCTTATTTTTATCAGGATGACTATCTATATTTGACTAGTAATTGCCGCAACCATAACGGAATAAATAAAACTACCAACGGTGTGAGTTCCTCGGTTGACTTCCTCGTTTGGTCTCGAGGGGAAAATACCAGGATGGGTTTGTTTGGTGGTAGCATCAGGTGGTTCCGAATAGGTCTTTCTTATCCCTCTCTGATAGCCGACAGTTATATCGAGTCTCTATAGGTTGTTTAGTGAATGCTGCGCTGCCGCTCAGTCCACCATACCTATGTAGGCGAGGACCGCCGAATTCTAGCCTCGCCGTGTACTGGCCTCAGTACTGACCGCTCTCTCTTTTTCCTTTGCCCTTTGTCGGCACCCCTTTTGTTTAAGCAGGTTTTGAGATCGACGTCGTTAGCAGGGTTACCCTTCCGGCTTGGCCTGGGCAGGGTTATGGACGCCATTGGTTATTCTTCAGGGCTCTTAGCCCCATTTGCATCTTGTCCGTAGTCGGGCGCTATATCGTTTTCAAGGTGATTTGGATCTTTGTACGGTATATCTGTATTCTTGACTCATTGAGTCGCTGTTGTATATATATCTGTTCTGTGGGTCCCATCGAGGACTGTTGTGTAATGTTATTACTTCGTTTTCCATCCGCACGACAGTGCCTGGTGGGCACCTTTGAATCGTTTCTATGTGGGTTGGCGGGAATCGCTAAAACTTGCATAGGGCCGATTCTGAGGGTGTTACATTTGGTCTGTTTGAAATGCTGCTAAATCTGCCAAGTGCTACTGAATATGAACTGACAATCTGTCAAGTACTGCTGAATATGAACTGGGAATCTGTCGATATTTTTTCGGTCTTATTCTATACTGCTGAATCTTTTAAATGCTACTGAATTTTTCAAATGTTCTGTTATTACTCTTAGTACATACAATACAATATTTTGTAGAACTAATTGTGATGTACTCGTTTAGATCAAGTGCAGCAGATTGTCTTGCTTTTCTTTTGGAACTTGGCATTTTATAGAACTAATACAGATGTACTGCTACTTATTTAGATCAAGTGCAGTAGATAGTTTTGCTTTTCTTTTGTAATTTGGCCTTGTCATAAACTCATAATCTTGACGAGGCTTTGGGCATTTTGAGAAGCCTATGGAGGTCACACACATGCATTGATGTAAGAAGGAGGCATGCATAGAAAAGCAGACTTGATTGCTAGTTTTGCTTGCTCCAATGATCGAGTGTACGGAGAAAAGGGCAAACAGAATTAGTCACTTTAGAATGCTGTTGAATATGTCCAAGTGACGTTGAATGTGAACTAGGAATCTATCAATATTTTTCTTTCTTATTATGTACTGCTGCATCTTTCAAATGCTACTGAACCTATCAAAAGTTTTGTTCGGTACTTGTTCAGATCGACCGGTGGAGTGCAGAATATGGTCTCGCTTTCCTTTTGAATTAGTCCTTGCTACATCTATTGAATTTGAATGTCTGCATTGCTGAATCTGTCAATTCTTTTGGTCACTGTCTATGTACTGCCATAACCGGTTATTTTGAAATGTTGTGCTGACTCTGTCAAGTGTTGCTGAATATGAACCGGGAATCTATCTGATATTTTTATAGTCTTATTCTATACTGCTGAATCTTTCAAATGCTACTGAACTTGTCAAATGTTATGTCATTACTATTAGTACAATATTTTGTAGAACAAACGGTGATGTACTGGTACTTGTTTAGATGAAGTGCATCAGATTGTCTTGCTTTTATTTTGAAACTTAGCATTTTCACAATTATCTGGATGAGTCTTGGACATTTTGGGTTGCTATGGGAGGTCACACAGGCATTGACGTAAGGAGGAGGTACTCACATAGAAGCAGACTTGCTCGTCAGTTTTGCTTGCTCTAATGATTGAGTCTATTCAGAGAACAGGCCAAACTGATCGTGCGCCAATTTTTTTAGCTGGAACAAGAACTGATTCTCTCTGTACTGCTATTGAATTTCAAGCAGAAAAGCTACTGAATCTCTCAAATGTTCTGTCATTACTATTACTAAATAATTTTGTGCAACTAATATTGATGTACTAGTATTGTATTTCATTGTTTCTATTGCTGAATTGGTCACTTTTGCAATGTTGCTGAATTGGTCAAGTGCTCATGAATATTAACTTTGAATCTGTTGATAATTTTTCTACCTTATTCTGTACTGCTAAATTTTGACATGAATATCTTCCAAAAATAATTATCGCTTTTCCCCTCCCTCTCTAAGGTCTTTGTTTCGAATCTGGCAGCGCACATCACAATGCAATTTTTATTAACAAGGAGAAGAAATCTAGTACTCCCTATGATCCAAATTAATGTTCTCACATTTATCTAGCTTCTGACATATCTAGTCATGTTTTAGTGCTAGATATGTACGAACCTAGCCAAATCCGAGAACATTAATTTAGATCGGAGGGAGTAGCTCATTCAGCCCCACTTTAGCCTAGAATATTTTAATTCGGTCTTTTCGGGGTTAGGGACTACTGACCACAACCGAGTGAAATTTGAGAAAGGAGCCCATGGAGCATAGCCGAGAACATATTAATTCGGTCTTTTAGGGGTCAACGGACTACTGAGCCTAGTGAAATTTGAGAATGAAGCCCATGGAGCATAGCCTATGGAATATAACTCATGTAGAGCAATAGCCAAACTCTTTTTAATTCAGCATTTTGGGCATTGCTCCCCACCTCTCATAATAAAAAAAAATTGCCTACCCATGTTTTTAAGAAAATACCCCATTATGTGGCATTTAATAAATTGAGATGCCAGGAGCGCTGCCCTTTTATATTTTAGAAGACAAAACATAGACATGCAAAATATTTTTGTGAAGACTAATACATAAGTTGTAGTACTAATAAAAGTTTAATGATATTTTTTCTATAAATATCTTTGTTGTAGTGGAAACGCACTCAGTTTACATTTATTTGATATGAAGGTTTTTTGTTCAAATCGCATTTGTGTTTATCTTGGGTTTACATTTTTTTCTAGAAATATCACATTACAGAGAGGCTGACATCACAGACCCATCATCATGCAGCGTCCCTCGAATTTTTTTGAAGGTGTGTTCGAAAAATAAGTTTAAATATTTGGACAGAGAGACTAGCATCAGGGACCCACCAGATAGAACATACAAGACTGCATCGGGGACCCACAAGCCAGAACATGCCAGAGAGGCTGACATAAGGGTCCTAGAAGTAAGATCATACACGACTGCCACGGTGAAAACAGTGGACGCGGCCGAAAAAAGTCCATCATACACACGTTGCACTTACAGAGAAGCTGACATGTTGGACCCAGTAGGCCCAAGCATAACCCATAAAATTAGCCTATCAGCCCCAAGCATAGCCAAATACCTTCTAATTCGGCCTTCTCGTGGTCTTGTGGCCATCGACCATAGCCCATTTAATTTAAGAGTGAGCCCATGGAATATAAGCCATGACGAATAGGGCATCCGCCACGAGTTAGCCCAGAATCTTTTAATTTGGCCTTTATGAGCATTTTTTGTACTCTGAGGCTGATATCTGAGATCCGAAAAAACAGTCCAACATACACACGTTTCTTTCAAATAGAGGCTATCAGCTAGGGCCCAATATAGACACGTTTTCTGCATAGAGGTGGTTGACATCTAGGACCCAACAAGTTGCTAAGGTCAAAATAGTGAACATGACCAAAAAAGTCCATCATACGCATGTTTTATTTATAGAGAGACTGATATGTGGGAACCAGTAGCTTAACCTTATACAGATGTTGCATCGAGAAACGTTGCCAGTTCGAAATAGCGAGGCACGAGGGAGAAAAATGTTCAGCATGCATACGTTTCTTGTAATGAGAGGCTGAAATGAGAGACCTAGCAGTGTGAGAAAATGGCAGATTCGTCGAGCAATGCTATCTAGTTCGGAATAGGGTAGCGCTAGAGAATAAAAACATTCTATCATATCCACGATTCTTCTAATGTGAGGCTCACATAGGGGACCCACCAGCCTAAATAAACGATTGATGCAGCGAGCAACGCTATCAAGTTCGAAACACAAAGGCGCGACTAAGGGCAAAAAAATCCATTATACACATGTTTCTTCTAATGAGTGGATGACATGTGGGGCCCGGGAGGTTGATTAAACGCTAGATGCATTGAGCAGCGCTATCAACTTCGGAACAGGGTAGCGCAAGTGAAGGAAAAAATTCCATCATACACACGTTTCTTCTAATAAGAGGATGTCATGTGGGTCCCAGCAGCCTGATTAAATGGTAGATGCATCGAGTAACGCTATCAACTTCATAAAAGGATAGCGCGGACGAAGGAAACAAATTACATCATACACACGATTCTTCTAATGAGAGGCTGACATGTGGAACCCAACAACCTGACTACACGACAGACGCCTCGAGCAACGTTATCGAGTTCAAATCAGGGAGGCGCGACCGAAAGTATGGTCCGCTAGAGACACTGACGTCTGGGACCCACACGCCTCAAAAGAGTTTGGCGAGTCAACATCGTGCGAGAAACTGAAAATCTTGCTGTTGCCACGTGCCAGTCGAGCTTTCTCCATGTTTTTAGCGGTTCTGTCATAGTAGAGGGTCGCGAAACCGTAAAAAAAGTTTTCCATCGACCACAAGCGAGCCGAGAATTTTGTCACGGAAGATGTGCCTTCTACGACGACTGTCGGGCCAAGTCATTATGGAAGGGAACTTTTCTTTAGTGGTTACTCATAGCCTTTTCGCACATCTGGGTATCATGGATCCGCGGAAGCTATGCATGCCAATACATCCTCTAATACCTAATGTTCATTTCATTTGGTTGCTCAAATTTTGTTCCCTACATCATGGGAGAGGGCAAGCCCCTAGTGTTTGGTTACCTGTTTTTTGCATTTTTGGCTAATTGCTACTCATTTTCACTACAAGAAAAGGGTGGGCATGCAGGGTCATGGAGAAGGGCAGTGAATGGCTTGGATCATCGACTAGACCCCATATTAGAGAGAGTGTGGATGGGAAGGTATACCCGGCTATGCAACAAAGATTTGGTCTCTTTCTTGTGGAGAGGGCATTCAATGCCATATTCATTCATTTCCTTGCTTTGAGGAGAAGGTCGAATAGTCAAAGTAAGGGGATGGCTAATTCCAGGAATAGAGTAGTATTATCAAGCACTACTCTTAGTTGCATCCTCGGCCCATATAAAAATAGTCAATCTACCAGCACTACAGATACATGTCCACCACATGTTTATCTACTACCATAAGCGGGAGAAGTTGCAGGTAAAGAGTGTTGCGAGGGCTTTCATTTGTGCGTTAAGGGTAGTTTTTGTTATATAGCACTTGAAATCTGTGGTGTTAGTTTCATCTAGAATAGAGGTTTAGCATCGATTAAATTTTGTATTCCATACGTTAGGAAGGCAATCTGCACTTTCATCACAGCCTTGAACTAAAGAGAGCAATGTGAATAGTTCAGAAGGTCGCAAATCAAACCCTTAGATTAGTACTGGGTTTCATAAGTGCTATGTGAATGTTGACTGCATATTACTTCACCTATATGGGCTCATACGGCTACACTTTACTGTAATAAAGAGAGTAGAGAGGGACAAAAGGACAGAAACCATGTCATGAGACTTCGAGTTGCATTAGGGGTTTTAGATCAGGGACCCTAGAACTTATTGCTATGGTTGGACATTTATCTCTTAATGAATCCTTTGTTTGCACATGAAGATGGTCTTATGACCAATCATTAGGGGTGCACTTGTTTATGTATATGGTTGCACCTACTTTAGGCTCCGTCCAATGAGAATTAAACTTGATAAAATGCTTACACTGTTTCTGTAGAAATCTTTATGCTAAGTAAATCCATGTCGCCCTCAGGAATGGTTGTCACATATAATAACACACACTTGAACTTGTCCTCTTGCTACATAGAGGATTGACGTTTCTCTAAAAAGAGTATTTATTTTATTGCACTTTACATCAATTTACTTTTCTGCAAACTATGAACCTCAAAACACCAAACCTTTGCATCTCTTATTGTTTTAGTTATTAGACTTGTTAACCAATGACTTCAACTCATCGTGGGTTCGACAACCTTTACTTTATTGAAATGTAATACAATAGATCTCCTGCACTTGGGAGACATCAGTCGTCCATCATGACAACTGACGTCTCCTCCACCTAGCACATGGTTTTGAGCCTTTTCAGTTTCAACATATGAATCCACCTAGCTCTCCAATACCTTAAATGGTTGTAATCTGATTCAGGGTAACTATCTAGCCACAAAACATGAAAAGATCATCTATAATAACTTTCATGGCCTTCTCTTTGAATCCCCGGTCCATGGAGACCCCTGTCTTGATGATTTGATAAACCCTATTTAGGACGAAAGTGGACAAACAAGTTAACCATGTCACACTGAGGTTGCTGATAGATCAGGGGAGGCTGACAGATCGAGGGAGATAAACTAGTCTTATGACACAAATTTAACAACCGTAGTAAGCATGAAACATTCCCCACACTACAGAACAGCGTATCATCAAACCTAACATTACCATCTATCATCGAACCTAACACATCCAAAATATACCATACTAGCAGATCTACTACGACCGAACATGCTAGCATATTTACTATGAGAGACCAAATTCTAACAGATCTTAACTTGCAAAGCTAGGGCTAGATGTGTCTCACACCGATACGAACAAAGGATGGTGAGGACAATATCTCGAAGAAGTGTATGAAGAATACTTGCTGCAGAGGAGCTCGACTGACCGGAGTAAGCAACATCGCTAACCCAGAGACGGAGACAAGGGGGATAGGCAGGGGCTAAACCCCCCTAATGTTGGTCATTTACGTGAGGACCTTCTACTACATATGTTTGTGCTCAGTATGCCTAAGAGAATTTTGCCACCCCCAAAATTTATCTACCCTCTCCATAAGTGAATCCTGAATCCTGGCTTTGTGCCTGTGCTTACCCGCTCATTGGTAAAGAAAAGGATCCTCTCCATAAGTGAATCATGAATCCTAGCTTAGTCCCTGCGCTTACCTGCTCGTTGGTAAAGAAAAGGATTTGAAGAGAGATCTCTAAAGGGGGGAGATGGTGACACGAGATTCGGTGGAGAGGCAGATCGATGTAAAATAGTCGGTGTGAATCAGCTGGCAGTGACCAATTTATTCCGTCGGATTTTCACGGACACAGAGAGATCCCCACATATCCCTCGCATAGGAGCGTGTTGTCATTTCCCCAGCGAGCGTGAAAAAAAAGTTGGCTCCGTGAAAATAATCAATTTAGACATTCCTACGGAGCAGACTGGGGGTTCTTTACGACCCGTGGTACAAAGATTCCGTGTGAGAAATCAAATGAGCCAAATTCTTCCGGTAGGACGTGAGAGATGACTTCGTTGATGTTAAATATGTCCAGAACATCTCTAATCCATCCCTAAAAATTTAGAGAAAAAGGATCCCTATCCTTTAAAGGAGCAAATATACTCATTTTAAATTTTGCGCCGCGGAACCGATCCCCAATAATTTAGAGAAGTAATTTTTTTTGAACAAAGTTTAAAAATTTGTGCACATGAATACATGGAAACATATCACCTAAATATTCATAGTTCATATATATAGATAAATTAGTCATACATAGTGATAGCATCATCCTAATTTGCTAAAATCTCACGCAGCTCATACTTAACAAGATGAATAAGAGAGAAACTTAATGTTCAGACACTATTATTCATACTAGTAAGCTCCATTTATTCATAGATTTTATTGGCTGCATTGGAGCGCATTACTAGCAAAGTTCACCTATTCATAATCGATACTAAAGACCTTGCATCTCTACTAGTTCTTTGATTGAAATTGGCATGTATTTCTTTCCAAAATTGTTGAAAACGTTGGTTGGCTCCAACAATTGTTTGATGATGCCAAGCAAAGTACAAAATCATTATCGTCATTCTCCAACCATGGAGCTTCTCTCTTCTTCACCTTGCTATGAAGAATCATGTAGATTAGAAATGAGTTTTAAACAAAAATGCTACAAAGAACCATGGAGCTTATTTCTTCCTCACCTTATTCCGACGACGCTGGTATGGGATGTGCCGGTGCGGGTCCAAGGACTGGCGCGGCTACTGGTGCCGGTGCGGGTGCCAGAGCCGAAGCAAGTTGGGGGGGCTAAGTGCTGGAGCAAGTGGCGGCGCGGGTGCTCGCGGCGGCGCTCCCGCGAGCTCGGCCAGGGAGTTTCAATAGCGGGTAATCATGCCAGAAGGTGCTTGGCCTCGAGGATCCGGCCGTATCTCGACGAATCCCGGCCACGGTGTGTCGAATCCGGTGAAGCCCGACGACGGATTTGCGGCCGGGGAAATGACTCATGGCGGCTGATTCCGACGACGTAGGCTACCCGGAGAAGCACAGAGGGTAGCTGGTCGTCGGCGGAGGACATATCCGGCGAAGGACGGCGGGGAGGGCAGTTGTCCGGCGACGGACGGGCGGGTGGGAGATAAAAAATAAAGGAGTCAAGGCCGCGACCGGCTTAATATAGGAGTCAAAAACGGCGACTCCTATATTAATTCTCCTCTAAACGGCGATAGGGGTTCGGTTCAGTGCGGCTTCGGCCATTAGAGGAGTAAATTTACTCCTCTATAGCCGTTTTGGGGATGGGTTAGAGATGCTTTAAGGCTAACTCCAACCCCCTCCCACGCAAACGGAATATTCGGCTCATTTCGGTCCGACCGTACAAACTACAGCACCCAACGGTTCACCGCAAATACTGATTTGTCCTTTTTTTCCAGACCGCCCAATTTCTTCCGAAAACTTGGACCGGATTTGTGGTAAAACGGATAGAAAAATGAATCCAGTCTGTCCGTCCAGTGGCCCACGGGTCAACCACACTGATTCCCACCTACCCCACTTCTTCCCACACCACAACCATCGTCATGGACTGCAGTTCTTTCACCACCATCGGCGCGCCGCCGGCCGCCGCTCCCCTTCCTTGTACCGCGTGCACGCCACTGCCCCTCCTCCCATGCGCTCGTGCATCGGCGGCCGCTGCCCCTCGCCTCCCCTACGCGCGCTGGCCCAAGCTCCGCACGTCGGCCGCCGTTGCCCCCTCGTACCCTGCGCGCGCCGCCACTCCTCGCCTCCCCTACGCGCGCACGCCAGCGCCGTTGCCCCCTCGTCCCATGTGCGCGCCGCCACCCCTCGCATCCACTGCGCGCACGCCGGCCGCCGCTGCCCCCTCGTCCCCTGCGTGCGCCGCTGCCGCACGCCGGCCACTGCCCCTCGCCTCCCATGCGCGCGCGTGTAGCTGCTCCGGCGACCCGAGCGTGCGTGCTTAGTGTGGTGCGGTTGGGCAACAAAGACGACTCTCTTTCTATGACACATGGGCCACCTTCGTCGTGTTCGTATGCACTAAAAATCGCGTTAGGAGCACGCATAAAATAGGGCCGGACAAATCCCGGTTTCTGTCCTCCCCATCCCGCAAACAGACCGAATCAGATAGATTCGGTGTCCGATTTGGTGGTGGGTCGTTGGAGATGTGGCCTAACGGCTCTTGACATGGCCGATCCGCACCGAGGGAACCCGCTGGAACCATCCATGTGTTTCTAACTTCTACTGGAAGGAGCTTCGTGTGTAAAGCTCATGCGTGGTGTTGGTGTTGCTATTTGCTAAACGTTCATGTGGGAAACTCATCTTCGACCGATACCGTCTAATCGGACGGCTCTCGACACAGGCCAATGCGCGCCAAGTTCTGCCGGCAGGCGCATAGCAGGCAGGCGTAACGGCTGGGAACCAGTTCGTGTGTTGCTTTAACGGCTCTCGACATGGCCGATACGAAGGGAACTCACCGGAACCATCCATGCGTTTCTAAACAGCTTGGCGTGTAAAGCCCATGGGTGGTGTAGGGCACGTGTCTCACCACCTGTAGGCCTCGCATCACACGTGTCCCTCTCCTCACTCCCTGCTATATACCTATCCCACACCAGCGTAGCAGCCATCCCAAACCCAGTCAGTAGCTCATCATCAGCAATCCCTCGGCCAACAATCAATCTCTGTCGATCCAATCCGATTCTCCTAGTACACTCAACCAGTCAAAGCCCGCCAGTAGTCAGTTGCAGCTTCGTAAGCTAGCTCGAAGTCTCGAACCGAGATCAAGAATGGCGGGCGTGGGCAGGAACATGGTGGCGCCGCTGCTGGTGCTGAACCTCATCATGTACATCATCGTCATCGGCTTCGCGAGCTGGAACCTGAACCACTTCATCAACGGCACAGCCTTCAGCCGGCCGGGCGTGGCCAGGAACGGCGCCACCTTCTACTTCCTGGTCTTCGCCATCCTGGCGGGCGTGGTGGGCGCCGCCTCCAAGCTCGCGGGCATCCACCACGTCCGGACCTGGCGCGGCGACAGCCTGGCGGCGACGGCGGCGTCGGCGCTGGTGGCCTGGGCCATCACCGCGCTGGCCTTCGGGCTGGCCTGCAAGGAGATCCACGTCGGCGGGTACCGCGGGTGGCGCCTCCGGGTGCTGGAGGCGTTCCTGATCATACTCATGTTCACCCAGCTGCTCTACGTGATGATGCTGCACGCCGGGCTGTTCGGGAACCAGTTCGGTGCAGGCGCCGGCGGGTACGGGGCGGAGCATGGGTACGCCGACCACCACAACAAGGGGATGGGCGCCGCCGCCACCAGGGTCTGAGCTTCTCTTTGGTGGTGATGTACGGAAGAATAATGTGTGTATACGTGTCAGCGTGCGTGTGACTTTGTATGCATGTAGACATCATGCATGGTGTTTCTTTGTTTGTTCATGTAGTCATGTACTACTGCCTTCTTCTTTTTTGAGGGTGTGTTCAATTTTAATCAACCTTGTGTTCTGATGTAGTCCCATCGATGTGGTCGGCTTACAATAAGCCTGTCTCCGACCGGGGAGTACTTATCAGCTGTTGCATTGATGCTACTTCTGCGCGTCATTTGTCCGGTGAAAGGGACCAATCTCAGAAAGTTCTATGAACGCAAATTATGGTCCTGTTTTTAGTGTGTTGGCATTGATGAATTGATGGTACTATTTCAGTGCTGGCAAATTAGGAACAGTTTGTGGAACTTCACAGAGATATCAGGAGATAATTCAACTTCAGAAGGATGTTTTTGTATTCAGACTGCAGAGTAAGATGTCTTTCTCAGTGGCCGGCCGCCTCTCAAGGATTTTTTTTCCTTTCGAAGGTTGATTCGGTTCAAAGGTTGCTACGAATTTCAGCTGGCGCTTCTGCCCGGTAGCTAATATGCACGTACAATTGCGCCCGTAGCTTCGATTCTGGGTGAATAAATTAGCCAACATGGTGTATTTACATTCAGAGAACGACCGATGCTATAGTGAAAAAAAACACAATTGTTTGTTCAAGTTTTCTAGGATCCAGCAGAAAGCACATCAAACCACGGGTCCTGCCGAGCATCGGTGACCAAAGTGGCACCAAGCACAGATGGGACATAAAAGCAAGGAAAAAAATAGCGCGCTATTTACTTTAGCGCCGCCTCTCTCTAGACGCTACACAAGTTATAGCGCGCTAATAGCGTGCTATTTTTCAAAATAGCGTTTTGCAAAACAATAAAAATTTATAGATATAGTCCGTATACTAAGGATTTCAATAGCTAAACAATTGTCCAAAGTAATACATGCATAGTCAATTAACCAGTGATGACCAAATGGTGACTAAATGATAGAGTATGGATCAAAATAATAGTCAAATTTAAAATGAAGGACATGTTTTTCAGACGGTCACATCAACAGCTAACAAGGCACCTAAGCAACAACATAGGAGAAACTACTTATTCAGAATCATGGGAAATGGGATGCGACATGGGGGTGAGAGTTGGTTTAGCTAGGTTTGTTGAGTCGTGCGGGCTGAATGGGCTCCATAGCCGACCGATAAGATTTTGTAGCACCGCTATAACGGTATAACGTATAGCTTGTTTAGCGCCATTAAAACATGATTAGCGTCATAGCGAGCATTTTATGCATAGCGTAGCGTCTGACTCCTGAAAATGCTATAGCGCGCTATTTTTTTTGTTGCATAAAAGTAAGGTCGTTAAAAAGACACGGCTGAGAGAAAAGGGGCATAACCGAGTAGAAAGAAATCAAAACCTACGTTATTATAAAAAGGCACGCACCCTCGCCCTGAAGGTCAAGAACCTGGATGTAAAAGAAACCAGGGGCCTTTTGGAAAGAAGGGGACACTGGAAACAGAAACCAGCGTGTAATATAGTGTAGCCAGGGACCAGCGCGCAAAATCTTAAAAAAATTGGACTATTTCACGATTTGTGCGTGTCATCCTTGACGCAGGGGCCATGCTAATCTTCTCTGCATCATTCTAATTTTATCAGAAGTCCCCGAAGAGACGGTAGTTGCTGCAGACTTGGAGTTATAAACCGGTCGAAACTCTTGTAGCTCGGCGAGGTGGGACTAAATTCTTTGCTGCCTCTCCCAACTGCCAAGCACACCGGCGGCAAACAGCCAATGGGCCGTTTTAGCGTACGAGCTGGATCTTCCTCAGCCGGCCTAACTTAGAGAAGCAAAGTTGGAACACACGGCTGCTCTTTTTTTTAAGGATAACTGGCATAAAACCCGTGCGTTGCTACGGCGCCACATTAAATCTAATAAAAAAATGTTTGGTATGCTGAGTATGTATGTCAATTGAATTAAAATGGCATATAGTCCTGCATTTTGAACCATGCAATGGTAAAGATCACATAACGTCAATTTTGAATGTGTAACACTCAACACATGCTGATTTCAGTTGTTTAACAGTGAAAATCATATGAAATCAATTTAATCAAGTGAGAATAAACCACAACTGACAGAACACATTAACGCATATTTCATAAGTCAAGTCCATGCAAGATGTATGTCAAAAGTTCCACTACTCAATGTATATTGCATAAGTCGTTATTAGATCTAGATATTCATGGTCAAGTCCAGCGAACAACTGGTTTTTTTGTGCTTAAGCAAATTATTTTACATGCTCAGTTCGTTGCATATGAACTGCAATTGTATTCCACTTTTCCCTCATCTAGTGAAACAAGCTAGTTCTGGACCAGTTTATGCGACGCTGCTCTTCTACCAAATGATTGAACCTGTAAAACAAACATGCAAGTGTAAGAAGGCATACACTCATATCACTTGTCCAGTTGGATAGATAAGGAATATCACCTTTTCCACAACAGATCTCAATTTTAAAGTAAGATTCAATCCAGTTGTTAAAGAAAGGAATAGGCTGGATACTCCTTGTTCAAGAAAAAAACTATACCACAGAGGTGTAGGCAAGAAAGCACGGTGGAGGAGTAGGAGATATTCAACAACTGTTAGCATTTCATCCTAGAAAAAATGAAAAGTTTGGTTATTACTCTCTATAAATTATAAAAAACAATTAGAAATAATTGCATTGAACATGGAGATATCAGGGAAATAGCATCAAGATTACATAAAGAAATCTAAGATTACAAACGACCTCTGGTATTTTTGTAGTACATTAGCAATATGCACTTGAGGACCATAGCAGTTGGCAACACCATCATATCTGAATTTATTTTATCAGAACAAAGTTATAAATTAATTGGATAAAGTTTAACTTTATCATTTATGGAGACATCACGGTGAATTGGGCCTATGTTATCCAGTGAATGTAAATGATCATGCTTGAATTATAGTGCAAATTAGGACTTGTAGGTGTTTTGTAGTACATTAGCAATATGCACTTGAGGACCATAGCAATTGGCCACACCATCGTATCTGAATTTATTTTAGCAGAACAGAGTTATCAATTTAATGAAGAAAGTTTCACTTTATCACTTCTAAAGACAACAGAATTAATTTGGTCTTTTGTTATCCAGTGAATGTAAATGATCATGCTTGAATTATAGTGACAAAATAGAACTTGTAAATGTAGAAAAGAGCCTAAAATGCACATTAATATGTATCCACATGACACTTAATCCACTTCATAGAATTAAAAGACTAAAGAACCAAAAAAATAAACGTTTTCAGGCAGTAGACGGCTGGGAGGTTAGATCACAGTGGAAACTCATATTTTGGCTGGGAGTCTCCATTGCCATCGTCGAGTAAAATGTGTGGACGAATTTCCTCAGCCATGTCTGAATCCGACTGAACCACATGCTCTTCAAATTTAAAATCAATGTTGTCACCTATATGGAGAAAGAAAATCAAACAATCGTTTTACTTCTCTGGAAAAAAATCACTACGACCGTCAATGACAATGTCACATGAGAAACTGAAAGAACACAGTAGCACGCAAGGTTTTCCTTTCAGTAAAATCATCAAACACCTACCTAAAGGAAACCAGCATGGGACGTTCTTGCGCAAACTGTGTGCATGTTTCTCAAATCAAAGTAACTAATTTCTATCTCTCGATTCCAAGCACTCGAATTCAGACACTTCAATTACCTAAGACAGAATCTAAGCTAATGCCAAATCTCAAGAAAAAACTAATGCGGCACCAGGCACGCACCTGTTGGTCGTCCTCTGCTGCATCGCCACCTCATCCTGGATTCTGGTACCCAAACATGGCGGCCGGTCCAGAAAATCTGAAGTATGGTCAACAACTTGCAAACATGAATCACATAGACACATGACTCTCAAATGAGTAGAGAGTTGAGAGAACATGTAAATAAGATACTACTGCTGAAATGAAAAAATGAAACATGCCAGTTCAAACAATCATACATATGGCGAATATCACGTAGTATGGAGAAACTGGACACCAGTTCATGAATTGGCGGAGAACTATTCCCGCACAAGAGCATTCCTAATCTACCCAATGCAAATAAGAACAATAAGTAACGAATGGAAGTTGCAATCTCGCTAAACAATTGAGGCAAAAATAAAGTAAAAGGAAAATTACACCTTTTTGGAGTATCATCGAACAGCTCCCGGTCATCAATTGCAGCCGAGGCCAGAGATACACGGAGACCTGCGGGAGATGACAAAGTGGTCGGGCATGAAGGCTGAAGTGTGGTATATCTCTGACCTTGGTGAGCAGTTGCTAGACGTCGAAGCCGGCGTTGATGAAGAGGTAGTAGGCGATCAAGGAGATGATGCACAGAGTGATCGAAGTGGCCAGGTAGGCGCCGGACTTGGCCTGGTCGGTCCTCAAGGAAGCCGGCAGGATCTACGGATCTCGGGGAGACGCGCCGCGGGTAACTTCCGCCACCAGGAGCAGCGCCTGGGATGGGCCTCCGCCTACGCTGCGGTGGCTGTCCCAGTCGGTCTCCTCCGCACTCAGAGCCCCAGGCGGCTTGGCCAGCGCGGACATTGGTCTCTCTCGGATTGCTTTTAGACCTGCCTCCTAGCTTGGAAACGAACGGGCCAAACTGTGGATTTATTTGCTTTTAGACCTGCCTCCTAACGGAACGATGTCAGAAAGCGCCCGCTCGTTGGTTGAAAGCGTAAAGCGTACGGACGAAGAGAGAAGCACATATGATTGCTGCTCGGTGCTGTAGGATGTTTCTGGGAAAAAAAACTGTTCTCTGCTAAAAAAAATCTTTCAAAACCGAGACTTAGCCTCTGCTCCTATCGTGTCATAGTGTCATCGAGTTGCTTTCCGATCAAGCTGAGCTAATTTTCCCACACGACCTTTGGATGTCCTGCGAGGCTGCGAGCGTGCTGAGTCCAGTACAAAACCCGGAGAAACCAGTCAAGTTTGGATAAACTTATGGTTTTGTTTGCAACAAGCTCTGGACGCACTAGTAGAAAACAGATCTTTGGTCTAGCGGTATTAGCCCCGGTTTTGCTACAAACCGGGACTAATGTCCCGGTCTAACGGCTAGATCTAGCCCCAGGGGGTGGCAGGCACTAGCCCCGATTCGAACGGGACCTTTAGCCCGGGTCGTGTAACATACCGGGACTAAAGGGTTTTCGGCAGGCTGGGTCGGACGCCAGATCCTTTAGTCTCGGTTTGTTATACGACCCGGGGCTAAGGGTGGACCTTTAACCCGGGGCTAAAGGTCTGGCTATATCTTCTTCCCCTACCCGAGCCACCATTCAAGCCAGTGGCTCTCCTCTCTCTCTTTCTTGCTTCAAGCTCGAGTTCATGCTCTTTTTTTCTCAAGATTTGTCTATATTTTGTGGTGCCCCATCTATCCAAAGGTTCTAAAAGGTGAGCAACTTCATCCTTTGAACTCTCATTGCTATATTAGCTCATTTCATGCTCTATCTTGTAGATGGATTTGTGGATTTAGTTTGGTAGTAATTTTTGCAATGATAGCATGAGATCGATGTTTAGATTCTATCTATCTTGTATTAATGTAAGGAACTCTAAGGTAAATATCATAATATGTGGATTCTATCTATATATATCTTGTTTTGGCACATAGTCTCGAAATTTGATTTTAGAAGCACACACATGCGTGAGTTCATCATTCTAACTAGCTGGGTAAAATATCCTTCTTCGGCTATGTCAACACCCGGATTTTTAATCCCAGATGCCTGTTATGTCATACATCGCAATCCCAGGATTACCATTTTTGCGAGACATAACAGATTGGATATCACAGTACATCATCCATTACAAACCATACATAAGGTCTTACACAAATAAGGATCTCATGATCCAGTCTTAATACAACAAGCAGCGGAATAAAAGATAAGCGTAGCGGTGTGGTCCATCTTCAGGGGCACAGGCAATGCTGACGAAGGCAGATAGTCCTAGTTATCATAGCCGTCCTGCTGGCCATCATGTTGGTAGTCTCCTTCATAGTCTGGCCATGAGAATAGCCAAGGACAAAAGCCATGAGTACTCTTTAAGTACTCGCAAACTACCACTAACAAGTAGTATAGTTCTAAGTTAAAGTGCTAACTCTAAGTTTAACTATCAAGTTAAGTTTGAAACCTAAGCTGAGTTCAGAAGCAAAGAAAGATAAAATAAAGTTCTAGAATCACTTAAGTTGGGAAGCTAGTGTCATAAACACAACCCTATTGTGGTCAAGTCAAAATTCATCATTCATTTCACAAGTTATTTTGAAAACATCTGACAATGAAACAGTATGGCCATTCCAACTGTCCATAACCGCGGACGCGGCTATTCGAATAGTTTGACACTCTACAGAGGTGGTACACTTTCACCACAAGATTCGATACATCTGTTAGGGATAACCCTGAATCATCATACTTAGTATGCACATAATCAAACATAACCTTTCCTTTACACACCCTAGTATAAGCACCTCTCCTATGAGCATGGCCTCCCAACCATGACCATCTGTCATCTTGGGCACTGCATAGGTGGACAACATTGAGAGGTAGCCTCAGCTCAAACCTCTCCCGCGAGGGAGCTAATACTAATGCATATAAACTTCCGGCTAAGCCTTACCCAATTTAGGTATTGTGGTTGTACGGTAAATTTGGAATGGTATCGCATCCGAATCGAACCATCAATTTTGTAAAAGGGGTTAAGGCTCATGCCTCAACATGTTCATCATCACAAACCATTTGTGTTTCTCAACACATGTCAAAACATCTCAATAGAATGACTCATAATTCTAAGGTTTTCATAATTCATTTTCACCAAGTGTTCCCATCTAAAGTGACTCAAGTTTTTATCTACTCTAAACTACTAAGTTAAGAGTGCTCACTAAGGTGGAAATGATGGGATCAATCTCATGCCATAGAATGACATCTAAAATTATCTCTATAGGTCAAGTTTTATACTCTTTATGCTACCTTCAAAATAAGTAAAGAACTTTGATAAAGTAAAGGAAGTAAAGCTTGGAAATAATACTTGGGGCAAGTAATAGTCAAAGTGGTGTAACCAAAGCATGCCTAAAGCATCTACTTAGATTATGTATCTTGCAAGGGTTAGATTGCATTGTTAATGGTGGCTTGCCTTGTGCAGTGCAGTGGTTGAAGTTTTCTTCCTCCTCTTGATAGAACTCCTCCTTGAAAGCTTGGTCGGTACTATCGTCTAAAAATACATACGGAGTACATAATCACCAAACAATACTTAACTAGTCTAATTAGCACTCTAAGGCACACATTTGATGATCTATTATCATCACAAGCATCACAAGTTTTATTAACTAGTTTCATTCTTTTTATTTAAGAAAAGTAATTTCTACTCATTGAAAAATAACTGATATTTAATATTCACCACTTAAAATATGGGATCATGTGGACACATGTCATCACCACATATTCTAACATGTGGGAATGTGATTTAAAGGTTGGATCACAATTACTTTGGTTTAAGTTCATTATTTAATGATTTAAAGTGACTAGAAATGCCTATAGAGCATTATTTTGGTACTAGTCCAAAGTCACTGCATATAAATCCTAATATTATTACATATTCGGATAGGTATGGTGAAATGTGATTTTTGAGAGTTGGAATCAACTCAAAAGCTATCCTGGTTGATTTTATAAAAATGTTTGAGTGTGCAAAAGCTTCTGTCTTGTTATTTTTACTAGGAGAGATCTCTAACTCTAATTGAATTAAATCCAACGGCCTTGGGTAGATCGTTTCAGTAGCTTTCTAACACAATTGGAATCACTCCATTTTGATTTGTAAATCTCTCTGAATTGATTTTCAAACTAAGGGACAGAACTAGGTTCAAACTAAAATAGAAAAATCCTAATTTGAATTAAATGGGTCGCGCGAGAAAGCTAACGGGCCGGCCCAGTGGCACTCCGCGGCGCGGGGCACAGCTGACAGGGGGGTCCACTGGTCAGCGGCTGTTAACACGCGAAGCGGTACGGGGCGATGTGGGCCGTTAGATTAGAACTAGGATCGACGGCTGGGGCTCGTCGTCGACGACGAACAGGTCGCCGGCGAGGTCTAACCCTATCGGCTCGGTGGGGGTGCTCAGGGGGCATACCAGGGCTCCAGCGACGACGGCGAGGTGGGAAAACGAATGTGCTATCGACGGTGGGCTCAGGGGTGGTCGAGGCAGCTCCGCGGGTGGACGAAATCGACGTCGCTTTCTCCTCCTCTGCAGCGGGCTCCTCCGGCAAAATTCCGGCGACTCAGTGCTCGAGCTGCTCTGGCTAGAGGTGGGGAAGGACCAGTGAGGAGAGGGGAGTGGAATGGTGTGAGTGGTTTGTGCTAGGGTGGCCTCTATTTATAGCTCGACGAGACGACCAAGAGGGATGGGCTGGCGACTCCGGCGAGGGCTGCACAACATGCTAGCGGCATGGCTCGAGGTAGGGGACGGTGGTCGGTCTCCTGGCGGTGCTCTATGGCTTAAATGCGGGGCTAGGGGCGGTGGCGTTTGGTCGGGCGGTGCTCTATGGCTTAAATGCGGGGCTAGGGGCGGTGGCGTTTGGTCGGATGGTGGTCGGTCTCCTGGCGGCGAACGGGCATGTCCAGGCGGTTCCCTAGGTCGTGGCGACGCAGTGAGCGCGGGCTGCGGTCGAGGCGTGGTGCGTGCATGCTTGTCGGGCGTGGCGCTCTGGCGCGTGTCCGGCATGGCGCAGACACTCTGGGTGCGGCGCGCTGTGGGTGGTCCACGGCTCGGCTCTGCTCGGGCAGGGGACATAGGGTGGCGGTGCGGTCTGGGCTAGCTCCTAGACATGGCGAGAGAGAGAGGGGCGGTCTGCTGCTGCGTTGGCAAGTTAGGCCAGCGAGCATGTCCTCGGGGTGGCATGGCACTGTTGCTAGGGTATAGGGGATGGGGTGTTTATTGCTTGGTTAGATCAAGTGGGGACAAAGGGAGGGATTTGAGGTCAATTGGGTGGTAAAACCCTGTATAAAACAGTGAGCTAATACTAGGTGTAATTCCTGCCTGCCAAGTGTTTGTAAAAATGGCCGCAAGAAATTTAGTTTTGAATTTTGAAAAGAGTGTTGGTGGGTGTGTTAGTAATAAGCTTGAGACTCTATGGTTGCTTAGGTTTTGAAAATTGAGCTTATTTGAGTGGTTTTTGAAATAGGGTGATCTTCCCATATGAACTAGATTCAATTTTCAAATGCCATTTAAAATTAGTGTTTGAAAATTTTAGGCAGATCACAAAGTGGGCCTTGGTACATCATTATATGTACTAGCAAGGGGTGCAAAGATCCATAATTGTTTCTGTTAGGTTTTGAGTACTAGGAATAGCCAAAGTAGGCATGTTGATTAAAATGGCACAAATGACCATTCTCTTCTTTTATTCATTTTGATTTGTTTTTCTTTGGGATTTGTTTGGGAATGATCTAGATGATGTTTATTTCACCTAAGAATCATTTTATAAGCAATGGATCACTTAATCATGGCAATTCAAAACAACTCCTATTTAAATGCACACACATATGAATGCTTTAATAATTTTAAATGGAAAAGTTTTTGTTAATCCTAAATTTTGATGATTTTGATCTTAATAACCTTAGATTAAAGTTTTGGGATGTTACAGTCTACCTGCGTTCAACAAACTGAAAAAATTGTAACAAAGATAGGGTTAATTCATAAAAGCTTGATAAGAAGACATCATAGTACATCTTCGAGAAGCTCCTCTATGGCAAGCTCCTCGAAGATGTCTGAGGATAGGATCCTAAGACATCTTCGAGAGAAGCTCCATCGTAGTGGTGTCCCTCTGGCACCATCTTGGAGTTAATAACTTCTATAGCTATAGATTAATACGCCGGGTAACTAAAACAATTCACATATTAGGGAGTGCCTCTATGGCGAGCTCCTCGAAGATGTCTGAGGACGAGATCCTAAGACATCTTCGAGAAGCTCTGCCGTAGTGGTGTCCCTGCTCCCGCACACCATCTTTCAGTTTATATCTTCTCTAGCTAGATCAGTATGCTGGTGGAGCTAACTAATTTCATATATTAGAGAGTGCCTCTACAGCGAGCTCCTCGAAGATGTCTGAGGACGAGGTCCTAAGACATCTTCGAGAAGCTCCGCCGTAGTGGTGTCCCTGGTCTCGCACACCATCTTGTAGTTCTTCACAAGAATGCATACCTATTTATAGATTAAGCAGCATAACATAGTGTCGGGCACTGATGACATAATGTCGACACACTCACCCTTGGCACACTCACGCTTGGCATAGTGCTGCCACCCACCCAAAATAGTGTCGTCATTTAATTTACTGGCTTAGTGCTGCCCACTGAGGACATAGTGTCGACATGTTGTCTCCACATCCACATTTAGTCCCGGTTGGTGCCTTCAACCGGGACTAAAGGTTCATCATATCTTTAGTCTCAGTTGCTGGCTTTAATTTTATTTTTTAGATTAGTACTAATTAATTATGATTATGCTTCCACCCACCCAAAATAGTGTCATCATTTAATTTACTGGCTTAGTGCTGCCCACTGAGGACATAGTGTCGACATGTTGTCTCCACATCCACATTTAGTCCCGGTTGGTGCCTTCAACCGGGACTAAAGGTTCATCATATCTTTAGTCCCGGTTGCTGGCTTTAATTTTGTTTTTTAGATTAGTACTAATTAATTATGATTATGCTTCCACCCACCCAAAATAGTGTTGTCATTTAATTTACTGGCTTAGTGCTGCTCACTAAGGACATAGTGTCGACATGTTGTCTCCACATCCACATTTAGTCCCGGTTCGTGCCTCCAACCGGGACTAAAGGTTCATCATATCTTTAGTCCCGGTTGCTGGCTTTAATTTTGTTTTTTACATTAGTACTAATTAATTATGATTATGTTTGATGTACTTAATTAATTATATAATGCAGATGAGCCGGCAATGGATGTACGCTGACTGACTCTCTAACGAGTTCATTAAAGGCGTGCATTCTTTTCTTCTTGTGGCCGAGGCAAACAAGCGGAATGGTTTTATGTCTTGTCCATGTGGTGTCTGTCGGAATCATAAGGAATACTCTTCCTCAAGAGTCCTTCATAGCCACATGTTTCGGTCCGGTTTCATGACCGGCTATAATTGTTGGACCAATCACAGAGAAAGAGAGGTTATGATGGAAGACAATGAAGAAGAAGAGAATGATAACGACTACCCTACTATGTCCCCTAAATACGATGGTACTACAATGGAAGACATTGATGAAGAAAAAGATGAAGAACGGGCATCAGATCTGCCCGATGATGATCTTAGTCGGGCCATTGCTGATGCCCAAGAAGAATGCATAACTGAAAGGGAAAGGTTGAAGTTCAAGAAGATGTTAGAGGATCACAACAAATTGTTGTACCCAAATTGTGAAGATGGGCACAAAAAACTGGGTAGCACACTGGAATTGCTGTAATGGAAGGCAGAGAATGGTGTGACTGACAAAGGATTTGAAAAGTTGCTGAAAATAATGAAGAAGTTGCTTCCAAAGGATAACGAACTGCCCACGAGTACCTATGAAGCAAATAAGGTTGTCTGCCCTCTAGGATTAGAGGTGCATAAGATACATGCATGCATTAATGACTGCATCCTCTACCACGGCGAGGAGTACGAGAATTTGGATGCATGCCCAGTATGCACTGCATTGCGGTATAAGATAAGACGAGATGACCCTGGTGATGTTGAGGGTGAGCGCCGCATGAAGAGGGTTCCTACCAAGGTGATGTGGTATGCTCCTATAATACCACGGTTGAAACATTTGTTCAGGAACAAAGAGCATGCCAAGTTGTTGCGATGGCACATGGAAGACCGTAAGAAAGACGAGATGTTGAGACACCCCGTTGATGGGTCGTAGTGGAGAAAAATCGAGAGAGAGTTTCTAGACTTTGCAGGTGATGCGAGGAACTTATGGTTTGGTCTAAGTACATATGGCATGAATCCTTTTGGGGAGAAGAGCTGCAGTCATAGCACCTGGCCTGTGACTCTGTGTATCTATAACCTTCCTCCTTGGTTGTGCATGAAGTTAAAGTTCATTATGATGCCAGTGCTCATCCAAGGCCCGAAGCAACCCGACAACGACATTGATGTGTACCTAAGGCCATTAGTTGAAGAACTCTTACAGTTGTGACACGAACAAGGTGTATGTGTGTGGGATGAGAACAAGCAGGAGGAATTTGACCTACGAGCATTGTTGTTCATAACAATCAATGATTGGCCTGCTCTTAGTAACATTTCAAGATAGACAAACAAGGGATACAATGCACGCACACACTGTTTAAACGAGACTGAAAGTATATATTTGGATAAATGTAAGAAAAATGTGTACCCGGGGAATCGTCGTTTTCTTCCGCCCATGCACACCCTAAGAAAGAAAGGTAATCATTTCAATGGTGAGGCAGACAGCCGGTGTAAGCCTATCCGCCATACTGGTGATGATATATTTGATATGGTGAAGAATTTAAAAGTAATCTTTGGAAAGGGTCCTGGTAGACAATCTGTTCCGAAGGACGATGTCGGACACGCACCCATGTGGAAAAATAAATCTATATTTTGGGAGCTACCCTATTGGAAAGTCCTAGAGGTCCGCTCTGCAATTGACGTGATGCACCTGATGAAGAATCTTTGTGTGACGCTGCTAGGCTTCTTGGGCGTGTATGGGAAGAGCAAAGATACACCTAAAGCACGGCAGGACCAACAACGTATAAAAGACCGAGACGGCATGCATCTAGAGCTGTTTGAAGGTACTGCTAGCTACGCTCTTACCAAACAAGAGAAGGAAAACTTTTTTGAAGTCCTTTACAGTATCAAGGTCCTGTCTGGTTTCTCGTCGAACATAAAGGGAATAATAAATATGGCAGAGAAAAAATTTCAAAACCTAAAGTCTCATGACTGCCACGTGCTTATGACCCAGCTGCTTCCGATTGCATTGAAGGGACTCCTGCCGCAAAATGTTCGAGTATCCATTGTGAATCTATGTGCGTTTCTCAATGCAATTTCTTAGAAGGTAATCAGTTTAGATAGTCTAACAAGGTTACAGAAAGATGTGGTCCAATGTCTTGTCAGCTTCGAGTTGGTGTTCCCACCATCCTTCTTCAATATTATGACGCACCTCCTAGTTCACCTAGTCGAAGAGATTAACATTCTTGGTCCTGTATTTCTACACAATATGTTCCCCTTTGAGAGGTTCATGGGAGTGTTAAACAAATATGTTCATAACCGTGCTAGGCCAGAAGGAAGCATCTCAAAGGGATATGGAACAGAGGAGGTCATTGAGTTTTGTGTTGACTTTATTCCTGACCTTAAGCCCATTGGTGTTCCTGAATCACGGCATGAGGGTTGACTTAGTGGAAAAGGCACGCTAGGAAAGAAAGCAAGGATATGTATGGACGGACATTCTCTCACTAAAGCACACTACATAGTTCTGCAAAGTTCCACCTTGGAGGCTCCGTATATCGAGGAACACAAGAATATTGTACACTCCAACAACCTGAGGAAGACTGGCTCTTGGATTAGAGATAAACACATGAGGACTTTTGGCGGTTGGTTGCAGACACATCTCATGAATGACATAAATGTTGGAAAGCAGTTGTACTTGTTAGCCAGGTCACCATCTTCGACTATATTGCCTTTTCAAGGGTACGAGATAAATGGGAATACATTTTACACGATCGCCCAAGATAAAAAGAGCACCAATCAAAACAGTGGTGTCCGATTTGATGCAACAGACGAGAATGGGCAAAAGGATACATATTATGGTTACATAGAGGAGATATGGGAACTTGACTATGGACCTTTTTTTAAGGTTCCTTTGTTTCGGTGCAAATGGGTCAAGCTGACAGGAGGCGTTGTTGAGGTAGACAAGAAATACGGAATGACAACAGTGGATCTCAACAACCTTGCGTATAGAGATGAAGCATTTGTCCTAGCCAATGATGTGGCTCAGGTTTTTTATGTGAAGGACATGTCTACCAAACCGAGAAAAAGGAAAGATAAGCAAAAGAATACAGCATCCGATGAGCCAAAACGCCACATAGTTCTTTCAGGAAAAAGAAACATCGTGGGGGTGGAGGATAAGACAGACATGTCAGACAATTATGATAAGTTTCATAAAATTCCGCCCTTCGCTGTGAAGGATGACCCAAGCATCCTGTTAAGTAAGGAAGATGCTCCATGGTTATGGATTAGAAGAAAACCCTAACATGTGTGGATGTTGGTGATGTACAATATTATTAAACCTTTTTTTAATGATCTTCTTATATGTATATGGATATAAACTATCTCGATCTCAATAGGTAGTATTGCAACTTCCTATGGGCAGACATTTATTAATATTAAAACGTAAAAATTAGTCATAATCATATTTAACCCTGTAGTACACAGCTTCAGGGTCGTCTTCGGAATCGTCATTGTCATCGTCGTCGCTCATAGCACGCGGATGGATCCTCAGCCCTTCCTCGTAGCACGCGGATGGATCCTCCGGCCTCAATTCACGACGCGCGGGGGAGGGGGCTCCCAGATGACGACCCCAGTACGCCCTAGGCCTTCACCACCACCACCATTCTTGTGGCTATGCGGCTGGTGAAAGTGCGGGTACCTCAGGCGAGGATGGTCTCCCATGGCGATGTAGCGCATCACGCCGGCAACAGTCCGGTTCGCCCACCACAGGCGGCGACCGGCCTCGTTGTGGTTCGCTAGGGGCGGGCCGTCACCCTCGTACCTCGCGAGCTCCCTTTCCTGCCGGTTTGCGAAGAAGGCATTCCAGGTGTCGAGGTTGTCGGGATCCCAATGGGGATCCATCCGCTGCTCCGGCGTGAGCTCGAGGTAGAAGTGGTTCGTGATGGCCGCCTGGCGGGCCGAACCTTGAGGCACAGGAGGAACAGGAACCCCTCTAGCGCTCAGCATCCAGCCAGCGGGCAACCGGTACCCCAGCGGGGCATGGGTAGTTGGAGGCGCATAGCGCCTCGGTCTCCTCGAGCGTCAAAAAGGCCCAGTAAGCGGTGTCCATTGTTGTGAGAGAGAAAGTGTGGATGTGTGGATGGACATGGCGATCGGTCTAGATATAGAGGGAAATGGCGGGATAACATTGCGGGAAACGGGGGAAATGGCGGGAGAACATGGCGGGAAGCGGGGGAAATGGCGGGAAAACATGGCGGGAAGCGGGGAAATGGCGGGAAAAACATGGCGGGAAGCGGGGGAAATGGCGGGAAAATATGTTTTAGTCCTAGTTACTAGTTTTAGTAATAAATATTATATTTCTAATGAGTATATTATTTTTTGTGAATATTTTGGTATATTATATGTATTTTTCTGTTTTTTAAATAATAAACTATATTTTCCAACATTTGTACTAAATATAATACGTGTTAAACAATAGATAATTTCATTTAAGTTGTATAATAAAGTATGATAATAGATTTAAATTATAGATCTTCTTTTTCTAATTTTTTGATATATAATACATAATTTTCTGAAAACTATAAACCATTTTTGGTTTTGGGCCAAAAATAACCTTTAGCCCCGGTTTGTATTACAAACCAGGGCTAAAGAGGTGTGGCGCGCGGGAATTGCGGTGGCTGAAAACACCTTTAGCCCCGGTTTGTATTACAACCCGGGGCTAAAGGGGGGTGGTATAAATATCCCACCCCCACCCTGGGTCATGCCACGACCCAGAGAGCCGCCATATCACACCGCCCCGTCGCGTCTCCACGCTGCCCCGCCGCGTACGTATCCACGCCGTCCGCCGCACCGCCGCCCACGCCCGTGAGAAGAGGAGTACCGCCCCGTCTCCGCCCCCCGCCATGTCTCCACGTCGCCCCGAGCCGCCGCGCCGTCGCGCCACCGCGACGCGCCGCCGCCCCTCCTCCGCCGCTCCTGCAGGTGAGGTCGATTTAAGTACGTATTAGCTAGGTTAATTAGTATTAGTAGGTTAATTAGTATTATATCAGTATATATATAGTTAGTAGGTTAAGTATTAGCTAGGTTAATTAGTATTAGTAGGTTAAGTATTAGCTAGGTTAATTAGGTTAAGTTAGTATATAGGTTAATTTTTAGTATATAGGTTAAGTATTAGGTTAAGTTAGTATATAGTTAGTATATTGGTTAAGTATATAGGTTAATTTAGTATATAGGTTAAGTATTAGGTTAATTCAGTTATTAGTTACTATAAATACCCCCACCTCCACCCCGGATGTTAGGTTTAGGGTTAGTATTATTAGGGCAATACTTACTGATTTAGTTACTATTTATGTTTTATGATTGTTTATTGCTATTATTTAGTTATGTCGCGTCCACCTCGTCCGAACCTACTGGACTCCATCGGTTCCAGGGATGTCCGAGTCTGGGCTCCACCGGGTTGGCACTGGGAGGGGGTGCTACCTGTCGGGACTCGTACCTTGGTGAGGAATTCGGGTATCATCGTCGACCCGGAGCTTCTTTTGTGGCATCCATGAGGTCCAGGAACGGTACAGAGGGAGCCAGCCCCCGAAAAGGTGGTACGTCGTCGTATCAGGGAGGAGGACGAGCACGTACGACGATACGTGTATCTTTTGGAGACTAGATTCTCCAATATCTAGCAGGTTCACGGATCTCACCCGAGCTATTCTCTGGTGATGGTTCCTCTTCTCTGGCTGCAGAGCTCCAGTAGCATAGAACGCGGCAGACGCGTTCGCTAGTTTGATATGAGCGAGATGTATTAATAATGTACTTTATATTATGAGCGAGATATGAGCGAGATGTATTAATAATGTACTTTATCTTATATTATTATACTTTATCTTAATCACTAAGTATTGTATTCGAGTTGTCGTAATTGTAATATTCTTTTACTTAATGCAATATTTTTTCTGTATTAGTTAAGCTATGGACGGTAGATAGAATGAAGAGGAGCTTCTCAACATGATAGATGAGGATACTAGGGGTTCTTATTACGATGGCTCCGAATATCTTTATTTTTCTGGAGGAGACGATGATGAAGACGATAGTGGAGACGATGGTGCTGGCAATGGTGGAGACCATGGTGAAGACACCATAATAATAACAAACTCCATCGAGGTATATAAAGCCTTTATCGATCGTTCACTAGTATAGATGCACTAATTGATTCGTATATATGTACTGACAAATGTTTCTTCTCTTAGACCTCCGCTTCCGGCCAATCTTCTACAAGGACAAGAGGCCCGACACACAAGTTGCCTGCTGATGTCCGTTTCAGCATTGACTTGGTCTCTCCACTGGGTCAACCGTTGGAGCCCAAAGAATCTGCGAATGCATTTACAAGTCAATGCGGAGTGATTGTTAGAGACACCGTCCCGATCACCACGCGAAATTGGAATAAGCCAGGAAAGAAAAAGGATCCAGCTGGGGCTAGTTTTGTAGATGACAGAGCGAGAGATGCGATGTGGTATTCTCTCATGATACATTTCACCCTACCAGTCTTGGAGACTGATGAGCTCACACAGCAAATGACGAGGAAAGTCAAGCACTTTGCTCTTAAGAAGATGGCCGAACTATTCAAGGAATGGAAAAAAAGATTGTACCACAAGTATGTCTTGAAGAAAAAAACTCCTCCATTCACTGGCCCACTAGAGGGTTCGGACCTTCTTATCCATGGCTTATCGGGTTTCCCGAGCACCTTGACATGTACAGAAGCCGATCGAGAAAAACAAAGCGGCAAAAAGAGGAGCAAGATCCTGCACCAGACAGTACGGTCGGCCCATTGCAACAGAAAAGCAGCATGGCTTCCACGGAGGGCCACGATAATGATGCAACGATGGATGTGTACCCCCGTGGATGCAATTAAGGAGAAGACTAGTTGTGAGCTGCATGTTGAACTGAAGAATATATCCATGAAGGTGGCGGTTAGCTTTGCTTTACCTTCTGCACCGGGAGCGACCTACCATTGCAATCCGATTCCAGCTGGCTATACTCGTGTCGGTGTGGATGAAATTCAACCTATGTGTCAGTCACTATAGTTTGACATCCCTGGAGGTGAAGGGGAGACGACACTAGGAGAAGTCACGAGTGGCTTCATTCTTTGGAAAAAAGAATACATCAAGTTTCCAGACTCGACACCAAGGCCACCTTCTCCACCGAGAAACAATCCATCACCTCCAAGGCAACCGTCTCCTCCCAGTAAAAGTTCACCTCCAAGTCCACCTCCAAGTGCATCGTCTCCTTCCAGTAAAAGTCCACCACCTCCAAGTCCAATCCATGACCCCAACACGAGTCCATCTCAATCTACGCAGCCGCCTCCACCCACTAAGGGCCAAAAGCAGAAGAATATCACAACTCCGTCGAGCGATAACCGACGTCCAAAGCGACAGTTGTCGCCCCTCCCAAGAGTATTGCCTGTTCCTCCCAAGAGGGCTTACGACCTGACTGATGAGGAGACCGATGCGGTTGTACGGGCCGAAGTGGATGTTCATTTTAAAAAGAAACAACCTGAGCTAGAGGTCCAAATAAAACCAGAAACCAAGGAGCACTTTAGAAAATTACTGACGCAACCATCCCAAGCTCAGTTAAATGCGACAGATGACTATACACGATGTCTTCAGAAGACACTGAAATAGAAGAGATCAATCGGTAGAGGAAGCATCACAAAAGAGGTTCTCCAACAGGGGGAACAAGCAAAACAATCGAGTGGTAGTGGAAGCATCAGAACGGACGTCCCCCAGCTGGGGAAACAAGCAAAATAATCAAGTGATAGCCGAAAAAACAAAAGAGACGTTCCCCAGCTGGGGAAACAAGCAAATCAATCGCTCCCCCGCTCCAGGTGCAGATACCCGAACCTCAACTATATGAGGTAGAACCTATAGATCCGGAAACGGCTAAGATATTGGCCGAGCAATGTGGATTCTACGTGTGCGAGTTCATTCGCATCACTATTGAGAAGTCCTCGGAAAATGTTCGAGTAAGTAAACAATATATTCACCCTTTATTTTTATTACAAAAAGTTGGGTTGAGTCTAATTCATACGATCTCCTTCTTTATATAGTTGGACGCGATGCGGGACAAGCTCCTACCAGAGGAGCGCCTAATAGCAATCCAAGAGGAATTTGGTGGATATTTTGTCGACGAGGTCATAGACCCACGCGGAGAATTCTCTCTACGTAGACTCTAAAGCATCCATGTAATCAAATAGACATGCTCTGGACCTGGTTGGGACTCCATGTATGCTTGTAAGAAAAATTATATTATATATTGCATCAATGTGTACAAGTACTGTGTAGTAGCGTTCTGTATGTATACGAAAACTTGTTTCTAATGAAAACACAGAATGAAAAATAATTGAACACAAAACACAAAATGAAAAGAAAAACACAAAACCCTAAAACCCATCTCCTGCCGCGGCAGCCAAATGGCCCAAAACGCTGCCGCGGCAGGGGTTCGTGTTACGAACCGGGACTAAATGTCCTGCCGCCCAGCGCGGCTCGCGGGCCACGTGGTTAGACCTCTAGTCCCGGTTCGTAACAGAACCAGGGCTAAAGCTTGGACCATTAGTCCCGCTTTGGCAGTCCCGGGTCGAATTCCGGGACTAAAGGGTTGGTTTCTACTAGTGACGTCACTCCTACTTCAAAAAAAACTCTGGACGTCACTCCGTACATACTTTTGAAATTAAAGGACAAGTGACTTGATTGTTCGAGTCTATGTTACTACCTCCGTTCCACAATATAAGTATTTTTAGCAAGCTATACCTCCGTTCCATAATATAAGCCTTTTTAGAAAGCTAAAACGGCTTATATTGTGGAACGGAGGGAGTATGTGCCAATTCGAGCCCAAACTCAGCGGATGGTGCGAATCCAAAATTATAAGGGTCGTTTAAGGTGGGTCTACCAAATACGAAAATCTCTCTAGGGCGATCGGGAGGCGATGGTGGTTAAACTAAGGTTTTCGGTTCATGGGTGGTGGAGACTCCTGGCAGCAGTGGTGATCGCGGCGACATGATCTCCTTTGGAAGCCAGGTGTGGGAGTCTTTCGGGCTCTGCTTGTGTAGAGTGCCTAGGGTTCCATGGCTTGTCCAATTCAGAGCTCGGAGAAGGATGACGGCGCATCTGGTATGAAATCAAGATCGATCTCAAGATCGACGGTTAAGTCAGGAGCGGAGGACCTATGACGTTATTGTCCAATTCAGAGCTCGGAGAAGAATGACGGGGTTCTTAGTGAGGCCTAGTGATCTACTGCTGAGAGATAAAGAGGCATCAGGTCTTGTGATCAAGGGTGTTGAATAGCGATCTATCCCTCGACCTAGATGGGCACTGTTAGGGAAATTGTGCTCACCTCGTAAGCTTATCCTTGGCATGCTAGAGAGAGCGATGCAACGGGCTTAGGGTCTCCACGCTCCTACTAAGCTCAAAAATATTGGAGACAATAGATTTGATGTTCTCTTTACAAGAGAAGGGGATTGGAAACATGCTTTGGAGAGTGGTCTGTGGCAGCTTGATTTTCATGTAGTGTTATTGAAGGATTTCTAAGGATTTGTTGCTTTGTCAGGTATGGTTTTCGATACTATGGATATTTGGGTGAGGGTTTTAGACCTACCAATGGACTACATGAATAGAGCTTATGGGAGATCATTGGAGGTTGGATAGGGAAGTATATTTCTGTTGATGTTGATGAGGAAGGGATGGCATGGGGAGAAGAGTTGAGGATTGGGGTTGCAGTTAAAGTTAATCAAGCTCTTCTGCGAGGTATTACCCTAAAGGAATTTGATGAAGATACTGGTGGTAAATGGTTTGATCTGCAATATGAAAAGGTCCCTCACTTTTGTTTCGACTGTGGTTGTTTGGTTCATTCAAAGGAAATTTGTTTGGCAGTTGGTGGTGAGGATGGAGAAATTAAGCAGTGGGTGAATGGCTTAGGGCAGCACCTCGCAAGAGTATTAATCCTCCAACAACAACTAGGACGTCTTTATTTTCTGGGAGTTATGACAGTCGGTCGGGTGGCTCTGATTATCGTCTCAGCGTGAGGCCTCGGTCAGAGATATTCCCCCTCGCCACAACAAGGAAAGATATTTTGAGTATTCTAGTTCATCCCGTACAGAAGGGTTTGACCGAAAGAATGAGGGGGTAGAGGTAACTAGTCCTGACAAGTGCCATAGGGTGTAGGACAAGGAGATGGGAGGGAAAGAGGCGATAGTGGATGAACCAGTGAGAAGAATTAAGAAAGGTACTAGTGTGGGTACTTACATGTATTGCCCCAGGATGAGTAACAAGTTTGATGTCACATCCAGAGAACATGTACGAGCGGGTACCAACAACATGAAGAAGGGATCTCATCAAGTTTGGAGGTCGGTCGTGGTCCAAGTTGTGGGGGAAGGCACATCAGAGTTAGTGGGGAAGAAACATCATAATGTTTCTGTTTTCAACATGATAGAATAACAACAAAACTCTTTTTAATAGAATGCAAGATCCTATTGACTCATCGGCAGGCCATGTAGAGCAGCGTCGTTAGGATTAATGAATACATTGGCCCTAAATAGCGGGAGCTTCGGATTGGACCAACGGTGGAACTATGAAGGAGACGAAACAGGCCATGGCCTGCCCAGGATTTTTACAACACTTCGTTTTTCTTGCTAGCCTAGCCCATAAGTGCTCCAATTCTTTAGAGAAAAAATGCTCTATTGTGGCCCGGCCTGCCTAGCATTTCTACTATAGCTCCGCCACTGGATTGGACTCGACTATGGGCGAGCTTAGAGATCTAGTTAGATTACACAATCCAGCGGTGGTTTTTTAAGTGAAACTAAACAAAAGAAAAGATATATCGAAAGGTTGCATGTGGTATGGGTTTTAGACATGGTGTTTGTGTCGAGGCGAAGGGGAAGGGTGGTGGCCTTGCCTTATGGTGGAGAGATGGCATTGGCGTTTCAGCTCGCCCTAGTGTTAAAACTATATCAATGCTAACATCACATGTGATGCCATCTCCTGGAGATTCACTAGAATCTATGGAGAACTACGGGCTGAATTAAGAGGCAGGCCATGGGAGGCTTTGTGCTATCTCAGATCTCACGACGATCTAACTTGGTTATGAGCGGGGGATTTTAACAAAATTCTAATATGTGGTGAACAGATTTGGATGAATAAGAAATGAAGCTCAAATGATGGGTTTTCGAGATTGTTTGGCGGGTTGTCGTCTTATAGACCTTAGCTACTCAGGGTACACCTTCACGTGGGATAACCGTCACGAAGGTTCGGCAAACATTCAGGCTCGGTTGGATCGTGCCACGGGGACTGAAGATTTTCTTCAGCTATTTCGCGAGACTGTTATTGAACACATTGCTACTGAAGAAACTAATCACATGGCGCTACTACTAGAAATCATCTGGAATGTTGATCAAAGTGTAGCGCGGCCACGGGGCTTCCAATGTGAAGAAATCATGGTCTAAGCATGAAGATTATGATCAGATGGTGCAAATGGTATGGGATGAGAATGTGGCGCACAGTAATGGGCTTCGTGGTCTCTAAGGTAGAATGAGGAAAGTGTCGGCCCATACGAGGAGGTGGAGCTTTTAGTTTTTTGGCTCAGTTAGGCTACAATTTAAAAAGTTACTTGCTGCATTGGATGATGCTAAGGTGGCCTCACTAGTCTTTGGTTCCTCACAGGAGGTATGGGAGATCGAAAAACAATTACATTTAGTCTATGTGAGGGATGAGGTTATGTACTGACAGACATCTAGGCAAGAATGGCTTAAAGACGAAGATCGTAGAAAGAAATTCTTTCAGAACATATTTTCTCACAAGAGAAGAAAGAATAGTGTTCGACTCTTAATAGTGAGGATTGTTGGAAATATGACCTAGAGACAAATAGTAGTAAGGACTATTATCATATTTCATATAGTTTATGATTAAGTTTTACATCATGCTAAAACTATATTGAGTGGAAACATCAATACACGTGTGATATACAAACAACCAGGGGTTCCCAGTGAAACTCTAGTCACTGGTTCATTGGTCAACAGATGATCATGTTTCCTGATCATGTGGCATTTATGCCAGTTGGAAATGAGGTCATCTCATTCAGAGAATGAGATGATGAACCAATACCCAACCTAAACATCGTGACCCGATCATGACACGAAGTTCAAGTTACGATGATTATAAATGGATCCTCGTAGACTATTCCTTAGACCGTGAGGCTATATCAATCACTGTCTCCCGAGAGTGCTTTGATAGCATCAAGCGCCACTTGGTAATACAGTGGTTATAAAGGTGTGTTCAGGTATTCGGAGAAAACCGTTGAGGCAATATATGTCAAGAGCGGGATTTGTCCGTCCATGTGACAGGAAGATACTCAAGGGCCCACTCGGAGAAGTTATATCCAATAGCTGCGCAGCGTGTGATTTGATCACGGGGATATCACTTGTCGGAACGAGTTAAGTAGCATTGTTCAGTAACGAGATTGAACATGACATGGTGATGTCATTGATCAGATCTCGGGCAATGCAAGTATCGAGTGACAAATGGAATAAGACACGACTGTCCCGGTTCAAACGACGAAAGATCTTCGTGGAACGCACAGGGGTCACATGGCCATACAGGTCCCTCTGTCGATCATTGGTGCAGGGTGTACTGACCATGTCTGGAGTGTTCTCGAACCGTGGGGTATCATGCTTAAGGGCTTGATGATGCTTAGAGAGTGTTTATAGGATCGGTGGAATCACCGAAGAAAAGAAGGGAGAAAACCGGAATGGTTTCGGTCAGTCCGGAGGATGTCCGGAGTGGAGGTGGAAGGTGTTCCATGACCACGGAGGTTGAATAATATGTGAATGAATGTTAAATGTTGATTTAATCATTTATTCATAATTATTTAAATAAAGATAAAATCAATTTTAATGGTCAAAGGCTTAATGGGCCAATTCCGGAGGGAGAGGGCCCATTAGGGGAAAGGAGAGAGGGAGAATGGGCAAGGGGGAGGCTGGCTGGGCCTAGCCCCCCTGAGTGGGGCCTAGTAGGGTGGCCGGCGGCCATCCCTCCCCCTCCTCTCCTTTAGTCCCACCCCGGGACTTTGAGGGAGGGTGTACCCCCTCCTCCCCTATATATAGTGGGGTATTTGGCCAAGATAAATACACCAATAATCAAAAAAGGTCTCCCCACTTTTGGGAGGACCTCTAATTGATATTTTCTCTCTCCCCCTCTCTCTCTCTCGTGACCATGGTCCCAAGTCTAGACTGCGCGAATGAGAGACATCTTCACTGCAGAGCGTCGTCGTGCTGCGGGATTCGGATCCTGGAGCTCTACTTCCGCAACTGCTGCTGGATCGGGGAAGCGGGAGTCATCGTCAGGCACCGGACGTGTGAATTCCCCGCGAGGTGTCGCACTTGAGGCACTCAAGTCGTTGGAGCCAAGGAGCACAAGTACTTCATCACGACCTTGAGGTCGGCTTCGGCTCGTCTACATCAACCACGCTCTCCTGAGCGTTGACAACGCTTTTCGGTCTTCAAGGGTAAGTTCGCGAAAAGCCCCTCCCATTACTATATTACTAATAGATAGGTCTTGGCAGCTTCAGGGGTTCAGTGGCGTAGGGTAAAATTTTATTGTTTTCATACGTGGAACCCCTACAGTGGTATCAGAGCTAGATCTATGCGTAGTAATGCTAGTACGGGTAGAACACACGAGATGTAGCGTGTGGGCGTTGATCTTTTAGTTGTTACCCTCCTACGTGTACTTGTGCATACCGCAGTAATGCTTGATGAAGCGGCCCCCAACCGACTTTACGCTTTCATTCGCGAGACTGGTCCACGCTTGACATACGGCTTGTACCGTATAAAGTGGCTTAGGGGGGTGTCTATCTCTCTCGCATTAGTTGGTATGCCATTTGCAACGGAGGGCCCCGAAAGGGGTGTATTAGAGACAACTACTTGATCAGTGTTGTGCTGAAAGTTCATAGGTAAGAACGATTCTTGTGCGAAAGCCCATTCAACCACGTAAAACATGCAAAGATAAAGTAGAGGCGTCTAACTTTGTTTTGCAGGGGGGCGTTGCTTTGTGATATGGTTGTGGCAAAGGTAAAGTGATTACGTTTTGTTACATAGTAGTAGATAGTCATGGAGGTGACAAACTACCACGCCAGAATGACACCGGTACCCTGGTGTCTACGGCGCCGGAACCCTAGCGCCAGAACCCGGTGACGGCGAATGGAGATCACGACATGAAGGACCATATCACATAGCATTTACATTAAATGTTATTGTTTGTATGTCTTATTGTGTGCTAGTATTAGATACTCGACTGTAGCCTAATAAGATGATCCCTGCTAAAATTACCAATGATTGTGTTCCCCCTTAGTGTGCACCACCAAGAAAGTTCTTCGGTATGAGGCGATCCAGGGTTACAGGCCTGGATGTCAGACATATCTACGTTCGCATACAGTGGGTGTAAGCCATGTTGCACAACAAATACACTAAGGTTGAGTTGGCGAGCCTAGAATGTGCAGACATGGCCTCGGAACACGGATGGTCGAAAGATCGAGCACGAGTCGAATGAATGATGTGACCGACGTTTAGCGTCCAACCTTGAACCCACATTGATGGCCGTGACAATCGGGGGAGATGCGGCTGATAGGGGTCGTGTTATCACTAGGAACCCTCACTGGGGATAGATGTTTCTGAGTGGAGTTATTATTAACTCATTTAATTATAAACTTAGTCTAAATTCCTTTTGCAATTATAAATGTAGATGGGACCTTTCGTGTTGACGATTGATTGGTTAGAAGGAGAGAAGCTCAGATTAGATGGATTAAACTTCTTCATATGGGTTGCACGTCTCCATGTTCTCCTTAGCGAGAATGACGTGGTCGACTACATACTCGACGGGATGGATTTGGATCAGCCCACTGACCTAGAGACCCCAGAGGAGCGGAAAGACCGCTATCTCTGTCGGGAGATGGCCTCCTATACTTCAGTTGTAATGCGTTTCGAAATGGTGGCGAGCTGTGGCCTTTCGTGGGTGATGTCAACCCTCGTTCGTGTTGCGTCCACAGCATAGAAAACAAAAAAATTCCTACGATGAGAACTACACGCCAAGATCTATCTACTAGGTAGAAATCAATGGGTGGACATACATCCATCGAGAACTTACCCTCGAAGACAACGAGTTTTGTTAACAAGTAGGAACTCGTGGTTGATGTAGTCGTACACTTGCCGATCTCAAGATCGTGAGGAAGTTTGAGCGCCGCAACTCAGCAGCGCATCCGTACTCGCACACACGTTCAAGCCACCGGACAACCTCCACCTCCTCGCTCCAGCGATCCAACGGAAGCAGCAACTCCTTCCAGATGAAATGCCACCAGGAACATGTATCTCGCTAATCCGAGACCATGGGGAATAATTCTAGAGGGGGACAGAGATCCTTCACAAGGAGGTGTGAGGAAGAAGGAGGAGGAGGGCCTTTTATAGGAGGAGGGGGGTGCCCCTCTCTCTATGGCTGGCGCATGGGGGGGTGACCCCTCACCTCCCCCATTCATGTGGTGCTAACCCCTCCACATTAAAATGCCTCTTCACGTTCCCTTTTAAAGTCCCCACTTTAAATGCATTAAAATTCTCCAAGTTTAATGCTCTCTCATTTAATAAAACTCTTTTATTAAATTTATTCAGAATTTTGTTAATTACTTTAATTAACAAACATTCACATATAACCCCTTGCAATATTTCAATATCACATGCAGAACCACTTTCTGCAATTTCACTCGAAACAATTTCCAGTTTCTATCGAAACAATTCCTGCGCTTTGCAATTCTTTCGTCTGAAACATATGTGCTCCAAAATGGTGTCCGGTAACTCTTAAGTGTGTCACCCTACGGTTCGCGAATAATGCCGACATGATTGAGACTCCTCTCAGATCAATAATCAGAAACGGGACCTGGAGATCCATACTGACTCCTGCATATTCAACGATGACTTCTGTGATCGTGAGAACCTTTAACACTAGTAACTAAATCCCTTTGTCTCGTGATATATTACATGTCCGAGATTCGATCATCGGTATCTCCATACCTAGTTTGATCTCGTTGCCGACATGCACTCTTTTCTCGTTCCCGTGATATAACATTCTAGTGATCACATCACTTGCTTGCAAGCTACCTTAATGTGATATCACCGAGAGGGCCCAGAGTATATCTATCCGTCATCGGGATTGACAAATTCCACTCTTGATCCATGAGCCTCAACATAACACCTTCGTAGCACTGAACCCATCTTTATAGTCACCATGTTACGGTGTGACGTTTGATGTTATCAAGATACTCTTCCGGTGTTAGCAATTAACATGATCTCATGGTCTAAGGATAAAGATTACTTCGTATGATGTTATAGCAATATAAACATAATGACTTGATCGTAATGCTATACTTCGGATGAATGTTCATCACATCATTCAACTAATGTTGTGACCTTGTTATTAACAACATCCAATGTCCATGATCAGGAAACCTTGATCATCTTGTTAATCAACAAGCTAGTCTATAAGAGAGGCATAACTAGGAACCCTTTTTGTTTATTAAACACACATGTATTGACGTTTCCGATCAATACAACTATAGCATGCAAAATAAACATTTATCATAAACATGGAATAAGATAAATAACCACTTTACTATTGCCTCTCGGGCATATTCCCTTCAGTCTCCCACTTGCACTAGAGTCAATAATCTAGTTTGAAAAACTTTGCGTATTGAACACCTATGGCTTTCTGGTGTTGCATATACACTATTGCTAGTGGTTAACATAATCTCCGGATCTGACAGTTTCAGGTCCGTGTGTATTTGCATGTCTTTGCGTCTCTACGCATCACTCATTCTCAAATGAGATGGCATTGTATAAATTTGGTCCTTTGGTGAGACCTTTAGTTCGTTCGGGTTAAAATATGTTGATATTATTGTCACACAATATATCTTCATAGTATTAGCCCACTTTAAACCACACCTAGTTTGATAACAAACTACTTAACACAAATGCCCTCCTTTGCTGCTACTATAGCAGTTATATACTTAGCCTTTTGTTGTAGTATCCGTCACAATGTCTCAACTTTGGAACTCACCCAAATCCATCATGGAACATCCTTTCCATTACATTGTGCCACCCATAGTCTAAATTGAGATAAATTTAATTTGTATCTTGTGACAAAAAGCTAGTCTATAAGAGAGGCATAACTAGGAACCCTTTTTGTTTATTAAACACACATGTATTGACGTTTCCGATCAATACAATTATAGCATGCAAAATAAACATTTATCATAAACATGGAATAAGATAATAACCACTTTATTATTGCCTCTCGGGCATATTCCCTTCAGTTCGGTGATGCTACAGCTTAGGACACATTTCGTGGAGCAAACACACATTTGGGAGCATGAGCTGATGGGAGACTTCCTCTCCATTAAGATGGAGGAGAACTCATCACTGGACGACCACTTGGAGCACATGCATGATGTGTACATGAGGCCTGCATACTTCATGGACATCTGGATAACAGGCTCTTTTGCAAACGCCGATGTGCTACGGTTGCTGCCATCAAGCTACCAAGCACAAGTCAGGACTTGCGTTATGAAGGGCGACGCGGAATCAATGGAGTTCCACCGGTTCATGACACATCTCAGGAATGTGTTGGTTGAATCAGATGTCGCCCAGGTCATAACTGACAAAGGTATATATTTGATATACAGTTTTATAAATGTTATAATCTTGCAAACACATTTGAAGTGTTAAGTATATCTGATACTTGTTCTGTTTTGCTGAAAATAGGTCCTTCTACATGAGAGGTGCTTGCTGGAGAGGAGGTGACGTTGCGTGTTGATGGCGAGCATGATGATGACGGCCGACGACACTCCCCCTCGACATTTATCATTTAGTTTGTGTTTTAGGATGATTAATGTAATCAAGAGATTGTGAACTTCTTTAGTGTATCTCACACTTCGTGAGACGGTTATTCATATGAGTCTGTAACAAACAGTTGTTCCACTTTTATGAATGGTTTCTATGCATGTTTGTATCTTGTTTGATTATGTGTGAATTATCCTTGTTGATTTAAACTAATTGATAATGCATGAACATTTATAAAACATTAAAATACCTTGTTTAAAATACCCAACTTAATGATATGTTCATTAATGAATGAAACCATTGTTTAAATTCAAAGTTATGTGATAATATGTGAAAGTCATTCGATTTCTTGTCACATATAAATCATGCCTAAGTTCGGCAAAATAACTTGAACACCGTGTATTACTTGAATACAAAGTGTTTAAATAATTGTTAAAAGTAAATACATATTCGATGTATTGGGTTTAGCAAAAATGGTAATTATCATTAAATGATTGTTTGAATGAGTAAAGTAGTTTACCAAAGGAAACATGAATATGAAACTATTTGATTTGATCAAAATGTTTCATTAACAAAGGGTATAAATATGAAATAGAATCTAATTACTATGATTTGATCAATAGTAATGAGATTCGAATTTATAAGAATGGCATAAAAGAAAATTGTGGAATGCAAAGCGTTTTAAAACGTGAAAGTGCAAAGCATCACAATGTGATATTAGATATCAAAGGGGTTGAATAGAAGGCACCAAATAAATCGTTGGAGTGTAGATGTGGAGACCATTGGTTAAATAGTTAGCACTCAATTAGAATGTAGTGAACCATTTGAATTCGTGGTAGTTTTGGGGTTATTCGATATAACCAAAACAATAGCGAATAAGTCCTTGTAGAGTATTCATTGGAAACTTTGAATACGAAACCCATAGCTCAAACCAAAAGGAAAGCAAGATTCGTATTGCTTGGATCTTGGGCCATTCTTGAGAAAGCTCACTTTTAGTGATATTTCTCAATTATGAAGCAAATGGAAATTAGTGTAAAACACTATGAGGATTCAAAACCCCGCATCAGAGTGTTGAGAAGCGCAACGGACAATGTTCCTGAATGATTCTCTGCACAGAAGGAAAGAATCAATGATATTGATCATTGTGTTTTCCCCACTAGTGTTTCACTACATAAAGTAGGATTCAAAATGTAATCCATATCTTGTATGGAGACATTTGTGAATCATTTATCATGATTCTTGGAATATGACATGCCTACGAACTACTAAGGAAATAATGGTAAACTAAATTATGAGAAATCCTAGAAACAAAATTCACTTGAGATTAGAAAGCAATTCGTTGCTGAATCTCACAAGTAAAAGGGGTTACTTGAATTTTCCCAAATGACTGCAAAGCCATAGTGGAAAAGGGGGTGAATGACAAAAGCATAATTTGTCAAATATTGGACAAATTCAAATGAATTTGATTTAAGTATGCTGAATGTCTAGAGGATTTAAAACTAGTAAAAATACTAGTATCTCATAGTAAAACTCCAAGTTTGATATTTGATCAAAGGATTTTTGAAATTGTTCAAAATAATGAGTGGATATGCAATTTGCATAAAATTGAGTGGGAGCTATGAAAGTCTTCCTGAAACAATATGTGATTGACATATTTTTGAGTGGGAGCAAAATGAGTCTCAAATTCAAATATGTAGGAACATATTTTGAGTGGGAGCTCATAGGAGTAATTCTTAAGTGTGTTAAGAATGAAAGTGCAAATACTTATAAATAATGATTTATAAGGTGTAGAAATTGATAATAGGTGTATTATGATATTATGTAGTATTCCTTAAAGGATTCTGAAAGGGGTTTCAGAATAGAAATTAATTAAGGAACTAGTCCTTAATAACTCAAATTAGGAATAGTATTAAGTTGAACATCAATGGTTGAAAGAAAGAAAAGGATGATCATCATCCACTATGTTGAGACATAGGTTCTATCTTAGTAAACCATGATGATAACTTAACATAATATATGATCCAATAAGGAACATTTGAAAGTGATTAAGTTTGAATCACAGAACATTGAGCTAAGTTTGTTCGAAGTGTCTAGTAGAGAACTGTGGATATATTTCCAAATCCATAAAGGATAACATATCTTAAAAGCATAAAGAGTTATGTTATAAGGGAATATGTTGGAAACTCCCGTAGATACCGATTAAAGTCAAGTAGGAAGCAAGGTGAACAAAGACATCGAAAGTTGCACAGAGTGCACTGGTGTTTCGATGAATACATTTATAATAATAGATAAGGGTACCATCTAAAGTGTTGTATAATGTTATGGCGGGGCTAGTTCACTTTTAACATAGAATGATGTGTTCCAGGGCACAATGCCCATGAGTAAGCCCTCGAGGTTGATCTAACGTCACTGTAGGCTCCTGGAATCAGGCCTCGTTCTGCTGCCATAGCGACGATGCATACACACAAATGCTATCATGTGATGATAAAGTATTAATGTCAATCAAGGGGGCATTAGTAAGTTGCAAAGGATTAGGGACTATAAAGTACATACCCAAGACTCAACCTCTTCCATGAGCAAGCATGTTCAGGGTACCTGATATATGGTACCAATGATTGAGCACAAATGCAGCTAGTGTATTTATACTCTAGTGCAAGTGGGAGACTGTTGGAAATATGCCCTAGAGACAAATAGTAGTAAGGACTATTATCATATTTCATATAGTTTATGATTAAGTTTTATATCATGTTATAACTGTATTGAGTGGAAACATCAATACACGTGTGATATACAAACAACCAGGGGTTCCCAGTGAAACTCTAGTCACTGGTTCATTGGTCAACAGATGATCATGTTTCCTGATCATGTGGCATTTATGCCAGTTGGAAATGAGGTCATCTCATTCAGAGAATGAGATGATGAACCAATACCCAACCTAAACATCGTGACCCAATCATGTCACGAAGTTCAAGTTACGATGATTAGAAATGGATCCTCGTAGACTATTCCTTAGACCGTGATGCTATATCAATCACTGTCTCCCGAGAGTGCTTTGATAGCATCAAGCACCACTTGGTAATACAGTGGTTATAAAGGTGTGTTCAGGTATTCGGAGGAAACCGTTGAGGCAAAATATGTCAAGAGCGGGATTTGTCCGTCCATGTGACGGGAAGATACTCAAGGGCCCACTCGGAGAAGTTATATCCAATAGTTGCGCAGCGTGTGATTTGATCACGGGGATATCACTTGTCGGAACGAGTTAAGTAACATTGTTCAGTAACAAGATTGAACACGACATGGTGATGTCATTGATCAGATCTCGGGCAATGCAAGTATCGAGTGACAAAGGGAATAAGACACGACTGTCCTGGTTCAAACGACGAAAGATCTTCGTGGAACACACAGGGGTCACATGGCCATCCAGGTCCCTTTGTCGATCATTGGTGCGGGAGTGTCCTGACCATGTCTGGAGTGTTCCTGAACCGTGGGGTATCACGCTTAAGGGCTTGATGATGCTTAGAGAGTGTTTATAGGATCGGTGGAATCACCGAAGAAAAGAAGGGAGAAAACCGGAAGGGTTTCGGTAAGTCCGGAGGATGTCCAGAGTGGAGGTGGAAGGTGTCCCATGACCACGGAGGTTGAATAATATGTGAATGAATGTTAAATATTGATTTAATCATTTATTCATAATTATTTAAATAAAGAGAAAATCAATTTTAATGGTCAAAGGCTTAATGGGCCAATTCCGGAGGGAGAGGGCCCATTAGGGGAAAGGAGAGAGGGAGAAGGGGCAAGGGGGAGGCCGGCTAGGCCTAGCCCCCCGCGTGGGGCCCACTAGGGTGGCCGGCAGCCACCCCTCCCCCCTCCTCTCCTTTAGTCCCACCCCGGGACTTTGAGGGAGGGTGTACCCCCTCCTTCCCCTATATATAGTTGGGTATTTGACCAAGATAAATACACCAATAATCAAAAAGGTCTCCCCACTTTTGGGAGGGCCTCTAATTGATATTTTCTCTCTCCCCCTCTCTCTCTCTCGTGACCGTGGTCCCAAGTCTGGACTGCACGAACGAGAGACATCTTCACCGTAGAGCGCCGTCGCGCTGCGGGATTCGGATCCGGGAGCTCTACTTCCGCAACTGCTGCTGGATCGGGGAAGCGAGAGTCATCGTCAGGCACCGGACGTGTGTAACTCCCTGCGAGTTGTCGCACTTGAGGCACTCAAGTCGTTGGAGCCAAGGAGCGCAAGGACTTCATCACGACCTTGAGGTCGGCTTCGGCTCGTCTACATCAACCACGCTCTCCTGAGTGTTGACAATGCTTTTCGGTCTTCAAGGATAAGTTCGCAAAAAGCCCCTCCCGTTACTGTATTACTAATAGATAGGTCCTGGCAGCTTCAGGGGTTTAGGGGCGTAGGATAAAATTTTATTGTTTTCATACGCGGAACCCCTACAAGGATGGCTCTAGGGTGTCTACTAATGAGGACATCCGGGCATGGACGAGGGTATTTTACAACAATCTCTTTGCCTCTGAAGGTTCTGCAAACATGGACCAAATTTTCAAGCAGATGGCAAGTTTTGTGAAGATTTATGAAGACAAGGCGCCTAAGGATGAAGATGTGCTGGTGGTGGACTTTGTTGAAGCAAAGAAAGATCTCAAAACACCATGGATCATTGTGGGCCGCTATAACACAAGGCGAGTCTTCGACACTGCTGGTCTGTTTGTTCGTATGTGCCAAGTGTGGAAGTTACAAGGTGGCACGATGGAGAAGGGGATCGGAGAAAAAAGATTCCTGATCGTCCTAGAGAATGAAGGGGATTACAACCACATCCTAAAGGGATGGCTTTAGACGTATCAGTATGATGTGTTCATAGTCACAAAATATGATGGAGTCTCGTCTGCTATGGAGGTGCCGATAAACATAATGCCGATCTGGCTAAGGATTCTGGACCTCCCCATGACGATGATGACCTAGAGCTAGGGAAAAACTATTGGAGAGAAATATTTTGGGCATGTTCGTGAGGTCGACAAGGATAACCATGGGCATGTGGGGGCATCTTTCCTTTGTCTTCGTGTGGAGCACAATGTTGAGCACCCCATCAAGAGATGGATTCCTATTGATGGAAAAGAAGGTAGCAATGCAAAGAGGTATGAGGTGAAGTATGAAGACGATGGTCTAGCCCTCTTCTAGCATGAGAGCTTAGAAGTTGAGTTGTTCAAAATAAATAGTTGTAATACCCCGGATTTCAGTAAAAGTATTTTGTTTTAAACGAAAAGAGGATAATTGACCATGTTAGACTTTTTAAACCATGAGTTGTGGGGAAATATTACACCCCATACGTTGTGTGGATTTGTCTAGCTGGCCAGAAAAAAAGTCGATTAGTTTGGTCAATTCTTGAGTTCGTACGGACTAGAAAATTAAATGAATCTAGGCCTATGGATATTTTCCTAGCGTGTTAACCCAAAAACATTTGAATTGAAAAAAAAGATAAATAAATACGAAGGCCCAGCCCAAAGGAACCAACTCCTATTTTTCCCTGTCGTCCCTGCCCTAGTTAGTCTAACACAAACGCCGCCTCCCACCAATCCGCTGGCTCCGCCGCCGCTGTCGCCCTGAAGACCGTCAATCGCCATCGTTACCATCCGAGTATTGATTTCTAGGCTGGAGCCTCGCCAGATTCCTTGCAGCACCATCCTGTATACGACTCACGCTAGAGGTGATGCTCCTGTATTAAATTCCTTGATTTCTTCTAGCCGGGCCTGTAGCTTTTTCGTTTAGGTCTGTCCGTGCTTAGCACTAGTAGTACATGGGCTATTTTGTTTTAGTCTTGAAATCAGTGGTTTATGCATACGAAATTGATTTGTAGTGTGGTTAACAGCCCTGTTTGTTTTTACTTACAAATCTGAGTACTAGTTAAGGTTATCTAAGTTATTATTCGTGTCTCCAATTGATTCTGGTAGCAAGGAATCCGGTGGTCATCTCAGTTAGGAAATATGTACATGCTCTTAAGCCTTGGAGCAGGCACAGCCCACGTAGTAGTACTGGATAGTGTTGCCCATTGTGTACATTTGAAACCACTCAATTTCAACAAGAATATGTGAGTGCCTCCTGATGGTACTGACGACAGAAGGACAAGTTCGTAGGATTTGAAAGTACCATTACCTAGCGGTCTATTATTTCTGAGAGTGGTTTCATCTACAGGTGTGAGGATTTTTGGTGGCGATATTAATTCATCCGTTGACTACCGGAATTAACGCAAGTGTTTGTTGGACTATCTTGACTTTTGGCTGCCCATGGTCTTTTCTGTTGTTTTGCTGGTTTGGCTTTATTATTTCCGTGCCACTTGATTTTCAGTTTATATAAGTTAAATGTTCAGCCTTCAGATTCAGCGTTCAGTTCGGACATATGTCGACATTTCCGGTGACGATCGTTGTGAAATGTCCGCTATGTCTATTTCAGTCTCCGAAGCTGAGTGACACGGGATGTGTCCATACCGGAGAGCCCCAAATATGAGAGTATCCAGTATAACAGAAATGTCTGTTTTGTGTTCAGTAATTAATTTCTACTAATACTTGTGAAACTTTTGGCTCTTATGGTACTTGGCTGAGTATACTTTTACTCACACTTGTTTCGTTATTGTTGGTTTTTATTTGGTTTTCAGGTACTTGGACTAGCAGTATGCATGGGCGGGAGTAGCACACCTTCTATATACACTGTCACGTCACACACATTATTTAGAATAAAATACACTGGAATTATACCTTGGAGATTTAGTGTACTTTTGAACTATCTAATTTCGTGCCACTTTTATTACTTTGGTCGCTCGATTAAAATTTCTAGCTATATGTTGGTCTGTTTTAGACCTGTAGATTGTGTACTTGTAGTTGGCACACAATCTATTGTTGCCGTATGTTGAGTATTTCTAAAATGCATGCCGTGGATGCCCTCAAAAACAAAGGAGGTGATGTCTGATTCTAGAGTTTTCCACCAACTTTGTGTTTTATAGCTAGCGGGGTAGCACCGCCAGGTGCGACAAAACCCGGGGTGTTACAGTTGGTATCAGAGCCTAGGCTTTAGATCTCTGGAGTAGTTTATATTAAACTAGGATAATTTGAAAATTTCTAGGATGGCTGGATAATTAAAACTTGCCGTTTTAATATAAGTTGCCTAAATGATTAAAGACTTGACCTAGGATTCAATAACTTTAAATTTGACACACTGATGCACCATAGGATGGGTTCGGGTCATGCATTGCATTCACGCTTCTGCTATGTTTTATTTTTTGATTTGTTGTTTCCATATGTTGTGCTTGTTGGTAGGCTTTGTCATGGTAGGTTTCAGTGCCATGTTTCAATTATTTCTTGATAATTATTTTTTAATTTGATTATCCCTCCATGTTACTAGTAAGTAGTTGTCTGAAGTTAACTTCATGGTTGATGAAGTCGGATTGAAAAGTAAAAGTTTTCTCTTTCCTAAAATTAAGTTAGTGAACCAAGAGAACAAGGGAAGATAAGATTTGAAATTCCGGATTTAGATACTCGTAGATCCCTGAGATATCGACTTTGCAGACAAAGCAAGACCAGTCAGAGATCAAGAGAATAAGCTTATTTCTTGGTGTTTGGATAACCTTAACTCTAATCTTCTAGGATAAAGTTGAGTCGATGAATAAAAGCTCTTTCTACTATTCTTGTCCTAAGCCACAAATTCGATTAGGCGTCTTCAATTCCCCTTCACTTCCTCCTTCTAGTCTACCTTGTGCACTTCTATTGCGCACAATCATCATCCAACTTGTTTTATGTTTGATAAAGCCTTTTCAGTATTGTGTACTTGAAATGTTCTTCTTGCTTACCTTTAGCCTTTCAGAACTAAAACCTTCAGTTCCCTCTATTCTATATTCGATGCCTCCTTCCATTCATAGTTGTCTATGTATTCCTCTCCCATAAGGCCATAATTAAATGTCATGAGTAGTCAAGATTTTATACAAATGTGCCATTGAAGATTTTTAGCATAACTGATTGAGGCTGCCATGTTGTTTGAGAAGATGATCTTGCCAAGAATTGTGGAGGACCATTGGATTTGTACGTTGTTCTGCTAGAAAGCAATCTATTTTTTTCTCTAAATGTCTTTCCATTGTTTCTCTCACATGAGAAGAGTGTCCTTTCCTTATCCTTTTCAAGTTACATTTTCTTGCTCTATTAGGTATTGATCCACAAGGAGGCTCTCTGTTCTGATTTGCACATCTAGGATATTTCATAGTTTCATACATAGTCCGGAGAGTTCAAGAATCGCTAAACTAGATATGTAGGCTTGCATACTATAAATGGGAATAAACCTCGATCCTTGGTTCGTGCCCATGAAATCCTTTTGCGATGCCTGAGGGTCAGCTTACGTGATTCACCTGTCTACATACAAAGATAATGGTTTGGATGCGGGATGGACTGGCCCCCATACCGACTACTCTTATTATTGGCTCTTGTTATGTCAGATTGGTGAATTGGTATATGCCTTTTACCTCTAGGTAGTGGAGTGTCGATGATTTCAGCCGGGACCATAGACTTGTATGATGTTCGACATTTAATAGTAGCAACCATTGCCAAGCGTAGGTGATGTGGTGTGAATAAATCAGACTGATGTTTTCAGGTTACCTTACGAGACATGTGAGACCTCCATGAGAATTTCTGATAGTTTAACTATTATTTGTTAGTTTTGTTCAAAAGTTGAAGAATGTTGAGCCATGAGTGGTCACAGTATAACACCTACATTTTTCACAAAGTTTGCATGATTTAGGACAATTGTTTGGGACAACCATGGCATGCTTGTTTCCTAGTTCTTTGAGAGTGTCCCGGGTTCACAGTTCAAGGTTTATATGGAGAAAAACCAGATTAAAATTTCAGAAAATGATGTGTTAACCTAATTAAAGTATCAAGCATGGTGATTAAATCGACCTAGAAGTGAAATTGGAGAATTCGAGGGCGAATTCCATTAAAGAGGGGAAGAATGTAATACTCCGGATTTCAGTAAAAGTATTTTGTTTTAAACGAAAAGAGGATAATTGACCATGTTAGACTTTTTAAACCATGAGTTTAGGGGAAATATTACACCTATGGATATTTTCCTAGCGTGTTAACCCAAAAACATTTGAATTGAAAAAAAAGATAAATAAATATGAAAGCCCAGCCCAAAGGAACCAACTCCTATTTTTCCCCTGTCGTCCCTGTTAGTCTAACACAAACGCCGTCTCCCACCAATCCGCCGCCGTTGTCGCCCTGAAGACCGCCAATCGCCATCGTTACCATCCGAGTATTGATTTCTAGGCTGGAGCCTCGCCAGATTCCTTGCAGCACCATCCTGTATACGACTCACGCTAGAGGTGATGCTCCTGTATTGAATTCCTTAATTTCTTCTAGCCGGGCCTGTAGCTTTTTCGTTTAGGTCTGTCCGTGCTTAGCACTAGTAGTACATGGGCTATTTTGTTTTAGTCTTGAAATCAGTGGTTTATGCATACGGGATTGATCTGTAGTGTGGTTAACAGTCTTGTTTGTTTTTATTTACAAATCTGAGTACCAGTTGAGGTTACCTAAGTTATTATTCGTGTCTCCAATTGATTCTGGTAGCAAGGGATCCGGTGGTCATCTCAGTTAGAAAATATGTACATGCTCTTAAGCCTTGGAGCAGGCACAGCCCACGTAGTAGTACTGGATAGTGTTGCCCATTATGTACATTCGAAACCACTCTATTTCAACAAGAATATGTGAGTGCCTCCTGATGGTACTGACGACAGAAGGACAAGTTCGTAGGATTTGAAAGTACCATTACCTAGCAGTCTATTATTTCTGAGAGTGGTTTCATCTACAGGTGTGAGGATTTTTGGTGGCGATATTAATTCATCCGTTGACTGCCGGAATTAAGGCAAGTGCTTGTTGGGCTATCTTGACTTTTGGCTGCCCATGGTCTTTTCTGTTGTTCTGCTGGTTCGGCTTTATTATTTCCGTGCCACTTGATTTTCAGTTTATATAAGTTAAATATTCAGCCTTCAGATTCAGCGTTCAGTTCGGACATATGTCGATATTTCCGGTGGCGACCGTTGTGAAATGTCCGCTATGTCTATTTCAGTCTCCGAAGCTGAGTGACATGGGATGTGTCCATACCGGAGAGCCCCAAATGTGAGAGTATCCAGTATAACGGAAATGTCTGTTTTGTGTTCAGTAATTAATTTCTGCTAATACTTGTGAAACTTTCGGCTCTTATGGTACTTGGCTGAGTATACTTTTACTCGCACTTGTTTCGTTGTTGTTGGTTTTTATTTGGTTTTCAGGTACTTGGACTAGCAGTATGCATGGGCGGGAGTAGCACACCTTCTATATACACTGTCACGTCACACACATTATTTAGAATAAAATACACTGGAATTATACCTTGGAGATTTAGTGTACTTTTGAACTATCTAACTTCGTGCCACTTTTATTACTTTGGTCGCTCGATTAAAATTTCTAGCTATATGTTGGTCTGTTTTAGACCTGTAGATTGTGTACTTGTAGTTGGCACACAATCTATTGTTGCCGTATGTTGAGTATTTCTAAAATACATGTCGTGGATGCCCTCAAAATCAAAGGAGGTGCTGTCCGATTCTAGAGTTTTCCACCAACTTTGTGTTTTATAGCTAGCGGGATAGCACCGCCAGGTGCGACAAAACCCGGGGTGTTACAATAGTAATATCATTGATGTGTTCATGATATAAAAAAGGAATAAAATTGAGGTGCACATTTGTTTACGGTGAGCCTCAAACCCACTTGCAACATCATTTGTGCGACATGTTAAAAAAATTGAAACCTATGATGAACTTACCCTGGCTTATGATGGGTGATTTTAATGAAACCATGTGGAAAAGTGAACACTTAAAAAAATGAAAAACAAATGTTGAACTTCAGAGAAGTCCTCTCTTACTATGACCTCCATGACCTTGGGTTTAATGGTACACCTTGGACTTTTGATAATAAGCGGAGTGGAAGAGATAATGTGAAGGTTCGGTTGGATCGTGCGGTGGTGTCACCATTCTGGTAAAATATTTACCCCCAAAGCTATGTAAGTCATCTTACTACTTCTCGATCATACCATTGTCCTATTTTGCTTAATTTGGTTCAGAATACTGCTACGATTTCTCATGTTCGTTCCCAGAGATATGAAGCTTGCTAGGAGAGAGAAGAAACTTTAGCAGAGGAGATTAAACTGGCATGGTAAAATCATGTTAAACCGAGAGATATGGGTGATGTAGCTTCAAACCTGTCAGGTGTCATGGAATGTTTGCAATCTTGGAGCAAGAAAATCATGGTCTCGGTCTCAAACAGGATACAAAAACTGAGAGGAAAATTGAGAAGGATAAATATGAGGAACTCGGCTCATGATCAACAAAAAAAAGAAGAGTATCGAGAGAGAGTTAGACAACCTCCTGGAGCAAGAAGAAATTTATTGGAGGTAACGCTCCAGAATAAGTTGGCTAATGGAAGACGGTCAAAACACAACATTCTTCCACCAAAAGGCCAGTTGGAGATCAAAGAAAAACAAATTTGAAAGGTTGCAAAAAATGGATGGGGTCATGGCATAAGATAAAGAGGAGATGGAAGAGATGGCTACCTCCTTTTTAAAAGCCAGATATTATTTTAGATGATGTGGTGCCTCAAATAACTCAGGACATGAATGAGAAGTTGTGTATGGATTTATCTGACGAGGAGATTGGTAAGGCACTATTTCAAATAGGCCCACTCAAGGCGCCATGGAGAGATGGTTTTTTGGCAAGATTCTTCCAACGACATTGGGGAGTTTTCAGAGAGGATATAACAACATCAGTAAAAAAGAGTTTTTTCGCACTTGGAGTATGCCCGAAGGAATAAATGATAAAGTGATTGTACTCATACCAAAAAGAAGAATCCGGTGTGACTCCGGGATTTCAGAACAATCAACTTGTGCAATGTCATTTACAAGATAGTGTCAAAGTGTTTAGTTAATAGATTGAGACCTTTGTTGCAAGAAATCATTGCCCCTGCTCTTATTGCTTTTGAATGTATTCACTCATTACAGAACAATATTGACCGTAAAGGGAAGTTTTGCGCTTATAAACTTGACCTAGCCAAAGCGTACGACAGAGTGGACTAGATATATCTAGAAGGAATTCTGAACAAATTGGGTTTTGCAAACCAATGGACTAGTTGGATTATGGCTTGTGTAAAAGCAGTGACTTATTCAATGCATTTTAATGGAGTGCTTTCAAAAAAATTTAAACCATCACGAGGTCTGAGACAAGGTGACCCCTTTTCACCCTATCTATTTTTATTTGTGGTCGATGGTCTCTCAAAGCTACTCCAAAAAGAGATAGATGCAGGTTGGATAAAAAGAACTAAAAGTTTGCCATCGTAGCCCGAGTATATCTCATCTTCTCTTTGCTGATGACAACCTCCTATTTTTTGAAGCCAATTCAGATCAATCAGGGAAAATCAAATCGGTGTTGAACAACTATGAAATGGCCACGGGGCAGCTAATTAGTCCAGGAAAATGCTCCCTGTTACTAGGCAATAAATGTACCGATGAGGATGGCCAAGTGGTAGCGTCCATCCTGGAAATCCAAACCGTGGGGTTTTGAGGAGAAGTACCTCGGTTTACCCGTACCCGAAGGACATATGAAAGATGGGAAATTTCAGCCACTTAAATATAAGATAAAAAATAAATTCTCTGACTATGTTGAAAAATATTCGTCGAACGGTGCCAAAAAGGTCCTAATAAAGTTAGTGATTCAGGCCATGACTACTTACCCGATGAACATTTTCAATTTCTCTGAGGGCCACTGTGATGACATCATGAAACTCACTAGTGACTTCTGGTGGGGGGATGAAAAATGAAAGAAGACGGATGCATTTGATGAGTTGAGATAAAGTTACAAGAAGAAAATGTTAGGGAGGCATGGGTTTCCGAGATCTTCGCCTTTTTAATAAGGCCCTTTTAGCAAGACAAGCTTGGAGACTAATTGCGTTCCCTCATAGTCTCTATGCAAAAGTGCTAAAAGCAAAATATTTTCCTTCGGGGGGGGGGGGGGGGGGGGGGGAATTAACAGATACTGCTTCTATCCAAAACACGTCACCTAGGTGGCAAGGTATAATACACAGACTTGAGCTTCTGAAAAAGGGCATCATCTGGCACATTGAGGGTGGAAAAAAGATTAGAAAATGGAGAGATAATTGGGTGCCGAGAGGGGGTATGAAAATCACAAACAATGTAAACAATTCAAGACTACAAAGAGTAGCTCATCTCATAAATCAGGATGATCACACGTGGAAGGAAATTTAGCGAGAAGTGTCTTCATGCCTTTTGATGCTGAGGAAATACTCAAAATTCGTCTCCCAAGGTATGACAAACAAGACATTGTTTCCTTGGACCTTGAGGAATGGAATGTTCACAGTGCGGAGTGCCTATAATTTGGCATTGTATTTAAAAACAGCAATCCACCAAATTCAAGTACCAATCTGAATGGTGACAAAAGCTTATGAAAAACCGTTTGTAATGCTAATGTTTCGCCAAAGGTAAGAATTTTTACTTGGAAGCTTGCTACTAATAGTCTTGCTGTCCAGGTTAATAGAAGCCATAGATTACTGAATGTCGTCCCTACTTGTTCCATTTGCGGAAGGGAGGAGGAGACATGCTATCACGCAACTATGCAATGTACCAAGGCGCGGGCCTTGAGATAAGGATTGGCTGATGTTTGAAATCTATCTCCTGAAATCAAACTAGCGTACACAGGTCAAGACTGGATGCTTGTTCTGTTAGACGGCCTGAACCAAGAAATGAGAGGTACAATGATGTTTATAAGGTGGAGGGCCTGTCATCATCGAATTAATGTGATTTTTGATAAAGGTGATGCTTTTGTTGATAATTCCATTAGATTCTTATAAAATTGCCTAGATTCTATGCAGGGTCTAGCTACTGGAAATTACACTGTTGATAGGAAAGACAAAGCTCATGTATATCAAATGACAGTGTGCAAGAAACAAATCGTTCATGAAGGTGAAAGGGATAAACATTTCTGAAAGAAACCAAATGAAGGCTGGGTGAAATGTAATGTTGACGCAAGCTATATGCATGGTCTTGAAATGGCGCTGCAAAATTCCTCGGCTGACCTGATCATTGAAAATGATTGCTTTACTGTTTTGGAGGCTTTTAAAGAGGACAATCCTAATAGATCTGAGTTGTGCTTAATTGCAAGAGAATTCAAACGGAAAAAGCCTCCCGATCGCCAAGTTTCTCTAGTGAAGATTGATAGAAGATGCAACAAGTTTGCTCATGATTTGTGTCAGTTGAGTCGTAGAGAGTTGAGTAGTGGTGTGTTACTAAGTGCAGTTCCGACCTGCGCGTCGAAATTGGCTTGGGAAGATTGTAATCAAATCTTTGTTTCATAGTTGATACAATACCACTTCTAAAAAAAACATTTGCATGTTACATGTATGTAAATGCTTCAGCCAGGAATGTTTCTTCGAGAAAAATTCCATGTAAATATTGTTGAAGGAAAAAATGCTCTTGTAAGAAGAAAGAAACATAATCACCACGTGGACACTTCCAGTCCTTTTTTTTTGCATATAGAACTCTTAAAAAATACAAAGACATGCAGTTGGAATTCTACTGTTTCGTGTAGAAAAGAAGAAGAAGAGAATCACAACCTAGAAATAAGCCGAAAGAAATACCCAACTAACGGGCTGGCGGTTTGCTCGACCCATGCTAACCACACTTGCAAGCCGACACACCCTAAATCCAGGCCCACCTAATTCGGCCCACTTAGACCCACTTAAGCTTTCCCGCCACGCTGCCCCTCGCTGTTCCCGCCAAACCCCCTCCTCTTATCCCCCTCTTCCCGCCATTCCGTCCAAACCCTGCCCATTTCCTTCCCTCGCCCCGCCCGCGTCTCTGTCCCGCCCACCCGCCCGCCGCCGCCGCCGCCATGGCCCCCGGGGCGAAGACCGTCGACTACGCCGGCGAAAGAGGTACGTTATCCCACGCCGCTCCAGACCATAAGATTCTGGAACCCTCTCTCGCGTTCTTGGAAGCTTCTAGAACGAGTTCTCACGGCTCGCGTTTGTTCCTGGTGTTGTTTTCTCTCCCTGCAGCGCTCGCCAAGGACTTCCTCACCAACTTCGCCGGCCCGCACGGCGAGCCCAAATACCAGAACATCCTGGTAACGATCTCTCACCTCGTGCTCCAAGCCCTGGAAGATCTGGGATTTTCGTTGTTGTTATTTCACAGCGATTTGTTGTTAATCGAACTGTTGCTCCTTTGCTCCCTCCAATTCCAGCAAGACATCGCGAACCGGAAGATCCGCGCGGTCCAGATCGAGTTGGACGACCTGTTCCATGTACGAATTCTCCACCTCGACGAGATCTATTTCTTTCTGAGGTATATATATGCCTGCGCGTGCAATGTCTGATTCTGGGTTTGTTGCATGAGCAGTACAAGGATGTGGACGAGGAGTTCCTGCAGAGGGTCACCGAGAACACCAAGCGCTACATCGGCATATTCGCGGAGGCCTTGGACGAGCTCATGCCAGACCCCACTGAGGCGTTCGCTGTCGACGAGGACAGAGACATCTTGATGACCCAGCGCGTGGACGAAGGGGCTGATGGAGGTGCTGACGGCACGGACCCTCTACAGAGGATGCCGCCGGAAATCAAACGCTTCTTGTGAGTATCAGTATACCGCCCCTAAAAGTTTATGATGCAACTAGGTTTCAGTCAATTCTCCTTAATTGGGATAGTGGCCATGGTGTGAAGTTGGCCTAGCACATTATTTGCTGATATCACAGAATTTGAACCACTTTGATGACATATGGTGTATTTGGGAGATGCCCTGAGAGGTGCGGGGATATACTTTGTGAATTAGATGTATCTGGTTTCTCAGAACATGGTACTAACAATATTTGTGCTGACCGCAAATAGTCCAAACATGTCCAGAAACAGTTTCTTCTTGCATGCCTATTGGTATATGTTAAACATTTTTAAATGTGCTTTGAACATTGCCATAATGAATTCTTGCAAAGACATGGTGATCTCATAGATATATGCAGGTATCTAGTAATTTAGTAGTATATGTAGGTAATTCACCATCGGGACAAGTGTCTAAACTTTTGTTTAGTGTGCTATCCAGTAATTTCCTGTCTAATGAAATTGTTTTCACATTGCAGTGAGGTATACATCAAGGCCTTCTCGAAGGCGACTCCACTTACCCTTAGGCAAGTGAAGGCATCAAACATTGGGCAGCTTGTGAAAATATCTGGAATTGTCACTCGCTGCTCAGATGTGAAGCCCTTGATGCAGGTGGCCGTTTATACATGTGAAGAATGTGGGTTCGAGATATACCAGGTACTTCATCTCGTTTTAGGTTGTCATTTATGATATGTGTATATGTCAAACCCTTGTTGGATAGTATTGCTTGAAGTAGTTATAATGAAATGTAGTATCTCAGTGTAGGAGTATGTTAGTACTGGCAACTACCTAGAATGTTCATTCAAATACTCTTTTGGATCAGTGTTTATTTGTAGAGGGCTCCTAGAGGAAAATGGTTAGAATGCTAATTCAAATTGCTATTTTGGTGAATCTGTCAGGAAGTGACTGCTAGAGTCTTTATGCCTCTCTTTGAATGCCCATCTCAACGATGCAAGCTGAACAAAGCAAAGGGCAATCTAATCCTTCAACTGCGAGCATCAAAATTTCTTAAATTTCAGGAGGTAATAATGTCCCTCCACAATCTTCTGAAGCCAATTCTATTCAATGGAGAAATGCCTGTCCAGATTATAGCACATTTCAGATTCTCGCTCAATCTCAAAACCGCAACCTTTTCTTGCAGGTGAAGCTCCAAGAGCTAGCAGAACATGTGCCAAAAGGCCACATCCCACGTTCTCTAACTGCTCATCTTAGAGGAGAACTGACTAGAAAGGTAAAGCAAGTCACAAATTTTCTCTTGCTTTAAGCTGTTCTGTTCTTTTTCTTAAGGCCATGATAATCATTTTCTTGATCAGTCCAATGTTCATTTCACTGGATTTTGTTTCTATGTCACTGCATCTCTGGCAACTTATAGTTATTACTGAAATCTCTCCTGCTACTACTTTTTCAAATCCCACAATCTTTAGTAAGTACTAAATGTGTCATTATTAGGTAGCACCTGGAGACGTGGTTGAAATGTCAGGAGTTTTCCTCCCCATGCCATATCATGGATTCCGAGCCATGCGTGCAGGATTGGTTGCTGACACTTACTTGGAAGCAATGTCTATTACCCATTTCAAGAAAAAATATGAAGAGTAAAACCTCTCATCCTATTGCCATGAACCCTATTCAGTTAGCCTCCTGCACCATTTAATGTTAGAAATTTGCTATAATCACAGGTATGAACTTAAGGGTGATGAACAAGAACAAATTGACCAATTGGCTGAGGATGGTGATATCTACAGTAAGCTATCAAAATCACTGGCACCTGAAATATTTGGACATGAAGATGTCAAGAAAGCACTGTTATTGCTACTTGTTGGCGCACCTCATCGAAAGCTTGCAGATGGCATGAAGGTATGCATCCTGTTGGCAGTTGTAATAACGTGCATTTACCAATAAATTTTGCTTTATCTGTATGCTTGCATGTTCAAAACTAACTATGTGTACTTACAGATCAGAGGAGACCTGCACATCTGCCTGATGGGAGATCCTGGTGTTGCAAAGAGTCAACTTCTAAAGCATATTATCAATGTTGCTCCAAGAGGAGTGTATACCACAGGAAAAGGGAGCAGTGGTGTTGGTCTTACTGCTGCTGTCCAGAAAGATCCAATTACAAATGAATTTGTCCTTGAGGGAGGGGCACTGGTAAGCTTTAGACCTTATGATGATGTTGTTTGTACTCTTTTTATTTTAGTTGTCAGTCAGCTGAAAGCAAGTTGTCTGTTTTATGTCCTGACTTGAGGTCTTCAAAGTTTCTGCTCATAGAAGTTTCTTAGCAGTGAATGACTCCCTCCAACCTTGCCTGAATTGCTTCTTAACACTAAAACTGCTAGCAGTCAAACACTTTATTTGGTGCATAGTCATTATGTAATTTTCCAATAGTTATCCTCACAATCACTCTTGTGTTTCAGGTACTGGCAGATATGGGTATTTGTGCAATAGATGAGTTTGACAAGATGGAAGAGTCTGACCGGACAGCCATTCATGAGGTGATGGAGCAGCAAACTGTTAGTATTGCCAAGGCTGGCATCACCACCTCTCTGAATGCAAGAACTGCAGTTCTGGCTGCTGCAAATCCAGCATGGTAAGAGGTTATCTGAACATTATCATCTCTAGAAATTGGCTTGGAGAAGTATGTTGATTTTAACTAAGGCAGTTGTTTTCAACTATTCAGGGGAAGATATGATATGAGGAGGACTCCAGCTGAGAACATTAATCTTCCTCCAGCACTTCTTTCACGTTTTGATCTCCTTTGGTTGATCCTGGATCGTGCGGATATGGAAAATGATCTTGAAATGGCAAGACATGTTGTTTATGTACATCAAAATCTTGAATCACCGGCACTTGGGTTCACGGCACTTGAACCATCTGTTCTTAGGCAAGTATAGTCTTCCTAGAGCTGTGTCACTTGAAATGTGCTGATCCAGAAAAAATACACCTTAGTTACAGGAAGCTTTACCTTCCTGAATGTTTTAATCTATGTAGTATAGTTTTGGAAATTAAATCTAACAAGCTAAAATAAAGCATTGTTTATTGTTCAGTATCTTTGCCTTTTAGTTCATGATTTAATAATATTGATCTGATTACAGAGCATACATATCTGCTGCAAGAAGAGTCACTCCCTCTGTTCCTCGAGATCTTGAGGAATACATTGCAACTGCCTATTCAAGCATCCGCCAAGAGGAAGCCAAATCAAACGCACCACATTCTTACACAACCATCAGGACACTTCTGAGCATCGTCCGTATTTCAATTGTAAGTGAACTTAAAACCATGCCTTTGTGTGCTGCAAACACCAGGTTATGGCATGTTCTATTTTTCTAACATGATTCTTGTTTCAGGCCTTGGCAAGACTTCGATTTTCAGAAACTGTTGCCCAGAGCGATGTCGATGAAGCACTACGACTGATGCAGATGTCAAAGTACTCTCTCTACTCTGATGACCGCCAGCGGTCTGGCCTTGATGCGATCTCAGACATTTACTCCATCCTGAGAGATGAAGCAGCCAGGACGAGCAGCATGGATGTGAAATTCGCTCATGCTCTTAACCTGATCTCCAGAAAGGTACACAATCTCGACCTACATTAACTGGTATCACCTGTGCTGGACCCTGATTGCTAAAAGAAATTCTCTCCTGCTCTTATGTTTCTAAAAACAGGGTTATAGTGAGGCTCAGCTGAAGGAATGCCTGGAGGAGTATGCGTCCTTGAATGTGTGGCAGATCCACCAAACCACCTTCGACATCCACTTCATCGATGCCTGATCCGGAAGCGAACATTCCATCATAATCATGCGATGGGGAACTTCATGGGTTGATGCTTTGGGTGTCGGATGCCATTGTCTGGGACCTAACAAGATTGAAAGAGTTTAGTGGTAGCAAGAACTGTACTAGTCTAGCACTGGACGGGCCTTTCTCCTTGTCCTCAAATACACTGGACTGTATGTAACTCTGTTATGTTTCTTTACCTATTAGCTACTGTTTTGTTGGAGCTGAAAGACGATTCGAGCTGATTCTTATGGAACTGTTGATTTTTGTGGTAGGAATTTAAGTTTTTTTATCTGCATTTTGACTGCCTTGCTCAGTTGCTCTCTATGTTCAATATATGAATGAGTAGGCTACAGTTAAAGAGCTACCTTGGTTGCTATTTTTAACAGAATAGGATCCCCATTGAGGGTCTGAATCACGTTGATCACCAATTAGCTACTTTATTATTAGGATTATAAGCATGCCACTGTGCTGATATGAATAAGATAAACATAATAAGCGAATTTCAGAACTTGGAACTGATGTGGTAAAGAGTTAACAACCTAGTAGTATTTCCAGTATGTTTGGACATAGCTGTCGTAGATATTGAGTTAGTGGAATTGCTGTAATTAAACTGTTTTAATAATCAAAGTGTTTATTTCCTTTCGCTGGCTATCCATGGGATCTGTTCTTGGTGCTTACTGCAACGCATGGAGATGCTGGATACTGTAGATTCTATGTGCAAGCTCTTGAAGACCGTAGCTCCACATTTTGTTCAGTCGAGCAATAAGCTATGTATGCATGAGCTATAACTAGTTTTATATTTATGATGTTTTTAAAAAAAATATTGTGAACTTGTAATAAAGTTGTATGTGTGCATCGTCTGATTCAGAGGTCCAGGGCCACCCCTTTTTTTTTTGAAAAACACAACACCACACCGTATACACTTACTCCATCCGTCCTGGTTTACTAGGCCTAATCTGAAAAAATATTTGTCCCATAATACCTCTCCTCTAATGCCTGCATGCATTTAATTAAGAGTAGTAGTCCCTCATTAATTATATCCATGCATGAGGGTGGGTGGAAAACAAAACCAGTTTGCACCCCTGATTGGTTGTATGTGTGCAGTGTTAAACAGATGGAGTTAATGTTGGCATCTAATTAGATGACAACATCAGGAGATGAGCAGGACGCCGCCACAGCCTTTGCCGGCGGCTGGTTTTGGGCCCTCTCTCCATCGGATAGCGAGAGAGAGATCTCACCGCCCCCATCTCCTTGTCAACCTTGCTACGCTCGGTGGCTGGCGTCGTCTTCGGAGACCTCGTCCTCATGCAGAGGTCAGAAGAGAATGGAGAAAAGAAGATGCCAAAGATCTGCAGCCTTGGAGTTGATGCCTTCGTCATTCGAGGTAAGTCCTGACCCCCTGTATCAACGTCGATCGTTTGAGGACAGATCGATTAAGATTCCGGTGATAGCACCGACGACCTTTTTGTTGGATCACTTTGATGCTAATGAGTGGATCCGTGTGCAACGCTGTAACAACATGAGGATAGTCCGACGAGCAAAGGCTTCGTCGAGATCCGGGACGTCGTGGCATAGTCGTCGGCGTACGTCTCCGACTTCCTCCGATCAGCAGATCTCCGGTAGCGGTAGATCTCGATCGAAGCGATTTGAAAATTCTGCATCAGACGGGCATAAGGCCCAAAGTCTGAACGATACGTATGTGGCCCAGTATGTTGGTCACAAGGACCATCTGCGGCCTGCTCCCAGACGGATGCATGTACACGTAGGGCTCCCTGTTGCGTGCTCTCGGTATTCGCTAAAATCAATCCCGTCGTCGTCCAATCCTAGCGCTACTGCTAGGGTTTCTCTGATGGCGGCTCATGAAGATCGTTTCCCACCAGGACGGGGAGGCCCTGTCAACGGCAACCAGCTGCAACAGCCGAGGCAGCAGAACCAACGACCAGGCGCTTTCGCACAAGGACCAGCAGATGGTGGGGGGCATGGCGTAGGTAATTCTGGTGGTCGTGGTTCCCAGGGCTATAATCCACAGCCGCTCCGTGAAAATAATCCCAAGTTTGAATTCGGATCTAGATCGAATCAAGGTTTTGGGAATAACTCTGGGACATGGAGACAAGATCAATATAGCTTTAATAATGAGGGCTTTGGAGGTGCCTTTGGATCTTTTGATGAGTGCCAGCATGATGGTCGTGAGGGCCGTCAGGGCTATAATCAGGGGCCTGGTGATCAGGGGGCGATTTTAGATATCGTCGTCAATACAGACCTCAGTTCTATGCAAACAGGAACAATGGCGGGCAGCGCAACGTGTACCGTGGGCGCAACTTTCGCCCCTCTGCTGGTAGGCCAAATCGCCATCCGATTGAGGCTCCTCCAGCCGAGGAGCAGGCGGTCCTTCGCAAAACGGTTGGTACTACGATCCAGCAGCCTAATATGCCTCAAGTGCAGCCGCATACAACTTCCTCGGTGGCGGCAGTCGCTGCTATTGCTCCGGATGCTCTGCTCAAGAATGCAAACAAATCTGATGGACCCTTATGTTATAGATGTGAGTTGCATGGGCACATGGCTGATGAGTGCACTGCAATCTTGTGTATTTATTGTGAAAAGGCCACACATGATGCGAAAGAGTGTCATCTTCACAAGATGCCCAAGCCCACAGCTATTGCTTATGGTCTGTGTCGTAGCGAGTTGATGTTTTATGATATCCCTGCTTCTGATGAAATTAAATTCAAACATGACAGTGGAAAGGTGGAAAGAATCACAGTACAAGGTGGAACGCTAACGGCTCAAGAAGTTGTCAAGGAGCTAGGTTGGATCATTCCAGGGAGACATCAGTGGGTTCTTACACCAGCCGGTGAGAACTCGTTTCGTACCATCTTTCCAACCAAGGCTGATCTTACTCGACTGCGGAAGATTTCAAGGGTTCCCCTTGAGAACACAAACATAGTATTAAAATTTTAGGAATGGTCTTCAACACCTGTTGACAAGTATAGGCTTGAAGAGGCTTGGGTTCGTGTCTCTGGATGTCCATATAAGCTTCGTTGTGACTATCTAGCACTGTTTGCTATCGGTTCATTGATTGGAAGAGCCAAAGAGATTGATATGGTTTACACTCGTGCTCATGGGGTGGTAAGAATGTTGGTGGAATGTACTAGCGTCGATTACATTCCAAGCGGTACAGATCACATGTATGAAGGAGAAGGCCATGGTATTACTTTTGAGGTCGAGGGGGCTAATGGTACTTTTTCTGGTGATACTATCATGCATGAAGTTCCGGCTGATGAAGATGACAATCAGCACAAAGAAGACAAAGAAAAGCACGTGCCTGATGGTTCTAAACCACAAGAGGGCAATGACTCTTCTGCTAATCAGATTCCACATAATGGCAACACAAATCTGATTGGAAAGCAAGCAATTACATTGCAGTTTGGAGCCTTTCTCGTCACGTCTCCCATCCATACCCGCTCGGATGGAAAATTGTTGACGCTCAAACCTCGCAGACTATGGGGCGATCGAGTTGAGGACGAAGAGGATAGCCTCCCGTCACCACTTGCTAGCTCAGCACCACCATGCTTCCGCCAAGAAAAGACTGATTGTATCGACACAGGCAAGCTGATTACGGGTACAAATCATGATGTGCCAGTTGCAACAGATATGGCGGAGTCTAATGCAGGCGTGTGCTCTCCTGCAGCAGTGACAGAGGATACTGATGCCGTGTGCTTTTCTCTTACCTCGGTAGAGAAGTCTGTCGTTGCGTCTCTTGAGCAACAATCACTCGAGCCGCGATCTTCAGCAAGTTCAGTTTCGCCGCCTGCTTCTCCTTTGGGTTCACGGCCGTCGATGCCTACGATGGCATATAGTTTGCCCTCCTCACCTCGGTCCCAGGCTGCACCGTACATTCTAGGAGGGAGTGTGCGCAATATCTCTCATCCGGCATCCCCACGAGGAATAGGAGTGTTCCTTGGAGGGCGTTACTCGTAGAAGGAGGTCATCGCGTACGGTGGAATCCCTATGGTGAAGGCCAAGGGGATACGTTCAAGCGACCGTGTACGGGCACAATATAATGCTGAAGATACCCAAATGAACAGAGCCAAGAAGTTGGCTGAATCTCGTGATCACGCTTCACCCACATGTACTAAAATTACATCAAAATATTCCATTGCATCTTTTTCAAATGAGGTGATTATTGATAGGGCGTCTCAGCTAGGTGTTTCATTGGGAGCGTCTCCTAGCCAAGTTGTTGCATCGGTTCAGTCAATTAAGGATATTGACTTGCACAAAACTTTAATAATGCTGAAAAAAATGAAGATAAAGTGAAGCAAGGGGATGAATCTTTAAATAGTATGGCTCTAGAACAAGCAAAAGAACTTTCTGTTGATCTGATAGAAGAAGGGTATGAAGACCCCTTGGATCATAATGATATAAATATTCCCATTGCTTCTTTTAAAAGGGCGAAAAAAATAAAGAAAACACAAGTGTCAGGTGTACGCAGAAGTGCTCGAATTAATAAGTAATTTTAATGTCACTAAAAGGAAGTTTTTGGAATAGTGGGGGCTTCAGGGATACTGCAAAGCATGCGGTAGTTCATGAAAATATCAGAGAAAATAAACTTGATTTCTTTGCCATCTTAGAAATTGGCCGAGACAACTTCTCTGCCCCTTTTTTGAAAAACTTGTCCGGGGGGTTGGATTTTATTTGGTACTGTTTGCCACCTCAAGGGAGATCAGGTGGAATTCTGGTCGGATTCAATGCCCAAACCCTGAAAGTTAATAACGTAACCACGGGAGATATGTGTGTAAAGTTTCACCTGACCTCAAAAAGCGATAGTTTTGAGTGGTCTCTCGTGGCTGTTTATGGGGCAGCCCAAGATGCACAAAAGGGTAGTTTTTAGCCGAGTTAGTACGCATTTGTGAGAATGATCCACTGCCCTTGTTAGTAGGGGGAGATTTTAACATTTTGCGTAGACAAGAGGAGAAAAATAACGATAAATTTGATACTAGATGGCCCTTCATCTTTAATGCTATTATTGAGAGTCTTGATCTGAGAGAGATAGCTTTATCAGGAAGGCAATTCACCTGGGCTAATAGAAAAGAAACCCCAACATATGAAAAGCTAGATAGAGTCTTGGCTAGTGTATCTTGGGAACAAAAATTCCCTCTAGTTAGTGTCAGGGCTTTGACTCGAGTTGGCTCCGATCATACGCCGCTGCTTCTCGATTCCGGTGAACAAGCTCACAGGGGGGAACAAATCACAATTTTCTTTTGGATTTTTCCAACTAGTCACAAAAGAGTGGGCAGTGATAACTAGAGGAAATAATCCGTTGAAGGTTTGGCAAAATAAGATACGTCACCATCATAATTTTTTAAGAGGTTGGGCTCCAAATATGAGTAGTGTATATAAGAAAGAAAAAGAGCGGCTATTACTTGTTATAGAATCCTTAGATGTGAAGGCAGAAACTACTCCTTTAACCACTGTAGAGAGAGTGGAGATGAGAGAAGCGAATGAAAAATTAGCGTCGCTCAGAAGAGATGAAGAATCTAAATGGGCGCAACGAGCAAAAGTTAAACATGTCCAGAAAGGGGGTAACAACCCAAAGTATTTCCATTTAATAGCTAATGAAAATCATAGGCGTAAAAGAATTTTTCAACTCGAACAAGATGAAGGTACTATTTTGGGACAAGAAAATCTCAAAACATTTATCACCGAGTTCTATAAGAAACTTTTTGGGGAAGAGGCCACAAATAATTTCACCCTGATAGAAAATCAAATCGATGATATTCCTCAAATTTCTCGTGAAGAAAACGATATTCTTACTGCTGATTTTGTAGAAAAGGAGGTACACGAAGCTATTATGCAAATGGAGAAAAACAAAGCACCTGGACTTGATGGGTTCCCGGCAGAGTTTTATCAGAAATTTTGGGAAATATTGAAAGTAGACATTATGAATATGTTTGCTGCATTTCAACGAGGGGAGCTACCATTATTCCATTTAAACTATGGTACAATAATATTACTTCCCAAAAAAGAAAATGCCATTCAAATTCAACAATATCGTCCCATTTTCCTGCTAAATGTTAGTTTCAAAATCTTTACCAAAGTAGGAACTAATCGGGTAACAGAGGTTGCACATAAGGTGATTCAACCGACCCAAACGGCCTTTATGACGGGACGACATATTCTTGAGGGTGTTCTAATTTTACATGAAACAATTCACGAACTCCATAGAAAGAATCTTGATGGTGTGCTACTCAAAATAGACTTTGAAAAAGCATATGACAAGGTTCAATGGCCATTTTTACAACAAGTGCTAAGAATGAAGGGTTTCTATCCAACATGGTGTAGATGGATACAAGATTTTGTGAGTCACGGTAGTGTTGGGATTAGGTTTAATGATGATATAGGTCATTATTTTCAAACTAAAAAAGGTTTATGGCAAGGCGATCCACTTTCACCCATTCTTTTTAATATTGTTGCGGATATGTTAGCTATTTTGATAGCTAGAGCCAAGGAGGATGGACAAGTTGCTGGTCTAATACCTCATCTAGTTGACGGGGGGTGTCCATACTTCAGTACGCTGATGATACAATTCTATTTATGGAACATGATATGCAAAAGGCATTAAACATGAAACTAATCCTATGTATCTTTGAGCAACTATCCGGTCTCAAAATAAACTTTCATAAAAGCAAGTTATTCTGTTTTGGTCGAGCCAAAGAGGTGGAGGCCGAATATAGGAACCTTTTTGGTTGTGAATCCGGATCTTTCCCTTTCAAGTATTTGGGTATCCCAATTCATTATCATAAATTAAGGAATGGGGAGTGGAAACCAGTAGAAGATCGTTTTGAAAAAAAGCTTTCTAGCTGGATAGGCAAGCTTTTATTCTATGGTGATCGGCTAGTTTTGATCAATTCTGTTTTAACCAGCCTACCAATATTTATGCTATCTTTCTTTGAAGTACCTATAGGGGTACAAAAAAGACTAGATTTTTTCATATCCAGATTCTTTTGGCAAAGCGATGGGCATAAAAAAAAATATAGGCTAACCAAATGGAACATAATCTGTAGACCTAAGGATCAAGGGGGGCTGGGAGTGGAAGTGCTGGAACTCAAAAACAAATGTTTATTAAGTAAATGGCTGTTCAAGCTCTTATTCGGGGAGGGTGTTTGGTATGAATTGGTTCAGAATAAGTATTTGCACTCCAAATCTTTGCCACAAGTAAAGGTAAAACCGAATGACTCACCTTTTTGGAAGGGACTTATGAAAATTAAAGATGATTTCTTTCAGCGGTGTCTCTTTAAAATAAGGAATGGAGAGAACACTCGTTTTTGGGAGGACCCGTGGTTGGGAAGCGAGCCTTTATCCCAACAATACCCTTCTCTCTACAACATTGCTCAACTGAAACAAGCCTCCGTTGCCGATGTCTTGTCTACTACACATTGAATATCGGTTTTAGACGGTCATTAACCGGTAATAAATGGACAAGGTGGCTACATCTAGTCGGGCGCCTCATGAATGTCCAATTAACGGATCAGCCTGACGACTTCATTTGGAAGCTAACGAACTCAAGGGAATTCACGGTTAAATCTTATTATCTAGATTTAATGAATGACCACACCAGATTCCTTCGCAAATATATTTGGAAAATGAAAGTTCCTCTTAAAATTAAGATTTTTATGTGGTTCTTGCATCGTCGGGTTCTTCTTACTAAGGACAATCTAGCCAAAAGAAATTGGCAGGGTAATAAGAAATGTTGTTTTGTGATAAGGAGGAAACAATACAACATTTATTTTTTGATTGTCCTTTTGCGAAGGGCGTATTATTCATATGGCCTTCAATATTACACCCCAACAAATATAACAAACCTTTTTTGGAATTGGCTAAGGGGGGTTATTAAGCATGAGAAAGTGCAGATTCGCGTATGTGTATGTGCTGTACTTTGGGCCATATGAAATGTGCGAAATGATTATATATTTAATAATGCAAAAACTTCTTCATTTATGCAGGTTATTCCATTAGCAACACATTGGATCCGTATATGGTCATACCTACAACCAATGGAGCAGCGCCAGACTTTGGATATTGGATGTTGCCGGTTGGAATCGGTTGCACGGGATATATACAACCAATTCAATTGACGTTTTGATCTTCGCTTATCCTTTTGATATAGATGCATCCCATTCGATCTTCTATTTTTCTTTGGCTGATCCATGTCACGACATTGTGCGACCCGTGATGTAATAATTTATAACGACACTGCAATAAAGTAATAAAGTGGCCGTATATATCTATCGATACAGAGGCCGGGGTAATTCCCATTTCGAAAAGAAAAGAAAAAAATCTAATTGGAGAGGAGAGAAGTCCAATAAAAAATTGACTTGGTCATGATGCAAAATATTTTGAGCCCTGTAAACCAAGACATAGAGAGTAGCATGCACGCCTATAAATGGCAGACATTCTGAAACTATGTCTTGGTTGGGCCATCATCTTCTTAGGTTGTAAATGATCATACCAACAACTTACACATATCCTAAGCAAATGTTTGAGTATTAAAACATATTGGTACTTTGCTGTAATTAAACAATTTTAATAATTTTTTCTTTTTTTATGAAAAGGGATTTCTTCATGAACCAACGAGCTACAAAGTTCCATCACAACACAACAACCACCCGAAAGAAAGAACTTGAGCTAAAAGTAAGTTGTTTTTCTTTTGACCTAAAAAAAGAAAATGACCCAAACGAGAAGCCTGTTAGACAACAGCCAACAATACACTCTCGAAATTTTGCTAACCTATAGAATGAACAAAACTTTTCTTCTTCTCTAGACCAGGTTACCACCATAACTCAACCTGCTAGTCTCTGAGTACTAAAACATATTGGTACTTTGCTGTAATTAAACCGTTTTAATAAATTTTGCTTTCCCGAACCAACTAGCTATAAAGTTCCATCACAACACAACAACCACATGAAAGAAAGAACTTGAGCTAAAAGTAAGTTGTTTTTATTTTGACCTAAAAAAAGTAAATGATCCAAGTAAGTTGTTTTTCTTTTGACCTAAAAAAAATGACCCAAACAGGAAGCCTGTTAGACAACAGCCAACAATACACACTCTCGGAATTTTGCTAACCTATAGAATGAACAAAATTTTTCTTCTTCTCTAGACCAGGTTACCACCATAACTCGATCACTTGTGACTTTGTTGGGGGATACCCCCGGGTAGGGTCATGCCGGGGTATATAGGCCGAGTTAGCCGAGGTACGGCACGGTCAAAGCAAGTGCATGCCGGGTCACCTCAAGGCAGGCCAGTGTAACCCGGCCCGTGGGGCAACTCCCTAGCATTAACCCGACCGGTATAAAATATATGTCAGCCATATTTGTCTATCTATTACGCAGGTACCCTCGTAGCCGGGTTAGCCATGTGCTAGCCGGACTACCACTTGGCTTCCAAGAGAAGGAAGGAATCTTCCGCTGGTCAAAAGGTGACTTTTGCTAGCTGTAGTGTGAGTGAAGCAAAGCAGAGGGAATGACCAGTGGGGCAGGGAGACCAAGATGAAGCGGGCTGTGTCGGCTGACGTAGCCCGTGTCTGGTGACGCTTAAAGGCAAGGATTATGCGATGAGTTACATCCATAGTCCGGACGAATCGTTAAAGAGAATAAAGAAGCATCTAGCTTTAACCAAGGAGCATATTCAGGGAATATACTGCCACGAGTGCTCTAACTTTGTAACCAGGGCTCCCCTATATAAGGAGTACTGGGGCCTCCGTAGAGAGGGAAAGATCGATCATTTTCTCTGTCTAAGGTAGAACTCTAGAGCTAGATTGTGTATGTGTGTGGGGGGGTGGGGGGGGGGGGGGTAAGAGACATAATCTCCTTCTCACGAGCAGCTCGAGGAGCACTTGTGACCACCATTGATATAGGAAATACAACAACATCTGTGCGTGGAATCACCACGTTTTCCCTCCCTAGATTCCCCTAGCGCTTATTGGCCCATCTTTAGCCTATCCATGGCATCTGCCGTGCCACCACCACGACAGTTAGCACCCACCGTGGGGCTAGCGGTGCTAGCAGGGGTGAAAATCCGGACAGAAAGCATCTCCAACACTGGCGAGCGCATCGTTTCCGGCCCGGTTCAGCGCTTTGGAGCGCTGGACTACGTCAGCGACAACACAGGGAGCTTCGGCAGGCGTCCTCCTCCACGCAATGGCCTCTTCATCAAGCTTGGCGCGCACAAGATCTACGTCGATGTGGAAGAGTCCTGCATTCATCCGCGACACATCGTCGAGGGAGGCGAACCGCCTCTCAGCGTAGCTCGCGGTGTGTGTATCACTTGCTCCGCTAGCAGCGTTGAGGTCATGATGGCCGTGCCGGATGCGGGCGCAGGCAAGGACCTGGCGCCAGACCCGGAAGTCACGCCAAAATAGGCAAGATCTAGGTTTCCTCCACTAGAGAGGCCAGAGAATGTACTCTAGCAATCGATAGATAGCCTAGCGACGCCAATAGCTCCTGTGGTAGACCCGGCTTAGGCGCAAGATGAGTTGGAGGAAACTAGGCAGAAAATGTTAGCTGGCATGAAGAAGGTAGCGGAGTTACGGCAGTCCCTGAACATCACTTTGAGGGAATATGCAAAGGCAAACCGCATAGATGGGGTGAAAATCAGAGGTACAAACCTGATTACTGAAATTGACAAGGAGTATGAACCTAGGCCGGATCAGACGACCATGATCGTAACAGGAGGGCTGGAAAGGTACAGTACCCGACAAAGAACCTCAGGGCGGCAAACGCTGCTGCATTCGAGTTAGAGGGTCTAACCGGAGAGGCCCGGGAAAGGCAACAGGAAAGGGTGAACCACTTGCTGAGGGTCGCTTGCTAGCAAAATGAGGAAATGAACAAGGCAAACCCAACACCACCAGGAGCGTCACACGTGGTTCATTCAGCTAGAAATAACCCGGCAAAGTCCGCCGGAGCCGTATCATCTCCGGGTCATAACCCCAAGAGAGAAGAAGTGGTAAACTCTGGGAGAAGAGACAAACAGATGGTCCCCTACGACCCACTGAGAGCTGGAAAAGGTAAAGCAGTGCAAGTTGATGAAGATCACCACAGTACCAACCGAGGTAACCACGACCAAGGCAATGCCGGTCAAAGGAATGCTGCCAATGGCAATGCCGTATAGCGTGATCCGGCGGGAACTAGACAAAACGTACCTCGGCAACAGCAACAACAACACGCACCTCAGCAGGAAAGAAGCGCAGGTCAAGCAGCACAATAGCAAAATGCTCGTCCGGATCAGGAAAGATACAATGATGGTTATTCGGCGATGGTTAACGACGGATACCCGAGACCAGAACACCATGTAATTGGGTCAAGACTGGGAAGCAGAAACTTACAGCCAGATGATGCAAGGCTGAAGCTGGACAAGATTTATAGGTCGGAACTGATCGAAGTATAGAGTCCTCCTGGTCCGGCGTGCTTTGGGCCTCGGATCGTGAGGGAACCGCTAGTACCGAACTTTCAATTGGCTAGAGGAACAAGAACCTACGATGGTAGCACCAGACCGGAAGATTGGCTTATTGATTATGCAACAGCAGTCAAGATTGCGACTGGAAATTTGAGATGGGCAGTGAGGTATGTCCCTCAAATGTTAGAGGGACCTGCGAGGGTTTGGCTGAACAACTTGCCACCAGGAAGTGTTAACTGCTGGCTGGACTTCGAGGATTTATTCGTTAGCAACTTCTCAAGCACTTACAAGAGGCCCAACAGGCCACAGACTCTGGCATTATGCCTGCAGAGACCGAATGAGCCAGACCGAGATTTCCTGACTTGGTGGTGCAATGTGTGTAACTCATGCGAGGGGGTAATTGAATCACAAGCAATTGCGTGGTTCACCCAAGGCTGTAGATATGGAAGTATGTTGTGGCAAAGGCTGCAACGAGATATGCCAACCACTTTGGCTGAGGCGATCCAGATCGCAGATTCATATGCTTTGGGAGACCCAACTCAACCCCGGCTAATGTCAAGCGAGGCGAATGAGGAATACTACAACCGAGATGGTTCTAGGTCATCGAGAAGAAACGATTTCCAAGGAAAAAGAAGATATGAGCGTCCGGATTACAGATATAACTCGTAGCAAGTGGTAGCGGTAGACCGAGATCAGCCCCCAATGCCGGAGCCAACCAACGACAGAAACTAGAGGCCAACAATGGCAGCCAAAGGGTGAGGGCAAGAAGCCCTGGACCCCGGAGCAGAAGAAGCAATGGCAGGAGCGAAAATATTGTCCGAGGTATACGTTTGAGTCTATGCTGGACCAACCTTGCAAGTTTCATATGCCAAGTCCAAATAGCCCAGTGAAATCATACAACCCGATAGTGTGAGTGGATGAGGAAGCTAGAACAGGATAGTTCGAGGAATGCTCAGGCACCTCGGAACGAAGCACCTTGGTAGCCATTGCTCACTAGGGGAACCAACAACAGCTTATGTTGCCTCCACCACCGCCGAGATATGAAAATCAGGAAAGAAGGGATGCTGTACATCAGGTGAATAACCAATAGCAACAAGATCAAGGATACCATGGTAATGAGGGGAGAAATGAGTACATGAAGCATCATCAAAGCTACTGTGTATTTACCATGGAAGGAACTGACCGGAAAAGCTTGCAGCGCCGGCATATGGAGGTAAATGCAGTGATGCCGACAATAGTGAGGTATATGCCTTGGTCGGATCAGGAGATTACGTGGAGTATCAGGGATCACCCGAAGCTCATGCCTAGCCCAGGGACCTACACACTGGTCCTGGATCCGACGTTCATCGGGCCGAATCTTAATGTGAGGTTTTCCAAGGTGCTGATTGATAATGGCAGTAGCATTAACATCATGTACAAGGATACCATGCACAAGTTGGGGATATCAGAGAATATGCTTCAAGATATGAGGACCACTTTTCATGGCATTGTGCCTGACATCTCCTGTGAGCCAATTGGTAAGGTCCGGGTTGATGTGCTGTTCGGAACAAGGGATAACTGCCGGACTGAAAATTTGGAGTTCGAAGTGGTGAATTTGGAGAGCGCATATCACGCGTTGCTCAGCAGACCCGCACTGAACAAGTTCATGGCAAGTACTCACATCAGTTACCTAAAGATGAAATTACCTGGACTAGGGGGAGTGATAACCATATCAGGGGACTTCAGACGTTCGATCGAGTGCGCTTCTGCCGGATCCAACTTAGCCGAGTCACTTGTGATAGCTCAGGAGAAAAGGAGAATCATGGAAGTGGCGGCATTGACTCAGTCCGTGCAACAACATATGCCGGCCCTGGCCAACCCGCATGGAAGTGTGTCATTTCAAGCAACAAAGGATACAAAGAAAGTACCAATTGATGATCAGTTCCCAGAGCACACCATAACCATTGGTGCTGGGTTAAGCAGCAAATAGGAAAGCGAGCTCATCAACTTCCTCCGTGAGAATTGGGATATCTTTGCTTGGTCCACACATGATCTACAAGGTGTGCTGTCGTCGGATTGATGACAAGTACGCCATGAGGGGGTCCTCGAGGCGTGCGGAAGAGAGGGGGGGGGGTGTGAGACGTACGGTATTCCGGGACGGTGAGCACACAAGATTACCCAGGTTCGAATCCGCCGGCTTTGGACGGATCCTACTCCTGCTAGCAATCCAGTAATACGGTAGAGCCGGAATATGTGTTACAAGGGTTTCGCCTGTGCGAGTTGAGATTGTAGACTATTGAGGTTATGCCCTAAAGGCTCTCCCTAGGACGGCTTATATAGATATCCGGCCTAGGGTTTACAGGAGAGATCTATCCGGCTACGACTAAGAGTCTGTTACAGAGTACATCTTGAACTACAAGTAACATCATGGCCTAAGTCGGTAAGTCTTCTGGGCCTTCCCGTAGCCGGATTGGACTCTGTCTTCTCTCCCTGACTAGGCCGCCCGTGAAGCAATACTCTAACCCAAAGTGGGCCACCCTGGTCAGTGAGGAACTGTGAGGATACCCGGAAAGTATATCCCCAATAGCAGCCCCCGGAGGCCTCCAAGATCCAAAGTCAGATTTATCATCGTCTAGCTTGATCTTTGGCTTGCAGAATCTTGAAGGGTTCCTGAAGCTTCACAACAAAAGATACGATCCGGGTCTTAAAAAATAAGTCGGACCTTTCAGTTGGTAACTCGGATTTTCCAGCTTGTTTTCAAACTAAGCCGGAACTTGGTCTCTAACGCCACCTGACACAAGCATGGTCAAGTCACGTCATCTAACAGCGTTCCGTCAGCACGACCGTTGGTGGGTCCGCGGTCCGCGGAACCGAGGCGCCGTTTTAATGCGTGCGTGGAGATCGAGGCGACGCAATCATCGTGCGGGTCCTTCCCAGTTCTTTCCACGACACGTGGCGATTGCACTGTAGCATTTGCACGAATCTTGGCGCAGGTAGGTGGATATAAGGGGTTTAGATTTCCTCTTCTCCTTTCCACCAGTCCTTTGCCGTCTCCTTTCTTCCCAATCCTCCTGCACGCACAGAGCCTCCTCGTCCTTCCCCCATAGAAAACTCCCAGCGCTGCCCCTTTAAGGTCACTTTCTCACCGGAGAAAAATGGCTTCTTCATCTTCTTCCTCCGGTTTGGCGGCAGCGGCGGCGGCGGCGAAGGCGGAAGCTGCAGCGGAGAAGGAAAGCTACAGGGGAATCTTGATCCCCTGCGCCCTCGACGAGGCAGGCCTCAAGAATGTGGAGAAGGAGGGGCTGCTCGTCACCGGCGACTGACAGAGCGGCTCCGACGAAACCGTCCCCAACCCACACGAGGGAGAGCGAGTTCACTTCGGTACTCATCTAGACCGAGGTTTGTCCTTTCCTTCCTCAGAATTCTTCTCCGAGGTGATAGATCACTATGGAGTTTAACTCCACAATCGTCCTCCCAATTCTCTTCTAGAAATGAGCGCATATGCTGCGCTTTGTGAGGGCTTTCTCGGCATTAGGCCGAGTTTGCTTCTCTTCCGGTTTTACTTTCATGTCCGGAGGAATTCCATCACTGCCGGTGTTCCTTACATCACCGACACTATTAGTTTTTCTCTTAGACGAGACCGGGCATATCCCAAAATTTCTGCCAGTGACTCGGTCAAGCAATGGCCAACCACTTTTTTCTACCATAGGGATATTCCGGCTCCCGGCAAAGCTACTACTTTGCCGGCTTTTGTCGACGGAGCCGCCACAGCCCAACCTTCCTGGGACGAGGCTGCTCCGGTTCTCACAGATGATCTGATCCTCGCTAAGAGGCAGATCGAATATCTGATCAAGCACAATGGTCTGAAGGGATCCGACTTGGTCCAGTGCTGGGTCTCACGCCGGATCCAGCCACTTCAGTACCAGGGGGATAGACTGATGCATTCCGTCACGTCTTCTCTGACCGACTCCCTCCGCATCAGCCCTAAGGCCTACACCACTCAAGGCTACATAAGCCAAATTAAGTGGCTGATCAAGGAGCGGATCGAAAGGTGGATTCCAGAGGTTTCTCTGGACATGCACATGGCAGAAAACCCCGTGGTGCCGGTAAGATTTTATCATCACATCTTTTATGTGTTTCTATCTTTGAGTTATATTGCAATACTGATATGTTTTCTTATTTTCAGCTTGCTGACATCCCCGAGTCGGAACTTGCTCCACTCGAAGGATACCCTCCAGAGTTCTCTCAGGAGGTGGAAGTAGTTCCACTGCCGGATCTTGCGCTCAAGAAGCGCAAAGCTCCAATAGTAGCGGTTGGCACAAAGGAGATGCCAGTCGTGAAGAGGTAACCTTCTGTCACAACCTTTTCGCCTTTGTTCTTTACTCAAGTTTCTTTCCGAGATGTAATGTTTCCGACTTTACTACTTTCTCAGAGCAAAATCAATCATCAAGGGCAAGGGGAAGGGGACTTCTTCGAAGCCCTTGCGCCAGACGAAGCTTACAATAGCTTCCCCTACCGTGGATCCTCCGACTCCGGTCCCTCAACCTTCTGCAACTCCGGCGATCATCCCTTCTCCGGTGATTGCAAAAGATCCAACTCCTCAAGCGGATCCGACGATCCTTGGGTCGCATACTGACGTCACCGCGAGTGTGTTAGGTCAAGATAAGGGTGAACCCTCTTCGGGTAATGATCCCTCAGCTGAAGTCTTCGCCGAAAACCTCCTCAACAATCCGGGTCTTGCCAAATTTGGCCTAACCCAGAAATCTGCAAAGGAGATCCAGCGGCTAGCCAGGCAAGTCCTGGACAAAAGCCATCTATCCCCCGAAGAGGAGGCGCAAGAAGCAGAGGACGTCAAGTTCTCCGACCTTCTCACTCAAGTACGCCTTCGCGACGAGAGGATCAGGATGGCGGCTTCCAACAGCTCCAATGATCCCTCTTTCTCTCGCCGAGAAGGTGGCAGCTGAAGTGAACGCGGGTTTAGACAAACTCACCCGCGAGCAATATGTAAGTCAGAATTCCAGCTCTTGTTTTTACATTATGTTATATCATATCCTCTAGCCCCCAAGCATGAAGTAGGATATAGAATCCGAGTTTATGCTTTCATTAGGATGCCAAAGAACGAACTAGTGTAGCCCCCAAGGCTCGTGCTGATATTCAGTAAAAATATTAGCCCGAGTCTTAAGTAGCTTTCTGACTTTGGGTATTCTGACTTACAGAAAGTATGTTCCTATAACCAGGAATTATTGTCCAATGTCTGTAATAAGCGGAGAGAGATCAAAGCTCTCTGGCTTAAAAATGCTGAGCTCAAGGTAGCCAAGGATGAAGCTGAAGGTAAATATTTCGAGATTCAAACCTTGTCTTTTGCTTTTTCTATGTCAAATTTTTCTGAACTGTTGTTCTTTTTGTCTTACAGCATTGGTGAAACAATCCATCGCTATGATTGAAGAGGCCGAGAACCTCAAAACCCTGGTGGTGGAAAACAAGGGACTTCGCCAAGAGCTGGATAAGCTCAAGGCGGATCATGAAACAAGCATAGCTCAAGTCCTGGAATCCTCCTCCATGGCCACTAAAGAGCGCGATCGCAAGATTATCGCTCAAGATAAAGTAATCTCGGACCTCAAGAATGAGCTTGGGAGAGAGAAGGATATATCCCAGGCGCTCCGGGCTGAACTCCAGAGTCTCCGGGAGGAGAAGACCAAGATTGACGACGTCATTCTTGGTACGTTCCACCTTTCTGACTTATCTTTTCTTTGACTATTATCAATGTCGGATTTTTCTTGACTTGTTTTGTGTATAGGTCCTCTAAAGTTGTCGGACTCTTCCTCGTCCGAGCCCCGCACTCACCGGCTTACCCAAGTCGGTGATCTTCTTCATGACTACCGCCAATCCCTTGAGGACATTGGCGAGTCTCTCAGGATTCTGGACATGCCAAGCATGTCGGATTTTGAGGTGCGGGACAGGGCCAAGGAGATGCCGCAGCTTGTTCGGGACTGGAATATGTCCTACGCGCAGACTGCCACGCAGAATGCCCTCTCCATGGTCATGAGCCACCATGGAAACATGGAAATATGGCAAGTGACTAAAGGGTACTGCAAGGTAGACGAAGACGTCCAGGAGCAGGACCTTCAAGCCATCATGTACTCCTGCGCCGGATATGGGTGCCACGTAGCTGATCTGACCAGCTACGAGATCCCCTTCTTCACCCGCGTGGATACTCCGCCTCCTCCTGCAGAAGAAGCCGAAGAAGTTTCCGACGATGAACGCACCAACTCGGATGCGGCTATCTCAGAACGATATCAAGGCGGAGTGACCAGCGAGCCAGTAGATCCTTCATCTCCTCCTACATCATAGACCACAAACTTATGTATTATTCTGTGAAAGAACATGATGCGTTTTGTAAATATTAAGTACTATGACTTTTTGTTAGTGCTAAGTTTTTTATCTATTCAGCACTTTTGTCCTTAGAATTTTTTTGTGTGCCTAAAATGTTTTCACAAGCACTTATATTTTTTGTCTCGACTTATCATTTATCTGGCTTTCCGCCTCGTCCCTTTTGTGAGCCGGCTAAACCTTCAGCCGGAAACTTTGCCGAGCAACGAAGCTCAATTGCTAAACCAGTTTAAACTCGGAAACAAAGCCGGCTTCCAGTACCAATAATTCACTACTCGGAAAATGGCCGCATCCGGCAATCAGATAAATAACCAAAGTAAAGACTAGAAATTTTTAGAGTTATACCCGAAGGTAGCAGTTTTTAGAAATCGGAAATCTAGACCAGAACGAACATGAGCATAAAGTACTTTCAAGCATTCTGGGATTTTCGACTATGACATGATCATTCGGAAATAAGATGGTTTAAGAACTTCTCAGAAAAACTTGAGGCAACCAAAACTTTTATTTCTCACAGGACATGTACATATGTATGATTACAAAGAAGGATAAACTAAGAATAAAAGGGACGTAGTTGAGCAATATTCCATGGTCTACTAACTCATACGGATTTATACTGCCTCCAGCTCTCTTTCTCTTCTTAGTAGCAGGTCTTTCTTTGACTGGCCTCATGTCAGTTAAGTAGTACGATCCATTGTGCAATACTCGACTAACTAAAAAAGGCCCTTCCCATACTGGGAAAAGTTTGTGCTTTCTTTGTTGCACAAGCCGGAGGACCAAATCACCTTTATTGAAAGATCTATTTCGGACTCTCTGGCTATGATACTCGCATAACCTCTACTGATAGGCTGTAGATCTCATTTCAGCAACGACGCGAACTTCTTCGACTAAGTCGAGATCATTTTGTCGAGAAACCTCGGCATACTCTTCTATATACGCGGCAACTCTAGGAGAAGTATGAATCAAATCACTAGGAAGAACTGCTTCTGCGCCATAGACCAAGAAGAAAGGTGTGTATCCTATTGACCTATTCGGAGTTGTTCGTAAACTCCAAATTACAGAAGGTAGTTCTTCTGCCCAAGCCCCCGCAGCACGTCGTAGTGGTGCTTTGAGTCTTGGTTTCAAGCCTTGTAGAATTAAACCATTTGCTCTTTCAACTTGTCCGTTAGCTTGTGGATGTGCGACTGACGCAATGTCAAGCCGGATATTTTGCTGATCATAGAATTCAGCCAGTTCTCCCATAGAAAAGTTACTCCCATTGGCCATGATAATGCTATGTGGATAACCATACCGGATTATAACATCCTCGACAAATCTTTTGGCTGTTGCTCCATCACAACTAGTGATAGGTTTAGCCTCAATCATTTGGTGAATTTATCCACCATCACTAAGAGGTGGGTAAATCCACTTGGAGCTTGTTTAAAGGCCCCTACCATATCAAGCCCCCATACCGCAAAAGGCCATGTTATAGGTATTGTTCGCAGCTGATCAGCCGGAACATGAGCTTGCTTGGCATACTTTTGGCAGCCTTTGCATGTCTTGACTAACTGTTCGGCATCTGCCTGAGCTGTAAGCCAGAAAAAACCATGTCGAAAAGCTTTTGCCACTAATAGATTTGGCTACAGCATGGTGACCACACTCGCCTTCGTGGATTTCCCTTAAGATTTCCACTCCTTCTTCCAGAGATACACAACGCTGAAAACCCCCCAAAACACTCTGTTTATGGAGCTCACCCCTAACAATAGTATAGGCTTTTGCTCGTCGGATAATCTGCCGGCTCAGCACCTCGTCTTCGGGTATTTTGCCATCTACCAAATAATCAAGGTAGGGTTGAGTCCAGCTGGGAATTACAGCCAGAACTGCTATTAAAGGTGAGTCGGATTTGGTCGGATATTCCTCATCTACTCCCTTTATTGAGGGAACTTTGAGGTGCTCTAAAAATGCGCCATCCGGGACCTCCTTCTGCGCAGAGCCTATTCGAGATAGTGCATCTGCTTCCTCATTTTCTGCTCGAGGGATGTGCTGAACTTCAAACCCTTCGAACGATTTAGATAGATCATCCACGACGGCTTTGTATGCTGCCATGTGCTTATTTGCATTACAAATATCCGAGACTTGCTGAGCAACAAGATCCGAATCTCTGTAACACATCAAACGTCGGATGCCAATATCCTTGGCAATCCGGATTCCATGCAGCAGTGCTTCATACTCGGCAATATTGTTTATCGCTGTGAAGTGGATCTGCAACACGTATAATAGTTTATCTCCTTGGGGTGATTTGAGCACCACGCCAGCCCCCGAGCCCCCTCGAGCCTTAGACCCATCGAAAAAGAGGGTCCAATATTCTGACTCAGGGAGGACCATGTTCTCCTTCGTCTCTGTCCAATTAGCGACAAAGTCGACATGGATCTGGGATTTGATTACTATCCGAGGTTTATACTCAATATCGAAAGCTGAGAGCTCTATGCCCCATTTGGCGACACATCATGTGGCGTCGCTGTTGTTGATTATGTCTCTCATGGGAGCTTTGCTCACCACGGTAATTGGATGCTCCTGAAAATAGTGTCGTAACTTACGAGATGCTAGGAAAACACCACAAGCCAACTTTTGATAGTGCGGATATCGCTGTTTTGATTCTGTCAAGACCTCGCTGACAAAATAAGTCGGACGCTGCACCAAGTGTTCCTGATTTTCCTCTGGTCTCTCCACCACTATGACGATACTAACGACCTTATTTGTCGCAGCAATATAAAGCAACATCGGTTCCTGAGGTTTTGGCGCTGCGAGGATAGGAGCAGATGAGAGTAATTTCTTCAGGTCTTGCAATGCAGCTTCAGCTTCGTTAGTCCAGACAAAGTCCTTGGTTTTCTTCAGGAGTTTGTATAATGGTGCGGCTCTTTCACCAAGCCGGCTTACAAATCGACTAACCGCAACAATGCAACCAGTTAGTCTTTGTACGTCCTTCAGGCGAGTTGGCCTGGAAATATTAAGTATAGCCTTGATTTTGTCGCGGTTCACCTCTATGCCTCTTTGAGACACGATGAAGCCTAACAATTTCCCGGCTGGTATTCCAAAGAAACATTTCTTCGGGTTAAGCATGATGTTGTATTTTCGTAGATTGGCGAACGTTTCCTCCAAGTCGGAAATGAGTTTTTCCTTCTTTTTGGACATCACCGCGATATCATCCACGTATGCATGTACATTGCGTCCGAGTTGGTCGTGGAGGCAACGCTGCATCGTGCGCTGGTACGTAGCTCCTGCGTTCTTCAACCCAAAGGGCATCGTAACAAAACAGAAGGTTCCAAAGGGGGTTATGAATGAAGTTTTGACTTTGTCAGATTCCTTCATCCGGATTTGGTGATAACCGGAATATGCGTCGAGAAAACAGAGGAGTTCCGAGCCTGTCTAGAATCGATAACTTGATCAATTCTAGGCAAAGCGAACGGATATTTTGGACAAGCCTTGTTCAAGGCAGTATAATCAACACACATTCTTAAATCAGTGGTGTCCTTTTTTAGGGACCATTACAGGATTGGCCGACCACTCAGTGTGGATGACCTCTTCTATGAATCCGGCTAACTCGAGCCGTGCTAGTTCCTTAGCTATTGCCTTACGCTTTTCATCGGCAAACCGTCGTAAGGACTGTTTGACGGGTTTAGCGTTCGGGTTTACATTTAGAGAGTGCTCGGCAAGTTCCCTAGGTACTCCGGTCATGTCAGATGGCTGCCATGCGAAGATATCTTGATTTGCTTGGAGGAACTTGACGAGCGCGCTTTCCTATGCGCTATCTAGGCCTACGCCTATCTGGGTCACCTTGGAGGGGTCATCTTCCTTCAACGACGCTTTCTTCGTCTCTTCTGATGCCTTGAACTCCGGATTTGGCTTGGTAACCTCCTTCTTCATTGCAGGCATCTCGGATGGATCTATGCTCTTCTTGATCTCCTGGTACTCCTGGGCATGCAGTACGGCTTCAGCAAAGGCGGCATTTCCATCCTTGCACTCTCACGCTTTCTTCGGGTCTCCCCTGATGGTGATCACGCCGTTGGGACCTAGAATTTTCATCATATTGTAAATGTAACATGGACGAGCCATAAAAGCCCAGTAAGCCGGACGTCCGAATATAGCGTGGTATGCGCTCTTGAACGGGACCACTTCGAAGGAAAGTGCCTCCGTTCGATAATTCTTTGGAGTTCCAAAGGTAACATCCAAAATGATCTCTCCCAGGGAATTATCTTGTCTTCCTGGGACAACTCTGTGAAAAATCACAGAGCTATGGTTCAGCTGTGTCTCCGAGATCTTCATCCAACGTAGCGTTTCGACATAGAGAATATTGATGCTGCTACCACCGTCCATGAGGGTCTTGGAGAAACCATAACCATCAATAAGTGGGTTGACGATTAAGGCATATTTTCCTCGCCTATGTAGCTTAGGCGGATGATCATCGCGGTCAAACATGATTGCCACTTCCGACCAGTCCAGATACTGGGGGACAGCCGGAACTGTTGCATTGAGCTCGTGTAGAACTGCTTTCTTGACCTTTGCTGGTTGAGATCCGATGAAGGTGACATAAGTGTCCTTCTTGGTGGGAAAAGTCTTCTTCCCCTCCGACTTTGGATTTGAAGCATCAACTTCTTCCATGTCAGATTCCTCCTTGGTCTCTTTGTCTTTTTCGGGATTCTTCTTTCCCTTCTTCCGCTTAGCTTTGTAGCCCGCGGTGTCATCTCTTTTGATGTCGTCGTTGAAACGACATTCAGCGTTGGTGTGGGACGAGCCCCCACTGGCGTCTAGGTGATGCACACATGGGTTATTGGCAATGTCGGCCCAAGAGTAGGTTTTGCCTAGTTGTTGTTCTCCTCTACCTTGGACCCTTGATGTCCCACGGCCATGCCCGCGGCCTCCGCCACGTCCTCCTCATCCTCCAGACCCGGAAACAGTAGTGACTACTGCTGTTTCCGCGCTGGGTTTTTCTTCCGAGGTGTTTTGGCGCTTCTGAGCTTGTTGCTTTGGTTGTTTTGCCGACTGAGGCACAACTAGGGCATTGAGTAGTCCTTATGCATCGTCGTCAGCGTCTGCATACTTGCTCGCTGTTTCTATCATCTCTCCCAAATCGGTAACCTTGTCACACTTCAAGCGATGGCGTAGTAAACCAATAGGGAGACCTGCGATGAAAGCTTCAATCGCAGTTTGATCATTTACTCCTTCGCAGGAGTTCTTGGTGTCGATCCATCATCCGAGGTAATCCTGGCAAGTTTCTCCGGCTTTCTAGGTGCAACGCTGTAGGTCTGCAACCGTACAGGGCCTCCGATATGTGCCTTCGAAATTCCGAAAGAACATGCTTTGTAAATCATACCAGTTATGGATGGTGTTTGCCGGAAGTTCATTGAGCCATGATCGTGCCGTCTTCCGCAACATAAGTGTGAGATATCGGGTTGCGACCAGGCTGTTTCCACCTTTGGTGATGCAGCAAGCTTGGAAGAAATCCTGTAACCAGGTGTCTGGTCGAGCAATGCCGTCGTAGGCTTGGATATGTCTTGAGATAGCAAATCCTTCCAGGAATTTTGTAGCTCTGATGCATGGACCGAAACACTTTGGGCCCACGTACACGTCATCGTTTTCATAGCGCCGAGCCTCTATGTTGGAGTTAATCCTGTGTCTTGCGTCATTCGGGGATAGAAATCGTCCCAAATGCCGGCTGTGGCTGTGGTGCCGTGGAGCCGGACTTCGGCTTCTGCCACCACCTCCTCCGCCATGTCGTCCTCCTTGCCCTCCATGGGAGCCGTTGTGATGACTGTGTGGTGGAGAAGGTGGAGCAGCTGGATAGTTTCCGGCTGATCGCCGGCCTCCGTTCGGAACGTCATTATTCCGATTCCGGGGAGGGTCTTGACTACGACGAGCCTCCTGCCGGCTTGTACCTGCATGGTTTCCGTCGTTCCTTCGTCCGTCGTTCCCACCATAGTGAGGCTCAGCCGGACGGTTCTCATGTCTAGGAGGCGGCATTCTCTGACTATCCTCCTCCCGACGTTTCTCTTTATCTTCTCCCCTTCGATCCTTAGATTCTCGTCGGGGAGGATTCGTCGGATTCAGGACAGCGATGGCGTCTTTCTCGGCCGCTGGTGCGACATTTCCCCAACCGCGTGTGGATTTGCGATGCTGTCCTGATGATCCGATTCTCGAATAATTGTCTTCCCGTTGTTCGGGGCGATAATACTGCTCCGGAATGTAATGGGGTCTTACGTCAGCCCATGCCGGATCTGTGCGACATTGGTCAGCATCTGAGACCAGTTTTTGACTTCCGGACAGGGCGACCTTTTGCTGCTCCAGTCCCTTGTTGAGTAGCTTGATACCCAAACGGATGTCCTCTGGTCCTGGATTAGCCGATAGAATTTCTCGGGCTGCTACGGTATTTTGTACTGGTGTTGGGTATACCCAATCTCCGTTGCTATCTTTCCGTGGCTTCCCCATCTCATCTCCAAAAAGGACGGCACGGACACGTGGGAATTGGTTGTCATCTATGTGACGCTTCCGTGTCTTCTGATGCAGACGAGACATGTACTCCTTGTTCGACATGCATTTCTTCTCTGCCTCGATGTTTTTGGCTTCATCGAGGAGTTGTTGACGACGCGCTTCTAGGGCTTGCGCCCTTTCATCCAGCTCATCTGTAGTAAGTTCTGCAGCTATAGGGATAGGTGTAGTTAATGCCGCATCGATGAGTTTACGCGCACCTTCAGTGATCACGTGTCCATCCACCAATGCGTCTTTCTTCAGCTCGTATGGGGTCAGTGCTTCGTCTGAGTCTTCTTCGTATTCCTCAGCAATTACTTCCTCTGTCAGAGGGTCTTTTGCCGGGGTCTTGTTTTTCTTGTTCTTCTTCTTTGCCTTCTTGGCAGCGCCGGTAGCAAAGACGGCTTTGGGCCCGTTTCTCGGAGTCAAGCTCTGATCGGTACTTTCGGACATTTGGACTTCGGGATTGTCTCCGAGGTCCATGTCATCCTGCGCTTTGGGAGAGTGTTCCCCGGATCCTTCATCCATGGCTTCTCCTTATTCTGCAGCTTTGGAGTTATACTCCTCTTCATATTCCGCGGAGAACTTTCAGAAATCTGCTGACGTCATCGACTCATCCGAGGATGCGGGTACGTCGGCGTTTGTTCCAATTGCCTCCAGCACCGAGTCGGCGTTTTCTCCAGCATCGGCAGAGCCGGATCCGGATCCCACGTATTCGACGAAGTGCGACGCGTGCTTCCTGAGGTACCTTAGGAAAGGCCTGTCTGTTCTAGCATCATCAGAGCCGGAATCGGTGTCGTTGATATGCTCCTCCTGGATTTCGACTTCCACGGGTGGGTCGATCTGGGATCTGGCTCCTCTGGGGAGATCCACTCCAGATTCGACGTTGACCGCTAGGTCTTCTTCAGGTTCGGATTTCTCCACTATCTCTGCAACTGGTGCAGGCTGGGTGGGATTAGGGTTTTCTGAGATCCAGAACTCTGCTGCCTCTGCGGACAAAGGGGACCCAGAAAATTCTTCTGCCTCTATCAATCACCGCTGGGGTGGGTTGGGCAGGTTCAGCGAAACTGATGTAAACATCGATCTCGCCAAAAGAAATGATTGTGTAGGCAGTCACGGCCTCCTTTGCCGGAATCCAAGTCTCGTCGAGAACGATGAGAGGGACGTCCCTAGCATAGAGGATGCGACCGACGGCGATAGTCTTGCCGATGCCGATTCTTGCAGATTCCGCTCGGAACGCAGATCCATAGCTCACTTGCCCCACGGTGGGCGCCAACTATCGTCGGATTGATGACAAGTACGCCATGAGGGGGTCCTCGAGGCGTGCGGAAGAGAGGGGGTGAGACGTACGGTATTCCGGGACAATGAGCACACAAGTTTACCCAGGTTCGAATCCGCCGGCTTTGGACGGATCCTACTCCTGCTAGATCCAGTAATACGACAGAGCTGAAATATGGGTTACAAGGGTTTCGCATGTGCGAGTTGAGATTGTAGACTATTGAGGTTATGCCCTAAAGGCTTCCCTAGGACGGCTTATATAGATATCCGGCCTAGGGTTTACAGGAGAGATCTATCCGGCTACAACTAAGAGTCTGTTACAGAGTACATCTTGAACTACAAGTAACATCATGACCTAAGTCAGTAAGTCTTCTGGGCCTTCCCGTAGCCGGATTGCACTCCGTCTTCTCTCCCTGACTGGGCTGCCCGTGAAGCAATACTCTAACCCGAAGTGGGCCACCCTGGTCAGTGAGGAACTGTGAGGATACCCGGAAAGTATATCCCCAACATGTGCCGAGGGAGTTGGCCGAGCACTCTTTGAATGTAAGACCCGGTGCTAAGCCGATGAAGCAACCTCTCCAATGTTTCGCCGAGGACAGAAGAAAAATTATTGGGGATGAGATAGCTAGGCTACTTGCAGTCAGATTTATCATGGAAGTACTTTACCCGGATTGGCTTTCTAATCTGGTGATGGTGGAAAAGAAAAAGGATGATCCGAATGTGGCAGTGGTATGGCGCATGTGCATCGATTACACGAACCTGAATAAGGTGTGTCCAAAAGACCCATTCTCATTGCCGAGGATAGATCATGTCATAGATTCAACTATGGGGTGTGAGTTCTTGTCATTCATAGATGCATATTCTGGTTTCCACCAGATACCCCTGAATCCAGATGATCAAATAAAGACTGCATTTATCACCCCGTACGAGGCTTATTCCTATCGCACTATGCCGTTTGGATTACGTAATGCTGGAACAACGTACCAGCAATGCATGCAAAAATGTTTGCATGACCAAATAGGTCGGAACATCCAAGTGTATGTGGATAATGTGGTGATAAAAACTAAGGAAAGCAATACGCTCCTTGATGACATCCGACAGACATTCGCGAACCTAAGACGGTTCCGGATGAAGCTCAACCCGGAAAAATGCACTTTTGGCGTGCCCGCTAGGAAATTACTCAGTTTCCTAGTATCAAGCCGAGGTATCGAAGCTAAACCGACAAAGATCCGGGCTATAGAAAGAATGGAACTGCCAAAATGCCTCAACAATGTGCAGAAGTTTACTGGTTCCCTGGCATCGTTGAGTCGGTTTGTATGTTGGCTGGGAGAGAAGGCACTGCCCCTCTACCAGTTAATGAAAAAGGCAGACAAGTTTACGTGGACACCGTAAGCGGATAGCGCGTTTCGAGAATTAAAAAAGATGTTGTCTACTGCACCAATCTTAGCCGCAACACTGCCCAAGGAGCCTATGTTGCTCTATGTAGCCGCGACCAACCGAGTCGTAAGTGTAGTAATTGTAGTGGAGTGCAAAGAAGAAGGAAAGTCGGTGCAAAGGCCAGTGTATTATTTGAGTGAGGTGTTATTGGCTTCAAAACAGAACTACCCTCACTATCAAAAGATGGCATATGGCGTGTATATGTCGGCCAAGAAACTCAAACACTACTTCGAGGAACATCCCATCAAAGTGATATGTGAGGCACCCATATTGGAGATTATGAGTAACAAAGATGCTAGTGGCCGAATAGCAAAATGGGCAATTGAGCTAGCCCCATATGCACCTCAGTTTGACAGAAGAGATGTGATAAAATCATAGGCTGTGGCGGATTTCTTTGTGGACTGGGCCGAGACGCAGTACGAACCACCTCTGCCGGACTCTAATTGTTGGTGAATGCACTTTGACGGATCAAAACTAAAAGAAGGGCTGGGCGCCGGAGTAGTGCTTACCTCGCCCAAGAAAGATCAACTAAAATATGTCCTCCAAATCCACTTCAGTGCCTCGAATAATGTCGCAGAATATGAGGCACTGGTGCATGGCCTCAAAGTGGCAAAAGAAGTAGGAATATGTTGGATATAGCGCTTTGGAGACCTGGATTTGGTTGTGCAGCAAGTATCTGGCAACTCGGATGCCTTGGATGCCAACATGTCCCTCTACAGATTTCATGTGCAAAAGATAAGCGGATTCTTCGAGGGGTGTGAATTCCACCACGTACCTCGGATTGAAAATGAGGCAGCCAACACACTGTCCAAGTTGGGCTCATCCCGGCAGCCAATCCCGCCAAACGTTGCCTTGGGGCACTTAAGAAAACCATATACTACCCCGTCACCGGAGTCTGAGTCAATTTATATCCCGGCCTTCTCCGGGTCAGAAGCTACACCAATGGAAATAGATTGGGGAGGCACTTTAGCAAACCCGGGGACTGCTTCGGCAAACTCGAGGACTATCTCAGCGAACCTGGGGACTGCTCAGCCAAACCCGGCTGGAGTTATGTCGGTGGATGTGATGGAAATTGACGAGGAACCCTTTCCTGTCCGAGCTATACCTGCTTGGGCCAAGCCAATATTTTATTTCTCGAAGGAGGGAATCTTGCTGAATGATGAGGTGCTCTCAAGGCAAATCTAGAGAAGATCAAATGCCTATACCATTATCAATGCCGAACTATACAAGAGAAGTGTAACCACAGTGTTGCAGCGATGCGTTGATCCGGAGGAAGGGCTTGACATACTCCAAGACATCCACCAAGGAGAATGTGGTCATCATGCATCTTCAAGAGAGTTAGTGGCAAAGGCTTTACGGCATGGATTTTATTGGCCAAGTGCTTTGGAGCAAGCAGAAGATTTGGCGAGGAAATGCAATGGCTGCTAGAGATATGCCATAAAAACCCACCTGCCAATGTCAGAACTCAAAACTATTCCCATTACTTGGCCATTTGCTGTATGGTGCCTAGATATGGTAGGACCATTTAAGCCGGCTAAAGGAGGAATGACCCATATCCTAGTGATGGTGGACAAATTTACCAAGTGGATTGAAGTGAAGCCAATCAGGAAATGTGATGGGGCAACAATAGTAAAGTTCCTCAAGGATATAATCTTGAGATACGGCTACCCACACAGTATCATAACCGATAATGGCACAAATTTTGCTGAAGGAGCATTTGCGAGGTTTTGCTGAGAGAAGAAAATCCGGTTAGATGTAGCCTCCGTGGCCCACCCCGCATCGAACGGACAAGTGGAAAGATCCAACAGACTACTTCTGTCCGGGATAAAACCCTGGCTCACAGAGCCGCTGCAAAGATCAGCGGGGTGCTAGATAGAAGAGCTACCAGCTGTATTGTGGAGTTTAAGAACAACTCCGAATCGATCAACATGCTATACACCATTCTTTCTGGTATATGGGGCAGAAGCTGTACTACCAGCCAACATAGAGCTGATTCACCAAGGGTCACCCAATACACAGAAGCCAAAGTGCGAGAGGCTTGGCAAAAAGATGTTGATCTGCTGGAAGAAGCGAGAGAACTGGCCTTGTCTAGATCTGCCATATATCAGCAAAATCTCCGATGCTACCATAGCCGGAAAGTAAACCCCCAAGTTTTCTGGGAAGGTGACCTGGTACTCCGGTTGGTGCAGCGCACCGCTGGCATGCATAGGTTACCCCCTCCATGGGAAGGACCTTTCATTGTAAGCAAAGCTTTGCACAATGATTCCTACTACCTTATTGATGCATAGTCACAGGAAAAGAACAAGGCGGCCAAGTCCGGAGAAGAATCTAAGCGACCATGGAATGTAGCACTACTTCGTCCTTTTATACCTAGCAAAGAGGTGAATGTATCCGAGTCACTCGTATGTCGGTATGTATGTCAGCAACGAGCTTATCAATGAAACTTCAGCACCCCCAGCAAAAACTCGAGGACTGCCATAATAACTGTCTTTTTTGTTTATAGGTACTTTATATGTCAACTGGCTTACATTACTTGTACCTTAGCCGGATTAGTAGTGTGTGAGCACCAAAAACCCAACTCTTCGACTTTGCTGCTATCCAACAAGAATTGGCTTCATGGCAAGCAAGAGAACAAGTTTGGATTTGCAAAGCACATGAAAAACAACTAAGGGAAAGAACCTAAGCGCACCGAGATTTGTTATTCGGACTAAACCCTTGTTTACTTAATTTGTCTACCGCCGGATTATTTTGAGCTGATCTCAAAGTTTCAAGTATTGTTAAGTCAATTTTTTGAACCTCGGACTCGTAAGTCGAAAAACCAAATCAAGGTAGACGCGAGTCGAGTCAAGAATTGGGGGAACAAGAAAAGGAAACTCGGGGACTTCGCCCACGATAATCCGACATTAAAAACTTAGTAGCAAACAACAATAATTGTAGCGAAACCGAACTACAGTACTTAAATACATCTTCACCCGACATTCCGAGGATCTGACAAATATGGTTAAGTGTTTTTATGTTCAAGGAGCAGGGGCAGAAGCCGAATCATCAGCCGATGGTGGAGGTACTTCAGAGTTTGTGGGCGGAACGCTAGTCTCGGCCTCATCTTCGGGGTTGGCCTCTCCATCTTCCGGATCTTCAGCTTCGTCGCCAAGTTTGGAGGCCTCTCCCCCGCTTACCTCATCTTCCTCACCCTCAGAAGCATCAACATCATCAAATGCATCAAGGTAGCCTGACCCCTCATTCCAAGCATGTCAGAAGGAGTACTGTATAAGCTTGTTAGCACAGGCTTTGCGACGAGCAACGCACTCCGGATCATCGGACCACTTTGATCCGGTGCGCATGCGGGTGAGCAGCCCCAAGTCTATTCCTTCATACCACGAGAGGACGAACTGCAGTGCTATGTTAGCCCCGGCTCGTGCAACAGATTCTCGCCACAAGTGCATCTGAGTCTCGCACTCCATCAATTTGGCTATAAGAGTCGCATTTCCTTTGGGAGTGGGCTCAGAGGGCTAGAGGGAGTTGAGCATCTGCATCGCTGCCGGCATGATATCTGCACCATAATTCTTCACTAGCTCCATGCGAGCGACGAGGATCACCAGCAGATCCTCTGTCTCGTAAGGGGTTGACCCGATAGCAGGACCTGTGGGAATACCACGTTGCTCGCGAGGCCGGGATACATCGGCAACATCGAAAGTGTCACCTTCTAGGAACTTGCCTGAGAACAGAACAGAGGAAACAATGAGTAAAAGCACTAAATCTAGAGAGATGGAAATTGAGCAGGGGAAAGGAACTCACGAGCAATCTGGAAGAGGAGACGCTGAGCTCGGCATGAACATTGGCGCTGTTGGCCTGGAGTTTCTCATATTCCGAGGTCATCGATGTAAGTTTTACGTCGGCTTCCTGCAGTAAGTCCTTGTCCTTGGAAATTTGTGTGGTCAGACGCTCCTTTTCCTCGGCAAACTCCTAGTCAGCCTTATCTAGCTCGGATTTATGAAGGTCCTTAAGCCTCTGGATTTCGGCATTCAGCCGAGTAATCTCCGAGTCCTGGAGGCGCATCCGAGCTATCTTGTCATCCTTCTTCTTCAATTCAGCTTGATGCTTTCCTGCTTATTCGAGAAAATGTGTCATCATATCAGGAATAGGTACGCTATCTTCAAGGGCAACTGCAACAGTGGGTTAATCCGACAGAGCTGAAGTATAAATATCTATCGAGTCAAGGAAAGAGCACACAATGATCATGAGAACAAGACGAAATACCTTGGATTTCAGCTAGACTTTTTCGCATGATAATGTTCTCAGCCTCAACCTCGACTGCATAATTCGAGTAACAAGATAATACGGATCATGGATAACTCGAATGAACGCAAGTGGAAAAGGAAAAGTCTTGAGTAAAGAAAGTTACCCTTCCTCTGGTGATCCTCTAAGAGCTTGCCATAACAGGTGCGAACATCTTTTTTGGAGTCCAGCAGGCGCTGGAACTTAGTAGTTCAGCGGTTAGTGGTGATCTAAAAAAACAAGACAATATTAGTTCATGAGAAAAGTGAGAATAATTCGAAGTATTCAAGATCCAGGCCAAGTGGAACTTAACCCGACTCTAGGTGTGTGGATATTCGAAGTCTACAAGATCCGGGCCAAGTGGAACTTAACCCGGCTCTAGGTGTATGGATATTCAAAGTCTACAAGATTCGAGCCAAGTGGAACTTAACCCGGCTCTAGGTGTGTGGATATTCGAAGTCTTCAAGATCCGAGCCAAGTGGAACTTAACCCGGCTCTAGGTGTGTGGATATTTGAAGTCTATAAGATCCGGGCCAAGTGGAACTTAACCCGGCTTTAGGTATGTGGATATTCGAAGTCTTCAAGATCCGGGCCAAGTGGAACTTAACCCGGCTGTAGGTGTGTGGATATTCGAAGTCTACAAGATCCGGGCCAAGTGGAACTTAACCCGGCTCTAGGTGTGTGGATATTCAAAGTCTACAAGATCCGGGCCAAGTGGAACTTAACCCGACTCTAGGTGTGTAGATATTCGAAGTATCCAAGATCCGGGCCAAGTAGAACTTAACTCGGCTCTAACTTTATCACTATTTGAAATTGCTAAGGACGTAAACTAAATTCTCTAGGAGCATCCGAACGAGTAACAAGTTACTCCCTCGGAGGCTCGAGGACTAAGGGATATATCTATAAACATTCATGCATATAAAGCAGCATAGCAGAAGAAAAAGATGTTGGGTCCGCAACATAGAAAACAAAAAATTTCCTACGGTGTGAACTACACGCCAAGATCTATCTACTAGGTACAAAGCAATGGGTGGACATACATCCAACGAGAACTTACCCTCGTAGACAACGAGCTTTGTTAACGAGTAGGAACTCGTGGTTGATGTAGTCGTACACTTGCCGATCTCAAGATCGTGAGGAAGTCCAACAGGTCCGGCTCCAGCACGTCCATCAGATCCAGCTCCAGCACCACCAAGTCCAGCACCGCAAAGCAGCGGTGCATCCGTGATCGCACACACGTCCGGTACCCCTACAACCTCCATCCCTCGCTCCAGCAAAGCAGCGGAAGCAGCAACTCCTTTCCATATAAAGCCACCGGGAACATGTATCTCGCTAATCCGAGACCATGGGGAATAATACTAGAGGGGGAGAGAGATCCTTCACAAGGAGGTGTGTGTGAGAAGTGAGGAGGGGATGGCCTTTTATAGGAGGAGGGGGGGTGCCCCTCCTTCATGGCCGGCGCATGGAGGGGGTGACCCTTCACCTCCTCCATTCATGTGGTGGTAACCCCTCCACATTAAAATGCCCCTTCACATTCTCTTTTAAAGTCTCCACTTTAAATGCATTAAATTTCTCCAAATTTAATGCTCTCTCATTTAATAAAACTCTTTTATTATTTTTATTCAGAATTTTGTTAATTACTTTAATTAACAAACATTCACATAAAACCCCCTGCAACATTTCAATATTACATGCAGAACCAATTTCAGCATTTTCACCCGAAACAGTTTCGGTGTCTATTGAAATAATTCCAGCGCTTTCTTAAATCTTTATCTGAAACATATTTGCTCAAAATGGTGTCGGTATCCCTTAAGTGTGTCACCCTACGGTTCGCGAATAATGCAGACATGATCGAGACCCCTCTCCGATCAATAATCAGCAGCAGGACCTGGAGATCCATACTGACTCCTACACATTCAACGATGACTTCTGTGATCGTGAGAACCTTTAACGCTAGTAACTAAATCCCTTTGTCCCGCGATATATTACATGTCCGAGATTCGTTCATCGGTATCTCCATACCTAGTTTGATCTTGTTACCGACATGCACTCTTTTCTTGTTCCCGTGATATAACATTCTAGTGATCACATCACTTGCTTGCAAGCTATTTCAATGTGATATCACCGAGAGGGCCCAGAGTATATCTATCCGTCATCGGGATGGACAAATCCCACTCTTGATCCATGAGCCTCAACATAACACCTTCGTAGCACTGAACCCACCTTTATAGTCACCCTGTTACGGTGTGACGTTTGATGTTATTAAGATACTCTTTCGGTTAGCAATTAACATGATCTCATGGTCTAAGGATAAAGATTACTTCGTATGATATTATAGCAATATAAACATAATGACTTTTATTGTAATGCTATACTTCGGATGAATGTTCATCACATCATTCCACCAATGGCGTGACCTTGTTATTAACAACATCCAATGTCCATGATCAAGAAACCTTGATCATCTTGTTAATCAACAAGCTAGTCTATAAGAGAGGCATAACTAGGAACCCTTTCTGTTTATTAAACACACATGTATTGATGTTTCCGATCAATACAATTCTAGCATGTAAAATAAACATTTATCATAAACATGGAATAAGATAATAACCACTTTATTATTGCCTCTCAGGCATATTCCCTTTAGTCTCCCACTTGCACTAGAGTCAATAATCTAGTTTGAAAAACTTTGCGTATTGAACACCTATGGCTTTCTGGTGTTGCATATATGCTATTGCTAGTGGTTAACATAATCTCTGGATCTGACAGTTTCAGGTCCGTGTGTATTTGCATGTCTCTGCGTCTCTACGCATCACTCATTCTCAAATGAGATGGCATTGTATAGATTTGGTCCTTTGGTGAGACCTTTAGTTCGTTCGGCTCAAAATATGTTGATATTATTGTCACACAATATATCTTCATAGTATTAGCCCACTTTGAACCACACCTAGTTTGATAACAAACTACTTAACACAAATGCCCTCCTTTGCTGCTACTGTAGCAGTCATATACTTAGCCTTTTGTTGTAGTATCCGTCACAATGTCTCAACTTTGGAACTCATCCAAATCCATCATGGAACATCCTTTCCTTTACATTGTGCCACCCATAGTCTAAATTGAGATAAATTTAATTTGTATCTTGTGACAAAACTAGTATCAATGTAACACTTTACAATGAACCACCTTTAACTATTTGTCACTTATACATTATATATTCTTAGTTCTTCCAAAGCTCATAAGAATATCTTTACTATTGTCCAATGATCATCTTATGAATCATTCTGGTATATTCTGGATATATACATATCATGGTATAATCGATCAAAATGTTCATGTGATTTTACTCACCAAGTGTTGAAACACTTGAATTTTGATACAATCCTTTCCATGCAGCAAGAACCTTTCTTGTTATTTCCATATTGAACCCTTTCAATATCTCATATATGTATGTCTAGCACAACCATATTAGCGCCTTAATCTATCCATATAGATATTGATGCCTAATATTCCGGGTTTGCCCAAGTCTTTCATCGAAATCTTATTTTAATGAAATTCTTAACTTGTGTCAATACAAGATACATCATTTCCAATCGACAATATGTCCTCTACATAATGTATTAGAAATATGTCTCAGCGCTCCCACTTAATTTCTTGCAAATGCAAGCATCTTCATCATCTTCGATGAATTTAAACTCTTTTAACAGTTTCATCATGGTGAAGATTCCAATTCCGCTATGCTTACTTCAACTATTGAAGTTTACATGCCCTTTTAGCACCCTTTGAATTAACAAAACCCTTCGGACCATGTCATGTACATGTCCTAGGTTACCGTTCTATTAGAAGAACCTTGTTTTGTTTATTCAACTACCATATACCAAATTATATGTAGTGGTTGCAACATTAATCCGTCAAGACTATATATCGCTATGAAAGATCAAATGTTGTCATAGTCAACTCCTTGAACATTGTCGTAAACTTCTTTCCGACATGTCGACTATTTCATAGATGTTAAACATCCATGTCTTATTTCTTTATAGATCCAAACACGACCGATTGGCTTCACGCCTTTCCGGAGGGTCTTCCAAGTTCAGAAACTTGTTTTCTCGTGTATGGATACTATCACGGATTCTATGACTTCTAGTCATTTTATGGAGTCAGGGCCCATCATCGCTTCTTTGCATGTAGTCGGTTCATCATTGTCAAAACAATAATGACTTGCTTATCAAATCTTACTATTTGATTCTTACCGACCCACACAGTTCTATAGGAACTCTAATCTCCGAGATCACACCTTTTGTAATCACGAGAGCCATGAGCATTGTGGCCATCACCGGGACACTTTCTGGCGCTACACTACTTAGCACATATAGCTAAGGTTCAACAACCTTATCAAAGTTTTATTGTCCTCCCACTTAACTTTTCACGAAAAATTCCTTCTCAAGAAACTTGACGTTCCAAGTAACAAACTCTTTTGTCCTCGGTGTTATGGAGAAATTACCAACAAATTATTTGGGATAACCTACAAAGACGTGATTATCCGACTTTGGTTGTAAACATTTTACTTATGCATAGCATACCAAAATTTAAGAAAAGACAATTCGGGTTTTATCCCAAACCATAACTCATATAGTGTCATTTCAATGGATCACGATGGTGCTCTTTTCAGTGTAAAAGCGGTAGTCTCTAAAGCTTCAATCCTTAAAACATAATGGCAGTTTTATAAATGACACCCTTGATCTTACCATGTCGAACATGGTTTGATTTTATCTCTCGAATATACCATACTCCTATGGTTTATCAGGAAACACAAATCATGGAACAATTCCTCAAGTCTTAGGTGTTTTTGCTAAACATGTAACTCAATTATCTTCCTTTATGATCGAATCATAAACTCTTTATTTTCTTGTTATAGTGATTTTCCACTTCATCTTGAAAGTCTTTGAACAATTTTCAAATGTTTCATACTTCTTCCTTATTAAGTAAATATACAGATATATTCACTCAAATTTTCAGAGAAAGCATATGAAGCAAAAAGATCCATCGCATATGGCTACACATAATGGACTATGCACATCAGCATGCACAATTTCCAATAAGCTAGTCATCCGTTCCTCTCTGGCCTATGGATGGAGTTTCAATTATCTCGAGGAAAGTCTCACATGCGTCAATTGATCAAAATCAAAGGCTCCAAAAATCCATCAACATGGAGTTTCTTCATGTTTTCTTTCAAATATAATTTAAATAGCGATGTCACTTCATAAGTGATCTTTCAATCATTTGTCTTGCGACATTTTAGCAATAGTGTTTATGGATGTGATTTCTCCAACTAGACTTGTAAAAGTTCATCCATCCTTTATGGAATACGGTAATTATTTGAACAACCATTGTTCTCATGATACCGGAACAAAATAACAATTATTTAAACAAATCTTGAAGGCTTGGTTTGATGACAACGAAAAACACAATAACACTTTATTTGTTTTCGATGAACATCATCACTCATTATTTTGCTGGTTACTTAGGCCATTGTAGTTCATGAATTGCGTTGTCTTGTATGACACTTCATACCCACCAATTCGGTATCCAATACGTAAGAACCACATTGTTTAACAAGCAAGGAATATAGCCATAACATGTATATCTTCTATATACCTAAGTTGGACATCTCCAACCTTTTATTTTATGCCAAATATTTTATAGATTCTCTTTCAGCAATTCCTTTTCTTTTAAAACAATCTATCAACATCAATAGTGGTGTCATCAACATGACACATGGTACAAAGCATATATAGTCAAATACTAATACCTTTGGACTTGCACTTTGAAGTGGATCACCATCATCAAATGTTTGGTGTTCTTTCAAAAATCCATTCTTTAGTAATCTATTAGTGTAGTAAATATTTTACTTACATCTTCTATTCATCCTTATCATGACAACTTTCATGATCAAGCTACTATAGCCTATAAGGAAGAATCGCGAGTATAATATCAGTTCCCCAAACCTTTTTGGTAGGTTCGGATGCCTAGCATCTCCATCCTTCACAAATTCTCATACAATATGAGAACATGTATTTTGCTAAATTATACTCTATCATAATGCAACCAAAAACATTGTTTCAGATATCACAATATCTTCCACACATGATGGTTTCTGAAACAATTTCCAGCTCCAATATAATCTTGATATTAAAACAACTTTTTGAATATCAATAATCATGGAGGCAAACATGATACTTCAGATACTAACATTGGAATTCTTACTCTTGATTTAATACTACTTATTAAACTTCATGGAGTAAATAGAGTTTGCTGAAAGTTTGCAATAGGACTTATAAACTTTAAATTGGCATAAGGTAAAGTAAATACGATACCAGTTCGTAAAGTAAATATCCAGAATTCTATAGTTCTATTATCTCAAATAAAAACTAAGCATAAGGTAGAAAACGAATGCCAATGACTACAACAAACTATGCAAATTCACTTTAATTTAATTTATGACAAATTTGGTTCGACTAATCCAAATTAGAAATGAACTCCCACTCAAAAACGACATCCCTCGTGCCCTTTTGGTGATTACATGAACCAAATCCACTACACCAAGTCCGATCATCACGTGAGTTGATGTAGCTTCAAAGGCGAGCATCTATATGGGCATCATATAGACTATATGACTCATGCTTAACCTTTCGGTCCGTGTTCCGAGGCTATGTCTGTACATGCTAGGCTCTCCAAGTAAGAACCTTAGTACTCGCATGTGTAAAACTGTCTTACACCCGTTTGTATGAAAGCGTAGAGTCGAGTACACCCGATCATCACGTGATGTCTCAAAATACGATCCACAAAACGGTGCATACTTAAGGAAGAACATATTTTTATCTTGATATCTAAAAGAGGGATCATCTTACAATGCTACAGAAAGCACCAAACTAGCAGTATAAGATGCTAACATCTAATGTGTAAAGTGAGATGATATGGTCCATGCATTTGATCTCTATCACTTGCATCGTGGTATGATCTCTATCATTCCTTTGTGTGTAAGGCCAAGGTCTATGGAACTTACACGTTGAGTGTGTTGTAAGAGTATCTATCATACATCTACTTACAACAATACCATATCAATACACTAGCCCAGCAACGATCTAAACTAGATGCCTCTAATTTATCAATTGCAAGTTTTACGTGGCTTAGGGCTTTCGGAGATAGAACCGTTCTTACCTACGAACATGAACCACAACGAGGATAACCAAGTTATTAGCAACTCGTTGTAAATCAGATATTGACTATAGTAGGAGAGACAGACACCCGCCAGCCACTTATGCAAAACTAGTTGCATGTCAGTCGTGGAACCGGTCTCATGTACGATGACATGTAAGGTTGGTCTGGGCCGCTTCATCCCACTATGCCACCAATATCCAAAATACATTGAAGATGCAATAACATGATCATCATCGCCCACATATCAGCATATGTGTACTACCCGTGCTAAGCACCTACGCATAGATTAGGCTCTGATACCACTGTTGGGTCCGCAGCATAGAAAACAAAAAATTTCCTACGGTGTGAACCACACGCCAAGATCTATCTACTAGGTACAAAGCAACGGGTGGATATACATCCAACGAGAACTTACCCTCGTACACAACGAGCTTTGTTAACGAGTAGGAACTCGTGGTTGATGTAGTCGTACACTTGCCGATCTCAAGATCGTGAGGAAGTCCAGCAGGTCCGGCTCCAGCACGTCCATCAGATCCAGCTCCAGCACCACCAAGTCCAGCACCACAAAGCAGCGGTGCATCCGTGATCGCACACACGTCCGGTACCCCGACAACTTCCATCCCTCGCTCCAGCAAAGCAGCGGAAGCAGCAACTCCTTTCCAGATAAAGCCACCGGGAACATGTATCTCGCTAATCCGAGACCATGGGGAATAATACTAGAGGGGGAGAGAGATCCTTCACAAGGAGGTGTATGTGAGAAGTGAGGAGGGGGTGGACTTTTATAGGAGGAGGGGGGTGCCCCTCCATGGCCGGCGCATGGAGGGGGTGACCCTTCACCTCCTCCATTCATGTGGTGGTAACCCCTCCACATTAAAATGCCCCTTCACATTCTCTTTTAAAGTCTCCACCTTAAATGCATTAAATTTCTCCAAATTTAATGCTCTCTCATTTAATAAAACTCTTTTATTATTTTTATTCAGAATTTTGTTAATTACTTTAATTAACAAACATTCACATAAAACCCCCTGCAACATTTCAATATTACATGCAGAACCAATTTCAGCATTTTCACCCGAAATAGTTTCGGTGTCTATTGAAATAATTCTAGCGCTTTCTTAAATCTTTATCTGAAACATATTTGCTCCAAATGGTGTCGGTATCCCTTAAGTGTGTCACCCTACGGTTCGCGAATAATGCAGACATGATCGAGACCCCTCTCCGATCAATAATCAGCAGCAGGACCTGGAGATCCATACTGACTCCTACACATTCAACGATGACTTCTATGATCGTGAGAACCTTTAACGCTAGTAACTAAATCCCTTTGTCCCGCGATATATTACATGTCCGAGATTCGATCATCGGTATCTCCATACCTAGTTTGATCTTGTTACCGACATGCACTCTTTTCTCGTTCCCGTGATATAACATTCTAGTGATCACATCACTTGCTTGCAAGCTATTTCAATGTGATATCACCGAGAGGGCCCAGAGTATATCTATCCGTCATCGGGATGGACAAATCCCACTCTTGATCCATGAGCCTCAACATAACACCTTCGTAGCACTGAACCCACCTTTATAGTCACCCTGTTACGGTGTGACGTTTGATGTTATTAAGATACTCTTCCGGTGTTAGCAATTAACATGATCTCATGGTCTAAGGATAAAGATTACTTCGTATGATATTATAGAAATATAAACATAATGACTTTTATCGTAATGCTATACTTCGGATGAATGTTCATCACATCATTCCACCAATGGTGTGACCTTGTTATTAACAACATCCAATGTCCATGATCAGGAAACCTTGATCATCTTGTTAATCAACAAGCTAGTCTATAAGAGAGGCATAACTAGGAACCCTTTTTGTTTATTAAACACACATGTATTGATGTTTTCGATCAATACAATTCTAGCATGTAAAATAAACATTTGTCATAAACATGGAATAAGATAATAACCACTTTATTATTGCCTCTCGGGCATATTACCTTCAAAAGATTACCTCCATCATGCGGCCAGCCAAAGAGATGGCCTTGGTGGCGGAGTTCATCTGAGCGCTGAACTCCGCTGGGCCGAACTTCTCTGGCAGATCATCCTTCGGATCAATAAATTCTGCATTGTTCTAGTTGTTCACGTATTCAAGGAGCAATGGGCTGTAGCTTTCGCCAGTGGGAGAATGGCTCGTCACCAAGCCTTTAGTATGGGCCTCTCGCCTCGCGGATTGAGCAGCAGCAGGACTAGTATGTAGGACCAGTTGCCTACTGCCTTCTGATTCGGCAGCAGGATACCCAGAAGTGGTGCCCTTGGCTAGCCTGGTAGCTTTCTTGAGCTTGCCGGATGACGCAGGACGCTAGAGAGGATCCAAGGCTGCTGGTCCGGACGGTGCCTGTGAAGCTGGCTGGAAGATGTCCGCAATGGACACCGTAGATCCGGAGGCAGCAGATTGAGCTTTTCTCTTTAGAGGCTTGGTGGAGGCTATTGCTGCTGCTGGCTTTGGTGCCGAGGCTGGTGCTGGTGCTGTTGGTGCTGATGCTGGTGCGGCAGGTACTGGTATTGCTGGTTCAGAAGAAACTGGGGTTGAAGAAGAAATTGGTTGGGGCGGTGCCGATGAAACCGACACCTCAGATCTGGGCGGTGGCACCGAAGCAGAGGAGCTAGGATGATCCAGCATAGCCATATCCTGGGGTGCCCCAATACCCCCATGCCAACATTGCCCTCCTCGTGACGAGGTGGGCTCTGATCAGGCGTAGCCGTGGAGTCCTCTTGAATAGGACTGAGTGGGCGAACATTGTCGTCACGCCCGGGAGGGGGGAGGGGAGAAGGACTGCTCCAGATTGGAGAAGCAACGCCGGAGACGCTCTGGGGAATGACCCTAGGAGCTCTAGAAAATAAAAGAGCAGCAAGTCAAGAAGAGAAAGAAAGAACACATAAAAGGCAAAGGCAAAGGAAGAAATGGAAAGACCCAAAAGCAAACGCAGAATGACTTACTCATCCGAGGTTAGCGGTACCCGAGGTTTGGGTACCCTCTGGACCGTGCTTTTAGCCGCTGGCTTGGTCGAGGCTTTCACCCCGGACTTCTTCTGCCTTTTCTTAGGCGGTGGCGCCTCCGAAGCTGCGGCCGAGGTAGCCACACACTCTTGGGAGGGGACAGGGACCGGACCACCCATGGCGAGGGGGGAACCTCGTGGACCTGACCGGCCGGGTTAGCTGAAGATTAGAACATAACCGGGAATGCATAAGAGATGGACACCGGGTCTAGTACCTCAAGAACCTCAACATCCGAGTCATCGTCATCCGGCCAATCCCTTAAAGAAGAGGCCTTACCAGAGGTGTGTTTGACGGTGTCCGGAGTGGGTAAAAAACTCTTCGGATCAGGATCCACCTCGTCCGGCTTGGCGCGATCTGGCACCCATTTGCTCGCCAGCTCCTGGCCATCCTCGAGTTGCTACTAGAGGAATCGCTGAGAACAAAGCAACAATGGTTAAGTTAAAAAAGTTGTCCAACATACCAAGAAGACCCGAAAAAGAACAAGAGAGAAATTTACCTTTAGAGGGGACTCCGATCTTGAAGGGAAGGAGCCAGATCAAGTCCTCGCCCGTTGTGTTCCGGATGTAGAAGAAGGTCCGGGCCCAGCCTTTGCAAGACTTGAGCCCGGTGACCCAGGGAAACGTGGAGTTCTTGCAGGGAGATATGGAGGCTCCACCGCATTGGGTCAAGTGTTTCTGAGCCAGAGTGAGGTGCGGGTCCGGAACAACGTTCTTCCGCAGACCAAAAAACTTGATCCACATCTCCTTGGATGGCCAGAGGCCAATGTAGCCCTCAATGCCGGCGGCAAAAGAAGAGAGAGAGGTGATGGAATTGGTTAGGAGCTGGTGCGATTGCAATTGGTAAGTGGAAATAAAATCAAAGAAGAAACCAGAAACAGGAAGGCCGAAGCCGCGTTGGAAGTGGGAGAGAAAAACTACATACTCCCCTAGATTTGGAGAGGGGGTAATCTCGTCGGCGGCAAGGCGGCAGGCAACACCATGCTCATGGGCTTCCTCCCCTTCTTCTTCCTGGGCGACAATGACGGCTTCCTCTTCCATCATCCTGAGGTCAAGATCCTCAAGAATAAAGTCAGAATAGAGGTAGCCGGCCACGGGGAATCTGGAAGCACTGGGCCCCGTGGCGAAGAACTTGAGCAGCGACGGCGTGGTCACAAGGAATGCCTGGGCATGGACGCGGCGGCGCAGCGCAGGAATAGAAGCGGTGGCGGCGGAAGCGTCACAACGGAGAAGAAGAGAGGCAGAGGAGCAAATTGTGGGTAACTTCCCCAGGATGGCCCTTTCCCCCTATTTAACCACATGGTGAGAGCGCGTGGCAGGATTCTTTGCAGTAGCCCAACCGCACGGTGTGGCCGTGTACGCAGCAGATCAACCAATCAGGTACATACCACAGCGAGGGGCACAGGGAGCAAAAGATCCCATGACATGATGTGGTGTTACGGTTAATGAGGCGCTGCTGTGACAAGATGTGCGGAGCAGTTATTCCTGACATTACTACAATAACCGGTGCAGTAAACAGGCATGGCCCTTAAAATGAGGCAAAGTGATGATTACCCTCCACGTAGGACATGGGAAAGCGTATGAGAGAAGGAAAGGTAACCCGGATATGTGAGCAAAGACCCGGCTAGCGAGAGATAACTCAGAACGTGCTAAGGGAACATGGAAGTAAAAAGTCCGGGCCACAGAATAACTCGGCTGAAGAGGCAAAGATCCGGATAGGAGAACCTCCTATGGCCTTAACAACAAAAGTTGCTAAGACCACACCAACTTTGGGGACTAATGTTGGGGGGATACCCCCGGGTAGGGTCACACCGGGGTATATAGGACGAGTTAGCCAAGGTACAACACGGTCAAAGCAAGTGCAGGCCGGGTCACCTCAAGGCAGGGCCGACTTACGGAGTAATCCGGCCCGTGGGGCAACTCCCTAGCATTAACCCGGCTGGCATAAAATATATGTCAGCCATGTTTGTCTATCTATAATGCAGGTACCCTCGTAGCCGGGTTAGCCATGTGCTAGCCGGACTACCACTTGGCTTCCAAGAGAAGGAAGGAATCTCCCGCTGGTCAAAAGGTGGCTTTTGCTAGCTGTAGCATGGGCGAAGCAAAGCAAAGGGAAGGACCAGTGGGGCAGGGGCGACCAAGATGACGCGGGCTGTGTCGGCTGACATAGCCCGTGTCTGGTGACGCTTAAAGGCAAGGATTACGCGGTGGGTTACGTCCATAGTCCGGACGAACCATTAAAGAGAATAAAGAAGCATCTAGCTTTAACCAAGGGACATATTCGGGGAATATGCTGCCACGAGTGCCCTAACTTTGTAACCCGGGCTCCCCTATATAAGGAGTATCAGGGCCTCCATAGAGAGAGATCGATCATTTTCTCTGTCTAAGGTAGAACTCTAGAGCTAGATTGTGTGTGTGTGGGGGGTAAGAGACATAGTCTTCTTCTCACAAACAGCTCGAGGAGCGCTTGTGACCACCATTGATAGAGGAAATACGACAACATCTGTGCGTGGAATCACCACGTTTTCCCTCCCTGGATTCCCCTAACGCTCATTGGCCCCATCTTTAGCCTATCCATGGCATCTGCCGTGCCACCACCACGATAGACTTGCTACAGCAATCTTGCGCCTAGTTGTAGCTCCAGTTTTGCGTCCTCTGACACATGCAAATTAGTCCACCATTTAATCCAATAACACACCCTGTTCAATACTTCAATCGTCTCTGATGACCATTTATTTTCAAAACAGGCCAAATTTCTCACTTTCCATTTCCCCCAAAGTATAGTAGCTACCCCCACATACATCATCCTTTTCCTTTTCTTACTAAATCTATTCAGCCAATTAACCAAAAAATGTTCATCATTGTCAAACTGGCACTTAGCTCCATTTGCACAACTAACGATGTTCCAAATGTACCTAGCCTATGAGTGCAGATGTTAATTCCTGCTTTTCTTTTTTAGTGTGACTCGGTCAGACCAAGGTGTATTTCTTGTACATGTTTGCTTCTTATCTAAATGTATAAAAGCAGTAATCCTGCTATTCTCGTAAAAAATGTACCTAGCCAAAGGACATGTGAAGAACAAATGATTTATACTTTCATTGTGACCACATAACACACAATTTTTCTCATAGACCCCTCCCCTTTCTAACAAAACATCCCTAGTTAGGCCCAGTTCTTTTGCTGGCTTCTTCGAGAAGCCGCCCTTCCCCTATCTTCCTAGGGAAGTCGATACAAAAATTTGTGAGGCTTCCAAATTAGTTTAGCCTTAAATACTTTGGAAGCCTCACAAAATTTTCAAACCATCTTACCCAGTAAGCTGGGGGTAGGACAGCTTCTCGGAGAAGCCACCAAAAGAACTGGGCCAAAGTATGCTCCTTTTCAAAACCAACCATAAAAACATGTTGACCCTTGAAAGGGCATGCATGCCCCCATGTGTGGTTTTGGTAATTAATGACAATCTCTATGGACTAATGTTTTAATTGAGTTTCACTTGTAGGAATTGCCCATGGCCATCGCTTGGGCCATGTGTTGTCTTCAAGTTTGAAAGATGAAGAAAATAAGAAGAATAAAAAAAGATCAAGAGTGTCTTGAAGAAGAAGATGGAGTTACGCATGTATATCTTCAATACATCATCCTAATGGAGTTAGAAGAAATTAAGTGTAAGCTCAAGATGTGCCAACTCTAGAAGATCAGATACTTGAAGCTTTCCATCCCCGGTTATCATGGATTGATGAAGAGAAGTTCAAGGAAGAGGTCTACCTATGGTGTAAGGGGGATACATTCGCAAGTCTTCATCAAGCAAGAGCGAGCAATAGCAATTAAGAAAGGTGTTCTATATTGAGGACGACAAGACAATCTACATCAATCTCAAGTGGAATGCTCAAGGCAAAGGTATGATCTTGATAGGTTTTCTCGTTTGCCAGTCTCATGTTGTTAGTTGAGAGACCGGTTGACGAGGAGTTAACTCATCAATGCCCATCGTTGATGGACTTATGTTCAAAGGATTGGGGAGCATTGGAGGCATCAATCGGCTAGCAAACAAGCACATATGGAGACACGAGATTTACCCAGGTTTAGGCCTCGAAGAGGACCCTACTCCTACTTGCCTGCTCTTGGATTATCGAGGAGTCGAAAGTTACAGGGGGTGCGTAGATGCAATCTAGCGAGGTGTTCGCTAGGGTTGTGGATGTCCTCCTCGATGCCCCTCCTAGCCTTTATATAGGGAGGCTAGATCTCGGGATAGTAGGCCGAGTCGGTTACAGATTAGGGTTTACCCTTTAAGTTTCTATCTATTCTTTGCCATGTTCCTCAAGGAGTCGTGTTCCTTTGGGCCACCCGAATCCTTATTGGGCTTCGTTTGCACCATGGATTCCTCTTGGGCTGGACCATATAGGCTAACCGTGAGTACCTGTAGGGTATACCCATGTTAGTAGCCCCCGAGAGTCCAGCCGAATCATAGATTTGGGTGGAGACTATAAAGTCTTCGAGTGCACGGAATATAGGATCATCCGAATGTTCTTTCCAGTGCCTCAGCTTATGTCATAGGGATTGTTGATATGCGTGCCTGATACATCCGATGGATCGGGATCAGTTAACTGCCTTAGGGCAAAACAATGCTATCTACTCAAATTCGAGTCCCTAAACTCGAATTCGGAATATTGCTGGCGTAATTCGACTCATGCCGTGGAGGTCTTACAAAGTCGAATTCCAACGTTTTAATGTGAGGATTCGACGCGTCTGTCAAGGCTTTTTCATCATGCCTGTAGGCACCGATTATTTCTGGTAGAGCACATCAGGTGCGTTGCCAGGCGTTTCGCAGGTCTTACCTTCACGTTGCAAACGTGGCATCCAAAGTTTTATTCATTGCAGAGGTGATTCGGGTGACCCTGGAGACGCTGCCTCTTTCTAGGGTATTTCCAGCGATTGTGAGGTAAAGTCGCCGAATGCTTCAAATGCTCATGGTGCGGACGTGGTCAACGCTTTTTGCGATGCGCGAGTATTTTTTTATTTTCATAGGGTGCGCGACGAGCGCTCCCTATGGGAGTAGCCCCCGAGTGCCTACTCGAGTCGTAGACTCGTGTGGGGACTTTGAACATTTGTCAATTGATGTCGTTATAACTTGTCGATTGTGCTTCCAGCGCTCCCTATGGGAGGAGCCCCTGTGTCTGCAATCGAATTGTTGATTTCGAATAAGGGGGTTCAGGTGTATGTCTTGTATTTTTACCAAGGCAATGTTGTGCCCTTAAAATATTCGGGTGCGCGGCCAACGCTCCTATTAGGAGTAGCCCCCGAGTATTTGGTCAAGTCGTAGAGTCGACCAATGACTAGATCAGTCGAATAGAACTCCTGCTGGAGTACAAATCTGGATGACGTCAGTGCCGACGATCCGATGAGATCAGTTGTCCATATAAACGGTGTTGATGGGACATGACAGAGGTGGGCCCCAAAGTCTGACTCAGATTTGATTAGTCACGCATAAATTATGGTTTTAACTGCGCCTCCTTGATTCTCGCGTAGCGTGAGGGTCGTGCAGCGACGATTCAGTACGCACGCTGCCATGTGTGCCTGCCGATGTGCTCCACGCATCTAGATGAAAGTTTGTTGGCCGTTGGATGGCAATCCTCGATGCTTAAGTAGGGATCCAGTGCGGTAATTTCCGCACTATGCTTCTTCCTACCTTTTGCACTGCTGCCATTGCCGTTCTTCCTCTATTTCACATTGCCCATCTTCCTTTGCTGCACTAGACATTTTCAAGGCCTTTCCCAGCTACTTCCTCCGGTCTCTTCACCGTTGAAGGATGGGGAAGAAGAAGGGCACCGCTACTGCGGGATATGCTGCCGCCGCTGCAGTGACGAAGAAGAAGACCTCCGCCGTGGCCACTGGGTCTGGCACTGCTATTGCGGCCACGAAGAAGAAGGGGGCCGGGACCCATGTGACCAATGGGTCGTGGCGGCATACCACTCTGAAGGAGCATGAACTCCAGATGCATCACCAGGACGGTCTGCTAGCGGCCAACATGTTGGATTGCCAAATTCTCGGAACGGAGGTAATCCCCAATACTCCCACTGGGTTTCGGGTGATGTTTCTAGCTTTTATCCTCCGGGGTCTCTCTCTTCGCCTCCACAAGTTCGTGCGAGGGTTGCTTTGCTTTTATGGGCTCCAGCTTCATCAATTGACCCCCAATTCCATCTTGCACATCACGTGCTATATTACTCTCTGCGAGTGATGGCTCGGAATCGAGCCGCACTTTGGGATTTCCAAGAAACTCTTCAAGCTAAAGAGGCAGTCGGGGTCTGGCTCGGTGACGTACGATCTTGGCGGATGCGGCATATATGTGGACCCCAATGTCCAGTATTTCAGCCTCAATCTTTTCAAATCTTCCCAAGGATGGAGGGATAAGTGGTTTTAAATGCCAGACCAGAAGGTTGACGGAGAAAGATTTGGACTTGCTTCTTTTGACCCGAAGGCTGCACCGAGGAGAAGGAGATCCTGGAAGAATGTCGTGATGCCGGGCGAAGCAAAGGAAGTCAAAGTCTTCTACAAGCGTGTATGTGACCTTCAGCTTATCCGAGGCCAGGAAGTTATCGGCGTGGATCTCATCTGCACATGGCTGCGGCGTCGGGTGCAGCCTCTGTAGGCCAGGGCACACCCGATGTCATGCTGGACCAGTGTGAATGACCCAACTCGCATTTCTTTTGAGGATCTATCATCGGTGGAGGTGCACCGCCAAGGATGTCCTTCCTGGGGATTCGCCCACTCTGCCATTTTGTGCGAGTAACTCTCCTCCTTAGGTAAATTTTCTATCGACTCTTCTTCTTCATTCTTGTCTGTAGGACTATTTGTGATTGTAATTTGATGTTGGCACAAGGATTGGAAAGTAGCAAGTGCATTGCCGCCTCAACCGGAGGGGATACTCCCTCCCAAGGCTAAAGAAGAGGACGAATCAGGGTCGACTGTGCCCGTCGTTGACGCTCAGGAAATCCCTGATTCTAGTGAAGATGGCACTCACAAGCGCTCCTAGAGTGAAGACTCAGATGCATCTACGCTGGAGATGCCGAGGGGTCCTTCGGCAGAGGTGGGTACTACGAATCCAATTCCAGCAATACCTGTCCATAGTATAGCCCCACCATCATTGAAGTAGCCGAGGAGACTGAAGGAGAAGTGGATGATGACTTCGACCTTGACAGATTTGACGGGTGAGTCTTCGCTACTCGATGTTCTTAAATATCTGTCTGGGGTGCAGTGTCTTTGTGCTGAATGTCTTGTTTTGCTTTTGTAAGCATGACTGCATCATCATCGTCCAGCACTAACCGTGTCCTGGAGGACATTGGAGTTGTGGACTTGAAGGGTAAAGGTGCGGATGAGTCTGAGCCCTCCTCGAAGACAGCGCCCCCCTCTGGCGCGAGTTTCTCGAGTTCTCCCCACTTGGGGGAACATAGGATTCTCGCCCTGATGCCAGCGTAGAAAGAACCTTCGGAGTATTCGGGTGACCATGTAATTTTAGATAAGTTCGTTCCTCCAAAATTCCTTGATGTCATTTTCTTTCTTGACACACTTTTTGTTTATACAGCCTATCCTCCAGGACGTTGTTCGCCTTGGCGAGCAGATTGTGAGCCTTGGCCAGCAGCACGCTCGGCTGCACACTGACCATCGCCAGTTGCAGAGTAACTTTTCTGTTCTCATCATGATTTGCGAGATATAGATTTCGATTGCGCTTGACACGCCCGATTCCTCGATTAGACAAAAACAATGACCTTCTTCATCGACTGAGCTCCCTCAAAAAAGGACTCAGCGCGGCAGAAACCAAGCGGGACGAGGCACTCGAAGCTCTCGAGCGCTTTAAAACAAGACTTGAAGAAGTGCGAAGAGGACATGTTGGCCGGTGTAGTTTACAGAGAGAAAGGGTTCACAGAACAACTTCTCTCAGGCACCCAAGCACTTTCTGGTATGCTTTGCCGTAGTTTTGTTTAGTCCAAATTTTCTTCTTTGCCTTTCTTTGTTCCTTTGCCTCCGGAGTGTACTTTGACCATCAGGCGCTGGCCCGCGAGGATGTCCTGGCTGGTGCTATCGCGTTAATCGAAGATCATAGCATCTCTGTCCAAGACTCACTCAACAAGGACAAGAGCATGCTTGGACGTCTTCGAGAGGAAATGCCCCCAAGGCCAAGCTTGTTGAATATATTGATGGCCTGGTCGAAACCTTTGTCGGGGGTGTTCCTGCGGACTTCAAGAATGCACAGAAGGGAGCCGGTGCTTCTTTAGGGCTGGCGATGGCGCAGGTCTGCGGTGCTAACTTAAACATGAGAAAGATCACTTCGAGGAGGCCGACGACTGTAGAGGGTGAAGAGGTATCTTTCAGCCCATTTTCTACTTGTTGCCATAAGTATGTGCCTTGTCTTATAGAGACGCTCACAAAGTACTCCACGGAGCAAAAGCGTCGGAGCGCAGCGAAGGCCACAGTGTCTAGAGCTGCTGCTAGGGTCGTAACGTCAGATGCTGCCATGGAGTCTGCGAAGCCCTCGAGTGCCGATGTATAGGCATAGCTTCCCTTCCTATTTTTTAGCGGTGCTGAGACTTTAGGCTTGTCTTGAACTACTTTTGTGGGGGTGCCCCTATCGGAACTTGTTGTTAAGTCTGATGTATAAATATTCTACGTGCTTCTTTCACTCGAATTCCATGCTCAGTAGTTCTTATGCTTAAAATTTTTTTATTGGTTAGGGGTCTTCGAGTGGTGCGTCGAGTATGCCCTCTTCTGCTATGCCTGTGGCACCACCATGTTCAAAGGTGAAGCAGCTGTCACTTCTGTCTCGACTGTGTGACCATGTGAAGCATTTGGAGTGTGACGCACTGATGATTTATGGTAATGCCGATGTCTAGAAGTCAAAGGCAGTGGATCAAGAAACTTATCTTCTTGGCGAGGTGGCTCAAATCAATGAGCAGCTGCAATGTGGGTGTTTTTGACTCCCTTGTTCTTGTTCTTCTGTGTCATCATAGTGTTGACTGATACTTTGCTGTTGCTGTCTATGTAGTCGTCAATCTCATTCCGCAGGAAGAGAGGGATCGCATTAGCTTTCGACTTAACTGCTTGACCCAGGAGCAACTAGAGGTTGGTGGGTTCTTCTGGACCGATCGAAATCGCGCAAATGTGCTTGCAACATTGCAAGATCGCGTGTCGTAGGTGCTCCATTTCTTGAAGAAAGCCCGGTCGTGCTTGAGGCATATATATGTGGCGATGTACCCGTTGGATGCTGTCCCGGCGAGCCTGTTAGCGTTGCTTCATAGGTTTTAGAATGCAGGTGTTGTACGTGAGTGCGTGCATCAACAACTTGTGGTGGTTGCCAAGGCTGGGCTAACACTTGTGCGTATGCAGCGTCCAGACATGGATTTGGAGGCAATTGCAGAAGGTCCACCGGCACCTCCAGAGGGAATGGCATGGAACATGGTTCGGCACTACCGAGCAGTCGCCGAGCCATCGGAGAGGATTGTAAATTTGTTCGACGAACTCACCAATGTACTCCTTCAGCGTTAGTAGAATAGTTCTATCTTGCACAAGACGTATAGGTGTTGTAAGGCTTGTATAATTTTTCGACTAGGTGTTTTGGTACTCGTGCTATATGTAAAGCTTGTTAGCCTATGTGTTTTGTGAGTATGTTCTTTATGCAATGCCTTTTCGTTAGCTTAACGCTTGTGGATCTCAGCACCTTGCTAGCCTATCAGTTGCATTGCAACTGGGTTGGAGTTATCAAGGGTTTGACTGACAACATAGTCAGCTACTCGGGTCATTGCGTTATGAAGTTGTATGTGTGAAGAGATCGTCAAGGAGGCGCAGCCCCTGAGTGCAAAATAGGAATAACAGTAAATGTAACAAGACAAATAGTTGAGGCACTTAGCTTTATTTATTCGGAGAATATCAAGAGGTACAGTGTTTGGCTAAGTAGCCTGGCTGAGTAGCCTTATTGTAAAGTAAAACCATCTAAGGGTAGAAATGTCGCATCTACGGGACATTCCACGGGTTGGAGTATTCGACTCCACTCTCTATGTCCTTCAGGCAATAGGCACCGCCTGGGATTACTTCAGTGATCGCGTAGGGTCCCTCCCAGGGGGATTCGAACTTGAGGTGCCCCTTCTGCTTAAGGCATAGGACTAGGTAGCCTTCGACGAAGGACCATGGACGCATTCGTTGGCTATGATAGTTGTGGAGGCTCTGTTGGTAGATCGTTGATCGCTCCGCCGTAATCTCGTGTGCTTCATCAAGGAGGTCGATGGAGTCCTTGAGTACGGCCATAGATTCGGCCTCGCTGTAAGCGACAACCCTTGGGGCCTTGTACCGCACTTTTGCGGGTAGTACCACCTCAGCGCCATGCACCATGAAGAACGGTGTGTAGCCCGTGGTGCTATTCAGAGTCGTGCACATGCTCCATAGTACGGAGGGCAACTCCTCAGCCCAGCAACCAGCTGCCTGCTCGAGTGGTCAAAGAAGTCTCTCCTTGATGCCGTTGCAGACGAGGCTGTTGGCATTTTCGACTTGACCGTTGGTCTGGGGGTGTGCCATGAAGGCATAGCTGATGTTGATTCCCAGGTTTTCACAGAAATCCTGGAACTTGTTCGGGGTGAAGTTCGTCCCGTTGTCGGTGATGATGCTGTGTGGCACCCTGAACCTGAAGATGATGGACCCGAAGAACTTAATGGCGGTGGCGCCTGTCTGATTTGTCACCATCATGAACTTGATCCACTTGGTGAACTTGTCGACTGCGACAAGGAGGTAGACATATCCTCCGGGAGATGATTTCTGCAGCTTACCGACCATGCCGAGTCCCCATTGCGCAAAGGTCCAAGCCATATGTATTGGCCTGAGCTCTGCGCCTGGTGTGTGCGGCTCTACCGTGAATCTTTGGCAAGCGTTGCACTTATGGACGATGTCCTTGGCATCGCGGTTGGCCAATAGAAGCCTGCTCGTAGAGCCTTGGCGACTAGGGAAAGACTGCCGGTGTGATGTCTGCAGGTGCCCTCGTGTATCTCGAGGAGGATGCCCCTTCTATCGTCATTGGTGACGCATCACTGGAGGACGCTCGTGATGTTGTGTTTGTACAGTTCGCCTACTATGATGGTGAAAGCCTTGGATCGTCACGCTATGTGTCGCGCATCAGTTGGATCATATGGCAGCCTTTTGGTGAGCAAGTATGTGATGTATGGCTGCGTCCAGGATGCCTTGATGAGCATGACTTCCATGGGAACTTCAGATGCATATCCCTATTCTGCATTGCTGGAACCTTCGACTTCTCCGGGTGGCATTGCCCCCGAGTCCGTTGTTGTACCGGATGGTCCTGGAGGAGTCTTCAGCTTGATGGAGCACTCGCAGATCTTCTCGAGGAATACGCCTGGTGGTACCAGGGTGCAGGTGGATCCTATGTTGGAAAGCATGTCAGCATCCTCATTGCTTTCGCAGCCTGATGACTACAAGTGCACAGATCAACTGTAGCTAGGTTTGAAGTAAAGATATCGAACCCACATAGAGCTATTGGTAAAGTTCTTAATGCCCCTCGTTACTCTCTATGAAAGGATACTTATAAGCTGCCTTTGATCTAAAGTAAAGGGTGTTTGAAAGGTTTATCGTTGTTTGCAGAAAAGTAATTAAAACAAGTAAAAGAAAACAAGTGACAAGTTTGTATGAAAGTGTGGTTGAACTTAATAGGGATAAAACGTTCTCAGGGATGTAGGATACACCACTAGCATAATATTATTGTTATATGTAATCAAGATAACATACTCCTTGTGTCATGATATGTGCAGAGAGAGCTCCATAATAAGATGTTCACTGCAAGGCTCGTAGGAGGCAACTTTGTTGAGCCAAGAGTAAGGTCACCTTTAAATAACCACTGCGATGTTTGAGAGCAGTCACCCATACAAACCACCGCAATTAAGGGTTTTCCTGTGGATATCGTAATTAGCTTAGGGAGTCCCTCTTTAATCCTCCTTTGACCGTGTAGGTTACGAGTCGACGCCAATGTGTCATGGGGCCATTTCGGGTATGCTTCCAAGACACGTCCAAAGGATTTATCCCTCCCTTTAGTCCCGAGGGAAAATGATATGTGGTCAACTCCACATACCATCTAAAGAGAGAGAGAGAGAGAGATCAAACACAAATCATAATTATATCATAGACGGGCAAGTCATATGGACAAAAGAATAGATCATCTTTATTACGAATTCATAATGGTGCTAGGGTTTCTCCATCTCCCTAAGAACAAGGGAACTACTCACTCGTGGAAGAAATCAACAACATCATCATAATCGAATGAATGGATGAAAGTACGGAGGTAGATCTAATGCAATCTGGAATTACAACGAGATCTAATAGATGAAAGCCATGAGTAATGGTGGTCATGGAGATGCAGCGGTTGATAATGAAGGGGATGATGCATTGTCCTCCAATGATCCGTGAAGCAGCTAGGATTTTGCCCCACCCAAGTTCCTCCTTCAGATCCCTTTTAGATGTGGTTTTTCGTGGTTTCTAGTGGATGTGAATGTCGGATCCCTCTCTCGTCTTCGCCAGGAGAAAGTATTTGACAAGGTGGCCACGATGGCACTTGGTACATGCGGACGGTATGGGCGGGATCCGCTCGTACCACTGGTCGTTATCGTACTGGTTGCTCCTCCTCACTTGGTATTCTCCTAGGTGCGAAGGTAAATCCATAAAATTACCTTTCACTTAGAAATATCATATAATTACACAATATGACAGTTCCAATTGATATGTTCATATAGGACTCTTGGGATCCTGTTGAAACAAGAACAAAATAGTGCGTGTAGACGCAGTGAAATACAAAGATCCCTACTCTATTTATGCAAAAACAAAAGTTAAAAATGCTTCAGTTTTGGACTCATCAACTCCCCCAAGCTAGGCTCTTGCTCGTCCCTGAGCAAGATGGTGGCTTATGGACAAGATCATCATGTTCATGAGACACGAGTCGTTACAATAAATGAGGCAGAAATTGAAACACGAATACAATATCGGATGTAGAGATACTTCAGGTGATGCAGCCTGTCCTACAAACGCCCCTACATCTACACCAACAAGTCCCCCAAGTGGACCCATGACTCGTGCCCGAGCCAAACTCCGACAAGCTAAGGTGAACTCGCTCCTCTCCTCGTGCCAATTTGATACTTCCTTGGATGGTATGCTACTTCATGCAATTGCGCTGTGCATCATCAGGTACGAAGCCTCAACACACCACCAAGCACCCAAGGATGGAGAACAAGGAGCAGAGCATGAAGCAGAAGCCGCTGGAGCTGCTCAGACCGGAGTCTCCAGTCTGCGCACACCAGAGTCTCCAGCCTGCCAAAGTCTCAGGCCTGAAGAGCCCGGAGACTCCGGCCCTTCCTCCGGTCTGACCCCCAGAACCAGGCTCCGGTTCAGTCTGTGTGCCCCTCCAGAGGTTGGTCCGGAGGCTCCACCGGAATCTCCAGCCTAGACCGGAGTCTCCGGCCCGCACACCGGAGTCTTCGGTCCAACCGACGCCAGGCATGTAAAAGGCCTTTGGCCTTCGGCCCATGTACCCTTAGTTCGTCCAGAACTTGTCCTTTATTCCTAAAGTACCCCTAACTGTGTGTTTGGCTTATATATAGTCCCCCACCTCTATTGTAAACCCTAGGCATGATATTTGGAGTTAGTGGAAACCACTTGTGGATCTATCTAGTTCTTGCCTCATGCTCCTTTGACAAAGGAGCACCAAATATCCCAAACCTCATTGGAGTTTGCATCGTGCCTTCGCGTTGTACAAGGCCTAGGCATCAGTGTCCCTTTGCCTAGACGTCAAGATCTCACCGAGTCTCCCATCTCGCTGTGCCGGTTCAAGAGAGAGACCTCCGCCCGACGCTGATCCTAGGGATTGCAGACCGGTCAACTCCGGCATGAGCTATTGGTGTGTATCGTGGTTTTGCATGTGTGTGTTCATCGCGTTCTTTGTGCGTGCGTTCGTCGTGTTCATCCTTCCCTCCTCTCCCCGCACTCCATCCTCGATTTGAAAGGGAATCGTGAAAGATCGGGCCACCCTAGAGGTTTGCCCTCAACATCAGGGGTATTACCATACCCTTACACATTTCATAACTTAGAGGCTTCCACACCTTTTCTAGTATTAACGAAATCATAAGAAGCTGCTTGTGATTCAACATATCATATAACCACAGAGTTTAGAGATATAGGGCACTAAGTTTAGTAATGAAGATTCACGATCATTCTTTTTTTCTATGTTTGATTCTTTTGATAGCTGCTCCCTTCTTTTTTTTCAATAAATGTATGTCTATATTTTTACTGGCTCATCTTCCTCTTTTTAGTTTAGTACATCTATTTGATCATGCTCACTACTTCAATGGCTTTCAAAAACTCTTGATTATAATATGCTACCAGAATTCTTATTCTCATAACTTAATCAATACGTTCATTGGTGTGGAAATCCCTAAAATCATGACAGTTGTACAAGTATTGTAACACTTAACCTAGTTCAATCATCTAATATAATAATCAAATCAAACACAACTTCAATTATCATAAAATCTCGCAACTCAATGGATATAAATCTTTTCTTGAACAAAGGGAGCTCGAAGTTGATGCAACTAATGCAAACTCGGGAATTAAAATCTAACATGTGTGCAGAAAAGTAAACATGCTAAAACTGTAAGATAGATTACAAGGTTCTCACAGATCCCCCAAGCTTGGAATCAAGCCGGGTGGATCAAATAATCCCTTGCAATTATTTAATAGCATGGCGTCTATCATGGTGAAGTAGTTTTGTTGGAGACCACTACACGAAGCTTCTTGTTTGTCTCTTCCAAAGTGAATATGCGCCGAAGACACTTCTGTAGATCTGAACACAAGAGGAACATCCCATCAGTGACCTTTCTCATCACGTCATTGAGTTCCTTCTTGCCTTCAAGATCCAAAAGATGCTTGCGCATGATCTCCCTGTGGATGAGCTCTTCTTTCTGGTACTTCTCTATGTTGTGAAGACGGTGTTTAGTGTATGGGACGTGCACGCCGACCGACACGTCCAGGAGGTTGAACCCCCAATCCTCTTGTGGCTTCACACTCATGTGCGTGTTCATGGTGATCTTCTTTGTTGTTGAGGTATGCGCCATGGTCTCCTGACAAGTTCCTGCATCAGGATGATTAGCTTTCTTACACTTTGGTGAAGAGTAGTTGACGACGTTGAACTTGAGCGACTCCGTGCACCCCTTCCCATGAGGTTTCTTGGCGTCTTCCTCATCTTCAGGCTTCACCATAGCCAGGTAGTCTGGCTGCTTCCATCCCCTCTTCGATTGCTCCATGAAGATCTTGAACTCCTTGTTGTCAGAATCATCATCAGAATCATTAGGTGTACTGCTTGTTCTTCGGGCTTAAGCCTTGAGCTTCACCATCATCAGCTTCGATGGAGGAGGTCTGGAAACTGTCCCACGAAGGAGCCATGAGGTTTAGAGGCTTGCCTGCGCATCAAGTAGATTTGATCTATTGATATAAGAGAGAGGGGGACCTCTAAAGAGGCTTATTAAGGGACATGAGTAGGTAGAAACTCGTATTGGAAGAAAAAGGGTCACCCAAGAAAAGAATCCCAACAAGTATGTAAACAAATAAGTGCAAAAGAAGGAAATTGTGATTGTAACGACCAGCTGGTACGGGCGGACGGCCGTACGGCGTTCTCGTACCGGGTCATTTCCAAAATCACGCCATGAAGAAGTCAGTAATAGTTAACCGACTAAGTGGTATGGGTGGGTTCCCCCCGTACTTCCCATCCATACTGACTTTTGTGGCTTGAGTTTTTTCACAAAAAGCAGAAGAAGGGCACATAACTGATAACGACCAGCCGAACAGGGGGCTACGCCCATACGGCGTGGTCGTACTAGTTTTGCGAAAACGAAACAAAGTCATCAGCAGGCTTAATGACCAGTGGTATAGGCAGATTCGGCCGTACCCCCGCCCATAGCGATCTTGTAAGACCAACAATGAACTCATAAAAATGAAGGGAATTCAGATATGCGAAAAGAAATAGTAGAAAATTATCCAGAACAAAGATGTGTTCATGTTTTCATAAGATTCGATCATCGAGGGAACATGAATTCATTTGAGTATCTTTTTCTTCCTCTCCTCGAATAAAATTGGTTGTAGAATGTCACCAAAACCATTGCAAGAAGAAATAGAGAACTTTCTTTTTGGTAGTGTGGTTCCCACAGGTACATACACAGATGACACCTCCTTAGGATGAGCAATTTCTTGAGTGTCCATGAATGTTTCCTCCATGTCTTCCTTTCTTTGTAGGATTTTTAAATCAAATTCTTGCAAAAGTAAAGTCCAATGGATCATTCTTGGCTTAACATCAGTCCTTTCTAGGATTTCCTTTAAGACAACACGATCAGTGTGTACTCTTACTTTAGAATCCATGATATAAGATCTAAACTTATCACAGGAAAAAACCACTGCGAAGAATCTTTTTCTGCCATAGGGTAGTTCTTTTGGGCCCCGTTTAAGGTGCGACTAGCATGATGAATCATATTAAGATCATCACCATCATACTGACAAAGAATTGCTCCTATAGCTTCATAACTAGCTTCACAAAACAGCTCAAAAGGTTTTTTCCAATTAGGTGGTTTTATAATTGGAGCTTTAAGGAGAGATTGTTTTAATATGTTGAAAGAAGTAAGACACATTTCATCAAAATTAAAACGAACATCCTTTTGAAGAAGGTTAGTTAAAGGTCTAGCAGTTTTTGAAAAATCCTTAATGAACCTTCTATAAAATACTACATGACCTAAGAAGCTTCTTATACCCCTTTTATATCTCGGGGAGGGGGTAACCTTTCTATTGCTTCAATCTTTGGTTTATCGACTTCTATGCCCTTACCTGAGACTTTGTGACCAAGCACTATGCCTTCTTGAACCATAAAATGACATTTTTTACTAGTTCAAGACTAAGTTAGTGTCTTCACATCTCTGCAAAACTTTATGAAGATTATGGAGACAATGATTAAAGGAAGTTCCATAAACAGAGAAGTCATCCATGAATACTTCCATAATACTTTCAACATAATCATCAAATATAGCAGCCATACATCTTTGAAAAGTGGCAGGAGCATTGCAAAGACCAAGAGGCATGCGACGATAAGCATAAAGGCCATAAGGACAAATAAAAGTAGTCTTAAGTTGGTCATCAGGGTGAACAACAATTTGGGAAAAACCAGAATAGCCGTATAAGTAACAAAAATGAGAGTGCATATCAAGCCTTTCTAAAGTTTGATCTATAAACGGTAAAGGGTAGTGGTCCTTCCGAGTTTCCTTATTAAGTTTCTATAGTCAATGCACATCCTGTGACCAACAATAGTTCTAGTAGGTACCATTTCATTATGTTCGTTTTTGACAAACGTAAACCCACCTTTCTTAGGAACACAATGAACAGGACTTACCCATTCACTCTCTTCTACATGAAAGATGACGCCTGCGTCCAACAAACATATTATTTCTTTTCTCACCTCCTCTTTCATGTGAGGTCTAAGACGTCGCTGAAAGTCTACGACCGGCTGAGCTCCTTCTTCCATTAATATTCTATGGGTTGCTATCGAAGGACTAATCCCCTTCAAATCATTCATCGAATACCCAAGAGCATTTCGATGCATGTGAAGAACCTTCATTAAATTTTCCTCCTCTTTCTCTACAAGGTTAACACTTATAATAACAGGAAATTTATTGGTATCATCATGAAACCTATATTTTAGTTCCTTTGGTAGAGTTTTAAGGATTGGAGGAGGAAGAGCCTCGTCTCCTTTCCTTATGTGTTCTTCATATTTTTGATTAATCTCGGTGTCCACCTTAGGTGTGGTGTCAAGATAATCATCCATTTCAGCTTTTTCTATGTCCTGGAGGATATTATTATTATTGACTAAACTTCTTGCTAAATCATCGTTAGGAGTCTTGATGACTATTGAGGCTAAATTTACGATGTTACCTTCTTCCTCACGTTCGTACTCATCATCCAATTCTTCAATAGCCGGCTTATGGTCAAATTTGCAGAAATTAAAATCCATCTTCTCTTCACCAAACTTGAGGGACACAGTTTGTCTCTTGCAATCTATGTTTGCTTCTACCATATTTAGAAAAGTTTTTCCAAAAATGATGGGACAGTAAACATCAGTAGGCATATCAGGTAAGCACAAAATGAATGGGATATTGGTATGGTCCAACACAAATTGGAACATTTCTAATTATTCCCATGGGGACTCTAAGTGTTTTATCTGCAAGCATTATAGTCATATCCGTATGTTCCAATTCGGTTGGTGTTAATTCATTTTGAATTTTTAAATAAAAATTAAAAGGGATACGTTAACATCTGTACCGATGTCACAAAGGCCATAATTGGAAGTTCCTCCTAAAGTACAAGGGAGAATAGGCTTACCAACTTCTTTAGCTTTTACCTTTCCTTCGATGAATTGTGAAGCTTCAGTATCTAGCTCAATTACGTTGTAGTGTGCAAACATGGTTAAAATATCTTCCTTCATTGATGCCTCTACCTCTTGTACACGTTCTTTTTCAGTTTTTCTTCTTTGTGACTCCTTTTCCAGCTCCTTGATAAATAGTTCTTCTTCTTTGCATTGATCTTCTAGTTGCTGAGCCATCATATGTTTTCTCACCGTCCTTGGGAAAGGAAAGGGTTCAACATATGGGGATACCTCCTTTAATGGCTCAATAGGGGCTGTGATTATTGGATCATCTTCTACAACTGGCTCGGGTGGTGGAGTATTGATGTCTACGCACTTTTATTCTTGTAGACAGTTGTTGGGCCTCAAAGTGCAGAGGTTCGTAGAATAGCAGCAAATTTCCCGTAAGTGAATTACCCAAGGTTTATCGAACTCAGGGAGGAAGTGGTCAAAGGTATCCCTCTCAAGCAACCCTGCAATCAAGATACAAGAAGTATCTTGTGTCCCCAACACACCCAATACACTTGTCAGGTGTATAGGTGCACTAGTTCAGCGAAGAGATAGTAAAATAAGAGTGGTATAGATATAAGACATGGTGCCAGAAAATAGTTTGATGGTGTGGAAGAGACTAAAGGCAAACTGAAATAAAGATGGAAGTAAGCAAACATGTAACAGATCTAGTTGCAAACAGTGTTTCAATGTTTAGAAACAAGGCCTAGGGATCATACTTTCACTAGTGAACACTCTCATATAAATATCTTCTCTTTATGATACTACTCTTAACTACTCTCCGGTTGGACACTCTAATCATTGGTAGGGCTATAACAGCACTCCTCAAAGTTCGCTTTCCACATCTAGATAACCCCACACTATCACCTTGAGCACTAGATGGTTCAAACAAACACCACAATTTCATGGAGACATCCAACTCCAAATATAACTCATAACAAGTATTTGAAATCTCTAGCCTAAGTGCCACCATGGTGTGCACACTGTCAACTTCACACACATGGGGAGAGCAGAGATCTATTAAAGCACTTGAGTAGCAAGGTAGATCTATAGGTTACAAGCTCATGATCTCAATAAGATCATGCATAAAGAGAGAGATGAACACATAGCTACCGGTAGAACCCTTAGCCTCGAGGAAGAACTACTCCCTCATCATCATGGGAATCAGCAATGGTGATGGAGATGGTGGTGGAGATCGATGGAGATGGATCCGGGGGCACTTCCCCGTCCCGGCAGGGTGCAGGAACAGAGACTTTCTGTCTCCCGAATCTCCCCTTCGGTGGCGACGGCGCTGCGGAAATTTTCGTGGCTGGAGGCTTGATGATTTAGGGTTTCTGTATCGGGAGGAATATATAGGCGAAGGGGCAAGGTCGGTGGGAGGCCAGGGAGCCCACACCATCTGTTGGCGTGGCCAGGGCTAGCCCGTGCCACCATATGGTGTGGCTACCCTGTGGCCCCTCTCCGTCTTGTCTTCTGGCTCCGTGAGTCTTCCGGTAAAATATCGACTTTGGCTTTTGTCCGGTCCAATTCCGAGAATGTTGATTTTCTGACTTTCCTAGAACCAAAAATAGCAGAAAATAGGCAACTGGCACTGTGGCATCTTGTTAATAGGTTAGTTCCAGAAAATGTGTAAAAGTACTCCAAAGTGTGGACAAAACATAAGAAAGTAGATAAAACCAAGCATGGAACATCAAAAATTATGGATACATTAGCAATGTATCAACATCCCCAAGATTAACTCCTACTCGTCCTCGAGTAGGTAAGTCATATAAAGAAAGAATAATTTTTGAGGTGACATGCACCATCATAAACTTGATCAAAGTATTTGTAGAACATTTATAGCTGGGATCATAGTACTTCAACATAGCATGAAAGACAAAGTTCTAACAATAAGACATAGCAACTATGTTGTAACATGAAAAGGCACAAACAAAAGATTCATGAATAACAATGCTTTGCAAGACGTTTGTTTGTTTCACATAAAGAAAACATAGCATAATGGCATTCATCTTGTCCCTCATAGAGTAGCAAACATAAATGCATAGGACACCTTCAAAGTTTATAAGGGTGACTAGATACAAATAGTTTAAGAACAAGCAATATCAAAGTTTTGCATCAATCAACAAGTCTTGGGACAATGCACATAGAACTAAGAATGGCCACTATGCTCTCTCAATAGGTGAATAAAGGTAGAAGGTGGAGACTCAATATAAAAGTAAAAGAAAGGCCTTCATAGAAGGAAGTAGGGATTCAAGTTTCATAAAGAGCTTCCAAAAATTATGGTACTTATTAGCTTTCAGCTCTCATTGCCCCTATCATAAGCATCTTTAGGTGATTAAGGTTAAAGTGACACAACTAAGAGGATATGCTTGACAAGTTATAAGCTGAAATCTCATGCCCCTTACTTACGAAGACCGAACCTCATGCTACTCAACTTTAGTCACAATTAAGCTCTTGTCACTGTAAGTACATATGTATCATAAAGAACCGCCAACGGAGTACCCCTTGCACATGATACATGAGCTATCCCATAATCAAAATGACAAGGCAAGTAGACAATGAGCATCTCAACAAAAATTTTATTTGCTATTTGCATAGGTTTTTATTGTGGATGCTTCATAGAGTGCTCATTATGGTTATGCTTCTAATATCTAATATCACATTGTGATGCTTTGCATTTTGACGTTTCAAAACGCTTTGCATTCCCCAATGTCTTTTATGCCATTCTTATAAATTTGAACTTCATTACTATTGATCAAATCATAGTAATTGGATTCTCTTTTATATTTATACCCTTTGTTAATGAAACATTTTGATCAAATCAAATAGTTTCATATTCATGTTTCCTTTGGTAAACTTCTTTACACATTTAAACAATCATATAATGACAATTACCATTTTCGCTAAAACATAATACATCGAATATGTATTCTATTTAACAATTCTTTAAACACTTTGTATTCAAGTTATTTTGCCGAACTTAGGCATGATTTATATGTGAAAAGAAATCGAATGACTTTCACATATTATCACATAACTTTGAATCTAAACAATGGTTTTTCATTCATTAATGAACTATCATTTAAGTTGGGTATTTTAAGGCATTTTAATATTTTACAAATGTTCATGCATTATCAATTAGTTTCAAACAACAAGGATAATTCACACATAATCAAACAAGATATGAACACGAATAGAAATCATTCATAAAAGTGGAACAACTGTTTGTTACAAACTCATATGAATAACCGTCTCACGAAGTGTGAGACACACTAAAGAAGTTCACAATCTCTTGATTACAATAATCATCCTAAACATAAACTAAATGATAAATGTCGAGGGAGAGTGTCGTCGGCCATCATCATCATGCTCGCCATCAACACACAACGTCACCTCCTCTCCAGCAAGCACCTCTCATGCAGAAGGACCTGTTTTCAGCAAAACAGAACAAGTATCAGATATACTTAACACTGCAATGTGTTTGCAAGATTATAACATTTATAAAACTGTATATCAAACATATACCTTTGTCGTTGACGACCTGAGCGACGTCTGGTTCAACCAACACGTTCCTGAGATGTGTCATGAACCGGTGGAACTCCATTTTTTCCGCGTCGCCCCTCATTATGCAAGTCCTGACTTGTGCTTGGTAGCAGCGACCGCAGCACAACAACGTTTGCAAAAGAGCCCGTAATCCAGACGTCCAGGAAGTATGCAGGCCTCATGTACACATCATGCATGTGCTCCAAGTGGTCGTCCAGTGATGAGTTCTCCTCCATCTTAATGGAGAGGAAGTCTCCCATCAGCTCATGCTCCCGAATGAGTGTTTGCTCCATGAAATGTGTCCTAAGCTGTAGCATCACCGAACGAGGGTTGACATCACCCACGAAAGGCCATAGCTCGTCCACCATTCCGAAACGCATCACAACTGAAATATAGGAGGCCATCTCACGATGGAGATAGCGGTCTTTCCGCTCTTCTGGGGTCTCAAGGTTAGTGGGCTGATCCAAATCCATCCCATCGAGTATGTAGTCGACCACGTCGTTCTCGCTAAGGAGAACATGGAGACTGGCAACCCATATGGAGAAGTTCGATCCATCTAATCTAAGATTCTCTCCTTCTAACCATTCAATTGTCAACACGAAAGGTCCCATCTACATTTATAATTGCAAAAGGAATTTACACTAAGTTTATAATTAAATGAGTTAATAATAACTCCACTCAGAAACACCTATCCCCAGAAGGGTTCCTAGTGATAACACAACCCGTATCAGCTACATCTCCCCCGATCGTCATGTCCATCAATGTAGGTTCAAGGGTGGACGCTAAACGTTGGTCACATCATTCATGCGACTCGTGCTCGATCTTTCGACCATCCGTGTTCCGAGGCCACGCTTCTCTAGCATGCTAGGCTCGCCAACTCAACCTTAGTGTATTTGCTGTGCAACATGGCTTACACCCACTGTATACGAACATAGATATGTCTGACACCCAGGCCTGTAACCCTGGATCGCCTCATACCGAAGAAATTTCTTGGTGGTGCACACTAAGGGGGAACACAATCGGTGGTAATTTTAACAGGGATCATCTTATTAGGATACCGTCGAGTATCTAATACTAGCACACAATAATACATACAAACAATAACATTGAATGTAAATGCTATGTGATATGGTCCTTCACGTCATGATCTCCATCTGCCGTCACCGGGTTCTGGCGCTAGGGTTCCGACGCCGTAGACACCAGGGTACCAGTGTCATTCCGGCATGGTAGTTCGTCACCTACGTGACTATCTACTACTATGTAACAAAAGGTAATCACTTTACCTTTGCCACAACCATATCACAAAGCAACACCCCCCTGCAAAACAAAGTTAGACGCCTCTACTTTATCTTTGCATGTTTTACGTGGCTGAATGGGCTTTCGCACAAGAACCGTTCTTACCTATGAACTTTCAACACAACGCTGATCAAGTAGTTGTCTCTACTACACCCCTTTCGGGGCCCTCCATTGCAAATGGTATACCAACTAATGCGAGAGAGACAGACACCCCCTAAGCCACTTTATACGGTACAACCCGTATGTCAAGCGTGGACCAGTCTCGTGAATGAACGCGTAAAGTCGGTTGGGGGCCGCTTCATCAAGCATTACTGCGGTATACACAAGTACACGTGGGAGGGTAACAACTAAAAGATCAACGTCCACACGCTACATCTCGTGTGTTCTACCCGTACTAGCATTACCACGCATAGATCTAGCTCTGATACCACTGTAGGGGTTCCGCGTATGAAAACAATAAAATTTTACCCTATGCCCATGAACCCCTGAAGTTGCCAGAACCTATCTATTAGTAATACAGTAACAAGAGGGGCTTTTCACGAACTTACCCTTGAAGACCGAAAAGCATTGTCAATGCTCAGGAGAGCGTGGTTGATGTAGACGAGCTAAAGTCGACCTCAAGGTCGTGATGAAGTCCTTGCGCTCCTTGGCTCCAACGACTTGAGTGCCTCAAGTGCGACACCTCGCCGGGAGTTACACACGTCCGGTGCCTAACAATGACTCCCGCTTCCCTAATCCAGCAACAGTTGTGGAAGTAGAGCTCCCGGATCCGAATCCTGCAGCGCGACGACGCTCCGTGGTGAAGATGTCTCTCGCTCGCGCAATCCAGACTTGGGACCACGGTCATGAGAGAGAGAGGGGGGGAGAGTAAATATCAACTCGAGGTCCTCCCAAAAGTGGGGAGACCTTTATTGATTATTGGTGTATTTATCTAGCCAAATACCCCACTATATATAGGGGAGGAGGGGGTACACCCTCCCTCAAAGTCCCGGGGTGGGACTAAAGGAGAGGAGGGGGTGGGGAGGCCACCGGACAACCCCTAGTGGGCCCCGCACGGGGGGCTAGGCCCAGCCGGCCAGCCCCCTTGGCCCCTCTTCCTCTCTCCTTTCCCCTAATGGGCCCTCTCCCTCCGGAATTGGCCCATTAAGCCTTTGACCATTAAATTGATTTTTTTATATTTATTAAATAATTATGAATAAATGATTAAATCAACATTTAACATTAATTCACATATTATTCAACCTCCATGGCCATGGAACACCTTCCACCTCCACTCCGGATATCCTCCGGACTTACCGAAACCCTTCCGGTTTTCTCTCTACTATTCTTCGGCGATTCCACCGATCCTATAAACACTCCCTAAGCATCATCAAACCCTTAAGCGTGATACCCCACGGTTCGGGAACAGTCTAGACATGGTCGGGACACTCCCGCACCAATGATCGACAAAGGGACCTGGATGGCCATGTGACCCCTGTGCGTTCCGCGAAGATCTTTCGTCGTTTGAACCGGGATAGTCGTGTCTTATTCCCTTTGTCACTCGATACTTGCATTGCCCCAGATCTGATCAATGACATCACTATGTCGTGTTCAATCTCGTTACCGAACAATGCTACTTGACTCGTTCCGACAAGTGATATCTCCGTGATTAAATCACACGCTGCGCAGCTATTGGATATAACTTCTCCGAGTGGGCCCTTGAGTATCTTCCCATCACATGGACGGACAAATCCCGCTCTTGACATATATTGCCTCTATGGTTTCCTCCGAATACCTGAACACACCTTTATAACCACCGTATTACCAGATGGCGTTTGATGCTATCTAAGCACTCTCAGGAGACAGTGATTGATATAGCCTTACGGTCTAAGGAATAGTCTACGAGGATCCTTTTCTAATCATCGTAACTTGAACTTCGTGACATGATCGGGTCACGATGTTTAGATTGGGTATTGGTTCAATGAGATGTCTCCATTTCCAACTGGCATAAATGCCACATGATCAGGAAACATGATCATCTGTTGACCAATGAACCAGTGACTAGAGTTGCACTAGCAACCCCTGGTTGTTTGTATATCACACGTGTATTGATGTTTCCACTCAATACAGTTATAGCATGATATAAAACTTAATCATAAACTATATGAAATATGATAATAGTCCTTACTACTATTTGACTCTAGGGCATATTTCCATCACATCGGTCCTCTAAGATCTGTCCGGATGATATACACGTGTGGTGTGGCGTGGATGATGACCGTGGGAAGTTGCGTGATGCCACCCAAGAGTACTGAACTCTCGCAAAGATCTTCGTTCCCGTATTTTTGCCAAGATCTTCTGAAGACCACCGGTACCTGATCCATTCAAGTTTGCCATCGATGACAAGATCGCCCACACAGACCCTAGGACGAATCCGAGTGCGCCAACATGGATCCAAACCCATCAAACCCAAGACCATCGGTGCCGACCCCGATCCGAGCCCTATTTTATAAATTGCCATACATGTATCTTGATGCATTAAATCAATTCATGTTGCATACATATTTTGTGGTTTGGGGGCATTATGCCGGTTCACCTCATTATTAAATATGGAGACTATATGTAGGCTATTCTAGTCTTATATTGCCTCCATTTAAATTTGTGTAGCGAACCGATGCCATGTTTTGCCTTGTTAATACAACATTTAAAATTGCGGGTACCTAAATAACATGAACCTTCTAAGTAATTGTCGGGATCCCGATTCCTCTTATTATTGCCTAGTTGCATCACATCTTTGCCATGTCATGCATCATATCATGAACATGCCTGATCTTCTGCCATAGTATTAAATAGTGCATTCAATGTTTCTTTTACTTTACTTCTTCACGGATTAGGCTGTTGATTTGATGCGAGCTTCGATCGATTCTTTGGATATGAACCTTCGGCTATGTTTTAGGCGAGCATTCTCCCCCTTTCTACCTATTTTACATTTATAGTCTTTACTTCCTCATGTTGATCTATTGCTATCCGTGGGCGATGCTTTCGTTTCCGTGCACCATTTATATTCCTTGCAGCCTCTATATTGCCTTGGACACATCCTATTGCCTGTTGATTGCTAGACAGTCGGCCTTGTGAGTCGTAGTTGCGTGCTCAGGTGCTGCTTCGCGTCGTTGTTGTTCCACCGATGTTGGGAGGCTGGCACATAATTAATGGTGGAGATGATCATGGCTTTCATTATAACTTGTTAATTAAAAGGCTGGAATTAGATATAATGCAGAGGCACTGGTGGGTAATAGTCAATATTTGGTTTTTAACTACCCACTTGTGTCCACCTAGGATCCGAGTTCTTGACACATGTTCCGAGATCGAGCGCGCTAACCACAGGTGGGTGTGTGGGCACCCCATCGGCTTACTACCTGATTTCAATGTACTGTGCTAGGGACCATAAAGTAGTTTGGGGCATTATTACTATCCTGTACTTATGCCATGCTTTACTGCTTTATTTACGATTGCGCGTGGAGCGCCTGTACTATTTAGGAATGCAAATTTTTTTCGTGGTATTGACAAGCCCAGTCACACTTTCAGGTTCCCAGTCGTTTACAGCCATTGTCACAAACCCTGGATCTGTCTCGGAGTCAGCCAACTTCATTACGGGTAGCTTATTGGGGTGGTCCCCTAAAATATTTTATGAATCTTGTGATTGCTTTGTCGTGATGCCTTGTTGGGATTTTATTTGGATTTTCTGAGGTTGATCGTGCGTGTGTTGCTATTTGTGCACCCCTGCATGGTAAATCTTTCTGAAAGCCCGGTTATGGACGACTTGGAGCATAGTATCTCGATCATAGATAAACATAACTAAAGTAGTTCTATAAATTTGACTATTACATGTCTGGTAATCAGTTTTACTACAATGGAATGAGTAAATAAAAGTGCCAACAACTGATGGATTTGGGATGTCTCATGCTAATTGTATATGAATAGTAAGTATTGCAACTAGAATAGAATGGTTAACTAAAACTACCCATTGCTTATGATATCAGGATGACTCATGCTATCTATACCTGACTAGTAAGTACTGCAACTATAATGGAATGAATAAAACTGCCAACTATGTGAGTTCCTCGGGATGACTTCCTTGTTTGGTATTGAGGGGGAAATATCAGGATGGGTATGTTTGGTGTTAGTATCAGGTTGGTCCAAATAGGTCTTTATTATCCCTCTCTGATAGTCGTCAGTTGTATCGAGTCTCTATAGGTTGTTTAGTGCATGCTTTGCTGCCGCTTCAGTCTACCATACCTATGTAGGCGAGAGCGGCCGAATTCTAGACTCACCGTGTACTGGCCTAAGTTTTGACCGCTCCCTTTTTCCTTTGCCCTTTGTCGGCACCCCATTTGGTTTAGCAGGTTTGAGATCGACGTCGTTAGTAGGGTTACCCTTATTTCTGTCTTGGCCTGGGCAGGGTTATGGACGACATTGGTTATTCTTCAAGGCTCTTAGCCCCATTTGAATCTTATCCATAGTCGGATGTTGTATCGTTTTCAAGGTGATTTGGATCTTTGTACTGTATATCTATATTCTTGACTCATGGAGTCGTTCTTGTATATATATGTTCTGTGGGTTCCATTGTGGACTATTGTGTAATGATATTACTTTGTTTTCTAGCCGCACGCAAGTGCCTGGTGGGCATCTTTGAATCGTTTCTATGCAGGTTTGGCAAGAATTGCTAAAACTTGCATAGGGATGATTTGAGGGTGTTAAAAAGTGGTATCAGAGCTTAGCTGTTGTGATACCCCATTGGTCTAGCCTGTAGGATAACCTAGCTAACCGTCGATGTAGCGTGTCAAAACTATTTTTGCAAAATCGGTTGGATTGATCTGATTAGGTCTGATTTTACTCTTTACCCTTATGCTATTCTCCTCTTACCTCTACATGTTTTGAATATGCTCTCTTATGTTTCTTCGAGTTCAAGATTTCTCGTGGTTGGGTTTTCGTCATACCTTCAGGGTTTCTCTTCCTCTCTTTTATAATGGTGGAGCTACAATCATCTAATCTGCATCTCGTTCGTTGTACCCTTCATCCAATCTTTTTGGTCCTTGAACTCTTTATCTGTATCTGCACTTTGATGGATATCCGAAATATCGGAAGACATATGTGAAGGATGAGCATTGGTGAAGTTGGAGTATACCTTGAGCATGTATTGTTCATGCCAATGAAACAATCGCGGAACCTAATCATTGTGTCTTTTCATACGATTTGTTTTGTATCTTCTGGTGGTTTCCAAGACGACAATCTCATCTACATCAGATCCGATGAAGAGCATGCATCACTCCTTTGTTTTCCAAACATCGCTTGTGAAAATCTTCAGTCTGAATTCTGAGAGTGGGTTGCATGCTTTTTCTACTACATGTGCGGAGTAATAGTTTGGGTGCGTGATGGATTCGCCCCCATGCTGACTACTCATTCTATTTGCTCGCGTACATTGAAGTGGATTTGGTTGCACCTTTTTTATCTCCTTCCATGGAAGTTAGAGGTGGCCTTACCTTTAACTTCGTCCTTGTTTATCTGGAGTGCTCTCTTGACGAACATGAGCAATGACCCCTTTTTGGTGGTGTCGACAACTTCAAGACGGAAGAAGAACCTTTGTTAGTGGTGTCGCGAGGATCTACATGAAGAGAGAAGAATCCGGTCATCGTCCTTCCTTCCCCGGACCATGAGGCGGATCTCGAGGGCGATATCCATTGTTAGTGGTGTCAAATTGTAGCACCCCGGGTAAAACCACTACTAGAAACTTGCTTGATTGTTGACTATGTTGTGCATCATCATGATAGCATGCCCATGTCATCATGCCACATTGTATTTGAGCATCGTCACGTCATCATGCATTTGTTTGCCTAAAACTATTTTCTAAAAGCCTATCTTTGTTTCTAAATACCCCATCTCTTTACAAATCAAAACCTCGGTCTGCCCGGATCTTTTATTTGTCTAAACTATTTTACAAAATAATATTTCAAATTAAATAAAAATATAAACTATTTTTTACCTGAGGAGGCCTCCACCGGCCAGGCCCAAAGGCCCAGCTAGCAGCAACCTACTACCCAGATAAAACCCCAATACTACCCCAGACCAAACCCTAATCCCATCTACCACACCTAGCCGCAAGTCATGCCCGCAAAAACCCACCGCCCACATCACACTCCACCTGGTCCCACCCCGCGACCCACCTCGCACACAACTGCCGCACACCCCTGGCCGACAACCCCTGGCCCCACCTCACAGTCCTCGCTCTCGCTTTCCTCCTCGCTCACCTGATCCCTAAATCCCTCACCACCGGTGGCCTCTCCTCCCCCAATCCTTCCTGCACGTCGCGGTTCCACCGCCTCCGACCGTCCTAGGTGCTCCCTTCCTCCTCTTCAGACACCGGTGCGAACCCGCACGTCCCATCGTCTGTCGTGTGTCCTCGTTGCCCGCGGCCGCCGCCTCTCCTCTACATCACCGCCAATTAGCGCCGCCTCTCTTGCATCTCGGTCCAGCGCCGCCTCTACCTCTCTTGCTCGGCCGCGCCCTCCTCGTGGCTCTGACCGTCGCCTCGTCTCTCGAGCGCCACCAGGGGCCCATGCAGGCCCGCCTCCTCGTTGTCTGCCCTTCCCTGGCGCCTCGCTCCTTCCCAACCGCTGCTATCGCCCAAGTTCTCCCGCGTGACCCCGACCCCACACGTTCTCACTCCCCTCGTCCTCAACCCCGCCGCAGCAGAGCCCCTCCGTCCTAGAGCCGCCCCGCTTGCCTCATCCTCGGTGGCCTACCTCTTCGCATGTTGCCCGGGGCCACGTCATCTTTTGCGCGTGAGCCCGCCGCCGCTCGGTTCCCCATGGCCTAGAGGTTGTTGACCATACAGAGCTCATGCTCTCCCTACTAGCATCTCCACACCTCCCCTCCGACCATCGCCATCGCGTGCATCTTCCGGCACCGTCGTAGATGCTCTTCATCTCGTAGTGGTCACCCTAGCCGACACACCCTTGCAGGTTGTTTTTGTCATGGCCCTGGCAATGAACGCCCTAGCTCCTAGAAGGTGTTCGTTAAAATGTCTGCATGTGTCTTGTTCTCTCTCAGCATCTTATCCTTGTGTCTTGCGCTCGCGTGTTGATACTGTGTTGTACCGATGATGGCACAACGGTCCTCTAAGATCTGTCCAGATGATATACGTGTGTGGTGTGGAGTGGATGACGACCGTGGGAAGTTGCGTGATGCCACCCGAATAGTACCGAACCCTCGCGAAGATCTTCCTTCCCAGATTTTCGCCAAGATCTTCCGAAGACCACCGGTACCTGATCCATTCAAGTTCGCCATCGATGACAAGATCGCCCACACAGACCCCGGGACGTCGAGACTCCGAGTGCACCAACATGGATCCGAACCCATCAAACCCAAGACCATCAGTGCCGACCCTAATGTGTGACCCCGATCCGAGCCCTATTTTATAAATTGCCATACATATATCTTGACGCATTAAATCAATTCATGTTGCAGACATATTTTGTGGTTTGGGGGCATTATGCTGACTCACCTCATAATTAAATATGGAGACTATAGGTAGGCTATTCTAGTCTTATATTGCCTCCATTTAAATTTGTGTAGCGAAGCAATGACATTTTTTGCCTTGTTAATACAACATTTAAAATTGCGGGGTACCTAAATAACATGAACCTTCTAATTAATTGTCGGGATCCTGATTCCGCTTATTATTGCCTAGTTACATCACATCTTTGCCATGTCATGCATCATATCATGAACATGCCCGATCTTTTGCCATAGTAATAGTGCATTCGGTGTTTCTTTTAGTGCTTTGCTTCTTCACGGATTAGGCTGTTGAGTTGATGCAAGCTTTGACTGGTTCTTTGGATATGAACCTCTGGCTATGTTTCAGGCAAGCATTCTCCCCCTTTCTACCTATTTTACATTTATAGTCTTTACTTCCTCCTATTGATCTATTGCTATCCGTGTTGCGATGCTTTAGTTTTTGTGCACCATTTATATTCCTTGCAGGCTCTACATTTCCTTGGACACATCCTATTGCCTGTTGATTGCTAGACAATCGGCCTTGCGAGTCATAGTTTCTTGCTCAGGTGCTGCTTCAAGTCGTTGTTGTTCCATCGATGTTGGGAGGTTGGCACATAATTAATGGTGGAGATGATCATGGCTTTCATTATAACTTGTTAATTAAAAGGCTGGAATTAGATATAATGCAGAGGCATTGGTGGGTAATAGTCAATATTTGGTTTTTAACTGCCCACTTGTGTCCACGTAGGACCCGAGTTCTTGACACATGTTCCGAGATCGAGCGCGGTAACCACAAGTAGGTGTGTGGGCACCCCATCGGCTTATTACCTGATTTCAAAGTACTGTGCTGGGGGCCACAAAGTATTTTGGGGCATTATTACTATCCTGTACTTATGCCATGCTTTACTACTTTATTTACGATTGTGCGTGGAGCGCCTGTACTATTTAGGAATCTAGAATGTTTTCGCGGTATCGACAAGCCCAGACACACTTTCGGGTTCCCAGTCGTTTACAACCATTGTCGCAAACCCTGGGTCCGTTTTAGAGCCGGCCAACTTTGTTGCGGGTAGCTTATTAGGGTGGCCCCCTGAAATATTTTATGAATCTTGTGATTGCTTTGTCGTGATGCCACATTGGGTTTTTATTTGGTTTTTCCGAGATTGATCGTACATGTGTTGCTATTTGTGCACCCCTACAGGGTAAATCTTTCTAAAAGCCGTGTCCACGGTTATGGACGACTTGGAGCATAGTATCTTGATCATAGATAACCATAACTAAAGTAGTTCTATAAATTTGACTATTACATGTCTGGTAATTAGTTTTGCTACAACAGAATGAGTAAATAAAAGTGCCAACAACTGATGGATTTGGGATGTCTCATGCTAATTGTATATGAATAGTAAGTATTGCAACTAGAATAGAATGGTTAACTAAAACTACCCATTGCTTATGATATCAGGATGACTCATGCTATCTATACCTGACTAGTAAGTACTGCAACTATAATGGAATGAATAAAACTGCCAACTGTGTGAGTTCCTCGGGATGACTTCCTCGTTTGGTATTGAGGGGGAAATACCAGGATGGGTATGTTTGGTGTTAGTAGCAGGTTGGTCTGAATAGGTCTTTCTTATACTTCTCTGATAGTCGTTAGTTGAGTCTCTATAGGTTGTTTGGTGCATGCTTTGCTGCCGCTTCAGTCCGCCATACCTATGTAGGCGAGAGCCGCCAAATTCTAGACTCACCGTGTGCTTGCCTCAGTACTGACCGCTCCCTTTTTCCTTTGCCCTTTGTCGGCACCCCATTTGTTTTAGCAGGTTTGAGATAGACATTGTTAGCAGGGTTACCCTTCCGGCTTGTCCTAGGCAGGGTTATGGACGCCATTGGTTATTCTTCAGGGCTCTTAGCCCCATTTGCATCTTATCCGTACTTGGATGTTGTATCGTTTTCAAGGTGATTTGGATCTTTGTATTGTATATCTATATTCTTGACTCATGCAGTCGTTGTTTTATATATATGTTCTGTGGGTTCTATCATGGACTATTGTGTAATGATATTACTTTGTTTTCCACCCGCACGCAAGTGCCTAGTGGGCATCTTTGAATCGTTTCTATGCGGGTTTGGCAGGAATTGCTAAAACTTGCATAGGGCCGATTCGAGGGTGTTACATGCTTCCAAGAAACGTCCAAAGGATTTCTCCCTCCCTTTAGTCCCGATGGAAAATGATATGTGGCCGACTACACATACCATCTAAAGTGAGAGAGAGAGAGAGATCAAACACAAATCATAATTATATCATAGACGGGCAAGTCATATGGACATAAGAATAGATCATCTTTATTACAAATTCGTAATGGTGCTAGGGTTTCTCCATCTCACCAAGAACAAGGGAACTACTCACTCATGGAAGCAATTAACAACATCATCATAATTAAATGAATGGATGAAAGTATGGAGGTAGATCTAATGCAAACCGCAATTGAATCTGGAATTACAACAAGATCTAATAGATGAAAGATGGGAGTAATGAAGGTAATGGAGATGCAGCGATTGATGATGAAGGGGATGATGTGTTGTCCTCCAATGATCCGTGAAGAAGATGGGATTTTGCCCCAGCCAAGTTTCTCCTTCAGATCCCTTTTAGATGTGGTTTTTCATGGTTTCTGGTGGCTATGAATGTCGGATCCCTCTCTCGTCTTTGCTAGGAGAAAGTATTTGATGAGGCGGTCACGATGGCACTTGGTACGGGCAGGCTCCGCCCGTACCACCGGTCATTACCGGTACTGGTTGCTCCTCCTCGCTTGGTATTCTCCCAGGTGCAAAGATTAATCCATAAAATGACTTTTATCCCTTAGAAATATCATATAATCACACAATATGATAGTTCCAATTGATATGTTCATATAGGACTCAATGATTTGGGATCCTGTTGAAACAAGAACAAAATAGTGCGTGTAGACACAGTGAAATACAAAGATCCCTACTCTATTTATGCAAAAACAAAAGGTAAAAATGCTTCAATTTTGGACTCATCACGTCCTACGTGCCACAACTCGCAGCCGTCGAAGTCTCCTTCGAGTGCGTTGTAGAGGTCGCGGTATGCAACCATGTTGTCGCTCAGAGCATCACACATGTTCATGGTTTGTTGGACCATGAGGTTGGAGTCGCCGTAGATGATGAGCCGCGTAGTGCCATAGGCCTTGGCCATGCGCATCCCATGGATCAGCGCCTCGTATTCTGCTTCATTGTTGGACGCGTGGAACTTCATACGAAGGATGTATCCCATTTTGTCACCTTGAGGGGACGTCAGGATGACGCCTACACCAGCTCCCTCCTCGTGCTTGGATCCGTCGAAGTTCATGGTCCAGAGGTTGGACATATATGGTGTATCACGGAGATGGTTCTCCATCCAGTGGACGAGGAAGTCCGGTAAGACCCGCGACTTGATCGACACTCGCCACTGCTCGGTGATGTTTTGCGGGGACAACTCGATGCCCCAGAGGGTGACCCACCCCATGGCGTCGGGGTTGTTAAGGATGTGATTCAACAGGGCGTCATTCACCACGACTATCGGGTGCTCCTGGAAATAGTAGCTTAGTCGTCATGCTGTCATGAAGACACAGTAGGCCAGATTCTGGTAGTGCGGGTACCGCTGCTTTTGTTGGTGTCAGGACCTTGCTGAGGTAGTATACAGGTCACTGCACCCCATGGATCTTGTTATCTTCTGCTTGTTCTACCACCATCACAGTACTAACCACCTGGTTGGTGGCTGAGATGTATAGCAACATTTGCTCCTTTTCCTTGGGAGTTACCAGCACATGCGAGGTGGAGAGCAGGTGTTTGAGATCTTCGAATGCTTCTTGCGGTTCGTCCGTCCACTCAAATTTCTCAGTTTTGCGGAGGAGTTGGTAGAATGGTAGTGCCTTCTCGCCCATTCGACTGATGAATCGACTGAGCGTCGCGATTTGCCCAGCCAGCTGTTGGACGCCTTTTACGTTCTTTGGCTTCTCCATGGACAGTATGGCTCGTATCTTCTTCGGGTTGGCCTCAATTCCCCTAGTGGATATGAGGTACTCGAGTAATTGCTCGAATGGCTGATGTCTGCAAGAGCACAGATCATTTGTAGCTAGTTTCAAAGTTCAGATATCAATCCCATAGGGAGCCCAAATGTAAGTGTTTATTGATGAAGTGTCTGTCACACCTGAAGTTGTCACAGTTCTTTGAGTGAATTGACTACAAGTGTTGAAATAAGAATGTAAAGAACGACTTTGCTTGTTTGTTGTTTCCTGCAGATTGCGAAAGAAGGCGCGGGGAGATTCAGTTCATGGTGATAGTGACTGTGCCAGGTGGTCGAGTGGTAAGTGTAACAATTATAATCTTATAGATATGTGTGTAGGCGAGCAACCCATAATTAGCCGAAACTCCTCTTGGTAGATTTCATCCCAACTTCAATAATCCTACTAGCCTGCTACCAAAACCATGGTCAGACACTAGATGATTAAGACCCTTCAGGTCGCTTAGCGATTAAGCTCCTTGGATCGGACTAATGCAATAAGCACAGTGGTTGCTCGTTATCCTTGAGTCAACTAGCTTTCCATTGATATCCCTGTGTCACCCGGGGGTCACCGGTCCACTAGCGTACACGATCTTATCTATGTAGAACAAGGTATCATGTTGTCTAGGCCCTTAATTGGACAACAAGCATTAGGCATCCCATAGATAGTCAAGCACACATAATATAGTAATTATAATCAATCACAAACTAATGGAAAATGTATGAAGGCACATCACATCTCACCAATCCCCTACATCTCCCACGCCCAAGGGAATTTACTCAGACATGAGAGAAGAACGGATCATCAATATAATCAAATAAAGGGAATTCATCTTGGTATTACCATGGAGATCCATAATAAGAATAGAAAAATATCCAACACAATTCAAGATGGGAAGAAACAATCTCAAACCCTAGTCTTGCAAGGTGGAGATCCCTCTCTCTCTCTCAAGTAGAAGTAGTGACTATGGGGGTGTATTGGCTAGGAGGTCGAAGATCGTGGAGCGAGATAAAGAACGTCTTCTCCTTCTCCGGATCTCTTCTTTCTCCCTTCTGGATGGTGTGGCGGCTGCTGTGTTCTGTTTTCGCCCTCGGTCCCTTCATGGAAGTTGTCCCTTTTGACAAGACAAAGGCGGCGATAACTATCTGGCGGGAACTATACGGCTGGAAAAATATTCCTGCCGTATAGTTGCTTGTTAAAGCTACTGTGATCTCCCCTCGCGTGCTTCCAAAGTCGGACTTGCTTGTTTTCTCTAGATTATTGTATTTCTCTAGTTAATTCCTTCTGTTGATGTTCAGAACCTGAAACACACATTAAAAACCAAGTTTTCTTTGCTACCAAAGTATTAGCATTAGGTAAAACCAGAAAACGATTAAATCCGGGAGAAATCCATCAATAAAAGCCATAAAAAATGTGTCAAATCACATAGCTATCAACTCCCCCAAGCTTAGATGTTGCTCATCCTCGAGTGACAAGGAAATAAGGAAGAATAACAGAGATTCGAGACTGAAAATAAAGGAACTCACAAGTTTGAATTGGTGTCAAATTCTTTTCTTCACAATTCCTGCAATCTTAAATATGATCATACAAGTATTCACAAGATTGCACTGAGTCCACTTCCTAACCACGTATATCTTGCTAGCAAATAAATCATATGCCCAAACAAGTGTCGAAAGTTTAGCTAGGAAGGTGAGAAAAATTCTTTTGGTGCCTCTCTTTGTTGAGAGATGAAAACCTTTTGTTCTTGTTCATTTAACCAATTAAGAGTACTCAAGTTGGCATCAAAAACATTTAATTTAAGAACAACTCATCTACTCCCATGTCAAAATTTCAAGGCTCTTAAAGCACCTTTTTCTTTCTTTTGTCTTTCAAAAACTTTAGCTCTTTCATAGAGAAATCATGCCACTATTTTTAACATGTTAATTTGGGATGTGTTGTGCACTCGTGGCCATGCCAATAAATGATGTTGAGCAATAATGGGCCAGAGGAGTACTACAACTTCACTTGGAACATGAAACCATGAGGACACTAATTTTTTTACACGTCATATCATTGCTGCTATAGACGTTTACATAACTCAATAACCAAAATCAAGTGGTTTCCCACATTTAGATCATTCATTGGACTTATGGGTTAATAGTTCCCCATGGAGCACGACAGAATTGTAATGACACACGTAAAGCAATATATTACGGTAATTATTAGAAAAAGTAGAGGCATCATTTCCACTACTTCGAAGCATCCATTTAATCAAACAATTTCAATCAAGGGTACTATCGAGTCTATTTATATTAAGCTCAAATGGGATGGAGTAGTTCTAAAATCAAATTCTTTGAGCTAAGCATGGACTCAAGTCATCTCTCATATGCTTTTGCTTATTGTAAAAATGTAGGAAGTATTTTAACCAAGTTCATTGCTTATTGTTTCAAAGCTAAAAAGGAGACACTAGCAAAGGAATTGAATTTGTAGGATAACAAGCTAAGTGGGGAGTGACTCTAGTGCAAGCAAGTAAATAATTGTAGGATCAATTTAAGGTTGCAAAGAGTGTGATGAAAGGAATATGATACCTCCTCTTGCTTGCTTCGTTCTTGTATTCGAGTCGAACTCCTATATTTCCATATTGCTAAATCACCTGAAATTAAGAAATCTCCGAGAGAAACAAAGAAACAAACTTGCAAATAAAATTACAACTAATTTTTTTGTATTTTTGGTTTAGGAATGAAAAAATGAAAATAAACATGCAATTTTGAAGCAATAAAATAAATCAAAAGAAGAAAGTAAAAACATGAATGCAAAGTTTGGAGGTTTTCAAACCTCCCCCAAGCTTAGGCTATTGCCAGGCTCAGCTTTTGCCATCATTTGGCAGCTGGTGCGTATACTACTGTTAGAAGTCGGGGAAGTGGGTCATGAAGTGACTCAAGTTGTGAGTAAAAGTGTTCACATCTTCATTCACGTCCTAACGAGTGTGGACGATCCCCCCAACATGTTGGTTGAGCTGCTGGAACTCCTAATAGGGGACGTAGCCATACCCCTGCTGTGGCTAGTTGGGCCACGGTTCCCAGGCTCCTCCTGGCTGATGCTGTTGTCCTTCCCAAGCAGGGTTGTGTCCCTGCTCTTCCTCCTACCCCTGCTCCTGCTCATCCTGCTGCCCTTCATCTTCCTCTTCCTCGGGCTGGTGCTCGACCAAGATCTCCGTCACTTGGTCCTTGGTGAGGATCCAAGTGTCCTTCTCCACAATCGAGAAGGCTTGGGGACATGGCAACTGAACTTGCCCAACCTGCGTATCATCAAGATAACTGAATTGATATGCTCAGAGCCTCCGGTTAGCATGGTAAACACCAAGGAAGCCACAGGCAGTCAAATATTTGATGTCCATAAGTTTGGAGCCATCAACAGGTTCCATAACAGGTAGTGCAATGTTCAATGCATAGGCAAGGTGGGTTACCAATCCACCAATGCGAATATCACCTTTAGTCTTGTTGCTTTGGTGGAGAAAGTGCTAGATGAGTAGAGCTGCAGGACTGGGCTTTGCGTTGCATTGAGGAAGAGAGCCTTGGTGATCATTGCCATGTCCGCATTGGCCATGGAACCAGTATCACCCCCTCCCAACATTGTGTTGGCGAGGAACAAAGCAAAGTAGCGAATGGTTGGGTTCTGAATGGTGGACATCTTCTTATGATAAAAATGACTGCCACCATTAACAGAAATAACCTCCCAAGTTTCTCCACTTGTGACGCTATAGAGGTTAATAATATTGGGCTCCCCAGTATGAGGGAAGCTAAAAACAATGCAAATATTACTCAAAATTTACTTCATAGTGTGCTCGGTTCATGGTGAAGCTTATCATGCACATGTTACCTTTCTCCTCGTGGTCGTCGTAGAAGGAGGCAAGGAACTCATGGGTGAGCTCGGCGTAGGTGTTGTGGCTTGCAAAGCCAAGTACCGCCAACCCCGACCTGCTGCACATGAGGTCGAAGTCTATCTTCAACCTTGCCGCGGTGAGAAAGTTGTGGTCAGCACAATGTGTGGGCAACACCCTCCTCGATGAGACAATGTCCATCTTGGAGTTACGCGGGGCTCGGGCCCCCAAGCTTGAGCCCTCTCCTCGTTGGCGCTTGCTCGAACGAAAGAGGCTACCGATTTTGTTCATCGTGATTCACTGAAAAATTCACCATAAAACCTTAGGCATATAGTTTCTATATGATATATGAACGATTCTACGTGGAAAAATTCAATCCTAACATGAGAAATTAATAGGGAAAACTAAATAAGCTTGAGTTCATCCACTAGATCAATGTGAGAATTCCAACCATGGAAATCTGAAAATAAAGCATGGATAGGGATAGAAACATACCGATCTGTTGATTCCCCCACTCAAACGAATGAAATCCGCGAAGAATCAAGAGTTCTAGGTGGATTTTGAGAGTTTTGGAGAGAGAATATGAGAGAAAATAATGAGGAGAGTAGGAAGACCTAGCCGCCCTGGTGCGATTTTGTTTTCGCACCGAACTATATGGCCAGAACTATACAGGCGGGTGATGGTGCTCCACCCATATAGTTGCGGCCGTGCTGCCAACTAGGGTTTCTTTATACAGGAAAACAACTATATGGGCACAACTATATGGCCGGATCACAATGATCCCGCCGTATAGTTGGTCGTTAAACTGTCTGTCTCTCGAGATAAATTTCTAAAACTGGCATCGATATCTATACGGATGGAATTTTTATTCCCGCCGTATAGTTGGTCGTTAAATTCCCAGTACTTTTGGAATAAAGTTCTACGAAGGCATCGATATCTATATGGCCGAAACTATATGACCAGAATTTTTATTCCCACCATATAGTTGGTCGTTAAACTCTTAGTACGTTTCAGAAATTTTTGTACGAAGGCCTCGATATCTATACGGCCGAAACTATATGGCCAGAATTTTTATTCCCTTCATATAGTTGGTCGTTAAACTCTCTGTGCCATCGAAGAAAATTTGTTGATGGCAAAGATAAATATATTTCCGGAACTATACGGCCGGAATTTTTATTCCCGCCGTATAGTTGGTCGTTAAACCATCAGTAATCATCAAAAAATTCTATTTCTTCGAGGATTCCTTCTTATCCCATAACTTAGCAAAATACCAAGTTTTTAACAAAAAATTGATAGTAAAAACTATCAACCAACATTAGCATATTAAAAGCAAAATTTTACCTTCTATAAATAGAAGACTCGAACTTTTATTCTTGTTATTATTCTCTACTCATTCAATCGACATTTCTACTACTTTTTGATAGTTGCATCTTCACGGGCACACTTCCACGAGAATGTCTGTGAAAAAGTGCTGGGAATGCGATGAACTTCTTATTCTCTATTCTACTAAATTAACGAAAATGGGTTGACTCCCATTAAGCATTTATTAAGAATGGTTGATCACTCAACGTCTTCTCTCTTCTCGAATTCTTACCTTTGGTTGCCTTCTTATCAATGGCACTTACCACAAGAACTTGTTTAGCTGGTGGAACATATCTTTCTCCTGCTTCTAGCTTCTTTGGAAAATACCGGATGATTTCAGCATCATAAACATTGAAGATTATCTTCCCTTCTGCATAATCTACTGACGCACCTGCAGTACTGAGGAAGGATCTTCCAAGTATTATAGATAATCTTTCATCTTCTGGCATTTCAAGAATGATAAAATCAGTGGGAATAACATGCTCATCTATCCTAAGTAAGACATCCTCAATCATACCAACAGGTTGTTTAGTGGAATTGACAACCATCTGTAAAGTGATAGTAGTAGGAGAATACTCCCCTAATCCCAACCTTTTATATAGGGAGTATGGTATTACACTAACTCCTGCTCCTAGATCACATAAGGCATTATGAATATTTGTTTTACCTATTGAGCATGAAATAGTTGGTATTCCAGGATCTCCAAACTTAGACAACAGCTTCCAGTTAGCAGGATAGCTAGTTACCATGGCAACAACTTCAGTTATTTCTTTCTTTCTACTAAGAATATCACGAAGGAATTTACCATAAGTAGGAACTTTGATTGCATCCGCAAATGGGATTTCCAGACAAAGGTCACTAAGTGCCTTTGTAAAAGAATTATAAATTACCTCATCTGGTGCTTTCTTTTTTGATCTGGATAATGAAGCTTTTTCTCACCTGACTTACTCTTGTCTTTTACCTTTTTCGGGGGGTCAAGCTCTTCTGTTGCTTTGTTTTGTTGTTGCTTATTGCTTTTATTTTTTCCTAATACAACAACTCCATCTTCCTTATTTGTTTGTTTATCTTCCCTTGGATCAACCGTATCTGCATCAGAGTCATAATGATCATCTTGTGCATCATTTTGGTCCTCCTTGGTCGATCTTGTGTTTTAGTCTCATCTTGAGGATCCACCAACATATGATCTTCTTGGCTTGCTTCGAGCAAGGATTTTTCCTTTCTCTTTTTTTCAGCTTCATATTCTAGTGGTCCTAAGGGTCCTTTAACAACTGCACCCCTTCTTGTGACAACATTAGTAGAAACAGAAATATCTTTATCATCACGAAGAAAAATTTGATAACCAGATGCTATTTGTTCACACTGGGTTTCAATCATACTAAGATACTTATGAAATAGTTTTATTTCTTGTCCAATCTCATCATAATTTTCAGTGAGTTCCGCCAAAATCTTTTTGTGTTTTTGAAAATGCTTATGCAAGTTATTATGAGATTTTACTTGTCGATGTTTTAATTCTTGAAAAACTTTTCTAGTTTCGTCTTCTTCAGTTAAGACTTGTAACAAATCCTCTTTGTTTTCCTTAGCAAGTTCAGAAGGTATACCTTTTTCTTTCATAGTTTTGCGTACCTTAGGCATAAGATCAGGAGTTATCCGAAGTATCCCTTTTTCCGGCTTAGTGCCAAAATTAGGATTATATATAGAATCATTCTTATCCCTAGTAGACATTAATTCCAAACATTCTTAAATAGTTAAAGTATTTATTGATCCTCCTGCTGAGAAGTCAAGAAATTCTCTACATTGAGTATTGAGACCATGGTAAAATAAATGGCAGATTGTTAGTTCAGAATAGCCATGATTAGGAATACTATTGATCATTCCAAAGAATCTTTCCCAGGCTTGTGGGTAGTTTTCTCCCACGTTCTGACTAAAGTTGCCTACGTTCTTTCTTAGTCCAGTTACCTTTTTAAAAGGATTAAACCTACTGATGAATTTAACAATGCAGTTTTCCCAACATTTAATGTAATGGCGAGGGAGAGAATATAACCAGTCTAGAGCTTTACCTTTAAGAGACCATCGAAATAGTTTAAGACGAGAAAAGTCTCTCGGCAAACCTTTTGGTCCAAGCGATGTTATCACATCATCAAACTCTCTTATATTTCTTCTTGGTTCTTCATCTTCCCTTCCACTGAAAGCTTTCTCCTGCAAAATTTTAATATTTCCACCATCAAATCGATATTTTCTAACTCCAGGATTAGGGACTTCTATTGGTTGTTTAAGAAATTCAGAACTTGGAGCACTGTATTCCCTGAGAGTTTTCTCAGATTTCATAGGAGTTGTCCTATAAATAGACATAATTTCCATAATATCACTCAGATTTTCAGCTTCAACTTTATTTGATCATAAAAGTTTTTCAATAATTTCTTCGCGCCTCTGAGCAGGCAGGCGCTCAATATAATCCAGTAGGTAGGTCCTACCCGTGTAGACCCTTTGTCTCCTAAGGAGAACATTTTGTACTAGCAACACCTAAAATGTCAAAAGACAAATAATTAGTGCTTAGCTCCACGGCAATGGCGTCAGAAAATAGCTTGATGTCTGCAAGAGCATAGATCGTTTGTAGCTAGTGTCGAAGTTTAGATATCGATCCCACAGGGATCCCAATGGTAAGTGTTTATTGATGAAGTCTCTGTCACACCCGAAGTTCTCATAGGTCTTGAAGTGAATTGACTGCAAGTGTTGAAATAAGAATGGTATTTTTATTAAATGCGATAGATTTAAATAGAACTAAAATGTAAATTTCAGAAATATAATGCATAAAAGTAAAGAACGACTTTGCTTGTTTGTTGTTTCCTGCAGATTGAGAAAGAAGGCACGGGAAGATTCAGTTCATGGTGATAGTGACTGTGCCAGGTGGTCGAGTGGTAAGTGTAACAATTATAATCTTATAGATATGTGTGTAGGTGAGCAACCCATAATTAGCCAGAACTCCTCTTGGTAGATTTCATCCCAACTTCAATAATCCTACTAGCCTGCTACCAAAACCATGGTCAGACACTAGACGATTAAGACCCTTCATGTCGCTTAGCAATTAAGCTCCTTGGATTGTACTAATGCAATAAGCATAGTGGTTACTCGTTATCCTCGAGTCAACTAGCTTTCCATTGATATCCCCGTGTCACCCGGGTCGTCGGTCCACTAGCGTACACGATCTTATCTATGTAGAACAAGGTATCATGTTGTATGGGCCCTTAATTGGACAACAAGCATTAGACATCCCATAGATAGTCAAGCACACATAATATAGTAATTAGAATCAATCACAAACTAATGAAAAATATATGAAGGCACATCACATCTCACCAATCCCCTACATCTCCCATGCCCAAGGGAATTTACTCACACATGAGAGAAGAACGGATCATCAATATAATCAAATAAAGGTAATTCATCTTGGCATTACCGTGGAGATCCACAATAAGAATAGAAAAATATCCAACACAATTCAAGATGGGAAGAAACAATCTCAAACCCTAGTATTTCAAGGTGGAGATCTCTCTCTCTCTCAAGTACAAGCAGTGGCTATGGGGGTGTATTGGCTAGGAGGTCGAAGATCATGGAGCGAGATGAAGAAGGTCGTCTCCTTCTTCTCTAGATCTCTTCTTTCTCCCTTCGGGATGGTGTGGCGGCTACTGTGTTCTGTTTTTGCCCTCGGTCCCTTCACAGAAGTTGTCCCTTTTGACAAGACAGAGGCGGTGGCAACTATACGGCGAGAACTATATGGCCGAAAAAATATTCCCGCCATATAGTTGCTCGTTAAAGCTTCTGTGAGCTCCCCTCGCGTGCTTCCAAAGTGGGATTTGCTTGTTTTCTCCAGAATATTGTATTTCTCAAGATAATTCCTTCTATTGACATTCAGAACCTGAAACATACATTAAAAACCAAGTTTTCTTTGCTATCGAAGTATTAGCGTTAGGTAAAACCAGAAAACAATCAAATCCGGGAGAAAACCATCAATAAAAGCCATAAAAATGTGTTGAATCTCACAGCTATCAATGGCACACCTAAGGTGCACTTCTCCGGATTTAGCTTGATTCGATAGCGGTCAAGATTGTCGAAAGTCTCACGGAGATCGTCGATGAGTGTAGCTTCCTCCTTGGTCTTGACGTCGATGTCGTTGACATATACTTGGATGTTTTGACCGAGCTAGTTTTTTAGGCAGGCTTGCATACACCACTGATAGGTGGCTCCTGGGTTGTTCAGCCCGAAGGGCATCATGGTGTAGCAGTAAATGCCAAAGGGCATGATGAAGGCTGTCTTCTCCTGGTCCTCTTCATTCAAATCTAATGGTAGACTAAGTAGGCATTGAGGAAGCAGAGGCGTTCGCATCCTACGGTGGAGTCGATTATTTGGTCGATCCGCGGTAATGGGAAGTGGTCCTTCAGGTAGTGCTTGTTGAGAGAGATGAAGTCCACGGACATCCGTAGGATATCCGTGTCCCTTTTTGGAACAAGCACGGGTTAGCCACCCAGGTGCTTTCCTTGATTTTGTGTATAAAATCAGCATCGAGGAGTCTGTTGACTTCCATGCCGACCGCCTTTTCCCTTGGTTCTGACATTCGATGCATCGACAACTTGACTGGTCTTGCATCTGGATTCATGTTGAGTGCGTGCTCTGCGAATTCCCTGGGAACTCCTGGCATGTCCGCAGGACACTAGGCAAAGATCTCCCAGTGCTCACAGAGGAATTCGACAAGCACAAGTTCCTATGCGGGAATCAAGTTGTTGGTGATGAGGGCCGTCTTCGTAGGGTCCATTAGGTGGACCTAGCCCACCTTGGTGTTTATCGACGAATCGAAGGATTGGTCAGGTGTATTTGGCTTGCTCACATGAGGAAGACTGCTATCTGTCGACTCCTTGAGCCTGGTGAGCTCTTCATGCATACCAAAGGTTTGGGAGATTCTATTGAATTCCCTGTCGCAGCTACCTGACATGGCGAAGCTTCCACTAATGGTGATAATGTCGTTGGGTCCTAGCATCTTCATCTGCAAGTAGGCATAGTGCGGGACCGCCATGAACCTCGCGAACGCGACACGTCCGAGGATTGTGTGGTATTGCGAGGGCCACTTGACCACCTCGAACTCAAGGCATTCCCTCCGAAAGTTTGCGGGCGTGCCGAAGATGACATCTAGGTTTATTTTGCCCAAGGGGTATACACCTTTCCCTGGTACAATGCCATGGAATGTTTTTTCGATGCTTCCAGGCAGGAGAAGGGGATCCGCATGGCAGGCAGGGTGCTAGCGAACATGAGGTTGATACCACTGCCGCCGTCCATGAAGACGCGACTCATATCGTAGCCACCAATCTACGCCTCGAGCACCAGGGGAGAATGACCTGGGTGAGGCACTTGGCGTGGGTGGTCGCACTTGTTGAAGGTGATGGAAGACTCGCACCCGCTGAGGTACTCAATGGTAGAGGGTGGAGATTTGACGGCCAAATTGATTTGGCGAGTGATCGACTTTTGTGTCCTGTTGGAGGGACATCCCTCCTGGATCATACCCATGTTCCCCAGCGCTTGTGGGTACTGTTCTCCTCTATTGTTTTGTACCGATGCAACCATAGGCTGCACGGGTACTCCAGGCGGTGGTGGTGGCGCTCCATGAGCTATGGCGCCTAGCGCAGCTCCATACCCCTGATTTATCGCATCGCGATTCAGCTACATGAGGCCTTCATGGAGCTTCAGGAACTCGCAGAATTCCCTGAGGAGGTGGCTGGACTTGTTCTTACCATCGTTCTTATCGATGTAGAAGTGGATGTTGTAGGGTCCAGATAACTTCTCTTGGATGGATGTTCAAGTGCTTCATTGTGGGTGCGGTGTTGCCACACTTGTGTGGGTTTCCCACTGTTGCGCTAGCTGCCGCTATGGTATCCACTGATGCGGTTGCCTTCGTCATGCTTGTCGACGTAACCGTCCGTGACCATGTAGACTTCCTCGTGGTCTTCATAACCGCGCATCCGACGCTTCCCTCGACGATCGCATATGAGGCCGAGGTCGTCCTCGTCATCTGAGTGAACATGGTTCTTGTTCACCAAGTCTTCTCGATCCTGCCACCAATTCGCGATATCCATCAGGTGGTCGATGGCTTTGGGCTTCGTGCATCCCAGTTCCTCCCTGAGCTCCCTACGGTGGAGACCGTCGTTGAATGCGTCAATTGCGTGGTCCTCAGAGATATCTTCTGCTGAGTTTTTAATGATGGACCACCTTTGGATGTAGGAGTGAAGAAATTCGCTTGACTTCTTGCAGTAGGCTCTGAGCACTTCGATTGACGCGGACCGTTTATAGGTGCCCTTGAAGTTTAACGAAGCTGTAGACCGGCTCCTCCTAGCTCCGGATCGATCTGCGGGGCAGATTGTTGAGCCATGCGCAGGCAGCACCTTGCAGCTGCAGCTAGATGCATTGCATGGCTATGCACTTGTTTCCGCCTTGCAGCTTGATGGAAGAGATATGGTCTTCCAGCCAGATCTTCGTGTCCTAGAGGCCATCAAATTTCGGATTCTCCGAAGGACGGCATTCGCGTCTGCCATATGGCTCTGCTGAAGCAGCTAGCGCTGCAGAGCTCTATTCCTTCATCCTCCGACTTTGTTGAGTAGGCGCGTTTGGCGTGCATCTTGTCGACTTTGCACTGGGTGATCTCGTCACGCTCGTTGAAATTGCGATCATGTCACCGTGAGCTGCGACATCACTACGACAAGTCATGCTCGTCCTCGCTAGAAGATAGCGAGTAGTACTTGCGTGGAGCCTTGATTTTCTTCGACTCTGGTGTTGGCTCCTTGGCCAGCATGGCCTCGACCAGTCTGAGTCCAGCAATGGTGGACCGGTGAATGGCAGATCGTGGATCTTCGGCCGGTGGCTGGTAATACGTTGCTAACATATCTATAATTTTTGATGTTCCATGCTCGTTTTATATCTACTTTCTTATGTTTTGTCCACACTTTGGAGTATTTTTATACACTTTCTTGGACTAACCTATTAACAAGATGCCACAGTGCCAGTTGCCTGTTTTCTGCTGTTTTTGGTTCCAGAAAGTCAGAAAATGAATATTCTCGGAATTGGATAGGACAAAAGCCAAAGTCAATATTTCACCGAGGGGAACACAGAGCCAAAAGACGAGACGGAGAGGGGCCAAGGGCTGGCCACACCACCTGGTGGCGCGGGCCAGGCCAGGCCACGCCAAGAGGTGGTATGGGCCCCTCCGACACCCCCTCAGCCTCCCCTTTCGCCTATAAGAAGCATCTGATGCAGAAACCCTAGATTGAACAGCCTCCAGCCATGAAAAGTTCCACAGCGCAGTGTAGCACCCCGGTAAAACCACTACTAGAAAATCGCGTGTTGTTTTTTATTTTGTGCATCATCATGACCGCATGCTCATGTCATCATGTAACATTGCATTTCAGCATCGTCATGTCATCATGCATATGTTTGCCTAAAACTTTTTTCCAAAAGCTTATTTTTATTTTCTAGATATTCCCTTGTTTCAAGTCAAAACCCTAGGTCGTCTTGTATTTAACTAAAACTATTTTTGAAACGTTTTGTTTTATAAAAATATAATACAAGTTTTGACCAGGGAGGCAGTCTAACGGTCCGGCCAGAAGCCCAACCTGACCAGACTACCTACTACTCGGCCCATCTAAACCAGATCCTAGACTAGTCAAACCCTACCTAGTCCTACCCCAAACCCTAGCTCTAACCCTAACCTACCTGCCACCAACTCCACATTGCTCCACCCTAGTCGCCACCTACCAACCCGTGCGCGCGCCTCAGCCGCGCGTCGCACTTGACCGCAGCTCCACCTAGCGTTACGCTCCCCTCCCCGCGATGCACCTTGCCCTGCGGTATACGCACCGTGCACGCGAGCCACCCACCTACCGCTCCGCTCGGCCCCACCCCGACGTGACCAAGCGTCAACGCGACGCGACCCCGTTCCCGTCCTCATGCGTCACTCACCCCACCCCATCATCCTCGTCGCTCCCCACCTAACCCCGAGCCCCCCCACGTCGCTCGTCTCCCTCGACAGCACGCAGCAAGCAGCCGCCGCCAGGCCCTGCGAGCCGAGAAGCACCGCGCCGCCGCCCGCAGGAGTCGTGCCCTGGCCGCGTCCCCCCATCCCCTCCTGCCTTCCTCTCGCCGTCGACCGTGAGCCAGCGCCACTGGACCTTCCCTGAGCTTCCTCCGCAAGCAGCACCAGCCACCGTCATTCGCCTTCACCGTCGCTGTCCCTGACCTCGGCCGCCCTCCGGCCGGCCCGTCCTCGCTGTGGAGCCTCCCGTCCCGTCGCCGCGTCTGCTGGCGCGCAACGCCCCGTCCTCACCGTGCAGTTCCCGTCTCGCCATCCTCTGCGGCCTCTTCCTCTGCGCCACCCTCTGCTCCTCCCGCATCCGCGTGCCCCGCGCCCTCGTTGCCCAGCGTCGCTGCTGCCGGAGCCGTGCCTCCGCCCCGTGGTCGCCCTTCCCCGGCCACCCGAGCCCCTGCCTGAGTTCGTCCCTGACCACCGTCCTCTTGAGCACATCGGCAGTAGGTGCTGCTCTGCCTCCATGAGTCATGTTTTGTCCCTGTACCTGGTGAAGTGACCCTGAATATTGGTGTTGTTATGTGCTGACGATGATCGGATAAGAACAGTGTAAATGGACTTGATGCCTGTTGGAGTTGGAGATGATACCTTGTGGAGATATGGTGGTGCTCTAGTTGGTGTGGTATAGGCGGAAGGATGTCGACCCCCTTGAAGATCGCTGTCTCCGGGTTTCGCCAAGATGACTTTGCCAAGATCTTCCACCCGGACCCGAAGCCCTGATCCATGAGCCGAATATCAAACCTTGACATGTTCTCCTTCCTCTCCGAAGATCGATCTCGTCGACCCGAAGACTGAACCCCATGGAATGACATGATCTTCTTCACGGACGCCAAGGCCCCGTTCCTAGATGCGAAGACCAATCCTCGAAGACCGACCCCGTCAAACCCTAGGAACCCCCAAGGTCGCCGAACCCTCCGAGCCCACCCCCCTCCCCAAGATCTTCGATCCGAGATGTGTGACCCCTTTCCGAGACCCCTATTTTTATAATATATGACATCTATCTTGTTGCATATTAAATTGCTCATGCTCGCATACATATTCATTGGTTTGGGGGTATTTAGTCAATTCACCTCATAATTAAATATGGAGCGCATATGCGGGCTATTCTTGTAGTATATCACCTCCATTTAAATTTGTGTAGAGAACCGATGCCATGTTTGCCTTATTAATACAACATTTAAATTGCAGGGTACCTAAACGATAGGAACCTATTAATTAATTATCGGGACCCCGGTTCCGCTTAATATTGCCTAGTCGCATCGCATCTTTGCCATGTCATGCATTGTCGTGGTGGTGTCACGGCAGATGCCATGGATAGGCTAAAGGTGGGGACTAAATGCACTAGGGGAATCTAGGGAGGGATAGTGTGGTGATTCCACACACAGTAGCTTTGCATTCAATTCACTTCCAAGGTTTACAAGTGCTCCTCGAGCTGTATTGGAGATAGGAGGAAGAAGGAACTCTCTTCCTCTCACCGCTAGCTAGCCCTTAGGAACCAAGTAAAATCTAGCCAATAGAGATCAACCCTTTCTATAGAGGCCCTAGCCCCCCTTATATAGGGGTGGCTAGGTCTCCAATTAGGGCATACGTGGAGGCATATTCCAGGGAATATGCCTCCTCCCAAAATAGTAAGCCGACTGGGTCGCTTTTCCCCCGCGTCATCCATGCAGAGGCTACGTGAGCCTCTACGGCGCCTGCGTCAGCCGACATTGGCGTCGTCACCTTTGTCGGCCACGCCTCGGTGGTCCTGCCCCTGTCCGCTTCGCTCATGTTGTGCGTACCAAGGTTACCTTTGACCAGCGAGATACCTTCCTTCTCCTAGAAGCTAGATATGACCCGGATCGTAGTTGATCCGGCCACACCTGTTCCTGCATACAAGTTAGATTCATCTATCCGACTTACGGCTTAAGTCGGTTGAGACCCAGTTAGGTGGACATCCCCTGGTCCGGGTTACCCTGAGATTTGGCCTGCCTTGAGGTGACTCGGCCAACATTCGCTTTGACCTTGCCGTACCTCGGCTAACTCGGCCTTTATACCCCGGCGTGACCCTACCCGGGGGTATCCCCCCAACATTAGTCCCTGAAGCTGGTGCGGTCTTAGTTTCCTTAGCCGCTAAGGCCACAACAGGTTCAATTTCACCGATCTTTGAGTTTCATTTCCGAGTTACCTCCTCATCTCGGATTCGATGGGTTTACTTTCCCTTGGCATATTCCAAGTTTTCACTTGCTGGCCGGGTTACCACATTCTCATCCGGGTCATTCTTCCTTCTCTCGTACGCTTCCCCACGTGGAGGCTAATCATCACATCGCCTCATTCTAAGGGCCAGCCACAATAACCGCCGCAGTAATTGTCAGTTATCACTATAGCGCATGTCACATCGTGCCTGCCTCCTCGTCAACTGCATCATAACGTCACGTCATGGGATCCGCTGCACCCTGTGGCCTTCCGTGTGGCTCGATGCTGATTGGTCAATCTAGTTTGTACACGGCCACACGATGTGGCCCGCCCGCAAACGCGATCCCACTACCTCGTTGAGGGAGCGGTTAAATAGGGGAGGGGTGCGCCCCTTGGGCCCTTTCCCCATTTCCACGCCCCTCTGCCCTTTCTTCTTCCTCGTCTTCTCCCGCGACAGCAGCGCCGCCACCACGTTTGAGTAGCAGCGCCGCCACCGCACTGCTTCCACACGCATCTGCGTTGCCACCGCCTCTGGGCACCTCCTCCGCCACGGGTCCTCGTTTGTCCAGGCCGCTGCCACCCTCCGCTGCTAGCGCCAGTGAGGGCAGCGACCTCGAGATGACAGAAGAAGAGCTCATCATCGCCGAGCAGGAGATGGAAGAAGACGCTGCGACGGCGGACGGCGGTGCGTGGGCTGGATCCTGGGTCTGCCAGGATGACCTGGATTGGCTCTACCGCACCAGGCGCATCCCCGCAGGCGTCACCGCACGCCTCGCCTCCGCCGAACTTGCCCCCTCACCCAACCCGGGTGAGTATGTGGTGTTCCTGTCACATTTCCAGCGGGGATTCGGTTTACCAGTTAGCGATTTTTTCCATGACTGGTTGAACACCTACAAACTCTAGCCGCACCACCTTCCTGCCAATGCCATCACATCTCTCTCTGCTTTCGCCTCCACGATCGAAGGCTATGCCAGATTATGGCCCACAAAGGAGCTATGGATCCGGTTCTTTGGCCTTCGTCGGAACGTAATTCCGAATGTTGATCTAGAGCCAGAGGACAAACAACTTACGCAGTTCGGCGCTGCATCCATTTCTCCCTGGAGGTTCTCTGTCTTTCCCCGGGTTACCGGGCTGGACTCCTGCAAGGGATGGGCCCGAACTTTCTTTTATGTTCGAAACGACGGCACCGAAGACCTGATCCGGCTTCGCCCCTATACTCCGGGTCCTCCTAACCCAGAGTTGTGGGACGTTATCCCCAAGAAGCCCACAGTCTTGGCCAACCAGGTCAACAAAAGGTTCGCGGAGCTGAAGGAGCTCGGGTTGCGCAATGAGGACGCCATGATCACATTCGTCCACAACCGGATCTCCCCTCTCCAGAAACGCACTCATAAAGTGTGCCATATGAGATGGGGCCGCGACCCCAACCGGACCTCGTCTTTCGAGTTGAGCAACACAGAGATCTATCGCCGGGTCAAGGCCCTCTTCACCACCCACAAGGACTTCTCCTCTGAGTGGACATGGGGAATTGAGCACTATTTTCGAGATAGGCTTCCTCCCGTGGTAAGCTTCGTGCCGCAAACTTTCTCCGAATTAAATCTTATGTCGGTCGCTGTTGTATTTTTAACTCTGTCGTCTTTTCTCTCCCTTAGCAATTCCTTCAGCAAACTATCGAGGATGGCACCGATCCCACCCTCAAATTGGTGCCTGACCGGGAGACCTCGGACGAGGAAGAACCGGACCAGGAGATGTTCCTTCCGATGATGGACGCAACCAAGCGACCCACCGGTAAACTCTCTTCCATTAGAGATTGGCCCGACGATGAAGATGACTCGGATGTTGAGGTGATGGAAGCATTTGACGATGTCTCTCTTTCTTATGCTTTTCCGGCATCAGCTAACCCTGGTGGGCAGATCCATGAGGACCCTTCCCTTGCCGTGGGTGATCCTGTTCCGGTTGCGCCGAAGAAGAAAAGGGGAGCCGCATCAACTTCTTCCTCCGGACCTTCTCAGCCAACCAAAACACGAAAGAAGTCCGGGGACAAAACTGCCTCCAAGCCCGCAACCAAGGCCCCAGCACGAAGAGCTCGGAAGCCCAAGGAGCCCCTGACCTCGGATGAGTAAGCCTCTTTTCCCTTTGCCATTTACCTGTTCTCTTATTGTTATAGTTTCTCATCCGACAATGTTTGATTCAGTAGGGCAGCGGTGGAGGTCCCATAGAGTGGGTCCGGCATTGCCTCCCCGCTCCGACACAACCCTTCTCCCCCTCGTGGCGACGATTCACGCCCACTGAGCCCCATTCTGGAGGATTCAGTGGCTGCTCCGGGTTCCAGCCCGCCTCGTCAAGAGGAGGGAAACCTTGGAGCGGGGGAGACTGGCTCTGCCGAGGCAGTGGCCACCACTACTCCGGCTCTGCCGCAACCAGCCAGCACCGAGGTTACCTCAGCACCCCCACCGAAGAAGAAACCAGCACCAGCACCAGCACCAACTCAAGCACCAGCAGCCAAAGCAACAGCAGCTGCACCAAGCCCCTCCGCCTCGTCCGAGTCTTCTCAGTCTCGGCAAGAAAGTACCCAGGCAGCTCCCAAGGGTAAATCTGCTGCAACCACTTCCTCCTCTCAGTAGCCCAAGGGCAAAAAGGCCCCTGACGCCACCCGGGCAGCGTCCGTCGAGGCTGGACAGCGCACTCTCGCGTCCATGCTTTCTAGGAAGCCTCCAGCATTGAAGGACGCCCCTGCCGAGCCAGCTGATGCGTAGCAACTTGTTTTGCACACCAGCCCGGCCCTTGCCCTGGTTGAGAGGAGGGAGGCGCATGCGAAGGGTTTAGTGGCGCCCCACATGCTCAGCGGCGAGCGATACCCTCCGACCCTGATTGAATTTGTCAATAATTGGAACAAGGCGGAGTTCGTCCATAATGACGATCTCCCGGAGAAGTTCGGTCCCGCTGAATTTTCTGCTCAAATGAACACAGCCGCTAAGGCAATTAACCTCGCGGGTCGGATGATGGAGGTACGTTACTTCCCATTTTCCTTAGCATGTTGTAGATATTAGTGATATAACCATTAGTCCCCGAGCCTCCGGGAGAGTAACTTGTTACTCAGCCGGATGCTCCTTAGAAAACTGACGTAGCTCCTTGATAACTTCAAATATGCACACACCTAGAGCCGGGTTAAGTTCCACTTGGCCCGGATCTTGTACACTTCGAATATGCACCCACCTAGAGCCGGGTTAAGTTCCACTTGGCCCGGATCTTGTACACTTCAAATATGCACACACCTAGAGCCGGGTTAAGTTCCATTTGGCCTGGATCTTGTACACTTCGAATATGCACAAGGCTTAAGCTATATTTTTGTATTCTTTTCAGGTGACCACCAACCGCCGGAGCGCCGAGTTTCAGCGTCTCCTAGACACTCACAAAATGTTGCGCGCAAAGCATAATGCACTTCTCGCTGAGCACGAGAAAAGGGGTAAGTTCTCTTCTTGACATTTTTTCTGTTTTCTTTCATCTTTTTCTGCCGAACTAACCCATCATTCAGTTTTCGCAGCTGGGGTGGAAGCTGAGAATACCATAATGAGGAAGAAGCTTGACCAGATCAAGGGTAAGTTACTTTTGTGCGACCTTGCTCTACTTTCTATCTCCTTTTCTCCTTGGCTCGGCAAACATTCATACCTCGGCTTTGCCGGGTTAACAAACTATTTCAGTATCGCTGGAAGATAGTGTGCCCGTGCCTGATATGATGCTGCATTTTCTCGAACAAGCAGGGCAACATCAAGACGAGCTCAAAAAGAAAGATGATGAGCTTGCCCTCCTCCGAGCCAAAGATGATGAAATTGCCAAGCTCAAGGCATATATGAAGAAGCTGAAAGCACAGCATCAAATCGAACTTGAAAAGGCTGGCCAGGACTATACTGAAGAGCGCGAGCGCCTCAATCTACAGATTGCCAAGGACCGAGATCTTCTCCAGGAGGCCGACGTCAAACTTGAGTCGGCGAATACTGAACTTGTGCAGCTTCGCAAAAGGCGTGATGACTGTACCAGGGAGTTGACCCGGATCCACAGCCATATTTCACGTAAGTTCCTTTCCCTTATCCGGCATATTTCTCCGGGTTACTTCACATGTCTTTTCTTTACCTGCTTCTCTTGTCTTGTTTTCAGGCAAATTTCCAGAGGGCGCTGCCATTGCGAGCGCCGCTGTTGCTAATTTCCGCTGAGAGAGGGGTACTCCCGTTGCTCCTGACGCTGAAGAAATTCCCTATGACATGGAGGACCTGTTGGTCAGCCTATCATCTCACTTGGAAATCATCAAGAACTATGGCAAGGATATCCTTGACGTTGTAATCCGAATCTTCAACATGTTTTGGCCTGTAGAAGACACTCCGGAGGGAAACACAGTTCTTGTTGAAAAGTTGATGGAATGCGAGACCCAGCTCGACCTTTGGAGGGAATCCGCTGGACGCGCTAGAGCTGAGACCGTTCTCCACTATGTACTGACGTGGTACGAGAAGATCGACCTCAACCTCCTAGCGCGCATGCGCACCGGATCCAAATGGACCAGTGACCCGGAGTGGGTAGCTCGGCGCAAGGCTTGCGCTCATAGCCTCATCAAATATGCTCCCATTCATGAATCGAATGAGGGACCGAGCTTCCTGGAAGCCGTCGGTGATGAAAACGCTGAGAACATTGAAGATGGCTCGGATGAAGACGAAGATGACGAGGCTTCGGACATTAAGGAGGGCGAAGATGACGCCGAACTCCCTCCTGCTGCCCCTTGATCAAAAAAACTTTTAAATTGCATCAAATCCCTAGTATGCCGGGTGTAGTTGTATCAAGTGCACAAGTGATATTTTTTACTAAGTTTCTATGCTGGATTGACTTGGGCGTAGTCCCCGAGTTTCGTTTTATCGTTCTTCCAATCTTTTGGCTCGACTCGCGTCTACCTTGGTTCGGTTTTATGACTTACGAGTCCGAGTTTCAAAAATTGTCTTAACAATACTTGGAAACTTTAGGATTAGCTCAAAATAATTCAGCATAATAAATTTAAAAGTAAACGCAAGGTTAGTCCAAAAAACAAACGTCGGCTCGATTAAGTTCTTTTCCTTAGTTGTTTTTCATGTGCTAGGCAATTCCAAACTTGTTCTCTTGCTTGCCATGAAGCCAATTCTTGTTGGACAGCAGCAAGTCGAAGAGTTGGGTTCTTGGTGCTCACACATTACTAATCCGGCCTAAGTAGAACAACTTACGCCAGCCGATGTATAAATAATAAATACAGAAGATGATAATCATTATTAAGGCAGTCCCCGAGTTACTGCTCGAGGCGCCAACACTTCATTGATAAGCTCATTGTCGGCATACATACCGACATATGAGAAGACTCGGATACATACACTTCTTTGCTAAGTGTAGAAAGGACAGAGTAGAGCTACATTCCATGGACGCTTAGATTCCTCGTGGACATGTCCGCCTTGTTCTTTTCCTATGGCTTTGCATCGATAAGATAATAAGAATCATTGTGCAATGCTTTGCTCACAATGAATGGCCCTTCCCATGGGGGGGGGATAACTTGTGCATGCCAGCAGTACATTGTACCAACCGGAGTACCAGATCGCCTTCCCGGAAAACTGGGGAGCTTACTTTCCGGCTATGATAGCGTCGAAGATTTTGCTGATATATGGCGGATCTGGACAATGCCAATTCTCTCGCTTCTTCCAGCAGATCAACATCATTTTGACGGGCTTCTTGCACTTCGGCTTCTGTGTATTGGGTGACCCTAGGCGAGTCATGCTCTATGTCGGCTGGTAATACAGCTTCTGCCCCATATACCAGAAAGAATGGCGTATAGCCTGTTGATCGATTCAGAGTTGTTCTTAAACTCCACAGTACCACTGGTAGTTCTTCTATCCAGCACCCCGCTGATCTTTGCAGCGGCTCAATGAGCCGGGGTTTTATCCTGGATAATACTAATCCGTTGGATCTTTCCACTTGTCCGTTCGATGTGGGGTGGGCTACCGAGGCAACGTCCAGCCGGATCTTCTTATCTTGGCAGAAACGCGCAAATGCTCCTTCCGCAAAATTTGTGCCATTATCAGTTATGATACTGTGAGGATAACCGTATCTCAAGATGATGTCTTTGAGAAATGTCACGGTCGTAGCTCCATCACATTTTATTATTGGCTTTACTTCAATCCATTTTGTAAACTTATCCACCATGACCAAAATGTGAGTCATATTTCCCCTTGCTGGTTTAAACGGGCCAACCATGTCCAAACACCACACGACAAATGGCCAGGTGATTGGTATGGTCTAGAGCTTCGACATAGGCATATGTGTCTTGGTAGCATACCTCTGACAACCATTGCATTTTCTCACCAGATCTTCTGCTTGTTCTAAGGCACTTGGCCAGTAGAATCCATGACGGAAAGCTTTTGCCACCAAGGCTCGGGACGAGGCATGATGCCCACACTCCCCTTGATGTATATCTCGGAGGATGTCAAGCCCTTCTTCCGGGTCAACGCATCGTTGGAGGACATTGGTCACACTCCTTTTGTATAGCTCGGAATTGATGATTGTGTATGCATTTGCTCTCCTCTGAGTTTGCCTGGATAGCACCTCCTCAGTGGGTAAAGTTCCATCTTTCAGGAATTGAAATATGGGTAGTTCCCAAGCTGGTATTGCTCGCACAGGGAACACATTCTCATCAATTTCCATCTGATCCACCGGCATAACTTCAACCATATCACGCTGAGCAGTCCCCGGGTCCTGTGAGGCAGTCCCCGGGTTCGCTGAGGCAGTCCTCGGGTTTGCTGAGGCAGTCCCCGGGTCTCACGCACCACCTCCCATGTCAATGTCCATGTGCACAGCTCCGGACTCCGGATCCTCCGGGACGTAGATTGAGTCGGTTTCTGGGGACAGTCTGATAGATGGTTTTCTGAGGTGCTCTAATGCTACACCCGGTGGAATTGCTTGTCGGGTTGATCCGAGCTTCGACAATACGTTGGCAGCCTCATTCTCCACCCGGGATACATGGCGAAATTCGCATCCCTCAAAATAACTAGATATTTTCTGCACATGGAATCTGTATAATGCCATGTTTGGATCAAGAGCATCCCAGAGCCCCGATACTTGCTGAACTACCAAATCCGAGTCGCCAAAGCATTGGATCCGACGTTTCCCAATTTCTTTTGCCACTTTGAGCCCATGCACAAGTGCTTCATATTCAGCGACATTGTTCGATGCTGCGAAATGGATCTGTAGCACATACTTCAACTAGTCATTCTTTGGCGAGGTAAGCACAACTCCAGCGCCTAACCCGGTTTTTGTTTTTGACCCGTCAAAGTGCATTCTCCAGTAGTTCGGATCTGGTAGCGGTGGTTCATATTGTACCTCAGCCCAGTACACAAAAAAGTCGACCACAGCCTGAGACTTGATTGCTTCACTTCTGTCATATTGTGGTGCATAGGGAGCTAGTTCAATTGCCCATTTTGCAATCCTGCCACTTGCATCCTTGTTACTCATTATCTCAGATATGGGAGCTTCACATATTACCTTGATGGGATGCTCCTCAAAACAATTTTTTAGCTTCTTTGCCGACATGTACACACCATACGCCACTTTTTGATAGTGCGGATAATTTTGCTTTGATGCTGACAATACCTTGCTCAGGTAATATACTGGCCTTTGCACTGACTAACCCTCTTCGTCGTGCTCTACCACAATTACTGCACTTACAACTCGGTTGGTTGCGGCTATATAGAGCAACATTGGCTCCTTTGATAGTGGAGAGGCTAACACTAGTGCAGTGGCTAACATTTTATTTAATTGTATAAAGGCTTCATTGGCCTGTGGCGTCCAAATGAACTTGTCCGACTTTTTCATGAGTTGATAGAGAGGCAATGCCTTTTCTCCCAACCGACATACAAACCGACTTAACGATGCTAGGCAACCAGTGAACTTTTGGACATCGTTAAGATACTTTGGCAGTTCCATTCGTTCAATGGCCCGGATTTTAGTTGGATTAACTTCGCTACCTCGGCTGGAGACAAGAAATCCGAGTAATTTTCCAGCCGGGACACCAAAAGTACATTTTTCCGGGTTAAGCTTCATCCGGAACCTTCTTAGGTTCGTGAACGTCTGCCTGATATCGTCAAGGAGCGTTTTGCTTTCCTTGGTCTTGATAACCACATCATCCACATACACCTGTACATTTTGACCAATTTGGTCGTGCAAACATTTCTGCATACATCTTTGGTACGTTGCCCCTACATTACGCAAACCAAACGGCATGGTGCGATAGCAATAAGCCCCATACGGGGTGATAAACGCAGTCTTTATTTGATCATCCGGATTCAGAGGTATCTGGTGGAAACCAGAATATGCATCAATGAATGACAACAGTTCACATCCAGCAGTTGAGTCTATGACCTGGTCTATCCTTGGCAGTGGAAATGGATCTTTTGGACACGCCTTGTTCAGGTTCGTGTAATCGATACACATACGCCAAACCAGTTCCACATTCAGACCATCCTTCTTCTTCTCCACCAGCACCGGATTAGATAGCCAATCCGGGTAAAGAACTTCCATGATAAATCCTGCTACTAGTAACCGAGTTATCTCATCTCCAATGACTTTTCTCCTATCCTCGGCGAAGCGGCAGAGAGGTTGCTTCACCGGCCTTGCTCCGGGTCTCACGTTCAAAGAGTGCTCAGCCAACTCCCTCGGAACACCTTGCAAGTCCTGTGTGGACCAAGCAAAAATATCCCGATTCTCACGGAGGAAGTTGACGAGCTCGCTTTCCTATTTATCATTTAACCCGACACCAATTGTTATGGTGCGCTCTAGGAACATATCATCAACAGTCACTTTCTTGGTATCCTTTGTGGCTTGGAACGAAATGCTACCATGCGGATTACTCAACGCCGGCATATATTGCTGCGCGGACTGAGCCAGCGCTGCCACCTCCTGGATTTTTCTTTTCTCTTGTGCAATCACGAGTGACTCGGCTAGGTTAGACCCGGCTGACGCACACTCAATGGAACGTCGGAAATCTCCAGCAATGGAAATCACTCCATTTGGCCCGGGTAACTTCATCTTCAGATAACTGATGTGGCAGCTTGCCATGAACTTGTTCAGTGCTGGTCTTCCGAGTAACGCGTGATACACACTTTCCAAGTTCACCACTTCAAACTCCAAATTCTCAGTTCGGCAGTTATCTCTCGTGCCGAACAATACGTCAACCCGGACTTTGCCTATTGGCTCACAAGAAATACCTGGCACAATGCCATGGAAAGTTGTCCTCGTAGCTTGGAGCATGTTCTCCGAGATACCCAACTTGCGCATTGTATCCGCATACATGATGTTAATGCTACTGCCATTGTCAATCAGTACCTTTGAGAACCTCACATTGATGTTAGGCCCAATGAATGTCGGATCCAGCACTAGTGCATATGAAGCGGGACTTGGCATAAGCTTGGGATGATCTTTGATGCTCCAAGTAATTTCCTGGTCCGACCAAGGCATATACCTCGTCACTGCTGGCATTACCGCATTGACCTCCATATGTCGGCGCTGCAAGCTCTTTCTATCTGTTTCCTCAGTGGTAAACACGCAGTAACTCTGATGATGCTTCCTGCACTCATTCCTCCCCTCATTTCCGGGGTACCTCTGATCCGGCTGATGCTGGTCTTCCACTTGATGCACTGCATCCCTTCTCTCATGGTTATCATACCTCGGCGGAGGGGGAGGTAACATTAGTTGTTGCGTGTTCGCTCCGGAGAGCAATTGCTGCTGGGGTAACTCATGCCGAGGTTGATTGTTCCGAGGTGCCTGAGCATTCCCCGAACCCCCTTGTTCTATCTTACACATCCACTCACATTGCCTCGTTGTATGACTCGCTGGGTTACTCGGATTTGGCGTGTGAAACTTACACGGCTGATCCAACATTGACTCATAAGTATACCTCGGACGGTCCTTCTTTTCCTGCCACTGTTTCTTCTGCTCTGGCGTCCAAGTTTTCTTGCCATCATTTCTCGGTGTCCATTGTTGGCCCCCAATTTTCTGACGTTGATTTCCCCCTGCTCCGGGCTGATCTTGATTCACAGCAGCAACTTGTTGCGAATTATACCGGTAATCCGGTCTGCCATCTCTTCTTTTACCCCGGTAATCATTCCTCCGGGATGACCCGGCTCCATCTCTCTGGTAACACTCCTCATTTGACTCGTTTGACACGAGTCTAGGTTGAGTTGGATCACCCAAAGCATACGAATCTGCAATCCGGATCGTCTATGCCAATGTAGTTGGCATATCCCTTTGCAATCTTTGCCACAACATGCTCGCGTATCTGCATCCTTGCGCAAACCATGCTATGGCATGTGACTCTATCACACCCTCACATGAGTTTCTCACGGTACACCACCGGGTTAAAAACTCTCAGTCCGTCTCGTTCGGTCTCTGCTTACACATTGCTAGGGTCTGTGGCCTATTCAGCCTCTGATACGTACTTGAGAAATTGCTGATAAACATTTCCTCAAAATCGATCCAGCAGTTAATACTTCCGGGTGGCAAATTGTTTAGCCATACCCTTGCTGGCCCCTCCAACATCTGGGGTACGTATCTCACAGCCCATCTCAAGTTGCCTATAGCAATTTTCACAGCTGTAGCATAGTTTATCAACCAATCTTCCAGCTTAGTACTGCCGTCATACATCTTTGTGCCTCTAGGTAACTGGAAGTTCAGTACTGGAGGCTCTTTCATGATCCGGGGTCCAAAACATGCAGGACCCGGGGGACCTTGACATTCAATCTGCTCCGACCTATACAGCCGATCCAGTTTTAACCTGGCATCATCCGGCATCAAATCTCTGCTTCCCAATCTTGACCCTATCACATGATAGTCCGGCCTTGGGTATCCTGCGTTCACCATTTCTAAATCTCCATCGTTATACCGGTCTTGCTCTCGTGGAGCACCTCTCTGTTGCATACCTCGGCTGGCACTTTGCTCTTGCCTTGGTATATTCCGCTGCTGCGGTTGCCCTGCCAAGTTGCGCTGTCCGGCATTGCCATTTACAGTGTTTCCTTGACCGGCATTGCCTTGGTCGCGGTTACCTCGGCTAGCTTCACATTGGCTCACACTTCGTCGATCATCATTTCTCTGTACTTCTTTTGCTTTCCCTGCCCTTGTCGGGTCATATGGGACGATCTGTTTGTTTCTCCTAGCCGAGGTTACTACCTCTTCTCTCCTAGGACCACCATGAGGAGACGATGCAGCTCCAGCAGATTTCTTCGAGTTACCCATCGCCGAATGAACAATCTTGGAGGCCCCAGCCCTCTCTGGGTTAGCCCTGAGCAATTCCTCATTTTGCCTGTTCGCGATCCGAACCAACTCGTCGACCCTATCTTGCTGTCTCTGACAGGCTTCACCAGTTAGACCCTCTAACTCGGACGCAGTTGCATTCGCTGCTCTGAGGTTTTTTGCCGGGGTACTATACTTCGGCAGCCCCACGGATAAACAGTTCTCTGACTCCTCAATCCTAGTATCACCCTCTTTGTTCATTTCACTCATGAGATTTCTCCCCTTCACTTTTACAGCATCTACTTTATTTGCCTTTGCATACTGACGCAGCATCATCTCCAACGACTGCTGAGCCGTGGCTATCTTTTTCGCTCCCTCTAGAATTTTTTTCCTAATTTCCTCTAGCTCGGCCTGTGCCCGAGCCGGATCTACCACTGCTGCTACCGGGTTTGCCAAGCTATCCATCGCTTCCCTCAGTACATTCTCAGGCCTCTCTAGTGGAGGACCTCTACCTTTCCTCGGTGCCTTAGGCGTTACCTCCGGATCTGGTGCCGGATCCTTGCTTGCGCCTACACCAGGCGCAGTCATCATCACCTCAGCACGGTCCGGGGAGCGAGTGATACGCGCCCCGTGAACCACGCTAAGGGGTGGCTCCCCTGCCTCGACGACGTGCCGCGGATGAACGCACGACACATCGACAGCAACATAGACCTTGTGCGCTCCGAGCTTGATGAAGAGGCCGTTGCACGGAAGAGGGCGCGTGCCGAAGCAGCCAGCGTTGTCGCTGACAAAGTCCAGCGCTCCAAAGCGCTGAACGAGCCCGGAGACGATGTGTTCGACGGTGCCAATGAGGTTTCCCGTCCAGATCTTGACCCCTGCTAGCGCCGCTAGCCCCACGGTGGGCGCCAACTGTCGTGGTGGTGTCACGGCAGATGCCATGGATAGGCTAAAGGTGGGGACTAAATGCACTAGGGGAATCCAGGGAGGGATAGTGTGGTGATTCCACACACAGTAGCTTTGTATTCAATTCACTTCCAAGGTTTACAAGTGTTCCTCGAGCTGTATTGGAGAGAGGAGGAAGAAGGAACTCTCTTCCTCTCACCGCTAGCTAGCCCTCAGGAACCAAGTAAAATCTAGCCAATAGAGATCAACCCTTTCTATAGAGGCCCTAGCCCCCCTTATATAGGGGTGGCTAGGTCTCCAATTAGGGCATACGTATGGAATATGCCTCCTCCCAAAATAGTAAGCCGTCTGGGTCGCTTTTCCCCGCGTCATCCATGTAGAGGCTACGTGAGCCTCTGCGGCGCCTGCGTCAGCCGACATTGGCGTCGTCACCTTTGTCGGCCACGCCTCGGTCGTCCTGCTCCTGTCCGCTTCGCTCATGCTATGCGTACCAGGGATACCTTTGACCAGCGAGATACCTTCCTTCTCCTAGAAGCTAGATATGACCCGGATCGTAGTTGATCCGGCCACACCTGTTTAGGTTCATATATCGTAGTTCTCCTAGAAGCTAGATATGACCCGGATCGTAGTTGATACAAGTTAGATTCATATATCCGACTTACGGCTTAAGTCGGTTGAGACCCATTTAGGTGGACATCCCCTGGTCCGGGTTACCCCGAGATTCGGCCTGCCTTGAGGTGACTCGGCCAACATTCGCTTTGACCTTGCCGTACCTCGGCTAACTCGGCCTTTATACCTCGGCGTGACCCTACCCGGGGGTATCCCCCCAACATGCATCATATCATAAACATGCTGATTCTTCTGCCATAGTATTAAATAGTGCATGCAGTGTTTCTTTTAGTGCTTTGATTCTTCGCGGATTAGGCCATTGAGTTGATGCGAGTATCGACAAGTTCTTCGGATAATGTATCTTCGGCAGTGTTTCCTAGGCGAGCAATCTCCCCCTTTCTACCTATTTTACATTTATAGTCTTTACTTCCTCATGTTAATCTACTGCTATCCGTGTTGCGATGCTTTAGTTTCCGTACCATTTATATTCCTTGCAGCCTCTATATTGCCTTGGACACATCCTTTTGCCTGTTGTTTGATAGATAGTCGGCCTTGTGAGTCGTAGTTGCTTGCTCAGGTGCTGCCGCGTCATTGTCGTTCCACTATTGACGGCAAGTTGGCACATGATTAATGGTGGAGATGCTTAATGGTAGAGATGATCATAACTTTAAATACAACTATTAAATTGCTGGGATAACTAATGAAAGAGGCATCGGTGGGCAATAGCAAATATTTGGTTCTTAACCGCTCACTTGTGTCCCGTAGGCCCCGAGTACTTGATACCTGTTCCTTGACTATCGCACTATCCGCATGTGGTACCATGAATCCCCTTAGCCAGAGCTTGATTCATTTCTTATTTCTTGGGGCCACAAACTAGTTTGGGGCTTTATTACTATCCTGTACTTATGCCATGCTTTACTGCTTTATTTACGATTGTGCGTGGAGCACCTGTACTATTTTGGATCGCGGCACGATTTCGCGGTATCGACAAGCCCAGTCACACTTTCGGGTTCCCAGTCGTTTACAGCCGTTCTCGCAAACCCTGGGTCCATTCCGGAGCTGGCCAACTTCGTTGCGGGTAGCTTAGTGGGGTGGCCCCCTGAAATAATTTATGAATCTTGTGATTGCTTTGTCGTGAAAGCCTCGTTGGGTTTTGATTTGGTTTTTCCGAGGTTGATCGTGTGTGTGTTGCTATTTATGCACCCCTGCAGGGTAAATCTTTCTGAAAGTCGTGTTCACGGTTATGGACGACTTGGAGCACAGTATCTCGATCATAGACAAGCATAACTAAAGTAGTGCTATAAATTTGACTTAATATGTGACTAGTAATCAACTTCACTATAATGGAATGGATAATAAAAGTGCTAACAACTGGTAGAACTTGGGTACACCGGAGCGTTTTCGGGGCCGAATCCACTTTGAATTTGATAAATGTATTGCTTGTGTATCGTGTCATGTTATATCTGCCTAGTAAGTATCACAAATCCAATGGAATGAAATAAAAGTGCCAACACCTGCTGGGTTTGGGATGTCACGTGCTAATTATATCTGACTAATAAGTACTGCAACTACAACTGAATGGTTAACTAAAACTGCCCACTACTTATGCTATCAGGATGACTCATGCTATATAGTAAGTGCTTCAACTATAATTGAATGAATAAAACTGCCAACTATGTGAGTTCCTCGGTTTGACTTCCTTGTTTGGTCTCGAGGGGGAAATGCCAGGATGGGTATGTTTGGTGTTACTATCAGGTTGGATCCGAATAGGTCTTTATCATCTCTCTCTAATAGCCGACAGTTTATCGAGTCTCTATAGGTTGTTTAGTGCATGCTTCGTTGCCGCTTTAGTCCACCATACCTATGTAGGCGAGAGCCGCCGAATTCTAGCCTCGCCGTGTACTGGCCTCAGTACTGACGCTCCTATTTTTCCTTTGCCCTTTGTTGGCACCCCTTTTGTTTTAGCAGGTTTGAGATCGACGTCGTTAGCAGGTTTACCCTTCCGGCTTGGCCTAGGCAAGGTTATGGACGCCATTGGTTATTCTACAGGGCTCTTAGCCCCATTTGCATCTTGTCCATACTCGGACGTTGTACTGTTTTCAAGGTGATTTGGATCTTTGTACCGTATATCTGTATTCTTGACTCATGGAGTCGTTGTTGTATATATATGTTTTGTGGGTTCCATCGTGAACTATTGTGTAAAGATATTACTTCGTTTTCCACCCGCACGCAAGTGCCCGGTGGGCGTCCTTGAATCGTTTCTATGCGGGTTTGGCGAGAAGTGCTAAAACTTGCATAGGGCCGATTCGAGGGTGTTACACGCAGCCGCCACCGAAGAGGAGATTCGGGGGACAAAAGTCTCTGTTCCGGCACCCTGCCAGGACGGGGAAGTTCCCCCGAAGCCATCTCCATCGATCTCCACCACCATCTCCATCGCCGTTGCTGATTCTCATGATGATGAGGGAGTAGTTCTTCCTCGATGCTAAGGTCTCTACCGGTAGCTATGTGTTCATCTCTCTCTCTATGCATGATCATATTTTGATCATGAGCTTTATAATCAAGTAGATCTACCTTACTACTCAAGTGCTTTAATAGATCTCTGCTCTCCCCATGTGTGTGAAAGTGACAGCGTGCACACCATGGTGGCACTTAGGCTAAAGATTACAAATACTTGTTATGAGTTATATTTGGAGTTGGATGTTTCTATGAAATTGTGGTGTTTGTTGGAACCATCTATCGCTCAAGGTGACAGTGTGGGGTTATCTAGATGGGGAAAGCGAACTTTGAGGTGTGTTGTTATAGCCCTACCATGGATTAGAGTGTCCAACCGGAGAGTAGTTCAGAGTAGTATCATAAAGAGAAGATATTTATATGAGAGTGTTCACTAGTGAAAGTATGATCCCTAGGATTTGTTTCTAAGCATTGAAACACCCTTTGCAACTAGATCTGTTACATGTTTGCTTGGTTCCATCTTTATTTCAGTTTGCCTTTAGTCTCTTCCACGCCATCAAGCTATTTTCCGGCACTGTTGTCTTATATCCATACCACTTGTATTTTACTACCTCTTTGCCGAACTAGTGCACCTATACACTTGACAAGTGTATTGGGTGTGTTGGGGACACAAGAGACTTCTTGTATCTTGATTGCAGGGTATATTGAAAGGGATACCTTTGACCACTTCCTCCCTGAGTTCGATAAACCTTGGGTAATCCACTTAAGGGAAAACTTGCTGCTGTTCTACAAACCTCTGCACTTGGAGGCCCAACAACTGTCTACAAGAATAGAAGTGCATAGACATGAAGCTATTTTCTAGCGCAGTTGTCGGGGACTGAAGAAGAGCTCCCACGTCAACCACGCGCCAGCAAGTATTTTCTGGCGCCGTTGCCGGGGAGGTAAGGTAAAAGGCACTCACATCCTCCGGTGTGAGTGCTCGAAGTTATTTCCTTTAGATTCTGCAATTTTGTCTTTTTGTTTCTTGTTTTCACTAGTTAGGCTTAATGGAAAACAATAAAAAAATTAGAGAGCTTTATAGTATTTATCTTGAGTTTGGACATGAAGTGTTTGAAGAGAAAATTAAAAAACCTATGGAACTTTATTTGCATGCTAATAGCAATGTTATTAATATGAATTCTTTGAACACCAGTATTGATAATGCTATGGAAAAGTCTAAGCTTGGGGAAGCTAGTTTTTATGAAAATAATCTTTTTAGTCCCCTATCTTTAGAGGAGAAAATTTGCTTTGATGATACTATACCTCCAATATATGATGATTACAATGATGAGTATGATATTTTCAGTCCACCTACTATTGAGGAGGAAATTAATTATGACTACAATATGCCTCCTATATTTAATGATTATGGTGATGAGAATAATAATGATAGCTATTTTGTTGAATTTGCTCCCACTACAATTTATAAGAATGACTATGCTTATGTGGAGAGTAATAATTATTATATGCATGTGGCTCATGATAAGAATGTTTTATGTGATAGTTATATTGTTAATTTTATTTATGATGCTACTGAAAGTTATTATGAGAGAGGGAAACATGGTTTTATGCATCTCAATAATATTAAGTTTCCCCTCTTTATGTTGAAAGTCTTGAAGTTGCACTTGCTTTGTTTTACTATGCTTGTTGCTTTGTGCTTTCATGACTTGTTTCTTTACAAGATTCCTATGCATAGGGAGTGGGTTAGACTTAAATGTGCTTTGAATTTGCTTCTTGGTGCTCCTTTTACTTCAATTCATATTTCTTATGTGAGCATCTTCTCAAACTACCATGCCTAACTTAAAGGCGTTAAAGAAAAGTACTTCTTGTGAGATAACCCAATAGTTTTCTTGAGTCTTAGAAGTTATTACTTCTGTAATAACCTCTCCTTATCCTTTTTTTATTTGATTTTTGTGCCAATAATAACCTATAATGAGAGGGAAGTAAGATTTGGGGAAGTGCTGTCCCGAAACAGATTTTTGTGCTTCACTGTAAAAATTCGTGTAAAATCTCGGTACGTCGGATTGAGCTGTAATTTTTTGTGCTTCTGCCCCAGGTTGTTATCCAACTTTCGTTAGCTCAACACTTTTCGATTTGAACAACAGAAGGTCTTCGGAAAAAATGGTTTTTACCTGCTGGTCTGTTTTCACAGATTTCTGCCATTATTTGCATTTGCCTCTTAATCTCTTTCTCTTTGAGTTCTCTTTGATCATTTGAACTTTTTAAAGGAAGTGCTACAGTAGCTTGTGTTTGAATGGAAGTTTTATTGGTGTTGAAACTGAACCCAAAGACTTATTATCTTGAGTACACTAATGTTGCTAATAAAGATTGTGTGAAGTTTTGTATGAAGGAAAAATTTTAGGTGTATGGAAGGAATGATGTAATGAGATGAAGAATGGACTAAAGCTCAAGCTTGGGGATGCCACGCATGTCACCCCAAGAAATATCCAACAAGTACAAGCGTCAAATCTTAGGGATGCCCAAGGCATCCCCTTCTTCATCAATAAAAATCCCAGGTTTCTTCCAAACACTTTATTTTTATTGTTTCATGCACAGTTGTCTTGTTCTTGGAGCGTCTTCTTTTTCGTTTTCGTTTTGGTTTTTTGTTTGCTTGGTTTTATTAGTTTGCTGAATAAATTGGTTGGACCCCCACTTCCATACATTAGTTTTCAAATAAGTTTGGTTTGGATTGGAAAAGAGTAGGAAAGTCCATGCTTAAGTGGTAAAGGGAGCTTGTTTTTGACTGTGGCCTATGCTTTGTCATGCCATGCTCGATATTGTTTTGGCTTTATGCTTAGTGATCTTTGCTGTAGCATGACATGTTATAAACAATTGAGATTGCTTAATGTGCCTTGGAAGAATCATGTGTTATTTTAGCATATTAAAGCATAGTATCGTGGTATTCTCCTTTGATGCTTTATTTGGGTTGACTTGGCGCATGTTCACACCATGTATGACTATCCCAAGTCACCATAAGCCTTCATGATCCTTTAGTTTTTGACTTGTAATATCACTTTATGCTTTGATTAATGATGTTTTGTCGCTTTGCATGATTATGGCCATTATTGCTCTCTTAGTTGGTCGCTCCCAGTCTTTTGCTAGCCTCCATAACCAAGTATGAGTTCCACTCATGCATCTAACTCCTAAAACCAAGTTATTCCAAAGATTCCACCATACCTATCTATTAGCATTTGCTATTCAAAGTATATTCATGTTTTTTATCTACCTTCCAAATTAAACTTGTTATGAGAAAACTAGTGAGTAAAGCTCTCACGAACTTGATGGCACACTTTACTTTTCTTTCCCTTAATAAACTTGAACCATTGTGTCGTCTATGTTGTATATGCTTGCACTTATATGTTGGGGATTAGCAGAACCATGCTGTCATGGGGAATGCTTTCAACATTGCACTTATACTTTGTACCTAGTTGATATCATGCTCTTTTGTCTATGGATATCGTTGGTGTGAAATGAAATGGGAGCTTTTAAGTTCATGGAGTTATGTATGTGTGTTAGAGAAACGCCTAGGCCGCCGGTCTAATCCATGCTATCATGGTGGAAACCTGCAGCATAACCATAATGAGTTGTCTATGAAGCATTCATCTTATAAAAAAAAGAGTCAGATATTGAGAAAAAAGAGAAAAAAGATATGAGAAAAGAGGAAAGAGAGAAAAAAACATCATTTTCCCATGGTAAATAAGAAGATTGCTGAGGTGCTCGTTGTCTGCTTGCCTTGTCATTTTGATATGGGGATTCTTCGATATCATCGGGCAAGGGGTACCCGTTGGCGGTTCTCTATGATACACATGTACTTACTATGACAAGAACTTACCCGTAAGTAAACTTGAGTAGCATGAGGAGCGGCCCTCGTATTCAAGGGACATGAGATTTCCAACTTATACTTTGTCAAGCATATACTCCATAGTTTGTTCACTTTAACCTTAATCACTTCAAGATGCTTATGATAGGGGCAATGAGAGATGAAAGCTAAAAAGTACCATAATTTTTGGAAGCTCTTTATGAAACTTGAATCCCTGTTTTCTTCTATGAAGGCCTTTCTTTTACTTTTATGTTGAGTCTCCACCTTCTATCTTTATGCACCTATTGAGAGAGCATAGTGGCCATTCTTAGTTTAATGTGCATTGTCCCAAGACTTGTTGATTGATGCATAACTTTGATATTGCTTGTTCTTAAACTATTTGTATCTAGTCACCCTTATAAACTTTGAAGGTGTCCTATGCATTTATGTTTGCTACTCTATCAGGGACAAGCTGAATGCCACTATGCTATGTTTTCTTTATGTGAAACAAACAAACGTCTTGCAAAGCATTGTTATTCATGAATCTTTTGTTTGTGCCTTTTCTTGTTGCAACATAGTTCCTATGTCTTATTGTTAGATCTTTGTCTTTCATGCTATGTTGAAGTACTATGATCCCAGCTATCCATGTTTTACAAATGCTTTGATTAAGTTTATGATGGTGCATGTCACCTCAAAAAATATTCATTCCTTTTTATCACTTACCTACTCGAGGACGAGCAGGAGTTAAGCTTGGGGATGTTGATATGTTGCTAACGTATCTATAATTTTTGATGTTCCATGCTTGGTTTATATCTACTTTCTTATGTTTTGTACACACTTTGGTGTATTTTTATACACTTTCTTGGACTAACCTATTAACAAGATGCAGTGCTAGTTGCCTGTTTTCTGCTGTTTTTGGTTCCAGAAAGTCAGAAAATGAATATTCTCGAAATTGGACGGGACAAAAGCCAAAGTCAATATTTCACCGAGGGGAACACGGAGCCAAAATACGAGACGGAGAGGGGCCAGGGGCTGGCCACACCACCTGGTGGTTAGGGCCAGGCCGCGCTAGGGGGTGGTGTGGGCCCCTCTGGCACCCCCTCGGCCTCCCTTTCGCCTATAAGAAGCCTCTGATGCAGAAACCCTAGATCGAACAGCCTCCAGCCACGAAAAGTTCCGTAGCGCCGCCGCCACTAAAGAGGAGATTCGGGGGACAGAAGTCTCTGTTCTGGCACCCTACCGGGACAGGGAAGTGCCCCTGGAGCCATCTCCATCGATCTCCACCACCATCTCCATCGCTGTTGCTGATTCCCATGATGATGAGGGAGTAGTTCTTCCTCGAGGCAAAGGGCTCTACCGGTAGCTATGTGTTCATCTCTCTCTCTATGCATGATCATATTTTGATCATGAGCTTTGTAATCAAGTAGATATACCTTGCTACTCAAGTGCTTTAATAGATCTCTGCTCTCCCCATGTGTGTGAAAGTGACAGCGTGCACACCATGGTGGCACTTAGGCTAGAGATTACAAATAATTGTTATGAGTTATATTTGGAGTTGGATGTTTCTATGAAATTGTGGTGTTTGTTGGAACCATCTAGCGCTCAAGGTGATAGTGTGGGGTTATCTAGATAGGGAAAGCGAACTTTGAGGTGTGCTGTTATAGCCCTACCATGGATTAGTGTCCAACCGGAGAGTAGTTCAGAGTAGTATCATAATAAGAAGATATTTATATGAGAGTGTTCACTAGTGAAAGTATGATCCCTAGGCCTTGTTTCTAAACATTGAAACACCATTTGCAACTAGATCTATTACATGTTTGCTTGGTTCCATCTTTATTTCAGTTTGTCTTTAGTCTCTTCCACGCCATCAAGCTATTTTCTGACACCGTTGTCTTATATCCATACCACTTGTATTTTACTATCTCTTCACTGAACTAGTGCACCTATACACCTGACAAGTGTATTGGGTGTGTTGGGGACACAAGAGACTTCTTGTATCTTGATTGCAGGGTTGCTTGAGAGGGGTACATTTGACCACTTCCTCCCTGAGTTCGATAAACCTTGGGTAATCCACTTAAGGGAAAACTTGCTGCTGTTCTACAAACCTCTTCACTTGGAGGCCCAACAACTGTCTACAAGAATAGAAGTGCGTAGACATCAAGATATTTTATAGTGCCATTGTCGGGGACTGAAGAAGAGCTCCCACATCAACCACACGCCAACAACTGGTTGGTGAGCAGATAGATGGTGGCTGTTGTCACCGCTGTGTGTGGAGTTTTCGGGAGCATGTTGCTCTGCGAGTCCACCATCATGAACGAGAAGTCGAGGGCTTTAGTAGCTTCTTCTCGATCTTTGTCATTGAGGTGGGCCAGTCGAGAGCGCCTTTTGGCGGCTGCATGATTGTTGCCCTTGGAGGAGAATCTGCCAATAGAAGAGAGTGCTGCCCGCCAAAGGCTCGACTCGTCCATGGCCCTCCTACACTCGTCGAGCCATGCCATCACCGCCCCTTGGAGGTTGAACTCCTAGATGAGTAGGTAGTGGTATCCCATCAACATCTATTGCAACGAGTTTGGCAACAGGAGGTTTCCCTGTCGGGCTTCCCTACATCACGCCCACTCAGCGTTGTTGAGGTTGATCTCCTGCCGCCTTGTCTTGTTGTTAATGGGTTTGCCTGATTATCAGGGTTGGGTGGGTTACATTGTTCGCCTTTGACGGAGCCGATGGTGGGGGGTCGATTGGCAGTCCCATTTGTTGGTGGCCCCGCCATTGGCGATGTCCCTTTGAGTGCCTCCATCACCGGTGTTGATGACGGCGCACATGTAGTGGTTTGGGAAGCCACTACTCCCGTAGCTCTCAGATCCGGAGCCGTAGGCTCCATCTTCCGATGTCAGATCACATAGATTGGACTCGCAACTATTGTTACTATCTGCATCATAGGCCGGTGCTGAGGCATTGAGCTTGCTCAGTGTGCAAATCAATGGTGGGAACCACGAGGCAGGAGCAACCGAAGGAGCTTGCGGGTGATCGGGGAAGTGGAGCATGCCGATCTGACCGACCTAGAAGCATAGGCTTCCGATCATCATGCCTATTCCGTTGCCCACGGACTCGAAGTTTAGGCAAGCCACCGGTGAGTGGACGGTGAAGTCGAAGGTGCCAAAGAGGAGGCGATTCGTTGCTGCAGTGGAGTTGTAGATCACAGTCGATGGGGCCGAGGAAGCCGCAACATCAGTGATCCCACTTCCCACAGACGACGCCAATTGATGAGGGGTTAACTCATGAATGCCCATCGTTGATGGACTTAGGTTCGAGGGATTGGGGAGCACTGGAGGCCTCGATTGGCTAGCAAACAAGCACATAGGGAGACACGAGGTTTACCCAGGTTCAGGCCTCGAAGAGGACCCTACTCCTGCTTGTCTGCTCTTGGATTATCGGGGACTCGAAACTTACAAGGGGCGCATAGATGCAATCTGGTGAGGTGTTTGCTAGGGTTATGGATGTCCTCCTCGCTGCCCCCTCCTAGCCTTTATATAGGGAGGATAGGTCTCGGGATAGCAGGCCGAGTCGGTTAAAGATTAGGGCTTTCCCTTTAAGTTTCTATCTATTCTTTTCCATGTTCTTCAAGGAGTCGCATTCCTTTGGGCCACCCAAATCCTTATTGGGATTCATTTGCACCATGCATTCCTCTTGGGCTGGACCGTATAGGATAATCGCGAGTACATTTACGGTATACCTATGTCACCGGGAATAGAATAGATAGTCGTACTATCAAGAGGAGCTCTCAAGTGAGTAACTCGATTGCATCTTTCAGAGAGAGCTCAAACCTTTGCATACTTAGCACCATATTTCTTGGTTGTTGTTTGGATCTTATCCTTGTGAGCCTCTAGAGCTTGTGGCTATCTTCATGACAAGCTCTAGTTCATCAAAAACAGATTCCACTTGCATATCTTATTGCGTTTTAGATCTTGAAGGTTTTCCGGCTCCACACCTTGGAAGGTACCTCACATATGCATACTTGATATTTTCTCCCTTAGTGGTATCCAATATTTACACTTTTTGTTGGATTCTACTCTTCATTATCTTTCCAACAGAATTGGTTTTATTCCAGTTGGAGTTTTCAAGCTCAACTTCTTGCGTTTTGGGTTTTGGAGATTTTACCGGTTCATCACTTCTAGAGAGGTTATACCTTTCTCCATTTTATTTTTATGCTCACATGTTGGAATATGATGTTTATTTTCATAATCTTGTAGAGATTGTTGTTCTCTTCAAAATGAGCCCAAGATGATCGAAATCGAAGTTCGGAGTCAAAAGTTATTGAAGTTTTCATGCAAAGCGGAAGTTCTGGCCCAACTTCCGACCTACTTCCAATGAAGGCTGGTTTCCTTGCAGTAACTTGTGTTTCCTCTTCACCGGAAGTTCTGGTGGTTCACCGAAAGTTTGGGTAAAGTGCAAAACTGACCCAAACGGGCATATTCTCTTACTCTATTTAAGAGGGCCTTCTTCCCCAATGTTTCCTTGGAGGCCCTTTTTTACTAGCTCTTCCACTCTCTCCTCCATTATTGACCTTCAAAAGCTTGCCCTCTCTCCTTCTCTCTCCCATGATTCTTGCATCTTTTTGAGAGATTTGGAAGAGGTGATCTAGATCTACAATCCTACCAACTCAAATCCCTTCTTTGTGAGGGAATTCTTGGGATCTAGATCTTGAAGAGTTTTGTGTTCTCCTCTTATGTTCTTACTCTCTTGTTCCCCAATATCCTTTATAGCTTTGGTGGAATTTTGGAGTGAAGGACTTTCCCTTACATTTGGTGCATAGGTTTGAGTTCTCTACAGAGATTCGGTGAGTTCAAGCTTGTGGGCTTGTTACTCTTGGGTTCTTGGAACCCTAGATGGTTGTGTGGTTGTGTTGTGATTCCCTTGGGGATTCCAACTGAGTTGTGGAGATTCCTCAAACTAGAGGACTTTGTGGTGATTCTTAGGAGCCTCGAATTGAGTTGTGGAGATTTCCCCAAGCCTTGTACGGGTTTGGTCACCGCCCTCAAGTGTCCCATAGTGGATCATGGGTAGGAATTTGTGGTGATCTCACGGGAGAATAAGGTGAGCCTTTTGTGGCATCGGTGTGTAGTGTGCCTCCACAACTTTAGGGTGAGGCCTTGTGTGACGTTGGTTGAGCATCGAGCCACCACACCTCAAGTTGAGAAATTTGTGGCATTCAGGGAGTATTACACCATCGCATCTCTCCAATGGAGACACAACTTCTTTGGAAGTGACCTTCTAGATAAAATCATCGTCTCCACGTCCTTCGCTTATCTCTATACCCGAGCCCTTTACTTATTAATTTTACATTTTGATATTCATCGTGCTTGAAGTAATCTATCTTGATATCACCTTGTTGATTGTCTTGATTAGCATGGGTTGTTGATGCATTTTATTTGAACCTAGTGAATTTAGGTTTTGTGCTTGATAAATTAAACGTTAGTTTTGTTTCGCATTTATTAGAGCCTAAACCGTAATTATTTTTAAATGCCTATTCACCCCCTCTAGACGACATCCTTTGTCATTTCAATTGGTATCAGAGAGATGTCTCTCGCTTAATAGGCTTCACCCCTCGAGAGTAAAGATGTTTCCTAGGGGTTTAGTGCACAATGACACTTTTACATTTGATGGCACAAACTATGGTGTTTGGAGAATTCGCATGCTTAGCCATTTTCGGGCCATTAACCCAAATATAGAGCGAATTCTAGATATGGGTTTCTCTCCTCCTAAGGATCCCCAAAATATATCTTTAGAGGAGGAGACAAACTCTTATCTATAAGCTCAAGCATCTAATGTATTAATGTTGTGAGCTTTATAGTTCTTTCCACAATCACGCCTTTTAAGAATGCCCATGATATTTGGACCAAGTTCAAGTTAAATATGATGCCTCCACGATTAATGAGGATGATTGTGTTACCTCCACCTCCGGCTGTGATGAGTTCTCATCTTGTTCCACTACACCAACATGTGTTTTGTCACAAGGTAACGATATGGTGAGTGGTGATAGAACTTGAAATGTGGATAGTGAGTGTACCATTGATGATCCTTCATCTCTAACTGGTTGCAATTTTTTATCTTTGGGCATGAACACTTGTAGCACTATATGTGATTTACATCCTAGTGTTTATTGTCCTTGCATATCATATATAAATGGATTGAATATATCTCATGATGATATGCTAGCTTTGCCTTGTTGCCATGATAAATATGCTTCTATTTCCTCTAGTACTTGTGTTGCTAACCATTTAGAGTAAACCGAAGAATATATGGGACAAAGCAAGGTTGTGAATGGAGCTCCAAATGTTCCTTCATCATCACCTCCTCCTCCCAATGTTAACTTATGCCTTATGGATAAGGCTTCAAAGGTATCTTCTCCTTTGGATCCCAATGCACCTCATGATGATGTAAATGTTGATTATGATGAAGAGGTAGATGATGTTGCTTCTTTAAAAAAGATGGGGGAGCTAGTCCTTCATGCTCTACATCCAAATAAAAATGCTTGCTCTAAATTAATTGAAATATTAACTTTTTCTACTGAAAGTAAGAAACTTATTGATGAGCATGTGGACACAATTGACAAAATGAATAGTCTTGAGCGTGAGTTTGCTAATAATGTTGCAAATCTAAATTAAGCTCTTGAAGAGGACCAAACCACTAAGGAATCTCTTGAGGAGAATTTAGCTCTAGAGCTATCTAGAGTAAAGAATCTCATGATAGAGCCGCATCCACTGGGCCCGGAGGTCTCACTCCTGATAGCTTAATAGGATATCTAGACTAGCCCCACAGACCAACACTAGTCTTTTCTGCGCACTTTGTCGTCACTCGTGCGCACTCGGTACCCACTTCTCGGTCGGTCACCCATCCTAGAATTGCTCTAGGTTAAGCCCACTTAACCTTAGAGTTCTTTTCGAATAATCTTCCGGAAAAGAAGTTGCAACTTGTTGGTATGAGTATTGTATCAATCCTATTAAGCCATGTGCCTGGTCTCACAAAGTGGAAAGTGCCCTCAAAATTAAAAATGACGATATTCAAGTTGCTTATGCTAAACTCCTTGAGGATTTTGAGAACCTCAACAATGGATCTAGGGTCATCAAGGGGGAGCTCATCAAACTCACTGAGTCACATGAGCAAATTAAAGCTTCATACTCAGAAGAGCTTTCCAAGTTGCCATCACCTCTTACTAATATTGGCGATGCTTGTGCTACTAACTCTACTCCTTGTGAAGCATATATCTTGAAGGAGAATGTTGAGCTAAAGGCTCAACTTGCTTTGCTAACTAGCAACTATGGGCAATTGGAAGAAAATCATGCTAATCTCGCAAGCTCGCATGAAGATCTTCTAGTTTCCCATGGTAGGCTAAAATTGGCTCATGAGGTTATTGTGTCAAAGCTAACATCTAGTGAGCCTCATGTGGACATTAGCACTACTTTAACTCCAAATGTCATATTGCCATGTACTAGTCCTAGTAATTCACCCTCTCATAACCATGCTATATCTTGTGATAATTGCATTCTTTGCCTTGTTGCTCTAACAATGAAGCATCTACTTCCTCTAGTATTTTTATTGATACTAACCATGTAGAGAAAATCAAAGAGCTCAAGGCTCAAGTCACTTCTTTTAAGAATGACTTGAAAAAGTGTCATGAAGGTAATTCCATACTCAACAACATCTTGAGTGTGCAAAGACCCCCAAATGACAAAAGTGGGCTTTGATTAAACTCCAATATCAAGAACAAGCCCACTACCAAGAAGAATCAAAAGAGCAACAAGAAGAAGAAGGGCCAAGGACAAGTGAAGAATCCGGCCAGCATTATTTGCTTCAAGTTCAAGGAAGAAGGACATCATGTTAGATCATTCCCATTGAAGAAGAAGCCTCTTGGTGATAAGCATCAAGGGAAGCAACCTCAAGCTATAAGTGGACCTCTTCCTAAGAAGACTCAAGCTCTTCTTCAAGTCATGGCATCACCTAAAAATAAAGATAGCAAGAGAAGAGCTTTCTACATATGTTGTGAGAAGGGGCACCTTTCTTCCTCATTCACCATGGGTAACTCCTCGTCCAAACCTATCTTGATTGATTATGCTTATTCACTTCATAATGATGAGGTGGGAAATGTGTTTGCAAAATATGTTGGTGCCTAATGTAGTGTCAAGAAAAGAACCATTTGGGTGGCCAAGCCTATTGTGACTAACTTCTTAGGACCCAACTTGGTTGGGGACCAACAAGCTAAAACTTGATCAATAGGTGTTATTGGAGGGTATTGTAGACTTGGCTATATCATGAAGAACTCAAGGATCTTTATCAATTATATTTGGCAAATCAAGTCATTTAGATTATCATCATTCTATCATATATCCAATGTTCCTCCTTGCGATAAATTGTACTCAACTTATTTACATTGAAAGTTACTTTATCCCTTGTGCATGTGTTGGTTTTGTACCATTGTATATGTGCATATATGTTGTGCTTACCACTTCTTATCTTGATATATCAAGTATATTTGTGTATGTTGGTTGTCACACCATGTATTTGTGTTCTTATGTTTGAGCCTATATTGAACCCATTTGGTATCTTATTTGGCTCTTGTGAGATATTAATGGACTATCCCATTTTAGGGGAGTGTTATGCTTGGGCATTCCATAATCTTAAAATGTGTGTACATAAGGAATACCATGTCGTATTGATATTGTAAGATTATCTAGTCTCTATGTGGTATGTCATTCTCGTGAGAAATTCAAGTTTCATAATGTCCATTATTTATCTCTATTTTGATCTTTTTTGCTTCTTATTGAGAATTCATGGTTTATCACATTATGGCGGAGTCATATGCTTTGTTCATATTGCATACCTAGAAAATGTGGACATTTGAGGTAGTGCCACTTAGAATTGATATTGAAAATTATCTAGCTCCTATGTGGCACATTATCTCTATCAATTTCCAATTTTCTTAGATGCTTTTATTGCTCATCTTTTGGATCTTGTGTGTGAGAGTTTTTATTGGTATGTGTTTCCTCATATTTGGACCTCCATAAACCATTTGCTTCAAGTTACTTTAATCATTAATGCTTGTGTTACTATTTGGAGGTACCAAGAATCTCTATCTAAGCATCGAGCTCAATTCTTATTTTTTTTGCCATATGCTTCTTGTTGAGGATATGATCGTGGATATCCTTGCAAACTACCTCGGGAAATTTATCCTATACTTCTTGTCATTGGACAATTGGTACTCCATATATGGTATAATTTATTGATCACATTTACATTGGATTTTGTTTATATGTGTTGACTCCCTTATCTTCCTTGCCTCTCGTGGAGCATTTTATTCTATCAATATTCTCTTGTGTTTTATTTAATGTAGCTAGTAGTGATGATCTCATTTGTGTGAATTTTACATTCAAAAGCAAACTTATACATAAATCTCTCCTATATTATATAGAACACTCATTTTTATGTTTCTTGTTTGATCCACATCATGTTGTATGTGCTTGGAAGCTCGATTTTTCTTTTGGTACTATTTGCCATCATTAAAAAGTGTAGATAGTTTGGTTTGTGTGTTGGAACCTTAATCTATTTGAGAGTTGCTTTTGTGTCATTCCTTGTTACATGTTTTGACCTTTTATAATGAGATAAATCCTTGAGCATTCATGTTTTTGTCTATCTTTTGGTATTTGGCTTTTGCCTAGTTCACATGTTGAACTTGTTATCTTTCATGTGTTGATTTTATTCTTTGATACAATTTGGATACCTTTTGTCATGTCACACCTTTGTGTGCCTTCTTGGTTTACTTGGTGTTTTTTTTTCAAATTGTATCTCCTTTTTGGCTCTTGAAAATCTTGTGCATGCATATTTATTATTTTGTTATATTATGGCATGCTTGCTTTCCTTAATCCAATATATATGGGAAACTCCACCAAATCCTAATTGGCTAAGATGTGCATGAAATTCAATTTCATATCAATATGCACATATTTATGTGGAGTCTCTCCTATGTATTGTAGTTACTCTAACTACCTTGGACCCAATATGTCTGGGGACCATTTTGTACTTAATGTCGTTTTAGGTACAGTGGATATACATTGGATGCTTGCATCATCAACAAGGAAGAAGCAGTGTCTAAATGATAATCGAAGGCAAGCTAGGACGATGGATGAACTAATATCTACTACATCCTACCAATGATTTCTTGGTAACAAGTATCTCTTACTCATGCATTTATATATTGATTCCAACCTTCTGTAGGTTGCTTGTTAGCATGAATTTTTGCATTTTCAAATGTTGTGGTTCGTGCTATTTGGTTTTAAGGATAACTCCTTATTGCAAATATAAGTAAAATGAGATGAGTGCATATATAGGGGACTACAAAAAATCATGCTTATGATTCATCAATCCCAAATATGTTAATCTAGCAATTTTATTGCCCATCTTTTCCTCAATTGCTCTCATGTACAATAGTGAGAATTTGCAAATTTGATTTTCCTTTGTGATACTTGTTGCCTTTCTATATATATTCAAAATATATCCTTTTTTCCTTGGTGATAGTTGTGATGTATGTGGTGTGTTGGTGTTTGAAGTTAATTAATGTACAATAAGATAAAAATTGAGCCTTTGGCCATTTTGTCAAGCAAAAATATTATTGGTATATTCTATGACTTCCTTTTTATTCTCATGAGCTTTCTTGTGTATCTACTTTGTGTGTGCTTGTTTCTTTGTGGCCATATGTCTTTGTGATGTTATTCACATAGAAACTTATACACATAAGATAAGATATTTTTTTAGTTGATATTGTATTCCTTGGAGACCACATTGTATTTCATTTGACACTTAAGTGGCTTCCAAAATTAGTTTCCCATGAGTGCTTATATCTTTTATTTGCTTCATCGGGCACTCATATTTGATCTCTCATGGCTTGTGTTGTTAAATGATTTTGGAGGAGTGAGGATTCCATATTTGTGCATTTTGTATTCAAATGCAATGATTCTATTTTGTGTACAAAGTTTGTGGAGCTTCTCTATTTCATTTAAACACTCATTGTATCTTATCATAATATCTTGTTGTATTCAATTGGTTATTTTGGATCTTTTGATTGCTTACTTCATTTGTTGATGCTTCTTTCTCATTTATTTCTTTTGCAATCTTTGGGTCCTCAATATAGTTTGAGTTCCTTCTAAGTATTCTTCATTGAATATGTGCAAATGTTTCCAATCATGAGAAATTGGTTTCAAATACACACCTTTGGAAGAAGTCTCACTATATTGGTGTTCCATAATTTTTCACCCATTTTGGCAATCGATTCCAATGTGGAGAAGTTTGGGAAGGTTTAAGGGAAGTTGGCTTTATGCTTTGAGTTTGTTCTTAAGAATTTGCCTCTCAGGCTCTTGCATCTTTGTTGTTGCTTTATTTAGAGGAAACTCCAACAACAACAATGGTTGTCAATCTATGCAATGAAATTCAAGTTCATCACACGTGCATAGATTATGGGAGAGTTTGATCTATATATTGCGGTTGTACCAACATACATACTCGTGTAGTATTTGATGTTGGCACAACCACTTAGTTCGTTAAATTCCATATCTGAACACTCTCAAAGGGATTGTCATCAATTAACAAAACAGGGGCGATTAAAAGGGCATGCATGCCCCATGTGTGGTTTTGGTAATTAATGACAATCTCTATGGACTAATGTTTGAATTGATTTTCACTTGTAGGAATTGTCCATTGGCATCGCTTGGGACATGTGTTGGCTTCAAGGTTGAAAGATGAAGAAAATAAGAAGAATAAATAAAAGAATATCAAGAGTGTCTTGAAGAAGAAGATGGAGTTCCTCATGTGTATCTTCAAGACATCATCCTAATGGAGTTAGAATAAATGAAGTGCAAGCTCAAGACGCGCCATCTCTAGAAGATCACATGCTTGAAGCTTGCCATCCTTGGTGATCATGGATTTATGAAGACAAGTTCAAGGATGAGGTCTCCCTATGGTGTACGAGGGAGCAATTCGCAAGTCTTCATCAAGCAAAAGCGATCAAGAGAAATCAAGAAAGGTGTTCCACCTTCAGGAGGACAAGACGGTTGATACTTGCATTTTATATCATCATTTTAGTAACATTATATCCTCATATTAGAATGTTATTTGCATTGTTACATCATTATTCTTGCATATTTAGATGATTTCTGGGACTTTCCTACAGGTCCTTTGTTTTGGTATTTAATTTATGGGAGGCAGAAAACCTCACTTATCTTGTTTTTTGTGTTTCAGGACCTTATGGACGTCAAATGCATCAGGAAAAATACAAACCAAGTTTTTCATCAGGAGAAAGACTATGGGCGAAAGAACTAGACGAGAGGAGCCATGAGGTCCAGAAGAGCACACCACAAGCGGCCCCACTACCTAGCCGCGGGTGGGTGGCTCGTTCAGCCCTCGGGCATTGTTTCGACCTCCCCTTTTGTCCACAACTCCAGATCAGTAGAAAATAGACACCCTAATTTTCCGAGATTTATCGAGGCGACGGCGAAGGCGAAAGCTCTCTCCTTCTCCGGGAGGGGGCAAATCCTGCTGCTACGGGCACCGGAGAGGGGTAAATCGCCGCCATCAACATCACCACTCCTCCTAGGTGTAGGGGGATGCCTCTCCATCATCTCTATCACCAGGACCAGCACCATCTCCATCACCATCTTCGAGATCCACTTCATCCCCCTCGTTGTTTGAGAAGTTATCAAACCCTAGATAATTGTTTGTGCTATTTTACATGTGTGAGATTGGACAATTGATATTATCTTGTGGAGGGATTATATTTTCATATTGTGTTGTACTCCCTCCGTTTCAAAATATAAGATGTTTTAGCTTTGTGAATGAAGTGTATCTAGACCTGTTTTAGTGTCTAGGTTCATCTAGGTTTGGAGTGAACCTAGACACTAAAAGTGGTCTAGATACACTTCTTTCACAAAGCTAAAATATCTTATATTTTGAAACGGAGGGAGTACCACATATGCTACTGAATACTATCATGTTTCCATGTTGCGAGTAGTTCCATATGTTCCTGAGGGCATAGGATGAATTGGCAATGATTTCTATATGACATATGTTGAGTATTTGGTCAAGTTTTTATCTTTTATGTTATTCTATGATGGTGGTGTGTGAACGTCGACTACACATCACTTCACCTTTATGGGTTGATGGATAGCACCATAGTGTAATGGCATGGGTAGGACTGTGAAGGACACGTAAACCATGGTCCAATACATAAAGTTGCATTAGGGGGATGTATATCGGAGACCCTAGAGTTTATAGCTATGGTGGTTCATTCTAGTATTAATAATTCCTATGTTTAAACATTAACTTGGCCATAGGATCCATCATAAGGGAGTTCTTTAGTTCATTTATTTGGCTGCACCAAATTAAGGATCCGTCCGGAAAGACTAAAACTAGACAAGATATTCACCGTGTTGATTTAGAAATATCTGTACCAAGTAATCCATGCCGCCCTCAGGAACGCTTGGCACATATATGATCACACACACTTGAGCTTGTCCTCTTGCTGCATAGAGGATTGGGCTTTCTCTTCATAAGAGCTTTTACTTATTGCATTTTACTTTTAGTATTTTACTACTTGCAACCTTACAACAAAAACTCCAAAAACTCCTGCAGCTTTTATTGTTTTATTTACTATTCTTGCTAACCAATACTTTCAGCTCCTTGTGGGTTCTACAACCTTTTATAATTGAAAAGTACTACAATTGATCTCTGATACGTCCAAAACGTATCTACTTTCCCGAACATTTTTTCTATTGTTTCTCCTCTAAACTTGTGTGATTTGGATACAACTAACGTGGACTGACGTTGTTTTCAGCATAATTGCCTTGGTGTCTACTTTTTGTGCAGAAAATCAACTATCAGAAAAAATCCCGGAAAATATGCCAAAAATCCTATTTCACCAGAAGACTCCTGGAGCCAGAATACGAGACAAAGGGGGTTGGGCCCAGGCCACACCACCTGGCCGCGCGGGCTAGCCTAGGCTGCGCCAGGGGGTGGTCTGGCCGCCCCAGACTCCCCCTCGGTCTCCCTCTTCGCTTATAAGTTGCCTTCTGACCTAAAAACTCAGGGGGGTTCGATGTTTTTCTAGAAGGAGTTCCGCTCCGCCGCCACCACCAGATTTCACGAAACAGCACCAGAAACTCCGTTCTGGCACCCTGCCGGGACAGTGAATTGGAGGAGATCATCGCCATCATCATCACCATCACTTCTCCATCGACCATCCATGTTTCCCCCATCTATGAGTGAGTAATCCCCCGCTGTAGGCTATGGGGATGGTAGGGATTGGATGAGATCGTTCATGTAATGGCATCAGATTGTTAGGGCATGGTGCCTAGTATCTTCTATTAGTGCTTTATGACTTTGTTGCAACCTGTTATGCTTAATGCTTATCACTAGGGCCCGAGTGCCATGATTTCAGATCTGAACATGTTATTGATTCATTATGATAGTATTGTTTTTGGTCTTACCTGCAAGTTGTATACACACGTTGTTGTCCAGAACCAATGGCCCCGAAGTGACAGAAATCGGGATAACCAGAGGGAATGGCTTTGATGTGAGGATCACCTGTGTTCATGGAGTGTTAATGCTTTGCTCCGGTGCTCTATTAAAAGGAGCACCTTAATTGCCAGTAGTTCCCTTGAGGCCCCGCTGCAAACGGGCTGGCAGGACAAAAGATGTTTTGCAAGTTCTCATTAGGAGCACGTATGACTATATATGGAACACATGCCTAAGATTATCTAGTACTTGGATGCTTTATCTTATTTATCTGCAATTGCCCTATGTTCTGATTGCTATGTGAATTGTCTTGTCCATGCAACGCCCGTCCTTCCATCCCTATGCCTACCACACTCGAATTCTACTGTTTACTGCTATTGTTACTGCTGTCTTACTTTACTACTGCTGCTACTCTACTATTCCTACTACAAAACTATTGCTATTGATAAAATGTTGTGAGCAAGATTGTTTCCAGGTGCAGCTGAATTGACAACTCAGTTTTTAAGGCTTATAAATATTCTTTGGCTCCCCTTGTGTCGAATCAATAAATTGGGTTTCACTTCCCTCGAAAATACTGCGATACACCCCCTATACTTGTGGGTCATCAAGACTATTTTCTGGCGCCGTTGCCGGGGAGCATATCTTTATTTATCAAGTTCACTTGGATTCTCTATTGTTCGCTGCTATCCATCCATCATGGGTAAGTCTTGTGATGGCAGGGTTCCTATTTTACCATCCACTACAAGAAGAGGTACGGTTCTGAACACCTCTGTTGCTCTTGATTCACCATCTGTTATGAGTAAGCTCATTACACCACCACATACACATGCTACACACACTGCTACTACTGCTGGATCTGAAACTTCTGATACTTATGATGCTGCTTCTACTGTGCTTGATAAGAGTGGTTCATTAGGTCCTTTCCTAGATGCTATGATTGCTAGAACTATAGCTGGAAATACTGAAACTCCTAATGAAGACACTACTACACCTGTTAGTTCACCTGAGTCTAGTGAAAGTTATGATATTGAAGATGGTTATGTTGATATGACCGATGAATTTATTAAAGAATGTAAAAACACCCATGATAGGAGCGCTGCTAAGAGTCTCCTTAAGAGGCGTACTATTAGACCCAAATTGTCTCATGTTGCTAAGTTTGCTGCTTCTCCCATAAATATGAAAGATAAAGATTATGATTTCTCTCTCGATCTATCTTACATAGCTATTGTTGAGAAAGAACCTTTTTGTGGGACTAAGAATGAAAGTGTGGTAGCACATATGAATGAGCTTTCTACCATGAGTGGCTTGTTTTCTGATGATACTAAGATGCGTACTTACTTTGTTGCTAAGATTTTCCCTTTTTCACTGAAAGGAGAAGCTAAAACTTGGTTTAGTAATTTACCTCCTGGATCTATTGATAGCCCTGATTGCTTGATTAGTACTTTCCTGCAGAAATATTTTCCTCCAAGTGCTAGACATGCTATTTTGCAGGAACTTTTTGATTTTAAACAGGGAGAAAAAGAGATATTGCCCGAATCATGGGCAAGGTTTTGTGCTTTGATTCATGCATAGGCTGGAAGTCCATTACCTAAGAATGAGCTTCTTGATATATTTTATAATGGATTAACTGAACAATCTAGGACATACCTAGATAGTTGTGCTGATTGTGTTTTCAGGAATAGGACTCCCAAGGAAGCTGAGGAATTAATGGCTAAAATAAGCAAGAACTATGAAGATTGGACTCCTCCTGAACCAGCTATACTTGAAACAATTATAACTGAACCACCTATTCCAGTGCCTATTCCAACATCAAAGAAGAGGGGAGTTATTGAATTAAATGATGAAGTGATGAAGGAAGCCAAGAAATGTCTTAAGGAGAAGGGAATTAAGGCTGCAGATGTCAAGGATTTACCTCCTATAGAAAAATTATGTAAGCCTATTCCCTACTCATCCACTATTGAGGTACACTCTCTCCAACACTTTGATGAAGGTGATATCCCTTACTCTAAACCTCCTGATCAATGCTTAGAAGAATTCGATATCTTTATTGTTAAGCAGGATAATTTTAGTAAAAGGGTGCAAAATCATCTAATGGAAAACACTAGAGCTATTGTTGAGTTGAAAGATATTGTGGAAAGAACCTCTAATGATGTTAAAATGATTGTTAAACACTTTCAAATGGTTCAAACTCAAATAGATCAACTCATTAAAGTGCAAAAAGACTTGCTAGTTAATGATGCTAAAGAAAAACATGCTTATGAAATTAGAACTAGGAGTGGTGCTGCTACCGAGGATCCTCTATATCCTCAGGGGCATCCCAAAAGAATTGAGCAGGATTCTCAACAAGCTGAAAATAGTGGCTCTACTCGTAAGAAAAGGAAAAGGAAACATAAAACTATTGTAGAACCCTCTAAACCTGCTATAGATCCTAATAGTATATATATTTCTGATGCTGAAACTGAAAGTGGTAACGAAGAAAATGAAGCTCCAAATGAAGAAAAGGTTGAAGAAGAACCTGAAATGCACACTAAGAACACTAAATACACTAAATAAGATTTTATTGCTAAGAAACATGGTAGTGAAAGAGCGCCTTGGGTCCAAAAACCTATGTCTTTCCCTGATAAGAAACACAAGTCAAAGGAAGATGAACACTATAATAAGTTTTGTGAGTGGATGAAACCTTTATTCCTGCAAATTCCTTTGACTGATGCTATTAAATTTCCTCCTTACTCAAAGTATATGAAGGATATTGTCTCGAATAAAAGGAAGATCCCTAATGAAGAAATTTCTACTTTGCTTGCTAATTATTCCTTTAGTGGTAAGGTCCCTAAGAAACTTGGAGACCGAGGGATTCCAACTATCCCTTGCTCTATTAAGAACAGTTATGTTAGAACTGCTTTGTGTAATTTGGGAGCTGGAGTTAGTGTTATGCCTTTCTCTCTCTATAAGAGGCTTCAACTAGAAAAACTGATACCAACTAATAATCTTTGCAAATGGCTAATAAATCTACCACTATTCCTGTTGGTATATGAGAGGATGTACCAGTTCAAGTGGCTCATAATTGCTTGATATTAACTGATTTTGTTGTGCTTGAAATGCCTGAAGATGATAATATGTCTATTATTCTTGGGAGACCTTTTCTTAATACTGTAGGAGCTGTTATTAATTGTAACCAAGGAAAGGTGACCTTTAATGTTAATGACAAGGAACACACTGTCTATTTTCCCAAGAAGATTGAAAGGACTTATGGTTTGAATTCAATTGAACATGTTGAGGTTATTCAAGTTGGAGAAATATATTGTCCCATACCAAGAGAAAAATTTGAAACTATTATGATTGGGACCATTGCTATCAAGGTTGAGGTAACATAATCATTAGTGGAATACAAAGTTTTGCCTCATATGGAATTGTTTTGGTAGCAAGACCTGATCAACCTTGTTAACAAAAGGATTTCATTGAACAAAACGATGTTTTCACCGTGATTATCTCCGTTTACTTTTATTCTATCCATTTTAGTTTTTGCTTTCGTTTAGTTTTCTTTGTTCTTAGTTGCTTGCATATTAGAGTGTCTTAGAACTCCTGTAGTTCTAGCCTTGTTTTGTCATTGCATCATTTCCAAAAAAAAATCTGTTTGTCAGAAAATCATTCTTCTAACCTGAAAAATGCCCAAAAATAAAGTGTCTCGAAAAATTCTAGAAAATTATTATTAAATTTTTACGTGAAAAAAGGGGCAGAGGAGTGCCTTGAAGGTACCAGGGGGACCCACCAGGCAGGCACACCACCTGGTGGCGCGGCCTGCCCTGGGTGGCGCCATGCCATGGTGTGGGCCACCCTGGCCCTTCACTAACTCTCTCACCTGCCACTTTCTTCTCTCTCCCGAGTAAGCTCTAGTTCATTGCTCAAAATCGCATTCTTGCTGTTCTTGCTCTCGATTTTTTCGATCTCCTTGTTGAGCCCATCTTTGTTGCTGAAATTTGGAGCACTTGTTCTCTGGTATGTGACTCCTCCCCTTGTCCAAGTAGATTTATGTTTAGTGGATTATATCTTGAGTATTTTGCTGCTGTAGGTGACATGTTATGAGAGCTTGTAAGCTTGTTTGATGCTTAGAGATATAGTTTTGATGCATGTTTAGGCCTCTTACAAGTCCCTATGAGTAGTATCCTTCATTATATTCACTTTGCAATCACTTGTTTAATAGGTGTTTAAATTTCAGAATACCAAGCATGAACAACCATACCTTTGGAGAGATATTTGAGAGGGATGCACCTAGGAGGTCAAGGCCCTCAAGATCAGCCTCTCATTTTAGGCCGTCATACAACGAAGATCTCATTGCAACTCGTATTCGTAATGAAGGGGATGATGGGATGCTCACCCATCTACTTTTCCTTGTTTTACTTTCTTACAAGCTGCATGGATTCTTGATGATTTCTTGCTACTGATTCAGAGGGTTGGTTTGACCTCATATATGCAAGATGAGAGTGAGCAATACGCTATGCTCACCAAAACTTTTGTTGAGAGCTTCGTGCTTACTAACACGCCCTATCAGTCAACTGTCTCTTTCAAAATTTATAATCTGCCCTTTACCATGTCTTTGGAGAGATTTTGCAGTGTTGTAGGTGTAAGCATGACGGGGACCGCGAAGAAGATTCAAGGGCGACCCGCTGATTTGCTGGAACTTTACCGAGGGGTGACCAATGATGCTGACCGCGTGGCTCAGCGCGGAAAGATAAGAAACATCCAACTCCCTGCTCTTAGATAATTTGCATATTATCTTGCTACTAGCGTTCTTGGTAGGGAGAATACGAGTAATATCTCCAACTATCATTTAGCCTTCCTTGCTGCTGCGCTTTACAATGACACTCGGTACAACCTTGGCTCGCTTATTGCTCGCCGCCTAGCTGCTAGGGGCCCTATCTATGGGGCATCATTGCCTCACGTATGGTCAATGCATTAGGGCTTTTGGTGGATCCCAATGATACTATATTAGCGCCACAAAGGCTTGACCTTGTTGCTATGAAAACTCATCATTTTGTCACTTCTGATTCTGATTTGGACAGTCTAGTATATAGGATGTTGTTTACTAACGGGGATGAGAGGGAGATCCCTTTGCCGCAGTCTTCTTTGTTTAGTGTTCACAGGAGACCGTGGTCGCGCTCTAAGGAGGAGGTGGACGAGCAGCTCCGCTTGCTGGGTTTCCACGAGAAGCATCAGGAGGATGTACCCTCCTACGATTACTCCGTGCACTATGGAGGGACGTACTCGAGCTCTCACCAGGACGAGGGTACCTCCTCCTCGTATCACGGTGACACTTCATCCTGGCCAGCTTGGGATTGATACCCACTTAGGCCAAAAGCCTAAGCTTGGGGGAGGTACGCCGACATCACACTCATCTCCTTATCATGTTGCGTCGGTCCTTTGTATATTCATGTTTTGTTCTCTTTTTAGTTTTTGTTCTTTGTTTGCTTTCGCTTTCTAAAACACAAAAAGACCAAAAATATTTCGGTTGTTTTTCTTTGGTTTGCTTCTTTTTCTCTTTGCCTTGGTTTGTTTTTCCCTTTTTGCTTTGTTTGAACTATTCGAAAAACCCAAAAAGATTTTGCTTTGCTTGTTTTTCCTTTTTCGTTCATGTTTTAAAAATCGTAAACACCAAAAATATTTGCTGTTCTTCTTTGGCTTTGTGAGTTTGTTGGAGGGTTCAGTAGTCCTCAGTGGATATTGGTTTCATATTATTATTCAAGCCACACAAGTGAAGGGCAATAATGAGGATTAATGACAACTTGAGGTGTGGTAAGAGGCTGGTAACGAACTCTATTTGTTTTTATTTTTGTACATATACTCATCATTGTGGGCATGCTTAGTCTGTTCGTATAGGGTGTATGTTATTTATGGATGCTTAGTAGTTCTTGCTTTCATATGATTAGTTCCAGCTCGCTAATAGTTTGTAGCTTGTCTTATGAATGTTTGCTTGCATTACTCTATTCATAACTTGGTATGACACCGTGGTATCCTCCTCTGAATGTTTCATTTGAATTGACTTGGCACATGCTCACGCATGCACATGACTGAAATAATCAGTTAAGCCTCGATGAATTATTTTGCCTTGAGGGTCTTTAATCACTTTCATGCCATGATTAGTCCTATTTTGTTGCAAGCATGATTATGATAGCTATTGCTCCCTCGTTTGTTGCTCCCTTACTATTGCTAGCCTTCACTTTCACTGAGTATGTTTTACTCATGTTTCCAACTCCCTAAAAACCAAATATTGCCAAAGTGTCCACCATACCTACCTATTAGCATCATTTGCTATTTCCGTCCATATTCTATATGCCTTGTTTTCTTTCGAATAAAATGTTTGCTTGTTATAAGAAAGGTAGTTAGTAGGCTCTCACGAACTTGATGGCACACTTTATTTTTCTGCACTTAATAAACTTGAACCATTATGACTGTCCATGAAAGTTATATGCTTGCAAATTATAGGCTGGGGATTAGCAGAACCGTGCTGTCACGGGGAATGCTTTCAACACTTGTAAATATATACCCAGTTGATACCATGCTCTTTTGTTTGCGGATGTCATCGGTGTGAAATAAAAGGGGAGCTTGTAAGTCCATGGAGTTATGTATGTGTGTTAGAGAAACACCTGGGCCGCCGGTCTAATCCATGCTGTCATGGTGGAAACCTACAGCATAACCATAATGATATCTATGAAGCATTCTTCTTATAAAAAAAGAGAGATAGCTATTGAGAAAAAGAAAAAAAGAGATTTATGAAAAGAGGAAAGAGAGAAAAAAGCACCATTTTCCCATGGTAAATAAGAAGATTGCTGAGATACTCATTGTCTGCTTGCCTTGTCATTTTGATATGGGGATTCTTCCGTATCATCAGGCAAGGGGTACCCCGTTGGTGGTTCTCTATGATATGCACGTATTTACGATGACAAGAACTTACCAGTAACTAAAGTTGAGTAGCATGAGGAGCGGCCCTCGTACTTAAGGGACATGGGATTTTTAGTTTATAGTCTGTCAAGCATATAACTCAGATTGGACCTCACTTTCACCTTAACCATATTAAAGATGCTTATGATAGGGGCAATGAGAGCTCAAAGCTAACGAGTACCATACTTTCAGCATTTGGAAGCCTTTCAAACTTTTCAAAACCTTTTTGTTTTCCTTGATGAGTCTCCACATATTCTATGAGCACCTTCTTTAGAGCATAGTTATCATTCTTTGTGCTTGTCTCAAAACTTGATTATTTGTGTTATGACTTTGACGCTTGTATCTTTGATATCTTTACTTCTAGTCTTCAACTGAAGTTCAGAGGTGCTTTGGCATTCATAATCAAAGGCAAGAGAGATACAACTCTATCATACCTTGTTATGAGCATTGTAATGTTGCTTATGTTTATGCTTCATGCTACTTATTATTTTTGAGTTGGAATCTCTTCATAGTTTGCATTGCCTATTAAGTAAACTTAATTGCATACTCCTTATTATGAATTTTCTAAGTAGTTGATCACATGCTGAGAATATGTACATCATATGAAGCAAATGTGTTCGTGAAAGTTCTTTTATCGCACTCAGTTTTCAACTGAATTGCTTGAGGACAAGCAATAAGCTAAGCTTAGGGGGAGTTGATACGTCCAAAACGTATCTACTTTTCCGAACACTTTTGCTATTGTTTCTCCTCTAAACTTGTGTGATTTGGATACAACTAACACAGACTGATGCTGTTTTCAGCAGAATTGCCTTGGTGTCTACTTTTTGTGCAGAAAATCAACTATCAGGAAAAATCCTGGAAAATATGCCAAAAATCCTATTTCACCAGAAGACTCCTGGAGCCAGAATATGAGACGGCGGGGAGCTGGGCCCAGGCCACACCACCTGGCCGCGCCAGGGGGTGGTCTGGCCGCCCTAGACTCTCCCTTGGTCTCCCTCTTCGCCTATAAGTTGCCTTCTGGCCTAAAAACTCAAGGAAGTTCGACGTTTTTCTAGAAGGAGTTCCGCTTCGTCGCCACCACCAGATTCCACAAAACAGCACCAGAAACTCCGTTCTGGCACCCTGCCGGGACAGGGAATTGGAGGAGATCATCGCCATCATCATCACCATCGCTTCTCCATCGACCATCCATGTTTCCCCCATCTATGAGTGAGTAATCCCCCGCTGTAGGCTATGGGGATGGTAGGGATTGGATGAGATCGTTCATGTAATGGCATCAGATTGTTAGGGCATGGTGCCTAGTATCTTCTATTAGTGCTTTATGACTTTGTTGCAACTTGTTATGCTTAATGCTTGTCACTAGGGCCCGAGTGCCATGATTTCAGATCTGAACATGTTATTGATTCATTATGATAGTATTGTTTTTGGTCTTACCTGCAAGTTGTATATATACGTTGTTGTCCGGAACCAATGACCCCGAAGTGACAGAAATCGGGATAACTGGAGAGAATGGCTTTGATGTGAGGATCACATGTGTTCACGAAGTGTTAATGCTTTGCTCCGGTGCTCTATTAAAAGGAGCACCTTAATTGCCAGTAGTTCCCTTGAGGCCCCGCTGCAAACGGGCTGGCAGGAAAAAAGATGTTGTGCAAGTTCTCATTGTGAGCACGTATGACTATATATGGAACACATGCCTAGGATTGTCTAGTACTTGGATGCTTTATCTTATTTATCTGCAATTACCCTATGTTCTGGTTTCTATGTGAATTGTCTTGTCCATGCAACGTCCGTCCATCCATCCCTATGCCTACCGCACTCGAATCCTACTGTTTACTGCTATTGTTACTGCTATCTTACTTTACTACTGCTGCTACTCTACTATTCCTACTACAAAACTATTGCTACTGATAAACTGCTGTGAGCAAGAGTGTTTCTAGGTGCAACTGAATTGACAACTCAGTTGTTAAGGCTTATAAATATTCTTTGGCTCCCCATGTGTCGAATCAATAAATTGGGTTTCACTTCCCTCGAAAATACTACGATACACCCCCTATACTTGTGGGTCATCAATCTCCTGCACTTGGGAGCCATCAAGACACTTTTATGGCGTTGTTGTCGGGGAGCGTCGTGCTATTGGTAAGAGGTTTGGTAAGGAAACTTGGAAGCTGATTTTTGTTTCACTTTTTTATTTTGTTGTTACTATGGCTTTACTGGATCATTCCTTGCCGAAACTTTCTTTACATGAATATGCTAATAGCATTCGAAACAAAGTTGATATCATTTATAAACCTCCCGAGTCTAAAGTGGGATATAAAATTCCCATTGGTCATGTTAGAAGAATTATGAAGCAGGCTTTTACAGGAGATGGAAGTAAGTCTGCACATGAACATGTGGAGATGATTGAAGACATATGGTCTCTATTTAGGCTTCCTGGTATTTCAGATGATGAGGTAAAAAGGAAGTTATTATATTTATCTTTATCTCGCTTATGGATCAGGTCTTTGGATGAAGAATGGAGCTCTGATTGGGAAACTCTGAGAAAGGCTTTCTTTCTTAAATTATTTACTCCTAAAGAAGCTTATGATAATCGCTGCTATATATTTAACTTTTGGCCTCACAAGGGAGATAGTATTACTCAAGATTGGGGGAGGTTAAAGGAACTTCTCCGCAGGAATCCTTGCCATGATCTTACTAGAAAAGTTATATTGATAAATTTCTATGTAAGGATTCCAAGACAACAATAGGAATTTTTGGATAATTCTTCTGGAGGGAGTTTTACCAACAACACTATAGAAGAAGCATGGAACTTATTGGAAACTATTTCTGAGAATATTGGTAATTGGGATCTCGACAAAGGTAACGTACCTAGCTTGGAATATGGATATTCATGTGTAGAGAATTTCTCTACTACTACTTTGTTTGAGAATCTTGGTGATAAATTTGGTCTTGATCCTTATGTTTTAATTGAAATAGTTAAATATTTTGCTGATCATATTGGTGTTCCCAAAGATGGATTTGATATTTATGTTGAACCTGTTTAACATTCTATTGTTGTCTCTTAAAGTTATTAAACAGGTGGATCAAGTATCATCTATGAGAATTGAAGAATACATTGAATCTCCTCCATATCCTGATAAAGTTAAGGAGAATGTACTTGTTGCTATTACTAACAAGAGTAATAAAAGAGCTCCGAGCCATATGAACAGGTGAATGTGGACCATCAAATCTCGGTTATCAAAAAATTAAATGAAGAAGACCCTTACGATGTTTATTTATATGAAGATGCTACCAAGGTAATAAAGGGGAATTCTGCCAAAGTTGGCAAGCCTATTATATCATGTTCTATTGGGACTTCTTGTTATCATGGTCTATGTGATATTGGAGCAAGCATAAGAGTTATACCATATTCCCTGTATCTTGAAATCAAACCCGATATTGATCCCATAACCATGGAAGGGAAGGGTATGACCATCCAACTTGCTAATAAAGAATATGTTTGTTCTTTTGGAATTGTTAGAGATGTTGAAGTGCTAGTAGGTAAAATAAAATATCCTGTTGATTTTGTAGTGCTTGGTTATCCTCAAGATTCATTTTGTCCTGTTATTTTTGGTAGACCTTTCTTACATACTTTTGGTGTTGAAATTAGTTTACCTAAAGTGAAAGTGTTTATTAAATGTGCTGGAGAAAAACTTGAGTTCAATTTTTCTAAATTTTCTGACAAACATTCAAAGAAAGAACCTTTTGCTAAATATATATTGGAAACTCTTGCTTATGTAGCTGTAGCCTCATCAGATGTGGTGGAGAGATATATGCTTAATCAAGATGAACCATTTAATGAAGAAGAAAAGGAAGTTTTAGAACAAATACTGGCACAACAACCACCACAATTGCAAGTACATATTCCACCTGATAATTTAGGGAAGTTGCCACCGCCTAAGGAGGACCCTTGTTTTGAATTAAAACCTTTGTCTGGAGAGTTGAAATATGCATACTTAGGGAAAATAAGATATATCCTTTTATTATTAGAGCTAACCTTTCAGCTGAAGAATAAGAGAAATTACTTGATGTATTGAAAGCTCACCGAGCAGCTATTGGATATTCTCTTGATGATCTAAAAGGTATAAGCCTAGCTCTATGTATGCATAAAATTAATTTGGAAGAAGATGCCAAGCCTGTTGTTGATTATCAACGTCGTCTTCATCCAAAAATGAAAGAAGTGGTAAGGAAAGAGGTAATTAAACTTATTGAATCTGGTATCATTTATCCTATAGCTCATAGTAAGTGGGTTAGTCCTGTTCCTTGTGGGCCTCAAAAAGGTGGAATGACTGTTGTTCCAAATGATAAAGATGAACTTGTGGCTCAGCATACTGTTGTTGGCTATAGAATGTGTATTGATTACAGGAAATTAAACAAAGCCACCCGTAAATATCATTACCCATTGCCATTTATTGATCAAATGCTAGAAAGGTTGTCTAAACATTCTCACTTGTGTTATCTAGATGGTTATTCAGGTTTCTCACAAATTCCTGTTCATAAGGATGATCAAGAAAATACCACTTTTACTTGTCCATTTGGTACTTCTGCTTATAGAAGAATGCCATTCGGTTTATGAATGCCCTTGCTACTTTTCAAAGATGCATGAATGCTATATTTGTTGATTATATTGAAAAGATAATGGATGACTTTTCTTTGTATGGTACTTCTTACGATAATTGCTTATTCAATCTTAACAAAGTTTTGCAGCGGTGTGAGGGCCAACACTTAGTTCTTAACTGGGAGAAGTGTCACTTTATGGTTACAGAAGGTGTTGTTCTTGGACACCGTGTTTCTGGAAGAGGAATAGAGGTCTACCAAGCAAAGATAGAAGCTATTGAGAAGCTACCATACCTGAAGGACATCAAAGGTATGAGAAGTTTTCTTGGGCATGCAGGTTTTTATCGTAGGTTTATTAAAGACTTCTCTTGTTGGGGATATACTTTCCGGGTATCCTCACGGTTCCTCACTGACCAGGGTGACCCACTTCAGGTTAGAGCTTTGCTTCACGGGCGACCTAGTCAAGGAGAAGAGACGGAGTCTGATCCGGCTACGAGAGGGCCCAGCAGACTTAGCGACATAGGCCCATAGTGTTATTTGTAGTTCAAGATGTACTACGTAACCGACTCTTAGTCGTAGCCGGATAGATCTCTCCTATAAACCCTAGGTCGGACATCTATATAAGCCATCCTAGGGAGAGCCTTTAGGGCACCCAATAGTCTACAATCTCAACTCACACAGGCGAACCCCTTGTAACCCATATTCCGGCTCTGCCATATTACTGGATTGCTAGCAGGCGTAGGATCTGTCCAAAGCCGGGGGATTCGAACCTGGGTAAACTTGTGTTCTCACCGTCCCGGAACACCGTACGCCTCACACCCCTCTCTTCTGCATGCCTCGAGGACCCCCTCATGGCGTACTTGTCATCAATCCGACGATAGTTGGTGCCCACTGTGGGGCAAGTGAGCTTCGGATCTGTGTTCCGAGTGGAATTTGCAAGAATCGGAATCGGCGAGACTATTACCATCGGTCGCATCCTCTACGCCAGCGACGTCCCTCTCATCGTTCTTGACGAGACCTGGATTCCGGCTAGGGAGGTCGTGACTGCCTACACCATCATGTCTTTTTGGCGAGATCGATGTTTACATCGGTTTTGTTGAACCTGCCCCACCCACCCCAGCGGTGATGATAGAGGCAGAAGAAATTTCTGGGTCCCCTTTGTCCGCAGAGGCGGCAGAGTTCCGGATCTCAGGAATCCCTAATCCCACCCAGCCTGCATCAATCATGGAGATAGTGGAGAAAGCTGAGCCTGAAGCAGATCTTGTGGTTCAAGTCGAATCTGGAGTGGATCTCCCGGGTGAGGTCAAATCCCAGATCGATCTGTCTGCTGAGGTCGAGATCCAGGAGGAGCATAGTAACAATCATGGTTCCGGCTTTGCCAATGCCGGAACAGAGCAACCGTTCCTGAGGCATACGTTGAGGCGCATGATACTGCAAGACGCAAGCATGGATGAGGTTCTCGAAACCATCAGGATCTTCCAGGAAGCCCACGAGGAAAGCCACAGCTACCTCAGGACCCACACGTCACACTTCGTCGGATATGTTGGATCCGGATCCGGCTCTGCCGATGCTAGAGAAAACACTGACTCGGTGCTGGAGGCGATCGGAACAAACACCGACGTACCCGCATCCTTGGATGACTCGATGACGTCGGCAGATTTCCGAAAGTTCTCCACGGAGTATGAAGAGGAGTATAACTCCAAAGCTGCAGAGGAAGAAGAAGCCATGGATGAAGGATCCGGGGAAAACTCTCCCAAAGCGCAGGGGATGACATGGAAATCGGAGATAATCCCGAGGTCTAGATGTCCAAAAGTACCGATCAGAGCTTGACTCCGGGAAACGGACCCAAAGCCGTCTTTGCTACCGGCGCTGCCAAGAAGGCAAAGAAGAAGAACAAGAAGAACAAGACCCCGACGAAAGACCCTCCGGCAGAGGAGGTGATTGCCGAGGAATATGAGGAAGACTCGGATGGAGCACTTATCCTAGACGAGCCCAAAGAAGAGTCGGTGGACGGACACGTGATCACTGAAGGTGCTCGTAAACTCATCGATGCCGCATTAACCACACCTATTCCTACAGCTGCAGAACTCACTGTTGAAGTGCTGGACGAAAGGGCCCAAGCCCTAGAAGCGCGTCGCCAAGTACTCCTCAACAAATCCAAAAACCTTGAGGAAGAAAAGAAACGCATGGCAACTGCGGAGAAGTACAATTCTAGGCAACATCAGAAGACCAGGAAACATCATACTCATGACGACCAATTCCCGCAGATTCACAAAGTCCTTTTTGGAGGAGAACATGGGATGCCTCGACGCGATAGCAATGGGGATTGGGTGTATCCAACACCAGTACAGAACACCGTTGCGGCTCGAGAAATTCTATCTACTAATCCAGGCCCAGAGCAGATCCGATTAGGCATTATGTTACTCAACAAGGTTCTGCAATAGCAAAAGGTCGCCCTATCCGGAAGCCAAAAGCTGGTCTCCCATTCTGACCAATGTCGCACAGATCCGGCCTAGGCTGACGTAAGACCCCAACGTGTTCTGGAACGGCATCATCATTCCGACCATCGGGAAGACAACTACTCAAGAACCGGATCTTCAGGATAGCACCACAAAGCTGCTCGTGATTGGCATAACATTACCCCAGTTGCGGAGCAAGAGGCAATTGCTGCACTGAACCCGAAGAATCCTCCCCGGCGAGAGTCGAAGGATCACAGGGAAGAAGATAAAGAGAAACGTCGGGAGGAGGACCGACAAAGAATGCCACCTCCCAGACATGCAAGTCGTCCGACTGACGGGCGAAGAAACCATGGACACCATGCCGAGTCAAGCTAGCAGGGGGCTCATCGTAATGAAGATCCTCCCTGGAACAGGAATAATGACGCTCCGGACGGAGGCCGGCGATCAGTCGGAAATAATCCAGCTGCTCCACCCTCTCCGCCAAGTAGCCATCACAATGGCTCCCAAGGAGGCCAAGGAGGGCATCGTGGTGGAGGAGGTGGTGGCAGAAGCCGAAGTCCGGCTCCAAGGCACCGTAGCCATAGCCGGCATTCGGGACGATCTTTATCCCCAAATGACGCAAGGCACAGGATTAACTCCAATATAGAGGCGCGGCGCTACCAAAACGATGATATATATGTGGGACCAAAATGCTTCGGACCATGCATAAGAGCTCCAAAATTCCTGGAAGGATTTGCTATCTCAAGACACATTCAAGCCTACGACAGTATAGCTCGGCTAGATACTTGGCTCCAGGATTTCTTCCAAGCTTGTTGTATCTCCAAAGGCGGAAACAACGTTGCACCCAGAAAGCCGGAGAAACTTGCCGAGATTATCTCGGACGATGGATTGACACCAAGAACTCCTGTGAAGGAGTAAATGACCAAACTGCGATTGAAGCTTTCATTGCAGGCCTCCCAATTGGATTACTACGTCATCGCTTGAAGTGTGACAAAGTCACTGATTTGGGAGAGATGATAGAAACAGCGAGCAAGTATGCAGATGCTGACGACGATGCAAAGGGATTACTGAACGCTCTGGCTGTGCCATAGTCGGAAAAACAACCAAAGCAGGAAGCTCAAAAGTGCAAGAATACCTTGGAAGAAAAGCCCAACACGGAAACGACAGTGGTTACTGCTACTTTCGGGTCTGGAGGACAAGGAGGACGTGGCGGTGGCCGCGGACGCGGTCGTGGGACGTCAAGAGTTCAAGGTAGAGGAGACCAGCAGCCTAGCAAAACCTACTCTTGGGCCGACATTGCCAATAACCGATGTGTGCATCACCTAGACGCCAATAGGGGCTCGTCTCACACAAACGCCGAGTGTCGTTTTAATGACGACTTTAAGAGAGATGATACCGCTAGGTACAGGGCTAAGCGGAAAAAGGGAAAGAGGAATCCCGAAAAGGACAAAGAGACCAAGGAAGATTCTGACATGGAGGAAGTTGACGCTTCAAATCCCAAGCCGGAAGGGAAGAAAAAAAATTCGACCAAGAAAGACACTTACGTCACCTTCCTCGGATCTCAACCAGCAAAGGTCAAGAAAGCAGTTCTACACGAGCTCAATGCAACAGTTCCAGTTGTCCCTCAATTCCTGGACTGGTCGGAAGTGGCAATCACCTTTGACCGCACTGATCATCCGCCTAAGTTACACATGCGAGGAAAATACGCCTTAATTGTTAATCCACTTATTGACGGTTATGGTTTCTCCAAGACTCTCATGGACGGTGGCAGCAGTATTAATATTCTGTATGTCGAAACGCTACGCCGGATGAAGATCTCGGAGACCCAGCTCAACCATAGCTCTGTGATCTTTCACGGAGTTGTCCCAGGAACACAAGCAAATTCCCTAGGAGAAATCACTTTGGATGTTACCTTTGGAACTCCAAAGAACTACCGGACGGAAGCACTTTCCTTCGAAGTGGTCCCGTTCAAGAGCGCGTACCACGCTATATTCGGACGTCCGACTTATTGGGATTTTATGGCTCGTCCGTGTTACATTTACAATATGATGAAAATTCCAGGTCCCAACGGCGTAATCACCATGAGGGGAGACCCAAAGAAAGCAGAGAGTGCGAAGATGGAAATGCCGCCTTTGTTGAAGCTGTGCTGCATGCCCAGGAGTACCAGGAGATCAAGAAGAGCATAGATCTGTCCGAGATGCCCGCAACAAAGGAGGTGACAAAGCCGAATCCGGAGTTCAAGGCACCAGAAGAGACGGAGAAGACACCGTTGAAGGACGATGACCCCTCCAAGGTGACCCAGATAGGCGTAGGCCTAGATAGTGCATAGGAAGGCGCGCTCGTAAAGTTCCTCAAAGCAAATCAAGATATCTTCGCATGGCAGCCATCTGACATGACTGGAGTACCTAGGGAACTTGCCGAGCACTCTTTAAATGTAAACTCGAACACTAAACCCGTCAAACAGTCCTTACGATGTTTTGGCGTTGAAAAGCGTAAGGCAATAGCTAAGGAACTAGCATGGCTCGACTTAGCCGGATTCATAGAAGAGGTCATCCATACTGAGTGGTCGGCCAATCCTGTAATGGTCCCTAAAAAGGACACTACTGATTTAAGGATGTGTGTTGATTATACTGCCTTGAACAAGGCTTGTCCCAAAGATCCGTTCGCTCTGCCTAGGATTGATCAAGTTATCGATTCTACGGTAGGCTTGAAACTCCTATGTTTTCTCGACGCATATTCCGGTTATCACCAAATCTGGATGAAGGAATCTAACAAAGTCAAAACTTCATTCATAACCCCCTTCGGAACCTTCTGTTTTGTTACGATGCCCTTTGGGCTGAAGAACGCAGGAGCTACGTACCAACGCACAATGCAGTGTTGCCTGCACGATCAAATCGGACGCAATGTACATGCATATGTGGATGATATTGCGGTGATGTCCAAAAAGAAGGAAACATTAATTTCCGACTTGGAGGAAACGTTCGCCAATCTACGAAAATACAACATCATGCTTAATCCGAAGAAATGCTTCTTTGGAATCCTAGCCAGAAAATTGTTAGGTTTCATCATGTCTCAAAGAGGCATAGAGGTGAACCGAGACAAAATCAAGGCTATACTCAACATTTCCAGGCCAACTCGCCTGAAGGACGTACAAAGACTAACTGGTTGCATTTCTGCACTCAGTCGGTTCGTAAGCCGGCTCGGTGAAAGAGCCGCACCGCTATACAAGCTCCTGAAAAAGACCAAGGATTTTGTATGGACCGACGAAGCTGGAGCTACACTGCAAGACCTGAAAGCAGTACTCTCATCTGCTCCCATCCTTGCTGCACTGGAACCATAGGAACCGATGTTGCTCTATCTTGTTGCGATAAATAAAGTCGTCGTATCGTCATGGTAGTGGAGAGACCGGAGGAAAATCAGGAACACTTGGTGCAGCATCCGACTTACTTTCTCAGTGAGGTCTTAACAGAATCGAAACAATGTTATCCGCACTATCAAAAGCTAGCTTATGGTGTGTTCTTAGCATCTCGTAAGCTACGGCATTATTTTCAGGAACATCCAATTACTATGGTGAGCACAACTCCCATGAGAGATATAATCAACAATAGTGACGCCACAGGACGCGTCGCCAAATGGGGCATAGAGCTTTCATCTTTCGATATTGAGTATAAACCTCGGACAGCAATCAAATCCCAAATCCTTGCTGACTTTGTTGCTGATTGGACAGAGACAAAGGAGAATATGACCCTCCCTGAGTCGGAGTATTGGACCCTATATTTTGATGGGTCTAAGGCTCGCGGGGGCTTGAGGGCTGGCGTGGTGCTCAAATCACCCCAAGGAGATAAACTTTTATACGTGTTGCAGATCCACTTCACAGCGACAAATAATATTGCCGAGTATGAAGCACCGCTGCATGGAATCCGGGTTGCTAAGGATATCAGCATCCGACGTTTGATGTGTTATGAAGATTCAGATCTTGTTGCTCAACAAGTGTCGGATATTTGTAATGCAAATAAGCAGATGGCAGCATATAAAGCTATCGTGGATGATCTATCTAAATCGTTCGAAGGGTTTGAGGTTCAACACATCCCTTGAGCAGAAAATGAGGAAGTAGATGCATTATCTCGGATAGGCTCTGCGCGGAAAGAGGTCCCGGATGGCGCTTTTTTAGAGCATCTCAAAGTTCCCTCAATAAGGAGTGGACGAGGAATATCTAACCAAATCCGACTCACCTCTAATAGCAGTTCTAGCTGTAATTCCTAGCTGGACTCAACCGACAAGCAAAAACCTATACTGTAATTAGTGGTGAGCTATATAAGCGGAGTGTGTCTGGGGTCTTTCAGTGCTGCGTATCTCCGGAAGAAGGAGTGGAGATCTTAAGAGAAATCCACGAAGGCGAGTGTGGTCACCATGCTGCAGCCAAATCTTTAGTGGCAAAAGCTTTTCGACACGGTTTTTCTGGCTTACAGCCAAGGCAGATGCTGAATGGCTGGTCAAGACATGCAAAGGCTGCCAAAAGTATGCCAAACAAGCTCACGTTCCGGCTGATCAGCTGCGAACAATACCTATAACATGGCCTTTCACGGGATGGGGGCTTGACATGGTAGGACCGTTCAAACGGGCTCCAAGTGGATTTACTCACCTCTTAGTGATGTTAGATAAATTCACCAAATGGATTGAGGCTAAACCCGTCACTAGTTGTGATGGAGCAACAGCCAAAAGATTTGTCGAGGATGTTATAATCCAGTATGGTTATCCGCATAGTATTATCACGGACAATGGGAGTAATTTCTCTATGGGAGAACTTGCCGAATTCTGCAATGAACAAAATATCCAGCTCGGACATTGCGTCAGTCGCACATCCGCAGGCTAATGGACAAGTCGAAAGAGCAAATGGTTTAATCCTACAAGGCCTAAAACCGATACTCGAAGCACCACTACGACGTGCTGCGGGGGCTTGGGCAGAGGAATTATCCTCGGTAATATGGAGTTTACGAACAACTCCGAACAGGTCAACTGGATACACACATTTCTTCTTGGTCTATGGCGCAGAAGCAGTTCTTCCTAGTGATTTGATTCACACTTCTCCTAGATTGGCCGCATATATAGAAGAGGATGCCGAGATTTCTCGACAAAATGATCTCGACTTAGTCGAAGAAGTTCGCATCGTTGCTGAAATGAGATCAACAGCCTATCAGCAGAAGTTACGCAAGTATCATAGCCAGAAAGTCAGAAACCGGTCTTTCAATAAGGGCGATTTGGTTCTCCAGCTTGTGCAACAAAGAAAGCACAAACTTTCCCTAATATGGGAAGGGCCATTTTTGTTGGGAATATGCCCTAGAGGCAATCATGTATGATGTTATTTCCAATGTATTCATAAAGTTATTGTCCATGTATGAACTACTGATATATATCATTGAATATGTGATTCGATTGTGGAACTATATATTCATGTTGTTTATACTGATAGTCCTTGGTCGTTGAGGTTGTGCTGGACACACAACTTAGACTAATGTGAAAGTCGGCTGATGACTCAGTCCCACTTGTCATGGGCATAGAGATGCTATTCCGACTTACACGGATTCGGCTAAAGAGTTTAGCGAGTCAGACTGACCCATATTGACATACAACGAATAAGTCGTCATTTGTATATCTCAATCAGTGTAATCCTTAGACCTGAGGTTATTGCACAATCCGAGTTGGGGATCACCGACTTAGGTTCTGTCAAACGTTGTTCCGTCACTGGGCAGTTATAAAGGCGGAGTTTGGGTCGACTGAGAATCAAGCTGCGTGATGTGAATAACCGAGATGGAATTTTGCCCCTTTATTTGGAGAGATATTCTCTAGGCCCTCTCGGAAGATATGATTTAGAAAGCATGGCCATGCGTGACTCGGTTAAGTGTTAACCGAGGCGACCGACTAAGAGTTACTCGGATGCATCACTTATCTCGAATCAAGAAAGAGAGTCGAACTATTTAAGGGATGACGATTATTCGCTTATAGTTCGACAAGGTATATCATGAGGCAAAAGGGACTCAAACGAAAGTCGCGTTGGAAGGTATGTCGTCATGACTCTTTGGTACTTGGGAGTTGGCACGTTCTGCTAGGAGCCGCTACCAACTGATCGGTCATGAGTGAGACTCGGATCATGTCCGGGTCACCATGATCCTGTCGGGTCACACACTTAAGAGAAGGAGCATATTTGGGTTGGACCCAAAAAGGAAACAGACAGAGTCAGTGAGTTGGACTCGCAGTGACTAATATAGGCCTTTTAGTGAATGGGCCACAAGTGAGTGGAGCCCACTTTTACTCCCTATATAAGCTGGGGTGCAGGTGCTTAGAGCACACGGTTAGGTCACTCCATGTGTTGGAAACCCTAGCTCCAGTCTAGTCCAGTTGCCGCCGTACCGGACCTAGCAGTCCATCGCCGGCGCTCCTCCTTGTACGTGTGGATACTGGCGGAGGTGTTGTACGTTCAGCACTTCGACGATCGTGGATCAAAACGGATAGTGAGGACTGCACTGCATCAAGCGACGTGCTTCATCGATTCTACAACCGCGCGTCTAGTGGTAATTCTTGTGGCCTACTACCTCAGCTAGATCTTGGGTTCACCGCGTAGGAAAAAGTTTTGTTTTTCTCTACATGGCCCAATAGTGGTATCAGAGCGTTAGCTTCTGGTTTTAGGCTCGAGATCGTGCATATGTGATATGCGGTTGGCGTTAGATTGGATCTAATTGCAGTTTTGGTGGTCAATCTATGAGATAGATTGGTTTTGTACAAAGTTGATTGGATCAACTATACTCGAGGGAATGGATGATCTGGTTTCCATGATCTAACTACTAAGGTAGTCGAACGACATACCCCTACCGGTCAGCTTCCGCCATCGGGGTAGACTGTGACACGTAAATCCAGATGCGGTGATCGAAGATCAAAGAGTTTGGTCGAATCGGAGTCCAGATCGGATTTGGGTAAAATTGTTTTATCCGATGACGAAATGCAGATGACGAAATCCAGGACCGCCAGCTTCGCCCTGTCGTAGCGCCTTAGATGTCGTTGCGAGTTTCACAACGCCGATAGATATCATATCTATGCATAACTTGTTTTTGCAGGATGATGTTGTGAATGGTATGGCTTATGTGCATGTGATGTGTGTAATCCATACGTGATCTGCGTATCACGGTTTTTGTCAGCCGGCTAGATCCTAGGTGCTATGACTTTATTGTATAAAGACCTACGTGTCAGATTCTCTATGTAATTTAAAATTACAAGCTAGTGTAGCTGTTTGGAGAACAAGGATGGCATGCAAGTCGATGTACAAGTCGGCTACATGGAGTAAAACGGCACGTGACAAGAGTTGACACGAGTCGGATTACAGGTTTTGTGGAGATGGAGATCGCCATGAAGAGAGCCATACCATTTCACATTATAATTGCTTTATTTTGTGTTATTGTTATGTCTCTGTTTTACCTCTGTTAGATAGTTGGTAGAAAGTAATCCCTCAAAGAAGGTCTAGTCGGTTTGCCCGCCAGTGCTGCACCATCACAAGTCGGACATTTTTGGTAGTGGGCTCATAAAATTGAGGTACTATCAATTCTTTCCGACTAGGTGGGTTCGAGTCGGACTCTTATAGCAGAAGCACTCGGTAATCTAGACGGGTCTATCACAACGGTTGTGGGACTCGGGAAAAAGTCGGATGGGAGCCGGGGCATGTGATGCCACCCATCCAACAGGAGTCGTATGAGATACGATTGACAAGGAGTTGTCTACCTAGATCACTTAATGTCTAGCGCTGATGCTAAAGCTCACTAGTCGACTTACTTATTTAGGGTCCTGAATCACTAAGTAACCATCGGAGGGGTGTTGGTTCTAGTGGGAGCATAAGTATTAAAGTGTTTAATATGCTTGCTCTTTTATGGATACATGTCTTAAGTGTTTTGCATATTTTTCTGTTATAGATCAATGGCTCCTAGCAGTCTCCCTCAGATTTGTAGTTTTGCTTTGAGAACCATCTTAGAGAAATATAAGCTAAATGGAACTAACTTCACCAACTGGTATCGTAATCTGAGAATTGTTCTCAAGCAAGAAAAGAGGGACCATGTCCTAGACAACCCACTTCCATATGAGCCGAATGAGAATGCGACTATCGCAGCCACCAATGCCTACCGTCGGATTTGTGATGAATCCACGGAGATTAGCTGTCTTATGCTTGCTCACATGGAACCGGACTTGCAGCAGCAGTTCGAGAATGTTGAGGCCTACGATATGATCGAAAGTCTCAAAAGTATGTTCCAGGCTCAGGCAAAGACTGAGAGGTATCAAGTCTCTCAGGCCTTGTTGAGCTGCAAGCTTAAGGAGGTGATCCACTGAGTCCGCATGTGATCAAGATGGTTGGTTACGTGCAGTCTCTGGAAAGGATGGGTTACCCCATTAGCGAAGAGTTTGCTACGAACATAATTCTGAACTCTCTTCCTAGTGCGTATGGTCCGTTCATATTGAACTACCACATGCATGGTATGGATAAGAAGCTCACTGAATTACATGGGATGCTCAATCAGGCTGAGGCGGATCTCAAGAAAGGTGCCAGTCAAGTGTTGATGGTACAGAATAAGGCTAAGTTCAAGAAGAGTTCTTGGACTAAGAATAAGAAGGCTAGGTCGGGAGGTAAGGATGAGGACCCGGTCCAAAGTGCTTCCTCAGGGACTAAGCCATCTCCTGCAGCCGCATCCACTTGCTTCTACTGCAAGGCGGATGGCCACTAGAAGAGGAATTGCAGCAAGTATCTGGCTGACAAAGCCAAGAGTGGAGGTGTGACTTCCGTCTCGGGTATGCGGATTTGCAATGTTATAGACATTTATCTTGCTGATGCACCTGGTAGTTCTTGGGTATATGATACCGGATCAGTTATTCACATCTGCAACTCGTTGCAGGGACTGGTAAGAACTAGGAGCATGGTGAGAGGCGAGGTTGACATTCGAGTCGACAACAAAGCGAGAGTCGATGCATTGGAAGTCGGCACAATGCAACTTCATTTACCTTCTGGATTCTTAATGGAGCTGAATAATTGTTATTATGTTCGAGTGCTTAGTCGAAACATTATTTCTGCCTCATGTTTGATGAGACAAGGCTATGAGTCGAATATTAAGAATAATGGTTGTTCTTTATATTTGAATAATATGTTTCACGGCTTTACACCCGTCCAAGACGGGTTATTTATTTTGAATCTTGAAGATGAATCTGTCTATAACATAAATGTGAAAAGGTTGAAACCAAATGATCTGAATATGACTTACTTTTGGCATTATCGGCTTGGTCATATAAGATGGAAACACATGAAGAAGCTCCATGATGATGGACTCCTAACTTCGTTCGACCTGGGGTCATTCGAGACATGTGAATCCTGCCTACTCGGCAAGATGACCAAGACACCTTTTGCAAAGAGTTGTGAAAGGGTGTCCGACTTATTGGGACTAGTACATAGTGATGTATGTGGCCCGATGAGCATGACAGCCAGAGGTGGTTATGAGTACTTCATTACATTCACTGATGATTTGAGTAGGTATGGATATATCTACTTGATGAAACATTAGTCGGATGCCTTTGAAAAGTTCAAGGAATTCCAGAATGAGGTACAAAATCAACTCGGTAAGAAAATAAAGTTTCTTCGGTCGGGCCGAGGAGGCGAGTACATGAGCCATGAGTTTGATGACCATCTGAAGAGTTGTGGAATAATTCCTAGCTCACTCCTCCAGGAACGCCACAGAGAAACGGTGTGTCGGAAAGGAGAATCGGACCTTGTTGGACATGGTACGATCAATGATGAGTCGGACAGATCTGCCTTTATCATTTTGGGGTTATTGTCTAGAAACTGCAGCGTTCACACTAAACAGGGTACCATCAAAGTCGGTAGAGAAGACAGCGCATGAGATGTGCACTGGCAATAAGCCGAGTTTATCTTTTTTTAAGATTTGGGCTTGTGAAGCTTTTGTCAAGCGACTTCAGTTGGACAAGCTTACAGCTAAGTCGGATAAGTGTATTTTTGTAGGATATCCAAGGGAAACCTTGGGTTACTACTTCTACAACCTAGAAGAGGGCAAACGGTTTGTCGCTCGGAACGGTGTCTTCCTTGAGAAAGAGTTTCTCAGTTGGGGAGTCAGTGGGAGCACGGTGCAACTCGAAGAAATTCAAGAGGTACTGGCCAGTAGCGAGTCGGCACAAGCCTTGGAGGTTGAGCCAGCCGTGGTACCTGAGCCGGAAACAGCACTGACACAGCGAAGATCGGCCAGATTGCGAAGTGTTCGTGATGTGTTACTGTTAGACAGTGATGAGCCGGCAACTTATTCGGAAGGGATGGTGGGTTCTAATTCTGAGTCATGGCTTGGAGCCATGAGATCCGAGTTAAAGTCCATGGATGAAAATCAAGTTTGGAACTTGGTTGATCTGCCAGACGGTGCAAGACCCATCGAGTGCAAATAGGTCAGAAGAAACCTGATATGGATGGAAATGTTTCTATCTATAAGGCACGACTTGTCGCGAAGGGGTTCCGACAAGTTCAAGGAGTTGACTACGATGAGACTTTCTCTCCCGTGGCGATGCTTAAATCAGTTCGGATCATGTTAGCTATAGCAGCCTATTTCGACTATGAGATATGGCAGATAGATGTCAAGACGGCTTTCCTTAATGGAAATTTGACCGAGGACGTGTATATGATATAGCCCGAGGGTTTTGTCAATCCGGCTAATGCTGACAAGGTATGCAAACTTCGGAAATCCATTTATGGGTTGAAGCAAGCATCTCGGAGTTGGAACATTCGCTTTGATGAGGTAGTCAAATCGTTTGGCTTCATCAAGAGTGATCATGATTCTTGTTTATACAAGACGTTTAGTGGGAGCAAAGTAAACTTTCTGATCTTATATGTGGATGACATATTACTGATTGGAAATGATGTCTAGATGTTGCAAGAGAGCAAGGAATCATTGGAAAAGAGTTTTTGATGAAAGACTTGGGTGAGGCGACTTACATACTAGGAATCTGGATTTATAGAGAGAGATCAAAGCGGCTCATTGGATTGAGTCAAAGTACATATTTGGACAAAATATTGAAGAAGTTCAACATGGAATCGTCTAAGAAGGGGTTCTTACCGATGTCCCATGGCGTGAAACTTAGCAAGACTCAGTGTCCTTCGACAACTGATGAGCGAAGTCGGATGAGTGTGATTCCGTATGCTTCTGCAGTCGGATCCATCATGTAAGCTATGATTTGTACTAGGCCAGATGTTTCCTATGCTCTAATTGTTGTGAGCAGGTACCAGCCTGACCCTGGAGAAATCCATTGGGAAGCGGCTAAAAATATCCTCAAGTACTTGAGAAGGACTAAGGATATGTTCCTAGTTTATGGAGGTGAGGATGAACTCTGTGTAAGGGGTTACACGGATGCAAGTTATCTCACTGACTCGGATGATTCTCGTTCGCAATCCGGATATGTGTTTGTAATAAACGGAGGGGCTGTGAGCTGGAAGAGTTCTAAGCAAGAGATGGTGTCTGCGTCTACGACAGAGGTTGAGTATATTGTTGCCTCAGAGGCAGCAAAGAAAGCCGTTTGGATGAGGAATTTCCTCATGGATCTTGGTGTGGCTTAGGGCTCGTCCAATCTGTTAGACGTGTATTGTGACAACAATGGTGCTATTGCACAATCCAAGGAACCTAGACAACACCAGAAGAACAAACATATACTCATGCGGTACCACCTTATTCGCCAGTTCGTGGATCAAGGTGATATCAAGTTATGCAAGGTACACACGGATGCAAACATTGCGGATCCATCGACAAAGCCACTTCCATAGCCGAAGCATGAGGCGCACCTGAGAGCTATGGGCATTAGATGCCTGGACATGTGATGTCGGATGATTGACTCTAGTGCAAGTGGGAGACTGTTGGGAATATGCCCTAGAGGCAATCATGTATGATGTTATTTCCAATGTATTCATAAAGTTATTGTCCATGTATGAACTACTGATATATATCATTGAATATGTGATTCGATTGTGGAACTATATATTCATGTTGTTTATACTGATAGTCCTTGGTCGTTGAGGTTGTGCTGGACACACAACTTAGACTAATGTGAAAGTTGACTGATGACTCGGTTCCACTTGTCATCGGCATAGAGATGTTATTCCGACTTACACGGATTCGGCTAAAGAGTTTAGCAAGTCGGACTGACCCATATTGAGATACAACGAATAAGTCGTCATTTGTATATCTCAATCAATGTAATCCTTAGACCTGAGGTTATTGCACAATCCGAGTTGGGGATCACCGACTTAGGTTCTGTCAAACATTGTTCCGTCACTGGGCAGTTATAAAGGCAGAGTTCGGGTCGAGTGAGAATCAAGCTGCGTGATGTGAATAACCAAGATGGAATTTTGCCCCTTCATTTGGAGAGATATTCTCTGGGCCCTCTCGGAAGATATGATTCAGAAAGCATGGTGATGACCCACAAGTATAGGGGGTGTATCGCAGTATTTTCGAGGGAAGTGAAACCCAATTTATTGATTCGACACAAGGGGAGCCAAAGAATATTTATAAGCCTTAACAACTGAGTTGTCAATTCAGCTGCACCTGGAAATAATCTTGCTCACAGCAGTTTATTAGTAGCAATAGTTTTGTAGTAGGAATAGTAAAGTAACAGCAGTAGTAAAGCAAAGACAGTAGTAGCAAAAGCAGTAACAGTGGGATTCGAGTGCGGTAGGCATTGGGATGGATGGATGGACGTTGCATGAACAAGACAATTCACATAACAATCAGAACATAGGGCAATTGCAGATAAATAAGATAAAGCATCCAAGTACTAGACAATCCTAGGCATGTGTTCCATATATAGTCATACGTGCTCGCAATGAGAACTTGCACAACATCTTTTGTCCTGCCAGCCCGTTTGCAGCGGGGCCTCTAGAAAACTACTAGAAATTAAGGTGCTCCTTTTAATAGAGCACTGGAGCAAAGCATTAACACTCCATGAACACACGTGATCCTCACATCAAAGTTGTTCCCTTCCGGTTATCCCGATTTCTGTCACTTCGGGGCCATAGGTTACGGACAACAACGTGTGTATACAACTTGCAGATAAGACCAAAAACAATACTATCATAATAGATTAATAACATGTTCAGATCTGAAATCATGGCACTCGGGCCCTAGTGACAAGCATTAAGCACAACAAGTCGCAACAAAGTCATAAAGCACTAATAAAAGATATTAGGCACCATGCCCTAACAATCTGATGCATTACATGAACGATCTCATCCAATCCCCATAGCGTACAGCGGGGGATTACTCACTCATAGATGGGGGAAACATGGATGGTCGATGGAGAAGCGATGGTGATGATGATGGTGATGATCTCCTCCAATTCCCCGTCCCGGCAGGGTGCCAGAACGGAGTTTCTGGTGCTGTTTCGTGGAATCTGGTGGTGGCGGCGGAGCGGAACTCCTTCTGGAAAAACGCCGAACCCCTCGAACTTTTTAGGTCAGAAGGCTTCTTATAGGCGAAGACAGGGACCAGGGGGTGCCTGGGGCCACCACACCATGCCCTGGCGCGGCCAGGCCCAGCCCGCGCCTGGGGGTGGTGTGGCCAGCCCCTGGCCTTCGTCTCGTATTCTGGCTCTTGTAGTCTTCTGGAAAAATAGGCACTTTGGTTTTGTCCCGTCCAATTCCGAGAATATTTATTTTCTGACTTTCCTGGAACCAAAAACAGCAGAAAACAGGCAGCTGACACTGTGGCGCTTGTTAATAGGTTAGTCCAAGAAATCATATGAAAAGTACTCCAAAGTGTGGACAAAACACAAGAAAGGAGATAAAACCAAGCATGGAACATCAAAAATTATAGATACATTTGCAATGTATCACATGGCCATGCGTGACTCGGTTAAGTGTTAACTGAGGTGACCGACTAAGAGTTAGTCGGATGAATCACTTATCTCGGATCGAGAAAGAGAGTCGAACTATTTAAGGGATGACGATTATTCGCCTATAGTTTGACAAGATATATCGTGAGGCAAAAGGGACTCAGACGAAAGTCGTATTGGAAGGTATGTCGTCATGACTCTTTGGTACTTGGGAGTTGGCACGTTCTGCTAGGAGCCGCTACCAACTGATCGGTCACGAGTGTCGTGGAAATGGCCACGGCAGTCGCTGCCATAGGCAGCAATTGAGTGTTTCGTGAGGAAGAATTGGCGGCCATCTGTGGTGCGAGATGGGGGCAGATGCACATGGGTTTACCCAGGTTCGATCCCCCGGAGGGTAAAGACCTACTCCTGCTAGATTAGATTATGAGAGAGCGAGTTACAAGGGTGGCGAGCTCTGCGGCTAGGCAGCGAGTCGCTTGAGGGGGTGTATGATGGAACGTTAGTCTCTAAGGTACCCTAGGGAGGTTTATATATGAAGCACCTCGCTAGGGTTTACAAGCTGCCTCCGAACAAGATAAGGATCCGGGAGCCTTTTACCTAATCCGACTGGGCTTCTGCTACGCTTTTGGGCTTCTAGTCGCCAGTCGATGGGCCTTTCCTTTCTTCAGAGTCCAGTCGCTGTCCTTCAGGCGCACTTGCAGGCCTTTCGGCTCACTTAGAACGTACTGCTGAGCATACCCCCTTTGGCATATCCCCATCAGTAGTCCCCAAGGCCATCGTTGACGCAGGCGTGGGCGTCCTTTTGGAGTTCGAAGTAGGCGAGCCCAATTTGGACGCTCAATCGAATCAGCGGTGGACTTTATTGGAACCAAGGAGAATTTCCCCATAGCCCCATCCGTCACTTCAGTAAGCATCACTGCCATCCAGTCGTCGTTTCGACGAGAAGAGAGACTGGCAGGTGGCGAGTAGACCAATAGGAGTTGGACCGTCAGACCTGGTCAAACTATCCATTGGAATTTCCAACGGTAACTTCGGCGCAATTACCATGAGTAACGGCTATCCTGATTTTGGCGGGTGACGTTTCCCATATAAGGGGAGTGATGGATCAGCTTCACGATCCTGCTCCGCACTCTTCATCCTTCCTCATTTGCTCTTCCTTTCTGCTTCCTCCCGACTTACTCTCCCCGCATCGCGCGATCCCACTTCTCACTCGATGGCGCCTCCCAAAGGCTCATGGGGAAAATCCAAGTGCACCACGGCCCAGCTAAGATCCTTTGAGGACGTCGGGGTGCTCCGCAAGGGGAATTGGCGGGTTCCCCCCTCCTCCGAGACCGAGCCAAAACCGTGACCCGGCGAGTTCATTTGCTTCACCAGCCATCTTGAGAGGGGCTTAGGGTTCCCTACTTCTCTCTTCTTCCGCCGCTTCTGCGCGTACTACGCGATCAAGCCCTCAGATCTTGGTCCACATAGCATCGAGCAGCTGGTGATCTTTGTCGCCTTCTGCCAATGCTACCTTGGCTGCAGGCCATATTTCCCGCTGTGGCTGGAGCTCTTCCGCGGCCGCATCGGGCGCGAGGCATCCAGCGGCTTGATGCTGGCCGCAGGCGGGGTCACCTTCCATTTGAAGTCGAAGGCCAACTTCGTCAAGCTCCTCCTGCTGAAGAAGGCCGCCAACGAGTGGAAGAAAAGCTAGTTCTACATCAAGGAAGCTACTCCCTCCGGCGAGGTCTCTCTTCCTGAATTCGTCGCCGAGAGGAGCGAGCCCCGTCGACTGGCGCCGAAGATGCTCCCTGAAGATCAGCGGATGGCCGTCGCGGGAATGATGGATCAGATCCAGAAGCTGAAGGACCAAGGGTTGATTCCAATCAACCTCTACAATTGCTGGCTCGGGCGGCGCCTGGTTCCGCTGGCGGCTCGTCCACACTGGATGTACGAGTACAGCGGGAAGCATGATCCATCTCGAACCAGCAAGGAGTCATGGGAGGCCAAGGACTACAAGGCCGCCCTGAAGAAGATTACCGACGCGGAGTTCACGGGCGCGGCGGTCGGGGTCGCCCTGTATACTCCCGTGAAGAACGAAGCCCCCACAGTGAGTTCTCTTTCCAATTGCTGTGTTCGTACCTCAATTTCAGTCTTTTCGCTTGGCGTGTCTTGACTCGCGGAGGTTCTCAGCTTTTTCAGGTATTGGAGGGTTGGCTCCCTCCGCTTGACGAAGAAGTTCCCCAAGAACTGGAGGAAGATTCCGAGGGGGATCCTTCCGACAGCGACGGGGAAGAAGAAGAGGTCCCTCCCCCCCGCGCCTGTGGCTCGCAAGACCCGAATGTAGAAGCAACGAGAGGTCGAAGCGAGCCGTAGCCTGGACGAGTTCGAAGAAGGCGATGAGGTCGCCCAGGAGCAAACGTCCCGGCGCACTGCTACGCCGTCGAAGCCCCCACGTCGGCCAAAGTCGCCGGCAAAGAGGCCTCCATCACCGGCCAGGTCGTCAGTGGTGTTCGAGTCGGATGACGACTCTGACGACAAAGGGTCTCCCGAAATATCGCACAAGGCCCTAAGGGACGCAGTCCCGACGAAGGGGTTGGGGGGGCGAGGACACGGAGGTGGTGGTAGAGGTTCCCCTGGCGACGATCGCGCCTACGATCTCGAGGGTTCCAAGCCAAGAAGCAGCCGAGGCGACAGCGCCCAAGTCGCCACAGTCGTCGAAGGCGGCGACATCGGAGTCGGAGATCCCGGCGACCGCAGCTTCATCGTCAAGGAAGCCCTCGGTTTCGTGGGCTTCGGACGTCTTCGAGAGGGGGCTCAGCCGCAAGCTGGGTCCCGAGTTGGACAAACCCGCCCATATCAGTACCGGGCTTCGTGTTCTTCTAGTCACCAAGTAAGTTGTGCTTCCTCGTCCCAATTTGCCTTGCTTCTTTCGTGTCGTGGTTGTGCAGATTGGAAGGGCTCGTGCAGGTCGGGGGCTAAGAAGATTGGTCGCCCTTCGGTTGCCAAGATTCCACCGGCCACTGGTGCGGGAGAGGGCGATCTGCCCAAGAAGAGGAAGGCCTCTGAGGATGTCGCAGCTGCTGAAGTCGCGAAGAAGCAGAAGGGGGGCGCCGACGACGCTGCGACCGGGGGAAGCGCCGCGGAGCCAGCTGCTACGCCGCTCGTCAAAGAGGGGGCGGCGACACGATCAGAGCCAGCACCAGCTGCGTCCGTGCCGGAGGCACCGGTCCCGGCGGCCAGCGCCCCTACCAGGGCGTCGGTGACATTCCCTCGCTTTATGGCGAGGGGGTTTCCGGGTGTTACTGATGCGCAGTCTCCGCGGAGTCCGGAAATCGTGGACGCGGAGATTGGGGCCCGCCACGGGCGTACCTCCTTCACGGTCCCGTCGACTGATGCTGCTGAACTTCACAAGATGCTCGGCGCTGCTATTCAGGTATGTCTAGTCCCCGAATTCCTAGTCGCTGAATTTCAACGGCTGGGAATTGTTTTTATTTTCCTATCTTCTCTAGTCCCCGAGTTCCTAGTCGCTGAATTTCAGCGGCTGGGAACTGGTTTTTGTTTTTCTTCCTTCTCCAGTCCCCGAGTTCCTAGTCGCTGGATTTCAGCGACTGGGAACTGGGTTTTCTTTTCCTTCCAATGTTTAGCTAGGCTCGTTGTTTTCCAGGGGTTACAACGGGAGTCGACTGATCGGCAGGCTGCACGAGAGCGCCTGGAGCATGACTTGCGTGAGGCGCAGGAGGTGAACCGACGGCTTCAGGAGAGGATCGGTGAGTGTTTGGCGTTGTTCTTCTTTGCTTGGTATGAGTTGGTTGTGTGCAATACTCTGATATCTCCACTTGCAGATGGTTTCCCGGCTAAGGTCTCCAAGGCCCGTGAGGGGTATGTCCCACTCGCCGAACTGGACGCGGCGAATGGGCGAGTGGCCTCCCTGGTCAAGGAGTAGGAGGAGGCTAAGGCGGCCTCAATTTCTTCGGAGGAACGGACGAAGGCTGCCGTCACCGCGGCTGAAGAGGAACGCAAGGCCACGGACTCCATCATCGTGGGGCTGCATAACAAGCAGACCTCCTTGGAGAAGCACGTCAAGGAGAATTGCCGCAAGCTCCTTGGTGAGTCTCTGTCTTTTCTTTAGTCTTTTGTCGGGTCCCCGCTTTGGCGGTTTCATTGTTTCACTGACATCTGACTTTGCAGCTGTGGTAGGCCAAAGCGACCCGGTGGTGCAGATTTACACCGCCTCGCAGTGCGTAACTGTCGTGGTGAATGCAGCCACGGCCTCAGTGTTGTGTTTCCAGGCGGCTCTTCAGGGCATGTCTCCCACCGAAGTCATCCTTGGGGGGCTCACGGAGGTGTGGCGCTATTTGGAGGTGCCCGCGGTTGTGGAGTGGATGACACGCTCGGCGTTCAGACGTGGGGCCGCCACGACGTTGAGCTTGGGTCTCGCGCATTTCCTTGACGACTTCGATCTTGATGATGTCACGAGTGGCTATCCCTCGGCGACCGGCACGGTGGAGATGTCGGAGGTGCTAAAGCTGACCGCGAAGGCCACTCCTTAAGCCGATCGTGTCTTGGCGATGGGGGATCTGCTACCGTACCAGGAGACGGTGTTGGCGCCTGGCGACCCCGAGCCAGAGCACCGCGACATGAAGTCGGAGCAGCCCTTCCGGTCGTCATTGGCGAAGTCGCTGACCACGTACCCGACGAACCCGTGGCAGCCCTTTGTGCGTGTCAAGGGTGGTGGCGCTTCTTCTTCATCAGGGCCTGTGGAGTAAGCAAATGTAAGAGTTGTAATGGACGCCAAGTGGCGAACGCTGTATGACATTTTTGTAATGTGTGTCACGGGGACTTGGTCGACTCGTGTTATGATTTAAGGAACTGTTTTGTTCAACAATTTGAGCGAGTCCCCGAGCGCGTCCACCCTTTAATGGGGTGTAACTCGATTGTGTATTTCTATGTGTTTGATTTGTTTACGCGTTTGTTTTTATCCCTCGCATCTTCTGAGTGGCGAGTCCCCGAGCGCGAGTGGGGCTGATTTGTGAGCGAGTCCCCGAGCGCGGGTAGGGTTCGCTTGTGAGAGAGTCCCCGAGCGTTGTGCCCGACCGTATTGGTCGTGATCCTGTTGCAGGTTGTGAATGCGTTGTTTGTAACGCATCTCCTCCTCTGGCCCGGAGAGCCAGTCGCTTGGCGAGCCCTAGGCAGCTCTCTTACTTGGTGTGTTCCCAAGCCACGTGGGGTTCCCGTTTTGCAGAGTCCCCGTGCGTGGTACTTAACCGTTCGAGTCGCTTTGCTCGAGGGTGGGAGGGACAGGGCACTATGGGAAGCGTGTATCGAACGTCTTGACCCGGTGGGCCAGTCAGGCTAGGCGACCCCAATGGCGGCTCCGGGTTGGCATTTTTCGTGGACGACACAAGGCCCGAATACTTCCGGTGCCCTTGTGCCGCACTACTTTGTCGTGCCGGTCGCTCGACCAGAGGTTAACTTCCGTGAGTAGCGTATTGCTTGCATGTACGAGTGCGAGTGGCACAAGAATATGGCGAGTGGGCACAATTTATGCGATCCGAATGAATTTCATTTATATATTCCGACAGAGTACAGTGTGTGGTTCTAAGTATAGAACTTTCTGAGGAGGTTTACATTCCATGGCCTCCTGACCTCCAACTAGCCATCACCCCGTATGTCGATGAGGTAGTAGGCATCGTTGCCGAGGACTCGGCCTATGGCGAATGGCCCCTCCCATGGGGGGGAGATCTTGTGCATGCCCTTCTTGTCTTGGGCCAGTCGTAGGACCAGGTCGCCTTCCTGGAAGGTGCGAGTTCGCACTCGGCGGCTGTGATAGCGGCGAAGTCCTTGCTGGTATATGGTGGTGCAGGAGCGAGCCAGGTCGCGTGCTTCGTCAAGTTGATCGACGCTGTCTTGGCGAGCGGTCTTGTTGGCCGCCTCGACGTAGTTGGCGACTCGAGGGGAGTCGTGCTCCAGGTCTGTTGGCATTACGGCCTCGGCTCCATACACCATGAAGAAAGGCGTGAACCCGGTTGATCGGTTGACGGAGGTGCGGATCCCCCATATCATAGAGGGGAGCTCGTCGACCCAGCATCCTGGGTTGCGCTCGAGGGGCACCTGCAGTCGCGGCTTGAGCCCGTGGAGGACGCTCTAATTGGCGCGCTCTGCTTGGCCGTTTGACTCCGGGTGGGCGACTGATGCGAGGTCGAGTCGTATGTCGTGCTCCTCACAGAATTCCGCCATGGCCCCCTTGGCGAAGTTGGTGCCGTTGTCTATTATGATGCTGTGCGGGTAGCCATACCGGTAGATGAGTTCGCGGAGGAACTTGGTAGCCGTCTTGCCGTCGCACTTCTTGATCGGCTTGGCCTCCACCCATTTGGTGAACTTGTCGACTGCGACCAGGAGGTGGGTGAAGCCAGATGGGGCCTTCTTGAACGGGCCTACCATGTCCATGCCCCATACGGCGAATGGCCACGTGATGGGGATTGTCTTGAGTGCCGAACCAGGAAGGTGCGTCTGGTTGGTGTACTTCTTGCATCCGACGCATCTTTGGACGACGTTGGTGGCATCGGCGTGTGCGGTGAGCCAGTAGAAACCGTGCCGCATGGCCTTGGCAACTAGCGACTTGGCGCCAGCGTGATGGCCGCAGTCGCCGGCGTGAATGTCCTGGAGGATCTTGCGGCCTTCTTCTGGCTGTACACAGCGCTGGAACACGCCGGTCGTGCTGCGCTTGTGGAGCTCGCCGTTGATGATGATGAAGGATTTGCAGCGGCGCATGATCATTCGCGCCTCTGTCTCGTTGCTCGGTAAGAGCTTGTGTTCCAGGAAGGCGACGTATGGCGCTGTCCAGTCGCTAGGTTCCGCGACCATGGCGACTAAGGCCGGTTCTGGTTGCAGTGGGATCCCTACGTCGATCTCCTTCGGCGCGCCGACTGAGGGTTTGTGGATGATGTCGAGGAAGACGCCTACTGGTGGTGCCTGTCGGGTCGATCCGATGTGGGAGAGGGCGTCTGCCTCGTCGTTTTTGCGCCTGTTGATCCACTTGATGGAATAGCCGTCAAAGTGTCCTCCCAACTGGTCGACAGCTTGGCGGTACGCGATCATTGTTGGGGAGACAGCGTCGCACATCCCGGCCACTTGGCCGGCGACTAGGTCGGAGTCGCCATAGCATCGTAGGCGGTTGATGTTCATCTCCTTGGAAGCTCTCATGCCGTGGAGGAGGGCCTCGTTTTCCGCCATATTGTTGGTGCAGGGCTTGAAGTTGAGGTGGAGCACGTAGCGGAGCTTGTCTCCTTTGGGGGAGGTCAGTATGGCCCCATCCCCCGTGCCATCGGCGTTCTTGGAGCCGTCGAAGTGGAGCGACCAGTAGTGGAGGTATGGGAGCTTCTCTGGCTGTTGTGCTTTGTCCCAATCTGCGAGGAAATCGGACAGGGCTTGTGACTTCATCGCTTTTCGGGGCTCGTACTTGATGTTGTGGACGCCGATCTCGACGGCCCACTTGGCGACTCGCCCTGTTGCCTCGTGATTGCGTATGATGTCTTGCAGGGACGCGGAGGAGACCACCATGATTGGGTGCTCCTGGAAGTAGTGTGGGAGCCGCCGCTGTGCTCGGAATACCGTGTACACCAGTTTTTGGTATTACGGGTAGCGTTGTCGTGAGTCTGTTAGGACTTCGCTGATGTAGTATACGGGGCGCTGTATGGGGTGCTCCTTGCCCTCTTCTAGTCGTTCGACGACCATCACGGCGCTGACGACTCGATTGGAGGCCGCGACGTAGACGAAAATTGGTTCTTTGTCGAGTGGCGCGGCGAGTAGTGGTGCCGCGAGTAGCACTTCTTTGAGTGCTTTGAGTGCATCGTCGGCCTCCGCGTCCCATTGGAACGTTGGGTTCTTGCGCATCAGGCGGTAGAGGGGCATTGCCTTCTCGCCTAGTCGGGGGATGAAGCGACTGAGAGCCGCGACTCGCCCTGCCAACTTTTGGACGTCGCGCAGGCACTCGGGTTTCCCGAGTCGCGCGATGGTGTCGATCTTGGTAGGGTTGGCTTCAATGCCTCGCTTGGAGACTACGTACCCTAGAAGTTATCCGGTGGGTACGCCGAAGGTGCATTTTCCAGGGTTCAGCTTGATGTTGTACCTCCGCAGATTTGTGAAGGTTTCTGCTAGGTCGGCGAGCAGATCGTCCTGGCGGGTGGATTTTACCACCACGTCGTCAATTTAGACATGAATGTTGCGGCCAATTTGGCTCGCTAGACACTCCTGCATGCACCTCTGGTATGTGGCGCCTGCGTTCTTGAGGCCAAACGTCATAGCCGTGTAGCAGAATGCACCGAATGGCGTGATGAACGCCGTCTTCTCCTCGTCTTCGACCGCCATCTTGATCTGGTTGTAACCAGAGTAAGCGTCGAGAAAACACAGCGACTCCGATCCCGCGGTCGAATCGATGATTTGATCGATGTGCGATAGGACGAACTCCTCCTTCGGGCAGGCGCTGTTGAGATTGGTGTAGTCGATACACATTCTCCAGGTGTTGTTCTTTTTGAGAACCAGGACTAGGTTTGCTAGCCACTTGGAGTACTTGATTGGCCGGATGAAGCCTGCGGCTAGCAGGCGCTAGACTTCCTCGGCGATGGCTCGACGACGCTCTTCATTGAAGGGCCGTAGCGACTGCTTTACTGGTCGCACTTTGGGGTCGGCATTGAGTTTGTGCTCAGCGAGTTCCCTCGGGACACCTGGCATGTCAGATGGCTTCCATGCGAAGATGTCGCGGTTCTCACGGAGGAACCCGATGAGCGCGCTTTCCTATGCGGGGCTCATGTGCGCCCCGATGGTGACCGTCTGGCTGGAGTCGCCTGGGACGAGCTCGACGGTGCGGGTGTGCGTGGTCGCCTCGAACACGGAGTTCGCGGCGATCGGTTTCTTCAAGATGGTGGGATCGTCTTTGTTGATGTTGCCCGCGTATTCGCGAGTTCCTCCGTGTGGTCAGTCTCCGCAGCGATGACGGTGTCGGCGAGTTCAGCGCCTTTTTCCTCGCATTCCACGGCCATATCGGGGTTGCCGTGGATGGTGATGATGCCGCTCGGCCCGGGGAGCTTCATCATGTTGTAGGCATAGTGTGGGGTCGCCATGAACTTTGCGAATGCCTGGCGGCCCAGGACGCAGTGGTAGGGACTGCAGAAGTTTACCAGCTCGAAGACGATTCTCTCTGTGCGGTAGTTTGCCGGGGTGCCGAAGGTGACTAGCAGCGTCACCTTCCCGATAGGGTACGCCTTTCGACCAGGGACGATGCCGTGGAAGGTCGTCAGTGTTGGCTCGATGGCTGTTTCTGGGAGCTGGAGCCTTTTGAAGGTGTCGAGGTACAGGATGTTGATGGAGCTCCCACCGTCCATCAGTGTCTTGGGCAGCCAGTAGTCGGCCACCTTTGGCCTGACCACCAGGGTGACTCGCTCTGGATATTCGATTCTTGGCACGTGGTCCTGGCGACTCTAGGTGATGCTCTGCTCGGACTAGTTTAGGAAGCGGGGGATGTCGACTTGCGTCACCGCATTGACTGCGACCGCGCGGGCGAGTACCTTCTTCTCACGCTTGGTGTCGAGCCTAGTGAAGGTATGTAGCGACCCGACGGCGGTTCCGAAGCCGCCGCTGTTCCCGTTGTCCCGCGGTTGGTTGTTGTTGGGGTCCTCTCTTGCACGTCTCGCCTTCTCGATCTCTTTGAGAGAGTGGCAGTCGGCGGTGGTGTGGGTGGCTGGTTTTCCCTCCCTGCTGTGGTAGATGCAGGGCTAATTGAGCAAGGCGGCGGGGTCGAATTTCGGCCTTGTCGCGTTGTTGGCGTGGTAGTTCCCGCTGTCGCGGTAGTTTCCTCCGTCGCGGCGGTAGTTCTTGGAGTCGCGTTGGCCGTAGCCGGCGTTGGCGACGAAGTCGACTCGCCCGTCGGTCCGGCGCTTGCCGGTGATGCGGGTGTTACTGTAGCGCATGTCGCGTAGGCGCCCACTGTCGTGGATGCTAGTGCGTCGTCTTCCTCCCAACTCATCGTCGGAGTCTTGGTTGGGGTCCTCCTCCGCGTAGCGCTTGGCGATCTCGAGGAGGTCGGGGATGTTATCGAGCGTCCGGTAGACCCTGTTGATCTTGGCGACCAGAGGTTCATACCGGCACGCATTCTTAAAGCAGTGTATCGCCGTGTCTGGGTGGATGCCGGAGGCGTTTATCCACAGTTCTTGCCACCTTTGGATCCACCGGCGGGTCGACTCGCGTTGTCCCTGGATGCATCACTCCAGGTCCTCGATGGTGGTGGCGCGAGTGTAGGAGCCCTCGAAGTGCCTGACGAAGGCGTCTCGCATCTCTTCCCAGGAATCGATGTTGTCGGCGGGTAGCGTGTTGATCCATTGCCGGGTCGCGCCCTCCATCATTAGGGGGAGGTAGCGAGCGGCGAGCAGGTCGGTGTGGCCTGCGATCCCCATTGCCATGAGGTATGTGTCCAGCCAAACGGCAGGGTCGTACGTCGGGTCGTACTTCTCGATCTCCTTCGGAGCCTTGAAGTTGGCGGGGTATTTTTCCCCGCGGATCATGGGTCCAAAGAATTGCGGCCCGACTCGGCTGAGCGAGCCTCTTGGCTCCGGGTCGCCGCGGTTGGCGAGGGTGTGTCGCAGGTCGTAAGGTTGGCACGACCGCCACGCCTGATTGTTGATGATGTGCGTTTGGGCATCGAGGGGTTGCCCGTTTGCGGCGACGGTGTTGTTCGCAGGTCGCGGCTCGTTGGTCGACAACGCGGGGTTGGCGGCCCATGGTTGGTTCGCCAGGGGTTGGGGTGGTGGGCAAACTATTGCGTTAGCCACGGTGGGGTGGCCGCTTGATGCCGCCCTGCTTGCTGACGAGCGGGAGTACATCCGCCCCTGCGGGTCGACTCCCGCGGCCTGTTGCTCGACGGCCCTAACAAGTAGGGCCTTGGCGTACTGGATCTGTAGCACGCCGTCGCCTTGGACATCAAGGTTGGCGATCGCGGCATCGGCCGCGACGACGTTGTCCATCGGGGTGAAGTATAGTGGTAGCCCGTTGGCGTCCCGGGCTTGAGGTGAGATGGTGATCCGTGGTTGGTCTGGTGGGGGCGCACGGCCCATGGGTGGTGGAGGGGCCCCATTCGCCGGTGCTCCAGGTGGTGGTCTCGCGGGGTTGCCTCCTCCTGGCGGCACGTTCTCGCTGTGTTCACGCTCGGCGGCGCGTGTGGGGTCGCCCTCGTCGTTGAAATTTAGGACGCGGTCCTGAACATCGGGGTTCAGGCGGGTCCTGATGCGGCGCTGGTGATAGAGTGACAGCTCCTTTGCTGTCTCTCGTTCGAGGCGGTATTTCTCACGCTCGGCGAGTTCGTTGCGTTGCGCCTCCTGGAGCCGTAGGCGGGCTTGTTCCACCTCCGTGGCCGTCGCGGTCGGCGGGATCGACGTGGAGAACGGGTCTGGCGGGGCGGCCGTGCTACCCGCCATGTAGATCGCGTTGAAGCGATTGGATCTGGCGCGAAAATCCTTGGGGGATTCCGAGCCAGAGTCGGAGTCGAAGATCCCCAGGATGGAAGGATCCTCGAAATCCTCGGGGTTGGAGACTCGCGTGATGGAGTCCTCCCGTGACGCGGCGGTGATGGATCCGTTGACCGATGCAGGGGTTGCGGAGTCGGCGTCGTCGTTTAGGGCGTCGTCGTTGGTGGCAACGTTGGTCTCGACCACGTCGCTAGCGACCGAGTCGTACTCGGTGACGAGGCCCCTGATGGAGCGGACCTGCTCCTCCGAAAGCAGATCGCGGTGTGGAGGCGACCCGCCGATGATCATCATCGCGGCTGGATCGACCGCGCCGGTAAAGCCGACGAAGAGGTTGATGGAGCCGATCGGCATCACCACGGCGTGCGTGACCGGGCGCGACGCCGGGATGTAGCTGCTGGGCAGGATCTGCAAGATCCCGCCGATGGCGATCATGCGGCCGGTGGCGAGTGGCCGCTCGATCGGCGAATAGGGTCTCGCCACAGAAGTTATTACCATCTTATTTCCAAATAATCATGTCACAGTTAGAATACTTGAAAGTACTTTATGCTTATATTTGTTCTGGTTTAGATTTCTGATTCTAAAATTGCTACCCTCGAGTATAATTCTACAAATTTTAGTCTATACTTTGGTTATTTGTCTGATTGCCGGATGCGGGTATTTTCCAAGTAGTGAATTGGTGGTACTGGAAGCTGGCTTTGTTTCCAAGTTTAAACTGATTTAGCAATTGAGCTTTGCTCGGCAAAGTTTCCGTATTATTCATGGCTTGTTGAATCATATACTCCTCAGTCCTGAAATAAGTGACTTGAATTTGTTTAGATTCGAATACTTATTTCTAGACGGAGGAAGTACAAGATTTATTTTAAGCAAGTTGACTTGCGAAAAAGATACACCCTACGGTCCGTAATAATGGCCTCAATTTTTTCTAAATATGTATGTATCTAGTCAAGCATTTAAACTAAATGCATTTGTATATAGATAAAGTTGTGACTATTTATATGCAACAGATGGAGTATTAGATTTGAAGATATAAAATCTCCATGGAAAGCGAATTGAAACTTGCTGTGGTAAGTCACATGAGAAATTAGGGGACCAAAATGACTGACTCGTTGATGCATAGTTAATTATAGACATTTGCATCACACAAATGGCATGACTAAATACTTATAGTATCCCATGTGGGTGTTGAAAGCTGTTTTAGGGATATCCTCAGGATTCATTCTAATTTGGTGATATCCACTTCTGAGATTAATCTTAGAGAATAGTTTTGAGCCATGTAATTCATCCAGAAGGTCCTCAATCACTGGAATTGGAAATTTAGTTTTAATTGTTTGTGCATTGAGTTTTCTGAAATCATTGGACAATCTCCAGGTAGTATCTTTCTTCTTGACCATCAGTGAGGGTGACGAATAAGGACTGATACTGTTTGTGATGACATGGGATTGTAGCATTTTATGGATGATTTCTTCCATTGCATTTTTTGGTGATGTGGTAGTCTATAAGATCTCTGGCTAACAATTAGCCTTAGGTTGTAGTTTAATGGCATGATCATAGTCTCTTGCAGGGTTAACTCGTTGGATTTAGTGAAAACATTAGGGAATTTATCTAGGACAGCTTGAATGAATTGGGGAATTGCTGGTTTTTCTAGTGCCATAGGTTGTACTGATTATACCCAGACTACTACTCCACAAACATTATCTTCTTGTAGAAGATTGATGTTGTCAGTGAGTTTAATGTGAGGAGAAGTAGGCAGTGATTCATCCCAAATTGTCAACAACTCATTTGTTACTAAGGTTATCTGCATGTACATTTTCTTGTAGTCCAGTGTCACAGGGTTGTGAAACTTAATCCAGTCAGTGCCTAGTATGACATCATACCCTTTGAGTGGGAGGAGCTTGAAGTCAAACGTGAGATCATGCCCCTGTATCTGATAGTTGCAGCCATCAGTATGAAATTCAGTGTAAAGAGCTTGCCCATTTGCGACCATTGCCTTTATTTTGCTGTGTGGAATTAGCAGGCACTTGATTTTGTTTGTCAATTCAGGTGACATGAATGTTGCTGAACTTCCAGAGTCAACCAGAGTTGTGGCCATAATGTCTCCAAATTTAGCTGTGATTGTAAATGTGTATTGTTCTTTGCTGGCACCTAGTACTACATGCATGGATATTTTCAGTACTGTGTCTAGGGCTGGCATTTGGGTTTCCTCTTCATCATATTCAGTGATATATATGATTTCCTGAGGTATCTTGTTTTGAGTTTGTAAAGCCTGGATTTGTGCTTTGGTGCCCAACTTGCACACTTGTTTGTGTCCAGGGAACCAGTTCCTTACATTTGTAACACAAATTTTTGATTCAGGCTTGTTGTATTACCGATGTAGGAGTACTGGGGACAGTTGCTGGCTTAGCTGTATTTTCCAAGTAGGCAGCTTTTCTCGGTATAATGCATTGACTGGTATACTGGTTTGCTGGGTGGAATAACCTGCGCCGTTCTTCTTGCTAGCCATGTTGCTTCTTGCAGTGTAGTTGGCTTGTGGCATTGCAAATGATGTTGAATATAATCATTCAAGCCAGCAATGAAACAATTGACATAGTAGTCATTAGGAAGATTGGTGTTATCTCTCCTCATAAGGTTTATCAACCGTTCAAATTCTTCAATGTACTTGCTGACTGTAGAAGTCTATTTCAAGGCATGGAATTCCTTGACATTGTCACATATTGAGTTTTCAGCAAAGCTCTCTATTATGTATCCACATAACTTGTACCAGGGAATTGTTTGTGTAGTGAAACCAGTTGATCTCCACCAATGGATGGCATTTCCCTTCAAGTATGAAACAACAAACTCTGTTGTTTGTTCTAGTGGAGTTCTTGCAGCTTCAAAATATTGTCCTACTTGCTGGATCCAAGAGTCTCCATCTTTCCCATCAAATTCAGGAATATTGAATTTTGCTGGCTTAACAATAGGTTGCAGTCTTTTTATCTCAAAGGCAGTGTTTGCCTTATTTTTGGCTCCTCGGTTGGCCTCATACTGCTCCTCTTCTGTACCAAGTTCTTCTTGTTGCAGGTGTGTTTGATCTGTTGCAAGCCTGAATTGGTTTGTAATGTTGACTGAAATTTGGGTGACGGTACGGCTGCTTCGGGGTACCATCCAAGTTCATTTCTCGGCCATGGTGGTCTTGGAGCTTGAAAATGCCCGTTGGGGCAGTACTAGGTCTTTCTCCCAGTTTGTTGCTAGCACTCTGGTCCAGTGTTTGTTTGCCCTTGGGTGATTTGGGTAAGTTGCTGCCAGCCCTAGAAGTCGGGTTCAGTTCTGGTATTTCCTCCACTTGGATTTCCTGGCCATTGGCTAACAATTTCTTGAAACTGTCCTGTATGATGTTGAAGTTTTCTTGCATTGTTACGAAATTGGCATTTACTGATTTGGCGAACTCTGCAAATTCTTTTCTATCTTCATCTCTGTCGTGCTGCAGCGGTTTCACATCTAACTGAAGGGATTACAGCTCTAAAACTTCCATGTCCATTGATTCAGTATTTTTCTACATGATGGAAGGAACGGGGTTTCCGCCAATAAGTGCGCTTTAGCAGAATTTCCACTTGCCTGGTTGCAAAGCTAGCAGCTTGTCGCAACCCGTCGTGAATCTACTGCTGCCTACACCGACACCAGCGCCTCCCGCCTCTAGTAACGCACGAGCAAGGCTCTACTTTGGGATTTTACCACTACAAAAAGGTTCTGCAGTAACCAAGGAGAGGTACTTACTTGCGTTCGATCTATCCCGTTGTCGCCAACCCGCTGCCAATAGCTCCGAAGAAGGAAAGAGCTCAACACCGCCACCGGGATCCAGAACAGAGATGGAGGATTTTACGAGAGAACCCAACTCCAAATTGCTCAAGATCCAGCTCCCCGCCGAGGATTCGTCATCTGATACCACTTGATAAGCTATAGCTGCAGATTCAGGGATCAATTGCTCACAAGAGGGAATTTATTTGATGCTGCCAATTACAGAGGGCAGGATTACTAGGGAGATCGAGATCCAATTACAAGGGGAACCAACCTTTACCAGAGGCGGCTAGGGTTAATACTCGATACAAGATAAGATAGCTAGAAGAGTACTCGGTCCTTGGCTTTATAGCCTTACAAAGCTTAAAAAGTACTCTATCCGTTTCATCAAAATATAAGATGTTTTAGCTTTGTGAATAAAGTGTATCTAGATCCTCTTTAGTGTGTATGTTTATCTAAACACTAAAAGAGATCTAGATACGCTAAGGAGGGAGTAGGAAAGGAAGACAGGGTGTAGCGAAACGTTGCCTAGTCAGCAGGCTGGAACAGTTAGAGGCTTGACACGGAGGAAGAGCGACATCAACGGTAACATCTTAATGCACCTGGGATCAAGCTCTTTAACAAGAGTAACATCATGATGCATCTAAGATCGAAAGAGAGACATTGCGTCGTCTGCGGTACGACGCGTACGGCAGTGCGTCGTCTGTCTCAGGAAATTAGAAAGGATATATCGCTTAATTTCCCCAGTAGCCACCGTCCTGACGGCGACAGTACCAATAATAGGGGTCGTCGTCTTCATCCCAGGGGACGAGCTCCAGTGTCGCGATCCTGGCACACTTGGCTTTCAGGACTCCGTCAATCGAGATGTTGGAGCAATCGCTGACGTGAAGAAGCTCCAGGCGAGGACACCCGTCGACGATGGCCCCCAGCGCTTCGTTAGTGACGTCGCTGCTGCTGATAACCGTCAGGCTCTTCAGAGACGGCAACCTGCATACCCGGAGCGCGCCAGTGATTTATTAATCGGCGAGTAAGCACCGGAATCTGATTAGAACACGAGTAGTACTTCAGATTTAAACTTTTTAAGTATAAGTACGAGTAATGAAAAGGCCCTTTATCGAAAAAGGACTACTACTTCAGATTCAGATCTTGTGACGCTACCTCTCGGTGATGTAGCGGAGGAGCTCGTCACAGACGAAGAAGTTCCCGGCGAAGGTCTCCAGCCGGCCGTCAGCGCGGTGGACGGCGACCTTGGCCATCGTGAAGTAGTCCGTGTTGAACTTGAAGAGGTAATCGACGGTGATGTGCGCCATGTCATCGATCGCCACAGGTCGGGCACCTTGGCAGCCTCGAGCCACGGGTGGCACGCGAGGCCGGCGCCCGACATGACGTCGTCGACGCTGAGCTTGGCGAAGATGGAGGCCAGCAAGTCGAGAGGCAGCCCTGCCCAGTCCGTCTTCATCGGATCAGAACTTCTTTCTGCAGACGAACTTGACAGCTTCCTTTTTTTCTTTTTTGAAGGGACAGCTTCCTTCTGTTTAGCGCATTCTTGGACGCAATTTAAACGACGTTCCATTCTCTCCTTTTTTTTAGCGAAGACGTTCTGTAGGAGTACGTTTTTTCTTTTTTTTTAGCACATTCTGTAGGAGCACGTTATCCTGTGTTTCGCGTCTGCTCGGGAACCGAACGTTCTGCTGGGAGGCCAGCCGTTGTTGAGCGGCGAAGGCAAAAAGGCTTGCTTTGGGAACTGCTGGGCAGCTGGGGCAATAAACTCTGCCCGCAAGTGATTGAAACCTCACAAAAGAGTGATTGAAATTGAAACATCATTGAACAGCAACTAGTGGAATGCCATGGGTGTGTGCAACACGGAGAATGCATATATAATACTCCATCTGTTTTTAGTTTGCTAAAAAGACTTAGATTATGGAACGAAGGTAGTAGGTGACACGAGCAATGAGGATAATTACCTGGAGAGCCGCAAGTTCACGAGCCCGTGTTAGGCCAGGTTGAGCGTTATTGGGTCATTTCGAAAACTTTGGGAGCGAACTATTAAGAGGGGTCATTTTGAGTCAAACTCGATTGCGTACAAATTTTCCGTGACTTCCTCCGTTGAAGAGCTGGTTTAGGTTCTGCTGGACATTAATCGTCCATTACGCAAGTGCCAATGCGGCAAGCCACATGTCAAATCGATTAAATCATTGGCAAAAATTCACAAATTTACTCAGTCCTTTCCAAGAAACCTAACTCGGCGGCGGCTAAATCCCCCGCCAAGCCCGCTTCCGTGGTTGCGTAGGTATATTGCCTTCCACCACCAAGTTATCGTGCCCACTCGCTATAGTTGGCCGTTTTTTGGGCCAGGCCTAAAAAGTCCGTGGGACATAACCTAGGCCCGAGCCTGGCCCAGCCCGGCTAGCGAGCCAAAAATTCAGGCCCGAGCTCGGCCCGAACTTGCAGAAAACCTCGAGGCCATCGGGTCAACGGGCCGGGCCTTCCCTATTTTCATCCTTTTCTAGGCACGAGTTACACACGGGCCTTAGATGTGTAACCTAGGCCTGGCCTGAGGGGCAGAAAACCCAGCTCGTCGGGCTTTTTCAGGCTAGGTCAGGCCGGACTGGGTTTCCCATGCCTAGGTATACCGCTCACAAATGCGCATGTTGAACCCGCCATTGCAAGGAGCTAGCCCCCTGTTGTCGCCGCCCGACGAGCTGAGCAACACAGAGGATGTAAGGGTATTCTACACAGGAATCTGTTGTGACCCAAAGCAGCAAGAGGTGATCTCGTCTTCTCTTTGCTATTTGCCCAAACTCTAACTTCTAGCTCATTATGAACATAAGCAAGATTGATCGAATTGATAATTGCTTGTTAGTTGATCATTGAGAGATAATTCTTACTTTTTTTCCAATTTCTACCAAGTAGAGCTTGTTCAGCGACCCAATACCCCGTCGATCTATTTGTCGAAAGCTAATGCATGTAAAATGCATCTAATCCATCCGTCCCAAAATAAGTGACGTGGGTTTGTCTAGATTCGGATGTATCTAGACATGTTTTAGTATATAGGTACATTCAAATCTAGACAAATTCAAGTCACTTATTTTGGGACGGAGGAAGTATGTTATTTGTAGTTTATTGTTACATATTCCATCATAATTGCATCATATATGTTGTTACAATCATGTTTTAGATAGATTTTGGGGATTTTTCTAAAAGTTTCCTTCTTGGGGGTTATAACTCTGCATGCAGGAAAAACCATGTTTTGCGTTTTTTTACTTTTAGGGACCTTCGTGAACTTAAAAGGACAAGTTTTTTTCCACGCTAGTTTTTATGGAAGACCGAGGCCCGAAGCACATGGACCTCACCTACAAGGGCTGGAGGCCCATGGCGCGGCCAGATACCCGTGTCACGCCATGGAGCCCATCTAGAGCCTCACCACTCCGATGTCGTCGATCTACGCATCCCTGACTTTGTCTTGACCTTAAAATGCCTTTATATACTGCTCCAATCGCTATCTGAAAGCACATCGCACCACGGAGATATAAACATTAAATGGAGAAGATCCAACAAAGATTAGAGGGGGAAACATCACCGGAACACCGTCAGATCGCATCTCCAACCTTTCCAACAACATCTCCATCATCTCCATGATGAAGAGGAAGTAATTCACCCCGTGGACTATAGGTTTGTGGAAGTAGTTTGTTCTACCTCTCTCTCATGCTATGATTGTTCTAGTGCCATATGAGCTACTTGATGTCTGCAAGTGCATAAATCGTTTGTAGCTAGTTTTAAAATAAGAGTATCGAATCACAGAGAGATACTAGTAATGGTATTAAGTATCCTTTGTTACTAGTAAAAAAAGAATGTCATAAGTTATCTTTAATTTCTAGCGTGTGTGTGTGAAAGTGTTTGAGAGTGACTGTGTGAACAGAGCAATATTAAACTAATTAAAGAGAGCAAGAATTTGCAATGTGAAGTAATTGAAACTGCAAGAGGGCTAAAGAGTTCTCAGGGAGTGTTGAATCCACCACTAGCACATTTATTAATTATGATAAGGATAATCTATGTCTTTCTTCATGAGTATGTATGGGATGAACTCTAAGTTAGATGATCAAAGAGACGCCATCTTCTATTTCATCGATCATAACCACATCAATAATCTTAGGCAAGCCACCCGTGATTCCTTGCTATTAAGGATTGACCTCATGGTTACACATTAGGATCTGTGAGTTCCCTCTTATCCCCCTTGGAAACATGAGTAATGATCTGACACAATATGTCACTTAGCACTATAGCATCACCACATTCCTAAGAGAAATTCCCTCTCAAGTCCCTAAGGAAAATTTACGTGGTGCATTTCACATAAGATCAAGAGAGAGATATTGAATACATACATCATAAATGTAAGTTGTAGATCATCTTTATTTCAATACATAATGTTTGCTAGGGTTTTTTCCATATACCCAAGAACAAGGTAAACTACTCACACATGGAGACAAACAACATCATCATAATAGTATGAATGGAGTTCAAATTGATCGGTAAATACTTGTGCAAATCCACAACGCAGTCTAGGAAATATAACAAGATGGATGTAATGGAGATGGGAGGATTGATGGTGAAGTTGTAGTTGTTGATGATGATGGTGGTGAAGATGATATCCAAGCCTTCAAACATCTTCGTAGCGGTGAGGATCGAGCCCCCGTGCGAGGTCCCCCTCCAGATCCCCTCCGTACGTGAGGTCTCTGCGAATTGTGGTGTCTTTGAATATCAGATCTCAGATCCATCTGCATAGGGTGAAAGTATTTGAGGAGATTACTCCGACACCATATCATACGAGCATGCCGTACAGGCGGGTTCCGCCTATACTAGTGGTCATTAAAACCTCTAACTACAGCAATACAAGGGGGTTTGTTCCTCCTTCTCCCCAAGTGCGTGGGTATTTATTTATGAGGCATTAATGGCTTCCAGATAGCATATTTATGCCCATATTTGACTTCTCCAATTGATTTATTCATCCACACCTTTAATTCCGGGACCCTGGTGAAACAAGCATAAAAGGGGCATATGAGCGCGGTAAACTACCAAAATGATATCACTGCTCATGAAAAACATAAGGTAAACATCCTGCAAAAATGCACTAATCACTGCCCATCTATATGTAATCTTGGTTTTTATAAGATCAGTATTTGAGATTACAACTTTCAGATTGTGTTTGATGTATTGGTAGATGTATATTATGTACCCCGTTCTTGATTACATGCTCTAATCAAACTAGTATGATAGGACATGAGAGGGCGAACGTGTATATTAGTTGGAATAACATGGTATCATGTAACTTGATAGTGATAGAAAGTCAAGGTACTAATATGGTTCTTACCTTTCTGTTGTTACCTTACTAAGGATAAATGGATACATGTGCTACTATTGCCTTCACAACAAATACAATCTCTTATCTATTGAGGTTGTATATTTGATATTCAACATCATGTCATAGAAGCAAATGCAATACTCTGTCTATCTTAAATATAGTTTGTAGAGTTTATCTTACTAGAGGACTATTGGCATGATGTGTTGCATCATCTTAACCATATGACGTGATTCCCATATGAATGCTTATCAAACACATTATAAAGTTACACCAATATTATGTATTATTTTAGGCCAAAATATGGACAAAACGAGACTCTAGGGGTGCGACTGGGGCGATTTTCACCGATCTAGACCAAAAAATGGCGTATTTTAGGCCTGGGGCACTAGTGGGGGCTGGGTGAGTTTATATAAAGGAAGGAGCGTTTCTCTCTGTTCCTACATATTTCTAGATGCGTTTACCCCTATAGTTTGAAGATAATTGCCCACCACTTCCACTATATAAGTCGTACCGGTTGGATTCTTTTCTCCTTGAGCGAATATTCGATTCTTCTGTTCTTCCCAACCCACACAAGCGACGGTCAGTGCCGGCACACCCTCCGACTGTCGGCATGATGCCTTTCCGCCTGCTCTCTCATGCTTCTCCCCTCCCTATATTCTATCTCCATCCCAATTCGCACATCCATGGCTGGTCCGAGCACCACCTCAGGGAGCGTGTCCAAGAGGACCAGGACCTCCCTGCATATTGTGGATGTAGACATGTAGTATGTGAGATTGAGGAAAGGCTCCTGCATGAATTCTCGAATGTGGTGGTCGGTTCTCCTTCCTCCCGGCCAACGAAGACCAAGTAAACCCACTTCGTCGGCTCACTTCTGTTCCACAACCTCCTACTCCTCATCCCTACCTACTCGTAGGTGACTCCAAATCTGAACCTAAAGCGCTGCATATGGAGGACTGTAACATATAAAGGTTTTAGGTTAGAAAATAAGAGACCACATGTGTGTGCATTTCATTCATGCATAAGAAAATCCAGGAAATTTTCGTGCAATACTAAAAGGGGTATAGCGGGTTCGATATCTCTATTGTTCTGATGGATGCGACAGAGCAAGTGCAAAATATTTCGACATGACCTCTATGCATTTTGTCTGTTTTGGAAAGTGAATTCAATTAAGTGTTTGAATATGAATTTGTAATTTAAAAGAGATTTGTATTTAGTGAGTTTTACGATAATTTAAATAAGTAAATTGGAATTATAAAGAACACTTTAAGTAATTGCAATTGAAAAATTGTAAAGAATAAAATGAATTTAATAACTCTATAAAGAAAAGTAAAATTTATTTCTATCTAATATTACGCTATTATTTTACAATAACAGAATAAAGGAATTACAATAATAAAATAAAAGGAGTTCTTTATTCCATACACACAAATATTATATTGTGTGTACAAATGAGTAAGGAATAAAATAAAATTACAATAATAAGTAGTAAGAAATCTTTATTGATATGTGAATATAATCTTACAAAGTCTCCATAATTATAAGAAAGAAGGTAATTACAAACATAGTTAAATGGAATGAAATTGAATTATTTAGTAATATAAAATGATATTACAATAAACAAATAATATAAAAGAATTAATAATAGAAAAGAATAATCTTCATTACTCATTAATAAAAATTACATTGTCTTTACAATAATAAATAAAAAGGGGAAATTACAATAATAAGAAAAAGAAATGCCTATAACTAATTTCCTGTCTACTTTGTATCTTCTTTTCCTCAATTCTTCTTATTCTTCCTCTCTATAAAACAAAGCAAAAGACAAGAAAAGGAAAGCAAAAAGGGAGAATAAAAGAAGGTTAGTTGGATTAAGATTACTCTCATATTAGCAATGTAATGCATTGCTTAACTCAGCATCGAGTAGTTTATATTGGGGCATGTTTAGAATCTGTTCTTATAATCAAATATGGCTTTAGACTTAGCATCATAAGCCAAGGACAAGTTACACCAAGCAAGTAAATAGTAAAAGGTATGGAATCAGAAAAAGATCAAGATTCACTTGATCTGATCCACAACCGGAGCAAGCTAGCATTCAAGCAGCACACACACCTGCATGGTGTAGTGCTGTTGACCAAACATCAACTATATAAATAATATACCAAAGGAGCACGACCAAGACAGGGCACTTCGTGTACATCCATCTCTTTCTAGCCACACCATAGTTAGTTCTCAGAACACTACCAACAAATCACCAGATTACACACGACGACCATCTAGTTCCAGATCAAGAGCAGGCTAGAAGTTATACAAGGAGGAGCAGGAAACAACTATACCAGGAGGAATAGATCAAGGACAAGGCCAAGAGTACCAGGAGGAGAAGGCACCAGCAGCAAGGACAAGATTGAGAAAAAGTCTAGCTGCATACTGATGGCCCAAAATATATCGAGCTCGTTGGGGAACCCCAAGAGGAAGGTATGATGAGCACAGCAACAAGTTTTCCCTCAGTTATGAAATCAAGGTTATCAATCCAGTAGGAGCAAGGAAACACCCCAAAGGTGTTGCTAGCTGGACTTTGGCAGGACGCACTACCGGCGTCAGCAGCAACGTGGAGACCTGCACAACACAACCACAGAACTTTGCCCCCAACTTGCGATGAGGTTGTCAATCTCACCGGTTTTGCTGAAAACAAGAGATTAAACGTATCGAGTGGAAGAACATAATAGTTTGCAGAAAGTAAACAAAAAGCAGCAAACAATTGATTGTAGATTGATGGTAAAAGAAAGGACCAGGGTCCATAGTTCACTAGTGGTGGCTCTCCTTAAGATAGATAACATGTTGGGTGAACAAATTACAGCGGGGAAATTGACAAACATCAAGAAAGCAATATGCATATACTACTCATCTTGACTCCTTTGAGACTTGATTGGGCATTACAACATTATACATAGACCGTAATCCAACTGCATCTATGACTAATAATCCACCTTCAGGTTATCATCCGAACCCCCTCCAGTATTAAGTTGCAAGCAACGGATAATTGCATTATGCATTGCGTGTAAAGTAAACAATACGATTGTTCTATGAACAAAGGATTGTTGTTTTCCCCCTAGTAGCAACATCACATCTAGTACCTTAGAGATTTCTGTCACTTCCCTAGATTACTAGAGGCATGAACCCACTATCGAGCATAAATACTAACTCCTGGAGTTGCTAGCATCTACTTGGCCAAGATAGCTACTAACAACAGAAAGCATGCAAGATCACAAATAACAAAGACATGATATAATCAATAATCAATCTGAAATAGCATCTCAATATCCATCGGATCCCCGCAAACACAACATGTAGGAATTACAAATAGATGATCTTGATCATGAACGGAGCTCACAAGATCTAAACATGATAGCACAAAGGAGAAGAACCAGCCATCTAGATACTACATGGACCCATAGTCTAGAGATGAACTACTCACACATCACACCGGAGGCTTGCATGGTGATGAAGAAGGCCTCCAGGGTGAATTCCCCTCTCCGGCAGGGTGCCAGGAAGAGCTTCAGATCCCTCCTGATCTAGGGATGGAGATGACGGCGACTACAGACTCTTTCGTGGAATTTTTATCGAGTACTTAGGGTTTTTGTATCGGAGGCATCTTATAGGCAGAAGGAGAGGCCGAGGGGGTGCCTGGGCTGGCCACACCACCCCCTGGCGCGGGCCAGGCCAGATCACGCGGCCAGGTGGTGTGGCCGCCCTCTGGCCCCTCTCCGTCTCGTATTCTGGCTCCGTGTGCCCCTCGGTGAAAAACTGACTTTGGCTTTTGTCTCGTCCAATTCCAAGAATATTCATTTTCTAACTTTCCTGGAACAAAAAACAGCAGAAAATAGGCAGCTGGTACTATGGCTCTTGTTAATAGGTTAGTCCAAGAAAGTGTATAGAAAGTACTCCAAAGTTGGAACAAAACATAAGAAAGTAGATAAAACCAAGCATGGAACATCAAAAATTATGGATGCGTTAGCAACGTATCAACATCCCGAAGCTTAACTCCTACTCGTCCTTGAGTAGGTAAGTGATAAAAGGAAAGAATAATTTTTGAGGTGACATGCACCATCATAAACTTGATCAAAGTATTTGTAAAACATTGATAGCTGGGATCATAGTACTTCAATCATAACATGAAAGACAAAGTTCTAACAATAATACATAGCAACTATGTTGCAACATGAAAAGGCACAAACAAAACATTCATGAATAACATTGCTTTGCAAGACATTTGTTTGTTTCACATAAAGAAAACATAGCATAGTGGCATTCAGCTTGTCCCTCATAAATGCATAGGACACCTTCAAAGTTCATAAGAGTGACTAGATACAAATAGTTTAAAACAAGCAATATCAAAGCTATGCATCAATCAACAAGTCTTGGGACAATGCACATAGAACTAAGAATGGCCACTATGCTCTCAAAGTAGGTGCATAAAGATAGGAGGTGGAGACTCAACATAAAAGTAAAAGAAAGGCCTTCATAGAAGGAAGTAGGGATTCAAGTTTCATAAAGAGCTTACAAAAATTATGGTACTTAATAGCTTTCAGCTCTCATTGCCCCTATCATAAGCATCTTGAAGGTTATTAAGGTTAAAGTGACACAACTAAGAGGATATGCTTGACAAGTTATAAGCCAAAATTTCATGCCCCTTACTTACGAAGACCGAACCTCATGCTACTCAACTTTAGTCACCAGTAATCTCTTGTCATTGTAAGTACATATGTATCATAGAGAACCGAAAACGGGGTACGCCTTGCACATGATACAGGAGCTATCCCATAATCAAAATGACAAGGCAAGCAGACAATGAGCATCTCAGCGATCTTTTTATTTGCTATTTGCATAGGTTTTTACTGAGGGTGCTTCATAGAGTGCTCATTATGGTTATGCTGCAAGTTTCCACCATGATTAGGCATGGCTTAGGCTAGCGACCCAGGCGTTTCTCTAACACAAATACAAACTCCATGATCTTACAAGTTCCCCTTTTATTTCACACCGCCGGGATCCATAAGCAAAAGAACATGATATCAACGGGGTACAAAGTACAAGTGCAATGTTGAAATCGTTCCCCATGATACATGGTTCTGCTAACTTCAACTTATAAAGCGCAAGCATATACGCAACAAAGATGGACGCAATGGTTCAAGTTTATTAAATGCAAGAAAAGTAAAGTGTGCCATCAAGTTTGTGAGAGCTTTAATCACTAGTTTTCTCATAACAAGTTTAATTCGGAAGGTAGATAAAAACATGAATATACTTGTAATAGCATATGCTAATAGGTAGGTATGGTGGACTCTTTGGAATAACTTGGTTTTAGGAGTTGGATGCATGAGTGGAACTCATACTTGGTTACGGAGGCTAGCAAAAGACTGGGAGCGACCAACTAAGAGAGCAATAATGGCCATAATCATGCAGAGCGACAAAACATCATTAATCAAAGCATAAAGTGATACTACAAGTTGAAAACTAAAGGATCATAAATGCTTATGGTGACTTGGGATAGTCATAACATGGTGTGAGCATGTGCCAATTCAACCCAAATGAAGCATCAAAGGAGAATACCACAATACTATGCTTTAATATGCTAAAATAACGCATGATTCTTCCAAGGCACATTAAGCAATCTAAATTGTTTATAACAAGTCATGCTACAGCAAAAAATACCAAGCATAAAGCCAAAACAATATCAAGCATGGCATGACAAAGCATAGGCCACAGTCAAAAACAAGCTCTCTTTACCACTTAAGCATGAACTTTCCTACTCTTTTCCAATCCAAACCAAACTATTTAAAAACCAATGCATGAAAGAGGGGGTCCAACCAATTTTTTCAGAAAACTAAGAAAACCAAGCAAACGAAAAACCAAAACGAAAACGAAAAAGAAGACGCTCCAAGAACAACACAACTGTGCATGAAACAATAAAAATGAAGCGTTTGGAAGAAACTTGGGATTTTATTGATGAAGAAGGGGATGCCTTGGGCAGCCCCAAGCTTTGATGCTTGTACTTCTTGGATATTTCTTGGGGTGACATGTGTGGCATCCCCAAGCTTTGATGCTTGTACTTCTTGGATATTTCTTGGGGTGACATGTGTGGCATCCCCAAGCTTGAGATTTAGTCCATCCTTCATCTCATTACTCATTCCTTCCATACACCTGAATTTTTTCTTCATACAAAACTTCACATAATCTGTATTACCAACATTAGTGCACTCAAGATAATAAGTCTTTAGGTTAAGTTTCAACACCAATAAAACTTCCATTAAAACATAAGCTACTATAGCACTTCCCTCAAAAAGCTCAGTTCTCCAAAAGAACTCAAAAAGGAACCAACAAGAAGCAATGCAAATAATGGCAGAAATCTGTCAAAACAGACCAGCATGTAAAGACGAATTGTTTAGAAGACCTTCTCTTGCTCAAATCGAACAGTGTTGAACTAAAAGAAGTTAGATAACAACATGGGGCATGTCTGTTCTTCCCACAAACCACACATGGATCCACCAGTGTCACTGGATGTGTTTTCTTTTCATGAACCACACCCAGAGTCATTGCATGTCTGTTCTTTCCACAAACCCCATATAGATCCACCAATGTCATTGCATGTGTGTTCTTTTCATGAACCACACCCAGTGTCATTGCATGTCTGTTCTTTCCAAAAACCACATATGGATACACTAGTGTCATTGGATGTGTGTTCTTTTCATGAGCCACATCCGGAGTCATTGCATGTCTGTTCTTTTCACAAACCACATAAGGATACACAAGTGTCATTGGATGTGTGTTCTTTTCATGAACCACATCCAGTATCATTGCATGTGTTTTCTTTTCATGAACCACACCCAGTGTCATTGCATGTCTGTTCTTCTCACAAACCACACATGGATCCACCAATGTCATTGCATGTATGTTCTTTTCATTAACCACACCTAGTGTCATTGCATGTGTGTTCTTCTCACAAACCACACATGGATCCACCAGTGTCACTGGATGTGTGTTCTTTTCATGAACCACACCCAGTGTCATTGCATGTCTGTTCTTTCCACAAACCACATATGGATCCACCAGTGTCATTGGATGTGTGTTCTTTTCATGAACCACACCCAGTGTCATTGCATGTATGTTCTTTTCACAAACCACATATGGATCCACCAGTGTCATTGCATGTCTGTTCTTTTCAAAAACCACATCTAGAGTCATTGGATGTGTGTTCTTTCCACAAACCACATATGGATCCACCAGTGTCACTGGGTGTGTGTTCTTTTCATGAACCACATCTAGAGTCATTGGATGTCTGTTCTTTTCATGATCCACATAAGGATACACCAGTGTCATTTGTTATTTTCATGAACCACACCTAGTGTCATTGCATGTGTGTTCTTTTCACCAACCGCACATGGATCCACCAGTGTCATTGGATGTGTGTCCTTTTCATGAACCACACCCAGAGTCATTGCATGTCTGTTTTTTTTTCACAAACCACATATGGATCCACTAGTGTAACTGGATGTGTGTTCTTTTCATGAACCACAGCTAGAGTCATTGGATGTGTGTTCTTTTCATGAACCACAACTAGAGTCATTGGATTTGTGTTCTTTTTATGAACCACAACTAGAGTCATTGCATGTGTGTTCTTCTCACAAACCACAACTAGAGTCATTGGATGTCTGTTCTTCTCACAGACCACACATGGATCCACCAATTTCATTGCATGTCTGTTCTTTTCATGAACCACACCAGTGTCATTGCATGTGTGTTCTTCTCACAAACCACACATGGATCTACTAGTGTCACTGGATGTGTGTTCTTTTCATGAACCACACCTAGTGTCACTGTATGTGTATTCTTCCCACAAACCACACATGGATCTACCAGTGTCATTGCATGTGTTTTCTTTTCATGAACCACAGCCAGAGTCATTGCATGTATGTTGTTCCCACAAACCACAGATGGATCCACCAGTGTCATTGGATGTGTTTTCTTTTCATGAACCACACCTAGTGTCATTGCATGTCTGTTCTTTCCACAAACCACATATGGATCCACTAGTGTCACTAGATGTGTGTTCTTTTCATGAACCACACCCAGTGTCATTGCATGTCGGTTCTTTCCACTAACCACATAAGGATACACTAGTGTCATTGGATGTGTGTTCTTTTTATGAACCACACCTAGTGTCATTGCCTGTGTGTTCTTCTCACAAACCACACATGGATCCACTAGTGTCGTTGCATGTCTGTTCTTTTCACAGACCACAGCTAGATTCATTGCATGTCTGTTCTTTCCACAAACCACATATGGATCCACATGTGTCACTAGATGTGTGTTCTTTTCATGAACCACAACTAGAGTCATTGTGTTCTTTTCATGAACCACAGCTAGAGTCATTGGATGTGTGTTCTTTTCATGAACCATAGCTAGAGTCATTGCATGTGTGTTCTTCTCACAAACCACAACTAGAGTCATTGCATGCCTGTTCTTCTCATAAACCAAACATGGATCCACCAATGTCATTGCATGTGTGTTCTTTTCATGAACCACACCCAGTGTCATTGCATGTGTGTTCTTCTCACAAACCACACATGGATCCAGCATTTCACTCGATGTGTGTTCTTTTCATGAACCACACCCAGTGTCATTGCATGTGTGTTCTTCCCACAAACCACACATAGATCCACCAGTGTCATTGCATGTGTTTTCTTTTCATGAACCACAACTAGAGTCATTGCATGTCTGTTCTTCCCACAAACCACACATGGATCCACCAGTGTCACTGGATGTGTTTTCTTTTCATGAACCATACCTAGTGTAATTGCATGTCTGTTCTTCTCATAAACCACATATGGATCCTAACCTTAGGAGAGCCCTAACCTTAGCCCCCCCAATGGTGGCCGTTAGACCGAGTCTTCTAGAAGGCACGCCCTAACACAATTGTTTTGCATGACGATTGTTACATACCGTTTGATCGGGGCGCTTGGACGATTGGGATGGTCTTCGTGAGAGCGATCCGCGAGTAGGCTGTTCTGCGGCATGATTGGCCATGCTTGCTGCCCGCTTGCTCTGGACAAACTGGCAACACCGAGAGCTCTCTTGTTGCGAGTGTCACGACTCACGAGTTCAGTGGGCCATATTCCAGTGTCATGTCCCAATTACTTCTCTTCCTCCCCGTACTTCTCTTCCTTCCCCTCGAAGCCACTTTCCCCACTTCACTCCCATCCCGTCGTAGCCGCAAGCCAACGGCGCCTCCATCCCATTCCCCTCTCCGGCAGCCACCCCCCTCCCCTCTCGCCATGGGTTCAAGGGGAGACAGCGAGGAAACGCGTCGTGACGATAGGGACGGTGATTTCGATGTGAGTCGTCTCATCTCTATCATCATCTGTGGCCAGTTATCTATTTTGAGCTAGATCTACTCTGTTTACTCATGCACGTATGATGTGTTAGGCCAACCAGACAATGTATGACTCCGACTATCACGGTTTAGCGGATGAAGACAGTCCTCTGCTATGTAAACATGGATATGTGCCTGCTAAATTTGTAGCGTTCGAAGGACGAAACGCAGGCAGGAGGTTTTTACGGTGTCAAGGACATTGTGCAATGATGCAAGGCGGAAGTTGCGGTGTTGTCAAATGGGTAGATCCAGAGTGGCCCAAATTGATGCAGAAAACGCTGGACAAACTATGGGAAATGACTGTTGAGTTGAAAGAATCTGTATTCAGCTCACTTCTTGACAGTGTGGAGATAAAGCTATGGGAACTAGTTGACACGACCAAGCTTAAGCGAGATCTCAGAAGGGTGCAAGACGAGGTTAGCAAAGTCGAGAAGGAGAGGGACGTGGCGTTGGCCATGAAGGCTAAAGCAGAGCAAGAACTGACTCAAGCAAGGAATGATCTTTACCAGGCCAAAGTCCTGTAGTTCACAACTACGAGTATTGACAAGTGCATGAGGAAAAATGCAGAGAAACAATTGAAGCTGTGCAAGGAAGATGCTAAAAGGAAGGAGCGGACGATTCGATCCTTGTTCTCGCAGGAAGATGCGCATCGGGCTAAGATTAGGAAGATGCGCATCGGGCATGAGGAAAAAAATTGGTCGCCCGTTAATCTGTCTTAACCCTGCATTACTTCCTTTTGTCTGATCATGGTGGTATTCTGATATTGATGGTTTGTTTAAACGTAATCTACGTGGATTGTGCCGCATGCAAATAGCACAACCACAATTTATAAAGTGGAAGCACGTACACTCGGTTACTAGAGATCTGGGAGCTTCGTCAGATGCAAGGGATGCAGGAGCAGGGAGGCGGTGAGATAGACGGGCTCAAGATTAGGCCAGAAATTGGTACCGATTTCCTCCTCATCTGGGCATTATCGGTTGCCATTGCTGTTTATGTTGCCATGTCGTTGTGCAACAGCTGAAATAAGTTCCTGTTTCATAGAGTGTAGTAGCTTAAATAATTTATTTCTGTGCCACTTACATTCCATCGAATTTGGAGACATCCTGCCTCTCAGCAATCGTGGAACCGGTGTTGCGTGTTTTCAAATAGTAGTGGCACAATTACAATTTCGGATTCAACTATTGAATCGGGCGTTTCCAAACCCTAAGTCGCGGTACATTTTACTCAGAGAATGTGGGTAGATTGTTTCGCCCAGCAAAGATCCACACACAGAGCTCTAGAATTTAACCGAATTACATATATAGGTTCAAGTTCAACACATTACTATGCATCTTTATTGCTAGCAGCCTTCTTCCGCAGCCTAGGCGCCAAGCCTTCACGTCCACTGGCTTCTTCATTTCCTGCATTCTTCCTCTTCCTTGGTGCCAATTTTCTTAGCTTCACGTAGTCTGCATCACCGGGACAATCAACACGAGAATCGTGTCTAGCATCATCTTTCCACTCTCTTTTACCTTTTTCGGGCAGCAAAATGACTGACCCGGCAGTCATGTTTCTAACCTTGCGGCACTTCCTGTCAAAAAATAAGACTGTTGTATAACTGCCCAATATCTACAGAGTAAATAAAACAAAAATTATAATTCAGCACAAATATGCGAATCCCAAGAGACTTTTGCTTACTAGGAGCTAATTGGTTCGAGCGACCACCCTGTCAAAGAATAGAAGGGCGACTCCCAGTGTAAGCAGCTTCCACATCCAGTACATCACAATTCATCTCAAACATGCAAGCCGAAGCATACCTTTTCATCAACCCAATTAGATGACTGTCACACGTTAGAGGAACCATGATGCCACGTTCATCCATGAAGTTGAACTTTGCAGTCTGCTTTGGCCATAATTTATCATGATTACGTAGAGCAGCAACCATACCAGATATATTACAGATCTGCACATGAGCTTCTTCCATCGTGATACAATGGTGTCCATACCACTTGCCCTTCACCCTTGCTGATTTAGAGTCGTACCTAAAGAGGACTACCGTAACCAGGTAAGGGTGGTGCGTGGAGATCCCACTTGACATAAAACCGTAGACAAAATATGTTTGTCAATGTTGGGTTAACAAACAATGGTCCAATTCAGTAGCCAGCTAGCAGTTATAATTAGTGTGAATAGCAAAGAGAAGGGTAGCTCACCCGCATGTAGCCAGAACTTCTTCTTCCTTGGTAGTAGGATCTGCCATCTCCCGAGCTGCTCGGCTCGTCGGCGGTGGAGGCGGGCTAGAGCCTCGCAACGGCAGCTATGGCATGCGTCATTGGAGCTCGGGTTCAGCGACTGGGCGTAGCAACTTGGCGCCGGAAGTCAAATGTCCGAAGGGATTGTCCTGCCTGGAGGGTGGATTTTGACGCCGCCGGTGCTAGGGGAAAGGATGGACTGGATTTGTAAAATTGGACAACGCATCCAATCCACTTAGTTCCTCGATTTGCCTAAGAGGTTGCCGCGTTGGTGCTCGCATCACGGACAGATGACCGACATGTGGGTCCCGACCGTCTACTTCACGGGGCAGTTTAACAGAATGTTTGTATTTGGCAGGGGTGAGATGAGTTTGCCTCGAAATGGCCCCTCTGAGTAGTTGTCAGCCCAACTTACGAAACACGGCAATTACAGAGAACTTGGGTACCGCCATGCACTCGCCCAGGAACTTTCGAGCCGCAAATGAACAATCCCCTCAACTTTGGGGCTGCAAATTAAAAACCTCCGGTTCTCGGGTTATTTTGTTTTGAATCAACGGATTTGAAAAACAAAAGGAAATCTGTACTCCCACCCTGTAACAACCTCAGACCCTAAGTTCAAGCCTGGATGATCTAGAAGTGGTTAAAATAGTACAGCGGGGGCTAGGGACCACCCACGCGTAGACCCGTCGGCCGTCCTAACCACTTCCAAGACATCGGGACAAGAGCGAGCGGCATAGGCAACATGCGAAGAGATCAAATACATACACAAGTGAGTATGTATGCAAGCTACCTTACAACAGTTCTTAGAGCCATACCATCTAAAAGAAATAGAAATATTGCAACGCCATATGGCAAGATCCAAATATCCTAGATAGAGATAATAGTTTAGGATACCTCCTCATACATCAAACATCAGAGTATCAAGCGGAAGCGGGAACAAGATCCGAGTACGGACAAGAAGCAAATCGGCATAAGATGCCACATAAATAAACACATCCCGCCCACAGATCTCGCGGATCCCCATCCCCAGAATCTCTACACCGAGTGATTGTTGCCAACATCATCTGTCTCCTCCACCCAGTATCCATCTTGCGAATACACCTGTTCATCTGAATCAAACAATTTATCGTGTGAGACCCTAGGGGTACTCAGCAAGTCTTTATGCCTCTAAAGGGGACATATACCTGGGGTGACGGAATTGCAGCAAAAGATAATAACTAACAAGTCTATAGATACTCGCTAACCATCTGCCTAACCAAAGATAGACGGATGTCCGTTAATTAGTAACAATAGTTATAACAGTGTAAAGTAACCGATCCATCCTCCTTCTCGCTTACCAACGAGAAAGCGGACGAACAACCCATCCGTTGGCAGTTTGATTAACCATTCCATGAGTATTGCACTATTTACTAGTCCGGTATTTAGTCAAATTAAAAGTGGTACTTTAGTTATACTTGTCTATGATCGAGAAACTGTGCTCCAAGTCGTCCATAACCGCGGACACGGCTTTCAGAAAGATTTACTCTGCAGGGGTGCACAAATAGCAACACACACTCGATCAATCTCGGACTACCCTTTCCGAAAACATATTAATATTATCGTTCAAGCAACCTGTACTTGATAGGTTAATTACAATAGTTTATGTTTGAATAGACTATTTAAAAATTCGCTTCCCGTTAACTCAGTCCCTGCACGAGTTTTGTTTGATTCTGGTGCATCATATTCTTTTGTCTCTACAAGTTTTGCTGATGAGAATGGGTTATCTATGGATCCTCTCCCTAAATGTTTAATGGTCCTTTCTCCTGGAGCAACAATGGCATCTTCCAAAATCAGCCATGACAATCAAATTGAGATTGGTGGTTCTTCGTTTCTGGATTCCTTAACTATTCTAGGCAATTCTGACATTGATGTTATCTTGGGCATGGATTGGTTGACAGCAAATGCAGCTGTGATTGATTGTGCTGAACGCTCGGTTTCTCTGAAAATTCCTGAAGGCCATATAGTCTATTCCCCAAGTCTGACTCCTGCAATTCAACTTTTCTCTTTGGCGGCTCTGAATGATGATGCTATGGATGCTATTCAGAGTGTTCCGGTGGTCTGTGAGTTCCCAGATGTTTTTCCTGAAGAGTTGCTAGGTATGCCTCCTGATCGTGAGGTCGAGTTTGTGATTGAGCTTGAACCTGGAACCGCTCCTATCTCCAAGCGGCCTTATAAAATGGGTCCTGCTGAATTGGCTGAACTCAAACGTCAGCTTGATGAACAAGAGAAGTTGGGTTTCATTCAGCACAGTACTTCTTCTTGGGGTAGCCCAACCATCTTTGTGAAGAAGCGAGACAAGACTGATAGACTTTGTGTTGACTATCGGGCTCTCAATGCTAAAACCATCAAGAATAAATATCCCCTTCCGCGGATTAATGATCTCTTCGATCAGCTAGCTGGAGCTGTGGTATTCTCTAAGCTTGACTTGAGAAGTGGATATCATCAAATCAAGATTCGCAAGGAAGATGTTCCCAAAACAGCTTTCACCACCCGCTATGGCCTGTACGAGTACACGATCATGTCTTTCGGTCTCACCAACGCACTTGCCACCTTCTCGAGGCTTATGAACTCGGTTTTCATGGAGTATCTTGATAAGTTCATTGTGGTCTATCTGGATGACATTCTAGTATATTCTAAGTCAAAGGAAGAACATGAAGAACACCTTTGGTGTGTCCTAAACAAGCTTCGCGAGAACCGCCTGTATGCAAAGTTCTCCAAGTGTGAGTTCTGGCTGCCTGAAGTCACCTACCTTGGTCATGTCATCTCTGCCCTTACTGAGGCCAGTACACGGCAAGGCTAGAATTCGGCGGTCCTCGCCTACATAGGTATGGTGGGCTGGAGCGGCAATGCAGCGACACTAAACAACCTATAGAGACTCGAGACAACTGGCGGTTATCAGAGAGGGGTAAGAAAGACCTATTCGGATACAACCTGAAGCTAACACCAAACAAACCCATCCTGGTATTTCCCCCTCGAGACCCAATGAGGAAGTCGGACCAAGGAACTCACACAGTTGGCAATTTTACTCATTCCGTTATAGTTGCAGCAATTACTAATCAGATATAGATAGCATGAGTCATCCTAAAGCATAAGTAGTGGGCAGTTTTAATCACCATTCCGTTATAGTTGGAACATTTACTAGTCAGATATAATTGTCCTCTATTACTATTAATATTTAGACTATTTGAGACTCAATATTTTAATTAAACTCATAGATAACAACGAAGTTTTAATATTATCGTTGTGTACTTTATATGTATGCAAGCATGCCGACTACCCTTTCAGTGTGTGTTGCTATTTGTGCACCCCTGCAGGGTAAAACTTTCTGAAAGCCGTGTCCGCGGTTATGGACGACTTGGAGCACAGTATCTCGATCATAGACAAGCATAACAAAAGTAGTGCTATAAATTTGACTTAATATATCTGACTAGTAATCAGCTTCATTATAACGGAATGGATATTAAAAATGCCAACCACTGGTGGACCTGGGTTGTGTTGTTATATCTGCCTAGTAAGTATTGCAACTCCAATGGAATGTGATAAAAGTGCCAACAATTGCTGGGTTTTGGGATTCCTCAGGATAATTATATCTGACTAGTAAATATTCCAACTACAACGGAATGGTGATTAAAACTGCCCACTACTTATGCTATCAGGATGACTCATGCTATCTATATCTGATTAGTAAGAGCTTCAACTATAATGGAATGAATAAAACTGCCAACTGTGTGAGTTCCTCGGTTTAACTTCCTCGTTTGGTCTCGAGGGGGAAACACCAGGATGGGTATGATTGGTGTTAGTATCAGGTGGTTCCGAATAGGTTTTTCTTACCCCTCTCTAATAGCCGCCAGTGATATCGAGTCTCTATAGGTTGTTTAGTGCCGCTGCGCTGCCGCTTTAGTCCACCATACCTATGTAGGCGAGAGCCCTCGAATTCTAGCCTCGCCGTGTACTGGCCTCAGTACTGACACTCCTCCTTTTCCTTTGCCTTTGTCGGCACCCCTTTTGTTTAGCAGGTACGAGTTCAATGTCGTTAGTAGGGTTACCCTTCTGGCTTGGCCTGGGCAGGGTTATGGATGCCATTGGTTATTCTTCAGGGCTCTTAGCCCCATTTGCCTCTTGTCCGTAGTCGGACGCTCTATCATTTTCAAGGTGATTTGAATCTTTGTATAGTATATCTGTATTCTTGACTCATGGAGTCGTTGTTGTATATATATGTTCTGTGGGTTCCATTGTGGACTAATGTGTAATGGTATTACTTCGTTATCCACCCGCACGAAAGTGCCTGATGGGCGTCCTTGAATCGTTTCTATGCAGGTTTGGCGGAAAGGGCTAAAACTTGCATAGGGCCGATTCGAGGGTGTTACAGAGTGGTATCAGAGCTCAGCAGTTGTGATACCCCACAAGTCCAGCATGTAGGATAACCTAGCTAACGGCCAAAGTAGAGTGTCAAAACTATTTTGGAAAATCGGTTGGATAGATCTGATTAGGTCTGCTTTTACTCCTTACCCCTCTGCTATTCTCCTCTTACCTCTGCGTGTTTTGAATCTGCTCTCTTATCTTTTCTTTGAGTCCAGGAATTCTCGTGGTTGGTTTTCCGTCGTACCTTCAGGGTTTCGCTTCCTCCTTTGGCAACGGTGTTTCTACATCCGATCTTCGTGCTATCTAAGTAATCTTCATCCATTGGACTTCTCTTTGTTCCTTGTTTGTGCCTTACGGTGTTTTCAACGCGACGACATCATCTACGCCAGATCCAATGCAGAGTCTGCATTCCTCCTTTGTTTCCAAACCTCGATTGTCGAGATCTTCAGTCTGATTCCGAGAATGGTTGCACGCTTTTCTATGGATTGTGCGGAGTAATAGTGTGGGTGCGTGATGGATTGGCCCCCATGCCGACTACCCTTTCTATTTGCTCTCATACATTGAAGTGGATTAGAATGCATCGTTTCTCTCCTTATATCGAAGCTAGAGGTGGCTTTATTTGTTGATACCTCTACCTTCGCCGTTTGTTCCCGGAGTGTTCTCTCGACGATCATGGACAACGACCTCTTGTTAGTGGTGTCGCGAGGATCTACACGAAGCGAGAAGATCCAGATCGCCGACCTTCTTCCCGGTACCATGAGGCGGATCTCGAGGGCGAGATCCTTTGTTAGTGGTGTCGAATTGTGGCGCCCCGCAAAAACCACTACTAGAAAATTGCGGTGTTTTTGTGCATTGCATCATCATGACTGCATGCTCATGTCATCATGCCACATTGCATTTGAGCATCGTCATCATCATGCATCTGTTGTCTGAAACTATTTTCGCAAAACCCTATTTCTGTTTTCTAAATACCTAGCCTTTATTTCAAATCAAACCCGGGTCTCCGGATTATTTTGTTTCGTCTAAAAACAGATTCTAAAAGCCTTGTTGTGATAAATAAAATTCTTATATTATTTTTAGGAGGCAGCCCGCCAGGCCCGAAAGCCTGGCCGGCCACCTCCAAACCCTAAAATAAATCTCTACCTACCCCATACCTAAACCCTAACCCAACAACCACCTACCCCTACCTTATCCCCTCACACACACCCAACCGACCCACTCCCCACCTTTTCCCTCCTGCCCCGTCGCCACTCTCTCTCTCTCTCTCCCTCCCTCTCTCTCTCTCACCGCCTGCCACCTCATCACCTGGCCCACCACTTGGTCGCCACCCCTCACCAACCCCGACACGCCACCAACCCCCTGCCTAGATCCCAATTCCACACCCCACCCCACCGACCGTTTCTCCCGCCCACCTGCCCCGCCCGACCCGCAGACATGCGCATCACGCACACCACGCGGCCCCACCTTGATTACCCACCCCAGTGCTCCTCCTCCCCACGTTTCCCTCGTCCTCTCCCCTGACCCAACCACCGCGACCCGTCCCACGCGCCTAGGCCGCCTCCATCCTCGCTGCCTGGCCGCATCTCCTCCCTTGCTCGACCCGCGTCGCCGCCTCCTCGGCCCCCGCCGCTTGCTTCGTCCCTGCCTCCCATCGGCGCACGACCTCACCGCCCATCCCCGTGCTCGGCTCTGGCCGCCGCCCCGAGCCGATGCTCCGCCGCCCTCTGCTTCCCTCGCATCTCCTCAGAGCACCGCTGTTCGCCCTGCCGGCGACCCGCGCATCACCGCTCGCTGCGTCCTCGAGCCCCACTCCCCGAGGTCTCCAAGCTCCGCCACCATCGGCCACTTCTCCGGTGCCTCTCGGTCCTCCTTCCCGCCAGGGCGTGCCCAGCACCGTCCTCTCCTCCACCGCGAGCCCTCCTCCCTCCGGCCTGCCGTCCTCGCGTCGTCTTCCCCGTCTCCGGCGTGCAGCCCCATCTCCTCCGCCTCGGGCCGCCCACCGTCGCCGCTCGACACCATGCTGACCTCCGCCCGTGTGAGTGCTGCCATGCCACCCCTGGTTCTCATCTGCAGCTGCCGAGGCCCCGCCTCCGACCGCTCTGCCTCCTGCACGACCCGGCCAAGCCTAGCCTCGCTTGGACCCCGCGAGCGATGTGGCCTAGGATGTCGTCGTCGCCTCCTCGCCGACACCGACCGCCTCTCTGCTTCTGTCGAGCGCTGCCCCTGCCACAAGCTGCCGTCGCCTCCTGCGCGACCCTGAGACGCCTCCACTCGCGTTCGTCCTCTACTGTGCGTGCGCGAGTGAGCCCTGTTGTTTGTGCTGTTGTTGCTCGATTTCAGTGGGTTCACTGACCTTTTGCGTTTAGGCTCCGTAGTGAATGGATGTCCTGTTTTTCTCTGGGAGTGCTATGAGGATGATGGTGGGTTGTAGATGTGGATGTTGTGGTTGTGGATACGGTAGAGGGAACATGGCATCTGATCCAGTACCGAAAAGATCTTCGACGCTAGAGGACGACTACATGGAACCCAGGATCCGACGCCAAGATCTCCCGACGACCAACACGAGAAGTTAAGCGGGAAGAATCACACCCGGCGACACCAGAAGACCGATCTCGAAACCGACGACCCGAAGACCAAACCCTGGCGCGCCAAGTTCTTCGACCCCGAAGACCGATCCATCGGAATGCCAAGACCTCCGTCCGAACCCGAGTTCTTCGTCATAGGCGTCAAGATCTCCTACATAGACCTGAAGACCACCGGTACCCGATCCACTCAAGTTCGCCATCGACGACAAGATCGACCGCTTGGCACCCAAGTTCTCCGTCGCGACACGACAAGTTCTCCATCTTGTATCCGAACCGCGCCGTCCCCGTCGAACCCTGAGACCGGACCCCAGACCCCCGGAACCAAGATCTTCCGAACCCAGATGTGTGACCCTAAGCCTCTATTTTTATAATATGACATTATCAACTGTTGCATCTTAAATTGTTCATGCATGCATGTCTGTCTGTGGTTTGGGGGCATTATGCCGATTCACCTCATAATTAAATATGGAGTCTATATGCAGGATATCTTTGTCTTATTCCGGACTCCATTTAAATTTGTGTAGCGAACCGATGCCCTGTTCGCCTTGTCGATTCAACATTTAATTTGCGGGGTAGCTAAATAACTTGAACCTTCTAATTAAATGTCGGAACCCCGGTTTCGCTTAACTTTGCCTAGTTGCATCGCATCTGTGCCATGCCATGCATCATATCATAAGCATGCCGGATCTTCTGCCGTAGTATTAAATATTGCATCCGGTGTTTCTTCTAGTGTTTGCTTCTTCGCGGATTTGGCCGATGAGATGTTGTGAGATTCGACAAGTTCTCCGGATATGATTCTTCGGCAGTGTTTCCCAGGCGAGCATCTCTCCCCCTTCTACCTATTTTGCATTTATAGTCTTTATTTCCTCCTATTGATCTATTGCTATCCGTGTCGCGATGCTTTAGTTTCCGTGCACCAGTTATATCCCGAGCAGCCTCTATATTGCCATGGACACCTCCTAATACATGTTGTTTGGTAGATAGCTGGCCTTGTGAGTCGTAGTTGCTTTCTCAGGTGCGATCTCGTGTTGTCGAGTACCACAGTTGTTGGTATGCTGGCAGATGTTTATGGTGGAGATGCTTAATGGTGGAGATGATCATGACTTTAAATACAACTATTAAAATGCTAGATATAACTAATGCAGAGGCATTGGTGGGCAATAGATGTTATTTGGTTCTTCCACGCTCACTTGTGTCTCGTAAGACCCCGAGTACTTGATACATGTTCCTTGATTTTTTGCACTATCCACATCCGGGAGGCCTTATGGACCCCTCCTAAGCCAGAGCTTGATTCATTTCTATTTCTTGGGGCCACAAACTAGTTTGGGGTTTTATTACTATTCTGTACCTATGCCATGCTTTACTGCTTTATTTAAGATTGTGCGTGGAGCACCTGTACTGTTTTGGATCACGCCACGTTTTCGCGGTATCGACAAGCCCAGTCACACTTTCGGCTTCCCAGTCGTTTACAGCCGTCGTCGCAAACCCTGGGTCCGTTCCGGTGCCGGCCAACTTCGTTGCGGGTAGCTTAGTGGGGTGGCCCCCTAAAATATTTTATGAATCCTGTGATCGCTTTGTCGTGAATGCCTCATTGGGTTTTGAGTTGGTTTTTCCGAGGTTGATCGAGTGTGTGTTGCTATTTGTGCACCCCTACAGGGTAAAACTTTCTGAAAGACGTGTCCGCGGTTATGGACGACTTGGAGCACAGTATCTCGATCATAGACAAGCATAACAAAAGTAGTGCTATAAATTTGACTTAATATATCTGACTAGTAATTAGCTTCATTATAACGGAATAGATATTAAAAATGTCAACCACTGGTGGACCTGGGTTGTGTTGTTATATCTACCTAGTAAGTATTGCAACTCCAATGGAATGTGATAAAAGTGCCAACAATTGCTGGGTTTTGGGATTCCTCAGGACAATTATATCTGACTAGTAAATGTTCCAACTACAACGGAATGGTGATTAAAACTGCCCACTACTTATGCTATCAGGATGACTCATGCTATCTATATCTGATTAGTAAGAGCTTCAACTATAATGGAATGAATAAAACTGCCAACTATGTGAGTTCCTCGGTTTAACTTCCTCGTTTGGTCTCGAGGGGGAAACACCAGGATGGGTATGATTGGTGTTAGTATCAGGTGGTTCCGAATAGGTTTTTCTTACCCCTCTCTAATAGCCGCTAGTGATACCGAGTCTCTATAGGTTGTTTAGTGCCGCTGCGCTGCCGCTTCAGTACACCATACCTATGTAGGCGAGAGCCGCCGAATTCTAGCCTCGCCGTGTACTGGCCTCAGTACTGACGCTCCTCTTTTTCCTTTGCCTTTGTCGGCACCCCTTTTGTTTAGCAGGTACGAGTTCGACGTCGTTAGCAGGATTTCCCTTCCGGCTTGGCCTGGGCAGGGTTATGGACGCCATTGGTTATTCCTCAGGGCTCTTAGCCCCATTTGCCTCTTGTCCGTAGTCGGACGCTCTATCGTTTTCAAGATGATTTGAATCTTTGTATATTATATCTGTATTCTTGACTCATGGAGTCGTTGTTGTATATATATGTTCTGTGGGTTCCATTGTGGACTAATGTGTAATGGTATCACTTCGTTATCCACCGCACGAAAGTGCCTGGTGGACGTCCTTGAATCATTTCTATGCGGGTTTGGCGGAAAGAGCTAAAACTTGCATAGGGCCGATTCGAGGGTGTTACACACCCCTTCTCGCATCCCTATCTTTCATCCCCATCCTCACTTTTCTTCTCCTTGCGTCACTTGGCAAGCATGCAGAACTCCACTAGAGGACCACGCGAAGGAGAAGATGCCACTTGACACGACGACGACGCGCCAACGTACATTTGTGAAGGTCGGCCTTTTTAAGGATTTCTTCATTTTTTAAATTGCTAGTATAGGATTCTAAAAAGGGCTTACAATTTTTTTGAACAGTTACGGGTGCGAAGCACCCGACAAGCTGCATTAATAATCGACGGTGGCAGTACAATTTATAGGAACAACCCCAAAGAAATAGGAAATACAAAGAAGCCTTGCAATTTTACAGAAAGGACCCCAAGAAGACCGTAGAAAACGTGATCAAGTCCTTCACGTGCACTAGTGCAACATCGACGACGCCCACGACCACGGCAAGCTGGCGCAGTGCCGGAGACCAGCCGAGACGGAGCAAGCAGCAGGGAGCGACTGCCATTCAGCCTATTGGTTCGGCGGGACCACGGATCTTGCCGCTGAAAGCCGCCGGAGAGATGCTCCCAAATAGCTTCTCTGCCAGGAAACACCACCGCAGACACCGCTTGCGGGCGAACCTCCAAGGCTCGACGGAGCAGACGAGCGACATCGAAGCGTCTGAGACGAAGAAGCAGACAAACCGCCTCCGCACCGCGGAAGAAGAAGCAGGGGCGCTTTCTCACCTCCTCGCCACCACGGCCGGCCAGACGAGACGACGCCCACCGCACACCACTCAGAACACCGCACCTCCTCACCACCACGGCCGACCAGGAGCGGAGAACGCTAGGCCGCGGATCCACGACAGAGAGAGGCCAACAACAGCCTTATTGAAGCGGAGACGACAACCCTCTCCGACGCTAGCTCCTCCGGCTGAAGGAGAACCGGTGACATCAAAAACTCTAAGATTCAGATCTGGCCAAGATCTGCATCTCGCTCCAAACTACAGGCAAGAAGCCCAAAAACCTACCCTAAACTACTCCGGCGTCTCCATTTCAGAGGTAGTATTAGATAGTAATAAAATACACTTTGATTTGATGAGCCCGTAAGTCGGTGCTCTGAGTTTGGTACGGAGTATAGTTGACTTGAACTTCCATTGGGCCGACTCATACCAAAATTCTTTACCTGCAGCTGTAGGTCGGTTCACTTCTTCCGTGCCTTGGCACTCAAGACTCCTCTACTTTATATACGCCACGCCGGCCAGGGCCAGCGCCATCAACATCACCCGATCCGATCTACTAGCAATTCTGAAAAGTCTCCCAAAACCCAGAGCCCAACCGCTGAACTAACCACCACCGATGGCGCCGGTGAGCCAGAGATCCGTGGTGTCCTACATCCTCACCGGCCCGCCAATGACCGGGAGCGGCGGAGCGGCGCCCACCGCCACCGGTGACCTGTTCGTGGACCTGCTCGACGCCAGCTTCAACAAGGCGGGCGCTACGAAGCCGCGGCCGACGAAGGAGCGCACAGAGAACCTCTCGCCGACGTTCGTCTCCTCCGGCGACCCCTGCCTCGACTTCTTCTTCCACGTCGTCCCGGGCACCCCGGCCTCGTCCGTTGCCTCCCTCCTCGCCGCGGCCTGGGCCCCCGAGCCGGCCACCGCTCTCCGCCTCGCCTGCAACCTCCGTGGCGTGCGCGGCACCGGGAAGTCCGACCGTGAGGGCTTTTACGCCGCCGCGCTCTGGATGCACGCCCAACACCCCGCCACGCTCGCCCTCAACACGCGCCCCGTTGCCGAGTTCGGGTACCTCAAGGACCTCCCCGAGCTCCTCCACCGCATCATCCACGGCGGCGTCTCTACCAGGACTCCTGGGAAGAAGGCCCGCCTCGCCGCCGCCTCAGGAGCTGGCTTCCTGGTCCGCGGCCGAGGCGGCGGCTTCGGGGGTCGTCGGGGACGCGGCCGAGGCGGAGGCTTCGGGGGTCGTCGGGGACGCGGCCGAGGCGGACACTTCATGGGTCGTCGGGGCCGCCGCTTCGACTCACGTACGACGCCACGACGCGCGGCCAAGGGTCGTCGCTTTTTAATCGGGACAAGCGAGGAGCGCGTCGCTGCCAGCCTCGAGCGCGACCGGAAGCTGTCCGCCCAGGCCGCCATGGATCGCAGGAGGAAGCGCGCGGAGGCCGTGGCAAGAGCCGTCGAGAGGTACAACCGGGACCCAAGCTACCGCTTCCTGCACGACCGCACCGCGGACATGTTCGCCGACCTCCTCGCCGAGGACATGCGGAAGCTCGTCGACGGCAAGGTCAACGACCTCTCGCTGGCCGCGAAATGGTGCCCGTCGCTGGACAAGTGCTACGACAGCTCCACCCTCATCTGCGAGGCCATCGCGCGCCGCCTCTTCCCCAAGGGCTTGGCGCCGGAGCTCCCATTGGACTTGCCAGACGCGCATTACGCCTACCGCGCGCGCGACAGGCTCCGCAAGGAGGTGCTGGTACCGCTGCGCCGCGCGCTCATGCTCCCCGAGGTCTTCATCTCGGCGCGCGCGTGGGGGTCCGTGGCGTACAAGCGCGTGGCCTCTGTGGCCATGAAGAACTACAAGGAGCTCTTCCTCAAGCACGACGCCGAGCGCTTCAGCCTCTACCTCTCCGACGTGGAGGCCGGCAAGGCCAAGATCGCGGCGGGCGCGCTGCTCCCGCACGAGATCCTCGAGTCCATCGACGACGCCAGCGGCGGCTCTGTAGCGAACCTGCAGTGGCAGCGCATGGTCTCGGACCTGCTGGCGCTCGGAAAGCTCAGCAACTGCATCGCCGTGTGCGACGTGTCGGGCAGCATGGCCGGCCTCCCCATGCAGGTATGCGTCGCGCTCGGCCTCCTCTCGGAGCTCGGTGATGAGCCGTGGCGCCACCGTATCATCACCTTCAGCGCGCGGCCGCAGCTGCACCGCGTCGAGGGCAACACGCTCTCGGAGAAGGCCCGGTTCGTCCGCGATATGCACTGGGGCATGAACACCGACCTCCAGGCGGTGTTCGACCAGCTCCTCGGCGTGGCCGTCGCGGGCAACCTGCCCCTGGAGCGGATGGTGAGGAAGGTGTTCGTGTTCAGTGACATGGAGTTCGACATGGCGTCGTCGAGGCCGTGGGAGACGGACCACGAGGCCATCACGAGAAAGTTCAGGGAGGCCGGGTACGGCGCCGCTGTGCCGGAGCTGGTGTTCTGGAACCTGCGTGACTCGAAGTCTGTGCCGGTGACGGCGGCACAGAAGGGGGTGGCTCTGGTGAGCGGGTTCTCCAAGAACATGGTGAAGCTGTTCCTCGACGGCGGAGACATGTTGTCGCCCAGGGCTGTCATGGAGAAGGCCATCGCAGGACCCGAGTACCAGAAGCTCGTCGTCTTCGACTGACGGCATGGATTTGCTGTTTCCTTCCAAACAACTTGCAGCGACTCTCTATTGATGGTTACTTAACCGATGCCGTTGTCTCTAGCTTGTCGAAATGGTTTTTCAGTGTCTCCGAACTTTGTTTTCTTCTCTCTCTGCCCGTCGTAGACCAATGTTTGGAATGAAAAGGAATCAATGTTTCTAGCTGCTTCGTGCTGAAATTTTGCTGTGGTATAAGATTGAACTAAACGAACTAATTGGCACGATAGATTTCAGACCCCTTATTCGATCTGACAGTTCACTCATCAGAGCCGTAGGCACTGAGCATATGATAGCCACCATAAGACACTCGTACGTACATAGAAGAAGAGGGCGCAAAGTGAATTCGAATACACTCACTGGTCGGAGTAAGAAATATCCAAATCAGCAGAAGCTTTGAAACAAAATGATAAGAAGAAAAACATCTCAAAGACTTGTTTGGATAGAGTTTTAGCGACGAGTTTTAGTGAACCGTGTCTTGGAAAGATTTTTGGCAAAACTAGTTTTGCTTGTAATTCCGTTAGGAACGAGCCGATCGATGCAAAATCATGTATCGGTCCGTGGCATATCTTTTTCGGATCCTCACTTCTTCGCCCCACAAATCACATGTTGAGAGGTAACTGCCAGAGAGATACGTTCTCTCCTCCCGTGAGAAAAAGAGGCGGCGGCTAGGGTAAAAACCCTAACAGCCGCCACGATCTACTTCGTCCTCGCCGTCTGCGACCGAGCATCGACGGGTCCCCGCCTCCTCTGCTTGCCGCTCCGGCGGCGGGAGGAGGTGGGGACCTCGGACCTGCGCTCGGCGGTATAGAAGGGTCCCTAAAGTTAGAGTTTGGTCATCCGGCATCGTCGTTATGGTGGCTATGGCGACGTTGTGCGGGATAAGAATAAGGTATACCCGCCTCCTCTTCCACCTCATCGGCGACGATCCTGCTGCTGGCGTGAGGAGGGTGGGGATTCGTCTGATCGCCACTTCCATGGAGTGATGGATCTCGTCCAGTCTACGTGTGTTCTAGATCTCATTCAGTCTACGTGTGTTTTAGGTTTGGTGTTACAAGTTTCGGATCAATTCAAGGGTTCAATGGCGACAACTTCATCTCTGGGGCGCTGGTCCTTAGGGGTACGTGCACGAAGACTTCCCGACTGTCATCAATAATGGCATGCCGGCTCCGGTAATGGAGCGGCGACAGCGGCGCGTCGGCGGCTCGCTCTGGCGGCAGTAGTATTCGTTAGGTGGTCCAAAGACCTCGATGTAATTTTTATTATGTTTAGGATACTTTATACTAAATATGAACTCATGAAATAGATCCGGATCTTTTTCCGCAAAAAAAAATCACATGTTGAGTTCTCTCCATTACCCGACACATTGCATGCCAAGATCTGTGCATCACTCATCATCGAACCCATGTGGAGTCGTTTTACCTTGGCCGGAGGGTCAACACGCTAGACGGCCGGGCCAATGCTTCGTCGAAGCGCCACTATGATCGTACAGTTAACAAACGCGGCGTTTCTAAAGGCAATTTTACATGCCGGCAAAGCATCCACCGCACACGGTTTGGAGATTCGCGCATGTCGTTTGTTCTTCGTTTCCTTCCGTTCCGCTCTCTCCCTGAGTGGACCCCATTAATTGGTTAATATCTGCCCGTGGCGTGACTCTTGTCTCTCTCTTTTCCCCTTCCACCGGGAGATTCCCAAGGAGGCAGGCGGTGCGATGGCGAGCTTGCGGGTGGGGTGGCGGTTACCTCGTGGGCGGAGCGGTGTCGACCTCGCGGGCGGGGCGGCGTCGACTTCACGGGCGGCTCCCCGTGATGGTAGGCGGCGGGCGCGAGGATCCGAGCTCGTGGGCAGGGCGGAGGTGACCTCATGGGCGGGGCAGCGTCGACTTCGCGAGCACATCCACGTGACGGGATAGGCGGTACGAGGATCCGAGCTCCCGGGCGGGGCGGCGACAACGTTATGAGGCAGGTCGTGATGATCGGGTGTCATACGTATATGCGTACGCATACGATGGATGTAAGCCATGTTGCACAACGAATACATTAAGATTGAGTTGGCGAGCCTAGCATGTGTAGACATGGTCTTGGAACACAGATGGTCAAAAGATCGAACACGAGTCGCATGAATGATGTGATCGACGTTTCAGCGTCCACCTTTGCAACTATAGCGCCGGCTGTGACGATCGGGGACGGTGTAGTGAATAGGGATCGTGTAATCGCTAAAGCGCTTCTAGGGATAGGAGTTTTAGTGGAGTTATTGTTTTAACTTATATAATTATAAACTTAGTCTAAATTTATTTTTGCAATTATAAATGTAGAAAATGGTTCTCCCCGATGCTACCTTCCCGGTTGACGATTGGTTAGATGGAGAGAAACTCAAACTAGATGGATCAAACTTTTCTATGTGGGTTGCATGTCTCCATGTTCTCCTTAGGAAGAATGATATGGTCAACTATATACTCCACAAGATGGATTTGGAGTAGCCCTATTTCTATGAGACCCCAGAGCAGCGGGGAGACTGCTATTACGATCGTGAGATGTCCACCTTCATATCAGTGACGATGCGCTTCGAATGGTTGATGAGCTGTGGCCAATTATGGGTAATCTTGACCCTCGTACGATAATGGTACATCTTAGATCCCATTTCGTGGAACAAGTGCGCATGTGGGAACATGAGCTGATGGATTTTTTTCCATTAAGATGGATGAGAACACTTCACCGGAGAGCCACTTGGAGCACATACATGATGTGCATATGAGGATTGCTTACTTCCTGGATAACTGGTTGACGAGCTCTTTTGCCATAGGCGTGGTGCTATGCTCGCTGCCACCAAGCTACCATTCACACACCAGGACTTGCATCATGAGAGGTGATGGGGAAACGCATGATTTTCACGAGTTCATACACATTTCGAGAATGTGAAGGTTGAACCCACTGCTGGAGAGGTCAGCTTTGACAAAGGTATATATTTGATATACAATTTTATAAATGTTATAATCTTGCAAACACTTATTGCAGTGTTAAAGTATTTGATACTTGTTCTGTTTTGGTGAAAACATGTCCTTATGCATAAGAGCTGCTTGTTGGAGAGGAGATGACGTTGCGTGTTGATGGCGAGCATGATGATGATGGCCAATGCCACTTTCCCTCAACATTTATCATTTAGTTTATCATTTTGGATGGTTATTATAATCGATGGATTGTGAACTTTTTTAGTGTGTCTCATACTTCGTGAGACGGTGATTCATATGAGTTTGTAACAAACGGTTGTTCTGCTTTTATGAATGATTTCTATTTGCATTCATATGTTGTTTGATTATGTGTGAATTATCCTTGTTGTGAAACTAACTGATAATGCATGAACATTTGTAAAATATTGAAAATGCGTTAAAAATACCCAACTTAATGATATATTTATTTTCAATAAAACCATTGTTTAATTTCAAAGTTATGTTGATAATATGTGAAAGACATTTGATTTCTTGTCACATATGAATCATGCCCTAATTCAGCAAAATAACTCAAACACTGTATACTGCATAATTGCAAAGTGTTTGGTGAATTGTTGAAAGAGAGTACATATTCGATGTATCATATTTTAATGAAGTGTTGATTATAATTTTGTGAATGTTTGAATTTAGTAGAAGAGTTTACCAAAGGAAACATGAGCATGAAACTATTTGATATGATCAAAGTATTTCATCATCCAAGGGTATTAAAGATAAAATATAATCTAATTACTATGATTTGATAAATAGTAATGAGATTCGACATTATAAGATTGGCATAAGAAATTTTGAAATTCACTGCATTTGATACGTCAAGGTGCAATGCATCGCAATGTAATATAATTATCAAGTGGGTGAATAGATGGTGCCGAATAAATTGTTGTAGTGTAATTGTAAAGACCATTAGTTAAAATAGTTAGCATTCAATTAGTATATATAGTGAAACATCTGAATTCGTGAGATCGACACCATATCTTGTATGGATGATCATGAAATTTTTGGAGTTATTCAATATCACCAAAATAATAGCGAACAAGCCATTGTAGAGTATTCATTGGAAACTTTGAATATGAAATCCCTAGCTAGAACCGAAACAAAGGCAAAACTAGTGTTGCTTAAATTTTGGTGCATTCTCGAGAAAGTTTATGTTCTCGACTATGAAGCTTATGGAATAGTAAAAACACAATGAAGATTCAAAACCCTGCATCAGAGTGTTGAGAAGCGCAACAGAAAGCGTTCCTAAACGATTCTCTTCATAAAGGAAAATCAATGATAATGATCATTGTGTTTTCCCCACTAGTGTTTTCACTACATGAAGTAGGGTTCAAAAATGTACCCCACATATTGTATGGAGACATTTGTGGACCACTTGTCATATTACTGGAATATGGCATACCTACGAACTATGAAGGAAATAATGGTAAACTAAAGTTATGAGAAATCCTATAGGCAAAATTCACTTAAGATTAGAAAGCAATTCACTGCTGAATCTTACCAAGTAAAGGGTTACTTAAATTTTCCAAATGACTGCAAAGTCATGATGGAAGAAGGTGAATGAAAAATACACAATTTTTCATGAATAATGTATTGGACAAATTGAAAAGAATTTGATTCAGAAATTCTGAATTCTAGTGGATTTAATACTAGAAAGGTACTAGCATCTCGTAATAAAACTCTCAGTTTGATAATTGATCGAAGGATTTTGAAGGTATTCAAAATAATGAGAGGATATACAATTTGCATGAAATTGAGTGGGAGCGATATAAGTTGAAAGGGCATTTATGCCCTTCCTATTATTTTAATGTTTGTTGACAACACTTGGATATGTTTAATCTGCTGTTAAATGTTTTAGGACATATCAGCTACTCTCGAGGATTTTGCACTGAAGGAAAAGAGATCCCCAGGGTCTTGTCTATGCAGGGAACAAGTCTCACCTGGACTGTCCGACTGATCCAGGCCGGAGTGTCCGCCCCAGCCGGACTGTCCGGTTGGAACCGGCTGGACTGCCCGCCCCTGGGAAGTGGGCGACCTGCTCGGTCATTCTGTATGCCTATTTCGAAGGTTGCCGTATAGTGGAAGAGGTGAATCGAACCCATTGGGGTGAGGTTCATCGGATAACAAGGAAGGCCTCTCGTGGCGTTGGTGGTTTGAAACCACCCCCTCTCCAAACGTAGATGTACTTCCCCTCAAAAGGAACTATGGGAAACAAATCCTTGTGTCTCCGCGTGCTCCACTTTGGTTACTTCTATCCTTTATCGCACTTTACCTATCTAGTTCTTGCTTAGTATATGTGCTAGATTGACATATAGGTAAATTCACCATAGTTTCATAATCTAGAGAATTTACCTTTCATGTCAAACCCTAAATTGAAAAAGAGTAAAATTTGAAGTAGCACCTATTCACCCCCCTCTAGGTGCCCATATGATCCTTTCAATTGGTATCAGAGCCTCGGCTCTTTATTCGGGCTTAACCGCCTAAGAGATTATGGGCAACCCAGAAGATGAGGGAGAAAGTGAGGCTAGCCATTCAGTGACCATGGTAGATATCAAGAATTTGGAAACAAGCTTGATCTCTACCTTGGGCAACGAAATCCAACAGTTGTGCCAACTCGTTGAGCAACTTGTTAGGAATAAGCCAACCTCGCCTCCTCCCTCTCAAGAGGAAACACCACCTAACCCAAAGGAAAATGCTTCGGCTAAGCCTTTGGATGATGTGGCGGGGGATGAACATAATTCCACTAACTCCACCTTAAAAAGGGGTGATGGGAAGGAAGAGCACCATGTGGTTCTCGGATGGTACTCTCCTGACCCTCCTATCCCTCACCCACATATAAATAATAGAGGTGACCCACCTAAGTTAGCTACACATACTTTTGCTCAATGTCAAGTTTTAATGAAATCTCATGTGCGCAGCTCTTGCATTGATTTGTGGAATATTATTGAAGAAGGACTCAAAATTGAGGATCCAACCAACTTTACTAGAAGAGAAGTGGTCAATAGCCAACTCATTGCGACTGCTTTGCACATGATCCAACTTGGAGTGGGGCCAAAGGATTTTCCCCACATTGAGCACTACAATACCGCCAAGTAAGCTTGGGATGCTCTCATTGACTTGTTTGTTGGCAATGAGAGTATGAGAAGAAATAGATATGATGCCTTAAGCAATGAGGCCAAAGGGTTCTTCATGAAGGATGGTGAGGATCATGAAGACATGTATCGAAGACTCAAATCCACAGCCACCGCCTTCAGGAATGTTGGTGCCGCTCACATTGATGATGCTTGGATCAAGAGGAAGTATGTGAGTGCTCTCATTCCTTTCAAGCCTAATGACTTGAAGAGTCTCCAAGGAAGGCACAACTACCATCTCATGACCTCCAATGAAGTTATGCAAGAGATGGACGCCTTCAAGGTTGCTGCCAAGAATGCCAAAGACGCCCGTGCTCGTGCCATTGGAATGCGGAGTGGTGTCAATCTTGCCTTGAGGCCAAGGTTGTGGAGTATGATGAAGATGAAGGGAATATTGAGGGACTTTCAATGAGCCACCCCGAAGATGTCAAGGTTGCTCATGGTGAATACATGGCCTTCTATGCAAGAAACTTTTGGAAAGATCCCACCAAGGCCAAGATGGAAATGCAACTAATAAGCAACCCCAATGGGAGAAGAGATAATGGGTCCAAGTTGAGAACTTGCTTCAATTGTGGTGACCGCTATCACTTTGTTGCCGCTTGTCCCTATGAGAAAAGATAAGATAATGGGGGTAAACTTGTGTTGAAGAAGACCTCCAAATCTCCTTACAAGAAACCCTTCATCAAAAGGAATTCAACCAACAAGAAGTCGGGTGAAATTGTCTTGATCACACATGAAGAATTCTCCTCCGACGATGATGATGATGAAGATGAAGAAGAGGATACATCAAGTGGTGTGGCGGCTCTTGCCACTACCTCTACCCTACATTCTCACTCTTCGACTCTGCAAATGAGAATATCTCCAACAAGAACGTCACTTGCCTTATGGCAAGAGGAACGAAGGTATTATCATTATCACACTCCACCTCTTTAATCAATGATGAATTTGATGATGAGTTATCTCTTGAGTCCAAAAAGGAATTAGTTGCTTTGGATGTGTTTATGAACAACTTGCAAGGGGAACACAAGAAACATGTTGTGGACCTCTTAAATCAACTTGCACACACACAAGAACTTCTAGATGAGAGATGTAAATTAGGAAGAGAACACATGATTGAGGTAGAAGCTCCAAATAATGCTCTAGAAGAAGAACAAGAAACTAGAATGTCTCTTGAAACTAAACTTGAAGGGCTTGATGAAGAAAATGATCTCATCATTAATAAACTCATCAAGGAACATGGCCATGCTATTGCTAAATATAAAAGGGCTAAAAAGGACAAGATTGAGTTTGGTGTTGTTCATGAAAAACTTGCTGAGGACTTTAGGATGCTTGACAAGGCTCACAAGGCCTTGGAGAGTGAACTCTTGTTGCTCACAAAGTCTCATGAAAAGCCTCAAACTCAATTGACCAATATTACTTCACCCAGTACTCATTCCCTCTAGTTGTACAAGTATACTTGAAGAAAATGCTAGGTTGAAGGGGGAGCTAGCTAAGGCCACCTTTCCCAAAGGAAACAAGTCAATTTATGACCTCTTGAGTAAGAAAAGGTCAAGTAGTGAGAAAGGGGGCATTGGCTTTGTCCCTAAAGGAAAGAAGAAGAAGAAGAAGAAGAACAAGAAAAATAAGGCCAAGCCCACATAAGAAAAGGACAAGGTCATTGTGGATAGTAAGTCCACGAATGGCAAAACTATGTCTCATGATGATTTTGTGGGAAGTGCTAACCCTCACTATGTTTTAATGCGTGATTATTATGGTGATGTATATGCACAATATGTTAGCCCATTTGATGGTTATATTGCTTGGTCTATTTGGGTTCCCAAGACCCTTGTTGCTAACAAAAGAGGACCCATTGAAAAATGGGTACCTAAATACTAGTTTGATCTTTTGTAGACCTATGCTTCCGGAGGGTCAAAATGGGTGCTTGATAGTGGATGCACAAGTCATATGACTGGAAGCGCGTCTAGTGTCAAGGAGTCGAGACCAAATATTGATCAAATTTCCGTGACATATGCCGACAAGTCAAAGTCTAAGGTAATAGGTTTTGGCAAAGTTGTAGTTGCACACGATATCACTCTCGTGGATGTCATGCTTGTTGAGACCCTTGGCTATAATTTACTTTCAGTTTGTGCTCTTGGAAATATGGGTTTTGCCGTGTTTATTGATAATGATATTGTGATCCTCATGTGGAGCAAGTTTCTAAAGGTCGCTTTCATTGGGTACGTCGAAAATGACTTGTATGTGGTGGACTTCCCAGGGAAAACCACTACAAGTCCAATGTGCTTATTCAGAAAGGCCAATGTGGGTTGGCTATGGCATCGCCGTCTAGCCCATGTCAACATGAGAACTTTGCAAAGCCTCCACAAGGATGGTCATATTGTTGGACTAAAATAAAATGTTTGCTTTGCCAAAGATTGTCTTTGCAGGGCATGTGTTGAAGGAAAGATGCATGATTCTCCCCACAACCCTAATAACTACATCAAGTCCAAGAGGATCTTGGAGCTCCTTCATGTGGATCTCTTTGGTCCTCCATCTCATGCAAGCCTTGGTGGGAAGAAATATTGTTTGGTGATTGTTGATGACTACTCAAGATACACTTGGGTATATTTCTTCAAGCTGAAAAGTCAGACCCAAGAAAACTTCATTGACTTTGTCAACATGGCTCAACGTCAACACAATGTCCTAGTATTAACAATAAGAAGTGACAACGATACCGAGTTCAAGAACTACACATTGAATGGATTTCTTAGTGATGAGGGAATAAAACATCAATATTCCGTTACATATACCCCTCAACAAAATGGTGTAGCTGAGAGGAAGAACCGGACACTTATTGATATGGCAAGGACCATGTTGGCGGAGTTTAAATCTCCATACAATTTTTGGGCTGAAGCAATCTCCACCACTTGCCATGCATCAAATCGTCTCTACCTTCAAAAATAATTGATCAAGACTCCATATGAAATCCTTACCGATAACAAGCCCAACGTTTCAGATTTCCGTGTGTTCGGTTGTAAGTGCTTCTATCGCATTAAGGGTATTCATTTGTCCAAGTTTGATTCCAAATCATTAGAGGGTATTTTTGTTGGTTATGGTCTCGAATCCCACACTTATAGAATCTATGACAAGCTCTCCGGAACTGTCATAGAATCTTGTAGTGTGGTGTTTGAAGAATATGATGGTCCCCAAGCGGGGTGTGTTGATGTCTGTGATGTAGATGATGAAATGCCTCAGGATGCCATAGGAAGAATGGGTGCGGGTTTCATCCGCCCTGTTGAGGAACCCCTTATGGCGGATCGAGAAGAACTATGCTCTACTCAAGTGGAGCCCTCATCTTCACAACATCAACAAGATCTTATCGAGGAGGAAAATGGCCCATGCGAAAGACAAGCTATGGACCCTCAACCTGTTGATCAAGAAGAAACCTCTAGCTAGGAGGTACTTGAGTCTCCATTTGCCAGAATGTCCAGTGGTGCTAAGTCTATTACACAAGGAAGATCTATAGAAACTGCCATAAGGGAAGCTCAATGCTTGTCTAGAAGTATGCTTGATCAAGACCAAGGTCAATCTTTGCCTCTTGTAGAAGAGAATAATTCCAATGATGATCATGGTCAAGTTAATGGTCAAGATGAGGACCAAAATGATGAAGTGATCCCACCAAGAAACAACAAGGAGATCGAAACTCATCACCAAGCTAGAATGGATAGAATATTGGAATTAAGAGACCACACTCTTGAGAATGTGGTAGGAGATCTAAGAAGAGGGATTTCCACTCAAGCTTAACTGAAGAACTTTGGTGAGCACCAAGCACACATTTCCATGGTGGAACTAAAGAAAGTATGGGAAGCTCTTGAAGATTCGGATTGGTTGGATGCAATGCACAAAGAGCTCAACAACTTTGAGAGAAAAAAGTATGGAAGTTAGTTGAAAAGCCAAAAGATTGCTGAAATGTTATAGGCACCAAGTGGATATTCAAGAACAAGCAAGATGAGCATGGAATTGTGGTGAGGAACAAGGCATGATTGGTTGCACAAGGGTTCTCTCAAATTGAAGGCATTGATTATGGAGATACATATGCACCCGTGGCTTGCCTTGAGTCCATCCATATCCTTCTTTCTTATGCGGCACATCATAACTTTAAATTACAACAAATGGATGTAGAAAGTGCATTTCTTAATGGTCCATTGCATGAATTGGTATATGTAAAGCAACCCCCGGGGTTTGAGGATCCCAAGTTCCCAAACCACATCTATAAACTTGGTAAGGCGCTCTATGGACTCAAACAAGCCCCACACACGTGGTATGAGCACCTTAGATAGTTGTTGTTAGATCGTGGGTTTGAGGTTGGGAAAATCAACCCCACTCTTTTTACTAAGAAGGTCAATGGGGAGATTTTTGTATGCCAAATATATGTTGATGATATTATCTTTGGCTCATCTAACAAAGCTTTTAATGATGAATTCTCAAAGCTTATGACTAATAGGTTCCGGATGTCTATGATGGGAGAATTGAGGGTATTTCTTGGCTTTGAGATCAAGCAAGTAAGAGGAGGAACATTCTTCAACCAAGCCAAGTACACTCAAGATATGCTCAAGATTTTCAGCATGAAAGAGTCGTTTCTTGACTTGCTTGGTTTGGATCTTAATTTTTCATCTTTTGACTATCTATGGTTTCTTGGTTCTTCACAGTTCATCTTCTGAATCCTTGGCCTATACTCATCCCTAAACATGCTCCTCTTGCCACACATTTGTCCACTATTTGAATCTGAGATTTCCTAGTCGTGGGGGGACAGACTGTCCGCACTGAACCGACCGAAGTGTACGGCCTAGCCGGACACTCCGCTCGACTCAGCCCGGATAGTCCGGCAGGGCCGGACACTCCGGTGAAATTCACCCGGACACTCTGGCCCCAGCGGTTTCGAACCTGTAAAAGGGGTCAGGGAGAAGTGGACAGTTCAGTCCCCCTTCTTCCCCCCGACTCTCTCCTCTCCACACCCCGTTGCCCCTGACCAAGATCTTCACCGGGAGGGATCCTCCACCCCGGATCCGACCGTTGTCGCCGGCCATTATCGTCCCTTTGCCGCTGGGACCCATTCCCCTCCGGTGAAGGCTTCCATGGATGCTGGTATTTTGCCTCCCCCTTCTCCATCTCTAGGGTTTCCTCTAGATGTATTTTTGGAGGCAATGACCCATCTAGATCCATGGATACATCATACTGCGTGCATGTGTCGTCATTGTAGTAGTTCTAGCAATCCTGATCTGCTCCGATTGAGCACTCTGCACTGCCCGAAAAATCACCAGGTCTCCCACCGGACGGTCCGACGTGTACAAGGCGGACACTCTGGCCCAACTGGAATGTTCGGCCTGTATGTACCGGACTGTCCGGGTCTGGCGGAGTCTCCTACGTGATTTTGCTGGACAGTCCGGGCTTTCTCAACCAGTGTTGATCCTGCATTTCTCTAGCTACTGCTATGTGCTTACACCTCCTGGACAAATGTGCTTATCCATATGCTACCCTTCTACTCTGAATTCATAGGTGGATCCCGTCCTTGTCTCTCTAGGGCTGCTCAGAAAGCTTGTCCTCGCAGGTACCACGATGAAGAGAGTGAGGTTCATATGGATCCTTCCATGGTCAGACAGGCTGCTCGTGACCATGTTGCAGCTAAGCAAGAGAAGGTCAGAAAACTAAAAAGGGATGAAGTCAAGCATAAGAAGTTTGAGTCATTAACCACTTTGGCATATTTGGGCACCAAAGAGTTTGTGGAGATGCGTGTCCATCAATTCTATTCTCTGTAGTGCATTTTTGAGGATGATCGCTTCTGGAGGAATGAGTAGGCCCTACTCTTTTCTAAGGTGTTTTCTGCTTTCAGGACTCCGGTGTGCCCCATGCAGTGGTTGGATATTCCGAAGCTCCAAGCTCACTGGTACTTTGAGGACGCTTTCTGGGTGACTGAGAATATGGGGTTGCACGCCATCTTTCAAATAAGAGAAGACTACAATATTGAGTTGGTCCAGCAGTTCTATGCCACAGTGGTTTTTGGGGACACTACCGATATTCCCCTTGAGTGGATCTCTGGCACTACTAGGTGTCGCTCCAGCATGGCTCAGTTTGCTCACCTTCTTGGGGTGCCTTTCAACCCCAATGCTCCCAGTGGTCACTGGATACATGTACATGGTCAGGCGTATGACAAGAAGCTGTTGGCCCCAATCTACTCTCAGAATGGTGTGGTTGTCCAAACCACCAACATCAAGCTCATCTACAACATTTTGCTCCGCATGTTTCGCCACACACTCACTCCCAAGGTAGGCAACAAGGATGATATGAGAGGTGCTGAGATCAACCTTATGGCCCATGCCCACTCAGTGTTTGTTCGCGGTCCAGCTCATCAAGGTGGTGCCATAGATGTCATGGACTTCATCTATCAGGATATGTACAAGTGCATCACTGACAAGATGTGTCCTCTGTTTGCTCCCTATGTGATGAAGCTCATTGTTGCTCAGTCCCTAGCCACTCTAGTGCTCTACACTGACCTTGTTGCACACCTTCCTGCGAAGCTACAGAGGAAAGGTGCCCCCACCTCCAAGGCACCTGCTACCCACTGCTCAGGACATATTTGAGGATGATGAGATTGATGCTGATGCCTCTGATAGTGATGATGAGTCTGAGGAGTTTCCGGAGGCTGTGACCCGTGGCCCTCACATGAAGCATGCCAACAATGCATATTGCTTCACCACCTCCAAGGAGGAAGTGCACAATAAGGTGAAGAAGGCCTCTGGGTGGAAGAAGCTTCTTCTTTGCCAGAACATTGACATTTTCCATGGCCAGTACGATGCATACAAGGCGAACAGGAATGTGATGAAGGAGCTAAAGCGGATCAACCAGCCCCATGGATATTGATTCTTCTCAGCAGTAGGCGTCTGATGGCACACTTTCCTATGGTCACTAGAGTCAGGGACGTGTGGACTGGTCCATGTTTGAGGACGTATCTTTCTTCTTCTCGCCCTCACGGCCAGAGCTCTACCTAGGAGGATCGGGATGATGAGGATGGCGATGATGATGAGGATGAGGATGAGGATGAGGATGAGGATGCCGCCGACGATGACTATAGTGGCTAGAGTTGGGCTTGGGATGCTTTAGTTATGCTCTTTTCCCTTTTTGGCATCTTGATGCCAAAGGGGGAGAAGTAGCCCCTTTATTAGGTTGCTACCGGGGATTTGCATGGGTACACGAGCTTCAGTTATTTTGATTTGCCTCTTTGAACCTTCATGTCTTTATCCTACTTGTTGATTACTATGGTGTGTTGAGCTCTATGTGTGTTGTGACTGCTTACCCGGTTGTGTTGTGTTTATGACTATGTTATGCCTAGCTTATTGATCTAGTTGCTATTATACCATATCATAAACTGTTACCTACAAAATCTAGTAAGGATGTGATCCCAAGGTGTGTGATCTTGTATTCAAATACAAAGCTAAACTTGGTCACACATCTAGGGGAGCCTCACTAGATTTTGTATATCTCCTATTGTGAATTTTATTACCTATCCTATTTGCAAATCCTTGGGTTGTCATAAAACACCAAAAAGGGGGAGATTGAAAGGGCATTTATGCCCTTCCTATTATTTTGATGTTTGTTGACAACACTTGGATAGGTTTAATCTGCTGTTAAATGTTTCAGGAGATATCAGCTACTCTCGAGGATTTTGCACTAAAGGAAAAGAGCTCCCTAGGGTCTTGTCTGTGCAGGGAACAAGTCTCATTCGGACTGTCTGGCTGATCCAGGCTGGAGTGTCCGCCCTAGCCGGACTGTCCGGTTGGAACCGGCCGGACCGTCCGCCCCTGGGATGTGGGTGACCTGCTCGGTCATTCTGTATGCCTGTTCGGACACTACCCGGACACAGTCCTGACTCTGGCCAGAAATTTGGTAGGGCCGGAGTGTCCGACTGGTCGCGCCCGGAGTGTCCGGCTGGACCGGACTGTCCGGCTGATGTTGGCCGGACTGTCCGGGGTAAGTGGCTCCCAACGGCTCTAATTCTAGGGGGCCTATATAAAACCCCCTTCTTCTACCTTGGAAGCTGCTCGTCCACCTCAAGAACTCCAGCACCATTTGAGCCACCAAATCCACAAGATCTCTTCACTCAACCATCCAAAGTCATTGATCTTTGGAGAATCGAAGGAGGAGGCCTTGATCTATAACTTCACCAAGAGAGATCTTCATCCCCCCTCATTCACTTGAGGGCCCCTTGCTCTAGTGTTTCATTGGAAACCCTAGCTTGTGATTTGGTTCTTACTAGCTTGTCTTTGATTGTTTGACAGCTAGCTTGTATTCAGGAGCCTCCAATTAGGTTGTGGATGTGTGCCTTGAACTCGTTGTAAAGGTGCCGGCTTCCACCTCGAAGGTTGCCGTATAGTGGAAGAGGTGAATCGAACCCATTGGGGTGAGGTTCATCGGAGAACAAGGGAGGCCTCTCGTGGTGTTGGTGGTTTGAAACCACCCCCTCTCCAAATGTAGACGTACTTCCCCTCAAAAGGAAGGAACTACGGGAAACAAATCCTTGTGTCTCCGCGTGCTCCACTTTGGTTACTTCTATCCTTTACCGCACTTTACCTATCTAGTTTTTGCTTAGTATATGTGCTAGATTGACATATAGGTAAATTCACCATAGTTGCATAATCTAGATAATTTACCTTTCATGTCAAACCCTAAATTGAAAAAGAGTAAAATTTGAAGTAGCACCTATTCACCCCCCCACTCTAGGTGCCCATACGATCCTTTCAGAAGTCCCCGACTCAAATATGTTAGGAACATATTTTGAGTGGGAGCCAAATGATTGATTCTTAAGTGTGTACGGCACATTAAGAATAAAAGCGCAAGTACCGATAAACAATGATTTATAAGGATTAGAAGTTGATAGTAAATATATTATGATATTATGTTGTATTCCTAAAAAGAGATTCTGAAAAATAGTTTTGGAGTAGGAATTGATTAAGGAATGGTCCTTGGTCACTCGAATTAGGAATAGTACTAAGTTAAACATCAGTGGTTGAAAGAAAGAAAAGGATGCTCATCATCAACTATGTTGAGACATAGGGTTCTGTCCTAGAAACCATGATGACAACTTAAAATAATATATGATCCAATAAGAAACGTTTGAAAAGTGATTAAGTATGAATCATGGAAGTTGAGCTAAGTTTGTCCATAGTGTATGAATGAGAACTATAGACATGTTTTCAAATCTATGGAGGATGACATATCCTAAAACATAAAAGGTTATGTTATAAAGGATTATGTTAACCTTAGAAGATTGGAAATTCCTGCATCGATAATACTGACTGAAGTCAAGTAGGAAGCAAGGTGATAAAACATCGAAAGTTGCACAGGGTGCACTAGTGCTTCGATGATTACATTTATAATAAAATATAAGGGTACCATCTAACGTAATGTATATTGTTGTGGCGAGACTAGTTCTTCTTTGCGTAGAAGGTGTGTCCCAGGGCACAATTCCCATGAGAAAACTCGATGTGGCTGATATAACGTCACGGTTGGCTCCTCGAAACTGACGTCATTCTGCTTCCATGACTACGATGCATACACAAAGATGTTATCATGTGATTACAAAGTATTAATGTCAATCAAGGTGACATTAGTAAGTTGCAAAGGATTTGGGGGTGTAAAATCTAGACCCAAGACTCAACCTCTTCCATGAGAAATCATGATCAAAGGTGCCGGGATATATGGTGCTAATGATTAGGAAAAAATTCGGCTAGTTTATTTGTACTCTAGTGCAAGTGGGAGATTGTTGGAAATATTCCCTAGAGACAAATAACAATATGGATTATTATCATATTTCATAAAGTTTATGATTAAAGTTTTATATCATGCTATAACTATATTGAAAGGAAATATCAATACACGTGTGATATATAAACAACCAGGAGTTCCCGGTGAAGCTCTAGTCACTAGTTCATTGGTCAACAGATGATCAAAGGCTTCCTGATCATGTGGCATTTATGCTAGTTAACAATGGAGTCACCTCATTACAAGAATGAGAGGATGAGCTATACCCAACCTAGGCATCGTGACCTGATCATGTCAGGAAGTTCAAGTTACGATGATTAGTATAGACCTAGTGTCCTATTTCTTAGACCGTGAGACCATATCAATCACTGTTACCCGATGATACTTAGATAGCATCAAACGTCATCTGGTGACTCGGTGATCATAAAGGTGTGTTCAGGTATACGAAGGAACAGTTGAGGCAATATGCGGCAAGAGCGGGATTTGTCCATTCGCGTGACGGAATCGAGGGCCCACTCAGAGAAGTTGTATCCAATAGCTGCGCAACGTGTGATTTGATCATGGGGATATCACTTGTCAGAACGAGTCAAGTAGAATTTGTTGATAATGAGATTGAACACGACATGGTGATGTCATTGATCAGATCTCGGACAGTGCAAGTATCGAGAGACAAAAGGAATACGACTAACGACAAAAGATTTCGTGAAATGCACAGGGATCAACATGGCCATCCAGGTCCCTCTGGTGATCATTGGTATGGGAGGGTCCCGACCATGTCTGGAATGTTCCTGAATCATGGGGTATGATGCTTAAGGGCTTGATGATGATCAGAGAGTGTTTTGGTACCATCAGAATCACCGAAGAAAAGAGAGAGAAAACCGGAAGGGTTTCGGTAAGTCCGGAGGATGTTCGGAATGAGATGGAAGGATTTCCACATCAACGGGGATTGAATAATATGTAAGTGAATGTTGAATATTGATTTAATCATTCATTTATATTTATTCAATAAAATAAAAAGGAATTAAAAAGGTCAAATACCTAATTGGGCCAAAATCTGGAGGGAAAAGGGCCCATGAGGGAAAGACAAAAGGGAGAAAGGAGGAGGGGGTGGCCGGCTGGGACAAGGCATCCCGCGTTGGGCCCTGGCCGGCAGCGGCTAGCCCTCCCCCTCTCACCTCTCCTTTGTTCAGTTCCACATGGCTAAGGCAATTGCCTATGTGGGGGGTTTTCCCCTATATAAAGAGATGTATTTTTACAAATTAAATACACAATAATCAATAAAAGGTTCCCTCTATTTTGTGGAGACCTCCAGTTGATTCTCTCTCTCCCGTGACCATGGTCCCAAGTTCGGATCACGCGAGCAGGAGTCTTCTTCACCGCGGAGCACCGCCACGCTGCGGGATTCGGATCCAGAAGCTCTACTTCCACAACTGTTGCTGGATTGGAGGAGCGGGAGTCATCATCAGGCACCGGATGTGTGTAACTCCCTGCGAGGTGCAACACTCGAGGCACTAGAAGTCGTTGGAGCCGCAGAAGTTGTCGGGACTTCAACATGACCTCGAGGTCAGCTTCGGTTTGTCTACATCAACAACGCTCTCTTGAGCATTGACAACGCTTTTTGGTCTTCAAGGGTAAGTTCGCGAAAAGCCCCTCCCGTTACTGCATTACTAATAGATAGGTCCTGGCATTAGGGTTCTTGGCATAGGAAAAATTTATTGTTTTCATGCATGAACCCCTAGCAACATCTTTCAAACTGGTGCTATAGTGCATGTGGCCGTTGAATCTTACCATGTTCACTACAAGAAAAGTTGGCTTTTACAACGGATGATTTTCGTGGTTGAAGGCCCGTTTTACGTGGCTAAAAAGTCTTCTACGACGGATGGCCATCTTGGTAAAAGCCCCGTCACAAAAGAATCTACCACAGTTTTTTCCTGACCGTGGCGGATCGCAACCTTCAGCCACGAAAACTTGTTCCATCATAGATCTGTTCGCCAGCCGTGTTGACTGCTGACATCATGCAAAGTGCCACGTGGCAGCCACCCTTAGTGGTCAGTTACCGATGTTAATGTCCATAGAAACCGTGGCAGAAGCCAGGCCCAGCCAAGTCCTACTAAATTCTAACTAGGCCGGCCCATTAAGGGAGCCCAATAAGAAGATGGCTTGATACTGTTTTGTCATGTACTGGTTGCAATGGGCCCAAAGTTGCAGCCAGTAGCGGCCCGCGAACTTTCAGGCCCAATACTATTTCGGCCTAAAGAAGGCCCTTGATGGTCCAATATTCTGCGGCCCATTAGCAGCCTGGGCCAAGTCGCTCATGTACATTTAAGGCCTATGGGCGGCCCATCGCTATTTATCGCAGCCCATCGTAGGCGGCCTACTGATGGCCCTTGTCTGAGATGGCCCATTACTGTTCAGGCATGTTACTGTCCTAGCCTTTCACTGTTCCGGGCTTTACCTGTTCAGGCCCACAAGCGGCCCTTTACTATTCTAGTCTAGTAAATGTGTCGGCCTGTTACTGCCCTAGCCTGGAAATTTCTCGGGCCATTACTGTTCTGGCTTGTCACTATTCTGGCCTTTCACTGTTGTGGCCCATAACTGTTGCGGCTGGCTACTATTTTGGCATGTTACTGTTCTAGGATTTCACGGTTTCTTGCCTGTTACAGCGATGGACTGTTTCTGTTACGGCCTGCTACTGTTAAGGCCTGTTACAGTTATGACATGTTACTCTTATGGCCTATTACTGTTACGTCCAGTTACAACTTGTAGGTCGGCCCATTATGTTTACGGCCTTTTACAGTTTTGGCCTTTTCTGAAGCCCATAACAATATCATAAAACGTTTATATAATCCAGCATTTTTTACTGTTCATCATTGGCCGAATACACGACGGGCCAATGTAACAAAGCACGATACTGTTGCCTAATCGACCTGCCTACCGTAATTACCGTAATGACTACCGCATATGTGGACAGCGTCAACTAAATGCATACATGGCCTACGCGAGTTATCTAGATATTACATCAGCTACAAACTTCTTAAAATTATTACATATTATCAAATCAAGGGAAAGAAAAATCGGTATTTCAGCTGACAATCAAGTTGATAGTAGAGTCCTCAATTGATCACCTGCATCTTCCTTTGAGTGTGACAGCTACATTGGAGGAGACATGATCTTGCAGCCCCCTCTTTGGTGGCAATAGCAATAATTGCACCCTGAAACTAAGTAATAACAAGTTAATACATCAAATAAGACAAACTACACATTTGATTGATATGACAGGAGCTATGATCTGGAGTTTACAACTGGTCAATGGTTCAATTATTGACCAACACGTCAAACAAACAGGACAAGCAAGCATGCATTAAACAAGTGTGCCTACCGTGAAACGAGCAACCAAAAAATTGTGTGTGTGTGGCTTAGAATTTCAGCAAAAATAAACTAGCTAGGTCATTTCAACAAAAATATATGGAAGCAGTTCTATACCCTAAAATGCAAGAGACGTCGGGTGACTCGGAATTTGCACCGAGACACAAAATGGCATGCAGTAACTGTCATAGCAAAGAATGAACCAGATAGAAATTATAACCACATCATACGAGAACTCGTAGAGTAGGAATGCAAACCACGAACGAACTATAAATTGTAGAAGATAGTTATGTCGTGACTTAGGACGAACCAGACCCAGAACCAGATGCAAGATATAATGGCGTCGATCATGAACTTGTAGAGCAGGACAAACAAGCATTAGACAAGTGTGCATAGAATGAAATGATCAATCAAACAAAGTGTTTCTTAGAATTTCAGCAAATATAAACAAGCGAGGTCATTTCAGCAAATATATATGGAAGCAGTGGCATCTCCTGGAATGCATAGTCGTGGGGCGACTCAGAATTTGCGATGAGCTACACAATGGCATGTAGTCATTGTCATAGCTAAGAATCAACCAAATAGAAATTATAATGGCATCATAAGAGAACGTCTAGAGCAGGAATGCAAACCACGAGTGAACTACATAGTAGAGGACAGTTATGCCGTTGTCAGGACGAACAAGCACCAGATAAGGAATTAATGGCATCCCTTGTGAACCTGTAGAATAGGCTATGCAAACCAACATGTTCATTGTTCCATTTTGAGCTATATGCAAGAAAAAGGAAATAGTTGGTGATGCAGCTTTTGAAGAAGCAGATGGCAACAACAAAATTATAATCGAATTAGTACGAAGAGTTTAAACGGCTACTACAGGATAGAAGAACGATGCCAAGGAGGAAATAATAGCAGGAACTGATCTCAGGATGAAACAAATAGATTCAGCAACTGTAGAGCAGGGAATCCACACTAATATTTTTTGCTGACTTCAGATTTTGCAAGAATTACACGATAGCAGGCAATTACTGTTGTATGGAGTAGCTAAGAACATGTGTATGACAAAATAACAGACATGTCCATGACTTGAAATTTGTAGAGCAGCGCATGCAAACCAACATGTCTAATGACCTTGTATGTACTATCACGAAGAACATGCATGCCCACTGACTTGTATGTACGAGCACGATGACAAAAATGCAATTCACTGCGACAGGCTTGAACCTGCTATACGGCTAACAAAACAAAAACGGGTTCATCAGAGAGGCGTCTAAGCATCGTCAGTACCGTGCGGGTGATGTCCAGGTCACCGAGGGTGCTACGGTTGCGGTGTCTATTGGTGTCGGGGAAGCAGATCTTGGGCGGTCGATGCCGACTTGAGCACGGTGGACGAGAGCGTCACTAAGGCAGATCCAGTGCAGTGAACGGCGACGGCAGAGCATCTGGTCTAGAGCAGTGGACATGGAACTCCCGGAACTAGATCACGTCTGGTGTACACCGGTGAAGCGGATCCGATACGGTTGGATAGCTTTCAGCGGCCGAGAAGCAGAGCTTGGGCGGTGGATGACGCCATCAGCGTGGTGAACGGCACTGCAGCTCCGGTGCAATGGAAGAGAGACCCGGTGAACCAGATCCGGTGGTGAGCATCGGTGAAGCGGCTCCGTGATGGTGCACGAGACCGTCGCTCAAGCGGGTCCGGCCGCCGTAGAATTTCCACCGGCCAGTGTGCGTCGTGGTCGTGGAGGTGAGGGCGTGGAAGAGAGGGGGCTAGGATTTTTGGAAGGACCAGCAGGAAAATTTGGGCGAATCCGGACTAAGGAGGTGAACAGAAATATAAATTACGATCGTGCCCCCAAGCTACCGACTTTAGCTTGCCCATAGGGTGTCAGAACAATGGGTATAATTGGAATTTTGAAGTCAAAAGTTTTTGAAATTGAGGGGCGGGAAATGCTTTAAGATCGGTGTGTGATTTTTCCGCTTGATGGAGATATTGAATTTGGCGACTGTCCATCTAATAATAATATAAAAATGGTACCGCTCCGGTGGGATATTTTTCCTCAAAGTTTTTGAAACTGAGGGGCGGGAAATGCTTCAAAGTCAGTGTATGGTTTAGCCGCTCGATTGAGATTTTGAATTTGACAAGCGCCCATCTGATAATAATACAAAAATGGTACAGCCCCGGTGGGAGATTTTTCCTCAAAGTTTTTGAAATGGAGGGGCGGGAAATGCTTCAAAGTAGGTGTGCGGTTTTGCCGCTCGATTGAGATTTTGAATTTGACAAGCGCCCATCTGATAATAATAATGGTTTAATAATAGTACTCCCTAGGTGGGAGATTTTGGCTCAAAGTTTTTGAAATGGTTAGACGGGAAATGCTTCGAAGTCAGTGTATGTGATTTTGCCGCTCGATTGAGATTTTGAATTTTACTAGCGTCCATGTACTAGTAGTAGTAGTAGTAGTAGTAGTAGTAAAAAACATAGTAGAACATACGGCTATATGGTCAGGAATTCATGGCCGAGAGTCACATCAACTAATCATCCATATAACCACACTTGAGGTACTCCCTGTGTTCGGTATTACTAGGCGGGAGTAGTACTAGTTCGGAAAATTAACCTCACCTACTCACTTTATAGCTAGTTACTACATGCGGTAGTAATCCTAAAATCCAGGCAATGCTCGTGGCAACCGCATCTAATTGAAAACATGCAAGTCAGTGGATGCACTCATGTTTTAACAACATGATCGGCCAGGAGCATTACACGATGTGGTGGTTGATACGTTGCTAACATATCAATAATTTTTGATGTTCCATGCTTGGTTTTATCTACTTTCTTATGTTTTGTTCCAACTTTGGAGTACTTTTTATACACTTTCTAGGACTAACCTATTAACAAGATGCCACAGTGCCAGTTGCCTATTTTCTGCTGTTTTTGGTTCCAGAAAGTCAGAAAATGAATATTCTCGGAATTGGACGGGACAAAAGCCAAAGTTGATATTTTATTGGAATACTCACGAAGCCAGAAGACAAGACGGAGAGGGGCCACAGGGAGGCCACACCATGTGGTGGCGCGGGCTAGCCCTGGTCGCGCCACCAGGTGGTGTGGGCCCCCTGGCCGCCCACCGACCTTGCCTCTTCGCCTATAAGATGCCTCCTGATGCAAAAACCCTAAAGAGTCAAGCCTCCAGCCACGAAATGTTCCGCAACGCCGCCACCACCGAAGGGGAGATTCGGGGGATAGAAAGTCTCTGTTCTGGCACCCTGCCGGGATAGGGAAGTGCCCCCGGAGCCATCTCCATCGATCTCCACCACCATCTCCATCGCTGTTGCTGATTCCCATGATGAGGAGGGAGTAGTTATCTCTCGAGGCTAAGGGTTCTACCGGTAGCTATGTGTTCATCTCTCTCTATGCATGATCATATTGTGATCATGAGCTTTGTAATCAAGTAGATCTACCTTGCTACTCAAGTGCTTTAATAGATCTCTGTTCTCCCCATGTGTGTGAAAGTGACAACGTGCACACCATGGTGGCACTTAGGCTAGAGATTACAAATACTTGTTGTGAGTTATATTTGGAGTTGGATGTCTTTATGAAATTGTGGTGTTTGTTTGAACCATCTAGTGCTCAAGGTGACAGTGTGGGGTTATCTAGATGGGGAAGGCGGACTTTGAGGAGTGCTGTTATAGCCCTACCATAGATTAGAGTGTCCAACCGGAGAGTAGTTCAGCATAGTATCATAAAGAAGAATATATTTATATGAGAGTGTTCACTAGTGAAAGTATGATCCCTAGGCCTTGTTTCTAAGCATTGAAACACCGTTTGCAATTAGATATGTTATATGTTTGCTTGCTTCCATCTTTATTTCAGTTTTACTTTAGTCTTTTCCACGCCATCAAGCTATTTTCTATCATCGTTACCACTTATAATTATCTATACCACTTGTATTTCACTATCTCTTCGCCGAACTAGTGCACCTATACACCTGACAAGTGTATTCGGTGTGTTGGGGACACAACAGACTTCTTGTATCTTGATTGCAAGGTTGCTTGAGAGGGGATACCTTTGACCACTTCCTCCCTGAGTTCGATAAACCTTGGGTGATCCACTTAAGGGAAAACTTGCTGCTGTTCTACATACCTCTGCACTTGGAGGCCCAATAACTGTCTACAAGAATAGAAGTGTGTAGACATCAAGCTATTTTCTGGCGCCGTTGCCGGGGAGGTAAGGTAAAAGGTACTCATATCCTCCGGTGTGAGTGCTCGAAGTTATTTCCTTTAGATTCTTCAATTGTGTCTTTTTGTTTCTTGTTTTCACTAGTTAGGCTTAATGGAAAACAACAAAAAAATTAGAGAGCTTTATAGTATTTACCTTGAGTTAGGACATGAAGTGTTTGAAGAGAAAATTAAAAACCTATGGAACTTTATTTGCATGCTAATAGCAATGTTATTAGTATGAATTCTTTGGACACCATTATTGCTATTGCTAATACTATTGAGGAGAAAATTTATTGTGATTACAATATGCCTCCTATATTTGATGATTATAGTGATGAGAATAATAGTGATAGCTATTTTATTGACTTTGCTCCCACTACAATTAATAAGAATAACTATGCTTATATGGAGAGTAATAATGATTATATTCATGTGGCTCATGATAAGAATGTTTTATGTGATAGTTATATTGTTAATTTTATTCATGATGCTACTGAAAGTTATTATGAGAGAGGAAAACATGGTTTTATGCATCTCAATAATATTAAGTTTCCCCTCTTTATGTTGAAATTTTTGAAGTTGCACTTGTTTTGCTTTCCTATGCTTGTTGCTTTGTGCTTTCATGACTTGTTTCTTTACAAGATTCTATGCATAGGGAGTGGGTTAGACTTAAATGTGCTTTGAATTTGCTTCTTGATGCTCTCTTTTACTTCAATTCATATTTCTTATGTGAGCATCTTCTCAAACTATCATGCCTAACTTAAAGACGTTAAAGAAACGTACTTATTGGGAGATAACCCAAAAGTTTTAGATGAGTCTTGGAAGTTATTTCTTCAGTAATAACCGCTCCTTATCCTTTTCATTTGCTTTTTGTGCTAAGAGTAACCTCAAATGAGAGAGATGTAATGATTGGGAAAGTTGCTGTCCCGAAACAGATTTCTGTGCTTCACCGTAAAAATTCGTGTAAAATCTCTGTACATCCTTTTGAGGCGTGAATTTTTGTGCTTCTGCCCCAGGTTCTTATCTAACTTCCATTAGTTCAACACTTTTTGATTTGAGGAACAGAAGGTCTTCGAAAAAATTCATCTTTACCTGCTGGTCTGTTTTGACAGTTTTCTGCCATTATTTGCATTTGCTTCTTGTTGGTTCCTTTTTGAGTTCTTTTAGGGAATTGAGATTTTTGAGGGAAGTGCTACAGTAGCTTGTGTTTAAATGGAAGTTTTAGTGGTGTTGGAACTTAATCTAAAGACTTATTATCTTGAGTGCACTAATGTTGCTAATAAAGATTGTGTGAAGTTTTGTATGAAGGAAAAATTTCAGGTGTATGGAAGGTATGAGAAATGAGATGAAGAATGGACTAAAGCTCAAGCTTGGGGATGCCACGCATGTCACCCCAAGAAATATCCAAGAAGTACAAACGTCAAAGCTTGGGGATGCCCAAGGCATCCCCTTCTTCATCAATAAAAATCTCAGGTTTCTTTCAAACACTTCATTTTTATTGTTTCATGCACAGTTGTGTTGTTCTTGGAGCGTCTTTGTGTTCATTTTGGTTTTTTTGTTTGCTTGGTTTTTTTAGTTTTCTGAATAAATTGGTTGGACCCCCTCTTTCATACATTGGTTTTCAAATAGTTTGGTTTGGATTGGAAAAGAGTAGGAAAGTTCATGCTTAAGTGGTAAAGAGAGCTTGTTTTTGACCGTGGCATATGCTTTGTCTTGCCATGCTTGATATTGTTTTGTTTTTATGCTTAGTATTCTTTGCTGTAGCATAACTTGTTATAAACAATTGAGATTGCTTAATGTGCCTTGGATGAATCATGCGTTGTTTTAGCATATTAAAGCATAGTATAGTGGTATTCTCCTTTGATGCTTTATTTGGGTTGACTTGGCACATGCTCACACCATGTTATGACTATCCCAAGTCACCATAGCCTTGATTATCCTTTAGTTTTCAACTTGCAGTATCACTTTATGCTTTGATCAATGATTTTTTGTCGCTCTGCATGATTATGGCCATTATTGCTCTCTTAGTTTGTCTCTCCCAGTCTTTTGCTAGCCTCCACAACCAAGTATGAGTTCCACTCATGCATCCAACTCCTTAAACCAAGTTATTCCAAAGAGTCCACCATACCTACCTATTATCTTATGCTATTCCAAGTATATTCATACTTTTGTTTACCTTCCAAATTAAACTTGTTATGAGAAAACTAGTGATTAAAGCTCTCACGAACTTGATGGCACACTTTACTTTTTGCATTTAATAAACCTGAACCATTGGGTCCTTCTTTGTTGCGTATATGCTTGTGCTTTATAAGTTGAAATTAGCAGAACCATGTATCATGGGGAACGCTTTCAACATTGCACTTGTACTTTGTACCCCGTTGATATCATGTTCTTTTGCTTATGGATTCCGGCGGTGTGAAATAAAAGTGGAACTTGTAAGATCATGGAGTTTGTATGTGTGTTAGAGAAACGCCTGGGCCGCTAGCCTAAGCCATGCCTAATCATAGTGGAAACTTGCAGCATCACCATAATGAGCACTCTATGAAGCATCCTCAATAAAAACCTATGAAAATAGCAAATAAAAAGATCGCTGAGATGCTCATTGTCTGTTTGCCTTGTCATTTTGATTATGGGATAGCTCCTGTATCATGTGTAAGGGGTACCCCGTTGGCGGTTCTTTATGATACACATGTACTTACAATGACAAGAGCTTACTTGTGACTAAAGTTGAGTAGCATGAGGTTCGGTCTTCGTAAGTAAGGGGCATGAGATTTCAGCTTATAACTTGCCAAGCATATACACCATAGTTTGTTCACTTTAACCTTAATCACTTCAAGATGCTTATGATAGGGGCAATGAGAGCTGAAAGCTAATAAGTGCCATAATTTTTGGAAGCTCTTTATGAGACTTGAATCCCTACTTCCTTCTATGAAGGCCTTTCTTCCACCATTATATTGAGTCTCCACCTTCTATCTTTATGCACCTACTTTGAGAGCATAGTGGCCATTCTTAGTTCTATATGCATTGTCCCAAGACTTGTTGATTGATGCATAGCTTTGATATTGCTTGTTTTAAACTATTTGTATCTAGTCACTCTTATAAACTTTGAAGGTGTCCTATGCATTTATGTTTGCTACTCTATGAGGGACAAGCTGAATGCCACTATGCTATGTTTTCTTTATGTGAAACAAACAAACCTCTTGCAAAGCATTGTTATTCATGAATCTTTTGTTTGTATCTTTTCATGTTGCAACATAGTTGCTTTGTCTTATTGCTAGAACTTTATCTTTCATGCTATGTTGAAGTACTATGATCCTAGCTATGAATGTTTTACAAATACTTTGATCAAGTTTATGATGGTGCATGTCACCTCAAAAATTATCCTTTCTTTTTATCACTTACCTACTCGAGGACGAGCAGGAGTTAAGCTTGGGGATGTTGATAGTTGCTAACGTATCCATAATTTTTGATGTACCATGCTTGGTTTTATCTACTTTCTTATGTTTTGTTCCAACTTTGGAGTACTTTTTTATACATTTTCTGAGACTAACCTATTAACAAGATGCGACAGTGCCAGTTGCCTTTTTTCTGCTATTTTTGGTTCTAGAAAGTCAGAAAATGAATATTCTCGGAATTGGACAGGACAAAAGCCAAAGTTGATATTTTATCGGAAGACCCACGAAGCCAAAAGATGAGACGGAGAGGGGCCACAGGACGGCCACACCATGTGGTAGCGCGGGCTAGCCCTGGCCGCGCCACCAGGTGGTTTGGGCCCCTTGGCCACCCACCGACCTTGCCTCTTCGCCTATAAGATGCCTCCCGATGAAAAAACCCTAAAGTGTCAAGCCTCCAGCCACGAAAAGTTCCACAGCGTTGCCACCACCGAAGGGAGATTCGGGGGACAGAAAGTCTCTGTCCCGACACCCTGCCGGTATGGGGAAGTGCCCTCGAAGCCATCTCCATCGATCTCCACCACCATCTCCATCGCCGTTGTTGATTCCCATGATGAGGAGGGAGTAGTTCTCTCTCGAGTCTAAGGGTTCTACCGGTAGCTATGTGTTCATCTCTCTCTATGCATGATCATATTGTGATCATGAGCTTTGTAATCAAGTAGATCTACCTTACTACTCAAGTGCTTTAATAGATCTCTGCTCTCCCCATGTGTGTGAAAGTGACAGCGTGCACACCATGGTGGCACTTAGGCTAGAGATTACAAATACTTGTTATGAGTTATATTTGGAGTTGGATGTCTTTATGAAATTGTGGTGTTTTTTTGAACCATCTAGTGCTCAAGGTGACAGTGTGGGGTTATCTAGATGGGGAAGGCGGACTTTGAGCAGTGTTGTTATAGCCCTACCATGGATTAGAGTGTCCAACCAGAGAGTAGTTCAGCGTAGTATCATAAAGAATAATATATTTATATGAGAGTGTTCACTAGTGAAAGTATGATCCCTAGGCCTTGTTTCTAAGCATTGAAACACCGCTTCCAATTAGATCTGTTACATGTTTGCTTGCTTCCATCTTTATTTCAGTTTTACTTTAGTCTTTTCCACGCCATCAAGCTATTTTCTATCACCGTTACCACTTAAAATTATCTATACCACTTGTATTTCACTATCTCTTCGCCGAACTAGTGCACCTATACACCTGACAAGTGTATTGGGTGTGTTGGGGACACAAGAGACTTATTTTTATCTTGATTGCAGGGTTGCTTGAGAGGGGATCCCTTTGACCACTTCCTCCCTGAGTTCGATAAACCTTGGGTGATCTACTTAAGAGAAACCTTGCTGCTGTTCTACATACCTCTAGACTTGGAGGCCCAACAACTGTCTACAAGAATAGAAGTGCGTAGAGATCAGTGGTTCATATTTTACGGTCAACTAGAGGAGTAATTGAGCAAAACTAGGAGCATTAATTGGTCCTCCAGCCTAGCAATTGAGGCTGTAAAATAATTAAGAGGTATATACACCTTTAGTCCCACATCTTGAACCGCGAGAGCATTTTAGTCCCACATATTGAAAAATGAGCAATACTAGTCCCTCAACTTATATCTCGAGAGCATTTTAGTCCAATTTAATGGAATTTCAGTGAATTTGACTTAATTTGTCCACAAATGACGTTGATTTTTTTAAAATGACCCCTCTATATTTTTTATGTCATTTGTGTCCCTATGCGGACTGATAAGTGGGCCACCTGTTAGTAGACATACAAATAAAATAGTTAAATATCTAAGAGGAGAATGGATTCGAACTTAACACTTTTGTACAATGACACACACACACCCACAAGCCACTATGTCGGTAGATGCCCACGACTACTCATGTGAGACGAGGAGTACTTGAGAGGACGTAATTATGCCAGACGAGGAGTACTTGGGGGAAATTAATTATTTATACAATAAAAAAGCACATACGAACGCAAAAAATGATCAGGTGTATGTTGGCATGGCCCATAATATCAATTGTATAGCTTTGTCGTTAACCTAGTAGCTAGCTGCAGTGTCTAGAATAACCTTGAGTTTTTTCTTATTCACAAAAATGAAAAGGAATAAAGTTGAGTTGTTATTGTACCCCAGAACACATATTTTTGAATATCCAAAATAAAGAACACATCAGCCATAGCGCTCTTGAGTTAATCACTTTTGTGTGCATGTTGTAGTGGCAAGGTTGATTTCTTCAGTAGCGCATGTAATCAGTTCGATACCCTACAATGCATTGGTAGTTTTTCTTTTTGTTTTCTTATTCAGATCCTCCTGTCAAGTCATACCAAGGTCACAACTGGCAGGCAGAAAATACACATGGGCCATTTTGGAAAAATTATGATGCCACATGTCACTTCCAGAATTAGTTACGACGAATTCAGACAAAATCACAGAAATTTGATTGAATTGGACTAAAATGTTCCTCATTATATGTTGTGGGGCTAGTGTTGCTCACTTTGCAAGATGTGGGACTAAAACGCTCCCGCGGTGCAAGTTGTGGGACTAAAAACATATACACCTCAATAATTAACAACCGTGCTATTGAGAGAACATGAGGTTTTTAGCTCCACGGAGCATACACCCCATCCGGCCACATGGTGAGCATCCAAGGGCACAACCAAAAAGTGAAATTGAAAAATGGAAAATGCCATGCAAAAAATGGAAAATGCCCCGCATTTGCATGTGCCCTAAGGACCAGGGAGCGCAGGTTTTCTTCTTAGATTTTGGGATAATTAAATACAATGAGGTTATGATACTACTACTACTAGTATCATCCTACACCTACACACTCGTGTGCTCCCAGGAGTCGTAAAGCTGGTGTGCACACGGCCGTTGTACTGTAATTAGTGCGCGTGCGCATGCATGTGCTCGTGCCAGTTTGATGAAACGTGCTTGCGGTTGCTCTGTGCATGCCGTCATCTCGTTTCCACACGATTCGCTTGGCTTTCCCAGGCCTTTGTTTAAATGTGTGTCTCTGGAACCGCTTTTTGTGCTAGTCGGTGGGACTGATACCACACGAACGCCATCATCCATGGCCGGCAAGAAGCAGGAGGACTTGCCATGGGCTGGTCTCCCCGAGGGACTCGTCTAGAAGATAGGTGACATCTTCCTTTCGGCGGATGACTTCGACTACTACGCCGCCTTTCGGGTAGTCTGCAGCGCCTAGCGCGGCTTCATGGATGAGGGCTTTATGCCAACCAACTAGATTGTTCTAGAGCACCAGTTGTCGGAGGAGTATCGGGTAGAAGATGCGCCATCACGTTGCTAAACGTGAGAACTGGCCGCCACCTTGAGAAGAAGATTAGCTGGGTTATTCGCAAGTGCTTTCTTTATATTCATCTGTATATATGCGATCCATTTTTTGCATTCACATCCTATACTATCTGTTTTTCAAGTTATGTTTCTTCATCCACTTGTTGCCCAGGGTTTTGCTCCATGGTTTACCTTGATTGAATTTCAGTCTGTTTACCTTGATTGAATCTCTGTTTCTCCTCCCTCTATCTGTGGAAGGTACTTTTATGTCGGTAGCACAACCGGCGGCCTCCTTGTGCTTGGACGGAGGGTGCAGCCATACAAGACCCGGTTGTACAACCCCTTCTCGGGTGCTATCAAGCACCTGAGGGCGGAGATACTGACCGATAGGGTGGCTTCTGTCGCTGTGACGATGTTCCCGTTGTTGATGATGTTTACATCAAACAATCAGCACACCATGATGACCCACAAGTATAGGGGTGTATCGTAGTATTTTCGATAAGTAAGAGTGTCGAACCCAACGAGGAGCAAAAGGTGTTGGCTAGTGGTATGGATCAGGAATTCTCTGCAAATACTTAGCAAACGAATTTTTAGGGGTTTTCGATAAAGCAAGTAAACAAAGTACGAGTAAATAAAAGACAATAGGAATAAATGCAGCAAGTGGCCCAATCCTTTATGCAGCAAAGGACAAGCCGGTTGTATTTCTAAAGATGACCAAACGTTCTCGATGACACATGGGAAGACTGTCAAGTGCTTTTGCTTCATATAGTCGATTAATCTTCTTTAGCTTGCTAAGTGTTGTGTGGGTGAACCTGTGCTAATGTACCGCCCCATCCAAGACTAAATACATACTTGTGATTAAACCCCCTTGCAAACATCCGTAAGTACAAGAAAGTAATTAAGGTAGCAACCTAACCACAACTTTAAACTCTAAGACCCTTACGTCCCTTGTGCAATGGTTTCCTAACAGGGGTTCAGGTTTCTGTCACTCCGGCAACCCCTACGATTAGTAGCCAAATACACAATACATTCCCCTATGCCCATATAGGTGAAGTGTCATGTAGTCGACGTTCACATGACACCACTAGAAGAAGTACACCACAACTTAAATAACAATCTATTGAATCTTTCTCAACACAACTCCACTACTAACAACAAGACTTCTCCCATGTCCTCAAGAACAAAATGAACTACTCACAAGACATCATATGGATCATGATCAGAGATGGAATAATGATGTATAACAATCTAAACATAAACAATAATTCAATGGTTCACTCAATAGAATCAACTACAAAGAGTAATCAACACCGTGAAAGTTTCGCCTATGAACTATGCAAGATTCAACGCAATTGCTACAACAATATGGAGATGGTGATGAGGGTGCTGCTGATGATGATGGTGGTGATGATGATGATGATCCCGATGAAGTCCAGCTTGATGGTGGTGTTGATGGCGACGATCTCCCCTCTCCGGGAAGGAATTCCCCCGGCAGAAATCTGTCTGCCGGAGAGATCTTTCTCTCCCGGTGTTTTCCGCCCCGCAGAGGCGGTGAAATCTTTCTATGGTCGCTCCCCCGGTCTTAGGGTTTTGGGAGGATGATATACGCCAGAGGGGAGAGGCTGGAGTGGGCCAGGGCGGCCACACCACTCCCTGGCGCGACCTAGGCCTGCCCGCGCCATGGGGTGGTGTGGGCCCCCTGTGGCCCACCTCCAGTCCATCTTATGGCATCCTGAGTCTTCTGGAAAAATAGGATTTTCCATATATTTTCCCAGATTTTCTGATCTTCACGAATTTTGCCTCCAAACAACACCTTTTCCATCAGAATCCTGACTGCAGCGGTCCATGCTCCAAAAGTCATCAACCATGCAAAAATAGATGAAATAACATAAGTATCACCTCTCAACACGAAATATATCAATGAATAATAGTGAATTAAGACATAGAATAGTGATGCAAAATGGACGTATCACCCCCCCAAGCTTAGACTTTGCTTGTCCCCAAGCGAAACTGAGCTCAATAAACATGACCTCAGGTTTATGGAGTGAAGAGTCGATAAAAGAATACGGACAAGAAGCATCACATTCATCAAATACATAGATCATAATAGAAGACAACTCACTATTATATAACTCAACTTGTAATAAGTAAAGGAAACACAATAAAGATACACAAAGTGAATCATAATTGGTAATGGCAAACTTAGCTCTCGGTCGAAGAATAGTTGATAATTTGCTGGAGTTCACAAATAGCTAGTTTTCAAAGAAAGCTTTCAAAGTAGTAAACTTCAAGATAAGAGCAATGTGCAAAGCAAGGAACATAAGAAACATGAGTGAATAAATCACCATATGAATGAATGAAACACATCAACTCAAAGTACTTGCTGAGATAGAAGGGAATAGATTTACTGACTCAACTACAAAGTAAGAGAAAGGCCCTTCGCAGAGGGAAGCAGGGATTGCAAGTCTCATAAAGAGCTCCCAAAATTATGATACTTACTAGCTTTCAGCTCTCATTGCCCCTATCATAGGAATCTTTAGGTGATTAAGGTTAAAGTGACACAACTAAGAGGATATGCTTGACAAGTTATAAGTTGAAATCTCATGCCCCTTACTTACGAGTACCGATCCTCATGCTACTCAACTTCAGTCACAAGCAAGCTCTTGTCATTGTAAATATATGCGTATCATTGAGAACCGCCAACGGGGTACCCCTTGCACATGACACAGGAGCTATCCCATAATAAAAATGACAAGGCAAGCAGACAGTGAGCATCTCAGCGATCTTTTTATTTGCTATTTGCATAGGTTTTTATTGAGGATGCTTCATAGAATGCTCACTATAGTTATGCTGCAAGTTTCCACCATGATTAGGCATGGCTTAGGCTAGCGGCCCAGGCGTTTCTCTAACACACATATAAACTCCATGATCTTACAAGTTCCACTTTTATTTCACACCGCCGGGATCCATAAGCAAAAGAACATGATATCAACTAGGTACAAGTACCAATGAAGTGCTGAAAGCGGTCCCCATGATACATGGTTCTGCTAACTTCAACTCATAAAGCGCAAGCATATACGCAACAAAGAAGGACCCAATGGTTCAAGTTTATTAAATGCAAGAAAGTAAAGTGTGCCTTCAAGTTCGTGAGAGCTTTAATCACTAATTTTCGCATAACAAGTTTAATTTGGAAGGTAGACAAAACAAGAATTTACTTGGAATAGCAATAATGCTACTAGGTAGGTATGGTGGACACAAATGGCAAAGGTTTTGGTTTAAAGGAGGTGGATGCATGGGAAGAATTCCCTCTCAGTACAGGTTTTTGGCTAGCAAGGCTGGGTAGCAAGTACAAGAGTTGAAGGAAACAAACAAACATACAAGTGATAAAAACAAACATGCAATCTTCCTTGGAAGCACAAAAGATCTTAATTAGAGAATACTAAACTTATGAGCAAATCAAGAAAGAAAGACGATGAAATAATTTTTCTTTAGAGTACCTTTATCTTTTCATTCAACTCTCAAAAAGGTGTTGCTACTGACCGAGCCAGGTTTGCCAAAACCAACTAAATTAACCTAATGATCCCAAAGTGATACCAATACTAACAACAAGATCAATCATATAACCACAAATTGAAAACTAACATAAGCTATTGCAAAAGAGTGAATGATAGAACTTCTCATTAATATTCCATAACAGAAACTTACACCAAGGGATACAAATCTAACGAGAGAGGGGACACTTCCATAATGCAAACCATACTACATAATAACTCCTCTATTCATGATATGACTCTACTAAAAAGGTAAAAAGATAGAAGATAGTGATGTGATACCGCGACACTCCCCCAAGTTTGGAACAAACCAAGGGGATGCCAAACCTGATGACGAATTATTCCTTCGGTGTTGGTGGTATCCTCTCGATGAGCTCCTTGATCAGTTTCCCAAAGTCCTCAATCTCGAAGGTGAGATTACGAATCAACTGTGAGTTTTGCTCAATGCGGCTCATGATCATGTTGTGTTGAGAATTCCAGCTCTTTCTATTCTTTCCCCACTCTTCCTCCTTGAAGTCTTCTTTTCCTGCATGGCTAGAATGAGGCAAATCCCAATTGGAGGGTAATTTCTCCTTGGGCATATTCTGGTATTGATGCTCATGGATAAGGGTATGGAAAGGATTCCTGGGGCGTGGAGGAAGTGACCGTGGAGCCAAACTGTGACGAGGAGCTTTCCCCCCAGTCTGCATCCGTGCAGTCCTTCTGATCTTGGCAGGTTTCACCACTCCAATGCTTGCAATGGTGGTGCCGGTATGCGGACGTTGGCCTTGCTCCTCTTCACCTTCACTCTTGATCTCCTTCTCCTTCTCGGGGTCTTGGAGGTCTTCCTCCATGGGCTCCTTCCCTTTATCCTTGGCAGACACCATTGTGCTTCTAAGCTCTCAAAGAGTATGTCCTGACAGAAACAGATTGAAACAAAAACACGACGAAAACACGATATCTGGACCTCGAGGGATCCGGGGGGTTATATATTACGAAGTTTCATATCAAAAGGAAGGTACTGGGAGAAAACGGGTCGGAGACGGAGTCCTGGGTGGCCTCACCACCTAGTGGCGCGGCCAGGGGTGGGCCCGCGCCATGGGGTGGTGTGGGCCACCCTGGCTCCGGTTCCGTCCCTTTTTCGCTTCGTAGCTTTCCTTATTGACTGAAAACTGCAAAAATATAGTTGGATTGTATTTTCGCGGAACTTTTCTTACCAGAACTATTACCTAGTTGGAAACGGACTCTGCAGGTCTCTGAATTTGGTATTGAGTGGATCCTTCCGGAGTCATCACTTGAATATCATCGATATCTTCATCTTCATATGCTTATTACTTGAGTCATAAAACCTTTCTCTTCCTTATTACACCATTATCTCCTCTTTCTGGAAATTTCTTTCACACAAAACTTCACACCGTTCTCATTAGCAACATTAGTATAAGTGAAGTGATAAAACCTTTTTAGTCCAACTTCAACTGAAAACCATCAAAACAAAAGCTACTGTACCAACTCCTTCCAAAAACCCAAAAAGAATTCAAAAAGGAAATCGAATAAAGAAGCAAATGCAAGATTGGAAAAATCTGCCAAAACAGACCAGCAGGTAAAGATCATTTTTTTCGAAATTCTTATGTTACTCAAATCAAAAAGTGCAAAACTAACGAAAGTTAAATAACAACCTGGGGCAGAAGCACAAAACATTACAGCTCAATCCGACATACAGAGATCTCTCACGAATTTTTACGGTGAAGCACAAAAGTCTGTTTTGGGACAACAACTTCCCAAATCTTACTTCTCTCTCATTAGAGGTTGATCTTGACACAAAAACCAAACAAAACAGATAAGGAGAGGTTATTACCGAAGTAATAACTTCCAAGACTCAAAGAAACAAAAACAAACTGAAAACAAAACAAATTGGGTTGTCTCCCATAAAGCTCTTTCTTTATAGCCATTAAGATGGGCATGATAATTTTGAGGAAGCTCTCATAGGGATATGAATTGAAGTGAAAGAGAGCATTAAGAAGCAAAAACACACATATTTAAGTCTAACCCACTTCCTATGCAAAGGGATTTTGTAAACAAACAAGTTATTGAAACCAAAAGCAACTTGCATAAGAAGGCAAAAGAAGTGCAACATAAAAACTTTCAGCATAAAACAAGGAAACTTGATATTATTGAGATGCATACGGACACTTTTCCCTCTCTCATAGTAACTTTCAGTATCATGCATAAACTTAACAATATAGCTATCACAAGGACCATCATAGCAATGATCACTTATTCTAACAGAAAACACAGGAATACTAGCTCTCATAACACTACTATGTGAAACAATATTAGAGGTATCCTTACAAAGGATAGTGTGTCCCTCTTTTTCATATTTAGTGACAAAGCCTTTCACATTTGCTACTATAGGTTCATCAACCATTTGTTTATCAGGTTCAACAGCTTTACTAGTACTTTCATGAACCATACTAGCTATCATAGAATGTTCCTTTACCTTAACTGGAAAGGGCATTTTCTCAATATAAGGTTCAGGTACAACATGATTAGCAGTATAAACTTCAGTATTTCTTGAAGGAACACTCTTAGCAATATCTTTACAAGGCTCATGATACTTATTCCACTTCTTTTTAGGCACTTCAATATAGGAAGCAAAAGCCTTAAAATAAGAAGCAATAGCTTGAGAGTCTAGACCATAAGCATTTTTAATATTTTGAAAGTCATCAGTTCCCATAAAAGATTCTTGCATTCATAATCATAATTTATACCTGACTTTCTACCTTTGTCATTCTCCCAAGCTTCAGCATTGTCTTGAATACGGTCCAGAAGATCCCATTTAGCTTCTTCTTCCATGCGAGTGAATGATCCAGCACAAGAAGCATCCAATAAATCTTTATCATGTAGAGGGAGCCTTGCATAAAAGTTATTGATAATAATATTGTTGGGGAGCTCATGAATGGGACATTTGAGCATTAGTAACTTCAATCTCCCCCAAGCTTGAGCTGTACTCTCTCCATCAAGAGGCCAAAAGTTGTATATTTGATTCCGATCTTTATGAATCTCACTAGGAGGATAAAACTTTGAATAAAAGAGAGGCACTATTTCCTCCCATTCCAGAGCTTGACCATTCTTCAGCAGCTTATACCATTCCTCAGCTCTTCCTTTCAGTGATAATGAGAATAACTTCTTCTTAACTTGATCTATAGTAATACCTGCACACTTGAACAACCCGCATAATTCGTGTATAAAGAGTAAATGATCACCGGGATGGACAGTTCCATCCCCAACATAGTAGTTATCCATAACACGATCAATAATTCTTGTAGGTCTTTTGAAAACATCTTTCTTAGCAGGTGGTGGCTTATCTACTACCTTAGCAGTGGTAGTAGCATTACCAAATAAGAAACTCAGCAAATTATCCATAACAAAAATAAAGCAACTAGCGGAAGTAAACAATACTCACAGTAGAAGTTTCCTTTACCAGTTCCACTCTCCAATAGCGCTTCACTCCCCGGCAACGGTGCCAGAAAATAGTCTTGATGACCCACAAGTATAGGGGGTGTATCGTAGTATTTTCGATAAGTAAGAGTGTCGAACCCAACGAGGAGCAGAAGGTGCTGGCTAGTGGTATGGATCAGGAATTCTCTGCAAATACTTAGCAAACGGAATTTTAGGGGTTTTCGATAATGCAAGTAAACAAAGTACGAGTAAATAAAAGACAGTAGGAATAAATGCAGCAAGTGGCCCAATCCTTTATGCAGCAAAGGACAAGCCGGTTGTATTTCTAAAGATGACCAAACGTTCTCGAGGACACATGGGAAGACTGTCAAGTGCTTTCGCTTCATATAGTCGATTAATCTTCTTTAGCTTGCTAAGTGTTGTGTGGGTGAACCTGTGCTAATGTACCGCCCCATCCAAGACTAAATACATACTTGTGATTAAACCCCCTTGTAAACATCCGTCAGTACAAGAAAGTAATTAAGGTAGAAACCTAACCACAACTTTAAACTCTAAGACCCTTACGTCCCTTGTGTAATGGTTTCCTAACAGGGGTTCAAGTTTCTGTCACTCCGGCAACCCCTACGATTAGTAGCCAAATACACAATGCATTCCCCTATGCCCATATAGGTGAAGTGTCATGTAGTCGACGTTCACATGACACCACTAGAAGAAGTACACCACAACTTAAATAACAATCTATTGAATCTTTCTCAACACAACTCCACTACTAACAACAAGACTTCTCCAATGTCCTCAAGAACAAAACGAACTACTCACAAGACATCATATGGATCATGATCAGAGATGGAATAATGATGTATAACAATCTGAACATAAACAATAATTCAATGGTTCACTCAATAACATCAACTACAAAGAGTGATCAACACCGGGAAAGTTTCGCCTATGAACTATGCAAGATTCAACGCAATTGCTACAACAATATGGAGATGGTGATGAGGGTGTTGCTGCTGCTGATGATGGTGGTGGTGATGATGATGATCCCAATGAAGTCCAGCTTGATGGTGGTGTTGATGGCGACGATCTCCCCTCTCCGGGAAGGAATTCCCCCGGCAGAAATCTGTCTGCCGGAGAGATCTTTCTCTCCCGGTGTTTTCCGCCCCGCAGAGGCGGCGGAATCTTTCTGTGGTCGCTCCCCCAGTCTTAGGGTTTCGGGAGGATGATATACGCCAGAGGGGAGAGGCTAGAGTGGGCCAGGGCGGCCACACCACTCCCTGGCGCGGCCTAGGCCTGCCCACGCCATGGGGTGGTGTGGGCCCCCTGTGGCCCACCTCCACTCCATATTCTAGCATCCCGAGTCTTCTGGAAAAATAGGATTTTCCATATATTTTCCCGGATTTTCCGATCTTCGCGAATTTTGCCTCCAAAGAACACCTTTTCCATCAGAATCCTGACTGCAGCGGTCCATGCTCCAAAAGTCATCAACCATGCAAAAATAGATGAAATAACATAAGTATCACCTCTCAATACGAAATATATCAATGAATAATAGTGAATTAAGACATAGAATAGTGATGCAAAATGGACGTATCACACCACCATTCAGTGGGCAGATGCGAGCACGGAGGAAGGGAGTCGCCCGGTCTTTGGTGAAGGGTGGTACTCGCCGTATGACTTCGCGGAACTCCGGAGCATGACCTCTTACGCCGGTGATGTTTTTGTCGTAGACAGACACAGGTCTATCCTCTTGACTATGTCTGATGCTGCTCATGGAGATGTGCAGCTGCAGTGCTCCGCATGAACCCTGGAGATTCATCCCACCGTTGCAGGCCCTGTTCTGGGCTGCCAGTTCTTAGATAATCATTTTTACCTCGTCAAGTCCGACAGGGAGTTGTTGTTCGTTGTGAGTGGACCGGTATATGTCGGTAGGCCGTTTGTTTACGGGTTGATACCCAGAACCGTGTCCTTTAGCCGGTGAGAGGCATCAGAAGCCGTGCTCTCTTCGTTGCTAAGAATTGGTGTGTCTGCGTCAAGAGCACCAGGGTACCCACGATGCAGGCCGAAAACATATACTATGCGGATCTATCTGAGATTAGATCTTACAACTTTGAGGCTCTTGCGTGGGAAGAGGAGCCAAGTGTTGTATATGGGTATGGAGTAGGGGATTATGGAATGACCGTCCTTTTGAACTCGATCGATTGGTAGCGGAGTATTGCAGAATTGTCGAGCATTCTGAGCTGCAGATGGTGCCGCCATATGGTGAGGATGGTACCACCCACTACGACTACTACGACAGCTATCCATCAGATTGATGGATTGTGTGGTCTGCTCCTGATGTATTCTCTTCATTTCTGCTCTTTATGTGTTCACTTTGTTGAGTGAACGTCTATGAATTTTGCAAGTTCTATGGTGCCCGTGTAATACAATGGACGTTCTCCCTGTTCCGGTAGATCATGTGTTGTACCTCTTACAATTTCACTGTTTTTCATGTGTGTGTAGTAATTCTGATAGATGCTCAGTTTGCAACAATCTTCAAATAACTTACAACTGCAAATTACAGTAGATTATTACAATCCTCAGTAAACTTGATAGTAATAAAATGAATCATAAAAGTTGCCGCAAAGTCCAGACAACTAAAAAAACACCATTACTCCTGTTACAGAAAAGGTCTCTATGGAGCTTGCATCCCGAGACATGTAACAACTGGCTTCTCATGAGAGCTGCAAATGATATTATTAAGTATGTTCTGCGTTAAGGCTTGCCTGTTTTTCAATTCATATAAGTCTTTGCGTGTTATGGTGATTACTGAATCTGTTTTGTTGGCTTCTTGCTCAACAATATCACGGGGATCTTGGAGGGCATCCTCAAATAATCTTTCGGCTGAAAAACAAGGACCAGTCGAAGCGGTGTGCCATGAGCAATAAGTATTGCCACTACTGCTGTGTGAAACAAAATCTAAACTTGGAGAAGCAGGTCTTTGTTCGGCATCCAGAGGGTAATTTGCAGCCTGAAACAAACACAAAACAAGTTATAGCAGCATTACCATGCAATCACACCACCATGAATTTTAAATGTGTCAATGCGGTAATATATAAGGAAGCAATTAACAGTGGTGGCTCATACATCTATTTCTTCTTGAATAAGTGGACCAGCTGGCGCCATGGAGTGATGCGAGCATGTGCTGCTCTGTGAAATGACTGCTCTACTTGAAGATGGCTGAGATCAAGACAAAACAAGTTACTTAAACAACAGACTTGTGAAACAAACTACAAGTTCATTTTGAATAACAATGCGAGCAATCAACCAAAGTACCTGATGCAGACTGCTCAAACTAGAACGTGCAGAACATAAATAAAACGAATATTAAAACTAAGCCATTATATTTCTCATATATAAACTAGCCAGGAACTACACAACAAAATCTGCCACTGATTTAATCATAGACAAAAAAGAGTAACTCAGCCAATAAAAACACATCAATTGTGAGCCTCGAATATGCTAGCCAGATAATTTAAGACAAACAATGAATCAAGCAATCATACATTGAATTATTCATGAATAGCCAGATAATTTCAACACTTCGGTAGCCTGAGAACAACAAACTGAACCATCAAGTGCCTCATATTAAAATAGCCAGTTCATTTAACTATGATACAAACTAGATACAAGAGTGATATGAACTGCACAGAGTTCCTTATGATACATGTGTGGATCTTATCGCTAGTGTGGCCTTGTTCTTATTATCAGACAACTCATATGTAATACACCAGGCCTCTCCATATCTAGGAAATTGAACTAAGCACATGGAACAAAAGCAGACCATAGTGAGGCTAAAATGTTTGACGCTAATTTTTGGCAAAAAAATATGAAAACAAGAAAGACAAATGGTAAATTTAAGCAAGTAAAAATGTGGCAAGGACCAAACTTCGGGTAGAGGGCCTTACGGTAGGTGTTACACGAGATCTACGACGGCTCGCGTGGACGGGTGGAGTTTGTACTCTATTGTTGCTCCTCTGCATAAAGGTAAGGCCAACTATAAATACAAATAGGTTCCAACATGATATACGTTGGCATGAAGTGAAACAAAGTGATGGGGTCTTACGAGATTATAGGAGCCATTCACTCTATGATATTGTGTGCAAACTGAGGCTGCTCCTTGCATAATAACAGCAAACAGTTTGAGCCACAGGTTAAGAGGGATCAAATTGACAGTACATAATGGTTAAATAGTATGACGTGTGTAAACGTGTAGTATAGGATAGCAGGACAATAGCAAGATGGAAATACTATAGTTCGTAAATCGGTGAATCAGAGAGATATTATATAATCATATCTCATGTGGACAGGTACAACAGAGAATGTAAATAAATATGTTAATTGTTAAGTGACTAATACTTCACAAAGAAATAGTACAGTACATAAAAACAGTTCAATGCATGGAGTTTAAGCGTAACCACAATGGGTTAATTTAGTACTCCCTCCGTTTCAAAATATAAGATGTTTTAGCTTTATGAAAAGAGTGCATCTAGACCTCTTTTAGTGTGTAGGTTCATCTAGGTTTGGAGTGAACCTACACACTAAAATGATTCTGGATACACTTCTTTCACAAAGCTAAAGCATCTTATATTTTGAAATAGAGGGAGTACATAACAGGTGTATATCAAGTAAAGAACATGTTAGTTAGGAAATTTAGCACAAATAAAGTACATTGCCAACAAACAAATCACGCAGAGAGATCTTGTTTTACCTCAGTCGGGGCGGCATCTAGGCCTCCTCCGCATCCTCACGGGTCACGTCGAGGTCACCGAAGGTGCTATGGTCGTAGTGGGTGTCGACGACGGGGAAGCAGCTCTTGGGCGGGAGAGGATACGAGTAGAATGTTGGACCACAGCATCCGTGGAGCAGATCCCAGGCGGTCAATGGTGTGATCAGCGCGTTGGACAAGAGGGTTCCTTGAGCAGATCAGGTGTGCGGGTACACTGGCTAAAGTATAGCGGGGATGTTCCGGCCGGTGATGTATTCCTGTAGGAGAGAGAGGGGAGGGGGGTTGGGTTTAGGTACTGCTAGCACTATACTGGGAAAATTACGAGTGAAGCCCCCCACCTACCGAATTTAATAGGAGTCGAATGGGACTTTCGAAGTATCTGAAATTTTGGGGGCACGGACTATGTCTGGATGCGCGGGATCATTTTCAAAAGGTGTTCAAAATTTTCATGATGCAAAGTCTTAGCTAGAAGTCGAACCACTCGTCAAAACTCTTTGTGGTTTCTGATATATTAATTAACCGCTCGATGGGTACCTCCAAAAGATTTTTTCATAAAACTTTCAAAGCAACCTATAATTTAGTACTTGTAGTTCAAGTTTGACCTAATTTCATTAAATTCAAGAGCAATCTATCACACTTAGTTGTAGGTCAAATTTGACCTAATTTCATTAAATTGTCAAGACGCAAAATCTTAGCAAGAAGATAAACCTGTTGTCATAACTCTCTTTTAGTTCTTGATAGTATATTAATTGCCCCACCCCACCCCCCACCCCCACCCCCCGTGCGCCCCCTCCGATGTGTACCTCTAAGAGCTTTTCTGTAAAACTTTCAAAGCAACCTACACGGTTTACTTGTAGTAGTTCAAATTTTACCTATTATATTATTTCCGCTTTGCCTATTATAATTTTATATAGTGATGATATGCCAGATGTCTATTATCCGAGTCTCACGTGCAGGGCACATGCAATTTACTAGTACTTGTAGTTTCAAGTTTTACCTAATTTTGATAAATCGACATAAAGTCATTCTAATGGGCAGAGTTAGCTAGGAAGTTTGAAAACTCATAAAACATGGGAATTGTTGGTACAACATGTTGGTCTAATATATATATGTATGTAAACTTGGCTTGTGGCATTGAGATCCAATATTCTTCGGACTTTTCTTTAGGAAAAATAACAACCTCGCTCGTATTCTTCACTCAGAAAATGTAGAATTGAATGTTCTTTATTGATAGTTGGAAACTGACATCGACGATACTATTTACTACAAGAAGATGCACCGATGATCTACCTATGAAAAGACATTTAATTCAAGAGCAATCTATGGCATTTACTTGTAGCTAGCTTAAGTTTGACGAAATTTTGTTAATTTACCAATATACAAAGTCTTAGCAACAAGTTGAACGTATCTTCGAAACTCTCGCTGGTTTCTGGTATATTAATTTTGAACCCTCGATGGATACGTCCAAAAGCTTTTTTGTAAAACTATCAAAGCAAAACCTACAATTTACTTGTAGTTTCAAATTTGACCTAATTCCGAGATATCGGCATAAAGTTATTCAAATATGCGGGTTAGCTATAGGAAGCTTCAAAACCCATAAAACATGGGAATCGCAAGTACAACATGTTGTCGATCCACTATATATATATATGTCTGTCAACTTGGCTTGTGGCATCCACATCCAATATTCTTTGGACTTTTCTTTATGGAAAAGAACAACTAACCTCGTTCGTCTTCACTCGGAAAACGTAGAATTCAATGTTCTTTCCTGGTAGTTGGACACTCACACCCACGGCACTGCTTACTACTAGAAAATGCACCCATCTACCTCTAAAATGACATTTAATTCAAGAGCTATCTATCGCGCTTACTTGTAGCTCAAGTTTGACCTAATTAATTTTTTTAAATTATCAAGATGCAAAATCTTAGCAGGAAGTTGAACCTATCGTCAAAACTCTTGTTGTTTTCAAATATATTAATTGTGACCCCTCGATGGGTACCTACAAATTAAAAGCTTTTTTATAAAAGTTAAAAAGCAAAACCTACAATTTACTTGTAGTTTCAAATTTCACCTAATTTCGATAAATCGACTTAAAGTCATTAAAATGGGCAGAGTTAGCTAGGAAGTTTGAAAGCTCATAAAACATGGGAATCGCAAGTACAACATGTTGTCGATCGACTATATATGTCTGTCAACTTGGCTTGTGGCATCCACATCCAATATTCTTTGGACTTCTCTTTACGAAAAATAACAACTAGTAGCATCGCTCGTCTTCACTCGGAAAATGTAGAATTGAATGTTCTTTCCTGATAGTTGGAAACTCACACTAACGACATTGTTTACTACAAGAAGGTGCATCGATCTACCTCCCAAAATACATTTAATTCAAGAGCAATTTATCGCGCTTACTTGTAGCTCAAGTTTGACCTAATTTCGTTAAATTGTCAAGATGCAAAATCTTAGCAAGGAGTTGAACATATCGTCAAAACTCTCAGTGTTTTATGATATATTAATTGTGACCCCTTGATGGGTACCTCCAAAAGATTTTTCATAAAACTTTCAAAGCAACCTACAATTTACTTGTAGTTTCAAATTTGACCTAATTTCGATAAATCGACATGAAGTCATCAGGTCAAATGGGAAGAGTTAGCTAGGAAGCTTGAAAACTCATAAATAAAACATGGGAATCATTGGTACAACATGTTGGTCCACTATATATGTCGGTAAACTTGGCTTCTTCCATTCAGATCTAATATTATTCTTTGGACATTTCTTTACGGAAAAGAACAACCTTGCTCGTCATCACTCGAAAAATTGAGAATAATTGAATCTTCTTTCCTGATATAGTTCAAAAATCACACCGTACCAACAACACTGTTTACTATAAGAAAATGCACCTATCTACCTCTCTTAAAAGTCATATATTTCAACAGCAATCTATCGCGCTTACTTGTAGCTCAAGTTTGACCCAATTTCATTAAATAGTGTCATGTGATGCAAAATCTTAGAAGAAGTCAAACCAGTTGTCAAAACTCTCGGTTTTTTCTCATATATTGATTGTGACGCCCCTCCCGATCGGTATGGTATCTCCAAAAGCTTTTTTGTAAAACTTTCAGAGCAACCTACAATTTAGTTATAGTTCAAGTTTGACCTAATTTCGATAAATCGACATGTAGTCATTCAAGTGGGCAGAGTTAATTAGCTAGGGAGTTTGAAAACTCAAAAAACATATGAGAATCGTAAGTAAAACACGTTGGTCCACTTAATATGTTTAGAAGCTTGGCTTATGGCATTGAGATCCATATTCTGCTTCGAGCTTTCTTTACGGAAAAGAACCATCTCGTCATCACTCGGAAAATTGAGAATTTTATTTCCTGATAGGAAACTCACACTGACGACATTGTTTACTACAAGAAGATGCACCCATCTACCTCCAAAAATACATTTAATTAAAGAGCAATCTATCGCGCTTACTTGTAGCTCAAGTTTGACCTAATTTCGTTAATCGACAAGAAGTCACTGAAGTGTGTGAAGTTAGCTAGGAAGCTTGAAAAATCCTAGTAGTAAAAACTTGGGTATTATGTATAAGAAACTGTGGTCCAGTTTGTTTGATAATTGGGGCGGTTGCATTTTCTTTTAACCGTGGTAGGTCTCGTAGGAGCGAGGTGCTTGAGAGTTAACATGGTCGGTGGAAGTACAAGTTACATCAAGGACCTCATAAAAATGAAAATTGCACCCAAGTCCATGCATTTAGCACAAGGACCCTGAAACTGAGCAATGAAGTGTGTGTTTTGAGGTTTGCGCATACTAGCATTTATCATGATCAAGACTATCAATAGAATCTTTGTAGATGCTAAGAATGGAAAAGAAGATCCAACGGTTACAATGTTTGGATTTGCCGGTCTTGATCTAATGGTCAGTGTTTGAAGTTATACGTACACTATACAGTGGTATGGTATGGTATTGTAAGAGATAAGACAAGATAAATATAAGATAAGTGTTGGAGATATGCCCAAGAGGCAATAATAAAGTGGTTATTATTATATCTTTATGTTTATGATAAATGTTTACATCCCATGCTATAATTGTATTAACCGGAAACATTAATACTTGTGTGTTTTGTAAACATAAAAGAGTCCCTAGTAAGCCTCTTGTTAAACTAGCTTGTTGATTAATGGATGATCATGGTTTCCTGATCATGGACATTGGATGTCTTTAATAACAAGCTCATATAATTAGGAGAATGATGTGATGGACACACACCCATAGTAAGCATATCATAAGATCAAGGCATTAAGTTCGTTTTGCTACAAGCTTTTCAAATGCATAGTAACCTAATCCTTCGACCATGAGGTTATGTTAATCACCATCACTGGATTGGTACTTTGATGACATCAAACGCTGCTTCGTAACTGGGTGGTTATAAAGGTGACATTGGGTATTCTGAAAGTATGTGTTGAAGCGCATGGACCAAGATTGGGATTTGTCCATCCATATGACGGATAGATATGCTCTGGGCCCTCTCAGTGGGATGTCATCTAGTTAGCTTGCAAGCATGTGACTAGGTCACAAGGGATGACATATCACGGAACGAGTAAAGAGTACTTATCAGTAACGAGGTAGAACTAGGTATGGAGATACCGACTATCAAACCTCGGATAAGTAGAGTATCGCGTGACAAAGGGAATTGGTTTCGTATGTTAAATGGTTCTATCGATCACAAAGTCATCATTGAGTATGTGGGAGCTGTTATGGATCTCTAGATCCAGCTAATGGTTATTGATCGGAGATGTGTCTCCATCATGTCTACATGTTCACGAACCGTAGGGTGACACACTTAAGGTTCGAAGTTGTTTTAAGTAGATATGGAATGTGCGTTGGAGAACAAATGTTGTTCGGAGTCTCGGATTGGATCCAGGACATCACGAGGAGATCCAGAATTGTCCGGAGAATAAGATTCATATATTGGGGATCATTTTCTAAGTTAGGAAATGTTCCGGAGTGTTTGTATGGAGATTCTAGAAGGTTTCAGAATGTTCTGGAAGGTTCTAGAAGAGTTCTTGGTGTTTACTTGAAAACCAAGAAAGGGTCAAAGGAAACCTTGTGGGGTGAGACATGGATTCGTGGGGTAGGAGGACTCCTCCCCCTTCCCAACCCGCCGTCCATAGGAGGGGAGTCCTACTAGGACTCCCCCTCCCCTGGCGCGCCTCCCTCCTTTAAATAGAAGGGAGGGGGCGCCCCCTCCTACCCCTCTCTCATAACAAGCTCTAGCCGCCGCCTCTCTCCTCCTCCTTCGCTCTGCTCCGGCTTAGGCGAAGCCCTGCAGAAATCTCTACTCCACCACCACCACCACACCGTCGTGCTGCTGGGATTCCGTGGAGAAGATCTACTACCTCCGCTGCTCGCTGGAACAGGGAGAGGAAGGTCTGCTTCGACTCCGCACGTGTGACCGACTGCGGAAGCGCTGCCGGAACGCGGCGCCGGAAGGATCGTCCACACGATCTTGAGATCGGCAAGTGATCGACTACATCAACCCCGAGATCTAATCTCGTAACGCTTTCGGTTCTACGAGGGTTAGTTCAGATCTATCTCATTGCTCATGTCTAATAGATTAGATCTTGGATTTTATCTAGATTAGATCTGGGTTTTGTTCGTTCTTGCGGTAGAAATTTTTTGTTTTCCATGCTACGAACCCAACAGTGGTATCAGAGCCGTGTCTATGCGTAGATCTGTTGCACGAGTAGAACACAATGATTTTGTGGGCATTGGTGCTCGTGCCGTCTTTTGCTTTGTGTACTTTGCATCTTGCGGTATGGTGGGATGAAGCGGCTCGGGCTAACCTTACATGTCATCGCACATGATACTTGCTCCACGCTTGACGTGTAACTTGCTTTACACAAGTGGCTTTGCGGGTGTCTGTCTCTCCCATCATAGTATAGATCCAATCTACACTTTGTAGTTGATAACACTTGTATCAACATTGTGGTTCAGTTTCGTAGGTAAGATCCGTTCTTATTCGAAAGCCCCAAACCACGTAAAACATGCAAAGAAAATTAGAGGCGTCTAACTTGTTTTTGCAGGGGTTTTGTGATGTGATATGGCCATCATGTGATTGTGATTATATTTGATGTATGTAATGATCCTTGTTGTAATATGGCAACCGGCAGGAGCCTAATGGTTGTCTTTAATTTTGTTAAGACCTGCGTGTCTATTCATCTTGTAATAGCTTTGTTCCAAGTAGTTGTAATAGTTGCTAGTGATGATGTACAACCATGAAGCGGCGCCACTGACCTTGACGCAATGCTGGTGATGATGGAGATCATGTCCGTGCTTTGGAGATGGAGATCAAAGGCATAAGAAAGAAGGGCCATATCATATCACACTAATTATGAATTGCCTGTGATGTTAATCCTTTATGCATCTTGTATTGCTTAGATCATCACGGTAGCATTATAAGATGATCCCTCTCACTAAATATCAAGTAATAAAGTGTTCGTCCTTAGTTGGCACCGTTGCTAAGACTCATCGTTTCGAAGCATCTCGTGATGATCGGATGTGATAGATTCTACGTGTGCATACAACGGGTGCAAGCCAGATTTGTACATGCGGAAACTAAGGTTAACCTTGACGAGCCTAGCATGTACAGACATGGTCTCGGAACACGGAATACCGAAAGGTAGAGCATGAGTCATATATATGATATGATGAACATGATGATTGTTCGCCATTGAAACTACATCATGTCACGTGATGATCGGACTTGGTGTAGTGTATTTGGTTCGTGTAATCACTTAAACAAATCAAGGGATGTTGTTTTGAGTGGGAGTTCTTCTGTAATTTGGATTAGTCAAACTCAATTTATCATAAACACAATCAAACTGAATTTGCATAGTTTGTTGTAGTCATTGGCATCCGTTCACCACCTTACGCTTAGTTATAGTTGAGATAGTGGAACTATAGAAATTCTAGATATTTGCTTTACGAACTAGTATCGTATTGTTTTGAGTGTCAATCTAAAGTTTAAAAGTCATATTGCAAACTTTCAGCAAACTCCGTTTACTCTGTGAAGTTTAATAAATAGTATTAAATCAAGAGTAACAATTCCAGTGTCAGTATCTAATGTATCATGTTTGCCTCCATGATTCTTGATACTCAAAAGATTGTTTTTAATATCAAGTTTATCTAAGAGCTGAAAGCAATGTTTCAGAAACCATCATATGTGAAAGGTATTGCGATATCTAAAACAATGTGTTGGTTACAACATGATAGAGTATATGTCCTCATATTTGATGAGAATTTGTGAAGGTTGGAGACGCTAGTCGTCCTAATCCTCCAAAAGGTTTTGGAAAAGAAACATTATACTCGCAATTCACCTTTATAAGCAGCTTGATCATGAAAGTTGTCATGATAAGGATGAATAGAAGATGTAAGTAAAATGTTTACTACACTAAAAGATTACTAAAGAATGGAATTTTGAAAGAATACCAAACATTTGATGAAGGTGATCCACTTCAAAGTGCAAGTCCAAAGGTATTAGTATTTGACTATACACACTTTGTACTATGTGTCATGTGAATGACACCACTATTGATGTTGATAGATTCTTTTAAAAGAAAAGGAATTGTTGAAAGAGAATCTATAAAATATTTGGCAGAAAAGAAAAGATCGGAGATGTCCAACTTAGGTATATAGAAGATACATGTTATGGCTGTATTCCTTGGTTGTTAAACAATGTGGTTCTGTGGTATTGGATACCGAATTGGTTGGTATGAAGTGTCATACAGGACAATACAATTCATGAACTGCAATGGCCTAAGTAACTAGCAAGAGAATATGTGATGATGTTCATCGAAAACAAACAAAGGGTTGTTGTGTTGCTCGTTAACATCAAATCTTGCCTTCAAGATTTGTTTCAATAATTGTTATTTTGATCAGGTATTATGACGACAAAAGGTTGTTCAAATAATTACCGTATTCCATAATATACAAGTCTGGTTGGAGAAATAACGACCATAAAACTAATGCTAAAATATCGCAAGACAAATGATTGAAAGATCACTTGCGAAGTGACATCGCTATTTAAATTATATTGAAAGGGATACATGAAGAAACTCCGTGTTGATGGATTTTTGGAGTCTTTGATTTTGATCGACGCTTGTGATAATTTCCTGGAGATAATTAAAACTCCGTTCGTAGGCCAAAAGAGGAACGGACGACTAACTGATTGGAATTTGTACATATTGATGTATATAATCCATTATGTGTAGTCGTGGGCGATGGATTTCAACTTCATATGCTTTCTCCGAAGATTTAAGTGAGTATATGTATATACTTACTCAATAAGGAAGAAGTATGAAACATTTGAAAATGTTCAAAGACTTTCAAGATGAAGTGGAAAATCATTGTAACAAGAAAATAAAAAGTTTATGATTGGATCATAAAGAAAGATGTTTGAGTTACAAGTTTAGCAAAACACCTAAGATTTGAGGAATCGTTCCATGGGTTTGCATTTCCCAAAACACCATAGGAGTATGGAGTGTTCAAGATATGTAATGAAACCTTGTTTGACATGGTAAGATCAAAGGTGTCATTTATAAAACTGCCATTATATTTTAAAGATTAAAGCTTTAGTGACTACCGCTTTTACACTGAAAAGAGCTCCATCGTGATCCGTTGAAATGACACCATATAAGTCATGGTTTGGGATAAAACCCAGGTTGTCCTTTCTTAAATTTTTGGTATGCTACGCATAAGTAAAATGTTTACAACCAAAGTCGGATGAGCATGTCTTTATAGGTTATTTCGAATAACCATTGGGTATTCCTCCATAACACCGAAGACAAAAGTGTTTGTCGCTTAGAATGTCGAGTTTCTTGAGAAGGAATTTTGGTGAAAAGTTAAGTGGGAGGACAATAGAACTTTGACAAGGTTGTTGAACCTTGGCTAATATGTGCTGAGTTGCGCAGCGTCGGTAAGTGTCCCGGAGACAGCAACAATGCTCATGGCTCATGTGCCTCAAAGGATGTGGTCACGGGGATCTAAGTTCCTATTGAACCAAGTAGGTCGAGTAAGTAATCAAATGCCAAGATTTGAGAGTTAAATCATTGTTGTTTGACAATGATGAACCGACTGCATGCCAAGAAGCAATGATGGGCCCTGACTTTGTTAAGTGGCTTGAAGCCATAAAATCCGTGATAATTCCATACACGAGAAATCAAGCTTTGAATTTGAAAGACCCTTTGGAAAGGTGCAATACCTTACAGTCATATATGGATTTATAAAGAAATAGACATGGATGTTTCACATCTATGAAATAGTCGACATATCGGAAAAGAGTTTACGACAATGTTCAAGGAATTGACTGTGATAAGATTTGATTTTTCATAGCGATATTTAGTCTGGACGGATTAATGTAGCAACCACTACATATATTTTGGTATATGGTAGTTGAACAAACAAAACAAGTTCTTCTAATAGAATGGTTACCTAGAATGTGTACATGACACGATCCAAAGGGTTTTGTTAATTCAAAGGATGCTAAAAGAGTATGCAAAACTTCAATGGTTAAAGTGAGCATCGCGGAGTTGGAATCTTCATCGTGATGAAACCGTTAAAAGGTTTAATTTCATCAGAGACGATGAAGATGTTTGCATTTTGCAAGAAATTAAGTGGGAGCGCTAAGACATATTTCTAATACATTATGTGAAAGACATATCGTTGATTAGAAATGATGTATCTTTTATTGACATAGGTTAAGAATTTCATTTCGATGAAAGACTTAGGCATAACCCAAGAATTAGGCATCAATGTCTATATGGATAGATTGAGGCGCTAATATGGTTTTGCCAAATGTACATAGATAAGATGTTGAATGAGTTCAATATGGAAACAACAAGAAAGGTTCTTGACACACGGAAAGGACTAAATCAAGATTCAAGTGTGTTGACACGAGATTCAAGTGTTTTGACACTTGGTGAAATCACAAGAATATTTTGATCAATCATTCTTTGAGATGTACACATCCAGATATGTCCTATGCTCTAAATGTTATGAGCATATACCAGAATGACTCATAAGATGATCATTGGACAATAGTAGGGATATTCCTATGATCTTTGGAAGAACTAAGAATATATTATTTATATAGTGGTGACAAATAGTTCATTGTAAATTGTTGCATTGATACTAGTTTTGTCACAAATTAAGTTTATCTCAATTTAAACTGTGGGTGGCACAATGTAATGGAAAGGAAGTTCCATAACGGATTTGGTTGAGTACCAAAGTTAAAACATTGTGACAGATACTACAACAAAAGGCTAAGTATATGACTGCTATTGTAGCAGCAAATGAGGGCATTTGCGTCAAGTAGTTTTTTATCAAACTAGGTGTGGTTCATAGCAGGATAATACTATGAAGATACATTGTATGACAATTGTATCAACATGATTTAATCCCAAGGAACTAAAGGTCTCACCAAAGGACCAAATTTATACAATGCCATCTCATTAGAGAATGAGTAATGCATAGAAACGCAAGGACATGCAAATACACACGGACCTGGAAGTGTCAGATCCGAAGATTATGTTTACCACTAGCAATAGTGTCTATACAACACCAGAAAGCCATAGGTGTTGAATGCACAAATTTTTAACTATATTGTTGACTCTAGTGCAAGTGGGAGACTGTTGGAGAAATGCCCAAGAGGCAATAATAAAGTGGTTATTATTATATCTTTATGTTTATGATAAATGTTTACATCCCATGCTATAATTGTATTAACCGTAAACATTAATACTTGTGTGTTCTGTAAACATAAAAGAGTCCCTAGTAAGCCTCTTGTTAAACTAGCTTGTTGATTAATGGATGATCATGGTTTCCTGATCATGGACATTGGATGTCGTTAATAACAAGATCATATCATTAGGAGAATGATGTGATGGACACACACCCATAGTAAGCATAGCATAAGATCAAGTCATTAAGTTCGTTTTGCTACAAGCTTTTCAAATGCATTAGTAACCTAATCCTTCGACCATGAGGTTATGTTAATCACCATCACCGGATGGGTACTTTGATGACATCAAACGCTGCTTCGTAACTGGGTGGTTATAAAGGTGACATTGGGTATTCTGAAAGTATGTGTTGAAGCGCATGGACCAAGATTGGGATTTGTCCATCCATATGACGGATAGATATGCTCTGGGCCCTCTCAGTGGGATGTCATCTAGTTAGCTTGCAAGCATGTGACTAGGTCACAAGGGATGACATATCACGGAACGAGTAAAGAGTACTTATCAGTAACGAGGAAGAACTAGGTATGGAGATACCGATGATCAAACCTCGGATAAGTAGAGTATCGCGTGACAAAGGGAATTGGTTTCGTATGTTAAATGGTTCTATCGATCACAAAGTCATCGTTGAGTATGTGGGAGCTGTTATGGATCTCCAGATCCCGCTAATGGTTATTGATCGGAGATGTGTCTCCATCATGTCTACATGTTCACGAACCGTAGGGTGACACACTTAAGGTTCGAAGTTGTTTTAAGTAGATATGGAATGTGCATTGGAGACTTAATGTTGTTCGGAGTCTCGGATTGGATCCAGGACATCACGAGGAGATCCGGAATTGTCCGGAGAATAAGATTCATATATTGGGGATCATTTTCTAAGTTAGGAAATGTTCCGGAGTGTTTGTATGGAGATTCTAGAAGGTTTCGGAATGTTCTGGAAGGTTCTAGAAGTGTTCTTGGTGTTTACTTGAAAACCAAGAAAGGGTCAAAGGAAACCTTGTGGGGCGAGACACGGATTCATGGGGGAGGAGGACTCCTCCCCCCTTCCCAACCCGCCGGCCATAGGAGGGGAGTCCTACTAGGACTCCCCCTCCCCTGGCGCGCCTCCCTCCTTTAAATAGAAGGGAGGGGGCGCCCCCTCCTACCCCTCTCTCATAACAAGCTCTAGCCGCCGCCTCTCTCGTCCTCCTTTGCTCTGCTCCGACTTAGGCGAAGCCCTGTAGAAATCTCTACTCCACCACCACCACCACACCGTCGTGCTGCTGGGATTCCGTGGAGAAGATCTACTACCTCTGCTGCTCGCTGGAACGGGGAGAGGAAGGTCTGCTTCGACTCCGCATGTGTGACCGACTGCGGAAGCGCTGCCAGAACGCGGCGCCGGAAGGATCGTCCACACGATCTTGAGATCGGAAAGTGATCGACTACATCAACCCCGAGATCTAATCTCGTAACGCTTTCGGTTCTACGAGGGTTAGTTCAGATCTATCTCATTGCTCATGTATAATAGATTAGATCTTGGCTTTTATCTAGATTAGATCTGTGTTTTGTTCGTTCTTGCGGTAGAATTTTTTTGTTTTCCATGCTACGAACCCTTCAATAAGAAGTACCGTGAATGGCCGATATTTTGGATAACCTTCCCTCCCGATGTTTGGGAAGCAAGTGAAAATTTCGAAAACCGGAAAAGTTTGAATTTTTTTGCCGCTAAGGACCAAAGTGGTTTCCTTCCTATGTACTCCTCGTCCCTACTCCACACCAACGCGCGGCTGCCGAACAAGCCAGAGACACAGAGCCACCGTACCAAGGCACATGTGCGCAACGCCATGCTGTGGACGAGGGGAGAGAGATCAGCCGGACCGGTGCGCGAGGGGAAAGGGGAGGAGAGATGGAGCATAGGGAAGGAGAGAGAAAACACACGATTTGTTTTGCGTGCATAGGTCCTGAAATTTACTACTAGTAGAGTGTACACTATAAGGCCGCAGGAGTACCTCGTGTCAGAAACCCATCATAACTTTGCTCTGACATGGAACCGCCTTCAACTTCTCTTCACCGTTGTCCTCTTCCCCTGCCAATGTTTTGTTCTCTCAGCATGTACAGCACATGGACAGAGGTGACCATATGTCTAATCAAAGAAATAAACTACTCCCGCATTGTGTAAAAAAGCACACCTTAATATGGCCTACTATCCGTTCAAAAAAATGGCCTACTATGTGGCATCCGCTAAGGTTCACCTTATACATAGTGGAAAAAATAAAGTTATCTTTAAGCCTAAGGTGGACCTCAAGCTTGTGGGTTGCCCAAAGAGAATAGAAATATCATTTCCCCTCTCTCCCTATTTCATGTGATCATTTTCAAAAGGTGTTCAAAATTTTCATGATGCAAAATCTTAGCTAGAAGTCGAACCACTCGTCCAAACTCTCTGTGGTTTCTGATATATTAATTAACCGCTCGATGGGTACTTCCAATAGCTTTTTTCATAAAACTTTTAAAGCAACATATAATTTATTACATGTAGTTCAAGTTTGACCTAATTTCATTAAATTCAAGAGCAATCTATCGCACTTAGTTGTAGGTCAAGTTTGACCTAATTTCATTAAACTGTTAAGACGCAAAATCTTAGCAAGAAGATGAACCTGCCGTCAGAACTCTCTTTTGGTTCTTGATAGTATATCAATTCCCCCCCGCGTGCCCCCTCCGATGGGTACCTCTAAGAGCTTTTCCGTAAAACTTTCAAAGTAACCTACACGGTTTACTTGTAGTAGTTCAAATTTTGCCTATTATATTTTTTCTGCTTTGCCTATTATAATTTTATATAGTGATGATATGCCAGATGTCTATTATCCGAGTCTCACGTGCAGGGCACGTGCAATTTACTACTACTTGTAGTTTCAAATTTGACCTAATTTTGATAAATCGACATAAAGTCATTCTAATGGTCAAGGTTAGCTGGGAAGTTTGAAAAATCATAAAACATAGGAATCGTTGGTACAACATGTTGGTCTAATATATATATGTATGTAAACTTGGCTTGTGGCATTGAGATCCAATATTCTTTGGAGTTTTCTTTAGGAAAAAGAACAACCTCGCTCGTATTCTTCACTCAGAAAAAGTAGAACTGAATGTTCTTTCTTGATAGTTGGAAACTCACACCGACGACACTGTTTACTACAAGAAGATGCACCGATGATCTACCTATGAAAAGACATTTAATTCAAGAGCAATCTATGGCATTTACTTGTAGCTAGCTCAAGTTTGACCTAATTTTGTTAATTTACCAATATGCAAAGTCTTAGCAAGAAGTTGAACCTATCATCGAAACTCTCGCTGGTTTCTGGTATATTAATTTTGAACCCTCGATGGGTACGTCCAAAAGCTTTTTTTTGTAAATCTATCAAAGCAAAACCTACAATTTACTTGTAGTTTCAAATTTGACCTAATTCCGAGATATCGACATAAAGTTATTCAAATATGCAGGGTTAGCTATAGGAAGCTTCAAAACCCATAAAACATGGGAATCACAAGTACAATATGTTGTCGATCCTCAAAAATATGTGGGGTGCAAAATAACTATTCTGCACCCTGGGTGCTGAATATATATATATATAGATCTGTCAACTTGGCTTGTGGCATCCATATCCAATATTCTTTGGACTTCTCTTTATGGAAAAGAACAACTAACCTCAGTCTTCTTCACTCGGAAAACATAGAATTCAATGTTCTTTCCTGGTAGTTGGACACTCACACCCACGACACCGCTTACTACTAGAAAATGCACCCATCTACCTCTGAAATAACATTTAATTCAAGAGATATCTATCATGCTTACTTGTAGCTCAAGTTTGACCTAATTAATTTCGTTAAATTGTCAAGATGCAAAATCTTAGCAAGAAGTTGAACCTATCGTCAAAACTCTCATTGTGTTCAGATATATTAATTGTGACCCCACGATGGGTACCACTAAAAGATTTTTCTTCAAACTTTCAAAGCAACCTACAATTTACTTGTAGTTTCAAATTTGACCTAATTTTGATAAATCGACATATAGTCATTCGGTCAAATGGGCAGAGTTAGCTATGAAGTTTGAAAACTCATAAATAAAACATGGGAATCGTTGGTACAACATGTTGGTCCACTATATATGTCTGTAAACTTGGTGTGGCATTCACATCCAATATTCTCCGGACTTCTTACGAAAAAGAACAACATCGCTCGTCTTCACTTGGAAAATGTAGAATTGAATGTTCTTTCCTGATAGTTGGAAACTCACATTGAGGACATTGTTTACTACAACAAGATACACCCATCTACCTCTGAAAATACATTTAATTTCAAGAGCAATCTATCGCGCTTAATTACTTGTAGATCAGGTTTGACCTAATTTCGTTAAATTGTCAAGATGCAAAATCTTAGCAAGAAGTTGAACCTATCGTCAAAACTCTCGTTGTTTTCAGATATATTAATTGTGACCCCTCGATGGGTACCTCCAATAGATTTTTCTTAAAACTTTCAAAGCAACCTACAATTTACTTGTAGTTTCAAATTTGACCTAATTTTGATAAATCGACATATAGTCATCCGGTCAAATGGGCAGAGTTAGCTAGGAAGTTTGAAAACTCATAAATAAAACATGGGAATCATTGGTACAACATGTTGGTCCACTATATATGTCTGTAAACTTGGTGTGGCATTCACATACAATATTCACCAGACTCTTACGAAAAAGAACAACCTCGCTCATCTTCACTTGGAAAATATAGAATTAAATATTCTTTCCTGATAGTTGGAAATTCACAACGGCGACATTGTTTACTACAACAAGATACACCGATCTACCTCTGAAAATACATTTAATTTCAAGAGCAATCTATCGCGCTTAATTACTTGTAGATCAGGTTTGACCTAATTTTGTTAAATTATGAAGATGCAAAATCTTAGCAAGAAGTTGATCCTATCGTCAAAACTCTCGGTGTTTTATGATATATTAATCGTGACCCGTCGATGGGTACCTCCAAAAGTTTTTTTTGTAAAACTACCAAAGCAACCTATAATGTACTTGAAGTTTCAAATTTGACCTAATTTTTATAAATCGACATAAAGTCATTCGGTCAAATGGGCAGAGTTAGCTAGGAAGTTTGAAAACTCATAAAACATGGGAATCGTTGGTACAACATGCTGGTCCACTATATATATGTCGGTAAACCTGGCTTCTGGCATTCAGATCCAATATTCTTCAGACATTTCTTTCCGGAAAAGAACAACCTCGCTCGTCATCACTCAAAAAATTGAGAATTGAATGTTCTTTCCTGATAGTTGGAAAATCACACCAACAACATTATTTACTACAGGAAAATAGACCCATCTACCTCTAAAAATTCATATATTTCAAGAGCAATCTATCGCGCTTACTTTGTAGCTCAAGGTTGACCCAATTTCGTTAAATAGTGTCATGGTGCAAAATCTTAGCATAAAGTTAAACCAGTTGTCAAAACTCTTGGTTGTTTCTCATATATTGATTGTGAACCCCTGATGGGTACCTCTAAAAGCTTTTTCGTATAACTTTCATAGCAACCTACAAAACTTTAGTATATAGTTCAAATTTGACCTAATTTTGATTAATCGACATATAAAGTCATTCAAGTGGGCAGAGCGATAAGCTATAGGAAGTTTGAGAACTCATAGAACATAGGAAATCATAAGTACAATATGTTGGTCCACTATATATGTGTGAAAACTTGGCTTGTGGCATTTAGATCCTTATCCTTCGGACTTCCTTTATAGGAGAGAATAATCTCAATATCACTCGAAAAAATGAGAATGTTCTTTCCCAATAGTTGGAAACTCACATTGACAACATTGTTTACTACAAGAAGATGCACCCGTCTATCCTAGAAAAGACATTTAATTCAAGAGAAATCTATCGCGCTTACTTGCTTGTAGCTCAAGTTTGACCTAATTTCATTAAACATTCAGGATGCAAAATCTTAGAAAAAAGTTGAAACTATCGTCAAAACTCTCAACGGTTTCTGACATATTGATTGTGACCCCTCGATGGGCGGTGCCCCCCAAAAGCTTTTTCGTAGAACTTTCAAAGCAACCTACAATTTACTTGTAGTTTCAAAATTTACGTAATTTCGATAAATCGACATAAAGTCATTCAAATGGGCAGAGTTAGATAGGAAGTCATTCAAATATTGACAAACATTTAATTCAAGAGCGATCTTTCGCGCTTACTTGTAGCTCAAGTTTGACCTAATTTTGTTAAACTGTCAAGATCCAAAATCTTAGCATGAAGTTGAATGTGTCGTCAAAACTCTCGGTGGTTTATGATATATTAATTGTCCCCTAAATAGGTACCTCCATAAGAGTTTTCATTAAACTTTCAAAGCAACCTACAATTTACTTGTAGTTCAAATTTGACCTAAATTCGATAAATAATTGGCATAAAGTCATTCAAGTTGGCGGAGTTAGCTTGGAAGTTTGAAAGCTCATAAAACATGGGTATCGTCAGCTCAACATGTTGGTCCACTCTTTATGTCTGAAAACTTGTTTTCTGGTATTTAGATCCATATTCTTCAGAGTTTCTTTACGTAAAAGAACAATCTTGTCATCACTCAAAAAATTGAGAATTAAATGTTCTTTCATGATAGTTGGAAACTAACACCGATGACATTGTTTACTACATCACCCATCTATCTCTAAAAATATATTTAATTCAATAGCAATCAATTGCCCTTACTTACGTAGCAAATGTTTAACCTAATTTCGTTAAATCAGCAAAAAGTCACTAAAGTGTGCAAAGTTAGCTGGGAAGCTTGAAACATCCTATTTCTTGAAATTTTGGATTTATAAGACACCATGTTCCACTTTGTCTGATAATCGGGGCAGTGTAATTACTTTTTAATTATGGTAGGTCCCGTAGGAGCGAGATGCTTTATTAGTTAACACACGATCGGTGAAAGTACAAGTTACATCAAGGACCTCATAAAAAATGAAAATTATATCCAAGTCCATGTATTTAGCACAAGATCCCTAAAACTAAGCAATGAAGTGTCTTTTGAGGTTTGCACGTATGCTAGATATTGTAGAGCCAAAATTTGTTCTGAAACAATCTACATTCTAGTTTTTACTACTAGTATGTATAGTAAACAAGAATCCATAAAACAGAGTGATTGTACTCTATATTGGAGTAGTAACTTGGATTGGTTTTTCACATATCTAAGTACTACTATTAATTATAATTTCTCAAAAAAAAGTACCACTATTAAATGCAGTACTGGTTTGTCTGATTTGTTGTAAGATGTAGTACTACTATTACCATTTAAATTTGATAAGACCAAAATAGTTAATTACAGGTTGGTGTCAAAGACATGTATGCAGTCCTCGGTCTCTCCCCTGCAGCATTGTACACCCTGCAGCAGGCCGTAGGCTTTTTGTCTCTCTCCAGGAGTAGATCTTCTTGTCTCTCACTCACCTGGATCTTCTTGCTTCGGTCTCTCCCTCTGTCTGTACTGTACTGTCTGGTACCATACAGCGTGACACCTGCTTTATTAGTCACCTATCAACTTTCTGCAGCCTTTTTGTTTTGACGAAGCATGTACAGCGTGTGGGACACTATCTAAGAAAAAAGTGGCCAAGTGCAGCTGCCGCTGGTGCGCCCATGCCTAGCGTATTCCTATACAATCATACCAGTACAGTACGAAACTCAATCAGTATACACTTCAGTATACCCACCCAACCCGGGTTTCTGGCCGGCGGGCACTACATCGGCGAGTCGATCTTCCCTCTGTAACCACTCCCACAAGTTCGTGTACCACGTTGGCGGATTCGACCGTGAGCCGGCTGCTATGGACGCCGTCCAGTCTGAGGCGATGATTGAGTGCCCTTACAACGGCTACTTTAGCTTGGTCGCCTTCGACAAGCTCGACGAGCACAAGATCGCGTGCTCGCACGGCCCGTGCTCCTGCATTGATTCCACCTATGATTTCATTGCCTCGCTGGCAGGGCTCCTTCCCCACTCGAAGGAGGCCCACGGGGTCATAGTAACCAGGGCCATCTACAGCAGTGCCTTCTTTTGCCTTATCCCGACTCCACCACCAACAAGCACGAGGGGATTCATGCGCTTCCTCTGCGGGGATGACGGTGCCGTGTTCTGCCTGACCATTAGCGCGCTTGGCCCGACCGCCGTTGTGTCCTTGGTGTGCATCAAGCAGGACATGTGCTTGTGGCTGTGGTACACGGTGAAACTGTGTGCACCTGGCCCGCCGGGGTCGGTGGACTTGTCGATGGTCGAGAGCCTTAATGTGGTAATCGACCTAACGAGTAGCTCGTCACCGGCCAACCTCCCATCCGACAAGCTCAAGACGTACCTCGAGGTGCCGCCGCGGTTCCTGATGAAGGTTGGACAGTCCACCCATGTATCTTTCTGGATTTGCATCGACAGGAAAAATAATCTTAAACTACGGCTGATGATCAAGACTATAATGGTGTATTAGAAGATAAATAGTAATACTAGTAGTACTATTTTACTACTCCAGTTTACTAGTAGTAGTCGCATGTAGGTTCTCTTTTGGTACTAGGAAGGATGCATTTTGTATGTAAACTAAGTTTGCTGCTAATGTTATTATGGAGTATTTAGGGGATTAGTACGACTTTTATGTAATTGTTCACTTTTACGACATGGACCAGAGATAAACACACTAACCGTTCTTATGGTGCTTCGATTTTAGTCATCTAACTCAGTGATTATGGAATTTTATGCCCAAACTTGTCAATTCGACTTGATTTAAGTCTTGAACCAAGATTGCCGTCGAAATTGCGCTAGTGTAGACGACACATCGACGTGGGTCCAGCGTGCAGGATAGGTTGTCCTGGAATTTAGCCTAAATATGTAGAAAATAATATGGACATCTACGACATCAACTCAATGTTATCAGAATCATCACGAACCATATTTTCATATTATATGCGTTTGACATTATGTAAGTTAGTATGTTTGTACATATAGTTGGTCAAACTTTATAAATATTGACTTCGACAAAACCTAGTGTGCTTTCTAATTTGGAAATGAGGGAGCATCTAAGTACTAAAATGAGTCGAAATACATGTGTATCTAGACAAAGCCAAGTCAGTAACTACTATTTTAGGATGGAGACAGTAATTATTTATGAGTAATCTATTTTTCACAATTTTTTTACTGCTACGGCACGTGCCCACGACTAGATCATAGACCAATGCATAATAATCACGTGACCATGCGGTGGCGATCTACTCCGTACTATATTAGCCTACGTGCGGAGGCGCACTAGTGGAGCACGCGCTCATGCCGTTCCTAAGTACGTAGTAGTACTACTAATATATGCAAATAGGAGTACAAAAATAGATAGATCTTGTTTCTCATCGTACTATTTTTTTCCCTATAAGGCAACCTGGACATGACTACTACAGTACTATATTGACACAACTTCTGCTTTTGGCGCTACAAGATGAATGTGGAACTCTCTGTGTCCGTTCAAAAAAACTCTCTGTGTAACATTAGTGTACTAGTACTTCTTGTACTCCCTAGTTTTTCGAACGCGCAGTAAAGTAGTGCAGTAAGTCTGTTTGGTCAAGCTGCATGCAACGAGCATTGATTTGACAGGACAATTCAGGTTTTTAAATATCCAAATTTCAACCTCAGCTTGATGGCTCAAGACACGAAGCAGCTAGTACTCCTCTATCCTCTGGCTGTCGCCCAGATCAAAATGAACAAGCAAAAGATTGTGTATCTTCGAAATTGACATGGTTATTTATTACCTGCAGAGCTTTATTTTGTTTCCTTCTAGGCACCTACAAAGACTAATACTGTACTGTACTAATTAGTACTACTTATAAATAATGTGCTACGGTTGGGCCCTACAGCTAGTACTAGACATAGACTTTAGTAGTAGCTACTCTCGTCATAGTGAATTGTCCAAGAGGTGGAGTTCCTTCTTTTTCTCCAAGAGGTGGAGTTTCTTTTTTTCTCCAAGTGGTGGAGTTCCTTTTTTTCCTAAGAGAGGAAACCTTTTTTTATTCCTTCTTTGATTCAAAGAAAATTCAAAGTTTTTGTGAAGGATCTTGTCCCTTAGGAAATAATCCTACACTGTTTTGATTAATTCATAGGATTCCAATATGTAGGAATTATGTCCCGTTTAGAACACAGGATAGGAAAAATATATAAATAGAAAAAACACGGGAATTGAGATTCCTTCAAAGTATTCATTTGTTTTCCCTATGATTCAAACACATACTTGATCCAAATTCATGTAGTTTCCTCTTCTTATGTTTTGAGAATCCTGCAAATCAAACGAGCCTTGAGAGATGGTCTTTCTTTTTTTGTTTGTCTTTGATCATTTTTTGTTTGAACATAGAGTCATAGAGCTTCCTCGGAACTCGAGGAGGGTGGAAATTGCACAAACCTCCAACAATTGGATTCGAAATTGCAGGGAACTCCAGATAATCAGGATAGTCTAGTTGCAAGAAACTACTGTACTATAATTACTTTTGGGTACAAATGCTACACATAGCACAAAATTCTCGATTAGCCCTCTTAGCATTATTTCTTACATACCTGGGGCTCAATAGTTGGAGCTCTTCGCAACTACGGCTCCAATTGTTGGTGGTTTGTGCAACTAGCCTCAATTGGAGCGTCACCCCCCACTCGCCCACCTTTTGTAGTACTACTAGTAGTAGAGTAACGCACCATCATCTTTTGTCTTCTCCATCGCACCCCGGCCGCCAGCTCACGCCAACGATCTTCCCTCCCCCACCCCACCCCACCCCAAAGAAAGCCCCCAAAACACCATCCGCAGCCTCCTTCCATGGTGAGATCGAGCAAGGTCTATAAAGATCCTGAGCAGTTTCAGAAGGTGTTCACCGAAGGCCCTGTTCAAGTACTCATCAACCATTGCAACGCCACCACCGCCGCGAGCCTCGTCGGTTCGTCAAAACATATTCTTCAATCAGCAAAAGAGAGCGGAACTAAGCCTTCTTCTCATCCGTTTGACCTCCCATGTGTTCTTCATTCTCACCCAACGGTGAGACCGTGGGAATCCAAAGACTGCTTCAAAGTGGCGGGCAGCCCATGCAAGCTAACGCCACTGGATAGGTTCTCCTCCAATGTTGTGATGCCAAATGGTTTTGATGAGCAGCGAGCAGGCTGCAATGGAGATCGGATCGTCACAGTTGGGCCCAATTTCATGTGGGACCGTGTCAACGTGTACACTCGTCGCAAGATTGTTATTTCGCAAGTGTCGGAGTTTGAACTGACCGAAGGTTCTGCACTTACATTTTAGGATGATGCTGATGAAGGTCGACGTACTAAACTGCAGAAGATAGTCATTTTCCAAGTTCTGATAGCTACTGGGGGATACAAAGATTTCTCTCTAGTCGCCATTTTCGAATTCAAGATTGCTGTCATCAACGGGAATGATAGTCATGGATGGTAAGTTTGTGTGAACAAGTTCTAGGGCTACTTCAGATACTGCGATGCTATTATCCAACATGATCGTGTGTTCGTCGTGACCGAGAACGGCTGTGTTTATGCATGGAAGTCTCTAGAACTTGGTAAATTCTCCTCCCTACGTATTTTATTAGCTTTGTTCCTGAATCGATGCAAGCTATTTTTTCTAAACTTTCATTGGTTAGTAGGAATTCCATTAAAATTTTTGTTTCTTTGATTCGAAGGAATTCCCTAGGAATTTCAGAGGAATGCAATCTTAGGAGGTTTTCTTACATATAAGTAGTTTGTTTCATATGATTGAGTTCTGCTGAAAGTATTGCTTTGTCTCCTAGTACATCCCATGGAAACTATGGTATCTACTATGTAGTAGTAAGTACTTATGTGAGACCCAGATATTATTTCTAAATCAATGTAAGTTATTTTTTCTGAAGTTTCTTTGGTTAGAAGGAATTTTAGCCTCTTTGATTCGTACGAATTCTCTAGGAATTCCAGAGGTGAATGCAATCCTTACTAAGTTTTCTTACATATAAGTAATCTTATTCATAGGATTGAGTTCTGTTGATAGTATTGCCTTGTCTCCTAGTACTAGTACATCCATGGAAAATATGATATCTACTAGTAGTATTTACGTGAGACTCAGATACTAGACATATGACATATCATAACTATATAGAATTATAATACTAGGTAAAGCTCAAAAAATTAGAAATTTGATCGACATCTATAAAGTATGGGCGCATATTTAGTTCTTGTATTTTCTATCATGTAGAAGTCGATGTTTATTAGGTACTAGTACTTGTAAATTTTGTTAACATGGTCTTGAGAAATGAAGGAGAAGATTCTAGAATGATGGAGAAGTGTGTTTTGAGGATTGTGCATAGCGTTCATTGTGCTAAAGACTATCAATAGAATCTTTAAGTAGATGCTAGAATGGAAAAGAAGATCCAACTACTGGCAATGTTGGGATTTGCAAGTCCTGATCCAACAGTGAATATTCAAAGTTATTCATACACTACACAGTGGTAATATTATTATAAGATAAGATATTAAACCTCCTAGAAATAATCCTTGTTGGTTTTCCTTTGGTATATAAGACACCAAAATCTTGTAGGATCCAACCTTGTTTTTTTCCCTATGAACTTTACATTAAAGATCCTATAGGATTATTTCCTATTTCATTTGATCCCATGAATCAAAACCGTGTCTCTAGGAGAATTTCCATAGCATATCCAAATTTCGAAAAGAATTAGAATTTCCATAGCATCTCCCTAGGTTGGCATTTTTTTACGCAATCAAACATCTTAAGTATAATCAAGATTTTTGAAAATAGTACTGTATATCAACTTCTACAATGTCAGATCAATACCAATAGTATTTCCATGTTACATTTCCTTTCCCTTTGAAGGTCCTATCCTTATCCTCTCGCCACGCGATGTACTGTACCTGACACATGGGTTTGTTGAGGATGATGAGGATAATGATCTTGGTAGGTAGTGGTTAGCAAGATCTACCAGTGGTTCAAGACTTCTTCTGGTCTATACGTATGGTGTCAAAGGCAATGCAATTGCTGATGATACTAGTGTTGTTCACTATGGTCGCACCGTTCACACCTATCCTTCTGGGTTTAAGTGCATGGTGTTCTCGCTAGACACAAGCCAGTTAACTGCAGCTAACCGATGGAAAAGGGTTACTGACCTTGGATCATATTCTCTTTTCCTTGGCGTGAACTATCCGATTATCATTGTAGTATGGGATGCAAATGATCCGCCAGGACATCTGACGAGAAGGAACTGTGTTTACACATCACACCAAGAAATTGGCTACGAGTACAGGCCGCGTCCTGAAATTTGCCGCTTCAGTCTGAATGGTGACGCAGCTGTTGGTTTCCACACCAACACTTGCTGGACATGGTCGGAGACTCCATTTTGGTTCATCCCAAGCTTCTCAAACGCTTTGGAGTGGAACGAGCCTATTCAAGGATAGCTCATTTGGTCTCGGCCTTCTGTTGAACTCTTTCTTTTGGCTGTTTTTAGCTAATGTACGGGTACTCAACATTTAGTTTCGCACCCGGTCCGGCTTGTAAAATACTCCGTATGACCAAAAAACCCTTTTATACACTTGGTAGTTTCTCTAGTATGTATATTTTACCAAGCTTGTAAAAGAACCTTATTAGGAGTATAGTTGTACTCTACTACTAGTATTTCGTACATAATTTCTTCTAGAATGTTGTATAATAGTAGTACTGTTAGTATTACTCCTTGCAGGTCCGTAGTTTTGTTTCTTTTTCACTGCTGTTTGGGTCCTGTAAGCCTAAGTTGGACGTGTTGGTAAGTACTTCGCTCAGAAACTACACGCGGTGGAAGGAACACAATGTTTCCAGGTTTACTAGGAAAAACATGTCGCTCATCATGGCATCACTAGTGATTTGACAAGGCAATACTGTACGACGGTGTGCTAGTCTAGTTTTCTTCTTCTTTTGAACAAGTACTCCTTGTCTACCGTAGTAGTAGTAAAAAAGTAGTAAAGGTCTACTAGTAGGAGTACCAGAGAACTCGATGAAGCTAGCTGGAGTACTACTATCAGTAGCTGCCGCAGAAGAGAGAGGGAGGGACTTTTGCACACGCCGGTGCACGTGGCAGCGTGTTCCTTTCGAGACAAGCTGGATTTAACTCCCTCACCGGCCTCCCCCATGCACACACAACCTCTTTTACTCAGTCCCTTCTTCCCATCCACTACCGCCCCCTGGCCTCTCGCTCCATATTGTTGCCGACCAGCTCCTTGGCTCTGTCCTCTACAGGTGGCGGCGAGATTGGCGCGGCAACCGTATGTAGGGCGGTAGAGCATCCGTCATCTCTGTCCTGCGGTAGCAATGGCGGTTTGTGAAATACTAGAACACTCGTATCTATTCCCTCCGTTTCGTAATATAAGATGTTTTAGCTTATGTGAAACGAGTGTATCTAGATTCACTCCTGTAAAGACCCAAAAACCTGGCTTGGTTTGAATCCCTGTGATTATAGTGCTAGTCCCTGGATCGAATAGCTAGCACCCACAGTTTAAGATGTAATATCAAGATACAAAGGTCATATTACATCGCATGATCCAGAATATAAATACTTTATTACATACTCATAGCCATAGGCTATCTTATTACAAAGCAGCAGAATACAAGTAAAGCATGGAGTCCTTCATCTTCATGTGCCATAGGCAAACATGTTGGGTGTAGACTCATAACCTCTATCATCAATCCATACTCATCAATAGAATAAGCTGCAACATGATAGGTTGCAGCCACAAAGGGTCAATACTTTGAATGTATTGGCAAGTGTCACAAGTTTGTGAATATAAGTTGGACTATCACTACATGCACATTTGGCTAAGTAGATCTTAGGCTCATTTGCAGAAAGCAATATGGTTTTATCCTATGTTTGTAAAAATAGTTTTGATCTTTCAATAACTTTCTGAACTCCTTGGTAAACTCCAAGTTCTTCTAATCTCTTGTTGTCACCATTAAGTTTTACTTTGAGAAATTAGAATGTCGAGATCTTCCATAGCTTCAGGCCTTAGTTGCTCAGAGTTCTCCATAACCGGGGACACGGCTAAGTACTTAGAATTTAATCTTCTGCAGAAGTTGTACACTTTACCCACAAGACACAATCTCGTCTTGACGCCACCAGTGGCCGCTGGATTAGTACTCACCAAGATGGAGTACCGGCAGATCGAGAATGTGACAAAGTCTTTCCATAGAAGTCCTCCCAATACATAATGCCAGCACATCTACCAGGCACCAATGCAAGGATAAACCTCCAATGCATAATTCCAGTTAACCTGAAGAGGTACCAATGCATGGGTCTTCCACTATGTAATTGACTAGGCCAGAGCCCATTTGGCATGTGGCTGTACACGAAAGCCACTGTACGAGAAACATGTTCAATCTCTAAGTTCCTGGGTGGTATTCTTCTAGTGCACACACGAAAGAGATAGCCATAGACATGGTTCCCTTCATTGCCACCTTATTCTCAACTGAGTATCCACACTCCACCCAGGTGATTCATTGAGTCCTTGTTTTATTATATAAAACATATATTTTTCCAACACTTCATATAATCACAATATGGTGTATTCCACCCCGAATCTATAGCAGGGCTAAGCATACTACAACTACAGTATTTCCACTAAGGAATATATAAAGGATATCCTAAATAGGACATAGCATAGCATAGTATCATAGTAGTCCTATCATGCATACTACAAAAATCCACTAAGTGTAATGAAAAATAGTAGGACATGGATGATAGTGCCACTTGCCTTAGTAGTTGGTGGTGTTGGTGCACTCTTTGCAGTAACACACTTGGCAATCCACACAATCTATCAAACAAAACAACCAAGACAAAACATGCACAAGATCAATACTAATGACAATACAAAAATCATGCAAAATATGCAAGCATGCAAGATGGAAATTTTATTGCACAAATTGTTATAACAAAGGTTTTAAACACTACTAAGTTCTTTCTGAACAATTTACAATTGCAAGATTACAAATGCAACCATTTGTGCAATTGTAATAATTAGCAATATTTTCTAGCATTTGGAAAGGCCAAACTCATTAAATAATTCCCATGCTATTAGGCATAGCCAACCAAATCTATATTTTGGTCTTACTGGACAGAGGGTTCAATTTGCAATCCATAGCAAAAAGATTCACCCAAAAATAATTTACAAAACAATTTTTATGGGTAAAATACTCCTAAAAAGGTTCTGCCTAAAACTTCTATTTTAAATAATCTAAAAGGGTGAAATAAGGCCTCAACAGTGAAGCTCTCATTTTTCTGAATCCATAGACACTAAATTTGTATTTTTCTGATTTGTGGAACAAAAGTTATTGAATTTCTAAGTTTAATACTAAATCTGTTTAATTTCTATTTAAACAGATAATAGTCTGGCGACATGGCGCTATCCTATTGGCTGGTACCGGTTCGGCCGGATCGACCTCTGCAGCCGTTGGATTTAAGTGACGTTGGACGGATCAGATCAGCCGTACCCTTTCGTTTAAGTGATCTAATCTTAACCGCTAGGATATGATCGAACGGCTACAAAACACCTCGCCGGGGACTGGCGGTGCTAACGACGGCGCGCGGCGGCGGCACGTCGGCCTCGTGGTGTTCCGATGGTTCCAGAGGCGAAGGAGGAGATGTGATCTTACCGAGGGCCCGCAGAGGTCTCGGCGGTCTGGTTGGTGGTCGCGGGGAAGTGAGGGGAGCTCTGCTGCGCTCGGTATTCCTCGTCGGAGTGGCATCAACGGTGGAGGTCACGGCCTCGAGACGGTGGCGTCGATCTGGTACTCGAGTGGACAAGCAAAAGGGTTAGTGAAGTGCGCCTGGTCCAGCACGGTCTAGTAGTGGCCAAAAAGGAGCGGCGGGAACCCTACCTTTACCGAAAAACCGTCGGACGGTGGCGGCAGAGGGAGCTCGCCGGACTTGGTCCGTGTCGTCGACCTGGAGCAAGAGAGAGCGTGTGGCTTAGTTAATCGATGCGTTAGGACATGGCGAAGATGATAGGGCAGATGGGAGGGCGCCTAACGGCCGGGGTTCACCGGAATTTGTCGCCGGGATACCGTCCGTGAGCGGCGGTCCGAGCTCGTAATTGGAGAGCCTGGGGGCTCTCTGGGGGTGGCGTTTGAGGGGAAATGATGAGGAGGGGGTGGCGGTTAATAGGGCGTCGTCGGAGTGGAGTTTAATTCACAGAAACGCTCGAATTCGAGCCGATTTGGAAACGACAGAGGAGGGGAGAGGTCTGTCATCACCGAGGAAGACGATGAGGTGGAGGGGTGATGTGGCGTGGGGTCGGGGTGTAAGTGGAAGGGGGTGGGCAGCAGCGCGGTAAGAAAAACAGGGGGAGAGGAGAGAGCCGGGTGGGCTGGTTTTGGGCCAAAAGGCCGAAGGGCTGGGGTTGCTGTTTTATTTTTTGTCCATTGTTTTTCTTTTTCTTTTTCTGTTTTCTTAAATAACTTTTGATTAAATGATCCAATTTGAATCAAACAAATTTCTAAAAATTTGTAAAACTCAAATTAGGTTTTTAGGGCATTATAGAACACATTTACTTTCTAACTCAAATTTTCTAACCAAATTTATTCACTTTGGTTTTAATAGCTAATATTGCCTTTATTAAATATATTCTCAAAATAATTCATATCTTTTTATCCATGGCTCCAAATTGGATGAAACCAATTTCTATTGTTTTATTATTTTGTCCTTTATCTTTTTAGCCCTTATAGGAGTTATTTTGTTTAATATACATATGGAGTATATCCAAAGTATTGTGTTGTTCTTAGTGTTAACAAATAATTAGAGTTTTAGGGTTTGAGATATTTTTCACTTCTCTTGGGTTTTTAAAATGCAACCAAGTCAAGATGCTCATGCATGCTTCATGATTTGGGATTTTAAAACATGCACACCACTTAACAAACAAAAACCATTTTGTTTGGCTTGGGTTTTGGAGGCATTATATTAAATGTTCCAAAAGTTTTTGTTCCTTCTGAATTTCAAAGAACTTGGTTCTTCATTTTGTTTAAAATTTTCACATTCCAAAATTTGGAAAATTTTGGGATGTGACAACTCCGAACTTACATGATAGAGTTGATGATGCGGTTAAATTTTTATTGTCGATTGCACAGCATTGTCATGTGTAGAGTAGTTCTTATCCCGGGTATGCATCCTTTTTTTGTAGACTAGGATTCCATAGAAGCTTGTTTTCTGGGCTAGATCCCATAACTAAGAACAGTGGGGATCTGTTCGAAGTTGGTAATTCGACAGCGCAAACTTTTGAACATTTGCATATATTTGTCAATCAACATCATGTAATCAATATTACAACTTGCTGTAGAAGGAGATAGGGGAAGGAGCGAAAAAGAGGATTCTCAATGAAATAGGTTCCAATCCTGTGACTTCTGCTTTCCCAGATGACCAGGTAAATCAATAGAATGACATATGTTCTTGTCGTTGCGCGTATATGCTTTCGCTGCAATCTCTGTTTATCTTGTAACCGTAGAAGCACAAAGTTGAAGAAGACTCTCGGTTTCCTGATGACGGAGTAGAAAATCAATGTCAGATCGCTACACCTAAGATGCCTCCTTGTTTACCTTGTCTGGAGACTGATGCAGTTGCAGTTGCAGCTGGTACTGATGAGACTGCACCTGCCATTGTCATGCCAGATGATGGAGGTGGTAGATTGGTTTTACCATCCGCGGAGAGTTGTGCAGCTGGAGCTAGTAGTGAAGAGCCTTCAGAGGACATTGTGGTGCTCGATAGTTCACCTATTGTGGAGACTCATGCTACCGGTGCTAGCACTGCTGTTGGTGCTGCTGATCCTGCTCCCTAAATTATCGTGCCACCTAAAGGAGGCGGTGATTTGGGTTTACAATCTGTAGAAACTGTTGCACCTGAAGGTGGTGAACTATGATGCAGAGCTTTCTTTCTTATAATTTGTATGCTTTTCTCTGGAACTTGTATTATGGAGCTACCTTACGCATTTCTTACACTTTTGCCTGTTGAACTGTAGTGTGGAACTAGAACTACTCCTAGTATGTAATCATAATATTCGGATGCTTGATTATTATCGATGATAAACCAATGCTAGCTGAGCTGCATGAGAATTGGCCTCTGCCACTTGCGGGCGTGGTTCTTGGTTCATCTCCTTTTCACAAGCATGGTGAAAAGATGGTTTTGTTCCTTTTCTTGCAATGCCATTATGCTTGTGTTGTTGATCTGGCAATTTTATGCTGATTTTGTCACCAAATCCACATTTATGTCTCTACATACAAACATATTTGTTCACATGACTTGAACAGAAAACAATATCTTCTTTGCATCGACTAACACAAGGAGACATGCAAATATTTATTTATTTTTGAAACAAGGCAAACGGTATGCCATTTTCATTGATAGAGAGGGACATGCAATTCATAAATCATCACCTCCAGCATCTTGTCCTACATAAGGCGTTATTACTAGATCCATAACCTTCTTTTCCTTGGGACGACAATGTCAAGTGCAAGATTTCAAATCTAAACGCAATCCAGTGCGGGTTCACCAGGACAACCTCCAGCTGCGTCAGTCTCTACAGAAGGTACATTGGCGCTATGGAAGACACCGTTGGAAATGCAAGCTGAAGCTTTTGTTATACTCCTATCAGGACCACAGATAAGGGCCAAAATTCAAGCTCTGAAATCTAGCGTTACAAAATAGACAAGAGGTTACCCCATCTGGACAATTCATAGACAATTCATAGTGCAATTTGAGCGTCTTACATGATCCTTAGATCTTAGTCCATCCGGTCTTTTTATTGGTGGAACAAAATTTGCTGGTACTTTTATTTCTGCAAAGAACCTACAAAATATAGCCAAGTCAGACATCTGAATATATCTAACTTTTCTATAGTCTTATATGTGAAGATATCTTTGCATAACACTCACTTATCAAACTGTCTACGGATATCTTCCCGCTCCTTGGAAAGGCGAAGTTGACATTCTGTAGGGTACATCCATCTATACTGTACTGTACCTCTAAGTACTTCCTCGTCAGGTAGATCAACAGCCAAATGCTCCATCGTATCAAAGAAGGATGGGGAATATATCAGGTCAAAAGCTTGCACAGGATCTCTTCCAAGTCCTTTTTAAGATGTTTTCGAACTCTTTTGTCCAGAGCTTTACTGTAGATTTACCTAAAGAACGTACCTACCCAAATCTACAAACACCTTGTAAATCTAGATGGTTACAAGCTTGAACTATTTCTAGGAGAGGTGGAGAATAAACCAAAGCCAAGAAGAATGTCCAGTGCCTAAATCTAGCAGGCGAAGCGTGGGGATCGCCCAGCTGACCGCCGGCCGGTGCATCTCGTGAAGAATGGCGCGACCAATGGTGGTAGGCCGACAATATTGATAGAAAGGCATCGAGAAGTTTTTTAAGGCGTGGAGAAGTTTGCGGCCTGGTTCTAATCTGGTGCATCTCCCATAAGAACAACGCAAAATTTGAAGAGACAGGGGCTGGTCGCTCGATTGAGGGCGAGCTTAGGAAAGTTTGGGGTCTCGGCAGAAAGTTTTGGCGGGCGCGGGGTGTTTGTCCACAATTTTCACAGAAATATGTGTGAATATTTTATCGGATTTGCCAGTTCTCAAGAGTCACCTCTCTCGCCATTGGATTTACCTCGCGATTGGTGCAACGTGAGGGTTACACATTTGTTGCAACAACTTGTAACTGGGAATTTAATGAGTTACAAATTCTAGGTTACAACTGAGTATTAGCACAATTAGTAGGATGACATCATCTCCTTAACATAACAAGTTCTCAGGCACCTGGGATCTAGGCGCTCATATTTTATACCTTTTTTCCCTTGTTGATGGCTTTGTTTCGAATCTGGCCAAGCCCCAACACGTACCTTGGGATTTTAACTATCGAGGCCAAGAAATTAGCCCATCTGGCCTTATTATAGCCCAAAACCTTCTAACTCAGCCATGTTTTGGGTCATTCGGCCGCGCAAATAGCCCTGTTAGATTGGGCGAGAGCCCATGAAAATAGCCTATCAATCCCTGCTTTGCCCATTTTTCTTCAATTCGGTATTTTTTGGGCACCGTCCACCCGCCCTTAAAAAAACTCCGTTTAGCCATGTTTTTAAGTACTACCTACTACATTATTTATACTTAACATTTTTTAGTTGAACTGCTAGCAATCACGCATAGCAGATGGACAAGCAATTTTTTAAGAAAATAAATAAATAAGGTATATACGATGTTAGTATACATTTTTTACATTTTATAAAAGGATAACAATTTTCTTTTATAGTGGCAAGGCATGCAGTTTATCTATAGCAATATTTTTGTACCGAGAGGCTGACATGGCTGACCCACCTACCTGCAGCTAGCACCCATCAACCTTACCATACAAGAGATCAAGTTTAACGAGTGCGTTTAAAAAGTACTTGTACAACAGTCTCGACCGGAAAAAAGAAGACCAAGATCGACACATTTCTTGTCGAGAGAGGTTGCCACGTGGGCCCCAGCAACAAGACCATACATGCCTGCCGCATGGAACAACGTTACCAAGGTCAAACCGACGAACGTGACCAAAAAAATGTCCAACATACACACGTTTCCTCTACATAGGCGGCTGATATGTGGACCCAGCAGGGAGACATTATACGTATGATGTATCGAGCAACATTTCCAAGTTCCAAATGGGGAGGCACGAGAGAAGAAAAAAAGTCTAGCATGCACACGTTTCCTGCAAAGAGGAGGCTGACATGTCGGGCCCACCAGCCTGTATAAACGGCTAAAGCAGCGAGCAACGCTATCAAGTTCGGAACATGAAGGCGCGACAGAGGGTAAAAATTCCATCATACACACATTTATTCTAATGAGAGGATGACATGTGGGGCCCAGCATCATGATTAAACGGTAGATGCATCGAACATCGCTATCAAGTTCCGAACAGGGTAGCGCGAGCGAAGGAAAAAAATTCATCATACACACGTTTCTTCTAATGAGAGGATGATATGTGGGGCTCAGGAGGTTGGTTAAATGGTACATGCGTCGAGCAGCTCTATCAACTCGGAACGGGGTAGCGCCAGCGAAGGAAAAAATTCTATCATACACACATTTCTTCTAATGAGAGGATGACATGTGGGTCCCAGGAGGTTGATTAAATGGTAGATGCATGGAGCAGCGCTATCAGCTTCAGAAAAGGGTAGCGCGAGCGAAGGAAAAAATTCCATCATGCACACTATCCTTCTATGAGAGGCTGACATGTGGGACCTAGTAGCCTGACTAAACGGCAGGCGCCTCGAGCAACGTTATCGAGTTCAAATCAGGGAGGCACGACCAAAAAGTATGGTCTGCTAGAGACATTGACGTCCGGGACCCACACGCCTCAAAAGACTTCGGCGAGCCAACATCGCGCGAGGAAACGAAAATATTGCTTCTGCCACACGCCAGCCAAGCTTCCTCCACGTTTTTACCAGATCCGTCATAGTAGAGGGCCGCGAAACCGGAAAAAAAGTTTTCCATTGGCCATGGCCGAGCCGAGAATTTCATCGCGGAAGACGTGCCTTCTACGATGACCATCGGGACAATTCGTTGCGGAAGGAAACTTTTCTTGTAGTGGTTGCTAGGGTTCCTAGACATGGTTGGACACATGTTGGAGTGACATTCCATGTGTTCTTTTCCAAGTGGGTGTGATGATGCAGCATCTTTCAAACTGGTGTGCATGTGGCAGCTTAAACACAACATGTTGCTAGGGTTACTAGACGTGGTTGGACACATGCTGGCGTGACATTGCATCTGTTCTTTTCCAAACCACAATGATATACACACACATCCAAGTGGGTGTGGTGATGCAACATCTTTCAAATTGGTGCTACAGTGCATGTTGCAGTTGAATCCCAGCATGTTGCTAGGGTTCCTGGACATGGTTGGACACATGCTGGAGTGACATTGCATGTGTTCTTTTCCAGGCCACAATGGTACACACAAATCCAAGTGTGTGTGGTGATGCAGCATCTTTCAAACTGGTGCTACACTACATGTTGTAGTTCAATCACATCATGTTGCTAGGGTTCCTAGACATGGTTGGACACATGCTGGAGTGACATTGCATGTGTTCTTTTCCAAACCACAATGATATACACACACATCCAAGTGGGTGTGGTGATGCATCATCTTTCAAACTGGTGCAACACTTCATGTTGCAGTTGAATCACGTTATGTTGCTAGGGTTCCTGCACATGGGTGGACACATGCTGGAGTGACATTGCATGTGTTATTTTCCAAACCACAATGATATACACACACATCCAAGTGGGTGTGGTGATGTAGCATCTTTCAAACTAGTGCTACAGTACATGTGGCAGTTGAATCCCAACATGTAGCTAGGGTTCCTAGACATGGTTGGACACATGCTGGAGTGACATTGCATCTGTTCTTTTCCAAACCACAATGATATACATACACACACATCCAAGTGGGTGTGGTGATGCAGCATCTTTCAAACTGGTGCTACAGTGCATGTTGTAGTTGAATTGAAGCGTGTTGCTAGGGTTCCTGGACATGGTTGGACACATGCTGGAGTGACATTACATGTGTTCTTTTCCAAACCACAATGATATGCACACATCCAATTGGGTGTGGTGATGGAGCATCTTTCAAACTGGTGCTACATTGCATGTTGTAGTTGAATCCCATCATGTTGCTAGGGTTCCTGGATATGGTTGGACACATGGTGGAGTGATATCACATGTGTTCTTTTCTAAACCACAATGATACACACACACATCCAAGTGATTGTGGTGATCCAACATCTTTCAAACTGGTTCTATAGTGGATGTTGTAGTTGAATCCCAGCATGTTGCTACGGCTCTAGACATGGTTGGACACATGCTGGAGTGACATTCCATGTGTTCTTTTCCAAGTGGGTGTGGTGATGCTGAAGGGAATATGCCTGAAAGGCAATAAGAAAGTGGTTATTATCTTATTCCATGTTTATGATAAATGTTTATTTTACATGCTAGAATTGTATTGATCGGAAACATCAATACATGTGTGTTTAATAAACAAAAAGGGTTCCTAGTTATGCCTCTCTTATAGACTAGCTTGTTGTTTAACAAGATGATCAAGGTTTCCTGATCATGGACATTGGATGTTGTTAATAACAAGGTCACACCATTGGTGGAATGATGTGATGAACATTCATCCGAAGTATAGCATTACGATCAAAGTCATTATGTTTATATTGCTATAATATCATACGGAGTAATCTTTATCCTTAGACCATGAGATCATGTTAATTGCTAACACCGGAAGAGTATCTTGATAACATCAAACGTCACACTGTAACAGGGTGACTATAAAGGTGGGTTTAGTGCTAAGAAGGTGTTATGTTGAGGCTCATGGATCAAGAGTGGGATTTGTCCATCCCGATGACAGATAGATATACTCTGGGCCCTCTCGGTGATATCACATTGAAATAGCTTGCAAGCAAGTGATGTGATCACTAGAATGTTATATCACGGGAATGAGAAAAGAGTGCATGTCGGTAACGAGATCAAACTAGTTATGGAGATACCGATGATCGAATCTCGGACATGTAATATATCGCGGGACAAAGGGATTTAGTTACTAGTGTTAAAGGTTCTCACGATCACAGAAGTCATCGTTGAATGTGTAGGAGTCAGTATGGATCTCCAGGTCCCGCTGCTGATTATTGATCAGAGAGGGGTCTCAATCATGTCTGCATTATTCGCGAACCGTAGGGTGACACACTTAAGGGATACCGACACCATTTGGAGCAAATATGTTTCAGATAAAGATTTAAGAAAGCGCTGGAATTATTTCAATAGACACCGAAACTGTTTCGGGTGAAATTGCTGAAATTGGTTCTGCATGTAATATTGAAATGTTGCAGGGGGTTTTATGTGAATGTTTGTTAATTAACGTAATTAACAAAATTCTGAATAAAAATAATAAAAGAGTTTTATTAAATGAGAGAGCATTAAATTTGGAGAAATTTAATGCATTTAAAGTGGCGACTTTAAAAGAGAATGTGAAGGGGCAAATTTATGTGGAGGGAGTTACCACCACATGAATGAAGGAGGTGAAGGGTCACCTCCTCCATGCGTCGGCCATGAAGGAGGGGCACCCCCCTCCTCCTATAAAAGGCCACCCCCTCCTCACTTCTCACACACACCTCCTTGTGAATGATCTCTCTCCCCCTCTAGTATTATTCCCCCATGCTCTCGGATTAGCGAGATACATGTTCCCGGTGGCTTTATCTGGAAAGGAGTTGCTGCTTCCCCTGCTTTGCTGGAGCAAGGGATGGAGGTTGTCGGGGTACCGGACGTGTGTGTTATCACGGATGCACCGCTTCTTTGCGGTGCTGGACTTGGTGATGCTGGAGCTGGATCTGATGGACGTGCTGGAGCCGGACCTGCTGGACTTCATCACGATCTTGAGATCGGCAAGTGTATGACTACATCAACCACGAGTTCCTACTCGTTAACAAAGCTCGTTGTCTATGAGGGTAAGTTCTCGTTTCCACCCGTTGCTTTGTACCTAGTAGATAGATCTTGGCGTGTAGTTCACACCGTAGGAAATTTTTGTTTTCTATGCTGCGGACCCAACAGTGGTATCAGAGCCTGATCTATGCATAGGTGCTTAGCACGGGTAGTACACATATGTTGATATGTGGGCGATGATGATCATGTTATTGCATATTCTATGTATTTTGGATATTGGTGACATAGTGAGATGAAGCGGCCCGGACCAACCTTACATGTCATCGTACATGAGACCGGTTCCACGACTGACATGCAACTTGTTTTGCATAAGTGGCTAGCGGGTGTCTGTGTCTCCTACTATAGTCAATATCTGATTTACAACGAGTTGCTAATATCTTAGTTATCCTCGTTGTGGTTCATGTTCGTAGGTAAGACCGGTTCTATCTCCGAAATCCCTAAGCCACGTAAAACTTGCAATTGATAAATTAGAGGCGTCTAGTTTAGATTGTTGCTGGGCTAGTGTCTTGATATGGTATTGTTGTAAGTAGATGTATGATAGATACTCTTACAACTCACTTAACGTGTAAGTTCCATAGACCTTGGCCTTACACACAAAGGAATGATAGAGATCATACCACGATGCAAGTGATAGAGATCAAATGCATGGACCATATCATCTCACTTTACACATTAGATGTTAGCATCTTATACTGCTAGTTTGGCGCTTTCTGTAGCATTGTAAGATGATCCCTCTTTTAGATATCAAGATAAAAATGTGTTTTTCCTTAAGTATGCACCGTTTTGTGGATAGTGTTTTGAGGCATCACGTGATGATCGGGTGTTCTCGACTCTACGCTTTCATACAACGGGTGTAAGACAGTTTTACACACGCAAATACTAAGGTTCTTACTTGACGAGCCTAGCATGTACAGACATGGCCTCGGAACACGGACCGAAAGGTTAAGCATGAGTCATATAGTTGATATGATGCCCATATATATGCTCGCCTTTGAAGCTACACCGACTCACGTGATGATCGGACTTGGTGTAGTGGATTTGGTTCATGTAATCACCAAAAGGACACGAGGGATGTCGTTTTTGAGTGGGAGTTCATTTCTAATTTGGATTAGTTGAACTCAATTTGTCATAAACTAAATCGAAGTGAATTTGCATAATTTGTTGTAGTCATTCGCATCTGTTCACTACCTTATGCTTAGTTTTTATTTGAGATAATAGAACTACAGATTCTGGATATTTACTTTACGAACTGGTATCGTAATGTTTTGAATGTCAATTTAAAGTTTATAAGTCCTATTGCAAACTTTCAGCAAACTCTGTTTACTCCATGAAGTTTAATAAGTAGTATTAAATCAAGAGTAAGAATTCCAATGTTAGTATCTAAAGTATCATGTTTGCCTCCATGATTATTGATATTCAAAAAGTTGTTTTAATATCAAGATTATATTGGAGCTGAAAATTGTTTCAGAAACCATCATGTGTAAAAGATATTGTGATATCTGAAACAATGTTTTTGGTTGCATTATGATAGAGTATAATTTAGCAAAATACATGTTCTCATATTGTATGAGAATTTGTGAAGGATGGAGATGCTAGGCATCCGAATCTACCAAAAAGGTTTTGGGAACTGATATTATACTCGCGATTCTTCCTTATAAGCTATAGTAGCTTGATCATGAAAGTTGTCATGATAAGGATGAATAGAAGATGTAAGTAAAATGTTTACTACACTAATAGATTACTAAAGAATGGATTTTTGAAAGAACACCAAACATTTGATGATGGTGATCCACTTCAAAGTGCAAGTCCAAAGGTATTAGTATTTGACTATATACGCTTTGTACTATGTGTCATGTGAATGACACCACAATTTATGTTGATAGATTCTTTTAAAAGAAAAAGGAATTGCTGAAAGAGAATCTATAAAATATTTGGCAGAAAATATAAGGTTGGAGACGTCCAATTTGGGTATATAGAAGATATACATGTTATGGTTGTATTCCTTGCTTGTTAAACAATGTGGTTCTTAGGTATTGGATACCGATATTGGATACCGAATTGGTTGGTATGAAGTGTCATACAGGACAACACAATTCATGAACTACAATGGCCTAAGTAACCAGCAAGAGAATGAGTGATGATGTTCATCGAAAACAAATAAAGTGTTATTGTGTTTTTCGTTGTCATCAAACCAAGCCTTCAAGATTTGTTTAAATAATTGTTATTTTGTTCCAGTATCATGAGAACAATGGTTGTTCAAATAATTACCGTATTCCATAAAGGATGGATGAACTTTTACAAGTCTAGTTGGAGAAATCACATCCATAAACACTATTGCTGAAATGTCGCAAGACAAATGATTGAAAGATCACTTACAAAGTGACATCGCTGTTTAAATTATATTTGAAAGAAAACATGAAGAAACTCCATGTTGATGGATTTTTGGAGCCTTTGATTTTGATCAATTGACGCATGTGAGACTTTCCTCGAGATAATTGAAACTCCGTCCATAGGCCAGAGAGGAACAGATGACTAGCTTATTGGAAATTGTGCATGCTGATGTGCATAGTCCATTATGTGTAGCCATATGTGGTGGATCTTTTTGCTTCATATGCTTTCTCCGAAAATTTTAGTGAATATATCTGTATATTTACTTAATAAGGAATAAGTATGAAACATTTGAAAATTGTTCAAAGACTTTCAAGATGAAGTGGAAAATCATTGTAACAAGAAAATAAAGAGTTTATGATTCGATCATAAATGAAGATATTTGAGTTACATGTTTAGCAAAAACACCTAAGAATTGAGGAATTGTTCCATGATTTGTGTTTCCCGATAAACCATAGGAGTATGGCATATTCGAGAGATAAAATCAAACCATGTTTGACATGGTAAGATCAAGGGTGTCATTTATAAAACTGCCATTATGTTTTAAGGATTGAAGCTTTAGAGACTACCGCTTTTACACTGAAAATAGTACCATCGTGATCCATTGAAATGACACCATATGAGTTATGGTTTGGGATAAAACCCGAATTGTCTTTTCTTAAATTTTTTTTTGCTATGCATAAGTAAAATGTTTACAACCAAAGTCGGATAAGCACGCCTTTGTAGGTTATCCCAAAGAATTTGTTGGGAATTTCTCCATAACACCGAGGACAAAAGAGTTTGTTACTTGGAATGTCAAGTTTTCTGAGAAGGAATTTTTCGTGAAAAGTTAAGTGGGAGGACAATAGAACTTTGATAAGGTTGTTGAACCTTAGCTATATGTGCTAAGTAGCGTAGCGCCGAAAAGTGTCCCGGTGGCGGCCACAATGCTCATGGCTCTCCTGATCACAAAAGGTGTGATCTCGGAGATTAGAGTTCCTATAGAACCGTGTGGGTCGGTAAGAATCAAATAGTAAGATTTGATAAGCAAGTCGTTATTGTTTTGACAATGATGAACCGACTGCATGCAAAGAAGCGATGATGGGCCCTAGCTCCATAAAATGACTAGAAGTCATAGAATCCGTGATAGTATCCATACACGCAAAAACAAGTTTCTGAAGTTGGAAGACCCTCCGGAAAGGCGTGAAGCCTATCGGTCGTGTTTGGATATATAAAGAAATAAGACATGGATGTTTAACATCTATGAAATAGTCGACATGTCGGAAAGAAGTTTACGACAATGATTCAAGGAGTTGACTATGACAAGATTTGATCTTTCATAGCGATATATAGTCTTGACGGATTAATGTAGCAACCACTACATATAATTTGGTATATGGTAGTTGAATAAACAAAACAAGGTTCTTCTAATAGAACGGTAACCTAGGACATGTACATGACATGGTCCGAAGGGTTTTGTTAATTCAAAGGGTGCTAAAAGGGCATGTAAACTTCAATAGTTGAAGTAAGCATAGCGAAGTTGGAATCTTCACCATGATGAAACTGTTAAAAGAGTTTAAATTCATCAGAGATGATGAAGATGCTTGCATTTGAAAGAACTTAAGTGGGAGTGCTGAGACATATTTCTAATACATTATGTAGAGGACATATTGTTGATTGGAAATGATGTATCTTGAATTGACACAAGATAAGGATTTCATTAAAATAAGATTTCGATGAAAGACTTGGGCAAACCCAGAATATTAGGCATCGATATCTATATGGATAGATTAAGGCGCTAATATGGTTGTGCCAGACATACATATATAAGGTATTGAAAGGGTTCAATATGAGATATTGAAAGGGTTCAATATGGAAACAACAAGAAAGGTTCTTGCTGCATGGAAAGAATTGTATTCAGATTCAAGTGTTTTAACACTTGGTGAGTAAAATCACATGAAGATTCTGATCAATTATACCATGATATGTATATATCCAGAATGTCCTATGCTCTAAATGTTATGAGCATATACCAGAATGATTCATAAGATGATCATTGGACAATAGTAAAGATATTCTTATGAGCTTTGGAAGAACTAAGAATATATCATGTATAAGTGACAAATAGTTAAAGGTAGTTCATTGTAAAGTGTTACATTGATACTAGTTTTGTCACAAGATACAAATTAAATTTATCTCAATTTAGACTATGGGTGGCACAATGTAATGGAAAGGATGTTCCATGATGGATCTGGATGAGTTCCAAAGTTGAGACATTGTGACGGATACTACAACAAAAGGCTAAGTATATGACTGCTATAGTAGCAGCAAAGAAGGGCATTTGTATTAAGTAGTTTGTTATCAAACTAGGTGTGGTTCAAAGTAGGCTAATACTATGAAGATATATTGTGTGACAATAATATCAACATATTTTGAGCCGAACGAACTAAAGGTCTCACCAAAGGACCAAATCTATACAATGCCATCTCATTTGAGAATGAGTGATGCGTAGAGACGCAAAGACATGCAAATACACACGGACCTGAAACTGTCAGATCAAGAGATTATGTTAACCACTAGCAATAGCGTATATGCAACACCAGAAAGCCATAGGTGTTCAATACGCAAAGTTTTTCAAACTAGATTATTGACTCTAGTGCAAGTGGGAGACTGAAGGGAATATGCCCGAAAGGCAATAATAAAGTGGTTATTATCTTATTCCATGTTTATGATAAATGTTTATTTTACATGCTAGAATTGTATTGATCGGAAACATTAATACATGTGTGTTTAATAAACAAAAAGGGTTCCTAGTTATGCCTCTCTTATAGACTAGCTTGTTGTTTAACAAGATGATCAAAGTTTCCTGATCATGGACATTGGATGTTGTTAATAACAAGGTCACACCATTGGTGGAATGATGTGATGAATATTCATCCGAAGTATAGCATTACGATCAAAGTCATTATGTTTATATTGCTATAATATCATATGAAGTAATCTTTATCCTTAGACCATGAGATCATGTTAATTCCTAACACCGGAAGAGTATCTTGATAACATCAAACGTCACACCGTAACAAGGTGACTATAAAGGTGGGTTCAGTGCTACGAAGGTCTTATGTTGAGGCTCATGGATCAAGAGTGGGATTTGTCCATCCTGATGACGGATAGATATATGCTGGGCCCTCTCGGTGACATCACATTGAAATAGCTTGCAAGCAAGTGATGTGATCACTAGAATGTTATATCACGGGAACGAGAAAAGAGTGCATGTCGGTAATGAGATCAAACTAGGTATGGAGATACCGATGATCGAATCTCGGACATGTAATATATCGCGGGATAAAGGGATTTAGTTACTAGCGTTAAAGGTTCTCACGATCACAGAAGTCATCGTTGAATGTGTAGGAGTCAGTATAGATCTCCAGGTCCCGCTGCTGATTATTGATCGGAGAGGGGTCTCGATCATGTATGCATTATTCGCGAACTGTAGGGTGACACACTTAAGGGATACCGACACCATTTGGAGCAAATATGTTTCAGATAAAGATTTAAGAAAGCGCTGGAATTATTTCAATATACACCGAAACTGTTTCAGGTGAAATTGCTGAAATTGGTTCTGCATGTAATATTGAAATGTTGCAGGGGGTTTTATGTGAATGTTTGTTAATTAAAGTAATTAACAAAATTCTGAATAAAAATAATAAAAGATTTTTATTAAATGTGAGAGCATTAAATTTGGAGAAATTTAATGCATTTAAAGTGGAGACTTTAAAAGAGAATGTGAAGGGGCAAATTTATGTGGAGGGAGTTACCACCACATGAATGGAGGAGGTGAAGGGTCACCTCCTCCATGCGCCGGCCATGAAGGAGGGGCACCCCCCTCCTCCTATAAAAGGCCACCCCTCCTCACTTCTCACACACACCTCCTTGTGAAGGATCTCTCTCCCCCTCTAGTATTATTCCCCCATGCTCTCGGATTAGCGAGATACATGTTCCCGGTGGCTTTATCTGGAAAGGAGTTGCTTCTTCCGCTGCTTTGCTGGAGCGAGGGATGGAGGTTGTCGGGGTACCGGACGTGTGTGCGATCACGGATGCACCGCTGCTTTGCGGTACTGGACTTGGTGATGCTGGAGCTGGATCTGATGGACGTGCTGGAGCCGGACCTGCTGGACTTCATCACGATCTTGAGATCGGCAAGTGTACGACTACATCAACCACGAGTTCCTACTCGTTAACAAAGCTCGTTGTCTACGAGGGTAAGTTCTCGTTTCCACCCGTTGCTTTGTACCTAGTAGATAGATCTTGGCGTGTAGTTCACACCGTAGGATTTTTTTTGTTTTCTATGCTGCGGACCCAACGGATGCAGCATCTTTCAAACTGGTGCTCCACTGTATGTTGTAGTTGAATCACAACATGTTTCTAGGGTTCCTTGACATTGTTGCACACATGCTGGAGTGACATTGCACATGTTCTTTTCCAAACCACAATTATACACACACATCCAAGTGGGTGTGGTGATGCAACATCTTTCAAACTGGTGCTCCACTGCATGTTGTAGTTGAATCACATCATGTTACTAGGGTCTTGGACATGGTTGGAAACATGTTGGAGTGACATTGCAAGTGTTCTTTTCCAAACCACAATGATATACACAGACATCCAAGTGGGTGTCGTGATGCAGCATCTTTCAAACTGGTGCTATACTACATGTTGCAGTTGAATCACATCATGTTGCTAGGATTCCTAGACATGGTTGGACACATGCTGGAGTGACATTGCATGTGTTCTTTTCCAAACCACAATGATACACACACACATCCAAGTGGGTGTGTGATGTAATATGTTTCAAACTGGTGCTCCACTACATGTGGAGTTGAATCCCAGCATGTTGCCAGGGTTCCTAGACATGTTAGTACACATGCTGGATTGACATTGCATGTGTTCTTTTCCAAACCACAATGATATACACACACATATCCAAGTGGGTGTGGTGATGCAGCATCTTTCAAACTGGTGCTACAGTGCATGTGGCATATGAATCACATAATGTTGCTAGGGTTCCTGGACATGGTTGGACACATGCTAGAGTGACATTCCATGCGTTCTTTTCCAAGTGGGTGCGGTGATGCAGCGTCTTTCAAACTAGTGCAACACTGCATGTTGGAGTTGAATCACAGCATGTTGCTAGGGTTCCTGGACATGGTTGGACACATGCTGGAGTGACATTGCATGTGTTGTTTTCCAATACACAATGATAAACACACACATCCAAGTGGCTGTGGTGATGCAACATCTTTCAAAGTGGTGTACACTGCATGTTGTAGTTGAATCACATCATGTTGCTAGGGTTCCTGGACATGGTTGGACACATGCTGGAGTGACATTACATGTGTTCTTTTCCAAACCACAATGATACACACACACATCCAACACTACAAGAAATGTGTCAACTAGTGACCTTTTCTTAACGACCCTGGATTTTTTGGTCATAGATCTATGACCATTTCAAACCAAATGGTCGTAGGCCATTTGGAAGTGTCCAAACCTTGAAAAATAACGACTTTTTTGTCAGTAAGGTCATAACTTGATACAACAATATGTCATAACATAGACAACACTGGTCTATGAGCTTAATTGTAGGCGATTATGATCAATTGAAATGATCGTTACTTCTAATACATAATTTGTTGAAACGGCCAGACTAACAACTAACCTGTTTCACCTAGGTGTCATGTCCAAGTGTCAACCCACGTATCCATGCTAAGTAAGAAAGAACACTTGGGCTTACACACAACCCTGACTAGCCTCGCCATGAACTATTGGGCTGACACGCAGGCCCCATGCGGCCTTGCCACGAACTAAAGGTGGGACCTAGGCAGGCCCTGCTCGACGGGAACTAAACCAGCAAAAATAGCAGTCGCGGGGGTTCGAACCCGTTCCCTCCATCCATTCCATCACGTTGCTTACCACTACACCACGCAAAATACCAAACTATGCCGTTGTTCTGGCCATAAAACTTTCTCCTACAACAATGTTCCCCATCCCAAGATGCACATGCATGCATAATATAGGCACATTATCACAAACTATGTCACGATTCTGTCCATAACATTGGTCGTTCGGCCTGAAAGCCATGAAACCTTAAACATGAGAGGTCATTTCTGAGAAGGTTTTTTGGAAATGCAATAAATATACCAAGTTTGATATTTTTCCTTTCAACTATGTCACATAATATGACACCACACGAAGGTTTTACATTGTTTGGACCATTTTTTAATTTCTTATGCCCGTTTCAAACTATGGATAAAACGGCGGGCATGAAGGTTCTTAGTTAGGGGATGAGCCTCGCTAAACTTGCATTGGATCTATGATAAAATAACATATTGTGAAGCTAAAAATGATTTTTGCAAAAAATTATGAGCATTAGATAATGTACCTGTAGTTCAAACCGGACCCACTTCCTACCAATAGGCATTTGTCTTTTTTACGTGGGTTAGACAAAAAGATTTTATGGTGCAACCAATTGGTGAGTGTACTTAAAATATGTTATAATATTTTGGAAAATTTGGATGATATAATTTTACGCCACATTCTGAGTAGATGCTTCATAAAAAGCCCCTTTTTACAGAGTAAAAAAAAATAGAAAATGAGAGAAGAAATAAGAACCGTCAGATCAAAGCCGAATAAGCGGAATAGATTGTCATCCAGGGCGCGGTTGGCGCGGATCGATGATGTGGCGCCACCCACCCAATCTACACGTGGACCCACTTTCTCATCTCTGAACGCAACAACACACACCAGGAACCCTAGATTGAGCTCCCTCGTTTGCCCCCGTGCCGCCTCCGCCTCTTGCTCCTCCCATACGCGACGCGTGCGAGAACCACATCCTTCCATCGCTCATCGCTTCCATCTTCTCCACCATCGACCCGCCGCGTCGCCTCTCATGGTAAGCCCCGCATCGCCACTGTCTCTGAGCCCTGTGCCTCGCGAGCTGCATCCCACGCACCCACCCCACCCACCCATCAATCGCATAGCTAGACCCCAACAACATCCACATCTCGCTGATTCCCTCCCCCTCATCACCCTCCGACATGGCCATGTCCTCTCTCTTTCTCTCCGGCGTGGCCCTGTCCTTTCTCTCTCTCCCGTACGGCACCCCTAGCTACCCCACTCGTGGTGCTACATGTTGGCGAGGCATGGAGATGAATCTCCATATCCGGCATCGGCGTGGATGGATCCGATGGCTGCGAGGCCGGATGCATCAGATCTGGTGCCCGCGAGGCTATCCGCAAGGAAGCAGCATGGAGCATAGGCTACCATCGCATGGCGTCCCACTACCCTAGATCTTGTGATGAGGTCTCTGCAGCAAAGTGAGCCAGTGGAGGCCTTGGGCTCCTCGGAGGAGGCTGGCGGACGGTGCACAAGGACAAGGGGAAGCACTCCACCATCATCGATATAGTGGAGCTGGAGGAGGCCAGAGGATGTCGTGCGGGGACAGTGGAGAGGTAGCCACGGTGCGCACATTGCTATCCTCCTCGTCATTTCTATGATATTCAAGGACCGCGAGCACGTCCTCAAGGTATGCTTGCAGTGTTGCTTGGTGCATTGAACGACCGTTTGCTGCTTATGAATCCAACCGATAGTTTAGACTGCTAGTCTGTTACTACTGTACAGTTAGTTCCTATATCAATAGTACTGAATTTGATTAACCGCAAACCTTAATATGAGAAGCTACTCAATGGAGTATATGTAACTCTGTACATGAAGTGAATTAAGATCTGTATGGCAAATGAAAGAAAGAGAACAATTTATTAGTCACTAGACAGTCAAAGTTGCTAATGTTCTCTGTTCAGTTTACTTGTGTTGATCTAACCTACAAAATATTGCAAGTCAAGACAAGAGCATGCACTTATGACTTTGAATTGTAAGTTCCAAGTGTAGTTGATCTTTTTAAAATCGTTCTTTCTTTGTGAATCATGCATCATGTGAGGCTCTTGATTAACTAAAGACATTTGATTTATAGAAAATGAGAATGACCGAACACCCCTGCAGCGAGAAAGAAAATGGACCAGCATATGTCCTTGTTCTCACATTTCTGTTAAATCTGGAATAGTAATGAACTGTATATCGAAGTTAGCTTCCCCTCCCTCTGCAACAAAATCGCGATGTACTCAATTGGTAGTGTCATTCATTAATGGGGGTGTGATTATTTATTCTTCATCTATCTATACTTCTTGAGAATCAGGAATTTCAATCTGATAATTATTGTTACACACCCTATGTTTGCTTGTTTGGGGTATATTGGTAGTTGAGGTTATGACTATTATTGTTTGCAGTGATGTAAATAAGCTGTGATGTGAACTGAAACAACACCAGAAGTCTAGTGCACACCAAGTATGTATGAAAATATTGAATCAAATAGCTATCTGTTGTGCTATTTGTTCTGGTCAGTTTAATAAAGCTCTTTAGGATGATATCCCTACTGGGAATTGTCCTTTTATTCGCCACTTTTCCTAGAGTTTCCTTTTTATGCAGATGCATGTTGTGTTCCTACTATATTTTACACTATCTTGATGCATGTCACACTATTTTTGTTGGCTCTCTCCTCGTATAATGTATGTCCTGCACTTTTTAATAGGCAAGATGTTTGTTTCGAGTCCTGGGAGGTGCTATCTTTAGTATATAGCCTAGCGTTGCTCTGATGTGATTAATTCGTATTGTACATGCGGGTATGTAGCATTACAAATTGATCATGGCCAAAATATTAGGGCACCCCAAGTCATTACGTTAACAAAAATCCATGTAACCTAAGATATTTTACAACGGACACATATCCTTTTGTTAAGTAGAGTCACTATGCATGTTTCTGTTTTTCTCTCTTTTTGTTCTCCGATGTTTAGAACCAGTAAAGCATTGTTGGTCTTAATAAAAAATAAACTGTATGGAGCTTCTACAATATTTACCTTTCTTTGTTCTAGAGACTGTCAGTTATTAACTGAAGCTCTTCTCCTGGGCAGCATCAAGCACTCAACCAAACAGGTTTCCAGGCGAAATAATACAAGCACCTCCGCTGCTGATTGATGTAGTTCACCAGCTTGAGACATCAGATATAGTCCATGCAAAAGGCAAACAAGTATGTACATCTAGTTAGTATTGACCACCTTTTCTTAATTATGTATGCTTACCAAAACGCCTGATCTGGGATATGCTTGTTAGTGAATGTCCCTCGTCCAGCAACACCTGTTGTGGTCTCTTAGTAGTAGAGGTAATGTTCAGTCTGTAGTGTACAATGTCTAAGAATAAGAAACTACTCATGTTTTGCACCTTTCCAGTACTTCCAATATATATGATGTCTTACCTTTTACACAAGGGGGGCTTATAGGATAACTACGAATTCTGAATGTTTGTTGCTTCTGATTTTAGTGTCACTTCGCTTGTCACACCCATGCTCTGTGCTGTTATAGAGTAGGCTGCCACGCCATGTTTCTTCATTATTCATGTATTATCCCTATAATCTCGGGACACTCTTGTCTACCTATTCCTGTTACTCTTCTCCCGTACAGCTAATAGGAAACTATGCATATGCACCTGGTGCTTTGCATATCACAATTGTTGTTGTTGTTGTTGTTACAAGATATTACAGCCATATAACCATCATTTTTTTCTCTTTTTAGGAGATCTAAGCTAAAAAAAGTTGGAACACGTAAAGGATTCATAGTCGGCAAAGTGTAGATAGTCATATTCTTGTAGTTAGTTATATGTTCTTGGTGATCCGTGTTATGAAATGGTTGTAATACACCACGGTAATATTTTTGTTGTTGTTTTACATTTTTGTCTTATGTGAACCATGTCCTAATTGTAATATAATTTGTAATTGTTGTTGTCACTACTGAAAATGTTATTGGCTCTACTTGTTGTTACGTTTCAATATATAAATCTAGAAAAACTTGAAAATTAAGAATAAATGGATCATAAAAAGGCCAAAGCCTGGGAAATAAAAAGGCCAGAATGTTGAGATTAGCCCAAGTTTCTCACCATAATTAATAGTAAAAAATGAAAAGGCCGGAATTGTTGGGCTTGACCCATGTAGAGCATCAAGTTGGATTGGGTTGATTTGATCTAGAAACTTTCATGTAGGATTGGCCATGTTGGATCTGACATGGACACGCTAAATTACTCATGACCAAATTGATTGGTCATGGACACTATGACCATCTATTTTGGTCATAATTGTCCATGACCAATTAAAAAAAGGTCCTTAGCTGTCTATAATGACTCTCGGTATGTAACCTACTGTTTTTGATCATACAAAGGTCATAGATGAATTACTCTGACATTTGTATGACCAATATTTGGGATCACCAGTTAGCACATTCCTTGTAGTGCAAGTGGGTGTGGTGATGCAGCATCTTTCAAACTGGTGCTAGAGTGCATGTGGTAGTTGAATCCCAATATGTAGCTAGGGTTCCTGGACATGGTTGGACACATGCTGGAGTGACATTGCATGTGTTCTTTTCCAAACCACAATGATATACACACACACACACACACATCCCAGTGGGCGTGGCGATGCATCATCTTTCAAACTGGTGCTACAATGCATGTTACAGTTGAATCCCAGCATGTTGCTAGGGTTCCTAGACATGGTTGGACACATGCTGGAGTGACATTGCATGTGTTCTTTTCCAAACCACAATTATATACACACACATCCAAGTGGGTGTGTTGATGCAACATCTTTCAAACTGGTGCTACATTGCATGTTGCAGTTGAATCCCAGCATGTTACTTGGGATCTAGACATGGTTCAACACATGCTGGAGTGACATTCCATGGGTTATTTTCCAAGTTGGTGTGGTGTTACAGCATCTTTCAAACTGGTGCTCCACTGCATATTGTAGTTGAATCACAGCATGTTGCTAGGGTTCCTGGACATGGTTGGACACATGCTAGAGTGACATTGCATGTGTGCTTTTCCAAACCACAAAGATACATACACATCCAAGTGGGTGTGGTGATGCAACAACTTTCAGACTGGTGCTCTACTTCATGTTGTAGTATAATCACAACATGTTGCTAGGGTTCCTGGACATGGTTGGACACATGATGGAGTGACATTGCATGTGTTTTTTTCCAAACCATGATAATAAACACACACATACAAGTGGGTGTGGTGATGCAACATCTTTCAAACTGATGCTCCACTGCATGTGGTAGTTTAATCCTAGCATGTTGCTAGGGTTCCTGGACATTGTTGGACACATGCTGGAGTGACATTGCATGTGGTCTTTTCCAAACCACAATGATATACATACACACACATCCAAGTGGGCATGGTGATGCATCATCTTTCAAACTGGTGCTACAGTGCATGTTGAAGTTGAATCCCAGCATGTTGCTAGGGTTCCTAGACATGATTGGACACATGCTGGAGTGTTATTGCATGTGTTATTTTCCAAAACACAATGATATATACACAGACACATCCAAGTGGGTGTGGTGATGCAACATCTTTTAAACTAGTGCTACATTGCATGTTGCAGTTCGATCACATCATATTGCTAGGGTTCCTGGACATGGTTGGACACATGCTGGAGTGACATTGCATCTGTTCTTTTCCAAACCACAATGATAAACATGCACACATACAAGTGGGTGTGGTGATGCAGCATCTTTCAAACTGATGCTCCACTACATGTGGTAGTTGAATCACAGCATGTTGCTAGGGTTCTTGGACATGGTTAGACACATGCTGGAGTGGCATTGCATGTGTTCTTTTCCAAACCACAATGATATACATACACACACATCAAAGTGGGTGTGGTGATGCAGCATCTTTCAAACCGGTGCTACACTACATGTGGCAGTTGAATCCCACCATGTTGTTAGGGTTCCTGGACATGGTTGGACACATGCTGGAGTGACATTGCATGTGTTCTTTTCCAAACCACAATGATATACACACACATATCCAAGTGGGTGTGGTGATGCATCATCTTTCAAACTGGTGCTACATTGCATGTTGCAGTAGAATCCCAGCATGTTGCTTGCGATCTAGACATGGTTGGACACATGCTGGAGTGACATTCCATGTGTTATTTTCCAAGTGGGTGTGGTGTTGCAGCATCTTTAAAACGGGTGCTCCACTACATATTGCAGTTGAACCACAACATGTTGCTAGGGTTCCTGGACATGGATGGACACATGCTAGAAGTGACATTGCATGTGTTACACACATCCAAGTGCGTGTGGTGATGCAACATCTTTCAAACTGGCGCTCCACTACACGTTGTAGTTGAATCACATCATGTCGCTAGTGTTCCTGGATATGGTTGGACACATGCTGGAGTGACATTGCATGTGTTCTTTTCCAAACCACAATGATATACACACACATACAAGTGGGTGTGGCGATGCAACATCTTTCAAACTGGTGCTACAGTGCATTTAGCAATTGAATCACATCATGTTGCTAGGGTTCCTAGACAGGGTTGGACACATGCTCGAGTGACATCCAATGTGATCTTTTCCAAGTGGGTGTGGTGATGTAGCATATTTCAAACTGGTGCTCCACTACATGTGGCAGTTGAATCCCAGCATGTTTCTAGGGTTCCTGGACATGGTAGGATACATGCTAGAGTGACAATTCATGTGTTTTTTCCAAACCACAAAGATATACACACACACATCCAAGTGGGTGTGGTGATGCAGCATCTTTCAAACCGGTGCTACAGTGCATGTTGTAGTTAAATCCCAGCATGTTGCTAGGGTTCCTGGACATTGTTGGACACATGCCGGAGTGACATTACATGTGTTCTTTTCCAAACCACAATGATTCACACACACATCCAAGTGGGTGTGGTGATGCAGCATCTTTCAAACTGGTGCTACATTGCATGTTGCATTTGAATCATAGCATGTTTCTAGGGTTCCTGGACATGGTTGGACACATGCTAGAGTGACATTACATGTGTTATTTTCCAAACCACAATGATACACATACATCCAAGTGGGTGTGGTGATGCATCATCTTTCAAACTAGTGCTACACTACATGTTGCAGTTGAATCACATCATGTTCCTAGGGTTCCTGGACATGGTTGGACACATGCTGGTGTGACATTGCATGTGTTATTTTCCAAACCACAACTATACACACACATCCAAGTGGGTGTGGTGATGCAGCATCTTTCAAACTGGTTCTACACTACATGTGGCAGTTGAATCCCAACATGTTGCTAGGGTTACTGGACATGGTTGGACAAATGTTGGAGTGACATTGCATGTGTTCTTTTCCAAACCACAATGATATACACACACATCCAAGTGGGTGTGGTGATGCAACATCTTTCAAACTGGTGCTCCGCTGCATGTTGCAGTTGAATCACATCATGTTGCTAGGCTTCCTAGACATGGTTGGACACATGCTGGAGTGACATTTCCTGTGTTCTTTTCCAAACCACAATGATACACACACACATCCAAGTGGGTGTGGTGATGCAACATCTTTCAAACCGGTGCTCCAATGCATATTGCAGTTGAATCCCAGCATGTTGCTAGGGTTCCTAGACATGGTTGGACACATGCTAGAGTGACATTGCATGTGTTATTTTCCAAACCACAATTTATACACAACACATCCAAGTGCGTGTGGTGATGCAACATCTTTCAAACTAGTGCTGCACTACATGTGGCAGTTGAATCCCAACATGTTGCTAGGGTTCCTGGACATGGTTGGACACATGATGGACTGACATTGCATGTGTTCTTTTAGAAACCACAATGATATATACACACACACACATCCAAGTGGGTGTGGTGATGCATCATCTTTCAAACTGGTTCTCCACTCACTGCAAGAACAATTGGCTTTTACAACAGACGCTTTTCTTGTTTGAAGGCCCTTTTTCATGGCTAAAATGTCTTCTATGACGGATGCCCTTCGTGGTTAAAGCCCCGTCACAAAAGAATCTACCACTGTTTTTTCTAACCGTGGCGGATCGCATCCTTCAGCCACGAAAACTTGTTTTGTCGTATATCTATTCGCCAGCCGCGTTGACTGATGACGTCATGCAAAATGCCATGTGGTAAACACTGTTAATGCCCAGTTACTTCCGTTAACAGCCACAAAAACCGTGGTAGAAGCCAGGCCTAGCCAAGGCCTACTAAATATTAAGTGGGCCGGTCCATGAGGAGAGCCCAATAGGATTACGACCCGTTACTATTTCGTCCAGCACTGTTTGAAATGGGCCCAAAAGATGTAGCCAGCAGCGGCCCGTGAATGTCAGGTCCATTACTGTTTTGGCCTATAGAAGCTCACATTGTTCGAATACTGTGCGACCCGTTAACAGCCTGCGTCAAGTCAGCCCGATACTGTTAAGGCCTACGGTCGTCCCATCAATCTTCTCACAGTTTGTCTTGGGCCGCCTACTAACGTCCCACCTTTGAGAAGGTATGATACTATTCTGGCCTTTTACTGTACCGTCCATCAACTTTTTGGGCCCACCGGCGGCCGACAACTGTTCTGATCTGGTACTGTTCTGGCCTGGCAATATGTTTGGCCTATTACTGTTCCTGTCTGGTAAAATATTCGGCCTGCTACTATTCTAACTTGTTACTATTCTAGCCATCTACTATTCAGGTCTATAACTGTTGTGGTCCTTTACTATTTTGGGCTACGACTTTTCTGGTATGTTACTGTTCTGGCCCGTTACTGTGTTGGGTTACCGTTGTTCTGGCCTGCTGGTGTTCTAGCCTATTACTGTTTTGGCATGTTACTGTTTTGGCCTCTTACTGTTTTGGCCTATTATTGTTCTAGAGTGTTACTATTACTAGTTGCCACCTGAGGTAGGCCCATTACGTTCACGGACACCTACAGTTTTGGCCTTTCTGAATCCCATGCAAATATCATAAAAGGAGTATAATTAGCGAGCATAGTTTACTATTCATGGTAGGCTCAATACAAGAAGGCAAATAACAAAACCCTATACTGTTACCTGATTAACCTGGCTGGCATAGTTATGGTACCGCCATGCATGGACGGCATCAACTAAATGCCTACATGGCCTATGCTAGTTTTCTAGATATTACATCAGCTACAAACTTCTTAAAAATATTACATAATATGAACAAAAGGGAAAGAAAATCCAGCATTTTAGTTGTCAATCAAGTTGATAGCAGAGTCCTCAATTTGCTTTCTCAATCCATCAAATGCATCTCCTTTTGAGTGTGACGGCTACATTGGAAAACCATCTTGAGACATGATCTTATAGTCCCCTCTTTGGTGGTGATAGCAATAATTGCAGTCTGAAATTAAGTAATAACAAGTTAATACAGCAAACAAGACAAACTACTCATAGCTAAGAATGAACCAGATAGGAATTATAACTGCATAATACGAACTTGTAGAGAAGGAATGCAAACCATGAAGGAACTATATAGTAGAGGATAGTAATGTTGTTGCCTAGGACGAACCAAAACCATATACAAGATATAATGGTGTGGCTTGTGAACCTGTAGAACAGGACAAACAAGCATTAGAAAAGTATGCCAACAATGAAATGAGCAATAAAACAAAGTGTTTCTTAGAATTTTAGTATAAACTAGCCAGGTCATTTCAGCAAATATATATGGAAGCAATGGTATCTCCTGGAATGTAAGAGATGTTGGGTGACTCGGAATTTGCGGTGAGCTACACAATGGCATGCAGTTACTGTCGTAGCTAAGAATGAACCACATAGAAATTATAACCGCATCATACCAGAACTTGTCAAGCAGGAATGGAAAACACGAATGAACTATACAGTAAAGAATAATTATGCCGTTGATTAAGACGAACCAGCACCATATACTGAAAATATATAATGGCATCACTGGTGGACCTGTAGGCTGTGCAAACCAACATGTTCAGTGTTGCCTTTTTGAGCTCTATGCAAAGAAAAAGGAAATAGACATTGTTGCAGCTTTTGAAGAACCAGATGGCAACAACAAAATTATAATAGAACTAGTATGAAGAGTTTGAACGGGTACTACAGGATAGAAGAACGATGCCAGGGAGGAAACAATAGTAGGAACTTAGCTCAGGAATAACCGGATAGAGTCAGTAACTGTGGAGCAGGGAATCCACACTAATATTTTCCACTGACATTAAATTTTGCAAGAACTACACAATAGTAGGCAATTACTAGTGTACAGAGCAGTAAGATAAGAACATGTGCATGACAAAATAATAGACATGTGCATGACTTGAAATTTGTAGATCAGCAAATGCAAACCAACATGTCTAATGACCTTGTATGTACTAGCACGAAGAATAGGCGTGCCTAGTGACTTGTATGTACTAGCATGATTACAAAAATGCAGTTCACTACGACAGGCTTGAACCTTCTATACTACTAACAAAACAAAAACGGGTTGGAGATTTGGTTATCTTGGTTGGAGAGGCATCTAAGCATCATCAGTACCGTGCGACTGACGTCTAGATCACCGAGGGTGCTGTGGTTATGGTGGTTGTTGGCGTCAGGGAAGCAGATCTTAAGCCGTCGATGCTGGTGCAGTCAACAGCGGCGCCCGTGCAACTAGTCTAGAGCGATGGACAACTCTGGTGGAGTCGCAGAGAGACCTTGTGAACTAGATCCGATGGGGTGAGCATCGATGAGCTGCTCCGGCCACCGTGGAATTGCCGCGCGGGAGGTGCACGCAGTGGTCGTGGAGGTGAGGGCGTGAGAGAGAAGCCTGGGATTTTGGGAGGGCAGCAGGAAAAACTGCACGAATCGGGACTATGGAGGTGAACAGAAAAATAATTATGATCATGCCCCCAAGCTACCGACTTTAGCGTGCCCATAGGGCATCTGAACAATGGGTAGAATGGGAATTTTAAAGTCAAACATTTTTGGAACGGAGGGGCACGAAATGCTTCAAAGTTGGTGTGTGATTTTTTCGCTTGACAGAGATTTTGAATTTGGCTACCGGCCAAATAATAATAATAGAAAAGTGGTACTCCCCGATAGGAGATTTTGCCTCAAAGTTTATGAAATGGTGGGGTAGGAAGTGCTTCAAAGTTGGTATTCGATTTTGCCGCTCGACAGAGATTTTGAATTTGGCTGCCAGCCAAATAATAATTAATAGAAAAGTGGTACTCCTTGGTGGCAGATTTGGCATCAAAGTTTTTGAAATGGTGGGGCGGGAAATTCTTCAAAATCAGTGTTTGATTTTGCCGCTCGATAGAGATTTTGAATTTCGCTACCAGGCAAATAATAATAACAGAAAAATGGTACTCCCCGGTGGTAGATTTGGCCTCAAAGTTTTTGAAATGGTGGGGAGGGATATGCCTCAAGGTTGGTGTGTGATTTTACTGCTCGACAGAGATTTTGATTTTCGCTACCGGCCAAATAGTAATTAATAGAAAAGTGGTACTCCTCAGTCGGAGATTGGGCCTCAAAGTTTTTGAAACAGTGGGGCGGGAAATGCTTCAAGGTTGGTGTTTGATTTTGCCACTCGGCGGAGATTTTGAATTTGGCTACCGGACAAATAATAATTAATAGAAAAGTGGTACTCCTCGGTGGGAGATTTGGCCTCAAAGTTTTTGAAACGATGGGGCCGGAAATGCTTCAAAGTCGATTTGTGATTTTGCCGCTCGACAGTGATTTTGAATTTGGCTACCGGCCAAATAATAATTAATAGAAAAGTAGTACTCCCCGATGGGAGATTTGGCCTCAAAGTTTTTGAAACGGTAGGGAGGGAAATGCTTCAAAGTTGGTTTGGGATTTTGCGGCTCGACAGAGATTTTGAATTTGGCTACCGGCCAAATAAAAATTAATAGAAAAGTGGTACTCCTCAGTGGGAGATTTGGCCTCAAAGTTTTTGAAATGGTGGGGCGTTAAATGCTTCAAAGTCCGTGTTTGATTTTGCCACTCGACAGAGATTTTTAATTTGGCTAACGTCCAAATAATAATATTAGAAAAATGGTACTCCCCGGTGGGAGATTTGGCCTCAAAGTTTTTGAAACGATGGGGCGGGAAATGCTTCAAAGTCGGTGTTTGATTTTTCCCCTCGATAGAGATTTTGAATTTGGCTACCGGCCAAATAATAATAATAGAAAAATGGTACTCCCTAATGGGAGATTTGGCCTCAAAGTTTTTGAAATGGTGGGGCGGGAAATGCTTCAAAGTTGGTGTTTGATTTTGCTGCTCAAAAAAGATTTTGAATTTGGATACCGGCCAAATAATAATAACAGAAAAATGGAACTCCCTGATGGGAGATTTGGCCTCAAAGTTTTTGAAACGGTGGGGCGGGAAATGCTTCAAGGTCGGTGAGTGATTTTTTCGCTCGACAGATATTTTGAATTTGTCTACTGGCCAAATAATAATTAATAGAAAAGTGGTACTCCCCGGTGGGAGATTTGGCATCAAAGTTTGTGAAACTGTGGGGCAGGAAATGCTTCAAAGTCAGTGTTTGATATTGCCGCTCGACAGAGATTTTGAATTTGGCGACTGGCCAAATAATAATAATAGAAAAATAGTACTCCTCAGTGGGAGATTTGGCCTCAAAGTTTTCGAAACGGTGGGGCGGGAAATGTTTCAAAGTCGGTGTTTGATTTTGCCGCTCGATAGAGATTTTGAATTTGGCTACCGGCCAAATAATAATAACAGAAAAATGGTACTCCCCGGTGGGAGATTTGGCCTCGAAGTTTTTGAAATGGTGGGGCGGGAAGTGCTTCAAAGTCAGTGTTTGATTTTGTCGCTCGACAGAGATTTTGAATTTTCCTACCGGCCAAATAATAATAACAGAAAAAGGTTCTCCTCGGTGGGAGATTTGGCCTCAAAGATTTTGAAACGGTGGGACAGGAAATGCTTCAAGGTTGGTGTGTGATTTTGCCGCTCGATAGAGATTTTGAATTTGGCTACCGGACAAATAATAATAATTGAAAAATGGTACTCCCCGGTGGGGGATTTTCCCTCAAAGTTTTTGGAATGGTCGGTCTAGAAATGCTTTAAAGTCTGTGTTTGATTTTGCCGCTCAACTAAGATTTTTAATTTGGCTACCAGCCAAATAATAATTAATAGAAAAGTGGTACTCCCCGGTGGGAGATTTTGCCTCAATTTTTTTGAAATGGTGGGGCGGGAAATACTTCAAAGTCGGTTTGTGATTTTTCCATTCGACGGAAATTTTGAATTTGGCTACCGGCCAAATAATAACTAATAGAAAAGTGGTACTCATCGGTGGTAGATTTGGCCTCAAAGTTTTTGAAATGGTGGGGTGGGAAATGCTTTAAAGTCGATGTTTGATTTTGTCGCTCGACAGAGATTTTGAATTTGGCTACCAGCTAAATAATAATAATAGAAAAATGGTACCCCCGGTTGGAGATTTGGCCTCAAAGTTTTTGAAACGGTGGGGCGGGAAATGCTTCAAAGTCAGAGATTTTGAATTTGGTTACCGGCCAAATAATAACAACAACAAAATGGTACTCCCCGGTGGGAGATTTGGCCTCAGGTATTGAAACGGTGGGGTAGGAAATGCTTCAAGGTTGGTGTGTGATTTTGTCGCTCGACAGAGATTTAGAATTTGGCTACCGGCCAAATAATAATTAATAGAAAAGTGGTACTCCCCGGTGGGAGATTTGGCCTCAAACTTTTTGAAACCGTGGGGCGGGAAATGCTTCAAAGTCGGTGAGTGATTTTTTCGCTCGACGGATATTTTGAATTTGGCTACGGGCCAAATAATAATTAATAGAAAAGTGGTACTCCCCGGTAGGAGATTTGGCATCAAAGTTTGTGAAACTGTGGGGCAGGAAATGCTTCAAAGTCAGTGTTTGATATTGCCGCTCGACAGAGATTTTGAATTTGGCTACTGGCCAAATAATAATAATAGAAAAATGGTACTCCTCGGTGGGAGATTTGGCCTCAAAGTTTTCGAAACGGTGGGGCGGGAAATGTTTCAAAGTCGGTGTTTGATTTTGCCGCTCGATAGAGATTTTGAATTTGGCTACCGGCCAAATAATAATAACAGAAAAATGGTACTCCTCGGTGGGAGATTTGGCCTCGAAGTTTTTGAAATGGTGGGGCGGGAAATGCTTCAAAGTCGGTGTTTGATTTTGTCGCTCGACAGAGATTTTGAATTTTCCTACCGGCCAAATAATAATAACAGAAAAAGGTTCTCCTCGGTGGGAGATTTGGCCTCAAAGATTTTGAAACGGTGGGTCAGGAAATGCTTCAAGGTTGGTGTGTGATTTTGCCGCTCGATAGAGATTTTGAATTTGGCTACCGGACAAATAATAATAATTGAAAAATGGTACTCCCCGGTGGGGGATTTTCCCTCAAAGTTTTTGGAATGGTCGGTCTAGAAATGCTTTAAAGTCTGTGTTTGATTTTGCCGCTCAACTGAGATTTTTAATTTGGCTACCAGCCAAATAATAATTAATAGAAAAGTGGTACTTGGGAGATTTTGCCTCAAATTTTTTGAAATGGTGGGGCGGGAAATACTTCAAAGTCGGTTTGTGATTTTTCCATTCGACGGAAATTTTGAATTTGGCTACCGGCCAAATAATAATTAATAGAAAAGTGGTACTCATCGGTGGTAGATTTGGCCTCAAAGTTTTTGAAATGGTGGGGTGGGAAATGCTTTAAAGTCGATGTTTGATTTTGTCGCTCGACAGAGATTTTGAATTTGGCTACCAGCTAAATAATAATAATAGAAAAATGGTACCCCCGGTGGGAGATTTGGCCTCAAAGTTTTTGAAACGGTGGGGCGGGAAATGCTTCAAAGTCGATGTTTTATTTTGCCGCTCGACAGAGATTTTGAATTTGGTTACCGGCCAAATAATAACAACAAAAAAATGGTACTCCCCGGTGGGAGATTTGGCCTCAGGTATTGAAATGGTGGGGCAGGAAATGCTTCAAGGTTGGTGTGTGATTTTGTCGCTCGACAGAGATTTAGAATTTGGCTACCGGCCAAATAATAATTAATAGAAAAGTGGTACTCCCCGGTGGGATATTTGGCCTCAAAGTTTTTGAAACGGTGGGGCGGGAAATGCTTCAAAGTCGGTGAGTGATTTTTTCGCTCGACGGATATTTTGAATTTGGCTACGGGCCAAATAATAATTAATAGAAAAGTGGTACTCCCCGGTAGGAGATTTGGCATCAAAGTTTGTGAAACTGTGGGGCAGGAAATGCTTCAAAGTCAGTGTTTGATATTGCCGCTCGACAGAGATTTTGAATTTGGCTACTGGCCAAATAATAATAATAGAAAAATGGTACTCCTCGGTGGGAGATTTGGCCTCAAAGTTTTCGAAACGGTGGGGCGGGAAATGTTTCAAAGTCGGTGTTTAATTTTGCCGCTCGATAGAGATTTTGAATTTGGCTATAGGCCAAATAATAATAACAGAAAAATGGTACTCCCCAGTGGTAGATTTGGCCTCGAAGTTTTTGAAATGGTGGGCTGGGAAATGCTTCAAAGTCGGTGTTTGATTTTGTCGCTCGACAGAGATTTTGAATTTGGCTACCGGCCAAATAATAATAACATAAAAAGGTTCTCCTCGGTGGGAGATTTGGCCTCAAAGATTTTGAAACGGTGGGACAGGAAATGCTTCAAGATCGGTGTGTGATTTTGCTGCTCGATAGAGATTTTGAATTTGGCTACCAGCCAAATAATAATTAATAGAAAAGTGGTATTCCCAGGTGGGAGATTTGGCATCAAAGTTTTTGAAACGGTGGGGCAGGAAATGCTTCAAAGTCGGTGTTTGATTTTGCCGCTCGACAGAGATTTTGAATTTGACTACTGGACAAATAATAATAATTGAAAAATTGTACTCCCCGGTGGGAGATTTGCCCTCAAAGTTTTTGAAATGGTGGGTCTAGAAATGCTTTAAAGTCTGTGTTTGATTTTGCCGCTCAACTGAGATTTTTAATTTGGCTACCAACCATATAATAATTAATAGAAAAGTGGTACTCCCCGGTGGGAGATTTTGCCTCAAAGTTTTTGAAACGGTGGGGCGGGAAATACTTCAAAGTCGGTTTGTGATTTTTCCGTTCGACAGAAATTTTGAATTTGGCTACCGGCCAAATAATAATTAATAGAAAAGTGGTACTCACCGGTGGGAGATTTGGCTCAAAGTTTTTGAAATGGTGGGGTGGGAAATGCTTCAAAGTCGATGTTTGATTTTGTCGCTCGACAGAGATTTTGAATTTTGCTACCAACTAAATAATAATAATAGAAAAATGGTACCCCCCGGTTGGAGATTTGGCCTCAAAGTTTTTGAAACGGTGGGGCGGGAAATGCTTCAAAGTCGGTGTTTTATTTTGCCACTCGACCGAGATTTTGAATTTGGCTACCGGCCAAATAATAACAACAAAAAAATGGTACTCCCCGGTGGGAGATTTGGCCTCGAAGTTTTTGGAACGGTGGGGCAGGAAATGCTTCAAGGTTGGTGTGTGATTTTGTCGCTCGACAGAGATTTAGAATTTGGCTCCCGGCCAAATAATAATTAATAGAAAAGTGGTACTCCCCGGTGGGAGATTTGGCCTCAAAGATTTTGGAACGGTGGAGATGGAAATGCTTCAAAGTCGGTTTGTGATTTTGCTGCTCGATAGGGATTTTGAATTTGGCTACCGGCCAAATGATAATTAATAGAAAAGTGGTACTCCCTGGTGGGATGTTTGGCCTCAAAGTTTTTTAAACAGTGGGGCATTAAATGCTTCAAAGTCGGTGTTTGATTTTGTCGCTCGGTAGAGATTTTGAATTTGGCTAACAGCTAAATAATAATAACAGAAAAATGGTACTCCCTGGTGGGAGATTTGGCCTCAAAGTTTTTGAAATGGTGGGGCGGGAAATGCTTCAAAGTCGGCGTTTGATTTTTCCGCTCGACAGAGATTTTGAATTTGGCTACCGACAAAATAATAATAATAGAAAAATGGTACTCCCTGGTGGGAGATTTTTCCACAAAGTTTTCGAAACGGTAGGGCAGGAAATGCTTCAAGGTCGTTGTGTGATTTTGCCGCTCGATTGATATTTTGAATTTGGCTACTGGCCAAATAATAATAGAAAAAAGCTAGTACATCGTATGCTATCTGTCTAGGAATTCAAGTCCTAGAGTCACATCAACTAATCATCCATGAGCATAATAATTTTGCAGACTGATATTTTGAATTTTGCTAGCGTCCAAGCAATATTTGGATAAAAGGTGTACTCCCTATTCATGAATTGAAGGCCAAGAGTGATATTAACTTATCATCCATAATGAAAAATGGATAACTCCGATTCAAATAGGGTTGGCTGCAGGTTTTGCCGCTCGACTGAGATTTTTTAATTTCATTAATTGTACTCCTTTGGTATGAATTTAAGGCTGAGAGTCACATCAACTGATCATCAAAATATTGACCATATTGGCAAAGAAATTGGATACATAATCTCCGATTCAAACAGAGTAGGCGGTAGGATTTGTTGATGGACTAAGATTTTGAATTTGGCGGTTGTCCAAAGAAGAAAAAACCTTTGTGAGGTTCATGAATCCAAGGCTGAGAGAGTGAGGTTGGGGCACATGATTTTTGTGCATCGAGCATACGGTAAATAGATAAAATCACGATGTGAAACAAATACTCCCTCTGTTTTTGTTACATGGCCCCAAACACAACCCGGGCTCTATAGCAGGAACCATTTCACATGACCATTGTACTCCCTCCATTTTTGTCGATGGACTGTCATTATCAGAGTTCATCTTCAATTTGGAAGAGTCTATTCATCTATGGGCTCTCAAGAATTCTATTGATCTCGTAACATCTTCAACTCTGCATCACTTGCTAATGCTTTCTGTCTCATATCATCGATTGCTCGTCCATGCACTTCCTGTTCATCCCGTAGTGCTACAATTTCTTCCTGACTAGACAAATACGCCGACTTGGACTTGGGCTTGGACTTGAAGTTCGACAACCTACCATTACGCAGAAACATGCTTTTATGATGACCTTCGCCTTTTAGTACCATTTTAAATGTTTCTAGACATTCTTCTTGGGTTTGTTCTAGACCATCTTTCCCAGGTCTTGTCATCTCCTCATTCATATTAATCTGTAAGGTTATCAGTTGGTAGACATGGGTGAGAGAAGAAAAGCTAATATAGAGAAACATATAGACAACACATTTAACCTGTCTATGAACAAATCTTACAAGTTGGCATGGCTGATTATGCATCATATATATTGTAGTAAAAGCATAGCTATCTGATCATATTGATAAGAATTTTATCACTAGCACGCAATAACAGGACTATGCCAACATGGCATCTGTCTGTTTCTTCATCTCCGGGTGCATGATATACACAAGACAATTCTTTGTACAGCTGAAAACTGAAACTCACACTAGTTGGAAATCGTCTACTTAAATTAAAAAGAAAACTGGGCAGCAGTTCAAGCAGTGTTGCACATCTAACTATACATACAAATCACTGAGGGTGTGTCATCACAAAATATCAATCAAACAGAGACTTACAGTAACACTCTCAGTGGAGGGATTGAGCCCTTCTTTTTTGCTCATCTAGAATGCGTAGCTGCAGACTTATTGCACCTTTATGCAACATGGGCGGAACACATGATCAAAATATAAGAAGCAGAAAGTCCGTACAAGATTAAAAACTAATTATTTTTACTATTGCGCTCAAGTGCCCAACCAATGCACGAGATCTAGTTTGGTTTGTTAAGCATTGTGCAACACAGTTTCTCTTGTTTTTTTCCAGTGTTCATTTGCAAAAGGAGACTGGTGATACCTATGTGCAAATAGGAATTTCGAATGTGATATGCTATCACTCTTTGCAAACCATACCATAATCTTTGGATCAAACCAGTGGTCGAGAAGATCTATCCAGTGTTGGTCAGTCATAGTGTGTTCCATAGGAGTTGTTTTTTGAATATTCTTGCTTGCCTTACTGATGACCCACAAGTATAGGGGGTGTATCGCAGTATTTTTGAGGGAAGTGAAACCCAATTTATTGATTCGACATAAGGGGAGCCAAAGAATACTTATCAGTCTTAACAACTGAGTTGTCAATTCAGCTGCACCTGGAAACAATCTTGCTCATAGCAGTTTATCAATAGCAAAAGTTTTGTAGTAGGAATAGTAAAGCAGCAATAGTAGTAAAGCAAAGACAATAGTAACAAAAGCAGTAAACAGTGGGATTCGAGTGCGGTAGGAATAGGGATGGATGGACGGGCGTTGCATGGATAAGACAATTCACATAGCAATCAGAACATAGGGAAATTGCAGATAAATAAGATAAAGCATCCAAGTACTAGACAATCCTAGGCATGTGTTCCATATATAGTCATACGTGCTCGCAATGAGAACTTGCACAACATCTTTTGTCCTGCCAGCCCGTTTGCAGCAGGGCCTCTAGGGAACTACTGGCAATTAAGGTGCTCCTTTTAATAAAGCACCGGAGCAAAGCATTAACACTCCGTGAACACACGTGATCCTCACATCAAAGCCTTTCCCTTCCGGCTACCCCGATTTCTGTCACTTTGGGACCATAGGTTCCGGACAACGACGTGTGTAAACAACTTGTAGATAAGACCCAAAACATTACTATCATGATGAATCAATAATAAGTTCAGATCTGAAATCATGGCACTCGGGCCCTAGTGACAAGCATTAAGCACAACAAGGTTGCAACAAAGTCATAAAGCACTAATAGAGATACTAGGCACTATGCCCTAACAATCTGATGCCATTACATGAACGATCTCATACAATCCCTACCATCCCCATAGCCTACAGCGGGGGATTACTCACTCATAGATGGAAGAAACATGGATGGTTGATGGAGAAGCAATGGTGATGATCTCCTCCAATTCCCCGTCCCGGCAGGGTGCCAGAACGGAGTTTCTGGTGCTGTTTCGTGGAATCTGGTGGTGGCGGCGGAGCGGAACTCCTTCTGGAAAAACGTCGAACCCCCCGAAGTTTTTAGGTCAGAAGGCTCCTTATAGGCGAAGAGAGAGGTCGAGGGGCTGCCTGGGGGGCCCACACCACCCCCTGGCGCGGCCTGGCCTGGCCCGCGCCAGCAGGTGGTGTGGCCACCCCAGGGCTCTTCTCCGTCTCGTATTCTGGCTCCTGGAGTCTTCGGGTAAAATAGGATTTTTGGCATATTTTCCGGGATTTTTCCTGATAGTTGATTTTCTGCACAAAAAGTAGACACCAAGGCAATTCTGCTGAAAACAGCGCCAGTTTGCATTAGTTGCATCCAAATCACACAAGTATAGAGGAGAAACAATAGCAAAAATGTTTGGGAAAGTAGATACGTTTTGGACGTATCAACTCCCCCCAAGCTTAGCTTATTGCTTGTCCTCAAGCAATTCAGTTGAAAACTGAGTGCGATAAAAGAACTTTCATGAACATATTTGCTTCAGATGATGTAAATATTCTCAGCAATGTGATCAACTACCTAGACAATTCATAATAAAGAGTATGCAACTGAGTCTACTTAATAGTCATTGCAAGCTATGAAGAGATTCCAACTCAAGAATAATAAGTAGCATGAAGCACAAACATAAGCAACATTACAATGCTCATAGAAAGGTATGATAGAGTGGTATCTCGCTTGCCTTTGATTATGAATGCCAAGGCACCTCTGAAGTTCAAGTGATGACTAGAAGTAAAGATATCAAAGATACAAGCATCAAAGTCATAACACAAGTAATCAAGTAATGGAACAAACACAAAAAATGACAACTAATGCTCTCAAGAAGGTGCTCAAAGAATATGTGGAGACTCAACAAGTAGAAGAAAAAGGTTTTGAATAATTTTGAAAGGCTTCCAAATGCTGAAAGTATGGTACTTGTTAGCTTTGAGCTCTCATTCCCCCTATCATAAGCATCTTTAATGTGGTTAAGGTGAAAGTGACACAACTAAGAGGATATGCTTGACAAGTTATAAATTGAAGTCTCATGCCCCTTACTTACGAAGACCGATCCTCATGCTACTCAACTTCAGTCACAAGTAAGCTCTTGTCATTGTAAGTACATACGTATCATAGAGAACCGCCAACGGGGTACCCCTTGCATATGATACAGGAGCTGTCCCATATTCAAAATGACAAGGTGAGCAGACAATGAGCATCTCAGCGATCTTTTTATTTACTATGTGCATAGATTTTTATTGAGGATGCTTCATAGAATGCTCATTACGGTTATGCTACAAGTTTCCACCATGATTAGGCATGGCTTAGGCTAGCGGCCCACGCGTTTCTCTAACATACATACAAACTCCATGATCTTACAAGTTCCACTTTTATTTCACACCGCCGGGATCCATAAGCAAAAGAACATGATATCAACTAGGTACAAAGTACCTATGAAGCGCTGAAAGCGGTCCCCATGATACATGGTTCTGCTAACTTCAACTCATAAAGCGCAAGCATATGCGCAACAAAGAAGGACGCAATGGTTTAGGTTTATTAAGTGCAGAAAATAAAGTGTTCCATCAAGTTCGTGAGAGCTTTACTAACTAACTTTCTCATAACAAGCAAACATTTTATTCAGAAGAAAACAAGGCATATTGAATATGCACGGAAGTAGCAAATGATGCTAATGGGTAGGTATGGTGGACACTTTGGAAATATTTGGTTTAGGGAATTAGAAACATGAGTAAGACACTCAGTGGAAGTGAAGGCTAGCAAAAGTAAGGGAGCGACAAACGAGAGAGCAATAGTTGTCATTATCATGCTTGCAACAAAACAAGACTACTCATGGTATGAAAATGATTCAAGATCCACAAGGCAAAATAATTCGTCAAGGCTTAACTGATTATTACAGTCATGTGCATGCATGAGCATGTGCCAAGTCGATCAAATGAAACATTCAGAGGAGGATACCACAGTGTCATACCAATTTATGAATAAAGTAATGCAAGCAAACATTCATGAGACATGGTACAAACTATTAGCGGGATGGAGCTAATCACAAGAAAGCAAGAACCACTAAGCATTCAAAGATAACATGCACCCTACATGAACGGACTAAGCAAGCTCACAAAGATGAGTATATGTACAAAAATGAAGACAAATAGAGTTCGTTACCAGCCTCTTACCACGCCTCAAGTTGTCATTAATCCTCATTATTGCTCTTTACTTGTATGGCTTGAATAATAATATGAAACCAATAATCCACTGAGAACTGTTGAACCCTGTAGCCAACTCGCAAAAACCAAAGAAGAACGACAAATGTTTTTGGTGTTTTCGATTTTAAACAAAAACCAAAAGAGAAAAAACAAGCAAAGCAAAATCTTTTTGGGTTTTTCGAATAGTTCAAACAAAGCAAAAAAGGGAAAAACAAACCAAGGCAAAAAGAAGAAGCAAACCAAAGAGAAACAACAAAAATATTTTTGGTCTTTTTGTGTTTTAGAAAGCAAAAGCAAAGAAGAACGAAAACTAAAAACAGAACGAAAGCATGAATATACAAAGAACCGACACAACATGATATGGAGATGAGTGCGGTGTCGGCGTACCTCCCCCCAAGCTTAGGCTTTTGGCCTAAGTGGGTATCAATCCATGTACGAATAGGGGTTCCAAGCGGGTGGATCTTGGTAAGAATGGTCGTAGCTAGGCCCATGAGAAGAAGGAGAAGCTCCCTAATCATAAGCGGGCTGCTGATATGAAGACACTCCCTCATTCGAGGGCTGGACCGAATCATCCGTGACCTCCCTTCTAGTGTCCTGCTCCTGTTGGGAGAATTCTCCCAAGTATGTGTCAAGCTCCTCCTCAGTGAGGGACCATCATTCCCTGTTATCAAGGTTAAACAAAACAGGTGCAGGCAAAAGAATAACTCGCTCGGACTTGTTCTTTCTCTAGCCAGCTTTGAGAAAGGTTATTTCATAAGACAACTCACTCAAGCTAGCCCACGAGGAAATAAATTTATGTTGTACCATGGAATTAAAATCAAGCCTCTCTATGGGAAACTGTAGGTCTAGATGATGAGGCACTAAACCATGCAATGCTAGTAAACGAGAAGCAATAAGGCCTCCACAAATTCCACCCTTCTCATGGTTAGCAGCAAGACGGAAAGCTATAAAAGAGCCCAAGTTGTAGGACCTATCTCGTCTAAGAGCAGCAGAGATAAATGCTAAATCAAACGAAGATAACTTATTGGCAGTTTTCCTAGTAAGAACACACTTGGCAATAAAGTAGGCAAAGTAGCGAATGGATGGAAGATGAATGGTACAGATTTTTCCATTCTCCTTCGAGAAGCTACTCCCTTGACAAATTTCTACGTATAAATCCATGAGTGGTTCCGGTCTCTCTTTGATCTTCTTACATGATCCCCATTGAGGTGCCTTAATGGCTGCACAAAAATCATCAAGAGAAAGATTGACTGCAACATTGTAAATTTTGTAATGGACCATGGGGTTAGGCAAAGAGTGAATAAATTGGAAATCTTGCACCACAGACATGGTTAGCTTCACAAATTGACAAGGTTCATCTTCCAAGAAACGCTCTAACCCTGCATTAGAAATCAAAGTGTAGAAATCTTGTAGAATTCCTGCAGCTCTCATGAACTCAGGGCATGGATATATGGAGGGAAAAACTTCCTCCTCCCGGTGGACCTTCATGACATCAGGCACCCAAAGCTCATGTTGGTTTAGGTGGTGTTCACTCATCTTCTATTCTGAAATTTAAACACCTATTAAACAAGTGATTGTAAAGCAAATATAATGAAGGATTCTACTCACAGGGACTAGCAAGAGGCCTAAACATGCATCAAAACTATATCTCTAAGCATCAAACAATCTTACAAGCCCTCAAAACTAGTCACCTACAGCAGCAAAATACTCAACATACAATCCACTAAACACAAAACTACTTGGACAAGGGGAGGAGTCACATACCAAGGAACAATTGCTCCAAATTCCAATCCGACTGGTAGGCCCCACATGCGGGTCCCAGCCGGCTGGTCATCTACAATGTCCGGTATGGTGTGTCTTATCGGAGTACGAGCGGTATGGCTGTCGTAGGCACAGTGGACACCGTGCGAGCCTGTCATCAGCATCGGGCCATTGTTCCTGCATCACCCCCGCAAAGTCTTCGGTATGGCCGGGTGGTTGCCAGTCTTGTCATCGTACAAGGCGTACCGTGCACTGATACGCACGTCGTCCTATCTCACTGATTGGGTCCGGATATGTCGCTGTAGCCGGCTACTTCTTGCTGACCCGGCTACCGAACGGTAGCCGGCCTGTCTTGCTCCGTTCGGCTGTACTTGGTCAGCCGGACGCGATCCGACTGCCTGGTTCTTGTCCGGTTGGGGTACCTGGGGGTCATCCCCCTGACACTAGCCCCCGAGCGCGTGTGGATTCCGCCCTTAGGCGAAATGTGCGCGCGCTCCCTCCTGTTTTTGAATTTGTGTCCGGCTGAGCTTGGTGGTTGCGCTACTCGTGACGTCAGTGCTGACGCCGGCCACGCGCGCACGCGCCATCATTACTCTGTGGCGGGCAGCGTAACGTCCCGTCATACGTCGCCTCGGGAAACTGCTGTCCGGTGCTTCGGTCCTGCTCCGGGATCTTCTGCGCATTCTGCTTCGGCACACTGGATCTGGGTGGCGGTTGGGGTGAGGGCCGTCCAGATGTGTGCCACGTGGCTCTGTTGATGGTTGCCCTTCCGGCCCTTTAAAGGGACGCCGCGGGGGAGGCAGTTCCTTTCCTTCGCTCCCCCACCGCAGTCTCCTCCTCCTTCAAGTGCTTCAGCTTCTGCGCCCTTGCCTTCTACGCCGTAGCCCGCTGCACCGCCCGCTCGTTGTCGTCGTCGCTACAGGCCACCGCCACTCTTCCGTTGCTGCTCCCCCCTGTTAGCCGGAGATGGCCGCCGACCGCGGGGCTTGGTGCGGCTCCTCCGTCACCGAGGACCACATCACGAAGTACCGCGCCACCCATGTTCTTCCGCCGCCGGAGGAGGTGGCGGTGCGGTTGGCGCCGGCGGGAGAGGTGTCGCCGCACCCGGCAGAGGGGGAGCGCGTCATCTTCCTCTCCCATCTGGCGGGCGGGTTCGCCCTTCCGGTGCACCCCTTTTTCTTGACGTTCCTTGCCTTCTTCGATCTCCGCCTCCACCACCTCGGCGCCAACGCCATCGGGACGTTGGCGCATTTCATGGCGTTCTGCGAGAGCTACCTCGGGATCCAACCGGATCTCGGGATCTTCTGCCGGCTCTTCCGAGTACGGCCGCAGGTGCAGTACACGAAGGGGCCTCTAGTCGTCTGCGGCGGCGCCTCCATCTACTCCCGCACCCAATCCGGCTACCCCAAGTTCTTGCTTCAGGACACGGTACGGATGTGGCAGCAGTCGTATTTCTACGTCAAGAACGTCACCAACGTCGACCGGATGAATCTTCCGGCTTTCCAGGATGTCGAGTCCAGCCAGCAGAACTGGGAACAGAAGATCCATGGTGACAAGGCGGAGACGGACGCGATGCTGCAGCGCATGCGCTCCCTCGTCACCTGCCGGCTAACCGGCCTGGACATCACCCTCAGCTGGATGTCCCGGCTGATGATGCCGCTGCAGCAGCGAGCGCACAAAATGTGTTATTACTCCGGCCGACTGGACCTGACCCGGCTGTCGCGCCGTGATCCCTGCTACCACAACTTGAAGGAGTGGGTGTGGACGATCACTAAGGAGCGGCTGCCGGAGAACTGGAAGTTCAGTATGGCGCCCTACAGCCGGGAGAACCACGCGCCCCGGGTAAGTTCTTATAGCCGGAAACTTCGTTTTGTTCTTCCTGTGTTTTTCTTGTTCTGTCCGGATGACTTCTTGTATTCGGTAGATCTTCGCTTGCGTCCTTCGCGAGGAGGGTGAGGCTCCCCTTGAGGAGTTCACGCCTGACTTGCCCGAGCCGCGCGCGCGGCGGTCCGGCGACGAGTCGGACAGGGACGACGACGCCTTTCCCAGCCGGAATGACAAGCCGGCTGCCGACCCGCACGCGGAAGTTCACGAGGAGGAGGAGGCCGCACCGACCGTGGATCCGACGACGCGCTTCGCAACGGATGGCAAGGCAGGCGGGAGCGGCTCCAGCCGTTCTAGCTCCCGCCGGCCCGCGACGGAGGAGCCGGCCCCCAAGAGGAGCCGGTCTAGCACCCTGCCGCCGAGCCGGCTGGGCCGGAAGAAGGGGCCGCCCCCAGTTGTGCCGGGGTACGTCCCTTCTCCCCCTTTTCTTTTCGGCATTTTCTGTCTGCTTCCCTTTTTTCTTCTTTTTCTGACTTTGGTTTATTTGCCTTTGCCTTCTCCTCCTTCTTCTTAGCACGCTGGTCTCTTTCGGAGCCGCGAGCCCGGCACGAGCGCCGACCGGGTCGCCGCCCCGTGCCCCGACTGCACCAGCCAGCGCCTCTCCTTCTTCTGAGGCACAGCCTCCGCCTCCCCCTCGATCTGAGCCGGCTCCCTCCGCCGAGCCGGAAGGTCCCCAGCCGGAAGAGGAGTCCTCCCAGCCGGACGGCTACTCCACGGGCACGCGGGGGGCTGCCGGCAAGGAGCTCATCATTGTTGGCGATGACAACTCTGACGAGGATCTCGGGGAGGAATGGCAAACGGTGGTGGCCGCAGCGAAGGAGTCCTTGGCCGTCAACACCGTGGACGACGATGCTTCCTCCGCCGCCTCGCTGACGGACCTAGCCGCCATGCTCGAGCTGGCGGTGAAGGAGATCCGGCTGCTGGAGGCCGCAGCCGGCAGGAACCGGTCCCTGGAGCAGAAGCTTGCTGCCGCCAATGGGACTTCCTAGAGTAAGTTAGCTTCATCCGCCTTTTTTTTACTGATAGCCGGTTGTATTGCAGCCATCCTCGTGTACGCTCAGCGCGATATCGATCGCCTGAAGAAGGCGAACGACCGGCTGAGCAAGTCCAACACCACTCTGCGGTTGCAGAATAAGGCTTGGCACGTGAGGGTAGACAGTCTGGAAGCCACCATCAAGGAACACAACGCCTCGCTCGCCAGCCGGACTGACGCCTTCAACCTTCTCGAGGCCTAGAACAAGGACCAAGGGAAGGAGATTAAACGGCTGGCGATGAAGGATAAGGCTCTGGTGGAGGAGTTGATGCAGGTCAGCCACACGGCTAAGGGTGAGTTCCTTTTTCCGTCTTATTTTCTTTCCGGATCCGGTAGCCGGATCTGACTCCTTTTTCTGACAGCCTTTTACCCCGGCATAGACCTGCTGGCCTACAACCGGCTGCAGGAGAACTGGCCGGGAGCGCAGCTGACGACCCAGGAGCTCGTCGTCCTTCTTGGCGAAGAAGTCGCCAAGCTTCGTCAAGCGACGCGGGATGTCTTCTCCTGCATGTGGCCGGAGGCTCCGGTTCCGGAGACGATGGCGCAGCTGGCTATGAAGCTAGGAGAGGTGCCGGCTGCGCTCGACCGGCTGCGGGACTTGGGGGCGCGAGCCGGAGCGGAGATGGCTCTGGCCCTCATGCTCTCCTGGTACAAGGACGCCCACGTCGAGAAGATCGACGGAGGCTTCCGTGCCGGCGCCGACCTCGCCGCCGTCCGCCAAGCCCATCCGGAGCTCCGCGGGTCTGCCATCAAGATTGCCAACTACATGGATCCCGACGAGGTGCTCACCGACTCGGAGTCCGTCGGTACTCCTGACGTGGAAGGCCCGATGTTGCCGCCCGAGGGCACCAGAACCGGGATGAGCTCTGCGCCTCCTCCCCCACCTGAAGCTTCTGCTGCTCAAGGTGCTCCTCACGGCAAGGCTCCTGCTGCTTAGTCACCGCCCCGGGATGCCGGGAGTATTTGTTTTGCTTCGGATATATGTGAAACTTGTCTGTCTGTACCGGCTATCTCTGATGCCGGGTAACTTGTGGGACCTTCGTCTCCCTTTTGCTTGTTAATGTTGAACTCTTGAGTTTCCTTTAACTTTGCCTTGAATTTTCTTTTGATATTTTGCCGGCTAACTTCATCCGGCTAACTTCGTCTGGCTACACACCTTTAGCCGGATGAACTACACCTCCAGTGGGGGCGTGCCAGCGCACCCACTGGGTGTAGCCCCCGGGATTCGGAGTAGCTGGCGCAACCAGGTGCTTCAAATCTTCCTTATTTTTCCTAACTTTATCAGATTGGCCTTGTCCTAGTCGGCTGCTTTCGCCGGCTGAACGCATTCAGCCGGAGGAGCTAACATTCCAGTGGGAGCGCGCGAGCGCACCCACTAGGTGTAGCCCCCGAGATTCGGAGTAGCTGGCGTAGCCAGGTGCTTCGAATCTTCCTTGTCTTCTCTTGCTCCTGACCTTGTCCTCACCTGGGCTCCAAACGGCCGGCCAAACGCCCTTGGCCGGTCGGGAACTACAAGATTCCACTGGGGGCGCGCGAGCGCACCCAGTGGGTGTAGCCCCCGAGATTCGGAGCGCTTGATGAAGTCAAGGACTTTGAATCTTCTTCCTCTTTCCTGAATTCGGACTCGAAGTAGTCGGGCAATGATATACATATGCATACACATACATCCTCACAGGTTAATAGGTTAGTCTGTCAAATTGTAGCCGGAAAACGGCTTGTTTTTTTCGAAAACTGGCATGTGCCTCTCTAGACACTTAGTCGCTTTCCCGTGTGCTCTATTGTTTTCACTGCATCCTTGCCGGGCAGCCGGGTTGCGGTTTGCAGCCGGAATCGAAGCGAGCTGACATTATATTGCGCACGATACTAACGGCTTAGTAGCTGAATTGGTTTGAGCTAGTTGCAAGGCCGGAGTGCCCGGTCTGTCGCGTCTCCTCCCTGTTTTTCGTGTGGGATGCCTCGGGCTTTTGCTATTGCTAGCCGGACAGCCGGGTTGCGGTCTATAGCTGAGACGAAGAGTGGGCCTCTGACATCGTCACACACTACTCAGCCGGTTTGTTGACTTAGCAGGCCGGGCCAGCCGGCGAGCCCCCGGGTAGGGGTTGCCGGAGCCGGAAAATTTGAATCGGAGAACAGATGTACACACATTTCTGGCAAGGAGCCCCGAGATTCTCGTAGGGGTCCGCATTTTCATTCATGGGGTTTTCGGGATACATACGCTGCCTGGCGACTAGGTGTAAAACGGGCGCAGCAGGGCCGCGTTCTAGGGACGCTCGGTCTCCTTGTCTGATTTGTCCATCTTGTTCTTGCGCGCCTGCTGCGCGTCGATGAGGTAGTAGGAGTCGTTGGGTAACGCCCGACTGATGATGAAGGGGCCCTCCCAGGGTGGCGACAACTTGTGCATGACCTTCGTGTCTTGCACCAGCTGGAGAACCAGGTCGCCCTCGCGGAATGCGACTGGGCGGATCCGGCTTGAATGGTAGCAATATAGTCGCTGCCGGTACAGGGCTGACCTGGACAGGGCCAGCTCGCGGGCTTCCTCCAGGAGGTCCACTCCGTCTTCCCGCGCCTCCTGGTTGGCTTTTTCATCGTACAGGAGCTTGCGTGGGGAGTCGAACTCGATGTCGGTGGAGAGGACAGCCTCCGATCCGTAGACTAGGAAGAATGGCGTGTAGCCGGTTGACCTATTCGGCGTGGTGCGGAGGCTCCACAGCACAGCCGAAAGTTCTTCAATCCATCATCCGGGTGACCGCTCTAACGGCTCGATGAGACGTGGCTTGATGCCAGCTAGCACCAAGCCGTTTGCTCTCTCGACCTGCCCGTTGGATTGCGGGTGCGCGACGGAGGCAAGGTCCAGCCGGATGCCCTTGTTGCTGCAGAACCGGGTGAAGGCCCCCTTGGCGAAGTTTGTGTCGTTGTCAGTGATGATGCCGTTGGGGTAGCCGAAGCGGTTGATGATGTCGGTGAAGAAGGTAACGACTGTCGCCCCATCCATCTTTCGGATAGGCTTGGCCTCGATCCACTTTGTGAACTTGTCCACCGCTACCAGCAGGTGGGTCATGCCCGCGCATGCTCGCTTGAAGGTACCGACCATGTCGAGGCCCCAAACCGCGAAGGGCCAGGTGATCGGTATGGTCTTGAGCACCGAAGTTGGCATGTGCCTGAGCTGCCCGAAGCGCTGGCATCCATTGCACGCACGGACTAGCTGCTCAGCATCCTCGAGGGTGGTGGGCCAATAGAAACCATGGCGAAATGCCTTGGCGACTATCGCCTTTGACGAAGCGTGATGCCCGCACTCGCCCTGGTGGATGTCCTTGAGTAGCCGGTAGCCCGTGTCCACATCAACACATCTTTGGAAGATACCGGATACACTGCACTTGTACAGCTCGCTGTTTATGATGGTGTACGTGTGAGCGCGGTGACAGATTTGCCTAGCTTCCACCTCGTCATCCGGAAGTTCTCCATCGGCGATGTAGTTCATGAAGGAATGTGCCCAGGATGGCACTTCTCGAATGGCGAGGACGCTCCTGTCCTCCGGTTGACGGATGTCGGGGGGTCGCTCGGGTGGCGTACCCGGGACGGCAGCCCCCGAGTTGCTTGATACACCGGCAGCCCCCGGGTCTTGCGAGCCGGAGGGCACTGCCTTGCCGGAATTGGTGCGGGTCTTCTTCTTTGGTGGTTCTGCCGGCTCCGCTTCTGCCATTCCGCCAGCCGGAACGCTCCTTGCCCAGATGATGGAGTCCGATTCTGGTGATGGGTTGATGGACGGCTTGCACAGGTGCTCCAAGGAGACCCCTGGTGGGATCGCCTGCCTGGTGGATCCGATCTTGGAGAGCTAATCAGCTGCCTCATTGTTGACGCGGGGGACGTGGTGAAATTCGCACCCATCAAAGGAGGCACTGAGCTTCTGGATGTGGAATCGGTAGAGGGCCATGTTTGCATCTCTGTCGTCCCATTCTCCGGATACTTGCTGCACTACCAAATCCGAATCACCAAAGCATAGGATCCGGTTGACACCGATCTCCTTGGCCAGCCGGAGCCCGTGCGCCAGTGCCTCGTATTCGGCTACGTTGTTGGAGGCCTTGAAGTGGATCTGCAGCATGTACTCCAGCCGGTCCCCCTTGGGAGAGGTGAGCACGATGCCGGCTCCCAAGCCCCCGAGCATCTTCTACCCGTCGAAGTGCATCTTCCAGTGGTCCGAATCCGGAACCGCTGGGAGATACTGGGTCTCTGCCCAGTTGACGAGGAAGTCCGCCAGCTTGCGACTTGATCGTGAGCCGGGGCTCGTACTGGATGGAGTAGGCGGCGAGCTCGATGGACCATTTGGCGACTCGACCGGTGGCGTCTTTGTTGCCGATGATTTCCGAAAGGGGTGCAGTGCACACGACCTTAATCGGATGCTCCTGGAAGTAGTGCTTGAGCTTCTTGCATGCTAGGTACACGCCGTAGCACATCTTCTGGTAGTGGGGGTAGTTCTGCTTGGAGAGGGAGAGAACCTCGCTGAGGTAGTAGACAGGCCTCTGAACCGGCCGAGCCTTGCCTTCCTCGGGGCGCTCCACCACCAGGACGACGCTGACAACCCGGCTGATGGCTGCTATATAGAGCAACATCGGCTCCTTGCTAGCCAGCGTGTGTAGAACCGGTGTTGTGGACAGCATGCGCTTGAGGTCGTGAAATGCGGTGTCGGCTTGCGCAGTCCAGGAGAACTTGTCCGTCTTCTTCATCAACTGGTACAATGGGAGTGTCTTCTCCCCCAGCTGGCTGACGAAGCGACTGAGGGAGGCCAGGCATCCGGTGAACTTCTGGACCCCAAGCAGGTTCCTGGGCGGCTACATCCTCTCGATGGCTGTGATCTTCTCCGGATTCGCCTCGATACCTTGTTGTGATACAAGGAAACCGAGTAGCTAACCGGATGGTACTCCGAAGACGCACTTCTCTAGGTTCAGCTTCATCCGGTACTGACGGAGGTTGCCGAATGTTTCTCCCAGATCCTCAAGGAGGGTGTGCTTCTCCTTGGTCTTGATAACCACATCGTCCACATAAGCATGCACGTTTCGGCCTATCTGTGAGTGCAAGCACTTCTGCATGCAGCGCTGGTAGGTAGCGCCTGCATTCTTTAGACCGAAAGGCATGGTTACGTAGCAGAATGCCCCGTAGGGGGTGATAAATGATGTCTTAATTTGATCAGCCGGGTTTAGACGGATCTGATTGTACCCGGAATAGCAATCTAGGAAAGACAACAAATCACAGCCGACCGTTGAATCGATGACTCGATCGATACTGGGCAAGGCGAAGGGGTCTTTCGGGCACGCCTTGTTCAGGCTGGTGTTGTCGATACACATGCGCCAGGTCTTGTTCTTCTTCAGCACCAGGACTGGGTTTGCCAACCAGTCCGGGTGGTACACTTCCATGATGAACCCGGCTGCAAGGAGCCGGGTGATCTCGTCACCGATTATCTTCCTCTTCTCCTCTGCGAACCGGCGCAGAGGTTGCTTGACCGGCTTGGCATCCGGACGCACATGAAGTGAGTGCTCGGCGAACTCCCTCGGCACACCCGGCATGTCCTTGGAGGACCATGCAAAGATGTCCCAATTCTCACGGAGGAAGTCGACGAGCGCGCCTTCCTATTTGTTGTCCAGGCCGGCACCAATGGTGACGAACTTAGTCGGGTCGAAGGGGTCGAGCAGAATCCTCTTTGTCTCCTTTGCCGGCTGGAAAGCTCCTTCTCCATCCGGTTTGCTGCTAGCCGGTATGTCCTGCTGGGCCATGGCCACATTGCACATGATCACGTGCTTTTCTTCGGCTATGATGAGGGCCTCTGCCAGTTTGGAACCGGCTGAGGCGCACTCCATCGACCGTCTGAAGCAGCCGGCGACGGTGATCACGCCGTGGGGTCCCGGCATCTTCCTCTTCAGGTACGCGTAGTGGGGGACGGCCATGAACTTGGCGAGGGCGGGGCGCCTGAGGAGAGCATGATAGGAGCTCGTCAGGTTCACCACCTCGAACCAGATTGGTTCGCGGCGGAAGTTCTCCTCGGTCCCGAAGTTGACGTCCAGCTGGATTTTCCCCAGCGGGGCACATGCTGGCCCTGGCAGTACGCCGTGGAACATTGTGGTAGTTGGGCGCAGGTCGCTTTCGCGAATGCCCAGCTTCTCCAGCGAGGACTGGTAGAGGAGGTTGAGGCTGCTGCCTCCGTCGATGAGGACGCGCGAGAATCGGCAAGTGCGCGCGTTGGAGACGATGAGGGGGTCGAGCACCATGGCGTACCCTCCGAGAGTCGGCAGCTGCTCCGGCTGATCTGCACGGCTCCAGGTGATGGGGGTTTCCGACCAGTTCAGGTACCAGGGGACCGGAGAGACGATGGCGTTGACCTCCTAAGAGCTTCGCCTGCGGCTGTGCTTGTCGTCCTGCTCCGTCTCGAAGATGTGGTAGGAGACGTGCGGCTGTGGGTAGCCGTTGTTGTTGTTGCCGCCGTTGCCGCTGTTACCATTATCGCCGCTCCCCCTAGCCGGTGGTGGAGGTCCACCTAGAGGGGGAGGGGGAAGACGAGGCTGGTTGCCCTGGTCCTTTAGCTGGCGGGTCCAGCTGCAGTTCCGGGTGGTGTGCGTAGCCGGTTTGAAGGGACCGCTATGCCACTTGCACGGGCCGTCAAACATCTGGTCGAAGGTGAGCCGTGGCTTCTGCCTCCTTGCGTCGTTAGCCGGTGCGTCGGGCGCACCTTCCACAGCATTGACCTGCCGCGCGTGGTAGCGAGGCTTCTGTTGTCCGGTCTGGCGGTCCCCGTGGAACCAGTTGTCGCTGCCGTGGCGCCTGGAGGATCCGGCTTCGCTAGCCGGATTGCTTGGACGGTCGCGTGCCGGCTCTGTAGGAGTCGGACGCCTGTCGGCATTTACTCGGAGGGGCTTCTTCATGGCGGCATCTGCCGTGGCGTACTGGTCCACAACCATCATGAGCTCCACCATGGTTTTCGGCTCGTCACACAGTAGCCGGTGGCGAAGCATGGTGCCTTCTCAGCAACCCTCGATGAAGAAACTGATGGCTTGGCTCTCCAGGATGCCCTCGCAGGTGTTGTGCAGCTCCGTCCACTTGGCGAGGTACTTGCGGTCGGTCTCGCGGTCACCCTGGACGCACAAGGCCAAGTCGCGTGGGCGCCCTAGATGTTTGTACGTGCCGTTGAAGTTGCGGACGAACACCTTCTCGAAGTCAGGCCAGGCGTTGATGCTGTTGGGCGCAAGGCTATTGAGCCATGTCCTTGACGATCCGGTTAGCATGAGGGGGACATAGCGCATGGCTGTGCACTTGTTCCCGTGGGCGATGCCGACTGCCATAGCATAGTCGGTCAACCAGTCTTCTGGCTTCATGCTGTTGTCGTATTTGGGGGTGTCCCTGGGTAGGGAGAATTTATCTGGAAACGGCTCGTTCCGGATGCGGGGTCCGAAACAAACCGGGCCAGTAGAATCTTCCTCCTCCGTGACGCGTGCTTGAGCGAGGAGCTCGATGCGGTCACGGGCATCCAGACAATCCGGGTTGGGCGCTCCCACCCGACCCGAGAGACGGGATCCGGCTGGTCTGGGCGCTCCGGTTGGTGGAGGGGGAGGCAGCGGGTTGCTGTTCACCGTCTGCTCTTGGCGCGGTTGGCCCCTGTTGTCAGAGCTGCGATGCCTGCTGTGGGCCTTAGCCGGCTGAGGGGAGGACGCCTGCTGGGTGTCGCGCGGTGCGCCCCTTCTGTTGGCAGGCGGCTTGCTCCCTCTGGAGTAGCTGGGGTCCTCCTACATCTATCGGTTGGCGTCGGCCTGCTCGTCCGCGATGCGGAGGAGCTCCTGCACGCGAGCGTGTTGGTGGGGCTCGCTCCTTGCCCTCTAGACTGGGCAGCTCCTCTGCCGCAGCCTGTGCCGCGCGCAGGTTCTTGATGGGCGCGCTATAGGTGGGCCGGATGAGGGCGGGTGCAGGATCCGGCTCCCCGTCCTTTTCCATTCTACCGCCTAGCTCGCCACCCCGGCATCGCACCTGGCCACGCCGGCTCGGCTCCGCAGTAGCCGGAGTGAAGCCGTGCGCGCGGTCATACTCGTGCCGGGTGATTTCGAGTTGCTTGCGAGCTGCCGCTAGCTCCATGGCCTCCTGGAGGAGGATCTGTCTCTCCATGGCGAAGTTGGCCTCCTTCTCCTCCAGGTTATCCCCGAGGTTGACCGGCGTCTGGAGCCGATCGATGGCATCCTCCACCGGGTTCCGAGGCTGCGGAGGGGCAGCGGTCCCAACCTCGTCCGCGCCTCGCTCCCGCGGCTGGCGGGGGTGAGAGCTGGAGCCGGCCATCATGACCTCCACGCCGCAAGAAGCGACGGAGGCGCTACCGCCTGGATGCGGCAGCTCTGCGACAGAGACGATTTCCCTAGGAAAACGCTCTGGAATGGTGGCAACGTAGACAGGGAGGTCGCCGAATAGCAGGACGGTGCCGTTTGCCGGGAAGGAGGTTCCGGCAAAGCAGGAAGCGTTGTCGATGACGCAGTCGAACCTGCCGAGCGTGAGCACCAGGCCGGAGGCCACGCGCTCACCGGCTGAAGTGCAGGGTCCCGTGCGGAACATGACTCCGGTCGAAGCCATCTTGCCCCACGGTGGGCGCCAACTGTCATTGTATTGGGAACGGCAGTACCTAAAGAGGTTAGATAGAGGTGTGGGGACTAGCAGAGAAGCTATCGACGGTGTCCGCAGGCGGGATTGGGTACAAGCGAGCATGGCTGGACGCAGGAAGTACCCAGGTTCGGGGCCCTCGTGATGAGGTAACACCCCTACTCTTGCCGGATCTGACTATGTGGAATATACGAACTACAAGCGCTCCTTGAGCTGTATTTGCTAGCTACTGCCTTAAATGCTATGAGACCAACCCTTTCTACTGAGGCCTTGCCTCTCCTTATATAGGCAGAGAGGCAACGGTCTCACTGGCCAATCTGACTAGCGGGCCCCACATGCGGGTCCCAGCCGGCTGGTCATCTATAGTGTCCGGTATGGTGTGTCTTATCGGAGTACGAGCGGTATGGCTGTCGTAGGCACAGTGGACGCCGTGCGAGACTGTCATCAGCATCGGGCCACTGTTCCTGCGTCACCCCCGCAAAGTCTTCGGTATGGCCGGGTGGTTGCCAGTCTTGTCATCGTACAGGGCGTACCGTGCACAGATACGCACGTCGTCCTGTCTCACTGATTGGGTCCGGCTACGTCGCCGTAGCTGGCTACTTCTTGCTGACCCGGCTACCGAACGGTAGCCGGCCTATCTTGCTCCGTCCGGCTGTGCTTGGCCAGCCGGACGTGATCCAACTGCCTGGTTCTTGTCCGGTTGGGATACCTGGGGGTCATCCCCCTGACAATATGTCGAGTGGTTGTGTCGAAATCCTTTTGGAGAAGCCTAATCTTAGCTTCTGCCATGCACCATACTTCGGTTTGGTTCCTAGAAATGGCTCTATCACTGGCACGCTAAATATCTATGCTGCGAACCTCCTTGGTAGGGACATGATCATGCACTTATGCAAATTGCAATGCAACAAATCAATCAATAAATAACACAAGCAAGATGCAACAAATAGCCATGTTTAGGGTACTCGACTAGGCCATGTTTCTATACCAGTTGTGTTGTGCCGAGCGGGCTAGATCCACATGTCCAAAACTCTTCAGGATTCGTTGGCATCTATTCTCTGCGTACTCATTCAGCAGTACATCATATTCCATGCCTTACAAAAAATATATACTAGTATGACAAGATAGGGCAAGCAAAGGATGAACTACTGTCGAAAATAAAATGCATAACGACAGCGTGCATATATGCAAAATGGAGGCAAACCATTGTCTAGGGAGGATTGTTGGAGGTTATCATTGGGATGGCGAGGCTCCGTACTAGTGCGAGATAACCAAGTTGGCTTGACGACTAGTAGTTGCCTTCTTTTCTCTTTGAACCGATCCCGCGTTACTACAACTAGCATGCATTAGAAATAATTGGTAACAAGAAGGCACAGCAAGGAAGCGACAAACTACTTTCGGAAGTAGTAGTAAAGTGCAAGGAAAGCGGGCATAGGAAGTGTGCAGCAACCTTTGTCTCGGTTGTATGGAGTTTTAACCATCGCCCTGGTGAGGGGTCCGTGTGGCATACGCATCTCTCAGTTGCGATGGTGGGGAAGCTGACACTCTGAGTGGGGGAAGCAGATGCGACGAAGCAACGACGGTAGCATGGATGCCGGTGTCGCTGAGCAGACCCCGGTGACCTGGAAGTCGGCTAAGGAGGGATGGGATAGAGGATGATGTGAGATGGATTGTGGAGTCGGTGGGCGAGCGAGCGAGAGGCCCCGTCAGTATGGAGGTAGCTAGCGTTTGGTGAGAAGTGAAGGAGGGGTTAAATTTTGGGAAAGGTAGAAGAGAGGGTCCCACCAATAATCCTCTAAATTTTGAACTAGAAGATCCCACAAATATCACACGAAAATTTAGTGCTGAATCGCGCTTGGCTCACCTCCCGAGCAGTATTAAAAGGAAGGCTCGAAAAGTAGCAGGCATCAAATGTCATGGGACGGTGGCGTGTGCAGCTTGTGAAGAAAGGTGAGAGTCTAGTACGGTGGCGGATAGATGAAACAAATTGGGGTGGTACATCAAATAATTAAACTAACTACAATAGCGATGACCTCACCTAGAAGGGCGTGACGTCCTGTGGTGGCGGGAGGTGCTCCTCTCGCTGGGAGGATGCGGGTGTGGCATCCCACGGCGGCGGGAGGTGCTGCTCTCGCCAGGAGGGTGTGGCAGTAGCAGAGGTGGTCCTCTGGCGACATCCTAGAACTCGAACAGGGAGTTGTAGATCTCTAGCTGCGCGTTGAACTCCTCCTTAGCTCGGGCACGTCTGGCGTGCACGGAGGCATAGCCGCGGTATATGGGCGCCGCAAGGACACGACATGAATAGAGGTCCCTGAGTTCTTGTAGCCAGATGTACTTCGGCTAGAAAACATGGGTTAAGACATCCCACCTGTAAGGCTCACCGTTGGATCGGTACGCTGGCCCTCGTGGCATTGTCTACCGCGGACGGCTCCTTGGAGCCATCGGAGGCGATTACGGCCAACTCCTCGCTGTCGGTGTTGCTAGGATCGTCAGAGGCAACCCATTCCTTATCTTCAAAGTCCGTGTGGTATGGGCCATTTGGGTCAGGTGGTGGAAGACGGCACCTAGGCATGGCGACGCTCCTCCTTGCGAGAACAACACTTCCATCTACCGTGGATATAGCTGGGAAGGGCCTTGAAGTGAGTTGTGGCAGGAGTGGTGTGGATATGTGGATGGTAATGGCGACCGCCCTAGATAGCCCTTTAGGGCCCCCGCCTCCCGAGTGGAGGTGTACGCATGTCTAGTGCTAGTGCTAGATGAGGAAGTATGAATGGGACCCATATACTTTAGTGAGCTAAACGGCTGAGTGGGTTTCTTAGCTAAATGGTACGCATGATATATGCATATTCCAACTCATTTGACCTAATTTAGGCAAACAGTATTGTAATTTAAGTGGTTTAATTTAGCTACGAACCATAAAAACTCATAGAACCTAGGAATCACAAGGAAAACATGCATGCTCCACAATGTCGAGAAACATGGCGCGCTTGTCGCATTCCGAGCCAAATTCTTCTGATTTTCTTTACTAGTACAAAACATCCCCGTAATCACTTGGAAAAGTGAAAAATGTTCTTTCATAATTGTTCGAAACTCCCACGGTCAACATTGTTTACTACGCCAACACGCGCCCATCTACCTGATGTGAGAACTATATCATAAAGTGTAGCTAGGGTATCGATATATATGGCCATGACCTTATTGGTTCTTCAAACTGAAACCCAAGAATGTTCATACATTGTAGGCTACTAGTAAATTGCACGTGATCATCATTATATAAAATTATAATAGGTAAATCACAAAAAATTATAAATTTGATCAACCTATAAGTACGGGTGTATATTTGGTTCTTGTACTTTGTATCATCATGTAGAAGTCAAAGATTATTAGCTACCTAACACTTGAATTTTTTTGATAGGGCAAAGGTATCCGATCTTTCGATGAGATGGTGATAAGTCGATTTGGGTGGAGTTCGAGCTTGACGATCCGACTACACATGCGAGCACGAGCGCCAATGCAATCACTAGGCCAATCTCCTGGAGGTTACCGATCTTGCAGAAGCACAATCAGCCTGACTAGCGAGGGTCTTAATTATTTGGGTGGAGTTCGAGCTTGACGATCCGACTACACATGCGAGCACGAGCGCCAATGCAATCACTAGGCCAATCTCCTGGAGGTTACCGATCTTGCAGAAGCACAATCATCCTGACTAGCGAGGGTCTTAATTCCTACCTGAAATCGAGAACAACAAGAACTAATATTGCAATCAAGATATTACGGAAATCGTGGGATCCTGAATAGGTGCGAAGTACAGGAGGTCTCTGCGACACTCAAGCCTTGGCAAAGTTGCAATGGTGGCTAACTTTTAGTCTAAACAAAAATCTGAGTCTTAACTGACGGCTATGGGGGGTATTTAAGGAGGAAAAGGTGGGGTTTCGGCCAGCCATAGGTATGGTGGCTGAATCCAACCCTAAAAGCATTTTTCCCCTCAAATACAGACTCTAAAAGTGGCTATTAAAATTCCTGGGAAAATAACATGGGCCTGACCCAAAATAAAGGTGACGCAACACCATATTAAGCTATGGACGAATCTATGAAGTAATATTCATGAATATTTCATCCAAGCCTTCTATCTTTATTATGGTGGCTTCAAAGTTCAGAAATCTCCACTTGTGGCGTCCTCTTCAATCCTCATATGCTTGCTGCCATCTCCATGCATGATTATGCTCCAATGCTTGTCCCTCTCATCCATGCTAGGTCCATCATTCCTAAGAGTAACAAATACATCTGATTTAGGCAGCATCATATTCTCATGTATGTGAGGAACAACTCCAAGAAATGAAAGTACCCGATATTTAAGTTGCTTGGTACGAGCTCGAGCAATAGGTCCTTGTATGTGTGTAGCTGTAGGTATAGCAGGTGTATCAATAGATGGGATCTCCACATCATGCTCCCCTTCTTGAATTGAAATCGTCCTCGACACAATCTCATCTTCCTCACCAAAGTAAGGCTTCAAATCTGCAATGTTAAATGTAGGACTAACTGTACCAAAATCTGCCGGTAGCTCAAGTTTATATGCATTATCATTTATTTTCTCTAACACCTTAAAAGGACCAGCAGCACATGGCATTAACTTAGACTTGCGCAAATCAGGAAAATGATCTTTGCGCAAATGCAACCAAACAATATCACCAACATCAAACACAACATGCTTTCTCCCTCTATCCCTAGCAATTTTATACTTAGCATTCATGCGTTCTATATTGTCTTTAGTAGTCTCATGTAATTTTAATATCATTTCAGCATGTTCTGTAGCATCCAAATTATTTTGCACCAAAGAAGGTAATGGCAATAAATCAATAGGTGCACGAGGAACAAAACCATACACAATCTCAAATGGGCACATCTTTGTGGTAGAATGCAATGAACGATTATAAGAATATTCAATATGATGTAAAAACTCTTCCCACAATTTTAAGTTCTTCTTTAAAACAGCCCGTAACATAGTAGACAAAGTTCAATTGACTACTTTAGTTTCTCCATCAGTTTGGGGATGACATGTAGTACTAAACAGTAATTTTGTCCCCAACTTAGTCCATAAATCTCCAAAAGTGGCTAAGAAATTTAGTATCACGATCAGAAACAATAGTATTTGGCACACCATGTAAATGAACAATTTCATGAAAGAACAAATCAGCAATATGTGAAGCATCATCAGTCTTATGACAAGGAATAAAATGTGCCATCTTAGAAAACCGATCCACAACAACAAAAATATTATCCCTCCCCTTATGTGTATGAGGTAATCCCAAAACAAAGTCCATAGAAATATCCTCCCAAGGGACACTAGGAACAGGAAGAGGCATATATAAACCGTGTGGATTAAGGCGAGACTTATCTTTTTGACAAGTAGTGCAGCGTGCCATGAATTTTTCAACATCTCGATGCATGCGTGGCCAAAAGAAGTGTGAAGCAAGAACATCCTCCATCTTCTTTACGCCAAAGTGACCCATCAGTCCTCCTCCATGCGCCTCCTGTAACAATAAAAGACGAATGGAACTATCTGGGATGCATAGTTTGTTAGCGCGGAACACAAATCCATCATTGAAGATGGATCTGTTCCATGTTCTACCATCTCTACAATTCTGCAGCGCATCTTTAAATTCAGCATCATGCACATATTGTTCTTTAATAGTTTCTAATCCAAATATTTTGAAGTCAAGTTGAGATAACAAAGTATAGTGCCGCGAAAAACATCAACAATAATATTATCTTTACCCATTTTGTGTTTGATAATATAAGGAAAAGACTCAATAAATTCAACCCACTTTGCATGGCGACTATTTAGCTTAGCTTGACTACGAATATGCTTCAAAGATTCATGATCAGAATGTATAACAAATTCTTTAGGCCATAAGTAATGTTGCCAAGTTTCTAATGTCCGAACCAGCGCATATAATTCTTTATCATAAGTAGAATAGTACAGACTAGCCCCACTCAATTTCTCACTAAAATATGCAACAGGTTTACCCTCTTGTAATAACACACCTCCCAAATCAATTCCATTAGCATCGCATTCAAGCTCAAAAGTCTTAGTAAAATCAGGAAGTTGGAGTAATGGAGCATGTGTTAACTTATCTTTCAATATCATGAAGGCTTGTTGTTGTGCATCACCCCAAACAAAGGGCACATCCTTCTTTGTAAGCTCATTCAGCGGCACATGATCCAAAATCTTTGACAAAACGCCTACAAAAACCAGTGAGGCCAAGAAAACTCCTCACTTGTGTGACCGTCTTAGGTTGTGGCCAATTCTCAATTGCTTCAATCTTGGCTGGATCCACTTCAATACCCTGTAATGTAACAACATAGCCAAGAAAGGCAACTCGATCGGTGCAAAAGATGCACTTCTCAAGATTACCAAACAAACATGCATCGCGTAAAGCATTGAAAATAGCACGTAAATGTTCCAAATGATCCTCTAAAGATTTGCTATAAATCAGAATATCATCAAAGTAGACTACCACAAATCGTCCAACGAAAGCACGTAAAACTTCGTTCATTAATCTCATGAATGTGTTGGGTGCATTAGTTAAACCAAACGACATTACTAACCACTCATATAGACCAAACTTAGTTTTAAATGCTATTTTCCATTCATCTCCCAATTTCATATGAATATGATGGTAACCACTATGCAAATCAACTTTAGAAAACATGGTAGAGCCACTCAATTCATCAAGCATATCATCTAATCGTGGAATATGATGATGATAACAAATAGTAATATTATTGATAGCTCTACAATCAGTACACATGCGCAAAGAACCATCTTTCTTAGGTACCAAAATAATAGGAACAACACAAGGGCTAAGGGACTCACGAATGTGATCTTTGTCAAGTAGTTCCTGAATTTGGCATTGTATTTCCTTTGTCTCCTCGGGATTGGTTCTATATAGCGCATGGTTGGGCAACATGGCACCAGGAATTAAATCAATTTTGTGCTCAATTCCTCTAATAGGAGGTAGTCCTAGTGGAATCTCAGTTGGAAAAACATCCTCATATTCCTGCAAAAGGTTAGCAACAACAGGTGGCAAAGAAGGAGGAATATCCTCAAATGAAAACAAAACCTCTTTGCAGACAATTGCATAACATTGAGTATTGTTCACATCTAGTTCAGGAATATCAATTTTATTTGCAAGCATACATGGACCCTTCAAACAAATTTCAGTAGCATGTTTAGAATCATATTTAATGGTCTTTGGTGGTACAAAATCTTCAGCAACAATCTGATTCTCACTTTTGTGTTTCTCCTCAGTTTTACCTCTACCAGGTCTAGAAAGATCATCTTTTAAAATTTGTTTAGGAGTCATAGGTTTGAGACCAATTTTCTTCCCATCATGCATAAGAGAATAGTGATTAGTTTTACCATTATGAACAGATTCTCTATCAAATTGCCAAGGTCTACCAAGTAACAAAGAACAAGCTTGCATAGGCACAACATCACAATCAACAAAATCAGAATATGTACCAATAGTAAAATGCACGCGTACCGTTCTTGTTACCTTAATCTTACGAGAACTCTCAAATCATTGGATATAATATGAATGTGTGTGTTGTCTTGATGGGAGAGCAAGCTTCTCTACCATGTCAACACTAGCCAGATTATTACAACTCCCTCCATCAATAATGATCCGTATAGCTCTTTCCTTGACAACGCCTCATGTTTGGAACAAGTTGTGGCATTGATCATGTTAAAATTTTCTCAATTAAACACTCAACACACGTTGCGCAACTAAACTCTTATATTGATTAGCAGTTTCAGCTCCCATTACCTCCGTCTCTCCTTCAGAGTCAGAATTATCCCCATCACGAGCAGGAATAAGAGCTAATGTATATTCATCAAAGTCACTTGCTGAATCATATTCACCATCATCGCGCACTATAATAACACACTGTGTTGTGCACATCCTCTCAATATGACCATATCCCTAGCATTTGCGGCATTGTATATCAGTTGTCTTGCTTGTGGAAGCCACAAAAGAATAACTACGATCAGGGCCATTGGATGATGGTGGTGGAGCAGCCAAAGGCATTCTTGATGACGGCGTGGTGACTTTGGACGTGGTAGGTGTTGGTGGTGTGCCACACGAAGAGGGCGCTAATTGTCGGGATGTCCACGACGATGTACGACCTGCAGAATTGTTAGATCTTCTCCATGGTGGTTGCTGATCCTACACTTCATGTTTAGCTTTGCAAGCAAGATGAAACAAATGAGTAATGGTGCGATATTCCTTATAGTCTAAGATGTTTTGAATCTCCTTATTTAAACCAAGAAAGAAACGAGCTATCATTTGTTCCGTATTTTCAACAATACTAGCACGAATCATCCCAGTTTGTAATTCCTGATAATATTCTTCTACATAATGTTTGCCTTGTTCTAAACGAGTCATTTTCTTTAGCAAATCTAGTTGATAAGTTGGTGGTACAAAACGAACTCGCATAGCAGTTTTTAAAGTACTCCAAGTATTAGGAGTATTAGCATTATTGACACGACAATATTCAGACCTCCATAGCAAAGCAAAATCTGTAAACTCGCAAGTAGCAGCACTAACACACATATTCTCAGGATATCTTAAACATGCAAAATGTTGATCTACTTCCAATTCCCATGTAAGATATGCATCAGGATTATATCTACCTTCAAAAGGTGGAATATTGAGCTTAAGCTTAGCAACATGATCATCATTACGTACCGGTGGTCAAGCGTTGCAGTAGTAATGCCGAGGACAGCCAGGAGGTTGTTCGACATACTCATCGAACTCATCCTCATCTTCATAGTCGTTCTCACCATCCTCTTCATATGCCACAAAAGTGTCAGTCGTGGTATGAGCAGCAATTGTTAGTGCAGCAGCTTCGGCAGTTGGGGCGGCAGCTTTAGGGGCTATTGCCTGAGGTGGTGCAGCTGGAGCAGGAGCAGACGAACCCGCCGTATGGTGTCCCACAAGTGGCACACGTCGCGCATGTCCCACATGGTCGGGTAGACGGCGCTGAGGACGTGGTGCAGCCGCAGGTGCAGGTAGCCTGGCGAAGATCTCCTGAAACTTGGCGTCGATCTCGTCAGTGAAGGATTTCTCTAGTCCTTCTATCTTCTCCATGGTATCGTTGAGCATGAGGTCAACATTCTCCAGTCTTGAATCAACATCTTGCGCTCGTCCGACCAAAATCTTAGTGAAGTGAGCAAGCATCTCTTCATTCGTCATGTTCACCGATTCGAGAGGTATATCTGCCATGGTTAGTCCTTAAAAGCACATGTGTATATGCCTACGAGTACGGAAATATGGTGGAAACACGCGTAATCCATCAAGCAATATATAAAGCTCTTACAAGTTCTTACCAAATAGAAGGAAAAAGGTGTCGTGCAACCACAAAGATCAACGGTTCCAGAGATTGAACCGAGCGATTACTAGGGATCGACACAACGCACGTGGAGATATCTGTGGAGCTCTAGGAAGGCTTAGCAAAGAGGATTAGCAATTATCAAAACAGCAATGCAAAGTTGAAAAGATGCTCAACAATGGTACCGTGCTGGTCCTAGGCTAGACCGTACTAGAGACACGAGCCTAGAGCACTAACGGTGTCACGACGCAGCACAATAAGCAATGGTATGATAATATAGCATCCTGAAAAGCGATCCGAGATGTCAAAAATCACTATGATGGTGAGTGTCTAAAACTGATCTACGGGGTCCAAAAACAGGATAGCCCCAAAAAATTAATCGAAATTTTTCTACTGTGATCCAGAAAGCACGCATGTGCCAAAAAAATGTCGCTATAACGGCCGATGGAGAAAAATGATCCCCAAGGTCGAAAACTAGTATAGCCAGAAAAAATTCATAGGCATTTCCAGACTTTTTTTTGCTCTCCTTCCTCTTGGCTAGCGGCCGAAACTTTAACTCACAGAATTAGATTACAGCACGGAAACAATATGGAAGGAAACAAAAAGAACTAACAAGGAAATAAGAACTATACTCAGACTCGTGCCACGACAGAAAAAGTGATCAGATCCGTGTCGCGGTAGAAAGGCGGTGGTGGAGTCTAGGGTTTATGGTGGCAGGGTATATGGCGACGGAATATGGCAGTGCGGAATATGGTGGTGAGTGTATAGCGGTGATCAGCACTCGTGGTGGCGGTGACTAATGTGACCAGAACTCGAAACTCTAAGGGACGAGACACTAAGACCAGCAACTCGACGTGACAATGTAGACACAAATTCAACAATGCAAAAACTATAAAGATAATGCAAGGCGAAGATTGGTGATGGGATAGATCTAACTCGAACAGTGTTTTTGGCTTTTTTGTGGGTTATAGGAAAAACAGATCTACACTAGGAAAAACCATAAAATCTCACCGAGCAACCTAAAATCTGATATCACTTGATAGGGCAAAGGTGTCCGATCTTTCGATGAGATGGTGATAAGTCGATTTGGGTGGAGTTCGGGCTTGACAATCCGACTACACGTGCGAGCACGAGCGCCAATGCAATCGCAGGCTAATCTCCTGGAGGTTACTGGTCTTGCAGAAGAAAGATTAGCCTGACCAGCGAGGGTCTTAATTCCTACCTGAAAATGAGAACAAGTAAGAATTAATATTGCAATCAAGATATTGCGGATAAAGATGAAAGTTTTATTGAAATCGTGGGATCCTGAATAGGTGCAAAGTACAAGAGGTCTCTCCGACACTCAAGCCTTGGAGAAGTTGCAACGGTGGCTAACTTTTAGTCTAAACAAAAATCCGAGTCTAAAGTGACGGCTATGGGGGTATTTAAGGAGGAAAAGATAGGATTTCGGCCAGCCATAGGTATGGTGGCCTAATCCAACCCTAAAATCCTTTTCCCCCTCAAATACAGACTCTAAAAAGTGGCTATTAACATTCCTGTGAAAATAACATGGTCCTGGCCCAAAATAAAGGTGACACAGCACCATATTAAGCTATGGACGAATCTATGAAGTAATATTCTTGAATATTTCATCCAAGCCTTCTATCTTCATTATGGTGGCTTCAAAGTTCGGAAATCTCCACTTGTGGTGTCATCTTCAATCCTCATATGCTTGTTGCCATCTCCATGCATGATTATGCTCCAATGCTTGTCCCTCTCGTTCATGCTAGGTCCATCATTCCTAAGAGTAACAAATACATGTGATTTAGGTAGCATCGTATTCTCATGTATGTGAGGAATAGCTCCAAGAAACCAAAGTACTTGATAGTTAAGTTGCTTGTCACGAGCTCGAGTGATAGGTCCTTGTATGTGTGTAGTTGTAGGTATAGCGGGTGTATCAATAGATGGGATGTCACATCATTTTTGGTAACATGCTCTAGAGAAACAAGGGAGAGGATTCTAGGAGTATGATGGAGAAGTGTGTTTTGAGGTTTGTGCATAGCATTCATTATGTGTTTGACCTTTTACAAGTTAAGTGTTTCTCTAGCAGTTCGTGTATGAAAACAATAAAATTTTACCCTACGCCCCTGAACCCTTGATGTTGCCAGGACCTATCTATTAGTAATGCAGTAATAGGAGGGGCTTTTCGTGAACTTACCCTTGAAGACCAAAAAGCATTGTCAATGCTCGGGAGAGTGTGGTTGATGTAGATGATCCGAAGCCGACCTCAAGGTCGTGTTGAAGTCCTCGCGCTCCTGTGGCTCCAATGACTCCTAGTGCCCCAAGTGTGACACCTCCGGGGAGTTACACACGTTCGGTGCCTGGTGATGACTCCCTCTTCCCTGATCCAGCAGTAGTTGCGGAAGTAGAGCTCCTGGATCCCAATCCTACAACATGACGGCGCTCCGCGGTGAAGATGTCTCTTGTTCGCACAGTCCAGACTTGGGACCATGGTCACGAGAGAGAGAGAGAGAGAGAGAGAGAGAGAGAGACAGAGAGAGAGAGAGAGAGAGAGAGATAGAGAGATAGAGAGAGAGAGAAATATCAATTAGAGGTCTCTCCAAAAGTGAGGAAACCTTTTATTTAATATTGTGTGTCTTTTCTGGTCAAAATACCCCACTATATATAGGGGGAGGGGAGGTACTACCACACTCAAAGTCTCGGGGTGGGACTAAAGGAGGGGAGAGGGGGGCACCTGCCGGCCGGCCCTGGTGGTCCCCACACGAGGGGGGGCTAGGCCCAGCCGGCCACCCCCTTCCCCCTTTTATACTCTTGCCTTTCCCTCATGGGCCCGACCCATTAAGCCTTTTTGACCTTTAATTGATTTATCTTTTATTAAATAATTATGAATAAAGGATTAAATCAATATTTAACATTCATTCACATATTATTCAATCTCCATGGCTATGGAACACCTTCCACCTCCTCTCAAGACATCCTCCAGACTTACCGAAACCCTTCCGGTTTTCTCTCTTCTCTTCTTCGGTGATTCTACTGATCCTGTAAACACTCTCTAAGCATCATCAAGCCCTTAAGCGTGATACCCCATGGTTCGGGAACACTCCATACATGGTCGGGACACTCCCGGACCAATGATCAACATAGGGACCTGGATGGCCATGTGACCCTTGTGCATTCAACGAAGATCTTTTGTTGTTTGAACTATGACTATCGCATCTTATTCCTTTTGTCTCTCGATACTTGCATTGCCCAAGATCTAATAAATGATATCACCATGTCATGTTCAATCTCGTTACCAAACAATGCTACTTGACTTGTTTCGACAAGTGATATCCCCTTGATCAAATCACATGCTGCGCAGCTATTGGATACAACTTCTCCGAGTGGGCCCTTGAGTATCTTTCCATCACGCAGATGGACAAATCCTGCTCTTGACATATATTGCCTCTATGGTTCCTCCAAATACCTGAACACACCTTTATGATCACTCTGTCATAAGTGACGTTTGATGCTATATAAGCACTCTCAGGAGACAGTGATTGACATAGTCTCACGGTCTAAGGAATAGTCTACGAGGTCTTCTAATCATTGTAACTTGAACTTCGTGACATGATCGGGTCAGGATGTTTAGGTTAGGTATTGGTTCATCATCTCATTCTCATAATGATTTTACTCCAATTCCATTTGGCATAAATGCCACATGATCAGGAAACCTTGATCATCTGTTGACCAATGAACCAGTGACTAGAGTTTCACCAGGAACCCCTGGTGGTTTATATATCACACGTGCATTAATGTTTCCTTTCAATACAGTTATAGCACGATATAAAACTTAATCATAAACTTTATGAAATATGATAATAATCCTTATTATTATTTGTCTCTAAGGCCTATTTCCAATAGTCTCCCACTTGCACTAGAGTACAAATAAACTAGTTGCATTTTTTCTTAATCATTGGCACATTATATCCCCGTACCCTGAACATGCTTGCTCATGGAAGAGGTTGAGTCTTGGGTCTGTACTTTGCAGTCCCAAATCCTTTGCAACTTAGTAATATCACCTCGATTGACATTAATACTTTATCATCACATGATAACATCTTTGTGTATGCATCATCGTTATGGCAACAGAACAAGGCCGGATTCCAGGAGCCTACAGTGACGTTAGATCAACCTCGAGGGCTTTCTCATGGGCAATGTGCCCTGGGACACATCATTCTATATTAAAAGTGAACTAGCCCCGCCATAACAGTATACATCACCTTAGATGGTATCCTTATCTATTATAAATGTAATTATCGAAGCACTAGTGCACCTTGTGCAACTTTCGATGTTTTTGTTCACCTTGCTTCCTACATGACTTTAGTCGGTATTATCGATACAGGATTTTCCAACATATTCCCTTATAACATAACCCTTTCTTTAAGATATGCCATCCTTTATGGATTTGGAAAACATGTCTACAGTTCTCTATTAGACACCTTTGACAAACTTAACTCGACGTTCCGTTATTCAAACTTAATCACTTTTCGAACGTTCCTTCTTGGATCATATATTATGTTAAGTTATCATCATGGTTTTCTAAGATAGAACCTATGTCTCAACATAGTGGATGATGGTCATCCTTTTCTTTCTTTCAACCATTGATGTTAGACTTAATTTTATTCCTAATTTGAGTTATCAAGGACCAGTTCCTTAATTAACTTTTATTCTGAAACTCTTTTGAGAATCCTTTAAGGAATATTGCATAATATTGCAATATACTTATTATCAACTTCTACTCCTTATAAATCATTATTTATCAGTACTTGCGCTTTTATTCTTAATGTGTCATATACACACTGAAGAATCACTCCTCTAAGCTCCCACTCAAAATACGTTCCCAACATATTTGGATATGAGTCACTACTCTTACTCAACATATGTTCCTACATATTTGAATTTGAGACTTACTTTGCTCCCACTCAAAATGTGTTCCCGAGACATTTAATTTTGATACTTACATTGCTCCCACTCAAAAATATGTCATTCACATATTTTTTTAGGAAGACTTTCATAGCTCCCACTCAATTTTATGCAAATTGCATATCCACTCACTATTTTGAACAATTTCAAAATCCTTTGATAAATTATCAAACTGAGATATTTACTATGAGATACCAATACCTTACCAGTTTTAAATCTACTAGACTTTCAGCACTTCTGAATCAAATTCATTTGAATTTGTCCAATACTTGACAAATTTTGCTTTTGTCATTCACCCCCTTTTCCACTATGTATTTGCAGTCATTTGGGAAATTTCAAGTAAATCCTTTACTAGTAAGATTTAGCAACGAATTGCTTTCTAATCTCAAGTGAATTTTGCCTCTAGGATTTCTCATAATTCTAGTTTACCATTATTTCCTTAGTAGTTCGTAGGTATGTCATATTCCGGTAATCATGACAAATGATTCACAAATGTCTCCATTCAAGATATGGGCTGCATTTTGAATCTTACTTCATGTAGTGAAAACACCAGTGGGGAAAACACAATGATCACTATCATTGATTCTTTCCTTTGTGAAGAGAATCATTCAGGAACGCTTTCCATTTCGCTTCTCAATACTTTGATGCGGGGTTTTGAATCCTCGTCGTGTTTTTCACTATCTTCCATTAGCTCCATAATCGAGAAATACCACTGAATGTGAACTTTCTCGAGAGTGCACAAAAATCCAAGCAATACAAGTTTTGCTTTCCTTTTGGTTCTAGCTATGGCTATTGTATTCATAATTTCCAACAAATAATCTATAAGGACTTATTCACTATTGTTTTTGTTATATCGAATAACCCCAAAACTTTCACGACGATCCATACAATATATGGCGCCGATCTCACGAATTCATATGGTTCACTATAAATTCTAATTGAGTTCTTACTATTTCTAACTAATGGTCTTTGCCTCTATACTACAATGATTTATTTGGCGCCATCTATTCACCCACTTGATATCAAATATCAAATTGTGATGCTTTGCATTTTGACATTTCAAACGCATTGCAATCCACAATTTTATTTATGCCAATCTTATAAAGTCGAATTTCATTACTATTGATCAAATCATAGTAATTACATTCTCTTTCATCTTTAATACCCTTTGTTGATGAAATACTTTGATCATATCAAACAGTTTCATACTTATGTTTTCTTTGGTGAACTTCTTTACAAAATTTAAACAATCATATAATGATATTCACCATTTTGTTAAACAACAATACATCGAATATGTATTCTCTTTTAACAATTCATCAAACACTCCGTATTCATGTAATACATGGTGTTTAAGTTATTTCTGCCGAACTTAGGCATGATTCATATGTGACAAGAAGTGTCTTTCACATATTATCAATATAACTTTGAATTTAAACAATGGCTTTATTCATTAATGAATATATCATTAAGTTGGGTAATTTTTAGGCATTTCAATATTTTACAAATATTCATGTATTATCAACTAGTTTCAACAACAAGGATAATTCACATATGATCAAACAAGATATGAACACGAATAGAAATCATTCATAAAAGTGGAACAACTGTTTGTTACAAACTCATATGAATAACCGTCTCACGAAGTGTGAGACACACTAATGAAGTTCACATATCCATCGATTAAAATAACTATCCAAAAACATAAACTAAGTTATAAATGTTGAGGGAGAGTGTCATCGGCATCATCATGATGCTCGCCATCAACACGCAACGTCACCTCCTCTCCAGCAAGCACCTCTCATGCAGAAGGACATGTTTTTAGCAAAATAGAACAACTATCAAATATACTTAACACTACAACATGTGTTTGCAAGATTATAACATTTATAAAACTGTATATCAAATATATACCTTTGTCATCGATGACCTCTGTGACAACAGGTTCAACCATCACATCCCTGAAATGTGATATGAACTCGTGGAAATCCTATGTTTCCGCGTCATCTCTCATAATGCAAATCCTGGCAAGTGCTTGGTAGCTTGGTGGCAGCAACCCCAACAACATGCCTATTGCAAAAGAGCTTGCGAACCAGTTGTCCAGGAAGTATGCAAGACTCATGTATGCATCATATATGCATACCAAGTGATCGTCCGGTGAAGAGTTCTCCTCCATCTTAATGGAGAGGAATTCTCCCATTAGCTCATGCTCCCATATGCGTGCTTGTTCACGAAATGTGTCCTAAGCTGTACCATTACCGTACGAGGGTCAAGATTACCCATGACTAGCCACAGCTCATCCACCATCCCAAAATGCATCGTCACTGATATGAAGGTGGCCATCTCACGATGGTAATAGCGGTCTTCCCGCTGCTCTGGGGTCTCTAAGTCACTGGGCTGATCCAAATCCATCTTGTTGAGTATATAGTCGACCACGTCATTCTCGCTAAGGAGAACATGGAGATGCGCAACCCACATAGAGAAGTTTGATCCGTCTAGCCTGAGCTTCTCTTCATCTAACCAATCGTCAACAGGGAAGGTAGCATTCGGGAGAACCATTTTTCTACATTTATAATTGCAAAAAGGAATTTAGACTAAGTTTATAATTAAATGAATTAAATAATAACTCCACTAAGAAACACCTATCCCCTGAAGGGTTCTAGTGATAACACGACCCCTTTTCCCCACATCTCTCCTGATCATCACGGCCATCAATGTGGGTTCTAGGGTGGACGCTAAACGTCGGTCACATCATCCATGCAACCCGTGCTCGATCTTTCGATCATCCGTGTTCTGAGGCCATGTCTACACATGCTAGGCTTGCCAACTCAACCTTAGTGTATTCGCTGTGCAACATGGCTTACACCCACTGTATGCGAACGTAGATATGTCTGACACCTGATCGTCACGGTCTGCCTCATACCGAAGAAATTTCTTGGTGGTGCACACTAAGGGAGAACACAATCATTGGTATTTTAATAGGGATCATCTTATTAGGCTACCGTCGAGTATCTAATACTAGCACATAATAAGATATACAAACAATAACATTAAATGTAAATACGATGTGATATGGTCCTTCACGTCGTGATCTCCATCCGGCGTCACCAGATTCCGGCGCCAGTGTTCCGGCGCTGTAGACACTAGGGTACCGGTGTCTTTCTGGCGTGGTAGTCCGTCACCTCCATAACTATCTAATACTTCGTAACATAAGGTAATCACTTTACCTTTTCCACAACCATATCACAAAGCAACAACCCCTGCAAAACAAAGTTAGACGCCTCTACTTTATCTTTTGCATGTTTTATGTGGCTAAATAGGCTTTCGCACAAGAACCGTTCTTACCTACGTACTTTCACCACAACGCTAATCGAGTAGTTATCTATACTACACCCCTTTCGGGGCCCTCCGTTGCAAATGGCATACCAACTAATGCGAGAGAGACATACACCCCCCCAAAGCCACTTTATACGGTACAAGCCGTATGTCAAGCGTGGACCAGTCTCGCGAATGAACGCGTAAAGTCGGTTGGGGCCGCTTCATCAAGCATTACTGCGGTATACACAAGTACACGTGGGAGGGTAACAACTAAAAGATCAACGCCCACATGCTACATCTCATGTGTTCTACCAGTACTAGCATTACCACGCATAGATCTAGCTCTGATACCACTGTAGGGGTTCGCGTATGAAACAATAAAATTTTACCCTACGCCCCTGCACCCCTGGTGCTGCCAGGACCTATCTATTAGTAATGCAGTCACAGGAGGGGCTTTTCGCGAACTTACCCTTAAAGACCGAAAAGCGTTGTCAACGCTCGGGGGAGCATGGTTGATGTAGATGATCCAAAGCTGACCTCAAGGTCGTGTTGAAGTCCTCGTGCTCCTGCGGCTCCAACGACTCCTAGTGCCCCAAGTGTGACACCTCGCGGGGAGTTACACATGTCTGGTGCCTGACGATGACTCCCGCTTCCCTGATCCAGCAGCAGTTGCGGAAGTAGAGCTCCTGGATCCCAATCCCGCAGCGAGACGGCGCTCCGCGGTGAAGATGTCTCTCGTTCGCACAGTCCGAACTTGGGACCATGGTCACGGGAGAGAGAGAGAGAGAGAGAGAGAGAGAGAGAGAGAGAGAGAGAAATATCAATTGGAGGTCTCCCCAAAAGTGAGGAAACCTTTTATTGAATATTGTGTGTCTTTTCTGGTCAAAATACCCCACTATATATAGGGGGAGGGGAGGTACTACCTCACTCAAAGTCCTGGGGTGGGACTAAAGGAGGGGATAGGGGGGCACCCGTTGGCCGGCCCTGGTGGTCCCCGCACGGGGGGGGCTAGGCCCAGCCGACCACCCCTTCCCCCTTTTCTCCTCTTGCCTTTCCCTCATGGGCCCGGCCCATTAAGCCTTTTTGACTTCTAATTGATTTCTCTTTTATTAAATAATTATGAATAAAGGATTAAATCAATATTTAACATTCATTCACATATTATTCAATCTCTGTGGCTACGGAACACCTTCCACCTCCACTCCGTACATCCTCTAGACTTACCGAAACCCTTCCGGTTTTCTCTCTTCTCTTCTTCGATGATTCTACCGATCATGTAAACACTCTCTAAGCATCATCAAGCCCTTAAGCGTAATACCCACAGTTTGAGAACACTCCAGACATGGTCGGGACACTCTCGAACCAATGATCAATAGAGGGACCTGGATGGCCATGTGACCCATGTGCATTTCACGAAGATATTTCGTTGTTTGAACCGTGACTATCGCGTCTTATTCCTTTTGTCTCTCGATACTCGCATTGCCCGAGATCTGATTAATGACATCACCATGTCGTGTTCAATCTCATTACCGAACAATGCTACTTGACTCGTTTTGACAAGTGATATCCTTGTGATCAAATCACACGCTGCGCAGCTATTGGATACAACTTCTCTGAGTGGGCCCTTGAGTATCTTTCCGTCACACGGATGGACAAATCCCGCTCTTGACATATATTTCCTCTACGGTTCCTCTGAATACCTGAACATGCCTTTATGATCACTCTGTCATAAGTGATATTTGATCTTATCTAAGCACTCTCGGGAGATAGTGATTGATATAGTCTCACGGTCTAAGGAATAGTCTACAAGATCTATTCTAATCATCGTAACTTGAACTTCATGACATGATCGGGTCACGACGTTTAGGTTGGGTATTGGTTCATCATCTCATTCTCAGAATGATTTGACTCCATTTCCAACTGGCATAAATGCCACATGATCAGGAAACCTTGATCATCTGTTGACCAATGAACCAGTGACTAGAGTTTCACCGAGAACCCCTGGTTGTTTATATATCACATGTGCATTGATGTTTCCTTTCAATACAGTTATAGCACGATATAAAACTTAATCATAAACTTTATGAAATATGATAATAATTCTTATTATTATTTGTCTCTAGGGCATATTTCCAACAGTTTCATGCACCTTGACCACAAGTACTAGTTTCTCCAAATCCCAAAAAAATCATCATTGTATACTTTCTATGTGCTCAAGCAAGTTGACACTCAGGTACCTCTTGCCCCTTGTACGAGAAGTCCCTTTGTGAGTGGCTATCCATACTCAAATGACAAGACAAACAGACAAATGGCCATTCTCAACACTTTATTTTATTTATTATTCCATAGCTTTTTATTTAAGGTGCTTCATAGAATATTCATGTTGTAAACTTCCACCATGATACATTTGCATGGCTTAGGTTGGTGTCCTCAATGTCCCCTCTAACACATAGGCATACTAGAATAACTTGATCGCTTCTGGCTCATCTTATTTTTTTAGAGGTATCCATGGCCTCAAAGATATATGACATCAACAAAATAGATTAGTGCAATGTTTGAAAGCTTTCCCCATGTCAACATGGTTTTGGCTAACAAATAACTTATAAATTGTCAAACACATAACTTTCAATTACCCATGGTCAAATTCATGTTTTCCCTTTTATAGGTTTTAAATAGTTGCATGCATTTGTGGTTTTCAACCCACATCTTACTTTCCCATGCGCATTGAAAGCTTTCGCCATGCCAGCTCACCCTGCCTCCACATGCGTAATGCGCTCCATCATGTCCACGACGGTCTCCATGGTCACCACACATGTCACGGCCACCGTGCTCGCCTCTGTTCTCACCAGGCGCATCCATGTCCTTGACACCGGGGTCCTCCAAGCGGCTCACGTGCCTTGACCTGACGAAGCTAGGTTGGGGGAGCGGGGAGCGGTGGTTTGATCCCACGTGATGCCGCGTCGGAACCCGACATGCGCCAGCATGAATGAAAGAGGGAGTGGTGGGTCAGGTTGCGAGGGTGCCGGCTAGATATGGCTGCCCAACCTATCCCGCACGTCTCCCCGGTGGCTGGCCACCTCTTGCTGTCCTCCACGTGGGTGTCGTTGCTGCTCCACCCTTGGTGTCGTCGGGCCTGGTCCACGCGCACCGTCCACACGCTGTCACTGCTCCTCCGCCATTCCACATGGCATGGGGGAATGTTCGTTTGCGGTACCAAACTTGGTGGGTGAGCGCACCGCGGTACCCGAGTTGTCATCAATCGCACGGAGGGGCCATAGTAGAATAGCCAATTGTCTAGAAGGGCCAAATGGGGGTGAATACAAATCTAACGCCCAAACGGTTGTTTGAACCAGACGAAAAACGGTTGAACTCAAATACCGCCGTTAGGTCAACTCTTCTTAGCCCGCCATGTCAGTATTCCCCGTTATCTTTTGCGGTCGTGGACTAGCTTACCCCTGCGTGGATCAGATCCCTGAGTGGACCAGATCTATTTCTTTGCTCTGCTCTGGTCTTCTCCCCTGCTCCCCTCCCCATAACATTTGCTCAGCTCCGGCTACTCGTCTCAGATCGGAGCTCGCACTTGCTCTAATTTGCGTCCCCGCCATGTCCGGTCAACCTCCCATGCCTCTAATCGAAGTTCGTAGTCGTCGCCATTGCATCGTCCGCCGTATCGGAGCTTCACGTCCCCGGACTAATATCTCGCCTCTGGCTAGTCCTTCTCGCACGGTGGAACGCGTCCCGTCGGGCGATCCAGGCCGGCGACCGGCCTCGGGAAGTTGTGTGTTGCTGTGCACCCCAGGCATGGTAGCCCTGGCACAGCAGTTCGACGACCACGCTCTCATGGCCACCGTGCTAGGCGTCCGTCCTGCCGTGTCGCCGGCAGAGTTGCTGTCGGCTTTCAGGTCTTGTTTTGGGATCACACGAAATGAGGTCAACATTGAGGTATGCGCGCCGCCATTCGATTTTTTCGTCCGGTTCGAGCACACCTCAGACACCGAGCGCATTCTGCATTCTTCCCGTTCTTTTGAGTGCTGTGGGGATAAAATGAGCTTCATGCGTTGGCATCGCGCCTGTGGGTGGGACGATCGCTTGGGGCAGCTTTGTTTCTTCTCCAAACTCAGCTTTGACGGCCTCCCATTGGATGCTTCGGAGCCGGAGGCCCTCAAGCAGGTCGTCAGTAGCCTTGGTGGTGAGCTGGTGGAAATCGTGCCACTGAGCGACAGATGGGTCATCGAGGTAAAGGCGTGGCTGAAAGATCCTGATGTCGTTCCTAAGATGTACGAGGTGCAGATTCCAAGCAGGGCAGGGCGACAGCTTTGCTAGAAGCACCCGGTCATCATCCACCTGGAGGAGGTTTTAGAATCGATACATGGCATTCAGGGCCCCAAAGAGGCTGCCAGAAAGCGTCCTCGTCGCCTGCAGTGTTCGCCTGGAAGGATCGATGGCACAGGACCACCACCATTTCGCGACGGCGCACACAGTTTCGGTGGGGGAACCGGGCTTGGACGAGCTGGTGGTTCTGATTTCCCTCAAGTGAAGACAGAGCTCTAGTGAATTACCGTGGTATGTGTGGCTAATGAATTTGTAGTATGGTGAGTGTAGCAGGAAGTTAGCATCGACTAAAAATGTGTAATACTTTGAATCGATGTAGTATGTGTGTGTAATAGTTTGAAGTAGTATGTGTGTGTAATAGTTTGAATCGATGTAGTATGTGTGGGTAATGAATTTTATGTAGTGTGTGTGTGTAATAGTTTGAATCGATGTAGGTGAACACCGTGCTTTATAATTTCTGTGAATAACCAAGGACAACCTCATGAAAAGAGGGTGGTCTGGCAATGAGAAATATCAATTCTGTGGATGCCAGGAAAATGTAGTCCATCTCCTCTTCAAGTACAAGGTAGCTACATTTGTAACACGTTGAACTGCAAGACCATTTTGCAGGCAACACAAGACAAAGGAAAAATGGTTTATAGCACAGACAGCAGATGCAAAATATGTAGTCTGGGATAAAAAGATGCTAGTTAACTGGATTGAACCACGACTAGTAATTGAAGGAAATAGATACTTGATAGTATTTGCTTACAACAGTAGTACTTTCATACAAAAGGGTCTTATACCTGCACAAAAGTGGGCTAAACTTCCTACTAGTTTATAGAACAATTCGTCAGTATTTCATCTACAAAAGCCATTCTTCAGTCTGAACTTAACTATTCTACACTGAAGAAACTACAGATCTCCACCAGAAAAGTTGGCTGGCCAATTGCCTTGACAGGACATAAGTTCTTTGATCATTTAACCCAAACTGATTTATTGCCTTCCCGCCAAACTACAAGAAATATGCATCGTTCATGCACGAGCGATTTGCGTGTGCCAGTCCCGGTTCAGTTGGACCATCCGTGCCACCGCAACGATTTCTTCGAAACTGAAATCCGGCATCTCCTTCTCGGGATCGTAGGTCCGTGTGAACTCGAACCTGAATTCCGAGGTTGAGCTGATGCCCGCCGCCGGCTCCGGCTGTCGAACAATCCAGCATGCTGAGTGTAGACGCTTGGTCGCAGCCATGGTACGGCCTCCGACGGTGCGTAGGATGGAGCGTCTTTGTCGTAGACGGTGTGCTCCCAGCCTTCCCCACTGCGGTAAGGTAGTCCGCGCCGAAGCGTGGACGCGAGAGTTCCTAGACCTTGGCGCTGCCCTGTTCGAGGGTGTGTACCCTCGACGGCATGCTCTCGTGAATGATTTGATACGTACCTTGTTCCCACTGCCTAGAGCATGCCGTAATGCCGCCGCGCGATTTCTCCACATCGCTCTCTTGGCCCTGCTTGCCGCATCTGGCACTGACGACGCCGCCGTCGCCACCGCGGCCGATTCGGTACATTCGGGGAAATCATCCGCCTGGCAGGGCAATGGGAGACCGGCCTTGAACTAGAGCTTCATGGCCTGCCTTAGAGGGGCTAAATACCCCAGTTTCGGCGGCTGTCGCGGCGGCGACGGCGGCTGCTTTGGCGGGGCCATGTTACCCTAGTTGGTGCGGCACGGAGGAGCTGCGCAAGGTGAACTGTGGTTGGTCGGAGAAGGGGAGTGAAAGACTGACAGTAGGTTTGGACTACGGGCACGCGTGAAAATAACCATCTCCCATTTCCTTAGAGGGTAATAATTCGACACTCGTTGCATTAACCGCTTAATCTTTATTTCCCTTCTAAGCATAAGAGTGCGAATGTATTAAAAAGATCGGTCGTGGCTATCCACCTCATCGGGCAATGTACTAGGACAGGTAGGAGACGAGACCGGGTTTCATTTTAGAAATGTTGACGACTGTGCCCTTATGTTTATATGATATTATTTATATGCCACCATGTACCGTCGATTGTAGCAACACCATCAGAAACTGGAGATAACGACGTGTCATGTTTTATTTTTTTAAAGGGCATCAGAAACAGGGGATGCCGACGTGGCATGTTTTCTGACTTGCGGGCCCGCCCCCTCCACATTCGATGGCGCGCATCCCAGGTTCGAGGGCTGGTGCCGCCCACCAACACATTATTGTGCAATTTTCCATGTGGAATCTGAATTCCGGTGCTGAGCTGATGCCCATGTCGAACACAGAGAATTCTAAAAGAAGCTACTAAAAATAAATACTTTGAATTCTGAAAGTACTAAAATTAAATACATTACAATTTTTTCGGAAAGGTAATACGCATACTGCTGATCGAAAAAATATAAATATAGTACAAATTTCTACTTCGAAAAATAGACCTAAAAATGCTAGCAAATAACCTAGGATGAAAATAGGATTCATTCTCCCCAATATATTTCGTCGGCGGCGGCTCCCACGTGCTGCAACACATATTCAGCGAACTCTCTCCGTCTGCAATGTGCTGCCAGTATCTCATCTAGAGGGTAAGGCCTCAGTGTATGTTCTAGACTTAAGCCATACATCATTGTTGGTTCCTCTTCCCAGGCTTGAACCTCATGATCGTATAGTCTGATATAATTCTTGTAGTATATGCAACCGGGTTTGACTGTGGGGTGTAACCTGGTGTCAATGGAGATAGACCGGTTGTAATCAACAAAGAGGGCACGACTTCTAATGTCACCGACAGCCTCGAGAGAGCGGTTCTCTGTGTCCACCTGGTACAACACTGGTTGCCCTTTGGCGAAATCCCCGTTCAACACAAGAAGCAGATCACCATCTGACTCCACAAGGTAAAATTTGTAAGTTCCGCGTACCTGTTCAAAGACTGGGGCTGAAATTATTTTGGCCATCGTGACAGTGCTCGCGCGCTGCTCTAACTTGATGTTGGTCGACAAGATGTCTCCATTCTCAAGTAATGCATATACTTCCCCTCGGAATGTCGTCATGCAGTCCAGAAGCATAGTAGGAGGTGGCGAATACAATCCTGCTCCAAATGATTCATTGATTTGCCCTGTTGGGGTGCTCTCATCGGCCCATGCAATATGATCTGGATAATTAGTGCAGATGAACACCATCGTCGGGGACTTCATCATGACGACAGATTGCAGAAGATCAGATGGTATGTGTGCTTGAAACTCAGTGTTAGACTTATGAGTGATTGGGTTCAGAAGACGAATCTGGTACGGCTCCACCCTCTGAGCAAGCACGATGACGCCACGAGAAACACCGACGAAGTAGAATATTTTGGAAGAAGAGGGCATTAGTTAGCACTAAGATGTTTACAATGGAAAATACCAATAAATATCAGATGTGAATGTGAACCTGCGATGGACGTCCATTAGATTTGTCCTGAAGCAATGACCAGTGGCGAAGTTGAGGAAGGTGAAGTCGCCAACGTCTGGAAGTGTGTGATCTATCATGATCCAGTTGTTGAGATGGAATTTGGGCACCTTTAAAGTGCGGTGCCAATCGGTGCAGACTTCCCGACAAGCAGCATAGGTGTCGACGTACTCCTCTTTCTCCAGCAAGTAGTCGGCGATCTTGCAAAGTGGGTCGGCCGGGAGATCGGACCAGTTCCTCTTCATCCAGCTACTAGCCATGGCTTACGTGCGGGAATGTTTTGATTGAGGAAGAAAGAAGAACTACCACTGCGATAAGAAGAAGAAGAGGATAACAGACGAGGGAGACGAAGCGGAACTGCCACTGCAAGGAGATGAGGAGACGGGGGAGAAGAAGCAGAACTGCCACTTCAAGTTTGGATCAACGGGCTTTTTTCGAAACTAGCGCGTGAACCAGCCATGCACTGCATGCAAGTTTTGATCAAACAAACTGACATGTGGGACCTGCTAAAAATTCCGTGAAGTGCTACCATGCATAGTGCGCTGACAGGTGGCATGTTTTCTGACTGGCGGGCCCGCCTCCTCCACCTTCGATGGTGCGCGTCCTAGGTTCGAGGGTTGGTGCCGCCCACCAACACATTATTGTGCAATTTTCCATGCTTTGTCGCAACCAGCTCCGCTCCGCTCCACTCCTCTGCTCCTGCCACCACCACTCCGCTCAGTCGTGCATCGCTCTCGTCATCCCCTTGGGCCGTCGTCCTCCCGCCCTCCCCTCCCTGCCATCCCCTCACGTCCCCTCCCCTCCCTGCCATGTCTCCTTGCCGCCGCCCACTGCCCAGGCGCGTCTGGAAACGAAAACCAAGAGTCGGCCGTTGGGTTAGGGGCCCAACGACGTTGGTGATCCGGATCCCGCTCGGAGATGGATCCTGCGAGGCTTGAGAACACGGATATGGGTCCTGCGCGGCTAGAGAGCACGGAATCTCCTTCAAGTCTGGAGAGCACAGAGGACAACGAAACAGGGGGAGAGGAAGCGGGGTGCAGAGCTTTGGAGGTATGGAGCCCGGAGAAGGTGTCGTGCGTCCACATTGAAGGGTAAGAACTGTGATTCCTTTTCTGCATACCCCAATTAGCGTTTCTAGTCCCATGGTGATGGCAAGGATATGTGTTGGTAACCGCAGGACGTCTGTATAGCTTGTCCTTGAGCATGATGCTTTGTCAAGCGAGCATGAAGGCACTGAAATGTGTGGCGGTGCGGATGATGATGATGATGATGAGAAAGCATATCCAGACATGGCTGCTGACCCTGATAGGATGGAGAGTAGGGAATATTTGGTTGATTCGAACTTTGAGCCTGACTGTGGGACTGATGAGGAAGAGGAATGTGAAGATGTGGAAATGGGATGTAGATACAACGACGAAGACGTGGACAGGCCAGTGGTACACTTTGACAGGGACAATCCTACAATTGATGAGGGGATTGTCTTTGATAATGTGGAGGACTGCAGATATGCAGTTGCAACCTATGCAATCAGAGTTGGGTTCGAATTTATCATTGAAAAGAGCGACCAAAGGAGATTTAGGGTTCACTATAGGTAAAGTAATGTGTGTAAATGGAGATTACATGCATCTCCAATGCGGGGTGGACACCCATTTCAGGTTGCAATAGCTACATTTAGTTTTAGTCTTTCTCATATTTATTCTGTTGATAACTAGCTCTGAATTATTTGGATTCTTATCGAATGCAGATCAAAGTAAACACGAAGAAACACAACTACCCTAATACTTCTTTAAGTGGTAAAATTAGACCGGCGACTACCAAGTGGATTGCTGCTACTGTACTTGACTGGGTGAGGCGGGATCATAACATTGGACCTGCTGAACTCAGAGCAAAGATTAGCAAAAAGTTTAACGTTCTGATTCCTTAGCACAGAGTCTTTGATGGGAAGTAGATGGCTCTAGACTTCATTCAAGGCAAGTGGAATGACAGTTTTCATATGTTGTATAGTTTCAAAGCTCAGGTAGAGAAAATATCACTTGGTAGTGTTGTTGGCATTGATTACGAGGTTGTGAAAGGGAGAGAAAAGGTCTCGAGGGGGGTCAGGTATAAGGAGGCGGATAAGATATGCTTCAAGAGATGTTTTGACTGCCTGAAGGCATGCTGGAAGGGGTTCCTAGACGGCTGCAGGCCATACTTGGCAATAGGCGCAACTTCTTTAACAGGGAAGTTCAGGGGACATGTTGCTTCTGCTTGTGCTTTGGACGTGCATAATTGGCTTCTACCTGTAGCTTATGCTGTTCTTGAGGGTGAATCAAATGAAAGTTGGACATGATTCATGCAGAGACTACGAGAAGTAATTGGTCACCCTGAAGGCTTGGTGAGACACACCGGTGCATGCGAGGGTCTTGAGAATGTTGTTGATGTTGTGTTTCCTGGGGTTGAGCATAGGGAATGCATGTGGCACCTCGCTACTAACTTCACGAAGAAGTTCAAAGGAAAGATCTTTGAAGAGGACTTGTGGCGATCAGCATAGACATACACCCCAAGCACGCATGCTACTTACTTGCAGAACATGTATGTAGTGCCAAAGGTGAAAAAATACCTTGAAGAACATCACACCAAGCTATGGGCCAGAAGCAAGTTTGGTGAGTTAAGCAAGGTGGATTTTGTTTGCAATAATTTGCCAGAGAGTTTCAATGATAAGATTTCGGGCATGAAGACACTTGGAATTGTTATTCTGCTGGATGCAATAAGACAGTACATAATGGTGAGGATAGATTTAAGGCAAAGAATTTGTGCAAGAAAATTTTTAGGCCATAAAATAGTTCCAAAGGTGGTTATGTTACTGAATGCAAGAACCAGGGCAATGAGAACGATAAAGATGAGGATGGTCAGAAGTTCCAGAACATTGGCTGAGGTTTATGCAGAATACAAGCATGGAAGTGAACAGAGGTACACTATAGACATTGGAAACAAGACTTGTTCATGCAGGCAATGGCAGATTACTGGTCTGCCATGTCACCATGCAATTTACTTCATCTTAAAGCTTAGAGGTAACGGAGCTGAAATAGAGAACTATGTCGACAACTATTTCTCCGTGGACAAGTTTGCTGCAACTTATGCAGAAAACATACCACCTATGGCCGATGAAAATGATTGGGAGATTGTCGATCCAGGGTTCAAACTTCAACCACCAGTTCTTAGGAGGCCACCTGGGAGGCCTAGAAAGCTAAGGATCTAAGCCTCCACCGATAAAGGTTCAAGGCTGGGAGCTAGTAACAGGAAATGCAAACGTTGTGGTGGATTCGGACATATCAAGAGGTTGCGCAAAAACCCAGTTACACATGATATTGTCCCTGTTCACACCCCGGTGGTAGAAAATGAGGCTTCTCAGCCAGAACTGGCGGAAGAGCAGCACGAAGACGGTGATGAGCACTCAGAGGAAAACGTACGTAAGCAGCCAAGGTTCCAGCGAGAAAAGGGTGCGAAAAGAAACAAAAGGGTAAGCGGAACAGGGAGGAAAGGGCAAATAATGGAAGTGTATTAGAATATGAAGAAGTTGCTGGGGTGATTGAGGATGTTCTTGAGGATCTTTTGGCTAATTGCAGGAGAAATAATAAATCCCTGCCAATTTCATCTTTGTACGATTCTCCGGATGAAAGGTAAGCTTAAAAAAAATATTTGCCATTTTATCATTTTTTTATCCTCATCAACTGATGCTTAATGCAGCGTGGGCTAGCAGACTAATAAGAGGAGCAGAAAGATGCGGGCACAGTAACATCATATGTTGAATTATATCATTGAAACTAAACTAGCCGTGTCGTCTTTATCTATATCTGGCGCGTGCAACGTGTCTGTGATGGGGTCATGTGGACCAGATTACAATTATTTTAAATATTATTACATTAATTTTTTACCTGCGTTTGGATGCGGCTACTAGTTCCCATCTCCCTTGCATTCCCATCTCCTCCGGCACACTCTAGAATTATGGTTGTGTCATCAAGTAGCAGAGTCAGTGTATTGTCCCATCAGGTGTGAACGCAATGACTTTGTTTGTTCAGAATTTGACGACTTTTGATTAGTTTGAAAGACTGAGAAACCTAAAACATGTATCTGTTGGAATTATGCCCTAGAGGCAATAATAAAGATGTTATTATTATAATTCTTGTTCAAGATAAAGTTTATATTCCATGCTAGAATTGTATTAAGCGGAAACATTAATACTTGTGTGGTTTGTGAACAACACCGTGTCTCTAGTACGCCTCTATGGACTAGCTCATTGATCAATGATGGTTAAGGTTTCCTAACCATAGACATGGGTTGTCAATTGATAATGAGATCATATCATTGGGAGAATGATATGGTGGACAGACCCAAACTAAGCGAAGCAATTAGATCGTGTCATCGTGTTCATCTTTGCGAAGCTTTTTCTTATGTCAAATATTGTATTCCTTAGACCATGAGATAATGCAACTCCCTGGTATCGGAAGAAAGCTTTGAGGTCATCAAACGTCATCCTATGAGGGTGATCATAAAGGTGTCTCTCAGGTGATCGGAAAGTATCTGTTGGGTTGTATGTATCGAGATGGGATTTGTCCCTCCCAAGTCGGAGAGATATACTTCGGGCCCACTCGGTAATCGATATCAACACCTCTTGCAAGCATGTGGTTAAGGAGTTAATCACAAAGTGATATCGGATTACGGAACGAGTAAAGTACTTGCTGTGAACGAGATTGAACTAGGTATGACGATACCGACGATCGAATCTCGGGCAAGTAAAATATCGCGAGACGAAGGGAATATATATATGGGATTGATTGAATCCTGGCATCGTGGTTCATCCGATATGATCATCGATGAATGTGTGGGAGTCAATATGGGTGCCCAGACCCCGCTGTTGATTATTGATAGAAGATCATGTCTGCATATTCTCGAACCCGCAGGGTCACACACTTAACGTGTCTCGACGCTAGGATAGATTGGATACTTGGTTTATGAATTTTTGTTCGGAGTCTCGGATGGGATCCGGGATATCACGAGAGGTTCCGGAATGGTCCGGAGAATAAGATTCATATAAGGCAGTGCAGTTTTTGGAGTTCGGAATTGTTTCGGGTTAATCGGTATTGTACCGGAAGCTTCTAGAACCTTCCGGAAGGGGGCCAACGTGGTCCCACCTTCCGGGAGGGGGCATGGGCCTATGAGGGAGTGTCCTGGCCACATTGGGCCAGGGGCACAAGGCCCCATAGGGCCCAGCCGATCCTATAGAGTTTAAATCGTTTAAACTAGAGATAAGATAAGATAGGATTTCTAGATAAGGGAGAGTTTAAATTGTTTAAACTAGAGATAGGCTTGGAGGAGAGGCTAGGGCTGGCCGCACCCCCCCCCTCTATATATAGAGGGCTTGTGCACCCCCTCTCATACCCCCTTACACCTTCTTCCAAAACCCAGTTGCCCTGCTGCCCTTCCTCTCTCCCTCCCGACTGTTTGTAGGCGAAGCCCTGCGGCAGAAATTCTCCACCATATACACCACGCCGTCGTGCTGTAGATCCAATCTATATCTCCACCATACTTGCTGGTCTGAGGAAGGAGGAGACGCCGAGGTGCCGCACGTGTGCATCTCACGGAGGCACCGCCACTTGTGGTGCTAGATCGGATCGGATCGCAAGGAGGAGAAGCGAGTACGACTACATCACCCACGTTCCGACGAACGTTCCGCTGTGCGAATCTTCAAGGGTATGAAGATCTAATCCAATCTCTCTCGTTGTTTGCATCTCCTAGATTAGATCTTGGCTTTCCCTATGTTCGCTTCCGTAGAAAATTTTGATTTACTATGCTGCGAAACCCTTCAGTGGTATCAGAGCTAGATCTATGCGTAGATGTGTTTCACGAGTAGAACGCAACATGGTTGTTGCGGGCGTTGATGTTTTCTGTTGCAAGCCTCTTGTTTGTGTTCTTCTTATGGCGCGGGATAGTGAGATTGAAGCGGTCCAGGCCAACCTTACGCGACGTCGTTCGCGAGACCGGCTCCGCACTTGACGTGTGGCTTGTTCCACACATGCGGCTGGTGGATGTCAGTTTCTCTCACTATAGTTGTCATGGGATTAACACCGGAGTTTGGCAACCATAATATCACCGTTGTGGCTTTCTGTAGGTAAGAATCGTTCTTAGCATCTACTCCCATAAGCCACGTAAAACATGCAACAACAAAGTAGAGGCGTCTAACTTGTTTTTGCAGGGAGTGTTTTCTGTGATATGGTATGGCCCAAGATGTGATGTGTATATTGTATGCGATGATCATGTTTTGTAATGTTTCATGACTTGCATGTCGATGAGTACACAACCGGCAGGAGCCATATGGTTGTCTTTATAATTGTGTATGACCTGCGAGTCAACTTCTTATACGCCATGTAATAGCTTTACTTTATCGCTAAGTAGTTAGCAATAGTTGTAGTTGCCATTCGTGGTGGAGGCAATCATGGTGAAGTGATGGAGATCATGCCGGAACGCACAAGATGGAGATCATTGCGTGAAGATTGGCTATACCATGTCACATAAAGTTATATGCATGTGATGTTTATCCTTTTATGTATCTTATTATGCTTAGATCGCGACGGTAGCATTATAAGATGATTCCTCACTTAAAGATCAAGATAAAACTGTGTTCTCCCCAAGTATGCACCGTTGCGAAAGTTCGTCGTGTCCAAGCATCACGTGATGATCGGGTGCTATAGACTCTACGCTCACATACAACGGGTGCAAGCCAGTTTTGCACACGCGGAAATACTTGGGTCTAACTTGACGAGCCTAGCATGTACAGACATGGCCTCGGAACACAAACACCGAAAGGTTAAGCATGAGTCATATGAATGATATGATCGACACTTCGTTGTCCATCATTGAAACCACATCTCTTCTCGTGATGATCGGATTAGGTGTGGTGAATTTGGATCGTGTTCACTAAACAACTTGAGGGATGTTGAATTTAGTGGAAGTTCATCTAGTATTTTGATTAAGTTGAACTATTTATCATGAACATAGTCTAAATTGTACTTGCAAATACTGTAGATCACATGGCCAAGTCCAACTTCAACTTCAACGTTTTTGCTGAGATAGAAAATCTTAGAAACAATGGGTCTAACTTCACCAAATGGTTCCGCATTCTGAGAATCATTCTCGCTGGCGGACAAAAGGACTATGTCCTTGAGAAAGCGCTAGGTGACGCCCCTGCTATAGATGCGCCGGCTGATGAAAAAGTTGTTTATCAGTCGCGCAAGGATGATTATGATTTGATTAAGATCGCCATGTTGTATGCTATGGAATCGGATCTTCAAAATCGTTTTGAGGAGTTCGCCGGGCCCTTTGAGATTCTCGAGGAGCTGAAAAACATGTTTCAGACTCAAGCCCATTCTGAGAGATATGAGATCTCTAAGAAATTCTTTAACTACAAGATGGAGGAAGGGAGTTCCGTTAGTGAGCACGCCATTAAGATGTCGGGCTACACTCAACGCCTTGAGCAACTGGACTGCAAGATTCCAGAGGAGCTCAAGATTGACACTCCTAGCTGCAAAAGTTTTGTAGTTGATCACAATCAGATTGGTTCCACTGATACGATCACCGAGCTCTTCGCAAAGCTGAAGGCTGCGGAGGTGGACATCAAGAAGGATAATCATGTGTTGATGGTCAACAAGCCCTCCTTTAAGAAAGGTAAAGGTGCAAAGAAGCCCTTCAAAAAGGGCGGCGGCAAGCGCAATGCCCCTGCTGAGAAGAAGCTCAGGTCTGGTCCCAAGCCGGACACTAATTGCTTCTATTGCAAGGACAAGGGTCACTGGAAGCGCAACTGTCCGAAGTACTTAGCGGACAAGAAGGCTGGCACCATCAAAGGTATATTTGATATACATGTTATTGATGTTTTCCTTACTAGCCCTCGTTGTAGTGCCTGGGTATTTGATACCGGTTCAGTTGCTAATATTTGTAACTCGAAACAGGAGCTACGGAATAGACGGCGGCTTGCGAGGGATGAGGTGACGATGCGCGTTGGCAACGGATCAAGAGTTGATGTGATGGCCGTCGGCACGCTCTCCTTAGTTTTACCTTCGGGATTAGTTTTAAACCTTAATAAATGTTATTATGTGCCTGCGTTGAGCATGAACATTATTTCTGGATCGTGTTTATTGCAAGACGGTTATTCATTTAAATCGGAGAATAATGGTTGTTCTATTTATATGAGTAACATCTTTTATGGTCACGCACCTACTATGAATGGTTTATTTCTTCTAAATCTCGAAAGGGATGAAACACACATCCATAACATTGAGGCTAAGAGATGCAAAGTAGATAGTGATAATACTACTTATTTGTGGCACTGTCGTCTAGGTCATATTGGTGTAAAGCGCATGAAGAAACTCCATTCTGATGGACTTTTGGAGTCTCTTGATTTTGAATCATTTGACACATGCGAACCATGCCTCATGGGCAAGATGATCAAAACCCCGTTCTCCGGTATGATGGAGCGAGCAACGGACTTGTTGGAAATCATACATACCGATGTATGCGGACCGATGAGTGTTTCGACGCACGGTGGATATCGCTATTTTCTCACTTTTACCGATGACTTGAGTAGATATGGGTATATCTATTTAATGAAACATAAATCTGAAACATTTGAAAAGTTCAAAGAATTTCAGAATGAAGTGGAGAACCATCATAACAGAAAGATTAAGTTTCTACGATCCGATCGTGGGGGCGAATATTTGAGTTATGATTTTCTCACGCATCTCAAAGCAAGTGGAATCGTTTCGCAACTCACGCCACCCGGAACACCACAGCGCAATGGTGTGTCTGAACGCCGGAATCGAACCCTATTAGATATGGTCCGATCGATGATGTCTCTTACTGATTTGCCGTTATCATTTTGGGGTTATGCATTAGAAACCGCTGCATTCACTTTAAATAGGGCTCCATCTAAATCCGTTGAGACGACACCGTATGAACTGTGGTTTGGTGCTAAACCTAAGTTGTCGTTTCTTAAAGTTTGGGGATGTGAAGCTTACGTCAAGAAGTTGATGCCGGACAAGCTCGAACCCAAAGCGGAGAAGTGCGTCTTCATAGGATACCCTAAGGAAACTATTGGGTATACCTTCTATCACAGAACCGAAGGCAAAGTGTTTGTCGCAAAGAACGGTTCCTTTCTTGAGAAGGAGTTTCTCTCGAAAGAAGTGAGTGGGAGGAAAGTAGAGCTAGACGAGGTTATTGAACCTTCTCTTGAATTGGAGAGTAGCGCAGCACCTGAAATTGTTCCAGTGCCGCCTGCACCAACGATAGAGGAAGCTAATGACAAGGATCATGAAGCTTCGGACGATGCTGCTACTGAACGTCGCAGGTCGACAAGGTCGCGTGCCCCTCCTAAGTGGTACGGCAACCCTGTCTTGACTGTCTTGTTAGTAGAAGACAGTGAACCTACGAACTATGAGGAAGCGATGATGAGCCCAGACTCTGAGAAATGGCTAGAAGCCATGAAATCCGAATTGGGATCCATGAGCGAAAACCAAGTATGGACTTTGGTGGACCCTCCTAGCGACCGAAAGGCCGTTGAGTGCAAATGGATCTTCAAGAAGAAAACGGACGCGGATGGTAATGTTACCGTCTATAAAGCACGGCTTGTTGCGAAAGGTTTTCGACAAGTTCAAGGTGTTGACTACGATGAGACTTTCTCTCCCGTAGCGATGTTTAAGTCCATTCGGATTTTATTAGCAATTACTGCGTTTCATGATTATGAAATATGGCAAATGGATGTCAAGACTGCTTTCCTCAATGGCAACATTGATGAAGAGTTGTATATGATGCAACCCGAAGGTTTTGTCGATCCTAAGGATGGTGATAAAGTATGCAAACTTCAGCGTTCCATTTATGGACTGAAGCAAGCGTCTCGGAGTTGGAACCTTCGTTTTGATCAAGTGATCAAGAGCTTTGGATTTGTTCCAAATTGCTATGAAGCTTGCATCTACAAGAAAGTGAGTGGGAGCTCGGTGACGTTTCTGGTACTATATGTGGATGACATATTGATTATTGGAAATGACATCGACATGCTTAACGATGTGAAGAGTTATTTGAATAAGTGTTTTTCAATAAAAGACCTAGGTGAAGCTGCTTATATATTGGGCATCAAAGTCTATAGAGATAGACAAAGACGCCTGATAGCTTTAAGCCAAAGTACATACCTAGACAAAGTTCTGAAAAGGTTCAGAATGGATAAGGCATTGAAAGGTTCAGTGCCTATGTTGTCAGGTAAGATATTGAGCAAGGCTCAGTGTCCAGCTACGGTAAATGATAGGGAAGCTATGAGCAAAGTGCCTTATGCCTCGGCCATAGGTTCCATCATGTATGCCATGCTGTGTACTAGACCGGATGTGTCCAATGCTCTTAGTTTGACAAGCAGATATCAAAGTGATCCAGGAGTGGAACACTGGACAGCCGTGAATAACATCCTAAGGTACCTAAATACGACTAAAGAAATGTTCTTAGTCTATGGGGGTGATGAACAGCTCGTCGTAAAAGGTTACGTCGATGCTAGTTTCGACACCGACAAGGATGATTCTAAATCTCAGACAGGATACGTGTATATTTTGAATGGAGGAGCTGTGAGCTGGAGAAGCTGCAAGCAAAGTGTGGTCGCGGGATCTACAGTAGAAGCGGAATACATGGCTGCTGCAGAAGCGTCAAGTGAAGGAGTTTGGATCAGAAACTTCATCACTGAGCTTGGCGTGGTTCCAAGTGCATTGGACCCACTGGAGATATTGTGTGACAACACTGGCGCCATAGCACTCGCTAAGGAACCAAGATATCATCCAAAGACCAAGCATATCAACCGCAAGTTTCATATAATCCGAGATTATATAGCAGATGGAGATCTGAAGATCAGCAAAGTACATACAGATCTGAATGTCGCAGATCCATTGACTAAACCTCTTCCACGTGTAAAACATGATCAGCACCTCAGTGCCATGGGTGTGAGATTGTTGCCAAATGTAAACTAGATTATTGACTCTAGTGCAAGTGGGAGACTGTTGGAATTATGCCCTAGAGGCAATAATAAAGATGTTATTATTATAATTCTTGTTCATGATAAAGTTTATATTCCATGCTAGAATTGTATTAAGCGGAAACATTAATACTTGTGTGGTTTGTGAACAACACCGTGTCCCTAGTACGCCTCTATGGACTAGCTCATTGATCAATGATGGTTAAGGTTTCCTAACCATAGACATGGGTTGTCAATTGATAATGAGATCATATCATTGGGAGAATGATATGGTGGACAGACCCAAACTAAGTGAAGCAATTAGATCGTGTCATCGTGTTCATCTTTGCGAAGCTTTTTCTTATGTCAAATATTGTATTCCTTAGACCATGAGATAATGCAACTCCGTGGTATCGGAAGAAAGCTTTGAGGTCATCAAACGTCATCCTATGAGAGGGTGATCATAAAGGTGTCTCTCAGGTGATCGGAAAGTATCTGTTGGGTTGTATGTATCGAGATGGAATTTGTCCCTCCCAAGTCGGAGAGATATACTTCGGGCCCACTCGGTAATCGATATCAACACCGCTTGCAAGCATGTGGTTAAGGAGTTAATCACAAAGTGATATCGGATTACGGAACGAGTAAAGTACTTGCTGTGAACGAGATTGAACTAGGTATGACGATACCGACGATCGAATCTCGGGCAAGTAAAATATCGCGAGACGAAGGGAATATATATATGGGATTGATTGAATCCTGGCATCGTGGTTCATCCGATATGATCATCGATGAATGTGTGGGAGTCAATATGGGTGCCAGACCCCGCTGTTGATTATTGATAGAAGATCATGTCTGCATATTCTCGAACCCGCAGGGTCACACACTTAACGTGTCTCAACGCTAGGATAGATTGGATACTTGGTTTATGAATTTTTGTTCGGAGTCTCGGATGGGATCCGGGATATCACGAGAGGTTCCGGAATGGTCCGGAGAATAAGATTCATATAAGGCAGTGCAGTTTTTGGAGTTCGGAATTGTTCCGGGTTAATCGGTATTGTACCGGAAGCTTCTAGAACCTTCCGGAAGGGGGCCAACGTGGTCCCACCTTCCGGGAGGGGGCATGGGCCTATGAGGGAGTGTCCTGGCCGCATTGGGCCAGGGGCACAAGGCCCCATAGGGCCCAGCCGATCCTATAGAGTTTAAATCGTTTAAACTAGAGATAAGATAAGATAGGATTTCTAGATAAGGGAGAGTTTAAATTGTTTAAACTAGAGATAGGCTTGGAGGAGAGGCTAGGGCTGGCCGCACCCCCCCCTCTATATATAGAGGGCTGGTGCGCCCCCTCTCATACCCCCTTACACCTTCCTCCAAAACCCAGTTGCCCTGCTGCCCTTCCTCTCTCCCTCCCGACTGTTTGTAGGCGAAGCCCTGCGGCAGAAATTCTCCACCATATACACCACGCCGTCGTGTTGTAGATCCAATCTATCTGTCCACCATACTTGCTGGTCCGAGGAAGGAGGAGACGTCGAGGTGCCGCACGTGTGCATCTCACGGAGGCACCGCCACTTGTGGTGCTAGATCGGATCGGATCGCAAGGAGGAGAAGCGAGTACGACTACATCACCCACGTTCCGACGAACGTTCCGCTGTGCGAATCTTCAAGGGTATGAAGATCTAATCTAATCTCTCTCGTTGTTTGCATCTCCTAGATTAGATCTTGGCTTTCCCTCTGTTCGCTTCCGTAGAAAATTTTGATTTACTATGCTGCGAAACCCTTTAGTATCTAGACATGTTTTGGGTGTAGACACATTTAAATATCTAAAAAAACTAAGTCAGTTATATCTAGACAGGAGTAGTATACTATTACAACACGCTCGATCCCTTCTCCTCTGGCGCACTCCAAATTATGGTTGTGCCATCAAGTGCTGGGAGCAGAGTCAGCGTATTGTCCCATCAGATATGCCAGGAACGCGTGAACTTTATTTTTAGGATCGGACGAGTTTCGATCGACTAGTTTCAAAGACAAAGACAACTAAAACATGGCCAACATATATAGATTATGACGATAATCGACCATGACTCAAGTGACCCAGATCCAAAGAGCGCATTAAGATGCCATACATAGATTTAATTTATGCTTAAGTGGCCCTAATCGACTATGATCTCTCGCAGTCTCCATCATTGACGACGTTGTCCGTGTCACCGCCAGCCTCCTCCACGTCAGAATCGATGCCGACGTTCCTGGCAGTGTTCCTCCTCCTCATGGATTCTTCATGGCGTGCTGCATCGATAACAATGGAGGTCGTACGCCCAGGCACAGCCCAGAAGCGCTGCCTCTCTTCGGGGTTGCGCAGATCCAGGTGGATCTCCCGCCGATGGGTTCCGCATAGCTCAATCAACGCAGCGCGCTCCTTCTTGAACTGCTTTCGCCAGTACGCGCTCGTACGCGAGTACCGCGCCATTGCCCTCTTCCGCTCTGACAGATGGCAGCGGCGCTCCTCGATCTGCCTCACCAACGCGTTGTCATGCAAGAGCGGCGCGACAGGAACCCCAGCGTAGCTGAGCTCGAAGCCGGTCGGAAGCCTCGCGAACGGCAGCGCGAGTATGTTGTAGTGGGCGAACATCTAAGCCTCGTGCAAGCTGAGTTTGGGCCTCTCCCGCTCCATGGCGATGAAGGAACACAATCTGATTTTCGGGCCCAAGGTTAAGGGGATAAGGGGAAGGACGTAGGCCCAGAGTCGTTGCCACTGCCAGTAAGTTCGCAGAACAGACTTCTCGCAGATCGCCCTCGTGAAGGAGATCACTATCGTCCACGCACCTCGATCCAACGGCGCCTAACAATCGAGGATCAGGTCATCTAGAAACCCAGAGCGGTTGCTGGTTAGCTCTGCGTCCCGATTGTTGTGGCCAACGGCTGTAGTTGAAAATAATACACATGCAATGACACTGGTGGATCCATATGTGCTATGTGAAAAGAACACACGTTTCAATGACTCTGGTTATTCTTAATGAGAAGAACACACATGCAATGACACTGGTGGATCCATGTGTGGTCTCTGAAGAGAATAGTCATGAAATGACTCTGGTATGGTGGATCCATATGTGGTATGTGAAAAGAACACACATGCAATGACTCTGGTTGTTGTTAGTAAAAAGAACACACATGTAATGACACTTGTGGATCCATAGGTCGATTGTGAAGAGAGCACACATGCAATGACACTGGTGGATCCATGTGTGTTCTCTGAAGATAACACACATTTCAATGACTGGTTTTTGTTAGTAAAAAGAACACACATGCAATGACACTGGTGGATCCATGTGTGGTCTCTGAAGAGAACACACATGCAATGACTCTGGTTGTTGTTAGTAAAAAGAGCACATATGCAATGACACTGGTGGATCCATAGGTGGATTGTGAAAAGAACACACATGCAATGACACTGGTGGATCCATATATGGTATGTGAAAAGAACACACATTTCAATGACGTTGGTTGTTGTGAGTAAAAAGAACACACATGCAATGACACTGGTTGATCCATATGTGGTCTCTAAAGAGAACACACATTTCAATGACACTAGTGGATCCATATGTGGTATGTGAAAACAGCACACATGAAATGACTCTAGTTGTTGTTAGTAAAAAGAACACACGTGCAATGACACTGGTGGATCCATAGGTGGATTGTGAAGAGACCACACATGCAATGACACTGGTGGATTCAATGACACTGGTGGATCCATGTGTGGTCTCTGAAGAGAACACACATTTCAATGACTCTGGTTGTTGTTAGTAAAAAGAACACACATGCAATGACACTAGTGGATCCATGTGTGGTCTCTGAAGAGAACACACATTTCAATGACTCCGGTATTTGTTAGTAAAAAGAGCACACATGCAATGACACTGGTGGATCCATGTGTGGTCTCTGAAGAGAACACACATGCGATGACTCTGGTTGTTGTTAGTGAAAAGAGCACACATGCAATGACACTGGTGGATCCATAGGTGGATTGTGAAAAGAACACACATGCAATGACACTGGTGGATCCATATGTGGTATGTGAAAAGAACACACATGCAATGACTCTAGTTGTTGTTAGTAAAAAGAACACACATGCAATGACACTGGTGGATCCATAGCTGGATTGTGAAAAGAACACACATGCAATGACACTGGTGGATCCATATGTGGATTGTGAAAAGAGCACACATGCAATGACTCTGGTTGTTGTTTGTAAAAAAGCACACATGCAATGACACTGGTGGATCCATACGTGGATTGTGAAAAGAACACACATGCAATGACACTGGTGGATCCATATGTGGTATGTGAAAAGAACACACATGCAATGACTCTAGTTGTTGTTAGTAAAAAGAACACACATGCAATGACACTGGTGGATCCATGTGTGGTCTTTGAAGAGAACACACATTTCAATGACTCTGGTTGTTCTTAGTAAAAAGAACACACATGCAATGACACTAGTGGATCCATGTGTGGTCTCTAAAGAGAACACACATGCAATGACTCTGGTTGTTGTTAGTAAAAAGAGCACACATGCAATGACACTGGTGGATCCATAGGTGGATTGTGAAAAGAACACACATGCAATGACACTGGTGGATCGATATGTGGATTGTGAAAAGACCACATATGCAATGACTCTGGTTGTTGTTAGTAAAAAAGCACACATGTAATGACACTGGTGGATCCATAGGTGGATTGTGAAAAGAACACACATGCAATGACACTGGTGGATCCATATGTGGTATGTGAAAACAACACACATGCAATGACTCCAGTTGTTGTTTTTAAAAATAACACACATGCAATGACATTGGTGGACCCATGTGTGGCCTCTGAAGAGAACACACATGCAATGACTCTGGTTGTTGTTATTGAAAATAGCACACATGCAATGACACTGGTGGATCCATAGGTGGATTGTGAAAAGAACACACATGCAATCACACTGGTGGATCCATATGTGGTATGTGAAAAGAACACACATGCAATAACTCTATTTGTTGTTAGTAAAAACAACACATATACAATGACACTGGTGGATCCATAGTTGGATTATGAAGAGAGCACACATGCAATGACACTAGTGGATCCATGTGTGGTCTCTGAAGAGAACACACGTTTCAATGACACTGGTTTTTTTAGTAGAAAGAACACACATGCAATGACACTAGTGGATCCATAGGTGGATTGTGAAAAGAACACACATGCAATGACACTGGTGGATCCATATGTGGTATGTGAAAAGAACACGTATTTCAATGACTCTGGTTGTTGTTAGTAAAAAGAACACACATGAAATGACACTGGTGGATCCATGTGTGGTCTCTGAAGAGAACACACATTTCAATGACACTGGTGGATCCATATGTGGTATGTGAAAAGAACACACATGAAATGACTCTACTTGTTGTTAGTAAAAACAACACACATGCCATGACACTAGTGGATCTATAGGTGGGTTGTGAAGAGAGCACACATGCAATGACACTGGTGGATCCATAGGTGGTATGTGAAAATAACACACATGCAATGACTCTGGTTGTTGTTAGGAAAAAGAACACACATGCAATGACTCTGGTTGTTTTTAGGAAAAAGAACACATATGCAATGACTCTAGTTGTTGTTAGTAAAAAGAACACACATGCAATGACACTGGTGGATCCATGTGTGGTCTCTGAAGAGAACACGCATTTCAATGACTCTGGTTTTTGTTAGTAAAAAGAACACACATGCAATGACACTAGTGGATCCATATGTGGATTGTGAAAAGAGCACACATGCAATGACTCTGGTTGTTGTTAGTAAAAAAGCACACATGCAATGACACTGTGGATCCATAGGTGGATTGTGAAAAGAACACACATGCAATCACACTGGTGGATCCATATGTCGTATGTGAAAAGAACACACATGCAATGACTCTGGTTGTTGTTAGTAAAAATAACACACACGCAATGACACTAGTGGATCCATGTTTGGTCTCTGAAGAGAACACACATTTCAATGACTCTCGTTGTTGTTAGTAAAAAGAACACACATGCAATGACACTAGTGGATCCATGTGTGGTCTCTGAAGAGAACACACATGTAATTACTCTGGTTGTTGTTAGTGAAAAGAGCACACATGCAATGACACTGGTGGATCCATAGGTGGATTGTGAAAAGAACACACATGCAATGACACTGGTGGATCCATATGTGGTATGTGAAAATAACACACATGCAATGACTCTGGTTGTTGTTAGTAAAAATAACACACATGCAATGACACTGGTGGATCCATAGGTGGATTGTGAAGAGAGCACACATGCAATGACACTGGTGGATCCATGTGTGGTCTCTTAAGAGAACACACATTTCAATGACTCTGGTTTTTGTTAGTAAAAAAACACACATGCAATGACACTAGTGGATCAAGGTGTGGTCTCTGAAGAGAACACACATGAAATGACTCTGGTTGTTCTTAGTAGAAAGAACACGCATGCAATAACACTAGTGGATCCATAGGTGGATTGTGAAAAAACAAACATGTAATGACACTGGTGGATCCATATGCGGTATGTGAAAAGAACACACATTTCAATGACTCTGGTTTTTGTTAGTAAAAAGAACACACATGAAATGACAGTGGTGGATCCATGTGTGGTCTCTAAACAGAACATACATTTCAATGACTCTAGTTTTTGTTAGTAAAAAACACACATGCAATGACACTAGTGGATCCATGTGTGGTCTCTGAAGAGAACACACATGAAATGACTCTTGTTGTTGTTAGTAGAAAGAACATACATGCAATGACACTAGTGGATCCATAGGTGGATTGTGAAAAAACACACATGTAATGACACTGGTGGATCCATATGTGGTATGTGAAACGAACACACATTTCAATGACTCTGGTTTTTGTTAGTCAAAATAACACACATGAAATGACACTGGTGGATCCATGTGTGGTCTCTGAAGAGAACACATATTTCAATGACACTGGTGGATTGTGAAAAGAATACACATGCAATCACACTGGTGGATCCATATGTGGTATGTGAAAAGAACACACATGCAATGACTCTGGTTGTTGTTAGTAAAAAGATTACACATGCAATGACACTGGTGGATCCATGTGTGGTCTCTGAAGAGAACACACATTTCAATGACTCTAGTTGTTCTTAGTAAAAAGAACACACATGTAATGACACTAGTGGATCCATGTGTGGTCTCTAAAGAGAACACACATGCAATGACTCTGGTTGTTGTTAGTGAAAAGAGCACACATGCAATGACACTGGTGGATCCATAGGTGGATTGTGAAAAGAACACACATGCAATGACACTGCTGGATCCATATGTGGATTGTGAAAATACCACACAGGTGGATCCATAGGTGGATTGTGAAAAGAACACACATGCCATGACACAGGTGGATCCATATGTGGTATGTGAAAAGAACACACATGCAATGACTCCAGTTGTTGTTAGTAAAAAGAACACACATGCAATGACACTGGTGGATCCATGTGTGGCCTCTGAAGAGAACACACATGCAATGACTCTGGTTGTTGTTATTGAAAAGTGCACACATGCAATGACACTGGTGGATCCATAGGTGGATTGTGAAAAGAACACGCATGCAATGACACAGGTGGATCCATATGTGGTATGTGAAAAGAACACACATGCAATGACTCTAGTTGTTGTTAGTAAAAATAACACACATGCAATGGCACTGGTGGATCCATAGGTGGATTATGAAGAGAGCACACATGCAATGACACTGGTGGATCCACGTGTGGTCTCTGAAGAGAACACACATTTGACTCTGGTTTTTGTTATTAACAATAACACACATGCAATGACACTGGTGGATCCATGTGTAGTCTCTGAAGAGAACACACATGCAATGACTCTGGTTGTTGTTAGTAGAAAGAACACACATGCAATGACACTAGTGGATCCATAGGTGGATTGTGAAAAGAACACACATGCAATGACACTGGTGGATCCATATGTGGTATGTGAAAAGAACACACATTTCAATGACTCTGGTTGTGTTAGTAAAAAGAACACACATGAAATGACACTGGTGGATCCATGTGTGGTCTCTGAAGAGAACACACATTTCAATGACGCTGGTGGATCCATATGTGGTACGTGAAAAGAACACACATAAAATGACTCTACTTGTTGTTAGTAAAAAGAACACATGCAATGACACTGGTGGATCCATAGCTGGATTATGAAGAGAGCACACATGCAATGACACTGGTGGATCCATAGCTGGATTATGAAGAGAGCACACATGCAATGACACTGGTGGATTCAGTGACACTAGTGGATCCATATGTGGTATGTGAAAACAACACACATGCAATGACTCTGGTTGTTGTTAGTAAAAAGAACACACATGCAATGACACTGGTGGAGCCATGTGTGGTCTCTGAAGAGAACACACATTTCAATGACTCTGGTTTTTGTTAGTAAAAAGAACACACATGCAATGACACTGGTGGATCCATATGTGGATTGTGAAAAGAGCACACATACAATGACTCTGGTTGTTGTTTGTAAAAAAGCACACATGCAATGACACTGGTGGATCCATACGTGGATTGTGAAAAGAACACACATGCAATGACACTGGTGGATCTATATGTGGTATGTGAAAAGAACACACATGCAATGACTCTAGTTGTTGTTAGTAAAAAGAACACACATGCAATGACACTGGTGGATCCATGTGTGGTCTTTGAAGAGAACACACATTTCAATGACTCTAGTTGTTGTTAGTAAAAAAACACAAATGCAATGACACTAGTGGATCCATGTGTGGTCTTTAGAGAACACACATGCAATGATCCTGGCTGTTGTTAGTAAAAAGAGCACACATGCAATGACACTAGTGGATCCATAGGTGGATTGTGAAAACAACACACATGCAATGACACTGGTGGATCCATATGTGGATTGTGAAAAGACCACATATGCAATGACTCTAGTTGTTGTTAGTAAAAAAGCACACATGCAATGACACAGGTGGATCCATAGGTGGATTGTGAAAAGAACACACATGCAATGACACTGGTGGATCCATATGTGGTATGTGAAAAGAACACACATTCAATGACTCTAGTTGTTGTTAGTAAAAAGAACACACATGCAATGACACTGGTGGATCCATGTGTGGTCTTTGAAGAGAACACACATTTCAATGACTCTAGTTGTTGTTAGTAAAAAGAACACAAATGCAATGACACTAGTGGATCCATGTGTGGTCTCTAAAGAGAACACACATGTAATGACTCTGGTTGTTGTTAGTAAAAAGAGCACGCATGCAATGACACTGGTGGATCCATAGGTGGATTGTGAAAAGAACACATATGCAATGACACTGGTGGATCCATATGTGGATTGTGAAAAGACCACATATGCAATGACTCTGGTTGTTGTTAGTAAAAAAGCACACATGCAATGACACAGGTGGATCCATAGGTGGATTGTGAAGAGAGCACACATGCAATGACACTGGTGGATCCATGTGTGGTCTCTAAAGATAACACACATGCAATGACTTTGGTTGTTGTTAGTGAAAAGAGCACACATGCAATGACACTGGTGGATCCATAGGTGGATTGTGAAAAGAACACACATGCAATGACACTGCTGGATCCATATGTGGATTGTGAAAAGACCACACATGCAATGACTTTGGTTGTTGTTAGTAAAAAAGAACACATGCAATGCCACAGGTGGATCCATAGGTGGATTGTGAAAAGAACACACATGCAATGACACTGGTGGATCCATATGTGGTATGTGAAAAAAAAACACATGCAATGACTCCAGTTGTTGTTAGTAAAAAGAACACACATGCAATGACACTGGTGGATCCATGTGTGGCCTCTGAAGAGAACACACATGCAATGACTCTGGTTGTTGTTATTGAAAAGAGCAAACATGCAATGACACTGGTGGATCCATAGGTGGATTGTGAAAAGAACACACATGCAATGACATAGGTGGATCCATATGTGGTATGTGAAAAGAACACACATGCAATGACTCTAGTTGTTGTTAGTAAAAATAACACACATGCAATGGCACTGGTGGATCCATAGGTGGATTATGAAGAGAGCACACATGCAATGACACTGGTGGATCCACGTGTGGTCTCTGAAGAGAACACACATTTCAATGACTCTGGTTTTTGTTAGTAACAAGAACACACATGCAATGACACTGGTGGATCCATGTGTGGTCTCTAAAGAGAACACACATGCAATGACTCTGGTTGTTGTTAGTAGAAAGAACACACATGCAATGACACTAGTGGATCCATAGGTGGATTGTGAAAAGAACACACATGCAATGACACTGGTGGATCCATATGTGGTATGTGAAAAGACAACACATTTCAATGACTCTGGTTGTTGTTAGTAAAAAGAACACACATGAAATGACACTGGTGAATCCATGTGTGGCCTCTGAAGAGAACACACATTTCAATGACACTGGTGGATCCATATGTGGTATGTGAAAAGAACACACATAAAATGACTCTACTTGTTGTTAGTAAAAAGAACACATGCAATGACACTGGTGGATCCACAGCTGGATTATAAAGAGAGCACACATGCAATGACACTGGTGGATTCAGTGACACTAGTGGATCCATATGTGGTATGTGAAAACAAGACACATGCAATGACTCTGGTTGTTGTTAGTAAAAAGAACACACATGCAATGACACTGGTGGAGCCATGTGTGGTCTCTGAAGAGAACACACATTTCAATGACTCTGGTTTTTGTTAGTAAAAAGAACACACATGCAATGACACTGGTGGATCCATATGTGGATTGTGAAAAGAGCACACATACAATGACTCTGGTTGTTGTTTGTAAAAAAGCACACATGCAATGACACTGGTGGATCCATACGTGGATTGTGAAAAGAACACACATGCAATGACACTGGTGGATCTATATGTGGTATGTGAAAAGAACACACATGCAATGACTCTAGTTGTTGTTAGTAAAAAGAACACACATGCAATGACACTGGTGGATCCATGTGTGGTCTTTGAAGAGAACACACATTTCAATGACTCTAGTTGTTGTTAGTAAAAAAACACAAATGCAATGACACTAGTGGATCCATGTGTGGTCTTTAGAGAACACACATGCAATGATCCTGGCTGTTGTTAGTAAAAAGAGCACACATGCAATGACACTAGTGGATCCATAGGTGGATTGTGAAAACAACACACATGCAATGACACTGGTGGATCCATATGTGGATTGTGAAAAGACCACATATGCAATGACTCTAGTTGTTGTTAGTAAAAAAGCACACATGCAATGACACAGGTGGATCCATAGGTGGATTGTGAAAAGAACACACATGCAATGACACTGGTGGATCCATATGTGGTATGTGAAAAGAACACACATTCAATGACTCTAGTTGTTGTTAGTAAAAAGAACACACATGCAATGACACTGGTGGATCCATGTGTGGTCTTTGAAGAGAACACACATTTCAATGACTCTAGTTGTTGTTAGTAAAAAGAACACAAATGCAATGACACTAGTGGATCCATGTGTGGTCTCTAAAGAGAACACACATGTAATGACTCTGGTTGTTGTTAGTAAAAAGAGCACGCATGCAATGACACTGGTGGATCCATAGGTGGATTGTGAAAAGAACACATATGCAATGACACTGGTGGATCCATATGTGGATTGTGAAAAGACCACATATGCAATGACTCTGGTTGTTGTTAGTAAAAAAGCACACATGCAATGACACAGGTGGATCCATAGGTGGATTGTGAAGAGAGCACACATGCAATGACACTGGTGGATCCATGTGTGGTCTCTAAAGAGAACACACATGCAATGACTTTGGTTGTTGTTAGTGAAAAGAGCACACATGCAATGACACTGGTGGATCCATAGGTGGATTATGAAAAGAACACACATGCAATGACACTGCTGGATCCATATGTGGATTGTGAAAAGACCACACATGCAATGACTTTGGTTGTTGTTAGTAAAAAAGAACACATGCAATGCCACAGGTGGATCCATAGGTGGATTGTGAAAAGAACACACATGCAATGACACTGGTGGATCCATATGTGGTATGTGAAAAAAAAACACATGCAATGACTCCAGTTGTTGTTAGTAAAAAGAACACACATGCAATGACACTGGTGGATCCATGTGTGGCCTCTGAAGAGAACACACATGCAATGACTCTGGTTGTTGTTATTGAAAAGAGCAAACATGCAATGACACTGGTGGATCCATAGGTGGATTGTGAAAAGAACACACATGCAATGACACAGGTGGATCCATATGTGGTATGTGAAAAGAACACACATGCAATGACTCTAGTTGTTGTTAGTAAAAATAACACACATGCAATGGCACTGGTGGATCCATAGGTGGATTATGAAGAGAGCACACATGCAATGACACTGGTGGATCCACGTGTGGTCTCTGAAGAGAACACACATTTCAATGACTCTGGTTTTTGTTAGTAACAAGAACACACATGCAATGACACTGGTGGATCCATGTGTGGTCTCTAAAGAGAACACACATGCAATGACTCTGGTTGTTGTTAGTAGAAAGAACACACATGCAATGACACTAGTGGATCCATAGGTGGATTGTGAAAAGAACACACATGCAATGACACTGGTGGATCCATATGTGGTATGTGAAAAGACAACACATTTCAATGACTCTGGTTGTTGTTAGTAAAAAGAACACACATGAAATGACACTGGTGAATCCATGTGTGGCCTCTGAAGAGAACACACATTTCAATGACACTGGTGGATCCATATGTGGTATGTGAAAAGAACACACATAAAATGACTCTACTTGTTGTTAGTAAAAAGAACACATGCAATGACACTGGTGGATCCACAGCTGGATTATAAAGAGAGCACACATGCAATGACACTGGTGGATTCAGTGACACTAGTGGATCCATATGTGGTATGTGAAAACAAGACACATGCAATGACTCTGGTTGTTGTTAGTAAAAAGAACACACATGCAATGACACTGGTGGAGCCATGTGTGGTCTCTGAAGAGAACAGACATTTCAATGACTCTGGTTTTTGTTAGTAAAAAGAACACACATGCAATGACACTGGTGGATCCATATGTGGATTGTGAAAAGAGCACACATACAATGACTCTTGTTGTTGTTTGTAAAAAAGCACACATGCAATGACACTGGTGGATCCATACGTGGATTGTGAAAAGAACACACATGCAATGACACTGGTGGATCCATATGTGGTATGTGAAAAGAACACACATGCAATGACTCTAGTTGTTGTTAGTAAAAAGAACACACATGCAATGACACTGGTGGATCCATGTGTGGTCTTTGAAGAGAACACACATTTCAATGACTCTAGTTGTTGTTAGTAAAAAGAACACAAATGCAATGACACTAGTGGATCCATGTGTGGTCTCTAAAGAGAACACACATGCAATGACTCTGGTTGTTGTTAGTAAAAAGAGCACACATGCAATGACACTAGTGGATGCATAGGTGGATTGTGAAAAGAACACACATGCAATGACACTGGTGGATCCATATGTGGATTGTGAAAAGACCACATATGCAATGACTCTGGTTGTTGTTAGTAAAAAAGCACACATGCAATGACACAGGTGGATCCATAGGTGGATTGTGAAGAGAGCACACATGCAATGACACTGGTGGATCCATGTGTGGTCTCTGAAGAGAACACACATGCAATGACTCTGGTTGTTGTTAGTGAAAAGAGCACACATGCAATGACACTGGTGGATCCATAGTTGGATTGTGAAAAGAACACACATGCAATGACACTGCTGGATCCATATGTGGATTGTGAAAAGACCACACATGCAATGACTTTTGTTGTTGTTAGTAAAAAAGAACACATGCCATGCCACAGGTGGATCCATAGGTGGAATGTGAAAAGAACACGCATGCAATGACACTGGTGGATCCATATGTGGTATGTGAAAAGAACACACATGCAATGACTCCAGTTGTTGTTAGTAAAAAGAACACACATGCAATGACACTGGTGGATCCATATGTGGCCTCTGAAGAGAACACACATGCAATGACTCTGGTTATTGTTATTGAAAAGAGCACACATGCAATGACATTGGTGGATCCATAGATTGATTGTGAAAAGAACACACATGCAATGACATAGGTGGATCCATATGTGGTATGTGAAAAGAACACACATGCAATGACTCTAGTTATTGTTAGTAAAAATAACACACATGCAATGGCACTGGTGGATCCATAGGTGGATTATGAAGAGAGCACACATGCAACGACACTGGTGGATCCACGTGTGGTCTCTGAAGAGAACACACATTTCAATGACTCTGGTTTTTGTTAGTAACAAGAACACACATGCAATGACACTGGTGGATCCATGTGTGGTCTCTAGAGAGAACACACATGCAATGACTCTGGTTGTTGTTAGTAGAAAGAACACACATGCAATGACACTAGTGGATCCATAGGTGGATTGTGAAAAGAACACACATGCAATGACACTGGTGGATCCATAGGTGGATTGTGAAAAGAACACACATGCAATGACACTGGTGGATCCATATGTGGTATGTGAAAAGACAACACATTTCAATGACTCTGGTTGTTGTTAGTAAAAAGAACACACATGAAATGACACTGGTGGATCCATGTGTGGTCTCTGAAGAGAACACACATTTCAATGACACTGGTGGATCCATATGTGGTATGTGAAAAGAACACACATAAAATGACTCTACTTGTTGTTAGTAAAAAGAACACATGCAATCACACTGGTGGATCCATAGCTGGATTATGAAGAGAGCACACATGCAATGACACTGGTGGATTCAGTGACACTAGTGGATCCATATGTGGTATGTGAAAACAACACACATGCAATGACTCTGGTTGTTGTTAGTAAAAAGAACACACATGCAATGACATTGGTGGAGCCATGTGTGGTCACTGAAGAGAACACACATTTCAATGACTCTGGTTTTTGTTAGTAAAAAGAACACACATGCAATGACACTGGTGGATCCATATGTGGATTGTGAAAAGAGCACACATACAATGAGTCTGGTTGTTGTTTGTAAAAAAGCACACATGCAATGACACTGGTGGATCCATACGTGGATTGTGAAAAGAACACACATGCAATAACACTGGTGGATCCATATGTGGTATGTGAAAAGAACACACATGCAATGACTCTAGTTGTTGTTAGTAAAAAGAACACACATGCAATGACACTGGTGGATCCATGTGTGGTCTTTGAAGCGAACACACATTTCAATGACTCTAGTTGTTGTTAGTAAAAAGAACACAAATGCAATGACACTAGTGGATCCATGTGTGGTCTCTAAAGAGAACACACATGCAATGACTCTCGTTGTTGTTAGTAAAAAGAGCACACATGCAATGACACTGGTGGATCCATAGGTGGATTGTGAAAAGAACACACATGCAATGACACTGGTGGATCCATATGTGGATTGTGAAAAGACCACATATGCAATGACTCTGGTTGTTGTTAGTAAAAAAGCACACATGCAATGACACAGGTGGATCCATAGGTGGATTGTGAAGAGAGCACACATGCAATGACACTGGTGGATCCATGTGTGGTCTCTGAAGAGAACACACATGCAATGACTCTGGTTGTTGTTAGTGAAAAGAGCACACATGCAATGACACTGGTGGATCCATAGGTGGATTGTGAAAAGAACACACATGCAATGACACTCCTGGATCCATATGTGGATTGTGAAAAGACCACACATGCAATGACTCTGGTTGTTGTTAGTAAAAAAGAACACATGCCATGCCACAGGTGGATCCATAGGTGGATTGTGAAAAGAACACACAAGCAATGACAGTGGTGGATCCATATGTGGTATGTGAAAAAAAAACACATGCAATGACTCCAGTTGTTGTTAGTAAAAAGAACACACATGCAATGACACTGGTGGATCCATGTGTGGCCTCTGAAGAGAACACACATGCAATGACTCTGGTTGTTGTTATTGAAAAGAGCACACATGCAATGACACTGGTGGATCCATAGATTGATTGTGAAAAGAACACACATGCAATGACACAGGTGGATCTATATGTGGTATGTGAAAAGAACACACATCCAATGACTCTAGTTGTTGTTAGTAAAAATAACACACATGCAATGTCACTGGTGGATCCATAGGTGGATTATGAAGAGAGCACACATACAATGACACTGGTGGATCCACGTGTGGTCTCTGAAGAGAACACACATTTCAATGACTCTGGTTTTTGTTAGTAACAAGAACACACATGCAATGACACTGGTGGATCCATGTGTGGTCTCCGGAGAGAACACACATGCAATGACTCTGGTTGTTGTTAGTAGAAAGAACACACATGCAATGACACTAGTGGATCCATAGGTGGATTGTGAAAAGAACACACATGCAATGACACTGGTGGATCCATATGTGGTATGTGAAAAGAACACACATTTCAATGACTCTGGTTGTTGTTAGTAAAAAGAACACACATGAAATGACACTGGTGGATCCATGTGTGGTCTCTGAAGAGAACACACATTTCAATGACACTGGTGGATCCATATGTGGTATGTGAAAAGAACACACATAAATGACTCTACTTGTTGTTAGTAAAAAGAACACACATGCAATCACACTGGTGGATCCATAGCTGGATTATGAAGAGAGCACACATGCAATGACACTGGTGGATTTAGTGACACTAGTGGATCCATATGTGGTATGTGAAAATAACACACATGCAATGACTCTGGTTGTTGTTAGTAAAAAGAACACACATGCAATGACACTGGTGGAGCCATGTGTGGTCTCTGAAGAGAACACACATTTCAATGACTGTGGTTTTTGTTACTAAAAAGAACACACATGCAATGACACTGGTAGATCCATATGTGGATTATGAAAAGAGCACACATACAATGACTCTGGTTGTTGTTTGTAAAAAAGCACACATGCAATGACACTGGTGGATCCATACGTGGATTTTGAAAAGAACACACATGCAGTGACACTAGTGGATCCATATGTGGTATGTGAAAAGAACACACATGCAATGACTCTAGTTGTTGTTAGTAAAAAAGAACACACATGCAATGACACTGGTGGATCCATGTGTGGTCTTTGAAGAGAACACACATTTCAATGACTCTAGTTGTTGTTAGTAAAAAGAACACAAATGCAATGACACTAGTGGATCCATGTGTGGTCTCTAAAGAGAACACACATGCAATGACTCTGGTTGTTGTTAGTAAAAAGAGCACACATGCAATGACACTGGTGGATCCATAGGTGGATTGTGAAAAGACCACATATGCAATGACTCTGGTTGTTGTTAGTAAAAAACACACATGCAATGACACAGGTGGATCCATAGGTGGATTGTGAAAAGAACACACATGCAATGACACTGGTGGATCCATATGTGGTATGTGAAAAGAACACACATGCAATGACTCCAGTTGTTGTTAGTAAAAATAACACACATGCAATGACACTGGTGGATCCATGTGTGGCCTCTGAAGAGAACACACATGCAATGACGCTGGTTGTTGTTATTGAAAAGAGCACACATGTAATGACACTGGTGGATCGATAGGTGGATTGTGAAAAGAACACACATGCAATCACACTGGTGGATCCATATGTGGTATGTGAAAAGAACACACATGCAATGACTCTAGTTGTTGTTAGTAAAAATAACACACATACAATGACACTGGTGGATCCATAGTTGGATTATGAAGAGAGCACACATGCAATGACACTGGTGGATCCATGTGTGGTCTCTGAAGAGCACACATTTCAATGACACTAGTTTTTGTTAGTAGAAAAAACACACATGCAATGACACTTGTGGATCCATAGGTGGATTGTGAAAAGAACGCACATGCAATGACACTAGTGGATCCATATGTGGTATGTGAAAAGAACACATATTTCAATGACTCTAGTTGTTGTTAGTAAAAAGAACACACATGAAATGACACTGGTGGATCCATGTGTGGTTTCTAAAGAGAACACACATTGAAATGACACTGGTGGATCCATATGTGGTATGTGAAAAGAACACACATGAAATGACTCTACTTGTTGTTAGTAAAAAGAACACACATGCAATGACACTAGTGGATCCATAGGTGGATTGTGAAGAGAGCACACATGCAATGACACTGGTGGATAAAATGACACTGGTGGATCCATATGTGGTATGTGAAAAGAACACACATGCAATGACTCTGGTTGTTGTTAGTAAAAAGATTACACATGCAATGACACTGGTGGATCCATGTGTGGTCTCTGAAGAGAACACACATTTCAATGACTCTAGTTGTTCTTAGTAAAAAGAACACACATGTAATGACACTAGTGGATCCATGTGTGGTCTCTAAAGAGAACACACATGCAATGACTCTGGTTGTTGTTAGTGAAAAGAGCACACATGCAATGACACTGGTGGATCCATAGGTGGATTGTGAAAAGAACACACATGCAATGACACTGCTGGATCCATATGTGGATTGTGAAAATACCACACAGGTGGATCCATAGGTGGATTGTGAAAAGAACACACATGCCATGACACAGGTGGATCCATATGTGGTATGTGAAAAGAACACACATGCAATGACTCCAGTTGTTGTTAGTAAAAAGAACACACATGCAATGACACTGGTGGATCCATGTGTGGCCTCTGAAGAGAACACACATGCAATGACTCTGGTTGTTGTTATTGAAAAGTGCACACATGCAATGACACTGGTGGATCCATAGGTGGATTGTGAAAAGAACACGCATGCAATGACACAGGTGGATCCATATGTGGTATGTCAAAAGAACACACATGCAATGACTCTAGTTGTTGTTAGTAAAAATAACACACATGCAATGGCACTGGTGGATCCATAGGTGGATTATGAAGAGAGCACACATGCAATGACACTGGTGGATCCACGTGTGGTCTCTGAAGAGAACACACATTTGACTCTGGTTTTTGTTATTAACAATAACACACATGCAATGACACTGGTGGATCCATGTGTAGTCTCTGAAGAGAACACACATGCAATGACTCTGGTTGTTGTTAGTAGAAAGAACACACATGCAATGACACTAGTGGATCCATAGGTGGATTGTGAAAAGAACACACATGCAATGACACTGGTGGATCCATATGTGGTATGTGAAAAGAACACACATTTCAATGACTCTGGTTGTGTTAGTAAAAAGAACACACATGAAATGACACTGGTGGATCCATGTGTGGTCTCTGAAGAGAACACACATTTCAATGACGCTGGTGGATCCATATGTGGTACGTGAAAAGAACACACATAAAATGACTCTACTTGTTGTTAGTAAAAAGAACACATGCAATGACACTGGTGGATCCATAGCTGGATTATGAAGAGAGCACACATGCAATGACACTGGTGGATCCATAGCTGGATTATGAAGAGAGCACACATGCAATGACACTGGTGGATTCAGTGACACTAGTGGATCCATATGTGGTATGTGAAAACAACACACATGCAATGACTCTGGTTGTTGTTAGTAAAAAGAACACACATGCAATGACACTGGTGGAGCCATGTGTGGTCTCTGAAGAGAACACACATTTCAATGACTCTGGTTTTTGTTAGTAAAAAGAACACACATGCAATGACACTGGTGGATCCATATGTGGATTGTGAAAAGAGCACACATACAATGACTCTGGTTGTTGTTTGTAAAAAAGCACACATGCAATGACACTGGTGGATCCATACGTGGATTGTGAAAAGAACACACATGCAATGACACTGGTGGATCTATATGTGGTATGTGAAAAGAACACACATGCAATGACTCTAGTTGTTGTTAGTAAAAAGAACACACATGCAATGACACTGGTGGATCCATGTGTGGTCTTTGAAGAGAACACACATTTCAATGACTCTAGTTGTTGTTAGTAAAAAAACACAAATGCAATGACACTAGTGGATCCATGTGTGGTCTTTAGAGAACACACATGCAATGATCCTGGCTGTTGTTAGTAAAAAGAGCACACATGCAATGACACTAGTGGATCCATAGGTGGATTGTGAAAACAACACACATGCAATGACACTGGTGGATCCATATGTGGATTGTGAAAAGACCACATATGCAATGACTCTAGTTGTTGTTAGTAAAAAAGCACACATGCAATGACACAGGTGGATCCATAGGTGGATTGTGAAAAGAACACACATGCAATGACACTGGTGGATCCATATGTGGTATGTGAAAAGAACACACATTCAATGACTCTAGTTGTTGTTAGTAAAAAGAACACACATGCAATGACACTGGTGGATCCATGTGTGGTCTTTGAAGAGAACACACATTTCAATGACTCTAGTTGTTGTTAGTAAAAAGAACACAAATGCAATGACACTAGTGGATCCATGTGTGGTCTCTAAAGAGAACACACATGTAATGACTCTGGTTGTTGTTAGTAAAAAGAGCACGCATGCAATGACACTGGTGGATCCATAGGTGGATTGTGAAAAGAACACATATGCAATGACACTGGTGGATCCATATGTGGATTGTGAAAAGACCACATATGCAATGACTCTGGTTGTTGTTAGTAAAAAAGCACACATGCAATGACACAGGTGGATCCATAGGTGGATTGTGAAGAGAGCACACATGCAATGACACTGGTGGATCCATGTGTGGTCTCTAAAGATAACACACATGCAATGACTTTGGTTGTTGTTAGTGAAAAGAGCACACATGCAATGACACTGGTGGATCCATAGGTGGATTGTGAAAAGAACACGCATGCAATGACACTGCTGGATCCATATGTGGATTGTGAAAAGACCACACATGCAATGACTTTGGTTGTTGTTAGTAAAAAAGAACACATGCAATGCCACAGGTGGATCCATAGGTGGATTGTGAAAAGAACACACATGCAATGACACTAGTGGATCCATATGTGGTATGTGAAAAAAAAACACATGCAATGACTCTAGTTGTTGTTAGTAAAAAGAACACACATGCAATGACACTGGTGGATCCATGTGTGGCCTCTGAAGAGAACACACATGCAATGACTCTGGTTGTTGTTATTGAAAAGAGCAAACATGCAATGACACTGGTGGATCCATAGGTGGATTGTGAAAAGAACACACATGCAATGACACAGGTGGATCCATATGTGGTATGTGAAAAGAACACACATGCAATGACTCTAGTTGTTGTTAGTAAAAATAACACACATGCAATGGCACTGGTGGATCCATAGGTGGATTATGAAGAGAGCACACATGCAATGACACTGGTGGATCCACGTGTGGTCTCTGAAGAGAACACACATTTCAATGACTCTGGTTTTTGTTAGTAACAAGAACACACATGCAATGACACTGGTGGATCCATGTGTGGTCTCTAAAGAGAACACACATGCAATGACTCTGGTTGTTGTTAGTAGAAAGAACACACATGCAATGACACTAGTGGATCCATAGGTGGATTGTGAAAAGAACACACATGCAATGACACTGGTGGATCCATATGTGGTATGTGAAAAGACAACACATTTCAATGACTCTGGTTGTTGTTAGTAAAAAGAACACACATGAAATGACACTGGTGAATCCATGTGTGGCCTCTGAAGAGAACACACATTTCAATGACACTGGTGGATCCATATGTGGTATGTGAAAAGAACACACATAAAATGACTCTACTTGTTGTTAGTAAAAAGAACACATGCAATGACACTGGTGGATCCACAGCTGGATTATAAAGAGAGCACACATGCAATGACACTGGTGGATTCAGTGACACTAGTGGATCCATATGTGGTATGTGAAAACAAGACACATGCAATGACTCTGGTTGTTGTTAGTAAAAAGAACACACATGCAATGACACTAGTGGAGCCATGTGTGGTCTCTGAAGAGAACAGACATTTCAATGACTCTGGTTTTTGTTAGTAAAAAGAACACACATGCAATGACACTGGTGGATCCATATGTGGATTGTGAAAAGAGCACACATACAATGACTCTGGTTGTTGTTTGTAAAAAAGCACACATGCAATGACACTGGTGGATCCATACGTGGATTGTGAAAAGAACACACATGCAATGACACTGGTGGATCTATATGTGGTATGTGAAAAGAACACACATGCAATGACTCTAGTTGTTGTTAGTAAAAAGAACACACATGCAATGACACTGGTGGATCCATGTGTGGTCTTTGAAGAGAACACACATTTCAATGACTCTAGTTGTTGTTAGTAAAAAAACACAAATGCAATGACACTAGTGGATCCATGTGTGGTCTTTAGAGAACACACATGCAATGATCCTGGCTGTTGTTAGTAAAAAGAGCACACATGCAATGACACTAGTGGATCCATAGGTGGATTGTGAAAACAACACACATGCAATGACACTGGTGGATCCATATGTGGATTGTGAAAAGACCACATATGCAATGACTCTAGTTGTTGTTAGTAAAAAAGCACACATGCAATGACACAGGTGGATCCATAGGTGGATTGTGAAAAGAACACACATGCAATGACACTGGTGGATCCATATGTGGTATGTGAAAAGAACACACATTCAATGACTCTAGTTGTTGTTAGTAAAAAGAACACACATGCAATGACACTGGTGGATCCATGTGTGGTCTTTGAAGAGAACACACATTTCAATGACTCTAGTTGTTGTTAGTAAAAAGAACACAAATGCAATGACACTAGTGGATCCATGTGTGGTCTCTAAAGAGAACACACATGTAATGACTCTGGTTGTTGTTAGTAAAAAGAGCACGCATGCAATGACACTGGTGGATCCATAGGTGGATTGTGAAAAGAACACATATGCAATGACACTGGTGGATCCATATGTGGATTGTGAAAAGACCACATATGCAATGACTCTGGTTGTTGTTAGTAAAAAAGCACACATGCAATGACACAGGTGGATCCATAGGTGGATTGTGAAGAGAGCACACATGCAATGACACTGGTGGATCCATGTGTGGTCTCTAAAGATAACACACATGCAATGACTTTGGTTGTTGTTAGTGAAAAGAGCACACATGCAATGACACTGGTGGATCCATAGGTGGATTGTGAAAAGAACACACATGCAATGACACTGCTGGATCCATATGTGGATTGTGAAAAGACCACACATGCAATGACTTTGGTTGTTGTTAGTAAAAAAGAACACATGCAATGCCACAGGTGGATCCATAGGTGGATTGTGAAAAGAACACACATGCAATGACACTGGTGGATCCATATGTGGTATGTGAAAAAAAAACACATGCAATGACTCTAGTTGTTGTTAGTAAAAAGAACACACATGCAATGACACTGGTGGATCCATGTGTGGCCTCTGAAGAGAACACACATGCAATGACTCTGGTTGTTGTTATTGAAAAGAGCAAACATGCAATGACACTGGTGGATCCATAGGTGGATTGTGAAAAGAACACACATGCAATGACACAGGTGGATCCATATGTGGTATGTGAAAAGAACACACATGCAATGACTCTAGTTGTTGTTAGTAAAAATAACACACATGCAATGGCACTGGTGGATCCATAGGTGGATTATGAAGAGAGCACACATGCAATGACACTGGTGGATCCACGTGTGGTCTCTGAAGAGAACACACATTTCAATGACTCTGGTTTTTGTTAGTAACAAGAACACACATGCAATGACACTGGTGGATCCATGTGTGGTCTCTAAAGAGAACACACATGCAATGACTCTGGTTGTTGTTAGTAGAAAGAACACACATGCAATGACACTAGTGGATCCATAGGTGGATTGTGAAAAGAACACACATGCAATGACACTGGTGGATCCATATGTGGTATGTGAAAAGACAACACATTTCAATGACTCTGGTTGTTGTTAGTAAAAAGAACACACATGAAATGACACTGGTGAATCCATGTGTGGCCTCTGAAGAGAACACACATTTCAATGACACTGGTGGATCCATATGTGGTATGTGAAAAGAACACACATAAAATGACTCTACTTGTTGTTAGTAAAAAGAACACATGCAATGACACTGGTGGATCCACAGCTGGATTATAAAGAGAGCACACATGCAATGACACTGGTGGATTCAGTGACACTAGTGGATCCATATGTGGTATGTGAAAACAAGACACATGCAATGACTCTGGTTGTTGTTAGTAAAAAGAACACACATGCAATGACACTGGTGGAGCCATGTGTGGTCTCTGAAGAGAACAGACATTTCAATGACTCTGGTTTTTGTTAGTAAAAAGAACACACATGCAATGACACTGGTGGATCCATATGTGGATTGTGAAAAGAGCACACATACAATGACTCTGGTTGTTGTTTGTAAAAAAGCACACATGCAATGACACTGGTGGATCCATACGTGGATTGTGAAAAGAACACACATGCAATGACACTGGTGGATCTATATGTGGTATGTGAAAAGAACACACATGCAATGACTCTAGTTGTTGTTAGTAAAAAGAACACACATGCAATGACACTGGTGGATCCATGTGTGGTCTTTGAAGAGAACACACATTTCAATGACTCTAGTTGTTGTTAGTAAAAAAACACAAATGCAATGACACTAGTGGATCCATGTGTGGTCTTTAGAGAACACACATGCAATGATCCTGGCTGTTGTTAGTAAAAAGAGCACACATGCAATGACACTAGTGGATCCATAGGTGGATTGTGAAAACAACACACATGCAATGACACTGGTGGATCCATATGTGGATTGTGAAAAGACCACATATGCAATGACTCTAGTTGTTGTTAGTAAAAAAGCACACATGCAATGACACAGGTGGATCCATAGGTGGATTGTGAAAAGAACACACATGCAATGACACTGGTGGATCCATATGTGGTATGTGAAAAGAACACACATTCAATGACTCTAGTTGTTGTTAGTAAAAAGAACACACATGCAATGACACTGGTGGATCCATGTGTGGTCTTTGAAGAGAACACACATTTCAATGACTCTAGTTGTTGTTAGTAAAAAGAACACAAATGCAATGACACTAGTGGATCCATGTGTGGTCTCTAAAGAGAACACACATGTAATGACTCTGGTTGTTGTTAGTAAAAAGAGCACGCATGCAATGACACTGGTGGATCCATAGGTGGATTGTGAAAAGAACACATATGCAATGACACTGGTGGATCCATATGTGGATTGTGAAAAGACCACATATGTAATGACTCTGGTTGTTGTTAGTAAAAAAGCACACATGCAATGACACAGGTGGATCCATAGGTGGATTGTGAAGAGAGCACACATGCAATGACACTGGTGGATCCATGTGTGGTCTCTAAAGAGAACACACATGCAATGACTTTGGTTGTTGTTAGTGAAAAGAGCACACATGCAATGACACTGGTGGATCCATAGGTGGATTGTGAAAAGAACACACATGCAATGACACTGCTGGATCCATATGTGGAATGTGAAAAGACCACACATGCAATGACTTTGGTTGTTGTTAGTAAAAAAGAACACATGCAATGCCACAGGTGGATCCATAGGTGGATTGTGAAAAGAACACACATGCAATGACACTGGTGGATCCATATGTGGTATGTGAAAAAAAAACACATGCAATGACTCCAGTTGTTGTTAGTAAAAAGAACACACATGCAATGACACTGGTGGATCCATGTGTGGCCTCTGAAGAGAACACACATGCAATGACTCTGGTTGTTGTTATTGAAAAGAGCAAACATGCAATGACACTGGTGGATCCATAGGTGGATTGTGAAAAGAACACACATGCAATGACACAGGTGGATCCATATGTGGTATGTGAAAAGAACACACATGCAATGACTCTAGTTGTTGTTAGTAAAAATAACACACATGCAATGGCACTGGTGGATCCATAGGTGGATTATGAAGAGAGCACACATGCAATGACACTGGTGGATCCACGTGTGGTCTCTGAAGAGAACACACATTTCAATGACTCTGGTTTTTGTTAGTAACAAGAACACACATGCAATGACACTGGTGGATCCATGTGTGGTCTCTAAAGAGAACACACATGCAATGACTCTGGTTGTTGTTAGTAGAAAGAACACACATGCAATGACACTAGTGGATCCATAGGTGGATTGTGAAAAGAACACACATGCAATGACACTGGTGGATCCATATGTGGTATGTGAAAAGACAACACATTTCAATGACTCTGGTTGTTGTTAGTAAAAAGAACACACATGAAATGACACTGGTGAATCCATGTGTGGCCTCTGAAGAGAACACACATTTCAATGACACTGGTGGATCCATATGTGGTATGTGAAAAGAACACACATAAAATGACTCTACTTGTTGTTAGTAAAAAGAACACATGCAATGACACTGGTGGATCCACAGCTGGATTATAAAGAGAGCACACATGCAATGACACTGGTGGATTCAGTGACACTAGTGGATCCATATGTGGTATGTGAAAACAAGACACATGCAATGACTCTGGTTGTTGTTAGTAAAAAGAACACACATGCAATGACACTGGTGGAGCCATGTGTGGTCTCTGAAGAGAACAGACATTTCAATGACTCTGGTTTTTGTTAGTAAAAAGAACACACATGCAATGACACTGGTGGATCCATATGTGGATTGTGAAAAGAGCACACATACAATGACTCTGGTTGTTGTTTGTAAAAAAGCACACATGCAATGACACTGGTGGATCCATACGTGGATTGTGAAAAGAACACACATGCAATGACACTGGTGGATCCATATGTGGTATGTGAAAAGAACACACATGCAATGACTCTAGTTGTTGTTAGTAAAAAGAACACACATGCAATGACACTGGTGGATCCATGTGTGGTCTTTGAAGAGAACACACATTTCAATGACTCTAGTTGTTGTTAGTAAAAAGAACACAAATGCAATGACACTAGTGGATCCATGTGTGGTCTCTAAAGAGAACACACATGCAATGACTCTGGTTGTTGTTAGTAAAAAGAGCACACATGCAATGACACTAGTGGATGCATAGGTGGATTGTGAAAAGAACACACATGCAATGACACTGGTGGATCCATATGTGGATTGTGAAAAGACCACATATGCAATGACTCTGGTTGTTGTTAGTAAAAAAGCACACATGCAATGACACAGGTGGATCCATAGGTGGATTGTGAAGAGAGCACACATGCAATGACACTGGTGGATCCATGTGTGGTCTCTGAAGAGAACACACATGCAATGACTCTGGTTGTTGTTAGTGAAAAGAGCACACATGCAATGACACTGGTGGATCCATAGTTGGATTGTGAAAAGAACACACATGCAATGACACTGCTGGATCCATATGTGGATTGTGAAAAGACCACACATGCAATGACTTTTGTTGTTGTTAGTAAAAAAGAACACATGCCATGCCACAGGTGGATCCATAGGTGGAATGTGAAAAGAACACGCATGCAATGACACTGGTGGATCCATATGTGGTATGTGAAAAGAACACACATGCAATGACTCCAGTTGTTGTTAGTAAAAAGAACACACATGCAATGACACTGGTGGATCCATATGTGGCCTCTGAAGAGAACACACATGCAATGACTCTGGTTATTGTTATTGAAAAGAGCACACATGCAATGACATTGGTGGATCCATAGATTGATTGTGAAAAGAACACACATGCAATGACATAGGTGGATCCATATGTGGTATGTGAAAAGAACACACATGCAATGACTCTAGTTATTGTTAGTAAAAATAACACACATGCAATGGCACTGGTGGATCCATAGGTGGATTATGAAGAGAGCACACATGCAACGACACTGGTGGATCCACGTGTGGTCTCTGAAGAGAACACACATTTCAATGACTCTGGTTTTTGTTAGTAACAAGAACACACATGCAATGACACTGGTGGATCCATGTGTGGTCTCTAGAGAGAACACACATGCAATGACTCTGGTTGTTGTTAGTAGAAAGAACACACATGCAATGACACTAGTGGATCCATAGGTGGATTGTGAAAAGAACACACATGCAATGACACTGGTGGATCCATAGGTGGATTGTGAAAAGAACACACATGCAATGACACTGGTGGATCCATATGTGGTATGTGAAAAGACAACACATTTCAATGACTCTGGTTGTTGTTAGTAAAAAGAACACACATGAAATGACACTGGTGGATCCATGTGTGGTCTCTGAAGAGAACACACATTTCAATGACACTGGTGGATCCATATGTGGTATGTGAAAAGAACACACATAAAATGACTCTACTTGTTGTTAGTAAAAAGAACACATGCAATCACACTGGTGGATCCATAGCTGGATTATGAAGAGAGCACACATGCAATGACACTGGTGGATTCAGTGACACTAGTGGATCCATATGTGGTATGTGAAAACAACACACATGCAATGACTCTGGTTGTTGTTAGTAAAAAGAACACACATGCAATGACATTGGTGGAGCCATGTGTGGTCACTGAAGAGAACACACATTTCAATGACTCTGGTTTTTGTTAGTAAAAAGAACACACATGCAATGACACTGGTGGATCCATATGTGGATTGTGAAAAGAGCACACATACAATGAGTCTGGTTGTTGTTTGTAAAAAAGCACACATGCAATGACACTGGTGGATCCATACGTGGATTGTGAAAAGAACACACATGCAATAACACTGGTGGATCCATATGTGGTATGTGAAAAGAACACACATGCAATTACTCTAGTTGTTGTTAGTAAAAAGAACACACATGCAATGACACTGGTGGATCCATGTGTGGTCTTTGAAGCGAACACACATTTCAATGACTCTAGTTGTTGTTAGTAAAAAGAACACAAATGCAATGACACTAGTGGATCCATGTGTGGTCTCTAAAGAGAACACACATGCAATGACTCTCGTTGTTGTTAGTAAAAAGAGCACACATGCAATGACACTGGTGGATCCATAGGTGGATTGTGAAAAGAACACACATGCAATGACACTGGTGGATCCATATGTGGATTGTGAAAAGACCACATATGCAATGACTCTGGTTGTTGTTAGTAAAAAAGCACACATGCAATGACACAGGTGGATCCATAGGTGGATTGTGAAGAGAGCACACATGCAATGACACTGGTGGATCCATGTGTGGTCTCTGAAGAGAACACACATGCAATGACTCTGGTTGTTGTTAGTGAAAAGAGCACACATGCAATGACACTGGTGGATCCATAGGTGGATTGTGAAAAGAACACACATGCAATGACACTGCTGGATCCATATGTGGATTGTGAAAAGACCACACATGCAATGACTTTTGTTGTTGTTAGTAAAAAAGAACACATGCCATGCCACAGGTGGATCCATAGGTGGAATGTGAAAAGAACACGCATGCAATGACACTGGTGGATCCATATGTGGTATGTGAAAAGAACACACATGCAATGACTCCAGTTGTTGTTAGTAAAAAGAACACACATGCAATGACACTGGTGGATCCATATGTGGCCTCTGAAGAGAACACACATGCAATGACTCTGGTTATTGTTATTGAAAAGAGCACACATGCAATGACATTGGTGGATCCATAGATTGATTGTGAAAAGAACACACATGCAATGACATAGGTGGATCCATATGTGGTATGTGAAAAGAACACACATGCAATGACTCTAGTTATTGTTAGTAAAAATAACACACATGCAATGGCACTGGTGGATCCATAGGTGGATTATGAAGAGAGCACACATGCAACGACACTGGTGGATCCACGTGTGGTCTCTGAAGAGAACACACATTTCAATGACTCTGGTTTTTGTTAGTAACAAGAACACACATGCAATGACACTGGTGGATCCATGTGTGGTCTCTAGAGAGAACACACATGCAATGACTCTGGTTGTTGTTAGTAGAAAGAACACACATGCAATGACACTAGTGGATCCATAGGTGGATTGTGAAAAGAACACACATGCAATGACACTGGTGGATCCATAGGTGGATTGTGAAAAGAACACACATGCAATGACACTGGTGGATCCATATGTGGTATGTGAAAAGACAACACATTTCAATGACTCTGGTTGTTGTTAGTAAAAAGAACACACATGAAATGACACTGGTGGATCCATGTGTGGTCTCTGAAGAGAACACACATTTCAATGACACTGGTGGATCCATATGTGGTATGTGAAAAGAACACACATAAAATGACTCTACTTGTTGTTAGTAAAAAGAACACATGCAATCACACTGGTGGATCCATAGCTGGATTATGAAGAGAGCACACATGCAATGACACTGGTGGATTCAGTGACACTAGTGGATCCATATGTGGTATGTGAAAACAACACACATGCAATGACTCTGGTTGTTGTTAGTAAAAAGAACACACATGCAATGACATTGGTGGAGCCATGTGTGGTCACTGAAGAGAACACACATTTCAATGACTCTGGTTTTTGTTAGTAAAAAGAACACACATGCAATGACACTGGTGGATCCATATGTGGATTGTGAAAAGAGCACACATACAATGAGTCTGGTTGTTGTTTGTAAAAAAGCACACATGCAATGACACTGGTGGATCCATACGTGGATTGTGAAAAGAACACACATGCAATAACACTGGTGGATCCATATGTGGTATGTGAAAAGAACACACATGCAATTACTCTAGTTGTTGTTAGTAAAAAGAACACACATGCAATGACACTGGTGGATCCATGTGTGGTCTTTGAAGCGAACACACATTTCAATGACTCTAGTTGTTGTTAGTAAAAAGAACACAAATGCAATGACACTAGTGGATCCATGTGTGGTCTCTAAAGAGAACACACATGCAATGACTCTCGTTGTTGTTAGTAAAAAGAGCACACATGCAATGACACTGGTGGATCCATAGGTGGATTGTGAAAAGAACACACATGCAATGACACTGGTGGATCCATATGTGGATTGTGAAAAGACCACATATGCAATGACTCTGGTTGTTGTTAGTAAAAAAGCACACATGCAATGACACAGGTGGATCCATAGGTGGATTGTGAAGAGAGCACACATGCAATGACACTGGTGGATCCATGTGTGGTCTCTGAAGAGAACACACATGCAATGACTCTGGTTGTTGTTAGTGAAAAGAGCACACATGCAATGACACTGGTGGATCCATAGGTGGATTGTGAAAAGAACACACATGCAATGACACTGCTGGATCCATATGTGGATTGTGAAAAGACCACACATGCAATGACTCTTGTTGTTGTTAGTAAAAAAGAACACATGCCATGCCACAGGTGGATCCATAGGTGGATTGTGAAAAGAACACACAAGCAATGACAGTGGTGGATCCATATGTGGTATGTGAAAAAAAAACACATGCAATGACTCCAGTTGTTGTTAGTAAAAAGAACACACATGCAATGACACTGGTGGATCCATGTGTGGCCTCTGAAGAGAACACACATGCAATGACTCTGGTTGTTGTTATTGAAAAGAGCACACATGCAATGACACTGGTGGATCCATAGATTGATTGTGAAAAGAACACACATGCAATGACACAGGTGGATCTATATGTGGTATGTGAAAAGAACACACATCCAATGACTCTAGTTGTTGTTAGTAAAAATAACACACATGCAATGACACTGGTGGATCCATACGTGGATTTTGAAAAGAACACACATGCAGTGACACTAGTGGATCCATATGTGGTATGTGAAAAGAACACACATGCAATGACTCTAGTTGTTGTTAGTAAAAAAGAACACACATGCAATGACACTGGTGGATCCATGTGTGGTCTTTGAAGAGAACACACATTTCAATGACTCTAGTTGTTGTTAGTAAAAAGAACACAAATGCAATGACACTAGTGGATCCATGTGTGGTCTCTAAAGAGAACACACATGCAATGACTCTGGTTGTTGTTAGTAAAAAGAGCACACATGCAATGACACTGGTGGATCCATAGGTGGATTGTGAAAAGACCACATATGCAATGACTCTGGTTGTTGTTAGTAAAAAACACACATGCAATGACACAGGTGGATCCATAGGTGGATTGTGAAAAGAACACACATGCAATGACACTGGTGGATCCATATGTGGTATGTGAAAAGAACACACATGCAATGACTCCAGTTGTTGTTAGTAAAAATAACACACATGCAATGACACTGGTGGATCCATGTGTGGCCTCTGAAGAGAACACACATGCAATGACGCTGGTTGTTGTTATTGAAAAGAGCACACATGTAATGACACTGGTGGATCCATAGGTGGATTGTGAAAAGAACACACACGCAATCACACTGGTGGATCCATATGTGGTATGTGAAAAGAACACACATGCAATGACTCTAGTTGTTGTTAGTAAAAATAACACACATACAATGACACTGGTGGATCCATAGTTGGATTATGAAGAGAGCACACATGCAATGACACTGGTGGATCCATGTGTGGTCTCTGAAGAGCACACATTTCAATGACACTAGTTTTTGTTAGTAGAAAAAACACACATGCAATGACACTTGTGGATCCATAGGTGGATTGTGAAAAGAACGCACATGCAATGACACTAGTGGATCCATATGTGGTATGTGAAAAGAACACATATTTCAATGACTCTAGTTGTTGTTAGTAAAAAGAACACACATGAAATGACACTGGTGGATCCATGTGTGGTTTCTAAAGAGAACACACATTGAAATGACACTGGTGGATCCATATGTGGTATGTGAAAAGAACACACATGAAATGACTCTACTTGTTGTTAGTAAAAAGAACACACATGCAATGACACTAGTGGATCCATAGGTGGATTGTGAAGAGAGCACACATGCAATGACACTGGTGGATAAAATGACACTGGTGGATCCATATGTGGTATGTGAAAAGAACACACATGCAATGACTCTGGTTGTTGTTAGTAAAAAGATTACACATGCAATGACACTGGTGGATCCATGTGTGGTCTCTGAAGAGAACACACATTTCAATGACTCTAGTTGTTCTTAGTAAAAAGAACACACATGTAATGACACTAGTGGATCCATGTGTGGTCTCTAAAGAGAACACACATGCAATGACTCTGGTTGTTGTTAGTGAAAAGAGCACACATGCAATGACACTGTGGATCCATAGGTGGATTGTGAAAAGAACACACATGCAATCACACTGGTGGATCCATATGTGGTATGTGAAAAGAACACACATGCAATGACTCTAGTTGTTGTTAGTAAAAATAACACACACGCAATGACACTAGTGGATCCATGTGTGGTCTCTGAAGGGAACATACATTTCAATGACTCTAGTTGTTGTTAGTAAAAAGAACACACATGCAATGACACTAGTGGATCCATGTGTGGTCTCTGAAGAGAACACACATGCAATTACTCTGGTTGTTGTTAGTGAAAAGAGCACACATGCAATGACACTGGTGGATCCATAGGTGGATTGTGAAAAGAACACACATGCAATGACACTGGTGGATCCATATGTGGTATGTGAAAAGAACACACATGCAATGACTCTGGTTGTTGTTAGTAAAAATAACACACATGCAATGACACAGGTGGATCCATTGGTGGATTGTGAAGAGAGCACACATGCAATGACACTGGTGGATCCATGTGTGGTCTCTAAAGAGAACACACATTTCAATTACTCTGGTTTTTGTTAGTAAAAAAACACGCATGCAATGACACTAGTGGATCCATGTGTGGTCTCTGAAGAGAACACCCATGAAATGACTCTGATTGTTGTTAGTAGAAAGAACACACATGCAATGACACTAGTGGATCCATAGGTGGATTGTGAAAAAACACACATGTAATGAGACTGGTGGATCCATATGTGGTATGTGAAAAGAACACACATTTCAATGACTCTGGTTTTTGTTAGTAAAAAGAACACACATGAAATGACACTGGTGGATCCATGTGTGGTCTCTGAAGAGAACACATATTTCAATGACACTGGTGGATCCATATGTGGTATGTGAAAATAACACACATGAAATGACTCTAGTTGTTGTTAGTAAAAATAACACACATGCAATGACACTAGTGGATCCATAGGTGGATTGTGAAGAGAGCACACATGCAATGACACTGGTTGATCCATATGTGGTATGTGAAAATAACACACATGCAATGACTCTGGTTGTTGTTAGTAAAAAGAACACACATGCAATGACACTGGTGGAGCCATGTGTGGTCTCTGAAGAGAACACACATTTCAATGACTGTGGTTTTTGTTACTAAAAAGAACACACATGCAATGACACTGGTAGATCCATATGTGGATTATGAAAAGAGCACACATACAATGACTCTGGTTGTTGTTTGTAAAAAAGCACACATGCAATGACACTGGTGGATCCATACGTGGATTTTGAAAAGAACACACATGCAGTGACACTAGTGGATCCATATGTGGTATGTGAAAAGAACACACATGCAATGACTCTAGTTGTTGTTAGTAAAAAAGAACACACATGCAATGACACTGGTGGATCCATGTGTGGTCTTTGAAGAGAACACACATTTCAATGACTCTAGTTGTTGTTAGTAAAAAGAACACAAATGCAATGACACTAGTGGATCCATGTGTGGTCTCTAAAGAGAACACACATGCAATGACTCTGGTTGTTGTTAGTAAAAAGAGCACACATGCAATGACACTGGTGGATCCATAGGTGGATTGTGAAAAGACCACATATGCAATGACTCTGGTTGTTGTTAGTAAAAAACACACATGCAATGACACAGGTGGATCCATAGGTGGATTGTGAAAAGAACACACATGCAATGACACTGGTGGATCCATATGTGGTATGTGAAAAGAACACACATGCAATGACTCCAGTTGTTGTTAGTAAAAATAACACACATGCAATGACACTGGTGGATCCATGTGTGGCCTCTGAAGAGAACACACATGCAATGACGCTGGTTGTTGTTATTGAAAAGAGCACACATGTAATGACACTGGTGGATCCATAGGTGGATTGTGAAAAGAACACACATGCAATCACACTGGTGGATCCATATGTGGTATGTGAAAAGAACACACATGCAATGACTCTAGTTGTTGTTAGTAAAAATAACACACATACAATGACACTGGTGGATCCATAGTTGGATTATGAAGAGAGCACACATGCAATGACACTGGTGGATCCATGTGTGGTCTCTGGAGAGCACACATTTCAATGACACTAGTTTTTGTTAGTAGAAAAAACACACATGCAATGACACTTGTGGATCCATAGGTGGATTGTGAAAAGAACGCACATGCAATGACACTAGTGGATCCATATGTGGTATGTGAAAAGAACACATATTTCAATGACTCTAGTTGTTGTTAGTAAAAAGAACACACATGAAATGACACTGGTGGATCCATGTGTGGTTTCTAAAGAGAACACACATTGAAATGACACTGGTGGATCCATATGTGGTATGTGAAAAGAACACACATGAAATGACTCTACTTGTTGTTAGTAAAAAGAACACACATGCAATGACACTAGTGGATCCATAGGTGGATTGTGAAGAGAGCACACATGCAATGACACTGGTGGATAAAATGACACTGGTGGATCCATATGTGGTATGTGAAAATAACACACATGCAATGACTCTGGTTGTTGTTAGGAAAAAGAACACACGTGCAATGACTCTGGTTGTTGTTACAAAAAATAACACACATGCAATGACACTGGTGGATCCATGTGTGGTCTCTGAAGAGAACACACATTTCAATGACTCTGGTTTTTGTTAGTAAAAAGAACACACATGCAATGACACTGGTGGATCCATATGTGGATTGTGAAAAGAGCACACATGCAATGACTCTGGTTGTTGTTAGTAAAAAAGCACACATGCAATGACACTGTGGATCCATAGGTGGATTGTGAAAAGAACACACATGCAATCACACTGGTGGATCCATATGTGGTATGTGAAAAGAACACACATGCAATGACTCTAGTTGTTGTTAGTAAAAATAACACACACGCAATGACACTAGTGGATCCATGTGTGGTCTCTGAAGGGAACATACATTTCAATGACTCTAGTTGTTGTTAGTAAAAAGAACACACATGCAATGACACTAGTGGATCCATGTGTGGTCTCTGAAGAGAACACACATGCAATTACTCTGGTTGTTGTTAGTGAAAAGAGCACACATGCAATGACACTGGTGGATCCATAGGTGGATTGTGAAAAGAACACACATGCAATGACACTGGTGGATCCATATGTGGTATGTGAAAAGAACACACATGCAATGACTCTGGTTGTTGTTAGTAAAAATAACACACATGCAATGACACAGGTGGATCCATTGGTGGATTGTGAAGAGAGCACACATGCAATGACACTGGTGGATCCATGTGTGGTCTCTAAAGAGAACACACATTTCAATTACTCTGGTTTTTGTTAGTAAAAAAACACACATGCAATGACACTAGTGGATCCATGTGTGGTCTCTGAAGAGAACACCCATGAAATGACTCTGATTGTTGTTAGTAGAAAGAACACACATGCAATGACACTAGTGGATCCATAGGTGGATTGTGAAAAAACACACATGTAATGAGACTGGTGGATCCATATGTGGTATGTGAAAAGAACACACATTTCAATGACTCTGGTTTTTGTTAGTAAAAAGAACACACATGAAATGACACTGGTGGATCCATGTGTGGTCTCTGAAGAGAACACATATTTCAATGACACTGGTGGATCCATATGTGGTATGTGAAAATAACACACATGAAATGACTCTAGTTGTTGTTAGTAAAAATAACACACATGCAATGACACTAGTGGATCCATAGGTGGATTGTGAAGAGAGCACACATGCAATGACACTGGTTGATCCATATGTGGTATGTGAAAATAACACACATGCAATGACTCTGGTTGTTGTTAGTAAAAAGAACACACATGCAATGTCATTGGTGGATCCATGTGTGGTCTTTGAAGAGAACACACATTTCAATGACTCTGGTTTTTGTTAGTAAAAAGAACACAGATGCAATGACACTGGTGGATCCATGTGTGGTCTCTGAAGAGAACACACATTTCAATGACTCTAGTTGTTGTTAGTAAAAAGAGCACGCATGCAATGACACTGGTGGATCCATGTGTGGTCTCTAAAGAGAACACGCATGCAATGACTCTGGTTATTGTTAGTGAAAAGAGCACACATGCAATGGCACTGGTGGATCCATAGGTGGATTGTGAAAAGAACACACATGCAATGACACTGGTGGATCCATGTGTGGATTGTGAAAAGAGCACACATGCAATGACTCTGGTTGTTGTTAGTAAAAAACCACACATGCAATTACACTGGTGGATCCATAGGTGGATTGTGAAAAGAACACACATGCAATTACACTGGTGGATCCATATGTGGAATGTGAAAAGAACACACATGCAATGACTCTTGTTGTTGTTAGTAAAAAAGAACACACATGCAATGACACTGGTGGATCCATGTGTGGTCTCTGAAGAGAACACACATGAATGACTCTGGTTATTGTTAGTAGAAAGAACACACATGCAATGACACTGGTGGATCCATAGGTGGATTGTGAAAATAACACACATGCAATGACACTAGTGGATCCATATGTGGTATGCGAAAAGAACACACATTTCAATGACTCTGGTCGTTGTTAGTAAAAAGAACACACATGAAATGACGCTGGTGGATCCACGTGTGGTCTCTGCAGAGAACACACATGCAATGACACTTGTGGATCCATATGTGGTATATGAAAAGAGCACACATGAAATGACTCTAGTTGTTGTTAGTAAAGAGAACACACATGCAATGACACTGGTGGATCCATAGGTGGATTGTGAAGAGAGCACACATGCAATGACACTGGTGGATCCATGTGTGGTCTCTGAAGAGAACACACATTTCAATGACTCTGGTTTTTGTTAGTAAAAAGAACACACATGCAATGACACTGATGGATCCATGTGTGGTCTCTGAAGAGAACACACATGCAATGACTCTAGTTGTTGTTAGTAGAAAGAACACACATGCAATGACTCTGATTGTTGTTAGTAAAAAAGCACACATGCAATGACACTGGTGGATCCATACGTGGATTCTGAAAAGAACACCCATGCAATGACACTTGTGGATCCATATGTGGTATGTGAAAAGAACACACATGCAATGGCTCCGGTTGTTGTTAGTAAAAATAACACACATGCAATGACACTAGTGGATCCATGTGTGGTATCTGAAGAGAACACACATTTCAATGACTCTTGTTGTTGTTAGCAAAAAGAACACACATGCTATGACACTAGTGGATGCATGTGTGGTGTCTGAAGAGAACACACATGCAATGACTCTGTTGTTAGTGAAAAGAGCACACATGCAATGACACTGGTGGATCCATAGGTGGATTGTGAAAAGAACACACATGCAATGACACTGGTGGATCCATATGTGGATTGTGAAAAAACCACACATGCAATGACTCTGGTTGTTGTTAGTAAAAAAGCACACATACAATGACACAGGTGGATCCATAGGTGGATTGTGAAAAGAACACACATGCAATGACACTGGTGGAACCATATGTGGTATGTGAAAAAAAAACACATGCAATGACTCCAGTTGTTGTTAGTAAAAATAACACACATGCAATGACACTGGTGGATCCATGTGTGGCCTCTGAAGAGAACACACATGCAATGACACTGGTTGTTATTATTGAAAAGAGCACACATGCAATGACACTGGTGGATCCATAGGTGGATTGTGAAAACAACACACATGCAATGACACTGGTGGATCCATATGTGGTAGTAAAAATAACACACATGCAATGACACTGGTGGATCCATAGGTGGATTGTGAAGAGAGCACACATGCAATGACACTGGTGGATCCATGTGTGGTCTCTGAAGAGAACACACATTTCAATGACTCTGGTTTTTGTTAGTAAAAAGAACACACATGCAATGACACTGGTGGATCCATGTGTGGTCTCTGAAGAGAACACACATGCAATGACACTGGTTGTTGTTAGTAGAAAGAACACACATGCAATAACACTAGTGGATCCATAGGAGGATTCTAAAAAGAACACACATGCAATGACACTGGTGGATCCATGTGTGGATTGTGAAAAGAGCACACATGCAATGACTCTTGTTGTTGTTAGTAGAAAAGCACACATGCAATGACACTGGTGGATCCATAGGTGGATTCTGAAAAGAACACACATGCAATGACACTGGTGGATACATATGTGGTATGTGAAAAGAACACACATGCAATGACTATGGTTGTTGTTAGTAAAAAGAACACACACGCAATGACACTGGTGGATCCATGTGTGGTCTCTGAAGAGAACACACATTTAAATGACTCTGGTTGTTGTTAGTAAAATAAACACACATGCAATGACACTAGTGGATCCATGTGTGGTGTCTGAAGAGAACACACATGCAATTACTCTAGTTGTTGTTAGTGAAAAGAGCACACATGCAATGACACTGGTGGATCCATAGGTGGATTGTGAAAAGAACACACATGAAATGACACTGGTGGATCCATACGTGGATTGTGAAAAGACCACACATGCAATGTCTCTAGTTGTTGTTAGTAAAAAAGCACACATGCAATGACACAGGTGGATCCATAGGTGGATTGTGAAAAGAACACACATGCAATGACACTAGTGGATCCATATGTGGTATGTGAAAAGAATACACATGCAATGACTCCAGTTGTTGTTAGTGAAAAGAACACACATGCAATGACACTGGTGGATCCATGTGTGGCCTCTGAAGAGAACACACATGCAACGACTCTAGTTTGGTTTTATTGAAAAGAGCACACATGCAATGACACTGGTGGATCCATAGGTGGATTGTGAAAAGAACACACATGCAATGACACTGGTGGATCCATATGTGGTATGTGAAAAGAACACACATGCAATGACTCTGGTTGTTGTTAGTAAAAATAACACACATGCAATGACACTGGTGGATCCATAGGTGGATTGTGAATAGAGCACACATGCAATGACACTGGTGGATCCATGTGTGGTCTCTAAAGAGAACACACATTTCAATGACTCTGGTTTTTTTAGTAAAAAGAACACACATGCAATGACTCTGGTTGTTGTTACTAGAAAGAACACACATGCAATGACACTACTGGATCCATAGGTGGATTGTGAAAAGAACACACATGAAATGACACTGGTGGATCCATGTGTGGTCTCTAAAGAGAACACACATTTCAATGACACTGGTGGATCCATATGTGGTATGTGAAAAGAACACACATGAAATGACTCTAGTTGTTGTTAGTAAAAATAACACACATGCAATGACACTGGTGGATCCATAGGTGGATTGTGAAGAGAGCACACATGCAATGACACTGGTGGATCCATATCTGGTATGTGAAAATAACACACACGCAATGACTCTGGTTGTTGTTAGTAAAAAGAACACACATGCAATGACACTGGTGGATCCATGTGTGGTCTCTAAAGAGAACACGCATTTCAATGACTCTGGTTGTTGTTAGTAAAAAGAGCACACATGCAATGACACTAGTGGATCCATGTGTGGTCTCTGAAGAGAACACACATGCAATGCCTCTGGTTGTTGTTAGTGAAAAGAGCACACATGCAATGGCACTGGTGGATCCATATGTGGATTCTGAAAAGAACACACATGCAATGACACTAGTGGATCCATGTGTGGATTGTGAAATGAGCACACGTGCAATGACTCTCGTTGTTTTTAGTAAAAAAGCACACATGCAATGACACTGGTGGATCCATAGGTGGATTGTGAAAAGAACACACATGCAATTACACTGGTGGATCCATATGTGGTATGTGAAAAGAACACACATGCAATGACTCTGGTTGTTGTTAGTAAAAAGAACACACATGCAATGACACTGGTGGATCCATGTGTAGTCTCTGAAGAGAACACACATACAATGACTCTGGTTGTTGTTAGTAGAAAGAACACACATGCAATAACACTTCTGGATCCATAGGTGGATTGTGAAAAGAACACACATGCAATGACACTAGTGGATCCATATGTGGTATGTGAAAAGAACACACATTTCAATGACTCTGGTTGTTAGTAAAAAGAACACACATGAAATGACGCTGGTGGATCCACGTGTTGTCTCTGAAGAAAACACACATGCAATGACACTGGTGGATCCATATGTGGTATGTGAAAAGAACACAAATGAAATGACTCTAGTTGTTGTTAGTAAAAAAGAACACACATGCAATGACACTGGTGGATCCATAGGTGTATTGTGAAGAGAGCACACATGCAATGACACTGGTGGATCCATGTGTGGTCTCTGAAGAGAACACACATTTCAATGACTCTGGATTTTGTTAGTAAAAAGAACACACATGCAATGACATTGGTGGATCCATGTGTGGTCTCTGAAGAGAACACACATGCAATGACTCTGGTTGTTGTTAGTAGAAAGAACACACATGCAATGACTCTGGTTGTTGTTAGTAGAAAGAACACACATGCAATGACACTGGTGGATCCATAGGTGGATTGTGAAAAGAACACACGTGCAATGACACTGGTGGATCCATATGTGGTAAGTGAAAAGAGCACACATGCAATGACACTGGTGGATCCATAGGTGGATTGTGAAAAGAACACACATGCAATGACACTGGTGGATGCATATGTGGATTGTCAAAAGACCACACATGCAATGACTCTGGTTGTTGTTAGTAAAAAAAGCACACATGCAATGACACTGGTGGATCCATGGGTGGATTGTGAAAAGAACACACATGCAATGACTCTAGTTGTTGTTAGGAAAAAGAACACACATGCAATGACACAGGTGGATCCATGTGCGGCCTCTGAAGAGAACACACATGCAATGACTCTGGTTGTTGTTATTGAAAAGAGCACACATGCAATGACACTAGTGGATGCTTTGGTGGATTGTGAAAATAACACACATGCAATGACACTGGTGGATCCATGTGTGGTCTCTAAAGAGAACACACATTTCAATGACTCTGGTTGTTGTTAGTAAAAAGAACACACATGCAATGACACTGGTGGATCCATGTGTGGTCTCTGAAGAGAACACACATGAAATGACTCTGGTTGTTAGTGAAAAGAGCACACATGCAATGACACTGGTGGATCCATGTGTGGTCTCTGAAGAGAACACACATTTCAATGACACTGGTGGATCCATATGTGGTATGTGAAAAGAACACACATGCAATGACTCTGGTTCTTGTTAGTAAAAATAACACACATGCAATGACACTTGTGGATCCATAGGTGGATTGTGAAGAGAGCACACATGCAATGACACTGGTGGATCCATATGTGGTATGTGAAAATAACACACACGCAATGACTCTGGTTGTTGTTAGTAGAAAGAACACACATGCAATGACTCTGGTTGTTGTTAGTAGAAAGAACACACATGCAATGACTCTGGTTGTTGTTAGTAGAAAGAACACACATGCAATGACACTGGTGGATCCATAGGTGGATTGTGAAAAGAGCACACATGCAATGACACTGGTGGATCCATATGTGGTATGTGAAAAGAACGCACATGCAATGACTCTGGTTGTTGTTAGTAAAAAGAACACACATGCAATGACACTGGTGGATCCATAGGTGGATTGTGAAAAGAGCACACATGCAATGACACTGGTGGATCCATATGTGGTATGTGAAAAGAACACACATGCAATGACTCTGGTTGTTGTTAGTAAAAAGAACACACATGCAATGACACTGGTGGATCCATAGGTGGATTGTGAAAAGAGCACACGTGCAATGACACTGGTGGATCCATATGTGGTATGTGAAAAGAACACACATGCAATGACTTTGGTTGTTGTTAGTAAAAAGAACACACGTGCAATGACACTGGTGGATCCATGTGTGGTCTCTGAAGAGAACACACATTTCAATGACACTGGTGGATGCATAGGCGGATTGTGAAAAGAGATTTTCCCTCTCTCTCGGTTACAAATCTCACAAAAGCCCAAACGTGTGGAGATCCCAAACATGTGCTCACTCTGGGTGATGTGCCCTAATTGGGTGACACAAATGTCACGCGGATCGTCTCCACCAACCGTTGATCCTATGTGATCCAACATGCAAGATAACCCCTCCCTTCTCCACATTTTTTATGCATGGTCAATCTGTGCCAACTCTCTATCCGTGCCACCGATACTTTACCTCCATAAACTAGTGAAAATCCATCTATCTAACTAAAATAAATGATCATATTTCGAAGAAGCCATTGTCTTGGTCTCTCGGTTCGTCCTCGGCTTCGTGAACGCCTTGGTCCCTGCCATCGCCGCCGTCGGTGTCCTCCTCTGACGACTCGACACCGCCCCCTTCCTCGAATAAGTGCGCTATCTCCTCGTCGGAGTCCTCCTCCTCCTCTTCGTAGTCCCACGGGTCCACGTCACTCTCCTCTGCTTCTGCCTCCAACTGATCGATGAACGCCTCCTTGTTGGCCGAGTCAGACTCGTCCAAATAGCTATCTCCTCTCTTCTTCCTGGTCTTCTTCTTGTTCCTCTTCTTGTTCATACTGGTAGGCACCCCACGCTCCTTCTGCGCGGCCGGTATGAGCTTCGACGTCGCGGTGTCCTCGAGTGCCGATGTCGATGGATCCTGGCATGGTCGGACATGATGTGCTGCCTCAGCAAGCGACTCGCGAGTGTGAACGATGCAGCGAAGAGCCAGGGACGTAGGACGGTCAGTGGATGGCTTGGACCTGCCATTGCCACGGCGAGGGGCATCATGCTCAAGGTAGTTGCTCCGAATGGTCGATGGTGGGTACACAGAGAGGGGTGCCGATCTGATCAAGGACAAGCAGCGGTTTCGTGCGTCGTGTCCATGCATGCATTTGTCGATTATCAAAAAAGAAGAAGAAAGAAGTAATATCTCGCATACTGAACATAATTTGATCACAACAAAAGTGGCGCATCGTATTCTAGACTCATAAATATCCCGTGCATGCCTGTCATGTGGAGTTCGACGAAGTTCGACGTGCCGACGTGATCGTGCAGCAGTTGCACGCATCATTGCCCCATCAACATGTGACACACGCACGCGGGATGTGCGCGCCGATTCCCGTGATGACCACCTGGCTCACACTCCCCTTATTATATACTGGATTTTGGACGGCGCTGAAGACCATTGAAGTGTCCATCGCAATAAAGACAAGTCCCATCGATTCCCTACCATTGCCTCCCTAGCTTCTTTGAGAAGGTAGACCATACACGGTGGTCTTGTATAATAGTACTAGTACTACTGGACCATGGCATGTACTCTTTGACTCTTCTCCCATACTAATCACTAACTCCTTCCTCCTGCCGCCGCCACACTCACCCTGCAAGCCATGGCTCCACTGAGGAGGGGGAGAGGCCGGTCGACGATCCTCGCGAAGAAAAGGGAGAGAAATCGCCGCGAGGCACTTCTTGCTCTACCAGCCGCTCAAGCCCACCCTCTCATCGAGGCCCAATCCCCCCGACAATGGCGCCGAATGTTTTAGCAGGCGAGGGCTCCTCCCGGTACGGTCTTCTTGTTCTACTTCTTCTCCATCTCCCTCTCCATCATGATCTTAATCAGCTTCTTCTTGTTTTTCTTCTTTTGGATCTTCCTCTTCTATGTATTACAGGCCGGCCGTGGAGCCCGAATCCACCATGACGGAGGCGTTGGAGGACCTGTTCAGCCTCGTTCCATGTCTCAGTGTTGGAGATATGCCCAAGAGGCAATAATAAAGTGGTTATTATTATATCTTTATGTTTATGATAAATGTTTACATCCCATGCTATAATTGTATTAACCGGAAACATTAATAATTGTGTGTTTTGTAAACATAAAAGAGTCCCTAGTAAGCCTCTTGTTAAACTAGCTTGTTGATTAATGGATGATCATGGTTTCCTGATCATGGACATTGGATGTCATTGATGACAAGATCATATCATTAGGAGAATGATGTGATGGACACACACCCATAGTAAGCATAGCATAAGATCAAGTCATTAAGTTCGTTTTGCTACAAGCTTTCAAATGCATAGTAACTTAATCCTTCGACCATGAGGTTATGTTAACCACCATCACCGGATGGGTACTTTGATGACATCAAACGCCGCTTCGTAACTGGGTGGTTATAAAGGTGTCATTGGGTATTCTGAAAGTATGTGTTGAAGCGCATGGACCAAGATTGGGATTTGTCCATCCATATGACGGATAGATATGCTCTGGGCCCTCTCGGTGGAATGTCATCTAGTTAGCTTGCAAGCATGTGACTAGGTCACAAGGGATGACATATCACGGAACGAGTAAAGAGTACTTATCAGTAACGAGGTAGAACAAGGTATGGAGATACCGACGATCAAACCTCGGATAAGTAGAATATCGCGTGACAAAGGGAATTGGTTTCGTATGTTAAATGGTTCTATCGATCACAAAGTCATCGTTGAGTATGTGGGAGCTGTTATGGATCTCCAGATCCCGCTAATGGTTATTGATCGGAGATGTGTCTCCATCATGTCTACATGTTCACGAACCGTAGGGTGACACACTTAAGGTTCGAAGTTGTTTTAAGTAGATATGGAATGTGCGTTGGAGACCGAATGTTGTTCGGAGTCTCGGATTGGATCCGGGACATCACGAGGAGATCCGGAATTGTCCGGAGGATAAGATTCATATATTGGGGATCATTTTCTAAGTTAGGAAATGTTCCGGAGTGTTTGTATGGGGATTCTAGAAGGTTTCGGAATGTTCTGGAAGGTTCTAGAAGATTTCTTGGAGTTTGCTTGAAAACCAAGAAAGGGTCAAGGAATCCTTGTGGGGCAAGACAAGGATTCGTGGGGGAGTAGGACTCTCCCCCCACCTCCTTGATCCTCCGGCCAAGGGAGAGGGGAGTCCTACAAGGACTCGAACTCCCCATGGCGCCTCCCTCCTTTAAATAGAAGGGAGGGGCGCCACCCCCTTGCTCCCTCCACTCCAAACCCTGGCCGCCGCCTCTCTCCTCCTCCTTCCCTCTGCTCAGGCTTAGGCGAAGCCCTGCAGAATTCTCTACTCCACCACCACCACGCCGTCGTGCTGCTGGGATTCCTTGGAGAGATCTACTACCTCCGCTGCTCGCTGGAACAAGGAGAGGAAGGTCTGCTTCGACTCCGCACGTGTGACCGACTGCGGAAGCGCTGCCAGAACGCGGCGCTAGAAGGATCGTCCACACGATCTTGAGATCGGCAAGTGATCGACTACATCAACCCCGAGATCTAATCTCGTAACGCTTTCGGATCTACGAGGGTTAGTACAGATCTATCTCGTTGCACATGTCTAATAGATTAGATCTAGGCTTTTATCTAGATTAGATTTGGGTTTTGTTCGTTCTTGCGGTAGAAATTTTTTGTTTTCCTTGCTACGAACCCATCACTCAGCGAGGTAGAAAATCTCCACGCTGTTATTTCTCCGAGTTGTGATGTTGATTTCATAGATCTTGTCCGCCCCGCATTGGTTTTTCTTCTTCTTTTGCAAGTTGTATTAGTTTTCATGAATATGACTGGATCTCTTGGTCTTTCCTTAATACCGCTATTCATAGATTCACTATGGATTTTTTGTGATTAGGATTAGTTTATCGTGGTCATGAATAGATCTCTAGGTCCATTTTTAACACTATGGCCAATAGATTCAATAGGGATTTTTTTGATCTTTATTAGTATTCACCTGGGACCTGAAGTGTAATTGTAGAATTCCTATTTCAATTAACATGAACGATGCAGCGATCGAAGGTCGAGTACCATGACAAGGTGGCCGTGATCAGTTCCAAGATTGCCAACCAACATGAGCTTGCACGCTCCCTCACCCAAGCTAATGAGAGCCTACGCAAGCAATTATCTGTGCAGAAGGAGATCTCGCTAGATTTTGCACGCGATGTCGTTAGGCTGCAGAAAGTGCTCGACCGTAACTTGAACAGGCAAGAACAGGCCATCAAGATAATCAACGAGCTCACGGAGGAGAAGAAGAATCTCGTGGAAAGGTGCATTCTCCTGTAGGACAAAGTCAGTGAGGCACTCAGAGGACGCGACGAGGACACCAAGGCTACCATCTGAGCCTACCATGACAGGAACCGTTGCCTAGATGCAGTCAAGGATATGAAGGCGGACATGAGCAGAGGGATCAGCATACTCGAGGGTGTTCGGAAAGAGAACGAGGAGCTAAGGGCATGTCTGGAGGCGTATCGGAGCAATGCCCAAGTCTGATTCCCATTAGCAGGGACACGAATATTAGTTCGTCCTCCACTCCTTTTGTAATGTTTAGGGTTCAGGGAGCAATGCCCATGTCTGCTTCCCATTATAGGGTGCAATAAGAATCCTAGGGAAACTCCTTATCTATCTGGACATGTGTTGGTGTTCATGTTCATGAATGGACACCATGTTATCTTTCCATTATGTATCTGGATATGGGTTTCTGCATTATGAGTTTGCCACTCTCCCACTACTATTTGGAGATATTGGGAAAAAACCATAGCACACTAAACTACAGATAAATCTTATTTGTCTTTGAAATTGAAATTATGACAGTGCCACTAGTCGATTCATAAAATGTTGATTAGTCCTAGATTGCTTCTTCCTTGAAATTATGACAGTGCCACTAGTCGATTTAGTTAATTATGGAAACTAACCAACTTGTCCTGGTGAACTGAACAAACCATACTATGTATTTTTGTTGCAGGGAAAGAGGCGAAAGATCGACCAGGACCTGGCGACCTGGCTAAATGACAAGATAGCAATCCAAAGGGAGAAGCAGAATTCCCAGAAACTGGCCTTTGACCAACTGCGCGCTGAACTCGCGGTCCTTTCTGACAAGTGCCAGAAACTGAAGGAGTTAAACGCCAGCTAGGCGAAGCTACACAGTGAAGGTCGCGCCTCAGCTAGGAAGCAGACGGAGATCATGAAAGGGATCTTGAAGGAAAATTGTATGGCTACGGACAAAATTCTCCAATCCGTGATGGAGCGCTGGAACCTACAGCTGAAGCACGACATAGTACTGAAGGAGCTGGCCAATCTTAGGGAGGAAAATAGGCAGCTCCGGGCCAGGTTCGCTTGAACACAACATATGTCTATTTAGTACTGAACTGCCTGGTTTATCCTCTGCAGTGGTGATTTTGTAAGCGTGAACTTAACTCTATGCACGATATGTGTGTTCGTCTGAAATTAGTTTGCTCGAGGATTGAGTTTGGCTTAGTTCGGAAAGCGCAACTGCAAGTCTTACAATTAACTAGTTTCAGGCATTGGCACAACATAAATTATTCATCTCAAATTTCCTTTATCCTCTATAGTCTGTCCTTGTTCACCCTCGCGCACCTTCTTCAGTTCCTTCAACAGATCCGCAATGCAGTACTCTAGCTTGTTCTTGTCTTCCCTGAGCTGATCCCTCTCCTTTTCTGCATTATGAATCAGCAACCTGTGACTATCCTAAAGCTTCTTTGCGGTTCCAACAACCAAGCTCCCATCGATTCCGTCAGTTAGCTCTGACTGCAAATTCTCGATTTCTTGTTCCAGCTCCTTATTTCGTACCGACAGCTTGTAATTTTTTCAGCTGCATCACTTACATCAGTAAATCTCCCCGTCCTTTCCAACTCATACATCTCCCATAATTGTGCCAAACATTTCTTAAGTGCATCTGGCCACTCAAGATCCACCCACTCTACTGCTTTACACACCGGGCCAACCTAAAAACACACACACTATAGTGTTATGAACATGCACGATACATTTTACTTCATGTCATAGTTTCACATAATGTAAACAAACCTGATTTGTACAGCCCAAAAACCTTCTCCCAGTATTACTGCCTTCGAATGCAACATATCTCCTCAGTTTTAGCCCATGGTCACATGGCACTTCTCCATCGAGATCTAGGCCCTCCCATTCAGAGTCGTAGATCGTCCGTGGTACCTATAGGTAAATGCAAAGCTGAAATCAAACACGATTGCATGCACATATGGAGCTCAGATCGAGAGATTTACCATTGCCTAACCCTAGCCCGAGAAAACAGAGGAACTCACATCATGGAAGGAATACTCGATGTCGGAGAGAAGGTTGTCGCTACTTGACTGGTCGTCCTCGCCGTTCAAGGACAGCATGGTGAATGCGTCGTCGGCGAGAGAGAGAGAGAGAGAGAGAGAGAGAGAGAGAGAGAGAGAGAGAGAGAGAGAGAGAGAGAGAGAGAGAGAGAGAGAGAGAGAGAGAGAGAGAGAGAGAGAGAGAGAGAGAGAGAGAGAGAGAGAGAGAGAGAGAGAGAGAGAGAGAGAGAGAGAGAGAGAGCATCCCTTCTACCGCTGCAACAATGACTAAATTGGCATGTTACAATAGTTTAATGGATACCATGCCCTTTCCCTGGATTACTGTCTCCTGTCTGATATGGATTCTCTTCGCACATTCTCATTTCAAATATTAAACCTGCACTCCCTCCATCCCAATTTCATTGCCTAACGAAAACATACCAGTATATTACATCATCTAAAGAAACAAAATCATGTCAACTACAAGGTACTTATGCATCACTTATTCAGTCATGGTTTCACAAAACATTACATTACAATCTCTCAACAAACATAATCACAACAAGGTTTCACAAAACATCACATAACAATCTCTCAACAAACGTAATCACAGAAACAAGTATATTACATCAACTCAAGAAACAAAATCATGTCGACTACAAGGTACTTACACATCACTTGTCCTATCATGGTTTCGCAAAGCATTACATTACAGTCTCTCAACAAACAAAATAACAAAAACAAGTACAATACATCATCTCAAGAAACATAATCATGCCAACTACAATGTATTTATGCATCACTAGTCCAGTCATGGTTTCACAAAACATTACATTACAATGTCCCAACAAACATAATAACATAAACAAGTACGGTACATCATCTTAAGAAACATAATCATGTCTGTAGGGGTTCCACGCATGAAAACAATAAAATTTACACTACGCCCCTAAACCCCTGAAGCAGCCAGGACCTATCTATTAGTAATACAGTAACGGGAGGGGATTTTCACGAACTTACCCTTGAAGACCGAAAAGCGTTGTCAATGCTCAGGAGAGCATGGTTGATGTAGACGAGCCGAAGCCGACCTCAAGGTCGTGATGAAGTCATTGCGCTCCTTCTGGCTCCAACGACTTGAGTGCCTCAAGTGTGACACCTCGCAGGGAGTTACACACATCTGGTGCCTAACGATGACTCCCGCTTCCCCGATCCAGCAGTAGTTGCGGAAGTAGAGCTCCCGGATCCATATCCCGCAGCTCGATGGTGCTCCGCGGTGAAGATGTCTCTCGCTCTCGTAGTCCAGACTTGGGACCACGGTCACGAGAGAGAGAGGGGGAGAGAGAAAATATCAATTGGAGGTCCTCCCAAAAGTGGGGAGACCTTTATTGATTATTGGTGTATTTATCTTGGCCAAATACCCCACTATATATAGGGGAGGAGGGGGTACACCCTCCCTCAAAGTCCCGGGGTGGGACTAAAGGAGAGGAGGAGGTGGGGGAGGCGCCGCCGGCCACCCCCTCATGGGCCCCACGTGGCGGGCTGGCCCAATAGGGCCGCCTGCCACCCCTTGGCCCTTCTCCCCTCTTGCCTTTCCCTAATGGGCCCTCTCCCCTCTGGGAATTGGCCCATTAAGCCTTTGACCATTAAATTGATTTTTCTCTTTATTAAATAATTATGAATAAATGATTAAATCAACATTTAACATTCATTCACATATTATTCAACCTCCGTGGCTATGGAACACCTTCCACCTCCACTCCAGACATCCTCCGGACTTACCGAAACCCTTCCGGTTTTCTCCCTTCTTTTCTTTGGCGATTCTACCGATCCTATAAACACTCTCTAAGCATCATCAAGCCCTTAAGCGTGATACCCCACGGTTCAGGAACACTCCAGACTTGGTCGGGACACTCCCGCACCAATGATCGACAGAGGGACCTGGATGGCCATGTGACCCCTGTGCGTTCCACGAAGATCTTAGGTCGTTTGAACCGGGAAAGTCGTGTCTTATTCCCTTTGTCACTCAATACTTGCATTGCCCAAGATCTGATCAATGAAATCACCATGTCATGCTCAATCTCGTTACTGAACAATGCTACATGACTTGTTCTGACAAGTGATATCCCCGTATCGCTATTGGACATAACTTCTCCGAGTGGGCCCTTGAGTATCTTTCCATCACATGGACGGACAAATCCCGCTCTTGACATATATTGCCTCTATGTTTTCCTCCAAGTACCTGAACACACCTTTATAACCACCGTGTTACCAGATGGCATTTGATGCTATCTAAGCACTCTCGGGATACAGTGATTGATATAGCCTCACGGTCTAAGGAATAGTCTACGAGGATCCTTTTCTAATCATCGTAACTTGAACTTCATGACATGATCGGGTCATGATGTTTAGGTTGGGTATTGGTTCATCATCTCATTCTCAGAATGAGATGACCTCATTTCCAACTGGCATAAATGCCACATGATCAGGAAACATGATCATCTGTTGACCAATGAACCAGTGACTAGAGTTTCACTGGGAACCCCTGGTTTGTTTGTATATCACACGTGTATTGATGTTTCCACTCAATACAATTATAGCATGATATAAAACTTAATCATAAACTATATGAAATATGATAATAGTCCTTACTACTATTTGTCTCTAGGGCATATTTCCAACAGTCTCCCACATGCACTAGAGTACAAATACACTAGCTGCATTTGTTCTTAATCATTGGCACCATATACTCGGTACCCTGAACATGCTTGCTCATGGAAGAGGTTGAGTCTTGGGTATGTACTTTACAGTCCCAAATCCTTTGCAACTTACTAATGTCACCTTGATTGACATTAATACTTTATCATCACATGATAGCATCTGTGTGCATGCATCGTCGTCATGGCAGCAGAACAAGGCCTGATTCCAGGAACCTACAGTGACGTTAGATCAACCTCGAGGGCTTTCTCATGGGCAATGTTCCCTGGGACACATCATTCTATGTTAAAAGCGAACTAGCCCCGCCATAACATTATACAACACTTTAGATGGTGCCCTTATCTATTATTATAAATGTATTCATCGAAACACTAGTGCACTATGTGCAACTTTCGATGTCTTTGTTCACCTCGCTTCCTACTTGACTTTAATTGGTATCTACAGGAGTTTCCAACATATTCCCTTATAACATAACCCTTTATGCTTTAAGATATGTCATCCTTTATGGATCTGGAAAACATGTCTATAGTTCTCTATTAGACACTGTGGACAAACTTAGCTCAACGTTCTGTGATTCGAACTTAATCACTTTCAAACGTTCTTTATTTGGATCACATATTATGCTAAGTTATCATCATGGTTTAGAAACTATGTCTCAACATAGTGGATGACGATCATCCTTTTCTTTCTTTCAACCATTGACGTTAAACTTAATACCATTCCTAATTTAAGTTATTAAGGACCAGTTCCTTAATTAACTTCTGTTCCGAAACACTTTTCAGAATCTCTTAAGGAATACTACATAATATCATAATACTCCTATTATCAATTTCCACATCTTATAAATCATTATTTAAGTATTTGTGCTTTCATTCTTAACACCCTTAAGAATCACTCCTATAAGCTCCCACTCAAAATATGTTCCTACATATTTGAATTTGAGACTTGTATTGCTCCCACTTAAAAATATATGTCAATCACATATTGTTTCAGGAAGACTTTCATAGCTCCCGCTCAATTTCATGCAAATTGCATATCCACTCACTATTTTGAACAATTTCAAAATCCTTTGATCAAATATCAAACTTGGAGATTTACTATGAGATACCAGTACTATTACTAGTTTTAAATCCTCTAGACATTCAGCACACTTGAATCAAATTCATTTGAATTTTTCCAATACCTAACAAATTGTGCTTTTGTCATTCACCCCCCTTTTCCACTATAGCTTTGCAGTCATTTGGGAAAATTCAAGCAACTCCTTTTACTTGTGAGATTTAGCAACGAATTGCTTTCTAATCTCAAGTGAATTCTTCTTTTAGGATTTCTCATAGTTCTAGTTTACCATTATTTCCTTCATAGTTCGTAGGTATGTCATATTCCAAAAATCATGACAAGTGATTCACAAACGTCTCCATACAAGATATGGATTACATTTTGAACCCTGCTTCATATAGTGAAAACATTAGTGTGAAAACACAATGATCAATATCATTGATTCTTTCCTTCTGTGCAGAGAATCATTCAGGAACATTGTCCGTTGCGCTTCTCAACATTCTGATGCAGGGTTTTGAATCCTCGTCGTGTTTTTACACTATTTTCCATATGCCCCATCATCAAGAAATATCACTAAAAGTGAGCTTTCTCAAGAATGCACCAAAATCCAAGCAATACCAGTTTTGCTTCTCTTTTGGTTTCAGCCATGGATTTCGTATTCAAAGTTTCCAATGAATACGCTACAAGGACTTGTTCGCTATTGTTTTGGTTATATCGAATAACCCCAAAACTTTCACGAATTCTAATGGTTTACCAATTCTTAACTGAGTGCTAACTATTTCTAACTAATGGTCTCTACATCTACACTACAACGATTTATTTGGTGCCTTCTATTCAACCCCTTTGATATCTAATATCACAGATGCTTTGTATTTTGACGTTTCAAAACACTTTGCATTCCACAATTTCTTTTATGCCATTCTTATAAGTTCGAATTTCATTACTATTGATCAAATCATAGTAATTAGATTCTCTTTTATGCTTATACCCTTTTATAGATGAAACACTCTGATCAAATCAAATAGTTTTATATTCATGTTTCCTTTTGTAAACTACTTTACACATTTGAACAATCATATAATGATAATTACCATTTTCGTTAAAACCCAATACATCGAATATGTATTTACTTTTAACAATTCATTAAACACTTAGTATTCAAGTAATACATGGAGTTCAAGTTATTTTGCCGAACTTAGGCATGATTTATATGTGACAAGAAATTGAATCACTTTCACATATTATCACATAACTTTGAATTTAAACAATGGTTTTTCATTCATTAATGAAATATATCATTAATTTGGGTATTTTAAACAAGGCATTTTAATGTTTTACAAATGTCCATGCATTATCAATTAGTTTGAAACAACAAGGATAATTCACACATAATAAAACAAGATATGAACACGAATAGAAATCATTCATAAAAGCAGAACACTGTTTGTTACAAACTCATATGAATAACCCTCTCACGAAGTGTGAGACACACTAAAGAAGTTCACAATCTCTTGATTACATTAATCATCCTAAAACACAAACTAAATGGTAAATGTCGAGGGAGAGTGTCGTCGGCCATCATCATCATCCTTGCCATCAACACGCAACGTCACCTCCTCTCCAGCAAGCACCTCTCATGCAGAAGGACCTATTTTCAGCAAAACAGAACAAGTATCAGATATACTTAACACTGCAATGTGTTTGCAAGATTATAACATTTATAAAACTGTATATCAAATATATACCTTTGTCGTTGACGACCTGAGCGACATCTGGTTCAACTAACACATTCCTGAGATGTGTCATGAACCGGTGGAACTCCATTGTTTCCGCGTCGCCCCTCATTATGCAAGTCCTGACTTGTGCTCGGTAGCTTGGTGGCAACAACCGCAGCACAGCGGCGTTTGCAAAAGAGCCCGTAATCCAGACGTCCAGGAAGTATGCAGGCCTCATGTACACATCATGCATGTGCCCCAAGTGGTTGTCCAGTGATGATTTGTCCTCCATCTTAATGGAGAGGAAGTCTCCCATCAGCTCAAGCTCCCAAATGCGTGTCTGCTCCACGAAATGTGTCCTAAGCTATAGCATTACCGAACGAGGGTTGACATCACCCACGAAAGGCCACAGCTCGTCCACCATTCCGAAACGCATCACAACTAAAATATAGGAGGCCATCTCACGACGGAGATAGCGGTATTTCCGCTCCTCTAGGGTCTCAAGGTCCGTGGGTTGATCCAAATCCATCCCGTCGAGTATGTAGTCGACCACGTCGTTCTCGCTAAGGAGAACATGGAGACTGGCAACCCAAATGGAGAAGTTCGATACATCTAATCTGAGCTTCTCTCCTTCTAACCATTCAATTGTCAACACGAAAGGTCCCATCTATAATTGCAAAAGGAATTTAAACTAAGTTTATAATTAAATGAGTTAACAATAACTCCACTCAGAAACACCTATCCCCAATGAGGGTTCCTAGTGATAACACGACCCCTATCAGCCACATCTCCCCCGATCATCACAGCCATCAATGTGGGTTCAAGGGTGGACGTTAAACGTCGGTCACATCATTCATGTGACTCGTGCTCAATCTTTCGACCATCCGCGTTCCGAGGCCATGTCTGTACATGCTAGGCTCGCCAACTCAACCTTAGTGTTTTCGCTGTGCAACATGGCTTACACCCACTGTATGTGAACATAGATATGTCTGACACCCGATCATCACGGCCTGCCTCATACCGAAGAACTTTCTTGGTGGTGCACACTAAGGGAGAACACAATCGTTGGTAATTTTAACAGGGATCATCTTATTAGGCTACCATCGAGTATCTAATACTAGCACACAATAAGACATACAAACAATAACATTGAATGTAAATGCTATGTTATATGGTCCTTCACGTCGTGATCTCCATCCGCCGTCACCCCCTTTTGGCGCCAGGGTTCCGGCTCTGTAGACACCAGGGTACCGGTGTCATTCTAGCGTGGTAGTCCGTCACCTCCGTGACTATCTACTACTACGTAACAGAAGGTAATAACTTTACCTTTGCCACAACCATATCACAAAGCAACGCCCTCCTGCAAAACAAAGTTAGACGCTTCTACTTTATCTTTGCATGTTTTACGTGGCTAAATGGGCTTTCGCATAAGAACCGTTCTTACTTACGAACTTTCAGCACAACGCTGATCAAATAGTTGTCTCTACTACACCCCTTTCGCGGCCCTCCATTGCAAATGGCATACCAACTAATGCGAGAGAGACAAACACCCCCCTAAGCCACTTTATACGGTACAAGCCGTATGTCACGCATGGACCAGTCTCGCGAATGAACGCGTAAAGTCGGTTGGGGGCCGCTTCATCAAGCATTACTATGGTATACACAAGTACACGTGGGAGGGTAACAACTAAAAGATCAACGCCCACATGCTACATCTCGTGTGTTCTACCCGTACTAGCATTACTACGCATAGATCTAGCTCTGATACCACTGTAGGGGTTCCGCGCATGAAAACAATAAAATTTACACTACACCCCTGAACCCCTGAAGCTGCCAGGACCTATCTATTAGTAATACAGTAACGGGAGGGGCTTTTCGCGAACTTACCGTTGAAGACCGAAAAGCGTTGTCAACGCTCAGGAGAGCATGGTTGATGTAGACGAGCCGAAGCCAACCTCAAGGTCGTGATGAAGTCCTTGCGCTCCTTCTGGCTCCAACGACTTGAGTGCCTCAAGTGCGACACCTCGCGGGGAGTTACACACGTACGGTGCCTGACGATGACTCCCGCTTCCCCGATCCAGCAACAGTTGCGGAAGTAGAGCTCCCGGATCCGAATCCCACAGCGCGATGGCGCTCCGCGGTGAAGACGTATCTCGCTCGTGCAGTCCATACTTGGGACCACGGTCACGAGAGAGAGGGGGGAGAGAGAAAATATCAATTGTAGGTCCTCCCAAAAGTGGGGAGACCTTTATTGATTATTGGTGTATTTATCTTGGCCAAATACCCCACTATATATAGGGGGAGGAGGGGGTACACCCTCCCTCAAAGTCCTGGGGTGGGACTAAAGGAGAGGAGGAGGTGGGGGGAGGCACCACCGACCACCCCCTCATGGGCCCCACGTGGGGGGGCTGGCCCAATAGGGCCGCCGGCTACCCATTGGCCCTTCTCCCCTCTTGCCTTTCCCTAATGGGCCCTCTTCCCTCCGGGAATTGGCCCATTAAGCCTTTGACCATTAAATTAATTTTTCTCTTTACTAAATAATTATGAATAAATGATTAAATCAACATTTAACATTAATTCACATATTATTCAACCTCTGTGGCTATGGAACACCTTCCACCTCCACTCTGGACATCCTCCGGACTTACCGAAACCCTTCCGATTTTCTCCCTTCTTTTCTTCGGCGATTCTACCGATCCTATAAAGACTCTCTAAGCATCATCAAGCCCTTAAGCATGATACCCCACGGTTCGGAAACACTCCAAACATGGTCGGGACACTCCCGCACCAATGATCGACAAAGGGACCTGGATGGCCATGTGACCCCTGTGCGTTCCACGAAGATCTTTCGTCGTTTGAACCAGGACAGTCGTGTCTTATTCCCTTTGTCACTGGATACTTGCATTGCCCGAGATCTGATCAATGACATCACCATGTCATGTTCAATCTCGTTACTGAACAATGCTACTTGACTCGTTCCGACAAGTGATATCCCCGTGCTCATGATCACACGCTGCGTAGCTATTGGATATAACTTCTCCGAGTGGGCCCTTGAGTATCTTCCCATCACATGGACAGACAAATCCTGCTCTTGACATATATTGCCTCTACGGTTTCCTCCAAGTACATGAACACACCTTTATAATCACCGTATTACCAGATGGCGTTTGATGCTATCTAAGTAGTCTCGAGATAAGTGATTGATATAGCCTCACGGTCTAAGAAATACTCTACGAGGATCCTTTTCTAATCATCGTAACTTGAACTTCATGACATGATCGGGTCACCATGTTTAGGTTGGGTATTGGTTCATCATCTCATTCTCAGAATGAGATGACCTCATTTCCAACTGGCATAAATGCCACATGATCAGGAAACATGATCATCTGTTGACCAATGAACCAGTGACTAGAGTTTCACTGGGAACCCCTGGTTTGTTTGTATATCACACGTGTATTGATGTTTCCACTCAATACAGTTATAGCATGATATAAAACTTAATCATAAACTATATGAAATATGATAATAGTCCTTACTACTATTTGTCTCTAGGGCATATTTCCAACAATGTCAAGTACAATGTACTTATGTCTTATTACAACAACGATGGTTTTAGTGAGTGACATGTCCGAAAATCTCAACAGCTCGCACAACATTATATCGCAATCTCTCAACAAACATAATCATAGAAACATGCTCTAAATGCAACAGCAGTCAGAGGGACCTGGATGGCCATGTGACCCCTATGCATTCCACGAAGATCTTTCGTCGTTTGAACCGGGACAGTCGTGTCTTATTCCCTTTGTCACTCGATACTTGCATTGCCCGAGATATGATCAATGACATCACCATGTCATGTTTAATCTCGTTACTGAACAATGCTACTTGACTTGTTCCGACAAGTGATATCCTCGTGCTCATGATCACACGCTGCACAGCTATTGGATATAACTTCTCCGAGTGGGCCCTTGAGTATCTTCCCATCACATGGACGGACAAATCCCGCACTTGACATATATTGCCTCTACGGTTTCCTCCAAGTACATGAACACACCTTTATAACCACCATATTACCAGATGGCGTTTGATGATATCTAAGTAGTCTCGGGATACAGTGATTGATATAGCCTCACGGTCTAAGGAATAGTCTACAAGGATCCTTTTCTAATCATCATAACTTGAACTTCGTGACATGATCGGGTCACGATGTTTAGGTTGGGTATTGGTTCATCATCTCATTCTCAGAAGGAGATGACCTCATTTCCAACTGGCATAAATGCCACATGATCAGGAAACATGATCATCTGTTGACCAATGAACCAGTGACTAGAGTTTCACTGGGAACCCCTGGTTTGTTTGTATATCACATGTGTATTGATGTTTCCACTCAATATAGTTATAGCATGATATAAAACTTAATCATAAACTATATGAAATATGATAATAGTCCTTACTACTATTTGTCTCTAGGGCATATTTCCAACAATGTCAACTACAATGCACTTATGTCTTATTACAACAACGATGGTTTCAGTGAGTGACATGTCCGAAAATCTCAACAACTTGCACAGCATTATATCGCAATCTCTCAACAAACATAATCATAGAAACATGCTCTAAATGCAACAGCAGTCAATATTACAAATACAGGCAGGGGAACCCCGCGGTCCATATGACAAGCCCAAGGTAGCAGATCTCATAAGATCTCATCAACGTCGACCGCCTCATTCTGTTCAGCCACTATAGGAGCATCTACACTATAACCTGTTCAACAACATCAGAAATGGTACCAAGGAAGAACACCTTCCTGGTTCGCTTCTTCCGTCGCATAATCTGCATAAGATCTTCAGTTTCCAAAACATCTATGAATTGCTGCTTCTTATGATGCCACCACCGGATTTTTTCCATCTGCTTAGGGCCAATACTGATTTCCTTACCGATCATCTCTCTCATTTCATCAAGAGTTATGTTTTTGGAATCAAAAGTGATCTCCACAGTACATGACGAAACTGGCTTATTAACTCCCTCATCAAGTTTTGCCATGTATGAGTCCACCTCTATGCGTATACTGAACTTATCTAGATCAGCATCTATTGGTCCATATTCTCTAGGAGCAGAAGCTCTAGCAGCAAGATCTCCAGCATCTGCATACATATCATCAATCATCGCTTCAACTTTCACCTTACGATCAGCTGCACAACACTCCCAAACCATCTGAAGCTCATGGGAATGCTCAATTTGCTGATAGGTATCATTCATGTTGCGCCACACCAATTTTGTCCTCTGTCTAGAACCCTAGGGAATTCTAGCGGCAAGCATATCTACCAGTTGTGAAACAGACACAACCTATTTGCAATTCACAAGTAGATGCACATCTTGCCCGAACACAAACCTCTCGCAACCAAAATCAAGTTTTGCAGTGTACTGCCGAACATGAACTGTGAACTCATATAGGTCCCTTGTATCAAAGTTGTGCCTAATTAGATTAAAAGGGGGAACATTTCAGTTCATTCGATTCTATTATGCCGTAACTAATCTACTTGCAAGATAAGGCACAGATAAGCAAAATTCACCTCTCGCTCTTCTCCCAGGTTTTTTTCTTCGAGATCTGGGTGCTGCATCCGCCCACCGGAGCCGAACAATCTGCGCCTTGCTTTTCTCTTCAACCCGCTGCTCGTAGGTACCTTGGGAGCAGAATCCTTGCTGGCCTCCTCGCTAACCGGGGCTAAAGACCTCACCGCTGCTACGTGTTGAGCCCCAGACTTGGGCCCCGACGGACCCGAATTAGTCGGCGACGTAGCTACAACCTTCGCCTTGCAAGACATGTTGGGCCGCCGCCGTCGGATTTAATGTCGGGGGAGGGAGAAAAAAGGTCCTCCGCCACCGGCAGATTTAGGGTCGGGGAAGGGAAGGAAAGGGACCGTCGCCGCCGCAAGATTCAGTGTCGAGAGTTAGGAAAGTACAGTAATGGATTTTCCCCTACGACACGTGCAAGGTGGCTAAGAAGAGTGACCGGCGAAGGAGGGGCACAGCAGGAACTAGTGTAACGGAATATCCTGACTTAACGGGCACGATTTGAAAATATTGGGTTTGGCCATCATTCACTCGAAAGACCCCTCTCAGCAATTGGCGCCCCAACTTTTCGAATCGCGGTGATAAAAATCAACTTGGGTACCGCGTTGCCTTGGCAACCCAACTTTCGGGCCGCAAAATGATATTCTCATGGCCTGGGCCACTGCCTCTTGTCGCGCTGCTCGGGGAAGTCACGAGCGTGCTGCCCCTCTTGCCGACACCTCAGGCACACTGTCTCATATGTGAAGTCTTTGGTGATGTGGCACCGCCGCAAGCAATTGAAGCAGCAACCGACAAGATCCGGCAGTAGGTTCTTGCGGATGACAAGCGCTGGCAGTTTCGTTGCGTCGCCATGCCTCCTTTTCATGCCGCCTGCATGCTGCCATTGACCCCGCCCATCCATGTATGTAGCATCCCGATTCGCCGCTTGGGGCTGCCGGTCGGGAGGCGGCTGCTGGCATGGGTGGTGGTGATAGTACCGACGAGGGGGAGCGGGCCAGCAACAAGGGTATACAGATGTGGAGCACCTCGCGGTACAAGCAGGGGGAGCACTCTGCATCCTCATCGTTGGAGTAGCTCGCCCACCTCTGAACCTAGGGAGAGGCAGGGGAGATGGAAGTGGATGGGGAGGGAGAAGCCATGGCGGGAAGAGAGCAGGGGGCCGATTTGGTGGCCGCCAGTGCCGGGGATGCGTCCGACGTGAGGCTGTGGGTGGTGGGCGCAGAGCTTCCTCCTCTAACCTAGCCTCCTAGAGTCGCCCGACACCAAAACCCTTGAGCCTATTAACAAAGCTAAATGTCTTTCGTCACCGTCGAGAGCTAGACGTCTTCGTCCGGCGAGCGAGACCTCTGTATGTAGGAAATTTAGGTTTTGTGGATCTGAAGGTGGGAGTGCAGAGTTCATCATGCTTGTGTAGCATTGGGAAGAAGATTTGTCCATTTCCTGAGAGCTTGTGGTTGGAAGATGGTTTTTTGAGTAAAATGCATGTTCAGTCCTCTAACTCTGGGGCTATGCTGGCAACAGTCCTGGAACTGAAGAAACGCTTCGCCACCATCCTCAAACTTGTCCATGACATCCATCTACGGTCCTGGATACGTATCCAGTGACGTGGCGATGTGGTTGACCCGCTCCGATGCTTCGTGTCCAATGGTAAAAGTGCGAAAGGGCCCCTACAGTATTAAGGATGTCCTAATCCAGCCACAACTCCTCTGTTTTCCCCTGTTTCTGGCCACATGGAGCGATCAAGGTGGAGGGCGACGACGGCGGTGCAAGGTGATCAGCGCTAGAGAAGACTCGATCTTCGTCAACAACTGAGCAAGTCGACGACGGTGGATAAGGTGACCGTGGCGGTGCAACTGAAATAACATCTCATGGTTCCCTGTGTTTTGTGTGTTAGATAACAATACCGTGGAGTTTTTCTCATGTGTGCTAAGTGTGTAGGGATGTTTTTGTGGTTGGGGTTCATATTATCCGCCCCCATCAAGGGCCGGATTATCCGGCCTAGCTCATTTGGCAAAGGCTGGCATGGCGCGTCGCTCTGTCTGGGGACGGATTTTCTCCCGAAAAATCCGAAGAGGGGCGGATTTTCTTCCCCTGACCGGATAATCCGGCCCTCACCTTAGGCCAGATAATCCGGCCCCCAGAAGATGATCAAAGGCTACCAAGGCGCGACGCTCTGTCTAGGTTTGGATTTTCTCCCAGAAAATCCGAACAGGGGCGGTTTTTCCTTCACTGACCGGATAATCCGGTTCTCGCAAGGGGCTGGATAATCCGGACCCTAGGAGACGATCAAGGGCAGGCTTGGCGCGATGTTCTATGTGGGGGCGGTTTATTTGTTGGATAATCCAAGTCTAGGGCGGAGTTTTCCCCAGGGCGGATAATCCGGCCCCCACTTGGGCCGGATAATCCAACCCCAAATGGCTTCAATAGCTTAGTGGATGCAGGGGGTATAAAAGCCCCTTCATCCCCTCCATTCAGAACTCTTGATTCATTCAAAAAAGGCCAGACCTGTTGCAAGAGCTCCGTCTCTAGTTCTCCCACTTCAACCACCTGAAGGCTTCGATCTTTGGGGGATTTGAAGGAGGAGACAACCTACATCGTCATTACGAATCAAGCGCATCAACTCCTCTCCATTCACTTGGAGAAATCCCCGATCTAGTATTCTCGTTAATATCTAGATCTTGTGTTTTGTTATTGATAACTTGTTCTTGTGGCAGCTTGTTGTCATTACGGGAGCCTCCAATTTGGTTGTGAAGTTGTGCCCCGCTAGTTGTGTAAACGCACTGGTACCCGCCTCGAAGGGTTCCTATAGTGGAAAGGTGGATCAGGCCTTTGGTGGCGGGATCCATCGGAGAACAGGGTGAGGCCTATTGTGGCGTGGTGGTCTTAGTACCACCCACCCCTCCAACGCAGATGTACTTCCCTTAACAAGGAAGGAACTGCGGTAAAACAAATCCTATGTCTCCGCGTGCTCCACTATGGTTTACTCGTTCCTCTTTCTCACTCGCCTTTACTCGCTAGTAGATAGGTTTGCATATAGGGAAATTCTCCATAATAGCTTATCTAGAGAATTTACCTTTTGTGTTAAGCCTAAAATTGAAAAAGCATTAAATTTTGAAGTAGCACCTATTCACCCCCCCCCCCTCTAGGTGCCCATACGATCCATTTCAATTGGTATCAGAGCCCCGACTCTTTATTCGGGCTTAACCGCCTAAGAGAAGTATGGGTTCCAAGGAGAATTGGAATGAGGTTGTGGACAAGGTCACAATGGATGACCTCAAGACATTGGAAACAACCTTGTTGAAATCCTTTGAGACCAAGATGGAGGAGATGCAACACATGATTGCTCGCCTCTCATCACCCGCAGCCCCATCTCCATCCTCCTCGGAGGCTGGCACTCCATCATCTAAGGAAAAGGCTAACACCAGATCCAAGAAAGATGAAGTGGTAGGTGAAAAACATAATGGTTCCGCCTCCAAGAAGGGAAGTGGTAAGGAGGACTATAGTGAGGTTCATCACCTATATTCTCCCAATCCACCTATCCCTCATCCTCATATAAACAATAGGGGTGATCCACCCAAGCTTACTGCATCTTCATTTAATCAATGGCAATTCTTAATGAAGTCTCATGTTTGCAGCTCTTCAATTGAACTTTGGAGAATCATCGAAGAGGGTCTTCATATTGGAGATCACACCAACTGGACAAGAAGAGAAGTGGTGGATAGTCAATTGAATGCAACGGCTCTCCACATGATACAGCTCGGAGTGGGCCCCAAGGACATGCCTCACATTGAGCATTTCAACACCGCCAAAGAAGCTTGGGATGCCCTCACCGATCTCTTCATTGGAAATGAAAGCATGAGGAGGAATAGGTATGATTCCCTTAGTAATGAAGCTAAAGTATTCTACATGTTGGATGGTCAAAAACCATGAGGATATGTATAGAAGACTCAAGGGCATTGCAACAACATTCAGAAAGCATGAAGCTACTCACATTGATGATGCTTGGATAAAAAGGAAATATGTGAGTGATTTAATGCCTTTTGAGCCAACGGACTTGAAGAGCTTGCAGGGTAGACACAACTACCATCAAATGACCTCCAATGAAGTCATGCAAGAAATGGCATCATTCAAGGTTGCTGCTAAGAATGCAGAAGATGCTCGTGCCCGAGCCATTGGAATGCAAAAAGGGGTCAATGTTGCTCTGAAGGCTAATGTTGTTGAGCAAGATGAGGATGAAAGAGGTTTCGAGGGTGTCTCCATGGACTGCCCTGAGGAAGTCAAGCATGCTCATGGTGAGTACATGGCTTTCTATGCAAGGAACTTTTGGAAGGATCTAGCCAAGGCCAAGTCAGAACTCGAGCGCAAGAATGGGTCAAGTGGAAGAAGAGAGAATGGCCCAAAACTGAGAACATGCTACAATTGTGGAGATAGGCTACACTTTGTGGCTGAGTGTCCATATCAAAATATAGAAGACAATGGTGGCAAGCTCATCCTTAAAGAAAAATCCAAGGCACCTAGAAAGAAGCCATTTATCAAAAAGAATGACCCTTACAAGAAGCAACCCAAGATTGTCTTGGTGGCACAAGAAGAATATTCCTCTGCAAGTGAAGATGAAGAGGATGAAGATAGTACTCGTGAGGTGGCTGCTATAGCCACCACATCTACTCTGATATCACTTTTCGACTCTCCAAACGAAAACGCCATCAACAACAACGCCACTTGCCTTATGGCGAGAGGGTCCGAGGTATCATCTTCTATTTCTTCATTTCCTAAGACTAGTCTTAAGATAAAATAAGAAATTATTACTTTGGACACCTTTTTCACTAACTTGCAAGGTGAGCACAAACTTCATTTTGATGCTCTTATGAGTCAACTTGCCCAATCTGAAGACCTTCTAGAAGAAAGGGGGAGAATTGAAAGAGAAGATGCCTTGGAGATAGCCTCTTTGAAGAATGCCTTGGAAGAAGAAGAGGAAGCTCGAGTATCCTTGGAAGAGAGACTTGAGTCAATTGAAGAGTCCCATGAAGAGGTTGTTGCTCAGCTCATCAAAGAACGTGACAATGCTCTTGCTAAGGTAAAGAAACTAAAAAGGGAAAAGATTGAATTTGGGGCTGCTCATGCTAGACTCTTGGAGAAGTTTGAGAAACTTGACATTGCTCACAAGGATTTGGAGAGTGAACACTCTACTCTAAATGAGTCTCGTGACCAGCTCCAAACTCAATTGGAGAAGCATGATTGCCCAGCACCTCCACACCATCTTGTGGACAAGTAGAACTTGCAAAGGGATCTCAACACAAAGGTAAAGAAGTTCTAGAGGAGATACTTGGCAAGCAAAGGACAAATAATGGAAAAGAGGGTCTTGGTTATATTCCCAAGACAAAGAACAAGAAGAACAAGAGCAAGACTGCTCAACCAAAGACTCACACCACCACCAATGACAAGTCTAATTATGATGGTTTTGCAGGGGCTAACAATCCTAACTATGAGCTATATTGTGATTATTATGGTGATGTTTATGCTAGTTATGTAGGTCCTTATGATTGTTACATTCCTTGGTCTATTTCGGTCCCCAAGACCCTTGTCACTAACATGAAAGTACCCATTGAAAAATGGGTACCTAAAACCAAGAAGTAACTTTCTTGCAAGGCTATGATTCCGGTGGTCTAAATGGGTACTCGATAGCGGGTGCATGAGTCATATGACCGGAAGCAAGGAGATCATCACAGAGATGCGGCCAAATCATGATCATATAACCATCTCCTATGGTGACAAGTCAAAATCTGAGGTATTGGGTCTCAGCAAAGTTGTGGTTGCTCACGATATCTCTCTCGTGGACATCATGCTTGTTGAGACCCTCAGTTACAATTTACATTTAGTTCGCGCCCTTGGTAAGATGGGCTTTGCAGTATTTATTGATGCTGATTTGGTGGTACTCTTGTGGAGCAAGTCTCTAAAAGTCGCTTTCGTGGGATATGTCGAAAATGACCTGTATGTGGTGGACTTCTCAGGGAAAACCACTACAGGCCCGATGTGTCTTTTCCAAAAGGCTGACGCGGGTTGGTTATGGCATCACCTACTAGCCCACGTCAATATGAGAACTTTGCAAAGTCTCCACAAGGGTGGCCACATCCTTGGACTAAAAGAAAATGTTTCCTTTGCCAAAGATCGTGTTTGCAGGGCTTGTGTTGAAGGGAAAATGCATGACTCTCCTCATCGCAGGAAGACTATTATTTCGTCAAACGGATCTTGGAGCTCCTTCATGTGGACCTCTTTGGTCCTCCATCACATGCAAGCCTCGGTGGGAAGAAGTACTTCCTTGTGATCGTTGATGATTACTCAAGATACACTTGGGTCTATTTCTTCAAGTTGAAGAGCGAGACTCAACAAATTGTCATCGACTTTGATACATTGCAAATGTATCTATAATTTTTGATGCTCCATGCTTGGTTTTATCCACTTTCTTGTGTTTTGTCCACACTTTGGAGTACTTTTCATATGATTTCTTGGACTAACCTATTAAAAAGAGCCACAGTGCCAGCTGCCTATTTTCTGCTATTTTTGGTTCCAGGAAAGTCAGGAAATGAATATTCTCGGAATTGGACGGGACAAAAGCCAAAGTGCCTAGTTTTCCAGAAGACTCCAGGAGCCAGAATACGAGACGGAGGAGGGCCAGGGGCTGGCCACACCCCCTCCCCCAGGCGTGGGCTAGGCTTGGCCGCGCCAGGGCATGGTGTGGTGGCCCCAGGCACCCCCTCGGTCTCCCTCTTCGCCTATAAGAAGCCTGCTGACCTAAAAACTTCGGGGGGTTTGACGTTTTTCTAGAAAAAGTTCTGCAGCGCTGCCACCCCCGAAGGGGAGATTCGGGGGACAGAAAGTCTCTGTTCCGGCACCCTGCTGGGACGGGGAAGTGCCCCCGGAGCCATCTCCATCGATCTCCACCATCATCTCCATCGACCATCCATGTTTCCCCCATCTATGAGTGAGTAATCCCCCGATGTAGGCTATGGGGATGGTAGGGATTGGATGAGATCGTTCATGTAATGGCATCAGATTGTTAGGGCATGGTGCCTAGTATCTTTTATTAGTGCTTTATGACTTTGTTGCGACTTGTTGTGCTTAATGCTTGTCACTAGGGCCCGAGTGCCATGATTTCAGATCTGAACATGTTATTGGTTCATTATGATAGTATTGTTTCTGGTCTTATCTGCAAGTTGTATACACACGTTGTTGTCCGGAACCTATGGCCCCGAAGTGACAGAAATCGGGATAACCGGAAGGGAATGGCTTTGGTGTGAGGATCACATGTGTTCACGGAGTGTTAATGCTTTGCTCCGGTGCTCTATTAAAAGGAGCACCTTAATTGCCAGTAGTTCCCTAGAGGCCCCGCTGCAAACGGGCTGGCAGGACAAAAGATGTTGTGCAAGTTCTCATTGCGAGCACGTATGACTATATGGAACACATGCCTAGGATTGTCTAGTACTTGGATGCTTTATCTTATTTATCTACAATTGCCCTATGTTCTAATTGCTATGTGAATTGTCTTGTCCATGCAACGCCCGTCCATCCATCCCTATGCCTACCGCACTCGAATCCCACTGTTTACTGCTTTTGTTACTACTGTCTTTGCTTTACTACTGCTGTTACTTTACTATTCCTACTACAAAACTGTTGCTACTGATAAACTGCTGTGAGCAAGATTGTTTCTAGGTGCAGCTGAATTGACAACTCGGTTGTTAAGGCTTATAAATATTCTTTGGCTCCCCTTGTGTCGAATCAATAAATTGGGTTTCACTTCCCTCGAAAATACTGCGATACACCCCCTATACTTGTGGGTCATCAAGACTATTTTCTGGCGCCGTTGCCGGGGAGCATAGCTTTATTTATCAAGTCCACTTGGATTCACTATTGTTCAAGCTAAGTTTATTTTCTCCTTGTTTTCTTGTTTCTTTATCAAAAATACAAAAAAAAGTAGTTCCTACTCTAGTTGTTATTTTCGTTGGTCTGTTATTGTTTTGCCTTATCATGCTTGTTGTCAATGGTTGGTTTCTTTGAAACTAAAGCTTATTGGCAAGATGGGTTCACGGAATATCAAAAATATTATTATAAGGAACACCGCTTGTCACAAAAAGGGAAACACTTATGGGAACAAATTGATAGATTGTATACCATTGCTAGAAACGTGTGCTCTACTTATAATGTTACTTATTGATGTGATGAATCTCGTTGCAGAAAGAGGTATAAACACCTCCCTTTTCAATGTGAGTATAATGATAATGATACCATATCTTCCTATTCTAAAGGAATTTATGACTTTTATGATGCGGAACAAATTGAAGAATTTATTGCTTGGAAGGGTGCTTTTGAACTTACTAGTTTGCTTGAAAATATTGATGATTCACCTTATAGGTATGAGGTTTATAGTATACTTAAATTTTGCTTTGATAATTACAAGGATGAAAATGGCTCTATTCTTGAGTATTTTAATAGATCCTCTCCACAAATGGAAGAGACTAATGCCTTGCAGGATCCTATGGAAGAAGAAATCGATGAACCTGAAATCTCATTAGATGAAAAAGAGGAGGAGAGTGATGAACAAAAGGAGGAAGAATGGATTAGCTACCCATGCCTACCTTCTAATGAGAGTAACTCTTTATCCCTTACATTATTTGATTGTCCTCCATGCTTACTAAAGAAGGATGAATGTTATGTTCCTGGGGATTCTTTTGAAGATGTTTATGATAAAGCTCTAGTGCTTGTAAATCATGAAGAGCATGCTTTATGTGATAGTTATATTGTTGAGTTTATTCATGAGGCTACTGAAAGTTATTATGAGAGAGGAAAATATGGTTGTAGAAGTTTTCATGGTATTGAAACACCTCTCTATGTGCTGAAAGTTTTGATGTTACTCTTGTTTTATCATCCTATGCTTGTCACTTTGTTCTTTGTGAATTTATTTGCATACACGATTCCTATGCATAGGAAGTGGGTTAGACTTAAATGTGTTTTGAATTTGCCTCTTGATGCTCTCTTTTACTTCAACTCATATTTCTTATGAGAGCATCCTCTCAAATTTTTATGCCTGAAGATGATATTATGTCTATTATTCTTGGGAGACCTTTTCTTAAATACTGCAGGAGCTGTTATTAATTATAAACAAGAGAAGGTGACCTTCAATGTCAATGACAAGGAACATACTATCTATTTCCCCAAGAAGATGGATATACTTATGGTTTTGAATTCAACTGAACATGATGAGGGCATTCAAGTTGGAGAAATATATTGTCCCATACCAAGAGAAAATTTTGAAACTATTATGATTGGGACCATTGCTATCAAGGTTGAGGTAATATAATCATTAGTGGAATACAAAGTTTTGTCTCATATGAAATTGTTTTGGTAACAATACCTGATCAACCTTGTTAACAAAAGGATTTCATTGAACAAAACAATGTTTTCACCATGATTATCTCCGCTTACTTCTATTCTATCCATTTTAGTTTTTGCTTATGCCTAACTTAAAGGCGTTAAAGAAAAGTACTTATTGGGAGATAACCCAAAAGTTTTAGATGAGTCTTGGAAGTTATTACTTCAGTAATAACTGCTCCTTATCCTTTTTATTTGCTTTTTGTGCCAAGAGTAACCTCTAATGAGAGAGAAATAATGATTGGGAAAGTTGCTGTCCCGAAACAGATTTTTGTGCTTCACCATAAAAACTCGTGAGAGATCTCTGTATGTCGGATTGAGCTCTAAATTTTTGTGCTTCTGACACAAGTTGTTACCTAACTTTAGTTAGTTCAACACTTTTTGATTTGAGCAACAGAAGGTCTTCGAAAAAATTCGTCTTTACCTGCTGGTCTGTTTTGACAGATTTCTGCCATTTTCTGCATTTGCTTCTTGTTGGTTCCTTTTTAAGTTCTTTTGGGGAATTGAGATTTTTGAGGGAAGTGATACACTAGCTAGTGTTCTAATGGAAGTTTATTTGGTGTTAGAACTGAACCTTAAGACCTATTATCTTGAGTGAACTAATGTTGCTAATAAAGATTGTGTGAAGTTTTGTATGAAGGAAAAATTTCAGGCGTATGGAAGGAATGAGTAATGAGATGAAGGATGGACTAAAGCTCAAGCTTGGGGATGCCACGCGTGTCACCCCAAGAAATATCCAAGAAGTACAAGCGTCAAATCTTGGGGATGCCCAAGGCATCCCCTTCTTCATCAATAAAAATCTCAGGTTTCTTCCAAACGCTTCATTTTTATTGTTTCATGCACAATTGTGTTGTTCTTCGAGCGTTTTCTTTTTTGTTTTTCGTTTTGGTTTTCGTTTTCTTGGTTTGCTTAGTTTGCTGAATAAATTTGTTGGACCCCCTCTTTCATACATTGGTGTTCAAATAGTTTGGTTTGGTTTGGAAAAGAGTAGGAAAGCTCATGCTTAAGTGGTAAAGAGAGCTTGTTTTTGACTGTGGCCTATGCTTTGTCATTCCATGCTTGATATTGTTTTGGATTTATGCTTAGTATTCTTTGTTGTAGCATGACTTGTTATAAACAATTGAGATTGCTTAATGTGCCTTGGATGAATCATGCGTTGTTTTATCATATTAAAGCATAGTATAGTGGCATTCTCCTTTGATGCTTTATTTGGGTTGACTTGGCGCATGCTCACACCATGTTATGACTATCTCAAGTCACCTTAAGCCTTTATGATCCTTTAGTTTTCAACTTGTAGTATCACTTTATGCTTTGATCAATGATGTTTTGTCGCTCTGCATGATTATGGCCATTATTGCTCTCTCGTTTGTCGCTCCCTTACTATTGCTAGCCTTCACTTTCACTGAGTATGTTTTACTCATGTTTCCAACTCCCTAAAACCAAATATTTCCAAAGTGTCCACCATACCTACCTATTAGCATCATTTTCTACTTCCGTGCATATTCAATATGCCTTGTTTTCTTCCGAATAAAATGTTTTCTTGTTATGAGAAAGTTAGTTAGTAAAGCTCTCACAAACTTGATGGCACACTTTATTACCTGCACTTAATAAACTTGAACCATTGTGAACTCTCCATGAAAGTTATATGCTTGCAAATTATAGGCTGGGGATTAGCAGAACCGTGTTGTCACGGGGAACGCTTTCAACACTTGTAAATATATACCCAGTTGATACCTTGCTCTTTTGTTTGCGGATGTCGTCGGTGTGAAATAAAAGGGGAGCTTGTAAGTCCATGGAGTTATGTATGTGTGTTAGAGAAACGCCTGGGCTGCTGGTCTAATCCATGCTGACATGGTGGAAACCTGCAGCGTAACCATAATGATATCTATGAAGCATTCTTCTTATAAAAAAAGAGAGATAGCTATTGAGAAAAGAAAAAAAGAGATTTATGAAAAGAGAAAGAGAGAAAAAGCACCATTTTCCCATGGTAAATAATAAGATTATTGAGATACTCATTGTCTGCTTGCCTTGTCATTTTGATATGGGGATTCTTCCGTATCATCAGGCAAGGGGTACCTCGTTGGCGGTTCTCTATGATACGCACATACTTACGATGACAAGAACTTACGGGTAACTAAAGTTGAGTAGCATGAGGAGCGGCCCTCGTACTCAAGGGACTTGGGATTTTCAGTTTATAGTCTGTCAAGCATATAACTCAGATTGGACCTCACTTTCACCTTAACCACATTAAAGATGCTTATGATAGGGGAAATGAGATCTCAAAGCTAATGAGTACCATACTTTCAGCATTTGGAAGCCTTTCAAACTTTTCAAAACCTATTCATTTCCTTGTTGAGTCTCCACACATTCTATGAGCACTTTCTTGAGAGCATAGTGTCCATTCTTAGTTCTATGTGCATTGTCCCAAGACTTGTTGATTGATGCATACCTTGATATTGCTTGTTTAAAATATTTGTATCTAGTCATTCTTGTAAACTTTGAAGGTGTCCTTTGCATTTATGTTTGCTACTCTATGAGGGACAAGCTGAATGCCACTATGCTATGTTTCCTTTATGTGAAACAAACAAACGTCTTGCAAAGCTTTGTTATTCATGAATCTTTTGTTTGTGCCTTTTCATGTTGCATCATAGTTGCTATGTCTTATTGTTAGAACTTTGTCTTTCATGTTATGATTGAAGTACTATGATCCCAGCTTTGGATGTTTTACAAATATTTTGATCAAGTCTTTGATGGTGCATGTCACCTCAAAAATTATTCTTTCTTTTTATCACTTACGTACTCGAGGACGAGCAGGAGTTAAGCTTGGGGATGTTGATACATTGCAAATGTATCTATAATTTTTGATGCTCCATGCTTGGTTTTATCCACTTTCTTGTGTTTTGTCCACACTTTGGAGTACTTTTCATATGATTTCTTGGACTAACCTATTAAAAAGAGCCACAGTGCCAGCTGCCTATTTTCTGCTATTTTTGGTTCCAGGAAAGTCAGGAAATGAATATTCTCGGAATTGGACGGGACAAAAGCCAAAGTGCCTAGTTTTCCAGAAGACTCCAGGAGCCAGAATACGAGACGGAGGAGGGCCAGGGGCTGGCCACACCCCCCTCCCCCAGGCGTGGGCTAGGCTTGGCCGCGCCAGGGCATGGTGTGGTGGCCCCAGGCACCCCCTCGGTCTCCCTCTTCGCCTATAAGAAGCCTTCTGACCTAAAAACTTCGGGGGGTTTGACGTTTTTCTAGAAAAAGTTCCGCAGCGCTGCCACCCCCGAAGGGGAGATTCGGGGGACAGAAAGTCTCTGTTCCGGCACCCTGCTGGGACGGGGAAGTGCCCCCGGAGCCATCTCCATCGATCTCCACCATCATCTCCATCGACCATCCATGTTTCCCCCATCTATGAGTGAGTAATCCCCCGCTGTAGGCTATGGGGATGGTAGGGATTGGATGAGATCGTTCATGTAATGGCATCAGATTGTTAGGGCATGGTGCCTAGTATATTTTATTAGTGCTTTATGACTTTGTTGCGACTTGTTGTGCTTAATGCTTGTCACTAGGGCCCGAGTGCCATGATTTCAGATCTGAACATGTTATTGATTCATTATGATAGTATTGTTTTTGGTCTTATCTGCAAGTTGTATACACATGTTGTTGTCCGGAACCTATGGCCCCGAAGTGACAGAAATCGGGATAACCGGAAGGGAATGGCTTTGGTGTGAGGATCACATGTGTTCATGGAGTGTTAATGCTTTTCTCCGGTGCTCTATTAAAAGGAGCACCTTAATTGCCAGTAGTTCCCTAGAGGCCCCGCTGCAAACGGGCTGGCAGGACAAAATATGTTGTGCAAGTTCTCATTGCGAGCACGTATGACTATATATGAAACACATGCCTAGGATTGTCTAGTATTTGGATGCTTTATCTTATTTATCTGCAATTGCCCTATGTTCTAATTGCTATGTGAATAGTCTTGTCCATGCAACGCCCATCCATCCATCCCTATGCCTACCGCACTCGAATCCCACTGTTTACTGCTTTTGTTACTACTGTCTTTGCTTTACTACTACTGTTACTTTACTATTCCTACTACAAAAATGTTGCTACTGATAAACTGCTATGAGCAAGATTGTTTCCAGGTGCATCTGAATTGACAACTCAGTTGTTAAGACTTATAAATATTCTTTGGCTCCCCTTGTGTCGAATCAATAAATTGGGTTTCACTTCCCTCGAAAATACTGGGATACACCCCCTATACTTGTGGGTCATCAGACTTTGCCAACGAGGTTCAACGTCAACACAATGTCCCCATTTTGGCAATAAGAAGTGATAACGGCTCCGAGTTCAAGAACTACACCTTAAATGAATTCCTAAGTGAAGAGGGGATAAGACATCAATACTCCGTTGCGTACACCCCTCAACAAAATGGTGTTGCCGAGAGGAAGAACCGGACCCTAATGGATATGGCAAGGTCTATGCTAGCTGAATTCAAGTCTCCATATAACTTCTGGGCTGAAGCAATCTCTACCGCTTGTCATTCATCCAACCGGCTATACCTCCGTAAAATCTTGGACAAGACTCTGTATGAAATACTTGCCAGTAACAAGCCAAACATATCATACTTCTAGGTATTTGGTTGTAAGTGTTTCTTTCTCATCAAAGGAGTTCGTTTATCTAAATTTGAGTCTAAGGCTTTAGAAGGCATTTTTGTTGGTTATGGTGCCGAATCCCACACTTATAGATTCTACAATAAGCTCTCCGGAACTATTGTAGAATCTTGTAGTGTGGTGTTCGAGGAAAATGATGGCTCCCGTGCGGGGCAAGCTGATGTTTGTGATGCAGATGTTGAAATACACCAAGATGCCATAAGAAGAATGGGCGTGGGATTTTTCCACCCCATTGAGGAACCCCTTGTGGCAGATCGGGAAGGACAATGCTCTACTCATGTAGAGGCCCCATCTACACATACTCACTATGCTCCAACCACGGGAGAAACTTCTACACCAACTCCAAATGCTGAAGGTCAACATGCTCCTGAATGCTCCAGGCCGGATTATCTGATCGACACCGGATTATCCAGCCATCACTCCACTGACGACCATACTGTTCATCATATCGAAGAAACAGCTGCAAGTCCCAGGCCGAATTTTCCGGCTGACCCCAGATTATCCGGCCCCTCGCCAATTCAAGCAAGCTCCAGGCAACCTGGTGAAGAGGCTTCAGGTTCTCCCAGGCCGGATTATCCGGCCTCACCCTCGGCCGGATTATCCGGCCCTGAAACTCCTAAAGTGCAGCAGCCTCCTGTTACGGCTGTTGATCCTCATCAAGGGCAAGGTTCATCATTGCCTACTCCTGCTAATCAAGCTATAGATCAAGGCCAAACCAATGATTCCAACAAAGACTCAAATGATGAAGTTATTCCCCCCAATAGACAACAAGCTAATTGAACTTCGTCGCAAAGCTCGTGCCGATAGGGGTCACACTCTTGACAAAGTTGTAGGTGATCTTCGATGATGGGTTTCCACAAGAAGGGAGTTGGCAAGTTTCGGTGAGCATCAAGCTCACATCTCAATGGTGGAACCCAAGAAAGTGTTTGAAGATCTTGAAGATCCGGACTGGGTTGTTGCTATGCATGAAGAGTTGAATAACTTTGAACGCAAAAAGGTTTGGAAATTAGTAGAGAAGCCCAAGGATTGTCGCAATGTTATTGGCACTAAATGGATATTTAAAAACAAGCAAGATGAGAATGGCATTGTTGTGAGGAACAAGGCGAGACTTGTGGCACAAGGCTATTCCCAAGTTGAGGGCATTGACTTCGGCGTGACTTATGCTCATGTGGCTCGTCTTGAGTCCATCCCTTATGACTGACAGGTTTGAGATGTCTATGATGGGGGAGTTAAGGTTCTTTCTTGGATTCGAAATTAAGCAACTTAGAGAAGTAACCTTCATTAATCAAGCAAAATACATCCAAGACATGCTCAAGAGATTCAATATGACGGATCTTAATGGCGTCACCACTCCGATGCAAACAAAATGTCACCTTGAACTCAATCCTCACGGTAAAGATGTGGACCAAAAGGTATACCGGTCCATGATCGGCTCTCTTCTTTACCTTTGTGCATCTAGACCCGATATTTTGTTGAGTGTGGGTGTGTGTGCAAGGTATCAAGTAGCTCCTAAAGAAAGCCACTTAGTGGCGGTCAAGAGGATCTTCCGATATTTGGTTCATTCCCCTAACTTTGGTCTATGGTATCCCAAGGGCTCCAATTTCTCTCTATGTGGTTATACTGATTCAGATTGGGCTGGTGATAAGGATGATCTAAAATCAACTTCTAGAGCTTGTCAGTTCTTGGGAAGATCTCTAGTCGGTTGGTCTTCTAAAAAGCAGAATTGTATATCCCTCTCCACCGCCGAAGCTGAATATGTTGCTACTGCTAGTGCCTGCACTCAGTTATTATGGATGAGGCAAAATTCAAAGGAATACGGTGTCAATTGTGACAAAGTGCCTCTTTTATGCGATAATGAAAGTGCAATAAAAATTGCGTACAATCCGGTACAACACACAAGGACGAAGCATATTGAGATTCGGAATCATTTTATCCGGGACCATGTTGCTCGAGGCGATATTGATCTATCTTTTGTGAGCACGAAGAACCAACTTGCTGATATTTTCACGAAGCCATTTGATGAAGCAAGGTTTTGTTACTTGAGGAATGAGCTAAATATCGTTGATTCAAGGAGCTTGTCTTGATTACCCATGCACTCACTCGTACATCTCAGTCTTATTTGGTCTAGATGTGGGCATGTACATAGGGGGGTGTGGTCCTAATTGATTGGTCTAACCATCCCCCCGTAATGCTGAAAGCAAGTCAAATCATTCCTCATAATATCATTTTATGATATGCGAGCTTATTGATGAGTATTGGTCATGAACCCAAGATATATCTTTGCGGTGTCACACCATACACTCCAACAAGGTGTCTTCGGCCACCGCCCTCTTCCATGAGAAGAGTTGAGTTTACTTGGATCTTTTTGGTTATTCTTGCTCATCTTTTGTTCTTATGGGAATCACACTTAATTTTGGTCATTGGTTGATTTGATTCTTGCAATTTTGAGTGTGTAGTACCATCTCAGTTTGGTTCTCTGAATCCTAAGCCTTTCCGTACCCCTAAGCCATCTATTCTTGCACACAAGTCCCTTGTACACCTTGTGGGGTGTTGTTTGGGGACGTGCGGGCCTGATTCTGTGTATAACAAAAATTCAGAATTTAGGCCGGATAATCCGGCCCTGGCGGATTTAGTCTTTAAGGGCTGGGGTCGGGGGGAAGGGCTCATAACGAGCATCACTTCTCCCCCGACCCTCTCCCTCTCCCCAGCCGCCGCCTGTCGTCCCCCACCCTCCCCGGAGCCTCTTCGGCCGCCAGATTCTCCGGGCCTCCCCGGATCTTCTTCTCCATGCCTCCGGGTACCTTCTCCACCGCGTTTTTCCTCCAATGAGTGAGGTTAACTCCCTCTCTCCCCATCTTTGGCTAGATGTGTTACTTGTTGGGTGAAACGATGTCTAGAAGGGTGTTGTTTTGCGCAGAATTTGTAGTCTTGAAGTTCCTAGGCCCGATCTATTCTTATGCATTAGATCTAAACAATTCTTAAATTTCTTGCCAGGGCCGGATTATCCGCCCCTGGCTAGGCCGGATAATCCGGCCTGACAGAGTTACAACTGGTTCAGTTTTGCATAAGATCTATGCATTGAGTAGTATTGTACTATGAACTATTTGACTACTTTTTCTACGCTCTATCTTGGACTTGTGTGTATGCTTATCCCCATGATATCCATCTGGCTCCCTTCACAGGTGGTTCTAGTGCTCCCCAGACCTACAAGCGCCGTCCTCGTGGTAAATACTTTCGGGACGATGGTCAAGGTAACCTAGTGGACGAGGCTGAGCTGAGAAGAAGGAAGAAGAACAAGGAGAAGCACATGGCTGAATAGGCAAAGAGGGATAGGAAAGGTGTGTCCAAGAGGAAGGGAAAAGGGCCCAAGATCAACTACAAGAAGATGGATCCTGTTACTTTCTCCTCCATTCGTCATCGGGATCTGTTTGATGAAGCCGCATGATACTGAGCTGGGTGACTCTCACTTTTGGTGCGCTGAACAAAAGGGTATATATGAAGATGTGTATGCTCAGCAGAAGATTTGGCCTATGCATCCTCTGGTTCTTGCTGATGCCTTGGAGAAGCCTCATCTTATTGATGCCATGTATGTGTCCGAAAGGATGGGGATGCACCATCTAATGGCCCTCCAATGCTCCTATGACTATGAGATTATGAAGCAGTTCTTCTCCACCTTGGTCATTTGCGGGGATGAGCACCGCACCATGAAGTGGATGACCCATGACAGGCCTATGCAAGCTGATTTCTGTATTTTTGTTGAGGTTCTTGGTTATCCCCTTCCGCCACAGGGACCATGGTAGTGGTCACCGCATCATCACTCAACTCAAGCCCAATAAAGATGTTGCTCTCTCTCCGTGCACCGATGACAATGGTATTGTGGGCACTCTTGCTAGTATGTCTCCCATATATGCTAGTTTGGTGGGCATCTTTCATGATTCTATCACTCCTAGTGGTGGAAACAATGACAACATCCATGGTCACCTAGTCCAGCTTCTTGCCTTCTCTCATGAGGTGGCGTCCTGTGAGGATGAGTCTGTGTCATACCAGCTAGATGTGATGGATTTTATTTACCATGAGTTGATCGATGCCATGTTCAACAGACTTTCCATCCCATATGCTCCATACATCATGATGCTGATCAAGAACCTGCTCCCTACTAAAGAGTTCAACATTGATGTAGTGCACAAGGCCAAGAAGATCTACACCAAGGTTAGGAAGACCTCTCACCCCTCGTCTGCTCCTGAGGGCCTCATGCGGGATGCTCGTGCTAGTGCTCGTAGGCCCCCAATGCCTCCTATTGCTCATGAGATCAAGCAGCTGAACTGGTTCCAGTGGAACATCCTTTGCATGGGCGTGGACACCTGCAAGGGCCAGTATGAGGCATACAAGGAGCGCCATGAGATGGCTCACTCTCAGTAGCTCATCCTTCACCATTTGTCCGGTGCTTCAGGCGATCCCCCTGCTCCTACTCCTCCCACACCATATGCTTGGTGGAACTCTTCTTCCAGACTTAACTATGGAGAGCTGGAGCGCCACCTATTTCCTTCCATGAACAATGCCGGTGATGAGGAGGATGACACCGATGAGCTTGAGGATGAGGACGAGGACGGGGACAAGGACGAGGATGAGGACTTCGAGTGATCCCTTGGAGCGTTAGCATCGCTCTTCTTCCTTTTTGGCGTCTTGATGCCAAAGGGGGAGAAGTAGTTCTATTAGGTCTCCGAGGATTTGCATGGGTCGGGCACAAGCTCTTGCTCTTAGCGTTTCGTTTTTTTCTCTCGCTTGTGCCCCTTTAGCGTCGAACTTTTATGTGTGTTTTGTGCCATATGAGACTATGTTTGTGTGGCTCTGGATTTATCTCGTGGACTATTCATATGGAGTCATCTATCATATTGGATACTATTATGGCTATATTGGATATCTTTATCAAGGGAGGCACTCACTATGGCTATCATTGGATATTCTCATAATGTGTTGAGGATGCTGATACATTGCAAATGTATCTATAACTTTTGATGTTCCATGCTTGGTTTTATCCACTTTCTTGTGTTTTGTCCACACTTTGAAGTACTTTTCATATGATTTCTTGGACTAACCTATTAACAAGAGCCACAGTGACAGCTGCCTGTTTTCTGCTATTTTTGGTTCTAGGAATATCAGAAGATGAATATTCTCAGAATTGGATGGGACAAAATCCAAAGTGCCTATTTTTCTGGAAGTCATCATATGCCAGAATACGAGACGGAGAAGGGATGGGGGCCGGCCACACCACCTGGCCGCGCGGCTAGGCCTAGCCCACGCTAGAGGGTGGTATGTCCGACCCTAGCACCCCCTCGGCCTCTCCTTCCGCATATATATTGCCCTCGGGACGAAAACTCTAAGTGCCTGATCAAAAATCCACGAAAGAGTCTGTAGCCGCCGTCATCTCCATCACTAGATCGGGAGGGATCTGAAACTCTTCCCGGCACCCTGCCAGAGAGGGGAATTCACCTTGGAGGCCTTCTTCATCATCACGCAAGCCCCCGGTGTGATGCGTGAGTAGTTCATCTCTGGACTACGGGTCCATGTAGTAGCTAGATGGCTAGTTCTCCTCCTTTGTGCTTTCATGTCTAGATCTTGTGAGCTCCGTTCATGATCAAGATCATCTATTTGTAATTCTGCATGTTGTGTTTGCGAGGATCCGATGGATATTGAGATGCTATTTCAGATTGATTATTGATTCTATCATGTCTTTGTTATTTGTGATCTTGCATGCTTTCCGTTGTTAGTAGCTATCTTGGTCAATTAGATGCTAGCAACTCCAAGAGTTAGTATTTATGCTCGATAGTGGGTTCATGCCTCTGGTAATCTGGGGAAGTGACAGAAATCTCCAAGGTACTAGATGTGTTGTTGCTACTAGGGAGAAAGCAACAATCCTTTGTTCATAGAACAATCGTATTGTTTACTTTACACGCAATTCGTAAAGCAATAATCTGTTGCTTGCAACTTAATACTGGAGGGGTTCAGATGATAACCTGAAGGTGGATTATTAGTCATAGATGCAGTTGGATGACGGTCTATGTATAATGTTGTAATGCCCAATCAAATCTCAAAGGAGTCAAGATGATTAGTATATGCATGTATTGCTTTCTCGGTGTTTGTCAATTGCCCCGCTGTAATTTGTTCACCCAGCATGTTATCTATCTTAAGGAGAGCCACCTCTAGTGAACTATGGATCCCGGTCCTTTCTTTTACATACAATCTACAAACTGTTTACTGCTTTGTGTTTACTTTCTACAAACTATTACTTCCTTCCATTCGATACGTTTAATCCTTTGTTTTTAGCAAAACCGGTAAGATTGACAACCTCATCGCAAGTTGGGGACAGAGTTCTGTGGTTGTGTTGTGCAGGTCTCCACGTTGCTACTAGCACCGGTAGTGCGCCCTGCCAAGGCTCAGCTAGCAACACCTTTGGGGTGTTTCCTTGTTCCTACTGGTTCGATTAAACCTTGGTTTCATAACTGAGGGAAACTTGTTGCTGTGCTCATCATACCTTCCTCTTGGGATTCCCCAATGAGCTTGTTAATATACGAGCCATCAAGCACTTTTCTGGCGCCGTTGCCGGGGAGTCAAGGACATCTTCACAAGGGGAGTCCCTCATAACCAATCTCTTTACTTTGTTATTTTTGTTTTTCTTAGTTTCTTTTTGCTTTGTTTGCTTGTTTCTTTATCAAAAACACAAAAAAAATTAGTTTTACTAGTTTGCTTTCTTATTCAAAAACACAAAAAAATTTAGTTCCTACCTTAAGTTGTATTTTATGTCTATCCTTGCTCCAATCACTATGTCACCTGAGGAAATGATTTTCACTTTTAAACAAGGAATTGAGGAAAGCTTCAAAGAACGCTGGTCTAGAATCTCTGATCTACATGAAAAAACTGAGCCTAAAATGACTCAAAGCTTGTTCCTTAGCAGTTTTTACCTTGGAATTGCTCTTTGCTATAGATATGCTTTAGATGTTGTTGTGGGAGGAGATTTCCTCCAATGTAATGAGGATGATGCTATTAATGCTATAAAGAAATTGATCCTCACTTACAACTTGCCTAGTCAAACTGATATTTCTTTCGCAAGAATATTTGCTAGACTGAACACTCTTGAGACTAGAACTACTAGCTTAAAATATTGCTATAATACGCTTAGGGAGCATCATAATTATGTTCCAATAAATTCTGAACCATCAAAGTGGCTCCCCACAGTAAAGATTGATATAAATACTGAAACTTTTCAAGCTCGATGTGATATCATGTATGAATTTTGTCTTATGCCCAAAGATATTTATGAATCTTTGAATCTTTGGGGGCTTACTGAAGGAGGAAAAGAAATATCTCTTGCTAATAATGCTACCATATTACCTATTGGAATAGCTGAAGGGGTGTTTACAAAGATCCTTGGGAAAATGATTTCTACTGATTATATTGTTATTGAATGTGCAGGAAAAGGACAAATTACACTTGGAAGGTCCCTATTAGAACTCCCTGGAGCAATAATAGATGTGGGAAAGGGGACCATGCACCTTTCTTCTCCACCCAACAATCATATTTTCCCCAAGGTTAAGAATAAAAGTAAGAGAGGTAAGGGAAAGAAATTTGGTTTTAATGCTTCTTCATTTGAGAACACTTGATTCTTTCTTGCTTCTTATGCCTAACTTAAAGGCGTTAAAGAAAAGTACTTATTGGGAGATAACCCAAAAGTTTTAGATGAGTCTTGAAAGTTATTACTTCAGTAATAACCGCTCCTTATCCTTTTTATTTGCTTTTTGTGCCAAGAGTAACCTCTAATGAGAGAGAATTAATGATTGGGAAAGTTGTTGTCCCGAAACAGATTTCTGTGCTTCACCATAAAAATTCGTGTAAAATCTCTGAACGTCTTTTTGAGGCATGAATTTTTTTGATTCTGCCCCAAGTTGTTATCTAAATATAGTTAGTTCAACACTTTTTGATTTGAGCAACAGAAGGTCTTTGAAAAAATTCGTCTTTACCTGCTGGTCTGTTTTGACAGATTTCTGCCATTTTCTGCATTTGCTTCTTGTTGGTTCCTTTTTGAGTTCTTTTGGGGAATTGAGCTTTTTGAGGGAAGTGCTTCAGTATCTAGTGTTCTAATGGAAGTTTATTGGTGTTGGAACTGAACCTTAAGACTTATTATCTTGAGTGCACTAATGTTGCTAATAAAGATTGTGTGAAGTTTTGTATGAAGGAAAAAAATTTAGGTGTATGGAAAGAATGAGTAATGAGATGAAGGATGGACTAAATCTCAAGCTTGGGGATGCCACGCGTGTCACCCCAAGAAATATCCAAGAAGTACAAGCGTCAAAGCTTGGGGATTCCCAAGGCATCCCCCTCTTCATCAATAAAAATTCCAGGTTTCTTCCAAACGCTTCATTTTTATTGTTTCATGCACAGTTGTGTTGTTCTTGGAGCGTCTTCTTTTTCGTTTTTGTTTTGGTTTTTCGTTTGATTTGTTTTCTTAGTTTGCTGAATAAATTGGTTGGACCCCCTCTTTCATACATTGGTTTTCAAATAGTTTGGTTTGGTTTGGAAAAGAGTAGGAAAGTTCATGCTTAAGTGTTAAAGAGAGTTTGTTTTTGACTGTGGACTATGCTTAGTCGTGCCATGCTTGATATTGTTTTGGCTTTATGCTTAGTATTCTTTGTTGTAGCATGACTTGTTATAAACAATTGAGATTGCTTAATGTGCCTTGGATGAATCATGCGTTGTTTTAGCATATTAAAGCATAGTATAGTGGTATTCTCCTTTGATGCTTTATTTGGGTTGACTTGGCGCATGCTTACACCATGTTATGACTATCTTAAGTCACCAAAGCCTTTATGATCCTTTAGTTTTCAACTTGTAGTATCACTTTATGCTTTGATCAATGATGTTTTGTCACTCTGCATGATTATGGCCATTATTGCTCTCTTGGTTTGTCGCTCCCAGTCTTTTGCTAGCCTCCACAACCAAGTATGAGTTCCACTCATGCATCCAACTCCCTAAACCAAGTTATTCCAAAGAGTCCATCATACCTACCTACTTGCTTATGCTATTCCAAGTATATTCATGCTTTTGTTTACCTTCCAAATTAAACTTGTTATGATAAAACTAGTGATTAAAGCTCTCACGAACTTGATGGCACACTTTACTTTTCTTGCCATTAATAAACTTGAACCATTGTGTCGTCTATGTTGTATATGATTGCACGTATTTGTTGGGAAGTAGCAGAACCATGCTGTCATGGGGAACGCTTTATACATTGCACTTGGTACTTGTACCTAGTTGATATCATGCTCTTTTGTATATGAATGTCGTCGGTGTGAAATGAAAGGGGAGCTTGTAAGTCCATGAAGTTATGTATATGTGTTAGAGAAACGCCTGGGCCGCTGGTCTAATCCATGCTGACATGGTGGAAACCTGTAGCGTAACCATAATGAGCTATCTATGAAGCATTCTTCTTATAAAAAAAGAGTCATAATTGAGAAAAAAAGAGAAAAAGAAAAAAAGAGATTACGAAAAGAGGAAAGAGAGAAAAAAGCACCATATTCCCATGGTAAATAAGAAGATTGCTGAGATGCTTGTTGTCTGCTTGCCTTGTCGTTTTAATATGGGGATTCTTCCGTATCATCGGGCAAGGGGTACCCCGTTGGCGGTTCTCTATGATACACATGTACTTACAATGACAAGAACTTACCGGTGACTAAACTTGAGTAGCATGAGGAGCGGCCCTCGTATTCAAGGGACATGAGATTTCTAACTTATACTTCGTCAAGCATGTACACCATAGTTTGTTCACTTTAACCTTAATCACTTCAAGATGCTTATGATAGGGGCAATGAGAGCTGAAAGCTATAAGTACCATAATTTTTGGAAGCTCTTTATGAGACTTGAATCCCTACTTCCTTCTATGAAGGCCCTTCTTCCACCTTTATATTGAGTCTCCACCTTCTACCTTTATGCACCTACTTTGAGAGCATAGTGGCCATTCTTAGTTCTATGTGCATTGTCCCAAGACTAGTTGATTGATGCATAACTTGATATTGCTTGTTTTAAACTATTTGTATCTAGTCACACTTATGAACTTTGAAGGTGTCCTATGCATTTATATTTGCTACTCTATGAGGGATAAGTTGAATACTATTATGCTATGTTTTCTTTATGTGAAACAAACAAACGTCTTGCAAATCATTGTTATTCATGAATCTTTTGTTTGTGCCTTTTCATGTTGCATCATAGTTTCTTTGTCTTATTGCTAGAACTTTGTCTTTCATGTTATGATTGAAGTACTATGATCCCAGCTTTGAATGTTTTACAAATACTTTAATCAAGTCTTTGATGGTGCATGTCACCTTAAAAATTATTCTTTCTTTTTATCACTTACCTACTCGAGGACGAGCACGAGTTAAGCTTGGGGATGTTGATACATTACAAATGTATCTATAATTTTTGATGTTCCATGCTTGGTTTTATCCACTTTCTTGTGTTTTGTCCACACTTTGAAGTACTTTTCATATGATTTCTTGGACTAACCTATTAACAAGAGCCACAGTGTCAGCTGCCTGTTTTCTGTTGTTTTTGGTTCTAGGAAAGTCAGAAAATGAATATTCTCGGAATTAGACAGGACAAAAGCCAAAGTGCCTATTTTTCTGGAAGTCATCAGATGCCAGAATACGAGACGAAGAAGGGCTGGGGGCCGGCCACACCACCTGGCCGCGCGGCTAGGCCTGGCCCGCGCCAGGGGGTGGTCTGGTCGACCCCAGCACCCCCTCAGCCTCTCCTTCCGCCTATATATTGCCCTCAGGACGAAAAGCCTAAGTGCCCGATCAAAAATCCACGAAAGAGTTTGTAGCCGCCGTCATCTCCATCTCTAGACCGGGAGGGATCTGAAGCTCTTCCCGGCACCCTGCTGGAGAGGGGAATTCACCCTGGAGGCCTTCTTCATCATCATGCAAGCCTCCGGTGTGATGCATGAGTAGTTCATCTCTGGACTACGGGTCCATGTAGTATCTAGATGGCTGGTTCTCCTCCTTTGTGCTTTCATGTCTAGATCTTGTGAGCTCCGTTCATGATCAAGATCATCTATTTGTAATTCTCCATGTTGTGTTTGCCGGGATCTGATGGATATTGAGATGCTATTTCAGATTGATTATTGATTCTATCATGTCTTTGTTATTTGTGATCTTGCATGCTTTCCGTTGTTAGTAGCTATCTTGGCCAAGTAGATGCTAGCAACTCCAAGAGTTAGTATTTATGCTCGATAGTGGGTTCATGCCTCTGGTAATCTGGGGAAGTGACAGAAATCTCTAAGGTACTAGATGTGTTGTTGCTACTAGGGAGAAAGCAACAATCCTTTGTTCATAGAACAATCGTATTGTTTACTTTACACGCAATTCGTAAAGCAATAATCTGTTGCTTGCAACTTAATACTGGAGGGGTTCGGATGATAACCTAAAGGTGGATTATTAGTCATAGATGCAGTTGGATGACGGTCTATGTATAATGTTGTAATGCCCAATCAAATCTCAAAGGATTCAAGATGATTAGTATATGCATGTATTGCTTTCTCGGTGTTTGTCAATTGCCCCGCTGTAATTTGTTCACCCAGCATGTTATCTATCTTAAGGAGAGCCACCTCTAGTGAACTATGGATCTCGGTCCTTTCTTTTACATACAATCTACAAACTGTTTACTGCTTTGTGTTTACTTTCTGCAAACTATTATTTCCTTCCATTCGATACGTTTAATCCTTTGTTTTTAGCAAAACCGGTGAGGTTGACAACCTCATCGCAAGTTGGGGACAGAGTTTTGTGGTTGTGTTGTGCAGGTCTCCACGTTGCTACTAGCACCGGTAGTGCGCCCTGCCAAGGCTCAGCTAGCAACACCTTTGGGGTGTTTCCTTGTTCCTACTGGTTCGATTAAACCTTGGTTTCATAACTGAGGGAAACTTGCTGTTGTGCTCATCATACCTTCCTCTTGGGGTTCCCCAACGAGCTTGTTAATATACGAGCCATCAGATGCATATATCTTCCTACCGGTGGTATGAGATTTTCACATATGTTTCAATGAAATAGACGTATACCCTCGTGTGTGCATTTGTAATCTAATGCAATTTTCTGATATGCACACATTGAGGGGGAGTCTTATTCTTTCATTAATTTGTGTTGTCTTGAGAACTATCCTGCAAATCCTAATATTGTCATCTAATACCAAAAGGGGGAGATTAAAAGAACATCTCATGGTTCCTTGTGTTTTGTGTGTTAGATAACAATACCGTGGAGTTTTTCTCATGTGTGCTAAGTGTGCAGGGATGTTTTTGTGGTTGGGGGCCGGATTATCCGGCCTAGCTCATTCGGCAAAGGCTGGCATGGCGCGTCGCTCTATCTGGGGACAGATTTTCTCCCGGAAAATCCGAAGAGGGGCGGATTTTCTTCCCCTGACCGGATAATCCGGCCCTCACCTTCGGTCGGATAATCCGACCCCCAGAAGATGATCAAAGGCTGCCAAGGCGCGACACTCTGTCTGGGTTCGGATTTTCATAGGGGCAGTTTTTCCTTCCCTGACTGGATAATCTGGTCCTCACAAGGGGCCGGATAATCCGGCCCCCAGGAGACGATCAAGGGCAGGCTCAGCGCGACGTTCTGCGTGGGGGCGGTTTATTTGTCGGATAATCCGAGTCTAGGGTGGAGTTTTCCCCAGGCCGGATAATCCGACCCCCACTTGGGCTGGATAATCCGGCCCCAAATGGCTTCAACGGCTCAGTGGATGCAGGGGGTATAAAAGCCCCTTCATCCCCTCCATTCAGAACTCTTGATTCATTCAAAAAGGCCAGTCCTGTTACAAGAGCTCCATCTCTAGATCTCCCACTTCAACCACCTGAAGGCTTCGATCTTTGGGGGATTTGAAGGAGGAGACAACCTACATCGTCATTACGAATCAAGCGCATCAACTCCTCTCCATTCACTTGGAGAAATCCCCGATCTAGTATTCTCGTTAATATCTAGATCTTATGTTTTGTTATTGATAACTTATTCTTGTGGAAGCTTATTGTCATTACGGGATCCTCCAATTTTATTGTGGAGTTGTGCCCCGCTAGTTGTGTAAACGCGCCGGTACCCGCCTCGAAGGGTTCCTATAGTGGAAAGGTGGATCAGGCCTTTGGTGGCGGGATCCATCGGAGAACAGGGTGAGGCCTATTGTGGTGTGGTGGTCTTAGTACCACCCACCCCTCCAATGCAGATGTACTTCCCTTAACAAGGAAGGAACTGCGGTAAAACAAATCTTGTGTCTCCGTGTGCTCCACTATGGTTTACTCGTTCCTCTTTTTCACTCGCCTTTACTCGCTAGTAGATAGGTTTGCATATAGGAAAATTCTTCATAATAGCTTATCTAGAGAATTTACCTTTTGTGTTAAGCCTAAAATTGAAAAAGCATTAAAATTTGAAGTAGCACTTATTCACCCCCTCCCCTCTAGGTTCCCATACGATCCATTTCAGCAGCGTTTGAGCGCCCGTGCGGAGACCGGACGGAGACCCCGCCCTAGCCTACGGTGAGCTCGATTCTGCTACAACAAGTTAATGGTTTTCACTTTGTTTCGGATTAGATTTTCATGGTCGACTTGCTGGTGTACATAGTTCTCCATTCGATTGCTTCTGGTCTAGTTCATCATCTGCACGATTTAGGGTTTATGCAGATGTAAAAGTCTGAAATTTCTTCTTTTTTTGTTTTTGTTCAATGTACAGAGGAAGGGAGTGATAGTTTCACTGTGGAGGTGATCCATGGCGGCTTTTTCGTTGGTTATGGTTCGAACAGAGCATATGTTGATGACCATAAAGTATGCTTTGACGACTGTGATGTTGATACTTGGTCCTCTCTATGGATTGATGACATAATAGAGGAGATAGGGTATGAGTCAAGTAGAAGAATTTATGTGTATTGGTTGCTGCCAGGAATGCAAATCAATGAAGATGGTTTGAGGTTGATTGCTGAAGACAAGGATAGTGTGGGCATGATTACAAAGGTTAGAGAGGGGCACAAGTATCTCATGTTGTATCTTGATCATGAGGCATGAAGGAATGGGCTAAAGTGGGATGATGTGGTAGACAATCATGTTGCTAACTTGCCACCAGTGATTAGTCCAGTGAAGAAAAGCACCGTAGTTCAAGATGTGGAGGTGCAAGACAAAGTTGTTGTTCAGTTTCAGGGTACAAGGAGGTCAAGCAGGCAAGGAGATCACATTGAGGATTATGACAGTGATAATTCAAGTGATTCAGATTATGTTCCAGAGATTTGTGACAGTGAAAATGATATAGAAGAAGGAGATGAAGATTTGCAGAAGCAGAATTCAGAGCAAGAACCAAAGTCAGAGAAGAAAGTGATTCCAAAAGATGACAGGTCAGGTGATGATTTTTTTGAGCCTACAGATTCAGATGAAGAGGCTAATAAATTCAATGCTTTCAAGCCATTTATGGAAGAGGATATGTCAGATCCCAAGTTCCAAACTGGTCAATTATTCTAATCTATTGATCATTTGAGGAAGGCTATAAGAGAGCACAGTTGCAAGCATCGAAAGAATATCAAATTCCCCAAGAATGACAAGTCAAGACTTCTAGCTAAATGTGAGGAAGGATCTCCGTGGGAATTATATGGTTCATATGATACCAGAACTAGGGCCATCATGGTGAAGAGGTATGCATCTAAGCATACTTGTGAGAGCAAGTGGCAAGTTCATGCTTTTACTGGTAAGTACATTGGCAAGTTCTATGTTGATGAAATAAGGGCTAATGAGAAGATGACACTGAGGGGTCTTGGTCAGTTGGTCATGAAGGATTGGAAAATGACACCCAAAAGGGGCAAGCTGGGAAGAGAAAGGAAGCATGCCTATGATCTCATATATGGAGATGAAACACAACAATACAGTCAACTGTGGGATTTTGGGCAGGAGCTGAGGAGGTCCAATCCTGGTAGCACATTCTTTTTATTGTTGGATGATCTAGGGAATTTCAGGAGGTGTTACTTTGCTTTTGATGCATGCAAAAGGGGGTTCCTAGCTGGATGTAGGCCTATTATATTTCTGGATGGTTGTCATTTGAAAACAAAGTTTGGTGGAATTATGTTGACTGCAATAGGAATCGACCCCAATGATTGCATCTTCCCTGTGGCATTTGGAATTGTTGAAGTTGAAGATACTAGTGCCTGGAAGTAGTTCTTGACAGCCCTTAAACAAGATCTTGGCATAGTCAACACATCCCCATGAACTTGCAGCCTGCTCAACCTACTACAGTGACAAAGGAGGGAAATGTGCTTAGAAAGAGACAAGTGCTTGCCGCAGCTAAGCTCAAGCAAGCAGCTGCAAGAAGGGACATAGCAGATCAGGCCAAATTTGATGCAGTTATGGCCAAATTGCAAGAAGAAGAAGTAAAGAGAGCAGCAGCAATGGAGAAGAAAAAAGTTGATGCCTTGGCTAAGAAACTAGCAAGTGAAGAGAAGAAGAAGGCTAAGAAGGAAGCAAAGCAACTAGCTACAGCTTGCTATGGAAGCAAAGAAGAGAGAAGCTGAAGCAGCTAAACTTGCATTGGCAGAATAGAAAAGAGAGGCACAAGAAGCACAAAGGAAAGCAACAGAAGAGGCAAGAAAGAAAGTAGAAGAAGATGCAAGGCAGCAGGCCTGGCTTGAGCACCAGCATAGAATTCCAATTGCTAAAGAGAAATCTCTGAGGGATGCTCAGGAGAGAGCTCAAATAGTACAGGCATGGAAGGAGAAGAGGGCAGTGGCAGAAGAGGCCAACAAATCCCAGGCTGCTCATTACAGGTAGGAACAAGAGAAGCTTCTTGCTGGGGTGAATAAATCTAACCAATTTAAAAGAAAGTGGGGACATGATAGCAACAGGGCACCATACAAATTACCAAGAGTTCAAATACCAAAGAAAGTTGGGTCCATGTTTGATTATCTCAAAGGGCCTGCTCGTGGAAGTGTTGCCCTTCCTTCTACTGCCGATGCTGCAAATGATGCTCCTCAATCTAGTTAGAAGTAATATATATCTACTGTAATTTTGGCTATCATGATCTCAGCAGCAGCTAGAACTTTAGTTTCAAACTTTGATGTACTCCTTCCGACTCAAATTAGTTGACTTGATTTTGTCTACATTCGGAGGTATCTAGCACTAAAAAAGTCTAGATACATTCGAATCTAGACAAATCTAAGTCAACTAATTTGGGTCGAAGAGAGTAATATATATCTGCCACTTGCTATTCATTTTGGTAGTGTGAACAGGTTGTATCAGTTTGACTAAATATTGTCTTTATTTGAAAAAATATTGTCTTTATTTCATCTATTTTTGTCTGCCATAATCTTACTTAGTAGGCATTTCTAGTAGCTATCAATTTGTTGTTGTCAACATTATTATCTGCCATTTGCTATCTAACTAGCACAGTAACCCCGCAACATCTTAATATTCAATTTATTGTTATATACAATTTTTCTTGACATTAATATTTTCCCTTTAACGAAAAATACAATTTTCTAATATGATTTAATTACACGTACTATCTATAAGTATATTATATTACTACTATAACTATCAGTGTTTCCCCTGATAATGAATTATATCCAATCCAACTAATCTAATAAATTTTAGACATATCAGATTTAGCATCCCAATCAAACCAACTTTTTATATTTACTACTTATGTATTTTCAACAAACTATATTTGGTCATAGAATGTCTACCTATCTTGGTGTCGCTCTCTCACTTTTGTGCCAACATAATAGTGTGCGAGACATGACTATATTCCTTGTTACGTAAGCGAAAACTGATCAGGTAATGTTACAAAATACATATTACCTAGAATAATGCTTGACACTGACGATCTGATCAGCCACTTGTTTTCACGATTGCTATACTACCTATTTGTGTTGTTTTTCTTCTTGAATTTTGTATTTCAAATATATATATGAAGCATCTACTTTGCATGCCTACTTATGAATGTACTTCAGTTTAAAAAGTAGTGAAATGTTCACACCACTGATCAATTGTCAAATGTGCTAAAAATCTCCCCACGTAGTGGTCGTGATTTTCTCATCAATAGATGAATTTAACCTTGTACAAGTTTGTTAATACTATAAGAATTTAGAATGATGTTATATCTTAAATCACGTACTCTGACATTTCTTATGTTCTTGGCGATTATTCTTTCTTCTCTAGTTGTCATACTCCCAACCTCAAAGATCTTTAATGTGTACATGTAGTTTCTTCTTCTAGTTTTTGGCATAAACTTCTACCAGTTTGTTTCCAATATAAGCATATACCATATTTCCCTATGTACAGATACAATATCAGTAGAACATTTAATATGGAAAACTATTGAAATGATATATACTTCATAACTATATGGGACATTTCTTCTGTTAAACTCATCTCAATGTGACTGTTAATTTGTACATATACTAGTTAAATGCCCGTGCGTTGCTACGGTTCAATAAATTTAGACCTCATACATTGATCAAATCATTTTTAATTACGATATACTTGTGATGTACTTTCTCACGATGACTATCTCTTCACTCTGCACATTCAAAATAATGCACGTGAAAATTGCATATGCGTGCTTCCGTAGCCTGTGCTGGTGTCAATCTCAATGCCCATCCCTCATGCTTTGGTATGTATTACTAAATCTAGGATTTTTTTTCTTATGAATATATAACCCTTGTTCTTATATAAATTCGCTATTCTTACAAAAATAATAGTCAAGCAAGAAATGCTAGTCACAAGAAAATCTATGTATACGAGAAAAAAAAATGAAGCTACTAATGAACTGAACCAACAAATTCCATTTTAAATCTCAATAGTGTACATCTTGAGTGATCACAAAATAATTAATTTGCCAGACAAACCAAAGAAGAATCTTGTAACAATATAATGCCTCAAGTTGCCCACTCTGGTGCGGTGTCCTACATAGATAGGCAACTCTGCACATTTATAAAAAAATTCAAACAAAACGATCCGTCTCCAGCTGCGTCTCTCGCTCCGCTGGCAAACGATCCATCTCCGGCTGCCTCGTGCCTCTGCGTCTCCACTACCCGAGCAAAACAGCGTGCGCCCGCATCTCCAGCTGGCCCAACACAGTGCGCCGCTCGCCTAACCGCGCGCTCCTCCATTCCGCCGGCATCTGCCTCTAGTTGCCCCAGCTCTGCCTCCCGGCCGGCCTCCTGCTCCTCGATCGCCAGCATAAGGATAAGATCACACAGCAGCTCATCGAAAATCGCCTCCGCCGGTGCTTCTCCGATGCATGGGAGCAAGTCGCCTCTGCCAGCCGCACATGGGCACTGCTCCGAAGCCCCCACCTCGTCGCCTCCTTTTGCGAACTCGACGTCGAGCTTGCTGTTTTCCTATACGTCCTCCCTGGCCTCCTCCTCCTCATCGCCTCCTTCCGCGCGCTCACTGTCTGGGCCGCTCCTCCCGCTCTGCTCTGTTGCGCCGCTGCTCCGCCGGCTCGTGCTGCTCAACGCGCTCACCGCCGGCTCCTGCTCTGCTCCGCTGCTCCTCCGGCTCGCTCCTCCTCGATAGCGCGCCGACTCAGACCTCTGCTTCCGCGAAGAACCATCAGCAGAATCAGTTACCACCTGAAGAACAAATGCAGTACCTGAAGAACAGATGCAGTCCCCGAGGAAATGTGCAGTTCCTGAAGAACACGATCTGACTAAGGGACATCTTGGTTGTAATGTAATCAACTCGCTTATTTATTCTCCAATATCCGATAATGCAAACAAGAGTAGAAACTCTCATCCAATGTTCTAATGTCAATTTTATAAATGTTCTAATCCAAGTGTTTACATGATGCATTTCTAAATTGAATTGAGATAAATTTCTAAACTGAGATAAGTCATTAATAACCAGAAAAGAAAGTTGGTCAAGAAACTGAGTACTCTGAACCTTCTTGTAATGTTTGAAATAAAGTGTAGCTTCAGATTTTTGCTTCCTATTAGAACCTTATTCACCAGCCAAGACAAACAAAAAGTTCTAGAATTACAAGAACATTAACAGAATATAGGTGTTGTAAGCAGAAAAGAGTAGTAGTCAATCATGTAGTCAAATGGGTGGATTTAGTCAAGAACAAGCCCTGCATTTAGTCAAGGTCTCAAGGAACTATATTCGCATTTAGCTTACTTACTTACATCTCTAGTCCTTGAGTAGTACCACTTGATCTTGACTTGGGTTAGTTGCTACATGTCTATGTAAAACAAGCACCTGAAGAACATGAAACGCCATTGGATTTCAGAGTAGCGACAGTTACAGTAGATTTTCAGTCATCACATCTTTTTTTATGTATTGTACTCAATATGATTGTAAACAAAGATGAACACGAAAGGGATAAACAGAGGAAGGGATCGGCGGTGGACCTTATCAATGAAGGCATGGACAGAACCACCAGTCTTGGCGGATGACTCTGCTGCACCCATCTTTGCTTTTAGCAACAGATTTGAGAGGAAAAGTTATGCGGCAATACTTTGAACTCTGGATAAGAATAATAAGAACAGTGACAACTGGCACGCTCCTGTCCTAGAATTTATTTCTGCATCTTAGGAAGTTCTAGAATTCTTCCTTCATACATTGTAAGAATCTGGCCTAGTATTATGGAGTACCAGGCGGCACCAAATAGGTTAAACGTTTAATCATTCATGTGCTTACCAAGGTAAATTGTTTGCTACCACAGTGTACAATAATTATCTTTTATAAGGAAATAAGAAGTTTCTTCAGTAAAAAAATGCCATTTTTGTGGGGATACATGTACGTTACCTAGTACTCTGACTCGGTCTTTTATGAAGAAGCATCTGTATCATTGCAGGCAATCACAGAAAGATCCAAGACCGTAGGAGCAGGTTCCACAGCCTGGTAAGCAGAGAGTGTTGACAAGGAGCAGCTTTGGTTTCATTGCTGGCAACCTGGAACTATAGTTCCAGAAGAAAACCTGGCAACCTTGTAAGCAATGAAAGATCCCCATTACCAACTATAGTTTCAGAAAACCTGCATGTTGAACATATATGGAAGCATGTGAGCAACAGGCTAAAATAGTAACACCATCTGAGCAGCATGCATAGTACATTTTAGAACAAATAAAACTATCATATTGCCTGCACATATTATATCTATTTAAAGGAAAACACCAAATGTCGTGTGCATATTTTTGAAGGTATTGTATAACCAATTATAAGTGTAGGGTGAAAAAAAATTCAGAAACCACAATAATATACTCATTTAGTCATTTGACCCAAATCGATACCTCAATACAGTTGAGCAAAATCTACAGGCAAACATACATGGCTAGCAACAAAGGCCTCTTAAACTTCCGCAATTAGAATCTTTTATGTTTGCTTAGTCCAAAATCAATCAATCAACTCCCTGTAGCAGGTTGTTAAAATCAAGCACTATGAGGTGTTCCAAATTAAGATTTACTTGAAGGATAGGGCATCGAAATATACCACAAGTCTCCCTCACTTGTTCATGCTTTCATCTTATTCATCTCTCTTCTATGCCCCAATCTAAATATCCCAAGCATCCAAATCCCTAGCAACGAAGGGGATCTGACAATTGACATAAAGAATGAAATTCCTGAACAATTTGCTAGCTATACGTTATGTCCTCCTTCTATTGAACCATATATAATCCTAAAATTTCTATATCCTAAATATGTATTTGTAGACAATAGAGAGAAGCAAAGTTAGGTACCTCACCAACGTAGGATGCAAAAATTGGTCTCAATTTGAAGCTTTCCGGGCAATATGGTTGTCTTCGGGGATGCAAAAATTGGTCTCGTGCAGCTGGGTTGTGATGGTGGCGCCCGTTGACCACACCACCCGACCCCCCTGCGATATCATCTGCCTCGCCTTTCTCTCATCTCGCTCGCTGGCCTGCGCTGTTGCAGGCCCACCATGCTCCACCGCCCGGCATTTGCTCACCCCCACGTTCCGCCCGGCTCCCTCTTCCCAGCTCTGCCTGCCGGCGAAAGACGCCGTGCCGGCCAGAACGGAGGCACTCCAACCTCATCCCTCCTCTATGCATCGACCGCTGTCGGCTCCTCGCCCCGCTCGCGGCCCCGTTGAGGCGCTTCGGAAGGAGAAGGAGGTCTGCCTTGGACGTGTGTGCGTTGTTAGTGGCGGCGGGAGGGTGAGCACAAGATGGGAGGGGCGGTGGCGCGAGACCCTATGTTCCATGGGGGGAGGTCAGAGATGATAGGTCGGGGCCCTTGCTTCCTACTTTTCGTTGGGCATTCTGAAGCTTTATTTTCCACTAATCGGTGGCATAGAGTTGTAATTAACTAACCCAAGTTCTGGAAGGTTCACTGTACCATTAGATGCAGATCATACGGTCCTGATTGTTTTAATGTTTGATGTCAAAGTGTCAAAGTACAACCTACCAACACCAACTTCTTTTTAATAGTAAAGATTAACCTATATTACCAAAGTCTTAAAACCTTGACATTCATATATCCATGTCTCATTTGTTGTAGAAAATGCACTTCATAGTGTAGCTGCCATATTCGTTGATGCTACAAAATAGAAGTAAAAAAATGTACTATAGAAAAAAAATGAGGGACTTTAGCAAATTATATTTATCACCAACAACTTATAGAAATAATTAATAGGCAATATATTTTATCTTAGACATATTTAAGGAGTTCTTTATCATTTTCGATAGATTTTAAGACCGTGAAATATATCTACTTAATTCCCAAATATGTCAGGCCCTTAGAATCTTTTATTGAATAGAGCATCGCCTAACAACTTTTGTATCTCTGATGCCAAGACGTCATCCAGGATCTGCACAATATAGCTCCTAAGCTAATAGATTTATACACTATATATTATTAGCTTCATGATTCACAAATGGTAGCTACTCTTTTTTGTTGTCAAGATATTGCACAGTGGCCTATAATTTTATATAAAATTCTTCGTCCCATGACAAGGCATACAAAACCAAACATTAATAATGTGATTACCATGTTCTATATGAAGTCTTATAAATTAATCTCGATATATGTGCTATTGCACTTTGCTATAATTTATTTTTCTGTACGAATAGTTTTTTCTTAGAGCCACTTTCCTATTATAAGATAAATCTTGGTTTCAAGCGACACAATCTGTGAAAATCAAGTTGATATGTAAGTACAATTTGTCATGTGTCAGTATTAGGAGTCAAAGTTTCTTTATTATATTTACCTGGCCAACCTATCCTAGAAACCTCGGCCAATAGCAACACATATTCTGCTGGAAAAGACCTCGTGAAGGTTGTGCATGGAGTCAGAGAGCTGAGAACGGAGAGCCTGCATCCTTTGACGGATCTAACTTTTACCTTCAGTCTCTTATTTCTTCAGAATTTATCAAAGAATTGCATGATAAACAGAGGGAGCTGATTCATGGAGCGCAAGTGTGTGTACGTACGCGCTCCAAACTCGTCCGGTATTAAATCCATCCGTTGATAATCACTCCATACTCATTTATGCTTTCTTTTATTTGTTCGTATATTTTCTCGATAAGTGATGAAGTTGTTGACGCTGCATGGTATGAGAATTGAGAACTGCAAAGAGAGGTGATGTATTGATCAAGGAAATCCACTCGCCCAGGCGTACCAAGTAATCTGCTTTTATCTAGTAGTATATGATTTTATGATTACCTTCTCAGCTTTGCAATAATCAAGCAAGTGCAACCGGGTATCTTCAACTCCCACACCATGATGTAATCATTAAACAACTCTCTCAATGCACCCCCACGAACATGTCTGCAATTCTATAAATGGACCGTGATGATCAGAAGAAAAGAATGTGAGGTTGGGCCTTGGAGACACGCATATATCAATTGAGAAAATAGTACGTAATAGTATATCCTCAGTTGCCAGGAGTCAAGATCGAGTAACCCAAAACCCAGATCGATTGACTAACCCAACCCCCATTTTCTACTGATTGTTTAAATAATTTATGTACAACATGTACATATTCGTTGATTATCTCTCATGTCAAAAGAGAAAAAGATCTGTCCATATACCATCTCGCTAGGGACGTCCAGCTCAACCGCTTCTTGCCGGTATTCGAGATGTGGGACGTTCTTAAGGATCTGATTTTGCGGCCTTGCATAGCGATGGATGACGATAGTGAGAAGGTGCGGTCGTGTGGCTCGAGGCTTGACCCAACGGAGGATGTTGCAAAGAGACTGTTGCTGAACCATATACTTATCAAAACCCAATCAGGCCTAAGTTCAAGATAACCATATCCCTAAGGAGCACTAAGCTCCCTGGAAATACAGAGCCCAGAGCGCTCCAATTGTGATCGGCCTACATGTCAGCACATCGGTCTCACCGCATGTTGACCCGCTAGGTCGGTTCATGGACACGTCGGGTAGAACGAGAAGGGCCCAACGCACACGGCACACGCAAACCGTCCTATCCTTTAACTTCGTTATCTCTCGCACGCGTCTTCTCTCTCCCCACTATGACACCTCTCTTGAAACCGCCACCGCCGTCGCCTATCTTGGCTACCGCGGCCGTCTCTATGCGCCGCCGACCGCCAGGACAGTCTCACCTCTATTTCCTGTAGTGATCCCCTCTTTCATCGCAACCTTCCGTCCCGTACGCACCCCAGCAGCGTACCCTAAGTCCCTAACGGCGGCTCAGTTCGCCGGCGTGGCGGTCCAATGGTCGTTTGGGTCGCCTCCTGCAGCTCCTTCAACCTGAGGTAAGCCCCTCCGTGTGACCAGTTGCTGAGGGCACCATTTACTGTGTTGGGGCTGGTGCTTGCCCGCCTGGTGGTGCTCGACCCTCACATCCCTCCTCTGGATGCAGCGTTGCGACGGAGTGGATGTCCATGGGCGCTACTACCAACTCCAAATCGTGGTATGCCTGATATTTCTAAGCCTTCTATTCCCTTGTTGTTTGTGACTTCTCAGGGAGGGTGTTCCCCCGCATGGCTGCCTACTGCAAATGTCAGATTGGTAACTGCAATAGTGTTTTTTCTGTACCTAATTGCATCTTTATTTTAGGTTTTCTATTCTAGGTGCCCAATGTGCACATAACTGTTTGAGCAAATTCCCGATAAGAAAGGTTGCACACAATAAAGCTTTGAGTTTGCAAGTGTCAGATATGCACACCAAGTGTTTGTATAAATGCCCGATGAGAAAAATTGGTCAAAATAAATGATATGCACATGCTAACCTGGCTAACCAGACTAGAAATTTAGTTGTATATAATGTAAACTGTACATAGCAGAAATGATGACACTAGACTTACATGTATTCTCATTCTTATGTTAATTAGAACTGCAACTGAATACAACATATATGAAGGAGCCTATCCATATTTCCAATTTGAGCAGCCAGGATGCACCATGACCAACTGTTCAAGCCAGACCACGTTTAGATAAAAAAAAGCAATAATTACAATATTTTAGACTCTAATACATATGTTTTCTCTTGGTAAAGAAAATGCAACCCATATTAATAGATACTATCTCGGTATAATATAACTCTATCTACTATAGCGTATTACTACAAAATTAACTTCCAATGTGGACTTGTTGGTATGTCAGCTTGCCCAGACAAGTACTACTATCTTACCTTTGACTTGGAGACTTAACATGTAATACTCCCTCCGTTTCAAAATATAAGATGTTTTAGCTTTGTGAATAGCGTGTATCTAGACCCCTTTTAGTGTGTAGGTTCATCTAGTTTTGGAGTGAACCTACACACCAAAAGGGGTCTAGATACACTCCTTTCACAAAGCTAAAACATCTTATATTTTGAAACGGAGGGAGTAATATTTAGTACTCTGTTGTGGTATGGCATTCTTGCCAGTTTCTTTCTTCTCAACTGCGAGATTTTCATATGCCATCAAAGGTATGCAATGTTTGCTTTCGAACCCCAAACGCTAGAACATGGACCTCCTTATTAAACTCTTTGGTGAGAAGATTGCCCTTATTAATAATCAAACTCCACATGTTCATCCTAATTTTGAAGATATCCTTTGTTGGTCTCATACCAGGAATGATTATTGGTTAGCAGAAATGGGGAGGTAAAAAAGTATTCGTTACACTTTAATTAACTGATTGTTATGAATTTATTGATGCTGCAGAAAAGAGGAGCCTAATGTCCTGAGCATCAGCACACTGGTGATTCTTATCTTAGCTAAGCATATGTGGAACTGAGCATTTGCGTATCCCAAAATTAACACAGGTTGGGTAATCTATCTGAATTTATCAGATCAATTTTTTGTGACTTAAAACTTTACTTTGCCATATTTATTATGTAACAAAAACATCTGCTTTTGCACATACAAATGTAAGGGCTCTTTTATCGTTCTTACACTAAGCTATACTTATCTGAACCTTCGGTTCAATATTCTGCCTATCTTTCCGTGAAAATAAACGTCACATGTTGAACTAATATATATATTTAAATTTACCTATTTAGCACCAGAGGGATCGAGGCATCTAGCTCAACGATATAGTTGTTGTCCTACCTGCGAGTGAACAGTCGTGACTATTCTTATTTCACCTAGGTAGAATTTTTCTCTCTTTTTCCTGAGGGGATCTAAGGGAGCAACAACCTCAAATTCTGTTCTATTTCTTTTTAAAACCAGGATGAACTTGAAGGTCAAAAATACAGTGGGCAACTTCGTCAGATTTGACGTCGGCATGGCTCTGCTTTGGTATAGTCCATATTATTCTATGAATGGTACATATTTCCGGAAATATACGGTGGTAAGCACTATTTCATTTCATAAGGCACCATTAAATTATACCACTAATTCAATTAGTTTCAGCTAGATATAGAACATATCATGATTCTGGTTGAGCATTGTCTATCATACTTAGGATAAAATATCTTTAGCTTCTCAAGAACTGAAGAATACTTTTTAGATGCCCCTCATAAGTAGTAGGGAGTTAGAACAAATGAGTCATTATATGTTTGTCTTACAAAAAGAGGCCAAATATTCACTTATTATAATTTCTATAGGTTATTGGTGCTATTTACATTTTGCGAGGAAGATTACAGACATTGTTCGGGAACCTGTATTGTTTGCTCTATTGATGACTTCAGTAGAATATGTTATGTCTCATTAGATTAGAAGGGTCTTACGAGTAATCAATTTACTGATTTAGTTTGGCACTGGCATTTTTTCGTAATAACGCTCTTTAATATATTTGTGTTTGTTAAGTTATGTGCGAAGAGTGTTGAGAGTATGTTTTATGTGGGTGTAACACAATTCCTATATTAGCTCTTTGCCTCTTCCCTTACGTGCATAATGTTTTGGTTACATGAGATTTCTTCATTGGCTAATTTACCACACTTGACCGCATGATGGGTTGATGTGTTGATCACTGACTCATTTTCTCTCCAGTGCTAAAAGTGTTTTATGGTGTTACTGTAATGTACACTATACGATAGATCACACTATATACCATCATTTTCTCTTGCTGCTAAAAGTGTTCCATATTGTTATTGTAATGTACACCATATACCTACCTGGTTGATTACTTAACATCCAATTTTCTGAAACAAGAAAAAGGGTACCATCTTTTTTTGTCCTCTACTATGTGCTCATATATATATCACTTGGGCACGATGCTCTATCCGTAAAAAATAATTCCGATTTGCAAGCTATTAGAAACATAATTTTACAATGATTAAATCACAAAGTATTGGTGTGCGCATATCTTGCTTCATTACATGTATTTATATTGATTTTCATGGCATCAAATCAAGTGTTTTTAATCCGTGTTTACTTAGTTCTGATTTTTTGTGTGTATTCCATGCCTGATTTATTTCGTAGTTTGTTCGATGATCCATTTCTTGATTTGTGTGCCTTTATGGATGATTTCCTTTATTTTATGCTGTATAATTGATGGATGAGTGTTCTTTCTTACTCCTTCCTTTTCTTGGTACATATTATTCACAAATTTTGTTTCATGGTCTTTGCGGCACACATGGTTATTCGTCTCTGCGTTTTACGAGTAGGCTATATGCAGGGGGTCTCTTGGCCACCATATGATTATGTTGATGAACATGCCTAATGTTATTCTTAAGTTGATTTTCAACGGTCACACTTTGGTTCATTGTAGTTTATCGGCGATATGGGTATTTCGCAACCACATTGTGGACGAGATAATGTCAAATTGGACAAGATAGTGTCAAACCTAGCTCATGTTTTGTCAGTTTGTTTTATTCTGTAATAAATTTATATTGAATTTTTTATGACTTTCTAAACTAAATATTGCACAAATAGAGAATATCTACTACAACACAACCAAGCATTATTCATTGCCGAAATAGCAAGAGGCATTTTCTTGTGATATCTCCCTTATTTGACTGTAGAAATGGATGGCTTTGTATTTAAGTTGGGAATATGGATGCTTCTATATGTAAGTTGCTGTAGTTTTTCTATTTCCTACTATATATTCTTACAAACAGTTTTGGTTTGCAAAGCAATACTAAAGAACAAAGATACTTGGCAGATGTGTCACATTTTCACCACTCCGCCGCAGGATGCAAAGACAATCCTGAGAATGTTGATCCACGCGAAATTAAAAGGTTTTGCACCTTCGTCACTTTTCCTCCCATGTTTATTTGTATCGCTTCCATAAATAAATATCAATGCGGGAGATCAATAACAATAGGTGGGAGATACTTTGGTTGTTTACACTGATTAAATTCCTTGTCATGTGATATTCACGGTGAACCTTGGATGTTGATAGAACAAACTATTGCTAATAAGGCATTTGAAGGCACGTGCTTACACAGAGTTCAGTAATGGATTTCTCAAGTCAAAGACGTGTGCTGGAGTAGAGAGGTGCGAGATATTTATTATGTATTGCTGTAAATATTCCTATTATAGCATTCCAGTTGTCCTGGTTCATCATTATTATTTTGTGGAGCAGCGTATCAACTATACCCCGGTGTAAAATGAGTGCAACTGTGTTAGGCTATTTGCTAGCAAAAACACCGTATCGGATACTATTTTCTGTAATGATGTGCATATCGGATATATTGTTCATCAAAGATCGCTTTGAGATAATATGGTGCCATTACGCTAGGCCAAAACACCGTGCAGGCAGTGGGATGAAGCGTGTCTATTCGTCAAGTGCAATGTAACGCTGAATAAAATGATCTATGTCAACAATGGCAAACATCAAGAAACGGCGCAGCAACGCGCGCAAGGTCCATCTAGTACATATCAAAACCCAATCACTATACGTCTACATCATAGTCTATAGTTTAGCAACGAAAGCAAGCAGCAGTACTGCCTACCAAGCAAGCAATAGTCTACAGTTTAATTATATCTTGCTGACAATTGTGCATAACTGAATGTTGAGCATGCAGTAGAGATTCAGGGCCAGTGGCTAAAGAGGAAGAATAGCACAGCGGATAGTTTATAATACAAACCGGTTTCAGGCTTGGGATCATCCAACACGTGGTTTTGTGGTTGTGTAGCTAGATATCCATCAGAGAGAGGTGTCTCTGTAACTTTTGCTCTCCTTGTGACAATCCTGAGGCCTAGCTGTGTAAGCTTTCGACAAACTTGAAAGGAATAAACATGTTCAGGCATCAACATCAAACGTTGTGTACTCATGCGTAAATATCTAGCAATTCGATTGTATTTTTTTTTTGAAACTAGACAAGAGGCTTGCCATTAATTGATATAGGAGAAGAGAGATGGCCAGTTTTGAGGGAAACCAGCCGAAAACCGATACAACACAACACCACACACCGGTTCCGAGGCCGCGCACCTCACGGGCCGATGGCCTAGCCATCCAAGTGGCCAAGGCCGACACCCAAAACACCTCAAAACGCAACAAGGCGGAGGCAAAGACTCGGAGCCACCGCTCCGACAACCACGCCGACCCTCGGGGCCGCGCACCACCTAGCCGAAAACGGGCCAAGGACAAAACCAACAAGACAGAAACAAGACTTTCACCCGGCAGAGAGTCGCAACCTCACACCCACCATCAAACCAGACCGGAGAGCCCCACGACCACGGCCGCCACCAGCCGCACAACGCGGAGAAGAGAGGCCGGGAAGTACCAGCCAGCCGCGAAGACACACCGCCGAAGAGCATCGTGGGCGCCGCCGGAACGCCACAAAGAGGGGGCGCCGACCGACTCCGACGCGGGGCTCGAGGACGAACGCTGATGGCCGCAGACAAGAGCTCCCAGGACTCGCCGCCGCGCCGCCCACGCGGCCACCGCAGCCGCCGCACCGCCGAGGAAACCCGGGGCCGCCGCCCCGGCGCCCAAACTCCGCAGGAGACGCCCCACGCCCGCCGCCGGCCCGCGCGGCCCAGATCTGGCCCGGCCGCACACCGCCGCCAGGCCCGCCGTACCGCTCCTCTAGCCACAGACCGCCACGCCACCGCGCCCAGAGACCGGCTGCGCAGCACCACCACGACACCCGGCCGCAGCACCGCCCCAACCCCCGCCGTCAGCCGCCAGGGAGCCTCGAGACGAGGCAATAAACGCCCCCGCCGCCACCTTCCTGGGGGCGCGCGTGGCTTCGCCGGCACCCCTCCGGCGGTGGCGATGCGGGGGAGGACGCGGGAGGGGGCCGGCGGCCGGCGGCGGCTAGGGTTCCCCCCGTGTCGCCAGAGGAGGGCGACGCTGGGGTGTTTTTTTTCCCTCGGACTAGCAATTCGATTGTAAATATCTAGCACCATCCATGGTCCACCGATTCTAGAAAGGCGGGCAGGTAGCAAGGGGGGGAGAGCGTACTGACCGGCAGGCCGGCTCTAGCCCATGGCAGCCTTGTGCGATGGCCTAGGGCCCATGCCAGAGGGGGGCCCATGACTGCATACTACTCTATAATATATACTCTACACATTTGCCTAATAGAAAGTTGCAATGGAGCGGAAGGCCCATCCCAGCCGCCAAATAGAAGAATGCATGAGATGAGAGCATGCGATGAGTATCCTTGAACGAACTCCTGATCTCGTTTAGGATCTACCGCTTCATCTCGACCGCCCGGCTCCCGCAACCGCTGCTCTAGGCAATCCCGGTCGATTGCCCCCGTCCAGGATCCATCGCAGATCACCCCCAAGTGACTGATTTGGTTTGGCTATTGCGAAATTGGAAACTGAATCACGGGCAACTGAGTCTAGTCGCTGCTCTAGTCTTGCCTTACTCGCCTATGGTCGGCTTCCCCGTTGCTGGCCCCATGCCCTGGTATGGTATATTCAATCTTCCGTGAATCTATCACTTGATGACATTCAGATTCAAACCTTGCCATTGCGGCCTTGCTCTCTAGCCAATCATGCAGAATAGTATTAGTGTTATAATGTATCCAATTCTTTTACAATTTTATTAGGTGATATGGCACCAAGCACTATTGTGAGTGGACTTATCGAAATTGTTTCTTATTTGAGGTAATCAAACTAGCACGAAGTACTATTATGGTTGGAGGTTAACTTTTAATATTTTGCAAGTAAAAATAGATACATATATTTATATGTTTTTACATTATTCTTAAAGGCCATGTTTCAACTTTGCACTAGGGCCCCGCAAAATGTAGAGCCGGCCCTGCTGACCGGCCGTGAATCGCCCTGGCGATGGAACATCCCAAAAAGGATGAGCTCCTCCACCAGGACCTGCAACTCAAGAATCGATGAAGAAGGTGAATAGCGGATGCCAAAGTGAGATGCACGGCCACACAGAAAATCAGCAGATGCGATGAATTTTATTTATCATCTCCGTTGAGGCGCACACTGCATCCTTATGCAAGTATTCAACCAATTGTCACCGCGGTGGTACTGAAACCATTAGGAATTGAAACAAATTCTTTCAATCCTATCTAATTCCAAGCCATATAAGGAGATTAAATACCACGCATTCACACCCATGACTGGATTTTATTAAGACTAATAGGAAGGGACAAACCTAAAAGCACCGAGATGCATGCTGGTAATGGTGAGGACCAATCAGATCGATCGAGGAAAATAAAATTCGCCATCTTGTGTGAGCACCTAGAGGCAGCGTGGCGACGCCGTGAGGTTGGGATCAGCAACCTAGTTTTTTTATCTGACACGGCCGTATATCCATTTTAGGGTACGGACAGAATAACTTAATGGTATTGGTGGGTAATTACTTGCACCCACGTTTGACGGCTGTGATTTTCACATCGCTTTAATTGATGGCCAGAAATCTCTATTTTTTTTGAGATTTTCTAGCTGATTTCTCTAATTTTGGTTAACCTGTAATGTACTTTTAATATATAATAGATTTGTTGATGTCAACATTGCTCAGAATTTCAGATACGTATCAGGCCGAATTGAACAGTTCGGAGCTGTCGTGCGGCCGTCGTGGGCCACCCTTGCGCACGGGAGCGGGTCAACCATATCTCCACGTCACTGGATATGTATCCAGGACCGTAGCTAGACGTCGTGGACAAATTTGAGGACTGCGACGAGGCATTTCTTCAGTTTCAGGACTGTTGCCAGCGTAGCCCCAGAGTTATGGGACTGATCATGCATTTCACTCTTTTTTTTAGCTGAATGATTTCTGCAATGTTTGTATGAGTAGATGTCCAATATATAGATATTGCTAGGTCAAACTGTCATATTTTGATTTTTTTTTTTGAGATGGAACACCTGATTCCATTAGATACCTGACTCAGCAGAATCGCTGGTCACCAAAGCACGTACATTAGCGGGGAGCGACTCCGGCCATAAGAGTTTTGTGTCCTGCCGTGTCACTCCAAGAGCCGCTAACACATGAGCTACATTATTACAATCATGTGGAGTAAACGAGAACTCAAACGAGTTAAAAGACAGGAGCATGTATAATCTCAAATCCCGATAAATGATGCCCTCCGTAGCTCTATGGGTCTCCTTTGTTTGCATGGCACGCACCGGGTTGAGTGAGTCGGATTCAATGATAATATTCATCATGCCCCACTCCGCTGCTGCACTCGCTGTCTCTTCACAAGCTCTAATCTCTGACATAGCTGCACTCGTGACATGGTGGATGGCTCCAGCCCCGATCCTCTGACAATGCCCTTAGCGTCTCTTACCACAAACCCCCATCCACCAGTGTTGCTCTCTGCACAGAAAGCGCCATCGACGTTAAACTTCACAGTGAGTCGCCCTTTGGAGCCTGCCATGTTCTCGCTGCGATTGGTTGATCCATCTTTTTCTTTTTCCCACTATTGTGCAGACTCTGCCGCCCAGTATTTAATCTACGCCAGCAGGTTCTCCATAGGGCCCATCTTCTCCTTTGCATTGAATTTGTTTCTTCGCGTCCACCAGCACCACATCAGGCATGCGATCATGGCACTCTTCTCTACGTCCAGTCCCAGTATTTCATGTACTACTATTTTCGCATTGGGGCACTTGCTTAGCTGCTCTTTCTTTCTCTAGCTTTAGGTCACTCCAAACTCCTTTTACCCCTTTACAACTCAGGAAAAGGTGTCCACCTTCCTCATCTGCCCTTTTGCAGCACACACATCTTGTGTCACATTCGATGCCCCGACTCCTCAAATTACTTTTCAGAGGCAGGCTATTATGTGCAAAGCGCCATATAAACTGTTGTATTTTAGGAGGGCATTGCAATTTCCATATTTTCTCCCACTGTAAAGTTTCAGATATAGGTGCCGAAGAGGACTGTTGCGGCCCATCTCTTCCTTTTACATACAGTTTGTAGGCAGACTTAACACTGAATTGGCCCTTACTCTCATAGTGCCAAGCTGCGCAATCCTCAAAATCATCACGAAGTGGAATTGCAAGGATAGCCTGAGCATCAAACCGCATAAAGGTATCCCTCACAAGAGCTTCATCCCACTGGCCGGTAGACGGATCAATCAGCTCACTGGCCTTAGTAAGTAGGCTCCATCCCTTTGGTGTGATCGGCTTCAAAGCATCATCTCTCGGAATCCACTGATCAGACCAGATGTTCACGGTGGTGCCATCTCCAACTCTCCAGATCAATCCCTCTTTTACTAAGTCAAGGCCCTTCAAAATACTCCGGAAAGTATAGGACATACCCCCGCATGGGTGTGCGTCCAGAATCGATGTGTTGGGATAGTATTTGGCTTTCAGTACTTTCGCACATAAGGATTCCGGTGCAACCATAAGTCGCCACACTTTCTTGCTAGCATCGCTAAATTAAAGCCATGTAAATCTCTGAAACCAAGGCCCCCATCTCTTTTGGATGTATTCAACTTTTCCCAACTAAGCCAGTGCATCTTGTTCTCATTGTCCTGGTGCGCCCACCAAAATCTACAGATCATCATACCATTTCCTCCCATATAGTTTTGGTCAAGTCGAAACATGACATTGCAAAAGTGGGAATTGCTTGTGCACAGGCCTTAATGAGAATATCCTTCCCCATTCTTGAAAGGAACCTCTCTTTCCAGCCTTGAATCTGTTTCCAAATACGACTTTTAGATATGCAAAGATCTGTGTTCTCGATCACGCCACATAAACAGGTAGTCCGAGGTACTTCTCTGTCCAAGCCTCTCCTCTTATATTCAGCTCGTTCAGCACTCCTTGCTTACACCAATTCTTAGTGTTCTTACTAAACATCGCAGCAGACTTGTCATAGTTAATAGTCTGCCCTGAGCAAACCTCATACAGTTGTAGAATACTTTGCAGAGATCTAGCACTCTCAAGTGAAGTTTTCATGAGTACTAGCGAGTCGTCTGCAAATAAGAGGTGGTTTATTCTTGGGGCACCCTGACATATCTGAATACCTGGCAGGGTTCCAGCCTCCTCGGCTTTGTTCAGTAAAGAAGAGAAGCCTTCTCCACAAATAAGAAACAGGTAGGGGGATAGTGGGTCCCCTTGTCGGAGTCCCCTCGGTGGTGTAATGTTGTCAGTATACTCCCCATTTACCCGAAATTGGTAGGTCACCGTGGATATGCATAGCATGATTATGTTGATCCACCGTTCATCAAACCCCAATTTCCTCATCATTCTCTCCAAGAAACTGCACTCTACTATGTCGTAGGCTTTACTCATATCCAACTTGATCGCTGCATACCCCTCCTTTCCATGCCTTCTATTCTTCATGTAGTGTGTGCACTCGTATGCAAGCAAAGCAAAATGTTATCTGTAATTAACCTCCCTGGAACAAAGGCGCTTTGATTTGGTGAGATGATATCTGGCAGAATTATCTTCAGCCTATTCGCTAGCACCTTCGAAACCAGTTTGTACACCATGTTACACAAGCTAATGGTCCTCAAATCCTTCATGCTTTTGGGGTTTTTTATTTTGGGTATCAGAACAACACAAGTATCATTCCATCCCTTCGGCATAGGACCTCCATTCATCACATTAAGGACTTTCGCAGTCACCTTATCCCCCACGTACTCTCAGCTTTTCTTGTAGAAAATAGATGGCATTCCATCTAGCCCCGGAGCTTTGAGATCGCCTATTCTTTCGAGTGCCTCTTTCACTTCTATCTCATGGAAATCTTTGCACAGAATGTCATTCATCTCCGGTGTCACTCTAGAGTCAACGTGACTCAAGAGTTCCTCCACCCGTGTGCCTGCAGTAGAGGAGAACAAATTTATAAAGTAGTTAGTCACCACCTCTTTCATGGCCCCCACCTCCTCCACCACACTCCCGTCCTCTCTTCTTAATTTTTTTATTCTATTTTCCTCCTTCTCTCTGATGCCACCGAATGAAAGAATTTAGTATTTCGGTCTCCCTCTTTCATCCATCTAACATGAGCCCTCTGCCTCCAATAAGTGTCACGTTGGTCCTCAAGTCTGCTTAGTTTGAAACGTAGCAGACCCTCCCTCCGAACCTGTTCTGGGTTGATCCCCTTCCGCCTCCAACTCTCCAACTCTTTTTTAGTCTTGCTAGTTCTGTTTCCAAGTCTCCCAAGACATTCTTGTTCCACTCCATCAATCCTCCCAACACACCTTTTACCGCCCCTACCACATCCTTCTGCTCCATGTGTATCTCCGTCTCCCAAGTCTCCTGGACTATCCTCTGATAGTCATCCTCTCAATCCACTTTGCCTCAAACCGTGGGATAAAGCCCCGAGCCGGGCCTCTGCTAGCTTTCTCAATTCCATGGGTATCAATGATGATCGGACGGTGATCTGAATGGCGTGGGTCTCCATTAACCACCCTAAACCCTGGAAAACGGTTACACTACCCCTGGGAGGCAACAGCCCGATCCAACCTCTCACGTATATACATCCTCATATCATGACTGTTATTACGCCATGTGAAGGCGTCCCCCACAAACCCCAGATCGTCCAATTCACACGTCTCTAGAGCTTCCTTGAATTCATCCATGCATCCTTGTGGCCTTGGGACACCTCCCTCCTTCTCCCATGCATACAGAATTTCGTTGAAGTCCCCCGCACACAACCAAGGCTTAGTATTTTGATGCTTTAGAGTACGCATAAGTCTCCGCGTATTATCTTTTCCATCCGTCCTAGGGTCGCCATAGATAGTCGTGAACCTCCATACGAAGCCATCGTCTTCAGTAATCTCCGTATCAATGTGGTACTTGGACATAAAACTAACAACTCTCAAGTTTATCTCTCTCTTCCAGAACATCGTCAATCCTCCGCTCTTTCCTTACGGATTCTTCACCACCATGTGTGGCATGCCGAGCTTCCACCTCAGCCACTCTATCGTCCTTTCATCCAGTTTAGTTTCGGACAAAAAAAGAACATCGGGGTCCTCCTTCTTCTGGAGATCCAGAAGACCAATAATTGTCAGGCCATTCCCCAAACCCCGGCAATTAAAAGCACCAAGTCCCATTTCTGCTCGCGGAGCTGTTCCGACAGCCCCGCTTCTACAATGGTTTGCTCCTTCAGACCTTCCATAGCACATCCCTCCTCCTTTTTACCCTTCTTTGTCAGTACTACAACATCCACCTCCATGTCATCATCTCCCCTTCTTTTTTCTAGAGTAGATTCTACTTCTTTTATTTCCACCTTGCCAGTCCTTTGCTGCCTCTTAAACGTTTTCCCCGTAGTTTTTTTCATCTCCTGTTGTCCTACAAGAGTTTTGCCAGATTGCTTTGTTACATGCAAGTGCAACGGTTTTGTGAACTGAAGTTGGTTGCTTGATGGTTGTGTGGTAGTTAAAAAATACAATTTTTTTTAGGAATAAAAAATACAACATTTAATTGCATATGATGAAGTGCGCATCGGAGCATCCAATTACTCTGATTTCCTGGAATATTTTTTAGGCACCACGTAAACAATGAAGGGCACCGGTGCCCAAAATCTAAAAAATGTCCGTATCGTTCCATTAAAAAAAAAGTCTACCACGCGTTTTTTTTCACAGCCAGGCCGGTAAACTCGGATCCGATCGAAAACAACGTACTCGTCACGTCACCGACTCGAACCGGGGTTCGCCCGTAGAATGAGAGTCGAATTGGGGTTGACTACGCGTTTTCCCCCCCAAATTACGAATCCAGTTTGAGATCCTGTCTATGTATTCCCGCCGCAGGATCGATTTGAGCTGCCCAAACCCTACTCCCCATCCCACCTTCCTCTTCCACTTCGCGCTTTCTTCGGCTCCTGTCTGATCGATCCCAGCCGCCCTAGCTATGGCCATCCGCAAGCGACCAGCCGCCGCCGTCGCCATGCCCATGGGCGGCCAGGCCCACAAGAAGAGGAGAGTCGTCGTGGCGAAACGAACATGCCCCAGCCCCAGCGCCAGCGCCATCAAGAAGCCGGCCGCCGCCTACGCCACCACCGCTGACTACGAGCTGGAGACGCCGTGCCTCGGCGAGGGCGCCTTCGGCATCGTCTTCAAGGCTCACCACCGCCCTACGGGCCAGGCCGTCGCGATCAAGTTCTTCGCCTCGCAGCCGCCGGAATTCGGCGCCGCTGCCCCCGATCCCCGCGAGCTGCTGCGGGAGGCCCGCCTCCTCGAGGCCGCGTGCAGCGGGAACCCCCACGTCGTCGGATTCCACTGCGTCGTCCGCAACCCCTACACCGGCGAGCTCGGCCTCGTCATGGACCTCGTCGCCGGCCAGAGCCTCCGCGACATCCTCGACGAACGAAGCAGCGCCGGCACCGCGTCGCCGCTCCCGGAGGCCACCGTGCGCGCCTTCATGCGGCAGCTCCTGACGGGCGCCAAGGGGATGCAGGACCGCAACATCGTCCACCGCGACATCAAGCCGGCCAACCTCCTGGTCGAGGACTCGGAAGACGGGGAATTCCTCAAGATCTGCGATTTCGGCCTCGCCATCTCGACGTCTGACCCGCCGCCACACAGCGAGGCAGGCACGATGCTCTACACCGCGCCGGAGGTGCTCATGGGGAAGCCGGACCACGACGCTCTCGTGGACGCGTGGTCGATCGGCTGCGTCATGGCGGAGCTCGTCGGCGGCGAGATCCTGCTGCTGCGGGCCGGCGTGGAGGACGCCCTGTTGGACCTGCAGCGTCTGTACGCCCAGGAGATGGCCTACCTCAGGACCATCTTCGGGCTGCTCGGCACGCCCGACGACGTCACGTGGCCCGGGTTCGCGTCCCTGCCGCGCGCCGCCAAGATGCCACCGCTCAAGCTGGGACAACGCAGCAGGCTGCGCGAGCTGTTCCCGGAGGAGACGCTGTCCGAGGAAGGATTCGAGGTCATGAACGGACTTCTCACCTGCAACCCTGAGAAGAGGCTGACGGTGGCCGACGCGCTCAAGCTCCCGTGGTTCGCAGGCGACGCAGACTGACTGACTGACGAGTGACGAGGTCCTCCTGCTGCTGCTGCCGATGCTGACGAGGATCGTGGCATGAAATCAGTTGCCCGGAAAGGAGGATCGGAGCTGATGATCGTTTCACCGGTGGCATTGTGTGGCAACAAAGAAGAAGGAGCTCCACCGGCCGACCCGCGACTTGAAGGAGCGCGCAGCTTGCGTAGTTGTGCTAGGAAAGATGGATCCATGCTAAATGCTAGAGCTGAATGTAGTAGTAGTAGAGCAGATTGCAGAGTACTTACTATTGCAGTGTAGTAGAATTATTTGAAGGAAATAGATTTAATTTATTCGATTTTGCCATTACAAGCTTGTGTGTCCCTTAATTGCTCTCCAAAATGTACTCCTTCCGTTCCGAAATATAAGACATTCTAGTTTTGTGAAACGAACGTATCTAGACACCTTTTAGTGTATATGTTCACTCTGGACCTCTACGAACCTATACACTAAAAGACGTCTAGATACATTCAATTCACAAAGCTAAAACGTCTTATATTTCCGAACGGAGGGAGTAGTACTATTTAAGCTGAATGTAGAGCAGATTGCAGAGTATTCAATTGTCTTTTCCAGCTTGTATGTCCCTTAATTGCTCTCTAAATCTGAAGTAACAGTTGCGTATCTATCTGCTGCAATTTGGAATTTGCCATCCCAGTTTAATTCACGCTTTTATAATATTATTAATACTAACTGAATGTCCGCGCATGCCACGGAATTTAGCGCCGCACATGTCAAGCTGTAAGCATGAAATGACAAAATAAATCTAGACGCCCGGTCAAACACGCTGCTCTATTTTTTCTGCCCTGCATTGCCTCTGTCGGTTGACATTGAGCAATGCATGCTTCTCGATGGTGGGCATGGTCTGCACTCCGTGCCCTATCATCATCACATAGCAGACATGGCCCGCACTCGGTAACCATAGGTCTCTTATGCTCCTAGCATGAACTCTCGTGATGCTACAGTTCATTGTTGATTGAATAGATGCTTAGAGCCATAGACTGGGAGGAATAGAGAGGGACATAGGTGAACACAACAGGAAATCTGAGTTTTACTAGTCCGACTTCTCGCGTGTTGGTGAGAGAATATCTAGGCTCTGTTTGTTCCAGCTTCAGCTTGGGCTTTTGGGTTCTAAAATCGGAAGCTCAAACAAACTATCAACAGTTGAGAAGCGCCGTCGAGAATCGTGTCTGGAAAATCAACGTGAGACCGCCCACGAGAAAAAGCTGGTCCAGAGCCGCTTCCCGGGCGATTATACTGCTTCCCGGGTGCAAGGGACGAAGCTAGCCTTCCTTGTTCGGGATAATTACAAAACAACTGCCACCACCGCCCACACGGCCAACACCCCAGCCCGTGCTATAGCGATTCCCCAATCGGTCCATCGCTCCCTCTCGTGTCCATGGACAAGGCAAGCTAGGGTTCACCGCCAGCCATCCCCGCCGCCGGTCGCCGTCTCCTCCGTCCAAGCTCCCTCTCCCGCTCCCTTCCCAGCCTCTCGTCGCCGTTCAGAGGTTCTGCCTTCACCATCGTCTCCTCGGCCGGAAAGGAGCTGGTCGGGGGCTGCCTGGGCGATGCGTCAGGGGCAGTGGGGCGGCCTAGGTCGGCGGCGCCTGGGCATGGGGCAGCGGCGGCTGTTCCCGAGCGTGGGGGTGGCGCGGCGGTTCCGGTCGTGGGGGGTTCCTCGCGGCAGTTCCCGACGGCGGTTCCTGGGCATGGGGCGGCCGGGTCGGTTCTCGGGCGTAGGACTAGCGGCGGGGAGGCCTGGGGCGGTGGTGCGTCGGGGTTGGCGGCGATGCCTGGGTCGACGGCGTCTGGGGGCGTGGGGACTCCGGGGCACGCATGGCCGTACGGCGGCCATGGTTTGATTTGTTTCTTGGGGCCGATTTGTTCGTCTGCTATTCCTTGGTTAGAACGACGCCCCCTACTGCTCTACACAATGTGCTTTGCTCACATATTTCCCGTCTGGACTCTGGAGCAATCGATTAGGAGCAGAAAATTTTCTAAACTTGCTAATCTTTGAATCATGTTTCATTTAATGTCACCTACTATGAAGAAAAAGACCTATGTAGTTTTGTTAAAAGACTGTTTTGATGGATCCAATTTGCTACAATATATTTAGGTTGCTTTCGGGCATGTTCTCATAAAAATATGTTTATAATTATTATAGACCGAAAAATAGATAATTTAAGACAAAACAGCCACTAAACATGGCATTTAAGTAGAAAAAAGTTCTAATACATTTCAAAACAACACTTATGTAACATCTTCTGCACTCAGGGTCATTTTAGAAATTTCAGTTCCAAAACCAGCCACAACAGCCATCAAAAGCATGCTTGCCAAACACCAAATCTCTGATTCCAACAGCTACTTCCCACAGCTGATTTTCCACAGCTGCTTTTCAAAAGCTGCAGCCCAAACAAACACAGCCCTAGTGCTACCACCTTTTCGTGTGCTACCGTGCTACCGCTCCAAAATTTAAATTTTATGTTTTGATTTTTCTTTTGTGGATGTTCACAAGATCCATGTCTATATTCTCTAATAGTTGCATAACCAAATTCATAACACATACAGCAAAACAAAAAAGACAAAATGCTATGTAAATAGTGTCATTCTGTGGCATTTTGTGTTTTTGTCTTTTGTGCCACTATTCATGTTGGATTTGTCTTTTTTATATCTCTGTATGTGTCATGAATTTGGTTATGCAAGTATTAAGGATTGTAGAGACGGATCTTATGAACATCCACAATTTTTTTTTTCAATTTTTTTGATAACATAAAATTTAAATTTTGTAAAGTGGTAGCACGATAGCACACGAATGTGTGGTAGCACTGGATATTCTCTCGCGTGTTGGTGACTCCATCTCAATAAAGGAAAGAAAGTTCTTCCCATGCACCAATTTAATTTTCAAGTAGTTGTGTATGGCAATTTAGTCCAACTATCATCAGAACTTATCAGATCATTTCGAGTACTTCTTTTGTTGTAAAAAGGATCCACAAATTCGTATAAATTTGGATGTATCTATACATTATTTCGTATAAAGATACATCGAAATTTAGACAAATTTGTGATATCCTTTTTGGGACGGAGGAGTATTATAGTTATCAGGTTGTGTTGTACTGAGTATGAAGATATGTTTAATGTATATTTACAATAAGTTTAGTGCAGTTTCACAAAATATTTCACGTAGACCTATATGAATTTGACTAAATATCTCGTGGAAACTAACCAATTCCCCGTAGAATTAAATATACATGTACACTACTGCAAAATAGTTTCATTTGTATAACAGATATTTTACCTAAATTAGCTACGTATACTCCTAAAAAGGATCGATACATATCATTGCACTTGTAGAAACAGCTAGCGGAAGCAGATGTAAACCATGGTAGACTATAGGCACCAATTCATCAAGATAGCCCTATTTTTTTCAAAATTCCATTGTCTTTAAGATCTAGCGTAACAAAATAAGACGTCTTATTCACCTTTGTCCAGCGAGTTATCTCTGATGTTGCACGGCTACACCTGTTGGACCTCTGGACGTGATCGAGGTAGACTCATGCACGACTCATGAGATGTGTTGTTGACTGCGCTAATAAGGCTTGCGCGTCATATGATGTATCTTTGTCAGTTGGGCCAGGCAAGACGGTTGTACGTAAATAAATTAGGTCATGTAGAACGATGGGAGAAATTTGACAGCCGAAACCGGATAGACGCACGACCCGCAACCCGCACCGCACCGGTAAAGTCACTTCACGGTGGCATAGGATGTAAATTGCTTGAATCTGAGGGGCAGTTTCATAGCAACTTACCAGACCATCAAGACCGTACTCATAAAAAATGAGATAATAGTGGGAAATGTCTCATAATACACAGCTGTATGGGAAATGAAATGCACAACAGCAACAGATAAAGATCAAATAAAACTTTTTTGTGAAAAAAAATGGTGATTACCTAGGCTTCATACCTGGCACCAAATGCAAATGTGGTCTACAGTCTGCAGCAGAAACTCGAGGGAAAACAATAACCAAGACAACACAGAGTCTCATACAGAACACAACACTTCAAATTTATGTACTTGCTCCTTACCGACCCAAACTCATGTTTATTCAGTATGAAGTATATAAAGCGATATAGATTAAACAAGAAGCAAGTCTAATGTATACAAAATGAAAATAGTAGAGTAATCTAGAGGCAACAAGTATAACAAGCTATGAATATAATATCTTGTCAACCATTCAAACAAAGACCAAAATTTTAATCTTGACCAAATCCTTGACGGTTTGAGATGATAAATCTTGGTGACAGACCAAGCACAGCTGATAAAATCAGACACACTGTAATTAGCAATTCCACATTGTACTGTCACCTTAGTAATATGAAAGAAGCCAATAACAACATCCACCTATTTTCATATCAGTACCCAAAAGTTAAGTTTATTCTCAGGAGGAAGTAGCCAGCAGACAGGTTGTTCTATATTCAAGACAGAAATTAGCGCCCTCTAAAGCTGAACACATCCTATATCAGCCACTTGCATAGCTTGACTAGTATAAACAGAGAAGCCACAAGCATATACCATACAACCATAGATTGTGGAACTACATCGCTATCAGAGAACTCGGCAACTTTTGGCCATAAAAAGTTAAAAACACAACACAACAGCTAATTTAACCCGCAACAGTTGAAACAACATGACATCTTCTAGTTGGCCTCATCGTGCTCGTCATCCTGGTATGCAGCGCTGCCGTTTGGCATAGCAGCCGCTCCTTTCGCACTGATATCACCGAACGGCCTCTTCCTTGAGGATGACGCTGGTTCAGAGGCATCCTTCTCACTCTCATCTACATCCATGTTTGTTTGTTTCTCTTGAGGAGCACCGGATGTTGAAGCCGGGGGTGGCATCGCATCGATTCCGCTGAGCCGGCAGAAGACTTTCTCAACTGTCTCGGTGATCTCTTTACCTAGTCCACCGTTGTCAAGTATCAACTCCCAAACCGCCTTTGAGGCTTTTTCCAGGACAGGAGTTCTGCATTAGAACAAATGAGTTAGCGCTGGTTTACAGGTCTGATAAATTATATATTCTGCTTCAGTCCATGGTATAAAACAGAACTATCTAAGTCGAAGAAAGAAGAAGCTCAAAACAATGGTAAAGTGAAGAGAGGTGCAAAGTTACAACTGTGTCCAAACAAAATGCACCATCTGCAAGTTCAAATTCCAGCATTGCAAAAGGTATAGCAGAATTCAAGTACTAATCTGTATATTCCACTACTATATATCATATCACTGGGAGATAGATCATTAGTAGTTTTAAACAAGCAGAGACTAGAGGTTAGCAAAAGATATGATAGGCAAAAACCTGTTGTCATGGAGTATTGTGTGTGCTCAGAAAGTGAAACTCAGAAATAGTTCAGCATCAAAAAATGAACACCATAAAGCTGACGCAGTACATTTATATCGAGCATACACTGTTTGCTCTATGTAACACCGTGTTAGTAAATTAAACATAAGCATCTAGTGCTTACTCCAATTCCTGCCGAAGAGCGTCAAACAGCTCCCTCTTGGTCTTTTTCTCAGCTCCAGGAGTCTTCAGAACTTTGCTTTGCTCCACCATCATCATAGTATTTTTCTTCATATCCTCCTGAAATCCAAAATAAAAAGGTTTAGTCCTGATCTGCAAACTAACTATTCTATTCATCAAGCCAATCACACTAAAGCAATGCAAGGAAACTGTGATGGAAAGTACATAACTAGAACATGGGTACTGGGCAAAACTCAACAACATATATGCTACATTGTTCAGAATTATCCTGACACACGAAAATTGCGTGTTGATCAGGTGAAGGCATTGCAACCATATAAAATAAAAAAATTGCTGTCGCGAGAAGTAGTGATTTTTGTTTACGCTCAACAGTGCACAAAATGTTCGAACGAATCCATATCCGTAGCCATGGCGGCTCCTCTACTAATCTCTACTCCGGCTGCCACCTTGCAATCAGCGACCTCACCACGAGGACCTCGCCGCTGCCGAGCCACCGAGAGCAAAATTGCAAGAAGGCGGGAGGACAAGGGGATTGGAAAAGAGGAACTGAGGAAGGACGTGGAAGAGAAGCCGGAAGCATACATTGGCCTTGAGCTGGGCGATGATCTTCATGCGGAGCGCGTCCACGGTGCCGTCGTTCTTGAGCGACTCCAGCACCTCCTCAGGCCGCACCACCTTGGACGAGGACCCCATCCTCCTCCACTCCCCAAATCGGTAAATCACCCACCGCTACCACCCCCTCTTCAGCCCTCGAGCTTCAGATTCGCAGCGAAATAGATTCAGGAGAGCGCAAAACGGCTACGGCCGGTGGTGGGGGTCGGCTCGCCGGAGTTGGCGGGGACGGCGGAGGCTAGGGTTGGGATTCTTCCGCTGGGGAGAGGAGAAAGAGAGGAAGACAAGTCTCGTGTCTTTATTAGGACTGGTCTCCTCTGCGGATAAAATGACGAGAGTACCCCTCCTCCTCCTTCTCCTATCGCCTCGCGCCGCCACCCCGCCGCGAGCCCTGCCGCCGCCACCCGCGCGCCGCATCGCCGTAGCAGCCGCGGGAGCAGGCGTGCAGAACGTAGCCATGTCGGCGGCGGCTACCGGGGAGTACCCTAGCCCGGTGTCCCCTCCTTATCCGGCCGTCTCCAAGGACGTGGAGCTCCGGCGCGCCATGACCGCCTCCGCCCGCTCCGGCGCCTACTCCTCCGCCACCGTAGTGTTCGAGGACGACTGGTTCGCCGTAGTAGACAAGCCCGCTGGCGTCTACTGCGAGGCCCTCCTCTCTGCCCTCCCTTGCTCCACAGCCGCTGCAGGTACATCAAGATGCTCTAGACAGATCGCACATTCAGTAGGCAGTAGTGGCACTGCGAAATCTGCAAGTAGATTTTGTTGGTTGGTGTCGATTTACATGCTATTCTCAGTTGATCCTCGTGTGCGAAGCAGGAGTAAATATTGATATGCTCCTCTTACTTCCATAAACTGAAATACAATATGGATGTGATGAACAACTGCGTATGTATGTGCGGTGACACGCTGATGGCAAGGGTTATGGTAGTGTGTAATGTATGCAAACTAAGCTTGTAGGCTGCCTAGATCTTGGTCAATCAAAGCAGATAACAATGGGCTATAAAATAATCGCTACAGCAAACAGTGCTCGTTTGTCGTAATTTCAAGAGCTGTACCTGCTGATGAAATTCAGATTTGATTGCTTTCTGTCTTGTTTACTACTGAAGTAATTAGCAATGCCGAGGGTTGCTCTTTTAACTGGTCAATTTTAAAACATTATAATCAACAGTATTGGCAATGTAGGCAGAGGAAGAGCAGAAACTCGCTTTTCTTCTGAATCCTAAGAGCAAATCCTTAGAGATTAGTATGATTTAGGAGGCGTCAATGCACAATTTTTTTGTTGGATAGAGTTTAAACTTCCCTTTTTCGCTGTGTGCCACCTGTTCTTGTTAGCCATTTCTTCTAGGATCTCTTGTGGCTGGTTAAGATGTGGTTCATCTCATTTATAGGATTTTCTCTAATACGAATCCACCTAGAGTTGGGTTTCTGCAAATAGACTTTGTTGGTTAGTATCGATTCACATGCTATCCTCTTGATGACCCTAATTTGGAGTTGATATTGATGTCTCCTTTTACTTCCATAGTGTGAAAAGTATATGGATGTAGTGAACAGCTGCATATGTACGTGTGGTGAGAGACTAATGACAAGGGTTATGGTAGTCTGTAATTAATTCATGCAAACTAAGCTTGTAAGTCTCCTGAATCTCGCTCGATCAAAGAAGATAAGAATGGGCTAAAGTAAATCACTACGTGGAACAATAAATGCCAATTCCACAAACTGGAACTTCCGACTGGATGTTCGATTCATCTAGTATGACATAATGTATCATCTTGATTTTTACAGGCTGAACTTTTTCTTTTAAAAAGCAAAGGATTTTGCAGTGTGGTCAAATAGATAAATATTTCGTTTGGAGTTGTTAAAGTTCCAAAATGTTTTGGAATTAAATTGACCTATGAGGTGAGGAAGTTATTTTCTCAGAGTTACTTCTAGTATTATTTAAGTCTCCTTTTGATTTACCAGTTTCTATCTTATTTGGTTGCATTAAAAAAATCCATTAGACTTCGTCCTGTAGCCATGCATGCACATGCACGCCTTGGCTGGTTGCACTAGCATATCGCTTCTTTACTTTTCTTTTTTCTTTCCACTCTCCTTCCCCTCTGAACTGGGCCACACTTAGCCCACCAAGCCCCAACAAAGCTAGCCCAGCCGAGTAAATGCACGCTCGCTCGTTCTTGCATAGGAGGAGTTCCTGCGCAGCATGCACAATGTTGCCCCTCAGAATGCCCAGCCGATTCTTCCCCGTTGAACCGCATTTTCACTCTGCCTATTAATTCCGAGACCCACCCCCCTCATTTTCTTTTTCCCATCACCACCACCTAGAGACCTAGCTTGCACCGTGTTCTGGTCTCGCGGAGCGCCGCCTTAGAGCGCCACCAGATGTGGTGCTCGTGGCCGGCGACTTTGGCCATCTCCTATGCCACCAAGACCGCAAGCAGGAGGAGAACCAGTGCAAAGACCAGCAACTTGAACCGTTGACCGTTGACCATGCCGGATGAATTTTGCATCGTATTCATCTTTGTTCGTCTACTTCACCGGACGATTCGTCACACTCGTTAAGCACCACCACAATTCCTTGCACCCATGAGTTACTCTCGACAAGACCTACCTCCTAGAGACCTAAACATACTTTTCAGGCTAGTTTGGTCATTGGCCGCGTGCGCCATGATCTGGTCGCGAACCGAATGCCATCCAATGGCATTGGTATGGTAGACCATCTTTCATCTGTCCTTGGATCTTGAGGCCAACATAGAAAGTGTTATAAAGAACCAAGGATCTCAACAATGAAGTTAGATTTCAAATGTTACCATTGGTTTTCAAATTTACTTAAAAGCATAGAATTTGGTCCAAATTCAAAGGGATTTAAATTTGGTACATTATTTTGAGCACATAGTATTATTCGTATAGTTTACATATACTTAGTCTATTGTTGGTATTTACATATACTTAGTCTGTTGTCGGTATCTATTTAAGTTTTGTGGTTGACTAGTTCAATCGTATTGTTGTTCTTTGCTTAAAAATACTGTGTAGCTACAAAATTAATTTTTAGATGTATTTAATTAGTGCAATAGTGCTTATATTCTTGGTAACTGTTTGAGGAGTTGGTGTACTGTTTGTGGCACCTTTCATGCTGTTCTTACACTTCACTAAGTTCTGCTTTGTTTATCATGCCTGTAGGTTCAATAGAATTAGAGTAGAAATTGCTTTGTTGCATGTTTTGCTCATTATGTTGGTAGGTGCTCAATTAGCATATTACTTTTATTACAGTGGCTTTGCTAGATGTTTACAGTAATTTCGTGTCGGTGTTCATGTTGCATTGATTAGTTTATATTCTTTATAACCTAATTAGAGTGCCTTGTTATTGCATGTATGCAGTCTTACTAGTTGTAGTTTATTCACTTGTGTAATTGTGCATCTGGCTAGCACGTAAGGACAACTTCGACAACACTACAATTATACTAGTCAACTACCAAACTTAAATAGATACCAACAGTACACTAAGCATATGTAAACTACATGAATAATACCGCGTGCTGAATTTCACCAAATTCAAACCCCTTTGAATTTGGACCGAATTTATATACGATTTAAGTAAATTTGAAAACCATCGGTGATATTTGAAATTTAACTTTATTACTGGATTCCTATGGTTATTTAGAACACTTTCTATGTTGGCCTCGAGATCTAGGGACGAGTGGAAGATGGTCTACCACACCAATGTCATCGGATGACATTTTTGTTTCGTGTCCAGCGACCAAACTACGCCTGAAGAGTATGTCTAGGAGGTAGGCCTTGTCGAGAGTAACTTGTGGGTGCGAGGAATTGTGGGGGTGCTTACTGAGTGCGATGAAATTGTTTGGCGACGTAGACGAACATAGTTGAAGAAGATGCAAAATTCATCCGACTCGTGATCGACGGTTCAGGTTCCTGGTTCTTGAACTGGTTCTCTTCCTTCTTGCGGTCCTAGTGGCACAGTAGTTTGGCCTGAGATGGCCGGTGGCATACAGCACTGGTCTGAGTGGCTCTACGCGAGATCGTCGTGCGAGATAGGGCTTGGGGTGGTGGCGGAGATGGGAAAAAGAAAACGAGGAGGTTGGGTCTTGGGATTAATAGTCAGATGGAAAGGGGGTTTGACTTGGCAGAATCGGAGTCAGACTTTCCGCGCGGCGGTGGTGTGCGAACTCCTCCACTGCGAGCTAGCTCTGTTGGGCCTTACTGAGCTGGGTGTGGCCCAGTTCAGAGAGGAAAGAAAATAAAAGAAGAAAGGCACGAAGGAGAAGAAAAACTAGCGACATGCTAGTGCAGCCAGCGAAGGCGTGCATGGCTACACGACCAAATTCATGAGATTTTTAAGAGAACCAAAGAAAGAATTGGTAGATCAGGAGTCTCAAATAGTACTAAAAGTAACTCTGAGAAAACAATTTAATTCCACAACATTTTGGAATTAATGTTTTACAACTCCAGACGAAATATTTATTTATTTATTTGATCACACTGCAACATCCTTTGCTTTTAAAAGAAAAAATTCAGCCCATAAATATCAGGATGTTACACATGATGGCACAACTGAAGAACTTTTGAATCTATTCTCCATTTCCCACATGCACGTTAAGTAGCATATGACTAGAGCTTACATATACCAAACAAATGGGAGCATGAGCTGATGAAGACAAAGAAGGGTTTTCAGAGTCCTGTCATACTCTAAAGATTAAGCTGTGCGTACTTTTGAAGTGGGAGACAGTTGGCTTTAACCAACTGATTCTCCAAAGAACACCAACAGAAACAAATAGGTAAAGGATTAAATTTATCATTCTTCTGTTAAATGTGCATTGCTATTACCTATATGTCTAATTTTTCCCCATCTTAGAAATTTTATGTGCGACAGTGCATTCTATTCTTGCACAAAATATTAGTCACTCCATGATAGCTTCAAAATATTCTGAGATGATAAAATGAGTTCCCCAACTATTTAGCAAGTCCTCATGACATCAATTTTTCTTCTGAGCAAAGCTTTTGATAGTGACCAACAGGCCAAGAGCCTAGGAGTTGTAAAAGGCAAATTCGTTTCTTTCATGTGTATATTTGGACCGCAAGCAATCATTCAATATTTTTCCTCAAAAAAAAGCAATCATTCAATATTTTAATACCTGACATTATGTAAAAATATTACCTCTGTTCCAAAATAAGTGTCTCAACTTTATCTAGATTCGCATGTATCTACACAATGACACGTCTAGATACATGTGTATCTAGACAAAGTTGAGACTCTTATTTTGGAACGGAGGTAGTAGAACATTATGGTGTTATTAAAGTAGCCTTGACAGTTTAAGGATGTCACCTCTATCAGAGTTATTATTATTGCTGATTTTCTATTTGTTACTAAATGGAACTCTTTTTATGACCAGGAGGCGACCCTTCAACTAAACCTAACCTTCACCTTGCCAACAGGCTAGATCGTGATACCAGTGGTCTCATGGTCATCACCAAATGCAACAAGGTTGCAGGGAAGCTTGTGAAGGCCTTTACTGAGCACAAAGTCAAGAAAACATATCTAGCTCTTTGCATAGGTTACCTACCGGTGTGGGAGAAGATTAAGATATGTTCTGGCCATGGACGATCGAAACACGGTGCTTGGCGTGTATATGCTATGTCTGATGTTGGCCGAACACTGCCAGGGGGTTCTTCTGTAAGGGACATGAGCACAAAATTTGAAGTGCTAGGAACCAATGGTAAAGGACAGTTTAGAGAACCATCTAATGTTGGTGGCATGGATGATATAGAATCAATTACTGTACAAGAAAAGGCAGCTGATCACACTTCAAATGTTGATGTGAAGAAGAGCACGATTTTGGTCAGAGCGTATCCTCAAAGTGGACGGACACATCAGATTCGTCTACACTGTCAGTATCTTGGGTTCCCTATCAAAGGTGATGTGAAGTACGGAGGAGTGATCGAATGGGATGGTGTCGATTGTGATGGTCATGCGTTGCATGCAGAGAGCTTGTCATTTGTACACCCAGTCACTGGATCCCCCGTCACATTCCGAGCACCTCTCCCTTTATGGGCCAATGAAGTTATTTCAACAATGGGATGAAATTCCCTGGAACTTATTCTGATGTATAACCCTCCAGTTTTACTGAAAGTTTCGGCAACATTTAACTGTCAGAAGCACCCTTCCAGGGAGCAGTATTCGTGAGTAATCACAGGAAAGGGAATTCCAACAATTGTTTGCTGCTCCATAATAGCTTTCTGGGTGAACAATCCTGGACAAATGTACTTAACGACTCCAGTACAGTTTTGACTTAAGAGTAGCGTGACTGTAACCATGAGATACATTTTTGCTGTAACGATATTGAGACGTGTCAGACCCCCAAAATTTTATTAATAAGAAAATTTTAGGTTTATGTGGTGAGCAAATTGGAGCAAATAAAAACTTTTGTTGATAGACAAGATGAACTGGTCTTTTATGTATAATTGTCATGACTATCTTTGCTTGTGTGTTGGAATGACCAAACAAATCATAATATTAGCAAAGTACTAGGACATGGCGATTTGGCTCCCAGGTCTAAATGCACCTATTATAAAAATTGCATTTTATATGAATTTCAAAATGTTGAATTTTTTTGAAACAAAATTCCGGCTGTGCACACATTTTTTTGAGGCTTGTACAAAAAAGACAAAAAAAATGTATTGTGAAAAACTATTTTGCAACACCAAAAATTGTCTTTTTTACAGAATCCACATAAAATGTCTTTTTTTCATGAAACTTGGTGTACGAACATAGAATGTGAACATATACACCACTATATTTTTTTTCAAAAAATTTAACATTTTGAAATATGTCTTTTTGGCCATGGGTGCATCTATACCTACGAGCCAAAGTGGATTTCTGCAAAGTACTAAAACTATTTACTCGAAACAAAGTCTTGGCCAAAGCTTTTATTTTCTACGTTTTAACTTTTCATAACAAAAGAGCCAAGATTTAGGTTGTTAATTAAAAACTTTCCATAGAATCTATTTATGAAACTACAGGGACCTATAAGATAGTGCCTCCACACTATTACCAAAACCAATGCTTTACAAGTATTTTGATAAATAGTTTCTGAACATCTTTGCAAAGCTATAAGAAAATATAGTGTCTTATTTTATTCCCTGGAAGAGAAATTCTAAACCTTCACCTTTTCTTTTGAAACCCCTTTTCAATCTCAAGGTTTATGGATGCTTGAGTATCTTGAAAAACTTATGCTCTTTATGAATGATTGGATGCTTGTTTGTTTGTTTCTATTTGATTTTCTTATGGGTGAAATTATCTTTACTTAAAGACCTAGACTCAACTCCAATAATCCCATCTTATCTATCAAGGACATGTGAGAAAGAATCTTAGAAGTGCGTTTACTCTATTTTACTATAAAAGCTCGGTTTAATTGTTTTCCTTACCTAAAATTCTAAACCCTAATTCTTCAAAATAGAGTTGTTATTTATCAAAGGAAGAAATTTATTTGAAACCAAATATGAGGACTACACCATATGTTACTTTATTTCATTAAAATTTATATTACTAAAGTACTATGTTGTCCCTAAAGCAATTTAATGGTTTTCTTATTCAAAAACTTCCAAAACTTATCTTATAAAGGAAAATTTGTTTTTCTACAAAACATGTACTCCCTCCAACCCAAATTAGTTGACTTAGATTTGTCTAGATTCAATTGTATCTAGACATGATTTAGTATTAGATACATCCGTATCTTGACAAATTTGAGTCAACTAATTTGGGTCGGAGGGAGTATTAATTAAAAAATCATTTCTGAAGACTATATTATATACCTCCTCTTAAAACAGAAATAAATATTTTAAAGGTATTTTCAAATTGTTTTTCCCTATTTTCCCAAACATCAAAAATAAGAAAAATTCCTTTTGTGTATATTTTCACTTAAGAAAAATATGGGATAATTACCCAATGTTTATATTGGTGTTCTTGACTTTTCAAAGAAAAACCTCACTTGGACCAGTGCAAATTTTCAAATTTAATCTATCAAACACCTTATAGTCAAAACTAGAAATTGATCTAAACTCAGTCAATAAAATCCAGAAAAATTTCGAATTATAGCCAGAGATGTGCCTTTGCCCCCTCTATCCATGGGCCAACTTCTTCCACTTTGTCTCGGTTAACTTTTCAAACTTCTATCACAATATTAATTTCTAACGAAATTACATAATGGAAAAATTATCCTCTTTAAATAAACTAAACATGACAAAATGATACACCAAGATGCCTTATCTATCTCTCTACAAAATTAACATATTGTCTCGATTCAGGTCATAAAAAATCTGTTAATTTCAAAACTCGGAACCTTGCACTACTCTCCATGTTCCTCACCCACTACTTTACTAACCCTCTTTCTTGTCTTCTAACACTGATCAGTAGGCCCTTGTCCACTTGGTAGCCAATGGACCTCTCCCTCCCTCCCTCCCTCTCTCTCTCTCTCTCTCTCTCTCTCTCTCTCTCTCTCTCTCTCTCTCTGCACCGCCTACACCCAATCCACACCGCATGTAGTACAATGTAGTTGAGGCTATGAGAACCGATCCTCTGCCCTTGCAAAGCCCCACACCACAATCTCCGTCTCTCTAATCGACCTCCAAGGGCACCCCTATACTCTCCTAGCTCCCCCAGCTCAACTCCATATGCAACACCGCTATGTGCACCGCCACATCGTTAGAACGATGCAGACCACCCCAGCCTCTACCTTCTCTTCCTCTAGCCTTACCCCCCCCCAGGGAACCTCTGGCACTCTCTAATTTGGTCCATGAGGCACGGAAATGTCGATCTCACCCTCAACATGTTTGATTTATGCTCGGCTCTAACGGGGTTTCACCCCCCGACCTTCCCCAGCATGTGCTAGTGGTCTCATGAGATCGATGATGTCCTCCTGAAGCTTCTGGCACAACACGTGCATCCATGTGTCCCTCCTACGCATTTCGATGATGCTCGGACATGATTTTGGTAAGCATCGCTACCATGTATCTATATCCGCCGCTATACCATGGATGTCACTGTTGAGAGCCTACATGACCACATCTCGACCCTTTGTTGCGCATTGCACATATGCATATCGGTTCATCACGTGGTATGTTAAGTGGCAGTGTGTCCAGTCTGTCAGTCTCCACGTCCCTCTTTCTCCCTGACTCGTGGGTCCCTTTGTCAGGTTCAAGTGGACGCGCATGGGCACGAACACGTCTTTCCTGTAAGGAAGTGCATTTTCGTGGTTATGTTTTCTCTATCCAGCTCGGTTACCAAAGAGCGTATTGTGAGGAAAGAGCGTATTGTGAGGACGTCTATTGGCTGAAGCCGAAAGTGGACATGTTTTTAAAGTAACCACTATTTTTGCAAGAAATGGACAACCATCTCTCTCTCTGGTTTGTCCAACACATTAGAGGCACCGCCTACACCCAATCCACATCGTCTGTAATACACTGTCGTTGAGGCTATGAGAATCGATCCCAAGCCCTTGCAAAGCCTCGGACCATACTTTCCACCTCGCTAATCGACCTCTAAGGGCATCCCTCACCTCTCCTAGCTGCTCCAGCTCGACTCCATATGCAATCTCACCACATGCACCGCCACGTTGTTAGAATGGTGTAGACCACCCCATCCTCCACCGTCTCTTCCTCTAGACTCACCCACCCTCGGGGAACCTCTGGCGCTCTCTAATTTGGGCCAGGAGGCACGAAAATGTTGAGCTCATCCTCGACATGTTTGGTTTATGCTTAGCTCCAACGGGGTCTCACCCCCAAACTTCCCCAGCATGTGCCAGTGGTCTCATGAGATCGGTGACGTCCTCTTGAAGCTTCTGGCACAAGACGCGCATCCATGTGTCCCTTCTACGCATTCTAAAAATTCTCCGACACGATTTCAGTGAGCATCTCCATCATGTCTCTGTACCCTATCCATAGTTGGACCATGGTTGTCGCCGTTGAGAGCCGACGTGGACACATCTCGACCCTCCGTTGCGCATCGCACATATGCATATTGGTTCGTCATGTGGTATGTTAAGTGGTAGTAGGTCCAGTCTATCAGTGCATGTGTCCCTCTTTCTCCCTGACTCGTGGGTCCCTCTGCTAGGTTCAAGTGGACGCGCATGGGTATGAATATATCCTTCCTGTGAGAAAGCGCATTTTCGTGCTTACGCCTTCTCTGTCCAGCTCGGTTACCGAAGAGCCTATTGTGAGGACGTTTGTTGGCTGAAGCTGAAAGTGGACATCTTTTTATTTTCTAGTAACCACTATTTCTGCAAGAAATGGAAAACCATATATTTGTTGAATTTGATCAAAATAAGGTGATTCTTTTCCCCTTAGATCATAATTTTAAAGATTTATCTAATGCTACTGGTCTTATAATTTTAGAATTTATAGAGAATTACTATTGAACTAACAGTAATGTTATCATGACCTTGGAATCAAATTGAGTTTGAATCAAAGTTATATGAAAATCCTATGAAATTTTCTATCCAATGCAACTAGGTTGAACCATAGAAGATCCGTAGAACAACCAAGAAAAATTCTACAAGTCTGCAACCTTTTAAACTTCAAATAATTATTTAGCCAAATCTAGAATTCAAATTAAGTTTATTATTCTAGTTATCAAATATCACAATTTTTCGTGGCATAATTTTAGGATTTTTTTAGAATATTTGGTGAATCATTATGTAAATCGTGCACTCGTTTCATTAGAAAATAAATAAATAAAAATCATATGGATCCAAACCCAAGTTTGTTGGATTAAAAAAACATATCTATCCAATGATATGAGTTTTATCTGTTAGTTTGGTATTATACTATAGCTTAAGCCTGAGCAAAAGCGAGCCATCTGTCCGCACGTGCGTTTCTAACCGTCTGATCTCCACTCTAAGTCATCAAAAAAAATTACCCGCAAAAAAAGTCATCTTAATCGTGCAGTTTTAGGTGTTGACCAAAGTTTTACGAGTTGCCCCCTCCCGTCCCTGCCCCCACACCTACCCCCATCTCGATCTTATTCCCCTCCAACCGAGCTCCCGAGTCCCGAGATCCCGCCCATCCCAGCTCTTCCTCCGTCTCCCCCAACAACGTGCGCTGCCCCTACCGCCCCATCCACTCACGAGGCCACCGTCTCCCGTACAGCTCCCGCATCCAACGTCGGCCGCCTCTGCTTCCCCGCATCGAACCTTCCCAGTACCAATTCAACATTACCCCCGCCCTCGTGCACCCGTCAGCTGCCACACTTTGCCGGTGGTGAGGAAGATAAGGAGGAGGTCAGCGTGTGAGATAGTAGGGGTGAGAGAGAGGGGACGACGTAGGTAGAGACTCTCCTACACAGGATTACGCGAAGATGTCACATCATCCTCACCGCTTTGATTGAAAAAATCAGGGATGAATGGCGGAAAAAAGGAATTCAAAAGGAGAAGGCCCCTCCACTCCCGATCTCTCCCCCTCACCTCCGCTCCCTCTGCCCCCTCCACTCACGAGGCCGCCACCTCCCGCCCAGTTCCCACATCCAGCATCGGCCGCTTCTGCTTCCATGTCTCAAACCTGCCCAATACCGATTCAACATCAACCCCGACCACACGCACTCGTCCGCCGCCACGCTTCGCCGGTGGTGAGGAAGATTAGGAGGAGGACAACCCGTGGGATGGTGGGGGGAGAGAGAGGGGGCGACGCGGGTAGAGACGTTCCTATGTGGGACTACGCGAAGATGTCGCATCATCCTCGCCGTTTTGACCGGAAAAATTAGGGACGGACGACAGAAAAAAATTAAAAAGGAGAAGACTCGTGAAGCATGCGATGACGCGACACAAAGCGATTGGTCAGAACCCGGAATCTATAGCAACCGAACGGAAGAATCGCTGGACAGAAAGCATGGAGCGCTAACAGGGCGAGAAATGGCTGTGCCTTGCGAGAAACAGTCACGTTTCATGTCACTTCAACAATTAACATGTATGTATTTTTAAAACAAGGCAGAATAAGCTGATTTTGGCCCCTCTTAGTCTCTGCAACTAAATTTTCTTTTGAATATTAGCATCTCTCGAAAATACATGAGATGCTTGTGTAAATTGATACAAGTTCTACGTTGTTCTAAAATTTCTACACGAATTAACAAAAATTTCAGTGGCCTTAACTTGGAGGAGCATGATCTATGATTAATGAACAAGCGGATCCCAACGACTGGTCCAAAAGAAATGTCATAACTTCTATTTTTCAATTTGATATATAGAAATTATCAAACTTGATTACATACTATATCTTGCTTTTATGTAAAGATTCGTGGCAACTTCTAGCTATACCTTCTCTTTTAAATTTTATTAAACCAGTGAATAATTTGGAATATATCAAGTATAACTCCTGTATAGAATTAGTATATATGTAATCTAATTGTCTATATTAACTAAACTAATTATTTAATAATCTAGCCACTTATAAGTGTTGAATACAAAGTTGTGTCTTCCCTTAGAGCTTTGCAATCTAAATAGTTGCAAGCATCGATTTTGAGGCAGTCGAACAAGATTACTGTGTGATATTCATAAGTTAGCTTGTTATGACATTATTAGTTTTTACCTTGATCATGTAACATGCCAGTTTCTTGTGGTACTAAACTTGATCTATTGCTCTATGTAATTTTTTTTAAGTTTGCTCGATGTAGCTTTTTGTTTACTTGAAAAAACATTGGTGTCCCTATGTTACTTGTGAGCTTTAATATAAAATAAGGGTCTGCTTCTTGTGTATAGGGTCAGATCTCTCAATTTCAGGCATATCTAACACGTAAATGACATATTTGTCTATCTAATAAAACAATCAACTCCGCACATGCTTATATATTTAATTTATGGTAACACAAACAAATAAAAATATGTTACCAGCAATGAGGACAACACACCTACCACACTCTGCCAAATAGACTGCAGGCGGCGCAGCAAAGCGCGCAGGTCCACCTAGTAGAAGTTAGTCTTGCTAAATATTTGGTCGGTATGCATGTGTGTATTAAAAAAATCACAACTTTAGTTTTAACAATGCAAATTGATTGAATACAATTTTGTGAGTTTATAAAACCAAAAGCTACTATCCCGACATGTTGTCTAATATCACTATGTGATGTGCTTATTGGTGTATTGATTTCAGTTTTTTTATGTGTGTTACTTCCATGCGAAGATATATATGAACGTTGACGGGCTCGAAGAGGAAGGAGGATTTGAGGACTTTGAAGAAGAAGTCAAGGGACAAAGTGTTGACCAGGGCAAGCCACCTTCTTGATCATGTCCCCATCCTAATTATTGTACTATGCATGTTTTCACCTATTTATGTAAATGCATTTCTTTTATGGTATTATTCTTAATAGTATAGCTTGGTATTTCCAAGTATTAATACTAGTATCATGTAGGGTGAAACCCCTCCTTGACACCTGCTAATCGCTTATCTTAGTGGAATGATGAACAACAACATGCTCTTCTTACATCTCTTGTATAGTAAAGCAAAACTATAGTTTGGGAACCCCTCAAGTATTTATTCAAAAATGTTTTCTTGCAAACCCTGGGAAGGTTGGCCTTGACCAAGTGTAAGTTTTCAGAAATAGAAGGTTTACAAAGGCGTGAGTTGTTGATGAGAACATGGTGACAAAAGTTTTATTAAAAGAACATAAAGTCTAGGTATTCGCCCCAAAACAACCTTTGTCTGCAACCACATTACCCTAAAATAGGAGGAGACTTAGCTGGTAGTTTGTGTATTAAGGGTGCAATATCCCTTTAAGTCGGGTTGTCGTAGTCATGAGGCAATACATAGTAGTTTCCTATGGTTGGACAATATTATGGGTCTCCCGCAGGTGATGGAATCATACCCCGGAAGGTTGAGGTGAGCTCCCATACGTGTCGGGGAGAACAAATCCATAGGGTATCTTCCTATACTAGAGGTAGGCAAAAAAGGCTTTGTTCAATTATCCGGACCCCACATACTTGTGTATGATGATCTATGGTTGATCATCGATGGATATATTGAACCTTGTGGACAAAGCGTATAAGCTCTACAAAGTGTAAATCTATTAAAATAGCTGCGTATATGGTCATGGACAGTTGGGATGGCTGGTGGAGTAGTTGTGTTTGTTTTGTTTTGAAGATGATTTCCAGAAAGGAAAAGGAAGCGTTTTGAGTACCCAAAGGGTCCGAAGTGATGTTGGAAATGTTTGGATCACATGGAGATGACTGAAGACGAAAAAGGTTTACCCCATCCTAGTGGTTTTCAAATAAATCTTGTTTTAAAAATGTTTTTCAACAAAGATATAGAGATGTCATATCTACAAGAAAAACTATTGTTTAAAGAAAACAAGCCATAGACTAGAGCCTTCTTTGTTATAGCCTTGTTATAGCCATATTCTACATATCCTTGAAAATATCATGTTTAGGTGGTTTGCGAGTACATTCAAACATACTCATTGGCATTATTGTCCCTGGCTATTAACTTGGTCAGACTTCGAGGAGAATGAATAACAAGAAGGATTTGTCGACGACTTTGTGAACTAGCACACTCTCCCAGTCAACTCCATGTAGGATTAAGGCATGACATGGGCCGATGAGGCTTTTTTTTAAACGAGGAAGAAGATTTTCTATTTTCATTAATAGAGAAAGAAGTTTTAAGATGTCTAACAAACCGACTTGGCCAAAGCCAAACAACAACAAAACACAAAAAGACTAATCTTGCACCATTACATTACTCAATGACTTTGTGCTGGTGTGGCTCCATAGATGCACCTCCTCTTTGATTTCACCACAATCATGAACAAAGTTGAGAAGCTATTCCGAAAAAGTCGAGCATTTCTTCTCTTCCAAATTTCCAAGATACTAATATAACAAGGGGAGCTATAGCCTTTCTTGATGGCCCTCTTTTATGGATTATTTAACCCCACCAATCTTTCACATTATGCATGAAATTCCAATATCTTGGGTTGACATCTTGAAGCCCAAGCAAATTCTTCAAGTTGCACCACACGCTAGTAGTAAAACGGCAGTGAAAGAGGAGGTGGGCGGCCGAATCTTGTGTTTGGTTGCATAATTTGCAAATCCCACAATTTGGCCAACCACTCTTTTCGAGCCTATCCGCCATTCAAACTCTATTTTGTAGAATCAACCAAGCAAAGATTTTGCATTTAGGAAGAGACCAAGGCTTTCACAGAAGGGATGCCATCGATGAGGAGGTTTGGCCCAAAAATTGCATCTTATAAGCCGAGCTAGCCAAATAGCAACCATCATTTGAGATCTTCCATTTGATTGCGTCCATAGCAATGTTGTCAAGGTGAACTCCGTCAAGCATTTCCCATAGCTTGGAGAATTGGGTAATATGATCAATAGTGATGCCTCCACGAATGTTTATTTGCAATAATCGAAAATCATTTAGAAGCGCTTTGCTAACCATGCTCTTCTTCTTCTTTACAAGGTCAAAAATTAACGGTGCTCTGCCTTTGGGCCTCATTCCATTGAGCCATGAAGCTTCCCAAAAGAGAGCTTTTCTCCACATTTCCAATAGTGACTTTTGTAGCCGCCACAAAGAGGTCGTGATCATTGGATGAACATGGGTTCCCAAGGCCAACGCAAGGTTTAGGAGCCTCATCCCCTCATACGAAGGGCTGAAGCAGCAAACTTCATGAGGTTTAGAATTCCAAGGCCCCCTTTATTCTTAGGCTTGCAAACCGCTTCCCATCATCTTTGCATTGTCCACCGGAGACATTCTCACAAGACGCCCAAAGGAAAGCTCTTCTTATACTATCTATCTTCATGAGAACCTCCATTGGAACATCAAGAACGGTTATGAAGTAAATGGCCACACTTGTGAGCACCGCTTTGACAAGGGTTGATCTACCGGCCATGTTGACGTGCTTCCCTAGTCAAGGCATGAGCTTTGCAGTCACCTTGTCTTCCAAGGGTTGAAAGTGTATTCTCTTGAGACGCCTTACCGACAAGGGCAAACCGAGATATCTCATGGGGAAGCTAGTTCGTGTTGCCAGGAAAGCTTGTAGGATATCATCAAGATCTAGATCTTCACATTGTATCGGTGCCACTTGACTTTTTCACAATTTGTAACTAGCTCGGTGACCTCACCAAATTTACCAAGGCGTCAACCAAGGACGATGCTTTTAGTGTTTTCGCTATTATGTTTCATTGAACTCCGCCTGACAAGGCATTTATGCAAGACTTGGTCGTGTGACCATTTGTAAGACAGACTTGGTCGTGTGACCATTTGTAAGACTTTCAATTTGTTACTGTAATGGATGTTATACTTTGATATCAGTTCGGTTATGCGATCACAACATAGTGAACTCTCTAGCGATATTGAGATGGTTGTTATAGCATTATTCTAGTACCGTGGTTGTAACCGTGCATACTATACCGAGGGCTATCCAGTTATTCAGCAATATATATAGTAGTTTTTTCTATTAGACCCAACAAATTTAAGATTCAGTTCTGGTTTTGCTGTAAAAAATGGTACTAGTGGAATTAGAATAATTCAGTACCTCAAATGCAATTTTTGCACAGACCAGCTTGTTACTTGGTTTTAATGGTCCTTTCAGTGACGGTGATCACTGGAAAAATATTACACTGCTGTTCGAATTCTCAAATGCTTGCTTGAATGAATGAAAATTCAGAACATGCTTTGTTTCTCAAGATTCATTTGATGAAGCTACTGCAAAATTGCAGAAAGGTAACACAGCACCAACAAAATTGTCCTCATCCAACGAAATTGTAAAAACATGTCTCTGGCTGGTGGAATTCAATGATGTGCTGACCAAGATCTCATTCTCTCCACCGATGACCGCAGCTCGGGTTGCAGCAGACGAAGAAGAGCGTCATCCCTTCCTCCCCCCTGGCGGTGGCCTATAGAACAATAGTATCAAGGTAAAAGGTTTTCTTTCAGCAACTTTGTACCTCTGAATAAGATCAACTGTTTCAGGCTTGAATAATTTTCTACGTACCTGGAAGAAGACAGCTTCGCCGTGGCCACAGACGGCGCACCGGACTTCCTTGGTGCGGGGTAGAGTCGGGTCACCGGCGACGTCCTGGAGCACCTGGGTGAACTCCCCGGCGCTGTGGTGCACGATGTTCCGGTAGACACAGTTGTTGTCTGCGACCTCCTGCAATTCTAGAGCGTTTCAATTGATTGCAACATACCACAGGGAGATAACAGCACAAGTGAAGGAACAAGCCTTGTCAACAGCTCTACGTAATACAACAAGTTTCGCAATTCATCAGCTGAATAAGGTCCACTTCTATTTCACAAGTTGTCAGCCTACGCACTTGTATTTCAACTGAATCCCATTTCTTCCTGAGAACAGCACACTCCTTAACTAATGTGCCCACAGATTTTGCAATTTGACACGCCACATCAATTCACTCTTTTTCCCCTACTGGAATGGCTATATGCTCTTTTGTTCAGCTTTACCCCAAGGTCTGCTACTCCGCTCGTCTTGTTGCAGAGAGGCATAGACTCTTTTCCAGGAACAGAGTGACAAGAGGCGAATAAATCTCTGGATGGATCGAGGAGAGGAGAAGAATCGTTAACCTGGTGGTCGCAATTCCTGCAGGCGAAGAGGAGCGCCTTCTGGTCCCTGTCCTCCTTGGGATATAATATGTTGTTGCTGCCCCAACAGAAAAGAAAGAAAGAACAGCGGATCTGCTCATCAAATCCATCGCCCAAACAAGGAAACAACGAGGAAAGTAAGCATGGGGAGCAGCAGCAGCTTACCACTCACGGCAAAACTTCATGGCACTCATGGCTGCTGCTGGTGGTGGTGGTTGGGGACCGGGATGACGCCTGTCTGCTTCCTCCCTCCCGCTTGCCTCTCGGAGCTCAGATCTTATTATTCCAGGTGCGGAGCTGAGTGGGATGCTGGATTTGGTGGAGGGGGTCAGGTCAGAGGAGTCAAGATGAAGAAGCCTTTCACTCTTTCAGAGCTGTGGGAAGCGTGAAGTCTCTACTATCTAAAAAAAGGACATTGAGGTTCTGTTTTCTGCCGTCTAGCGATACCTCGTTCTTTGGTCCCGCATCCGGAGCCCCACGGCACATATTCCGCTCACCCCTTCGTCACAGCATGCCCGGAAAAAAAAGCACATGACCACACCTACGTCGTGATTCTCGCGCCTCCATAATGTCCATTCCAGATCCTTTCCCTCTCCTCCTCCTTTTCCCACTCCCGCCCCGCCTGCCCGTGGATACTCCGTCGCCGCCTGTGCCGCGACTCTGCTCCGGCGCCACGGACCCAGCCGCCGCCTACCCAGGAGGCATCCTCCTCCAACTCCTACACGAAGCAGGCCTCGGCGTAGGCGAAAACGGGCGTGGCCAGTAGCAGGTCAGGCTATCCAGCCATTTGGCCGACCAGACTTGCTAGAGGCGCGAGAATCCTCAGGACTCACACCTCCGGTGCTCAGATCTTGAGCAAGTCGCGTGCCTCCACCACATGGAGCTCGATGGAGGGGAGGGATGCACTGGGAAGAGATGGATCCCTGCTCCTCCCAACTTATATTGCGCAGCTGCTGGAGAACCGTGTGCCCCTTTGAATGCCACCGCCTAAATTTCTTTCTTTGTGTGGTCTTGCCGCTCTTCTCTGCGCCGTCTCGGCGTTGTCGTTGCAATCTCCGCGCTGAATCATCACAAGTTAATAATTTTTTAGCATGTGAGAAATTCAAGCAATACATGCATTGATTTTTCTGTTGCAGAAAGGAACTAAACACTCAATGGAAGTTCACATTCCAGTTGTGATTAGCTGCAGTTCCAGCTTGATAGGAAAGTTAGATTAGCATGATGGAGGGTGCAGAGATTTGAATCATATGGCAGTGGGTGAGAATTCACATGCCAATCTATCAAATACTGCTTTTGTATTTGTTTATATCTTCGATGAGTCTGTGTTTTCTCTAGATTTGTTTATATCTACAGTTCTGAAGTAAGTAATTGCTGACGTACCAGTGTTTTGAATTCTATGTGGTGCAAGGAAGCTGCAGCACAAGAGGGAGATGCTAGCTGGGCAGATGCAGAAGCGATTTTCCATAGAGGAGAGAATTCACATGTACACCAACTGGATTTAGTGTTGGATTTTTTTTGACCACTGCTGATGTTAGCCAAAGCAGCTTGGTACTCGTCTACTTGCAGCTAATGGGTCTTTTAGAACGGTTTATCTTGACCTCTTGATTTGGCAATCAGTATTGCCTGAACTACCCCTTAGCTAATATAAGTGATGTTATGCCTATTTGAATTTTTTTGTATGAGTTGCCCTCATTTTGTTGCTTCATGAAAGGTACAACCAGGTTGAGCAAGAACATAGCACACGCAGATTGCAGAGGTATCCTCCAATCTTCAGCTTCAAACCCTTTGAACATAGCAGGTGCAGACTGAGATGTCCACACGTATGTTAAACACAAATTCTATTAAGAGTAATGTTCAATGTCTTGTACACATTTATGTTTTTTCCATTTTTTCTTTTGCTTTGCTATTCGCGGTGGTTTGAGGCTTTTTGGTAACTGGTTCCACTATTGGCTACTTTAGAACCATACAGAATAGTTATGCGCAATTTTATCAATGTGAATATATATTTCACACCATGCATATAGTTTATCTATCCTTCAATGGCATGCAGCGAATACCTCTACAGTTTATAGAATAGCGCAATAGCCTCAAGATGTTATCCTGGCAAAACTTGCTTTAGCACCTTGTAGATTGACATTGTTTGGGAAGTAGTTACATAGGCTGAAACAAACAATACTAGAACAAGTCAATGTGTATTTGTTTATCAAATTATTGGTATAAGTACAAGTAGGTCGTACTGCATTTTGAGCACAGTTCAACATTGCCATGTCGATTCATGTCTGAATGATAAATTGGTTCTCAAGCCTTTTTTTGTCTATGTCCGTGCTAGCCGTCAGAGGCTCAACCCCAATGACGGCTAGGTATCAATTTGATTGTCAATTTCCATTGGACGAAGCGTTTATATCAGCCTAATGCTTGACGTGGTGCCTTTAGGTACTGAATGAGCAACCGTATCGGATGGAGGACCTAATATGCACACTTACTAATTGGGATTTTTTTAAAGCGGCAGTCGAAATAGATTGGGATCATGCGTTGGGCTAAATTTCAACGTTGCCATGTCGATTCATGTCTGAATGATAAATTGATTCCCAAGTATTTTTTTTGTCCATGTCCGTGCTAGCCGTGAGAGGCTCAACCCCAATGACGTCTAGGTATCAATTTGATTGTCAATTTCCATTGAACGGAGTGTTTATATCAGTCTGATGCTTGACGTGGTGCCTTTAGGTACTGAATGAGCAACCGTATCGGAAGGAGGACCTAATATGCACACTTACTAATTGGGATTTTTTTAAAGCGGCAGTCGAAGTAGATTGGGATAGGACGCGGGCTAAATGATTTTAGCCAATTAATTAGTCTCCTTGTCCAAATTTTCTTATTCTATGCTCCTTCAAGGTTTCTTTTACAAGAAGGAAGGCTTCTGGATAAAGTTTATACATCCTATATCTAGACCGGATAATTCAGTGGTTACAGGGAAACCATAATATTGGAGTATGATAATGCGAATGTTGTCGTACAAAGAGTATATATATGTGAAAAAATGTTCCATGGTGTGGATTTTCTATTGAATAAATACTAGGGCAAGTGAAATTGGTTTCATATGGAGATATCAACAAAGCATTACATCCAACAAATATTGAAGAATAAAATGTTGGAGTGTGGCTTCACAATCAGTTCCTTTTCCTGAAAAAATTTCTGGTTCTGTTGAATTGGTGGTAACTCTAGAACAGAGGTTGGTAAAGATTGGGAGGTTGGTTGCTTCAACCTTGCATAGTGCTGCTCCGATGGTATACCTACTCCCCCATTGTCCAATGCACCTACTTTTTCCTTCCATTGGTAAATGAAAAGTGTTGGCTTGGTTGTAACTAATTTTTTCTTCTATTGGTAAGTAAAATTTGGAATTTGGAAAAATGGAAAGAAACCCCGGCCTGATGGTTTCACTTATGTGTGAACATTGTTTGTTGAAATGCATGCCCTTGTGTAACTTGGTTTTTTGCTGCTGCTCAAGGGCTCCACAGAAGGGAGTAACTAGGTAAGATGAAAGAAGGTAATATGAAGAGAAGAGAAGATAAACATAAAAGGAAACATTTCATAAACACTGTTTTCTTTGTGAAACCTTGAAGAAACACCGCCAAGGGGGGAATCATGTGAGAAACGTTGAAGTTTTAGTTTGTCTTCATGACACTGTAAGTTTATGAAACAATTTACTCTGATTTTTTGTGGTCAATATATAAGTATCATTGTGATATAAATGAGATAAATTATATTGTCATAATTCATGAATTGGTCCACCGACAGATATATACATAGTGAAGGAACTGTCACCACTTTACCTGCCTAATCATTTGGTGGAGCTATTTGTGCCATAATTTTAGTTATCGAATATTATCAAGATATAGTCCAACATATAAGTTGCTCAATTTAGGGGAGTTGTTGGAGTCAAACAAAAATTTAGGCGAGGAATACTTTAGTAGATGCCCCTGTATACACGAATAACACCTCCCCGTTTTGGAGTATTGTTAAATGTGGGTGAAAACTCTCTATCATGTTTTGCCCTTCGATCATATTTCCATATGTCGCCCCCTTCCCATCTCCCTGTTTTTGGGTATTGTTAAATGTGGGGGAAACTCTTTGCATCACGTTTTGTCTATCAATCAGAGAATTGTTGGAACTAGAACAAGCTCATGGATAATGACGGAGCATCTCGAAGTGAAAATGATGTGGAACACACACAGGGAGGGAGGGACGTAGGGGGAACACACACACGGGTTTTTGTTGTTATGTTGCTGCTTGATGCACTTTTTTTCAACATTATGAAGACATATTGAGCACATTTGAGAGATGGCAACACAAGGAGCCCCTCCCAGACAGTGCACTCAGACTATGAAACTCAGTGTTGTCATCAAAGACAACTGACCAGCTTCTCTTTCATAGAGTAATTGGAGCCAAGATAGGATCCTTCTGGTTTAGTTCTCTTTTTTATTTGCAAATTTACATGTGTCTTGAAGACGTAGTAGGACACGAGTTTTACGTCATGTATGAAAGTGAGATTATTTGTGTTCATTTTAGAGTCTTTTCTAAACATGCATACATATTATGACCGTCAAGATGTATATGGATTTTATAAATCAGAATTAGTTTATCTGTATGAGAATAAATGCAGGGTGTCCATCCTTCTCCAGATTAACCTTGGTACAATGTTCCCTTGAGCATGGAGGGATGCACTGATTTTGCATCATGGACTTATACTAAAAGTGGCATCTACACAGTTCGGTCCTGGTATAACCTTGCAAGAACTTCCTCTTTCTGGCAAGTCCGAAGCACAACGGAAAAGGGTTCTTCCTCTAATAATGAAGCACAAGAGAGGACTTGGAGGAAACTATGGAAAACACAATGTTTAGAGAGAATGAAAATTATTTTATGGAGAATGGCCCACAGTTGTCTTCCTACAGGCGACCAACTTCAAAAAAGGGCAATACCAGCACGGTAATATTGTAATTTTTTGCAATAAATATGAAACAGTGGAACAATATTTTCTTCACTGTCATTATGTCAAGGAAATTTGGTCCGAACTTAAAAAATCTCATGAAATCTCTTTAGATCTGAAGAGTTTCTCCCATATTGGACAATGGCTATTAGAGTGGATTGATGGAGCCTCGGAATTCCATTAGACTGTTATTGCTGTGGCCGCGTGGCACATATGGTAGAGTAGAAACAGTATAAGAAATGGTGAGAATTTATCCCACCCTCTTCATGTGGCTGGGAGGATCAATGCTTATATTGATTTCATCATGTCTAACAATTTCAGAGCGACCGGATCTACTATGCGTGAGAACCAAGTATCAGTCCAGAAGTGGTCTCTGCCGCCTGAAGGGTTGGTGCTGATAAACATGAAGAGTGGATAAACATAGATGCAGCAATCTTCTCTTAGTCCCAGCACATGGGAATTGGAGTGGTGATCCGTAATCACCGGGGTCAGGTGCTCACTGCGTGCAGACGCTACGTCAAACGATTTCAGCTAGCTGAACTAGCAGAGGCAGTCGCCATGCGCCATGCTCTAAACTTTGCAGACAATGCAGGCTTTCAGAAGGTGATTATGGCATCTGATTGTGCAACTTTGATCAGCAAACTAAAGTGTTCACTAGATTGGTGCCTTAGCTCACGATACAAAGAGTAGGGCCTGAAAGTTTATTTCCTGTACTTTTACTCATGTCAGCCGATGTTGTGATGTGGCAGCCCACGTGTTGGCTAGATCTTCCGAACAAGATCTAGGATCCTGCTGGTTCAATGATGTCCCTGGTGTAATTAGGACCATTATATGCACTGAACAATCGATGCTTGAATGAAATGCAGCTGCCCTTTTTTTTTAACCTTGGTACAATGCGTGTTATGCTGTACTCCATCCGTCTCAAAATATATGTCTCAGATTTGTAAAAATTTAGATGAACTTATACACTATTTAGTATATAGATTTATCCAAATTTTGAAAAATCTGTGACATCTATTTCGAGACGGAGGGAGTATAATTTTCTTATACAGTAGAATAGTTGTGGTTTTGTACACATGAACAGAATATCGATGAACTCAGCATTTCAAGATTAGTCGAGAAATATGTGTACTTTTTCTAAGAGATGTATTATTATCGGTGGAAAATTTCATTCATCTCAATTGCTTTGCGGCTTTGAAATTTTATGTTAGATATGACAAGTTTTGTCAGAAAAACAAAATGAGAGAGATATAGTTACATTCGACTAGCTCAGGTCGAGAAGAAGAGGGGTTGGAGATTATGCAATGTCTTATCTACGGCAAGGAGCGAGAAAAAACATGGTGGTAATGCTTGTCTAGATTCATGAGACAAAGACACTGTCCTCGAAAGAGCAGTTGGTAGACACATGGCAAAATGCATTGATTTTTTTTTTTTAAATAGTTGACTGTAATTATCGCAAAAACCGTAACTTTAGGTTGTGTTCCTAAAATTGAATGACTTTTGATAATCTTCATTGCCACCGTAGCAACTCATATAGGTGCTGAAGTAAGTTGGTTTAGACGTGTTGAGACAAGTGTGGAGACAATCAAATAAAGTTGGCTTTTGTTTTTAGCACATAAAGCTATTATTTGAAGCTGGATCTTGCTTTTGATGCATATGAGATATAGTACATTTTAAGCAAAGTAATTTTTTAATATTATATGGCTATCTCTTTTCATGTATGTGCGATAAAAAGTCAATATTATCGTCCGTGACAGCGCACGGGCATTTTTTCAGTCAAAGAAAGAAGCGCAACGTGCGGGAGGAGAATGTCCATTTCCGATGCAAGTTGTGTGGCCTGGTGCTGCTGGTACATTTGTCCGTCTGTTTCTTCTCGTTTTGCGTGATGGTGCCTGCCTGTGTAGACATACACATCTGCAGATCTATAGACAGAGATATTTGGGAGGGGAAATCAAAAGTCAACAGCTTATAAGTTTGGTTAATATTTTGATAAAATGGTAAATAATTTCAATGCCAATTCATTCTCAATAGACTCACGATAAAATATTTTTTCATAATGTATTTAAGTGGCTAGGGAGAGAGATCTAGGGCATTGAATGTTCTAAGTAATGGCGGAGAGAGAGAGTCGACGCACAACCTCCACTTGTGGAAGGAGGCTTTATATAGCGGATCTCAGAATCCAACCGTTATGTGCATTTTTTGTACCAGGCAGTACTACACTAGGCTCAGCGATACTATCGTTATCACTATCTTTCGAGTCGTTGGATAGCTACCGACAATTTTGCAATGGTACTACGGAAAACTACCATTAGTAGGCTTCGGCGATACTACCACTGCCAGTACCGCTTCACACGACCCGAGGGCATATAAAGCGGTACTATCTGCAGTACTACCGTAGTGTCTAGACAACACAATTTCTTTCGCTGCTTGGCATCAGCGGTACTACCGCAGCCGGTACCACTTCGCATGACCTAAGGGCATTTGACGTGGTACTACCGTTGTGCCCAGCTAGCTTCTAAAACTGAGCCCGACAGTACCTGCGGCGGTACTACCATGGCTCCTAGGCAGCATAAGCATTGTGCCTCTAGAAGGCGGAGGTACTACTGCAGCAACACAAAAAATTCACAAATGATGGAATAGGGGTGATCTCTCGATGAAATTGGATGATTGTGGGGGTGCAATATGGTTTGTGCAAGATATAAATTCCCACATACATCTCGATAGCAGACACCCTCTTAAGAGTACGGGGTTCCTAAACTCGAGCACAAAAGGAAAAAAGCTCTCAAACTCTGTTTTCACTTTGACCACAAACGAGGGGCATCACATCCACCATGTGTCATAATGGTAACAACCTACACAGCTGAAAGACACAATTAGTCCAACCCTTGTGCAGTGACTCAATCCACCACTTCATGTTATAGTGTGCAAGTCGTTGGCATAACACTAACATAACACCTTTCGATGAACATTACACCCAACAAAGCAGTACAACAGAAACATCGTAGGTTCAATGTATGTCTATATTATTCATATTAAGATCTATATAGAAGATTGGAATCTCCTTGGCACAATGAGGTTTGCCAGGTAAGTTCCTAGCAATCAAAAATCCAGGAAGAACAACTTGTAGACTACTATAGCATGAGATCTACCTCGAGATCTATCTCTAAGACTAATGGTTGGCTATTACTTTTTCGGCAACGTTCTAATGGTGTGGTTCCTGAAGGAGATATGCCCTAGAGGCCAAATAAAGTTGTTTTATTGATATATCTCTGATGTTCATAATAAGTTTTGTATCATGCTATAACTGTATTAAGTGAAAACATTAATACATGTGTGGTATATAAATAACTGGTTCCCTAGCATCCTCTAGGGCTAGTTCGTTGGGCAGATGATCGATGATCGAGGTTTCCCGCTCATGGACTTGATTAAAACATCAACTGACAACGAGATCACTTAATGAAGTGATGGACACACCCGACCATAGAACTGCAATGTAATCTAGTCACAATGTTCAACATTGCATTATCTAGCAAAGAGTGTGACTTAGTCCTTCGACCGTGAGATCATGTTTAATCACTATCTCCCACGGCTGCTTTGATCACATCAACCGCCATGACCGTTGTAATACCTCGGACCCTACGCTCTAAGCTCAAGCCTGTATGAACCAAAAGTCGACAGGACGTACTACCATGGGGCCGCATAGCCACATACAGTAGGCCCACCTCGTGGAGCAGGACACGGTACCGGCCAAGCATCCCACCCACTTTCCAGAATATCGGGACAAGAGCGAGCGGCGTAGTCGACAGGTAAAGCGATAAAAAACATACACAAATGAGTATGTATGTCAGCGACATACAATAGACATCAGAGCCATACCATCTAAAAACAACAGAGATAGAAATATTCAATGCCATACGGCAAGATCCAAATATCCTAGATAGATATAATAGTTTAAGATACATCCTCATACATCACACATCAGAGTATCAAGCGGAAGCGGAAAACAAGATCCGAGTATGAACAATAAGCAAATTGGCATAAGATGCCCTAAAAATAAGCACATCCTGCCCACAGATCCCATGGATCTCCATCCCTGGAATCTCTGCACCTGATAGTCGTTGCCACCATCATCAGTCTCTTTGACCCAGTAACCTTACTGGGAGTATACCTATCCATCTAAACTAAATATTTATCATGTGAGACCCTAGGGGTACTCAGTAAGTCTTAATGCATCTAAAAGGAACAACCTGGGGGTGACGCAACTGTAGGGAAAGATAATATCTAAACAGTTCTATAGAGATACGCTACACATCCGCCCAACCAGAGATGGACGGACGCTCGTTAATTAGTAATAACAGTTATGTAGGTAGCATAAATAAGCATCGCCCGCCCTTGTTCTCGCTTACCGACAAGAAGGCATAAGAATATCCCATCCGTTGGCAATTTTATTAACCATTCCATGAGTATTGCACTATTTACTAGTCATGTCATAGTCAAATTAAACGCGGTACTTTAGTTATGCTTGTCTATGATCGAAAAACTGTGCTCTAAGTCGTCCATAACCGCGGACACGGCTTTTAAAAAGATTTACCCTGCAGGGGTGCACAAATAGCAACACACACACGATCAACCACAGGAAGAACTAAATAAAAAGCAATGATGCCTCACGATAATGCATTCACATGATTCATAAATTATTTCAGGGACCCACCCCATTAAGCTACCCGCAACGAAGTTGGCCGGCTCCGAGACATACCCAAGGTTTACGCCAATGGCTGTAAATGACTGGGAACCCGAAAGTGTGAATGGGATTGTCGATACTGCAAAAGCACTCCGCAATCCTAAATAGTACAGGCGCTCCACGCGCAATCGTAAATAAAGCAGTAAAGCATGGCATAAGTACATGATAGTAATATGGTGATAAACTAGTTTGTGGCCCCAAGAAATAAAGTGTGAATCAAGCTGAGGCGATGGGGGATCCATAGAGTCTCCCGTATGTGGATAGTGCAAAAAGTCAAGGAACAGGAATCAAGTACTCAGGGTCCCACGGGACACAAGTGAGTGTAGAAGGACCAAATAATAGCTATTGCCCACCGGTGTCTCTTTCTTTAGTTGTCCCATTACTACACAGTTTTAGTTGTTTAGGTACCTCGTTATTCAAAGACTCGCATAATCCCTACTCATGCAGTTCTATGACTCGCATGGCTCAAAGAACTCCTATAGTAATGGCTCATAGGATTGAGGAATAAGTTTTGGTGGGGTTTAAAAGTAAAGGCTATGTAGTACTTAGGATTCCAATTTAATGCAATCACGACTCAATGATGCAAGAATAAGATAGAAGCATTGTTGGGGATATACTTTCCGGGTATCCTCACAGTTCCTCACTGACCAGGGTGGCCCACTTCGGGTTAGAGCTTTGCTTCACGGGCGACCCAGTCAGAGAGAAGAGACGGAGTCCAGTCCGGCTATGGGAAGGCCCAGAAGACTTACTGACATAGGGCCATAGTGTTACTTGTAGTTCAAGATGTACTCTGTAACCGACTCTTAGTCGTAGCCGGATAGATCTCTCCTGTAAACCCTATGCCAGATATCTATATAAGCCATCCTAGGGAGAGCCTTTAGGGCACCTACATTGACAATAATCTACAACCTCAACTCGAACAGGCAAAACCCTTGTAACCCATATTTTGGCTCTGCCGTAGTACTGGATTGCTAGCAGGAGTAGGATCCATCCAAAGCCGATGGATTCGAACCTGGGTAAACTTGTGTGCTCACCGTCCTGGAATACCGTACGACTCACACCCCTCTCTTCCACACGCCTCGAGGACCACCTCATGGCGTACTTGTCATCAATCCGACGACAGTTGGCGCCCACCGTGGGTCAAGTGAGCTTCGGATCTTCGGATCTACAAGAATATCGGAATCGGCGAGATTATCACTGTCGGTCACATCCTCTACGCTAGTGACGTCCCTCTCATCGTTCTCGACGAGACCTGGATTCCGGCTAGGGAGGTCGTGACTGCCTACACCATCATGTCTTTTGGCGAGATCGATGTTTACATCGGTTTTGCTGAACCTGCCCCACCCACCCCCGCGGTGATGATAGAGGCAGAAGAAATTCCTGGGTCCCCTTTGTCCGCGGAGGCGGCAGAGTTCCGGATCTCAGAAATAACTAATCCCACCTAGCCCGCACCAGTTGCGGAGATAGTGGAGAAATCCGAGCCTGAAGTAGACCTGGCGGTTCAAGTCGAATCTGGAGTGGACCTCCCTGGTGAGGTCAAATCCTAGATCGATCTGTCTGCTGAGGTCGAAATCCAGGAGGAGCACACTAGCAACCATGGTTCCGGCTCTGCCAACGCCGGAACAGATCAACCGTTCCTGAGGCATACGTTGAGGCGCATGATAGTACAAGATGCAAGCGTGGATGAGGTTCTCGAAACCATCAGGATCTTCGAGGAAGCCCACGAGGAAAGCTGCAACTACCTCAGGACCCACACATCACACTTTGTCGGATACGTTGGATCCAGATCCGGCTCTGCCGATGCTGGAGAAAACACCGACTCAGTGCTAGAGGCGATCGGAACAAACACCGACTTACCCGCATCCTCGGATGACTCGATGATGTCGACAGATTTCCGAAAGTTCTCCGTGGAGTATGAAGAGGAGTATAACTCCAAAGCTGCAGAGGAAGAAGAAGCCATGGATAAAGGATCTGGGGAAAACTCTCCCAAAGCACAGGATGACATGGAAATTAGAGATAATCCCGAGGTCCAGATGTCCGAAAGTACCAATCAGAGCTTGACTCCGGGAAACAGACCCAAACCCGTCTTTGCTACCAGCGCTGCCAAGAAGGCAAAGAAGAAGAACAAGACCCCGGCAAAAGACCCTCCGGCAGAGGAGGTGATTGCTGAGGAATACGAGGAAGACTTGGATGGAGCAATTATCCTAAACGAGCCCAAAGAATAGTCGGTGGACGGACACGTGATCACTGAAGGTGCGCGTAAACTCATCGATGCTGCATTAACCACACCTATTCCTACAGCTGCAGAACTTATTGCTGAAGAGCTGGACGAAAGGGCCTAGGCCCTAGAAGCGCGTTGCCAAGTACTCCTCGATGAAGCCAAAAACCTTGAGGAAGAAAAGAAACGCATGGCAACTGCAGAGAAGTACAACTCTAGGCAACATCAGAAGACCAGGAAGCGTCATACTCATGACGACCAATTCCCGCAGATTCACAAAGTCCTCTTTGGAGGAGAACATCGGATGCCTAGATGCGACAACAATGGGGATTGGGTGTACCCAACACCAGTACAAAACACTGTTGCGGCTCGAGAAATCCTATCTGCTAATCCAGGCCCAGAGCAGATCCGATTGGGCATTAAATTACTCAATAAGGGTCTGGAGCAGCAAAAGGTCACCCTATCCGGAAGCCAAAAACTAGTCTCCCACTCTGCCCAATGTCGCACGGATCCGACCTGGATTGACGTAAGACCCCAACATGCTCTAGAACAGTATCACTGTTCCGACCGTCGGGAAGACAACTACTCAAGAACCGGATCTTTAGGGCAGCACCATAAAGCTGCATGTGACTGGTGCAATGTTACACCAGTTGCGGAGCAAGAGGCAATTGCTGCACCGAACCCGAAGAATCCTCCCCGGCGAGAGTTAAAGGATCGCAGGGAAGAAGATAAAGAGAAACGTCGGGAGGAGGATCGACAAAGAATGCCACCTCCTAGACATGCAAGCCGTCTGACTGAAGGGCAAAGGAACGACAGACACCATGCCGAGTCAAGCCGACAGGGGGCTCGTCGTAATGAAGATCCTCCCTGGAACCGGAATAATGACGCTCCAGACGGAGGCCGGCGATCAGCCGGAAATAATCCAGCTGCTCCACCTTCTCCACCAAGTAGCCATCACAACGGATCCCAAGGAGGAAGGAGGGCGTCATGGTGGAGGAGGTGGTGGCAGAAGCCGAAGTCCGGCTCCAAGGCACCGCAGCCATAGCCGTCATTCGGGACAATCTTTATCCCCAAATGACGCAAGGCACAAGATTAACTCCAATATAGAGGCGCGACGCTACGAAAATGATGATATATACATGGGCCCAAAGTGCTTCGGACCACGCATAAGAGCTACAAAATTCCCGGAAGGATTTGCTATCTCAAGACACATTCAAGCCTACGACGGTATAGCTCGGCCAAATACGTGGCTCCAAGATTTCTTCCAAGCTTGGTGTATCGCCAAAGGCGGAAACAACCTAGTCACAACCTGATATCTCCCACTCATGTTGCGGAAGACGGCATGATCATGGCTCAATGAACTTCTGGAGAACACCATCCACAACTGGTATGACATGCAAAGTGTGTTCTTTCGGAATTTCGAAGGCACATACCGGAGACCCTGTACGGTAGGAGACCTACAGCGTTGCACCCAGAAAGCCAGAGAAACTTGTCGAGATTATCTCAGATGATGGATCGACACAAAAAACTCCTGTGAAGGAGTAAATGACCAAACTGCGATTGAAGCTTTCATTGCAGGCCTCCCAATTGGATTACTACGTCATCGCTTGAAGGGTGACAAGGTCACTGATTTGGGAGAAATGATAGAAATAGTGAGCAAGTATGCAGATGTTGACGACGATGCAGAGGGATTACTGAACGCCCTGGCTGTGCCACAGTCGACAAAACAACCAAAGCAGCAGGCTTAGAAGCGCAAGAATACCTCGGAAGAAAAGCCCAACACGGAAACGGCAGTGGTTACTGCTACTTTTGGGTCTGGAGGACGAGGAGGATGTGGTGGTGGCCACGGACGTGGCCGTGGGACGTCAAGGGTTCAAGATAGAGGAGACCAGCAACCTGGTAAAACCTACTCCTGGGCCAACATTGCCAATAACCCATGTGTGCATCACCTAGACGCCAATGGGGGCTCGTCTCACACAAACGCCGAGTGTCGTTTTAATGACGACATTAAGAGAGATGATATCGCTGGCTACAGGGCTAAGCGGAAGAAGGGAAAAAAGAATCCCAAAAAGGACAAAGAGACCAAGGAAGATTCCGACATGGAGGAAGCTGATGCTTCAAATCACAAGCCGGAAGGGAAGAAAAAATTTCTGACCAAGAAAGACACTTACGTCACCTTCCTCGGATCTCAACCAGCAAAGGTCAAGAAAGCAGTTCTACATGAGCTCAATGCAATAGTTCCGGTTATCCCTCAATTCCTAGACTGGTCGGAAGTGGCAATCACCTTTGACCATGCTGATCATCCGCCTAAGTTGCACATGCGAGGAAAGTACGCCTTAGTCGTCAATCCACTTATTGACGGCTATGGTTTCTCCAAGACTCTCATGGACGGTGGCAGCAACATTAATATTCTGTATGTCAAAACGCTATGTTGGATGAAGATCTCAGAGACCCAGCTGAACTACAACTCTGTGATCTTTCACGGAGTTGTCCCAGGAAGACAGGCAAATTCCCTAGGAGAAATCACTTTGGATGTTACCTTTGGAACTCCAAAGAACTACTGAAAGGAAGCACTTTCCTTCGAAGTGGTCCCGTTCAAGAATGCATACCACGCTATATTCGGATGTCCGGCTTATTGGGCTTTTATGGCTCGTTCATGTTACATTTACAATATGATGAAAATTCTAGGTCCCAACGGCGTGATCACCATCAGGGGAGACCCGAAGAAAGCGTGAGAGTGCAAGGACGGAAATGCCGCCTTTGCTGAAGCCGTGCTGCATGCCCAGGAGTACCAGGAGATCAAGAAGAGCATAGATCTGTCCGAGATGCCCGCAACAAAGAAGAAGGTGACAAAGCCGAATCCAGAGTTCAAGGCATCGGAAGAGACGAAGAAGACGTCGTTGAAGGATGATGACCCCTCCAAGGTGATCCAGATAGACATGGGCCTAGATTAGCGCATAGGAAAGCGCGCTCGTCAAGTTCCTCCAAGCAAATCAAGACATATTCGCATGGCAACCATCTGACATGACCGGAGTACCTAGGGAACTTGACGAGCACTCTCTAAATGTAAACCCGAATGCTAAACCCGTCAAATAGTCCTTACGACGTTTTGGCGATGTAAAGCGTAAGGAAATAGCTAAGGAACTAGCCCGGCTCGAGTTAGCCAGATTCATAGAAGAGGTCATCCATACTGATTGGTCGGCCAACCCTGTAATGGTCCCTAAAAAGGACACCACTGATTTAAGGATGTGTGTTGATTATACTGCCTTGAACAAGGCTTGCCCCAAAGATCCGTTCACTCTGCCTAGGATTGATCAAGTTATCGATTCTACGGCAGGCTCGGAACTCCTCTGTTTTCTCGACGCATATTCCGGTTATCACCAAATTTGGATGAAGGAATCGGATAAAATCAAAACTTCATTCATAACCCCCTTTAGAACCTTCTGTTTTGTTACGATGCCTTTTGGACTGAAGAACGTAGGAGCTACGTACCAGCGCACTATGCAGCGTTGCCTCCATGATCAAATCGAACGCAATGTACATGCATATGTGGATGATATTGCGGTGATGTCCAAAAAGAAGGAAACATTAATTTCCAACTTGGAGGAAACGTTCGCCAATCTACGAAAATACAACATAATGCTCAATCCGAAGAAGTGTTTCTTTGGAATCCTAGCCGGAAAATTATTAGGTTTCATCGTGTCTTAGAGAGGCATAGAGGTGAAACGAGACAAGATTAAGGCTATACTCAATATTTCCAGGCCAACTCGCCTGAAGGACGTTCAAAGACTCACTGGTTGCATTGCTGCAGTCAGTCGGTTTGTAAGCTGGCTCGAAGAAAGAGTCGCACCACTTTACAAGCTCCTGAAAAAGACCAAGAAATTTGTTTGGACTAATGAAGCTGAAGCTGCATTACAAGACCTGAAAGAAGTACTATTGGCTGCTCCTATCCTTGCAGCACCGGAACCAAGGGAACCGATGTTGCTTTATCTCGCTGCAACAAACAGGGTCATCAGTGTCGTCATGGTAGTGGAGATACCAGAGGAAAATCAGGAACACCTGGTGCAGCGCCCGACTTATTATCTCAGTGAGGTCCTAACTGAATTGAAGCAGCGGTATCCGCACTATCAAAAACTGGCTTATGGTGTGTTTTTTGCATCCCGTAAGTTACGACATTATTTTCAGGAACATCCAATTACCGTGGTGAGCACAACTCCCATGAGAGATATAATCAATAACAGCGAAGCTATAGGACGCGTCGCAAAATGGGGCATAGAGCTTTCAGCTTTCGATATTGAGTATAAACCTCGGACATCAATCAAGTCCCAAATCCTTGCTGACTTTGTTGCTGATTGGACAGAGACAAAGGAGGATATGATCCTCCCGGAGTCGGAATATTGGACCCTATATTTTGATGGGTCTAAGGCTCGCGGGGGCTCGGGGGCTGGCGTGGTGCTCAAATCACCCCAAGGAGATAAACTTTTATACGTGTTGCAGATCCACTTCACAGCGACAAATAATATTGCCGAGTATGAAGCACTGTTTCATGGAATCCGGATTGCTAAGGATATCGGCATCCGACGTTTGATGTGTTACGGAGATTCGGATCTTGTTGCTCAGCAAGTGTCGGATATTTGTAATGCAAATAAGCACATGGCAGCATATAAAGCTGTCGTGGATGATTTATCTAAATCGTTCGAAGGGTTTGAGGTTCAACACATCCCTGGAGCAAAAAATGAGGAAGCAGATGCATTATCTCGGATAGGCTCTGCACGGAAAGAGATCCCGGATGACGCTTTTTTAGAGCACCTCAAAGTTCCCTCAATAAAGGGAGTAGGCGAGGACTATCCGACCAAATCCGACTCACCTTTAATAGCAGTTCTAGCTGTAATTCCCAGCTGGACTCAACCCCACCTTGATTATTTGGTAGATGGCAAATTACCCAAAGACGAAGTTCTGAGCCGGCAGATCATCCGACGAGCAAAAGTCTATACTGTAGTTAGTGGTGAGCTCTACAAGTGGAGTGTGTCTAGGGTCTTTCAGCACTGCGTATCTCCGGAAGAAGGAGTGGAAATCTTAAGAGAAATCCAGGAAGGCGAGTGTGGTCACCATGCTGCAGCCAAATCGTTAGTCGCAAAAGCTTTTCGACATGGTTTTTTCTGGCTTACAGCCAAGGCAGATGCCGAACGACTGGTCAAGACGTGTAAGGGCTGCCAAAAATACGCCAAACAAGCTCATGTTCTAGCTGATCAGTTGCGAATAATATCTATAACATGGCCTTTTGCGGTTTGGGGGCTTGACATGGTAGGACCATTCAAACGGGCTCCAAGTGGATTTACTCACCTCTTAGTGATGGTGGATAAATTCACCAAATGGATTGAGGCTAAACCCGTCAGTAGTTGTGATGGAGCAACAGCCAAAAGATTTGTCGAGGATGTTATAATCCGGTATGGTTATCCGCATAGTATTATCACGAACAACGGGAGTAATTTCTCTATGGGAGAACTTGCCAAATTCTGCAATGAACAAAATATCCGGCTTGACATTGCGTCAATCGCACATCCACAGGCTAATGGACAAGTCAAAAGATCAAATGGTTTAATCCTACAAGGCCTAAAACCGAGACTCGAAGCACCACTACGACGTGCTGCGGGGGCTTGGGCAGAGGAATTACCCTCTATAACATGGAGTTTGCGAACAACTCCAAACAGGTCAACAGGATACACACCTTTCTTCTTGGTCTATGGTGCAAAAGCAGTTCTTCCTAGTCATTTGATTCACACTTCTCCTAGAGTGGCCGCATATATCAAAGAGGATGCCAAGATTTCTCGACAAAATGATCTCGCCTTAGTCGAAGAAGTTTGCGTCGTTGCTAAAATGAGATCAACAGCCTATCAGCAGAAGTTACACAAGTATCATAGCCAGAGAGTCAGAAACCGGTCTTTTAATAAGGGCGATTTGGTTCTCCGGCTTGTGCAACAAAGAAAGCACAAACTTTCCCTAGTATGGGAAGGGCCATTTTTAGTTAGTCGAGTATTACACAATGGTTCATACTACCTAACTGATATGCGGCCAGTCAAGGAAAGACATGCTACTAAGAATAGAAAGAGAGCTGGAGGCCGTACAAATCCGGAAGAGTTAGACAGACCATGGAATATTGCTCAGCTACGTCTGTTTTATTCTTAGTTTATCTTTCTTTGTAATCATATATGTGTACATGTTCAGTGAGAAATAAAAGTAGCGGTTGCCTCAAATTTTTTCTGAGAAGTTGTTACCATCTTATTTCCGAATGATCATGTCACAGTCGAAAATCCCAGAATACTTGAAAGTACTTTATGCTCATGTCTGTTCTGGTTTAGATTTCCGATTTTAAAATTGCTACCTTCGGGTATAAATCTAAATTTCCTAGTCTATACTTTGGTTATTTGTCTGATTGCCGGATGCGGGTATTTTCCGAGTAGTGAATTGTTGGTACTAGAAGACGGCTTTGTTTCCGAGTTTAAACTGGTTTAGCAATTGAGCTCCGTTGCTCGGCAAAGGTTCCGTGCTAAAAGTTAGCCGGCTCAAGAAAGGGACGAGGCGGAAAGCCAGATAAACGATAAGTGCAGACAAAAAATACAAGTGCTTATGCAAACATTTCAGGCACACAAAAATTTAAGTCAAAAGTGCTGAATAGATAAAAACTTAGCACTAGCAAAATTATCACAGTACTTATTTACAGATCCATAATGTTTTCAGAATAACACATATGTTCTTTCTGATGATCTATGATGCAGGAGAAGAGGTAGGAGCTGCCAGCTCGCTGGATACATCAGCCGCACCTTGATAACAATCCGAGATGTTCAAATCTGATATGGTTTGATCATCGTTGGAAACTTCGGCTGTTTCTTCGGAAGGCGGAGGCGGCGTGTCCACGCGGGTGAAGAAGGGAGTGTCGTAGCTGGTCAAATCAGCTACATGGCACCCATATCTGGCGTAGGAGTCCATGATGGCCTTGATGTCTTGCTCATGTCCATCTTCGTCCACCTTGCAGTACCCTCTGGTTACTTGCCAGATTTCCATGTTTCCATGGTGGCTCATAACCATGGTGAGAGCGTTTTGCGCCGCGGTTCGCGCGTAGGACATGTTCCAGTCCTGAACAAGCTGCGGCATATCCTTGGCCTTGTCTCACACTTCAAAACCGGACATTCTTGCATATCCGGAACCTTGAGAACCTCGCCAATGTCTTCGAGAGATTGGCAGAAGTCATGAAGCAAATCACCGACTTAGGTAAGCCGGTGGGTGCGAGGCTCAGCAGAGGTGGAGTTCGTCAAGTTCAGAGAACCTGCACATATAATGCAAAGGGTAAGTCAAATAAACCCGAACTCTAAAGAGTCGGAAGATACAGAAAAGTCAAAGAAAAGGGAAACATACCAAGGATGACATCGTCGACTTTGGCCTACTCTTCGCGAAGACTCTGGAGTTCAGCCCGGAGCGCCTCGGAAATGTCCTTCTCTCTGAATAGCTCGTCGTTGAGATCCAAGATCTTCTTATCTTGAAGCACAATCTTGCGATCACGCTCATCGATAGCCATGGAGGTGGACTCAAGAATTTGAGCAATGCTCTTCTCATGATTTGCCTTGAGCTTATCCAGCTCTTGGCAAAGTTCTTTGTTCTCCACCACCAAAGTCTTAAGATTCTCGGCCTCTTCAATCATAGCGCAGGACTGTTTTACCAGTGCTGTAAGGCAAAAGAACAAATAGTTCAACAAAAATTCGACTATGAAACATAAATACAAGGTTTGGGTTACAAAATGTTTACCTTCGGCCTCATCCTTGGAAACCTTCAGCTGTGCATTTTCAAGTCGGAGAGCTCTTATCTCTTTCCGCTTGTTGCAGATATTTTTCAATAATTCCTGGTTATACGAATTAACTTTCTGTAAGTCAGAATACCTAGAGTCAGAAGTCTACTAAAGACTCGGGCTAATATTGTAACTAATATCAGCACGAGCCTTGGGGGCTACACTAGTTCATTCTTTGGCATCCTAAGTAAGCATAAACCCGAATTTAACTATCCAACCGTTCGGATTTCAAGGCATTCCTTGGCCAACCGTTGGATCTCCTCTATAGATTTCCGAGATAAGCCAAATTTGGCAAGTCCCGGATTGCTCAGGAGGTTATCAGTGAAAACTTATGCTGAGGGATCATTACCCGAAGAGGGTTCACCCTTATCAAAACCTGAGTCACCCATGGTGACGTCAGTCTGTGACTCAAGGATCACTGGCTCTGCTGAGGGAGCCGGATGTTCTGCAACGATCGGAGATGGAGTAGTCTCCGGTGCTGCAGAAGGCTGAGGGGCAGGAGTCAGAGGAGCCACGGTAGGAGAAGCCAAAGTTAGCTTCGTCTGGCGCAGGGGCTTAGAAGTAGCTCCCTTCCCCTTGCCCTTGATAAGCTGTTTAGCTCTGAGAAGGTAATAGAACAAAGAACATTACATCTCGAAAGAAATCACGAGTAAAGTACAAAGGCGAAAGTAGTGAGGAAAGTTACCTCTTCACAACTAGCACTTCCTTTGTGCCGATATCCACTATCGGAGCTTTGAGCTTTCTAGGCACAACGTCCGGTAGTGGGACCAATTCCTCCTCCTGAGAAAACTCGGGAGGATATCCCTCAATAGGATCTAATTCCGACTCGGGGAGATCGGCAAGCTGAAAAGAAGATAGTATCTCAGTGTTGCGAAATAACTTAAAGGTGAAACACATAAAAGGGTTGTTGCTAAATCTCACCAGCACGACAGGATCTTGCGCTGTATGCATGTCCAGGGACAGCTCCGGAATCTTCCTCTCAATTCGCACCCTTATCAGCCATTTGATTTGGCATATATAATCTTGCGGCTTTAAGGCCTTGGAGCTGACGTGGAGGGAGTCCTTTTTCGATGCTGTGATGGAATGCATCAGTCGGTCTCCATGGTGTTGGAGAGGTTGGATCCGGCGTGCCACCCAGCATTGGACTAAGTCAGACCCTTTCAGGCCCTTGTGCTTCATCAGGTATTCGATCCGTCTCTTGGCGAGAAGCAGATCGTCACTGAGAGCCGGAGTGACCTTGTCCCAAGGCGCTCGGGGCGTGGCGGCTCCATCGATGAAAGCCGGCAAAGCAGTAGCTTTGCCGGGAGCGGGAATATCCTTATGATAGAAAAAGGTAGCCGGCCATTGTTTGACCGACTCACTAGCTAAAATCCGAGGATAAACACGCTCACGCCTAACCGAAAAACTAATCATACCGATAATGTAAGGATTACCGGCGGTGATGGAATTTCTCCGGACATGGAAGTAGTACCGGAAAAGAGTGAGACTTGGCCTGATGCCGAGATACCCCTTGCACAAAGATGCATAAGCGCTCATCTCTAAGATGGAGTTCGGGGGGAGATGGTGGAGTTGAACACCGTAATGATCTATCACCCCAGAAAATAAATCTGAGGGAGGAAAGGAAAAACCTCTGTCTAGGTGAGTGCTGAAGTGCAGTCGCTCGCCGTTGCGAGGGTTAGGGATGGCTTCACCGAAGCCACTTCGCTAGTCACCAGCGTGGAGGAGCCCTTCTTCTTCTACGCCACGGAGCTTTTCATCGTCGAGGACGCACGAGATCCAGACCCCACGATTGCTCTCCTTTTCCGCCGCCGTTGCCATCGCTACCGCCGTTGCTACGCCGGAGGATGATGTGGAAGCCATTTTTCTGGTGCGCCGATGACCTTGGATAGGCGGCGCTGGGAATTTTTGTAGGCAAGGGAGCTCTATGCGTGTGGGAGAAGTAGGGGAGAAGGAAACTGCGCTAGAATAGGTGAAGAAGATGAGGAAAAGAAATCCTCACCCCTTATAACCGCCAGCCACGCCAAGATTCGTGCGAATGCCACAGTAAACGTGCCACGCATCGTGGAAAGGACAGGGAAACCTCCGCACGATGATTACGTCGCCTCGATCTCCACGCACGCATTGAAACGACACCTCGGTTCCGCGAAAGGCGGACCCACCAACAGTCGTGCTGACAGGAAATGTCTGTTAGTGACGTGACTTGACCATGAGTGGTGTTAGGCTATGTTAGAGACCAAGTTCCGGCTTAGTTTGAATTACAAGATGGAAACACGACTAACATACTGATAGGTCCGACTTATTTTAAGACCCGGATTGTTTCTTTTGTTTTGAAGTTTCAGGAACCCTTCAAGATTCTGCAAGTCGAAGATCAAGCTAGATAATGATGAATCCGACTTTGGATCTTGGAGCTTTCTGGGGGCTGCTGTTGGGGATATACTTTCCGGGTATCCTCACAGTTCCTCACTGACCAGGGTGGCTCACTTCGGGTTAGAGCTTTGCTTCACGGGCGGCCCAGTTAGAGAGAAGAGACGGAGTCCAGTCCGGCTATGGGAAGGCCCAGAAGACTTACCGACATAGGGACATAGTGTTACTTGTAGTTCAAGATGTACTCTATAACCGACTCTTAGTCGTAGCCGGATAGATCTCTCCTGTAAACCCTAGGCCGGATATCTATATAAGCCGTCCTAGGGAGAGCCTTTAGGGCACCTACATTGACAATAGTCTACAAGCTCAACTCGCACAGGCGAAACCCTTGTAACCCATATTCCGGCTCTGCCGTATTACTGGATCGCTAGCAGGAGTAGGATCCATCCAAAGCCGATGGATTCGAACCTGGGTAAACTTGTGTGCTCACCGTCCCGGAATACCGTACGACTCACACCCCTCTCTTCCACATGCCTCGAGGACCCCCTCATGGCGTACTTGTCATCAATCCGACGACAATCATAGGTACTATATGTATGCAAGCATGGGGAATTGCTTGCCTGGAAGTTCAGCTGCCGGATAGGAAAGATTCGGGTAATACTCCTGAGGCTCCTGGTATTCTCCTTGCTTAGTGTCTATCCGGATAAAACACAAACACATAAGAGCCAAAATAAATACGTTACACAATCATATAATTCATATGCAACAAGCAAACAAGGTATTCCATGATGGAATGATGCACAATTGCATGGTATAACATAGCATGACATGGGTGAGGCGTGGAAACAAGAAATACGCATTTTATTAATTGAATTAGGCATGTTTTACTCCCATAAATAGTTATGATTATTAAATATTTATATGATGCATGCTTCAAATCATATCATGGAATGCACAATCAGAACGGGCTCGTCGTGCTGATTGATTTAGACATATTATTTGTCGAATTTGGAATGATTAAAGTTATGAATTTATTAAGAAAAGGCATCTATTGGAATTTAAATAATTTTGAAATTTTAAATTTCTCAAAAATTATTTTGGATGGCATATTTGAATTCCTGACATTTTTCTAATTAGAAAACATATATCATATGTAATATTTGAATTTATATATTTAAAACAATATTTAAATCAAATTATATTAAAAAGGGGTCAAAAGTCAAAGGTTTGACTAGTTAGGGTTGATTTTGGTCAAATTTGAATTTGTATTTGAATTTGAAGCATATTTTCTTTTGAAATTTTTATCAAATTCGAATTATATAAAAAGATATGATTTATATTAGATATAACAATATTCTGGATTTTATTTATTTAATTAGAAATTTGTTGGGACTTTTTATACCGAGCCTAACACTAGCCACAAACGCTGCCAGTGGGTCTAGAGGCTGACGCATCAGCGCGTTGGTGGAACTGGCGCATCGAACTTTTCTTACCGAAGCTATAGCCAGCCACTACGACAAACAAGTGGGGCCAAGGGTCTGCGGGGCCACCTCGTGCGCACGCCAGCACGGGCGGGACACGTTGCCGAGCTAGGGACTAATCTGTGAATTCCAGAAAATTGCGGTTTCTTTTTATAAAAATCTTATGGTGACTGTCATGCGGGCCTAGGTGGACCGCGGGTTCGGTTCCAGAAATCTATAGGGGCCTCTTTGAAAAAGGGTGGCGGCGGTGTCTGACGAAACTGTCGATTGATAGCTAGCTCATGGCAGCTCCGGCGGTTTCCAGCGACGATGGCGACCAAACGGCTGGCCAAAACGTCGAGGCGTAAAAACGAAAAACAGAGGTGGTACATTGGCCTACAACTTTTGTCCAGCAAGGTTCACCGAGATGGACTGCTGCGGCGGGAAACTAAGCGGGAACATAGGAGGTCCTAACGGTTGCAGCGACGTGAACGACACGGCTTAGCGGTGACTGCGACAGCACGCATGCACGCGGGCTACTCGATGGATGGCGGCGGCGCTATAGGAAGCGAAGCGAGAGGGGGTCATGTCAGGGAGGCTGTTGGGGGCTCACCTCGTGCTTCCACGAAGCCGAAGGCGAGGAGGAAGAGGAGATCGGCGCTGGGGCTTGGCAATCTGAAGCTTGTTTCGGTTCTTGGCATGGCGGCGGCGAGGCGATTCTGGTGGCTTGCAGTGGCACCTCCAGTTACTGGTCGAGGTAGGGGAAGCAGCCAGAGCTCTTGGTACTCCTGGTACGACCTCGAGGAGCTCCAGGTCATATAGGAGGAGAGGGTGGACCGGGTGGACTAGGGTTTTGGCTCCAAGGCATGTCGGCTTGTTGAGGAAGAAGAGAGGGGGCCTGGGGTTGGGATCTCGATCCAGGGTCTGGGTGGTGAGGGTAGATAAGGAGGGGGCGTAGAGCACGTGGGATGGTTCACTTGCAAAAGAGAGAGAGGGAGGCTCGGGTGCTAGCTAGGGTTCTGAGCTCCCTTCTCCCTTCCTTGTCCTGTAGCAAGAGAGAGGGAAGAGGGAACCCATGTCGGGGTGGATGTCAGGCTGGGGTGGTGTTAGGGTCTGGTCTAGCCAGACCAAGGAGAAGAGGGGTACTCGGTTAGGCTAGGGTTTAGGTTATACTAGGATTTAGGGGAAAGAGAGAGATGGTTAGTATGGAAGATACATATGGCTAGGTGAGAAAGAGAGAGAGCACAAGTAGCTAGGTTTAAGATTAGGGGTAGATAGGTAGATAGTTAGATGGATTAACTAGATAGGTTTGATATGAGAGTTGAAAATGTCTGGTTTGGTTTGATTTTTAATTCAACCTCATGCAAGAATTCTCAAAACACAACAATACCAAAACAACCCCACTAAAGGGATAGATAGAAAACAGAAGAAAGATCTAACTTGTTGGGTTGATCCACTTGTTGAATTACCAAACAAACAAGCTCATCCAAGAACAAGAATTCAAATAAGAAGGATAGAAGATGGATGCTTGCATGGGCCATGCATGATCCATAAATGATCCCATATATACTTGTGAAATCAATTATAAGTAGACATGGCATAAATTAATGCATGCATCTAAAATATTTGAATCAAAACCCATTCAAAGAAGAAGCTTTCTTGATATATATGAATAATGAGCATATGCACATGGATGAAGATATATGACCAATATAGTGTGTATTTTCCCACTAGATCACTTGTGGCCAAATATATCCTCATACATGGGCATATAGTAATAAATTCATATGGAAGCTTAATAAAGGTAATACTACTCACATGGCATGCAAAGGTGGCCATGAGAATCCACATACTTTATATTGTGAAAAAAATAGAGATCATATGTGGGAGCATGTAGAATTAGAAGTGGATCCATCATGTTATATATGAGCTAGACATAATACCCAAAAGAAATGCAATTGCTCATATATAGTTTGGATGGTGGAATTATAAGGTGGTGACAAATAAAGGTGGTGGAGTCAAGAAAATATATGCCTCCAACTCAACTTGGGCATGAAACAATTTATCAAGAAGCAAATACAATATATCAAGAGGCAGCTACAAGTGATACAATATAAATGCATATGGGATAAGAACCAAATAGAGGGGTTTTTATATGATGCTCAAATGCAAGGTGGCATGGTAACATGAGCATGATATAATGATGATGCAATAATACATGTAGGAAGTAGCATTTTATTAATAAACCATGTAGCATTACAAATGTTAGACAGATGGGATGCTACAACCGTAACTGGTGGCTATAAAGGTGTGTATTGGATATTCTAGAGGAATAGTTGAGGCATATGTATCGAGATCGGGATTTGCCTATCCAAGTGATGGATAGATACTCTAGGCAAACTCGGTCAGATTACATCATAGAGCTTGCAAGCATGTGATTAGGTCACGAGGATGTAATATCACAGGAATGAGTAAACCTGTTTGTCGATAATGAGATCGAACTGTATATGGATACATGAGATCAGGTCTTGGACAAACCAGGTATCATTGTGCAAAAAGAATAAGACTCAATGTCTAAAAGGTTCAAGGGAACAACCAAATTTGTGGAATGTGAAGGTACCATCATGTGTTTCCAGATGCCGTTGTTGGTCATTAATTAGAGAGATATCTTGATCATGTCTAAACATTCCCTAACTGTTGGGGTATCACACTTAAGGGTAAAAGTGTTGCGGGTTGATCAATTACTGAAAGAGAAATAGGAAGAGAGAAAGCCGGAAGCATTCCGGAGAGATACCGAAGTGTTCAGTGGTATTCAAAAGGAGTTTTAAATTAAATAAAGTGTAATTAATATTAAACATAATTATTTAATAAAAGGAAAATGGAAAAAAAACCTACATGGGCCCTCCCCAGAAGGAAGAAGTCCCAAGATGGGAGGCGGTTGGGCCCACAAGGGCCTCCCACCCCGCCGACCCCTTGGTGGGCAAGGCACACGAGTGGGGCCCACCCCAGCTGGCGGCCAAGCCCTGCTCCCATCTCCTCCAAGTTTAGTCCCCCCCAGGACTTGGAGGGTGGGAGTGCCTAGATTTTTTTCTATATATAGGGGTGACATTCCTCCCCAAATCGCATCCAACAATTGGACTTTGCCCTTCTCTCTCCCTCCCTCTCTCCGTCTCATGTGTGTTCCCAAGTCTAGAATGTGCTCTACGAGGCAGAGAATTCTCCACCCTGTGCATGCCATCGTGTTGCTGGAATCGATTCGGATCTTCTTCTTTCGATGTCTTGCTAGAGCGAGGCATGGGAGACGTCTTTTACACCGGACGTGTGTAAAACTCCACGAGGCACTGCCACTAGTGGTGCTAGATGCTTGAAGCCTTCTAGACCTTGAGGTCAGCTACGCTCGGCTTCATCACCAACGTTTGTGCGGGAATGTAATCCTGCGTACGGTCTTCAAAGGTATGAATATTGTATCGCGCTCACTACTGTACTTCTACATAGATAGATCTTGGGTTGTTGCATTCTCGTAGTAGGAAATTTTTGTTTTCTACCACGGAACCTCTTTAGTGGTATCAGAGCGATCTGTGCATAGATGTACCAGTACGAGTAGAACACACATGGTTTGTGTGGGCATTGATTTTCTAATTTCTATCCTCCCACATGTACTTGCTAATATCGCGGCAATGTCAGATGAAGCGGCCCAGACCAACCTTTGCAAAACCTTATGCGAGATCGGTTCCACGACTAACATATGACTTGTACCATATAAGTGATTGGTGGGTGTCTGTCTATCCAACATTATTTGATATGGAACTTACAAAGGATGGCCCTGAAAAGGGATTAAAAGCATCAACTAGTTAAACCGTATTGTGGTTAGATTCGTAGGTAAGAAATGGTTCTTGTGTGAAACCCAAACAATCATGTAAAACTTGCAAAGATAAAATAGAGGCGTCTAACTTTATTTTTGCAGGAGGACAAAGTGATATTTGTGGTTTAGGTAAGTGTTTATGGGATGAACAACCAAAGAAAAGGTGGAACCGTGAACCTGGTGTAGATGACGATATTCTCGATGGAGATCAAGACGCGACAACCACTACATATCACATATAAAACTGTTTACATTAGATGTTAACTATTGTGTGAATCTTGTTGTGATAGTATTAGATGATGGGGTTCGTTGCATAAAAAAAATCCTATGATAGCAACTACCAAGATCTAATCTAGGAGATACTTGTAATGGTTTCAGAAGGACTCACCCTCGAAGAGCGTAAGTGGATAATGTTCCTGCAAACAAACATGGTTGGTGTAGAATGTACACGACCATCCTTAAGGACACGAAGACGATAAGCGCCACAAACAGTCATCGCATCCATAATCGGATACACGTTTGGCGTGACGAAGGCCTTTGTCCCTTGCTCCAGTTGGGCAGCGGAAGTAGTGGATCCTCGGGAACTCCAGGAGCACTACAACATGGTGGTGGTGGAGAAGATCTAGAGCAGGGCTTCGCCTACGCACCTTACTCGTGGAAATGGACAAGATAGCAAAGGGGAGAACATGCCAACCAAAGGGCATATGAGAGGAGATGGGAATGAGTGAGAGGAGAGGAGCACCACCCCTCCTTTTATAGAGAGGGGGAGGCACACCAAGGGTGTGGATGGTGCCCCATGGTGGTGCCTCGACCTCTCCCTTCTTCATGGCTAGTGGACTCTCCACTCACAAAAATCAAGAGCCACTTTCTCCCATTAAATCTCCACTCAAAATCAAGAGTCTTTCAATTAAAACAATTTTAATTCACTTGATTTAATGCCACTCTATTTAATAAACACTTCATTTAATAGACATTGGTGGGAAAGCTCCGCAAATCTTTGCCTGGAGGACACGTCTTTCTGCTAGTCATAGTCGACAAATTTACAAAAAAGTGGATTGAGGCAGTGCCCGTCACCATCCAAGATGCAAGTTTGGCTCTGAACTTTATAAAATTGATAGTGTTCCACTTCGGGGTGCCACATAGCATCATCACGGACAATAGAACCAATTTCACCTCCAATGAGCTCAAGGACTACTGCAAGGAGATGGTCATAAAAGTGAGCTACCCTTCGGTCGCCCACCCGCAAACCAACGACCAGGCGGAAAAGGCCAATGGTCTCGTAACTAATGGTATCAAGAAAATATTTCTAGTACCACCTGATAGAGCAAAAGGCGCTTGGGTAGTTGAGTTACCCTCCATCCTATGGAGCCTACGCACCACCCTAAATAATGCTACACAAGAAACACCCTTCTTTCTGGTCCACGGTGCAGACACCATCCTTCCAATCGAAGTAACTCATGATTCTCCTCGGGCCGTCGAGTACGATAAAGAAGCTTCCAAGGAAGCACTCGAATACGATGTCGACGCGCTCGACGAAGCTCGAGACGTATACGAGCAGAATCTACGCAATTATCATAGCCGTCGACTGCGTCCCAGGTCCTTCGCCTCAAACAAGATGGCCACCGCAAGCTGTAGTCGCCATGGGAAGGACCCTACATCGTCACAAAAGTAATCCTAGGTGGAGCATATCAGCTCCAAGATAAGAAGATCAGAGTCAAGTACTCCAACCCATGGTACGTTGCGCAGCTGCGACGTTTCTATGCTTAGGACTTTAATTTATGCAATTTACATTCAATAAGGCCTATGGCCAAGCTTCTCAGCCAAAAAAATACGTACTTTACTTCCAATAAGCCCAACAGCCAGACGATTATGCCAAAACATGTACCTCCATATTCGACGATAAATAAAGCTAAGTTCCCGAAACTCAGTCTCTGTCCTTTTTTCTGTTAGTTTCAATTTTCACCTGATACTCGAGGGATCAACCAATATTCATCCGAATAAAAGTATACACCCGATACTCAGAGGCTTCACGAATAGAGCACCACAAAAATTCGGCTTTGTTGACAATAGCATAATGCTTTGACGTGAATAGCTGACTCGACCCTAGGGAGTTAGGCAAACGAAAGGGTCTCACAAAAGGCAACTACCCATCAAATAAAACACATAGAAACAAAATATACTCTATCAGGGGCAAAACAAAGCTTTACATACTTTATATGATCTTTTGTAGGGGCACACTATGAGTCACACCTCGAAATTAAGGAAAAAAGTCATCTTCTTCCAGACATCGGTGGATGATCCTAATCATTGGTCTACGAGCAGCCGCATAATGGGGTTCAATGCTAATCATCCCACCTCTAGGGGGAGGAGGCAAACCCTCGCGACATGGCATCCAAGTCCAGCGTACGGTGATGCAATGCACCCACGAAAGTGCAAGTTTCATGTTGTGGTTGGATTCGTAGGTAAGAAATGGTTCTTGTGCGAAAGCCCAAACAACCATGTAAAACTTGCAAAGATAAAATAGAGGCATCTAACTTTATTTTGCAGGAGGAAAAAGTGATATTTGTGGTTTAGGTAAGCGTTTATGGGATGAACAACCGAAGGCAAGGTGGCACCATGAACCTGGTGCAGATGACGATGTTCTCGATGAAGATCAAGACGTGACAACCACTACATATCACATATAAAACTGTTTACATTAGATGATGGGGTTCGTTGCATGGAAAAAAATCCTATGATAGCAACTGCTAAGATTGAATCTAGGCGATACTTGTAACGGTTTCAAAATGACTCACCCTCGAAGAGCGTAAGTGGGATAATGTCCAAATAAACGTGGTTGGTGTAGAATGTACACGACCGTCCTCAAGGACACGATGACGATCAGCGCCACAAATGGTTAGCACCTCCATAATCGGATACATGTTTGGTGTGACGATGACCTCTGTCCCTTGCTTCAGTTGGGCAGAGGAAGTAGTGGGTCCTCGAGAACTCTAGCAACACTACAACATGGTGGTGGTGGAGAAGATCTAGAGCAGGGCTTTGCTTATGCACCTTACTCGTGGCAATGTACAAGCTAGCAAGGGGAGAAGATACCAACCAAAGGGCATATGAGAGGAGATGGGAATGAGTGAGCGGAGAGGAGCACCACCCCTCCTTTTATAGAGAGGGGGAGGCACACCAAGGGGGTGGACGGCGCCCCATGGTGGTGCCTCGCCCTCTCCCTTCTTCATGGCTAGTGGACTCCCCACTCACAAAAATCAAGAGCCACTTTCTCCTATTTAATCTCCACTCAAAATCAAGAGTCTTTCAATTAAAATAATTTTAATTCACTTGATTTAATGCCACTCTATTTAATGAACACTTCATTTAATAGACATTGGTGGGACAGATCCACAAATCTTTGCCTGGAGGACACGTCTTTCTACTAGTCGTAGTCGACAAATTTACAAAAAAAAGTGGATTGAAGTAGTGCCCTTCACCAGCCAAGATGCAACTTTGGCTGTGAACTTCATCAAATCGATAGTGTTCCACTTCAGGGTGCCACATAGCATTATCAGGGACAACAGAACCAATTTCACCTCCAATAAGTTCAAGGAGTACTGCAAGGATATGGTCATAAAAGTGAGCTATGCTTCGGTCACCCACCCGCAAACTAACGACCAGGTGGAAAAGGCCAATGGTCTCGTAACTAATGATATCAAGAAAATATTTCTGGTACCACTTGATAGAGCAAAAGGGGCTTGGGTAGATGAGTTACCCTCCGTCCTATGGAGCCTACGCACCACCACAAAAATGCCACACAAGAAACACCCTTCTTTCTGGTCCAGGACACGGACATCGTCCTTCAAGTTGAAGTAAGTCATGATTCTCCTCGTGTCATCGAGTACGATGAAGAAGCTTCCAAGGAAGCACTCAAAGACGACATCGACGCGCTCGACGAAGCTCGATACGTTGCTCTACAAAGAGCGACCATATACCAGCAGAATCTGCACAATTATCACAGTCATCGACTGTGTCCCAGGTCCTTTGCATCAAACAAGATGTCCACCACAAGCTAGAGTCTCCATGGGAAGGACCCTACATCATCACAAAAGTAATCCTAGGTGGAGCATATCGGCTCCAAGACAAGAAGACCGGATTCAAGTACTCCAACCCGTGGAACGTTGCATAGCTGCGACGTTTCTATACTTAGGACTTTACTTTCTGCAATTTACATTCAATAAGGCCTATGGCCAGGCTTCTTAGCCAAAAGACTTCGTACTTTACTTCCAACAAGCCCAATGGCCAGGCGGTTATGCCAAAACATGTACCTACATATTCGACGATAAATAAAGCTAAGTTCTCGAAACTCAGTCTCAGTTCTTTTTTTCTGTTAGTTTCAATTTTCACCCGATACTTGGGGGATCAACCAATATTCATCCGAATAAAAGTATACACCCAATACTCGGGGGCATCACCAATAGAGCGCTACAAAAATTCGGCTTCACTGACAATCGCACAATGCTTTACCTGAATAGCTGACTCAGCCCCAGGGATTTAGGCAAACGAAAGGGTCTCGCAAAAGGCAACTACGCATCAAATAAAACACATAGAAACAAAATATACTCTATCTGGGTAAAACAAAGCTTTACATAGTTTACATGATCTTTTGTAGGGGCACACTATGAGTCACACCTCAAAATTAAGGAAAAAAGTCGTCTTCTTCTAGACATCGGTGGATGATCCTAATCGTTGGTCTACAAGCAGCCACATAATGGGGTTCCATGCTAATCATCCCACCTCTAGGGCGAGGAGGCAACCCTCGCGACATGGCATCCAAGTCTAGCATAGGGTGATGCAATGCACCCATGAAAGTGCAATTTTCATGTTGTGGTTGGATTCGTAGGTAAGAAATGGTTCTTGTGCGAAAGCCCAAACAGCCATGTAAAACTTGCAAAGATAAAATAGAGGCGTCTAGCTTTATTTTGCAGGAGGGCAAAGTGCTATTTGTGGTTTAGGTAAGTGTTTATGGGATGAACAGCCAAAGGCAAGCTGGCACCATGAACCTGGTGCAGATGTCGATGTTCTCGATGTAGATCAAGACGCGACAACCACTACATATCACATATAAAACTGTTTACATTAGATGTTAACTGTTGTGTGAATCTTGTTGTGACAGTATTAGATGATGGGGTTCGTTGCATGGAAAACAAAAAATTCCTATGATAGAAACTGCTAAGATCGAATCTAGGCGATACTTGTAACGGTTTCAGAAGGACTCACCCTCGAAGAGTGTAAGTGGGATAATGTTCCTGCAAACAAACGTGGTTGGCGTAGAATGTACACGACCGTCCTCAAGGACATGATGCGATCAGCACCACAAACGGTTAGCGCCTCCATAATCGGATACACGTTTGGCGTGACGACAACCTCCGTCCCTTGCTCCAGTTGGGCAGAGGAAGTAGTGGATCCTCGGGAACTCTAGCAGCACTACAACATGGTGGTGGTGGAGAAGATCTAGAGAAGGGCTTCGCCTACGGACCTTACTCATGGCAATGGACAAGCTAGCAAGAGGGAGAAGATGCCAACCAAAGGGCATATGAGAAGAGATGGGAATGAGTGAGCGGAGAGGAGCACCACCCCTCCTTTTATAGAGAGGAGGAGGCACACCAAGGGGGTGGACGGCGCCCCATGGTGGTGCCTCGACTTATCCCTTCTTCATGGCTAGTGGATTCTCCACTCACAAAAATCAAGAGCCACTTTCTCCCATTTAATCTCCACTCAAAATCAAGAGTCTTTCAATTAAAACAATTTTAATTCACTTGATTTAATGCCACTCTATTTAATGAACACTTCATTTTATAGACACTGGTGGGAAAGATCCACAAATCTTTGCCTGGAGGACACGTCTTTCTGCTAGTCGTAATCGATAAATTTACCAAAAAAGTTGATTGAAGGAGTGCCCGTCACTAGCCAAGATGCAACTTTGGCTGTGAACTTCATCAAAACGATAGTCTTCCAGTTCGGGGTGCCACATAGCATCATCGCGGACAACGGAACCAATTTCACCTCCAATGAGTTCAAGGACTACTGCAAGGAGATGGTCATAAAAGTGAGCTACGCTTCGGTCGCCCATCCGTAAACCAATGACCAGGTGGAAAAAGCCAATGGTCTCGTAACTAATGGTATCAAGAAAATATTTCTGGTACCACTTAATAGAGCAAAAGGCGCTTGGGTAGATGAGTTACCCTCTGTCCTATGGAGCCTACACACCACCTCAAACAATGCCACACAAGAAACACCCTTCTTTCTGGTCCACGGCATGGACAGCGTCCTTCCAGTCGAAGTAACTCATGATTATCCTCGCTTCATCGAGTACGATGAAGAAACTTCCAAGGGATCACTCAAAGAAAATGTCAACACGCTCAATGAAGCTCATGATGTTGCTCTACAAAAATCGACCATATACCAGCAGAATTTGCACAATTATCACAGTCGTCGACTGCGTCCTAGGTACTTTGCCTCAAACAAGATGGCCACCGCAAGCTAGAGTCACCATGGGAAGGACCCTACATCGTAACAAAAGTAATCCTAGATGGAGCATATTGTCTCCAAGACAAGAAGACCAAAGTCAAGTACTCCAACCCGTGGAACGTTGCACAGCTGCGACATTTCTATGCTTAGGACTTTACTTTCTGCAATTTACATTCAATAATGCCTATGGACAGGCTGGTTAGCCAAAATACTTTGTACTTTACTTCCAACAAGCCCAACAGCTAGGTGGTTATGCCAAAACATGTACCTACATATTCGATGATAAATAAAGCTAAATTCCCGAAACTCAGTCTCAGTCTTTTTTTATGTTAGTTTCAATTTTCACTCAATACTCGGGGGATCAACCAATATTCACCCGAATAAAAGTATACACCCGATACTCGGGGGCTTCACCAATAGAGCGCTACAAAATTTGGCTTCGCTGACAATCGCACAATGCTTTACCCGAATAGCTAACTTGTCCCCAGGGAGTTAGGAAAACGAAAGGGTCTCGCAAAAGGCAACTACGCATCAAATAAAACACATAGAAACAAAATATACTCCATCAAGGGTAAATCAAAGCTTTACATAGTTTACATGATCTTTTGAAGGGGCACACTATGAGTCACACCTCAAAATTAAGGAAAAAGTCGTCTTCTTCTAGACATCGGTGGATGATCCTAATCACAGGTCTACGAGTAGCCGCATAATGGGGTTCCATGATAATCGTTCCACCTATAGGGGAGGAGGCAACCCTCGCAACATGGCATCCTAGTCTGGCATAGGGTGATGCAATGCACCCACGAAAGTGCAAGTTTCGCGCCCATAACAAGCTACAGGTTCACAAAGTGATAAATCCTCTCACCTTGCTGAAACTTTGCCATCAATTCGACAAGACCATGAGGCTGAGGATCTCGAGGAAACATGGCATTATAGACAATTGCCAGCACCCGATGACAGCACTCGACAAATTCCTCCACCTCGAATAACCGATCTTGGAGAAGGGCCAAAGTATAGGCACGATGGTGGTTAGTCTAGACATCGCTACTTGCACCTTGAGAAGCCTCCATCAAAGAGTGCATTCGATTCTATAGACGCTCAGTTTCTTTCTTATCACATAACCTTATACCTGGGAAAAGGGAAAAGGCTATTTTCAGTGGCTGGACAATAAGACTTGGGGGATCTGCGGGAAGCTTACAAAACATTTTCTCGCTCTCCCTGGAGATGTCCTCCAAGAGAGATGCTTCACGATCCAAAGTTCGGCGCATCTTTGACTGCGATACATCTACCATTGCCTGCATAGCCTGAAGATCATTCTCCAACCCCTTTATTCGTTTAATTTACTCGGCATACATCGGTGGATCCACAATGCGGGTTATAGCAGTTTTAGGCATGGCCGTTTCAGATAACCTGGATTGCATACCCGAAGATTGGGGAACCTCCAAAGAACTAGATGTATTAGTAAGCATCTGGCAGGATAGACGACAAAGAACATCAGTTTCAGCAAAAAATACAGAAGCATGCACAAAATGTTAAACTCGATGCGAGCAATGCATATATACGTACAGAAGGGCAAAAGTTTTTTCTACAACCCAAAGGACAGATAAGTGCGTATTGTTAACTTCATTACATTAAGGGAAAGCGACAAAAGGCGCTACTGGACTATCAGTTAGATTTTTCGGCCGAGAGTGTGGCGCTGGACGAGGGATCTTCAACAGAAGGCTTGCTTACAGGAGTAATGCTGCCAGAAGGAGTCTTGATTGCAGGTTTGGCAGGAGGAATCTCTTGACCTATGCCTATCGCAAGAAGGAGACGCGGATATTTCTTGGCCCTCTTAATAAAGGAGGTCAGGTCAACTTGTTTGTCATCACTATTGATTGAAACAAAGAAGCTAACCTTATTCCAGTCGACTTTATCGTTGTGCACCATAGCCAGGGCCATTGAAGTTTTAGCACTGCTCTTTGATTGGATTGTGTTTTATCCTATCAGTGGGTTGGGCTTAGCATTGAAGATAACACCAAGATCATTAAGATCCATGGGCACCTCCTTGTCTGCAAAAATCTCGGCATGGAGACTCTTGAAAGCACATCGCGAATGGATCAAAATATTTCTCCCATGAACACTATTCGCCTCCAAGGTGCCTATGGCATCCTACAATGGATCGGATATTTTATCCTTGTCAGAAGCTAGAGACTGGCCAGTAATTTATGCGGTAGAAATAATCAAGGCTAAAATGAAGGCAAAGAAATGAAGAAAAAATTCGAGAACAGCAGCACACAAGATAACAACTTACGGGTCAAGGAAGTATTGAGAGCCTCCAGTCGCTTCCAAAGAATCTCATCACTTCTGACAATATCGGCGGCTTGTCTCTCCCATTTTTCGGCTTTAGATTTGGTGGTTTGTTTGGCTTCTTCCAGTGCCTTTTCAGAGACCCTCAGTTTGTCCTCAAGATCTTCAACATGTTTCAATGCCTCGTCTCGAATAGTTTCGGATTATTTGGCAATGGCTGGACAATACAAACTTCATTGAGTCAGTGGAAACTGGACTTACACGAAAGGACAACATTAAGTAAATGAGATAAACCTTTGGATTCTTCGACATCATTACATATCTTGATTAAACGGGAGGCCATGTCGACCATTTCACGCATCAACGACTGAGACTCAAAGAAAAATAACATAGGGGTTGTGAAAGGAGCAAGCTACAATACCAATAAAAGAATGGCACTTACATATTTCATATCAGCTTTAGTGAGATTTTTGGCCATGGCCACGCCTTTACCCATAATTTTATTCTTCTTAGACGGTGGAGGTTTAGGCGTAGTAGCCACATCTTTCGGGTTCGGCTACCCCGCATGCACCTTTTGCGGTTTCTTCGAATCCGTCGATGGGATTAGTGACTTAACACTAGGAGACGCAACAGAGGAAGCATGTGGTAGTCGCGGGGAATCCCCATCATCCTCATCACCCCTGTTTTTGGCAAACAGATATTCGACTCTAGTCAGAGAAGTGTTTCAAGCCTACAAAAAGAGTACAATGGGAATAAAATTTACGAAGATATATCTTGGGTCATGCAGAAGAGATTCATTCTTGGAGGAGCAGAAGACAAAGGTTTCAACAATTTTGGTTTTGAACCCATCGAATCGTCGGAGTCCTCAACCATTTTGATGGCTTCAGAGCGCTTCTGCTTTCCAGCCGTGGGTACCCTCTCGAAATATTTGGAATGATCCGAAGGAATAAACTAGGTGTGTTGGGAAGATTCAGTAATAGATGCTTACCGTTCTTCGTCGGCTCCAAACCTAGTTCCAGTGAAATATTTGGATGCAGCGACACTTTCTGGCAAGTCACCACTTTTAGGAAGAGGAGGAAAGGAATGGATATGATCATAATCCTACGCCAGCACAACCAAAGTCAGGTGAGAAAAGCTTATCGCAGTATACGCGCATGGGAAAGTTGAAAATTCAAAAGAAATCAATCAAACTTACGTCAGGCAGTAGGTTCTTCTTGCCATAGGGCTCCACTCGACAATTTGATGGAATGTGATCTTTCTTTGTCAGGGTGGTGAAAGAACGTACCCTCTTCTCGAGAAGCACAATGGGAAGTGTCGAGGTCCTGGAACTCGGGGTAGCACGATCCTATGGCCGTTGGGCCCACCGCCCGAGCCATGACACCCTCTATAAGGGAGGACCCCGGTAGAAATAGCCTCAGGAGGGAAACCCGAGGCCGCCACCCTCACAAAAGCCTCATCCGACTCCTCCCTCCTGTACCACCTCACGAGGTGGGACTTCGGCTTTCCCAGGTCCCATACGGGCCTCAGATGATACCACCTCTCTATCGTGCTTGTGTGTCGATGCCTTCGCTGCAGCTGAGAAGCTCGGAATGCGTGTTCAGCCCCTCTCGAACTCAGGGCTTGTTGGACCCCTTGTTCCTTCATGGGACAATTTCTCTGACATTTGGCGCGCCAGGTAGGGGCTGAGGCGTGTTTCCAAGACCTTCGCCAACCCCGTCGGCATGTTGGCTCTCACCGAGACACGGGCCAAGCATGCCCAATGCCGCGCAACAAGCTCGGCTTAGATGGAGCCCGTCCCCCGACACACCTCCATGGAGCCAACTTCATGGACGAAGGATGAGAAGGACTCCTACTTCCGCCCGTCTCGGGAGCTCCAGCTCTCCTCGCACGATAGCACGTTGCTCTCTCGCGTCGCGTCCTCTCGTGGCTAGCTGGACCGGCCCATGCTGGAGGCCACAAAGCGCATGTTGTAGGAGCTGCTCCACCACCTGTCGTTGGAACCTGGTCAGGTGAACTGGTGCGAGCGACTCGCCGAGCTCCTCGACATCGCCACCTCGCCCTAGGGGCCGAGGGATGAGGTTGACAACAAGGCAGTAGGGGCTATGAGCCAGCCTCCACGCCGGGGCTTTGACAGGGCTAGCAAGATCAACAATGTGGCGTCCTGACCGGACCACATCTGCTAGATCATCTCTCCTCTAGCGGATGCCCTTGTGGTCATCGCGCCCCCTCGCGGGCGAGAGGACTACATCATTGAGGATATTTCCACGGGGGGGGGGGGGGGGGGGGGGACAGCAGAACCACGTTGCCCTCACCAATGGCAAGGATGTACATGGCAATGGTTGCCTCACCTTCACCAGGGAGCTCTGACGCATGCTATGGCCGCACAAGTTCTGCCCCAAAATACCTTCGCACTATGATGAAACCGCAAACCCCTATGAGTTTCTGTAGCTCTACACCACGAGCATCGAGGAGGCGGCAGGTGATGATCATGTCATGGCAACCTGGTTCCCCCTGAGCTTCAAGGACGTAGCCCGAACCTGGCTGATGAACCTCCCTGAGGAATCCATCGGCTCGTGGTTGGCCCTCCGCTCACTCTTCATCGCCAACTTCAAAGGGACCTGCGAGTGCCCGCTCACCTACTATGACCTTGGCTAGGTGTTAGGGATATACTTTTTGGGTATACCCACTTTAACTCGCTGACTAGGGTGGCCCACTTCGGGTTAGAGCTTTGCTTCACTGGTGACCTAGCCGGGGAGAGAAGACGGATTTCTATCCGGCTATGGGAAGGCCCAAAAGACTTACTGAGTTAGGCCTGCTTCATTACTTGTAGTTCAAGATGTACTCTGTAACCGATTCTTAGTCGTAGCCGGATATGTCTCTCCTATAACCCTAGGCCGGATATCTATATAAGCCATCCTAGGGACCAGCCTTTAGGGCACCCACAACCTACAATCTCAACTCGCATAGGAGAACCTCTCTTGTAATCTGTACTTCCAGCTCTGCCGTATTACTGGATTGCTAGCAGGAGTAGGATCCGTCCAAAGCCAACGGATTCGAACCGGGGTAAAGCTTGTGTGCTCATCGTCCCGGATACCGTCGCCTCACACCCCCTTTCACCACATGCCTCGAGGACCCCCTCTTGGTGTACATGTCTTCAATCCAATGATAGTTGGCACCCACCGTGGGGCAGGTGAGTTTTGGATCTTCATTCCGGGCGGAATCTGCACGAATCAGAATCAGTGAGACAATCACCATTGACCGGGTCCTCTATGCCAGCGACGTCCCTCTTGTCCTTCTCGACGAGACATGGATTCTGCCTAGGGAACCTGTGACCACCTACACCATCGTGTCTTTCAGGGAGATCGATGTTTATCTTGATTTTGCTGAACCCGCCCAACCCAACCCAACCCAACGGTGATGATAGAGGTAGAAGAACTTTCTGGATCCACTTTGTCTTCAGAAGCAACAGAATTCTGGGTCTCAGAAAACCCTAATCCCACCCATCCCGCACCTAAAGCGGAGATACTGGAGAAGATTGGATCTGAAGAGGATCTCCCAAAGGAAGTTAAACTTGAAGCCGATCTCCCTAGGGAGGTCGAATCTTTTTTTTGATTAATGAAGGTAGAGAAAGCCTCTACCTTATACACATCATTTACATCATGGATTTACAACTAGTCAAGCCCCGGGTGATCAAAAAAAGGAAAAAGAAAGAAGAAAGAAAGAAGAAAGGAACCCACGCATATAGCAGGGACTAACTTCCTGTCATCAGCTTCTCATCCCATAACAACATTCCATCCTTGTTTTTTTGTGATCTGCACGTCCAAATAGTCAGGTCCTCTGCAATTCTTCTTGCAAGCATAGGGAGGTCGAATCTCAGGAGGCTCTTCCCAAATAGGTCGAATTTCAGGAAAATCAAAGCAGCAACAGCTCGAGATCCGGCTCTGCCGACGCCGGAGCAGGAAAATCACTTCTGAGGCACACGTTGAGGCAAATGATGCTGCACGAAAACTCTAGCATGGAAGATATCCTTGAGACCATCAAATGTTTCGAGGAAGCCAATGAAGAAAGTCGCAACTACCTCAGGATGCACACATCACACTTTGTCGGATATGTTGGATCCAGATCCAGCTCTTCTGATGCTGGAGACAACGACGACTCCATGCTAGAGGCAATCGGAACAAACATCGACTTACTGGCATCCTCGGATGACTCCATGACATCGGCAGATTTCCGGAAGTTCTCCGTGGAATATGAAGAGGAATTCAACTGCAAGACCGCGGAAGAAAGAGAAGCTATGGATCAAAGCCCTCGCATCGGCATGGATGAAGGATCCGGAGAAAACTCTCCCGAACCGTAGGATCACATGGATCTCAGATACAATCCCGACGTCCAGATATCTGAGAGTACCGATAGAATCTTAACTCTAGGACTCGGACCCAAAGCCATCTTTGCTATCGGCGTAGCCAAGAAGGCAAAGAACAACAAGATGAAGACTCTGGCCAAAGACCTTCCAACTAACGAGGTAATAGCCGAAGAATACGAAGAAGACTCAAATGGAGCTTTGATCCCTGATGAGCCAAAGGAGACTCCATTTGATGGACACGTGGTTACCCCTGGTGCCCGTAAACTCCTCAGAGAAGCAATTACCACACCTATCCCGACAACTGCAGAACTTACACCTGCGGAGTTGGAGGAAAGGGGCTAGGCCCTAGAAGTGCATCATCAAGTACTCCTCGAGGAAACCGCAAATATCCTTGAATATAAGAAGCACATTGCAGCTACGGGGCAGCCTAGCACCTGACAACATCATAAGACCTGGAACGGCCCTGAGTTGGCTAACAAAAATCCGGACGTTCACAAAACCCTTTTAGAAGGAGATACAGCCATCAGGAAACCTCGGATCGACAACAAGGGCAACCGGGTGTATGGAACGCCGGTGGAAAATGCTACTATGGCTCGAGACCTCTTGACAAACAACCCAAGCCTAGACCAGATTCGAATAAGCGTGAAACTTCTCACGAAGGGCCTGGAACAGCAGAAGGTCGCCACATCCGACAGTGGAAAACTGGTCTCCAAGTCAGATCAATGCCATCCGGACATGGGTCGACATCAAGATACAAGGCCTCGACGGGAACCGGAACAACGCCACCATTCCGACCCTAGGGAAGACAATTTATTCAAGAACCGTATCTTCAGGACACCGGCTCAAACCAGCACGAAGCTAGAGCAATGTCGCCCTAGCTGCAAAGCGAGACGCCGTTGGAACAATGGTCCAACCTCCCCGGTGATAGTCGAACAATCACAGGGAAGATGAAGAAGCTCAACATCGGGAGCAGGACCAGCAAAGGATGCTCCCACCTAGACATAAAAGCCATCTAGCTAAGCCATGTCATAATGACGGCAATGAAGGATGAAGGAATGACGAACATCACGCCGGAACAAGATGGCATGGTGGCCATCATCATGAAACCCTAGCTGGGGGTAACAATCCACCACCACCTTCTCCACCGGGCAGTCACCATAGCGGCTCACATGGAGGCCAGGGGGGAGGCCATGGTGGAGGTAGTGGTAGAAGAAGCAGGAGTCCGTCTCACGGGCACAACAACCATAGTGAACAACCAAGACAACATGCCCTATCACCAAGTGATGCCAGGCACCAGATCAACTCAAACATTGAGGGGCGGCGCTATGAATCAGACAACATCTACGTGGGTCCAAAATTCTTCAGACCACGCGTACGACAAACAAACTTTCTGGAAGGGTTTTCTATCTCAAGGCACATCGAACCCTACAACGGTGTGGCCCGGCCAGACACCTGGCTCCAGGACTTCTTCCAGGCCTGCTGCATCACCAAAGGAGGAAACAGTTTGGTCGCGACCTGGTATCTCCCGCTTATGCTGGGGAAGACGGATCGATCATGGCTCAGTGAACTCCTGGAAAACACCATCCACAACTAGTATGATATGCAAAGTGCTTTCTTTTAGAACTTCGAGGGAACATAGGAGGCCCTACACGGTTGGAGATCTGCAGCGGTGCACTCAGAAAACCCAGAGAAACATGCCGAGATTACCTCAAATGATGGATCGACACAAAGAACTCCTATGACGAGGTAAATGATCAAACTATGATTGAAGCATTTATCGTGGGACTCCCAATTGGTTTGCTACGTCATCGCTTAAAGTGTGACAAAGTGACTGATTTGGGGGAGATGATAAGCAAGTATGTTGACACCGATGATGATGCGGAGGGACTACTCAATGTACTGGCTATGCAACAGTCAGGAAAACAGCCAAAGCAACAGGCCACAAAAACACAAGAACACCTCGGAGGAAAAACCCAATTCGGAAACTGCAACAGTCAATGCAACTTTTGGTCAAGAGTACGAGGAGACCGTGGAGGCGGTCGGGGATGAGGCCGTGGAACTTCCAGAGTCCAAGGTAGAGGAGACCAGCAACCTGGCAAAACCTACTCTTGGGCTAACATTGTGAACAATCCGTGTGTGCATCACCCGGATGGCAACGGGGGCTCATCCCACACCAATGTTGAGTGCCGTTTCAATGAAGACATCAACAAAGAAGAATCCACTAGCTACAGGGCCAAGCGACAAAAAGGAAAGAAAAATTTCGACAAGGAAAAAGAGTCCAAGGAAGATTCCGACATGGAGGAGGTAGAAGCTTCAAATCCCAAGTTGGGCGGAAAGAAAACCTTCCCAACCAAGAAAGACACTTACGTCACCTTCCTTGGATCCCAACCAGCTAAAGTCAAAAAAGAAGTGATGCATGAGCTCAATGCAACTGTTCCGGCTATCCCTTAGTTTTTGGATTGGTCGGAAGTTACAGTCACCTTTGACGGAAGTGACCATCCGCCTAAACCACACGGGCGAGGAAAATACGCTTTGGTCGTCAATCTACTTATTGACGGCTATTGTTTTTCCAAGACCCTCATGGACAGTGGCCGCAGCATCAACATCATCTATGTTGAAACATTGCGCCGGATGAGGATATCGTAAACACAGCTGAACTACAACTCTGTGATTTTTCATGCAGTTGTCCCCGGAAGACAAGCAAATTCTCTAGGAGATATCACTTTGGACGTTACCTTTGGAACTCAAAAGAACTACCGGATGGAAGCACTTTCCTTCAAACTGGTCCCATTCAAATGGGATTTTATTACTCTCCCTTGTTACATTTACAATTTGATGAAAATTCCAGGTTCCAATGGCGTCATCACAATCCGGGGAGATCCGGAGAAGGCACGAGAATGCAAGGACAGGAATGCCGCCTTTGCTGAAGCCGTACTGCACGCTGAGGAGTACATGGAGATCAAGAAGAACATCGACCCGTCTGAGATGCCCGTGACAAAGAAGGAGGTGACAAAGCCGACTCTGGAGTTCAAGGCATCGGAAGAGATGAAGACGACGTTTTTAAGGATGATGATCCCTCCAAGGTGACCCAGATAGGCGTAGGTTTAGACCATACATAGGAAAGCGCGCTCGTCGAGTTCCTCAAATCCAATAAAGATATCTTCACATGGCATCCATCTGACATGACTGGAGTACCAAGGGAACTTGCCGAGCATACTCTAAATGTATACCCAAACGCTAAACTCGTCAAACGGTCCTTACAACGTTTCGGCGATGAAAAGCGCAAAGCAATAGCTAAGGAAGTAGTCCGACTCGAGTTAGCCAGATTCATAGAAGAGGTCATCCATACTGATTGGTCGTCCAATCCTGTAATGGTCCCTAAAAAGGACACCACTGATTTAAGGATATGTGTTGATTATAGCACCTTGAACAAGGCTTTTCGCAAAGATCCATTCGCTCTGCCTAGAATTGATCAAGTTATCTATTCAACAACAGGTTCAGAACTCCTATGTTCTCTCGACGCATATTCCAGATATTATCAAAACTAGATGAAGGAATCATACAAAATAACGACTTCGTTCATCACCCCTTTCGGAACTTCCTGCTACGTAACAATGCCTTTTGGGCTTAAAATGCAGGAGCTACGTACCAATGCACTACAAATCAGATCAGATCAGATGCAATGTACATACATATGTGGACGACATAGCTGTGATGTCCATAAAGAAGGAAACACTAATTTCTGACTTGGAGGAAACATTCAGTAATCCACGAAAATACAACATAATGCTTAACCCGAAGAAGTGATTCTTTGGAATACCAGACGAAAAATTTTTAGGTTTCATTTGATAGGTTCGTAGCATGGAACACAAAAATTTTCTACCGCAAGAACGAACAAAACCCAGATCTAATCTAGATAAAAGCCAAGATCTAATCTATTAGACATGTGCAACGAGATAGATCTGTACTAACCCTCGTAGAACCGAAAGCGTTACGAGATTGGATCTCGTGGTTGATGTAGTCGATCAATTGCCGATCTCAAGATCGTGTGGACGATCCTTCTGGCGCCGCGTTCCGGCAGCGCTTCCGCAGTCGGTCACACGTGCGGAGTCGAAGCAGACCTTCCTCTCCCTGTTCCAGCGAGCAACGGAGGTAGTAGATCTTCTCCATGGAATTGCAGCAGCACGATAGTGTGGTGGTGGTGGTGGAGTAGAGAATTCTGCAGGGCTTCGCCTAAGCCGGAGCAGAGCGAAGGATTAAATCATGTTGATACAATTGTCATACAATGTATCTTCATAGTATTATCCCGCTATGAACCACACCTAGTTTGATCACAAACTACTTGACGCAAATGCCCTCATTCGCTGCTACAATAGTAGTCATATACTTAGCCTTTTGTTGTAGTATCTGTCACAATTTTTCAACTTTGGTACTCAACCAAATCGATTATGGAACTTCCTTTCCATTACATTGTGCCACCCATAGTTTAAATTGAGATAAACTTAATTTGTGACAAAACTAGTATCAATGTAACAATTTACAATGAACTATTTGTCATCACTATATAAATAATATATTCTTAGTTCTTCCAAAGATCATAGGAATATCCCTACTATTGTCCAATGATCATCTTATGAGTCATTCTGGTATATGCTCATAACATTTAGAGCATAGGACATATCTGGATGTGTACATCTCAAAGATTGATCAAAATATTCTTGTGATTTCACCAAGTGTCAAAACACTTGAATCTCGTGTCAACACACTTGAATCTTGATTCAGTCCTTTCCGTGCGTCAAGAACCTTTCTTGTTGTTTCCATATTGAACTCATTCAACATCTTATCTATGTACATTTGGCAAAACCATATTAGCGCCTCAATCTATCCATATAGACATTGATGCCTAATTCTTGGGTTATGCCTAAGTCTTTCATTGAAATGAAATTCTTAACCTGTGTCAATAAAAGATACATCATTTCTAATACAATATGTCTTTCACACAATGTATTAGAAATATGTCTTAGCGCTCCCACTTAATTTCTTGCAAAATGCAAACATCTTCATCGTCTCTGATGAAATTAAACCTTTTAACGGTTTCATCACGGTGAAGATTCCAACTCCGCGATGCTCACTTCAACCATTGAAGTTTTGCATACTCTTTTAGCATCCTTTGAATTAACAAAACCCTTTGGATCTTGTCATGTACACGTCCTAGGTAACCATTCTATTAGAAGAACTTGTTTTGTTTGTTCAACTACCATATACCAAAATATATGTAGTGGTTGCTACATTAATACGTCCAGACTAAATATCGCTATGAAAGATCAAATCTTATCATAGTCAATTCCTTGAACATTGTCGTAAACTCTTTTTGACATGTCGACTATTTCATAGATGTGAAACATCCATGTCTATTTCTTTATAGATCCATATACGACTGTAAGGTCTTGCACCTTTCCAGAGGGTCTTTCAAATTCAAAGCTTGATTTCTCGTGTATGGAATTATCACGGATTTTATGGCTTCAAGCCACTTAACAAAGTCAGGGCCCATCATTGCTTCTTTGCATGTAGTCGGTTCATCATTGTCAAACAACAATGATTTAACTCTCAAATCTTGGCATTTGATTACTTACCCGACCTACTTGGTTCAATAGTAACTTAGATCTCCGTGACCACAACCTTTGAGGCACGTGAGCCATGAGCATTGTTGCTGCCTCCGGGACACTTACCGACGCTACGCAACTCAGCACATATTAGCCAAGGTTCAACAACCTTGTCAAAGTTCTATTGTCCTCCCACTTGACTTTGCACCAAAAATTCCTTCTCAAGAAACTCGACACTCTAAGCGACAAACAATTTTGTCTTCGGTGTTATGGAGGAATATCCAATAGTTATTCGAAATATCCTACAAAGACATGCTTATCCGACTTCGGTTGTAAACATTTTACTTATGCCTAGCATACCAAAAATTTAAGAAAGGACAACCTGGGTTTTATCCCAAACCATGACTTATATGGTGTCATTTCAACGGATCACGATGGAGCTCTTTTCAGTGTAAAAGCGGTAGTCACTAAATCTTTAATCTTTAAAATATAATGGCAGTTTTATAAATGACACCTTTGATCTTAACATGTCAAACAAGGTTTCATTACATATCTTGAACACTCCATACTCCTATGGTGTTTTGGGAAATGCAAATCCATGGAACGATTCCTCAAATCTTAGGTGTTTTGCTAAAATTGTAACTCAAACATCTTTATGATCCAATCATAAACTTTTTTATTTTCTTGTTACAATAATTTTCCACTTCATCTTGAAAGTCTTTGAACATTTTCAAATGTTTCATACTTCTTCCTTATTGAGTAGGTATATACATATACTCACTCAAATCTTCGGAGAAAGCATATGAAGTTGAAATCCATCGCCCACGACTACACATAATGGACTATATATATCAATATGTACAAATTCCAATCAGTTAGTCGTCCGTTCCTCTTTTGGCCTACGAACGGAGTTTTAATTATCTCTAGGAAAGTATCACAAGCGTCATTTGATCAAAATCAAAGACTCCAAAAATTCATCAACATGGAGTTTCTTCATGTATCCCTTTCAATATAATTTAAACAGCGATGTCACTTTGCAAGTGATCTTTCAATCATTTGTCTTGCGACATTTTAGCATTAGTTTTATGGTCGTTATTTCTCCAACCAGACTTGTATATCATCCATCTATTATGGAATACGGTAATTATTTGAACAACCTTTTGTCGTCATAATACCTAATCAAAATAACAATTATTGAAACAAATCTTGAAGGCAAGCTTTGATGTTAACGATCAACACAACAACCCTTTGTTTGTTTTTGATGAACATCATCACATATTCTCTTGCTAGTTACTTAGGCCATTACAGTTCATGAATTGTGTTGTCCTATATGACACTTCATACCAACCAATTCGGTATCCAATACCGCAGGAACCACATTATTTAACAACCAAGGAATACAACCATAACATGTATCTTCTATATACCTAAGTTGGATATCTCCAATCTTTTCTTTTCTGCCAAATATTTTATAGATTCTCTTTCAACAATTCCTTAAAAGAATCTATCAACATCAATAGTGGTGTCATTCACATGACACATAGTACAAAGTGTGTATAGTCAAATACTAATACCTTTGGACATGCACTTTGAAGTGGATCACCTTCATCAAATGTTTGGCATTCTTTCAAAATTCCATTCTTTAGTAATATTTTAGTGTAGTAAACATTTTACTTACATCTTCTATTCATCCTTATCATGACAACTTTCATGATCAAGCTGCTATAGCTTATAAAGGTGAATTGCGAGTATAATGTTTCTTTTCCAAAACCTTTTTGGAGGATTAGGACGACTAGCGTTTCCAACCTTCACAAATTCTCATCAAATATGAGGACATATACTCTATCATGTTGTAACCAACATATTGTTTTAGATATCGCAATACCTTTCACATATGATGGTTTCTGAAACATTGCTTTCAGCTCTTAGATAAACTTGATATTAAAAACAATCTTTTGAGTATCAAGAATCATGGAGGCAAACATGATACATTAGATACTAACACTGGAATTGTTACTCTTGATTTAATATTGTTTATTAAACTTCACATAGTAAACGGAATTTGCTGAAAGTTTGCAATATGACTTTTAAACTTTAGATTGACACTCAAAACAATACGATACCAGTTCGTAAAGCAAATATCTAGAATTTCTATAGTTCCACTATCTCAACTATAACTAAGCGTAAGTGATGAACGGATGCCAATGACTACAATAAATTGAGTTTGACTAATCCAAATTACAAATAAACTCCCACTCAAAACAACATCCCTCGAGTTGTTTTAGTGATTACGCGAACCAAATCCACTACACCAAGTCCGATCATCACGTGAGATGATGTAGCTTTAAAGGCGAACAATCAACATGTTCATCATATCATCCATATGACTCATGCTTTACCTTTCGGTATTCCGTGTTCCGAGACCATGTCTGTACATGCTAGGCTCGTCAAGGTTAACCTTAGTATCCGCATGTGCAAATCTGGCTTGCACCCGTCGTATGCACACGTAGAATCTATCACACCCGATCATCACGAGATGCTTCGAAACGACGAGTCTTAGCAACGGTGCCTACTAAGGACGAACACGTTATTACTTGATATTTAGTGAGAGGGATCATCTTATAATGCTACCGTCGTGATCTAAGCAATACAAGATGCATAAAGGATTAACATCACAGGCAATTCATAATTAGTGTGATATGATATGGCCCTTTCTTCTTATGCCTTTGATCTCCATCATCACCAACATTGCGTCAAGGTCAGTGGCGCCGCTTCATGGTTGTCCATCATCACCAGCAACTATTACAACTACTTGGAATAAAGCTATTACAAGATGAATAGACACGCAGGTCTTAACAGAATTAAAGACAACCATTAGGCTCCTGCCGGTTGCCATATTACAATAAGGATCATTGCATACATCAAATATAATCACAATCACATAATGGCCATATCACATTACAAAACCCCTGCAAAAACGAGTTAGACACCTCTAATCTTATTTGCATGTTTTACGTGGCTTGGGGCTTTCGAATAAGAACGGATCTTACCTACGAACATGAACCACAACGTTGATACAAGTGCTATCAAGTGCAAAGTGTAGATTGGATCTATACTATGATGGGAGAGACAGACACCCGCAAAGCCACTTGTGCAATATGAGTTGCACGTCAACTGTGGAGCAAGTCTCATGTGCGATGACACGTAAGGTTAGCCCGAGCCGCTTCATCCCACCATACCGCAAGATGCAAAGTACACAAAGCAAAAGACGGCACGAGCACCAACGCCCACAAAACCATTGTGTTCTACTCGTGCAACAGATCTACGCATAGACAAGGCTCTGATACCACTGATGGGTTCGTAGCATGGAAAACAAAAAATTTCTACCGCAAGAACGAACAAAACCCAGATCTAATCTAGATAAAAGCCAAGATCTAATCTATTAGACATGTGCAATGAGATAGATCTATACTAACCCTCGTAGAACCGAAAGCGTTACGAGATTGGATCTCGTGGTTGATGTAGTCGATCTCTTGCCGATCTCAAGATCGTGTGGACGATCCTTCCGGCGCCGCATTCCGGCAGCGCTTCCGCAGTCGGTCACATGTGCGGAGTCGAAGCAGACCTTCCTCTCCCTGTTCCAGCGATCAGCGGAGGTAGTAGATCTTCTCCACGGAATTCCAGCAGCACGACGGTGTGGTGGTGGTGGTGGAGTAGAGAATTCTGCAGGGCTTCGCCTAAGCCAGAGGAGAGGGAAGGAGGAGGAGAGAGGCGGCTAGGGTTTGCGGATTGTGAGGGGGCTAGGGGGTGGCGCCTCCACCCCTCTATTTAAAGGAGGGAGGCGCCATGGGAGGGGGAGTCCTAGTAGGACTCCCCTCCCTCCTTGGCCAGCGGATTGGGAAGGGGGGGGAGGAGTCCTCCTCCCCCACTACTCCTTGTCTTGCCCTACAAGGATTCCTTGATCCTTTCTTGGTTTTCAAGCAAACTCCAAGAAATCTTCTAGAACCTTTCAGAACATTCCGAAACCTTCTAGAATCCCCATACAAATACTCCGGAACATTTCCTAACTTAGAAAATGATCCCCGATATATGAATCTCATTCTCCGAACAATTCCGGATCTCCTCGTGATGTCCTGGATCCAATCCGAGACTTCGAACAACATTCGGTCTCCAACGCATATTCCATATCTACTTAAAACAACTTCGAACCTTAAGTGTGTCACCCTACGGTTCGTGAATATGCAGACATGATGAAGACACCTCTCCGATCAATAACCATCAGCGGGATCTGGAGATCCATAACGGCTCCCACATACTCAACGATGACTTCGTGATCAATAGAACCATTAACATATGAAACCAATTCCCTTTGTCACGCGATACTCTACTTATCCGAGGTTTGATCGTTGGTATCTCCATACCTAGTTCTACCTCGTTACTGATAAGTACTCTTTACTCGTTCCATGATATGTCATCCCTTGTGACCTAGTCACATGCTTGCAAGCTAACTAGATGACATTCCACCGAGAGGGCCCAGAGCATATCTATCCGTCATATGGATGGACAAATCCCAATCTTGGTCCATGCGCTTCAACACATACTTTCAGAATACCCAATGACACCTTTATAACCACCTAGTTACGAAGCGATGTTTAATGTCATCAAAGTACCCATTCGGTGATGGTGATTAACATAACCTCATGGTCGAAGGATTAGGTTACTATGCATTTGAAAGCTTATAGCAATACGAACTTAATGACTTGATCTTATGCTATGCTTACTATGGGTGTGTGTCCATTACATCATTCTCCTAATGACATGATCTTGTTATTAACGACATCCAATGCCCATGATCAGGAAACCATGATCATCCATTAATCAACAAGCTAGTTTAATAAGAGACTTACTAGGGACTCTTTTATGTTTACAAAACACACAAGTATTAATGTTTCCTGTTAATACAATTATAGCATGGGATGTAAACATTTATCATAAACATAAAGATATAATAATAACCACTTTTTTATTGCCTCTTGGGCATATCTCCAACATCATTGTGTTGCAAAGAGGCATAGAAGTGAAACGCGACAAGATAAAGGCTATACTCAAAATTTCCAGGCCAAGTCGCCTGAAAGCGTACAATGACTAACTGGCTGCATTGCTGTAGTCAATCGGTTTGTAAGACAGCTCGGTGAAAGATCCACACCTATACAAGCTCTTAAAAAAAGACCAAGAAGTTTGTCTGGACTGATGAAGCTGAAGTTGCGCTTCAGGATATGAAAGCCGCACTCTCGCCTGCCCCTATTCTTGTAGCACCGGAGCCACATGACCCGATGTTGCTATAGTTAGTCACGACAAACAGAGTCGTCAGTGTCATCATGGTGGTGGAATGGCCCGGAGAAAAAAAGGAACACCTAGTGCAGCGTCTGACTTATTATCTCAGCTAGGTCTTCACTGAATCAAAGCAAAGGTATCCTCATTATCAAAAGTTAGCCTATGGTGTATTCTTTGCATGCAGAAAGCTACAATAGTATTTTCAAGAGCACAAGATTACCGTGGTGAGCACAACTCCCATGAGAGACATAATCAACAACATCGATGCTACAGGACATGTTGCTAAGTGGGAGTGGGGAATAGAGCTAGCAGCTTTTGATATTGAGTACAAACCATGTACATCAATCAAATCCTAGATTTTTGCTGACTTTGTCACTGATTGGACAGAGACAGTCGAAAACATAGGTCTCCCAGACACGGAAGTTTGGACTTTACACTTTGATGGGTCTAAAGCGCTCGGGGGCTCGGGAGCTGGTGTGGTGCTCAAGTCACCCAAGGTGATAAACTGTTCTATGTACTGCAGATTCACTTCGCATCAACAAATAACATTGCCGAGTATGAAGCCCTGCTGCATGGAATTTGAATCACAAAGGACATCGGCACTCGCCGACTGATGTGTTATGGACTCGGATTTAGTTGCTCAGCAAGTATCCGATATCTGCAATGCAAACAAGCACATTGCAGCTTATAGAGCCGTTGTGGATGAATTATCTAAATCGTTCGAAGGGTTTGAAGTCCAACACATTCCCCGAACAGAAAATGAGGAAGCAGATGCTCTATCAAGAATAGGCTCTACACGGAAACAGGTCCCGGGCGGTGCTTTTTTAGAGCACTTGAGAGTTCCCTCTATCATAGGAGTTGATGAGGAGTATCTATCCAAATTCCAGCTAGACGCAACCCTACCTTGATTTCTTGGTAGATAAAAAATTACCCAAAGAGAAAGTACTGAGCCGGCAGATCTTCCAACGAGCAAAATCCTACACAGTGGTGGGAGGTGAGCTCTATAAGCGGAGTGCATCTAGGGTCTTTCAACACTGTGTTTCTCTAGAAGAAGGCATGGAAATCCTAAGGGAAATCCACGAAGGCGAATGCGGACATCATGCCACTGCCAGATCTTTAGTGGTAAAGGCCTTCAGACATGGATTTTTCTAGCTTACAGCTAAGGCAGACACCGAACAGCTGGTCAAGACGTGCAAAGTTGCCAAAAATACGCCAAACAAGCCCATGTTCCGGCTGATCAGCTGTGAACAATTCCGACTACATGGCCATTCGCGGTGTGGGGGCTTGACATGGTAGGACCGTTTAGACGGGCTCAAAGTGGACACACTCACCTTCTTGTGATGGTGGATAAATTCACAAAATGGATTGAGGCGAAACCCGTCACGAGTTGTGATGGAGCAACCGCCAGAAAATTCGTCGAGGACGTGATCATCCGATTCGAATTTTCGCATAGTATTATTGCAGACAATGGGAGTAACTTTTCCATGGGAGAACTAGTCAAATTCTGCAATGAACAAGGGATCCGACTTGATATTGCATTAGTCACACATACACAAGCCAATGTACAAGTAAAAAGTGCAAATGGTTTAATTCTTCAAGGCCTACGACCAAGACTCAAAGCACCAGTACATCATGCTGCGGGAGCTTGGGCATACGAACTACCGTCCATGATATGGAGTTTACGAACAACTCCTAATAGGTCAAACAGATACACCCTTCTTCTTGGTTCAAGGTGCATAAGCTATCCTTCCAAGTGATCTTATTCATAATTCTCCCTGAATCATTGCGTATGTCGAAGAGGATGCCGAAGTTTCTCGACAAGATGACCTCGATATGCTTGAGGAAGGTTGGATCATTGCTGAACAGAGATCTACAGCCTATCAACAAAAGTTACGCAGATATCATAGTCAAAGAGTCAGAAATCAGTCTTTTAGGAAGGGCGGTTTTGTTCTTTTACTAGTGCAAAAAAGCACAAACTTTCCCCTATATGGGAAGGGCCCTTCATGGTTAGTCGAGTATTGCACAATGGTTCTTACTACCTAACTGACATGAGGCTAGAAAAAGAGAGACCTGCTACTAAGAAGAGAAAGAGAGATGGAGGCAGTACAAATCCGGATGAGATAGACCGTCCATGGAATATTACTCAGCTACGTCCCTTTTATTCTTAAAAATTTCTTTCTTTGTAATCATATACATGTACATGTTCAAAGTGAAATAAAGTATTGGTCTCCTCAATATTTTTTTCTAAGATATTTTTACACCATCTTATTTCTGAATGATCATGTCATAATCAAAAATCTCAGAATACTTGAACGTACTTTATGCTCATGTTTGTTCTGGTTAGATTTCTGATTCTAAAATTGCTACCTTCGGGTATAAGTCTAATTTTTTTAGTTTATACTTAGGTTTTTGTCTGATTGCCAGATGCGGATATTTTTCGAGTAGTGAATTGTTGGTACTAGAAGCTGGCTTTGATTCCAGGTTTAAACTAGTATAGTAATTGATCTTCGTTGCTTGGCAAAGTTTCCGTGCTGAAGGTTTGCCGGCTCAAAAAAGGGATGAGGCGAAAGCCAGTTAAATGATAAGTGTAAACAATCTAAAGTGCTTAAGTATTTTTCAAGAACAACAAATAAAAAGCCAAAAGTGCTAAAAGGAGTAAAGCATAAGTTCTTACAATTTTAGCACTAGCAAAATAATAATCTGCTTATTATAATCGGACTGTTTTCAGAATAACACATTGTTTTTTGGCACACTCTATGATGCAGGTGAAGATGTAGGATTTGCCGGCTCGCTGGACACATCACCCGTGTCACCCCGATATCTGTCTGAGACAAGTAAGTCAGACTCAGTCTGCTCATCGTCTTTAGAGACTTCAACAACTTATTCTCTTGGGGGAGATGGCACTTCAATAGGAATGAAGAATGGTTCATCATAGCTGGTCAACTCGGCCACACGTGAGGCGTATCCGGCACAAGAATCCCAGATCTCTTTGATGTTCTACGGATTTCCGTCTTCATCAATAGTCGAATAACCCTTAGTAACCCGCCATGTCTCCATTCCATGGTGTTGCATTACCATTGTTAGGGCATAATACATGTTCCAATCCTTGATGAGCTTGGGCATATCCTTCACCTTGTCTAGTAGCTCAAAGGCTAACATTGAGTCTAAGCTAGAGATTTGGATGGATTCGCCAATTTCTTCCATAGACTGGCGGAAATCATGAATCAGGTTCCCAACAGAGACGAGCCGGCTGGTACGAGACTCGGATGAAGAGGCATCAAGAAGGTTGAGAGGACCTATAAGAAATAAAGCAAGGTCAACAATATATCCGAGTCCAATAATTTAGAAAAAACAATAGCTCAGGGACAGACAAACTTACCGAAGATAGCATCATCTACTTTAGTTTTATCCTCTAGAAGACTTTGGAGTTAATTCCGGAGAGCTTCGGAGGGGTCCTTCTCCTAGTTTGAAGCATTTTGCAAGTCTGAGATTGTTTGGTCTTTTTTGGCTATTTTGAGGTCATGCTCTTTAGTAGCATGATTGCTAGATTCAAGAACACTGGCAATGCTGGTATCATGATCTATTTTGAGTTTTTCCAGCTTTGCACGCAAGTCAGCATTCTCCACCTCCAAGACCTTATACTTATCGGCTTGTTCAATCATTTTGCAGGACTGTTTCACAAGTTCTGGCAGCAGCAAGACACAAAAGCTGGATAAATATTCGACTATAGATCAAAAGATAGACTATGAAAATGAGGCCTAAGATGTTTACCTTCAGCTTCATCCTTTGCAACTTTAAGTTGTGCATTTTCAATTTGGGGAGCTCTGATCTCTTTTCGCTTGTTGCAAATATTCTTCAACAATTCCTGGTTATAAGCATTAACTTCTGTAAGCTAGAATGGTAACCAGAGTCAGAAGTGTACTAAGACTCGGGCTAATATTTTAACTAAGTTAAATATCAGCACGAGCCTTGGGGGGCTATACTAGTTCATTCTTTGGCATCCTATAAAAGCATAAATCCGGATTCCTATCCAACTTCATGCTTGGGGGTGATGTCTACGCACTTCTATTCTTGTAGACAGTTGTTGGGCCTCCAAGTGCAGATGTTTGTAGAACAACAGCAAGTTTCCCTTAAGTGGATTACCCAAGGTTTATCGAACTCAGGGAGGAAGTGGTCAAAGGTATCCCTTTCAAGCCACCCTGCAATCAAGATACAAGAAGTCTCTTGTGTCCCCAACACACCCAATACACTTGTCAGGTGTATAGGTGCACTAGTTCAGCGAAGAGATAGTGAAATACAAGTGGTATAGATAATTATAAGTGGTAACGGTGCTAGAAAATAGCTTTGCTGGCACGTGGTTTATGTGGAAAGAGACTAAAGGCAATCTGAAATAAAGATGGAAGCAAACAAACATGTAACAGATCTAGTGGAAAATGGTGTTTCAATGCTTAGAAACAAGACCTAGGGATCATACTTTCGCTAGTGAACACTCTCATATAAATATCTTCTCTTCATGATACTACTCTGAACTACTCTCTGGTGGACACTCTAATCCATGGTAGGGCTATAACAGCACTCCTCAAAGTCCGCTTTCCCCATCTAGATAACCCCACACTATCACCTTGAGCGCTAGATGGTTCCAAATAACACCACAATTTCATGGAGACATCCAACTCCAAATATAACTCATAACAAGTATTTGTAATCTCTCCTCATCATGGGAATTAGCAACGGCGATGGAGATGGTGGTGGAGATATATGGAGATGGCTCCGGGTGCACTTCCCCGTCCCGGCAGGGTGCTAGAACAGATACTTTATGTCCCCCGAATCTCCCCTTCGGTGGTGGCGGCGCTGCAGAACTTTTCATGGCTGCAGGCTAGATTATTTAGGGTTTCTGCATCGAAGGCTTCTTATAGGCGAAAGGGCGATGTTAGAGGGTGGACCAGGGGCCCACACCACCTTGTGGCGTGGCCAGGGGGACCCGCGCCCCCCTATGATGTGGCCATCCCCTGGCCCCTCTCCGTCTCGTCTTCTGGCTCCGTGAGTTTTCGGGTAAAATATCGACTTTGGCTTTTGTTTGGTCCAATTATGAGAATATTTCTTTTCTGGCTTTTCTGGAACCAAAAACAGCAGAAAACAGGCAACTGGCACTATGGCATCTTGTTAATAGGTTAGTCCCCGAAAATGCATAAAAGTATCTCAAAATGTAGACAAAACATAAGAAAGTAGATACTTAACAAGCATGGAACATCAAAAATTATAGATACGTTTACAACGTATCAACATCCCCAAGCTTAAATCTTGCTCGTCCTCGAGTAGCTAAGTGATAAAAAAGAAAAGAATAATTTTTGAGGTGACATGCACCATCATAATCTTGATCAAAGTATTGGTAGAACATTGATAGTTGGGATCATAGTACTCTAACATAGCATGAAATATAAACTTCTAACAATAAGACAAAGTAACTATGCTGCAACATAAAAGGATACAAACAAAGATCATGAATAACAATGCATTGAAAGATGTTTGTTTGTTCCACATATAGAAAACATAGCATAGTGGCATTCAGCTTGTCCCTCATGTAGTAGCAAAACATAAATGCATAGGACACCTTCAAAGTTCATAAGGGTGACTAGATACAAATAGTTCAAAAACAAGCAATATCAAAGTTATGCATCAATCAACAAGTCTTGGGACAATGCACATTAAACTAAGAATGGCCACTATGCTCTCTCAATAGGTGCATAAAGATAGAAGACAGAGACTCAATATAAAAGTAAAAGAAAGGCCTTCATAGAAGGAAGCGAGGATTCAAGTCTCATAAAGAGCTTCCAAAAATTATGGTACTTATTAGCTTTCAGCTCTCCTTGCCCCTATCATAAGCATCTTGAAGTGATTAAGATTGAAGTGAACAAACTATGGAGTATATGCTTGACAAAGTATAAGTTGGCAATCTCATGTCCCTTGAATACGAGGGCCGCTCCTCATGCTACTCAAGTTTAGTTACCGGTAAGTTCTTGTCATAGTAAGTACATGTGTATCATAGAGAACCGCCAACGGGGTACCCCTTGCCCGATGATACGGAAGAATCCCCATATCAAAATGACAACACAAGTAGACAATAAGCATCTTAGCATCTTTTTATTTACCATGGGAAAATGGTGCTTTTTTCTCCCTTTCCTCTTTTCTCATCTTTTTTCTTTTTTCTCAATCTCTATCTCTTTTTTATAAGAAGAATGCTTCATAGATTGCTCATTATGGTTACGCTACAGGTTTCCACCGTGATTAGGCATGGATTAGACCAGCCGCCCAGGCGTTTCTCTAACACACATACATAACTCCATGGACTTACAAGCTCCCCTTTCATTTCACACCGACGACATCCATAAACAAAAGAGCATGATATCAACTGGGTACAATGTACAAGTGCAATGTTGAAAGTGTTCCCCATGACAGCATGGTTCTTCTAATCCCCAACGTACAAGTGCAAGCATATACAACATAAATGACACAATGGTTCAAGTTTATTAGGGGCAAGAAAAGTAAAGTGTGCCATCAAGTTCGTGAGAGCTTTAATCACTATTTCTTCACATAACAAGTTTAATTCGGAAGGTAGATAAAAACATGAATATACTTGGAATAGAAAATGCTAATAGGTAGGTATGGTGGACTCTTTGGAATAACTTGGTTTTATTTGGAGTTGGATGCATGAGTGGAACTCATACTTGGTTATGGAGGCTAGCAAAAGACTAGGAGCGACCAACTTAGAGAGCAATAATGGCCATAATCACACAAAGCAACAAAACATCATTAATTAAAGCATAAAGTGATATTACAAGTCAAAAACTAAAGGATCATAGAGGCTATGGTGACTTTGTGTAGTCTTAACATGGTGTGAGCATGCGCCAAGTCAACCCAAATAAAGCATCAAAGGAGAATACCACAATACTATGCTTTAATATGCTAAAACAACACATCATCCTTTCAAGGCACATTAAGCAATCTCAATTGTTTATAACATGTCATGCTACAACAAAAATCACTAAGCATAAAGCCAAAACAATATCAAGCATGACATGACAAAGCACAAGCCACAGTAAAAAACAAGCTCCTTTTACCACTTAAGCATGAACTTTTCCTACTCTTTTCCAATCCAAACCAATCTTATTTGAAAACTAATGTATGAATGAGGGGGGTCCAACCAATTTATTCAATCAAACTAATCAAACTAAGCAAACAAAAACCAAAAACAAAAACGAAGACGCTCCAAGAACAACACAACTGCGCATGAAACAATAAAAATGAAGTGTTTGGAAGAAACCTGAGATTTTTATTGATGAAGAAGGGGATGCCTTGGGCATCCCCAAGCTTTGACGCTTGTACTTCTTGCATATTTCTTGGGGTGACATGGGGTGGCATCCCCAAGCTTGAGCTTTTGTCCATTCTTCATCTCATTACATCATTCTTTCCCTACACCTGAAAATTTCCTTCATACAAAACTTCATACAATCTTCATTAGCAACATTAGTGCATTCAAAAGATAATATACCTTTGGGGTTTAGTTTTAAAACAGCAAAACTTTCATTAAAAACACAAGCTATTGTATAAATTTCTTTAAAAAGTTCAATGATCAAAGAGAACTCAAAGAGAAAGAGATTAAGAGGCAAATGCAAATAATGGTAGAAATCTGTCAAAACAGACCAGCATGTAAAAACCGATTTTTTCGAAGACCTTCTGTTGCTCAAATCGAAAAGTGTTGAACTAACGAAAGTTGGATAACAACCTGGGGCAGAAGCACAAACAATTACAGCTCAAACCGATGTACAGAGATTTTTCAAGAATTTTGACAGCGAAGCAAAAAAATCTGTTTCAGGACAAAACTTCCCCAAATCTTACTTCCCTCTTATTAGAGGTCATTCTTGGCACAAAAATCAAATAAAAAAAGGATAAGGAGAGGTTATTACAGAAGTAATAACTTCCAAGACTCAATAAAATTATTGGGTTATCTCGCAAGAAGTACTTTTCTTTAACGCCTTTAAGTTAGGCATGATAGTTTTGAGAAGATGCTCACATAAGAAATATGAATTGAAGTAATAGAGAGCATCAAGAAGTAAATTCAAAGCACATTTAAGTATAACCCACTTCCTATGAAAAATAATCTTGTAAAGAAACAAGTCATGAAAGCACAAAGCAACAAGCATAGGAAATCAAAACAAGTGCAACTTCAAAAAATTTAACATAAAGAGGGGAAACTTAATATTGTTGAGATACATAAAACCACATTTCTCTCTCTCATAATAACTTTTAGTAGCATCATGAACAAAATTAACAATATAACTATCACATAAAAAATTCTTATCATGAGCCACATGCATAAATTAATTAATACTCTCCACATAAACATAGTCATTCTTATTAATTGTAGTGGGGGCAAATTCAACAAAATAGCTATCATTATTATTCTCATCACCATAATCATCAAATATAGGAGGCATATTGTAATCATAATTAATATTCTCCTCAATAGTAGGTGTACTAAAAATATCATATTCATCATTGTAATCATCATATATTGGAGGCATAGTATCATCAAAGTAAATTTTCTCATCCGTGCTTGGGGGACTAAAAAGATCATTCTCATCAAAACCAGCTTCCCCAAGGTTAGACTTTTCCATAGCATTAGCAATAATGGTGTTCAAAGAATTCATACTAATAACATTGCTATTAGCACGCAAATAAAGTTCCATAGGTTTTTTAATTTTCTCTTCAAACACTTCATGTCCTAACTCAAGATAAATGCTATAAAGCTCTCTAATTTTTGTTGTTGTTTTCCATTAAGCCTAACTAGTGAAAATAAAAACAAGAAACAAAAAGATATAATTGCAGAATCTAAAGGAAATAACTTCGAGCACTCACACACCAGCAACCGCACTAGAACATAGCTTAGTATCCAGAAGATGTGAGTACCTTTTACCTTACCTCCCCAGCAACGGCGCCAGAAAATAGCTTGATGTCTACGCACTTCTATTCTTGTAGACAGTTGTTGGGCCTCCAAGTGTAGAGGTTTGTAGAACAACATCAAGTTTCCCTTAAGTGGATTACCCAAGGTTTATCAAAATCAGGGAGGAAGTGGTCAAAGGTATCCCTCTTAAGCAACCATGCAATCAAGATACAAGAAGTCTCTTGTGTCCCCAACACACCCAATACACTTATCAGGTGTATAGGTGCACTAGTTCGGCGAAGAGATAGTGAAATACAAGTGGTATAGATAATTATAAGTGGTAACTGTGCTAGAAAATAGCTTTGATGGCGCGTGGTTGACGTGGGAAGAGACTAAAGGCAATCTAAAATAAAGACGGAAGCAAACAAATATGTAATAGATCTAGTGGAAACCGGTGTTTCAATGCTTAGAAACAAGGCCTAGGGATCATACTATCCCTAGTGAACACTCTCATATAAATATATTCTCTTCATGATACTACTCTGAACTACTCTCCGGTTGGACACTCTAATCCATGGTAGGGCTATAACAACAATCCTCAAAGTCCGCTTTCCCCATCTAGATAACCCCACACTATCACCTTGAGCGCTATATGGTTCCAACAAACACCACAATTTCATAGAGACATCCAACTCCAAATATAACTCATAACAACTATTTATCTCTAGCCTAAGTGCCACCATGGTGTGCACGCTATCACTTTCACACACGTGGGGAGAGACAGAGATCTATTAAATCACTTTAGTAGCAAGGTAGATCTACTTGATTACAAAGATCATGATCATAATATGATCATGCATAGAGAGAGAGAGAGATGAACACATAGCTACCGGTAGAACCCTTAGCCTCGAGAGAGAACTACTCCCTCCTCATCATGGGAATCAGCAACGGCGATGGAGATGGTGGTGGAGATCGATGGATATGGCTCCGGGGGCACTTCCCCGTCCCGACAGGGTGCCAGAACGGAGACTTTCTGTCCCTCGAATCTCCCCTTCGGTGGCGGCGGTGCCGCAAAACTTTTCGTGGCGAGGAGGCTAGATTATTTAGGGTTTCTGCATTGGAGGCTTCTTATAGGCGAAAGGGCGATGTTAGAGGGTGGACCAGGGGCCCATACCACCTGGTGGCGTGGCTAGGGGGACCCGCACCACCCTATGGTGCGGCCAGCCCCTCGCCCCTCTCCGTCTCGTCTTCTGGATCCGTGAGTCTTCCGGTAAAATATCAACTTTGGCTTTTGTCCGGTCCAATTCCGAGAATATTTCTTTTCTGGCTTTTCTGGAACCAAAAACAGCAGAAAGTAGGCAAATGGCACTGTGGCATCTTGTTAATAGGCTAGTCCCAAAAAATGCATAAAAGTATCTCAAAATGTAGACAAAACATAAGAAAGTAGATACTAAACAAGCATGGAACATCAAAAATTATAGATATATTTGCAACGTATCAGGGGGCTAGAGGATATGATATGAAATACAGTAAAGAAGAGTTGGATTATGACTTACATAACAGTCATGAATCAATTTGTTGAGACTCATGTTCACATCAGAAGAAACCTTCTCGGCAAGAGTTAGAGGAATCACTGGTGGTGGCAGGGCCACACTAACCTTCAACTTCTCGTTGCAAAGATGAACATGGTCAAGAAGCTCGACGAGTTTGATGTCCTGGGCTTCTTGCGCCTCCTCCCTCCTCTATGATATTCTGGGTCTCTAAGCAATGGAGAGCCGGCTTCTGGATCTCTTCTGCGCTCTTCTGAGTAAGGCGAAGTTTGACAATACCCTAATTTTGCAGAAGTTTGTCCACGAAGGTCTCAGCCGAGGGATCATTACCCTTTGAGGGTTCACCCTTATCAAGTCTCGAGTCACCCACGATGTTGTCGGTCTACGAACCAAGGTTTGCTGGCTCTGAAGAATGAGCTGAAACATCTTCAATACATGGAGGGAAAGTACCCTCCTGCACTGATGACGGCTTTAGGGTAGGAGTAGGAGGCAGGGCAGTAGGTGAGGCCAGAGTCCATTTCTGCTGGCGCAGAGTCTTCCTCGGCTTTCCTTTTGCCTTACCCTTGGCAAGTGTTTTATCCCTGGACAGTAATAGAGTAAGATCGTTGCAATCCAGAAAGAGTACAATTTAATATTTGAAACCTTGTGAAGAACTTTACCTCTTTACAACAGGAACCTTTTGGATGCCCACAACGATAGTCGGAGTTTCGCGCTTCTGGGTAAGCGCCTCTGGCAATAATTCAAGTTCTTCATCCTCCTGAGGAACTGGATCCTTAGGTGGATATCCCTCGAGAGGAGTAAGCTCCGAATCTAGGAGGTCACCAAGCTGAAAGAGACATTATCTCATTATTGCAAAGAAAAAAGGTATAGATGAGCAAATAATTGAGTATGAAGGAAGCCGTCGGAAAACTTACTGGTGTTAAGGGTTCATCAGCAGTATACATATCTAGAGAGAGATCTGGAATCTTCCTCTCAACACGCTCCTTGATCAACCATTTGATCCGGGTTTCATATTCTTTGTCCAGGATTGAGAGCGAGCTGCTCTTGAGGCTGTCCTTTTTGCTCTTGGTGACTGTGTGCATGAGCCGGTCACCATGGTACTGAAGGGGCTGAATCCGGCATGCCAGCCAGCAATGGATCAAGTCGGATCCCTTCAAACCCTTATGCTTCATCAAGTATTTGATCTGCCTCTTGGCAAGGATCAGATCTTCAGAGAGAGTCGGAGCATCCGCATCCTAGGACTCTTGGGGCGTGGCGGCACCGTCGACAAAAGCCGGCAAAGAGATTCTTTGCCGGGAGCCAGTTTGTCCTTATGATAAAAGAACGTGGACCGCCATTTCTTCACCGACTCGCTAGCTTTAATCTTGGGGTAGACTCGGTCTCTCCTAAGGGTTAAGCTAAGAGTCCTTGTAATGTAGGGATTACCGGAAGTGATGGAATTTCTCTGAGTACCGAAGTAGTACGGAAACAAGATAAGACTCGGTTTTATTCTGAGATAACCCTAAGTTCTAAAATTGTGTTCGGGGGGAAGTTGTGGAGTTAAACTCCATAATAATCTACAACCTCAGAGAAGAACTCTGCGGGGGGGGGGGGGGGGGGGGGGTGGAAGCTCAAACCTCTATCGAGGTGAGTGCTGAAGTGAACCCTCTCGTTGATGCGAGGAGTGGGGACGACCTCGTCGAAGCCGCTCTGCCAGTCGCCGCCGAGGAGGTGACCTTCCTTCCCGATGACACTTAATTTCTCGTCATCGAGGACGCATGGGATCCACACTCCGCATAAATTCGCCTTCTCTTCCACTGCAGTGGTCGCCGTTGTGGTCGCAGCTGCACCTGATGAAGACACGTCAGCCATTTGGGTGGTAGCGATGACCTTGGATGGGCGGCGCTATGCGATTTGGGGGAAGGAAGTGGAGAGCAAAGGCGTAGTGTCGTCTAGAGAAAGGAGAAGGCAGATGCGCTAGTGGGGAAGAATAAGGAGATCTAAACCCCTAATATGCCTTGCTTTCGTCAAGATTCGTCTAAAATGAATGGTAAACATGCCACACATCGTGGAAGGAGCTGGGTAACCTCCTCGAGAAGATTACGCCTCCTCGATCTCTGCGCATGCATTAAACGACGCCTCGGTTTCGCGTTAGACGGATCCACCAACGATCATACTGTTAGGAATGTCTGTCAGTGACACGACTTGACCTTGACTGATGTCAGGTTACGTCAGAGACCAAGTTCTGGCTTAGCTTGAATTTCAAGTTGGAAAACCAAATGACATACTTACAAGTCTGACTCAATTTGTGATCTAGATCCTACTTTTTTTGATTTTCAGGAACCCTTCAAGATTCTGCAAGACGGAGATGAATCAAGCTAGACGATGAAATCCAACTCTGGATCTTGGAGGCTTCCGGGGGCTACTATTGGGGATATACTTTTTGGGTATACCCACTACGACTCACTGACCACGATGGCCCACTTCGGGTTAGAGCTTTGCTTCATAAACCTAGTCAGGGAGACAAGACGGAGTTCTATCTGGCTATGGGAAGGCCTAGAAGACTTACCGACTTAGGCCTGCTTAGTTACTTGTAGTTCAAGATGTACTTTATAACCGACTCTTAGTTGTAGCCAGATAGGTCTCTTCTGTAACCCTAGGGCGGATATCTATATAAGCCGTCCTAGGGACCAGCCTTTAGGGCACCCACAATCTACAATCTCAACTCGCACAGGCAAACCTCTCTTGTAATTTGTACTTCCGGCTCTATCGTATTACTGGATTGCTAGTAGGAGTAGGATCCATCCAAAGCCAGCCGATTCGAACCTGGGTAAATATTGTGTCCTCACCATCCCAGATACTGTCGCCTCACACCCCCTTTCACCACACGCCTCGAGGACCCTGTATCGGCGTACATGTCTTCAATCCGATGACACCAGGTCCGTCAGCAGCCCGGTGAGACCCTCTTCAAGTTTTTCCATAGGTTCAACCAGATCCGCAACAAAATCCCCAAGATCTCAGACTCCAACATCATTACCACCTTCCCCGAGGGCGTCAAGGATGTCCGCGTGAGGGAAAAGATTGGCATCCGTGGGGAGAACCTCATCACGGCCGCCAAGCTATTCGTCATAGCGGATAAGTGTGCCAAGGCTGAGGCGTGGCGAATGTTTGGCCTTGCTGAGGCAGAGGCCACACCCAAACCCTCGAGCGCCTCCAAGAGCATGAGCAAGGATTCCAAGCGGAATCCCGCCGCCGTCCTCACCGCTGAAACCGAGCGGAAGAGTCCTCGCGAGAGCAGCAGAGAAGGGGAGCACGAGGACCGTTCGTATCGCGTATTCCACAAGAAGCATGGGCATCCCACCGACGACTATTACAATCTCAATAAGCTTCACGACCAGCGCAGCAGTCAGAGGAAAGGGAGATAGGGAGGCGAGCGTGGCAATGACCACGGTGGAAATCGAGGAGGGGACGTTGGGACAACAACCACGTTGGCCAAGGCGCAAACCACATGGGTCATCAGGCCAACATCGTGCAACAACTTCCTTGTGCCCCAAAGAGGGTCGAGGAGAACACCCGGGGCTACTAGGATCCAAGGGGCGCCATAGCCTACATCCTCGGCGGCTCCCAGGCCCCGGTGTCTAACATGCACTTCAAACAGGTCACCCATGAGGTCGCCACCACTCGGCCTGGGACCCCATCCCCAAGGATCAAGTGGTCATAGTATGCCATCACTTTTGATGCTGAGGACCATCCTGTCTCCACCAAGGCCATGGGAACTCTTCCCATGATCTGCACTCCCACCATCAACAACATTGCAGTCACCAATATGCTCATCAATAGTGGTGCCAGACTGAACGTGATCTCAACCGAGACGTTCGCCAAGCTGTAGGTGCTGTACAATAGGCTGATGCTAACCATGCCTTTCTCTGGGGTCACCAATGGCACTACCATACCTATCGGCCAGGTGCGCCTCTCCGTCACGTTTGGGTCTCGTGATAACTATCGGACGGAGCTCATCGACTTCGATGTGGCATACATCAGCCTCCCCTACAATGTCATCCTGGACTACCCCGCTCTAGCCAAGTTCATGGAGGCCACTCACCATGCCTACAACATCGTCAAGATGCCAGGAGGAAATGGCGGGGTCATCACCATTCGGTGCGATGAGAGGGAAGCCTTTCGCTCTCTCGAGCACGCCTACAAAACCGCGGCCACCGCCTACCCTGAGGACATGGATGCCCTTGACTACATTGGGGGCACCTCGAGGAAGAAGTATATGGTAGCCCAAGAGAATGCCTTGGCGAAGAGGGTGGCCGCCACATTGTACCCTTCCAATGAGGGTCACGTTGTGGCCGCTGCCCACAACCACGGGAGGTCCCTAGGACAACCTCGCCCCACCCTCGCCAAGATTAGAGAAGCTCGCGAGGGTGACGTTGATGCGGGGGCTCCCGACTTCCCAGTGGACTGCACCCAGGGCGCGCATAACACTAACCCCTTCCCCTACAGTGCTTAAGGGATTCCAAGGGGAGCCAGGCGTCAGGAAGGCTAACGAGCCCCCTCCCATTCAGCGTGATCAGCTACCTGGATTTTTTGAAGGTGATACTCAAAACTCTCATCCTTTGTAGCCCTATTCCTCATAAGACCTCGTGTGAATCACGGTGGCATTGTAATAAGCTGGGACCTATTTGGCGGTTTTTTGGGATTTTGCGCCTTGCGCCAACTCTACCATTTGTTTCTCTTTCGGGAAAACATTTTTGAAAAGCTGTGCGTGGTTGAGATTCCTCGATAGGTGCCACGCGAGTTGGGGGCTAGGCACGGTGTCTACCGCTAGGCCACCTTCCGTCAACCCAAGGCCTAAAGTGTTGAGCTTTGAACTTTTGGGCTAGCTCCAGCGATAAGTCACCTCACCCACGGTTCCTGGTGCTTGAAACCATCACACGACACATGTAGGGAACCTCAGCAGTGTTCATTTTTTGCCATGTTGTCTTCTCCTCGATAGCCTTGCGGGGCGGCTCGTGAGGGTACTCCCCTCCAGCAGCCAAACCTCATGCTATACCTATGGCCTCCTCCCCGAGGGACAAACAGGATAAGCATTGCCATGCGAGTGGGGGTGGGGCTAGGCATGGTGCCTACCACCGAGCCACGTCCCGTCAACCTAGGGCCTAAAGTGTCGAGCTCTGAACTTTCGGACTAGCTCTGGTGATAAGGCACCTCACCCACGGTTCTTGGTGCTTGAAACCCTTGCGCGACACATGTAGGGAACCTCAACAACATACGTTTTGTCCCTATGGTCTTCTCCTCGAGAGGCTTACGGTGCGGATCATGAGGGTACTCCTTTCCAGCGGCCACTTGCAATCAACCCCAGGGCCTAAAGTGTCGAGCTTTGAACTTACAGACTAGCTCCAGCGGTAAGTCACCTCACCCATGGCCCCTGGTGCTTGGAACCTTGCATAACATGTGTGTGTGGGATCACAACAGTGCACATCTTCCCTACGGTCTTCTCCTCGAGAGGCTTACGGGGTGGCTCGTGAGGGTACTCCTCTCTAAGCGTCTGCCACCGATCAACCCTAGGGCCTAAAGTGTCGAGCTCTAAACTTACGTACTAGCTCTGGCAAAAAGTCACCTCACCCACGGTGCCTGGAGCTTGATACCTTTACATGACATGAGTATGAAATCCAAGCAGTGCTTGTTTGCCTCACGATCACCTCCTCGAGGGACCAATCGGGTAATAACTTGCTCTAGTCTTCTCCTCGAAAGGCCTACGGGATGGCTCACGAGTGTGCCCCCTCTAGTGGCCCAAACTCTAGCTACCCGTGCACTCTCCCTTCCCCTTTGTTTGTGGATCCTGCGTGGCCGGTTCCCGCCATGCACGGACTTCCTCGGGAGCTACCTCGCGAGGCTATTTTCCACCAGGGACAAGGACTCACACGAGACCCACTATCGCGCATCCCGAAGGACCCGCTAGGGGAAAAGGCTCGCAGGGGCAATGCCCCTCCACGGCTGAAGGTCAGAGCGCACCCATCAAACCCCCTCCGAGTGCCAGAGCAAGTGAGATGACTTGCACTCCTAGGCCCTGTTGCCACGGGGGCTGGTGGGATACCTCTTAGAGAGGGCTCACACTAGAGGCTGCCCGTGCCTAGCTCTGACAAATCAAAGAATTCGCACCCATTACCAAAAAGTCTCCCTAGCTACGGAACCACCCTTGCAGAGGTCTTTCCTCCAGAGGCTACCTAGGGCATGGACCGGCGTGGAGAGCCAGGCCCTTGCGAACCTCGTGATTGCACAACTCTAAATAAGCGAAGCGTGTGTTGCTCCCTTGTTGACAGGAGTGGCCTCACGCTAGACCAATGCCACTGGTTGCACACGCATGAAAATAAAGCGATAAACCTGAAGACTCGCTAAAAGATGTTCATTACAATCACACATGCAAAAACAAAAGGCTAAGAGCGCTACGGCATGGCAACCCTCGCGGAGTGCGCGAGACACTCCCGACGACGTGTCCCCAACCGCGTCCGGAAGGCCGCCTAAATGTTCTAGAGGTGGCGGGGGTAGTCCACGCGGCACAACTGTGGGTCAAACACCGACACCGAGAAGCCCGCCTCGCCCAGGTAGCGGAACCGCGACACAGAGCTTCACGTGATATAGTGGTAGGTGATGAAGCGCTCCTAGTTGGTGGTGAAGTACATCTCCCCGAGCGAGGGGTGTCAATGGCCACACTACAGATATCGTCGCCGCCATAATGCTTCATCTACACGTTGCTAGGCATGTCGTCGGTGAGTCTGAGGGCGAAGCGCACAGGCAGTCTCACTCTCGTGTCCCAGCCAGTGTCCCATAGGATGAGGACAAAATCAATGACGTTCTCGGGCTCGGCGCCATTCTCGATCTTGATCCCGACCACAGAAGGGGAGGTAGGAATGATGCAGGATTGGGGCTACCGCCCCCTCCTCTTCTGCGCCCTCCTCGCCGTCCCTAGGAGCTGTTGCGGGGCGGCCCCAGCCGCGTTTCGCCGACACGTCTCCCCCAGCTATTTTGGAGACATCGGAAGACTAGGAGACGACCCGGCCGGGGCTATGACACCCGCACCCCATGCGGTCATTTCCGCGGGGACGCCCCCACCCACGCTTCGTTGGTGGGGCTAGGTCAGCATTAGGCATCACCCATTTGCCCTTCTCGGTGGCGGTGGGTCGATTGGAATCCATGGACAAGGCCAGGGATTTTTTGGGGTTTTTCCTAGAGCGCGGGAGGAAGGAAGAAAGGGATGAGGAGGTGGCGTCGGAGAGAAGGCGCCTCTATGGCGTCACAATTTAAGCAGTGCTGGGACAACATGACACCTCGGGCACGCGGCATCAACTATTAGTCCGCTCCACGAGCCATTAAATCACGGGGAGCGGTTCCCGAGATAGAGCGGATCCGGATGCATACCACGATGGAGATGCACACCAGAGTTGTTCTATGTCAACCAGAGCGGTGGAGGGACCCGTCGCCTGTTGGGGCCCTAGCCCCTTCACTTCCTTGAGGAGACACGCACGCGGCAAGCACCCGGGGGCTACTGTCGGAGTCCTGACACTCGGGATACCATGATCCTACGGCCTCTAGGCCCACCGCCTGAGCCACGACACCCTCTATAAGGGAGGAACCTGATAGGAGCAGCCTCGAGAGGGAAACTCGAGGCTGTCACCCTCACAGAAGCCTCACCCGGGTCCTCCCTCCTGCTACCACCTCGCAAGGTGGGACTCCGGCTCGCCTAGGTCCTGTAGGGCCTCGGATGCTTTGTAGCCAGCCCTAGGGGCACATTTGTAATCACGCGGCAGCAGGGAAGAAAAAGACAAAACCCTACAGGAAAAGCCAGGACCGCATGGACCGTGTCGGTAAAGAGGAGCCGGACCCCCCCTTCTGGTGCAAAGGCACCATGGACGTCACTGGTGCAAGTGTGGTTGTCCCTTGCTGTTTTGGTGAAAAGGGGACAAGGGAGGCATCGGGTAGTGAAGGAAGGCGCTAGGAACCGCTGCTTTATGAAGGACCAGAGAGAGGCCAGAGGCATAGGACCGAGTCTAGGAAAGTAGCCTTGTAGACCGGGTTTTTGAGGGATGGTGATGTGGTGACCCTTCCCACCCCATGAATGTGGGGAAGGGGCCCAGTTCCCCTATATAAGGAGACGTCCTCCTACCTTAGAAGGGGGCAATCCCAACAATCTATAACCCTAGACACTGATACACCATTGTACCCTCGCGAGACACTGCGAGCAATACAACCAAGCAAGAGTAGGGGATTTACCTCCTCACGAGGGTCACGGACCTGGGTAATAAACCCTTGTGTCAATCTCTTTGTCATGCTCGTGCGTCTCTGTCTCTGCTGCCGCTAAGAATCTCGGAACATGTGTTCATCCCCCTATCGAACTCAGGGCTTATTGGACCCCTTGTTCCTTTGTGGGACACTTTCTCCGATAGGAAGATTCTCTATTGATATCCTCATTGGGTCCTTACCGGTGTAGGCCCACATACCGGTTAATCGTGCATGGATAGGCTGGATGCACACCTAGATGAAATAGGCCATAATTTGCAAACCTAATAGTTCACATCCAGCCTCCATGCACAACTTCTTGATCTGGTCCAGCAGTGGTTTGATTTCCTACATTTCCTCGGCAGTAGAGCTCTGGTCCCATGAATTGAGCCTCCGGAAAGTTCTCTTCGACCCGAAGGTCGCCAACCCGAAGTTCTGACCCTCTACTTGCCGATCCTTGATGTAAAACCACTTTTTTCCATCCTTGGTCAGACTCCGCAAACTTGAAGTCAAAGTAGTTAACTTTCGGGCAAACAGAAAATATTGCGCCTCCCACATCATGAATGTTGGTTTAACTGGCGTTTTGGCGAACATACAAAAAATATTTCCACAAATCCCAGTGGGGGTGGATATCGAGAAAACACTCGCAAAGAGTGATGAAGCAAGCAACATGGAGAATGGAATCTGGCTTGAGCTAGTAGTGCTGCACGCCATAAACGAAGAGGAAGCCACGAAGGAACTCATGGGCCAGAAGAGAGAGGCCATGGTAAAGGAAGGAGAGAAACATTACCCTCCATCCTTCTATAGGCATTGGAATGGCTTCATCCCCAAGAACCTTTAAGGAATGGTCTGCCATGAGACCAGCCTTGTGTGCCTAGTGTAGCTCCTATTCGGTGCACTTGGAGGGAGCCCATCCAATGGCCCTTGTCCTTGTCATCTTGGCGACAACAGTGGAGGGGCCGCTCTTTCTCTTGCCCACGGTGGCTAGGAGGTGAGGCACATGTGCGCACAAGAGAAAGAAAGAACAGGAATCGATGGAACATAGATGGGGCATGAGGAGGAAGAAGAAGAAGTGCGCAACAAAGGAGAATAATGAGCAGTAAAAATCTTACCTTTATCTTATAAAGAAAAGGAGCGAAAGGATCAGTCATCAGATGGGGGTGGCAAAATGTAAAGACACAAAGGATGAAGACACGTGGCAAGATTCGTTGAAAGGATAAAAATTGTGGGCAGTAATTACCATGGTAATAAGGAGAAAATCCGCACGGTGCCTTGATTTTCGTGCATAAGAGGGTTCATGCGGTCAAAAATCACCACTAACACGCCACCCACGCGCCATCATTGATGTAGCACGGGTCCACTACTATAACATCCCATCTTAGTCAGCACTAACGTCATGCGTAGCTACAAAGTGAAGAAATTGTCAGGTGAGTACAACAAAGAATCAATGGTGAACAGTTCTCGATGATTGACTCTAAGCCTATGCTCTGGTGCATGCACCCGAACATAGTCTTGGGGGCTACTCCCATCAGGAGCACTGGCCACACACCCGGTAGATTTTGTGGATTGATTTAACCAAGGCCTGAGTTGAGTACCTCCTCGGATGAAAATATTGCTCTGAGTCTATGCTCCGGTACAAGCACCCGAGCATAGCCACGGGAGCTACTCCTATTGGAAGTGCTTGTCATGCACCCGATAGAAAAATCCTTCTACGGAGTCGCCATAAAGGCAAGCATGAGGAACAATTCTTTGAGCCTGCACTCGAACTCAAGTATTTAAATGTAGCCTCGGGGGATACTCCCATCAGGAGCGCTGAACACGCACCCGATAAAAAACACAATTCTCCAACGGAGTTAGAAAAGTAAAAAAAATAAAAAAAGTATGAGCATTACATAACTTCAGCAATTCCAATAGCCAAACAAGGCAGTCGACAAAAATTCAAAAAATTCTTAGACCATGTCCGCCGCGATAATATGTATGAATGTCGTGTCCACGACATGAAGATAAGACCCCAAGATCCATCCTGTAAAGCTTGGTAACTGTACATGAATGTGCTCTCCCTATATCTTATCCGTATCTACGATATGATGAAAAATCCCAACGGGCGTGTTGGGTACCCAAAATATTACACTAGAATTCAGTATTCGATAAGACCTCCACGACCCGATCTGAGTTACGCTAGCAAATACCGAGTTCGAGCCTAGGGACTTGAACATGATGTAGGTTCACGGTGTTTTTTCCCAAGAGCAATTAACTGATTCCTGATCCGTCGGATGCATCAGGCCTGTTATACCAAATCCCTATGACAATGAATGTGTGTTTACTTGCAGGAATCTTTCGACTTACGATTGAAATTTTCTTTGAGACTCAACACAAATCTATGATTCTGATGGAGTCTCGGGGCTACTAACATGGGCATGACCTGTCAGGTCCCCGTGATTAACTACCCTAGGCATACAAAGATCTACGGCCCACAAAGCCCATGAAGAATAAGGGAAGTCCACGAAGCATCCGACAGACAAAAGCATGTCTTGGAAATCAAGAAAGAAATAGGAACCAACATAATATTAGTGTTGTAATTATAAATTGTAACCTATCCGTATAAGGATTCGGGAGCCAGCCTATTATATAAAGGCTGGGAGGAGCCAATGGAGAGGTACCGAAGGTTTGAGCAATCCCACACTTTCCCCAATAATCATACGATCTCGACTCCCTTGTTTGTGTGATCAGCCGACAAAATCCCCATTGTTCTCTTTTCCAAGAAACCCGAAGTCCATAACCATGGACATTGTCGAGGTTACCCCTCACCAACTTGGAACCACACCCAGTTCAGAAATGAACTCCTTCATCCAAACTGCTTCTGCCACTGCTTCTGAAATAGAGAAATACTCCGCCTCCATTGAAGATCTTGTCATCATAGGTTGCTTGGAGATCCTCCAACCTCACCACTGCTCCATTCATAAGAAATACATATCCAGATTGTGACTTATAGTCATCTGGATTAGTCTCGAGGCTAGCATCAATGTAACACTTTGCGACGAGCTCTTCTTCACCGCCATAGATGAGAAACATAACCTTAGTTCTTTATAGTAAAAGATGATTAGTCAAAATCTATATCTTTCAAGTCGATAAAGACATATGATTTCACCCTTAAGCCAATGAATAACCGGAAGGCTATGTAATGTTCTAATTCCATGGGAACTTTCTTGCAAATATGCATAGGTCTTGGTTCTTCATGTATCCCTTTAATCATTTCTTGTGATTTGTCTTTCCTCCACTGATTACATGTATTAAATAATATGGGATTCGCATCGAAAATGACAGATCTAAGTGACTTTGGATATAGACCCTGGTGGTTTTTACACTGCTCACAATGATGAGAATTTAGAAGGTCAGTTTTGTTTTTTCTTCTCTGTCATTATTTGCTTAAACTGTATGTCTATAATTTTGAACTACTTATATCCAATAGGTGATAAACAAATGCACGGTTAACTGCCACAAATTCCACCTATGTTATATTCTATAAATACGTCCTCACTTTGTGATACTGGCCACTTGTCCAGCAAATCTAAAGAGGAGGACATAAGGAGTAAAGTTGGAGGATTCTTGGACTGGAAACCTCTCCGATTTGAGAGTTTCCATAGCTTGGGTAGGTAGAAAGTATTTGGTTGGAACAATTTTTCATAGTAAAAGATGATTACTGCAAAATCTATATCTTTCAATACGATAAAGTCAGATGATTTTTCTCTCAACCAATGAATAGCCCGTAGTCTAGATAATGTTATAAATCCATGGGAGTTTCTTGCAAATATGCAAAGGTCTTGGTTCTTCATGTATCTCTTTGTCTTTCTCCACTGATTACATGTGTATCAAATACTGTTGGATTCTTTTTTAGCAGCAAAAAAATGTCGGATCTAAGTGACTTTGGGTGCAGACCTTAGTGGTTTCTTTGTGGTACTTTTTTGGAAAAATTCTACACGGTGATACGCAGCAATGCTACATGATTTGGGAACTGCATCTCTAAATAAGTAGGGCGGTAGGTTTAGTTTGTTATTGTTCACTTAATCTTGTGTGTTTTCATCAATAAGTGTAGAAATTCATTTTGATGATTTTTGGTGTACGGTATGGTTTAGTGCCAACTACGCATGGATTGTTCTGCTTCAATTCTTGCAATCTTATACCTTAAGTAATTTGTCTGCTTGACTGTTTTGCAGGTTCATGCGGTGCTCCTATTTGTGGTAACACTATAGGCCAACCATCTCAATTGTCCCATAATTCACGTGTAGACTTGTGTTAGCATGTAATCTCAGCTATTCACTCCGTTTCAAAATATAAGACGTTTTAGCCTTTTTCTGAAATATATCGATCTGACATTTTTAGTGTGTAGGTTCGGATCTAAATGCTGAATATATATACTAAAAGACGTCTAGATACACATGCCTTAGAAAACGGCTAAAATATCTTATATTTTAGAACATAGAGAGTATTAAAGATGCGTTTGCTAGGATGTCCTCCGCATCTCTGAGAATTCTCACGTCCAATGATAATCATTTTGGGTCCACTGCAGATAGAAGATGCACACATTTCTTTTTCTAATTTTTTAAGTTCAAAATTCTTTGTGAAATTATTATGTTTCTTCTTCTGATAGTGCGTTCACTAAGTTGAAAGAAACGAGCAGACATGAAAAGGCAATGTGATCTTCAGAACAACATCTGCTTGTATTCTTTGCAGATAGTTTTACAGATTGATCTCCCTGTAGAAAATGTAATGGGTTGTGTAATAGTGGCATCGGGACGGGAAGATATACCTCTGTAATGAAATATCTTATTTTGTTTCTTTCACTTCTTGCAATCGTTATATGGTTTATATAAAACTCTTTGTAAAGGTGAGCTGACGCAATATAAAATCACGTCATTCTAACAATATTATATTAACGTCTAGCTTCCTTGAGCGGAATAATTGTTTTGGATGAGTACTTAATAGGTAATCGGGTATTGTAGAAGCTAAGACTGGTAAAGATTTTTTTCTTGGAGTATTCTTGTCCTTGTAATTTCTGAATCCAAACCACGTGACGTCCTATGTCATGCATATTGTTCTAAAAGTTGTCATTTTGTATGAAAAATTTGACAAATAATTTTATTAGAGGGTAGTACTTTATGTGCTATTTTCACTTTTTCCAGAAGACACATTTTAATGGGTGATAATTTTATTTGTTAAGCATATATTCTCCCTTCTGCTGACTAAGAATGGATGGAAGACTCATTTGTGGGTACATCTTGTTTGGTTAGAGCACCTCCACTCGCATTTTTAGGATGGCCTCCACGTGACCTTTTTTCATCTGGACGGCGGTTTTTCGCTCACTCATGTTCCCAACATCCTGTTTTTCACCGGATTTCAACTTTCATCCGGTGTTTCCTGGCCAATCCAAACATGTTGGGTGTCGCCTGGAAACACCGGATGAAGCGAAAAAGCGGGTGGGCTAGAGCTGTCGGCGACGGAAGGCCGAGTTCCCTCCTTTTTCCCCTTCCTTCTATTTCTTCCCCATTCCCCACCTATCAGCCACCGCTCCCGCCAATTCCTACGAGCTCTGCCTGCCATGCTGCCCAAGAAATTCACAATGTGTTCCACAAAATCAAGCATTGCCAGAAGTGGATGGACACTCGCGTGTCACTCGCCAAGGCCAAGGACGCTGTCATCCCCGTAGCGCCACCCAAGCTGCCGCCGAAGGGCGGACACAACTCAGCCAGAAGAAGTCCAAGGCGCTGAAGGCTATGAGTCCGCCTGCTGAACGGCTTCATGCATTGATCGAGAAGTACATGGCCGATGCGAAAGCCCATGCCGACAAGAGGGAGGAGAAGTCCAAAGAAAGGTGGACCCAGCTGTTGTAGAACCAAGGTATCGGGCTCAACCTGCTAAGGGCAACTTCACCATGAAGAAGAGGATCACGGACCTGGCCTTTCTAATGGGTGGTGAGGACACTTCAGCGATGAGCGACAAGGTCAAGACGTGGTACACGGCGTGCCGTGATGCCATTCTGGAGGAGGATCTCTCCCGCCTCGGGAACACCGACATCTACGCCGAGCTCTGTACCAACACTCCCTGCCACCACAGTGTCGCTGAACTCTACCTAAACATCTTCCAACACATTGCCGAGCTCTACCACAACTACTACGGTGGAGGCGCTGCCGGCTGCTATGGCGGAGGAGTCTATCTAGGTGGAAGAGTGATCCTGTTTTTTTTGTAATAATCTGAAAGCCAAACTTGGCCTCCTTTCGATTGCCGAACTACACGTTAGGGCAAGAATCTGTCGAACTTGTTTTGTTTTTTGTAGTGGGAAGATAAACTTTCAAATGTATCACTGATTTCTGGGTTTGCTTGGGAATGTGAGTGGGAAACCGGTCGTTCTCAGGACAAAATTTTCATCCATATGGCGCTAAATAGCGCCGGATTTCGGCATGTGAATGCCCAACGAGTGGAGGTGCTCTTAACTTTTTATGTTAATTTTTCGTAATAATTTGTATTGAAGTGTGTGGCCAGGCTTTTCATTGAGGTGCATCTAATTTCAGTTTTATAGTGCAAGAAAGGTAAGTGTCTGATCCAAGCCATCTTATGAAGCCTACCCTACAAAAGGACAAATTCCACTAACAAAGGCCACTTATGGGAGGAATGGAACAAAGAATAACCACTTTTTTCCACTCTACAATATTCTGTTTTTGCTGTTTTGTAGTTCGTGTTCTTGTTTAAAATTGTTTCACCTTTTAGAATCACTTTAGGATCAAAAAGACCTTTCTTATTGTTGACGCGCCTTGCACAATGAAGTGTTTCTCATTGTCTTATAAGAAGATGTCGCTAGAGTGCACATTAGAGGAGACACATGACGGATTAAAAATGTAAAAAGGGACATAAATAATTCATTTTCTTGGTCCTTTGAGTTAGGAAGAGAGAACAAAATACCAGTCTATAGTGTGGAGTATTTGAAAATAATAAATATGCCAGCTTATAGTGTAGGGTATTTGAACCTATTAATACCCCCATGTCCCCGGTTTATTGGGTCTAGCCGTATCCCTAGATTGTCAAATTGACAAACTTAATATGAGTTACATATTGCAAAACGTATATCATTAAAAGGTTTAGATCTTATACTTTGTATTGGTATAATATTGTGCTATATAACTCATATTAAACTAGAAAAATTTACGACCTAAGGATATACATACCTAATAAATTGGGATGGAGAGAGTATAAACCTATAAGTCATTATGATCATAGTAACATAATGGAAATGTATTTCTCCATGTTTTATTTTTCCCGACGGATATTTAATTAGTAGATCTAAAAATAGACACACAAATGCTATGATTTTCCTCTCACTTGGACATGTGTCAATCACAGGAGTCGGTCCACGCGGCGAATTATTTTTCCCTCGTGCATGCCTCTCCTACCCGAACGATCCGCCGCCGCCCCGCGTTCGTGACCCTGACGCTCCAGGTCGCGCCGCCGCTCACCTCTATGCCGCCCCGCCGGCCTCTGCGCCGCATCTGGCCAGCTCGCCGTCGCTCGCCTCGCCGCCTCCCTCGTCCCACGCGCTGCCGCCGAGGCTGCCCCGCCAGCGACCGTCGCCGCCCATAGGAGCTCCACCCCGGTGCTTGGGGGCCGCGCTCGACCAGTACCACCGCTGGCCCCTCTGCGCCTCCTTGCAACCTCACAAGCAACCACCGCATCAAGATGGGTCCCCGCCACCGCCAGGTCCCCGCCGGCCTTCTCCAACTCCTGCAGCGCCTCCCAGTGAGCTCGCGCCGGCACTTCGCATCAAGTCGGCCACCACCTGCCCCGCTCGTCCCTTGCACCCCGCCGCCATGCCGCCAAGACCGACCCCGGGCGCCACTCGCCTGCGTCCACCCATGAGCAAGCCTCGCGGCTGCGCCTCTGCTCCCCCTCGACGGCCCTGCCACATCGCCCATTCCCATCGCCTCAGACCTCCTCCCGATGCACGTCATGGCCATTGTCCACCTGCCTGCAAGTCCCTTCGTGGCAACCTTCTGGCTGCAGTTTCAGTTTGTTGCTCTGTTGTTGGTCCTAGTCTGGACTTCCCCCGATGGTGTGTGTTTGGGTTCAGTGAAGTTTTGATGTGGTGAATCGTGTGGAGATGGCGGCATGAGGCTACGACATGGATGTCCTCCACTCCTAGTGAGATGGTATATCTGATCAGTGCTTCCACCGCGTGACACAAGACCATACCCTCAGCAAGAACCATAACATGGACAAGGACCCCGCTAGGATATCCGGTACCACTCGAGAGACCGGGATCGACACGAGGGGAGAACCCAAAGGATCACACAAGACCACCGACGTGGATACCAAGTTCGCCATCGATGACCGAGATGGAACATCAAGCCCTCCATCATGGAACCCAAATCCCTCAGCACGACAAGGTTGTCCACACGGATCCGAAGCCTGATCCCGGAGACCCAAAGACCGAACCCGTCGAACCCTAAGATCACCGAGTCCCCTGATGTGTGACCCCTTTCTCTATCCGAGACCCTATTTTTTTATAATATGACATATATCTTGTTGCATAATTAAATTATCATGCTTGCATACATATTTTGTGGGTCCAGGTTATTTCGTTGATTCACCTAAATAATCAAATATAGAGACTATATACGGGCTATTCTAGTCTTATATTGGATCCATTTAAATTTGTGTAGCAAACCGATGCCATATTTTGTCTTGTTAAAACAAAATTTAAATTATAGGGTATCTCAACAACTTGAACCATATAATTAATTGTCGAAACCCCAGTTCCGCTTAATATTGCCAATTGCATTGCATCTTCTTCATGTCATGCATCATGCCTGATCTTCTACCGTAGTATTAAACAGTGCATCCGGTGTTTCTTTTAGTGCTTTGATTCTTCACGGATTAGGCCATTGAGTTGATGCGAGTACTGACAAGTTCTTCAGATATTGTATCTTCGGTAGTGTTCCCCAGGCGAGCAATCTCCCCCTTTCTACCTATTTTGCTTTTATAGTCTTTATTTTCTCTTGTTGATCTATTTTTTTTTGAGGGTAAAACAGTAGGGCAAAAAGACCCCACTGCAATTTTTATATATTGTAGAGAGTTACAAAAGAATATTTACAAGACTCATTCCACCTCAAAGACTCTTGTTGATCTATTGCTATCCGTGTTGCGATGTTTTAGTTTCTGTGCACCATTTATATTCCTTGCAACCTCTATATTACCTTGGACACATCTTATTGCCTGTTGTTAGATAGTCAGTTGGCCTCGCGAGTCATAGTTGCTTGCTCAGGTGTTGTCCAAGTTGTCGAGCACCACAGTTGTTGGAAGGTTTCCATATGCTTAATGGTGGAGATGATCGTGACTTTAATTTCAACTTGATAATTAAAATGCTGAGAATAGATATAACTAATGCAGAGGCATAGGTGGTCAATAGTTGTTATTTGGTTCTTCCATGCTCACTTGTATCCCATAGGCCTCGAGTACTTGATACCTATTCCTTGACTATTCGCACTGTCCACATACGGGAGACTCTATGGATCCCCCTTCGCCTGAGCTTGATTCCCATCTTATTTCTTGGAGCCACAAACTTGTTTGGGGACTTATTGCTATCTTATACTTATGCCATGCTTTACTGCTTTATTTACAATTGTGCGTGGAGCACCTATACCATTTAGAAATTGTGGAATATTTTTGTGGTATCGACAAGCCTAGTCACACTTTCGAGTTCCCAGTCATTTACAGCCATTGGCACAAACCTTGGGTACGTCTCGGAGCCGGCCAACTTTGTTGCGGGTAGCTTAATAGGGTGACCTCCTGATATAATTTATGAATCCTATGAATCATTGTCGTGAGGCCTCGTTGCATTTTATTTGGTTCTTCCCGAGGTTGATCGTGTGTGTGTTGCTATTTGTGCACCCATGTTATGGATGACTTGGAGCACAGTATCTCGATCATAGACAACTATAACTAAAGTAGTGCTATAAATTTGACTTTAACATGTCTAGTAATCAGTCTCACTATAACGGAATGAGTAAATAAAAGTGTCGACAACTACTGGATTTGGGATTCTCATACTAATTGTATCTGACTAGTAAGTATTGCAACTACAACAGAATGGTTAACTAAAACTTCCCATGGCTTATGATATCAGGATGACTCATGCTATCTATATGTGACTAGTAAGTGCTGCAACTATAATGGAATGAATAAAACTGCCAACTGTGTGAGTCCCTCGGTTTGACTTCCTCGTTTGGTCTCGAGGGGGATATACTAGGATGGGTATGATTGGTGTTGGAATCAGGTTGGAACCGAATAGGTCTTTCTTATCCCTCTCTAATAGCCGACAGTCATATCGAGTATCTATATATTGTTTAGTGCATGCTTCGCTATCGCTTCAGTCCACCATACCTATGTAGGCGAGAGCCGCGAATTCTAGACTCACCGTGTACTGGCCTCAGTACTGACCGCTCTCTTTTTCCTTTGCCCTTTGTCGGCACCCCTTTTGTTTTAGCAGGTTTCAGATCGACGTCGTTAGTAGCGTTACCCTTTCATCTTCGCCTGGGCAGGGTTATGGATGCCATTGGTTATTCTTTAGGGCTCTTAGCCCCATTTGCTTCTTATCCGTACTCGGATGTGTATCGTTTTCAAGGTGATTTGGATCTTTGTATTGTATATCTGTATTCTTGACTCGTTGATTCGCTATTGTATATATATATATGTTTTGTTTGTTCCATCATGGACTATTGTGTAATGATATTACTTTGTATTCCACCCAAACGCAAGTGTTTGGTGGGCATATTTGAATCGTTTCTATGCAGGTTTGGTGGGAACCACTAAAAATTGCATACGGCCGATTCGAGGGTGTTACATAGAGCGAGTAGTAGGAGGCTAGAGAGACGAATATGGATGGTAGGAAGGTAGAGTAGTAGTAGTAGGAGGGGAGTAATTGAGGCCAAAGCACCGCGGCAAGAGAGGCCGAAGATGGCCAAGACAGGCGAGGCAGAGCCACGGCGGCGCCATCGCCATTGCCATTGCCCGAGTGAGAGAGAGAGTGAGAGGTGAGGCTATGCATTCGGGCCTAGTGGGTCCAATCACTTAAGTGATTGAACTGACTGGTGGGCCCAAGGGCATTTTGGTCTTTTCATGATTCTCTAGATGCCCATTTAACCAAAAACAACCCTAGACATTTTAGAAAAATAAAATAAAATACCCCTAGAAAGAGAAAAACGAGTAGAGTACAAAAAGTAATTTTTAGGATTTTTAAAAATATTTATGAAGTGATAAAAATAAAAAATATTAAATAAAGAATTAAAATACTAAGAAAAATATGCGAATTTCAAATAAATAAAGTAAAAATAGTTCCAAATAGGGAAAAAGACAAGGAATGATCATGCCTATTTTTCCACAATTATAAAACCAAATAATCAATACTCCTCTAATAAAACCCTAAAATATTTATTAACCAATAAAAAATAGGAATAAATACCTCAAAAATAGTCAAATAACCCATTAAAAATATAAACCTTAATTATTTATGAAATTGGGTGTGGAATAAATTTCCAAGTAATATTCTAACGAAAGAATTGATAAAATAAATAAATCTTGAAGGATAAATGAAAACTCTAAAGTGAAATAAAATTCACAACATGAAATACTTTAAGAAAACCTAAAAACACCTTAATTAGGAGGAAAGTAACAACCAACTAAAATAAAATAGTTATTTGGAACCTTAGGCATGCATTTGGATTTTATACATGTCCTTACCAGACAATGATGCTTCTTTGCAGAAACATAGGTCCAAAATAGTATAGAATCTTCGGATTGTCTTAATCCAAGAGACTCAGACAAGTTCACTTTTTCATACCTTATAAGACCAAACTTGCAATATTCATTGCAAGGGATTCCTTACATGTCCATTAATGTATTTTAGAAAGCATTTTCAAAACCTTATCATCTACACTTAAAAGCAAAAGACTATATTCATAATAAATATGAATTAAGAATTACTAGCTCAGGGTAGTCAGATAATCTAAAATGGTGGGTCGTGGAATCATGGTAAGATATGGGAAACCATATGGTGGAGATTCAATTATACCGGGTATACATCTAAGATTAACAACCAATGTAGTCAGCCATTCTTGCGTCGTACAATAACACGCTAGCCACAAATTCTGAAATGGGACAGAGAAGTCATATCCTAAGTCGGGCCAAGATCTAGAGAGGAGATCAGCGGGTGAGAGCCCGTGACATCCCTATCATGTGCTTCAGGGTAACGACATAGCATATTAGAAGGAAGGGTAATTGAGCATAGGTCTCTCGACCGAAACTCATTACATTGGGTGGACTGCAGGGTCATGGCGAAGGATAGTGATTGACTTGGATCTTGACTGAGCCTCAAACTAAGGAAGCTTGAACGGGGGCATACCCTTTTATGCACTTAGGCTTTAGATCATTTGTGGGAAAAGTAGTTCCCCTCTCAAGAGTGTATGAACTATGACATGTTACTCCTTGTCCTGGGAAATGATTGCGAATGCAACGGAAAAGCGATTCCGTGAAATCCTGTACAACCCGTGAAGGCTGACAAACATAGTTTTTCAAAGACTAAAACTTACCTTTTCTAAATACCTTATTTAAAAAACTACACATAGGTCCAGGATTCTTATACACACTTTATATAAAGCATCATACAACCACTATTGGATTTTCTTAGTACGCGCGTACTCAATATATACTTATCAAAACTCTTTCTTAGGTACCACGAAGACCAAAGACACAATTGCTACAGAAGACACCACAGTTGAGGAGGTTTATTATGATGAACCCGACCTCTTCGGTGGAATTGAAGGCATAGATTACGGAATAGATTTTGGAAAAGGAGAGGACAGCATAGACTTAGATGAATAGATCTGCACACATAGGGATAGTCGAGCTGAGCAATCTAGATCCTACCCAATAAAGTTGCAATGCTCCGATGATGCTTAGCTTAGAAGTACCATTGTTTCTCAAGCTAGTGCTTCTAAATTACTTAGTAAAAATGAATCATCACTAGTCCGAGGAGGATCTCGAAGCTTGTATTGCTCTTGTGTTGTGACAATGGAATAAAGTATTAGTTAGACCCACAACGGTTCTATTGTACCACTCTAAGGGTGTAATAATTATGGAAAAGGACTTCTGTAAGTGTTATGCCCACGACTCGTGCTCTAAAACATGCAGTGGATCATTATGTCAGCGCAATCCTTGACATAAGAAATGCCGCTCCTTCTAAGGAAGTTTACCAGGTAGTGATTCATGTGGTGGAAGGATCTATATCTGCAAGATAGATTGAAGAGGGATTTGGTTAGTGGGCTAGGGCAAGATGTACCTGGAGGTGGTATGCCAAACCAATGTCAGCTACCAAGTTTTTGATGGGATTTTCTAATCCCAAGGATATTGATGCCTGGATTTGTTTTGGGAGAACTCATTTAAAAACTGCTAGAAATGCTACTATTCAAGTGGATAACAAGTGGATAACAAGTTTCCTGTATATGGTTCTACTAGGGAATTGGACATTGCTTGGTTCCAAATTAAGGGCATTCCCACTACTAGAGAAAAGGCTATAGGAGACATGCTCATTTGAGGCGCATTTATACCATATGCACCTCCGATAAAATAGGCGAGGCGCACTGCACTTACATGCGCCTCTAGTATTAAAATAAGCGAGGCACATATTTGTAGGATGCGCCTCCTCTAATCTCTGTACAGACGAAATTTGGCAGCCCATATTATGCGAGGCGCATTTTAATAATATGCGCCTCCATTATATTAGATAGGCGAGGCGCATATGGGAAGAATGCACCTCGCATAAGTTGCATGGGCCCGGGAGGAGATCTGTGGTCGAATATGCGAGGCGCATATGGAAATATGCGTCTCCTATACTTGATAATATGCGAGGCGCATATTCCCATATGCGCTTCTCCTATAACCTGGCAGATCCCACCCCCCTGAACGCCTTTTAAGTTTTGTAAAAAATAAACAAAAATGATAGAAACTTCAAAAAAAAAATTCCTTTCAGTTGTAGTTAGATTTTAGGGTATAGATCTAGACAAAATTGAAAAACATGAATTTCAATGTATTTTGCAAAAATAGGTCATGGCACGGTAAAACGGCCATAACTTTTGCATACGATGTCGGAAAAAAAATGTTTAACCTATCAAAATGATCGTCTCGAAATTTCCTACTCGATTTCAACCACCTATGGTCGTTCTGGATTTTATGGAATCCCCAAATTCGAAAAGAGTAAAAATTTATGGCCGAAAGAAGATTTTTTCCTGAAAAAAATTAAAAAAACTACTCGAGACGCATATCGTATGATATGCGATATGCGTCTCACATAAGTAGAGCCGGATTCAAATTCGAAACATCCCTACCACACCTAGCTACCACCTCTCCTTCTCCTTCTCCTTCACCTCTCCTTCTCCTTCTCCTTCACCTCTCCTTCTCCTCCTTCTCCTTCACCTCTCCTTCTCCTTCTCCTTCTCCTCCACATCTCCTCCTTCTCCTCCACCTCTCCTTCTCCTTCACCACTCCTCCTTCTCCCCTTCTCCTCCTCCTCCTCCACTCTCCTCCTCCTCTACCTTCGGTGGCATCCTCCTCCTCTTCCTCCGACGACCTCCTCCTTTTCCTCTGACGACCTCCTCCTCCTCCTCCGGCGATCACTTCGGCCATGGCTTCCACAACCACACCGGCCACCTCCTCCTCCGGCGATCACTTTGGCCATGGCCTCCACAAGCACACCGACCACCTCCTCCTCCTCCACCTCCGACGACCACCTCCGGCGGCCTCATCCTCCTCCACCATCTTCGGCGACCCCCATGGCCATGGCCTCCCGCACTTGCCTCTGGTGGTAGGTTGTGGCCACGGGCACGGCCTTCGACGAGCTCCGACGAAATTCCGGCCGGTTCCAGATCTGACCGCCATTTTTTTTAAATTCAAAAATAATATCCGAGGCGCATTCGGATCAATATGTGCCTCGCATATGCAGAATATAGGAGGCGCATTCGGATCAATATGCGCCTCACATATTCTGAGTATGGGAGGCGCATATGATCAATATGCGCCTCACATATCTAGGATATAGGAGGCGCATATGATATGCGCCTCGCATAACAAATACTAGAGGCGCGATGCTAGAGGTGCATATCATATGCACCTCGGATAGGGTTTTTGGGTGCGCCTCGGGTAGGGTTTTCCCTAGTAGTGTCCTTTGGATAACAGAAACTGTCGTACTGCTGCTTTTGTTCGCAGCATGGTAGGTAGAACTCTTGCTGTAGACAAACATAGTCTTAACAATGTGGATTATGTAAGGATCCATATCAGAAATTTGGATGTGTCCTTGGTACCTCCTATGGTGGCAAATGTGAATATTGGTCCCAGTTTCTATATATTGAATTCACCAAGGAGATTCCAAGAGGAAGAAATGCTTGGGATAGAGTGACAATGCCTAATGATCAACTAGATACAGATATATCTCCTTCAAATCCTGGGATAAATAAGCCACAACATACTCCAAAAAGAGTTAGGACCAATAACAATGGATCCAAGGAGGGACCTCATTCTTCCCTTGGAGGATTTATGGGAGATGCCAGAAGAACTTATAATGCCCGACAATAGAACTGTTCACAATTTTGTCCTTGGTACTGACATCCAAGCTGTTGAGGTGTCTGACAAACATACGAAAATAAAAGTTGTGGATGACAGGGTGGATGATGTGGACAGTGATGATGAAGCTCCATATATTAAAGAAAAGCTTAAGCAACATGGCCTCATTCCACCTTCCTTTGGAAATGATGCAAGTGCTTATTATCCTAGCAAGGCTGTCAAATTACTTCCTGCTATTGTTTGCATTACTGAGATGTCTTCTGATCATGAGGAAACTTTGGATCTTCTCCTATAGTTAGGCCCTCTGTGCCAACTATTCCTACTCTTGACCAACAGTTGCCTACTAGGAACATCATGAGGATTCAGGATTTTGGAACTATAAACATTCATGTTCTTGCTATAGCAATGGACCATATTAATGCCAAGGACAATGCAGGTAAAAATCTTATAAAAATGGTAATTATTTTTCTGTGCTGAATGATAATGAAAGTATGGATAAAGCTTTAGAAATTGGTATTGATGCGAAAACTTTACCTGTTGCAACTATTCAGTTACTAAAATATTTGGAAAAGGCTAGGGATTGTTTGGCAAATAAAAATGTGTATGTTCATATTTTAATAAAGTCTGATGTGGTAGAAAATGTGTCTGACATCAAAATGATACTAGATGACAAATTTGAGTCAACTTGTCCTGCTGCTAGGGTGAAAAGTAGGGATGATTTTTATGATTTGAAGGATGAGGATTTCACTCATATGGTGTAAGAAAACTAGGAAACAAATGAGAAAGAATGTAAGTGCTTCCAAAAAATCTGGTAGGATACCCCTTGGTGATACCAAAGTGTGGGATGGGCTGAAAATCACCCTTTATGTGATATTTTGCATGGTCCTAGACTTTGAGTTAGAAAAAATAAAATAACTTGCTAGGTCTGATAATGAACTGTAGAGGGGTGGGGAAAAGGTTTTGATTTCTACCTTAAAGATCTTATTAGTGAGTATGGTTTTGATTTCATTGGCCTCCAAGAGACTATGAAAATAAAATCAGATGTCTCTGTTTGTACAAAGTTTGATCCTAATAATTCTTTTACTTGGCTCTAGTCCCCCTCTCTAGGAAGATCTAGGGGGGTTATGTGTGGAATTAAATCCTCAAGATTTAATTAAGGTCATGTATGTCATTACCAATAGGTATTTTGTTAAATCTAGAGTGTTTGATAACAAGTTGTTAAGAGAGTTATTCTTGATTGTCATCTATGGGGCTTCTCAGGTTGAAGATAAGGAAATCTTCCTAACCAAGTTTGCAAACATTTGTGATGACTTAAGAATCCCATCCTTGATTGGAGGGGACTTTAATGTTCTTTGTTTTGCTAATGAAAACAATATAAATGGCAAGTGTTCCAAATTTTTAGATTTATTTAATGCAATTATCAATACATATGCTCTCAGGGGAATCAAAGTTTCTGGTGGTCAGTTTACTTGGTCGAATAATCAGAAAGACCCCATCCTTGAGAAATTAGATAGGGTCTTGGTAAACTCAGATTGGGAAACTCTTTTTTACCTTAAATCAAGTAAAGAAGATTCCTAGGGTGATGTCTGGTCACAATCCCTTGGTGATTGATACTTGTCAAAGTGTGGAGGCTAAGGTTAATGAGCTTAGATTTGATAAAACATGGTTGCCTCGCCTTGATTTTCAAGATAGGGTTAATTTTTTGTGTCATTCCTCTATTGATGTTCAAGATAGCATCATCCAAGTTCATCAAAATTTGAAAAATGTGAAGAAAAGTCTGAAAGGCTGGGGGATTAATATTATAGGACAATTCACTAAAGAAAAGAAAGACCTCTTGGTGGAATTAGAAAATTTAGAACTATTGGAGGAAGATAACCTTATTTCTAGGGTCCAGTTTCAAAGGAAAGGTTTTATTCAATTAAAATTAATGCAGATGTATGAGGAGGATAATAATACTGATTATTTTGCATAGGGTTGCTAATGGTAGGATAAGTAAAAAATGTGACGTGATTCAGGGGACCTTAGATCTCGTTTCTCATGTTACTGATTATTATAAGATGTTGTTTGGAGAAGGAGAAGGAAACCAATTAGGTTTGGACACATCTATATGGTCTATTGGTAAAAAATGAATAATCTTGACAATGATGTATTAGATAGCCCTTTTTTCGAGGAAGAGGCTGAAAAGGCTTTAGATCTCATGGTTAGAAATATAGCTCCTAGTCCTGATGGAATTCATGTTGAATTCTATCAATCTTGTTGGCCTATTATAAAATATGATATTATAGATATGTTTGGGGATTTGCATTCTAGTGTCCTGGATATGTATAGGATTAATTTTGGCATGATTATCCTTTTGCAAAAACACCTAATACCAATGTTATTACTAAATACAGACCTATTTGTTTATTACAAGTTTTGTACAAGATCATTACCAAAGTTATTACAATTAGGATAGAACCCTTTATGGACAAGTTAATTGCAAGCTGTCCAACTTCTTTTATTAAAGGTAGAAACATTATGGATGGTGTGATGTATCTTCATGAAATCTTGCATGAGTCTAGAAGGAAGAAGGTTTAGGGAGTAATCTTGAAAATTGATTTTTTAAAATCCCATGATAAGGTAGATTGGTATTACCTGTTGAAATGTGTCTCTCAAAAAGGATTTAGTGAATTTTGGTGTAAATTCGTGGATGTTATGGTGAGGAATGGTACTTTGTGTGTAAAACTAAACAATAAAAGAGGTAAAGATTTTGGCAGTCATAGAGGGGTGAGACAAGGTGATCCTTTCTATCCCTTCCTATAAAATTTGGCCACTAAAGGTTTAGATAAAATGACATGGCAAGCTCAATCTACTAGTTTGGTGACTGGTTTGGTATCCCATTTAGTTGATAAAGGTGTTGCTAGTTTACAATATGCCGATGATACTGTCTTGCTCATTCAATATGATCTGGAACAATTAATTCATGTTAAATTAATTTTGTATATGTTTGAATCCATGCCAGGGTTTAAAACTAATTTTAATAAAAGTGAGCTGATAGTTGTTTTGGAAGACAGTGAAAAGGCTTAAGATATCCTGATATGTTTGGTCGTCAACTCAGTAATTGGCCCATTAAATATCTCAGTGTCCCTATCTGTGGCACTAGGTTATATGTGGCTGATTTGCAACCCTTTTCTAATAATCTCAAGAAAAAATTAGATGGATGGGTTGGGAACTTGTCTTCAATTCATGGAAGATATACTTTAATTCAATCCTCTTTAAGTAGTTTGCTTATTTACGATATGTCTATGTACCTCATGGATGATACCAACTTGGAAAACTTTACTAAAATCATAAGGAAGTTTTTTTGGGAAGGTTCTAGTAATAAAGGAAAATATTACATGGTTAAGTGGTCTATTATCTATAGGCCTAGGAAAAAGGAGGGTTGGGTATTAAAAACTTGAATTTTTTTCAACATTTGCCTTCTATGTAAGTGGTGATGGAAGTTGGAAGATGAATATTGGCTATGGAAGAAGATTATAAAAGCAAAATACGGGATAACACATGGTATCTAGAGGGTTAACATGAAACAAAATGATTCTGCTGCATGGAAAGATTAATGAAACTCAAACAAATCTATCTGACTGGAAGAAGAATGTGATGGGTTCGTAGCATGGAAAACAAAAAATTTCTACCACAAGAACAAACAAAACCCAGATCTAATCTAGATAAAAGCCAAGATCTAATCTATTAGACATGTGCAACGAGATAGATCTGTACTAACCCTCGTAGAATCGAAAGCGTTACGAGATTAGATCTCGGGGTTGATGTAGTCGATCACTTGCCGATCTCAAGATCGTGTGGAGGATCCTTCCGGCGCCGCGTTCCGGCAGCGCTTCCGCAGTCGGTCACACGTGCGGAGTCGAAGCAGACCTTCCTCTCCCCGTTCCAGCGAGCAGCGGAGGTAGTAGATCTTCTCCACGAAATCCCAGCAGCACGACGGTGTGGTGGTGGTGGTGGAGTAGAGAATTCTGCAGGGCTTCGCCTAAGCCGGAGCAGAGCGGAGGAGGAGGAGAGAGGCGGCTAGGGTTTGTTCTGGGAGAGGTCTAGGGGGTGGCGCCCCCTCCCCTCTATTTAAAGGAGGGAGGCGCCATGGGAGGGGGAGTCCTAGTAGGACTCCCCTCCCTCCTTGGCCGGCGTATTGGGAGGGGGGAGGAATCCTCCTCTCCCACGAATCCGTGTCTTGCCCCACAAAGACTCCTTGATCCTTTCTTAGTTTTCAAGCAAACTCCAAGAAATCTTCTAGAACCTTTCAGAACATTCCGAAACCTTCTATAATCTCCATACAAACACTCCGGAACATTTCCTAACTTAGAAAATGATCCCCAATATATGAATCTTATTCTCCGGACAATTCCGGATCTCCTCGTGATGTCCCGGATCCAATCCGAGACTCCGAACAACATTCGGTCTCCAACGTATATTCCATATCTACTTAAAAACAACTTCGAACCTTAAGTGTGTCACCCTACGGTTCGTGAATATGCAGACATGATGGAGACACCTCTCCGATCAATGACCATCAGCGGGATCTGGAGATCCATAATGGCTCCCACATACTCAACGATGACTTCGTGATCGATAGAACCATTAACATACAAAACCAATTCCCTTTGTCACGCGATACTCTACTTATCCGAGGTTTGACCTTCGGTATCTCCATACCTAGTTCTACCCCGTTACTGATAAGTACTCTTTACTCGTTCCATGTTATGTCATCCCTTGTGACCTAGTCACATGCTTGCAAGCTAACTAGATGACATTCCACCGAGAGGGCCCAGAGCATATCTATCCGTCATATGGATGGACAAATCCCAATCTTGGTCCATGCGCTTCAACACATACTTTTAGAATACCCAATGACACCTTTATAACCACCCAGTTACGAAGCGGTGTTTGATGTCATCAAAGTACCCATCCGGTGATGGTGATTAACATAACCTCATGGTCGGAGGATTAGGTTACTATGCATTTGAAAGCTTATAGCAATACGAACTTAATGACTTGATCTTATGCTATGCTTACTATGGGTGTGTGTCCATTACATCATTCTCCTAATGACATGATCTTGTTATTAACGACATCCAATGCCCATGATCAGGAAACCGTGATCATCCATTAATCAACAAGCTAGTTTAATAAGAGGCTTACTAGGGACTCTTTTATGTTTACAAAACACACAAGTATTAATGTTTCCTGTTAATACAATTATAGCATGGGATGTAAACATTTATCATAAACATAAAGATATAATAATAACCACTTTATTATTGCCTCTTGGGCATATCTCCAACAGTCTCCCACTTGCACTAGAGTCAATAATCTAGTTAAAAATTTGTGCATTCAACACCTATAGCTTTCTGGTGTTGTATAGACACTATTGCTAGTGGTAAACATAATCTTCGGATCTGACACTTCCAGGTCCGTGTGTATTTGCATGTCCTTGCGTCTCCAATGAGATGGCATTGTATAAATTTGGTCCTTTGGTGACACCTTTAGTTCCTTGGGATTAAATCATGTTGATACAATTGTCATACAATGTATCTTCATAGTATTATCCCGCTATGGACCACACCTAGTTTGATAACAAACTACTTGACGCAAATGACCTCATTCGCTGCTACAATAGTAGTCATATACTTAGCCTTTTGTTGTAGTATCTGTCACAATGTTTTAACTTTGGTACTCAACCAAATCCGTTATGGAACTTCCTTTCCATTACATTGTGCCACCCATAGTTTAAATTGAGATAAACTTAATTTGTGACAAAACTAGTATCAATGTAACAATTTACAATGAACTATTTGTCATCACTATATAAATAATATATTCTTAGTTCTTCCAAAGATCATAGGAATATCCCTACTATTGTCCAATGATCATCTTATGAGTCATTCTGGTATATGCTCATAGCATTTAGAGCATAGGACATATCTGGATGTGTACATCTCAAAGATTGATCAAAATATTCTTGTGATTTCACCAAGTGTCAAAACACTTGAATCTCGTGTCAACACACTTGAATCTTGATTCAGTCCTTTCCGTGCGTTAAGAACCTTTCTTGTTGTTTCCATATTGAACTCATTCAACATCTTATCTATGTACATTTGGCAAAACCATATTAGCGCCTCAATCTATCCATATAGACATTGATGCCTAATTCTTGGGTTATGCCTAAGTCTTTCATCGAAATGAAATTCTTAACCTGTGTCAATAAAACATACATCATTTCTAATCAACAATATGTCTTTCACATAATGTATTAGAAATATGTCTTAGCGCTCCCACTTAATTTCTTGCAAAATGCAAACATCTTCATCGTCTCTAATGAAATTAAACCTTTTAACGGTTTCATCACGGTGAAGATTCCAACTCCGCGATGCTCACTTCAACCATTGAAGTTTTGCATACTCTTTTAGCATCCTTTGAATTAACAAAACCCTTTGGATCGTGTCATGTACACGTCCTAGGTAACCATTCTATTAGAAGAACTTGTTTTGTTTGTTCAACTACCATATACCAAAATATATGTAGTGGTTGCTACATTAATCCATCTAGACTAGATATCGCTATGAAAGATCAAATCTTATCATAGTCAATTCCTTGAACATTGTTGTAAACTCTTTCCGACATGTTGACTATTTCATAGATGTGAAACATCCATGTCTATTTCTTTATAGATCCATATACGACTGTAAGGTCTTGCACCTTTCTAGAGGGTCTTTCAAATTCAAAGCTTGATTTCTCGTGTATGGAATTATCACGGATTTTATGGCTTCAAGCCACTTAACGAAGTCAGGGCCCATCATTGCTTCTTTGCATGTAGTCGGTTCATTATTGTCAAACAACAATGGTTTAACTCTCAAATCTTGGCATTTGATTACTTACCCGACCTACTTGGTTCAATAGTAACTTAGATCTCCGTGACCACAACCTTTGAGGAACGTGAGCCATGAGCATTGTTGCTGCCTCCGGGACACTTACCGACGCTGCGCAACTTAGCACATATTAGCCAAGGTTCAACAACCTTGTCAAAGTTCTATTGTCCTCCCACTTGACTTTTCACCAAAAATTCCTTCTCAAGAAACTCGACACTCTAAGCGACAAACAATTTTGTCTTCGGTGTTATGGAGGAATACCCAATGGTTATTCGAAATAACCTACAAAGACATGCTCATCCGACTTTGGTTGTAAACATTTTACTTATGCCTAGCATACCAAAAATTTAAGAAAGGACAACCTGGGTTTTATCCCAAACCATGAATTATATGGTGTCATTTCAATGGATCACGATGGAGCTCTTTTTAGTGTAAAAGCAGTAGTCACTAAAGCTTTAATCTTTAAAATATAATGGCAGTTTTATAAATGACACCTTTGATCTTATCATGTCAAACAAGGTTTCATTACATATCTTGAACACTCCATACTCCTATGGTGTTTTGGGAAATGCAAATCCATGGAACGATTCCTCAAATCTTAGGTGTTTTGCTAAACTTGTAACTCAAACATCTCTATGATCCAATGATAAACTTTTTTATTTTCTTGTTACAATAATCTTCCACTTCATCTTGAAAGTCTTTGAACATTTTCAAATGTTTCATACTTCTTCCTTATTGAGTAGGTATATACATATACTCACTCAAATCTTCGGAGAAAGCATATGAAGTTGAAATCCATTGCCCATGACTACACATAATGGACTATATACATCAATATGTACAAATTCCAATCAGTTAGTCGTGCATTCCTCTTTTGGCCTACGAACGGAGTTTTAATTATCTCCAGGAAAGTATCACAAGCATCATTTGATCAAAATCAAAGACTCCAAAAATCCATCAACATGGAGTTTCTTCATGTATCCCTAATATAATTTAAACGGTGATGTCACTTCGCAAGTGATCTTTCAATTATTTGTCTTGCGACATTTTAGCATTAGTTTTATGGTCGTTATTTCTCCAACCAGACTTGTATATCATCCATCTATTATGGAATACGGTAATTATTTGAACAACCTTTTGTCGTCATATTACCTGATCAAAATAACAATTATTGAAACAAATCTTGAAGGCAAGCTTTGATGTTAACGAGCAACACAACAACCCTTTGTTTGTTTTCGATGAACATCATCGCATACTCTCTTGCTAGTTACTTAGGCCATTGCAGTTCATGAATTGTGTTGTCCTGTATGACACTTCATACCAACCAATTCGGTATCCAATACCGCAGAACCACATTATTTAACAACCAAGGAATACAGCCATAACATGTATCTTCTATATACCTAAGTTGGACATCTCCAATCTTTTCTTTTCTACCAAATATTTTATAGATTCTCTTTCAACAATTCCTTTTCTTTTAAAAGAATCTATCAACATCAATAGTGGTGTCATTCACATGACACATAGTACAAAGTGTGTATAGTCAAATACTAATACCTTTGGACTTGCACTTTGAAGTGGATCACCTTCATAAAATGTTTGGCATTCTTTCAAAGTTCCGTTCTTTAGTAATCTTTTAGTGTAGTAAACATTTTACTTACATCTTCTATTCATCATTATCATGACAACTTTCATGATCAAGCTGCTATAGCTTATAAAGGTGAATTGCGAGTATAATGTTTCTTTTCCAAAACCTTTTGGAGGATTAGGACGACCAGCGTCTCCAACCTTCACAAATTCTCATCAAATATGAGGACATATACTCTATCATGTTGTAACCAACACATTGTTTTAGATATCGCAATACCTTTCACATATGATGGTTTCTGAAACATTGCTTTCAGCTCTTAGAGAAACTTGATATTAAAAACAATCTTTTGAGTATCAAGAATCATGGAGGCAAACATGATACATTAGATACTAACACTGGAATTGTTACTCTTGATTTAATACTGTTTATTAAACTTCACAGAGTAAACGGAGTTTGCTGAAAGTTTGCAATATGACTTTTAAACTTTAGATTGACACTCAAAACAATATGATACCAGTTCGTAAAGCAAATATCCAGAATTTCTATAGTTCTACTATCTCAACTATAACTAAGCGTAAGGTGGTGAACGGATGCCAATGACTACAACAAACTATGCAAATTCACTTTGATTGTGTTTATGATAAATTGAGTTTGACTAATCCAAAGAACTCCCACTCAAAACAACATCCCTCGAGTTGTTTTAGTGATTACACGAACCAAATCCACTACATCAAGTCCGATCATCACGTGAGATGATGTAGCTTTAAAGGCGAACAATCAACATGTTCATCATATCATCCATATGACTCATGCTTTACCTTTTGGTATTCCGTGTTGCGAGACCATGTCTGTACATACTAGGCTCGTCAAGATTAACCTTAGTATCCGCATGTGCAAATCTGGCTTGCACCCATCATATGCACACGTAGAATCTATCACACCCGATCATCACGAGATGCTTCAAAACGACGAGTCTTAGCAACGGTGCCTACTAAGGACGAACACTTTATTACTTGATATTTAGTGAGAGGGATCATCTTATAATGCTACCGTCGCGATCTAAGCAATACAAGATGCATAAAGGATTAACATCACAGGCAATTCATAATTAGTGTGATATGATATGTCCCTTTCTTCTTATGCCTTTGATCTCCATCTCCAAAGCACGGACATGATCTCCATCATCACTAGCATTGCGTCAAGGTCAGTGGCGCCGCTTCATGGTTGTCCATCATCACTAGCAACTATTACAACTACTTGGAATAAAGCTATTACAAGATGAATAGACACGCATGTCTTAACAGAATTAAAGAAAACCATTAGGCTCCTGCCGGTTGCCATATTACAACAAGGATCATTGCATACATCAAATATAATCATAATCACATGATGGCCATATCACATGTAGATTGGATCTATACTATGATGGGAGAGACAGACACCCGCAAAGCCACTTGTGCAAAGCAAGTTACACGTCAAGCGTGGAGCAAGTCTCATGTGCGATGACATGTAAGGTTAGCCCGAGCCGCTTCATCCCACCATACCGCAAGATGCAAAGTACACAAAGCAAAAGACGGCACGAGCACCAACGCCCACAAAACCATTGTGTTCTACTCGTGCAATAGATCTATGCATAGACAAGGCTCTGATACCACTGATGGGTTTGTAGCATGGAAAACAAAAAAATTCTACCGCAAGAACGAACAAAACCCAGATCTAATCTAGATAAAAGCCAAGATCTAATCTATTAGACATGTGCAACGAGATAGATCTGTACTAACCCTTGTAGAACCGAAAGCGTTACGAGATTAGATATCGGGGTTGATGTAGTCGATCACTTGCCGATCTCAAGATCGTGTGGACGATCCTTCCGGCGCCGCGTTCCGGCAGCGCTTCCGCAGTCGGTCACACGTGCGGAGTCGAAGCAGACCTTCCTCTCCCTGTTCCAGCGAGCAGCGGAGGTAGTAGATCTTCTCCACGGAATCCCAGCAGCACGACGGTGTGGTGGTGGTGGAGTAGAGAATTTTGCAGGGCTTCGCCTAAGCCGGAGCAGAGCGAAGGAGGAGGAGAGAGGCGGCGGCTAGGGTTTGTTCTGGGAGAGGTCTAGGGGGTGGCGCCCCCTCCCCTTTATTTAAAGGAGGGAGGCGCCATGGGAGGGGGAGTCCTAGTAGGACTCCCCTCCCTCCTTGGCCGGCGGATTGGGAGGGGGGAGGAATCCTCCTCCCCCATGAATCCGTGTCTTGCCCCACAAAGACTCCTTGATCCTTTCTTGGTTTTCAAGCAAACTCCAAGACTTCTTCTAGAACCTTTCAGAACATTCCGAAACCTTCTAGAATCTCCATACAAACACTCCGGAACATTTCCTAACTTAGAAAATGATCCCCAGTATATGAATCTTATTCTCCGGACAATTCCGGATCTCCTCGTGATGTCCCGGATCCAATCCGAGACTCCGAACAACATTCGGTCTCCAACGTATATTCCATATCTACTTAAAAACAACTTCGAACCTTAAGTGTGTCACCCTACGGTTCATGAATATGCAGACATGATGGAGACACCTCTCCGATCAATAACCATCAGCGGGATCTGGAGATCCATAATGCCTCCCACGTACTCAACGATGACTTCGTGATCGATAGAACCATTAACATACGAAACCAATTCCCTTTGTCACGCGATACTCTACTTATCCGAGGTTTGATCGTCGGTATCTCCATACCTAGTTCTACCCCGTTACTGATAAGTACTCTTTACTCGTTCCATGTTATGTCATCCCTTGTGACCTAGTCACATGCTTGCAAGCTAACTAGATGACATTCCACCAAGAGGGCCCAGAGCATATCTATCCATCATATGGATGGACAAATCCCAATCTTGGTCCATGCACTTCAACACATACTTTCAGAATACCCAATGACACCTTTATAACCACCCAGTTACGAAGCGGTGTTTGATGTCATCAAAGTACCCATCCGGTGATGGTGATTAACATAACCTCATGGTCGAAGGATTAGGTTACTATGCATTTGAAAGCTTATAGCAATACGAACTTAATGACTTGATCTTATGCTATGCTTACTATGGGTGTGTGTCCATTACATCATTCTCCTAATGACATGATCTTGTTATTAACGACATCCAATGCCCATGATCAGGAAACCATGATCATCCATTAATCAACAAGCTAGTTTAATAAGAGGCTTACTAGGGACTCTTTTATGTTTACAAAACACACAAGTATTAATGTTTCCTGTTAATACAATTATAGCATGGGATGTAAACATTTATCATAAACATAAAGACATAATAATAACCACTTTATTATTGCAACTTGGGCATATCTCCAATAGAATGGAACTAGGAGGTGGGAGAGAGGAACTGATTTCTAGCATGATCAGTGGGTTGGGAATTTCTCTCGCCGTGAGAAATTTCTAGAGCATTATGAGATTTGTAATCAACGGATTGGTACTTTTAGGGAAATGTCATATATGGGGTGGTTCTTTACTTTTAGAAGGTGGTTGTCTCCTAGATTAGCTTCTCATTGGCAGGAGCTAAGGAATATACTGGCTTCTCTAAGTTTTAATGATGAAAAAGCTAAACCAAAATTGAAATACACAAAGTATGGGATCTTCTCTATTAAATCCTTATATAATAATTTTGCTGATGTAGTTCTTGATAGATCTTTTAGACATTTATGAAAAGGTAAGTTACCTCTAAAAATCAAATTTTGGCTCTATCTTATAGGCATAACGTGATTGGTACTAAAGGTAACATGAAAAAGATAAAATGGGTAGGTAGTTATACCTGTCGCTTTTGCCCCTTAGATGAAACCATAAACCATTTGTTCTTTGCTTGTCCTCCTGCTATTTTACATGTGGAGTACAATTGCCTCTGTTATTGGTGCTTAGACTAGGCCTTCGTGTTTTACCCAATATTTCTAGTGGATTGTGAAGTTTCTTCATTTTGGTTGTAACTTCCACATTGTCTGTATTGCTGCCATGTGTTGGGCACTGTGGAAAACTAGAAATCGCTCGTGTTTTGTAGGGAAACTAATTTCTTTTCCTCTGAGATTAATTTGCTACATGTGTGCTTTTCTTTAGTACTGGGAAGGTATTTAAAATGAACGGGATAGGAGCTTGCTGGTTGATGGTGCTGATTGTCTGCAATAGATGGCCACTCAGGTGCACGATATGACGCAACATGCCTCGACGCTGAGAGTCAGAAATGGGGAAGAGGATGAGGATGTAGACATTGTTAAGATAGGCCGAGTTTATATATCGGTCACATATTCATATACGTATTGTACCTATACATGTATGTTGATCATTATATATAAAGAGCAGCCATGGCGAGGCATAGCCCCACGAAACCCTAAAAACAAACTTGGTATCAGAGCCTAGCGAGTTCCTCTCTCCGACGCAAAATCCTAGGCCATCCTCCGCCGCCGCCGTGTGTACACACCGCCGCCGCGATGACCACCAGCTCCGCCCTTACGCTCTCCATAGACCCAGCCATGTCCTCCACTCTTGCCCCCGTCATCGTTCCACCCCCGGCCACGGCAGCTCCACCCGTCATCCCCATGACCGCCGCCCGCCTCGACGGGAGTAACTTCATGCTCTCGAGGGCGTTGATCTTTCCCAATTTTTCTGGTGCCCGCCTCCATGGCTTCCTCGACGGCACGGCCGTTGCACCACCAAGGATGGTGAGGCAGGGCACCGACACCGATGCTCGGGATGTCAGCAATCTCGACTTTGAGCAGTGGTGGACCCTTGATCAAAAGGTCCTCGGCCACCTTCTCGGATCAATCTCCGAAGACATTGCGGCGCAGATGATCAGCTGCACCTTAGACATTACGACGTGGGCGGCTATCCACGCCATGTTTAGCATGCAGAACAGCGTGGGCGTTCAGCATCTCCGGTGGCAGATCTAGACACTGAGGAAGGAGGATAGGACAGCCGTCGAGTACATGCAAAAGGTGGAGGTGCTCGCCGATGCCATGGCTGCCACCGGCTCCCGTCTTCGCGATGACGAGATCATCGACTACATGCTGACTAGGCTCGGCGCGACGTTCAACCCTATTGCCGCCTCCATGAACTTCGCAGGGGTGCCAATAACTCTCGCGCATTTTTACTATAATGTGCTCAACTATGAGGCCCTTCAGAAGCATCAAGAGGAGGACACAGACTTCACATCCTTGGCAAACATCGTGTCGCGGCCGGTCTACCCCAACAATGCTGGCCGCGCCAACGACTTTAGTCGGTCGATCAGTGATCGTCCCATCGGTAGCAACATCTCGCCAACGCAGGGCGGCCAAGGCCAAGGCGGTCAAGGACAAGGTGGCTAGGGCCAGGACCGTCGCTGTAATGGCGGTGGTAACAGCGGCAACAGACGCAATGGAGGAGGAGGCGACAACAGCCATAATCAGCGCTAGCGTCCCTAGTGTCAAATCTGTAAAAACTGGGGGCATGAGGCGGTGGACTGCCGCAACCACTACGATCGTGACCCTTGCTCTAGAAACTCCGCGTCGACCTCCTCCCACGAGCATCCCTACTGGTACATGGATAGCAGGGCTAGTGAGCACTTCACAAACAACCTGGAGCGTCTTCATGCTCATGAGCGTTATGGCGAGAAGGATCAAGTGCAAGTGGCTAATGGTGCAGGTCTGTCTATTTCTCATATTGGTCATTCTACTTTAACTGGTTCATTTCTTCGCTTGCAAAACATCCTTCATGTCCTGCATATTAGCAAGAATCTTTTGTCCGTTTATCGTCTTGTCTATGACAATGATGTCTTTATTGAATTTCATTGTTTATTTTTCCTTGTTAAGGATCAGGCCAAGAGGAAAATTCTTCTTCGCGGTAGAAGCTGTGGTGGGCTCTACCCCATCCCGTTTAGACGATCATCGTCCTGTCACCCCATCAGGTGTCGTCCAGTGTCAAGACCACTTCATCCCAGTGGCACCAGCGTCTCGGTCATCCCACCAATAAAGTCGTTCAAAACATTGTTAGGCAAAATGATCTAGTGTGTTCTTCCAATAATCAGACTTCAGTTTGTGATGCTTGTCAGCGTGCTAAGAGTCGAAAATTGTCTTATAATGCTTCTGATCGTGTTTCTACTATGCCTCTTGAGTTAATTCATTCTGATGTTTGGGGTCCTGCCATTGCATCCTTAGGAGGGTTCAAGTATTATGTTAGCTTTGTCGATGATTATTCCCGTTTTTGTTGGATTTACCTTCTCAAGCATAAGTCTGATGTTGAGCAGGTTTTCTATGCTTTCCAGGCTCATGTTAACTGCCTTTTGAACACTAAGATCAAAACCGTTCAGTCATATTGGGGTGGCCAGTACCACAAGCTGCATAACTATTTTCACTGGACAGGCATCTCGCATCGCATCTTGTGGCCACATACCTCGTAGCAAAACGGGGTTGCCGAGCGCAAGCATCACCATTTAGTGGAGATGGGTCTTGCCTTGTTGGCACACTCATCTCTCCCATTGCGTTTTTGGGATGAAGTTTTCCTCACTGCATGTTATCTTATCAATTGCATGCCCACCCCTGTGTTACACCAGGACACACCCCTTCATCGCCTCCTTAAGATCCAACCAAACTATTCCTTTCTTCGCACTTTTGGTTGCACTTGCTGGCCTAGTTTGCGCAAATACAATACCCATAAATTGGCGTTCCGATCCACCATGTGTGTTTTCTTGGGGTATAGTCCGATCGTTGCACGGGACGTATTTATATTTCCCGTGATGTCGTCTTCGATGGTCCGTCTTTCCCTACTCAACACCAAGTGTTCACGTTGATGTCTCCACCCTTGCGACTATGATTTCCTTCCCTTCCGATGAACCGGTTCTGAGTAGTGGTCATATGCGCAAATATGACCTCTCTTATTTGTCCACTAATGCGCCTTGTTCCAGGCAGTGATTCTCCCATGCAGGTCGCATCCACACCAACCGATACGGAGCCAGGGATCAACGTGCATGTGTGGTTGACGCTCGACGTGCATGCCTTGCATCCTGAGGCCCCCAGCTCACGTGGGCCTGCTGGTTCTGCTAGTCCGCCCCGGGCTCCCGATCGCGCTGCAACACCGTCTTCCACTCCCGCAGGCTCTCCTGGCCCGGCTCCGCCTTCGGCTTCCTAGCCCGCGTCACCATCTATCGGGGACGGCTCCCCCCGACCGCGACGCCTCTGGCTGATGTTCTTGTGACTACGACGCCTGGTAATGAGATGGTCACGCGTACACGTGACAATATGAGGAGGGCAAACAATACACGGATGGTACTGTGTTATGACCCTCACCGGCGCGCCTTTCTTGCCACGCCAGTGTCTCATCGCGCCCTTCGCAATACAGCTTGGTGAGTGGCTACGACTGATGAGTTGGCTGCTCTACATCACACCAAGACCTGGGTGCTAGTTCCTCGACCTCCCGGTGTTAATATCGTCGGAAACAAGTGATCTTTAAGACCAAGCAGCGCCCTGATGGTTCTGTTGATAAATACAAGGCACGCTTGCTAGCTCGAGGATTTACTCAACAACATGGCATCGATTATGGTGATATATTCAGCCTGGTGGTCAAGCCATCTACAGTTCGACTGGTTCTTTCTCTTGCAGTTTCTAGAGGCTGGAGTCTCCGATAGGTTGATGTGAGTAATGCGTTTTTCCATGGGTTTCTCTCCGAGGATATGTACATGCAGCAGCCACCTGGTTTTGAGGATGAGCGGTATCCCTCTCATGTGTGCAAGTTGTAGCTGCTCTCTATGGACTGAAGCAGTCTCCACGTGTCTGGTACGCTCGACAGAGCGTTCTTCTTACTAAGCTTGGTTTTGTTCCATCCAAGGCCGACACATATCTGTTTATTTTCTCCCACAATGGTGTTCAGATCTACATGCTTGTATATGTTGATGATATAATTATTGCTGGGTCTACTCCAGGAGTAGTTGATGGACTTGTTCGCTCGCTTGCTGCCAGTTTTCCTATTAAGGATCTTGGTAAGTTGGAGTACTTTCTGGGATTAGAAGCGTCCTACAATTCAGGGGGCATGCCGTTGACTCAACGGAAGTATGCACTTGATCTCTTGCACCGTGTGAGTATGGAGAATTGTCGATCCACTTCTACCCCGTTGGAAACAACAGAGCGCCTTGCTCGTGAGTCTAGAACTCCGCTGAGTACTTATGACTCTTTCCAGTACTGAAGCGTTGTTGGAGGACTACAGTATTTGACCCTCGCCCGTCCAGACATTTCCTTTGCAGTGAATAAGGTATGTCAATTCCTCTCGCAACCTACTCATGTTCATTGGGAAGCTGTGAAGCGCATTCTGCGTTATGTTAAGGGGACACTGAGTACATGACTGAGTTTTCGTAAGTCTGCTTCTACCGGTGTTAGCATTTTCACTGATGCGGTTGGGCACGATGTGTTGATGATCGCCGATCTACAAGAGGTTTTGCTATATTTGTTGGACCGAATCTCATTTCTTGGAGTTCGAAGAAATAGCCTACCATCTCAAGATCTAGTACTGAGGCAGAGTATAAAGCTTTGGCTAATGGAGCAGCTGAAGCTATATGGGTAGAGTCTCTACTCAAGGAGTTAGGCGTTTCCCAGAAGGCACCCCATATTATGGTGTGATAATTTATGGGCTACATACTTGATTGCTAACCCAGTCTTCCATGCTGGGACCAAACACATTGAGATCGGTTTCCATTTTGTGCGTGAGCCTGTTGCTTCTGGAGCTCTTCAGGTCAAGTTCATTTCATTTCTTCTGATGATCAACTGGCTGATGTGTTCACTAAACCAGCCAGTCGACGGATGCTAGACCGTTTCTAGACCAATCTAAATCTTGTTCATAGTAGTAGTTCAGATTGAGGGAAGTGTTAAGATAGGTCTAGTGTATATATCTGTCACATATTCATATACGTATTGTACCTGTATATGTATGCTGATCATTATATATAAAGAGCAGTCGTGGCGAGGCACGGAACCCTAAAAACAAACTGACATAACTAGGGGTTGACTGATAATTCTGGTGGATAGATGTGTGGCAATGTTTATGTCCTTTTGTGAACTTGTAGAATGCTGGTGCCTCTTTTGAGTCGGTTGTAAAACTGTTGTAGTCTGTTGTAGTTTGGTAGTACCGTGGTGGGTGGGTGTTTATGCTAGACAGTTTGAACGTTGTAGTTGTTATCTTTCTTTTCCATGTAAGACATCTGTTATGTTATCGTTATGGTAATAGAACCCGGCTCTAGTGAGAGCCGTATGGGATAAAAAAGATCAACCTATGTGATTTGAATCTGTATAAAAATTCAAACTCAACTTATGTACACCAGTACTCGCGTCACCGATCCATGACACACCATCAGACGACGCCCAGCAGGGGAAGCAGCAGCGTGAGGGCGAAGGAGAGGCGGCCTCCGAGAGCACGGCGGCTGCTGCCAGTTCCGGCCTGCCTCGGTGGCACCGGCACCGCGCCGGGGTACGGCGTCCCGTTGGCCGCGTCGCTCTGCCTTGGCTTCAGCCGAGTCGCCGGCGCCGGCCCCGGGGCCGCGCTGGGGCTCCCGCCGTCGTCCTCAATCGCCACGTCCTTGTAACCTGCAGTTGATCAATCAGTGGCAACAATTATTTAATCAATCAATCACTGATGATCGATACTGGAGTACTAAGTACACGTTAGAAATCCTTCTTTCTTTGATGGAATTCATAGGATGAACTTACAGTCGAACTTGTGCCAGCCCAGGACGGACCTCTCCCTGTCGAACACCACCTTCAGGCCGGTCATGAAGTTCTCTGCAGGTATCAGGAGCACTCAGTCGATCAGCAATGGAATGATCGACAAGTTAAGTGAAGAAAGAAAAAAGAAAGCAGGGTGTGTACGGCCGATGATGTCGATGGTAATGTCGTTCTTGAGCACGGCGAGGCAGTAGCCGACGGCGAGGACCTTGCCCTCGCTGGTCTCACCGGCGAGGACGACGAAGGGCTGCGTGACCGGGAACACGGCTCCGCCGCCGGTCGTCAGGCTCACCTCCGGCATGAACACATCCGTCTGCCCGCGGCTGAGTTCGTAGCAGTACTCGAACGGGATCGAGGCGCTGAGGTTGGCCCTCTTCTCGCGGACCTGGGAGTCGAAGCTAGTAGCCAGGTCCGTGTAGGCCGGGTCGTTCAGGTAGGTGAAGGACGTGCCGGAGTCCACCACGGCGGCGAACTCCGCCGCCACCGCCTTCCCCTCCACGCTTATCGCCGTCACGCTGATGTTGTACGTCGGGCTGCACATGACAAACAAAGTTCAACTTTAACGTAGGCCCAGCTTACTTGGCAGTGGGGTCCGTTCACTGGCCCACGTGTCAGTATCTCGTCACGTACTGCGTGTTCCTGACGATGAAGGGCGTCTCGGCCTGGCCGCTCCGACCCGCGTCGCCGAAGTTGATGCGGCCGTAGCCGTCCGGGCTGAAGCACATGGAGAAGCTATCGGAGGCGACGAGGCCGCCGGCGGCCAGCACGCTCGGCACCGACACCTTGTCTATGCCGAGGCCCAGCAGGCCGTCCTCGGCGGCGCCGTCCAGGAACGCGCCCGTCTGCTCCTGCCCGCACCCCAACACCACCGCCGCCTCCACCGTTTCGCTGCCGACCACGCTCTCCCGGGTGAGATGGAGCACGTCCTCCACGAGCACCCCGGAAGAGGAGGTGTTGGCGGAGACGTAACTGACGGTGTACGGGCAGCTGCTGCTGTTGGTGGCGGCGCAGGCGTTGGGCTGGTCGCAGAGCGCGTCGTCGCAGCTCACGGGCTTGCTCGTCGACGAATTCCGCGGGCTGTAGGGCTGGAGCTCGGGACTGCCTCGCGGTGGCATTGACGCGTTGTTGGCCATGGGCGCGCAGTGCTTGCAGTCGCAGGGCACCCAGAAGAGGTTGCTGCCGGTGTCGAGCGCCACCAGGAACGTCGTGCTCGGCGTGCCCACCGCCACCTCCGCGTAGTGCAGCCTGCGAACGAAAGAATCGATGGATCAATGGTGAGAACGATCGAACAGGGGAGAAAAGAAGCCATGGCATGGCAAGGCGCGCGTACGATCCGTCGAGGCGGTAGGTGATGTTGCCGTCAGCGAACGTAAGGAGGCCCTTCCCATTGGCGTCGCCCTCGGCGAGGCCACGGCGGGCGAGGTGGACGCGGTCGTGGCGGGACAGCGCGGAGTAGTACTCCGGCGAGCCCTGCGCGTCGGCCCACCACGCGGCCGCCGGGTGGCCCCGCGCCTCGGCCCACCGCTTGACCACGGGGGAGGACCGATGGTGGAGGTCGAAGCCGACCCCTGACGCCTCGCCGGGAGCGGCGAGCACCGTAGCGAAGGCAACAGCGACGAGGCGCGAGAAGGCAGTGGTGGTGGAGCGAGCCATGGTGGGCAGAAGAGGCGTGCTAGCTGGGACGGCAAGAGGAGCACGGTACGGTTGGTGCGCGCGGCGGCAGCAGCGTCGAGCTTTAAGCCGCGCACTGTGGCGACGAGGAAGTCAAAGTCTTGTGTGGCTCCGCTTGTCACGACGTCAACGGTGGGTGGTGAGGCTGGACTGGGCTTCGTCGATGGATGGCCGGAGGCGGCAGGGAGACGGCGACTTGGCCGGACCGACGTGGCCGAGTGAGCTTGGAATTGTGGACTATTAGTACAGTACTACTTTTTGACATGACATAAGAACTTTTGACTCTATGGACTATGTCAGGTGGTTGGAGGTGGCCCACATCACCGCGTGAGGGCAAGCAGGAAAAAAAATCTAAGGAGCAACATATTTTCACCGGTTCACTGAACCTGTTGCTGAGCAAAAGAAAATAAAACACGACGAGCTTTTTTTTATTCTGCATTGCTCAGGTCGAAGATGTAAAGTCTAAGGAATCAGGAGAGGCGAAGAATGTCAACTAAGCAAACAGTATGTATCGTTGTTCCGCCCTATTCTCTGCTCCCTGCGTTTGTTTTAGTTTGTAAGTGACGTGGATTTATTAGATTTAGATGTACCTAGACACGTTTTAGTACATAGGTACGTGCGAATCCAGACAAACTCAAATTACTTATTTTAAGACGGAGAGAGTATATCTAAACCACTTTAAAAATGTAGGTTTAGGTAAGCCTACACTCAAGCAACCTCCATTGGCTCAACTCCGCAAATATTGCCCTCATTCCTAAGAAGGAAGGAGCCGAAGATGTGTCCGACTTTAGACCCATTAGTCTCATTCATGCTATTTCGAAGCTCATCTCCAAGATGATGGCCGCCCGACTTGCTCCCCACATGCATAGCCTTGTCTCAAACGCCCAAAGTGCCTTCATTAAAAAAAGCATTCATGACAACTTCCTCTATGTGAAGAACCTTGCAAGGAAACTCCACAAGACTAAATGCCCGACGCTCCTCTTCAAGCTCGATATCAAGAAAGCATTTGATTCAGTTAGGTGGGACTACTTGATGGACATGCTTCAGCACCTGGGCTTCCCAAGCAAATTTCGTGAGTGGATTACGGCGCTCCTATCCACCTCAACCTCTAGAGTCCTCCTCAATGGTGTGGCCGGTAACCCAATAAAGCATGGGAGGGGTCTTAGGCAAGGAGACCCCCTCTCACCACTCCTTTTTGTGTTGGCAATAGACCCGCTACATCATATTCTTTGCAAAGCCACTGATCAAGGACGTCTTCACAAGCTTCGTGGGCGTGCCCCCATGGTTAGGACTTCTCTATATGCCGATGATGCCGCCATCTTTGTGAAGCCCATCAAAGAAGACATTACCTTCTTGGATTCCACGCTTGAGCTTTTTGGTGAGGTCACCGGACTCGTCACAAATTGCACAAAAAGTCAAGTGGCGCCTATTCGTTGTGAGAACATCAATCTTGAGGACATCCTACAAGCTTTCCCGGCCGTGCGTACCTCCTTCCAATGAAGTATCTTGGGCTTCCCTTATCGGTCAACCGTCTCAAAAGAATCCATTTCCAACCTTTGGAAGACAAGGTGGCGGCAAAGCTTGTGCCATGGATTGGAAATCACGTTACTATTGCTGGGAGATCTACTCTTGTGAAGTCGGTGCTTACAAGTGTGGTCATCTACTTCATCACTGTCCTTGATGTTCCTATTGAGGTGCTAAAGAAGATTGATAGCTTGAGAAGAGCATACCTATGGGCGGCTTGTGATAAGGTTACCCGGTGGCAAATGCAAAGTTAATTGGGACCTTGTTTGCAAGCCCAAGGATAAAGGAGGCCTTGGAATCCTCAACCTCAAAAGGTTTGCGATGGCCCTAAGATTAAGGTGGCTTTGGCAAGAATGGAAAGATGAGAACAAGCCATGGGTCGTCCTTGGAAATCCTTGCACCTCAAAGGACCATGACCTCTTTGCGGCGGCCACAACGGTCATCATCGGAGATGGAAAAAAGGCTCTCTTTTGGGAGGCGAGTTGGCTAGATGGAATGAGACCCAAGGACATCGCCCCTCTAATTTTTGAGATATCTAGGAAGAAGAAATGTTTGGTGCAAAAAGCTTTGCATAATGACCTTTGGGTATCCCAAATAAACACCCAAAATGGATTATCCTTGGAGCATATTGACCAATTCTACAAGCTTTGGGAGAAGCTTGCCAATGTAACTCTACAACCCCAAAGGCTGGACACTATCTCTTGGAAGCTCACAAATGATGGACACTACTCGGCTAAATCGGCGTACAATATGCAATTCTTGGGTTTAACCACCTCATCGCTGCATCCCCCCCTTGTATGGAAGCCTTGGGCAACTCCTAAATGCAAGTTTTTTGCTTGGTTAATCCTACAAAATAGAGTGTGGACGGCGGATAGGCTTTCCCGAAGAGGATGGCCAAATTGTGGACTATGTAAGCTATGCAATCAAAGACAAGAGTCGGCCCCCCACCTCCTTTTCAAGTGTCGATTCTCCATGAGGATTTAGAACAAGTTAAAGACTTGGCTCGGTCTCCACCAAATCAACACGTCTACTTGGCACCAATTCCACTCCGTCAAAGAGTGGTGGAAGAAGGCGATTCACAAGAAAGGGCCGCAAAGGAAGGCTCTGGCTTCACTCGCAATGTTGGTCTCATGGGAAATATGAAAGGAAAGAAACGCAAGAGTTTTTCGAGGCCACGCCGTCACCGTTGATATGATGGTAACAAAAATCAAGGAGGAAGCACAATTGTGGTGCTTTGCGGGGGCAAAAGCTCTTAGTAGTTTAATCTTGCACGAGTAGTCGTTTCTTGTTGTTGTTTGGTCTTGGCTTTTGCCAAGATGTGGTTTGTAAGCACTTTCTAAAAACCTTCTCCTTAATCAATGAAAATGGCAAGCCTTTTGCCTTGTTTCAAAAAAAACCTACACGGTAAAAAGTGTCCAGATACATTCACTTTACAAAGTTATAATATCTTATATTTTGAAATAGAGAGAGTATATTTTAATATAATCTATAGAGTGGCAAAGCCAAATCTCGATAACAAGATCCACGTACGTGCTGTTGAGTCCACGGTTTCGTACTATTCCGTACATCTACGTGCAGAAAATTATTACTACTCCTAGATACGTAACATGAAACAATGCCTTGAGCCAAAAACTCTCTTGCATGTTTCTCACTCCTAGGTTTCGCTTGAATTCCACATAAAACTAAGATAATTATTAATACACTTTTTTTTCACTTTCTAACTGATTTTCGGTATAATATTTTTTTCTTGAATACATCCTGAAAGACACATCTCTCTCATAGAAGAAGTGGCCGACGACCGATACAACGCTAGTGAATGGTACAACTTTACACACCTAACGCAATACATTGCCAACTGCTTACAACACACCCTCAACAAATGACCCCACAAAAAAAAGGACATGCCTTACCCAACCTCCTACCAAGAATGACGAGGAGATGGAACATGGAGCCGCAAGACTGCGCCACAGTCCAAACAAGACACCGTCATAGCAAGACGACGATTCCAAGGCAACCCGGACCAACGGACCTCCCCCTATGTGGCTAAAAGATGGCGAGTAGGAGGTGGGAACCGGCCAGACTCAAGGAAGGCATCGGCTAAGCTGCATCCGACATGTTCTACATTGTGTCCCAGAAGCGCATGTACCGTGTGGTAGCCAACACCGGCAGCGCATCACATCACCCCCAACCATCACCCATCGTCACATCGGCCTTCCTCGAATAGCCAAGGCGACATCTTCACGAAGATAACGATGCCGTCGTGCCGCTACCACCTAGTCGAACCCAACCTAGGGTTCCCCTCGGCACCGGAGGAGAAGAAGCCACGATTAGGACCAAAACCATGCCTCATGGAAGGAAGCGGCGCCCACGAGCGCCGCCTTGGTACGCATCGGATGACACCGACCTAGGCTTAGTGGCCGGCTTGCACACCCCTCCCCCAGAGAGGCAAGAAGTAGTGTCAGCCTCACCGTTGAAGAATAGGAGCAGTGCCCACCGCTGGCCTCGATGACATCCATCATGGGATCAGGGAAGGAGGGCCCCAATGCCGGCCGACCACCATGATAGCCGTAGCCACACAACAAGCTAGAGACAGAGCTCCTCGCGGCGCCCCGCACCCTAAAGTCGTGGCCCGCACAACCCAGATCAGGCTCGGCCGCCTTGCGAGACTACGAACATCAATGGCTTGACCATGCGTAGCTGCCTCGACCACGTGCCCTCCACACTGCCACCACACGCCCTCCCTACGTCGTGGCTGCATGCCGCTGTGCCATCGGGAACCGCCGCTAACGGCCCTCACGACCAGAGGACATGCCGAGAGAAAGATCTCGCCTCCATCATCAACGGCACGGGTTTTGCCTAGCTGCGTACTCCGACAGAGGCGGGGGAGAGAGGGAGGAGGCCGGTCGGTGGCGGCTAGGGGATTGGGCTCTCCGGTATCGCCCGAGCGGGTGCGACCCCGGGAGGGTGTGTCAGTACTTTCGTCCACTGTCACACGTTCCGTTCAGTATAATATGGACGTTGATGAATAGATGCTTCTTCCATGGTGATTAGTGTGAATCGATCAAGCTAAACGCAAGAACCAAGGCCCTGACCACCGTCACATAGATGTGACGCTAACGGCAATGTGCGTCTCCTAGAGACAAAATGTTAATTATTACAGGTCGAATAAAATACACATGTAATACTTCAACTCCTTTTTTCTTAAACTAGCAAGGTGATCCTCGCATATATAAGGGCATCATATTTATCATATTGAACATGTCTATGATATTAATTCATTGTTGTTCAAATAACTATAGTATGAAATTCTATTTTTCATGGTTCTGTTGCCACAAAAAATGTTATGTTAAGTAAAATAATAACTATGTGAAAGATAGTGTGAAGCAATTTAATTTGCCGCTGGAAATTTATTGTGACACTTCAAAAAATGCCATTTCACTATTTTTAAAAAGATAGTGCTATTTAGATCTATTGTTTACTCCTTTCATTTTGTTACCCACTCTTTAATCCAGCTGACCTACACTCTCTCTTTTTAACTAGATATATGTTCTTCCTCACATTTATCTGGCGCGTCCTCTCACATCATTACATCGACTCCGAGGTGGATCCGACGCGGTCTCCCGCACCCACACGTGCGACTGGTGCTGCTGAAAGCGACCGCGTCCCGTCTACACTCACCACGTCACTCGCAGCTACACCTGGGCGCCCCCTGGACCACGCGCCTCAATTCCATCCACGCGCTACCATATAGGCATGGTGTAGTACACCACCCTATACGGTACATCGTTGTACATGCCACGGTATGGGGCTTTTCCTACCATATGAACACGTAGCACGGACCCGAGAGGACATCCGTTTCCGCCTATTTCGGCATGCTATCAGGGCCATCCTTTTCCCAACCCTAGCCGCTGCTCGTCTCACAACCTCGCCACCGCCGGTCATTGACCTGGCTGCCGCTGACACAACCAAAAGAACGCCACAAAATTGTTCATGCCACCGCCGATCTTAAAACCGGCCACCGCAATACTCAAAACCCACAACCCTAGCCTCTGTTGTCGCTTGTTGCATCTCCAGATCAACCTGCCACCGTCGTCGCAAATCTACAATCTGCCGCCGTCCCCGATCGTGTCTCTCTAAGATCGATCCACCACCGCTGCCAAAACAGACGATCTTGCCGCCGCTGATTGCTCTCACCTCGGCCACCGCCCTACAACAATGACCATGACGTCCGCCGCACCCTTTTCTACAGCCCTGGGTACCGCGCTGGGCTTGCCTTTCGTGCAAAAGCTGACCCGGATCAACTTCTTGTTTTGGCAGACCGTAGTCTTTCCTGTCCTGCGCAGGCATTTGGCCTCCTCGACGGCACTGAAGTAGCGCCTCCCAAGTTCCTCGAGGAATAAAACTTGGAGAAGACGGGAAAACCATGACTCCAAACCCAGCCTATGCTATCTGGGTTGCTCGCATCATACTATGCTGTGTACCTCGTCAACTCCCTCTCGCCTGAGATCATAGCCCATGTGGTGGGTCTGTAGGCTGCCGCTGAAGTTTGGGCAGTGATTAGCATGATGTTCTCCTCTCAGTCCAAGTCCAGGATATCGCACTTGAGAGCAGCACTCTAAAAGAACATTTCATGGTTCCCTATGTTTTGCGTATTAGATAACAATACCGTGGAGTTTTCTCATGTGTACTAAGTATGTAGGGAAACGTTTATTGTGTTTGTGGGCCAGATTATCCGCCCTCGTCAAGGGCGGATAATCCGATCTGACCCTCTTGGCAAAGGCTGGCATGGCGCGTGTCTCAGACTGGGGGCAGAGTTTCCCTCGGAAAATCCAAAATGGGGCGGATTTTCTTCCCCTGACCGGATAATCTGGCCCCCAGGAGACGAGCAAGGGCTGGCATGGCACGATGCTCTGACTGGGGACGAATTTTCCCCCAGAAAATCCGAAGCGGGGTGGACTTTCTTCCCCCGACCGGATAATCCGGCCCTCACCTTGGGCCGGATAATCCGGCCCCTAGGAGACAAGAAAAGGCTGGCTCGGCGCGTCGCTCTGTCTGGGGGCGGATTATCCCCCGGATAGTCCGAGGCTGGGCAGAGTTTTCCCCGGGCCGGATTAATCCGGCCCTCACATAGGCCGCATAATCCGGCCCTCACATAGGCCGCATAATCCGGCCCCATAAAGCTCCAACGGCTACATCTGGATAGGGGGTCTAAAAGCCACGTCTTCCCCCTTGTCAGATCTCTTGGTTCATTCGAAAAAGATCAGACCTGCTACAAAAGCTCTCTCTCTAGATCTCCCAGTTTAACCACCCAAAGGCTTCGATCTTTGGGCGAATTGAAGGAGGAGACATCATACATCGTCATCACGAATCAAGCGCATCAACTCCTCTTCATTCACTTGGAGAAATCCCCGATCTAGTATTCTCGTTAATATCTAGATCTTGTGTTTTGTTATTGATAACTATTGTTTGTGTGGCAACTTGTTGTCATTACGGGAGCCTCCAATTTGGTTGTGGAGTTGTGCCCCGCTAGTTGTGTAAAGGCGTCGGTTCCCGCCTCGAAGGGTTCCTATAGTGGAAAGGTGGATCAGGCCTTTGGTGGCGGGATCCATCGGAGAACAGGGTGATGCCTATCGTGGCGTGGTGGTCTTAGTACCGCCCACCCCTCTAACACAGATGTACTTCCCTTAACAAGGAAGGAACTGTGGTAAAACAAATCCTGTGTATCCACGTGCTCCACTACGGTTTACTCGTTCCTCTATCTCACTCGCCTTTACTTGCTAGTAGTTAGGTTTGCATATAGGGAAATTCTCCATAGTAGTATATCTAGAGAATTTACCTTTAGTGTCAAGCCTAAAATTGAAAAAGCATTAAAATTTGAAGTAGCACCTATTCACCCCCCCTCTAGGTGCCCATACGATCCATTTCAATTGGTATCAGAGCCCCGACTCTTTATTAGGGCTTAACCGCCTAAGAGAAGTATGGGTACTAAGGAAAATGGGAATGAGGCTGTGGACAAGGTCACAATGGATGACCTCAAGACGTTGGAAACAACCTTGTTGAAATCCTTTGAGACCAAGATGGAGGAGATGCAGCAAATGATTGCTCGCCTCACATCATCTACAACCCCATCTCAATCTTCCTCTGAGGCCACCACTCCTCTATCCAAGGATAAGGCTCACGCCGGATCTAAGGAAGATGAAGTGGTAGGTGAATAACATAATGGTTCCGCCTCCAAGAAGGGAAGTGGTAAGGAGGACTATAGTGAGGTTCCTCATCTATATTCTCCTGACCCACCTATCCCTCATCCTCATATAAACAATAGGGGTGATCCACCCAAGCTTACTGCATCTATATTTAATCAATGGCAATTCTTAATGAAATCTCATGTATGCATCTCGTCAATTGAATTTTGGAGGATTATAGAAGATGGTCTTCATATTGGAGACCCTACCAACTTGACTAGAAGAGAAGTTGTGGATAGTCAATTGAATGCAACGGCTCTTCACATGATACAACTCAGAGTGGGTCCCAAGGATATGCCCCACATTGAGCATTTCAACACCGCCAAAGAAGCTTGGGATGCTCTCACCGACCTATTCATTGGAAATGAAAGCATGAGAAGGAATAGGTACGATGCTCTTAGTAATGAAGTTGAAGGTTTCTACATGTTGGATGGTGAGGACCATGAAGACATGTATAGAAGGCTCAAGAGCATTGCAACAACATTTAGAAAGCATGGAGCCACTCATATTGACGATGCCTGGATCAAAAGGAAATATGTGAGTGCCCTCATGCCATTTGAGCCAACGTATTTGAAGAGTTTGCAAGGTAGACACAACTACCACCAAATGACTTCCAATGAAGTCATGCAAGAAATGGTGGCCTTCAAGGTTGCCGCCAAGAACACCGAAGACGCTCGTGCTCGGGCTATTGGAATGCAAAAAGGAGTCAATGTGGCTCTAAAAGCAAATGTTGTTGAGCAAGATGAGGATGAAAGAGGATACGATGTTGTCTCCATGGGCTGTCCCGAGGAAGTCAAGCGTGCTCATGGGGAGTACATGGCTTTTTATGCAAGGAATTTTTGGAAGGATCCAGCCAAGGCCAAGTATGAACTTGAACGCAAGAATGGGTCAAGTGGAAGAAGAGAGAATGGCCCAAAACTGAGGACATGCTACAATTTTGGAGATAGGTTGCACTTTGTGGCTGAATGTCCTTATCAAAGTAGAGAATACAATGGTGGCAGGCTCATCCTTAAAGAAAAATCCAAGGCTCCTCGAAAGAAGCCATTTATCAAAAAGAATGGTCCTTACAATAAGAAACACAAGATTGTCTTGGTGGCACAGGAAGAATATTCCTCTACAAGTGAAGACGAAGAGGATGAAGATGGTTCTCGAGAGGTGGCTGCTATAGCTACCACATCTACCCTGTCATCTCTCTTTGACTCTCCAAACAAAAATGTTATCAACAACAACGTCACTTGCCTTATGGCAACAGGGTCCGAGGTATCATCTTATATTTCTTCATTTCCTAAGACTAATATAAATATGGATATGGATGATCATACTAGTCTTAAGGTAAAAGAAGAAGTTATTGCTTTGGACAATTTTTTCACTAACTTGCAAGGTGAGCACAAACTCTATTTTGATGCTTTTATGAGTCAACTTGCCCATTCCGAAGAACTTCTCAAAGAAAAAGGTAGAATTGAAAGAGAAGATGCCTTGGAGATAGCCTCCTTGAAGAATGCCTTGGAGGAAAAAGAGGAAGCTCAAGTATCCTTGGAAGAGAAACTCGAGTCAATTGAGGAGTCCCATGAAGAGGTTGTTGCTCAGCTCATTAAAGAACGTGACAATGCTCTTGCTAAGATAAAGAAACTAAAGAAGGAAAATATTGAATTTGGGGCTGCTCATGCTAGACTCTCGGAGAAGTTTGAGAAACTTGACATTGCTCACAAGGCATTGGAGAGTGAACATTCTACTCTAAATGAGTCTCGTGACCAGCTCCAAACTCAATTGGACAAGTATGATATGCCCAGCACCTCCACTCCATCTTGTGGACAAGAAGAACTTGTAAAGGGATCTCAACATAAAGGTAAAGAAGTTCTAGATGAGGTGCTTAGCAAGCAAAGGACAAACAATGGAAAAGAGGGTCTTGGTTATGTTCCCAAGACAAAGAAGAAAAAGAAGAAGAAGAAGAGCAAAACTGCTCAACCAAAGACAAGCACCACCACTAATGACAAGACTAACTATGATGGTTTTGCATGGGTTAATAATCCTAATTATGAATTATTTTGTGATTATTATGGTGATGTCTATGCTAGCTATGTAGGTCCTTTTGATAGTAACATATCTTGGTCTATTTGGGTTCCCAAAACCCTTGTCACTAACATGAGAGGACCCATTGAAAAATGGGTACCTAAAACCAAGAAGTAACTTTCTTGCAGGGTTATGCTTCCGGTGGGTCCAAATAGATGCTCGATAGCGGGTGCACTAGTCATATGACTGGAAGCAAAGAGATCATCTCGGAGATGCGGCCAAACCATGATCACATAACCGTCTCTTATGGCGACAAGTCAAAATCTGAGGTATTGGGTCTTGGCAAAGTTGTGGTTTCTCACAATATCTCTCTCGTGGACGTCATGCTTGTCAAGACCCTCGGTATTAATTTACTTTTAGTTCGTGCCCTTGGTAAGATGGGCTTTGAAGTTTTCATTGATGCTGATTTGGTGGTACTCTTGTGGAGCAAGTCTCTAAAGATCGCTTTCATGGGATATGTCGAAAATGACCTGTATGTGGTGGACATTTTGGGGAAAACCACTACAGGCCCGATGTGTCTTTTCAAAAAGGCCGACGCGGGCTGGCTATGGCATCGCCGACTAGCCCACGTTAATATGAGAACTTTGCAAAGTCTCCACAAGGGTGGCCACATCCTTGGACTAAAAGAAAATGTTTCCTTTGCCAAAGATCGTATTTGCAGGGCTTGTGTTGAAGGAAAAATACATGACTCTCCCCATCGACGGAAGACCATTATTTCATCAACGAGGATTTTGGAGATCCCTCATGTGGACCTCTTTGGTCCTCCATCTCATGCAAGCCTCGGTAGGAAGAAATATTGCCTCGTAATTGTTGATGATTATTCAAGATATACATGGGTCTATTTCTTCAAGTTGAAGAGTGAGACACAACAAACGGTCATTGATTTCGCCAACGAGGTTCAACATCAACACAATCTCCCAATTTTGGCAATTAGAAGTGATAACGGCTCCGAGTTCAAGAACTACACCTTAAATGAATTTCTAAGTGAAGAGGGGATAAGACATCAACATTCCGCTGCGTACACCCCTCAACAAAATGGTGTTGCCGAGAGGAAGAACCGGACCTTAATGGATATGGCCAGATCTATGCTAGCTGAATTTAAGTCTCCTTATAACTTCTGGGCTGAAGCAATCTCTACCGCTTTCCACTCATCCAACCGGCTCTACCTCCACAAAATCTTGGACAAGACTCCATATGAAATACTTACTAATGTTGAAATACCCCAAGATGCCATAAGAAGAATGGGAGTGGGATTTTCCCTCCCCATTGAGGAACCCCTTGTGGCGGATCGGGAAGGAAAATGCTCTACTCAAGTAGAGCCCTCATCGACACAAGCTCAACATGCTCCAACCATTGGAGAAACTTCTACACCAACCCCACAAAATGCTGAAGATCAAAATGCTCCTGAAAGCTCTAGGCCGTATTATCCGGTGGACACCGGATTATCCGGGCAACCTGTAACATCCCAAAACTTCAATCCAAGCTTATCAAGATCAAATCATCCAAAAATGGGGTTAACAAAAACTTTTCCAAATTTAAAATGAAAGCATTCATATATGTGTGCATTTAAAATAGGAGTTGTTTTGAATTGCCATGATTGTGTGATCCTTTGCTTCTAAAATGTTTCTTAGGTGATTTAAACATCATCTACATCATTCCCAAACTTTTTCTAAATAAAATCAAATCAAAAATATTTAAAATGGAGAAATGGTCATTTTGCCAAAATTAACTCCCATGTCTACTTTGGCTATTCCTAGTACTCAAAAATTAACAGAAACAATGCTTGATCTTTGCACCCCTTGCTAGTACACATAATGAGGTACCAAGGCCCACCTTTTGATCTTCTAAAAACCTTCTGTAAACTATTTTAAATAACAGTTCAAAATTGAATCTTTATCATATGGGAAGATCCCACTTTTTCAAAAACCACTCAAACAAGCTCAACTTTCAAAACCCAAGCATCTGCAGACTCACCAGCACTAACTTAGCACACCCACCAAAAATATTTTCAAAATTCAAAACTTGAGTTCTTGCGGCCATTTCATCGAACAGGTGGCAGACACAAATCAAACAAAAACCAAACACTATTATGAGCAGTGATTGAAGCCTAACTTGTTCCCTCTCTATCTCACAACCATCTCAGTAGATCAGCTAGCAAGTTAAACCAAGCACTAGACTCACTGTAAGCTGGGCAATGACATCAATGGTGAATAGCCGAAGCTCACCATGCCATCCCAGTGGAGACAGCAAGCTAGGAGGAGATTTAGCCGTGCCAACCTTGTCTAGGAGGCAGCCCACCGTCCATCGCCACTCCCTGTCCAGCGCCCGAACCTTGCCAACCCCTGGACCACACGCACGGACCGCGCCCAGCCCGCCAGCAACCATGCCGAGCATGCGCTAGAGCGCCACCCTCGACCGACGCCCACAGACCGCGCGCCGCCCTCGCCGCTTGCATACAAGATCGCCACCGACCCAGGAGACCGCCAGACATCCCCGTTCGCCGTCCCATGACGCACAGCCACCGCTCATCGTCGAAGACGCCGCCTCTGCCATGCAGAGCATTGCGTGTTCTAGACCAAACCGCACCGCCCCACGTCTCGCCACCTTGTCGTTGAGCATCGCCAGGGAGCACCGCACCGTCCCCTACCGTCGCCCATGCCGATAGCCGTCTATACCATCGACCACGACGAGCTCACCGTGCGCCCCATCGGTCCCCTCTTGCCACTATAAATAGAGGCCACCCCTAGCCGATTTGAGCACACCATCTCACTCACCACCTCTCACACTCACTCCCCACCGCCAGCCGGAGCCGCTCGAGCACCAGAGCGCCGGAATTGCAGCCGGAGCCGCCGCCTCGGGAGGAGAAGGGCGCCGTTGATCCAGGCCGCCCCAGGAGAAGCTGCTGGTACCAGGAGGTTCGCCGTCGCCGACTTCATCGTTCGCCCGCCTCGCCGACCCTCGCCTGAACCCTGGTGAGCCCCCAACGACCCCCACTGGCCGCGCTAGGGTTCTGTCTCGCCGGCGTTGCCCAACGTCGACGATGACCCTCAGCCGTTGGATTAGAACCAGATCGCACGACCATCGTGCGCCCATACCGCTTCGCACCCCCCTGTGCCACTGACGGGTGGGGTCCTCGCTTAAGTCAACCCGCGACGCCGCGCGGAGCGCAGTGGGCCGGCCCATTTCATTCCCGCGCGCGTTGGTAATTCAAATTAGGATTTTTCTTTTTAGTTAGAATATAGTTTCTGTCCTGTGTTTCAAAAATCAAATCTGTGAGTTTGACAAATCCAAATTGCATGAAACTAATTTTGTCTGAAAGGTATTGAAATGCTCTAACCAAGACCGTTGGATTTAGTTCAATTAGATTTATAGATCTCTCCTAATAAAAATGAGTAGACAGAAGCTTTTACAACTTGCAACATTTTTATAAAATCAACCAAGTCAGCTTTTGAGTTGATTCGAACTCTCAAAAATCACATTTTATCATATCTATCCAAATATGTAATAATATTAAGGTTTACATGCAGTGACTTTGGACTAGTACCAAAATAATGCTATATAGGCATTTCTAGTCACTTTAAATCATTAAATAATAAACTTAAACTAAAGTAATATTGATCCAACCTTTAAATCTCATTCCCACCTATGGAATATGTGTTGAGGACATGTGTCCACATGATCTCATATTTTGGTGGTGAATATTAAATTTTAGTTAACATTTCAATGAGTAGAAATTACTTTTCTAAAATAAAAAGATTAAAACTATTGAATTAAAACTTGTAATGTTTGTGATGATAGTAGATCATCAATTGTGTGCTTTAGAATGCTACTTAGCCTAGTTAAGTATTGTTTGGTGATTGTGCACTCCCTATGTATTTCTAGACGATAGCACCGACCAAACTCTCGAGGAGGAGGAGTTCTACCAGGAAGAAGAAGAAGAAGACAACTTCAACCACTGCACCAACCAAGGCAAGCTATTAGTGGCAAGCTAAACCTTGCAAACATGCTTTAGTAAGCTATTGTAGCAAGCTAGAATAAAACTAGATAGTTTAGTAAAGATGCCTTAAGCATACTTTGATCACACCCCTTTAACTCTTAGTACCTCAAGTCTTATTAACAAGTTTTACCCCCTTAGTTTACACAAAGTTCTTTAATTAATTTTGAAGGTAGCATAAAGAGTATAAAACTTAACCTACTTAGAAACCTTTAGATGTCATTCTATGGCATGAGATTGATCCCACCTTTCCACCTTAGTGAACACTCTTAACCTAGTGTTTTAGCATAGATCAAAACTTGAGTCACTTTAGATGGGAACACTTGGTGAAAATGAGTTATGAAAACCTTGGAATGATGAGTCATTCTATTGAGATGTTTTGACATGTGTTGAGAAACACAATGGGTTTATGATGATGAAAAAGATAAGGCATGAGCCTTAACCCTTTTATAAAACTGATGGTTGGATTCGGATGCGATACCATTCCAAATTTACCGTACAACCACATTACCTGAATTGGGTAAGGCTTAGCTGGAAATTTATATGCATTAGTATTAGTTCCCTCACAGGAGAGGTTTGAGCTGAGGCTACCTCTCAATGATGTCCACCTATGCAGTGCCCAAGATGACTGATGGTCATGGTTGGGAGGCCATGCTCATAGGAGAGGTGCTTGTACTAGGGTGTGTAAAGGGAAGGTTATGTTTGATTATCTGCATACTAAGTATGATGATTCAGGGTTATCCCTGACAGATGTATCGAATCTTGTGGTGAAAGTGTACCACCTCTGCAGAGTGTCAAACTATTCGAATAGCCGCGTCCGCGGTTATGGACAGTTGGAATGGCCATACTGTTTTCGTTGTCAGATGTTTTCCAAATAACTTGAAATGAATGATGATCTTTGACTTGACCACAACACGGTTGTGTTGATGATAATAGCTTCCCAACTTAAGTGACTCTGGAATTTTATTTTATCTTTCTTTGCTTCTGAACTTAGCTTAGGCTTCAAACTTAACTTGATAGTTAACTTAGATTCAGTATTTTAATTTAGGATATTACTACTTGTTAGTAGTAGTTTGCGAGTACTTAAAGAGTACTCATGGCTTTTGTCCCTGGCTATTATCATGGCCAGACTATGAAGGAGATTATCAGGATGATGGTCAGCAGGACGGCTATGATAACTAGGACTATCTGCCTTTGTCAGCATTGCCTGTGCCCCTGAAGATGGACTCCACTGCTACACTATCTTTTATTTCCGCTGCTTGTTGTATTAAGACCTGGATCATGAGATCCATATTTGTGTAAGACCTTATGTATGGTTTGTAATGGATGATGTACTATGATATCCAATCCGTTATGTCTCGCAAAAATGGTAATCCTGGGATTGCGAGGTATGGCATAACGGGCACCTGGGATTAAAAATCCGGGTGTTGACAAGTTGGTATCAGAGCCATCCTGACCATAGGAGACCCTAGTTAGAATGGACGTCCAAACCAAAAACTTAGCTTCAAAACCAAAGTGAGTATTTATGAAAAACTATTTCCCCTCTTACCCTTGTGAACTCATTCTTTCTCAAAAATACATGTTCCTCAAAATTCTTACATTACTACTTAAAATTTGACACACTTGATCACTTCACTAATTTCCTCATCCTAAATTCTTGTAGATGGAGACTCAGTTCAACAAGTTTTACCAGTTGGGAAACGGAGGTCAGCTGATCTTCGAGAGGGATCTGGATTCACTGTCAGAGTTACTGGGACGCCCACATCCGGAGTTTCTTGGAGCTCAACTTCTAGGACCCCTAGGAGGAGACCTACAATGGCTAGTCACCGTAGACCTTCGAGGAAGCATTGAAGCACCAACTTCTGGAAGAATTCAGTTCTCTGTGAGAGAGAACAACTGGCTAGATGGATTAGCCAGGGCAATGCATGAAGCTCTCGCACGTCTATGTGCCCTCAGCGTCAACAAGATTCAAGGAACCCGTTTTGCCCACTATGCGAGACGTGACTTCATGGGAATGCCAATGGAGATGCCAGTCACCCCGAGTTGAGGCGTCAAGTGGAGAACCTTGACTTCTTGCTTCATGACCGACAGCAGGAACTGGACAATCCCCGAGAGTTAGCCAACCAGAACCATGCCATTGCTGACCAGAAGGCCCAGACTTTCGCACTGCTTGTCCAAGACCGCTAGTCTCTTCGTTGCCATCATGCCAAGAAGGATCGCACCAACGCCCGTCTTCGCAAGAAGGTGGCAGACCTCGAGAAGACCGTCAAGGAGCAGGAAGCTCAGCTTGTAGCAAAAGAAGAAGAAGACGAGGGTGAAGACATCCAAGGGGATATGGATTCTTACCTCAGCAACGATGATGACTTTCTGGAGGAGGATGCCGTGGACTTCTACACTGAAGATTAAGACTCCGACTTCATCGACGATGAGTAGATGCACTAGAGCACTGTCGTAGCATGAGATGTATCATCTCATTGTATAGTAGCTTGCAGAATGGTTCTTCAAACCATCTGTTTTCCCTTTTATTGCTGTGGTGTGTGTTGTATCGTGTGCTTGTTATCATGAATGAAAAAGCAGTTAGTTGAGAAACCTGAGTCTAACTCAAAGTTTTAGCTTTGAAAACCTCAAAACCATGAACCTTAGAATTTCCCTCTTACCCCTATATCTATCTAAATCTCCAGATGCCTCGTGGAAACCAAGGAGGAAGCAGCTCGTCGCAGGACCCAATGCTGCAGATCTTGCAGAATCTCATAGCGGATCGTGAAGCAAGCAGGGCCGAACGTCAAGCCAACTTAGCAACACTGCAGCAGATCGCCCAGATGGCTCTCAACAACCAAGGGCATGGAAATCAGGATCACCAAGGATCCAAACTCAAAAACTTTCAGAACACAAATCCCCCAATCTTCAACCAATATGAGAACCCACTAGATGCTGATGACTGGTTGCAGACCATAGAAAACAACTTAGAGGTTGCAGGAGTTGATGCAAATGAGAAAGTTCTATTCGCCACCCACTATCTGGCAGGAGATGCAAGAGCTTGGTGGAATAGCATCCGCACTATGAACCAAGGTCAAGTGATGACCTGGGAAGCATTCAAGGTCAAGTTCAGCCGCACCCACGTGCCGCAAGGTCTTGTCAACAGGATGAGAGATGAATTCCGTGAGTTGAAGCAAGGAAGAATGACGGTGGTAGAGTACCGTGACAAATTCCTGTCACTTGCCAGATATGCACCCGATGAGATCAACACGAAGGCCAAGAAGAAGGAGAGATTCTTGAACGGACTGCATGATGAGATGCAGACTGTCCTCGTCAACATCCGTTTCGATGATCTCGAAGAGCTAGTCGACTCTGCCATTCAGATGGAAGGGAAGATTAACCAGGCAAACGACAACCGCAAGCGTCGTATGATGCAACAGTCTGGATCCAACAGTCACCAGAAGTACCGTCCCAACCCTTCACCAGGATATACACCAAGGAACAACCGACCCTCGAATTCTCGCCCAAGCTACCCCAACCGTAGCGGAGGCAATGTGAAATCCGGAGGAAACAATCACAACTCCGGTAATGCCAATCATTTCAACCGTGCACCTCCCAAGAGCAACAACAACAACAACAACAACAACAGCAACACGGCACCCAGAACTGGCAGCAATGCTATACTGGTCGCAGCCAAAGACAAGTCCCAGATCACCTGTTTCGAGTGTGGAGTGAAAGGTCACTACTCCAATGAGTGTCCCAAGAAGGCTGCCGCCAATGCCAATGTGAATGCCCCAGCTCAGCAGCAGCATCGTGTTCAGCCAGGAAGGAGGTTTGCCCCAGGGAACCCGCACAACCGCAACGGTCGTCTCTTCCACATGAACGCAGAAGAAGCCCAAGAAGCGCCAGATGTAGTGCTAGGTATGTTTTCTGTCAACTCAGTTTTAGCAAGAGTATTGTTTGATTCTGGAGCATTGCATTCCTTTGTCACCGAAGAATTTGTATGCACTAGTAAGATTCGCCCAACCAACTTGAAGCATGTCATGATAGTTCAAATCCCAGGCTCAACTACCAAAGCTAGAAAAATTTGCAAAGCTGTACCTATCAGAATACATGGGATAGATTTTTATGCCAACCTAATTGTACTTGGAACCAAAGGATTGGAAGTAGTACTAGGCATGGACTGGATGTCAAGGCATCAAGGACTGATAGACTGTGCTAAGAAAGCCATCACCATGACCAGTAGTTCTGGAGTAACAGTAGAACATATCTCTGAAACCTTGCCCCGTCAATTCAAGTGCAACAAGAGTATAGCCCTGCCTACCATTGACCAAGTCAGAGTAGTCGGTGAATACCCCGACGTATTCCCAGATGAATTGCCAGGTATGCCCCCGGATAGGGATATAGAGTTCATTATCGAACTAATCCTTGGAACCGGACCTATAGCCCAGAGACCCTATACCATGAACCCCTCAGAGTTAGTAGAACTGAAGAAGCAGTTGGATGCCATGTTAGCAACCGGCTTGATTCAACCAAGTGCATCGCCATGGAGATCACCAGTGTTATTCGTCGACAAGAAAGATGGAGGCAACCGTCTGTGTACAGACTACAGAAAGTTGAATGATGTCACCATCAAGAACAAGTACCCCTTGCCAAAGATAGAGGATCTATTTGATCAGTTGACTGGAGCTCAGGTATTCTCAAAGATTGATCTTAGGACTGGTTATCACCAACTTAAGATTCGTGCAACGGATATTCCGAAGACCGCCTTTACTACTCGCTATGGTTTATACGAGTATACGGTTATGTATTTTGGATTAACCAATGCCCCTGCTTATTTCATGAATCTCATGAATAAGATCTTTATGAATTTCCTAGATAAGTTTGTAGTTGTGTTTATCGATGACATCCTTATCTACTCCAAGTCCGAAGAAGAGCATGAGCAACATCTGAGAATCATCCTAGGAACCCTGAGAGAGCATCAGTTATATGCCAAGTTCAGCAAGTGTGAGTTTTGGCTGAAAGAAGTAGGATTCCTAGGTCATGTTGTGTCTGCCGGAGGAGTCTCTGTTGATCCTACCAAGATCAAAGATGTAGAAGAATGGGAAGCCCCAACCAATCAAACCCAAGTTCGTTCATTCCTTGGATTAGCGGGATATTACCGCAAGTTTGTAGAAGGATTCTCGAGCATAGCCCGACCAATGACCCAATTGTTGAAGAAGGACAAGAAGTTTGAATGGACGGACAAGTGTGAAGCCAGTTTCCGGGAGCTGAAGAAGAGATTGATATCAGCCCCAATTTTGATCATGCCAGACATCAAGAAGCCGTTTGATGTGTATTGTGACGCATCCAAGATTGGCCTAGGATGTGTATTGATGCAAGAAGGCAAAGTCATCGCGTATCTGTCTCGACAACTGAAGCAACATGAGCAGAACTATCCGACCCATGATCTTGAGCTAGAAGCCGTGGTTCTGGCGTTGAAGACATGGCGTCACTATTTGATGGGTAATCGCTGTGAGATTTACTCAGATCATAAAAGCTTGAAGTATATCTTCACCCAGAAGGAGCTAAATATGAGCCAAAGAAGATGGATAGAGTTAATCAAGGATTATGACCTTGACATTCACTATCACCCCGGCAAAGCCAATGTGGTAGCGGATGCTCTTAGCAGATTGCCGTGTAGGCTTAACACCATGATCAAAGAGAAGCAACCAAGTTTGTATGAGGAGCTGGAGCAGTTCAGGACTGAAGTAGTTAGCAAAGGATTCCTAGCTGGCATTGAAATTCAACCCACTTTGTTTAGCCAGATCAAGGAAGCCCAGAAGGGAAATGAGAGTATCAACGGGATCAAAGGTCGTATTGGTACAGGCAGAGTAACTGGATTCACCGAAGACGAAGAAGGAGTACTGTGGTACAAAGGACGTATCTGTGTTCCAGCAGATTCAGAACTGAAAGAAGTTATCATGAAGGAAGCTCATGATACCCTTTATTCTATCCACCCCGGAGGAACAAAGATGTATCAAGATTTGAAGGAGCAATTTTGGTGGCACAAGATGAAGCGAGAGATCGGAAGCTACATCGCCAAGTGTGACATTTGTCAAAGAGTCAAAGCAGAGCATCAGAGACCTGCAGGATTGTTGCAACCATTGCAGATTCCGGAATGGAAATGGGATTCCGTCGGGATGGACTTTATCACAGGTTTACCTACTTCTAGTAGGGGAAATGACTCAATCTGGGTCATAGTTGATAGACTATCCAAGGTAGCCCACTTCATACCAGTCAAGACAACCTACCAGAGTGCAAAACTAGCAGAGCTGTACATTGCTAGGATTGTTAGTCTGCATGGAACCCCCAAGACCATCGTATCAGATCGAGGGACTCAGTTTACTTCAAGATTTTGGCAGAAAGTTCAAGAAGGTTTAGGAACCAAGTTAAATTTCAGTACCGCCTATCACCCGCAAACAGATGGACAGACTGAGAGAGTCAACCAGATTCTTGAGGATATGCTTAGAGCCTGTGTGTTGGAATATGGATCAAAATGGGAAGACTGCCTGCCCTTCCCGGAGTTCTCATATAACAACAGTTATCAGGCTAGTTTGCAGATGGCACCATTTGAATTCCTATACGGAATAAAGTGTCGTACCCCTTTGAATTGGTCGCAAGTAGGAGAGAGTCAGATCTTTGGACCCGACATGCTCCGAGAAGCAGAAGAGAAAGTTCACAAAGTTCGTGAGCACCTCAAGACCGCCCAATCCAGATAGAAGAGTTATGCTGACAAGAGAAGGAGAGACCTGACTTTCAATGTCAAAGATTTCGTATATCTCAAGGTTTCACCATTGAAAGGAACCCAACGCTTTAGTCTGAAGGGAAAGTTAGCTCCTAGATATATCGGACCTTTCAAGATTCTGAACCGCCGAGGAGAAGTATCGTATCAACTGGAACTGCCTGAAGAGATGTCAGCCATCCACAATGTGTTCCATATCTCGTTACTTCGCAAATGCTTGGAAGTGCCTGAGAAGACTGAAGTTTTCAAGAATATCGATCACAGAGCAGTGGAAATCAACAATGACCTGACCTATCGGGAAGTGCCCATTCGTATCTTATAAGAAGCCTATAGAACCACCAGGACCAGGAGTATCAAGTTTCTCAAGATTCAGTGGAGCAACCATACCGAGGAAGAAGCCACTTGGGAGCGCGAGGATTACATTAGGACAGAATTCCCAGATCTTTTTAGTTCCTAGTTTTCTTGTAAATCTCGGGACGAGATTTTATTTAAGGGGGGAAGGTTTGTAACATCCCAAAACTTCAATCCAAGCTTATCAAGATCAAATCATCCAAAAATGGGGTTAACAAAAACTTTTCCAAATTTAAAATGAAAGCATTCATATATGTGTGCATTTAAAATAGGAGTTGTTTTGAATTGCCATGATTGTGTGATCCTTTGCTTCTAAAATGTTTCTTAGGTGATTTAAACATCATCTACATCATTCCCAAACTTTTCCTAAAGAAAATCAAATCAAAAAGATTTAAAATGGAGAAATGGTCATTTTGCCAAAATTAACTCCCATGTCTACTTTGGCTATTCCTAGTACTCAAAAATTAACAGAAACAATGCTTGATCTTTGCACCCCTTGCTAGTACACATAATGAGGTACAAAGGCCCACCTTTTGATCTTCTAAAAACCTTCTGTAAACTATTTTAAATAACAGTTCAAAATTGAATCTTTATCATATGGGAAGATCCCACTTTTTCAAAAACCACTCAAACAAGCTCAACTTTCAAAACCCAAGCATCTGCAGACTCACCAGCACTAACTTAGCACACCCACCAAAAATCTTTTCAAAATTCAAAACTTGAGTTCTTGCGACCATTTCATCGAACAGGTGGCAGACACAAATCAAACAAAAACCAAACACTATTATGAGCAGTGATTGAAGCCTAACTTGTTCCCTCTCTAGCTCACAACCATCTCAGTAGATCAGCTAGCAAGTTAAACCAAGCACTAGACTCACTGTAAGCTGGGCAATGACATCAATGGTGAACAGCCGAAGCTCACCATGCCACCCCAGTGGAGACAGCAAGCTAGGAGGAGATTTAGCCGTGCCAACCTTGTCTAGGAGGTAGCCCACCGTCCACCACCACTCCCTGTCCAGCGCCCGAACCTTGCCAACCCCTGGACCACACGCACGGACCGCGCCCAGCCCGCCAGCAACCATGCCGAGCATGCGCTAGAGTGCCACCCTCGACCAACACCCACAGACCGCATGCCGCCCTCGCCGCTTGCATACAAGATCGCCACCGACCCAGGAGACTGCTAGACATCCCCGTTCGCCGCCCCATGACGCACAGCCACCGCTCGTCGTCGAAGACGCCGCCTCTGCCGCGCAGAGCATCGCGTGTTCCAGACCAAACCGCACCGCCCCAGTCTCGCCACCATGTCGTTGAGCATCGCCAGGGAGCACCGCACCGCCCCCTACCATCGCCCATGCCAATAGCCGTCTGTACCATCGACCACGACGAGCTCACCGTGCGCCCTGTCGGTCCCCTCTCGCCACTATAAATAGAGGCCACCCCCAGCCGATTTGAGCACACCATCTCACTCACCGCCTCTCACACTCACTCCCCACCGCCAGCCGGAGCCGCTTGAGCACCAGAGCACCGGAATTGCAGCCGGAGCCGCCGCCTCGGGAGGAGAAGGGCGCCGTTGTTCCAGGCCACCCCAGGAGAAGCTGCCGGTACCAGGAGGTTCGCCGTCGTCGACTTCATCGTTCGCCCGCCTCGCCGACCCTCGCCTGAACCCCGGTGAGCCCCCAACGACCCCCACTGGCCGCGCTAGGGTTCTGTCTCGCCGGCGTTGCCCAACATCGACGATGACCCTCAGCCGTTGGATTAGAACCAGATCGCACGACCACCGTTCGCCCATACCGCTTCGCACCCCCTGTGCCACTGACAGGTGGAGTCCTCGCTTAAGTCAACCCGCGATGCCGCGCGGAGCGCAGTGGGCCGGCCCATTTCGTTCTCGCGCGTGTTGGAAATTCAAATTAGGATTTTTCTTTTTAGTTAGAATATAGTTTCTGTCCTGTGTTTCAAAAATCAATTCTGTGAGTTTGACAAATCCAAATTGCATGAAACTAATTTTGTCTGAAAGGTATTGAAATGCTCTATCCGATCCCGTTGGATTTAATTCAATTAGGTTTATAGATCTCTCCTAATAAAAATGAGAAGACAGAAGCTTTTACAACTTGCAACATTTTTATAAAATCAACCAAGTCAGCTTTTGAGTTGATTCCAACTCTCAAAAATCACATTTCATCATATCTATCCAAATATGTAATAATATTAAGGTTTACATGCAGTGACTTTGGACTAGTACCAAAATAATGCTATATAGGCATTTCTAGTCACTTTAAATCATTAAATAATAAACTTAAACTAAAGTAATATTGATCCAACCTTTAAATCTCATTCCCACCTGTGGAATATGTGGTGAGGACATGTGTCCACATGATCTCATATTTTGGTGGTGAATATTAAATTTTAGTTAACATTTCAATGAGTAGAAATTACTTTTCTAAAATAAAAAGATTAAAACTATTGAATTAAAACTTGTAATGTTTGTGATGATAGTAGATCATCAATTGTGTGCTTTAGAATGCTACTTAGCCTAGTTAAGTATTGTTTGGTGATTGTGCACTCCCTATGTATTTCTAGACGATAGCACCGACCAAACTCTCGAGGAGGAGGAGTTCTACCAGGAAGAAGAAGAAGACAACTTCCACCACTGCACCACCCAAGGCAAGCTATTAGTGGCAAGCTAAACCTTGCAAACATGCTTTAGTAAGCTATTGTAGCAAGCTAGAATAAAACTAGATAGTTTAGTAAAGATGCCTTAAGCATACTTTGATCACACCCCTTTAACTCTTAGTACCTCAAGTCTTATTAACAAGTTTTACCCCCTTAGTTTACACAAAGTTCTTTAATTAATTTTGAAGGTATCATAAAGAGTATAAAACTTAACCTACTTAGAAACCTTTAGATGTCATTCTATGGCATGAGATTGATACCACCTTTCCACCTTAGTGAACACTCTTAACCTAGTGTTTTAGCATAGATCAAAACTTGAGTCACTTTAGATGGGAACACTTGGTGAAAATGAGTTATGAAAACCTTGGAATGATGAGTCATTCTATTGAGATGTTTTGACATGTGTTGAGAAACACAATGGGTTTATGATGATGAAAAAAATAAGGCACGAGCCTTAATCCTTTTATAAAACTGATGGTTGGATTCGGATGCGATACCATTCCAAATTTACCGTACAACCACATTACCTGAATTGGGTAAGGCTTAGCTGGAAATTTATATGCATTAGTATTAGTTCCCTCACGGGAGAGGTTTGAGCTGAGGCTACCTCTCAATGATGTCCACCTATGCAGTGCCCAAGATGACTGATGGTCATGGTTGGGAGGCCATGCTCATAGGAGAGGTGCTTGTACTAGGGTGTGTAAAGGGAAGGTTATGTTTGATTATCTGCATACTAAGTATGATGATTCAGGGTTATCTCTGACAGATGTATCGAATCTTGTGGTGAAAGTGTACCACCTCTGTAGAGTGTCAAATTATTCGAATAGCCGCGTCCGCGGTTATGGACAGTTGGAATGGCCATACTGTTTTTGTTGTCAGATGTTTTCCAAATAACTTGAAATGAATGATGATCTTTGACTTGACCACAACAGGGTTGTGTTGATGACAATAGCTTCCCAACTTAAGTGACTCTAGAATTTTATTTTATCTTTCTTCGCTTCTGAACTTAGCTTAGGCTTCAAACTTAACTTGATAGTTAACTTAGATTCAGTATTTTAATTTAGGATATTACTACTTGTTAGTAGTAGTTTGCGAGTACTTAAAGAGTACTCATGGCTTTTGTCCCTGGCTATTATCATGGCCAGACTATGAAGGAGATTATCAGGATGATGGTCAGCAGGACGGCTATGATAACTAGGACTATCTGCCTTTGTCAGCATTGCCTGTGCCCCTGAAGATGGACCCCACTGCTACGCTATCTTTTATTTCTGCTGCTTGTTGTATTAAGACCTGGATCATGAGATCCATATTTGTGTAAGACCTTATGTATGGTTTGTAATGGATGATGTACTATGATATCCAATCCGTTATGTCTCGCAAAAATGGTAATCCTGGGATTGCGAGGTATGGCATAACAGGCACCTGGGATTAAAAATCCGGGTGTTGACACAACCTTCCTCTACTGGCAGAAATGATCAAAATGGTGAAGTTTCAACTATGAGCCCTAGGCCGTATTTTCCGGCTGACCCTGAATTATCTGGCCCCTCCCTAGTTTGTGCCAGGACCACTCAAGACGTTGATGGTGATTCAAGTTCTCCTAGGCCGGATTATCCGGCCCCTCCCTCGTCCGGATTATCCGGCCCTAAAAGTCCTAAAGACCAACAACCTCCTATTATGGCTGTTGATCAACATCAAGTGCATGATTCATCATCTCCTATTCCTGCTAATCAAGCTGAAGATCAAGGCCAAGCCAATGATTCCAACAAAGACTCTCATGATGAAGTTATTCCCCCAAGAGACAACAAGCTAACTGAACTTTGTCGCAAAGCTCGTGCAGATAGGAACCTTGAATTAAGGGGTCACACTCTTGACAAAGTTGTAGGTGATCTCCGACGCAAGGTGTCCATAAGAAGGGAGCTTGCAAGTTTTGGTGAGCACCAAGCTCACATATCCATGGTGGAATCCAAGAAAGTGTTTGAAGCTCTTGAAGATCTGGACTGGGTTGTTTCTATGCATGAAGAGTTGAATAACTTTGAGTGCAACAAGGTCTAGAAATTAGTAGAGAAGCCCAATGATTGCTGCAATGTTATCGGCACAAAGTGGATATTCAAGAATAAGCAAGATGAAAATGACATTGTTGTAAGGAACATGGCAAGACTCGTGGCACAAGGCTTTTCCTAAGTGGAGGGCATCGACTTCGGCGAGACTTATGCTCTAGTGGCTCATCTTGAGTCCATCCGTATCCTTCTTGCTTATGCTGATCATAACAATTTTAAATTACAACAAATGGACATTCAGAGTGCTTTTCTTAATGGTCCTCTACATGAGTTGGTATATGTAAAGCAACCCCCGGGATTTGAGGATCCTAACTTTTCGAACCATGTCTACAAACTCGATAAGGCACTTTATGGCCTTAAACAAGCCCCACGTGCGTGGTATGAGCACCTTAAAGAGCTTTTGCTAGACCATGGCTTCGAACTTGGGCAAATCGATCCCACTCTTTTTACTAAGAAGGTTAAGGGGGAGCTCTTCGTATGCCAACTATATATAGACGACATTATCTTTGGCTCTACTAATAAAGCTTTTAATGATGAATTTTCAAAGCTTATGACTGACAGGTTTGAGATGTCTATGATGGGGGAGTTATGGTTCTTTCTTGGATTTGAGATCAAACAACTTAAAGAAGGAACCTTCATAAATCAAGCAAAGTACATCCAAGACATGCTCAAGAGATTCAAGATGACGGATCTTAATGGCATCGCCACTCCGATGCAAACAAAATGTCACCTTGAACTTAATCCCCATGGTAAAGATGTGGACCAAAAGGTATACCGGTCCATGATCGACTCTCTCCTTTACCTCTGCGCATCTAGACCTTATATTGTGTTGAGTGTAGGTGTGTGTGCAAGGTATCAAGCAGCTCCTAAATAAAGCCACTTAGTGGCGGTCAAGAGGATCTTCTGATATTTGGTTCATTCCCCTAATTTTGGTCTATGGTATCCCAAGGGCTCCAATTTCTCTCTATGTGGCTATACTGATTCAGATTGGGCTGGTGATAAGGATGATCAGAAATCAACTTCTAGAGCTTGTCAATTCTTGAGAAGGTCTCTAGTATGTTGGTCTTCTAAAAAGCAGAATTGTATATCTCTCTCCACCGCCGAAGCTGAATATGTGGCTGCTACTAGTGCATGTACTCAATTATTATGGATGAGGCAAAATTTAAAGGAATATGGTGTCAATTGTGAAAAAGTGCCTATTTTATGCGATAATGAAAGTGCAATCAAAATTGCGTACAATCCGGTACATCACACAAGGACGAAGCATATTGAGATTCGGAATCATTTTATTCGGGACCATGTTGCTTGAGGCGATATTGATCTATCTTTTGTGAGCACGAAGAACCAACTTGCTGATATTTTCATGAAGCCACTTGATGAAGCAAGGTTTTGTTTCTTGAGGAATGAGCTAAATATCATTGATTCAAGGAGCTTGTCTTGATTACCCATGCACTCATCCTTACATCTCATCCTTATTTGGTCTAGGTGTGGGTATGGATATAGGGGGAGTGTGGTCCTAATTGATTGGGCTAACCCTCCCCCGTTAATGCTGAAAGCAAGTCAAATCATTTCTCTTAATATCGTTTTGTGATATGTGAGCTTATTGATGAGTATTGGTCATGAACCCAAGATATATCTTCACGGTGTCATACCATGTACTCCAACAAGATGGCCTCGGCCACCACCCTCTTCCATGAGAAGAGTTGGATTTATGTGGATCTTGTTGGTTGTTTTTGCTCATCTCATGTTCTTATGGAAATCACACTCAATTTTGGCCTTTAGTTGATTTGATTCTTGCAATTTTGAGTGTGTAGTACCATCTCAGTTTGGTTCTCTAATCCCAAGCCTCTCCCTATCCATATGCTTGGTGTAATTCTTCTTCTAGGCTCAACTATGGAGATATTGAGCATCACATGTTTCCTTCCGCGGCCACTGCTGATGATGAGGAGGATGACACTGAGGAGCTTGAGGATGAGGACAAAGACGGGGATGAGGATGATGATGATGACTGTGAGTAATCCCTTGGGGCGCTAGCATCGCTCTTCTTCCTTTTTGGCGTTTCGATGCCAAAGGGGGAGAAGTAGTTCTATTAGGTATTCGTGGATTTGCATGGGTCGAGCACAAACATTTGCACTTTATCTTTTCGGTCTTTCTCTTGCTCGTGCCCATTTAGAGTTGAACTTTTATTTGTGATTTGTTCTATATGAGACTATGTTTGTGTGGCTCTGGATTTATCTTGTGGATTATCCTTATGGATTCATCTATCATATTGGCTATATTGGATATCTATATCGAGGGAGGTGCTCATTATGGCTATCCTTGGATATTCTTATGATATATTGAGGACGCCTCTATCTCTCTCTCAGTGGTATGAATATTTTGCGTATGTTTCAATGAAATAGACTTGTACCTTCTTGTGTGTATTTGTAATCAAATGCAAATTTTATTATGCACACATTGAGGGGAGTCTTTTTCATTCATTAAATATTGTTGTCTTGAGAACTATCTTGCAAATCCTAGTATTGTCATCTAACACCAAAAAGGGGGAGATTGAAAGAACATTTCATGGTTCCCTGTGTTTTGCGTGTTAGATAACAATACCGTGGAGTTTTCTCATGTGTCCTAAGTGTGCAGGGAAATGTTTATTGTGTTTGGGGGCCGGATTATCCGCCCCCATCAAGGACCGGATAATCCGGCCTGACCCTCTTGGCAAAGGCTGGCATGGCGCGTGTCTCAGACTAGGAGCGGATTTCCCCCCAGAAAATCTGAAATGGGGCGGATTTTCTTCCCCTAACCGGATAATTTGACCCTCACTTTGGGCTGGATAATTCAGCCCCCAGGAGACGAGCAAGGGCTGGCATGGCGCGACGCTTTGACTGGGGGAGGATTTTCCCCCAGAAAATCCGAAGTGGGGTGAACTTTCTTCCCCCGACCAGATAATCCGGCCCTCACCTTGGGCTGAATAATCTGCCCCCAGGAGAGAATCAAAGGCTGGCTCGGCGCGTCGCTCTGTCTGGGGGGCGGATCATCCCCTGGATAGTCCAAGGCTGGGCGGAGTTTTCCCCAGGCCGGATAATCCATCCCCAAAAAGCTCCAATGGCTACATCTGGATAGGGGGTATAAAATCCACATCTTCCCCCTGTCAGATCTCTTGGTTCATTCGAAAAAGATCAGACCTGCTGCAAAAGCTCTCTCTCTCTCTCTAGATCTCCCACTTCAACCATCCAAAGGCTTTGATCTTTGGGTGAATTGAAGGAGGAGACATCATACATCATCATCACGAATCAAGCGCATCAACTCCTCTCCATTCACTTGGAGAAATCCCCGGTCTAGTATTCTCGTTAATATCTAGATCTTGTGTTTTGTTATTGATAACTATTGTTCTTGTGGCAGCTTGTTGTCATTACGGGAGCCTCCAATTTGGTTGTGGAGTTGTGCCTCGCTAGTTGTGTAAAGGCGCCGGTTCCCGCCTCGAAGGGTTCCTATAGTGGAAAGGTGGATCAGGCATTTGGTGGCGGGATCCACCGGAGAACATTGTGAGGCCTATCGTTGCGTGGTGGTCTTAGTACTGCCCACCCCTCCAGCGCAGATGTACTTCCCTTAAGAAGGAAGGATCTGCGGTAAAACAAATCCTATGTCTCCGCGTGCTCCACTACGGTTTACTCGTTCCTCTATCTCACTCGCCTTTACTCGCTAGTAGTTAGGTTTGCATATAGGGAAATTCTCCATAGTAGTATATCTAGAGAATTTACCTTTCGTGTAAAGCCTAAAATTGAAAAAGCATTAAAATTTGAAGTAGCACCTATTCACCCCCCTCTAGGTGCCCATACGATCCATTTCACACTCAATGGCACCAAGAAAAACTACCTCACGGCAGCTCAGTTCTTTCTGAAGATGAAGAATTTTTCCTTAGAACTTGCTGCTATTGGAAAGGTAGTGGAGGAAGATGAACTCATTATGTACATTCTCAATGGGCTTGATGGCACATATGACTGGCTGGTTACTGCTATTAAAGCAAACCTAGCTATATCCCTTGATGATCTTTATGGCCAACTCTCTGATCACGACATGCGCCAGACTATGCTTGGCTCTACCATTCAAGATGGTGGCTTCTCCTCATCAGCCAACCTAGCAAGTCGTCGTGGCTGTCACCAGGAGGGCACACCTCACCGTGATGATGACTATGGCCGCTTAGAGAGTGGTCGCTGAGATGATGATCGTGGCGCTCGCCGTGATTTTGATTGCCATGACCATGGCTATTCTGCCCCACATGATGGATGGCGTGATGAGGGTTGGCGTGATCGTGACTATGATGGTCGCCCACCTTGTCGCCGTGAATATGATGGTGGTCGTCGCTAGGAGGGCGCACCCTGCCATCGTGACTATGATGATGCTCGCCACCAGGAGGGTGGCCAACATGATGACACCCGACGTGGCCGTGATGATGGTCATGGTCATCACGGTTGCGCATCGACTCTATTTGTTGATGTGACATGCCAAATATGTAAGATCCATGGCCACCCTGCATCTAAGTGATGGTAGCGCTATCAGAATGATGGATCCCATTATGATGATGACCGTGAGGAGAAGACTGCAAACATTGCCTCCTATGGCGTCGACACAAACTGGTATGGTGACACGGGTGCTTCAGATCATGTAGTTGCAGAGTTCAAGAAGCTCTCCACCTATGAGAAGTACAATGGCCGCAATCGAGTGCACACTACTAGTGGCAATGGTATGCAAATCCAACATATTGGCACTCTATCTTACTCATCCCAAATACTTCATTGCATCTCAATAATATTTTACATGTTCCTAATGCATCCAAAGATCTTTTATCCATTCAAAAACTGGCTCTTGATAATAATGTGTTCATTGAGTTTCATGCCTTTTTGTTTTTGATTAAGGATCTGGACACAAGGAAGATACTGTTTAAGGGGCCATGCCATGGTGGTCTCTATCCGCTAGTGCCATTCTCCACTGGGTCATCCAAGCAAGCCTTCCTCACAATAAAGCTGACGTTCTCCACATGGCATCGCCGTTTAGGACATCCTTCTTCATTTGTCATTCAACAAATTGTTAGGAAACATAAGCTTTTTTATTCTCCTGAAATAAATCCATATGTGTGTGACATAGGTACGATTACTTTAGTGCTTATGATTCGCTACCTTGGCTGCATAAAGGCTCACAGCCCATAAAGATTCAAGATGATGGCCTAAAGAAGCAACCGATAAAGTCCTTGGTTGTATTAGGAAAGGAAACATGAACCGACGTTGTGTTGGTATTGTAATCGTACATATGTAACCTATCCGCATACGGCTTTGAGACCCGCCCTATTATATATAGGACGGGAGAAGCCTATGAGGAGGTAACAAAAAAACCCCAAGCAATCTGTAATAGTGTTTTTCATCATGTAACCAGGCGACTTTGACTCCCTTATTTGCCTGACATCCGATGAAATCCCCAGCGTTCTCTTTTCTACAAAACCCTAAGTCCTTCACCATAGGCATTGCCGAGGTTACCCCTCGTCAATGTGTGGCTCCTGCCATTGTGCTAAGAGCCATCAACTACCATACCTTGTCTCCATAGTGTATCCACTATTCCTTTGGAGCAAATATTCTCTAATGTATGGGGTCCTGCACCTACCTCTATTGGGAAACACTCATATTATGTAAGCTTTATTGATGATTTTAGTAAGTTTACATGGATCTATTTACTCAAGAGATGTTCTGATGTTTATCAAGTCTTTCTTAATTTTCAATAGTTTGTTGAACGCAAGTTTGAGAGAAAAATCAAAACCATGCAAACAGATTGGGTGGTGAATATGAAAAACTCAATGGTTTCTTTCAAAAGGTTGGCATCTCTCATCATGTTTCTTGTCTCCATGCACACCAACAAAATGGGTCTGTTGAATGTAAACATCGTCACATTGTTGACATGGGTCTAGCCTTGCTCGATAATGCCTCTATGCCGCTAAATTTTTGGGATGAAGCTTTTCTCACTACTGATGACTGCAAGTGCACAGATCAATTGTAGCTAGTTTCAAAGTAAAGATATCAAACCCACAGAGAGCTATTGGTAAAGGTCTTTATGCCCCTTGTTACTCTGTACCAAAGGATACTTATAAGCTTCCTTTGATATTAAGTAAAGGGTGTTTGAAAGATTTATGGTTGTTTGCAGAAAAGTAATTAAAACAAGTAAAAGAAAACAAGTAACAAGTTTATATGAAAGCGTGGTTGAACTCAATTGGGCTAAAACATTCTCAGGAATGTAGGATACAACACTAGCATAGTATTATTGTTATATGTAATCAAGATAACATACTCCTTATGTCATGATATGTGTGGAGAGAGCTCCAAAATAAGATGTTCACTACAAGGCTTGTAGGAAGCCACTTTGTTGAGCCAAGAGTGAGGTCACCTAAATAACTACTGCGATGTCTGAGAGCAATTAAGGGTTCCCCCGTGGATATCGTAATTAGCTTAGGGAGTCCCTCTAATCCTCCTTTGACCGTGGAGGTTATAGTCGGCGCCAATCTGTCACGGGGCCATTTCGGGTACGCTTCCAAGACATGTCCAAAGGATTTCTCCCTCCCTTTAGCCCCGAGGGAAAATGATATGCGGCCGACTACACATACAATCTAAAGAGAGAGATCAAACACAAATCATAATTTATATCATAGATGGGCAAGTCAAGAATATATCATCTTTATTACAAATTCATAATTGTGCTAGGATTTATCCATCTCCCCAAGAACAAGGTAACTACTAACTCATGGAAGCAACCAACAACATCATCATAATCAAACGGATGGATAAAAGTACAAAGGAAGATCTAATGCAAACCACAATTGAATCTGGAATTACAACAAGATCTAATATATGAAAGATGGGGGTAATGGTGGTAATGGAGATGCAGCGGTTGATGATGAAGGGGATGCTACGTTGTCCTCCAATGATCCATGAAGCAGCTGGGATTTTGCCCCAGCCAAGTTCCTTCTTCAGATTCCTTTTAGATGTGATTTTTCGTGGTTTCTAGTGGCTGTGATTGTCGGATCTCTCTCTCGTCTTCGCTAGGAGGAAGTATTTGACGAGGCGGTCACGATGGCGCTTGGTACGGGCGGGCTCCGCCCATACCACCAGTCATTATCGGTACTGATTGCTCCTCCTTGATTGGTATTCTCCCAGGTGCGAAGGTAAATCCATAAAATAACTTTTATCACTTAGAAATATCATATAATTACACAATATGATAGTTCCAATTGATATGTTCATATAAGACTCAATGGTTTGGGATCCTGTTGAAACAAGAACAAAATGGCGCGTGCAAACGCGATGAAATACAAATATTCCTACTCTATTTATGCAAAACTAAAAGGTAAAAATGCTTCAATTTTGGGCTCATCAACTGCCACCTTCCTCATTAACTTGCTTCCCAGCAAGGTCATTAATCATGATACTCATGTAGAACGCCTGATGCAAACTACACCCAATTATGAGTTTGTTCGTACCTTTGGTTGTGCATGTTGGCCAAACCTTCGCCTTGCAACACTAGAAAACTTGCTTATCGATCTACTTGGTGTGTGTTTCTTGGCTATAGTTCTCTTCATAAAGGTGTCAAGTGCCTAGATGTTTCTAGTGGCCGTGTTTATATTTCTCGTGATGTTGTCTTTGATGAAAAACAGAATTCCTTATTTGGCCCTGGCTGAAATTTGCCTTCCTTTCTTGGCCCTGATAAATTTTTTCTTCCTTTCTTGACATACAAAGTTTGGTTGGTTCCTTATTTGGCCTTCTAGTACAATTTAAACACTAACGGTGTTAAGTAGGTGTATAAGATGATACTTTTGCCCCTGCTGCAGTATGTGATGAAATGACACTAGAAAAGTTGTGACATTGTTGGTTAACGTTATTGGAATAATTAGAGAACCTAATATATCTTCACATAACCGATTTGAATTGAAAAACTTTAGATTTTAAAAATTCAAAAATTTGGCAAAACATCATGCCATACACAGTTCATATATATATATATATATATATATATATATATATATATATATATATATATATATATGGTTTCGTGACTATTTTATATCATGGTAGAAATAATCAAAACACCATTTTATTATACAAGAAAAATGAGACGTCCCCTTCGATATGGTTCTATGACTGCTCTAGATCATGGTAGAAAATCGCAAAGCATGAAAAGAAAGGAACGGAAATTCCTCTTCTCATACTTTGAAGAAACATGGAACAAATCTAGATCTTAAAAATGACATATCCGAATCACAGATATTGAAAACATTGAATGAGCGGATCTCATGTGAACTTATTCGCTGCCAAGCCCATTCATGAAAAAAGGACATGTTTAAAAGGACATGTCTAAAAATGATCTACAAAATGGAAAAAAGGAGCAGTCCTCCCTGCTTGCCGCAGGCCACGGCCGGTGTGCTGCTCCTAGACTCTTCCATCCTCGCAGCTCGCGGCAGCCGAAGCTAGCATCCTCCCTCCTCCTTGACATGGGAGACGCAGAGAACGACGACCTTGGAAACCCACCGGATACGCAAGTCACCTCACCGGATCTCGCAACCCCGAGGTACCATGTCAACAAAATGCACGGAACTGCCGCCCAACGTATACGCAGGGAAATCCGGGTTGACGCACATGCGGCTGGACCAACAGCCTGCCTACTGGATGGCGGCAGCGAGAGAACCAGATGGGCGGCGACAGTGGGGACTCAGCTCCATCGATCGAGTAGAAGCGGGCACGTGCCGCACAGTGATGCCCTGCTGGACGGGATCCTGATCTGGACGGGACCTAGGATGGGAATTGGAGACGACGGGTTGGCGCGAAGTATTTTTGGAAGTTTTTTCCATGGACAGGCATGGCTTGGATCGGGATGGTAGCGATTGTTTTTTTCTTTTTAGAGTCTACCTTCTATCAACGGACCAGGAGTATACAATTCTAGCTCAAAATGTTTTAACGGGAGGAGCTAACGGAAGTAGCACTAAGGCCAAATAAGGAACCGACCAAACTTTGTAAGTCAAGAAAGGAAGAAATAATTTGGCAGGGCCAAACAAGGAAGTCAAACAAGGAAGTCAAATTTTAGCGAGGGTCAAATAAGCAATTCTCTCAAAATGTTTTCCCCTTTGCCTCACTTCATCCCAATGCTGGTGCGCAACTACGCAAGGACATTCTTCTATTACCCACTCATTCATCTTGCATGCATGATACTATTGGTGATGCAAAAAATGATGATCATATGCCTTTGCCTATCATTCCTATTGTCACTAACAATGGATAGGAACACTCTAGCAAAAACAGTGCAGATGATGGTGCTTCAGAAGAAGGGACTGCATGAGAAAATCTAGAGGAAAATGATGTGCAAATGAATCAAAATAGTGTAGAATTTGAACAAAGCCTTGAGCACACTGGACAAACCGGTAATGATTCTGATGCTGACGCACCATCCTCCTAGGATCACGCGGGCACGAATTCCCGTGCCGATTCTCCTGTAGGCTCTACTGGCGGGAGTTTTTCCTATTCGCTAGTGCCACTTGACCGCGATGTGCGGTCTCCGTGTGCACGCAATTGGTCGGTGTTGCCGACACGGCGTCCCGCCCACGACCACTCCAGCCAGTCTATGGATGCCACGCCAAAGCAACCCCGATAGAATCCACTCCATGGTCCCCGCCAACGCCCATCTCAGGGTCTTCTAGAGCCTCAACAGATGCGGCTGATCCCTCTGCTGACTCTGGATCCTGTACACCACGCGCTGCTGCAGTTCCCCCTACACCACCTGCATCCGATATGCTTCCATGGCTACAACAAGGTATTCGTCAGCCAAAAATTTACAAAGATGGTACAGTATGCTATGGCTTGCTCGCCTCTATTTGTAAACCTAGTTCTACTTCTGAGGCACTGAATGATAACACGTTGGCTCAAAGCCATGGAAGAAGAATATCAAGCTCTCCTTCAAAACAAAACATGGCATCTTATCCCTCAAGTCCCGGTAAAAATCTAATTGATTGCAAATGGGTTTACAGAATCAAGAAACATGCTGATGGTACTATTGACAGGTATAAAGCTCGTCTCGTTACAAAAGGGTTCAAGTAACACTATAGTATTGACTATGAAGATACATTTAGTCATGTTGTTAAAGCAGCTACCATTGGAATTGTTTTAGCCATTTCAGTCTCCAGAGGCAGGAAATTGCGGCAACTAGATGTCAAGAACGCGTTTTTACATGGTGTTCTAGAAGAGAAAGTTTATATGAGACAACCTCCGGGGTTTAAAAACCCTCGTGCTCCTAATCACATGTGTAAGTTGGACAAGGCCCTCTATGGTTTAAAACATGCTCCTAGGGCATGGTACTCTCAACTTAGTCTGATGCTTAATGATTTTGGCTTCATTCCCTCTAAGACCGACACATCTCTATTTCTTTATAATAAGGCAAGTATCACTACATTTGTTCTGATATATGTTTATGACATTATAGTGACGAGTTCCTCCAATCAAGCTATTTTTGATTTTCTTCAAGCTCTTAATGATCATGTTGCTATTAAATAACTTGGTGACTTACATTTCATCTTGGACATCAAGGTGAAGAAGCTCCATGATGGTCTTATGTTAACACAAGAAAAATATGCATAAGAACTTCTTGACAAAGTTGGCATGCAAAACTGTAATGTCGTCGGATTGATGACAAGTACGCCATGAGGGGGTCCTCGAGGCGTGCGGAAGAGAGGGATGTGAGACGTACGGTATTCCGGGACGGTGAGCACACAAGTTTACCCAGGTTCGAATCCGCCGGCTTTGGACGGATCCTACTCCTGCTAGCAATCCAGTAATACGGCAGAGCCAGAATATGGGTTACAAGGGTTTCGCCTATGCGAGTAGAGATTGTAGACTATTGAGGGTCTAAAGAGTTGGGTGCCCTAAAAGCTCTCCCTAGGACGGCTTATATAGATATCTGGCCTAGGGTTTACAAGAGAGATCTATCCGGCTACAACTAAGAGTTGGTTACAGAGTACATCTTGAATTACAAGTAACACTATGGGCCTAAGTCGGTAAGTCTTCTGGGCCTTCCCGTAGCCGGATTGGACTCCGTCTTTCTCCCTGACTGGGCCGTCCATGAAGCAAATCTCTAACCCGAAGTGGGCCACCCTGGTCAGTGAGGAACTGTGAGGATACCCGGAAAGTATATCCCCAACAGCAGCCCCCGGAGGCCTCCAAGATCCAAAGTCGGATTTATCATCGTCTAGCTTAATCTTCGGCTTGCAGAATCTTGAAGGGTTCCTGAAACTTCACAACAAAAAATACGATCCATGTCTTAAAAATAAGTCGGACCTATCAACAGGTTACTCGGATTTTCCAGCTTGATTTCAAACTAAGTCGGAACTTGGTCTCTAACGCCACCTGACACAAGTCATGGTCAAGTCACGTCATCTTACAGGCATTCCGTCAGCACGACTGTTGGTGGGTCCGCGGTTCGCGGAACCGAGGCGCCGTTTCAATGCGTGCGCGGAGATCGAGGTGACGTAATCATCGCGTGGGTCCTTCTTAGTTCCTTCCACGACGTGTGGCGGCTACACTGTAGCATTTGCACGAATCTTGGCGCAGTTAGGTGGATATAAGGGGTTAGGATCTTCTCCTTCTCTCTTCACTCGTCCTTTTCCTTTTCTTCTCCTCCCAATCTCTGCGCGCACAGAGCTCCCCCGTTCCTCCCCCAAAAAACTCCCAGCGCTGCCGGTCATCTGCCCGCCGGAGAAATGGCCTCTTCTTCCTCTTCCAGACTGGCGGCAGCAGCAGCGATGGTAGCAACGGAAGTGGTGGCGGAGAAGGAGAGCTTCCGCGGGCTCTGGATCCCCTGCGTGCTTGACGACGAGAAGATCCAGAATGTGGAGAATGAAGGGCTCCTCCGCGCCGGCGACTGGCGGAGTGGCTTCGAGGAAACCGTCCCTAACCCGCGCGCTGGGGAGCAGGTCCACTTCGGCACCCACCTCGATAGAGGTTTGTCGTTTCCTCCCTCGGAGTTCTTCTCCGAGGTGATTGATCATTACGGACTTCAACTCCATCATCTTCCTCCCAACTCTCTCTTAGAGATGAGCGCTTACGCTTCTTTGTGTGAGGGCTTTCTCGGCATTAGGCCGAGTTTGACTCTATTCCGGTACTATTTTCATGTCCGGAGAAACTCTATTACTGCCGATGTTCCTTATATCACCGGTACCATTAGTTTTTCACTTAGACGCGAGCGCGCATATCCCAAAATCTTAGCTAGTGACTCGGTCAAACAGTGGCCAGCCACATTCTTTTATCATAAGGATATTCCAGCTCCCGACAAAGCTACTGCTTTGCCAGCTTTTGTCGACAGAGCTGCCACGGCCCAACCGTCCTGGGACGAGGCTCCTCCGGCTCTCACTGACGATCTGATCCTCGCTAAGAGGCGGATCGAATACTTGATCAAACACAAGGGTCTGAAGGGATCCGACTTGGTCCAATGCTGGGTCTCTTGCCGAATCCAGCCCCTTCAGTACCACGGAACCTGACTGATGCACTCCATCACGTCGTCCAAGAAAGACTCCCTCCGCATCAGCCCCAAAGCCTACACCACACAAGGCTACATAATCCAAATCAAGTGGCTGATCAGGGAGCAGATCGAGAGGAGGATCCCGGAGGTTTCTCTGGATATGCATACAGCAGAAAATCCCATAGTGCCGGTAAGCTTCTAACAGTACACCTTTTATGTGTTTCAATCTTCGAATTCTATTGCAATACTGATATGTTTTCTTCTTTTCAGCTTGCTGACCTCCCCGAGTCAGAACTTGCTCCGCTCAAAGGATATCCTCCGGAGTTCTCTCAGGAGACAGACGTGGTTCCATTGCCGGACCTTGCGCTCAAGAAGCGCAAAGCTCCGACAGTGGCTGTTGGCACAAAGGAGGTGCCTGTTGTGAAGAGGTAACTTTCAATCACAACTTCCGCCTTTGTATTTTACTCGAATTTCCTTCCGAGATGTAATGTTCTGACTTTACTACATTCTCAGAGCAAAACCTCTCATCAAGGGTAAGGGGAAGGGAACTTCTTCGAAGCCCTTGCATCAGACGAAGCTTACCATAGCTTCTCCTGCCGTGGCTCCTCCGACTCCTGCCCCTCAACCTTCTGCAACACCGTTGATCTCTCCGGATGCCGCAGAAGATCTGACTCCTTCAACGGAGCCTGCGAACCTTGAGTCGCAAACTGACTTCACCATGGGTGAGTCAGATTTAGATAAGGGTGAACCCTCTTTGGGTAATGATCCCTTGGCAGAAACTTTCACCCAAAACCATACCAGCAATCCGGGACTTGCCAAGTTTGGCATGTCCCGGAAATCTGCTGAAGAGATCCAGCGGCTAGCCAGGCAATGCCTGGAGAAAAGAAACTTATCTACCAAAGAAGAAGCGCAAGAGGCAGAGGATGTTCTCCGACCTTCTTGCCCAGGTGCGCCTTCACGACGAGAGGATAAGGACCGGTGAGCTTCCAACAGCACCAGTGATTCCTCTGACTCTCGCCGAGAGGTTGCCGTTGAAGTGAACGCGAGTTTGGATAAACTCACTCGCGAACAATATGTAAGTCGGAAATTACAACTCCTGTTTTTTCCTTTGTTTCATATCATATCCTCTAGCCCCCAAGCATGAAGTAGGATAAAATTCCGGGTTTATGCTTTATTAGGATGCCAAAGAATGAACTAGTGTAGCCCCCAAGGCTCGTGCTGATATTAGCAAAAATATTAGCCCGAGTCTTTAGTAGCTTTCTGACTTTGGGTATTCTGACTTACAGAAAGTATGTTCCTATAACCAGGATTTATTGAAGAATGTTTGTGATAAGAGGAGAGAGATCAAGGCTCTCTGACTTAAAAATGCTGAACTTAAAGTCTCCAAGGATGAGGCTGAAGGTAAACATTTCGAGACTCAAGCCTTGTCTTTCATGTTTTCATAGTCGAACTTTTTCTGAACTATTGTTCTTTTTTGTCTTACAGCGCTGGTAACACAATCCTGCGCCATGATTGAAGAGGCCGAGAACCTCAAGACCTTGGTGGTGGAGAACAAGGAGCTTCGCCAAAAGCTGGATAAGCTCAAGGCGGATCATGAAAAGAGCATTGGTCAAATCCTTGAGTCCTCCTCCATGGCTACTGATGAGCGTGATCGCAAGATCGCTGCTCAAGATCAAATAATCTCGGACCTCAAAAATGAGCTTAGAGGAGAGAAGGACCTTTCCGATGCGCTCCGGGCTGAACTCCAGAGTCTTCGGGAAGAGAAGACCAAAATTGACGATGTCATTTTCGGTACGTTCCATCTGTCTGACTTTTCCGCTTTCTTCGACTTCTATCAATGTCGGATTTTTCTTGACTTTGTTTTGTGTATAGGTCCTCTGAACTTGACGGACTCTTCCTCCACCGAGCCCCGCACCCACCGGCTTACCCATGTCGGTGACCTGCTTCATGACTTCTGCCAATCCCTCGAGGACATCGGCGAAGCTCTCAAGATTCCGGACATTCACAGCATGTTGGATTTTCAGGTGCGGGACAAGGTAAAGGATATGACGCAGCTTGTCCAGGATTGGAACATGTCCTACGCACGGACTGCAGCGCAGAACGCTCTCACCATGGTCATGAGCCACCATGGAAACATGGAAATATGGCAAGTGACCAGAGAGTACTGCAAAGTAGATGAAGACGGCCAGGAGCAGGACCTTAAAGCCATCATGCACTCCTGCGCCGGATATGGGTGTCACGTGGCTGACTTGACCAGCTACGAGACCCCTTTCTTCACCCGCGTGGCTACTCTGCCTCCTCCTCCAGAAGAATCAACAGAAGTTTCTGACGATGAATGCACCATCACGGATGCGGACATCTCGGAACGATACCAAGGCAGCGTATCCAGCAAGCTAGCGGCTCGTTCCTCTCCTACATCATAGATTAGCAGAAATACTTGTGTTATTCTGAAAAACATGATGGGCCTATATATATGCAGTACTACTATTTTGCTAGTGCTAAGATTTTGATCTATTTAGCACTTTTGGCTTTAAATTTTTTGTGTGCCTGAAATGTTTTCATAAGCACTTGTACTTTTTCGTCTATACTTATTGTTTATCTGGCTTTCCGCCTCGTTCCTTTCGTGAGCCGGCTAAACCTTCTACCGGAAACTTTGCCGAGCAACGGAGCTCAATCGCTAAACCAGTTTAAACTCCAAAACAAAGCCGGCTTCCAGTACCAACAATTCACTACTCGGAAAATGCCCGCATCTAGCAATCAGACAAATAACCAAAGTAAAGACTAGAAACTTTAGAGTTATACCCGAGGGTAGCAGTTTTAGAATCGGAAATCTAAACCAGAACGAGCATGAGCATAAAGTACTTTCAAGAATTCTGGGATTTTTGATTATGACATGATCATTCAGAAATAAGATGGTAAAAACTTCTCAGAAAGAATTGAGGCAACCAAAACTTTTATTTCTCACAGAACATGTACATATATATGTTTACAAAGAAGGATAAACTAAGAATAAAAGGGACGTAGCTGAGCAATATTCCACGGTCTGTCTAACTCTTCCGGATTTGTACTGCCTCCAGCTCTCTTTTCTCTTCTTAGTAGCACGTCTTTCTTTGACTGGCCTCATGTCAGTTAAGTAGTACGATCCATTGTGCAATACTCGACTAACTAAAAAGGGCTCTTCCCATACCAGGGAAAGTTTGTGCTTTCTTTGTTGCACAAGCTGGAGAACCAAATCACCTTTATTGAAAGATCTGTTTCTGACTCTCTGGCTATGATACTTGCGTAACTTCTGCTGATAGGCCGTAGATCTCATTTCAGCAACGACGCGAACTTCTTCGACTAAGTCGAGATCATTTTTTCGAGAAATCTCGGCATCCTCTTCAATATACACGGCCACTCTAGGAGAGGTGTGAATCAAATCACTAGGAAGAACTGCTTCTGCACCATAGACCAAGAAGAAAGGTGTGTATCCGGTTGACCTGTTTGGAGTTGTTCGTAAACTCCATATTACATAGGGTAATTCCTCTGCCCAAGCCCCCGCAGCACGTCGTAGTGGTGCTTCGAGTCTCTGTTTTAGGCCTTGTAGGATTAAACCATTTGCTCTTTCGACTTGTCCGTTAGCCTGTGGATGTGCGACTGACGCAATGTCAAGCCGGATATTTTGCTCGTTGCAGAATTCGGCCAATTCTCCCATAGAGAAGTTACTCCCATTGTCCATGATAATGCCATGTGGATAACCATACCGGATTATAACATCCTCGACAAATCTTTTGGTTGTTGCTCCATCACAACTAGTGACAGGTTTAGCCTCAATCCATTTGGTGAATTTATCTACCATCACTAAGAGGTGAGTAAATCCACTTGGAGCTCGTTTAAAAGGTCCTACCATATCAAGCCCCCAGACCGCAAAGGGCCATGTTATAGGTATTGTTCACAGCTGATCAGCCGGAATATGAGCTTGTTTGGCGTACTTTTGGCAGCCTTTGCACGTCTTGACTAATCGTTCGGCATCTGCCTGAGCTGTAAGCCAAAAAAATCCGTGTCTAAAAGCTTTTGCCACTAAAGATTTGGCTGCAGCGTGGTGACCACACTCGCCTTCGTGGATTTCCCTTAAGATTTCCACTCCTTCTTCCGGAGATACACAACGCTGAAAACCCCCAGAAACACTCCGCTTATAGAGCTCACCTTTAACAATAGTATAGGCTTTTGCTCGTCGGATAATCTGCCGGCTCAGCACCTCGTCTTCGGGTAATTTGCCATCTACCAAATAATCGAGGTAGGGTTGAGTCCAGCTGGGAATCACAGCCAGAACTACTATCAAAGGTGAGTCGGATTTGGTCGGATATTCCTCATCTACTCCCTTTATTGAGGGAACTTTGAGGTGCTCTAAAATAGCGCCATCTGGGACCTCTTTCCGCGCAGAACCTATCCGAGATAGTGCGCCTGCTTCCTCATTTTCTGCTCGAGGGAAATGTTGAACTTCAAATCCTTCGAACGATTTAGATAGATCATCCACGATAGCTTTATATGCTGCCATGTGCTTATTTGCATTACAAATATCCGACACTTGTTGAGCAACAAGATCCGAATCTCCGTAACACATTAAACGTCAGATGCCAATATCCTTAGCAATCCGGATTCCATGCAGCAGTGCTTCATACTCGACAATATTGTTTGTCGCTGTGAAGTGGATCTGCAACACGTATAAAAGTTTATCTCCTTGGGGTGATTTGAGCACCACGCCAGCCCCGAGCCCCCGCGAGCCTTAGACCCATCAAAATAGAGGGTCCAATATTGCGACTCAGGGAGGATCATATTCTCCTTCGCCTCTATCTAATCAGCGACAAAGTCAGCAAGGATCTGGGATTTGATTGCTGTCCGAGGTTTATACTCAATATCAAAAGCTGAAAGCTCTATGCCCCATTTGGCGACGCGTCCTGTTGTGTCACTGTTGTTGATTATATCTCTCATGGGAGCTGTGCTCACCACGGTAATTGGATGCTCCTGAAAGTAGTGTCGTAACTTACGAGATGCTAGAAAAACACCGTAAGCCAACTTTTGATAATGCGGATACCGTTGTTTTGACTCTGTTAGGACTTCACTGACAAAGTAAGTCGGAAGCTGCACCAGGTGCTCCTGATTTTCCTCCGGTCTCTCCACCACCATGACGATACTAACGACCTTATTTGTCGCAGCAAGATAAAGCAACATCGGTTCTTGAGGCTCCAGTGCTGCAAGGATAGGAGCAGATGAGAGTACTTTCTTCAGGTCTTGTAGTGCAGCTTCAGCTTCATCAGTCCAAACAAAATCTTTGGTCTTTTTTAGGAGTTTGTATAATGGTGCGGCTCTTTCACCAAGCCGACTTACAAACCGACTGACTGCAGCAATGCAACTAGTTAGTCTTTGTACGTCCTTAGTATAGCCTTGATTTTGTCTCAGTTCACCTCTATGCCTCTCCGAGACACGATGAAACCTAACAATTTTCTGGCTGGTATTTGAAAGAAGCACTTCTTCGGGTTAAGCATGATGTATTTTCGTAGGTTGGCAAATGTTTCCTCCAAGTCGGAAATCAGCATTTCCTTCTTTTTGGACATTACTGCAATATCATCCACGTATGCATGTACATTGCGTCCGAGTTGGTCATGGAGCCAACGCTGCATCGTGCGCTGGTACGTAGCTCCTTGATACGTCCAAAATGTATCTACTTTAACACTTTTGCTATTGTTTCTCCTCTAAACTTGTGTGATTTGGATGCAACTAATGCGGACTGACGCTATTTTCAGCAGAATTGCCTTGGTGTCTACTTTTTGTGCAGAAAACCAACTATCAGGAAAAATCCCGGAAAATATGCCAAAAATCCTATTTCACCCGAAGACTCTAGGAGCCAGAATACGAGACGGAGAAGAGCCGGGGGGGTGGCCACACCACCTGGTGGCGTGGGCCAGGCCAGGCCATGCCAGGGGGTGGTGTGGGCCCCCCAGGCACCCCCTCGGCCTCTCTCTTCGCCTATAAGGAGCCTTCTAACCTAAAAACTTCGGGGGCTTCGAAGTTTTTCCAGAAGGAGTTCCGCTCCGCTACCACCACCAGATTCCATGAAACAACACCAGAAACTCCGTTCTGGCACCCTGCCGGGATGGAGAATTGGAGGAGATCATCGCCATCATCATCACCATCGCTTCTCCATCGACCATCCATGTTTCCCCCATCTATGAGTGAGTAATCCCCCACTATAGGCTATGGGGATGGTTGGGATTGGATGAGATCATTCATGTAATGGCATCAGATTGTTAGGGCATGGTGCCTAGTATCTTTTATTAGTGCTTTATGACTTTGTAGCGACTTGTTGTGCTTAATGCTTGTCACTAGGGCCCAAGTGCCATGATTTCAGATCTGAACATGTTATTGATTCATTATGATAGTATTGTTTTTGGTCTTATCTGCAAGTTGTATACACACGTTGTTGTCCGGAACCTATGGCCCCGAAGTGACCGAAATCGGGATAACCGGAAGGGAATGGCTTTGATGTGAGGATCACATGTGTTCACGGAGTGTTAATGCTTTGCTTCGGTGCTCTATTAAAAGGAGCACCTTAATTGCCAGTAGTTCCCTAGAGGCCCCGCTGCAAACGGGCTGGCAGGACAAAAGATGTTGTGCAAGTTATCATTGCGAGCACGTATGACTATATATGGAACACATGCCTAGGATTGTCTAGTACTTGGATGCTTTATCTTATTTATCTGCAATTGCCCTATGTTCTGATTGCTATGTGAATTGTCTTGTCCATGCAACGCCCGTCCATCCATCCCTATGCCTACCGCACTCGAATCCCGCTGTTACTGCTTTTGTTACTGCTGTCTTTGCTTTACTACTGCTGCTACTTTACTATTCCTACTACAAAACTGTTGCTACTGATAAACTGCTGTGAGCAAGATTGTTTCCAGGTGCAGCTGAATTGACAACTCAGTTGTTAAGGCTTATAAATATTCTTTGGCTCCCCTTGTGTCGAATCAATAAATTGGGTTTCACTTCCCTCGAAAATACTGCGATACACCCCCTATACTTGTGGGTCATCAAGACTATTTTCTGGCACCGTTGCCGGTGTCAGGGGGATGGTCCCCAGGTACCCCAACCGGATAAGAAACAAGACAGTCGGATAACGTTTGGCTGGCCAGATGCAGCCGGGCAGGGTAAGACAGGCCGGCTATCACCCGGTAGTCAGACCAGGAAGAGACAGTCGGATACGGTGACGTAGCCGGACCCAATCAGTGAGACAGGACGACGTGCGCATCAGTGCATGGTACGCCCTGTATGATGACAAGACTGGCAACCACCCAGCCATACCGAAGACTTTGCGAGGGTGACGCAGGAACAGTGGCATGTGCTGACGATGGGCTCGCACGGCGTCCACTGTGCCTACGACAGCCATACCGCTCGTACTCTGATAAGACATGCCATACTGGATACTATAGATGACTAGCCGACTGGGACCCGCCTGTGGGGCCCGCCAGTCGGACTAGCCAGTGAGACCTTTGCCTCTCTGCCTATATAAGGGGAGGCAAGGCCTCAGTAGAAAGGGTTGGTCATGCAGCATTTAAGGCAGTAGCTAGCACATACCGCTCGAGGAGCACTTGTAGTTCGTATATTCCACATAGTCAGATCCGACAGGAGTAGGGGCTTTACCTCACCACGAGGGCCCCGAACCTGGGTACTTCTTGCGTCCCGCTACGCTCGCTTGTATCCAATCTCGCCTGCGGACGCCGTCGATAGCTTCCCTGCTAGTCCTCACACCTCTATCTAACCTTCTTAGGTACTGCCGTTCCCAATACAACGACAGCTGGCGCCCACCGTGGGGCTAGATGGCTTCGACCGGAGTCACGTTCCGCACGGGACCCCGCACTTCAGCCGGTGAGCGCGTGGCCTCCGGCCTGGTGCTCATGCTTGGCAAGTTCGACTGAGTCATCGACAACGCCTCCTGCTTCGCCGGAACCTCCTTCTCGGCGAACGGCACCGTCCTGCTATTCGGCGATCTCCCCGTGTACGTCGCCACCGTCCCGAAGCGTTTCCCTAGGGAAATCGTCTCTGCCGCGGAGCTGCCGCGCTCAGGCGGCAGCACCTCCATCGCACCCCGTGGCGTGGAGGTCATGATGGCCGGTTCCAGCTCGCATCCCCGCCAGCCGCGGGAGCGAGGCACGGACGAGGTCGGAACTTCCGCCTCCCCGCAGCCTCGGAACCCGGTGGAGGATGCCATTGATCGGCTCCTGACGCCGTTAACCTCGGGGATAACCCGGAGGAGGCGGAGGCCAACTTCACCATGGAGAGACAGATCCTCCTCCAGGAGTCCATGGAGCTGGCGGCAGCTCGCAAGCAACTCGAGATCACCCAGCGCGAGTACGACCGTGCGCACGGCCTTACTCCGGCTACCGCGGAGCCGAGTCGGTGCGGCCAGGTACGCCGTCGGGGCGGAGAGCTGGGCGGTAGGATGGAAAAGGACGGGGAACCGGATCCCGTGCCTGCCCTCACACGGCCCACCTATAGCACGCCCATCAAGAACTTGCGCGCAGTGCGAGCCGCGGCAGAGGAACTACCCAGCCTAGAGGGCGAGAAGCGAGCCCGCCAGCACGCTCGCGTGCAGGACCTCCTCCGCGTCACGGACGAGCAGGCCGGTGCCAACCGGCAGATGCAGGAAGACCTTAGCTACTCTAGGGGGAGCAAGCTACCTGCCAACAGCAGGGGTGCGCCGCGCGACACCCAGCAGGCGTCGCAGCTCTGGCAACAGGGGCCAGCCGTGCCAGGAGCAGACGGTGAACAACAACCCGCCACCTCCCCCTTCGGCAGCCGGAGCGCCCAGACCAGCCGGTTCCTGTCTCTCGGGCTGGGTGGGAGCGCCCAACCCGGATTATCCGGATGCCCGCGACCGCATCGAGCTCCTCGCTCAAGCGCGCGTCACAGAGGAGGAAGATTCGACCGGCCTGGTTTGTTTCGGACCCCGCATCCAGAACGAGCTGTTTTCGGATAAATTCTCCCTGCCCAGGGACAGCCCCAAGTACGACAGCAGCATGAAGCCGGAAGACTGGTTGACCAACTACGCTACAGCAGTCGGCATCGCCCACGGGAACAAGCGCACAACCGTGCGCTATGTCCCCCTCATGCTAACCGGGTCAGCAAGGACATGGCTCAATAGCCTTGCGCCCAACAGCATCAACGCCTGGCCTGACTTCGAGAAGGTGTTCGTCCGCAACTTCAACAGGACGTACAAACGTCTAGGGAGCCCGCGCGACCTGGCCTTGTGCGTCCAGGGCAACCGCGAGACCGACCGCGAGTACCTCGCCAAGTGGACGGAACTGCGCAATACTTGCGAGGGCATCCTGGAGAGCCAAGCCATCAGCTTCTTCATCGAAGGTTGCCGAGAGGGCACCATGCTTCGCCACCGGCTACTGTGTGACGAGCCGAAAACCGTGGCGGAGCTCATGACGGTTGCGGACCAGTACGCCATGGCGGATGCCGCCATGAAGAAGCCCCTCCGAGTAAACGCGGACGGCCATCTGACTCCCACGGAGCCGGCTCGCGATCGACCAAGCAACCCGGCAGGAGAAGCCGGATCCTCCAGGCGCCACGGCAACGATAACCGGTTCCATGGGGATCGCCAGGCCGGACAACAGAAGCCTCGCTACCACGCGCGGCAGGTCAACGCTGTGAAGGATGCGCCCGATGCACCGGCTAATGAGGCAAGAAGGCTGAATCCACGGCTCACCATCGACCAGATGTTTGATGGCCCGTGCAAGTGGCATAGCGGTCCCTTCAAACCGGCTACGCACACCACCCGGAACTGCAGCTGGACCCGCTAGCTAAAGGACCAGGGCAACCAGCCTCGTCTCCCGCCTCCCCCACCGGGTGGACCTCCACCACCGGCTAGGGGAGCCGGTAATGATGGTAACGGCGGTAACGGCGGCAACAACAACAACGGCTACTCCCAGCCGCATGCCTCCTACCACATCTTCGAGACGGAGCAGTACGACAAGCACAGTCGCAGGCGACGCTCCAAGGAGGTCAACGCCATCGTTTCTCCGGTCCCCCAGTACCTGAACTGGTTGGAAACCCCCATCACCTGGAGCCGGGCGGATCAGCCTGGGCATCTGCCGACTCCCGGGGGCTACACCATGGTGCTCGACCCTCTCATCGTCTCCAACGCGCGCACCTGCCGATTCTCGTGCGTCCTCATCGATAGAGGCAGCAGCCTCAACCTCCTCTACCAGTCCTCGCTGAAGAAGTTGGGCATTCGCAAAAGCGACCTGCGCCCGACTACCACGACGTACTGCCGAGGCCAGCCTGCGCCCCGCTGGGGAAAATCCAGCTGGACGTCATCTTCGGGACTGAGGAGAACTTCCGCCGCGAACCAATCTGGTTCGAGGTGGTAAATCTGACGAGCTCCTACCATGCTCTCCTCGGGCGCCCAGCCCTCGCCAAGTTCATGGCCATCCCCCACTACGCATACCTCAAGACGAAGATGCCAGGACCCCCACAGCGTGATCACCATCGCCGGCTGCTTCACGCGGTCGATGGAGTGCGCCTCAGCCGGCTCCAAACTGGCAGAGGCCCTCATCATAGCCAAAGAAAACGCGTGATCATGCGCAATGTGGCCATGGCCCAGTAGGACATTCCGGCTAGCAGCAAACCGGCTGGAGAAGGAGCTTTCCAGCCGGCAAAGGAGACGAAGAGGATCCTGCTCGACCCCTCCGATCCGACTAAGTTCGTCACCATTGGTGCCGGCTTGGATAGCAAATAGAAAGGCGCGCTCGCCGACTTCTTCCATGAGAATCGGGACATCTTTGCATGGCCCCCCAAGGACATGCCGGATGTGCCGAGGGAGTTCGCCGAGTACTCACTTCATGTGCGTCCGGATGCCAAGCCGGTCAAGCAACCTCTGCGCCGGTTCGCAGAGGAGAAGAGAAAGATAATTGGTGACGAGATCACCCGGCTCCTTGCAGCCGGGTTCATCATGGAAGTGTGCCACCCGGACTGGTTGGCGAACCCAGTCTTGGTGCTGAAGAAGAACAAGACCTGGCGCATGTGTATCGACTACACCATCCTGAACAAGGCGTGCCTGAAAGAGCCCTTCGCCTTGCCCCGTATCGATCAAGTCATCGATTCCACGGCCGGCTGTGATTTGTTGTCTTTTCTAGATTGTTATTCTGGGTACAATCAGATCCGGCTAAACCCGACTGATCAGATTAAGACATCATTTATCACCCCCTACGGGGCTTTCTGCTATGTAACCATGCCTTTCGGCCTAAAGAACGCAGGCGCCACCTATCAGCGATGTATGCAGAAATGCTTGCACTCGCAGATAGGCCGAAACGTGCACGCTTATGTGGATGACGTGGTCATCAAGACCAAGGAGAAGCGCACCCTCCTCGAGGATCTAGGAGAGACATTTGGCAACCTCCGCCAGTACGAGATGAAGCTGAACCCAGAGAAGTGCGTCTTCGGAGTACCATCCGGCCAGCTACTCGGTTTCCTCGTATCACAACGAGGTATCGAGGCGAATCCGGAGAAGATCGCGGCCATCGAGAGGATGCAGCCGCCCAGGAGCCTGCTTGGGGTCCAGAAGTTCACCGGATGCCTAGCTTCCCTTAGTCGCTTTGTCAGCCGGCTGGGGGAGAAGGCACTCCCGTTGTACCAGCTGATGAAGAAGACGGACACGTTCTCCTGGACTTCGCAAGCCGACGCCGAGTTTCACGACCTCAAGCGCATGCTATCCACATCACCGGTTCTAGCCACGCCGGCTAGCAAGGAGCCGATGTTGCTCTATATAGCAGCCATCAACCGGGTCGTCAGTGTCGTCCTGGTGGTGGAGCGCCCCGAGGAAGGCAAGGCTCAGCCGGTTCAGAGACCCGTCTACTACCTCAGCGAGGTCCTCTCCCTCTCCAAGCAGAACTACCCCCACTACCAAAAGATGTGCTACGGTGTGTACCTGGCATGCAAGAAGCTCAAGCACTACTTCCAGGAGCACCCGATTAAGGTCGTGTGCACTGTACCCCTTTCGGAAATCATCGGCAACAAGGACGCCACCGGCCGAGTCGCCAAGTGGGCCATCGAGCTTGCCGCCTACTCCATCCAGTACGAGCCCCGGCTCACGATCAAGTCACAGGCGTTGGCGGACTTCCTCGTCGACTGGGCCGAGACCCAGTATCTCCCACCGGTTCCGGATTTGGACCACTGGCGGATGATGCTCGGGGGCTTGGGAGCCGGCATCATGCTCACCTCGCCCAAAGGAGACCGGCTAGAGTATGTGCTGCAGATCCACTTCAAGGCCTCCAACAACATAGCCGAATACGAGGCACTGGCGCATGGGCTCCGGCTGGCCAAGGAGATCGGTGTCAACCAGATCCTGTGCTTCGGTGATTCGGATTTGGTGGTGCAGCAGGTGTCCGGAGAATGGGACGCCAGAGATGCAAACATGGCTCTCTACCGATTCCACATCCAGAAGATCAGCGCCTCCTTCGACGGGTGCGAATTTCACCACATCCCCCACACCAACAACAAGGCAGCCGATGCGCTCTCCAAGATCGGATCCACCAGGCAGGCCATCCCACCAGGGGTCTCCTTGGAGCACCTGTGCAAGCCATCCATCAACCTGTCACCGGAATCAGACTCCATCGTCTGGGCAGGAGGCGTTCCGGCTGACGGAACGGCAGAAACGGAGCCGGCAGAACCACCGAAGAAGAAGACCCGCACCAATTCTGGCCGGGCAGCGCCTTCCGGCTCGCAAGACCCGGGGGCTGCCGGCTCGCCTAGTGGCTCGGGGGCCGCCGTCCCGGATACGCCACCCGGACGACCCCCCGACATCCGTCAGCCAGAGGACAGGAGCGTCCTCGTCATCCGGGAAGTGCCATCCTGGGCACAGCCCTTCATGAGCTACATCGCCAATGGAGAACTCCCGGACGACGAGGTGGAGGCCAGGCAAATCCGGCGCCACGCACACACGTACACCATCATAAATGGCGAGCTGTACAAGCGTAGCGTATTCGGTATCTTCCAAAGATGTGTTGATGTGGACACGGGCTACCGGCTACTCAAGGGTATCCAGCAGGGCGAGTGCGGGCACCATGCTTCGTCAAGGGCGATAGTCGCCAAGGCATTCCGCCATGGTTTCTATTGGTCCACCGCCCTCGAGGATGCTGAGCAGCTGGTCCGCGCATGAAATGGGTGCCAACGCTTCGGGCAGCTCAGGCACATGCCAACTTCGGTACTCAAGACCATACCGATCACTTGGCCCTTCGCGGTTTGGGGCCTCGACATGGTCGGTCCTTTCAAGCGAGCACGCGCTGGCATGACCCACATACTTGTAGTGGTGGACAAGTTCACAAAGTGGATCGAGGCCAAGCCTATCCAGAAGCTAGATGGGGCAACGGTTGTCACCTTCTTCACCGACATCATCAACCGCTTCGGCTACCCCAACAACATCATCACCGACAACGGCACGAACTTCGCCAAGGGGGCCTTCGCCCGGTTTTGCAGCAACAAGGGCATCCGACTGGACCTTGCCTCCGTCGCGCACCCGCAGTCCAACGGGCAAGTCAAAAGAGCAAACGGCTTGGTGCTAGCCGGCATCAAGCCACGTCTCATCGAGCCGTTGGAGTGGTCACCCGGATGTTGGATCGAAGAGCTTCAGAGGGGGGTATGGAGCCTCCGCACCACACCGAATAGGTCAACCGGCTACACGCCATTCTTCCTGGTCTATGGATCGGAAGCCATCCTCTCTGCCGACATCGAGTTCGACTCCCCTCGCAAGCTCCTATATGACGAAAAGGCCAACAGGGAGGCACGAGAAGACGGAGTGGACCTCCTGGAGGAGGCCCACGAGCTGGCCCTGTACCAGCAGCAACTACGTCGCTACCATTCAAGCCGGATCCACCCAGTCGCGTTCCGCGAGGGCGACCGGGTTCTCCGGCTGGTGCAAGACATGAAGGGCATGCACAAGCTATCACCACCATGGGAGGGTCCCTTCATCATCAGCCGGGCGCTGCCCAACGACTCCTATTACCTCATCGACGCACAGCAGCCGCGCAAGAACAAGATGGACAAATCAGACGAGGAGACCGAGCGTCCCTCGAACGCAGCCCTACTGCGCTCATTTTACAGCTAGTCGCCATGCAATGTATGTATCCCGAAAACCCCATGAATGAAAATGCGGACCCATCTCGGGGGATCCTTGCTAGAAATGTGTGCACCTATTTTCTGGTTCAAGTTTTCCGGTTCCGGCAACCCCTACCCAGGGGCTCGCCGGCAGGCCCGGCCTGCTAAGTCAACAAACCGGCTGAGTAGTGTGTGACGATGTCAGAGGCCCATTCTTCGTCTCAGCTACAGACCGCAACCCGGCTGTCCGGCTAGCAAGAGAAAAAGCCCGAGGCATCCCACACAAAAAACGGGGAGGAGACGCGACAGATCGGGCGTCCCGGCCCTGCAACTAGCTCGAGCCAATCCAGCTGCTAAGCCGTTAGTACCGTGCGTAATGTACTGTCAGCTCCCTTCGATTCCGGCTGTAGACCGCAACCCGGCTGCCCGGCAAGGACGCAGCAAAAATAGCAGAGCACACGGGAAAGCGACTAAGTGTCTAGAAAGGAGCAAGCCAGTTTTCGAAAAAACAAGCCGTTTTCCGGCTACAATTTGACAGACTAACCTACTAACCTATGTGGACATGTGTGTATGCGTATGTACATTCTCGTCCGACTACCTCGAGTCAGAATTCACGAGAAGGAAAGAAGATTCGAAGTCCTTGCCTTCATCAAGCGCTCCGAATCTCGGGGGCTACACCCACTGGGTGCGCTCGCGCGCCCCCAGTGGAATCTTGTAGTTCCTGACCGGCTAAGGGCGTTTAGCCGGCCGTTCGGAGCCCAGGTGAGGGCAAGGGCAGGAGCAAGAAAAGACAAGAAAGATTCGAAACACCTGGCTATGCTAGCTACTCCAAATCTCGGGGGCTACACCCAGTGGGTGCGCTCGCGCGCCCCCACTGGAATGTTAGTTCCCCCGGCTGAAGGCGTTCAACCGACGAAAGTGGCGGACTGGGGCGAGGCCAGTCGGATAAAGTTAGAAGACTTGGGAGAAATATGGAAGATTCGAAGCACCTGGCTACGCCAGCTACTCCGAATCTCGGGGGCTACACCCAGTGGGTGCGCTAGCGTGCCCCCACTGGAGGTGTAGTCCGTCCGGCTAAGAGCGTGTAGCTGGACAAGGTCAGCCAGGCGGAGCAAGCCGGCAAAAATATCAAAAGGAAACTCAACGCACAAGTTAAGAGACTCAAGAATTTCAACGATTAACAAACAAAAGGGAGACGAAGCTCCCATAAGTTACCCGGCGTCAAAGACAGCCGGTACAAACAGAAAAGGTTCGTGAACATGTAACATAAGACAAATACACCCGGCATCCCGGGGCAATAACTAGGCGGCATGACCCTTGCTGTGCGGGGGATCTTGGTCGGCAGAAGCTTCAGGCGGCGGAGGAGGCGCAACGCTTGATCCGGTTCCGGCACTTGCGGGCGGTGGCATCGGGCCCTCCACATCGGGAGTACCGACGGACTTCGAGTCGGTGAGCGCCTCGTCGGGGTCCATGTAGTCGGCAATCTTGATGGCGGATCTGCGAAGCTCCGGATGGGCTTGGCGGATGGCGGCAAGATCGGCTCCGGCGCGGAAGCCACCGTCGATCTTCTCGACACGGGCATCCTTGTACCAGGAGAGCATGAGGGCCAGAGCCATTGCCGCTCCGGCCCGCGCCGCTAGGTCCCACAGCCGGTCCACCGCAGCCGGCACCTCTCCCACCTTCGCAGCCAGCTGCGCCATCGTCTCCGGAACCGGAGCCTCCGGCCACACAAAGGAGAAGACGTCCCGTGCCGCCAGACGAAGCTTGGAGGCTTCCTCGCCAAGAAGGACGGAGAGATCCTGGGCCGTCGGCTGCGCTCCTGGCCAGTTCTCTTGCAGCCGGTTGTAGGCCAGCAGGTCTATGCCGGGGTAAAAGGCTGTCAGAAAAGAGGGTCAGATCTGGCTACCGGATCCAGAAAGAAAGGAAGACGGAAAAAGGAACTCACCCTTGGCAGTGTGGCTGACCTACATCAGCTCCTCCACCAGCGCCTTCTCCTTGACCGCTAGCCGTTTGATCTCCTTCTCTTGGTCCTTGTTCTGGGCCTCGAGAAGGGTGAAGGCTTCGGCCCGGCTAGCAAGAGAGGCGTCGCGCTCCTTGATGGTGTCCTCCAGACCGTCTACCCTCACATGCCAATCCTTGTTCTGCAGCCATAGAGTGGAGTTGGACTTGCTCAGCCGGTCGTTCGCTTTCTTCAAGCGATCGATCTCGCGCTGAGCGCACACGAGGATGGCTGCAACAAAACCGGCTATCAGTAAAAAAAACGAGCTGGGTGAAGCGAACTTACTCTGGGAAGTACCGTTGGCGGCAGCAAGCTTCTGCTCCAACGTCCGGTTCCCGCCGGCTGTGGCCTCCAACAGCCGGATCTCCTTCACCGCCAGCTCAACCGTGGCGGCAAGGTTCAACAGTGAGGCGGTGGAGGAAGCATCGTCGTCCACGGCGTTGACGGCCAAGGACTCCTTCGCTGCGACCACCACCGTTCGCCATTCCTCCCAGGCCTCCTAGTCAGAGTTGTCGTTGCCAACAATGACGAGCTCCTTGCCGGCAGCCCCTCGTGCGCCCGCGCAAGAGCCTTCCGTCTGGGAGGGCTCTGCTTTCGGCTGGGCGGAGGCGGTCGGCTCAGCTCGAGGGGGAGGCGAGGTCCGCGCGTCGAAGAAGGAGGGGCGCCGGTTGGCGCAGTCGGGGCACCGGGCGGCGACCCGGCCGGCGCTCGTGCCGGGCTCGCGGCTCCAAAGGAGACCAGTGTGCTAAAAAGAAAGAGGAGAAGGCAAAAGCAAAACAAACCAAAGTCAGAAAAAGAAGAAAGGGCAAGCAGACAGAAAGCGCCAAAAGATAGAGGGGGAGAGAAGAAACATACCCCGGCACAACTGGGGGTGGCCCTTCTTCCGGCCAAGAGGGCTTGGCGTCAGGGCGCCGGACCGACTCCTCTTGGGAGCCGGCTCCTCCGTCGCAGGCCGGCGGGAGCCAGAACGACTGGAACCGCTCCCGCCCGCCTCTCCGTCCGCCGCGGAGTGCGTCGCCAGATCCACGGTCGGCACGACCTCCTCCTCCTCGTGCACCTCCGCGTGTGGGTCAGCAGCCGGCTCATCATTCCAGCTAAGGAAGGCATCGCCGTCCCCGTCCGATTCCTCGCCAGACCGCCGAGCGCGCGGCTCGGGCAAGTCAGGCGTGAATACCTCGAGGGGAGCCTCGCCCTCCTCGCGAAGGATGCATGCGAAGATCTGCCGAATACAAGAAGTCAGTCAGACCAAACAAGGAAACAACACAGAAAGAGCAAATAAAGTTTCTGACTATAAGAACTTACCCGGGGCGCGCGGTTCTCCCGGCTGTAGGGCGCCAGACTGAACGTCCAGTTCTCCGGCAGCGGCTCCTTGCTGATCGTCCACAACCACTCCTTCAGGTTGTGGTAGCGGGGATCGCGGCACGACAGCCGGGTCGGGTCTAGCCGGCCGGAGTAATAGCACATCTTGTGCGCCTGCTGCTGCATTGGCATCATCAGCCGGGACATCCAGCTAAGAGTGATGTCCCGGCCTGTTAGCTGGCAGGTGACGAGGGAGCGCATGCACTGCAGCATCGCGTCCGTCTCCGCCTTGTCGCCGTGGAACTTCAAGTCCCAAATCTGCCGGCTAGACTCGACATCCTGGAAGGCCGGAAGATTTATCCGGTCGATGTTGGTGACGTTCTTGACGTAGAAGTACGACTGCTGCCATAGCCGTACCGTGTCCTGGAGCAAGAACTTGGGGTAGCCGGATTGGGAGTAGGAGTAGATGGAGGCGCCGCCGCAGACGACTAGCGGCCCCTTCGTGTACTGCACCTGCGGCCGGACTCGAAAGAGCCGGAAGAAGAGCCCGAGATACGGCTGGATCCCGATATAGCTCTCACAGAACGCCATGAAGTGCGCCAGCGTCCCGATGGCGTTGGCGCCGAGGTGGTGAAGACGAAGGTCGAAGAAGGTGAGGAACGTCAAGAGGAAGGGGTTCACCGGAAGGGCGAACCCGCATGCCAGATGGGAGAGGAAAACGACACGCTCCCCCCCGCCGGGTGCGGCGACACCTCTCCCGCCAGCGCCAACCGCACCGCCACCTCCTCCTCCGACGGGAGAACGCGGGTGCCAACGCTTCGGGCAGCTCAGGCACATGCCAACTTCAGTACTCAAGACCATACCGATCACTTGGCCCTTTGCGGTTTGGGGCCTCGACATGGTCGGTCCTTTCAAGCGAGCACGCATGGGCATGACCCACCTACTGGTAGCGGTGGACAAGTTCACAAAGTGGATCGAGGCCAAGCCTATCCGAAAGCTGGATGGGGCAACGGTTGTCACCTTCTTTACCGACATCATCAACCGCTTCGGCTACCCCAACAGCATCATCACCGACAACGGCACGAACTTCGCCAAGGGGTCTTTGCCCGGTTTTGCAGCAACAAGGGCATCCGACTGAACCTTGCCTCCATCGCGCACCCGCAGTCCAACGGGCAAGTCGAAAGAGCAAACAGCTTGGTGCTAGCCGGCATCAAGCCACGTCTCATCGAGCCGTTGGAGCGGTCACCCAGATGTTGGATCAAAGAGCTTCCGGCTGTGCTGTGGAGCCTCCGCACCACGCCGAATAGGTCAACCGGCTACACGCCATTCTTCCTGGTCTATAGATCGGAAGCCGTCCTCTCCACCGACATAGTGTTCGAATCCCCTCGCAAGCTCCTATATGACGAAAAGGCCAACAGGGAGGCACGAGAAGACAGAGTGGACCTCCTGGAGGAGGCCCGCGAGCTGGCCCTGTCGAGATCAACCGTGTACCAGCAGCAACTACGTCGCTACCATTCAAGCCGGATCCGCCCAGTCGCGTTCCGCGAGGGCGACCTGGTTCTCCGGCTGGTGCAAGACACGAAGGGCATGCACAAGCTATCACCACCATGGGAGGGCCCCTTCATCATCAGCCAGGCGCTGCCCAACGACTCCTATTACCTCATCGACGCACAGCAGCCGTGCAAGAACAAGATGGACAAATCAGACGAGGAGACCGAGCGTCCCTGGAACGCAGCCCTACTGCGCCCGTTTTATAGCTAGTGGCCAGGCAGTGTATGTATCCTGAAAACCCCATGAATGAAAATGCGGACCCATCTCGGGGGCTCCTTGCTAGAAATGTGTGCACCTGTTTTCCGGTTCAAGTTTTCTGGCTCCGGCAACCCCTACCCGGGGGCTCGCCGGCAGGCCCGGCCTGCTAAGTCAACAAACCGGCTGAGTAGTGTGTGACGATGTCAGAGGCCCACTCTTCGTCTCAGCTACAGACCGCAACCCGGCTATCCGGCTAGCAACAACAAAAGCCCGAGGCATCCCACACGAAAAACAGGGAGGAGACGCGACAGATCGGGCGTCCTGGCCCTAGAACTAGCTCGAACCAATCCAGCTGCTAAGCCGTTAGTACCGTGCGTAATGTACTGTCAGCTCCCTTCGATTCTGGCTGCAGACCGCAACCCGGCTGCCCGGCAAGGACGCAGCGAAAACAACAGAGCGCACGGGAAAGCGACTAAGTGTCTAGAAAGGAGCAAGCCAGTTTTCAAAAAAACAAGCCGTTTTCCGGCTACAATTTGACAGACTAACCTACTAACCTATGTGGACATGTGTGTATGCATATGTACATTCTCGTCCGACTACCTCAAGTCGGAATTCAGGAGAAGGAAAGAAGATTCGAAGTCCTTGCCTTCATCAAGTGCTCCGAATCTCGGGGGCTACACCCACTGGGTGCGCTTGCGCGCCCCTAGTGGAATCTTGTAGTTCCTAACCGGCTAAGGGCGTTTAGCCGGCCGTTCGGAGCCCAGGTGAGGGCAAGGGCAGGAGCAAGAAAAGACAAGAAAGATTCGAAACACCTGGCTACGCCAGCTACTCCGAATATCGGGGGCTACACCTAGTGGGTGCGCTCGCGCGCCCCCACTGGAATGTTAGTTCCCCCGGCTGAAGGCGTTCAGCCGACGAAAGCGGCCGACTGGGGCGAGGCCAGTCGGATAAAGTTAGAAGACTTGGGAGAAATATGGAAGATTCGAAGCACCTGGCTACGACAGCTACTCCAAATCTCGGGGGCTACACCCAGTGGGTGCGCTAGCGCGCCCCCACTGGAGGTATAGTCCGTCCGGCTAAGAGCGTGTAGCCGGACGAGGTCAGCCAGGCGGAGCAAGACGGCAAAAATATCAAAAGGAAACTCAACGCACAAGTTAAGAGACTCAAGAATTTCAACGATTAACAAACAAAAGGGAGACGAAGCTCCCATAAGTTACCCGGCGTCAAAGACAGCCGGTACAAACAGACAAGGTTCGTGAACATGTAACATAAGACAAATACACCCGGCATCCCGGGGCAATAACTAGGCGACAGGACCCTTGCCGTGCGGGGGATCTTGGCCGGCAGAAGCTTCAGGCGGCGGAGGAGGCGCGAAGCTTGATCCGGTTCCGGCGCCTGCGGGCGGTGGCATCAGGCCCTCCACGTCGGGAGTACCGACGGACTTCGAGTCGGTGAGCGCCTCGTCGGGGTCCATGTAGTTGGCAATCTTGATGGTGGATCCGTGAAGCTCCGAATGGGATTGGCGGATGGCGGCAAGATCGGCTCCGGCGTGGAAGCCACCGTCGATCTTCTCGACGTGGGCATCCTTGTACCAAGAGAGCATGAGGGCCAGAGCCATCTCCGCTCCGGCCCGCGCTGCTAGGTCCCGCAGCCGGTCCACCGTAGCCGACACCTCTCCCACCTTCGCAGCCAGCTGCGCCATCTTCTCCGAAACCGGAGCCTCCGGCCACACGAAGGAGAAGACATCCCGCGCTGCCTGACGAAGCTTGGCGGCTTCCTCGCCAAGAAGGACGATGAGCTCCTGGGCCGTCGGCTGCGCTCCCGGCCAGTTCTCCTGCAGCCGGTTGTAGGCTAGCAGGTCTATGCCGGGGTAAAAGGCTGTCAGAAAAGAGGGTCAGATCCGGCTACCAGATCTGGAAAGAAAGGAAGACGGAAAAAGGAACTCACCCTTGGCAGTGTGGCCGATCTGCATCAGCTCCTCCACCAGCGCCTTCTCCTTGACCGCTAGCCGTTTGATCTCCTTCTCTTGGTCCTTGTTCTGGGCCTCGAGAAGGGTGAAGGCTTTGGCCCGGCTAGCAAGCGAGGCGTCGCGCTCCTTGACGGTGGCCTACAGACCGTCTACCCTCGCGTGCCAATCCTTGTTCTGCAGCCGCAGAGTGGAGTTGGACTTGCTCAGCCGGTCATTCGCTTTCTTCAAGCGATCGATCTCGCGCTGAGCGCACACGAGGATGGCTGCAACAAAACCGGCTATCAGTAAAAAAAACAAAAAAACGAGCTGGGTGAAGCGAACTTACTCTAGGAAGTCCCGTTGGCGGCAGCAAGCTTCTGCTCCAACGTCCGGTTCCCACCGGCTGTGGCCCCAACAGCCGGATCTCCTTCAGCGCCAGCTCAAGCATGGCGGCAAGGTCCGACAGCGAGGCGGCGGAGCAAGCGTCGTCGTCCATGGCGTTGACGGCCAAGGACTCCTTCGCCGCGACCACCACCATTCGCCATTCCTTCCCGGCCTCCTCGTCAGAGTTGTCGTCGCCAATAACGACGAGCTCCTTGCTGGCAGCCCCTCGCGCACCCGCGGAAGATTCTTCCGACTGGGAGGGCTCCGCTTCCAGCTGAGGACCTTCCGGCTGGGCGGAGGCGGTCGGCTCAGCTCGAGGGGGAGGCGAGGGCCGCGCGTCAGAAGAAGGAGGGGCGCCGGTTGGCGCAGTCGGGGCACGGGGCGGTGACCCAAAGGAGACCAGTGTGCTAAAAAGAAAGAGGAGAAGGCAAAAGCAAAACAAACCAAAGTCAGAAAAAGAAGAAAGGGCAAGTAGACAGAAAGCGCCGAAAGATAGAGGGGGAGAGAAAAACGTACCCCGACACAATTGGGGGCGGCCCCTTCTGCCGGCCAAGATGGCTTGGCGGCAGGGCGCCGGGCCGACTCCTCTTGGGAGCTGGCTCCTCCGTTGCAGGCCGGCGGGATCCGGAACGACTGGAGCCGCTCCCGCCCGCCTCGCCGTCCGCCGTGGAGCGCGCCGCCGGATCCACGTTCGGCGCGACCTCCTCCTCCTCCTCGTGCACCTCCGCGTGCGGGTCAGCAGTCGGCTCGTCATTCCGGCTGGGGAAGGCATCGCCGTCCTTGTCTGATTCCTCGCCGGACCGTCGAGCGCGCGGCTCGGGCAAGTCAGGCGTGAATACCTCGAGGGGAGCCTCGCCCTCCTCGCGAAGGATGCAGGCGAAGATCTTCCGAATACAAGAAGTCAGTCAGACCAAACAAGGAAACAACACAGAAAGAGCAAATAAAGTTTCCGGCTATAAGAACTTACCCGGGGCGCGCGGTTCTCCCGGCTGTAGGGCGCCAGACTGAATGTCCAGTTCTCCGGCAGCCGCTCCTTGCTGATTGTCCACAACCACTCCTTCAGGTTGTGGTAGCAGGGATCACGGCGCGACAGCCGGGTCGGGTCCAGCCAGCTGGAGTAATATTACATCTTGTGTGCCCGCTGCTGCATCGGCATCATTAGCCGGGACATCCAGCTAAGAGTGATGTCCCGGCCGGTTAGCCGGCAGGTGATGAGGGAGCGCATGCGCTGCAGCATCGCGTCCGTCTCCGCCTTGTCGCCGTGGAAGTTCAAGTCCCAGTTCTGCCGGCTAGACTCGACATCCTGGAAGGCCGGAAGATTTATCCGGTCGACGTTGGTGACGTTCTTGACGTAGAAGTACGACTGCTGCCACAGCCGTACCGTGTCCTGGAGCAAGAACTTGGGGTAGCCGGATTGGGAGCGGGAGTAGATGGAGGCGCCGCCGCAGACAACTAGCGGCCCCTTCGTGTACTGCACCTACGGCCGGACTCGGAAGAGCCGGCAGAAGAGCCCGAGATCCGGATGGATCCCGAGATAGCTCTCGCAGAACGCCATGAAGTGCGCCAGCGCCCCAATGGCGTTGGCGCCGAGGTGGTGAAGACGAAGGTCGAAGAAGGCGAGGAACGTCAAGAGGAAGGGGTTCACCGGAAGGGCGAACCCGCGCGCCAGATGGGAGAGGAAAACGACGCGCTCCCCCCGGGTGCGGCAACACCTCTCCCGCCGGCGCTAACCGCACCGCCACCTTCTCCTCCGACGGGAGAACGCGGGTGGCGCGGTACTTCTGAATCTGGTCTTTGTTGACGGAGGAGCCGCACCAAGCCCCGCGGTCGGCGGCCATTTCCGGCTGGTGGAGAGGAGCGGCGACGAAAGAGTGGCGATGGCCTGTAGCATCGACGACGGCGAGCGGGCGGCGTAGCGGGCTATGGCGTAGAAGGCAAGAGCGCAGAAGCAGGAGCACGCGGGGGAGAAGGAGACTGCGGCGGGGAGCGAAGGAAAGGAACTGCCTCCCTCGCGACGTCCCTTTAAAGGACCGGAAGGGCAACCGTCGACGGGGCCACATGGCACGCACCCGGGCAACCCACACCCCAACCGCCGCCTAGATCCCGTGTGCCAGGGCAGGAGGCGCAGAAGATCCCGGAGCAAGAACCGAAGCGCTGGACAGTGGTTTCCCAAGGCGACGTGCGACGGGACGTTACGCTGCCCACCGCAGTGCAATGATGGCGCGTGCGCGCGTGGCCGGCGTCAGCACTGACGTCACGAGTAGCGCAAGCGCCAGGCGCAGCCGGATACAAATTCAAAATCGGGAGGGAGCGCGCGCACATTTCGCCTAAGGGCGGAATCCACACGCGCTCGGGGGAGAGTGTCAGGGGGATGGTCCCCAGGTACCCCAACCGGATAAGAAACAAGACAGTCGGATAACGTCCAGCTGGCCAGATGCATCCGGACAGGGTAAGACAGGCCGGCTATCACCCGGTAGTCGGACCAGGAAGAGACAGCCGGATACGGTGACGTAGCCGGACCCAATCAGTGAGACAGGACGACGTGCGCATCAGTGCACGGTATGCCCTGTACGATGACAAGACTGGCAAGCACCCAACCATACCGAAGACTTTGCGAGGGTGACGCAGGAACAGTGGCCTGTGCTGGCGACGGGCTCGCACGGCATCCACTGTGCCTACGACAGCCATACCGCTCGTACTCCGATAAGACATGCCATATTGGATACTGTAGATGACTAGCCGGCTGGGACCCGCCTGTGGGGCCTGCCAGTCGGACTAGCCAGTGAGACCTTTGCCTCTCTGCCTATATAAGGGGAGGCAAGGCCTCAGTAGAAAGGGTTGGTCATGCAGCATTTAAGGCAGTAGCTAGCACATACCGCTCGAGGAGCACTTGTAGTTCGTATATTCCACATAGTCAGATCCGGCAGGAGTAGGGGCTTTACCTCACCACGAGGGCCCCGAACCTGGGTACTTCTTGCGTCCCGCTACGCTCTCTTGTATCCAATCTCTCATGCGGTGGCCGTCGATAGCTTCCCTTCTAGTCCCCACACCTCTATCTAACCTTCTTAGGTACTGCCGTTCACAATGCAACAACAGCCGGGGAGCATAGCTTTATTTATCAAGTTCACTTGGATTCTCTATTGTTCGCTGCTATCCATCCATCATGGGTAAGTCTCGTGATGGCAAGGTTCCTATTTTACCATCCACTACAAGAAGAGGTACGGTTCTGAACACCTCTGCTGCTCTTGATTCACCGTCTGTTTTGAGTAAGTTCCTTACACCACCACATACACATGCTACACACACTGCTACTACTGCTGAATCTGAAACTTCTGATGCTTATGATGCTACTTCTACTGTGCTCGATAAGAGTGGTTCATTAGGTCCTTTCCTAGATGCTACGATTGCTAGAACTATAGCTAGAAATACCGAAACTCCTAATGAAGACACTACCACACCTGTTAGCTCACCTGAGTCTAGTGAGAGTTATGATATTGAAGATGGTTATGTTGAGATGACCGATGAGTTTATTAAAGAATGTAAGAACACCCATGATAGGAGCGATGCTAAGAGTCTCCTTGAGAGGCGTACTATTAGACCGAAATTATATCCTTATAGATGAAGATTATGATTTCTCTCTCGATCTATCTTACATAGCTATTGTCGAGAAAGAACCTTTTTGTGGGACTAAGAATGAAAGTGCGGTAGCACATATGAATGAACTTTCTACCATGAGTGGCTTGTTTTCTGATGATATTAAGATGCGTACTTACTTTGTTGCTAAGATTTTTCCCTTTTCACTGAAAGGAGAAGTTAAAACTTGGTTTAGTAATTTACCTCCTGGATCTATTGATAGCCCTGAGTGCTTGATTAGTACTTTCCTGCAGAAATATTTTCCTCCCAGTGCTAGACATGCTATTTTGCAGAACTTTTTGATTTTAAACTGGGAGAAAAAGAGGTATTGCCCGAATCTTGGGCATGGTTTTGTGCTTTGATTCATGCACATGCTAGAAGTCCATTACCTAAGAATGAGCTTCTTGATATATTTTATAATGGACTAACCGAGGAATCTAGGACATACCTAGATAGTTGTGCTGATTGTGTTTTCAGGAATAGGACTCCTAAGGAAGCTGAGGAATTAATGGCTAAAATAAGCAAGAATTATGAAGATTGGACTCCTCCTAAACAAGCTATACCTGAAGTAATTGTACCTGAACCATCTATTCCTGTGCCTATTCCAACATCAAAGAAGAGGGGAGTTATTGAATTAAATGATGAAGTGATGAAGGAATCTAAGAAATGTCTTAAGGAGAAGGGAATTAAAGCTGCAGGTGTCAAGAATTTACCTCCTATAGAAGAATTATGTAAGCCTATTCCCTACTCATCCACTATTGAGGTACACTCTCTCCAACACTTTGATGAAGGTGATATCCCTTACTCAAAACCTCCTGATCAATGCTTAGAAGAATTTGATATCTTTATTGTTAAGCAAGATAACTTTAATAAAAGGGTGCAAAATCATCTAATGGAAAACACTAGAGCTATTGTTGAGTTGAAAGATATTGTAGAAAGAACCTCTAATGATGTTAAAATGATTGTTAAACACTTTCAAATGGTTCAAACTCAAATAGATCAACTCGTTAAAGTGCAAAACGACTTGCTAGTTAATACTGCTAAAGAAAAACATGCTGATGAAATTAGAACTAGAAGTGGAGCTGCTACCCAGGATCCTCTATATCGTGAGGGGCATCCCAAAAGAATTGAGCAGGATTCTCAACAAGCTGAAAATGGTGGTTCTACTCGTAAGAAAAGGAAAAAGAAACATAGAACCCTCTGAACCTGCTATAGATCCTAATAGTATATCTATCTCTGATGCTACAACTAAAAGTGGTAATGAAGAAAATGTTGTTCCTAATAAAGAAAAAGTTGAAGAAGAACCTGAAAAGCACACTAAGAATACTAAATACACCAAAGAAGATTTTATTGCTAAGAAACATGGTAGTGAAAGAGATCCTTGGGTCCAAAAACCTATGCCATTCCCTGATAAGAAACACAAGTCAAAGGAAGATGAACACTATAATAAGTTTTGTGAGTGGATGAAGCCTTTATTCTTGCAAATTCCTTTGACTGATGCTATTAAATTGCCTCCTTACTCAAAGTATATGAAGGACATTGTCTCGAATAAAAGGAAGATCCCTAATGAAGAAATTTCTACTTTGCTTGCTAATTATTCCTTCAATGGTAAGGTTCCTAAGAAACTTGGAGACCTAGGGATTCCAACTATCCATTGCTCTATTAAGAACAGTTATGTTAGAACAACTTTGTGTGATCTGGGAGCTGGAGTTAGTGTTATGCCTTTCTCTCTCTATAAGAGGCTTCAGCTTGAAAAATTGATACCAACTGATATATCTTTGCAAATGGCTGATAAATCTACCACCATTCCTGTGGGTATATGTGAGGATGTACTTGTTCAGGTGGCTCACAATTGCTTGATATTAACTGATTTTGTTGTGCTTGAAATGCCCGAAGATGATAATATGTCTATTATTCTTGGGAGACCTTTTCTTAATACTGCAGGAGCTGTTATTAATTGTAATCAAGGAAAGGTGACCTTCAATGTTAATGACAAGGAACATACTGTCTATTTCCCCAAGAAGATTGAAAGGACTTATGGTTTGAATTCAATTGAACATGTTGAAGGCATTCAAGTTGGAGAAATATATTGTCCCATACCAAGAGAAAAATTTGAAACTGTTATGATTGGGACATTGCTATCAAGGTTAAGGTAACATAATCATTAGTGGAGTACAAAGTTTTGTCTCATATGCAATTGTTTTGGTAGCAAGACTTGATCAACCTTGCTAACAAAAGGATTCCATTGAACAAAACAATGTTTTCATTATGATTATCTCCATTTATTTCTATCCTTTGCATTTTAGTTTTTGCTTTCGTTTAGTTTTCTTTGTGTTGTTAGTTGCTTGCATGCTAGAACTTTTGGAGTTCTAGCCTTGTTTTGTCTTTGCATCATGTTTCAAAAAGAAAAAAATCTGTCTGTTAGAAAAATCATTCTTCTATTTCAAAAAAATGCCCAAAAATAAAGTGTCTCAAAAAATTCCAGAAAATTCATATTAAATTTTTACGTGAAAAAGGGGCAGAGGAGTGCCTGGGAGGTACCAGGGGGGACCACCAGGCAGGCACACCACATGGTGGCACGGCTAGCCTTGGGTAGCGCCATGCCCTAGTGTGGGCCACCCCTGGCCCCCACTAACTCTCTCACCTGCCACTTTCTTCTCTCTCCCGAGTAAGCTCCAGTTCATAGCTCAAAATCACGTTCTTGCTGTGCTTGCTCTCGATTTTTTCGATCTCCTTGCTCAGCCCATCTTTCTTGCTGAAATTTGGAGCATTTGTTCCCTGGTATGTGATTCCTCCCCTTGTCCAAGTAGATTTGTGTTTAGTGGATTATATGTTGAGTATTTTGCTGCTGTAGGTGACTAGTTATGAGAGCTTGTAAGCTTGTTTGATGCTTAGAGATATAGTTTTGATGCATGTTTAGGCCTCTTGCAAGTCCCTATGAGTAGAATCCTTCATTATATTTACTTTGCAATCACTTGTTTAATAGGTGTTTAAATTTCAGAATAGAAGATGAGTGAACACCACCTAAACCAACATGAGCTTTGGGTGCCTGAGGTCATGAAGGTCCACCGGGAGGAGGAAGTTTTTCCCTCCATTTATCCATGCCCCGAGTTTATGAGAGATGCAGGAATTCTACAAGATTTCCACACTTTGGTTTCTAATGCAGGGTTAGAGCACTTTTTGGAAGATGAACCTTGTCAATTTGTGAAGCTAACCATGTCTGTGGTGCAGGATTTCCAATTTAGTCACTCTTTGCCTAACCCCATGGTCCATTACAAAATTTACAATATTGCTGTCAACCTTTCTCTTGATAATTTTTGTGCAGCTATTAAGGTACCTCAATGGGGATCATGTAGGAAGATTAAAGAGAGACCAGAACCACTCATGGATTTATATGCAGAAATTTGTCAAGGGAGTAGCTTCTCGAAGGAGAGTGGAAAAATCCGTAACATTCATCTTCCCTCCATTCGCTACTTTGCCTACTTTATTGCCAAGTGCGTTCTTGCTAGGAAAACTACCAATAAGTTATCTTTGTTTGATTTAGCATTTATCTCTGCTGCTCTTAGACGAGATAGGTCTTACAACTTGGGTGCTTTGATAGCTTTCCGTCTTGCTGCTAACCGTGAGAAAGGTGGAATTTGTGGAGGCCTCATTGCTTCTCGTTTGCTAGCATTGCATGGTTTAGTGCCTCATCATCTAGACCTACAGTTTCCCATAGAGAGGCTTGATTTTAATTCCATGATACAGCATAAATTTATTTCCTCATGGGCTAGTTTGAGTGAGTTATCTTATGAAATAACCTTTCTCAAAGCTGGTTGGAGAAAGAGCAAGTCCGAGCGTGGTTTTCTTTTGCCTGCACCTGTTTTGTTTAACCTTGATAACAGGGAAGGATGGTCCCTCACTGAGGAGGAGCTTGACACGTACTTGGGAGAGCTCTCCCAACAGGAGCAGGACACTAGAAGGGAGGTCGCAGATGATTCGGTCCAGCCCTCGAATGAGGGAGAGTCTTCATATCAGCAGCCCGCTTATGATTGGGGAGCTTCCTCTTCTTCTCATGGGCCCAGCTATGACCATTCTTACCAAGATCTGCCCGCTTGGAACCCCTATTCGTATATGAATTGATACCCACTTAGGCCAAAAGCCTAAGCTTGGGGGGAGGTACGCCGACACCGCACTCATCTTCATATCATGTTGCGTCGGTACTTTGTATATTCATGTTTTCGTTCTCTTTTTAGTTTTCGTTATTCTTTGCTTTTGCTTTCTAAAAACATAAAAAGACCAAAAATATTTCTATTGTTTCTCTTTGGTTTGCTTCTTCTTTTTGCCTTGGTTTGCTTTTCCCTTTTTGCTTTGTTTAAACTATTCGAAAAACCCAAAAAGATTTTGCTTTGTTTGTTTTTCCCTTTTGGTTCTTGTTTAAAAATCAAAAACACCAAAAATATTTGTCGTTCCTCTTTGGTTTTTGCGAGTTTGCTTCAGGGTTCGGCAGTCCTCAGTGGATATTGGTTTCATATTATTATTCAAGCCACACAAGTGAAGAGCAATAATGAGGATCAATGACAACTTGAGGCGTGGTAAGAGGCTGGTAACGAACTCTATTTGTTTTCATTTTTGTACATATACTCATCACTGTGGGCATGCTTAGTCCGTTCATGTAGAGTGTATGTTTTCTTTGGATGCTTAATAGTTCTTGCTTTCTTATGATTAGCTCCAGCTCGCTAATAGTTTGTAGCATGTCTTATGAATGTTTGCTTGCATTACTCTATTCATAAATTGGTATGACACCGTGGTATCCTCCTCTGAATGTTTCATTTGAATTGACTTGGCACATGCTCACGCATGCACATGACTGTGATAATCAGTTAAGCCTTGATGAATTATTTTGCCTTGAGGATCTTGAATCACTTTCATGCCATGAGTAGTCCTATTTTGTTGCAAGCATGATAATGACAGCTATTGCTCTCTCGTTTGTCGCTCCCTTACTATTGCTAGCCTTCACTTTCACTGAGTATGTTTTACTCAAGTTCCCAACTCCCTAAACCAAATATTTCCAAAGTGTCCACCATACCTACCCATTAGCATCATTTGCTACCTCCGTGCATATTCAATATGCCTTGTTTTCTTCCGAATAAAATGTTTGCTTGTTATGAGAAAGTTAGTTAGTAAAGCTCTCACGAACTTGATGGCACACTTTATTTTCTTGCACTTAATAAACCTGAACCATTGAGTCCTTCTTTGTTGTGCATATGCTTGCGCTTTATGAGTTGAAGTTAGCAGAACCATGTATCATGGGGACCACTTTCAACGCTTCATAGGTACTTTGTACCTAGTTGATATCATGTTCTTTTGCTTATGGATCTCGGGCGTGTGAAATAAAAGTGGAACTTGTAAGATCATGGAGTTTGTATGTATGTTAGAGAAACGCCTGGGCCGCTAGCCTAAGCCATGCCTAATCATGGTGGAAACTTGCAGCATAACCATAATGAGCATTCTATGAAGCATCCTCAATAAAAATCTATGCACATAGTAAATAAAAAGATCGCCGAGATGCTCATTGTCTGTTTGCCTTGTATTTTGATCATGGGATAGCTCTCGTGTCATGTGCAAGGGGTACCCCGTTGGCAGTTCTCTATGATACGTATGTACTTACAATGACAAGAGCTTAGTTGTGACTGAAGTTGAGTAGCATGAGGATCGGTCTTCATAAGTAAGGGGCTTGAGACTTCAATTTATAACTTGTCAAGCATATCCTCTTAGTTGTGTCACTTTCACCTTAACCACATTAAAGATGCTTATGATAGGGGCAATGAGAGCTCAAAGCTAACGAGTACCATACGTTCAGCATTTGGAAGCCTTTGAAATTATTTAAAACCTTTTCTTGTTGAGTCTCCATTTATTCTCTGAGCACCTTCTTGAGAGCATAGTTGTCATTCTTTGTGTTTGTTCCATTACTTGATTATTTGTGTTATGACTTTGATGCTTGTATCCTTGATATCTTTATTTCTAGTCATCACTTGAACTTTAGAGGTGCCTTGATATTCATAATCAAAGGCAAGCGAGATACCACTCTATCATACCTTTCTATGGGCATTGTAATGCTGCTTATGTTTGTGCCTCATGCTACTTATTATTCTTGAGTTGTAATCTCTTCATAGCTTGCAATGACTATTAAGTAGACTTGGTGGCTTACTCTTTATTATGAATTGTCCAAGTAGTTGATCACATTGCTGAGAATATTTACATTATATGAAGCAAATGTGTTCGTGAAAGTTCTTTTATCGCACTCAGTTTTAAACTGAATTGCTTGAGGACAAGCAATAAGCTAAGCTTGGGGAGTTGATACGTCCAAAACGTATCTACTTTCCCGAACACTTTTGCTATTGTTTCTCCTCTAAACTTGTCTGATTTGGATGCAACTAATGCGGACTGATGCTGTTTTTAGCAGAATTGCCTTGGTGTCTACTTTTTGTGCAGAAAACCAACTATCAGGAAAAATCCCGGAAAATATGCCAAAAATCCTATTTCACCCGAAGATTCCAGGAGCCAGAATACGAGACGGAGAAGAGCCGGGGGTGGCCACACCACCTGGTGGCACGGGCCAGGCTAGGCCGCGCCAGGGGGTGGTGTGGGCCCCCCAGGCACCCCCTCGGCCTCTCTCTTCGCCTATAAGGAGCCTTTTGACCTAAAATCTTCGGGGGGTTCGACGTTTTTCCAGAAGGAGTTCCGCTTCGCCGCCACCACCAGATTCCACGAAACAGCACCAGAAACTCCGTTCTGGAACCCTGCTGGGACGGGGAATTGGAGGAGATCATCGCCATCATCATCACCATCGCTTCTCCATCGACCATCCATGTTTCCCCCATCTATGAGTGAGTAATCCCCCACTATAGGCTATGAGGATGGTAGGGATTGGATGAGATCGTTCATGTAATGGCATCAGATTGTTAGGGCATGGTGCCTAGCATCTTTTATTAGTGCTTTATGACTTTGTTGCGACTTGTTGTGCTTAATGCTTGTCACTAGGGCCCAAGTGCCATGATTTCAGATCTGAACATGTTATTTATTCATTATGATAGTATTGTTTTTGGTCTTATCTACAAGTTGTATACACACGTTGTTGTCCGGAACCTATGGCCCCGAAGTGACAGAAATCGGGATAACCGGAAGGGAATGGCTTTGATGTGAGGATCACATGTGTTCACGGAGTGTTTGCTTTGCTCCGGTGCTCTATTAAAAGGAGCACCTTAATTGCCAGTAGTTCCCTAGAGGCCCCGCTGCAAACGGGCTGGCAGGACAAAAGATGTTGTGCAAGTTCTCATTGCGAGCACGTATGACTATATATGGAACACATGCCTAGGATTGTCTAGTACTTGGATGCTTTATCTTATTTATCTGCAATTGCCCTATGTTCTGATTACTATGTGAATTGTCTTGTCCATGCAACGCCCGTCGATCCATCCCTATGCCTACCGCACTCGAATCCACTGTTACTTCTTTTGTTACTACTGTCTTTGCTTTACTACTGCTACTACTTTACTATTCCTACTACAAAACTATTGCTACTGATAAACTGCTGTGAGCAAGATTGTTTCCAGGTGCAGCTGAATTGACAACTCAGTTGTTAAGGCTTATAAATATTCTTTGGCTCCCCTTGTGTCGAATCAATAAATTGGGTTTCACTTCCCTCGAAAATACTGCGATACACCCCCTATACTTGTGGGTCATCACTCCTGCGTTCTTCAGCCAAAAGGGCATCGTAACAAAACAGAAGGTTCCGAAGGGGGTTATGAATGAAGTTTTGACTTTATCAGATTCCTTCATCCGGATTTGGTGATAACCGGAATATGCGTCGAGAAAACAGAGGAGTTCCGAGCCTGCCGTAGAATCGATAACTTGATCAATTCTTGGCAGAGCGAACGGATCTTTTGGACAAGCCTTTTTCAAGGCGGTATAATCAACACACATCCTTAAATCAGTGGTGTCCTTTTTAGGGACCTTTACAGGATTGGCCGACCACTCAGTGTGGATGACCTCTTCTATGAATCCGGCTAACTCGAGCCGTGCTAGTTCCTTAGCTATTGCCTTACGCTTTTCATCACCAAATCATCATAGGGATTGTTAGACGGGTTTAGCATTCGGGTTTACATTTAGAGAGTGCTCGGCAAGTTCCCTAGGTACTCCGGTCATGTCAGATGGCTGCCATGCGAAGATATCTTGATTTTCTTGGAGGAACTTGACGAGCACGCTTTCCTATGCGCTACCTAGGCCTACGCCTATCTGGGTCACCTTGGAGGGGTCATCATCCTTCAACGGCGTCTTCTTCGTCTCTTCTGATGCCTTGAACTCTGGATTTGTCTTTGTCACCTCCTTCTTCGTTGCGGGCATCTCAGACGGATCTATGTTCTTCTTAATTTCCTGGTACTCCTGGGCGCGGTTTCGGCAAAGGCGGCATTTCCATCCTCGCACTCTCGCGCTTTCTTCGGGTCTCCCTTGATGGTGATCACGCCGTTGGGACCTGGAATTTTCATCATATTGTAAATGTAACATGGACGAGCCATAAAAGCCCAGTAAGCCGGATGTCCGAATATAGCGTGGTACACGCTCTTGAACGGGACCACTTCGAAGGAAAGTGCCTCCGCCCGATAGTTCTTTGGAGTTCCAAAGGTAACATAAAAAGTGATCTCTCCTAGGGAATTGGCTTGTCTTCCTGGGACAACTCCGTGAAAGATCATAGAGCTATGGTTCATCTCTGTTTCCGAGATCTTCATCCGGTGTAGCGTTTCGACATAGAGAATATTGATACTGCTACCACCATCCATGAGAGTCTTGGAGAAACCATAACCGTCAATAAGTGGATTGACGATTAAAGCGTATTTCCCTCGCCTGTGCAACTTAGGCGGATGATCAGCGCGGTCAAATGTGATTGCCACTTCCGACCAGTCCAGGTACTGGGGACAGCCGGAACTATTGCATTGAGCTTGTGTAGAACTGCTTTCTTGACCTTTGCTGGTTGAGATCCGAGGAAAGTGACATAAGTGTCCTTCTTGGTGGGAAAAGTTCTCTTCCCTTCCGACTTGGGATTTGAAGCGTCAGCTTCCTCCATGTCGGAATCTTCCTTGGTATCTTTTTCTTTTTCAGGATTCTTCTTTCCCTTCTTCCGCTTATCTTTGTAGCCCGCGGTGTCATCTCTTTTGATTTCATCATTGAAACGACATTCGGCGTTGGTGTGGGATGAGCCCCCATTGGCATCTAGGTGATGCACACATGGGTTATTGGCAATGTCGGCCCAAGAGTAGGTTTTGCCTGGTTGCTGGTCTCCTCTACCATGGACTCTTGAAGTTCCACGCCCACGCCCGCGGCCTCCGCCGCGTCCTCCTCGTCCTCCAGACCCGAAAATAGCAGTGACCACTGCCGTTTCCGCGTTGGGTTTTTCTTCTGAGGTATTTTTGCGCTTCTGAGCTTGTTGCTTTGGTTGTTTTGCCGACTGAGGCACAACTAGGGCATTGAGCAGTCCCTCTACATCGTCGTCAGCATCTGCATACTTGCTCGCTGTTTCTATCATCTCTCCCAAATTAGTGACCTTGTCACACTTCAAGCAATGGCGTAGTAGACCAATTGGGAGACCTGCAATGAAAGCTTCAATCACAGTTTGATCATTTACTCCTTCACATGAGTTCTTGGTGTCTATCCATCGTCCGAGGTAATCCCGGCAAGTTTCTCCGGCTTTCTAGGTGCAACGTTGTAGGTCTCCGACCATACAGGGCCTCCGATATGTGCCTTCGAAATTTCGAAAGAACGCACTTTGCATGTCATACCAGTTATGGATGGTGTTCTCTAGAAGTTCATTGAGCCATGGTCGTGCCGTCTTCCGCAACATAGGTGGGAGATATCGGGTTGCGACCAGGCTATTTCCGCCTTTAGCGATGCAACAAGCTTGGAAGAAATCATGTAGCCAGGTATCTAGCCTAGCAATGTCGTCGTAGGCTTGGATGTGTCTTGATATAGCAAATCCTTCCAGGAATCTTGTAGCTCTGATGCATGGTCCAAAGCACTTTGGGACCACGTAGATATCATCGTTTTCATAGTGTCGCGCCTCTATGTTGGAGTTGATCCTGTGCCTTGCGTCGTTCGGGGATAAAGATCATCCCAAATGTCGGCTATGGCTACGGTGCCTTGGATCTGGACTTCGGCTTCTGCCACCACCTCCTCTGCCATGTCGTCCTCCTTGTCCTCCTTGGGAGCCGTTGTGATGACTGTTTAGTGGAGAGGGTGGGGCAGCTGGATAGTTTCCGTCTGATCGCCGGCCTCCGTTCGGAACGTTATTATTCCGGTTCCGGGGAGGGTCTTGACTATGACGAGCCCCCTGTCGGCTTGTCCCGGCATGGTTTCCGTCGTTTCTTCGTCCGTCGTTCCCACCATGGTGGGGCTCAGCCAGACGGCTTGCATGTCTAGGAGGTGGCATTTTTTGACGATCCTCCTCCCGACATTTCTCTTTATCTTCTCCCCTTCGATCATTGGATTCTTGTCCGGGAGGATTCCTCGGATTCAGTGCAACAATGGCCTCTTTCTCAGCCACTGGGGCGACGTTGCTCCAGTCACGCGTAGTCCTGCGATGCTGTCCTGACGATCTGGTTCTCGAATAATTGTCCTCCCATCGTTCGGGGCGATGATGCTGCTCCAGAACGCGATGGGGTCTTACGTCAGCCCATGCCGGATCTGTGCGACATTGGTCGGAATCCAAGACTAGTTTTTGACTTCCGGACAGGGCGACCTTTTGTTGCTCCAGTCCCTTGTTGAGTAGTTTGATACCCAAACGGATCTCCTCTGGTCCTAGATTAGCTGATAGAATTTCTCGGGCCGCCACGGTATTCTGTACTGGGGTTGGATAAACCCAATCTCCTTTGCTATCTTTTCGTGGCTTCCCCATCTCATCTCCGAAAAGGACGGCACGGATATGTGGGAATTGGTCGTCATTGGTGTGACGCTTCCGTGTCTTCTGGTGCAACCGAGACATGTAATCCTTAGTTGCCATGCGTTTCTTCTCCTCCTCGATGTTTTTGGCTTCATCCAGGAGTTGTTGACGATGCGCTTCTAGGGCTTGAGCCCTTTCGTCTAGTTCTTCAGCAATAAGTTCTGCAACTGTAGGGATATGTGTGGTTAATGCAGCATCGATGAGTTTACGTGCACCTTCAGTGATCACGTGCCCATCCACCGATTCTTCTTTTTTCGGCTCTTCTAGGATAAGTGCTCCATTCGAGTCTTCTTCGTATTCCTCGGCAATCACCTCCTCTGTCAGAGGGTCTTTTGCCAGGGTCTTGTTTTTCTTGTTCTTCTTCTTTGCCTTCTTGGCAGCGCTAGTAACAAAGACGGCTTTGGGTCCGTTTCCTGGAGTCAAGCTCTGATCGGTACTTTCGGACATCTGGACCTCGGGATTATCTCTGACGTCCATTTCATCCTGCACTTTGGGAGAGTGTTCCCCGGATCCTTCATCCATGGCTTCTCCTTCTTCTACAGCCTTGGAGTTGTACTCCTCTTCATATTCCACGGAGAACTTTCAGAAATCTGCTGACATCATCGATTCATCCGAGGATGCGGGTACGTCGGTGTTTGTTCCAATTGTCTCCAGCACAGAGTCGGTGTTTTCTCCAGCATCGGCAGAGCCGGATCCGGATCCCACATACCCGACGAAGTGCGACGCGTGCTTCCTGAGGTACCTGCGGCTCTCGCGACCAGCCATGTCGAAACTTTTGATGGTCTCGAGAATTGCATCTGCGCTTGCATCTTGCATTATCATACGTCGTAGTGTGTACCTTAGAACAGGTCTGTCTGTCCCGACATCATCAGATCCGGAATCAGTGTCGTTGATATGCTCCTCCTGGATTTCGACTTCCGTAGGTGGGTCAATCTAGGATACGGTCTCTCCAAGGAGATCCACTCCAGATTCGGCTTGAACCGCTAGGTCTTCCTCAGGCTCAGAATTCTCCACTATCTCCACAACTAGTGCGGGCTGGGTGGGATTAGGGTTTTCTGAGATCCGGAACTCTGCTGCCTCCGCGGACAAAGGGGACCCAGAAGATTCTTCTGCCTCTATCATCACTGCTGGGGTGGGTGGGGCAGGTTCAGAGAAACCGATGTGAACATCGATCTCGCCAAAGGACATGATTGTGTAGGCAGTCACAGCCTCCCTAGCCGGAATCCAAGTCTCGTCGAGAACGATGAGAGGGACGTCGCTGGCGTAGAGGATGCAACCGACGGCGATAGTCTCGCCGATTCCGATTCTTGCAGATTCCGCTCGGAACGCAGATCCGAAGCTCACTTGCCCCACGGTGGGCGCCAACTGTCGTCGGATTGATGACAAGTACGCCATGAGGGGGTCCTCGAGGCGTGCGGAAGAGAGGGGTGTGAGACGTACGGTATTCCGAGACAGTGAGCACACAAGTTTACCCAGGTTCGAATCCGCCGGCTTTGGACGGATCCTACTCCTGCTAGCAATCCAGTAATACGGCAGAGCCGGAATATGGGTTACAAGGGTTTCGCCTGTGCGAGTAGAGATTGTAGACTATTGAGGGTCTAAAGAGTTGGGTGCCCTAAAAGCTCTCCCTAGGACGACTTATATAGATATCCTGCCTAGGGTTTACAAGAGAGATCTATCCGGCTACAACTAAGAGTCGGTTACAGAGTACATCTTGAACTACAAGTAACACTATGGGCCTAAGTCGGTAAGTCTTCTGGGCCTTCCCATAGCCGGATTGGACTCTGTCTTTCTCCCTGACTGGGCCACCCGTGAAGCAAAGCTCTAACCCGAAGTGGGACACCCTGGTCAGTGAAGAACTATGAGGATACCCGGAAAGTATATCCCCAACATGTAAGGCTGCACCCACTCCTCTGTCTTCCACTGATTCTCTCTCTTGAAGAAGGGGAGCCACTTGGTTCTAAAGATAGTACTCGATATCGCTGCATTGTTGGTGCTCTACAATACCTTACCCTGACACATCCTGACTTGTCTTCCTCAGTCAACAAGGTTTGTCAGTATCTTCATGCTCCTACCACCGTTCATTGGACAACTGTTAAAAGAATTCTGAGATATGTTAAGGACACTATCAAGCTTGGTATCACATTTCAGAAATCCAACTCTACTTTATTGAGTGCCTTTTCTGATGCTGATTGGGCTGGTTGTAGACACTCTACTAGAGGTTTTGCCATGTTTATTGGACCAAAGTTGGTACCTTGGAGTGCTAGGAAACAAGCCAATGTCCCACGGTCTAGCACTGAGGCAGAATATAAGTCCTTGGCTAATGCAACTGCAAAACTTATATGGGTTGAAGCCCTTTTTGAGAGAACTTCGAGTCTCACTCAAAGAAAATCCATGTCTATGGTGTGATAATCTGGGTGCTTAAAACTTGTCTGCTAATCTAGGTTTTAATGCTCACACTAAACACATTGAAATTGATTTTCACTTTGTTCGTGAAAGAGTTACTAATAAATAATTGGATATCAGGTTTGTCTCCATCAAAGATCAGATTACAGATGGCTTCACTAAGGCTATTCCTGTTAGAAATCTTTATGGATTTAGACGTAATCTAAATCTTTGTACAAGTTTCGATTAAGGGGGGCTGTTAAACTACATGTACTCTACCGTATAGGCATGATGTAGTACACCACCCTATATGGTACATCGTTGTATATGACACGGTATGGGGCTTTCCCTACCATATATAAACACACAGCACAGACTCGAGAGGGGATCCGTTTCCGCCTATTTTGACATCCAAGACTCTATCGCGCCCCCACCTGGCCTCTCCCTCCGTTCCAGGAGATCATGACACCACGTAGCCACTAACGCGCCCGGATCCTCAGCTTCTAGATCGTCTGCGGCTCCTCTTGGTACAACACCTCCTGTTGCTGATGCTGCTCCGCCTGATCCAGCGGTTTTGCCTGGTCCATGCACACGGCTACAAAAAGATATCAGCCATCCGAAAATTTACAAAGATGGCACGGTTAGATATGGAATGCTTCCCGTGATAGGTGATCCACACTCTCTTTCTGATGCTCTCAATGACGCAAATTGGCGTATGGCAATGGAGGAATGATATGATATGATGATTTGAGATAAAATAAAATATGCCACCTTGTACCACCATGCACACAAAGGAATCTGATAGACTACAAATGGGTTTATCATATTAAGAAACATGCAAATGGCACAATTGATAGGTATAAAGCCAGGTTACTTGCAAAATGATTCAAATAAAGGTATGACATTGACTATGATGCTACTTTTAGTCCAGTTGTAAAGGAAGCCACTATTCTCACTATTCTAGCTATTTCAGTGTCTCGTAGTTGGAACTTGCGACAACTAGATGTAAAAATGCATTTTTGCATGGTGTTCTGGAAGAGTAGGTCTACATGAAACAACCCCATGTTTTGAAAATCCCGATGCCCCTAACCATGTTTTTGGACTTGAAAAAGGTTTGTATGGACTAAAATAAGCACCTAGAGCCTGGTTCTCTCAACTGAGTTCCAAAATTCATGATCTTGGATTTATTACTTCCAAGGCAAATACCTCTTTGTTTCTCTATAACAAGACATGTATCATGATTTATGTTCTGATTTATATTGATGACATTATAGTTACTAGCTCATCTGATCAAGCCATTACTTCCTTACTCACTGGTCTCGATGCAAATTTTGCCATCAAAGATCTTGGAGACTTGCATTTCTTTTGGGGAACTGAAGTCAGGAAAATATAAGATGGCCTATTGTTGACACGGGAAAATATGAAGTTGATCTTCTTAACAAGGTGGGCATGCGCGGCTAGAAAGGCTCTTCCATGCCCCTCTCCTCTAATGAAAGGTTGTCACTCACAGAGGGGACACTGCTTGTGAGGACGGCACTCAATATTGCAGTATTGTTGGTGCTCTGTAGTATCTTAATTTGACTCGTCCAAACTTGTCTTTATCTATTAACAAAGTTTGCTAGTATCTTCATGCACAAACTACAACACATTGGGCAGGTGTAAAGAGGATCATACACTATTTCAAGGAAACCTTACAACTTGGTATGTCCTTTACATATTCATCATCTAACCTCCTAAGTGCCTTCTGAGAAATAGATTGGACAGGATTCCTTGATGACAGATGATCTACAGGAGGATTTGCAATATTTATTGGACCAATTTTGGTTTTATGAACTGCCAGAAAACAAGCCACTATATCACGTTCTAGTATTGAAGCTAAGTACAAGACTTTAGCTAATGCCATGGCTGAATTAATTTGGGTTGAAGCCCTTCTTGGTGAGCTTGGTGTTAAACTTCAGCAAAAACCAGGTTTATAGTGTGAACACTTAGGTGCAACTTAATTGTCTGCTAGTCCTATTTTTCATGCACGCACAAAACATATTAAGATTGACTTTCACTTTACGAGAGAACATGTAGCAGAAAAAGGTTGGATATATATCATGTTTGTATCTAGCAAAGATCATATAGGAGATGGATTCACCAAAGCTCTCCCGGTGAGAAATCTAGATGAGTTCAGCGTAATCTCAACCTTACCACATGTAAGATTCAGGGAGACTGCTGGACAAAATGTATTGTACCGTAAGGTATGATGTAGTACACTGTCCTATACGGTACCTCTATGTATATGCCACGCATAGGTGTTTTGCCCACGCTAGGGTGTCCACAGTCTCATTACACATCTTTGATATTTTCTTTTGCTGATTCCCTTTATCTTCCATGTGTTCGTACTTTTTAACTGATAGTATGTTGTATGCATGATATAGCTCTTACCCATGTGGCATCCATGTAGAAATTTATCTCATACTCGCACTTAGCCAGATTTAGACCATGCTTGCTATGGAGGTCCATTAGCTAAATATAAATATTGTTTCAGTGAAGCTGCGATCGACAAACAACCTTAGCAAAAGTTATATGTGGACAAGGTTGATTAACTAAGTTTAGCAATCCAGATATAGCTAGCTAGGCGTTCCACCGTTTCTTGGTGACTTCCACGTACGGCTGCTAGCCGCGGTCCCTACAACATGCAGATCTAGCAGCTCGCGTTGATCTGTGGTGTGTCACCGGTGCGTGCTTGTTCGCCAGTAGTTATACAAGTACTCTACTATGCTCCGTACTACCGATGAGCAAATGGTTAGCAAGCTCCAAGAATAAAATAATGCATTCGACCATGCATGGCGACGCTCTCTGCCACCATTTCCTTTCTCTCGTCCTGCTTCTTAGTATCGTCTTCCTCGTTGCCCTGGGAGGCGACATCATCAGGACGCCGTGCCTCGGTATCCCATAGCTGGAGCACCGCGCATCCCTTCGTGTCCACTATTTTGTTCTCGCAGAAGGTGAAGAGAACATATGCGCGATGTTCCGGATATGGCATGCCGTCGCACGTCGTCTTGATGTTGTTGCTGGCGTCGACAAATGAGAAAGACCGACACTAGTTAAGAAGCACAACGGCGAGGAAGGAAATGGTGCCTGAGTGTGTTGCCACGGTCGAATGCATCTGTTTATTGCAGCTATTGATCAAACGGCTCATTTGCCGGTGATGGCCATGACGAGCGCCAGATAGGAGTAAGCATATGCATGATCTTCTCAAGGTCAGTGCCCTTGGAGATGGCATCCACTTTCTTCTCTGATCCCCCTTTGAGACACCTCTTTTCCACTGCATGTGCTTCTTTTTGGTTGCGCTAGGAAGTTGTAGGTTGTATTTTTCATGTTTTTTAGGTCCAACCCGGTGCACCATTGTGGGTATTCTAGACATGGCTCCACCCTGCAAATGGTGCGCACAGGAACAACGAGGAGGTACCCCCACCCCCAGCTACTACGTTGGTATGGTCTGAGGGCCTGGTCATTGACAAATCAACCCAAGGTTCACCAACTAAATCGCTTCTCGGAAAGGTTTTTATTTTTTCCCAACTGCTAAAAAACATCCAAATGCTGGTTGACACGTCTTAGAACTTGTTTATGGGCCGTCCGATCAAATCGAGCGCGTTCGATTGCGCATCCGGTTTCCACCTGAGTCCCGACCGGTTCCCACCTGAACCACGTGCCACACGTACCCAAACGTACTCCTGGAGCCACGCCCCTTCATCTCTCTCATGGAACACTCCCCATTTTATCCCCAAACAAAACATCGGTGGCAGCCAAGGATGCTGAGCTCGTCGGTGGTCGATAAGCGCACGCAAAAGGGAGACGAGCTCGTTGGCGGAGGGCGGGTGCGCGCGTGCAAGGCGGCTGATATGAGGTCGTCAGTGGGCGAGCAAGTGCAAGGCGGCAGCGACGAGGTCATCCGCGGAGCACCATGCGCGTAGTAGGCGTGATCTGCGACAGCGAGATAGGGGGAAATCATCAGCGGATCTCGAGATTTCTACATTGAATAACCCGAGGTATGCACAGAAATCCCCCAAATATCATACGGTTTATGTAACGCATTAGTGCAATCTCATGGATAACATGTGGGGATTCATCTCCCGGTGCCATCCCCAGCATGATTGTTTTTCCTTTGTGGCCTACTACTTATAGTCCGTATGAATTAACAGGCATGGGCATCCTCGTAGTGGTCATCTCGTGTTGATTTAATCTCGCGGTTCCCATGTCCTACTGAACTGCGCCCGCCCCTTGGTGTTGTTGTGGGTACATAGGATGTTTTTTGACAGCACATTGGTGAACAATGCAGGTTTAGCCATTCCTGAGTATTTTAGATAGATCCCTCGTAGACCATTGTTGCATATTTGCATATAGTGATCCTTTTTGCTAAGTTGTATCCAAATATAATACGTTTCTGACTTATATATGTGCTAAGTATCTTACACATAATAAACAATCAAATGTTCTTTTTGTTAAAGTTGCTCGTGAATATAGCTTACACATAATGTTGAGTCATAGAGTGTTTTTCTTTTGATAAGTTATTTTTGCAAAGCTTGCCTCCTCGGTTACTGCCAAATCAAGTTCACGCGCTTAGACATAGGGCAAGTACAACATGTGTGCTAGGGGTGGGCACCAAGAACTTCTTTCGGGCTCGATCCCCGACAGATCCAGGGAATTAATCTTGCATTGATGCATAAGGATACGACGAGCATTTCGCTTGTTTTGCCGCAACAAACGCTTTTGCGGACACCATAGACAAATGGAAATAATCGAGGTTAGTGTCTGGGTTTGCAACCTGTGTTGGGTTTCCAAAATTAATTTGCATCAACATTTTTTTCAAAGTTGCTTAAGCATGTTGTTAGCAAGTTAGCTACTTAGGTTAATTAAATTGTTGTTTATGCCTAAGTTGGGTACTAAAAATAATTAATTTAGTTCGACCAACATGTTTAAGTTTTGTTTTACAATCTATTTTGTTTTAGTTGTGTTTGTTAGAGCAACATCCATAAGTTGAGTACTTTGGGTTAATTAAGTTTTATTGTGAATATGCATAACTTGAGTACCGCAATAAATTAAGTTGGTTCCACCACAACATGGTTTAAGTTGTGTTTATAATCTAGTTAGTTTCTTGTTTTTTTCCTTTTTGTAGCAGCATGTAAAAGTTGGCTACTTTAGGCTAATTAAGTTGTATTGTCAACATGCCAATATTGGCTACCAAAATGAATTAAATTGGTTTTAGCAACATGCTTAATTTGTATTTTATAGTCTAGTTATTTTCTTCTTTCGAGAAACATGTACAAATTGGCTACTCAGATTAATTAAGTTGTATTATGTATATGCCTAAGTTGATTACCAAATGAATTATTTTGGTACCATGGATAATTGGTTTCCATCATCTTAGTAGGTTGTATTTTATCACCTAACCAAGTTGGTGTTCAAGTAATGTCCGAAGTTGCATAGTGATTTAATAATGTTTCTTTATCAACATGCTGCTTTTAGGTAGTACTACTTTCAGGTCTTGCAGTGTAGCTTCAGCTTCGTCGGTCCATACAAAATCCTTGGTCTTTTTCAGGAGTTTGTATAGTGGTGCAGCTCTTTCACCGAGCCGGCTTACAAACCGATTGACTGCAGCAATGCAACCAGTTAGTCTTTGCACGTCCTTCAGGCGAGTTGGCCTGGAAATATTGAGTATAGCCTTGATTTTGTCTCGGTTCACCTCTATGCCTCTTTGAGACACGATAAAACCTAACAATTTTCCGGCTGGGATTCCAAAGAAGCATTTCTTTGGGTTAAGCATTATGTTGTATTTTCGTAGATTGGCAAATGTTTCCTCCAAGTCGGAAATCAATGTTTCCTTCTTTTTGGACATCATCGCAATATCATCCACATATGCATGTACATTGCATCCGATTTGATCATGGAGGCAACGCTGCATTGTGCGTTGGTACATAGCTCCTGCGTTCTTCAGCCCAAAGGGCATCGTAACAAAACAGAAGGTTCCTTAGGGGGTTATGAATGAAGTTTTGACTTTGTCAGATTCCTTCATCCGGATTTGGTGATAACCGGAATATGCGTCGAGAAAACAGAGGAGTTCCGAGCCTGCCGTAGAATCGATAACTTGATCAATCCTAGACAGAGCGAACGGATCTTTGGGGTAAGCCTTGTTCAAAGCAGTATAATCAACACACATCCTTAAATCAGTGGTGTCCTTTTTAGGGACCATTACATGATTGGCCGACCACTCAGTGTGGATGACCTCTTCTATGAATCTGGCTAACTCGAGCCGTGCTAGTTCCTTAGCTATTGCCTTACGCTTTTCATCACCGAAACATCGTAAGGACTGTTTGACGGGTTTAGCGTTCGGGTTTACATTTAAAGAGTGCTCGACAAGTTCCGTAGGTACTCCGGTCATGTCAGATGGCTGCCATGCGAAGATATCTTGATTTGCTTTGAGGAACTTGACAAGCGCGCTTTCCTATGCGCTATCTAGGCCTACGCCTATCTGGGTCACCTTGGAGGGGTCATCATCCTTCAACGGCGTCTTCTTCGTCTCTTTTGATGCCTTGAACTCTGGATTTGGCTTTGTCACCTCCTTCTTCGTTGCGGGCATATCGGATGGATCTATGCTCTTCTTGATCTCCTGGTACTCCTGGGCGTGCAGCACGGCTTCAGCAAAGGCGGCATTTCCATCCTCGCACTCTCGCGCTTTCTTTGGGTCTCCCCTGATGGTGATCACGCTGTTGGGACCTGGAATTTTCATCATATTGTAAATGTAACACGAACGAGCCATAAAAGCCCAGTAAGCCGGACGTCCGAATATAGCGTGGTACGCACTCTTGAATGGGACCACTTCGAAGGAAAGTGCTTCCGTCCGATAGTTCTTTGGAGTTCCAAAGGTAACATCCAAAGTGATTTCTCCCAGGGAATTTGCTTGTCTTCCTGGGACAACCCCGTGAAAGATCACAGAGTTGTGGTTCAGTTGAGTCTCCAAGATCTTCATCTGGCGTAGCGTTTCTACATACAGAATATTTATGCTGCTGCCACCGTCCATGAGAGTCTTGGAGAAACCATAACCGTCAATAAGTGGATTAACGATCAAGGCGTATTTTCCTCGCCTGTGCAACTTAGGCGGATGATCAGCACGGTCAAATGTGATTGCCACTTCCGACCAATCCAAGAACTGTTGCATTGAGCTCATGTAGAACTGCTTTCTTGACCTTTGCTGGTTGAGATCCGAGGAAGGTGACGTACGTATCTTTCTTGGTCGGAAATTTTTTCTTCCCTTCCGGCTTGGGATTTGAAGCATCAGCTTCCTCCATGTCGGAATCTTCCTTGGTCTCTTTATCCTTTTCGGGATTCTTCTTTCCCTTCTTCTGCTTAGCCCTGTAGCTAGCGGTATCATCTCTCTTAATGTCGTCATTGAAACGACACTCGGCGTTTGTGTGGGACGAGCCCCCAATGGCGTCTAGGTGATGCACACATGGGTTATTGTCAATGTCGGCCCAAGAGTTGGTTTTGCCGGGTTGCTGGTATCCTCTACCTTGAACTGTTGACGTCCCACGACCGCGTCCGCGGCCACCGCCGCGTCCTCCTCGTCCTCCAGACCCGAAAGTAGTAGTGACCACTGCTGTTTCCACGTTGGCCTTTTCTTCCGATGTATTCTTGCGCTTCTGAGATTGTTGCTTTGGTTGTTTTGCCGACTGTGGCACAGCTAGGGCGTTAAGTAATCCCTCTGCGTCATCATCAGCATCTGCATACTTCCTCGATGTTTCTATCATCTCTCCCAAATCAGTGACTTTGTCACACTTCAAGCGATGACGTAGTAAACCAATTGGGAGACCTGCAATGAAAGCTTCAATCGCAGTTTGGTCATTTACTCCTTCACAGGAGTTCTTGGTGTCGATCCATCATCTAAGATAATCCTGGCAAGTTTCTCCGGCTTTCTGGGTGCAACGTTGTAGGTCTCCGACCGTGCAGGGCCTCCGGTATGTGCCTTTGAAATTCCGGAAGAATGCACTTTGTATGTCATACCAGTTGTGGATGGTGTTCTCCGGAAGTTTATTGAGCCATGATCGTGCCGTCTTCCTCAACATGAGTGGGAGATATCGGGTTGCGACCAGGCTGTTTCCGCCTTTGGCGATGCAGCAAGCTTGGAAAAAATCCTGGAGCCAAGTATCTGGCCGAGCTATGCCGTCGTAGGCTTGAATATGTCTTGAGATAGCAAATCCTTCCGGGAATTTTGTAGCTCTTATGCGTGGTCCGATGCACTTTGGGCCCACGTATATGTCATCATTTTCGTAGCACCGTGCCCCTATATTGGAGTTGATCCTATGTCTTGCGTCATTTGGGGATAAAGATCATCCTGAGTGACGGCTATGACTGCGGTGCCTTGGAGCCGGACTTTGGCTTCTGCCACCACCTCCTCCACCACGACACCCTCCTTGGCCTCCTTGGGAGCCGTTGTGATGGCTACTTGGCAGAGAGGGTGGAGCAGCTAGATTATTTCCGGCTGATCGCCGGCCTCCGTCCGGAGCGTCATTATTACGGTTTTGGGGAGGGTCTTCGTTGTGACGAGCCCCCTGCCGGTTTGTCTCGGCACGGTGTCCGTCGTTTCCTCACCCGTCAGCCGGATGGATTGTGTGTCTAGGAGGTGGCATTCTTTGTCGGTCCTCCTCTCGATGTTTCTCTTTATCTTCTTCCCTGCAATCTTTCGACTCTCGCCGGGGAGGATTCCTCGATTCAGTGCAGCAATTGCCTCTTGCTCTGCAACTAGGTTAACATTACGCCAGTCACGTGTAGCTTTGTGGTGTTGTCCCGAAGATCCGGTTCTTGAGTAGTTGTCTTCCCCACGGTCGGAATGATGATGTTGTTCCGGAACATGTTGGGGTCCTACATCAGCCTAGGCTGGATCCGTGCGACATTGGTCAGAATGGGAGACCAGCTTTTGGCTTCTGGACAGGGCGACCTTTTGCTGCTCCAGGCCCTTGTTGAGTAGTTTAATGCCCAATCAGATCTGTTCCGGGCCTGGATTAGCCGATAGGATTTCTCGAGCTGCAATGGTGTTCTGTACTGGTGTCGGATACACCCAATCCCCGTTGTTGTCGCGCTAAGGCATCCCATGTTCTCCTCCAAAGAGGACTTTGTGAATCTGCGGGAACTGGTCGTCATGAGTATGACGTTTCCTGGTCTTCTGATGTTGCCTGGAGTTGTACTTCTCCGCAGTTTCCATGCATTTCTTTTCTTCCTCGAGATTTTTGGCTTCGTCGAGGAGTACTTGGCGACGCGCTTCTAGGGCCTGGGCCCTTTCGTCCAGCTCTTCAGCAGTGAGTTCAGCAACTGTAGGAATAGGTGTGGTTAATGCAACATCGATGAGTTTATGCGCACCTTCAGTGATCATGTGTCCATCCACCGACTCTTCTTTGGGCTCGTCTGGGATAAGTGCTCCATCCGATTCTTCCTCATATTCCTCGGCAATCACCTCCTCTGTCGGAGGATCTTTTGCCGGGGTCTTGTTCTTCTTGTTCTTCTTCTTTGCCTTCTTGGCAGTGCCGGTAGCAAAGACGGCTTTGGGCCCGTTTCCTGGAGTCAAACTTTGATCGGTACTTTCGGCCATTTGGTTCTCGGGATCATCTCCGAGATCCATATTGTCCTGTGCATTGGGAGAGCTTTCTCCGGATCCTTAGTCCATGTCTTCTCCTTTTGCAGCAGCGGTGGAGTTAACCTCCTCTTCATATTCTGCGAAAAACTTCCAGAAATCTGCCGACATCATCGAGTCATCCGAGGATGCCGGTAATTCGACGCTAGTTCTGATAGCCTCCAGCACAGAGTCGGTGTTATCTCCAGCATCGACGAAGCCGGATCCGGATCCCACATATCTGACAAAGTGCGATGCGCCCCTCCTGAGATAACTGCGGTCTTCATAGTAGACTTCGTCGAAACGTTTGATGGTCTCGAGGATTTCATCTACGCCTGAGTTTTGCATCATCATGCGTCTTAGTGTGTATCTCAGGAAAGGCCTATCCTTCCCGGCATCATCAGAGCCGGAACCAGCGTTGTTGTTATGCTCCTCCTGGATTTCGACTTCAGCAGGTGGGTCGATCTAGGATTCGATCTCTCCAGGGAGATCCACTCCAGATTCAACTTGCACCGCCAGGTCTGCTTCAGGCTCAGATTTCTCCACTATCTCCACAACTGGTGCGGGCTGGGTGGGATTAGGTTTTCTGAGATCCGGAACTCTGCCGCCTCCGTGGACAAAGGGGACCCATAAATTTCTTCTGCCTCTATCATCACCGCTAGGGTGGGTGGGCAGGTTCAGCGAAACCGGTGTAAACATCGATCTCGCTAAATGACATGATGGTGTAGGTGGTCAAGACTTCTCTAGCCGGAATCCAAGTCTCGTCGAGAACGATGAGAGGGACGTCACTGGCATAGAGGATGCGACCAACGGCGATAGTTTTGCTGATTCCGATTCTTGTAGATTCCGCTCGGAACGCAGATCCGAAGCTCACTTGCCCCATGGTGGGCGCCAACTGTCGTCGGATTGATGACAAGTACGCCATGAGAGGGTCCTCGAGGCGTGCGGAAGAGAGGGGTGTGAGACGTATGGTGTTCCGGGACGGTGAGCGCACAAGTTTACCAAGGTTCAAATCCACCGGCTTTGGATGGATCCTACTCCTGCTAGCAATCCAGTAATATGGCAGAGCCGGAATATGGGTTACAAGGAGTTCGCCTGTGCGAGTTGAGATTGTAGACTATTGTGTGTTGCCCTAAAGTCTCTCCCTAGGACAACTTATATAGGTATCCGGCCTAGGGTTTACAGGACAGATCTATCCGGCTACGACTAAGATTTGATTATAGAGTACATCTTGAACTACAAGTAACACTATGGGCCTATATCGGTAAGTCTTCTGGGCCTTCCCGTAGCCGGATTGGACTCTGTCTTTTCTCCCTGACTGGGCCGCCCGTGAAGCAAAGCTCTAACCCAAAGTGGGCCACCCTGGTCAGTGAGGACTGTGAGGATACCCGAAGAGTATATCCCCAACACTATTGTAAGCTTTCCTTTTCAGATGCCTAAACCCTTCTGAAACTCCATGGTCTCAATCCTTATGAAGACCAGTTATCTAACAACTTAAAACCTTCTCCTCTTGTTTCCTCCGTTACCTTGACGTGTTTCATGTTCGTCACCTCAGAGTTGTTATGAACACTCCTTCATGAGTTGACCATGAAATACTCTGTGTTGTTAGTGTGTTTCCCTCTTATCCTTAGAAGTGACCCTATTTCTTTCTTCCTCTGTCTCTCTTCCTACCTTTGGAATCTCGGGTCGAGATTCTCGTAAGGGGGATAGAGTTGTAACACTCCCCTTTTAGTTAAATGTTATTTAGGGCTTTGGTTGTGCATTCATGAGCATCATCCCTCAAAATGCATGCAAATAAAATAATGCAAAAACTCTAAAACCCTAGTTTCCCCCTCTCTCTAACCAATTCAAAAGAGTTTTGAATAATTTGATAAGTACAAAAAATTTTGGAGCCCAAATTGACTACAAGGGCCCTGAGTATTTTATATATCTTACAAACCTTCTGGTAATTTTTGAAATAATCTAAATAGGTTTCAAATTGAAAATACAAACTGAATAAGAGAAACAGTTTTGGAAAAAGGTTTTGCAAATAAAAAACAAGCCAGCTGCCAGCCCAGGCCGGCCCAGCCCTTCTCCGTGCTACCTGCCGCACGGAGCAGCCCACAGCAGCCCACCCCAGCCCGTTCGCGGCCCATCCGGTCCGTACCGCTTCGGCCTCGTCGCTGTCGTCGTCTTCGACAACGACGCTAAGCAGCTCGGTGGCCGTCGCGATGCCATCCGCCGTCGCTGTTGTGATCCTCGTCACTCGCTGCTCTGGATCGTGGATAAGATCGAGCCGCTGTCATGCCCCTCTTCCCCTTGCCCTCTCACTCTCCCCTGCGCCCTCTCTCTCGCTTCCTCTCTCACAGAGCCCGAACCCTAGCCTCGGCCGCTGCATAGCACCACCGACTCCGACCTCCCCTCGCCGATCTGAGCCTGCCAGAAGCACCGCCTCGCCGTTCTGAGTATCCTTGTCGAAGGAATCGAGCTTGGGCGCTCACAATCGCCTACTTCAACCGCTTCTTCCCCGACACCGACATGTGCCGCCGCCCACCTCGTCGTTGCTCCGGTCGTCGCCTCGCCGTCAACCTTGGCCGCTCCAGGGTGAGCTTCTGGTTCTCATGGAACCTTCGGTTTGCTTGCTAGCTCGCTGTAGCCACCACGCATCGTCCGTATGCAAGCGTCGCCACCGTTGCTCGCCGGGTTCATTGCTCCGGTGACCAATAGCCAGCGGTGCCGCCGCTATTAGGTCTGTCTTGTCGCGCTGTGTCCAAACCGCGTAACCACGCTATCCCACGAGCCCTCTGTCACCGTCCTTGCTTCCGTCCCGACAGTTCCCCGCCGTCGGGATGCCACGCTGACGTCATCATGACGTCAGGCGCGCGGTCAGCGCCTGGTCAAACCAGGTTGAGTCCCACTTTGCCCGCATGGACGCTGAGGTGGCCTGGGGCCCCTCTGTCAGCTGCAGTGGGTATCCTCTATACCAGTGTAAAAAGGTTTTCCCCGTTTTGTAATAATTTCATAAATGGTTAATAATTCTAGTAATTGTATAATCTTATAAATTAAATAACTAATTATTTATAAGTCAGCAAAATATGTATAATATATCAAAATGTTCAAAAAAATGAGATCTTTACAATAGACTCATAATCATGCATTGTTCAACAACTTTAATTGCAAGTTTAATTAGAGAAATAAATGAACCCCCGTAGGTGATTCCGAAGTCTCTCCTGTATTAGGGTTTGGACCCTTCGGATCCCGCTTAAATTGCCAAGCATGCTTTAGGGTTACATTTCAACTCTAAATAACTTGTCATATCATCATCCTTGCTTGAGCATTGCATCGATGCCATGTGTTAATTGTTTTCCTTTCTTTTTGGTGTTTTCTTATTCCCGGTAGAATACGATATCAAGATCGAGATTGAAGACCGAGATCAATACCATCGAAGATCGATGAACAATACTTGACCAACTGTAATCAAGTCAAGTACAAGATATCCGAAGATCTGATTATTGGTTATCAACAGGCAAAGGCAAGCATAGCCCCACCATTATACAATCCTATGGTTTCGAAAGCATTTCAATTCTTGTCATGATGCATACGATTCTACTGTGATGTTTTATCGATAGATAGAGTATCCTATCTATTACATTACTCCCTTTGAGATTATATTACCTGATCCACTGCTCCTAGCATAACTAGGTTTGGCTTGTGTGCACTGCTAGAGCTATTTATCTGAGTCTTGCTTAGCCATGCTTAGCTGTCAGTGCTGGTTCATCCAGATGATGTACCATTTGTAGGGAATCTAGTATGACAGGTGAACAAGGTATACTGATGAGGTAAGATCAGTCGTAAAGGTTAAACATGCTACGGCTTGTATGGGAGGCCACAGTGGGATGTGGTTTTTGTAGTCCCATGCTCGCCACCACTAGGACCCGAGTTCTAGCCTCTTGAACCAAGACGAGCGTACAGCCACACGGGGCCTAGAAAACCTCACGAGTAACTAACTTGCCTAGTAGACTCCATGAGTCACATAGTTCAGGCGTTCCATTCGACATATGCATTCTTGTTGTTCTCAAAGGCGGTGAAGGAGGTGCATTCATACGAGTAGGTAAGCATGGCCGGGGTTGCTTGGGGTGGATGGAGCCCCTGGTAAACCAACCTCGCCCACATCTCTTGGGACCGACTTCAGGATTTGACCCATTACGGCGGAACCATTCTTAGGGCGTGACTCATGGTCTTGGCGAAAGCAAGGTAAAGGTCGTGTCCAACCACCCTTTGTCGGCCTTCCAAGGAAGAGGGCTAATAGCTTGGCATTAAGAGTCAGTTGGTACGTGTAGGTAAAGTTGTACACCCTGCAGGATTTAATCTTTTCGAAAAGCCATGTCCACGGTTATGGACGACTTGGGAATGGACGTGAAGATCATAGAGAACTTTAACCTAATCGTAAAACATGGCAGTTCAACGTGTGCTTACGGATGCTTCCTCACGGGTACGAGGGGGTGATCCCAGTTGTGAGATGAGCATTACTTTGGTGGATATCAAAAGATGATGATCAATTCTTCGGAGATGTTGTTCTCTTATCCCCTTTTAAAGATTCTGATTAGACAAGCTTCTTCTCCTCTTGTTTTATAAACAAAAATGGCTTTATGCAAAATAAGCCCACCAGCCATAAGTCTTGCGGAGTACACCCTGTATTCACCCTTGCTTTGTTGATACTTTTGTAGCAGAATAAGTGTTCCCTGAAGACGAGTTTGGTATGACATCGACACCGACGAGTAGCTTGGGGTTCCCGACCGACAGCCTGGAATCTATGGGCTGGGACATCATTGTTATGCTTCATGCCTCTTAGGCCATTTGTTAAGTTTGCTATATTTAATAGCATAATTTGCCTTCCATTGTTTGATGTTTGTGGTCAGTGACCTCTGAAGGGTTTCGCAGCATAGTAAATCAAAATTTTCTACGGAAGCGAACAGAGGGAAAGCCAAGATCTAATCTAGGAGATGCAAACAACGAGAGAGATTGGATTAGATCTTCATACCCTTGAAGATTTGCATAGCGGAACGTTCGTCGGAACGTGGGTGATGTAGTCGTACTCGCTTCTCCTCATCGCGATCCGATCCGATCTAGCACCACAAGTGGCGGTGCCTCCGTGAGATGCACACGTGCAGCACCTCGACGTCTCCTCCTTCCTCGGACCAGCAAGTATGGTGGAGAGATGGATTGGATCTACAGCACGACGGCGTGGTGTATATGGTGGAGAATTTCTGCCGCAGGGCTTCGCCTACAAACAGTCGGGAGGGAGAGAGGAAGGGCAGCAGGGCAACTAGGGTTGGAGGAAGGTGTGTGTAGAGGAGGGGGGCGCATCAGCCCTCTATTTATAGAGGGGGGCGGCCATCCCTAGCCTCTCCTCCAAGCCTATCTCTAGTTTAAACAATTTAAACTCTCCCTTATCTAGAAATCCTATCTTATCTTATCTCTAGTTTAAACGATTTAAACTCTCTAGGATCGGCTGGGCCCTATGGGGCCTTGTGCCCCTGGCCCAATGCGGCCAGGACACTCCCTCATAGGCCCATGCCCCCTCCCGGAAGGTGGGACCACGTTGGCCCCCTTCCGGAAGGTTCTAGAAGCTTCCGGTACAATACCGATTAATCTGGAACAATTTCAAACTCCAAAAACTGCACTGCCTTATATGAATCTTATTCTCCGGACCATTCCGGAACCTCTCGTGATATCCCGGATCCCATCCGAGACTCGGAACAAAAACTCATAAACCAATTATCCAATCTATCCTAGCGTCGAGACACGTTAAGTGTGTGACCCTGCGGGTTCGAGAATATGCAGACATGATCTTCTATCAATAATCAACAGCGGGGTCTGGGCACCCATATTGACTCCCACACATTCATCGATGATCATATCGGATGAACCACGATGCCAGGATTCAAACAATCCCATATATATATTCCCTTCGTCTCGCGATATTTTACTTGCCCGAGATTCGATCGTCGGTATCGTCATACCTAGTTCAATCTCGTTCACAGCAAGTACTTTACTCGTTCCGTAATCCGATATCACTTCGTGATTAACTCCTTAACCACATGCTTGCAAGCGGTGTTGATATCGATTACCGAGTGGGCCCGAAGTATATCTCTCCGACTTGGGAGGGACAAATCCCATCTCGATACATACAACCCAACAGATACTTTCCGATCACCTGAGAGACACCTTTATGATCACCCTCTCATAGGATGACGTTTGATGACCTCAAAGCTTTCTTCCGATACCAGGGAGTTGTATTATCTCATGGTCTAAGGAATACAATATTTGACATAGGAAAAGCTTCGCAAAGATGAACACAATGACACGATCTAATTGCTTCGCTTAGTTTGGGTCTGTCCACCATATCATTCTCCCAATGATATGATCTCATTATCAATTGACAACTCATGTCTATGGTTAGGAAACCTTAACCATCATTGATCAATGAGCTAGTCCATAGAGGCGTACTAGGGACACGGTGTTGTTCACAAACCACACAAGTATTAATGTTTCCGCTTAATACAATTCTAGCATGGAATATAAACTTTATCATGAACAAGAATTATAATAATAACATCTTTATTATTGCCTCTAGGGCATAATTCCAACAGTCTCCCACTTGCACTAGAGTCAATAATCTAGTTTACATTTGGCAACAATCTCACACCCATGGCACTGAGGTGCTGATCATGTTTTACACGTGGAAGAGGTTTAGTCAATGGATCTGCGACATTCAGATCTGTATGTACTTTGCTGATCTTCAGATCTCCATCTGCTATATAATCTCGGATTATATGAAACTTGTGGTTGATATGCTTGGTCTTTGGATGATATCTTGGTTCCTTAGCGAGCGCTATGGCGCCAGTGTTGTCACACAATATCTCCAGTGGGTCCAATGCACTTGGAACCACGCCAAGCTCAGTGATGAAGTTTCTGATCCAAACTCCCTCACTTGACGCTTCTGCAGCAGCCATGTATTCCGCTTCTACTGTAGATCCCGAAACCACGCTTTGCTTGCAGCTTCTCCAGCTCACAGCTCCTCCATTCAAAATATACACGTATCCTGTCTGAGATTTAGAATCATCCTTGTCGGTGTCGAAACTAGCATCGACGTAACCTTTTACAACGAGCTGTTCATCACCCCCATAGACTAAGAACATTTCTTTAGTCCTATTTAGGTACCTTAGGATGTTCTTCACGGCTGTCCAGTGTTCCACTCCTGCATCACTTTGATATCTGCTCGTCAAACTAAGAGCATTGGACACATCCGGTCTAGTACACAGCATGGCATACATGATGGAACCTATGGCCGAGGCATAAGGCACTTTGCTCATAGCTTCCCTATCATTTACCGTAGCTGGACACTGAGCCTTGCTCAATATCTTACCTAACAACATAGGCACTGAACCTTTCAATGCCTTATCCATTCTGAACCTTTTCAGAACTTTGTCTAGGTATGTACTCTGGCTTAAAGCTATCAGGCGTCTTTGTCTATCTCTATAGATTTTGATGCCCAGTATATAAGCAGCTTCACCTAGGTCTTTCATTGAAAAACACTTGTTCAAATAACTCTTCACATCGTTAAGCATGTTGATGTCATTTCCAATAATCAATATGTCATCCACATATAGTACCAGAAACGTCACCGAGCTCCCACTCACTTTCTTGTAGATGCAAGCTTCGTAGCAATTTGGAACAAATCCAAAGCTCTTGATCACTTGATCAAAACGAAGGTTCCAACTCTGAGATGCTTGCTTCAGTCCATAAATGGAACGCTGAAGTTTGCATACTTTATCAGCATCCTTAGGATCGACAAAACCTTCGGGTTGCATCATATACAACTCTTCATCAATGTTGCCATTGAGGAAAGCAGTCTTGACATCCATTTGCCATATTTCATAATCATGAAACGCAGCAATTGCTAATAAAATCCGAATGGACTTAAACATCGCTACGGGAGAGAAAGTCTCATCGTAGTCAACACCTTGAACTTGTCGAAAACCTTTCGCAACAAGCCGTGCTTTATAGACGGTAACATTACCATCCGCGTCCGTTTTCTTCTTGAAGATCCATTTGCACTCAACGGCCTTTCGGTCGCTAGGAGGGTCCACCAAAGTCCATACTTGGTTTTCGCTCATGGATCCCAATTCGGATTTCATGGCTTCTAGCCATTTCTCAGAGTCTGGGCTCATCATCGCTTCCTCATAGTCCGTAGGTTCGCTGTCTTCTACTAACAAGACAGTCAAGACAGGGTTGCCGTACCACTCAGGAGGGGCACGCGACCTTGTCGACCTGCGACGTTCAGTAGCAGCATCGTCCGAAGCTTCATGATCCCTGTCATTAGCTTCCTCTATTGTTGGTGCAGGCGGCACTGGAACAATTTCAGGTGCTGCGCTACTCTCCAATTCAAGAGAAGGTTCAATAACCTCGTCTAGCTCTACTTTCCTCCCACTCACTTCTTTCGAGAGAAACTCCTTCTCAAGAAAGGAACCGTTCTTTGCGACAAACACTTTGCCTTCATTTCTGTGATAGAAGGTATACCCAATAGTTTCCTTAGGGTATCCTATGAAGACGCATTTCTCCGTTTTGGGTTCGAGCTTGTCCGGCATCAACTTCTTGACGTAAGCTTCGCATCCCCAAACTTTAAGAAACGACAACTTAGGTTTAGCACCAAACCACAGTTCATACGGTGTTGTCTCAACGGATTTAGATGGAGCCCTATTTAAAGTGAATGCAGCGGTTTCTAATGCATAACCCCAAAATGATAACGGCAAATCAGTGAGAGACATCATCGATCGGACCATATCTAATAGGGTTCGATTCCGGCGTTCAGACACACCATTGCGCTGTGGTGTTCCGGGTGGCGTGAGTTGTGAAACGATTCCACTTGCTTTGAGATGCGTGAGAAAATCATAACTCAAATATTCGCCCCGACGATCGGATCGTAGAAACTTAATCTTTCTATTACGATGGTTCTCCACTTCATTCTGAAATTCTTTGAACTTTTCAAACGTTTCAGATTTATGTTTCATTAAATAGATATACCCATATCTACTTAAGTCATCGGTAAAAGTGAGAAAATAGCGATATCCACCGCGCGTCGAAACACTCATCGGTCCGCATACATCGGTATGTATGATTTCCAACAAGTCCGTTGCTCGCTCCATCATACCGGAGAACGGGGTTTTGATCATCTTGCCCATGAGGCATGGTTCGCATGTGTCAAATGATTCAAAATCAAGAGACTCCAAAAGTCCATCAGAATGGAGTTTCTTCATGCGCTTTACACCAATATGACCTAGACGACAGTGCCACAAATAAGTAGTATTATCACTATCTACTTTGCATCTCTTAGCCTCAATGTTATGGATGTGTGTTTCATCCCTTTCGAGATTTAGAAGAAATAAACCATTCACAGTAGGTGCATGACCATAAAAGATGTTACTCATATAAATAGAACAACCATTATTCTCCGATTTAAATGAATAACCGTCTTGCAATAAACACGATCCAGAAATAATGTTCATGCTCAACGCAGGCACATAATAACATTTATTAAGGTTTAAAACTAATCCCGAAGGTAAAACTAAGGAGAGCGTGCCGACGGCCATCACATCAACTCTTGATCCGTTGCCAACGCGCATCGTCACCTCATCCCTCGCAAGCCGTCGTCTATTCCGTAGCTCCTGTTTCGAGTTACAAATATTAGCAACTGAACCGGTATCAAATACCCAGGCACTACAACGAGGGCTAGTAAGGAAAACATCAATAACATGTATATCAAATATACCTTTGATGGTGCCATCCTTCTTGTCCGCTAAGTACTTCGGACAGTTGCGCTTCCAGTGACCCTTGTCCTTGCAATAGAAGCACTCAGTGTCCGGCTTAGGACCAGACTTGAGCTTCTTCTCAGCAGGGGCAACGCGTTTGCCGCCTCCTTTCTTGAAGGGCTTCTTTGCACCCTTACCTTTCTTAAAGGAGGGCTTGTTGACCATCAACACATGATTATCCTTTTTGATGTCCACCTCCGCAGCCTTCAGCTTTGCGAAGAGCTCGGTGATCGTATCAGTGGAACCAATCTGATTGTGATCAACTACAAAACTTTTGTAGCTAGGAGTGTCAATCTTGAGCTCCTCTGGAATCTTGCAGTCCAGTTGCTCAAGACATTGAGTGTAGCCCGACATCTTAATGGCGTGCTCACTAACGGAACTCCCTTCCTCCATCTTGTAGTTAAAGAATTTCTTAGAGATCTCATATCTCTCAGAACGGGCTTGAGTCTGAAACATGTTTTTCAGCTCCTCGATAATCTCAAAGGGCACGGCGAACTCCTCAAAACGATTTTGAAGATCCGATTCCATAGCATACAACATGGCGATCTTAATCAAATCATAATCATCCTTGCACGACTGATAAACAGCTTTTTCATCAGCCGGCGCATCTATAGCAGGGGCGTCACCTAGCGCTTTCTCAAGGACATAGTCCTTTTGTCCGCCAGCGAGAATGATTCTCAGAATGCGGAACCATTTGGTGAAGTTAGACCCATTGTTTCTAAGCTTTTCTATCTCAGCAAAAATGTTGAAGTTGAAGTTGGACTTGGCCATGTGATCTACAGTATTTGCAAGTACAATTTAGACTATGTTCATGATAAATAGTTCAACTTAATCAAATTACTAGATGAACTCCCACTAAATTCAACATCCCTCAAGTTGTTTAGTGAACACGATCCAAATTCACCACACCTAATCCGATCTTCACGAGAAGAGATGTGGTTTCAATGGTGGACAACGAAGTGTCGATCATATCATTCATATGAATCATGCTTAACCTTTCGGTTCATGTGTTCCGAGGCCATGTCTGTACATGCTAGGCTCGTCAAGTTAGACCCAAATATTTCCGCGTGTGCAAAACTGGCTTGCACCCGTTGTATGTGAGCGTAGAGTCTATAGCACCCGATCATCACGTGATGCTTGGACACGACGAACTTTCGCAACGGTGCATACTTGGGGAGAACACAGTTTTTATCTTGATCTTTAAGTGAGGAATCATCTTATAATGCTACCGTCGCGATCTAAGCATAATAAGATACATAAAAGGATAAACATCACATGCATATAACTTTATGTGACATGGTATAGCCAATCTTCGCGCAATGATCTCCATCTTGTGCGTTCCGGCATGATCTCCATCACTCCACCATGATTGCCTCCACCACGAATAGCAACTACAACTATTGCTAACTACTTAGCGATAAAGTAAAGTTATTACATGGCGTATAAGAAGTTGACTCGCAGGTCATACACAATTATAAAGACAACCATATGGCTCCTGCCGGTTGTGTACTCATCGACATGCAAGTCGTGAAACATTACAAAACATGATCATCGCATACAATATACACATCACATCTTGGGCCATACCATATCACAGAAAACACTCCCTGCAAAAATAAGTTAGACGCCTCTACTTTGTTGTTGCATGTTTTAACGTGGCTTATGGGAGTAGATGCTAAGAACGATTCTTACCTACGGAAAGCCACAACGGTGATATTATGGTTGCCAAACTCCGGTGTTAATCTCATGACAACTATAGTGAGAGAAACTAACATCCACCAGCCGCATGTGTGGTACAAGCCACACGTCAAGTGCGGAGCCGGTCTCGCGAACGACGTCGCGTAAGGTTGGCCTGGACCGCTTCAATCTCACTATCCCGCGTCATAAGAAGAACACAAACAAGAGGCTTGCAACATAAAACATCAATGCCCGCAACAACCATGTTGCGTTCTACTCGTGAATCACATCTATGCATAGATCTAGCTCTGATACCACTGAAGGGTTTCGCAGCATAGTAAATCAAAATTTTCTACGGAAGCGAACAGAGGGAAAGCCAAGATCTAATCTAGGAGATGCAAACAACGAGAGAGATTGGATTAGATCTTCATACCCTTGAAGATTCGCACAGCGGAACGTTCGTCGGAATGTGGGTGATGTAGTCGTACTCGCTTCTCCTCCTCGCGATCCGATCCGATCTAGCACCACAAGTGGCGGTGCCTCCGTGAGATGCACACGTGCAGCACCTCGACGTCTCCTCCTTCCTCGGACCAGCAAGTATGGTGGAGAGATGGATTGGATCTACAGCACGACGGCGTGGTGTATATGGTGGAGAATTTCTGCCGCAGGGCTTCGCCTACAAACAGTCGGGAGGGAGAGAGGAAGGGCAGCAGGGCAACTAGGGTTGGAGGAAGGTGTGTGTAGAGGAGGGGGGCGCACCAGCCCTCTATTTATAGAGGGGGGGCGGCCAGCCCTAGCCTCTCCTCCAAGCCTATCTCTAGTTTAAACAATTTAAACTCTCCCTTATCTAGAAATCCTATCTTATCTTATCTCTAGTTTAAACGATTTAAACTCTCTAGGATCGGCTGGGCCCTATGGGGCCTTGTGCCCCTGGCCCAATGCGTCCAGGACACTCCCTCATAGGCCCATGCCCCCTCCCGGAAGGTGGGACCATGTTGGCCCCCTTCCGGAAGGTTCTAGAAGCTTCCGGTACAATACATTAATCCGGAACAATTCCGAACTCCAAAAACTGCACTGCCTTATATGAATCTTATTCTCCGGACCATTACGGAACCTCTCGTGATATCCCGGATCCCATCCGAGACTCCGAACAAAAACTCATAAACCAATTATCCAATCTATCCTAGCGTCGAGACACGTTAAGTGTGTGACCCTGCGGGTTCGAGAATATGCAGACATGATCTTCTATCAATAATCAACAGCGGGGTCTGGGCACCCATATTGACTCCCACACATTCATCGATGATCATATCGGATGAACCACGATGCCAGGATTCAAACAATCCCATATATATATATTCCCTTCGTCTCGCGATATTTTACTTGCCTGAGATTCAATCGTCGGTATCGTCATACCTAGTTCAATCTCGTTCACAGCAAGTACTTTACTCGTTCCGTAATCCGATATCACTTCGTGATTAACTCCTTAACCACATGCTTGCAAGCGGTGTTGATATCGATTACCGAGTGGGCCCGAAGTATATATCTCCGACTTGGGAGGGACAAATCCCATCTTGATACATACAACCCAACAGATACTTTCCGATCACCTGAGAGACACCTTTATGATCACCCTCTCATAGGATGACGTTTGATGACCTCAAAGCTTTCTTCCGATACCAGGGAGTTGTATTATCTCATGGTCTAAGGAATACAATATTTGACATAGGAAAAGCTTCGCAAAGATGAACACAATGACACGATCTAATTGCTTCGCTTAGTTTGGGTCTGTCCACCATATCATTCTCCCAATGATATGATCTCATTATCAATTGACAACTCATGTCTATGGTTAGGAAACCTTAACCATCATTGATCAATGAGCTAGTCCATAGAGGCGTACTAGGGACACGGTGTTGTTCACAAACCACACAAGTATTAATGTTTCTGCTTAATACAATTCTAGCATGGAATATAAACTTTATCATGAACAAGAATTATAATAATAACATCTTTATTATTGCCTCTAGGGCATAATTCCAACAGTCTCCCACTTGCACTAGAGTCAATAATCTAGTTTACATTTGGCAACAATCTCACACCCATGGCACTGAGGTGCTGATCATGTTTTACACGTGGAAGAGGTTTAGTCAATGGATCTGCGACATTCAGATCTGTATGTACTTTGCTGATCTTCTGATCTCCATCTGCTATATAATCTCGGATTATATGAAACTTGCGGTTGATATGCTTGGTCTTTGGATGATATCTTGGTTCCTTAGAGAGCGCTATGGCGCCAGTGTTGTCACACAATATCTCCAGTGGGTCCAATGCACTTGGAACCACGCCAAGCTCAGTGATGAAGTTTCTGATCCAAACTCCCTCACTTGACGCTTCTGCAGCAGCCATGTATTCCGCTTCTACTGTAGATCCCGAAACCACGCTTTGCTTGCAGCTTCTCCAGCTCACAGCTCATCCATTCAAAATATACACGTATCCTCTCTGAGATTTAGAATCATCCTTGTCGGTGTCGAAACCTCTGCTTGTAAGATTTTGGTTCTTCGCTCAATTATGAGCTTGCTGTAATAATTTTTGTGTCGCAGGGTTACTGTTGTGTTACCGATTTCTCACTGAATATCCTCGAGCTCTAGGTTAAGCTTATGTCAGGCTAAGGTCTGAGATTTGTTTAACCCTGATCCCCAGGGTGTTATAGTTGCTGGTTCCATGGATAGACAGGTAACCTTTGCCATTGTTTTGAAGTTTTTCGATTCCCATTGCTTTGGTCGTTCTTTCTCGGTTACCAGCAGGGAATGTTGGTCCTTCATTCCTATCGGTTGCTTCTGTCATATGTACCAAATTTGTCTTCTCATTTCCTTGAATTTGGTTGATGCCATGGACCTGATATCATTAGTTTTGAGGTTCAGTCCATGTATATCTATTTTGTGTTTATGTTTTTATTTATGCCATGATTGGGTGTACTATGGAGTGGAGTATTGTAGCATTGTGGTGGATGTGCAATCATTTGTTGGAGGCTTACTTGTTATTTCTGATGCATCATGCAGAAGCTTCAAAAGTTTATTTTTCCTGAGATAAATATAGTAATCAATAGCACACAATATTAGTTGAGGTTATGTTCATCAGTGTAGTGTAATTGAAACTTCAAGTCATGGGTATAGTGAAGTAGTAGGATAATTTGAGCTTCTGTTCTTCAATGTAGTGGAATTGACTAAATATTCGATTGATGGGTATAGTGAAGTAATGGAATCAAAGTAGCGTATGTCCATCATTTTACTAAAGCAATGCTCTTTGATTCGTTTATGCAGGGTTGTATCCTGATATCCTAGCATGGTTCATCTTAGGTCCTGGTTGCTTGCTCAGGCTCCAAGTTGTGTGTCAGATCCAGTTGCAACGGTAGAAAGGGGGACATGACTAGTAGCAATTTAAGGTAATTTAGTTGGTCTTCTAGTTTTATTCAACTTGGTCCATTAGTATGATTAAGTTGCTAACCTCAGAACATTGAGTTGGCTATTGATAGTCACCTAAGTTGATTACTCAACTCATAGTAAGATTAATGTGGTTTAGTTAATCTTGTTGCAACTTTTAATGACTGACAGTAGCCAAGTTGTTTCATCAAAATGATTATGTTGGATACTAGTTGAATTTAAGTTGCATTTTCTTGGTTGGTTAATTAGGTCACTAAAAGGTAGTACAGGCAACTTCTATCAAATAAGTTGATTCCTTAGCATTATCAAGTTGCAACATAACTTAGTTGGATCTTCAAACTTGCTTAAGTTGCGTATCACATATTAAGTTGTCTTATGGACATAACCTAGTTAGATAAACTTGCTTAGTTGTGTACCAGAACTAAAAAAAACACTTTCATCATGCAAAATTGGTTAAGTTGTATATCCAACGTTCCTTTCTCATTTGAACAAACTGCATAAGTTGAATTTGGTGGCTTACTATAGTTGATCACAAATAGCAACTTAGGTTAATTTAGTTGGTATGCTAGTTTTGTTCAACTTGGTCTATTAGAATGATTAAGTTACTATCATGAGAATAATAAGTTGACTTTTGATCGTCACCTAAGTTGATTACTTGTAGTAAAGATTCATGTGGTTAACCTAATCTTGTTACAACTTATAATGACTGAGTGTAGTCAAGTTGCTATATTAAAATGATTAAGTTGGATACTAGTCAAAAATTAAGTTGCATTTGCTTGCTTGGTTAATTAGATCACTAAAAGGTACTGAGTACAAGCAACTTCGATTAAATAAGTTGATCGTTTAGTATTATTAAGTTGCCTTATGAACATAACCTAGTTGGATCTTCAAACTTGCTTAAGTTGTATACCAAAACTAATAGTTTTAGGTGAGCAGATACTGTCTGGGCCTATGGCAGAGAGGAAGGCGGGCCACGAGCTGGCCTGGCACTGGAACGGACGACGACCGTGCCGCAGGTGAGAATGCCCAACGACAGTGAAAGAGAGCAAGACAATGCCTCCACCGCCCCTAGGACCTCTGGCACCGCTTGCTTCTAGACACCACTGAGTGAACAAGCGGCATACCATTTGATTTGTAGTTAATATGATGTGAAATTTGAGTGGCCTAATGTGCAATTCAACCGTGGTTCAGTTTTCTGACTTTTCTGTGGATGTTCAGTCTAAAGTGGATACAGGATCAAGTTGTTCTAACATGTTCATGTCTGAAAAACTATACTTATTAAATATGTTCTAAAGAGAAGGTTGGTGGTATGATTGTTTTGGTATGCAAGGAACACAAATTCCTAGTATCGTTCAACTTTTGCTTGTATAATGTATGCTCACATTTGAAGTTTTCTACTCCCTCCGACCCATATTACTTGTCATTGATTTTAGTAAAAACTTTGTACTAAATCAGTGACAAGTATTATGGGTCAAATGGAGTAGCACTATCGGGCTGCTGTTTTGCAGAACTGAACAGTTAACTGAAATTGTTTTTCGTGTGCAGTTATTTGTCTGAAGAAATTGCATTGTGAATCGTTGGTGGGCTCCTGGCTCATGGCTACCAGCTCCACGACGTTGTGTTGATTTGAGGAGGCTGTAGGAGGACAGAGCAGGGTGTCGGGGGAACCATCAGAGGGGCAGAAGGGGGCATCAGAGGGTAGGGAGTGATCCGCCGGAAGGAAGCAGAGGATGCCATCGTGGCTATGCGGAGGAGATCAATAGAGTGGAGCTTGCCGGCCCCATTTTGTCAAGTTGCGGCCGCCGGTGCTCGCTCCCATCCCTTTCTCACGGCGCGCAGGCAGCAGCTACGAAATGCTTCGATGTCTGACTGCATGCCTGATGATAGAACTGGTAGTAGTTGGACATGGAAGGTGGCTGCAAAGAGCCAAAGGCAAGCCATGCCTTGTCTTCAGCAAGACACTGGATCAGTCCGAGGAAGAGGGCGAGGAGTTAGGATCGTTGTTAATACTTGCCGCGCATCTGGCAGAGTCTATCTTTTGTTTTTCATGTGGTTTGTCTTGTCTCACCTTTATATACTGGAAGCTTCTCTTTTGACAAGATCGAGTGTTGGCTCGCACCAACTAGCACTTGGGTGCCGGGTTGGACAACCAGCATCTGGATGCTGGGATGGACAAATCAGCACCGGATGCTGGCTAGCCGCGTCCTTATTTTTTACATGTACTCATTGTTAGAGATACTAGTTGAATACCCGTACGCTTGTTATGGAATACGAAATAATGTTTATGTACTACTTTTATTTGTTGAATATATATCGTATGAAATGTATATGTAACCTAGTATGTCAAGAAAAAACATCATGTTTTGTTTTTGATTTGCCCGTGTCGTTTTTCTGTCTCTTCTTCATTTGGCTTTATTGTGTTTACATCATTGTTTCGGTTCAGTATGATATCTCAACTCACTTTGTATCGCTCTAAAGTAAGCCGAAGGTTATAATAAAAATTCAAAAGTGTCCCCTGATTAATATGGATCATGAAGGCATGTATTGGCAGCATTCGCACACAACTCTGACCCTCTACAACATGTATGTCATATGGCAATCGATCATTAAACACCTGAAAATAATAGGAACACATACGTTTAGGAAATTTATGAACCTATTGCACAAAATTCAAATACGATAAACTGTTTCCCTTAAGAAAGTGGATTGTCTTCACATTGAATATTTACGTCAGATAACCAAACTATCTACGCCCTTCCTCTTCTATAAAATTTGACCCAAGAGATCAGATTATTAATCATTTACCACTTGAACTTAACAGGTTAGAATGAGGTAAACACAAAAACTTACTTCATATTAGTCATCCCCGATGTTGGACAAGGAGATCTAGCTAGAAGTTGTCTTGCATGGTGGCGAAAAACAAGTGGTCAGGACAGGCACCGACGAAGAACATCCACATGTATCCTCCCAAAATTTCTTACCTCTACACTACTACATTCCACCAACACTCTTCACCCGTGCGCTTCTTTGTTGAACTGAATTCATAGGGTGGTACATTAAGTGTATCTCTTGATATAATAATGACGAAAGCGGGACGACCACTTCCGATTTTGACATATTCATATCCAGGAGACAAAAGACGGAAGCGGGACAACCACTTCCGATTTTGACATAAACCTTTTCCTTGAGCTCCACCCCACTCCACTCAAGCACCAACTCTGATTGTGAAGTTATTTGAAAACTTTGAAATTTGATAACAATTAATACAATATTATAGTCAAATTTTAGATGCATTTGGATTAAGGCAGCTAACTTAAAAGCTAATTGCATCAACTATTTTTTTCAACCCCGAAGCAATATCACGTTACTTGAAAAAGGTTATGACTTTTCTTGCTTTCGTCCGGCTACTATATAGAAATCTACATACATGAACTATACGATATTAAATATTTGTTTGGAGTTTTTTCCTTCCCTCCAGCCTAGATAGAGATATAATATTTGTGACATGCTATGCATGTAGGCAGGGATCCATCATCATTGGAAGTTTATTGTAGAACAAGAAAATGACGCTATAACACGGCTTAATAACAATATAAAGGATAGAAAATATTAGGATCAAACTATTCCTGGTTCGCATGACGATGTCAACCGCATGGCTTAGTCCAACCTCAACCTCATCTATCTCCCGGATTTTCTCCTCCATCCCGCATAGTATAGTGGTATTCTCCTTTGATGCTTTATTTGGATTGATTTGGCACATGCTCACACCATGTTATGACTATCTGAAGTCACCATATCCTTTATGATCCTTTAGTTTTCAACTTGTAGTATCACTTTATGCTTTTATCAATGATGTTTTATCGCTCTGCATGATTATGGCCATTATTGCTCTCTTAGTTTGTCGCTCCCAGTCTTTTGCTAGCCTCCACAACAAAGTATGAGTTCCACTCATGCATCCAACTCCCTAAACCAAGTTATTCCAAAGAGTCCACCATACCTACCTACTAGCTTATGCTATTCCAAGTATATTCATGCTTTTGTTTACCTTCCGAATTAAACTTGTTATGAGAAAACTAGTGATTAAAGCTCTCACGAACTTGATGGCACACTTTACTTTTCTTGCCCTTAATAAACTTGAACCATTGTGTCGTCTATGTTGTATATGGTTGCACTTATTTGTTGGGCATTAGCAGAACCATGTTGTCATGGGGAACGCTTTCAACATTGCACTTGGTATTTGTACCTAGTTGATATCATACTCTTTTGTATATGGATGTCGTCGGTGTGAAATGAAAGGGAAGCTTGTAAGTCCATGGAGTTATGTATATGTGTTAGAGAAACGCCTGGGACGCTGGTCTAATCCATGCTCACATGGTGAAAATCTGCAGCGTAACCATAATGAGCTGTCTATGAAGCATTCTTCTTATAAAAAAAGAGTCCTATATTGAGAAAAAAGAGAAAAAGAAAAAAAAGAGATTCTGAAAAGAGGAAAGAGAGAAAAAAAGCACCATATTCCCATGATAAATAAGAAGATTGCTGAGATGCTTGTTGTCTGCTTGCCTTGTCATTTTGATATGGGGATTCTTCCGTATCATCGGACAAGGGGTACCCCGTTGGCGGTTCTCTATGATACACATGTACTTACGATGACAAGAACTTATCAGTGACTAAACTTGAGTAGCATGAGGAGCGTCCCTCGTATACAAGGGACATGAGATTTCTAACTTATACTTCGTCAAGCATGTACACCATAGTTTGTTCACTTTAACCTTAATCACTTCAAGATGATTAGGATAGGGGCAATGAGAGCTGAAAGCTATAAGTACCATAATTTTTGGAAGCTCTTTATGAGACTTAAATCCCTACTTCCTTTTATAAAAAGGCCTTTCTTCCACCATTATATTGAGTCTCCATCTTCTACCTTTATGCACCTACTTTGAGAGCATAGTGGCCATTCTTAGTTCTATGTGCATTGTCCCAAGACTAGTTGATTGATGCATAACTTGATATTGCTTGTTTTAAACTATTTGTATCTAGTCACTCTTATGAACTTTGAAGGTGTCCTATACATTTATATTTGCTACTCTATGAGGGATAAGCTGAATGCTATTATGCTATGTTTTCTTTATGTGAAACAAACAAACGTCTTGCAAAGCATTGTTATTCATGAATCTTTTGTTTGTGCCTTTTCATGTTGCATCATAGTTTCTTTGTCTTATTGCTAGAACTTTTTCTTTCATGTTATGATTGAAGTACTATGATCCCAGCTTTGAATGTTTTACAAATACTTTGATCAAGTCTTTGATGGTGCATGCCACCTCAAAAATTATTCTTTCTTTTTATCACTTACCTACTCGAGGACGAGCAGGAGTTAAGCTTGGGGATGTTGATACATTGCAAATGTATCTATAATTTTTAATGTTCCATGCTTGGTTTTATCCACTTTCTTGTGTTTTGTCCACACTTTGGAGTACTTTTCATATGATTTCTTGGACTAACCTATTAACAAGAGCCACAGTGCCAGCTGCCTGTTTTCTGCTGTTTTTGGTTACAGGAAAGTCAGAAAATGAATATTCTCGGAATTGGACGAGACAAAAGCCAAAGTCCCTATTTTTCCGGAAGTCATCAGATGCCAGAATACGAGACGGAGAGGGGCCAGGGGCCATCACACCACCTGGCCGTGCGGCCTAGCCTGGCCCGCGCCAGGGGGTGGTCTGGCCAGCCCTAGCACCCCCTCGGCCTCTCCTTCCGCCTATAAGATGCCCTCAGGACGAAAACCCTAAGTACCCGATCAAATATCCACGAAAGAGTCTGTAGCCGCCATCATCTCCATCCCTAGATCGGGAGGGATCTGAAGCTCTTCCTGGCACCCTGCTAGAGAGGGGAATTCACCCTGGAGGCCTTCTTCACTACCATGCAAGCCTCTGGTGTGATGCATGAGTAGTTCATCCTTGGACTACGGATCCATATAGTAGCTAGATGGATGGTTCTCCTCCTTTGTGCTTTCATGTCTAGATCTTGTGAGCTCCGTTCATGATCAAGGTCGTCTATTTGTAATTCTGCATGTTGTGTTTGCGGGGATCCGATGGATATTGAGATGCTATTTCAGATTGATTATTGATTCTATCATGTCTTTGTTATTTGTGATCTTGCATGCTTTCCGTTGTTAGTAGCTATCTTGGCCAAGTAGATGCTAGAAACTCCAAAAGTTAGTATTTATGCTCGATAGTGGGTTCATGCCTCTGGTAATCTGGGGAAGTGACAGAAATCTCTAAGGTACTAGATGTGCTGTTGCTACTAGGGAGAAAACAACAATCCTTTGTTCATAAAACAATCATATTGGGGTTCCCAACGATCCTTTGTTGTAACTGAGGGAAACTTGCTGCTGTGCTCGTCATACCTTCCTCTTGGGGTTCCCAACGAGCTCTACATCAACATCGCACTAGCATTTTTCTGGCGCCAACACTGAGCCATCAGACATCTCTTAGCAAAGAAAGATGTGAAGCCTTGTTTGATTAAGTGGGTTCTATTATTACAAGAGTATGATTTAAAAATAGTTGATAGAAGAGGTAAAGATAATCCTGTTGCTGATCACTTATCACATATGGAAGGCATAATTGAAGATCCCATCCCTATTAATGTATCTATGCCTGGGGAATACCTTGCCATCGTAGAATCGCATGACCCTTGGTTTGTAGATTATGCTAATTTTCGTGTGGGTAAGTTTCTACCAAAGGGAATGAATTATAATCATAGGAAGATATTCTTTAATGATTTGAAATATTACTTTTGGGATGATCCTTATTTATATAGGCGCGAACTTGATGGGATGATTAGGAAATGTGTACCCGATCACGAAATGAGCATCATCTTAAAAGCTTGCCATGATATCCCTTATGGAGGGCATCATGCTGTCGACCGTATGGCTGGTAAAGTATTACAATCAGGATTCTATTGGCGAACCTTATTTAAAGATGCTCATAATTATGTTAAGAATTGTGATGCCTGTCAACGTATGAGTAACATAGGGAAAAGACAAGAAATTCCCATGAATTATAACCTTATAATAGAACCATTTGATGTTTGGGGAATAGATTTCATGGGGCCATTTCTATCCTCTAATGGTTACACTCATATTCTTGTTGTTGTTGATTATGTCACTAACTGGGTTTAAGCTATACCCACTTCTCATGCAGATGCAGCTACTTCCATCAAGATGATTAAGGACATTATTTTTCCCAGGTTTGGAGTTCCTAGGTTTTTAATTACTGATGATGGAAATCATTTTATGAAAGGTACTTTCAAGAAAATTCTTCATAAGTATGGGGTCAAGCATCACGATGATTCACCTTACCACCCACAAACAAGTGGGCAAGTTGAGCTTTAGAACCGGGAGATTAAAGTTATACTTCAGAAGACGGTGCAGAAGTCAAGGAAGGATTGGGCTATGAAGTTGAATGATACTTTATGGGCGTATCGCACTGCATATAAAAATCCTATGGGAATTATGCCATATAAGATGGTCTACGGTAAAGCTTGCCATCTTCCTTTATAATTAGAACATAAGGCTTATTGGGCTATTAAAACTCTAAAGTATGATTTTAAGACTACAGGAGAGAAATGCCTGTTAGACATTCATGCCTTAGATGTACTTAGAAATGAGGCCTATGAAAATACTAAAATATTTAAAGATAAAGTTAAAAGATGGCATGATAGAAAGATAGAGAATAAGGACTTTTAATATGGATATAGAGTTTTGCTCTACAATTATTGGCTAAAGATCTTTGCAGGAAAGTTGAGATCCAAGTGGGAAGGTGCATATGAAGTGTACTAAGCATATTCCTCAGGAGCAGTGAAATTAAAAGGCAATGCCCCTTCTTCGTCTTGGATTGTTAACAGGCAACACTTGAAGAACTATAGAGTTGGAGAGGTAAATGCGATGGAAATAACCTATTTAATAACTGCAGAAGGAGTTCATCAAGCAAAGATATGGTGAATTAGACACTTGCTGATCCTTTTCATCTTGTTTTTGCCTTTTGAAACCCTTTCTGCTTTTTTGGATATTTTCTTCTTCTCCATCTTGCTTTCCTGATCAAACTTGGCTGATTTCCGACCCTGAAGAGGTCGGTAGCTGCCGGTACGGGTGCGTGGTACGGAGCGATCCTGCCCATACGAACGCCCGGCACCAACGACTAGTGCCCTATTTTGGAGAATATCATTTTGCGGCCTGAAAGTTGAGGCGTCCAGGCAACGCGGTATCCAAGTTGCTTGCAATCAGCTGTGTTTCCCAAAGTTTGTGTGCCAAATACTCAGAGGGTCTTTTTCGACACGAATTCAACTTTGTGTTTCAATACAAAATATCAGGCTAACGCCCGTCAAGTTGGGCCCCCCTATCAGTTTTTGCCGTTATGTCGATGTCGTCATGGCTGCCATGTAAGCTTACAGCGTTGGCACCTACATCCTTTACGCGTATTCTTCTTCCCTAGGGCGGCAATCTATGGTCGCGGACATGGCGTGGAGCTAGGACGTGGACGAACCTGCTCGGCCCTGCTCTCCTCCCCATCCCGAATCAGAGCTTGCCCTTGATGACCCACAAGTATAGGGGGTGTATCGCGATATTTTCGAGGGAAGTGAAACCCAATTTATTGATTCGACACAAGGGCAGCCAAAGAATATTTATAAGCCTTAACAACTGAGTTGTCAATTCAGCTGCACCTGGAAACAATCTTTCTCACATCAGTTTATCAGTAGCAATAGTTTTGTAGTAGCAATAGTAAAGTAATAGTAGTAGTAAAGTAAAGACAGCAGTAACAATAGCAGTACATAGTAGGATTCGAGTGCGGTAGGCATAGGGGTGGATGGACGGGCGTTGCATGGACAAGACAATTCACATGGCAATCAGAACATCGGGCAATTGCAGAAAAATAAGATAAAGCATCCAAGTACTAAATAATCCTAGGCATGAATTCCATATATAGTCATACGTGCTCACAATGAGAACTTGCACAACATCTTTTGTCCTGCCAGCCCGTTTGCAGCGGGGCCTCAAGGGAACTACTAGCAATTAAGGTGCTCCTTTTAATAGAGCACCGGAGCAAAGCATTAACACTCCGTGAACACATGTGATCCTCATATCAAAGCCATTCCCTCCGGTTATCCCGATTTCTGTCACTTCGGGGCCATTGGTTCCGGACAACAACGTGTGTACACAACTTGCAGGTAAGACCATAAACAATACTAACATAATGAATCAATAACATGTTCATATCTGAAATCATGGCACTCGGGCCCTAGTGACAAGCATTAAGCATAACAAGTCGCAACAAAGTCAAAAAGCACTAATAAAAGATACTAGGCACCATGCCCTAACAATCCGATGCCATTACATGAACGATCTCATCCAATACCTACCATCCCCATAGCCTACAGCAGGGGATTACTTACTCATAGATGGGGGAAACATGGATGGTCGATGGAGAAGCGATGGTGATGATGATGGTGATGATCTCCTCCAATTCCCCGTCCCGGCATGGTGCCAGGACGAAGTTTCTGGTTCCGAATCATGGAATCTGGTGGTGGCGGCGGAGCGAAACTCCTTCTAGAAAAACTTCGAACCCCTTTGAGTTTTTAGGTCAGAAGGCATCTTATATGCGAAGAGGGAGACCGAGGGGGTGTCTGGGGCGGCCAGACCACCCCCTGGCGCGGCCAGGCCTAGCCCGCGCGGCAAGGTGGTGTGGCCTGGGCCCAGCCCCCCTCCGTCTCGTATTCTGGCTCCGGGAGTCTTCTGGTGAAATAGGATTTTTGGCATATTTTCCGGGATTTTTCCTGATAGTTGATTTTCTGCACAAAAACTAGACACCAAGGCAATTCTGCTGAAAACAGCGTCAGTCCGTGTTAGATGCATCCAAATCACACAAGTTTAGAGGAGAAACAATAGCAAAAGTGTTCGGGAAAGTAGATACGTTTTGGACGTATCAACTCCCCCCAAGCTTAGCTTATTGCTTGTCCTCAAGCAATTCAGTTAAAAACTAAGTGCGATAAAAGAAACTTTCACGAACACATTTGCTTCATATGATGTATATATTCTCAGCATGTGATCAACTACTTAGACAATTCATAATAAGGAGTATGCAACTAAGTTTACTTAATAGGCATTGCAAGCTATGAATAGATTCCAACTCAAAAATAATAAGTAGCATAAAACATAAACATAAGCAACATTACAATGCTCATAACAAGGTATGATAGAGTGGTATCTCGCTTGGCTTTTTATTGTGAATGCCAAGGCACCTCTAAAGTTCAGGTGAAGACTAGAAGTAAAGATATCAAAGATACAAGCATCAAAGTCATAACACAAATAATCAAGTATTGAGACAAGCACATTACACTAAGAATGACAACTATGCTCTCAAGAAGGTGCTCATAGAATAAGTGGAGACTCAACAAAGAAATGAAAAAGGTTTGGAAAAGTTTGAAAGGCTTCCAAATGCTGAAAGTATGGTACTCATTAGCTTTGAGCTCTCATTGCCCCTATCATAAGCATCTTTAAATGGTTAAGGTTAAAGTGACACAACTAAGAGGATATGCTTGACAAGTTATAAGCTAAAGTCTCATGCCCCTTACTTACGAGTACCGGACCTCATGCTACTCAACTTTAGTCACAAGTAAGCTCTTGTCATTGTAAGTACATATGTATCATAGAGAACTGCCAACAGGGTACCCCTTGCACATGATACAGGAGCTATCCCATAAATCAAAATGACAAGGCAAGCAGACAATGAGCATCTCAGTGATCTTTTTATTTACTATGTGCATATATTTTTATTGAGGATGCTTCATAGAATGCTCATTATGGTTATGCTGCAAGTTTCCACCATGATTAGGCATGGCTTAGGCTAGCGTCCTAGGCGTTTCTCTAACACATATACAAACTCCATGATCTTACAAGTTCCCCTTTTATTTCACACCACCGGGATCCATAAGCAAAAGAATCATGATATCAACTGGGTACAAGGTGCCCGTGAAATGTTGAAAGTGTTCCCCATGATACATGGTTCTTCTAACTTCAACTTATAAAGCGCAAGCATATACGCAACAAAGATGGACGCAATGGTTCAGGTTTATTAAGTGCAAGAAAATAAAGTGTGCCATCAAGTTCATGAGAGCTTTACTAACTAACTTTCCCAAAACAAACAGACATTTTATTCGGAAGAAAACTAGGTATACTTAATATGCGCGGAATAGAAAATAATGCTAATAGGTAGGTATGGTGGACACTTTTGGCAATATTTGGTTTTAGGGAATTGGAAACACGAGTAAGACATAATCAGTGTAAGTGAAGGCTAGCAATAGTAAGGGAGCGACAAACGAGAGAGCAATAGCTGTCATAATCATGCTTGCAACAAAACAGGACTAATCATGGCATGAAAGTGATTCAAGACCCTCAAGGCAAAATAATTCATTGAGGCTTAACTGATTATTTCAGTCATATGCATGTGTGAGCATGTGCCAAGTCAATTCAAATGAAACATTTATAGGAGGATACCACGGTGTCACACCAAGTTATGAATAGAGTAATGCAAGCAAACATTCATATGACATGCTACAAACTATTAGCAAGCTGCAACTAATCATATGAAAGCAAGAACTACTAAGCATCCATAAATAACATACACCCTACATGAATAGGCTAAGCATGCCCACAATGATGAGTATATGTACAAAAAATGAAAACAAATAGAGTTCGTTACCAGCCTCTTACCACACCTCAAGTTGTCATTAATCCTCATTATTGCCCTTCACTTGTGTGGCTTGAATAATAACATGAAACCAAATCCTACTGAGGACTGCTGAACCCTGCAAAAAAAACTCACAAAACCAAAGAAGAACATCAAATATTTTTGGTGTTTTCGATTTTTAAAATAAGAACCAAAAAAGGGAAGAACAAGCAAAGCAAAATATTTTTGGGTTTTTTCGAATAGTTTAAACAAAGCAAAAAGGAAAAAGAAAACCAAGGCAAAAATAAAGAAGCAAACCAAAGAGAAACAACAGAAATATGTTTGGTCTTTTTGTGTTTTAGAAAGCAAAAACAAAGAAAGAACGAAAACTATAAAGAGAAAGAAACATGAATATACAAAGTACCGACGCAAAATGATATGGAGATGAGTGCGATGTCGGCGTACCTCCCCCCAAGCTTAGGCTTTTTGGCCTAAGTGGGTATCAATCCCAAGCTGGCCAAGATGAAGTGTCTTCGTGGTACGACGAGGAGGTACCCTCGTCCTAGTGCTAGCTCGAGTACGTCCCTCCGTAGTGCGCAGAGTAATCGTAGGAGGGCACATCCTCCTAGTGCTGACCGTGGAACCCCAGCAAACGGAGTTGCTCGTCCACCTCCTCCTTGGAGCGCGACCATGGTCTCATGTGAACACTAAAGAAAGTAGATTGCGGCAAAGGGATCTCCCTCTCATCCCCGTTAGTAAACAACATCCTATATACTAGACTGTCCAAATCAGAATCAGCAGTGACAAAGTAATGTGTTTTCATAGCAGCAAGGTCAAGCCTTTGTGGCGAGAATATCATTTTGCGGCCCGAAAGTTGGGGTGGCCAGGGAACACGGTACCCGAGTTCCCTGATATCATCCGTGATGACTATAGTTGGTGTGCCAAATACTCAGAGGGTCCTTTTCGTCCCGAATTCAACTTTACGTTTCAATACAAAAAATCAGGCTAACGACCATCAAGTTGGGTCCCCCCTGTCATCTTTCGCTGTTATGTCGCTACCGTCGTCGCTGCCATGTAGCCATGCAGCGTTGGCGCATGCATCCTTTACGCGTCTGCTTCTTCCTCCGAGGCGGCAATCTGTGGTCGCGGCCATGGCACAGAGCTAGGACTTGGACAAACCTGCTCGGCCCGTTCTCCTCCCCATCCCGAATCGGAGCTCGCCCTCACCATGAATGCACCATTGGCACAGCGCGGGGACGGAAATTCATTCCCGGATGAGATCTGTACCCATGCTGACCATGCTCGGTCCTATTGGTCTCCTCCAGAATCCGAGCTCGCCATCGCCGTGGTCGCACACGCACCAGCCACGACGCCTTCCTCTCCGAACCCCAAAGCCACACCCACCCAGTTCGGCACAACACCAACAAGGTGAAAATGCATCAAGTTTTCTTCTTGTGATTGTAGAAAAACATGTATGTACGTGGCCATAGCATACTCTAACGATGTACACATATATTGTTTAGTAGATTTTCATTTAAAATTAGTAGCTCCGTGATGACGAAACATAGAGAACCTAAATGGAATGATGATGATGACCATGTTCTGTACTTTGCATTGCATCAACAAGTGCTCGCTGACGAAGCAAGTTACCAAGAGAGTGGAGTTCATCAGCCATTGCCAAAAAATATGTGAACAAATCAATGAGCGATTCAATGCAAATAAGCGCAGAAAAGCTAGATCCATGTCATCAATCATCAATAGGTGGCACATTCTAGTGATGCGTTCAAATGCGTACACGATGTATCATTTGCTTGAAGTGGTTGTTATCATGCGCAAAAATGCGTGGTATGCACATTAAATTTGTATGTTCTATGCTGCAATTCTGTTGTTATGCGTGTGGAAAGAAAAGTTGGGCTTCACTGAATATTACGCAGTTAGGCCTAACTTAGTCTTACACAAATAAGCACAGCTTAGTCTTTACACACATAAGCGTAACTAATGATAAAGATAAAGACAAATGATTTATCGGATCTGCCAGTATGAGCACTAGGTCCCTGGAGCTGGTGGTATCGTCGGAACGAACCAGAATGCTACGTTTGGCCGTCTTCCATTCTCCTTCAAATAGTACGACCCCACTGATGAGCCAATTGTAGGCCCCCTCCCCCCGACGTGGATTCGGCTCCAGGTCGGATCTAGAGTGTCAACATGATATGCGCGTGAGTGTGCAGCAAACACACAGTCTGCTATCAATACTAGAAGTGCTGGCACCTCAGCAACAACACCAGCATATTCTTCCTGGACTCCGGCAGCAGCCTCAGCAGGTATTTCGTCAGCTTCACCAGCAGCAGCATTAGCAAGTATTTCGTCAGCTTCACCAGCAGCAGCAGCAGCTAGTTCTTCGTCAGCTCCACCACCACCAACACCACCAACACTAGTAGCATCAGGGGCCAGGGCTGCCTGAGCAATTATAGGTTCAACAGCTCCAGGGGCTCCGACAAAGAAAGGGTAGTTGATCCCAAGAAACACAGATTGTCCCTTCAGATTGTTGACTCTGCTCCAGTCTTGCTCTACTGGGTCTTCGGATGGGCAGGCGGACCTCGAGAAAACGTGACACCGCAGCGATGGGTATGAAGAAAGTTGTGTCCCCATATGTTCTATTGTATCACCAATGCTGTTTAGTGCTCCCTTGATATGAATCCACAAGAGTTCATCATGTTGTTCCGTGTTGTCTCCGAGAGGTGCCAGGAACCAGCGCCGTGTCCCAAGTTCAGCATCTGCTATTGCATCTTCGATGACCGGAGATGGAATTATGCGCGGGGCTACGTGGGTAATTGTGTGTTACTAACAGTCAGTAAGCAGAATTTTGAATGGGATTTTACATGCTATATGACACCATGACTCACCCTAAATGGACGGCTCCCAAACAGTCACGTCGCCGCTAGGTTCAGTGACCGCATAAATGTGTTGCGGTCTGTACGAAGGGTAGCCGTAGGTGAAGACGGCATCGACATACTTCTCTGGCCGCAGGAAGTCGTCGCGCAAGACTGTCCATTCCTTGTGTTCTGGGCATCTAATGAATGCGATTTCCTTGTCGAACACCGCTAAGAGGTCGTACTCCCAGTTCTTCCACGCCCCTCCCGCGGTCTACGTGGGAGCTGTACCTTCACGAGCTCAAGTTCTGCCATGTTGAACCTGTAAGCGAATTTGGAAATGTGCAGCGGCCACCCGCTGTTGAATGCAGTAATGCCGACACCCTTGAAAGATGGCACTGCAAGTCTCTTCGATCTGTAGCAATTTTTTAGAGTCCAAGTACTCCCATCCTGGGATAAAAGTACCAACCACTCGCCGTTGCCACCCACCCAGTTCTGGTCATCTCTCATTTTCGTCTCTTCTTCTTCCTTGATATTCACCACTACTAATTCCGACCACTTATCCAACATCATCAGTTTTGCATGAATATTCTGCAGAGTTTGTTATCAGTTGGTACAATCACCTAGCATGGATTCCATTGCAAATACAATTTGACAACTGGACCTTTAGATTAAAGTAAAAAATATCGCCTAAATTGTGCCTGTGTCACTACGAAGATACTCAATATATAGAGTAGGAGCAGAGCCCCCCAGAACAAACTCCTGACGATAATCATAATTAAATAGCTCGGGGCATAACAGCCTTAAATCGTCTAATCTGTTTGTTTTTATTTTAGGAAACAGAATATCACCTAGCAGGCATTCCATTGCAAAATTGAAATTGACAACTCGTCTATCACCTAAAGTAAGACTGTGTCACTACGAAAATACCAGAATATCAGGTACGAGCAGAGCTTCCGCTGTACAAAATAGTCTTAAATGGTTCGATTTGTTCAAACCGCGCGTGCACACAACACGTTCGACAAAAGGAACATAGGATTCCAATGAGAGTTCAACACATATGAATCAACGATATGACTGAATGAATAAGCTAGATACTGGAACTTACATGGCCATCGCGGTCGTCTGGCCATTTGCTATTATCGGGGTAAAGAAGGCCTGGCGTGCCGAACGGTTGTTCATCCATGTTCCGCATCGTCACGCAGTAGCCAGGGATGCAGCGAGCGAGGTGGCCGGCTGAGATGATGTCCAACTCCGAGGCGATCCTGTGCACGTTCGCGGCGCTGAGGTTCGGCCATCCCCAATCCTCGCGGTAGCGGTCGCCCTGGCCATCCGCGTCGTCGTCGCATGCCTTTCGCTTCAGCCTGCTGCTACCCCAAGCTCTACCCATAGCGGCAAATGGAGTCTGGAATCCGGTAGATTAATGGAGGCGTTGTGATAAGGAGGCGGATGGATTCGAGAGGGGGTGGAATCAGGGATGGGGGCAGTTGTTCGAGTGGGGAGCGAATCGGCAAGGAACCGCCGCCGCCGGTTCTCGTCCGTGTGGAAGAAAAGAAGGGGGGCGTAATTATTGAGGGCGGGCACCGGAACCGTCTAGAGGAAGTGAAAAAATAAATCGTAAAGGGGAAATGTGCGTACCGCCTGTCAGTGAGTGAAGGTCGGCACGCGTAAACATGCCTACATTTGAATTGATTCCACCGCATGCAAGTGGCGCAGAACAAATTTTAGGAAGTGCTAGCGTCGACATGTAAAACCGCCGTTTTTCGCCACCTTCACCCTACTACGAACGGTCGTGCACCATTCCAGATATTGGTAAGGGCGGTTCCAATCTTTCATTTCTCCGTCTCATTTCCTCCTCCATGGCCTCATCGTCTTTCTGCTCCACGGCCTCGTCCATTTCCTCCACCACCGCATCACCCTCTTCCTCCGTATCCTTTCCCTCTTGCCTGTAGTCATGGACGCTCCGGACGTCCGAAACGACGACAGGAAAGAAACTGCGCACTTCGACATCGAAGTACATGGCGGGAAGAAGATCGATGTCATCTAAACCACCGACCCTCGGACGGTGAGGAACACTCTGAATAATTTCACGAGTTGGCTGCAGTTCGAAGAAAACAGGTTCGTAGGTCTCGACCTTGAGTACATCCGCGATTGCCGTAGGATCGCCGTGGTGCAACTCTCCATGAAGGGGCACGTCCTCGTATACCAGCCTTTTTGCGAGAAGGGGGCTGACGGGATCTGGTAGACTTTGCTGTCTTTTTGTTCCTGAACCGTCTGCTTGCAAAAGTTATTGCTATATTATTTGTCTGAATTCATTTTCATGCAGGTGGGGCGAAAGCATTAGGGATCAGTTTTATGACTTTCTCGTGAACCAGCACATAACATTTACCAGTGTTGACATCACGAATGACAGTAAACTGCTTGAAAGCCCGACTGTCAACATTAGAATCCCAAAGGAGTGCAGAGTGAACATCTAGGAAATTTACTGGATCCCAGGGACGAAGGGCGGCAAGACCGGGATGGTCGCTCTTGCCTCCGAACTCATAGACCCGTGGTACGCTGACATGAAGGACAAATTGCCGAGATGTTCGAGGAGGCGTTTAGGGCACGATTAGTGGGAGGATAAGCCACTTTCTGAACCTAATCTGAAGTACGCTGCAATTGACGGGTATGTTAGCCACGAGCTGTACCGCCAGATTGTAAAATCTCGTTCCAGGCATCGCATCATTGAACCACCACCAAGGCAGGTTGTTTGTCCCAGATGTCGGATCGTAGACGAATCTACAAACCGGGGCAAGCGACCAAAGGCATCCTAGGATCGGTTGCCTTCTCCAACGGGCTAGGATGTAGACTATTAGTGCATGATTGTTGTGTTTATGAAAACATGTTATTTCATAAGTACACTATGTGAGCAATTACGAACTGATGTGTATTACCTTTGTCAAACTATAATCTGGTTTATGATTGTATCCTTCTCTATAATCTGGGTTTGGTTATGACTTATGACTGTATCACACCTTATGCATGTCAGTCCTGGATTCTGCCGCATGCAAATGGCACAGACAGAATTTGTAAGAATGAATGTTGAGCATACAAAAGGGGGAATGTAATTCATACAGGTTAAGTAGCTAATAGCACAGGGATCATACGAGTTTGGTTCTTACACACAGAATGCTTAGAAAATACAGGCGAGATAAAATACAGGCAAGATAAAACTAGGAACGAATGCGAAACTAGTAGTGGTAAACAGCACACTCACCCACCCGCCAGATCCTGTTGAGCATCTCGTATCAGACATACGCGTCCCTGGCTGCGTACTTGATCGCATCGTAATCTAGGTGCATCCACTCCCATCGCTCGTGCAGGTGCTTCGGGAACTCGATTTTCATGCCGGCGTACTCGCGGTCGATGATGTCGGAAGTGAGTCTAGCCATGCCGACTTTCCTCGTACCGCCATCCGGGCACCTCCACAAACGTTGGAGATCGACGTGATTGACGACATGAACGAGGAGATCCCGTTCTAGCTTCGGAGTGTTGTTCTTGATGTTGACGCTGGCGAAGTAGATCTCCCTCCTGTGTAGGAACTCGCGAAGCTCCGGGCATACATATTTGGCCCTACATACGTGATATAGTAGGCAGTGGTTGCGCATGGACAGCTGTAAAAGCGCCGTCCTGTTCCTATCTCTGGTATACTCGAGGTCAAGGCCGACGATCTTGTACCTATCCATCGGATCTTGTATCCACCGCTCGTACATTGTGATGACTTTGGCCACCTCCACTGACGCATTTGTGTGGACGACCGTCAGCTTGGTGGTGCCATGGGCGGTGATGGTGAACTCATCGGTGTAGTCGCTCCCGTCGCCGAACACGCCGTACTCTGCGTCCATGGCAGCAGCTAATGCGGTGGCGGTGGCCTAGTTTCAGTAGCGGTGGCTGGGACTGGGCGTGGAGGTGGAGTGATCTGTTGCGGTGGTATGGCCAGGCGGAGGCGGTGCCTGCGGCAGCGTCGATGGTTCTTGCGGTGGCGGCGCGGGATTTTTGCACAGTGATGTGCTGAGGAGATAGAAGGCGATGCTTAAATTCCGTTTACCAATATTCCGGTCATACCCATGCGGAAGCAAGTTTGACCGGACGAGCACCGATGGTTTCCAATCCTAGCGATTAAATTCGGCGTCCGTCCCGGTAGGCGATGGGACGGGTGTGCGACGTGGCTTTGGCGTGGCAGAGACCGGTCACATAGACCACCGTCCCGTTGCCGATCCATAGCAGGTGCGCGGTGCTGACACGATGTAACGTGACATGACAGAAGGAAGTGTACCGTTATTATTAATTCCTAACAAGTTTAAGAAGTGTAAGCATAGACATGGACCTAGCATCCCTGTGATACATTGCAAATGTATCTATAGTTTTTGATGTTCCATGCTTGGTTTTATCCACTTTCTTGTGTTTTGTTCCAACTTTGGAGTACTTTTCATATGATTTCTTGGACTAACCTATTAACAAGAGCCACAGTGCCAGCTGCCTGTTTTCTGTTGTTTTTGGTTCCAGGAAAGTCAGAAAATGAATATTCTCGGAATTGGACAGGACAAAAGCAAAAGTGCCTATTTTGCCGGAAGTGATCAAGTGCCAGAATACGAGACAAAGAAGGGCCTGGGAGCCACCACACCACCTGGCCGCGCGGCCAGGCCTGGCCCGCGCCAGGGGGTGGTGTGGCCGCTCCCGGCACCCCCTCGGCATCTCCTTCTGCCTATATATTGCCCTCAGGACGAAAACCCTAAGGGCCTGATCAAAAATCCACGAAAGAGTCTATAGCCGCCGTCATCTCCATCCCTACATCCGGAGGGATCTGAAGCTCTTCCCGGCACCCTGCTGGAGAGGGGAATTCACCCTGGAGGCCTACTTCATCACCATGCAAGCCTCCGGTGTGATGCGTGAGTAGTTCATCCTTGGACTACGGATCCATGTAGTAGCTAGATGGCTGGTTCTCCTCCTTTGTGCTTTCATGTTTAGATCTTATGAGCTCCGTTCATGATCAAGATCATCTACTTGTAATTCTGCATGTTGTGTTTGCGGGGATCCGATGGATATTGAGATGCTATTTCATATTGATTATTGATTCTATCATGACTTTGTTATTTGTGATCTTGCATTGCTTTCCGTTGTTAGTAGCTATCTTGGCCAAGTAGATACTAGCAACTCCAAGAGTTAGTATTTATGCTCGATAGTGGGTTCATGCCTCTGGTAATCTGGGGAAGTGACAGAAATCTCTAAGGTACTAGATGTGCTGTTGCTACTAGGGAGAAAACAACAATCCTTTGTTCATAGAACAATCGTATTGTTTACTTTACATGTAGTTCGTAAAGCAATAATCTATTGCTTGCAACTTAATACTGGAGGTGGTTCGGATGATAACCTGAAGGTGGATTATTAGTCATAGATGTAGTTGGATGGCGGTCTATGTATTATGTTGTAATGCCCAATCAAGTCTCAAAGGAGTCAAGATGATTAGTATATGCATGTATTGCTTTCTCGGTGTTTGTCAATTGCCCCGCTTTAATTTGTTCGCCCAACATGTTATCTATCTAAGGAGAGCCACCTCTAGTGAACTATGGATCCTGGTCCTTTTCTTTTACATACAATCTATAAACTGTTTACTGCTTTGTGTTTACTTTCTACAAACTTTTACTTCTTTCCATTCGATACGTTTAATCCTTTGTTTTCCGCAAAACACGGTGAGATTGACAACCTCATCGCAAGTTGGGGACAAAGTTCTGTGGTTGTGTTGTGTAGGTCTCCACGTTGCTACTAGCACCGGTAGTGCGCCCTGCCAAAGCTCAGCTAGTAACACCTTTGGGGTGTTTCCTTGCTCCTACTGGTTCGATTAAACCTTGGTTTAATAACTGAGGGAAACTTGCTGCTGTGCTCATCATACCTTCCTCTTGGGGTTCCCAACGAGGTCTACATCAACACCGCCATCAAGCAATTTTCTGGGCACTGTGCACTGAGCCATCAAGCGATTTTCTGGCGTCGTTGCCGGGAGTCAAGGACATCTTCACAAGGGGAGTCCCTCATAACCAATCTCTTTACTTTGTTGTTTTTGTTTTGCTTAGTTTCTTTTTTCTTTGTTTGCTTGTTTTGTTATCAAAACACAACAAATTAGTTCTACTAGTTTGCTTTCTTACTTGAAAACGCAAAAAAATGACTACCCTTGAAAACACTAAGCTGTGTGACTTCACTAGCACCAACAACAATGATTTTATGAGCACACCTATTGCTCCACCTGTGGCTGAAAATACTTTCTTTCAGATAAAACCTGCTTTACTCAATCTTGTTATGAGAGAACAATTTTCTACTATTGGTAATGAAGATGCTGCTTCCCATCTAAATAACTTTGTTGAACTTTGTGAGATGCAAAAGCATAGGGATATAGATGGTGATATTATTAAGCTGAAATTGTTTCCTTTCTCTTTGAGAGGAAAAGCTAAAGAATGGTTGAATTCCTTAACTAGGAATAGTATTGATTCTTGGACTAAGTGCAAAGATGCTTTCATTGGAAAATACTATCCTCCTGCTAAGATTATATTTATGAGAAGTGAAATAATGAAGTTTAAACAACTTGATAATGAGCATGTTGCTCAAGCTTAGGAAAGAATGAAATCTTTGGTAAAGAATTGTCCCACTCATGGACTGACTGCTTGGATGATCATCCAAACTTTTTATGCAGGATTGAACTATTCTTCAAGGAACCTATTGGACTATGCTGCTGGAGGTATCTTTATGACCATCACTTTGGGTGCTGCAACAAAACTTCTGGACAATATGATGGTTAATTATTCTGAATGGCATACTGAGAGAGCTCCACAAGGTAAGAAGGTAAATTCTATTGAGGAAACCTCCTCCTTGAGTGATAAAATTGATATTATTATGTCTATGCTTGTTAATGGGAAAGCCCATATTGATCCAAATAATGTTCCTTTGGCTTCTTTGGTTGCTCAAGAAGAGCAAGTTTTTATGTGAACTTCATAAGAAATAACAATTTTGGCAACAATGCTTATGGTAACAATGCTTATAGGAACAATTTTGGTAACAACAATTATAAGCCATATCCTCCCAACAATGGTAATGCTTATGGAAATTCTTACAACAATAATAAGAGTGCTCCCTCTGAACTTGAAGTTATGCTTAAAGACTTTATTAGTAAGCAAACTGCTTTCAATAAAACTATTGAGGAAAAACTCTCTAGTGCTGAAAGAAATATAGCATCTTTAGCTGAAGCTCAATCTTCTTTGAATAAAATGGCTGCTAAACCTGAAACTAACGAGAATACCTTTGCAGCTACTAATGCCATACAAGTAAGAATTGATGAAAATGTTAGACTATTAGCTGAATTACATGCTAAGTGGGAAAGAGAATATGAAATTGGTAGAAACATTAGTGTTTCTACTATTACCACCACTAGTGTTGAGGCTAGTAATAGTTCTACTACTTTAGATGATAAAGTTGATTTTGATCTTGATGGTTGCAACATCTCTGAAGTTATTAAGTTCCTACAAAAGCTCACTAAAAGTCCTAATGGTAGTGCTATGAACATGGCCTTTACAAAACACATTACTGATGCTCTCATAAAGATTAAAGAAGAAAAGATGAAACATAAAGCTTCTATTCCTATAAAACAAGAAGATGGTTGGGAACCCATCATTAATATGAAAGTGAATGACTTTGATTTCAAAGCTTTATGTGATCTTGATAGTAGTGTTTCTATTATGCCTAGAAGGATTTATGGTATGCTTGATTTGCCTCCTCTTGAAGATTGTTATTTGAATGTCCCACTTGATGATAATCTTAAAAAGAAACTCATGGGGAGTCTTAATGATGTTCTTATTATGGTTAACAATTCCTATGTCCCCGTTGATTTCTATGTTTTGGATGTTGAATACAATGCTTCTTGTCCTATTACTTTGGGAAGACCTTTTCTTAGAACTTTTGGTGCCATCATTGATATGAAAGAAGGCACCATTAAATATGACCTCCCATTCAAGAAAGGTATAGAACACTTCCCTAACAAGAGAGAAAATATTTCTTTTGCTTCTCCTATAAAAACAAAATTTGGTCTTAATGCTTCCTCATTTGAGAACACTTGATTCTTTCTTTGCTTCTTATGCCTAACTTAAAGGCGTTAAAGAAAAGTACTTATTGGGAGATAACCCAAAAGTTTTAGATGAGTCTTGGATGTTATTACTTCAGTAATAACCGCTCTTTATCCTTTTTATTTGCTTTTTGTGCCAAGAGTAACCTCTAATGAGAGAGAAGTAATGATTTGGAAAGTTGCTGTCCCGAAACAGATTTCTATGCTTCACCGTAAAACTTCGTGAGAGAGATCTGTATGTCGGATTGAGCTGTAATTTTTTGTGCTTATGCCCCAGGTTGTTATCTAACTTTCGTTAGTTCAACACGTTTTGATTTGAGCAACAGAAGGTCTTCGAAAAAATTCATATTTACCTGCTGGTCTGTTTTGACAGATTTCTGCCATTTTCTGCATTTGCTTCTTGTTGGTTCCTTCTTGAGTTCTTTTGCGGAATTGAGCTTTTTGAGGGAAGTGCTACAGTAGCTAGTGTTCTAATGGAAGTTTATTTGGTGTTAGAACTGAACCTTAAGACTTATTTATCTTGAGTGCACTAATGTTGCTAATGAGATTGTGTGAAGTTTTGTATGAAGGAAAATTTTTAGGTGTATGGAAGGAATGAGTAATGAGATGAAGGATGGACTAAAGCTCAAGCTTGGGTATGCCACGCGTGTCACCCCAAGAAATATCCAATAAGTACAAGCGTCAAAGCTTGGGGATGTCCAAGGCATCCCCTTCTTCATCAATAAAAATTCCAGGTTTCTTCCAAACGCTTCATTTTTATTGTTTCATGCACAGTTGTGTTGTTCTTGGAGCGTCTTCTTTTTCGTTTTCGTTTTGGTTTTTAGTTTGCTTGGTTTGCTTAGTTTGCTGAATAAATTGGTTAGACCCCTCTTTCATACATTGGTTTGCAAATAGTTTGGTTTGGTTTGGAAAAGAGTAGGAAAGTTCATACTTATGTGGTAAAAAGAGCTTGTTTTTTACTGTGGCCTATGCTTTGTCATGCCATGCTTGATATTGTTTTGGCTTTATGCTTAGTATTATTTGTTTTATCATGACTTGTTATAAACAATTGGGATTGCTTAATGTGCCTTGGATGAATCGTGCGTTGTTTTAGCCTATTATAGTGGTATTCTCCTTTGATGATTTATTTGGGTCGACTTGGCACATGCTCACACCATGTTATGACTATCTCAAGTCTCCATAGCCTTTATGATCCTTTAGTTTTCAACTTGTAGTATCACTTTATGCTTTGATCAATGATGTTTTGTCGCTCTGCATGATTATGGCCATTATTGCTCTCTTAGTTTGTCGCTCCTAGTCTTTTGCTAGCCTCCACAATAAAGTATGAGTTCCACTCATGCATCCAACTCCCTAAACCAAGTTATTCCAAAGAGTCCACCATACCTACCTACTAGCTTATGCTATTCCAAGTATATTCATGCTTTTGTTTACCTTCCAAATTAAACTTGTTATGAGAAAACTAGTGATTAAAGCTCTCACGAACTTGATGACACACTTTACTCTATTGCCTATAATAAACTTGAACCATTGGGTCCTTCTTTGTTGCGTATATGCTTGCACTTTATAAGTTGAAATTAGGAGAACCATGTTTCATGGGGAACGCTTTCAACATTGCACTTGTACTTTGTAACCCGTTGATATCATGTTCTTTTGCTTACGGATCCCGGCAGTGTGAAATAAAAGTGGAACTTGTAAGATCATGGAGTTTGTATGTGTGTTAGAGAAACGCCTGGGCCGCTAGCCTAAGCCATGCCTAATCATGGTGGAAACTTGCAGTATCACCATAATGAGCATTCTATGAAGCATCCTCAATAAAAACCTATGCAAATAGCAAATAAAAAGATCGCTGAGATGCTCATTGTCTGCTTGCCTTTTCATTTTGATTATGGGAACCGTATCATGTGCAAGGGGTACCCCGTTGGCGGTTCTTAATGATACACGTGTACTTACAATGACAAGAGCTTACTCGTGACTGAAGTTGAGTAGCATGAGGATCGGTCTTCGTAAGTAAGGGGCATGCGATTTCGGTTTATAACTTGTCAAGCATATCCTCTTAGTTGTGTCACTTTAACCTTAATCACCTTCAAGATGCTTATGATAGGGGCAATGAGAGATGAAAGCTATAAGTACCATAATTTTTGGAAGCTCTTTATGAGACTTGAATCCCTACTTCCTTTTTCAAAGGCCTTTCTTCCACCATTATATTGAGTCTCCACCTTCTATCTTTATGCACCTACTTTGAGAGCATAGTGGCCATTCTTAGTTCTATGTGCATTGTCCCAAGACTAGTTGATTGATGCATAACTTGATGTTTCTTGTTTTAAACTATTTTATCTAGTCACTCTTATGAACTTTGAAGGTGTCCTATGCATTTATATTTGCTACTCTATTGAGGGACAAGCTTAATACTATTATGCTATGTTTTCTTTATGTGAAACAAACAAACGTCTTGCAAAGCATTGTTATTCATGAATCTTTTGTTTGTGCCTTTTCATGTTGCATCATAGTTTCTTTGTCTTATTGCTAGAACTTTGTCTTTCATGCTATGATTGAAGTACTATGATCCCAGCTTTGACTGTTTTACAAATACTTTGATCAAGTCTTTGATGGTGCATGTCACCTCAAAAATTATTCTTTCTTTTTATCACTTACCTACTCGAGGACGAGCAGGAGTTAAGCTTGGGGATGCTGATACATTGCAAATGTATCTATAATTTTTGATGTTCCATGCTTGGTTTTATCCACTTTCTTGTGTTTTGTTCCAACTTTGGAGTACTTTTCATATGATTTCTTGGACTAACCTATTAACAAGAGCCACAGTGCCAGCTGCCTGTTTTCTGTTGTTTTTGGTTCCAGGAAAGTCAGAAAATGAATATTCTCGGAATTGGATGGGACAAAAGCCAAAGTGCCTATTTTTCCGGAGGTGATCAAGTGCCAGAATACGAGACGGAGAAGGGCCAGGGAGCCACCACACCACCTGGCCGCGCGGCCAGGCCTGGCTCGCACCAGGGGGTGGTGTGGCCGCTCCCGGCACCCCCTCAGCCTCTCCTTCCGCCTATATATTGCCCTCGGGACGAAAACCCTAAGGGCCCGATCAAAAATCCACGAAAGAGTATGTAGCCGCCATCATCTCCATCCCTAGATCGAGAGGGATCTGAAGCTCTTCCCGGCACCCTGCCGGAGAGGGGAATTCGCCCTGGAGGCCTTCTTCATCACCATGCAAGCCTCCGGTGTGATGCGTGAGTAGTTCATCCTTGGACTACGGATCCATGTAGTAGCTAGATGGCTGATTCTCCTCCTTTGTGCTTTCATGTTTAGATCTTATGAGCTCCGTTCATGATCAAGATCATCTATTTGTAATTCTGCATGTTGTGTTTGCAGGGATCCGATGGATATTGAGACGCTATTTTAGATTGATTATTGATTCTATCATGTCTTTGTTATTTGTGATCTTGCATGCTTTCCGTTGTTAGTAGCTATCTTGGCCAAGTAGATGCTAGCAACTCCAAGAGTTAGTATTTATGCTCGATAGTGGGTTCATGCCTCTGGTAATCTGGGGAAGTGACAGAAATCTCTAAGGTACTAGATGTGTTGTTGCTACTAGGGAGAAAACAACAATCCTTTGTTCATAGAACAATCGTATTGTTTACTTTACATGTAGTTCGTAAAGCAATAATCTGTTGCTTGCAACTTAATACTAGAGGGGGTTCGGATGATAACCTGAAGGTGGATTATTAGTCATAGATGCAGTTGGATGGCGGTCTATGTATTATGTTGTAATGCCCAATCAAGTCTCAAAGGAGTCAAGATGATTAGTATATGCATGTATTGCTTTCTCGGTGTTTGTCAATTGCCCCGCTATAATTTGTTCACCCAGCATGTTATCTATCTAAGGAGAGCCACCTCTAGTGAACTATGGATCCCGGTCCTTTTCTTTTACATACAATCTATAAATTGTTTACTGCTTTGTGTTTACTTTCTGGAAACTTTTACTTCTTTCCATTCGATACGTTTAATCCTTTGTTTTCCGCAAAACACGGTGAGATTGACAACCTCATCGCAAGTTGGGGACAAAGTTCTGTGGTTGTGTTGTGCAGGTCTCCACATTGCTACTAGCACCGGTAGTGCGCCCTGCCAAAGCTCAGCTAGTAACACCTTTGGGGTGTTTCCTTGCTCCTACTGGCTCGATTAAACCTTGGTTTCATAACTGAGGGAAACTTGCTGCTGTGCTCATCATACCTTCCCCTTGGGGTTCCCAACGAGCTCTACATCAACACCGCCATCAAGAAATTTTCTGGGCACCGTGCACTGAGCCATCACCCTGCACCCCGGGGCAGCGTCCTAGCCGACCAGGCCTGCCGATTGCGCAAAGCTTGTCCCGAATTTGCCAAAATGAAGCTCGTTTGCCCATGCTTCTATAAGTTTCTCTGTAGTCCACTTGTGTAAGCATGCACGATCAAGAAACTTTGCAACACACGTGTCGGTGGAAAAGAATTAGGTTTCAACGCACCACATAGTTTAGGGATTTAGAATAGCTATAGTGTGGAGCTCTAGCCAAATTGCATGGTAAAGCCAAATTCAGCTTTTTGTCAGATTTAGCTATAGCAACATTGTGTCTCGTTTGTCCTCACTTTTTCCCTCCCAATATTCCGAAGCCCTCACATGCGCTCGGAGGGGGGTGCCGTCTGGTCAAAGGCTTGGCCGTTACGTGTGCCATGACGCCTAAAGTGGCCTTTTTAAAGAGCGCCTTTTTGCCTCTCTCTCTAACAATTGTGTTTTTTTGCCCAAAAAGGTAGAGAATCTAGAGCAGTTTCTCTCTTCATTCATTGTTCCTTTTGCGATCGTTTTCCCCAATATGGTAGCAAATCTAGAGCAGCAAAACAAACCAGCAGCATAAATAAATTCAGTAAACAGAGCAGATGTAGATAAAGCAGCTAATATAGGTTATATAGTACGGTACTTAATGAGGTTCGACAATTAGGCTACTCAGCAGCAGCAGCAGCGGACTGCTTCAACACAGACAAGACAAAAGAAGCTTCTTTACAGCAGCAGCAGCAGCTGATCAGTGGCCCCTCACGGCCTCTGCCAGGAGGCCATCTGCCTCCTTCCTCTGGTGCCTCCTCCACTTCTTGCTGCCCAACCCCTTGACCTTGGGCACCTTGGGTCTAATCGGGGGCATGCGACCCTCCTCGATAGCCACCTTCTGGAGGTTGCGGAGGTGAAGACCGAGCGCCTGGTTCTTGGCCCTGAAGCCATGGATGTTCATTGGACTCGCCGCAGGTCCTCACGTCCTCGGCATGCTTCACGAGGGAGTTGAAGTCCGTGCCGCGGAGCCTCCTGGTGGGGCAGAAGGGGCAACTGTACACGTCGCTGGCGAAGAAGTTGTTGTACTAACCGGACTTTATCCTCCTCAGCACATGACGAGTCTTGGTGTCCTGCGACTCGTCGTCCCTGCTATCCTCCTGTTGGAAAAAACAGAAGAGTGAAATAAGGACATGATTGAGATACTTTGATTATCGGGATTGATTTTTTTCATAAATTAACCAAATGAGATCTCCCGACCCAAATCTCAAACCAAATCGAATACTGATCCCAACTACGAACATGGGGATTCATCGAAAATCAAGATCTAACACAATAGTATTAGCTACTGTTAAAAATACGAACAGCCGAGCCCTAATAACATACGATCTAGCATCCAACGATGGGAACGGGGGAAGAACAAGGGAAGGGGAGAAAACCCTGGTTACCTCAGACCACGGGTCGGCGATGCTGGTGTCGTAGGGGTTCTCCGGCCTTATGTAGACAACCTCCTCGTAGGGGTCCCAGCCAAGCGGGGTCTGTCCGAGACCGGCGGGGGCCTCCTCGCCGGAGGCTACGGCGGATGCGGGGACGGGGATGCGAGGCTCCTCGCCGGCTGCCTTCGAGGCGCTGATGGCCACCGCGCCGATCTTCTCAATCGCCGGCGTGGTTGGGGTTTTGTTGGGCGTTTGCAGAAGGTGATGGGGTAGTGGAAACGGTTGAGTGAGCGAGTGCGTGATGAGTGGGAGTGAGAGCGGGGAGGCCTCTATTAAAGAAGAAGGGAAGCGGCATTTCGTCGCACTACCGTGCACCGCGTAGGCTAATGCACCGTGCATGGCCACACGTGTCCGCTACCACCCCATGCAAAATAACGAGTATGCCACCAGAACTTTAACAACATAAACAGATGAACTTGAATATATTAAGGGTACGAAAATAGAAATCCACATAGTTTAAGGGTCTAGATACGATAAGGGAACTAAATATTATTAGTGGCCGGGCCAACACAGTGACGGGGTTGGTCGGCTAGGAGTTGCTGATTCCTAAGTAAGGGGACACTAGGCCGTTCTTGACATACTCCCTCAGGAACTTGCCATAAGCAGCATGCTTAGCCTTGGTCGCCGACTTGTGTTTACTAGCCGGGCTTTTACCGATGCTAACCGCATGCGGAATCAAGCTGGCAATCCTCGGGTTGACTCCTTTCTTACAAAAAGGGTACCTGAGCTCCCCAAGTCGAGTGCGGAAAGGGATTATCCCGCTCTTGAGCTTCTTCATGACATGGCGGATCTTGTTGTCCCTGGTCTCCTTGTCAGAGTCCATCTCACTTGAATACACCTGTAATGTATGGAATACAAACCGAAATGAGCAAAATAATAAATATATATTCCTTCCACCATTCCAAGTTACTTTCGATGCAATAACATGTCTATATAGGTTCAGCAGTTCATTACGGCCGTCTCCCCAGCTCGCTCCTAAATTAATGTGGTTTGTGTTCTTGGTAACTTATTAATAAATAAATAATGTGGATTCATTCAGAACAGACTAGATCTCTCCATGTACCGGTTCGTACGTTGCATCTAATCATTAGGACTAGATTTTTTTAAGACGCCTGGATAGATTAAGCTCGAGCAGAAAATATGAAACATGTAGAAATAGATGTACCTCTGGGTACACGAGCGGAGCGTGTTCGTCGAACTCCACGCCCTCATTGGTGCCTCCGAAGTCGTCAGCACCGGCGTGCACATAGTCCCCCAAGGGGTTGAACTGCACGTCCTCCTCGGCCTGTGCTGCGTGATGCTCCTCCAGATCTGCCGCGTGAAGCACCACCCCGGCGGCGATGCCCGGACACTCACCCCCACGCACTGGTTTCATGGAGAAGGTTCATGCAAGTACGTTCAAGATTGTGGTGTTTTGCTGGATAGAGAAGAGAGAGTAGTGGATGAGTGCGAATGGAGGACCCGATAGGCTGGGTTTTTAATGCGGGGACGTCTAGGCCTCCTCGAGGGCCCCGGTTGACAGCTCTTCCGGCTGCGGCTGCCGCGTGGAAGGTTCGTGTGGTGGGGGCCTGACGAAAGTGAGAGTGCAGGCGTGCTGCATAGTAAAAATGGTATAGCCGGTGGTCCATGGATGACCATTTGCCGTGTAGTCTACTTGTAGCCTTTTCAGACTAGATTAAACATGACATGACCACTCGACCACTTTTCCATGGACGGAATCGTGTTCCTTCTTGTAGAAGTCTCGTTGAGGGAGACGTCCGTGCTGTCTCGCACTGTCCTGTGAAGGGCATGACGTGTGCAACGAGCCTCGTTGGATCACACAGGATCAATAGTTGGTGTGCACGATCCGCGTGACAACTGTGACAACTAACCAGGGCATAGCAGACAGAGTGGGCACAGGTTTGGGCTTCTACGAAAGAGAGAGAGAGAGAGAGAGAGAGAGAGAGAGAGAGAGAGAGGGAGAGAGAGAGGATGTTTGTTCTTATACTAAAACTACAAACAAACATGGATCAACCACTAGAGTCATTGCATGTGTGTTCTTATACTAAAACCAACATGGATCCACCAATGGTCATTGCATGTGTGTTCTTTCCACAAACCACTTATGGATCCATTACAGTCATTGCATGTGTGTTATTTCCACAAACCACACATGGATCAACCACTAGAGTCATTGCATGTGTGTTATTTCCACAAACCACACATGGATTAACCACTAGAGTCATTGCATATGTATTATTACCACAAACCACACATGGATCAACCACTAGAGTCATTGCATGTGTGTTCTTATACTAAAACCAACACTAGAGTCATTGCATGTGTGTTCTTTTCACAAACCACACATGGATCCACCACTGTCATTGCATGTGTGTTCTTTCCACAAACCACACATGTATCACCCACTAGTCATTGCAAGTGTGTTCTTTTCCACAAACCACACATGGATCCACCAGTGGTCATTGCATGTGTGTTCTTTCCACAAACCACATATGGATCAACCAGAGTCATTGCATGTGTGTTCTTTCCACAAACCACACATGGATCAACCACTAGAGTCATTGCACGTTTGTTCTTATACTAAAACCACAAACCAGCACTAGAGTCATTGCATGTGTGTTCTTTTCCACAAACCACACATGGATCCACTAGACGCATTGCATGTGTGTTCTTTTCCAGAAACAACTTATGCATCCACTAGTGGTCATTGCATGTGTGTTCTTTCCACAAACCACATGTCGACCCACTAGAATCATTGCATGTGTGTTATTTCCACAAACCACACATGGATGAACCACTAGAGTCATTGCATGTGTGTTATTTCCACAAACCACACATGGATCAACCACTAGAGTCATTGCATATGTGTTATTTCCACAAACCACACATGGATCAACCACTAGAGTCATTGCATGTGTGTTCTGATACTAAAACCAACACTAGAGTCATTGCATGTGTGTTCTTTTGATAAACCACACATGGATCAACCACTAGAGTCATTGCATGTGTGTTATTTCCACAAACCACACATGGATCAACCAGTGGTCATTGCATGTGTGTTCTTTTCCACAAACCACACATGGATCCACCAGTGGTCATTTCATGTGTGTTCTTTCCACAAACCACATATGGATCAACCAGAGTCATTGCATGTGTGTTCTTTCCACAAACCACATATGGATCATCCACTAGAGTCATTACATGTTTGTTCTTATACTAACACCACAAACCAGCACAAGAGTCATTGCATGTGTGTTCTTTTCCACAAACCACACATGGATCCACTAGACTCATTGCATGTGTGTTCTTTTCGACAAACAACTTATGGATCAACCAGTGGTCATTGCATGTGTGTTCTTTCCACAAACTACATGTGGACCCACTAGAGTCATTGCATGTGTGTTCTTGTACTAAAACTAGCACTAGAGTCATTGCATGTGTTTTCTATCCACAAACCACACATGGATCCACCACTGTCATTGCATGTGTGTTCTTTCCACAAACCACACATGGATCAACCACTAGAGTCATTGCATGTGTGTTCTTATCACAAACCACATATGGATCAACCAGTGGTCATTGCATGTGTGTTCTTTTCCATAAACCACTTATGGATCCATTACAGTCATTGCATGTGTGTTATTTTCCATAAACCACTTATGGATCCATTACAGTCATTGCATGTGTGTTATTTCCACAAACCACACATGGATCAACCACTAGAGTCATTGCATGTGTGTTATTTCCACAAACCACACATGGATCAACCACTAGAGTCATTTCATGTGTGTGTTCTTTTCCACAAACCACACATGGATCCACCACTAGAGTCATTGCATGTGTGTTCTGATACTAAAACCAACACTAGAGTCATTGCATGTGTGTTCTTTCCACAAACCAGACATGGATCAACCAGTGGTCATTGCGTGTGTGCTCTTTTCCACAAACCACACAAGGATCCACCAGTGGTCACTACATGTGTGTTCTTTACACAAACCACACATGGATCAACCACTAAAGTCATTGCATGTTTGTTCTTATACTAAAACCACAAACCAGCACTAGAGTCATTGCATGTGTGTTCTTTTCCACAAACCACACATGGTTCCACTAGACTCATTGCATGTGTGTTCTTTTCCACAAACAACTTACGGATCAACCATTGGTCATTGCATGTGTGTTCTTTTCACAAACCACATGTGGACCCACTAGAGTCATTGCATGTGTGTTCTTATACTAAAACTAGCACTAGAGTCATTGCATGTGTGTTCTATCCACAAACCATACATGGATCTACCACTGTCATTGCATGTGTGTTCTTTCCACAAACCAGACATGGATCAACCACTAGAGTCATTGCATGTGTGTTCTTATCACAAACAACATATGGATCAACCAGTGGTCATTGCATGTGTGTTCTTTTCCATAAACCACTTATCGATCCATTACAGTCATTGCATGTGTGTTATTTCCACAAACCACACATGGATCAACTACTAGAGTCATTGCATGTGTGTTATTTCCAGAAACCACACATGGATCAACCACTAGAGTCATTGCATGTGTGTTATTTCCACAAACCACACATGGATCAACCACTAGAGTCATTGCATGTGTGTTCTTATACTAAAACCAACACTAGAGTCATTGCATGTGTGTTCTTTCTACAAACCACACATGGATCAACCAGTGGTCATTGCATGCGTGTTCTTTTCCACAAACCACACATGGATCCACCAGTGGTCATGGCATGTGTGTTCTTTCCACAAACCACATATGGATCAACCAGAGTCATTGCATGTGTGTTCTTTCCACAAACCACACATGGATCAACCACTAGAGTCATTGCATGTGTGTTCTTATCACAAACAACATATGGATCAACCAGTGGTCATTGCATGTGTGTTCTTTTCCATAAACCACTTATGGACCCCATTACAGTCATTGCATGTGTGTTATTTCCACAAACCACACATGGATCAACTACTAGAGTCATTGCATGTGTGTTATTTCCAGAAACCACACATGGATCAACCACTAGAGTCATTGCATGTGTGTTATTTCCACAAACCACACATGGATCAACCACTAGAGTCATTGCATGTGTGTTCTTATACTAAAACCAACACTAGAGTCATTGCATGTGTGTTCTTTCTATAAACCACACATGGATCAACCAGTGGTCATTGCATGTGTGTTCTTTTCCACAAACCACACATGGATCCACCAGTGGTCATGGCATGTGTGTTCTTTCCACAAACCACATATGGATCAACCAGAGTCATTGCATGTGTGTTCTTTCCACAAACCACACATGGATCAACCACTATAGTCATTGCATGTTTGTTCTTATACTAAAACCACAAACCAGCACTAGAGTCATTGCATGTGTGTTCTTTTCCACAAACCACACATGGATCCACTAGACTCATTGCATGTGTGTTCTTTTCCACAAACAACTTATGGATCAACCAGTGGTCATTGCATGTGTGTTCTTTTCACAAACCACATGTGGACCCACTAGAGTCATTGCATGTGTGTTCTTATACTAAAACTAGCACTAGAGTCATTGCATGTGTGTTCTATCCACAAACCACACATGGATCCACCACTGTCATTGCATGTGTGTTATTTCCACAAACCACACATGGATCAACCACTAGAGTTATTACATGTGTGTTCTTTCCACAAACCACATATGGATTGTAACACCCTCGAATCGGCCCTATGCAGATTTCAGCGCTTTCCGCCAAACCCGCATAGAAACGATTCAAGGACGCCCGCCAGGCACTTGCGTGCGGGTGGAATACGAAGTAATATCATTACACAATAGTCCACGATGGGACCCACAGAACATATATATAAAATAATGACTCCATGAGTCAAGGAGATAGATATACAGTACAGAGATCCAAATCACCTCGAAAACGATACGACATCCGAGTACGGATAAGATGCAAATAGGGCTAAGAGCCCTGAAGAATAACCAATGGCGTCCATAACCCTGCCCAGGCCAAGCCAGAAGGGTAACCCTGCTAACGACGTCGATCTCAAACCTGCTAGAACAAAAGGGGTGCCGACAAAGGGCAAAGGAAAAAGAGGAGCGTCAGTACTGAGGCCAGTACACGGCGAGGCTAGAATTCGGCGGCTCTCGCCTACATAGGTATGGTGGACTGAAGCGGCAGCGAAGCATGCACTAAACAACCTATAGAGACTCAACACAGCTGTCGGCTATTAGAGAGGGATAAGAGAGACCTATTCGGGACCAACCTGATACTACCACCAAACATACCCATCCTGGTATTTCCCCCTCGAGACCAGACGAGGAAGTCATGCCGGGGAAACCCACACAGTTGGCAGTTTTATTCATTCATTCCATGGTGGTTGTCCAACTTACTAGTCATATCAGATGCAAGTCATATTATAACAACAATCCTTTAGTTATAGTTGGCTATGATCGAGAAACTGTGCTCCAAGTCATCCATAACCGCGGACACGGCTTTTCGAAAAGATTTAACCCTGCAGGGGTGCACCAAAGTATCCACACGCACTTCAACCCTTGTTGTCAGATCCGAATATGAGCAAGATCCTGAACATACACCCAACGGTATGCGACGGGGCCTCAGACACGACGTTTCCCAGACCCAAAGTAAGTACATGGGGGCCACCCCACTAAGCTACCCGCAACGAAGTCGGTCGGCTCCCGGACGGACCCAGGGTTTGTGTCAATGGCTGTAAACGACTGGGAACCTGAAAGTGTGACTGGGCTTGTCGATACCGCGAAAACATTCCACATTTGTTCCTAAACAGTACAGGTGCTCCACGCACAATCGTAATTAAAGCAGTAAAGCATGGCATAAGTACAGGATAATAATAAAGCCCCAAACTACTTTGTGGCCCCCAGCACAGTACTTTGAAATCAGGTAGTAAGCCGATGGGGTGCCCACACACCCACATGTGGTTAGTGCGCTCGATCTCGGAACAGGTGTCAAGAACTTGGGTCCTAGGTGGACACAAGTGGGCGGTTAAAAACCAAATATTGACTATTACCCACCGGTGCCTCTGCATTATATCTATTTCTAGCATTTTAATTAACAAGTTATAATGTAAGCCATGATCATCTCCACCGTTAAGCATGTGCCAACCTTCTATCAACGGCGCAACGACACGACGCGAAGCAGCATCTAAGCAAGCAACTACGACTCGCAAGGCCGACTGTCTATCAATCAACAGGCAATAGGATGTGTCCAAGGCAATATAGAGGCTGCAAGGAATATAAATGGTGCATGGAAACTAAAGCATCATAACATGGATAGCAATAGAGCAACAGGAGGAAGTAAAGACTATAAACGCAAAATAGGTAGAAAGGGGGAGATTGCTCGCCTGGGAAACACCGTCGAATATACATTATCCGAAGAACTTGTCGATACTCGCATCAACGCAACGGCCTAATCCATGAAGAACCAAAGCACTAAAAGAAACATGAATGCAGTATTTAATACTACGATAGAAGATCCGGCATGATTATGATATGATGCATGGCATGGCAAAGATGCGGTACAACTAGGCAATATTAAACGGAACTAGTGTCCCGACAATTAATTATATGGTTCAAGTTGTTTAGATACCCTGCAATTTAAATGTTGACTTAACAAGACAAAACATGGTATAGATTTGCTACAGAAATTTAAATGGGGGCCAATATAAGACTAGAATAACCCGCATATGGCCTCCATATTTAATTATGAGTGAAACAACATAATGCCCCCAAACCCCACAATATGCATGCAAGTATGAACAATTGTATGAGACATGTGGATATCATATATTATAAAAATATGGGTCTCGGAAAAACGGGTCACACATTAGGAGCGAAGGTCTTGGTTTCAGAGGGGTTCGGGCGCTGGGATCGGTCTTTGGATCTTGGTTCGGGGTCTCGAACATCGGACCCATGACGAAGCACTTGTTGCTCCGGGAAGGAGAACTTGATGGTCTTCAGGTTTGGTCTTCGGATCCGAGGATCGGTCTTCGGAAGAACTTGACATTAGACGGTACTCGTTGGTGTTGGAATAGCCGAACATCACCCACCCGTATCATATATCTCCACATGGGCATCACACTTCACGGTTGCCGCTGTACCGACATATCACATCTTCACATCAGTACCAAAACACCACTATACTGCTCACCCAGTAGCACTCCAACGGGGCTTGCTTACCATGCCAGCAGGATTGTAGGATCTGTCGGGAAGGCAGTCATGGGGACGATGCTGTCACGCGTGGCAAAGAGCCTAAACACAAGGATGATGAACCGACGATGGAAGCTTGGTGGTGTTGGGGGCAGGGGACGCTGCCAGGGCGGCTCCGCGAAGAGGTAGACACACACGGCAGGCATGCCCAACGTCGTGGACAAAAGGAAGGTGGACGGCCGACGGCAAAGGCGGTGGTGGGTGACCTTGCGGAGGTGGGGTGCGGAGGCACGCAGGCAGAGGTCGACGATGGTGGAGAAGCGACGGTGGAGGAGCATCTGGGTCGGGGTGACCGTAGGCTCGACGAGGTCCGAGCACCGGCGGCTGGGGTCCTGGAAGGCAGTGAGCGGGCAGGGGCTCATCGGCCGGGATGGAGGTGCTCGCTGGCGGGGATCCGAGGCGGCGGGGACGACGTGGTGTACCGTGGTGGTGACCAAGGTGAGACAAGGTCAGGCCGGCCGAGGAGGCGGGGCCGCGGTGGTTCTGCGCGAGGTGGGGAGGAGCAGCCAGGGACAGGGGTCGACGAGGCCGACAACGGCGCGGCTCGGCGGAGCCTCGCACGGCGGTAGGTAGGTGGGGTCCGACGCTAGCGAGGAGGTCGAGGAGAGCCAGGCAGCGGCGTGACTGGCGACGGCAACCAGAGAGGAGGGGTGGCGACACTCAGAGAGTGGCGGCGGTGACTCGATCGGGGATGGGGCGCTCGGCTTGGGCTTGGGAACGAGGAGGAGAAGATCGGTGGTCGGTGGGGATTGACGTGAAGGAGGCGTGCGAGGAGGAGTGGGGCACATGGGTGGTACGCGGTCTGCACGCGGGGTGACAAGGTCCGTGGGTGGGGTCGAGTCAACACGAGGCTGGGACGCGCGCGCGTTGGCATGTCGGTGCAACGCTGTTGCGTGCGTAGTGTGTTGCAGCTGGGGAGTGGTGGCGGGGTGGAGGGATGTGGTGTTGGTGGGTAGGTCTAGGGTTTCGGTAGGTAGGGTTAGGGTTAGACAGATTAGGGTTTGGTTTAGACGGGTTGGGTCGGGTGGTAGGTGGTCTAGCCGGTTGGGCCTCTGGTCTGGCCAGCCGGACTGCCTCCCGGGGTTTTATCCAATTGTTTTATTACTTTTTTTTATATATAACATTTTGCAATTAGTTTTTAAGACAAAAAAGGATCGGACAGACCAGGGATTTTGATTTGAAATAAAGATGAGAATATCTAGAAAACAAAATAGACTTTTGCAAAATAGGTTTAGGCAAACATATGCATGATGATATGACGATGCTCAAATGCAATGTGGCATGATGACATCAGCATGCAGTGATGATGATGCACAAAATAAAAACAACACGCAATTTTCTAGTAGTGGTTTTACCGGGATGCTACATGGATCAACCAGTGGTCATTGCATGTGTGTTCTTTTCCATAAACGAGTTATGGATCCATTACAGTCATTGCATGTGTGTTATTTCCACAAACCACACATGGATCAACCACTAGAGTCATTGCATGTGTGTTATTTCCACAAACCACACATGGATCAACCACTAGAGTCATTGCATATGTGTTATTTCCACAAACCACACATGGATCAACCACTAGAGTCATTGCATGTGTGTTCTTTCCACAAACCACACATGGATCAACCACTAGAGTCATTGCATGTTTGTTCTTATACTAAAACCACAAACCAACACTAGAGTCATTGCATGTGTGTTCTTTTCCACAAACCACACATGGATCCACTAGACTCATTGCATGTGTGTTCTTTTCCATAAACAAGTTATGTATCCACCAGCGGTCATTGCATGTGTGTTCTTTCCACAAACCACATGTGGACCCGCTAGAGTCATTGCATGTGTGTTCTTTCCACAAACCACACATGGATCAACCACTAGAGAAATTGCATGTGTGTTATTTCCACAAACCACACATGGATCAACCACTAGAGTCATTGCATATGTGTTATTTCCACAAACCACACATGGGTCAACCACTAGAGTCATTGCATGTGTGTTCTTATACTAAAACCAACACTAGAGTCATTGCATGTGTGTTCGTTTCACAAACCACACATGGATCAACCACTAGAGTCATTGCATGTGTGTTATTTCCACAAACCACACATGGATCAACAAGTGGTCATTGCATGTGTGTTCTTTTCCACAAACCACACATGGATCCACCAGTGGTCATTGCATGTGTGTTCTTTCCACAAACCACATATGGATCAACCAGAGTCATTGCATGTGTGTTCTTTCCACAAACCACATATGGATCAACCACTAGAATCATAACGTGTTTGTTCTTATACTAAAACCACAAACTAGCAGTAGAGTCATTGCATGTGTGTTCTTTTCCACAAACCACACATGGATCCACTAGACTCATTGCATGTGTAGTCTTTTCCACAAACAACTTATGGATCAACCAGTGGTCATTGCATGTGTGTTCTTTTCACAAACTACATGTGGACCCACTAGACTCATTTCATGTGTGTTCTTATACTAAAACTAGCACTAGAGTCATTGCATGTGTGTTCTTATCACAAACCACATATGGATCAACCAGTGGTCATTGCATGTGTGTTCTTTTCCATAAACCACACATGGATCAACCACTAGAGTCATTGCATGTGTGTTCTTATACTAAAACCAACATGGATCCACCAATGGTCATTGCATGTGTGTTCATTCCACAAACCACTTATGTATCCATTACAGTCATTGCATGTGTGTTATTTCCACAAACCACACATGGATCAACCACTAGAGTCATTGCATGTGTGTTATTTCCACAAACCACACATTGTTCAACCACTAGAGTCATTGCATATGTGGTATTTCCACAAACCACACATGGATCAACCAATAGAGTCATTGCATGTGTGTTCTTATACTAAAACCAACAAGAGTCATTGCATGTGTGTTCTTTTCACAAACCACACATGGATCCACCACTGTCATTGCATGTGTGTTCTTTCCACAAACCACACATGGATCAACCACTAGTAATTGCATGTGTGTTCTTTTCCACAAACCACACATGGATCCACCAGTGGTCATTGCATGTGTGTTCTTTCCACAAACCACATATGGATCAACCAGAGTCATTGCATGTGTGTTCTTTCCACAAACCACACATGGATCAACCACTAGAGTCATTGCATGTTTGTTCTTATACTAAAACCACAAACCAGCACCAGAGTCATTGCCTGTGTGTTCTTTTCCACGAACCACACATGGATCCACTAGACTCATTGCATGTGTGTTCTTTTCCAGAAACAACTTATGAATCCACCAGTGGTCATTGCATGTGTGTTCTTTCCACAAACCACATGTGGACCCACTAGAGTCATTGCATGTGTGTTATTTCCACAAACCACACATTGTATCAACCACTAGAGTCATTGCATGTGTGTTATTTCCACAAACCACACATGGATCAACCACTAGAGTCATTGAATATGTGTTATTTCCACAAACCACACATGGATCAACCACTAGAGTCATTGCATGTGTGTTCTTATACTAAAACCAACAGTAGAGTCATTGCATGTGTGTTCTTTTCACAAACCACACATGGATCAACCACTAGAGTCATTGCATGTGTGTTATTTCCACAAACCACACATGGATCAACCAGTGGTCATTGCATGTGTGTTCTTTTCCACAAACCACACATGGATCCACCAGTGGTCATTGCATGTGTGTTCTTTCCACAAACCACATATGGATCAACCAGAGTCATTGCATGTGTGTTCTTTCCACAAACCACATATGGATCAACCACTAGAGTGATTACATGTTTGTTCTTATACTAAAACCACAAACCAGCACTAGAGTCATTGCATGTGTGTTCTTTTCCACAAACCACACATGGATCCACTAGACTCATCGCATGTGTGTTCTTTTCCACAAACAACTTATGGATCAACCAGTGGTCATTGCATGTGTGTTCTTTTCACAAACCACATGTGGACCCACTAGAGTCATTGCATGTGTGTTCTTATACACAAACTAGCACTAGAGTCATTGCATGTGTGTTCTATCCACAAACCACACATGGATCCACCACTGTCATTGCTTGTGTGTTCTTTCCACAAACCACACATGGATCAACCACTAGAGTCATTGTGTGAGATCCAGGCACAAGGGTTTATAGGATTGATAGGAGACCCATATCAACAAGTTGCAACTTCTTTCCCGGACGCTCATTCGAAAAGAACTCTAAGGTTTAGCGTGTTTGGCCTAGAGCAATTCTAGGATGGGTGACCGACCGGGAAGTGGGTAACCGGGTGCGCATGAGTGAGGACAAAGTGTGCAGAAAAGACTAGTGTTGGTCTGTGGGGCCAGTCTAGATATCCTATTAAGCTGCCAGGAGTGACACCCCCCGGGCCCAGGAGTGGACGGGGTGGTACACATTGCATGTGTGCTCTTATCACAAACCACATATGGATCAACCAGTGGTCATTGCATGTGTGTTCTTTTCCATAAACCACTTATGGATCCATTACAGTCATTGCATGTGTGTTATTTCCACAAACCACACATGGATCAACCACTAGAGTCATTCCATGTGTGTTATATCCACAAACCGCACATGGATCAACCACTAGAGTTATTGCATGTGTATGTTCTTTTCCACAAACCACACATGGATCCACCACTAGAGTCATTGCATGTGTGTTCTTATACTAAAACCAACACTAGAGTCATTGCATGTGTGTTCTTTTCCACAAACCACACATGGATCCACCAGTGGTCATTGCATGTGTGTTCTTTCCACAAACCACGTATGGATCAACCAGAGTCATTGCATGTGTGTTCTTTCCACAAACCACAGATGGATCAACCACTAGAGTCATTGCACGTTTGTTCTTATAGTAAAACCACAAACCAGCAATAGAGTCATTGCATGTGTGTTCTTTTCCACAAACCACACATGGATCCACTAGACTCATTGCATGTGTGTTCTTTTCCACAAACAACTTATGGATCAACCAGTGGTCATTGCATGTGTGTTCTTTTCACAAACTACATGTGGACCCACTAGAGTCATTGCATGTGTGTTCTTATACTAAAACTAGCACTAGAGTCATTGCATGTGTGTTCTATCCACAAACCACACATGGATCCACCACTGTCATTGCATGTCTGTTGTTTCCACAAACCACACGAGGATCAACCACTAGAGTCATTGCATGTGTGTTCTTATCACAAACCACATATGGATCAACCAGTGGTCATTGCATGTGTGTTCTTTTCCATAAACCACTTATGGATCCATTACAGTCATTGCATGTGTGTTATTTCCACAAACCACACATGGATCAACCACTAGAGTCATTGCATGTGTGTTATATCCACAAACCACACATGGATCAACCACTAGAGTCATTGCATGTGTATGTTCTTTTCCACAAATCACACATGGATCCACCACTAGAGTCATTGCATGTGTGTTCTTATACTAAAACCAACAATAGAGTCATTGCATGTGTGTTCTTTTCCACAAACCACACATGGATCCACCAGTGGTCATTGCATGTGTGTTCTTTCCACAAACCACATATGGATCAACCAGAGTCATTGCATGTGTGTTCTTTCCACAAACCACATATGGATCAACCACTAGAGTCATTACATGTTTGTTCTTATACTAAAACCACAAACCAGCACTCGAGTCATTGCATGTGAGTTCTTTTCCACAAACCACACATGGATCCACTAGACTCATTGCATGTGTGTTCTTTTCCACAAACAACTTATGGATCAACCAGTGGTCATTGCATGTGTGTTCTTTTCACAAACCACATGTGGACCCATTAGAGTCATTGCATGTGTGTTCCATCCACAAACCACACATGGATCCACCACTGTCATTTGCATGTCTGTTCTTTCCACACACCACACATGGATCAACCACTAGAGTCATTGCATGTGTGTTCTTATCACAAACCACATATGGATCAACCAGTGGTCATTGCATGTGTGTTCTCTTCCATAAACCACTTATGGATCCATTACAGTCATTGCATGTGTGTTATTTCCACAAACCACACATGGATCAACCACTAGAGTCATTTCATGTGTGTGTTCTTTTCCACAAACCACACATGGATCCACCACTAGAGTCATTGCATGTGTGTTCTTATACTAAAACCAACACTAGAGTCATTGCATGTGTGTTCTTTTCCACAAACCACACATGGATCCACCAGTGGTCATTGCATGTGTGTTCTTTCCACAAACCACACATGGATCAACCAGTGGTCATTGCATGTGTGTTCTTTCCACAAACCACAGATGGATCAACCACTAGAGTCATTGCATGTTTGTTCTTATAGTAAAACCACAAACCAGCACTAGAGTCATTGCATGTGTGTTCTTTTCCACAAACCACACATGGATCCACTAGACTCATTGCATGTGTGTTCTTTTCCACAAACAATGTATGGATCAACCAGTGGTCATTGCATGTGTGTTCTTTTCACAAACCACATGTGGACCCACTAGAGTCGTTGCATGTGTGTTCTTATAATAAAACTAGCATTAGAGTCATTGCATGTGTGTTCTATCCACAAACCACACATGGATCCACCACTGTCATTGCATGTGTGTTCTTTCCACAAACCACACATGGACCAAACACTAGAGTTATTGCATGTGTGTTCTTTCCAGAAACCACATATGGATCAACCAGTGGTCATTGCATGTGTGTTATTTTCCATGAACCACTTATGGATCCATTACAGTCATTGCATGTGTGTTATTTCCACAAACCACACATGGATCAACCACTAAAGTCATTGCATGTGTGTTATTACCACAAACCACACATGGATCAACCACTAGAGTCATTGCATGTGTGTTCTTATACTAAAACCAATACTAGAGTCATTGCATGTGTGTTCTTTCCACAAACCACACATGGATCTACCAGTGGTCATTGCATGTGTGTTCTTTTCCACAAACCACACATGGATCCACCAGTGGTCATTGCATGTGTGTTCTTTCCACAAACCACATATGGATCAACCAGAGTCATTGCATGTGTGTTCTTTCCACAAACCACACATGGATCAACCACTAGAGTCATTGCATGTTTGTTCTTATACTAAAACCACAAACCAGCACTAGAGTCATTGGATGTGTGTTCTTTTCCACAAACCACACATGGATCCACTAGACTGATTGCATGTGTGTTCTTTTCCACAAACAACTTATGGATCAACCAGTGATCATTGCATGTGTGTTCTTTTCACAAACCACATGTGGACCCACTAGAGTCATTGCATGTGTGTTCTATCCACAAACCACACATGGATCCACCATTGTCATTGCATGTGTGTTCTTTCCAGAAACCACATATGGATCAACCACTAGAGTCATTGCATGTGTGTTCTTTCCACAAACCACACATGGATCAACTACTAGAGTCATTACATGTTTGTTCTTATACTAAAACCACAAACCAGCACTAGAGTCATTGCATGTGTGTTCTTTTCCACAAACCACACATGGATCCACTAGACTCATTGCATGTGTGTTCTTTTTAACAAAAAAATTATGGATCAACCAGTGGTCACTGCATGTGTGTTCTTTTCACAAACCACATGTGGACCCACTAGAGTCATTGCATGTGTGTTCTTATACACAAACTAGCACTAGAGTCATTGCATGTGTGTTCTATCCACAAACCACACATGGATCAACCACTAGAGTCATTGCATGTTTGTTCTTATACTAAAACCACAAACCAGTACTAGAGTCATTGCATGCATGTTCTTTTCCACAAACCACACATGGATCCACTAGACTCATTGCATGTGTGTTCCTTTCCACAAACAACTTATGGATCAACCAGTGGTCATTGCATGTGTGTTCTTTTCACAAACCACATGTGGACCCACTAGAGTCATTGCATGTTTGTTCTTATACACAAACTAGCATAAGAGTCATTGCATGTGTGTTCTTTCCACAAACCACACGTGGATCCACTAGACTCATTGCATATGTGTTCTTTTCCACAAACAACTTATGGATCAACCAGTGGTCATTGCATGTGTGTTCTTTTCACAAACTACATGTGGACCCACTAGACTCATTGCATGTGTGTTCTTATACTAAAACTAGCACTAGAGTCATTGCATGTGTGTTCTTATCACAAACCACATATGGATCAACCAGTGGTTATTGCATGTGTGTTCTCTTCTATAAACCACACATGGATCAACCACTAGAGTAATTGCATGTGTGTTCTTATCACAAACCACATATGGATCAACCAGTGGTCATTGCATGTGTGTTCTTTTCCATAAACCACATATGGATCCATTACAGTCATTGCATGTGTGTTATTTCCACAAACCACACATGGATCAACCACTAGAGTCATTGCATGTGTGTTATTTCCACAAACCACACATGGATCAACCACTAGAGTCATAACATGTGTGTGTTCTTTTCAACAAACCACACATGGATCCACCACTAGAGTCATTGCATGTGTGTTCTTATACTAAAACCAACACTAGAGTCATTGCATGTGTGTTCTTTCCACAAACCACACATGGATTAACCAGTGGTCATTGCATGTGTGTTCTTTTCCACAAACCACACACGGATCCACCAGTGGTCATTGCATGTGTGTTCTTTTCACAAACCACATGTGGACCCACTAGAGTCATTGCATGTGTGTTCTTATACACAAACTACCACTAGAGTCATTGCATGTGTATTCTATCCACAAACCACACATGGATCCACCACTGTCATGGCATGTGTGTTCTTTCCACAAACCACACATGGATCAACCACTAGAGTCATTGCATGTGTGTTCTTTCCACAAACCACACATGGATTAACCAGTGGTCATTGCATGTGTGTTCTTTTCCACAAACCACACATGGATCCACTAGTGGTCATTGCATGTGTGTTCTTTTCACAAACCACATGTGGACCCACTAGAGTCATTGCATGTGTGTTCTTATACACAAACTAGCACTAGAGTCATTGCATGTGTGTTCTATCCACAAACCACCCATGGATCCACCACTGTCATTGCATGTGTGTTCTTTCCACAAACCACCCATGGATCAACCACTAGAGTCATTGCATGTGTGTTCTTATCACAAACCACATATGGATGAACCAGTGGTCATTGCATGTGTGTTGTTTTCCATAAACCACTTATGGATCCATTACAGTCATTGCATGTGTGTTATTTCCACAAACCACACATGGATCAACCACTAGAGTCATTGCATGTGTGTTATTTCCACCAACCACACATGGATCAACCACTAGAGTCATTGCATGTGTGTTATTTACACAAACCACACATGGATCAACCATTAGAGTCATTGCATGTGTGTTCTTATACGAAAACCAATACTAGAGTCATTGCATGTGTGTTCTTTCCACAAACCACACATGGATGTACCAGTGGTCATTGCATGTGTGTTCTTTTCCACAAACCACACATGGATCCACCAGTGGTCATTGCATGTGTGTTCTTTCCACAAACCACATATGGATCAACCAGAGTCATTGCATGTGTGTTCTTTCCACAAACCACACATGGATCAACCACTAGAGTCATTGCATGTATGTTCTTATACTAAAACCACAAACCAGCACTAGAGTCATTGGATGTGTGTTCTTTTCCACAAACCACACATGGATCCACTAGACTGATTGCATGTGTGTTCTTTTCCACAAACAACTTATGGATCAACCAGTGATCATTGCATGTGTGTTCTTTTCACAAACCACATGTGGACCCACTAGAGTCATTGCATGTGTGTTCTATCCACAAACCACACATGGATCCACCATTGTCATTGCATGTGTGTTCTTTCCAGAAACCACACATGGATCAACCACTAGAGTCATTGGATGTGTGTTCTTTCCACAAACCACACATGGATCAACTACTAGAGTCATTGCATGTTTGTTCTTATACTAAAACCACAAACCAGCACTAGAGTCATTGCATGTGTGTTCTTTTCCACAAACCACACATGGATCCACTAGACTCATTGCATGTGTGTTCTTTTTAACAAACAAATTATGGATCAACCAGTGGTCACTGCATGTGTGTTCTTTTCACAAACCACATGTGGACCCACTAGAGTCATTGCATGTGTGTTCTTATACACAAACTAGCACTAGAGTCATTGCATGTGTGTTCTATCCACAAACCACACATGGATCAACCACTAGAGTCATTGCATGTTTGTTCTTATACTAAAACCACAAACCAGTACTAGAGTCATTGCATGCATGTTCTTTTCCACAAACCACACATGGATCCACTAGACTCATTGCATGTGTGTTCCTTTCCACAAACAACTTATGGATCAACCAGTGGTCATTGCATGTGTGTTCTTTTCACAAACCACATGTGGACCCACTAGAGTCATTGCATGTTTGTTCTTATACACAAACTAGCATAAGAGTCATTGCATGTGTGTTCTATCCACAAACCACACATGGATCCACCACTGTCATTGCATGTGTGTTCTTTCCACAAACCACACATGGATCCACTAGACTCATTGCATATGTGTTCTTTTCCACAAACAACTTATGGATCAACCAGTGGTCATTGCATGTGTGTTCTTTTCACAAACTACATGTGGACCCACTAGACTCATTGCATGTGTGTTCTTATACTAAAACTAGCACTAGAGTCATTGCATGTGTGTTCTTATCACAAACCACATATGGATAAACCAGTGGTTATTGCATGTGTGTTCTGTTCTATAAACCACACATGGATCAACCACTAGAGTAATTGCATGTGTGTTCTTATCACAAACCACATATGGATCAACCAGTGGTCATTGCATGTGTGTTCTTTTCCATAAACCACATATGGATCCATTACAGTCATTGCATGTGTGTTATTTCCACAAACCACACATGGATCAACCACTAGAGTCATTGCATGTGTGTTATTTCCACAAACCACACATGGATCAACCACTAGAGTCATAACATGTGTGTGTTCTTTTCCACAAACCACACATGGATCCACCACTAGAGTCATTGCATGTGTGTTCTTATACTAAAACCTACACTAGAGTCATTGCATGTGTGTTCTTTCCACAAACCACACATGGATTAACCAGTGGTCATTGCATGTGTGTTCTTTTCCACAAACCACACACGGATCCACCAGTGGTCATTGCATGTGTGTTCTTTTCACAAACCACATGTGGACCCACTAGAGTCATTGCATGTGTGTTCTTATACACAAACTACCACTAGATTCATTGCATGTGTGTTGTATCCACAAACCACACATGGATCGACCACTAGAGTCATTGCATGTGTGTTATTTCCACAAACCACACATGGATCCACCACTGTCATTGCATGTGTGTTCTTTCCACAAACCACACATGGATTAACCAATGGTCATTGCATGTGTGTTCTTTTCCACAAACCACACATGGATCCACCAGTGGTCATTGCATGTGTGTTCTTTTCACAAACCACATGTGGACCCACTAGAGTCATTGCATGTGTGTTCTTATACACAAACTAGCACTAGAGTCATTGCATGTGTGTTCTATCCACAAACCACACATGAATCCACCACTGTCATTGCATGTGTGTTCTTTCCACAAACCACACATGGATCAACCACTAGAGTCATTGCATGTGTGTTCTTTCCACAAACCACACATTGATTAACCAGTGGTCATTGTATGTGTGTTCTTTTCCACAAACCACACATGGATCCACCAGTGGTCATTGCATGTGTGTTTTTTTCACAAACCACATGTGGACCCACTAGAGTCATTGCATGTGTGTTCTTATAGACAAACTAGCACTAGAGTCATTGCATGTGTGTTCTATCCACAAACCACCCATGCGTCCACCACTGTCATTGCATGTGTGTTCTTTCCACAAACCACACATGGATCAACCACTAGAGTCATTGCATGTGTGTTCTTATCACAAACCACATATGGATCAACCAGTGGTCATTGCATGTGTGTTCTTTTCCATAAACCACTTATGGATCCATTACAGTCATTGCATGTGTGTTATTTCCACAAACCACACATGGATCAACCACTGGAGTCATTGCATGTGTGTTATTTCCACAAACCACACATGGATCAACCACTAGAGTCATTGCATGTGTGTTCTTATACTAAAACCAACATTAGAGTCATTGCATGTGTGTTCTTTTCCATAAACCACTTATGGATCCATTAAAGTCATTGCATGTGTGTTATTTCCACAAACCACACACGGATCAACCACTGAGTCATTTCATGTGTGTTATTTCCACAAACCACACATGGATCAACCACTAGATTCATTGCATGTGTTTGTTCTTTTCCACAAACCACACATGGATCCACCACTAGAGTCATTGCATGTGTATTCTTATACTAAAACCAACACTTAAGTCATTGCATGTGTGTTCTTTCCACAAACCACACATGGATCAACCAGTGGTCATTGCATGTGTGTTCTTTTCCACAAACCACATATGGATCCACCAGCGGTCATTGCATGTGTGTTCTTTCCACAAACCACATATGGATCAACGAGAGTCATTGCATGTGTGTTCTTTCCACAAACCACACATGGATCAACCACTAGAGTCATTGCATGTTTGTTCTTATACTAAAACCACAAACCAGCACTAGAGTCATTGCATGTGTGTTCTTTTCCACAAACCACACATGGATCCACTAGACTCATTGCATGTGTGTTCTTTTCCACAACCAACTTATGGATCAACCAGTGGTCATTGCATGTGTGTTCTTTTCACAAACCACATGTGGACCCACTAGAGTCATTGCATGTGTGTTCTTATACTAAAACTAGCACTAGAGTCATTGCATGTGTGTTCTATCCACAAACCACACATGGATCCACCACTGTCATTGCCTGTGTGTTCTTTCCACAAAACACACATGGATCAACCACTAGAGTCATTGCATGTGTGTTCTTATCACAAACCACACATGGATCAACCACTAGTCATTGCATGTGTGTTCTTGTCCATAAACCACTTATGGATCCATTACAGTCATTGCATGTGTGTTATTTCCACAAACCACACATGGATCAACCACTAGAGTCATTGCATGTGTGTTATTTCCACCAACCACACATGGATCAACCACTAGAGTCATTGCATGTGTGTTATTTACACAAACCACACATGGATCAACCACTAGAGTCATTGCATGTGTGTTCTTTCCACAAACCACACATGGATCAACCACTAGAGTCATTGCATGTTTGTTCTTATACTAAAACCATAAACCAGCACTAGAGTCATTGCATGTGTGTTCTTTTCCACAAACCACACATGGATCCACTAGACTCATTGCATGTGTGTTCTTTTTAACAAACAAATTATGGATCAACCAGTGGTCATTGCATGTGTGTTCTTTTCACAAACCACATGTGGACCCACTAGAGTTATTGCATGTTTGTTCTTATACACAAACTAGCACTAGAGTCATTGCATGTGTTTTATATCCACAAACCACACATGGATCAACCACTAGAGTCATTGCATGTTTGTTCATATACTAAAACAACAAACCAGCACTAGAGTCATTGCATGCATGTTCTTTTCCAAAAACCACACATGGATCCACTAGACTCATTGCATGTGTGTTCTTTTCCACAAACAACTTATGGATCAACCAGTGGTCATTGCATGTGTGTTCTTTTCACAAACCACATGTGGACCCACTAGAGTCATTGCATGTTTGTTCTTATACACAAACTAGCACAAGAGTCATTGCATGTGTGTTCTATCCACAAACCACACATGGATCCACCACTGTCATTGCATGTGTGTTCTTTCCACAAACCACACATGGATCCACTCGACTCATTGCATATGTGTTCTTTTCCACAAAGAACTTATGGATCAACCAGTGGTCATTGCATGTGTGTTCTTTTCACAAACTACATGTGGACCCACTAGACTCATTGCATGTGTGTTCTTATACTAAAACTATCACTAGAGTCATTGCATGTGTGTTCTTATCACAAACCACATATGGATCAACCAGTGGTTATTGCATGTGTGTTCTCTTCTATAAACCACACATGGATCAACCACTAGAGTAATTGCATGTGTGTTCTTATCACAAACCACATATGGATCAACTAGTGGTCAGTGCATGTGTGTTCTTTTCCATAAACCACATATGGATCCATTAGAGTCATTGCATGTGTGTTATTTCCACAAACCACACATGGATCAACCACTAGAGTCATTGCATGTGTGTTATTTCCACAAACCACACATGGATCAACCACTAGAGTCATTACATGTGTGTGTTCTTTTCCACAAACCACACATGGATCCACCACTAGAGTCATTGCATGTGTGTTCTTATACTAAAACCAACACTAGAGTCATTGCATGTGTGTTCTTTCCACAAACCACACATGGATTAACCAGTGGTCATTGCATGTGTGTTCTTTTCCACAAACCACACATGGATCCACCAGTGGTCATTGCATGTGTGTTCTTTTCACAAACCACATGTGGACCCACTAGAGTCATTGCATGTGTGTTCTTATACACAAACTAGCACTAGAGTCATTGCATGTGTGTTCTATCCACAAACCACCCATGGATCCACCACTGTCATTGCATGTGTGTTCTTTCCACAAACCACCCATGGATCAACCACTAGAGTCATTGCATGTGTGTTCTTATCACAAACCACATATGGATCAACCATTGGTCATTGCATGTGTGTTCTTTTCCATAAACCACTTATGGATCCATTACAGTCATTGCATGTGTGTTATTTCCACAAAGCACACATGGATCAACCACTAGAGTCATTGCATGTGTATTCTTATACGCAAACTAGCACTAGAGTCATTGCATGTGTGTTCTATCCACAAACCACCCATGGATCCACCACTGTCATTGCATGTGTGTTCTTTCCACAAACCACACATGGATCAACCACTAGAGTCATTGCATGTGTGTTCTTGTCACAAACCACATATGGATCAACCAGTGGTCATTGCATGTGTGTTCTTTTCCATAAACCACTTATGGATCCATTACAGTCATTGCATGTGTGTTATTTCCATAAACCACACATGGATCAACCACTAGAGTCATTGCATGTGTGTTATTTCCACAAACCACACATGGATCAACCACTAGAGTCATTGCATGTGTGTTATTTCCACAAACCACACATGGATCAACCACTGGAGTCATTGCATGTGTGTTCTTATAGTAAAACCAACATTAGAGTCATTGCATGTGTGTTCTTTTCCATAAACCACTTATGGATCCATTACAGTCATTGCATGTGTGTTATTTCCACAAACCACACACGGATCAACCACTGAGTCATTGCATGTGTGTTATTTCCACAAACCACACATGGATCAACCACTAGAGTCATTGCATGTGTGTGTTCTTTTCCACAAACCACACATGGATCCACCACTAGAGTCATTGCATGTGTGTTCTTATACTAAAACCAAAACTAGAGTCATTGCATGTGTGTTCTTTCCACAAACCACATATGGATCAACTAGAGTCATTGCATGTGTGTTCTTTCCACAAACCACACATGGATCAACCACTAGAGTCATTGCATGTTTGTTCTTATACTAAAACCACAAACCAGCACTAGATTCATTGCATGTGTGTTCTTTTCCACAAACCACACATGGATCCACTAGACTCATTGCATGTGTGTTCTTTTCCACAACCAACTTATGGATCAACCAGTGGTCATTGCATGTGTGTTCTTTTCACAAACCACATGTGGACCCACTAGAGTCATTGCATGTGTGTTCTTATACTAAAACTAGCACTAGAATCATTGCATGTGTGTTCTATCCACAAACCACACATGGATCCACCACTGTCATTGCCTGTGTGTTCTTTCCACAAACCACACATGGATCAACCACTAGAGTCATTGCATGTGTGTTATTATCACAAACCACACATGGATCAACCACGAGAGTCATTGCATGTGTGTTCTTTTGCATAAACCACTTATGGATCCATTATAGTCATTGCATGTGTGTTATTTCCACAAACCACACATGGATCAACCACTAGAGTCATTGCATGTGTGTTATTTCTACCAACCACACATGGATCAACCACTAGAGTCATTGCATGTGTGTTATTTACACAAACCACACATGGATCAACCACTAGAGTCATTGCATGTGTGTTCTTATACTAAAACCAATACTAGAGTCATTGCATGTGTGTTCTTTCCACAAACCACACATGGATCTACTAGTGGTCATTGCATGTGTGTTCTTTTCCACGAACCACACATGGATCCACTAGTGGTCATTGCATGTGTGTTCTTTCCACAGACCACATATGGATCAACCATAGTCATTGCATGTGTGTTCTTTCCAGAAACCACACATGGATCAACCACTAGAGTCATTGCATGTTTGTTCTTATACTAAAACCACAAACCAGCACTAGAGTCATTGGATGTGTGTTCTTTTCCACAAACCACACATGGATCCACTAGACTGATTGCATGTATGTTCTTTTCCACAAACAACTTATGGATCAACCAGTGATCATTGCATGTGTGTTCTTTTCACAAACCACATGTGGACCCACTATAGTCATTGCATGTGTGTTCTTATACACAAACTAGCAGAAGAGTCATTGCATGTGTGTTCTATCCACAAACCACACATGGATCCACCACTGTCATTGCTTGTGTGTTCTTTCCACAAACCACACATGGATCAACCACTAGAGTCATTGCATGTGTGTTATTATCACAAATACACACATGGATCAACCCACTATAGTCATTGCATGTGTGTTCTATCCACAAACCACACATGGATCCACCATTGTCATTGCATGTGTGTTCTTTCCACAAACCACACATGGATCAACCACTAGAGTCATTGCATGTGTGTTCTTTCCACAAACCACACATGGATCAACCACTAGAGTCATTGCATGTTTGTTCTTATACTAAAACCACAAACTAGCACTAGTGTCATTGCATGTGTGTTCTTTTCCACAAACCACACATGGATCCACTAGACTCATTGCATGTGTGTTCTTTTCCACAACCAACTTATGGATCAACCAGTGGTCATTGCATGTGTGTTCTTTTCACAAACCACATGTGGACCCACTAGAGTCATTGCATGTGTGTTCTTATACACAAACTAGCACTAGAGTCATTGCATGTGTGTTCTATCCACAAACCACACATGGATCAACCACTAGAGTCATTGCATGTTTGTTCTTATACTAAAACCACAAACCAGTACTAGAGTCATTGCATGCATGTTCTTTTCCACAAACCACACATGGATCCACTAGACTCATTGCATGTGTGTTCTTTTCCACAAACAACTTATGGATCAACCAGTGATCATTGCATGTGTGTTCTTTTCACAAACCACATGTGGACCCACTATAGTCATTGCATGTGTGTTCTATCCACAAACCACACATGGATCCACCATTGTCATTGCATGTGTGTTCTTTCCACAAACCACACATGGATCCACCACTGTCATTGCATGTGTGTTCTTTCCACAAACCACACATGGATCCACTAGACTCATTGCATATGTGTTCTTTTCCACAAAGAACTTATGGATCAACCAGTGGTCATTGCATGTGTGTTCTTTTCACAAACTACATGTGGACCCACTAGACTCATTGCATGTGTGTTCTTATACTAAAACTATCACTAGAGTCATTGCATGTGTGTTCTTATCACAAACCACATATGGATCAACCAGTGGTTATTGCATGTGTGTTCTCTTCTATAAACCACACATGGATCAACCACTAGAGTAATTGCATGTGTGTTCTTATCACAAACCACATATGGATCAACCAGTGGTCATTGCATGTGTGTTCTTTTCCATAAACAACATATGGATCCATTACAGTCATTGCATGTGTGTTATTTCCACAAACCACACATGGATCAACCACTAGAGTCATTGCATGTGTGTTATTTCCACAAACCACACATGGATCAACCACTAGAGTCATTACATGTGTGTGTTCTTTTCCACAAACCACACATGGATCCACCACTAGAGTCATTGCATGTGTGTTCTTATACTAAAACCAACACTAGAGTCATTGCATGTGTGTTCTTTCCACAAACCACACATGGATTAACCAGTGGTCATTGCATGTGTGTTCTTTTCCACAAACCACACATGGATCCACCAGTGGTCATTGCATGTGTGTTCTTTTCACAAACCACATGTGGACCCACTAGAGTCATTGCATGTGTCTTCTTATACACAAACTAGCACTAGAGTCATTGCATGTGTGTTCTATCCACAAACCACCCATGGATCCACCACTGTCATTGCATGTGTGTTCTTTCCACAAACCACACATGGATCAACCACTAGAGTCATTATATGTGTGTTCTTTCCACAAACCACACATGGATTAACCAGTGGTCATTGCATGTGTGTTCTTTTCCACAAACCACACATGGATCCACCAGTGGTCATTGCATGTGTGTTCTTTTCACAAACCACATGTGGACCCACTAGAGTCATTGCATGTGTGTTCTTATACGCAAACTAGCACTAGACTCATTGCATGTGTGTTCTATCCACAAACCACCCATGGATCCACCACTGTCATTGCATGTGTGTTCTTTCCACAAACCACACATGGATCAACCACTAGAGTCATTGCATGTGTGTTCTTATCACAAACCACATATGGATCAACCAGTGGTCATTGCATGTGTGTTCTTTTCCATAAACCACTTATGGATCCATTACAGTCATTGCATGTGTGTTATTTCCACAAACCACACATGGATCAACCACTAGAGTCATTGCATGTGTGTTATTTCCACAAACCACACATGGATCAACCACTAGAGTCATTGCATGTGTGTTATTTCCACAAACCACACATGGATCAACCACTAGATTCATTGCATGTGTGTTCTTATAGTAAAACCAACATTAGAGTCATTGCATGTGTGTTCTTTTCCATAAACCACTTATGGATCCATTACAGTCATTGCATGTGTGTTATTTCCACAAACCACACACGGATCAACCACTGAGTCATTGCATGTGTGTTATTTCCACAAACCACACATGGATCAACCACTAGAGTCATTGCATGTCTGTGTTCTTTTCCACAAACCACACATGGATCCACCACTAGAGTCATTGCATGTGTGTTCTTATACTAAAACCAACACTAGAGTCATTGCATGTGTGTTCTTTCCACAAACCACACATGGATCAACCAGTGGTCATTGCATGTGTGTTCTTTTCCACAAACCACACATGGATCCACCAGCGGTCATTGCATGTGTGTTCTTTCCAGAAACCACATATGGATCAACTAGAGTCATTGCATGTGTGTTCTTTCCACAAACCACACATGGATCAACCACTAGAGTCATTGCATGTTTGTTCTTATACTAAAACCACAAAGCAGCACTAGATCCATTGCATGTGTGTTCTTTTCCACAAACCACACATGGATCCACTAGACTCATTGCATGTGTGTTCTTTTCCACAACCAACTTATGGATCAACCAGTGGTCATTGGATGTGTGTTCTTTTCACAAACCACATGTGGACCCACTAGAGTCATTGCATGTGTGTTCTTATACTAAAACTAGCACTAGAGTCATTGCATGTGTGTTCTATCCACAAACCACACATGGATCCACCACTGTCATTGCCTGTGTGTTCTTTCCACAAACCACACATGGATCAACCACTAGAGTCATTGCATGTGTGTTATTATCACAAACCACACATGGATCAACCACTAGAGTCATTGCATGTGTGTTCTTTTGCATAAACCACTTATGGATCCATTATAGTCATTGCATGTGTGTTATTTCCACAAACCACACATGGATCAACCACTAGAGTCATTGCATGTGTGTTATTTCTACCAACCACACATGGATCAACCACTAGAGTCATTGCATGTGTGTTATTTACACAAACCACACATGGATCAACGACTAGAGTCATTGCATGTGTGTTCTTATACTAAAACCAATACTAGAGTCATTGCATGTGTGTTCTTTCCACAAACCACACATGGATCTACTAGTGGTCATTGCATGTGTGTTCTTTTCCACAAACAACACATGGATCCACTAGTGGTCATTGCATGTGTGTTCTTTCCACAGACCACATATGGATCAACCATAGTCATTGCATGTGTGTTCTTTCCAGAAACCACACATGGATCAACCACTAGAGTCATAGCATGTTTGTTCTTATACTAAAACCAGAAACCAGCACTAGAGTCATTGGATGTCTGTTCTTTTCCACAAACCACACATGGATCCACTAGACTGATTGCATGTGTGTTCTTTTCCACAAACAACTTATGGATCAACCAGTGATCATTGCATGTGTGTTCTTTTCACAAACCACATGTGGACCCACTAGAGTCATTGCATGTGTGTTCTATCCACAAACCACACATGGATCCACCATTGTCATTGCATGTGTGTTCTTTCCACAAACCACACATGGATCAACCACTAGAGTCATTGCATGTGTGTTCTTTCCACAAACCACACATGGATCAACCACTAGAGTCATTGCATGTTTGTTCTTATACTAAAACCACAAACCAGCACTAGTGTCATTGCATGTGTGTTCTTTTCCACAAACCACACATGGATCCACTAGACTCATTGCATGTGTGTTCTTTTCCACAACCAACTTATGGATCAACCAGTGGTCATTGCATGTGTGTTCTTTTCACAAACCACATGTGGACCCACTAGAGTCATTGCATGTGTGTTCTTATACACAAAACTAGCACTAGAGTCATTGCATGTGTGTTCTATCCACAAACCACACATGGATCAACCACTAGAGTCATTGCATGTTTGTTCTTATACTAAAACCACAAACCAGTACTAGAGTCATTGCATGCATGTTCTTTTCCACAAACCACACATGGATCCACTAGACTCATTGCATGTGTGTTCTTTTCCACAAACAACTTATGGATCAACTAGTGGTCATTGCATGTGTGTTCTTTTCACAAACCACATGTGGACCCACTAGAGTCATTGCATGTTTGTTCTTATACACAAACTAGCACAAGAGTCATTGCATGTGTGTTCTATCCACAAACCACACATGGATCCACCACTGTCATTGCATGTGTGTTCTTTCCAGAAACCACACATGGATCCACTAGACTCATTGCATATGTGTTCTTTTCCACAAACAACTTATGGATCAACCAGTGGTCATTGCATGTGTGTTCTTTTCACAAACTACATGTGGACCCACTAGACTCATTGCATGTGTGTTCTTATACTAAAACTAGCACTAGAGTCATTGCATGTGTGTTCTTATCACAAACCACATATGGATCAACCAGTGGTTATTGCATGTGTGTTCTCTTCTATAAACCACACATGGATCAACCACTAGAGTAAATGCATGTGTGTTCTTATCACAAACCACATATGGATCAACCAGTGGTCATTGCATGTGTGTTCTTTTCCATAAACCACATATGGATCCATTACAGTCATTGCATGTGTGTTATTTCCACAAACCACACATGGATCAACCACTAGAGTCATTGCATGTGTGTTATTTCCACAAACCACACATGGATCAACCACTAGAGTCATTACATGTGTGTGTTCTTTTCCACAAACCACACATGGATCCACCACTAGAATCATTGCATGTGTGTTCTTATACTAAAACCAACACTAGAGTCATTGCATGTGTGTTCTTTCCACAAACCACACATGGATTAACCAGTGGTCATTGCATGTGTGTTCTTTTCCACAAACCACACATGGATCCACCAGTGGTCATTGCATGTGTGTTCTTTTCACAAACCACATGTGGACCCACTAGAGTCATTGCATGTGTGTTCTTATACACAAACTAGCACTAGAGTCATTGCATGTGTGTTCTATCCACAAACCACCCATGGATCCACCACTGTCATTGCATGTGTTCCACAAACCACACATGGATCAACCACTAGAGTCATTGTATGTGTGTTCTTTCCACAAACCACACATGGATTAACCAGTGGTCATTGCATGTGTGTTCTTTTCCACAAACCACACATGGATCCACCAGTGGTCATTGCATGTGTGTTCTTTTCACAAACCACATGTGGACCCACTAGAGTCATTGCATGTGTGTTCTTATACGCAAACTAGCACTAGAGTCATTGCATGTGTGTTCTATCCACAAACCACCCATGGATCCACCACTGTCATTGCATGTGTGTTCTTTCCACAAACCACACATGGATCAACCACTAGAGTCATTGCATGTGTGTTCTTATCACAAACCACATATGGATCAACCAGTGGTCATTGCATGTGTGTTCTTTTCCATAAACCACTTATGGATCCATTACAGTCATTGCATGTGTGTTATTTCCACAAACCACACATGGATCAACCACTAGAGTCATTGCATGTGTGTTATTTCCACAAACCACACATGGATCAACCACTAGAGTCATTGCATGTGTGTTATTTCCACAAACCACACATGGATCAACCACTAGATTCATTGCATGTGTGTTCTTATAGTAAAACCAACATTAGAGTCATTGCATGTGTGTTCTTTTCCATAAACCACTTATGGATCCATTACAGTCATTGCATGTGTGTTATTTCCACAAACCACACACGGATCAACCACTGAGTCATTGCATGTGTGTTATTTCCACAAACCACACATGGATCAACCACTAGAGTCATTGCATGTGTGCGTTCTTTTCCACAAACCACACATGGATCCACCACTAGAGTCATTGCATGTGTGTTCTTATACTAAAACCAACACTAGAATCATTGCATGTGTGTTCTTTCCACAAACCACACATGGATCAACCACTAGAGTCATTGCATGTTTGTTCTTATACTAAAACCACAAAGCAGCACTAGATTCATTGCATGTGTGTTCTTTTCCACAAACCACACATGGATCCACTAGACTCATTGCATGTGTGTTCTTTTCCACAACCAACTTATGGATCAACCAGTGGTCATTGCATGTGTGTTCTTTTCACAAACCACATGTGGATCCACTAGAGTCATTGCATGTGTGTTCTTATACTAAAACTAGCACTAGAGTCATTGCATGTGTGTTCTATCCACAAACCACACATGGATCCACCACTGTCATTGCTTGTGTGTTCTTTCCACAAACCACACATGGATCAACCACTAGAGTCATTGCATGTGTGTTATTATCACAAATACACACATGGATCAACCACTAGAGTCATTGCATGTGTGTTCTTTTGCATAAACCACTTATGGATCCATTACAGTCATTGCATGTGTGTTATTTCCACAAACCACACATGGATCAACCACTAGAGTCATTGCATGTGTGTTATTTCTACCAACCACACATGGATCAACCACTAGAGTCATTGCATGTGTGTTATTTACACAAACCACACATGGATCAACCACTAGAGTCATTGCATGTGTGTTCTTATACTAAAACCAATACTAGAGTCATTGCATGTGTGTTCTTTCCACAAACCACACATGGATCTACTAGTGGTCATTGCATGTGTGTTCTTTTCCACAAACCACACATGGATCCACTAGTGGTCATTGCATGTGTGTTCTTTCCACAGACCACATATGGATCAACCATAGTCATTGCATGTGTGTTCTTTCCAGAAACCACACATGGATCAACCACTAGAGTCATTTCATGTTTGTTCTTATACTAAAACCACAAACCAGCACTAGATTCATTGGATGTGTGTTCTTTTCCACAAACCACACATGGATCCACTAGACTGATTGCATGTGTGTTCTTTTCCACAAACAACTTATGGATCAACCAGTGATCATTGCATGTGTGTTCTTTTCACAAACCACATGTGGACCCACTAGTCATTGCATGTGTGTTCTATCCACAAACCACACATGGATCCACCATTGTCATTGCATGTGTGTTCTTTCCACAAACCACACATGGATCAACCACTAGAGTCATTGCATGTGTGTTCTTTCCACAAACCACACATGGATCAACCACTAGAGTCATTGCATGTTTGTTCTTATACTAAAACCACAAACCAGCACTAGAGTCATTGCATGTTTGTTCTTTTCCACAAACCACACATGGATCCACTAGACTCATTGCATGTGTGTTCTTTTTAACAAACAAATTATGGATCAACCAGTGGTCATTGCATGTGTGTTCTTTTCACAGACCACATGTGGACCCACTAGAGTCATTGCATGTGTGTTCTTATACACAAACTAGCACTAGAGTCATTGCATGTGTGTTCTATCCACAAACCACACATGGATCAACCACTAGAGTCATTGCATGTTTGTTCTTACACTAAAACCACAAACCAGCACTAGAGTCATTTCATACATGTTCTTTTCCACAAACCACACATGGATCCACTAGACTCATTGCATGTGTGTTCTTTTCCACAAATAACTTATGGATCAACCAGTGGTCATTGCATGTGTGTTCTTTTCACAAACCACATGTGGACCCACTAGAGTCATTGCATGTGTGTTCTTATACACAAACTAGCACAAGAGTCATTGCATGTGTGTTCTATCCACAAACCACACATGGATCCACCACTGTCATTGCATGTGTGTTCTTTCCACAAACCACACATGGATCCACTAGACTCATTGCATATGTGTTCTTTTCCACAAACAACTTATGGATCAACCAGTGGTCATTGCATGTGTGTTCTTTTCACAAACTACATGTGGACCCACTAGACTCATTGCATGTGTGTTCTTATACTAAAACTAGCACTAGAGTCATTGCATGTGTGTTCTTATCACAAACCACATATGGATCAACCAGTGGTCGTTCCATGTGTGTTCTCCTCTATAAACCACACATGGATCAACCACTAGAGTAATTGCATGTGTGTTCTTATCACAAACCACATATGGATCAACTAGTGGTCATTGCATGTGTGTTCTTTTCCATAAACCACATATGGATCCATTACAGTCATTGCATGTGTGTTATTTCCACAAACCACACATGGATCAACCACTAGAGTCATTGCATGTGTGTTATTTCCTCAAACCACACATGGATCAACCACTAGAGTCATTACATGTGTGTGTTCTTTTCCACAAACCACACATGGATCCACCACTAGAGTCATTGCATGTGTGTTCTTATACTAAAACCAACACTAGAGTCATTGCATGTGTGTTCTTTCCACAAACCACACATGGATTAACCAGTGGTCATTGCATGTGTGTTCTTTTCCACAAACCACACATGGATCCACCAGTGGTCATTGCATGTGTGTTCTTTTCACAAACCACATGTGGACCCACTAGAGTCATTGCATGTGTGTTCTTATACACAAACTAGCACTAGAGTCATTGCATGTGTGTTCTATCTACAAACCACCCATGGATCCACCACTGTCATTGCATGTGTGTTCTTTCCACAAACCACCCATGGATCAACCACTAGAGTCATTGCATGTGTGTTCTTATCACAAACCACATATGGATCAACCATTGGTCATTGCATGTGTGTTCTTTTCCATAAACCACTTATGGATCCATTACAGTCATTGCATGTGTGTTATTTCCACAAACCACACATGGATCAACCACTAGAGTCATTGCATGTGTGTTATTTCCACCAACCACACATGGATCAACCACTAGAGTCATTGCATGTGTGTTATTTACACAAACCACACATGGATCAACCACTAGAGTCATTGCATGTGTGTTATTTCCACAAACCACACATGGATCCACCACTGTCATTGCATGTGTGTTCTTTCCACAAACCACCTATGGATCAACCACTAGAGTCATTGCATGTGTGTTCTTATCACAAACAACATATGGATCCACCATTGGTCATTGCATGTGTGTTCTTTTCCATAAACCACTTATGGATCCATTACAGTCATTGCATGTGTGTTCTTTCCACAAACCACACATGGATCAACCACTAGAGTCATTGCATGTTTGTTCTTATACTAAAACCACAAACCGGCACTAGAGTCATTGCATGTGTGTTCTTTTCCACAAACCACAAATGGATCCACTAGACTCATTGCATGTGTGTTCCTTTTAACAAACAAATTATGGATCAACCAGTGGTCATTGCATGTGTGTTGTTTTCACAAACCACATGTGGACCCACTAGAGTCATTGCATGTGTGTTCTTTTCCACAAACAACTTATGGATCAACCAGTGATCATTGCATGTGTGTTCTTTTCACAAACCACATGTGGACCCACTATAGTCATTGCATGTGTGTTCTATCCACAAACCACACATGGATCCACCATTGTCATTGCATGTGTGTTCTTTCCACAAACCACACATGGATCCACCACTGTCATTGCATGTGTGTTCTTTCCACAAACCACACATGGATCCACTAGACTCATTGCATATGTGTTCTTTTCCACAAAGAACTTATGGATCAACCAGTGGTCATTGCATGTGTGTTCTTTTCACAAACTACATGTGGACCCACTAGACTCATTGCATGTGTGTTCTTATACTAAAACTATCACTAGAGTCATTGCATGTGTGTTCTTATCACAAACCACATATGGATCAACCAGTGGTTATTGCATGTGTGTTCTCTTCTATAAACCACACATGGATCAACCACTAGAGTAATTGCATGTGTGTTCTTATCACAAACCACATATGGATCAACCAGTGGTCATTGCATGTGTGTTCTTTTCCATAAACAACATATGGATCCATTACAGTCATTGCATGTGTGTTATTTCCACAAACCACACATGGATCAACCACTAGAGTCATTGCATGTGTGTTATTTCCACAAACCACACATGGATCAACCACTAGAGTCATTACATGTGTGTGTTCTTTTCCACAAACCACACATGGATCCACCACTAGAGTCATTGCATGTGTGTTCTTATACTAAAACCAACACTAGAGTCATTGCATGTGTGTTCTTTCCACAAACCACACATGGATTAACCAGTGGTCATTGCATGTGTGTTCTTTTCCACAAACCACACATGGATCCACCAGTGGTCATTGCATGTGTGTTCTTTTCACAAACCACATGTGGACCCACTAGAGTCATTGCATGTGTCTTCTTATACTCAAACTAGCACTAGAGTCATTGCATGTGTGTTCTATCCACAAACCACCCATGGATCCACCACTGTCATTGCATGTGTGTTCTTTCCACAAACCACACATGGATCAACCACTAGAGTCATTATATGTGTGTTCTTTCCACAAACCACACATGGATTAACCAGTGGTCATTGCATGTGTGTTCTTTTCCACAAACCACACATGGATCCACCAGTGGTCATTGCATGTGTGTTCTTTTCACAAACCACATGTGGACCCACTAGAGTCATTGCATGTGTGTTCTTATACGCAAACTAGCACTAGACTCATTGCATGTGTGTTCTATCCACAAACCACCCATGGATCCACCACTGTCATTGCATGTGTGTTCTTTCCACAAACCACACATGGATCAACCACTAGAGTCATTGCATGTGTGTTCTTATCACAAACCACATATGGATCAACCAGTGGTCATTGCATGTGTGTTCTTTTCCATAAACCACTTATGGATCCATTACAGTCATTGCATGTGTGTTATTTCCACAAACCACACATGGATCAACCACTAGAGTCATTGCATGTGTGTTATTTCCACAAACCACACATGGATCAACCACTAGAGTCATTGCATGTGTGTTATTTCCACAAACCACACATGGATCAACCACTAGATTCATTGCATGTGTGTTCTTATAGTAAAACCAACATTAGAGTCATTGCATGTGTGTTCTTTTCCATAAACCACTTATGGATCCATTACAGTCATTGCATGTGTGTTATTTCCACAAACCACACACGGATCAACCACTGAGTCATTGCATGTGTGTTATTTCCACAAACCACACATGGATCAACCACTAGAGTCATTGCATGTGTGTGTTCTTTTCCACAAACCACACATGGATCCACCACTAGAGTCATTGCATGTGTGTTCTTATACTAAAACCAACACTAGAGTCATTGCATGTGTGTTCTTTCCACAAACCACACATGGATCAACCAGTGGTCATTGCATGTGTGTTCTTTTCTACAAACCACACATGGATCCACCAGCGGTCATTGCATGTGTGTTCTTTCCAGAAACCACATATGGATCAACTAGAGTCATTGCATGTGTGTTCTTTCCACAAACCACACATGGATCAACCACTAGAGTCATTGCATGTTTGTTCTTATACTAAAACCACAAAGCAGCACTAGATCCATTGCATGTGTGTTCTTTTCCACAAACCACACATGGATCCACTAGACTCATTGCATGTGTGTTCTTTTCCACAACCAACTTATGGATCAACCAGTGGTCATTGGATGTGTGTTCTTTTCACAAACCACATGTGGACCCACTAGAGTCATTGCATGTGTGTTCTTATACTAAAACTAGCACTAGAGTCATTGCATGTGTGTTCTATCCACAAACCACACATGGATCCACCACTGTCATTGCCTGTGTGTTCTTTCCACAAACCACACATGGATCAACCACTAGAGTCATTGCATGTGTGTTATTATCACAAACCACACATGGATCAACCACTAGAGTCATTGCATGTGTGTTCTTTTGCATAAACCACTTATGGATCCATTATAGTCATTGCATGTGTGTTATTTCCACAAACCACACATGGATCAACCACTAGAGTCATTGCATGTGTGTTATTTCTACCAACCACACATGGATCAACCACTAGAGTCATTGCATGTGTGTTATTTACACAAACCACACATGGATCAACGACTAGAGTCATTGCATGTGTGTTCTTATACTAAAACCAATACTAGAGTCATTGCATGTGTGTTCTTTCCACAAACCACACATGGATCTACTAGTGGTCATTGCATGTGTGTTCTTTTCCACAAACAACACATGGATCCACTAGTGGTCATTGCATGTGTGTTCTTTCCACAGACCACATATGGATCAACCATAGTCATTGCATGTGTGTTCTTTCCAGAAACCACACATGGATCAACCACTAGAGTCATAGCATGTTTGTTCTTATACTAAAACCAGAAACCAGCACTAGAGTCATTGGATGTGTGTTCTTTTCCACAAACCACACATGGATCCACTAGACTGATTGCATGTGTGTTCTTTTCCACAAACAACTTATGGATCAACCAGTGATCATTGCATGTGTGTTCTTTTCACAAACCACATGTGGACCCACTAGAGTCATTGCATGTGTGTTCTATCCACAAACCACACATGGATCCACCATTGTCATTGCATGTGTGTTCTTTCCACAAACCACACATGGATCAACCACTAGAGTCATTGCATGTGTGTTCTTTCCACAAACCACACATGGATCAACCACTAGAGTCATTGCATGTTTGTTCTTATACTAAAACCACAAACCAGCACTAGTGTCATTGCATGTGTGTTCTTTTCCACAAACCACACATGGATCCACTAGACTCATTGCATGTGTGTTCTTTTCCACAACCAACTTATGGATCAACCAGTGGTCATTGCATGTGTGTTCTTTTCACAAACCACATGTGGACCCACTAGAGTCATTGCATGTGTGTTCTTATACACAAAACTAGCACTAGAGTCATTGCATGTGTGTTCTATCCACAAACCACACATGGATCAACCACTAGAGTCATTGCATGTTTGTTCTTATACTAAAACCACAAACCAGTACTAGAGTCATTGCATGCATGTTCTTTTCCACAAACCACACATGGATCCACTAGACTCATTGCATGTGTGTTCTTTTCCACAAACAACTTATGGATCAACTAGTGGTCATTGCATGTGTGTTCTTTTCACAAACCACATGTGGACCCACTAGAGTCATTGCATGTTTGTTCTTATACACAAACTAGCACAAGAGTCATTGCATGTGTGTTCTATCCACAAACCACACATGGATCCACCACTGTCATTGCATGTGTGTTCTTTCCACAAACCACACATGGATCCACTAGACTCATTGCATATGTGTTCTTTTCCACAAACAACTTATGGATCAACCAGTGGTCATTGCATGTGTGTTCTTTTCACAAACTACATGTGGACCCACTAGACTCATTGCATGTGTGTTCTTATACTAAAACTAGCACTAGAGTCATTGCATGTGTGTTCTTATCACAAACCACATATGGATCAACCAGTGGTTATTGCATGTGTGTTCTCTTCTATAAACCACACATGGATCAACCACTAGAGTAAATGCATGTGTGTTCTTATCACAAACCACATATGGATCAACCAGTGGTCATTGCATGTGTGTTCTTTTCCATAAACCACATATGGATCCATTACAGTCATTGCATGTGTGTTATTTCCACAAACCACACATGGATCAACCACTAGAGTCATTGCATGTGTGTTATTTCCACAAACCACACATGGATCAACCACTAGAGTCATTACATGTGTGTGTTCTTTTCCACAAACCACACATGGATCCACCACTAGAATCATTGCATGTGTGTTCTTATACTAAAACCAACACTAGAGTCATTGCATGTGTGTTCTTTCCACAAACCACACATGGATTAACCAGTGGTCATTGCATGTGTGTTCTTTTCCACAAACCACACATGGATCCACCAGTGGTCATTGCATGTGTGTTCTTTTCACAAACCACATATGGACCCACTAGAGTCATTGCATGTGTGTTCTTATACACAAACTAGCACTAGAGTCATTGCATGTGTGTTCTATCCACAAACCACCCATGGATCCACCACTGTCATTGCATGTGTTCCACAAACCACACATGGATCAACCACTAGAGTCATTGTATGTGTGTTCTTTCCACAAACCACACATGGATTAACCAGTGGTCATTGCATGTGTGTTCTTTTCCACAAACCACACATGGATCCACCAGTGGTCATTGCATGTGTGTTCTTTTCACAAACCACATGTGGACCCACTAGAGTCATTGCATGTGTGTTCTTATACGCAAACTAGCACTAGAGTCATTGCATGTGTGTTCTATCCACAAACCACCCATGGATCCACCACTGTCATTGCATGTGTGTTCTTTCCACAAACCACACATGGATCAACCACTAGAGTCATTGCATGTGTGTTCTTATCACAAACCACATATGGATCAACCAGTGGTCATTGCATGTGTGTTCTTTTCCATAAACCACTTATGGATCCATTACAGTCATTGCATGTGTGTTATTTCCACAAACCACACATGGATCAACCACTGGAGTCATTGCATGTGTGTTATTTCCACAAACCACACATGGATCAACCACTAGAGTCATTGCATGTGTGTTATTTCCACAAACCACACATGGATCAACCACTAGAGTCATTGCATGTGTGTTCTTATAGTAAAACCAACATTAGAGTCATTGCATGTGTGTTCTTTTCCATAAACCACTTATGGATCCATTACAGTCATTGCATGTGTGTTATTTCCACAAACCACACACGGATCAACCACTGAGTCATTGCATGTGTGTTATTTCCACAAACCACACATGGATCAACCACTAGAGTCATTGCATGTGTGCATTCTTTTCCACAAACCACACATGGATCCACCACTAGAGTCATTGCATGTGTGTTCTTATACTAAAACCAACACTAGAATCATTGCATGTGTGTTCTTTCCACAAACCACACATGGATCAACCACTAGAGTCATTGCATGTTTGTTCTTATACTAAAACCATAAAGCAGCACTAGATTCATTGCATGTGTGTTCTTTTCCACAAACCACACATGGATCCACTAGACTCATTGCATGTGTGTTCTTTTCCACAACCAACTTATGGATCAACCAGTGGTCATTGCATGTGTGTTCTTTTCACAAACCACATGTGGATCCACTAGAGTCATTGCATGTGTGTTCTTATACTAAAACTAGCACTAGAGTCATTGCATGTGTGTTCTATCCACAAACCACACATGGATCCACCACTATCATTGCTTGTGTGTTCTTTCCACAAACCACACATGGATCAACCACTAGAGTCATTGCATGTGTGTTATTATCACAAATACACACATGGATCAACCACTAGAGTCATTGCATGTGTGTTCTTTTGCATAAACCACTTATGGATCCATTACAGTCATTGCATGTGTGTTATTTCCACAAACCACACATGGATCAACCACTAGAGTCATTGCATGTGTGTTATTTCTACCAACCACACATGGATCAACCACTAGAGTCATTGCATGTGTGTTATTTACACAAACCACACATGGATCAACCACTAGAGTCATTGCATGTGTGTTCTTATACTAAAACCAATACTAGAGTCATTGCATGTGTGTTCTTTCCACAAACCACACATGGATCTACTAGTGGTCATTGCATGTGTGTTCTTTTCCACAAACCACACATGGATCCACTAGTGGTCATTGCATGTGTGTTCTTTCCACAGACCACATATGGATCAACCATAGTCATTGCATGTGTGTTCTTTCCAGAAACCACACATGGATCAACCACTAGAGTCATTTCATGTTTGTTCTTATACTAAAACCACAAACCAGCACTAGATTCATTGGATGTGTGTTCTTTTCCACAAACCACACATGGATCCACTAGACTGATTGCATGTGTGTTCTTTTCCACAAACAACTTATGGATCAACCAGTGATCATTGCATGTGTGTTCTTTTCACAAACCACATGTGGACCCACTAGAGTCATTGCATGTGTGTTCTATCCACAAACCACACATGGATCCACCATTGTCATTGCATGTGTGTTCTTTCCACAAACCACACATGGATCAACCACTAGAGTCATTGCATGTGTGTTCTTTCCACAAACCACACATGGATCAACCACTAGAGTCATTGCATGTTTGTTCTTATACTAAAACCACAAACCAGCACTAGAGTCATTGCATGTTTGTTCTTTTCCACAAACCACACATGGATCCACTAGACTCATTGCATGTGTGTTCTTTTTAACAAACAAATTATGGATCAACCAGTGGTCATTGCATGTGTGTTCTTTTCACAGACCACATGTGGACCCACTAGAGTCATTGCATGTGTGTTCTTATACACAAACTAGCACTAGAGTCATTGCATGTGTGTTCTATCCACAAACCACACATGGATCAACCACTAGAGTCATTGCATGTTTGTTCTTATACTAAAACCACAAACCAGCACTAGAGTCATTTCATACATGTTCTTTTCCACAAACCACACATGGATCCACTAGACTCATTGCATGTGTGTTCGTTTCCACAAATAACTTATGGATCAACCAGTGGTCATTGCATGTGTGTTCTTTTCACAAACCACATGTGGACCCACTAGAGTCATTGCATGTGTGTTCTTATACACAAACTAGCACAAGAGTCATTGCATGTGTGTTCTATCCACAAACCACACATGGATCCACCACTGTCATTGCATGTGTGTTCTTTCCACAAACCACACATGGATCCACTAGACTCATTGCATATGTGTTCTTTTCCACAAACAACTTATGGATCAACCAGTGGTCATTGCATGTGTGTTCTTTTCACAAACTACATGTGGACCCACTAGACTCATTGCATGTGTGTTCTTATACTAAAACTAGCACTAGAGTCATTGCATGTGTGTTCTTATCACAAACCACATATGGATCAACCAGTGGTCGTTGCATGTGTGTTCTCCTCTATAAACCACACATGGATCAACCACTAGAGTAATTGCATGTGTGTTCTTATCACAAACCACATATGGATCAACTAGTGGTCATTGCATGTGTGTTCTTTTCCATAAACCACATATGGATCCATTACAGTCATTGCATGTGTGTTATTTCCACAAACCACACATGGATCAACCACTAGAGTCATTGCATGTGTGTTATTTCCTCAAACCACACATGGATCAACCACTAGAGTCATTACATGTGTGTGTTCTTTTCCACAAACCACACATGGATCCACCACTAGAGTCATTGCATGTGTGTTCTTATACTAAAACCAACACTAGAGTCATTGCATGTGTGTTCTTTCCACAAACCACACATGGATTAACCAGTGGTCATTGCATGTGTGTTCTTTTCCACAAACCACACATAGATCCACCAGTGGTCATTGCATGTGTGTTCTTTTCACAAACCACATGTGGACCCACTAGAGTCATTGCATGTGTGTTCTTATACACAAACTAGCACTAGAGTCATTGCATGTGTGTTCTATCTACAAACCACCCATGGATCCACCACTGTCATTGCATGTGTGTTCTTTCCACAAACCACCCATGGATCAACCACTCGAGTCATTGCATGTGTGTTCTTATCACAAACCACATATGGATCAACCATTGGTCATTGCATGTGTGTTCTTTTCCATAAACCACTTATGGATCCATTACAGTCATTGCATGTGTGTTATTTCCACAAACCACACATGGATCAACCACTAGAGTCATTGCATGTGTGTTATTTCCACCAACCACACATGGATCAACCACTAGAGTCATTGCATGTGTGTTATTTACACAAACCACACATGGATCAACCACTAGAGTCATTGCATGTGTGTTATTTCCACAAACCACACATGGATCCACCACTGTCATTGCATGTGTGTTCTTTCCACAAACCACCTATGGATCAACCACTAGAGTCATTGCATGTGTGTTCTTATCACAAACAACATATGGATCCACCATTGGTCATTGCATGTGTGTTCTTTTCCATAAACCACTTATGGATCCATTACAGTCATTGCATGTGTGTTCTTTCCACAAACCACACATGGATCAACCACTAGAGTCATTGCATGTTTGTTCTTATACTAAAACCACAAACCAGCACTAGAGTCATTGCATGTGTGTTCTTTTCCACAAACCACAAATGGATCCACTAGACTCATTGCATGTGTGTTCCTTTTAACCAACAAATTATGGATCAACCAGTGGTCATTGCATGTGTGTTGTTTTCACAAACCACATGTGGACCCACTAGAGTCATTGAATGTGTGTTCTTATACACAAACTAGCACTAGAGTCATTGCATGTGTGTTCTATCCACAAACCACACATGGATCAACCACTAGAGTCATTGCATGTTTTTCTTATACTAAAACCACAAACCAGTACTAGAGTCATTGCATGCATGTTCTTTTCCACAAACCACACATGGATCCACTAGACTCATTGCATGTGTGTTCTTTTCCACAAACAACTTATGGATCAACCAGTGGTCATTGCATGTGTGTTCTTTTCACAAACCACATATGGACCCACTAGAGTCATTGCATGTTTGTTCTTATACACAAACTAGCACAAGAGTCATTGCATGTGTGTTCTATCCACAAACCACACATGGATCCACCACTGTCATTGCATGTGTGTTCTTTCCACAAACCACACATGGATCCACTAGACTCATTGCATATGTGTTCTTTTCCACAAACAACTTATGGATCAACCAGTGGTCATTGCATGTGTGTTCTTTTCACAAACTACATGTGGACCCACTAGACTCATTGCATGTGTGTTCTTATACTAAAACTAGCACTAGAGACATTGCATGTGTGTTCTTATCACAAACCACATATGGATCAACCAGTGGTTATTGCATGTGTGTTCTCTTCTATAAACCACACATGGATCAACCACTAGAGTAATTGCATGTGTGTTCTTATCACAAACCACATATAGATCAACCAGTGGTCATTGCATGTGTGTTCTTTTCCATAAACCACATATGGATCCATTACAGTCATTGCATGTGTGTTATTTCCACAAACCACACATGGATCAACCACTAGAGTCATTGCATGTGTGTTATTTACACAAACCACACATGGATCAACCACTAGAGTCATTACATGTGTGTGTTCTTTTCCACAAACCACACATGGATCCACCACTAGAGTCATTGCATGTGTGTTCTTATACTAAAACCAACACTAGAGTCATTGCATGTGTGTTCTTTCCACAAACCACACATGGATTAACCAATGGTCATTGCATGTGTGTTCTTTTCCACAAACCACACATGGATCCACCAGTGGTCATTGCATGTGTGTTCTTTTCACAAACCACATGTGGACCCACTAGAGTCATTGCATGTGTGTTCTTATACACAAACTAGCAAGTGCGTCATTGCATGTGTGTTCTATCCACAAACCACCCATGGATCCACCACTGTCATTGCATGTGTGTTCTTTCCACAAACCACACATGGATCAACCACTAGAGTCATTGTATGTGTGTTCTTTCCACAAACCACACATGGATTAACCAGAAGTCATTGCATGTGTGTTCTTTTCCACAAACCACACATGGATCCACCAGTGGTCATTGCATGTGTGTTCTTTTCACAAACCACATGTGGACCCACTAGAGTCATTGCATGTGTGTTCTTATACACAAACTAGCACTAGAGTCATTGCATGTGTGTTCTATCCACAAACCACCCATGGATCCACCACTGTCATTGCATGTGTGTTCTTTCCACAAACCACACATGGATCAACCACTAGAGTCATTGCATGTGTGTTCTTATCACAAACCACATATGGATCAACCAGTGGTCATTGCATGTGTGTTCTTTTCCATAAACCACTTATGGATCCATTACAGTCATTGCATGTGTGTTATTTCCACAAACCACACATGGATCAACCACTAGAGTCATTGCATGTGTGTTATTTGCACAAACCACACATGGATCAACCACTAGGGTCATTGCATGTGTGTGTAAGATCCCTCCTTAATAAAGGAAAAGATCCCTGTGTTTACAATGCTAGTCCCTGGATCAATAGCTAGCATCCACAGTTCAGATGTAATATCGAGAAACAAAGGTCATAATACAACTTTATAACCAGGAATAAAATAATTTTATTACATCAAACATAGCTCATTGGCTATTTACATTACATTGCAGCAGAATATCTATAGTCATGGGTCCTTCATCTTCAAGTGCCACAGGCAGATGTTGGTTGTAGACTTTGTAATCCTAATCAATCAATCTTCACTAAAATCAATCAAACATGCAACATTACAAGTTACAGCCACAAGGGTCAATACATTTGAATTGTATTGGCAAGTGATACTTTGGTAGTATAGTGGAGTCTATCATCTATATGCATTTTGGCTAAGTGGAGTTGAGGCTTTGCATTGCTCAAAATAGATTTTTCCTATCATTTTGAAAATATTAAGTTTTGTTTGGCAAAAACTTTCCAAGACATCTACTAATCAAAGACTGGAGATCCACTCAGGGCATCTACCAATCAAAGACAGAAGATTTGCTTGGAAAAAACAATTTCCTCAATCAATGATTTCAAGATCCTTGTACCAAGCCATCTCTCTATCAAAGATTGAAGAATTTCACACAACCCTTGTTGAACCCACAAGTTTTAATTTAGAAATTGGAGTGATGAGATTCTTGATTGCTTCCATGTCTTGATGCTCAAATTGTCCTTTACCAGGGACATGGCTAAGTACTTAGGTTTTACACTCTGCAGAGGTGGTGCACTTTCCCCACAAGACTTGGTTTCCCAAGACAAAATCTTTCAGAAGCTTTCCCTTAGACCAACATGGACGCGCTCCAACCTATCAATCACTACCACCCACTGTCCATGTGGCTAAGTTCTTGCAACCTATATGATCATGGCAGAGCCCATATTGCCAAGTGGTTGCACTTGAAGCTTCTCAACATTTGACATCTCAAATCTCTTTGTTTCCTGGGTGGCCATCCACAAGTGAGATACACAAGCCAGTCCCTGGCCTTGTGAACCACTCAACATAAACCATTCCTTCCATTTCCACCCAGGTGATTCATTAACTTAGTTGTTTTATTAATCAAAAACATAAGTCCTCAGACTTAGAGATTTTTCCTTAGTGAATATATACCACCCAAGTTTTCTATTAGCTAGGCTAAGCTTGATAGTAATAGGATTCTTAACTAAGGAAATCCTTCTAAGGATTTATCTACTAGGTTTCCTATAGCAAGGTCTATACTTAGCAAAATAAAAGCCATGCAAGTTTTACTTAGCAAAACACTAATGCATAGGGAAAATAATGGGATATAAGATATGAAGCATCACTTGCCTTTTTGGTAGAGGGTATAGGTTCACTCCTTGATCTTGCTAGTCTCACTCTTCTCTAACTTCACTACAAGTCAATCAAGAAAACACAAACTCAATCTACCAATCAAGCAAATCAACACACATAAAATAACAAAATCAAGGAAATGCATGCAAGCATGCCAATCTTTGCTTTTTTGAAAAAGTGGTTCCTAGTGGGTCATAGACTTTTGGGTACACCTAATGGTCATTTTGTAAAGTGGCAAAGTCATGCATAAGCATGCAAAGGTTGGTTCTAATGTAGGGATGGTCTTCACTAGGCTTCTAACTTTGTAAGTTCCAAATTGGTCATTTACCAAAATGGCAAAGTCATTTGCAAAGAGGGTCTCTATTAGATTCCTAAACTTTGTAAGATCCAAATTGGTCATTTACCAAAGTGGCAAAGTTGTTAGCAAAAGGTTTCACCTCAAAACCATTTCCATGACAAAGTGTCAATTTATGTGGTGTAGAAATATTCTTCCTAAGGCTTTAACCTATAGGGTTCACCAAGTGTGTTTTCAATCACAAACTTGGGGTTTTGGGGTTAGTGGTTTTAAAACGAGGCATTTTCCAGAGGTTTTCTTCCAAAATCATTTTTGATAAAAACCACATTTCTATTTGACTAGAAATGGTTTTTAAATCAAATATTCCTTATCTTGTTTCTCCAAATGAGTTGCTATTGCAAAACTTGGTGTTTGGGTCAGTAGGTTTGGTCCCAAACATTTTCTCAAATTTTTCTTTATGAAAGCATTTTCATAAACAAAACAAATAGTTTTAGGTAGCTAGAAATGGACTAAACTAATTAATCCATCCTATTCTTTTCCAAAATCACTTTTCAAACTATGGGTTGGTTCCTAGGGTTAGTAAGGTCACAACAAACCAATTGGCAAAGGTTTTAACCTAAATATCATTTTTAAATGATTTTTTCTAATGTTAGCAAGCACACAAAAGAATCTGCAAAGTTAAACAAGTTAACATATACTATTTGCTAAACTAAGGGCAGGGTTGGCTAGGGCTTGTCTTGCTGATTCCAACGACATCAAATTTGTAAAATTTGGACGTGTGGATCAAAACATACATGGGTTTGAAAATGGCAAAAGTTTCTGTTTTCAAATCTGTTTTTAAACAGATAGGTGACACGCGGCGAGATCTAATTGGTTGGTACCGGTTCGCACGGATCAGTCGCTGCGGTGCGTTAGATCTAAGTTAGATCGTGCGGTCCAGAGGACATACCTCTTCGCGTTAAGTGATCTAATCATGTCCGATGGATCTGCATCTAACGGTCGCTGCCGGTTTGACCTAAAAGGAGCGGCGATGCGGCAGCTAGCGGCGGCGGAGTGATCGGTCGATGACGGTGCCGGCGATACAGGGGGTGAGGGAGAGAGGGAAGTTGCTCACAGTGCTCAGGAGGTTGCGGTGAAGCTCAGGGTACTGACGGTTCGACGAGGGGCGCTCTGGTTCAGGCGTAATTGCTCGCCGGAGTTGAGAACGGCGGCGGTTGGCTCTGGTTGAGGTCGAGGACGAAGCTGCAGATCACCTCGAGACAATATGATGACGCGGTTAGACGCGCGGTATCAAAACAAGGTTGTGTGCGTGAACGAGAGGTAGAGGGGAGGCCAGAAACTACCTGCGGGGCTCGCCGGAGTTGAGAGCGGCGTCGGGCTGCTCTGTCCGTGTCGGAGACGTTGCTGTGGTCCACGAGAAGGCAAACGAAAAGCACTGTAAGACGCGCAAAGGTACAGCGGTGATGCGAGCGTGAAGAAGGAGGAGAGAGGTGGTCTGGTTTTACCGGGCAATGTCGCCGTGGTTGGAGCAGACGGCGGCGCTGGCTCAGGGCTTGTTGGAGTCGGGGTTCTGGTGCTCCCGCGGGCGAATGGATGGCAGGAAAGATGCGCTAGGATGCGGTGAGTGTGCTCGCATGCAGAGGTAGGTGAGAGGCGGCGGAATGTGGCCGGAATCGCTGCGACAGCTCGTCGGAGCAGAGGGCGTTCGAGGAGGAATTAAGGGCGGTCTAAGGCGTGCTATCGCGGGGTGTCAGAGGGGATTTATAGAGGAGAGGGAGGCGTTTCCATCTGCGTGATCAAGGCGAGGTAAAGGCTCGGCGTTAAGACGAATTACGCTGGAGAAATCAACGGCAGAAAGGGGGAGAAGAACTGGTCGCTGCGGGGTTGAAGACGATGAGCAGTAATAGTGGGGTCCAACGGTCAGTGGGAAAAGAAAGGAGAGATAGGTCCACCGGTCAGTCTCTGCGTGGGTCTCTTTCGCGGTGCAGAAAACAGTTCGGGAAGGGGAATAAGAGGAGGTGGGGTCTGTTGTCAGTGAGGGGGAGAGTGAGAAGTGGGTCCACGCTGTCTGTGACTGAGTGGGTCAGTTTCCGAGTGAGAAAAGAAACACTTCGGGGGAGGGAGTACTGGGCTGGACTGGGCCTATTGGGCTGAGTCTGTTTTCCTATTTTTTTCCTGTCTGTTCTCTTTTTCTTTTTCTAATTCTTTTTCTGTTTTGAATTTTCAAACAATTTATTCAAGCAATTTCAAACAACACTCAATCAAATCAAACAGCAAACTTTTTCATTTGATTTTGGTTCTGTTTGGCAACATAATCCAAATCTCAAAATGAAATAATATTTTTATTTAATTTAGGATCCATTTAATAATTAAATAAAATGGATCTTTAGTTATTAGGGTTTGATTGATTTAATAAAATTTCCATTTGAATTCCAATTATTTTCAAAACCAAACCAGAAGGTTTTATTTGAAAAATAAAAGAATACTTGGAAACTTATTTAAATAAATAAATAAGTTTTGGTGTTTTAATTAAAATGGGAAAGCCTTTACTTAAATAAAATTGGATATTTAAATCCTTATTATTTTATTTAAATAATCCTTTACTCATTTTAATCAAAGCAAAACCTTTTAATAAAAGATTTCAAAGTAGTAATAAAATACTTGGTGTTTCATTTAAAATGGGAAAAAGCCTTTACTTAAATAAAATTAGATATTTAAATCCTTTATTTTATTTAAATAAACCTTTATTCATTTTATCAAAACAAAATATTTTATCAAAGTCTTTTATTAAAAGATCTAAAACAGTGTTTCCAAAACAATTTATTTTCCTTTGATAAATGTTTTACTTTTTAAATCCCTTTAGGATTATTTGTTCACCAAAGGGTATGGGTTTTTGGTAAGGGCTTTAAAGGCTTTGGAAATTCAATTTCCTTATCTTATTATATTCATAAGGTTTTGTCTATGGTTCCAAACTAAGTGAAACCAATCTCTAAGGTCTTTCTTGATCCTTTGTGATTATTTGTTGATCAACTTTGGTATGGATCAAATCCATGGATTTGGAGATACTTTGGAAATTGATTTCCTTCCATTAGGGCTTAGGGTTTTGGATTTTGGATTTACTTTCCAAGTGTTCAAATTTCCAGATACATTCATTGAGGAATGCATTTCCCTTGATTTGGATTTTTGTTGAATTCAAACTTCTGCCAAAGTTTGTTCAAGATGGGATTTTAAGTCTCCTTTTAGAAACAAAAGTTTCTTTTCACCCTGATTTTCAACAAAGATTTATTTTGTTTATTTAATTTTTACATTACAAGATTTGGAAAATCTTGGGATGTGACAGGCTACCACCCTTAAAATAAATCTCGTCCCGAGATTTGGGGAGGCTAGGTTACAAGTTGGCTCAAACAGCTAGGGTACTACCACCCTTAAAATTTTTCCAACTAAACTATATCTTGGCTTGCTTGGAATCTTGAGAAAAACTTCTTCTTGGAAAACTTCTGCTTAGTGTCCTTTGTTTCCATGCTTGACTCATGGGCTAAGGTTGAGATCCTTCATAGGCTTGTTTATCTTGTTCTTCATCTTTTCTGGGCAATTGCTTACATAGTGTCCTGGTTCCTTGCAATTGAAACAGTGGATATCTTGGAGTTCTTTACGTTGCTCTTGTGGACAAGTGGCTACATAGTGGCCTGGTTCCTTGCAGTTGTTGCACACTACTTGGCCGATCTCTTTATTCTTCGGGTTCTCTGGGCATCCACTGGGGTAGTGTCCCATTTCCTTACATTTACGACATTGCACAAGGCTCATGTCTTGCTTTGGTTTCTTGGGCTTCTTTGATCCTTTGAATTGGGTTGTCTTGTTTGGAGGTATGAGTGGTCCTTTTCCTTTGTCATCAACATTCTTGGCATACTTGGATCCTTCTTGTTTCCTTTGTTCAACAATGGCATAGATGGGGCATTGGATAGGTACATGGTCGTTTCCTTCACAAAGGTAACAAGTAACTTGAGATGTGGGGCATTGGCCAACTGGATGTTCCTCTTCACAATTGGGGCATTGATCTTCATGCTCCTTGGAAGTGTGATCCTTGTCTCCACAAATAATGCAAGCTGGGGCTCCATCTAGAATAATATTCTTGTCATCCTTGTTGTCATACACTCTTTTGGGATAGTTTTCTTCCATGCTGATCATTTGATTAGTCACCTTAAGCATCAGTTGGGATTGTTCTTCCAAAAACTTTTGCAAGGTAGGGTATTTGTCACTATTGTTGGCTATGAACTGAGCTGTCAATTGGCTCAATTGGTGTTGGGTTGCTAGGAGTTCTCTCATGCTGTCAACTTGGTTATTATTGTTTTCATCATCCTGGATGTTGGAGTCTCTTGGAGAAGTCATCTGTTTGGGTTGAAGGGGATTAGAATAGGCAAAAGATTTCTAGGGGAATCAATCCTAATCACACACATCACAATTCACACAAGCAATGTGCAAGCAATCACAAACAAGCACTCCACTCAAACAACAAGTTTCAAGCACATACTTAGGCAACAAAATATTTTTTTTTCCTTTGTTACACCACATAAGTTGGTGGGTTTGACTTAACTAAAATATGGTGGTCCATCTATATGGTTCACTTGTGATCTTTCCATTCTTCTTGATTGATTCTTCTTGCTTGAGATCTTTGTTTCCTTGGAGAATTCTTGTGTCTTGGCCACAAATACTTCAAAGATGTTGATGGCTCCTTCTAAGTTGTTTTTACTTAGTCTTCAAGTGAAATGTTACTCAAGACTTGTAGTCTTTAGTGATATCCAAGTTGAAGTCCTTGGTGTACATGTTGAAGAAGTCCTTTGCACATGGTGTACTCTTTGGTCATGGGGTAGGCTTTTCCATCAAGTTGAAATAGATGAGAAGTAGAGTTGAAACCAAAATGGTTGAGGAAAGAGTTTACAAGATTTGTTTTGTAAATAAGTTTTGGAATAAGACAACTCCTATTGTCTAAGGGTTTTTGTCCAATCCTAGGGTTACAAATCCTACAGGCAACACAATGCTCTGATACCATCTGTAAGATCCCTCCTTAATAGAGGAAAAGATCCCTGTGTTTACAATGCTAGTCCCTGGATCAATAGCTAGCATCCACAGTTCAGATGTAATATCGAGAAACAAAGGTCATAATACAACTTTATAACCAGGAATAAAATAATTTTATTACATCAAACATAGCTCATTGGCTATTTACATTACATTGCAGCGGAATATCTATAGTCATGGGTCCTTCATCTTCAAGTGCCACAGGCAGATGTTGGTTGTAGACTTTGTAATCCTAATCAATCAATCTTCACTAAAATCAATCAAACCTGCAACATTACAAGTTACAGCCACAAGGGTCAATACATTTGAATTGTATTGGCAAGTGATACTTTGGTAGTATAGTGGAGTCTATCATCTATATGCATTTTGGCTAAGTGGAGTTGAGGCTTTGCATTGCTCAAAATAGATTTTTCCTATCATTTTGAAAATATTAAGTTTTGTTTAGCAAAAACTTTCCAAGACATCTACTAATCAAAGACTGGAGATCCACTCAGGGCATCTACCAATCAAAGACAGAAGATTTGCTTGGAAAAAACAATTTCCTCAATCAATGATTTCAAGATCCTTGTACCAAGCCATCTCTCTATCAAAGATTGAAGAATTTCACACAACCCTTGTTGAACCCACAAGTTTTAATTTAGAAATTGGAGTGATGAGATTCTTGATTGCTTCCATGTCTTGATGCTCAAATTGTCCTTTACCAGGGACATGGCTAAGTACTTAGGTTTTACACTCTGCAGAGGTGGTGCACTTTCCCCACAAGACTTGGTTTCCCAAGACAAAATCTTTCAGAAGCTTTCCCTTAGACCAACATGGACGCGCTCCAACCTATCAATCACTACCACCCACTGTCCATGTGGCTAAGTTCTTGCAACCTATATGATCATGGCAGAGCCCATATTGCCAAGTGGTTGCACTTGAAGCTTCTCAACATTTGACATCTCAAATCTCTTTGTTTCCTGGGTGGCCATCCACAAGTGAGATACACAAGCCAGTCCCTGGCCTTGTGAACCACTCAACATAAACCATTCCTTCCATTTCCACCCAGGTGATTCATTAACTTAGTTGTTTTATTAATCAAAAACATAAGTCCTCAGACTTAGAGATTTTTCCTTAGTGAATATATACCACCCAAGTTTTCTATTAGCTAGGCTAAGCTTGATAGTAATAGGATTCTTAACTAAGGAAATCCTTCTAAGGATTTATCTACTAGGTTTCCTATAGCAAGGTCTATACTTAGCAAAATAAAAGCCATGCAAGTTTTACTTAGCAAAACACTAATGCATAGGGAAAATAATGGGATATAAGATATGAAGCATCACTTGCCTTTTTGGTAGAGGGTATAGGTTCACTCCTTGATCTTGCTAGTCTCACTCTTCTCTAACTTCACTACAAGTCAATCAAGCAAACACAAACTCAATCTACCAATCAAGCAAATCAACACACATAAAATAACAAAATCAAGGAAATGCATGCAAGCATGCCAATCTTTGCTTTTTTGAAAAAGTGGTTCCTAGTGGGTCATAGACTTTTGGGTACACCTAATGGTCATTTTGTAAAGTGGCAAAGTCATGCATAAGCATGCAAAGGTTGGTTCTAATGTAGGGATGGTCTTCACTAGGCTTCTAACTTTGTAAGTTCCAAATTGGTCATTTACCAAAATGGCAAAGTCATTTGCAAAGAGGGTCTCTATTAGATTCCTAAACTTTGTAAGATCCAAATTGGTCATTTACCAAAGTGGCAAAGTTGTTAGCAAAAGGTTTCACCTCAAAACCATTTCCATGACAAAGTGTCAATTTATGTGGTGTAGAAATATTCTTCCTAAGGCTTTAACCTATAGGGTTCACCAAGTGTGTTTTCAATCACAAACTTGGGGTTTTGGGGTTAGTGGGTTTAAAACGAGGCATTTTCCAGAGGTTTTCTTCCAAAATCATTTTTGATAAAAACCACATTTCTATTTGACTAGAAATGGTTTTTAAATCAAATATTCCTTATCTTGTTTCTCCAAATGAGTTTCTATTGCAAAACTTGGTGTTTGGGTCAGTAGGTTTGGTCCAAAACATTTTCTCAAAGTTTTCTTTATGAAAGCATTTTCATAAACAAAACAAATAGTTTTAGTTAGCTAGAAATGGACTAAACTAATTAATCCATCCTATTCTTTTCCAAAATCACTTTTCAAACTATGGGTTGGTTCCTAGGGTTAGTAAGGTCACAACAAACCAATTGGCAAAGGTTTTAACCTAAATATCATTTTTAAATGATTTTTTCTAATGTTAGCAAGCACACAAAAGAATCTGCAAAGTTAAACAAGTTAACAGATACTATTTGCTAAACTAAGGGCAGGGTTGGCTAGGGCTTGTCTTGCTGATTCCAACGACATCAAATTTGTAAAATTTGGACGTGTGGATCAAAAGATACATGGGTTTGAAAATGGCAAAAGTTTCTGTTTTCAAATCTGTTTTTAAACAGATAGGTGACACGCGGCGAGTTCTAATTGGTTGGTACCGGTTCGCACGGATCAGTCGCTGCGGTGCGTTAGATCTAAGTTAGATCGTGCGGTCCAGAGGACATACCTCTTTGCGTTAAGTGATCTAATCGTGTCCGATGGATCTGCATCTAACGGTCGCTGCCGGTTTGACCTAAAAGGAGCGGCGATGCGGCAGCTAGCGGCGGCGGAGTGATCGGTCGATGACGGTGCCAGCGATACAGGGGGTGAGGGAGAGAGGGAAGTTGCTCACAGTGCTCAGGAGGTTGCGGCAAAGCTCAGGGTACTGACGGTTCGACGAGGGGCGCTCTGGTTCAGGCGTAATTGCTCGCCGGAGTTGAGAACGGCGGCGGTTGGCTCTGGTTGAGGTCGAGGACGAAGCTGCAGATCACCTCGAGACAATATGATGACGCGGTTAGACGCGCGGTATCAAAACAAGGTTGTGTGCGTGAACGAGAGGTAGAGGGGAGGCCAGAAACTACCTGCGGGGCTCGCCGGAGTTGAGAGCGGCGTCGGGCTGCTCTGTCCGTGTCGGAGACGTTGCTCTGGTCCACGAGAAGGAAAACGAAAAGCACTGTAATACGCACAAAGGTACAACGGTGATGCGAGCGTGAAGAAGGAGGAGAGAGGCGGTCTGGTTTTACCGGGCAATGTCGCCGTAGTTGGAGCAGACGGCGGCGCTAGCTCGGGGCTTGTTGGAGTCGGGGTTCTGGTGCTCCCGCGGGCGAATGGATGGCAGGAAAGATGCGCTAGGATGCGGTGAGTGTGCTCGCGTGCAGAGGTAGGTGAGAGGCGGCGGAATGTGGCCGGAATCGCTGCGACAGCTCGTCGGAGCAGAGGGAGTTCGAGGAGGAATTAAGGGCGGTCTAAGGCGTGCTATCGCGGGGTGTCAGAGGGGATTTATAGAGGAGAGGGAGGCGTTTCCATCTGCGTGATCAAGGCGAGGTAAAGGCTCGGCGTTAAGACGAATTACGCTGGAGAAATCAACGGCAGAAAGGGGGAGAAGAACTGGTCGCTGCGGGGTTGAAGACGATGAGCAGTAATAGTGGGGTACAACGGTCAGTGGGAAAAGAAAGGAGAGATAGGTCCACCGGTCAGTCTCTGCGTGGGTCTCTTTCGCGGTGCAGAAAACAGTTCGGGAAGGGGAATAAGAGGAGGTGGGGTCTGTTGTCAGTGAGGGGGAGAGTGAGAAGTGGGTCCACGCTGTCTGTGACTGAGTGGGTCAGTTTCCGAGTGAGAAAAGAAACACTTCGGGGGAGGGAGTACTGGGCTCGACTGGGCCTATTGGGCTGAGTCTGTTTTCCTATTTTTTTCCTGTCTGTTCTCTTTTTCTTTTTCTAATTCTTTTTCTGTTTTGAATTTTCAAACAATTTATTCAAGCAATTTCAAACAACACTCAATCAAATCAAACAGCAAACTTTTTCATTTGATTTTGGTTCTGTTTGGCAACATAATCCAAATGTCAAAATGAAATAATATTTTTATTTAATTTAGGATCCATTTAATAATTAAATAAAATGGATCTTTAGTTATTAGGGTTTGATTGATTTAATAAAATTTCCATTTGAATTCCAATTATTTTCAAAACCAAACCAGAAGGTTTTATTTGAAAAATAAAAGAATACTTGGAAACTTATTTAAATAAATAAATAAGTTTTGGTGTTTTAATTAAAATGGGAAAGCCTTTACTTAAACAAAATTGGATATTTAAATCCTTATTATTTTATTTAAATAATCCTTTACTCATTTTAATCAAAGCAAAACCTTTTAATAAAAGATTTCAAAGTAGTAATAAAATACTTGGTGTTTCATTTAAAATGGGAAAAAGCCTTTACTTAAATAAAATTGGATATTTAAATCCTTTATTTTATTTAAATAAACCTTTATTCATTTTATCAAAACAAAATATTTTATCAAAGTCTTTTATTAAAAGATCTAAAACAGTGTTTCCAAAACAATTTATTTTCCTTTGATAAATGTTTTACTTTTTAAATCCCTTTAGGATTATTTGTTCACCAAAGGGTATGGGTTTTTGGTAAGGGCTTTAAAGGCTTTGGAAATTCAATTTCCTTATCTTATTATATTCATAAGGTTTTGTCTATGGTTCCAAACTGAGTGAAACCAATCTCTAAGGTCTTTCTTGATCCTTTGTGATTATTTGTTGATCAACTTTGGTATGGATCAAATCCATGGATTTGGAGATACTTTGGAAATTGATTTCCTTCCATTAGGGCTTAGGGTTTTGGATTTTGGATTTACTTTCCAAGTGTTCAAATTTCCAGATACATTCATTGAGGAATGCATTTCCCTTGATTTGGATTTTTATTGAATTCAAACTTCTGCCAAAGTTTGTTCAAGATGGGATTTTAAGTCTCCTTTTAGAAACAAAAGTTTCTTTTCACCCTTATTTTCAACAAAGATTTATTTTGTTTATTTAATTTTTACATTACAAGATTTGGAAAATCTTGGGATGTGACAGTGTGTTATTTCCACAAACCACACATGGATCAACCACTAGAGTCATTGCATGTGTGTTCTTATAGTAAAACCAACATTAGAGTCATTGCATGTGTGTTCTTTTCCATAAACCACTTATGGATCCATTATAGTCATTGCATGTGTGTTATTTCCACAAACCACACACGGATCAACCACTGAGTCATTGCATGTGTGTTATTTCCACAAACCACACATGGATCAACCACTAGAGTCATTGCATGTGTGTGTTCTTTTCCACAAACCACACATGGATCCACCACTAGAGTCATTGCATGTGTGTTCTTATACTAAAACCAACACTAGAGTCATTGCATGTGTGTTCTTTCCACAAGCCACACATGGATCAACCAGTGGTCATTGCATGTGTGTTCTTTTCCACAAACCACACATGGATCCACCAGCGGTCATTGCATGTGTGTTCTTTCCACAAACCACATATGGATCAACTAGAGTCATTGCATGTGTGTTCTTTCCACAAACCACACATGGATCAACCACTAGAGTCATTGCATGTTTGTTCTTATACTAAAACCACAAAGCAGCACTAGATTCATTGCATGTGTGTTCTTTTCCACAAACCACACATGGATCCACTAGACTCATTGCATGTGTGTTCTTTTCCACAACCAGCTTATGGATCAACCAGTGTTCATTGCATGTGTGTTCTTTTCACAAACCACATGTGGACCCACTAAAGTCATTGCATGTGTGTTCTTATACTAAAACTAGCACTAGAGTCATTGCATGTGTGTTCTATCCACAAACCACACATGGATCCACCACTGTCATTGCCTGTGTGTTCTTTCCACAAACCACACATGGATCAACCACTAGAGTCATTGCATGTGTGTTATTATCACAAACCACACATGGATCAACCACTAGAGTCATTGCATGTGTGTTCTTTTCCATAAACCATTTATGGATCCATTACAGTCATTGCATGTGTGTTATTTCCACAAACCACACATGGATCAACCACTAGAGTCATTGCATGTGTATTATTTCTACCAACCACACATGGATCAACCACTAGAGTCATTGCATGTGTGTTATTTACACAAACCACACATGGATCAACCACTAGAGTCATTGCATGTGTGTTCTTATACTAAAACCAATACTAGAGTCATTGCATGTGTGTTCTTTCCACAAACCACACATGGATCTACTAGTGGTCATTGCATGTGTGTTCTTTTCCACAAACCACACATGGATCCACAGTGGTCATTGCATGTGTGTTCTTTCCACAAACCACATATGGATCAACCATAGTCATTGCATGTGTGTTCTTTCCAGAAACCACACATGGATCAACCACTAGAGTCATTGCATGTTTGTTCTTATACTAAAACCACAAACCAGCACTAGAGTCATTGGATGTGTGCTCTTTTCCACAAACCACACATGGATCCACTAGACTGATGGCATGTGTGTTCTTTTCCACAAACAACTTATGGATCAACCAGTGATCATTGCATGTGTGTTCTTTTCACAAACCACATGTGGACCCACTAGAGTCATTGCATGTGTGTTCTATCCACAAACCACACATGGATCCACCATTGTCATTGCATGTGTGTTCTTTCCACAAACCACACATGGATCAACCACTAGAGTCATTGCATGTGTGTTCTTTCCACAAACCACACATGGATCAACCACTAGAGTCATTGCATGTTTGTTCTTATACTAAAACCACAAACCAGCACTAGAGTCATTGCATGTGTGTTCTTTTCCACAAACCACACATGGATCCACTAGACTCATTGCATGTGTGTTCTTTTTAACAAACAAATTATGGATCAACCAGTGGTCATTGCATGTGTGTTCTTTTCACAAACCACATGTGGACCCACTAGAGTCATTGCATGTGTGTTCTTATACACAAACTAGCACTAGAGTCATTGCATGTTTGTTCTATCCACAAACCACACATGGATCAACCACTAGAGTCATTGCATGTTTGTTCTTATACTAAAACCACAAACCAGCACTAGAGTCATTGCATGCATGTTCTTTTCCACAAACCACACATGGATCCACTAGACTCATTGCATGTGTGTTCTTTTCCACAAACAACTTGTGGATCAACCAGTGGTTATTGCATGTGTGTTCTTTTCACAAACCACATGTGGACCCACTAGAGTCATTGCATGTGTGTTCTTATACACAAACTAGCACAAGAGTCATTGCATGTGTGTTCTATCCACAAACCACACATGGATCCACCACTGTCATTGCATGTGTGTTCTTTCCACAAACCACACATGGATCCACTAGACTCATTGCATATGTGTTCTTTTCCACAAACAACTTATGGATCAACCAGTGGTCATTACATGTGTGTTCTTTTCACAAACTACATGTGGACCCACTAGACTCATTGCATGTGTGTTCTTATACTAAAACTAGCACTAGAGTCATTGCATGTGTGTTCTTATCACAAACCACATATGGATCAACCAGTGGTCATTGCATGTGTGTTCTCCTCTATAAACCACACATGGATCAACCACTAGAGTAATTGCATGTGTGTTCTTATCACAAACCACATATGGATCAACCAGTGGACATTGCATGTGTGTTCTTTTCCATAAACCACATATGGATCCATTACAGTCATTGCATGTGTGTTATTTCCACAAACCACACATGGATCAACCACTAGATTCATTGCATGTGTGTTATTTCCACAAACCACACATGGATCAACCACTAGAGTCATTACATGTGTGTGTTCTTTTCCACAAACCACAAATGGATCCACCACTAGAGTCATTGCATGTGTGTTCTTGTACTAAAACCAACACTAGAGTCATTGCATGTGTGTTCTTTCCACAAACCACACATGGATCAACCAGTGGTCATTGCATGTGTGTTCGTTTCCACAAACCACACATGGATCCACCAGTGGTCATTGCATGTGTGTTCTTTCCACAAACCACATATGGATCAACCAGAGTCATTGCATGTGTGTCCTTTCCACAAACCACTTATGGATCAACCACTAGAGTCATTACATGTTTGTTCTTATACTAAAACCACAAACCAGCACTAGAGTCATTGCATGTGTGTTCTTTTCCACAAACCACACATGGATCCAGTAGACTCATTGCATGTGTGTTCTTTTCGGAAAACAACTTATGGATCAACCAGTGGTCATTGCATGTGTGTTCTTTTCACAAACTACATGTGGACCCACTAGACTCATTGCATGTGTGTTCTTATACTAAAACTAGCACTAGAGTCATTGCATGTGTGTTCTTATCACAAACCACATATGGATCAACCAGTGGTCAATGTATGTGTGTTCTCTTCTATAAACCACACATGGAACAACCACTAGAGTAATTGCATGTGTGTTCTTATCACAAACCACATATGGATCCACCAGTGGTCATTGCATGTGTGTTCTTTTCCATAAACCACGTATGGATCCATTACAGTCATTGCATGTGTGTTATTTCCACAAACCACACATGGATCAACCACTAGAGTCATTGCATGTGTGTTATTTCCACAAACCACACTTGGATCAACCACTAGAGTCATTACATGTGTGTGTTCTTTTCCACAAACCACACATGGATCCACCACTAGAGTCATTGCATGTGTGTTCTTATACTAAAACCAACACTAGAGTCATTGCATGTGTGTTCTTTCCACAAACCACACATGGATTAACCAATGGTCATTGCATGTGTGTTCTTTTCCACAAACCACACATGGATCCACCAGTGGTCATTGCATGTGTGTTCTTTTCACAAACCACATGTGGACCCACTAGAGTCATTGCATGTGTGTTCTTATACACAAACTAGCACTAGAGTCATTGCATGTGTGTTCTATCCACAAACCACACATGGATCCACCACTGTCATTGCATGTGTGTTCTTTCCACAAACCACACATGGATCAACCACTAGAGTCATTGCACGTGTGTTCTTTCCACAAACCACACGTGGATTAACCAGTGGTCATTGCATGTGTGTTCTTTTCCACAAACCACACATGGATCCACCAGTGGTCATTGCATGTGTGTTCTTTTCACAAACGACATGTGGACCCACTAGAGTCATTGCATGTGTGTTCTTATACACAAACTAGCACTAGAGTGATTGCATGTGTGTTCTATCCACAAACCACCCATGGATCCACCACTGTCATTGCATGTGTGTTCTTTCCACAAACCACACATGGATCAACCACTTGAGTCATTGCATGGTTGTTCTTATGACAAACCACATATGGATCAACCAGTGGTCATTGCATGTGTGTTCTTTTCCATAAACCACTTATGGATCCATTACAGTCATTGCATGTGTGTTATTTCCACAAACCACACATGGATCAACCACTAGAGTCATTGCATGTGTGTTATTTCCACAAACCACACATGGATCAACCACTAGAGTCATTGCATGTGTGTTATTTCCACAAACCAAACATGGATCAACCACTAGAGTCATTGCATGTGTGTTCTTATAGTAAAACCAACATTAGAGTCATTGCATGTGTGTTCTTTTCCATAAACCACTTATGGATCCATTACAGTCATTGCATGTGTGTTATTTCCACAAACCACACACGGATCAACCACTGAGTCATTGCATGTGTGTTATTTCCACGAACCACACATGGATCAACCACTAGAGTCATTGCATGTGTGTTCTTATAGTAAAACCAACATTAGAGTCATTGCATGTGTGTTCTTTTCCATAAACCACTTATGGATCCATTACAGTCATTGCATGTGTGTTATTTCCACAAACCACACACGGATCAGCCACTGAGTCATTGCATGTGTGTTATTTCCACAAACCACACATGGATCAACCACTAGAGTCATTGCATGTGTGTGTTCTTTTCCACAAACCACACATGGATCCACCACTAGAGTCATTGCATGTGTGTTCTTATACTAAAACCAACACTAGAGTCATTGGATGTGTGTTCTTTCCACAAACCACACATGGATCAACCAGTGGTCATTGCATGTGTGTTCTTTTCCACAAACCACACATGGATCCACCAGTAGTCATTTCATGTGTGTTCTTTCCACAAACCACATATGGATCAACCAGAGTCATTGCATGTGTGTTCTTTCCACAAACCACATATGGATCAACCACTAGAGTCATTACATGTTTGTTCTTATACTAAAACCACAAACCAGCACAAGAGTCATTACATGTGTGTTCTTTTCCACAAACCACACATGGATCCACTAGACTCATTGCATGTGTGTTCTTTTCCACAAATAACTTATGGATCAACCAGTGGTCATTGCATGTGTGTTCTTTTCACAAACCACACGTGGACCCACTAGAGTCATTGCTTGTGTGTTCTTATACACAAACTAGCAGAAGAGTCATTGCATGTGTGTTCTATCCACAAACCACACATGGATCCACCACTGTCATTGCATGTGTGTTCTTTCCACAAACCACACATGGATCCACTAGACTCATTGCATATGTGTTCTTTTCCACAAACAACTTATGGATCAACCAGTGGTCATTGCATGTGTGTTCTTTTCACAAACTACATGTGGACCCACTATACTCATTGCATGTGTGTTCTTATACTAAAACTAGCACTAGAGTCATTGCATGTGTGTTCTTATCACAAACCACATATGGATCAACCAGTGGTCATTGCATGTGTGTTCTCCTCTATAAACCACACATGGATCAACCACTAGAGTAATTGCATGTGTGTTCTTATCACAAACCACATATGGATCAACCAGTGGACATTGCATGTGTGTTCTTTTCCATAAACCACATATGGATCCATTACAGTCATTGCATGTGTGTTATTTCCACAAACCACACATGGATCAACCACTAGATTCATTTCATGTGTGTTATTTCCACAAACCACACATGGATCAACCACTAGAGTCATTACATGTGTGTGTTCTTTTCCACAAACCACAAATGGATCCACCACTAGAGTCATTGCATGTGTGTTCTTGTACTAAAACCAACACTAGAGTCATTGCATGTGTGTTCTTTCCACAAACCACACATGGATGAACCAGTGGTCATTGCATGTGTGTTCGTTTCCACAAACCACACATAAATCCACCAGTGGTCATTGCATGTGTGTTCTTTCCACAAACCACATATGGATCAACCAGAGTCATTGCATGTGTGTCCTTTCCACAAACCACTTATGGATCAACCAATAGAGTCATTACATGTTTGTTCTTATACTAAAACCACAAACCAGCACTAGAGTCATTGCACGTGTGTTCTTTTCCACAAACCACACATGGATCCAGTAGACTCATTGCATGTGTGTTCTTTTCCACAAACAACTTATGGATCAACCAGTGGTCATTGCATGTGTGTTATTTTCACAAACTACATGTGGACCCACTGGACTCATTGCATGTGTGTTCTTATACTAAAACTAGCACTAGAGTCATTGCATGTGTGTTCTTAACACAAACCACATATGGATCAACCAGTGGTCAATGTATGTGTGTTCTCTTCTATAAAACACACATGGAACAACCACTAGAGTAATTGCATGTGTGTTCTTATCACAAACCACATATGGATCAACCAGTGGTCATTGCATGTGTGTTCTTTTCCATAAACCACATATGGATCCATTACAGTCATTGCATGTGTGTTATTTCCACAATCCACACATGGATCAACCACTAGAGTCATTGCATGTGTGTTATTTCCACAAACCACACTTGGATCAACCACTAGAGTCATTACATGTGTGTGTTCTTTTCCACAAACCACACATGGATCCACCACTAGAGTCATTGCATGTGTGTTCTTATACTAAAACCAACACTAGAGTCATTGCATGTGTGTTCTTTCCACAAACCACACATGGATTAACCAATGGTCATTGCATGTGTGTTCTTTTCCACAAACCACACATGGATCCACCAGTGGTCATTGCATGTGTGTTCTTTTCACAAACCACATGTGGACCCACTAGAATCATTGCATGTGTGTTCTTATACACAAACTAGCACTAGAGTCATTGCATGTGTGTTCTATCCACAAACCACACATGGATCCACCACTGTCATTGCATGTGTGTTCTTTCCACAAACCACACGTGGATTAACCAGTGGTCATTGCATGTGTGTTCTTTTCCACAAACCACACATGGATCCACCAGTGGTCATTGCATGTGTGTTCTTTTCACAAACGACATGTGGACCCACTAGAGTCATTGCATGTGTGTTCTTATACACAAACTAGCACTAGAGTGATTGCATGTGTGTTCTATCCACAAACCACCCATGGATCCACCACTGTCATTGCATGTGTGTTCTGTCCACAAACCACACATGAATCAACCACTAGAGTCATTGCATGGTTGTTCTTATGACAAACCACATATGGATCAACCAGTGGTCATTGCATGTGTGTTCTTTTCCATAAACCACTTATGGATCCATTACAGTCATTGCATGTGTGTTATTTCCACAAACCACACATGGATCCACCACTAGAGTCATTGCATGTGTGTTATTTCCACATACCACACATGGATCAACCACTAGAGTCATTGCATGTGTGTTATTTCCACAAACCACACATGGATCAACCACTAGAGTCATTGCATGTGTGTTCTTATAGTAAAACCAACATTAGAGTCATTGCATGTGTGTTCTTTTCCATAAACCACTTATGGATCCATTACAGTCATTGCATGTGTGTTATTTCCACAAACCACACACGGATCAACCACTGAGTCATTGCATGTGTGTTATTTCCACAAACCACACATGGATCAACCACTAGAGTCATTGCATGTGTGTTCTTTTGCATAAACCACTTATGGATCCATTATAGTCATTGCATGTGTGTTCTTATACTAAAACCAACACTAGAGTCATTGGATGTGTGTTCTTTCCACAAACCACACATGGATCAACCAGTGGTCATTGCATGTGTGTTCTTTTCCACAAACCACACATGGATCCACCAGTGGTCATTTCATGTGTGTTCTTTCCACAAACCACATATGGATCAACCAGAGTCATTGCATGTGTGTTCTTTCCACAAACCACATATGGATCAACCACTAGAGTCATTACATGTTTGTTCTTATACTAAAACCACAAACCAGCACAAGAGTCATTACATGTGTGTTCTTTTCCACAAACCACACATGGATCCACTAGACTCATTGCATGTGTGTTCTTTTCCACAAACAACTTATGGATCAACCAGTGGTCATTGCATGTGTGTTCTTTTCACAAACCACATGTGGACCCACTAGAGTCATTGCATGTGTGTTCTTATACACAAACTAGCACAAGAGTCATTGCATGTGTGTTCTATCCACAAACCACACATGGATCCACCACTGTCATTGCATGTGTGTTCTTTCCACAAACCACACATGGATCCACTAGACTCATTGCATATGTGTTCTTTTCCACAAACAACTTATGGATCAACCAGTGGTCATTGCATGTGTGTTCTTTTCACAAACTACATGTGGACCCACTAGACTCGTTGCATGTGTGTTCTTATACTAAAACTAGCACTAGAGTCATTGCATGTGTGTTCTTATCACAAACCACATATGGATCAACCAGTGGTCATTGCATGTATGTTCTCCTCTATAAACCACACATGGATCAACCACTAGAGTAATTGCATGTGTGTTCTTATCACAAACCACATATGGATCAACCAGTGGACATTGCATGTGTGTTCTTTTCCATAAACCACATATGGATCCATTACAGTCATTGCATGTGTGTTATTTCCACAAACCACACATGGATCAACCACTAGATTCATTGCATGTGTGTTATTTCCACAAACCACACATGGATCAACCACTAGAGTCATTACATGTGTGTGTTCTTTTCCACAAACCACAAATGGATCCACCACTAGAGTCATTGCATGTGTGTTCTTGTACTAAATCCAACACTAGAGTCATTGCATGTGTGTTCTTTCCACAAACCACACATGGATCAACCAGTGGTCATTGCATGTGTGTTCGTTTCCACAAACCACACATGGATCCGCCAGTTGTCATTGCATGTGTGTTCTTTCCACAAACCACATATGGATCAACCAGAGTCATTGCATGTGTGTCCTTTCCACAAACCACTTATGGATCAACCACTAGAGTCATTACATGTTTGTTCTTATACTAAAACCACAAACCAGCACTAGAGTCATTGCATGTGTGTTCTTTTCCACAAACCACACATGGATCCAGTAGACTCATTGCATGTGTGTTCTTTTCCACAAACAACTTATGGATCAACCAGTGGTCATTGCATGTGTCTTCTTTTCACAAACTACATGTGGACCCACTAGACTCATTGCATGTGTGTTCTTATACTAAAACTAGCACTAGAATCATTGCATGTGTGTTCTTATCACAAACCACATATGGATCAACCAGTGGTCATTGCATGTGTGTTCTCTTCTATAAACCACACATGGATCAACCACTAGAGTAATTGCATGTGTGTTCTTATCACAAACCACATATGGATCAACCAGTGGTCATTGCATGTGTGTTCTTTTCCATAAACCACATATGGATCCATTACAGTCATTGCATGTGTGTTATTTCCACAAACCACACATGGATCAACCACTAGAGTCATTGCATGTGTGTTATTTCCACAAACCACACTTGGATCAACCACTAGAGTCATTACATGTGTGTGTTATTTTCCACAAACCACACATGGATCCACCACTAGAGTCATTGCATGTGTGTTCTTATACTAAAACCAACACTAGAGTCATTGCATGTGTGTTCTTTCCACAAACCACACATGGATTAACCAATGGTCATTGCATGTGTGTTCTTTTCCACAAACCACACATGGATCCACCAGTGGTCATTGCATGTGTGTTCTTTTCACAAACCACATGTGGACCCACTAGAGTCATTGCATGTGTGTTCTTATACACAAACTAGCACTAGAGTGATTGCATGTGTGTTCTATCCACAAACCACCCATGGATCCACCACTGTCATTGCATGTGTGTTCTTTCCACAAACCACACATGGATCAACCACTAGAGTCATTGCATGGTTGTTCTTATGACAAACCACATATGGATCAACCAGTGGTCATTGCATGTGTGTTCTTTTCCATAAACCACTTATGGATCCATTACAGTCATTGCATGTGTGTTATTTCCACAAACCACACATGGATCAACCACTAGAGTCATTGCATGTGTGTTATTTCCACAAACCACACATGGATCAACCACTAGAGTCATTGCATGTGTGTTATTTCCATAAACCACACATGGATCAACCACTAGAGTCATTGCATGTGTGTTCTTATAGTAAAACCAACATTAGAGTCATTGCATGTGTGTTCTTTTCCATAAACCACTTATGGATCCATTACAGTCATTGCATGTGTGTTATTTGCACAAACCACACACGGATCAACCACTGAGTCATTGCATGTGTGTTGTTTCCACAAACCACACATGGATCAACCACTAGAGTCATTGCATGTGTGTGTTCTTTTCCACAAACCACACATAGATCCACCACTAGAGTCATTGCATGTGTGTTCTTATACTAAAACCAACACTAGAGTCATTGGATGTGTGTTCTTTCCACAAACCACACATGGATCAACCAGTGGTCATTGCATGTGTGTTCTTTTCCACAAACCACACATGGATCCACCAGTGGTCATTTCATGTGTGTTCTTTCCACAAACCACATATGGATCAACCAGAGTCATTGCATGTGTGTTCTTTCCACAAACCACATATGGATCAACCACTAGAGTCATTACATGTTTGTTCTTATACTAAGACCACAAACCAGCACAAGAGTCATTACATGTGTGTTCTTTTCCACAAACCACACATGGATCCACTAGACTCATTGCATGTGTGTTCTTTTCCACAAACAACTTATGGATCAACCAGTGGTCATTGCATGTGTGTTCTTTTCACAAACCACATGTGGACCCACTAGAGTCATTGCATGTGTGTTCTTATACACAAACTAGCACAAGAGTCATTGCATGTGTGTTCTATCCACAAACCACACATGGATCCACCACTGTCATTGCATGTGTGTTCTTTCCACAAACCACACATGGATCCACTAGACTCATTGCATATGTGTTCTTTTCCACAAACAACTTATGGATCAACCAGTGATCATTGCATGTGTGTTCTTTTCACAAACTACATGTGGACCCACTAGACTCGTTGCATGTGTGTTCTTATACTAAAACTAGCACTAGAGTCATTGCATGTGTGTTCTTATCACAAACCACATATGGATCAACCAGTGGTCATTGCATGTATGTTCTCCTCTATAAACCACACATGGATCAACCACTAGAGTAATTGCATGTGTGTTCTTATCACAAACCACATATGGATCAACCAGTGGACATTGCATGTGTGTTCTTTTCCATAAACCACATATGGATCCATTACAGTCATTGCATGTGTGTTATTTCCACAAACCACACATGGATCAACCACTAGATTCATTGCATGTGTGTTATTTCCACAAACCACACATGGATCAACCACTAGAGTCATTACATGTGTGTGTTCTTTTCCACAAACCACAAATGGATCCACCACTAGAGTCATTGCATGTGTGTTCTTGTACTAAATCCAACACTAGAGTCATTGCATGTGTGTTCTTTCCACAAACCACACATGGATCAACCAGTGGTCATTGCATGTGTGTTCGTTTCCACAAACCACACATGGATCCGCCAGTTGTCATTGCATGTGTGTTCTTTCCACAAACCACATATGGATCAACCAGAGTCATTGCATGTGTGTCCTTTCCACAAACCACTTATGGATCAACCACTAGAGTCATTACATGTTTGTTCTTATACTAAAACCACAAACCAGCACTAGAGTCATTGCATGTGTGTTCTTTTCCACAAACCACACATGGATCCAGTAGACTCATTGCATGTGTGTTCTTTTCCACAAACAACTTATGGATCAACCAGTGGTCATTGCATGTGTCTTCTTTTCACAAACTACATGTGGACCCACTAGACTCATTGCATGTGTGTTCTTATACTAAAACTAGCACTAGAATCATTGCATGTGTGTTCTTATCACAAACCACATATGGATCAACCAGTGGTCATTGCATGTGTGTTCTCTTCTATAAACCACACATGGATCAACCACTAGAGTAATTGCATGTGTGTTCTTATCACAAACCACATATGGATCAACCAGTGGTCATTGCATGTGTGTTCTTTTCCATAAACCACATATGGATCCATTACAGTCATTGCATGTGTGTTATTTCCACAAACCACACATGGATCAACCACTAGAGTCATTGCATGTGTGTTATTTCCACAAACCACACTTGGATCAACCACTAGAGTCATTACATGTGTGTGTTATTTTCCACAAACCACACATGGATCCACCACTAGAGTCATTGCATGTGTGTTCTTATACTAAAACCAACACTAGAGTCATTGCATGTGTGTTCTTTCCACAAACCACACATGGATTAACCAATGGTCATTGCATGTGTGTTCTTTTCCACAAACCACACATGGATCCACCAGTGGTCATTGCATGTGTGTTCTTTTCACAAACCACATGTGGACCCACTAGAGTCATTGCATGTGTGTTCTTATACACAAACTAGCACTAGAGTGATTGCATGTGTGTTCTATCCACAAACCACCCATGGATCCACCACTGTCATTGCATGTGTGTTCTTTCCACAAACCACACATGGATCAACCACTAGAGTCATTGCATGGTTGTTCTTATGACAAACCACATATGGATCAACCAGTGGTCATTGCATGTGTGTTCTTTTCCATAAACCACTTATGGATCCATTACAGTCATTGCATGTGTGTTATTTCCACAAACCACACATGGATCAACCACTAGAGTCATTGCATGTGTGTTATTTCCACAAACCACACATGGATCAACCACTAGAGTCATTGCATGTGTGTTATTTCCATAAACCACACATGGATCAACCACTAGAGTCATTGCATGTGTGTTCTTATAGTAAAACCAACATTAGAGTCATTGCATGTGTGTTCTTTTCCATAAACCACTTATGGATCCATTACAGTCATTGCATGTGTGTTATTTGCACAAACCACACACGGATCAACCACTGAGTCATTGCATGTGTGTTGTTTCCACAAACCACACATGGATCAACCACTAGAGTCATTGCATGTGTGTGTTCTTTTCCACAAACCACACATAGATCCACCACTAGAGTCATTGCATGTGTGTTCTTATACTAAAACCAACACTAGAGTCATTGGATGTGTGTTCTTTCCACAAACCACACATGGATCAACCAGTGGTCATTGCATGTGTGTTCTTTTCCACAAACCACACATGGATCCACCAGTGGTCATTTCATGTGTGTTCTTTCCACAAACCACATATGGATCAACCAGAGTCATTGCATGTGTGTTCTTTCCACAAACCACATATGGATCAACCACTAGAGTCATTACATGTTTGTTCTTATACTAAGACCACAAACCAGCACAAGAGTCATTACATGTGTGTTCTTTTCCACAAACCACACATGGATCCACTAGACTCATTGCATGTGTGTTCTTTTCCACAAACAACTTATGGATCAACCAGTGGTCATTGCATGTGTGTTCTTTTCACAAACCACATGTGGACCCACTAGAGTCATTGCATGTGTGTTCTTATACACAAACTAGCACAAGAGTCATTGCATGTGTGTTCTATCCACAAACCACACATGGATCCACCACTGTCATTGCATGTGTGTTCTTTCCACAAACCACACATGGATCCACTAGACTCATTGCATATGTGTTCTTTTCCACAAACAACTTATGGATCAACCAGTGATCATTGCATGTGTGTTCTTTTCACAAACTACATGTGGACCCACTAGACTCGTTGCATGTGTGTTCTTATACTAAAACTAGCACTAGAGTCATTGCATGTGTGTTCTTATCACAAACCACATATGGATCAACCAGTGGTCATTGCATGTGTCTTCTCCTCTATAAACCACACATGGATCAACCACTAGAGTAATTGCATGTGTGTTCTTATCACAAACCACATATGGATCAACCAGTGGACATTGCATGTGTGTTCTTTTCCATAAACCACATATGGATCCATTACAGTCATTGCATGTGTGTTATTTCCACAAACCACACATGGATAAACCACTAGATTCATTGCATGTGTGTTATTTCCACAAACCACACATGGATCAACCACTAGAGTCATTACATGTGTGTGTTCTTTTCCACAAACCACAAATGGATCCACCACTAGAGTCAGTGCATGTGTGTTCTTGTACTAAAACCAACACTAGAGTCATTGCATGTGTGTTCTTTCCACAAACCATACATGGATCAACCAGTGGTCATTGCATGTGTGTTCGTTTCCACAAACCACACATGGATCCACCAGTGGTCATTGCATGTGTGTTCTTTCCACAAACCACATATGGATCAACCAGAGTCATTGCATGTGTGTCCTTTCCACAAACCACTTATGGATCAACCACTAGAGTCATTACATGTTTGTTCTTATACTAAAACCACAAACCAGCACTAGAGTCATTGCATGTGTGTTCTTTTCCACAAACCACACATGGATCCAGTAGACTCATTGCATGTGTGTTCTTTTCCACAACCAACTTATGGATCAACCAGTGGTCATTGCATGTGTGTTCTTTTCACAAACCACATGTGGACCCACTAGAGTCATTGCATGTGTGTTCTTATACTAAAACTAGCACTAGAGTCATTGCATGTGTGTTCTATCCAAAAACCACACATGGATCCACCACTGTCAGTGCCTGTGTGTTCTTTCCACAAACCACACATGGATCAACCACTAGAGTCATTGCATGTGTGTTCTTATCACAAACCACACATGGATCAACCACTAGAGTCATTGCATGTGTGTTCTTTTCCATAAACCACTTATGGATCCATTACAGTCATTGCATGTGTGCTATTTCCACAAACCACACATGGATCAACCACTAGAGTAATTGCATGTATGTTATTTCCACCAACCACACATGGATCACCCACTAGAGTCATTGCATGTGTGTTATTTACACAAACCACACATGGATCAACCACTAGAGTCATTGCATGTGTGTTCTTATACTAAAACCAATACTAGAGTCATTGCATGTGTGTTCTTTCCACAAACCACACATGGATCTACCAGTGGTCATTGCATGTGTGTTCTTTTCCACAAACCACACATGGATCCACCACTAGAGTCATTGCATGTGTGTTCTTATACTAAAACTAACACTAGAGTCATTGCATGTGTGTTCTTTCCACAAACCACACATGGATTAACCAATGGTCATTGCATGTGTGTTCTTTTCCACAAACCACACATGGATCCACCAGTGGTCATTGCATGTGTGTTCTTTTCACAAACCACATGTGGACCCACTAGAGTCATTGCATGTGTGTTCTTATACACAAACTAGCACTAGAATCATTGCATGTGTGTTCTATCCATAAACCACACATGGATCCACCACTGTCATTGCATGTGTGTTCTTTCCACAAACCACACATGGATCAACCACTAGAGTCATTGCATGTGTGTTCTTTCCACAAACCACACGTGGATTAACCAGTGGTCATTGCATGTGTGTTCTTTTCCACAAACCACACATGGATCCACCAGTGGTCATTGCATGTGTGTTCTTTTCACAAACCACATGTGGACCCACTAGAGTCATTGCATGTGTGTTCTTATACACAAACTAGCACTAGAGTCATTGCATGTCTGTTCTATCCACAAACCACCCATGGATCCACCACTCTCATTGCATGTGTGTTCTTTCCACAAACCACACATGGATCAACCACTAGAGTCATTGCATGTGTGTTCTTATCATAAACCACATATGGATCAACCAGTGGTCATTGCATGTGTTCTTTTCCATAAACCACTTATGGATCCATTACAGTCATTGCATGTGTGTTATTTCCACAAACCACACATGGATCAACCACTAGAGTCATTGCATGTGTGTTATTTCCACAAACCACACATGGATCAACCACTAGAGTCATTGCATGTGTGTTATTTCCACAAACCACACATGGATCAACCACTAGAGTCATTGCATGTGTGTTCTTATAGTAAAACCAACATTAGAGTCATTGCATGTGTGTTCTTTTCCATAAACCACTTATGGATCCATTACAGTCATTGCATGTGTGTTATTTCCACAAACCACACACGGATCAACCACTGAGTCATTGCATGTGTGTTATTTCCACAAACCACACATGGATCAACCACTAGAGTCATTGCATGTGTGTGTTCTTTTCCACAAACCACACATGGATCCACCACTAAAGTCATTGCATGTGTGTTCTTATACTAAAACCAACACTAAAGTCATTGGATGTGTGTTCTTTCCACAAACCACACATGGATCAACCAGTGGTCATTGCATGTGTGTTCTTTTCCACAAACCACACATGGATCCACCAGTGGTCATTTCATGTGTGTTCTTTCCACAAACCACATATGGATCAACCAGAGTCATTGCATGTGTGTTCTTTCCACAAACCACATATGGATCAACCACTAGAGTCATTACATGTTTGTTCTTATACTAAAACCACAAACCAGCACAAGAGTCATTACATGTGTGTTCTTTTCCACAAACCACACATGGATCCACTAGACTCATTGCATGTGTGTTCTTTTCCACAACCAACTTATGGATCAACCAGTGGTCATTGCATGTGTGTTCTTTTCACAAACCACATGTGGACCCACTAGAGTCATTGCATGTGTGTTCTTATACTAAAACTAGCACTAGAGTCATTGCATGTGTGTTCTATCCACAAACCACACATGGATCCACCACTGTCATTGCCTGTGTGTTCTTTCCACAAACCACACATGGATCAACCACTAGAGTCATTGCATGTGTGTTCTTATCACAAACCACACATGGATCAACCACTAGACTCATTGCATGTGTGTTCTTTTCCATAAACCACTTATGGATCCATTACAATCATTGCATGTGTGCTATTTCCACAAACCACACATGGATCAACCACTAGAGTCATTGCATGTATGTTATTTCCACCAACCACACATGGATCAACCACTAGAGTCATTGCATGTGTGTTATTCACACAAACCACACATGGATCAACCACTAGAGTCATTGCATGTGTGTTCTTATACTAAAACCAATACTAGAGTCATTGCATGTGTGTTCTTTCCACAAACCACACATGGATCTACCAGTGGTCATTGCATGTGTGTTCTTTTCCACAAACCACACATGGATCCACCACTAGAGTCATTGCATGTGTGTTCTTATACTAAAACTAACACTAGAGTCATTGCATGTGTGTTCTTTCCACAAACCACACATGGATTAACCAATGGTCATTGCATGTGTGTTCTTTTCCACAAACCACACATGGATCCACCAGTGGTCATTGCATGTGTGTTCTTTTCACAAACCACATGTGGACCCACTAGAGTCATTGCATGTGTGTTCTTATACACAAACTAGCACTAGAGTCATTGCATGTGTGTTCTATCCACAAACCACACATGGATCCACCACTGTCATTGCATGTCTGTTCTTTCCACAAACCACACATGGATCAACCACTAGAGTCATTGCATGTGTGTTCTTTCCACAAACCACACGTGGATTAATCAGTGGTCATTGCATGTGTGTTCTTTTCCACAAACCACACATGGATCCACCAGTGGTCATTGCATGTGTGTTCTTTTCACAAACCACATGTGGACCCACTAGAGTCATTGCATGTGTGTTCTTATACACAAACTAGCACTAGAGTCATTGCATGTGTGTTCTATCCACAAACCACCAATGGATCCACCACTCTCATTGCATGTGTGTTCTTTCCACAAACCACATATGGATCAACCAGAGTCATTGCATGTGTGTTCTTTCCACAAACCACATATGGATCAACCACTAGAGTCATTACATGTTTGTTCTTATACTAAAACCATAAACCAGCACAAGAGTCATTACATGTGTGTTCTTTTCCACAAACCACACATGGATCCACTAGACTCATTGCATGTGTGTTCTTTTCCACAACCAACTTATGGATCAACCAGTGGTCATTACATGTGTGTTCTTTTCACAAACCACATGTGGACCCACTAGAGTCATTGCATGTGTGTTCTTATACTAAAACTAGCACTAGAGTCATTGCATGTGTGTTCTATCCACAAACCACACATGGATCCACCACTGTCATTGCATGTGTGTTCTTTCCACAAACCACACATGGATCAACCACTAGAGTCATTGCATGTTTGTTCTTATACTAAAACCACAAACCAGCACTAGAGTCATTGCATCTGTGTTCTTTTCCACAAACCACACATGGTTCCACTAGACTCATTGCATGTGTGTTCTTTTCCACAAACAACTTACGGATCAACCATTGGTCATTGCATGTGTGTTCTTTTCATAAACCACATGTGGACCCACTAGAGTCATTGCATGTGTGTTCTTATACTAAAACTAGCACTAGAGTCATTGCATGTGTGTTCTATCCACAAACCACACATGGATCCACCACTGTCATTGCATGTGTGTTCTTTCCACAAACCACACATGGATCAACCACTAGAGTCATTGCATGTGTGTTCTTATCACAAACCACACATGGATCAACCACTAGAGTCATGGCATGTGTGTTCTTTTCCATAAACCACTTATGGATCCATTACAGTCATTGCATGTGTGCTATTTCCACAAACCACACATGGATCAACCACTAGAGTCATTGCATGTATGTTATTTCCACCAACCACACATGGATCAACCACTAGAGTCATTGCATGTGTGTTATTTACACAAACCACACATGGATCAACCACTAGAATCATTGCATGTGTGTTCTTTTCCATAAACCACTTATGGATCCATTAGAGTCATTGCATGTGTGCTATTTCCACAAACCACACATGGATCAACCACTAGAGTCATTGCATGTGTGTTCTTATCACAAACCACATATGGATCAACCAGTGGTCATTGCATGTGTGTTCTTTTCCATAAACCACTTATGGATCCATTACAGTCATTGCATGTGTGTTATTTCCACAAACCACACATGGATCAACCACTAGAGTCATTGCATGTGTGTTATTTCCACATACCACACATGGATCAACCACTAGAGTCATTGCATGTGTGTTCTTTTCCACAGACCACACATGGATCCACCACTAGAGTCATTGCATGTGTGTTCTTATAGTAAAACCAACATTAGAGTCATTGCATGTGTGTTCTTTTCCATAAACCACTTATGGATCCATTACAGTCATTGCATGTGTGTTATTTCCACAAACCACACACGGATCAACCACTGAGTCATTGCATGTGTGTTATTTCCACAAACCACACATGGATCAACCACTAGAGTCATTGCATGTGTGTGTTCTTTTCCACAAACCACACATGGATCCACCACTAGAGTCATTGCATGTGTGTTCTTATACTAAAACCAACACTAAAGTCATTGGATGTGTGTTCTTTCCACAAACCACACATGGATAAACCAGTGGTCATTGCATGTGTGTTCTTTTCCACAAACCACACATGGATCCACTAGTGGTCATTTCATGTGTGTTCTTTCCACAAACCACATATGGATCAACCAGAGTCATTGCATGTGTGTTCTTTCCACAAACCACATATGGATCAACCACTAGAGTCATTACATGTTTGTTCTTATACTAAAACCATAAACCAGCACAAGAGTCATTACATGTGTGTTCTTTTCCACAAACCACACATGGATCCACTAGACTCATTGCATGTGTGTTCTTTTCCACAACCAACTTATGGATCAACCAGTGGTCATTACATGTGTGTTCTTTTCACAAACCACATGTGGACCCACTAGAGTCATTGCATGTGTGTTCTTATAGTAAAACTAGCACTAGAGTCATTGCTTGTGTGTTCTATCCACAAACCACACATGGATCCACCACTGTCATTGCCTGTGTGTTCTTTCCACAAACCACACATGGATCAACCACTAGAGTCATTGCATGTGTGTTCTTATCACAAACCACACATGGATCAACCACTAGAGTCATGGCATGTGTGTTCTTTTCCATAAACCACTTATGGATCCATTACAGTCATTGCATGTGTGCTATTTCCACAAACCACACATGGATCAACCACTAGAGTCATTGCATGTATGTTATTTCCACCAACCACACATGGATCAACCACTAGAGTCATTGCATGTGTGTTATTTACACAAACCACACATGGATCAACCACTAGAGTCATTGCATGTGTGTTCTTTTCCATAAACCACTTATGGATCCATTACAGTCATTGCATGTGTGCTATTTCCACAAACCACACATGGATCAACCACTAGAGTCATTGCATGTGTGTTATTTCCACCAACCACACATGGATCAACCACTAGAGTCATTGCATGTGTGTTATTTACACAAACCACACATGGATCAACCACTAGAGTCATTGCATGTGTGTTCTTGTACTAAAACCAATACTAGATTCATTGCATGTGTGTTCTTTCCACAAACCACACATGGATCTACCAGTGGTCATTGCATGTGTGTTCTTTTCCACAAACCACACATGGATCCACCAGTGGTCATTGCATGTGTGTTCTTTCCACAAACCACACATGGATCAACCAGAGTCATTGCATGTGTGTTCTTTCCACAAACCACACATGGATCAACCACTAGAGTCATTGCATGTGTGTTCTTTTCCATAAACCACATATGGATCCATTACAGTCATTGCATGTGTGTTATTTCCACAAACCACACATGGATCAACCACTAGAGTCATTGCATGTGTGTTATTTCCACAAACCACACTTGGATCAACCACTAGAGTCATTACATGTGTGTGTTCTTTTCCACAAACCACACATGGATCCACCACTAGAGTCATTGCATGTGTGTTCTTATACTAAAACCAACACTAGAGTCATTGCATGTGTGTTCTTTCCACAAACCACACATGGATTAACCAATGGTCATTGCATGTGTGTTCTTTTCCACAAACCACACATGGATCCACCAGTGGTCATTGCATGAGTGTTCTTTTCACAAACCACATGTGGACCCACTAGAGTCATTGCATGTGTGTTCTTATACACAAACTAGCACTAGAGTGATTGCATGTGTGTTCTATCCACAAACCACCCATGGATCCACCACTGTCATTGCATGTGTGTTCTTTCCACAAACCACACATGGATCAACCACTAGAGTCATTGCATGGTTGTTCTTATGACAAACCACATATGGATCAACCAGTGGTCATTGCATGTGTGTTCTTTTCCATAAACCACTTATGGATCCATTACAGTCATTGCATGTGTGTTATTTCCACAAACCACACATGTATCAACCACTAGAGTCATTGCATGTGTGTTATTTCCACAAACCACACATGGATCAACCACTAGAGTCATTGCATGTGTGTTATTTCCACAAACCACACATGGATCAACCACTAGAGTCATTGCATGTGTGTTCTTATAGTAAAACCAACATTAGAGTCATTGCATGTGTGTTCTTTTCCATAAACCACTTATGGATCCATTACAGTCATTGCATGTGTGTTATTTCCACCAACCACACACGGATCAACCACTGAGTCATTGCATGTGTGTTATTTCCACAAACCACACATGGATCAACCACTAGAGTCATTGCATGTGTGTGTTCTTTTCCACAAACCACACATGGATCCACCACTAGAGTCATTGCATGTGTGTTCTTATACTAAAACCAACACTAGAGTCATTGGATGTGTGTTCTTTCCACAAACCACACATGGATCAACCAGTGGTCATTGCATGTGTGTTCTTTTCCACAAACCACACATGGATCCACCAGTGGTCATTTCATGTGTGTTCTTTCCACAAACCACATATGGATCAACCAGAGTCATTGCATTTGTGTTCTTTCCACAAACCACATATGGATCAACCACTAGAGTCATTACATGTTTGTTCTTATACTAAGACCACAAACCAGCACAAGAGTCATTACATGTGTGTTCTTTTCCACAAACCACACATGGATCCACTAGACTCATTGCATGTGTGTTCTTTTCCACAAACAACTTATGGATCAACCAGTGGTCATTGCATGTGTGTTCTTTTCACAAACCACATGTGGACCCACTAGAGTCATTGCATGTGTGTTCTTATACACAAACTAGCACAAGAGTCATTGCATGTGTGTTCTATCCACAAACGACACATGGATCCGCCACTGTCATTGCATGTGTGTTCTTTCCACAAACCACACATGGATCCACTAGACTCATTGCATATGTGTTCTTTTCCACAAACAACTTATGGATCAACCAGTGGTCATTGCATGTGTGTTCTTTTCACAAACTACATGTGGACCCACTATACTCGTTGCATGTGTGTTCTTATACTAAAACTAGCACTAGAGTCATTGCATGTGTGTTCTTATCACAAACCACATATGGATCAACCAGTGGTCATTGCATGTGTGTTCTCCTCTATAAACCACACATGGATCAACCACTAGAGTAATTGCATGTGTGTTCTTATCACAAACCACATATGGATCAACCAGTGGACATTGCATGTGTGTTCTTTTCCATAAACCACATATGGATCCATTACAGTCATTGCATGTGTGTTATTTCCACAAACCACACATGGATAAACCACTAGATTCATTGCATGTGTGTTATTTCCACAAACCACACATGGATCAACCACTAGAGTCATTACATGTGTGTGTTCTTTTCCACAAACCACAAATGGATCCACCACTAGAGTCAGTGCATGTGTGTTCTTGTACTAAAACCAACACTAGAGTCATTGCATGTGTGTTCTTTCCACAAACCACACATGGATCAACCAGTGGTCATTGCATGTGTGTTCGTTTCCACAAACCACACATGGATCCACCAGTGGTCATTGCATGTTTGTTCTTTCCACAAACCACATATGGATCAACCAGAGTCATTGCATGTGTGTCCTTTCCACAAACCACTTATGGATCAACCACTAGAGTCATTACATGTTTGTTCTTATACTTAAACCACAAACCAGCACTAGAGTCATTGCATGTGTGTTCTTTTCCACAAACCACACATGGATCCAGTAGACTCATTGCATGTGTGTTCTTTTCCACAACCAACTTATGGATCAACCAGTGGTCATTGCATGTGTGTTCTTTTCACAAACCACATGTGGACCCACTAGAGTCATTGCATGTGTGTTCTTATACTAAAACTAGCACTAGAGTCATTGCATGTGTGTTATTTCCACAAACCACACATGGATCAACCACTAGAGTCATTGCATGTGTGTTATTTCCACAAACCACACATGGATCAACCACTAGAGTCATTGCATGTGTGTTCTTATAGTAAAACCAACATTAGAGTCATTGCATGTGTGTTCTTTTCCATAAACCACTTATGGATCCATTACAGTCATTGCATGTGTGTTATTTCCACAAACCACACACGGATCAACCACTGAGTCATTGCATGTGTGTTATTTCCACAAACCACACATGGATCAACCACTAGAGTCATTGCATGTGTGTGTTCTTTTCCACAAACCACACATGGATCCACCACTAAAGTCATTGCATGTGTGTTCTTATACTAAAACCAACACTAAAGTCATTGGATGTGTGTTCTTTCCACAAACCACACATGGATCAACCAGTGGTCATTGCATGTGTGTTCTTTTCCACAAACCACACATGGATCCACCAGTGGTCATTTCATGTGTGTTCTTTCCACAAACCACATATGGATCAACCAGAGTCATTGCATGTGTGTTCTTTCCACAAACCACATATGGATCAACCACTAGAGTCATTACATGTTTGTTCTTATACTAAAACCACAAACCAGCACAAGAGTCATTACATGTGTGTTCTTTTCCACAAACCACACATGGATCCACTAGACTCATTGCATGTGTGTTCTTTTCCACAACCAACTTATGGATCAACCAGTGGTCATTGCATGTGTGTTCTTTTCACAAACCACATGTGGACCCACTAGAGTCATTGCATGTGTGTTCTTATACTAAAACTAGCACTAGAGTCATTGCATGTGTGTTCTATCCACAAACCACACATGGATCCACCACTGTCATTGCCTGTGTGTTCTTTCCACAAACCACACATGGATCAACCACTAGAGTCATTGCATGTGTGTTCTTATCACAAACCACACATGGATCAACCACTAGACTCATTGCATGTGTGTTCTTTTCCATAAACCACTTATGGATCCATTACAATCATTGCATGTGTGCTATTTCCACAAACCACACATGGATCAACCACTAGAGTCATTGCATGTATGTTATTTCCACCAACCACACATGGATCAACCACTAGAGTCATTGCATGTGTGTTATTCACACAAACCACACATGGATCAACCACTAGAGTCATTGCATGTGTGTTCTTATACTAAAACCAATACTAGAGTCATTGCATGTGTGTTCTTTCCACAAACCACACATGGATCTACCAGTGGTCATTGCATGTGTGTTCTTTTCCACAAACCACACATGGATCCACCACTAGAGTCATTGCATGTGTGTTCTTATACTAAAACTAACACTAGAGTCATTGCATGTGTGTTCTTTCCACAAACCACACATGGATTAACCAATGGTCATTGCATGTGTGTTCTTTTCCACAAACCACACATGGATCCACCAGTGGTCATTGCATGTGTGTTCTTTTCACAAACCACATGTGGACCCACTAGAGTCATTGCATGTGTGTTCTTATACACAAACTAGCACTAGAGTCATTGCATGTGTGTTCTATCCACAAACCACACATGGATCCACCACTGTCATTGCATGTATGTTCTTTCCACAAACCACACATGGATCAACCACTAGAGTCATTGCATGTGTGTTCTTTCCACAAACCACACGTGGATTAATCAGTGGTCATTGCATGTGTGTTCTTTTCCACAAACCACACATGGATCCACCAGTGGTCATTGCATGTGTGTTCTTTTCACAAACCACATGTGGACCCACTAGAGTCATTGCATGTGTGTTCTTATACACAAACTAGCACTAGAGTCATTGCATGTGTGTTCTATCCACAAACCACCAATGGATCCACCACTCTCATTGCATGTGTGTTCTTTCCACAAACCACATATGGATCAACCAGAGTCATTGCATGTGTGTTCTTTCCACAAACCACATATGGATCAACCACTAGAGTCATTACATGTTTGTTCTTATACTAAAACCATAAACCAGCACAAGAGTCATTACATGTGTGTTCTTTTCCACAAACCACACATGGATCCACTAGACTCATTGCATGTGTGTTCTTTTCCACAACCAACTTATGGATCAACCAGTGGTCATTACATGTGTGTTCTTTTCACAAACCACATGTGGACCCACTAGAGTCATTGCATGTGTGTTCTTATACTAAAACTAGCACTAGAGTCATTGCATGTGTGTTCTATCCACAAACCACACATGGATCCACCACTGTCATTGCATGTGTGTTCTTTCCACAAACCACACATGGATCAACCACTAGAGTCATTGCATGTTTGTTCTTATACTAAAACCACAAACCAGCACTAGAGTCATTGCATCTGTGTTCTTTTCCACAAACCACACATGGTTCCACTAGACTCATTGCATGTGTGTTCTTTTCCACAAACAACTTACGGATCAACCATTGGTCATTGCATGTGTGTTCTTTTCATAAACCACATGTGGACCCACTAGAGTCATTGCATGTGTGTTCTTATACTAAAACTAGCACTAGAGTCATTGCATGTGTGTTCTATCCACAAACCACACATGGATCCACCACTGTCATTGCATGTGTGTTCTTTCCACAAACCACACATGGATCAACCACTAGAGTCATTGCATGTGTGTTCTTATCACAAACCACACATGGATCAACCACTAGAGTCATGGCATGTGTGTTCTTTTCCATAAACCACTTATGGATCCATTACAGTCATTGCATGTGTGCTATTTCCACAAACCACACATGGATCAACCACTAGAGTCATTGCATGTATGTTATTTCCACCAACCACACATGGATCAACCACTAGAGTCATTGCATGTGTGTTATTTACACAAACCACACATGGATCAACCACTAGAATCATTGCATGTGTGTTCTTTTCCATAAACCACTTATGGATCCATTAGAGTCATTGCATGTGTGCTATTTCCACAAACCACACATGGATCAACCACTAGAGTCATTGCATGTGTGTTCTTATCACAAACCACATATGGATCAACCAGTGGTCATTGCATGTGTGTTCTTTTCCATAAACCACTTATGGATCCATTACAGTCATTGCATGTGTGTTATTTCCACAAACCACACATGGATCAACCACTAGAGTCATTGCATGTGTGTTATTTCCACATACCACACATGGATCAACCACTAGAGTCATTGCATGTGTGTTCTTTTCCACAGACCACACATGGATCCACCACTAGAGTCATTGCATGTGTGTTCTTATAGTAAAACCAACATTAGAGTCATTGCATGTGTGTTCTTTTCCATAAACCACTTATGGATCCATTACAGTCATTGCATGTGTGTTATTTCCACAAACCACACACGGATCAACCACTGAGTCATTGCATGTGTGTTATTTCCACAAACCACACATGGATCAACCACTAGAGTCATTGCATGTGTGTGTTCTTTTCCACAAACCACACATGGATCCACCACTAGAGTCATTGCATGTGTGTTCTTATACTAAAACCAACACTAAAGTCATTGGATGTGTGTTCTTTCCACAAACCACACATGGATAAACCAGTGGTCATTGCATGTGTGTTCTTTTCCACAAACCACACATGGATCCACTAGTGGTCATTTCATGTGTGTTCTTTCCACAAACCACATATGGATCAACCAGAGTCATTGCATGTGTGTTCTTTCCACAAACCACATATGGATCAACCACTAGAGTCATTACATGTTTGTTCTTATACTAAAACCATAAACCAGCACAAGAGTCATTACATGTGTGTTCTTTTCCACAAACCACACATGGATCCACTAGACTCATTGCATGTGTGTTCTTTTCCACAACCAACTTATGGATCAACCAGTGGTCATTACATGTGTGTTCTTTTCACAAACCACATGTGGACCCACTAGAGTCATTGCATGTGTGTTCTTATAGTAAAACTAGCACTAGAGTCATTGCTTGTGTGTTCTATCCACAAACCACACATGGATCCACCACTGTCATTGCCTGTGTGTTCTTTCCACAAACCACACATGGATCAACCACTAGAGTCATTGCATGTGTGTTCTTATCACAAACCACACATGGATCAACCACTAGAGTCATGGCATGTGTGTTCTTTTCCATAAACCACTTATGGATCCATTACAGTCATTGCATGTGTGCTATTTCCACAAACCACACATGGATCAACCACTAGAGTCATTGCATGTATGTTATTTCCACCAACCACACATGGATCAACCACTAGAGTCATTGCATGTGTGTTATTTACACAAACCACACATGGATCAACCACTAGAGTCATTGCATGTGTGTTCTTTTCCATAAACCACTTATGGATCCATTACAGTCATTGCATGTGTGCTATTTCCACAAACCACACATGGATCAACCACTAGAGTCATTGCATGTGTGTTATTTCCACCAACCACACATGGATCAACCACTAGAGTCATTGCATGTGTGTTATTTACACAAACCACACATGGATCAACCACTAGAGTCATTGCATGTGTGTTCTTGTACTAAAACCAATACTAGATTCATTGCATGTGTGTTCTTTCCACAAACCACACATGGATCTACCAGTGGTCATTGCATGTGTGTTCTTTTCCACAAACCACACATGGATCCACCAGTGGTCATTGCATGTGTGTTCTTTCCACAAACCACACATGGATCAACCAGAGTCATTGCATGTGTGTTCTTTCCACAAACCACACATGGATCAACCACTAGAGTCATTGCATGTGTGTTCTTTTTTATAAACCACATATGGATCCATTACAGTCATTGCATGTGTGTTATTTCCACAAACCACACATGGATCAACCACTAGAGTCATTGCATGTGTGTTATTTCCACAAACCACACTTGGATCAACCACTAGAGTCATTACATGTGTGTGTTCTTTTCCACAAACCACACATGGATCCACCACTAGAGTCATTGCATGTGTGTTCTTATACTAAAACCAACACTAGAGTCATTGCATGTGTGTTCTTTCCACAAACCACACATGGATTAACCAATGGTCATTGCATGTGTGTTCTTTTCCACAAACCACACATGGATCCACCAGTGGTCATTGCATGAGTGTTCTTTTCACAAACCACATGTGGACCCACTAGAGTCATTGCATGTGTGTTCTTATACACAAACTAGCACTAGAGTGATTGCATGTGTGTTCTATCCACAAACCACCCATGGATCCACCACTGTCATTGCATGTGTGTTCTTTCCACAAACCACACATGGATCAACCACTAGAGTCATTGCATGGTTGTTCTTATGACAAACCACATATGGATCAACCAGTGGTCATTGCATGTGTGTTCTTTTCCATAAACCACTTATGGATCCATTACAGTCATTGCATGTGTGTTATTTCCACAAACCACACATGTATCAACCACTAGAGTCATTGCATGTGTGTTATTTCCACAAACCACACATGGATCAACCACTAGAGTCATTGCATGTGTGTTATTTCCACAAACCACACATGGATCAACCACTAGAGTCATTGCATGTGTGTTCTTATAGTAAAACCAACATTAGAGTCATTGCATGTGTGTTCTTTTCCATAAACCACTTATGGATCCATTACAGTCATTGCATGTGTGTTATTTCCACCAACCACACACGGATCAACCACTGAGTCATTGCATGTGTGTTATTTCCACAAACCACACATGGATCAACCACTAGAGTCATTGCATGTGTGTGTTCTTTTCCACAAACCACACATGGATCCACCACTAGAGTCATTGCATGTGTGTTCTTATACTAAAACCAACACTAGAGTCATTGGATGTGTGTTCTTTCCACAAACCACACATGGATCAACCAGTGGTCATTGCATGTGTGTTCTTTTCCACAAACCACACATGGATCCACCAGTGGTCATTTCATGTGTGTTCTTTCCACAAACCACATATGGATCAACCAGAGTCATTGCATTTGTGTTCTTTCCACAAACCACATATGGATCAACCACTAGAGTCATTACATGTTTGTTCTTATACTAAGACCACAAACCAGCACAAGAGTCATTACATGTGTGTTCTTTTCCACAAACCACACATGGATCCACTAGACTCATTGCATGTGTGTTCTTTTCCACAAACAACTTATGGATCAACCAGTGGTCATTGCATGTGTGTTCTTTTCACAAACCACATGTGGACCCACTAGAGTCATTGCATGTGTGTTCTTATACACAAACTAGCACAAGAGTCATTGCATGTGTGTTCTATCCACAAACGACACATGGATCCGCCACTGTCATTGCATGTGTGTTCTTTCCACAAACCACACATGGATCCACTAGACTCATTGCATATGTGTTCTTTTCCACAAACAACTTATGGATCAACCAGTGGTCATTGCATGTGTGTTCTTTTCACAAACTACATGTGGACCCACTATACTCGTTGCATGTGTGTTCTTATACTAAAACTAGCACTAGAGTCATTGCATGTGTGTTCTTATCACAAACCACATATGGATCAACCAGTGGTCATTGCATGTGTGTTCTCCTCTATAAACCACACATGGATCAACCACTAGAGTAATTGCATGTGTGTTCTTATCACAAACCACATATGGATCAACCAGTGGACATTGCATGTGTGTTCTTTTCCATAAACCACATATGGATCCATTACAGTCATTGCATGTGTGTTATTTCCACAAACCACACATGGATAAACCACTAGATTCATTGCATGTGTGTTATTTCCACAAACCACACATGGATCAACCACTAGAGTCATTACATGTGTGTGTTCTTTTCCACAAACCACAAATGGATCCACCACTAGAGTCAGTGCATGTGTGTTCTTGTACTAAAACCAACACTAGAGTCATTGCATGTGTGTTCTTTCCACAAACCACACATGGATCAACCAGTGGTCATTGCATGTGTGTTCGTTTCCACAAACCACACATGGATCCACCAGTGGTCATTGCATGTTTGTTCTTTCCACAAACCACATATGGATCAACCAGAGTCATTGCATGTGTGTCCTTTCCACAAACCACTTATGGATCAACCACTAGAGTCATTACATGTTTGTTCTTATACTTAAACCACAAACCAGCACTAGAGTCATTGCATGTGTGTTCTTTTCCACAAACCACACATGGATCCAGTAGACTCATTGCATGTGTGTTCTTTTCCACAACCAACTTATGGATCAACCAGTGGTCATTGCATGTGTGTTCTTTTCACAAACCACATGTGGACCCACTAGAGTCATTGCATGTGTGTTCTTATACTAAAACTAGCACTAGAGTCATTGCATGTGTGTTATTTCCACAAACCACACATGGATCAACCACTAGAGTCATTGCATGTGTGTTATTTCCACAAACCACACATGGATCAACCACTAGAGTCATTGCATGTGTGTTCTTATAGTAAAACCAACATTAGAGTCATTGCATGTGTGTTCTTTTCCATAAACCACTTATGGATCCATTACAGTCATTGCATGTGTGTTATTTCCACAAACCACACACGGATCAACCACTGAGTCATTGCATGTGTGTTATTTCCACAAACCACACATGGATCAACCACTATAGTCATTGCATGTGTGTGTTCTTTTCCACAAACCACACATGGATCCACCACTAGAGTCATTGCATGTGTGTTCTTATACTAAAACCAACACTAAAGTCATTGGATGTGTGTTCTTTCCACAAACCACACATGGATCAACCAGTGGTCATTGCATGTGTGTTCTTTTCCACAAACCACACATGGATCCACCAGTGGTCATTTCATGTGTGTTCTTTCCACAAACCACATATGGATCAACCAGAGTCATTGCATGTGTGTTCTTTCCACAAACCACATATGGATCAACCACTAGAGTCATTACATATTTGTTCTTATACTAAAACCACAAACCAGCACAAGAGTCATTACATGTGTGTTCTTTTCCACAAACCACACATGGATCCACTAGACTCATTGCATGTGTGTTCTTTTCCACAACCAACTTATGGATCAACTAGTGGTCATTGCATGTGTGTTCTTTTCACAAACCACATGTGGACCCACTAGAGTCATTGCATGTGTGTTCTTATACTAAAACTAGCACTAGAGTCATTGCATGTGTGTTCTATCCACAAACCACACATGGATCCACCACTGTCATTGCCTGTGTGTTCTTTCCACAAACCACACATGGATCAACCACTAGAGTCATTGCATGTGTGTTCTTATCACAAACCACACATGGATCAACCACTAGAGTCATTGCATGTGTGTTCTTTTCCATAAACCACTTATGGATCCATTACAGTCATTGCATGTGTGCTATTTCCACAAACCACACATGGATCAACCACTAGAGTAATTGCATGTATGTTATTTCCACCAACCACACATGGATCAACCACTAGAGTCATTGCATGTGTGTTATTTACACAAACCACACATGGATCAACCACTAGAGTCATTGCATGTGTGTTCTTATACTAAAACCAATACTAGAGTCATTGCATGTGTGTTCTTTCCACAAACCACACATGGATCTACCAGTGGTCATTGCATGTGTGTTCTTTTCCACAAACCACACATGGATCCACCACTAGAGTCATTGCCTGTGTGTTCTTATACTAAAACTAACACTAGAGTCATTGCATGTGTGTTCTTTCCACAAACCACACATGGATTAACCAATGGTCATTGCATGTGTGTTCTTTTCCACAAACCACACATGGATCCACCAGTGGTCATTGCATGTGTGTTCTTTTCACAAACCACATGTGGACCCACTAGAGTCATTGCATGTGTGTTCTTATACACAAACTAGCACTAGAATCATTGCATGTGTGTTCTATCCACAAACCACACATGGATCCACCACTGTCATTGCATGTGTGTTCTTTCCACAAACCACACGTGGATTAACCAGTGGTCATTGCATGTGTGTTCTTTTCCACAAACCACACATGGATCCACCAGTGGTCATTGCATGTGTGTTCTTTTCACAAACCACATGTGGACCCACTAGAGTCATTGCATGTGTGTTCTTATACACAAACTAGCACTAGAGTCATTGCATGTCTGTTCTATCCACAAACCACCCATGGATCCACCACTCTCATTGCATGTGTGTTCTTTCCACAAACCACACATGGATCAACCACTAGAGTCATTGCATGTGTGTTCTTATCACAAACCACATATGGATCAACCAGTGGTCATTGCATGTGTTCTTTTCCATAAACCACTTATGGATCCATTACAGTCATTGCATGTGTGTTATTTCCACAAACCACACATGGATCAACCACTAGAGTCATTGCATGTGTGTTATTTCCACAAACCACACATGGATCAACCACTAGAGTCATTGCATGTGTGTTATTTCCACAAACCACACATGGATCAACCACTAGAGTCATTGCATGTGTGTTCTTATAGTAAAACCAACATTAGAGTCATTGCATGTGTGTTCTTTTCCATAAACCACTTATGGATCCATTACAGTCATTGCATGTGTGTTATTTCCACAAACCACACACGGATCAACCACTGAGTCATTGCATGTGTGTTATTTCCACAAACCACACATGGATCAACCACTATAGTCATTGCATGTGTGTGTTCTTTTCCACAAACCACACATGGATCCACCACTAGAGTCATTGCATGTGTGTTCTTATACTAAAACCAACACTAGAGTCATTGGATGTGTGTTCTTTCCACAAACCACACATGGATCAACCAGTGGTCATTGCATGTGTGTTCTTTTCCACAAACCACACATGGATCCACCAGTGGTCATTTCATGTGTGTTCTTTCCACAAACCACATATGGATCAACCAGAGTCATTGCATGTGTGTTCTTTCCACAAACCACATATGGATCAACCACTAGAGTCATTACATGTTTGTTCTTATACTAAGACCACAAACCAGCACAAGAGTCATTACATGTGTGTTCTTTTCCACAAACCACACATGGATCCACTAGACTCATTGCATGTGTGTTCTTTTCCACAAACAACTTATGGATCAACCAGTGGTCATTGCATGTGTGTTCTTTTCACAAACCACATGTGGACCCACTAGAGTCATTGCATGTGTGTTCTTATACACAAACTAGCACAAGAGTCATTGCATGTGTGTTCTATCCACAAACGACACATGGATCCGCCACTGTCATTGCATGTGTGTTCTTTCCACAAACCACACATGGATCCACTAGACTCATTGCATATGTGTTCTTTTCCACAAACAACTTATGGATCAACCAGTGGTCATTGCATGTGTGTTCTTTTCACAAACTACATGTGGACCCACTATACTCGTTGCATGTGTGTTCTTATACTAAAACTAGCACTAGAGTCATTGCATGTGTGTTCTTATCACAAACCACATATGGATCAACCAGTGGTCATTGCATGTGTGTTATCCTCTATAAACCACACATGGATCAACCACTAGAGTAATTGCATGTGTGTTCTTATCACAAACCACATATGGATCAACCAGTGGACATTGCATGTGTGTTCTTTTCCATAAACCACATATGGATCCATTACAGTCATTGCATGTGTGTTATTTCCACAAACCACACATGGATAAACCACTAGATTCATTGCATGTGTGTTATTTCCACAAACCACACATGGATCAACCACTAGAGTCATTACATGTGTGTGTTCTTTTCCACAAACCACAAATGGATCCACCACTAGAGTCAGTGCATGTGTGTTCTTGTACTGAAACCAACACTAGAGTCATTGCATGTGTGTTCTTTCCACAAACCACACATGGATCAACCAGTGGTCATTGCATGTGTGTTCGTTTCCACAAACCACACATGGATCCACCAGTGGTCATTGCATGTGTGTTCTTTCCACAAACCACATATGGATCAACCAGAGTCATTGCATGTGTGTCCTTTCCACAAACCACTTATGGATCAACCACTAGAGTCATTACATGTTTGTTCTTATACTTAAACCACAAACCAGCACTAGAGTCATTGCATGTGTGTTCTTTTCCACAAACCACACATGGATCTAGTAGACTCATTGCATGTGTGTTCTTTTCCACAACCAACTTATGGATCAACCAGTGGTCATTGCATGTGTGTTCTTTTCACAAACCACATGTGGACCCACTAGAGTCATTGCATGTGTGTTCTTATACTAAAACTAGCACTAGAGTCATTGCATGTGTGTTCTATCCACAAACCACACATGGATCCACCACTGTCATTGCCTGTGTGTTCTTTCCACAAACCACACATGGATCAACCACTAGAGTCATTGCATGTGTGTTCTTATCACAAACCACACATGGATCAACCACTAGAGTCATTGCATGTGTGTTCTTTTCCATAAACCACTTATGGATCCATTACAGTCATTGCATGTGTGCTATTTCCACAAACCACACATGGATCAACCACTAGAGTAATTGCATGTATGTTATTTCCACCAACCACACATGGATCAACCACTAGAGTCATTGCATGTGTGTTATTTACACAAACCACACATGGATCAACCACTAGAGTCATTGCATGTGTGTTCTTATACTAAAACCAATACTAGAGTCATTGCATGTGTGTTCTTTCCACAAACCACACATGGATCTACCAGTGGTCATTGCATATGTGTTCTTTTCCACAAACCACACATGGATCCACCACTAGAGTCATTGCATGTGTGTTCTTATACTAAAACTAACACTAGAGTCATTGCATGTGTGTTCTTTCCACAAACCACACATGGATTAACCAATGGTCATTGCATGTGTGTTCTTTTCCACAAACCACACATGGATCCACCAGTGGTCATTGCATGTGTGTTCTTTTCACAAACCACATGTGGACCCACTAGAGTCATTGCATGTGTGTTCTTATACACAAACTAGCACTAGAATCATTGCATGTGTGTTCTATCCACAAACCACACATGGATCCACCACTGTCATTGCATGTGTGTTCTTTCCACAAACCACACGTGGATTAACCAGTGGTCATTGCATGTGTGTTCTTTTCCACAAACCACACATGGATCCACCAGTGGTCATTGCATGTGTGTTCTTTTCACAAACCACATGTGGACCCACTAGAGTCATTGCATGTGTGTTCTTATACACAAACTAGCACTAGAGTCATTGCATGTCTGTTCTATCCACAAACCACCCATGGATCCACCACTCTCATTGCATGTGTGTTCTTTACACAAACCACACATGGATCAACCACTAGAGTCATTGCATGTGTGTTCTTATCACAAACCACATATGGATCAACCAGTGGTCATTGCATGTGTTCTTTTCCATAAACCACTTATGGATCCATTACAGTCATTGCATGTGTGTTATTTCCACAAACCACACATGGATCAACCACTAGAGTCATTGCATGTGTGTTATTTCCACAAACCACACATGGATCAACCACTAGAGTCATTGCATGTGTGTTATTTCCACAAACCACACATGGATCAACCACTAGAGTCATTGCATGTGTGTTCTTATAGTAAAACCAACATTAGAGTCATTGCATGTGTGTTCTTTTCCATAAACCACTTGTGGATCCATTACAGTCATTGCATGTGTGTTATTTCCACAAACCACACACGGATCAACCACTGAGTCATTGCATGTGTGTTATTTCCACAAACCACACATGGATCAACCACTATAGTCATTGCATGTGTGTGTTCTTTTCCACAAACCACACATGGATCCACCACTAGAGTCATTGCATGTGTGTTCTTATACTAAAACCAACACTAAAGTCATTGGATGTGTGTTCTTTCCACAAACCACACATGGATCAACCAGTGGTCATTGCATGTGTGTTCTTTTCCACAAACCACACATGGATCCACCAGTGGTCATTTCATGTGTGTTCTTTCCACAAACCACATATGGATCAACTAGAGTCATTGCATGTGTGTTCTTTCCACAAACCACATATGGATCAACCACTAGAGTCATTACATGTTTGTTCTTATACTAAAACCACAAACCAGCACAAGAGTCATTACATGTGTGTTCTTTTCCACAAACCACACATGGATCCACTAGACTCATTGCATGTGTGTTCTTTTCCACAACCAACTTATGGATCAACCAGTGGTCATTGCATGTGTGTTCTTTTCACAAACCACATGTGGACCCACTAGAGTCATTGCATGTGTGTTCTTATACTAAAACTAGCACTAGAGTCATTGCATGTGTGTTCTATCCACAAACCACACATGGATCCACCACTGTCATTGCCTGTGTGTTCTTTCCACAAACCACACATGGATCAACCACTAGAGTCATTGCATGTGTGTTCTTATCACAAACCACATATGGATCAACCAGTGGTCATTGCATGTGTTCTTTTCCATAAACCACTTATGGATCCATTACAGTCATTGCATGTGTGTTATTTCCACAAACCACACATGGATCAACCACTAGAGTCATTGCATGTGTGTTCTTTCCACAAACCACACGTGGATTAATCAGTGGTCATTGCATGTGTGTTCTTTTCCACAAACCACACATGGATCCACCAGTGGTCATTGCATGTGTGTTCTTTTCACAAACCACATGTGGACCCACTAGAGTCATTGCATGTGTGTTCTTATACACAAACTAGCACTAGAGTCATTGCATGTGTGTTCTATCCACAAACCACCAATGGATCCACCACTCTCATTGCATGTGTGTTCTTTCCACAAACCACATATGGATCAACCAGAGTCATTGCATGTGTGTTCTTTCCACAAACCACATATGGATCAACCACTAGAGTCATTACATGTTTGTTCTTATACTAAAACCATAAACCAGCACAAGAGTCATTACATGTGTGTTCTTTTCCACAAACCACACATGGATCCACTAGACTCATTGCATGTGTGTTCTTTTCCACAACCAACTTATGGATCAACCAGTGGTCATTACATGTGTGTTCTTTTCACAAACCACATGTGGACCCACTAGAGTCATTGCATGTGTGTTCTTATACTAAAACTAGCACTAGAGTCATTGCATGTGTGTTCTTATCACAAACCACACATGGATCAACCACTAGAGTCATTGCATGTGTGTTCTTTTCCATAAACCACTTATGGATCCATTACAATCATTGCATGTGTGCTATTTCCACAAACCACACATGGATCAACCACTAGAGTCATTGCATGTATGTTATTTCCACCAACCACACATGGATCAACCACTAGAGTCATTGCATGTGTGTTATTTACACAAACCACACATGGATCAACCACTAGAGTCATTGCATGTGTGTTCTTATACTAAAACCAATACTAGAGTCATTGCATGTGTGTTCTTTCCACAAACCACACATGGATCTACCAGTGGTCATTGCATGTGTGTTCTTTTCCACAAACCACACATGGATCCACCACTAGAGTCATTGCATGTGTGTTCTTATACTAAAACAAACACTAGAGTCATTGCATGTGTGTTCTTTCCAGAAACCACACATGGATTAACCAATGGTCATTGCATGTGTGTTCTTTTCCACAAACCACACATGGATCCACCAGTGGTCATTGCATGTGTGTTCTTTTCACAAACCACATGTGGACCCACTAGAGTCATTGCATGTGTGTTCTTATACACAAACTAGCACTAGAGTCATTGCATGTGTGTTCTATCCACAAACCACACATGGATCCACCACTGTCATTGCATGTGTGTTCTTTCCACAAACCACACATGGATCAACCACTAGAGTCATTGCATGTGTGTTCTTTCCACAAACCACACGTGGATTAACCAGTGGTCATTGCATGTGTGTTCTTTTCCACAAACCACACATGGATCCACCAGTGGTCATTGCATGTGTGTTCTTTTCACAAACCACATGTGGACCCACTAGAGTCATTGCATGTGTGTTCTTATACACAAACTAGCACTAGAGTCATTGCATGTGTGTTCTATCCACAAACCACCCATGGATCCATCACTCTCATTGCATGTGTGTTCTTTCCACAAACCACACATGGATCAACCACTAGAGTCATTTCATGTGTGTTCTTATCACAAACCACATATGGATCAACCAGTGGTCATTGCATGTGTGTTCTTTTCCATAAACCACTTATGGATCCATTACAGTCATTGCATGTGTGTTATTTCCACAAACCACACATGGATCAACCACTAGAGTCATTGCATGTGTGTTATTTCCACATACCACACATGGATCAACCACTAGAGTCATTGCATGTGTGTTCTTTTCCACAGACCACACATGGATCCACCACTAGAGTCATTGCATGTGTGTTCTTATAGTAAAACCAACATTAGAGTCATTGCATGTGTGTTCTTTTCCATAAACCACTTATGGATCCATTACAGTCATTGGATGTGTGTTATTGCCACAAACCACACACGGATCAACCACTGAGTCATTGCATGTGTGTTATTTCCACAAACCACACATGGATCAACCACTAGAGTCATTGCATGTGTGTGTTCTTTTCCACAAACCACACATGGATCCACCACTAGAGTCATTGCATGTGTGTTCTTATACTAAAACCAACACTAAAGTCATTGGATGTGTGTTCTTTCCACAAACCACACATGGATAAACCAGTGGTCATTGCATGTGTGTTCTTTTCCACAAACCACACATGGATCCACCAGTGGTCATTTCATGTGTGTTCTTTCCACAAACCACATATGGATCAACCAGAGTCATTGCATGTGTGTTCTTTCCACAAACCACATATGGATCAACCACTAGAGTCATTACATGTTTGTTCTTATACTAAAACCATAAACCAGCACAAGAGTCATTACATGTGTGTTCTTTTCCACAAACCACACATGGATCCACTAGACTCATTGCATGTGTGTTCTTTTCCACAACCAACTTATGGATCAACCAGTGGTCATTACATGTGTGTTCTTTTCACAAACCACATGTGGACCCACTAGAGTCATTGCATGTGTGTTCTTATACTAAAACTAGCACTAGAGTCATTGCATGTGTGTTCTATCCACAAACCACACATGGATCCACCACTGTCATTGCCTGTGTGTTCTTTCCACAAACCACACATGGATCAACCACTAGAGTCATTGCATGTGTGTTCTTATCACAAACCACACATGGATCAACCACTAGAGTCATGGCATGTGTGTTCTTTTCCATAAACCACTTATGGATCCATTACAGTCATTGCATGTGTGCTATTTCCACAAACCACACATGGATCAACCACTAGAGTCATTGCATGTATGTTATTTCCACCAACCACACATGGATCAACCACTAGAGTCATTGCATGTGTGTTATTTACACAAACCACACATGGATCAACCACTAGAGTCATTGCATGTGTGTTCTTTTCCATAAACCACTTATGGATCCATTACAGTCATTGCATGTGTGCTATTTCCACAAACCACACATGGATCAACCACTAGAGTCATTGCATGTGTGTTATTTCCACCAACCACACATGGATCAACCACTAGAGTCATTGCATGGGTGTTATTTACACAAACAACACATGGATCAACCACTAGAGTCATTGCATGTGTGTTCTTGTACTAAAACCAATACTAGAGTCATTGCATGTGTGTTCTTTCCACAAACCACACATGGATCTACCAGTGGTCATTGCATGTGTGTTCTTTTCCACAAACCACACATGGATCCACCAGTGGTCATTGCATGTGTGCTCTTTCCACAAACCACATATGGATCAACCAGAGTCATTGCATGTGTGTTCTTTCCACAAACCACACATGGATCAACCACTAGAGTCATTGCATGTTTGTTCTTATACTAAAACCACAAACCAGCACTAGAGTCATTGGATGTGTGTTCTTTTCCACAAACCACACATGGATCCACTAGACTGATTGCATGTGTGCTCTTTTCCACTAACAACTTATGGATCAACCAGTGATCATTGCATGTGTGTTCTTTTCATAAACCACATGTGGACCCACTAGAGTCATTGCATGTGTGTTCTATCCACAAACAACACATGGATCCACCATTGTCATTGCATGTGTGTTCTTTCCACAAACCACACATGGATCAACCACTAGAGTCATTGCATGTGTGTTCTTTCCACAAACCACACATGGATCAACCACTAGAGTCATTGCATGTTTGTTCTTATACTAAAACCACAAACCAGCACTAGAGTCATTGCATGTGTGTTCTTTTCCACAAACCACACATGGATCCACTAGACTCATTGCATGTGTGTTCTTTTTACAAACAAATTATGGATCAACCAGTGGTCATTGTATGTGTGTTCTTTTCACAAACGACATGTGGACCCACTAGAGTCATTGCATGTGTGTTCTTATACACAAACTAGCACTAGAGTCATTGCATGTGTGTTCTATCCACAAACCACACATGGATCAACCACTAGAGTCATTGCATGTTTGTTCTTATACTAAAACCACAAACCAGTACTAGAGTCATTGCATGCATGTTCTTTTCCACAAACCACACATGGATCCACTAGACTCATTGCATGTGTGTTCTTTTCCACAAACAACTTATGGATCCACCAGTGGTCATTGCATGTGTGTTCTTTTCACAAACCACATGTGGACCCACTAGAGTCATTGCATGTGTGTTCTTATACACAAACTAGCACTAGAGTCATTGCATGTCTGTTCTATCCACAAACCACACATGGATCCACCACTCTCATTGCATGTGTGTTCTTTCCACAAACCACACATGGATCAACCACTAGAGTCATTGCATGTGTGTTCTTATCACAAACCACATATGGATCAACCAGTGGTCATTGCATGTGTTCTTTTCCATAAACCACTTATGGATCCATTACAGTCATTGCATGTGTGTTATTTCCACAAACCACACATGGATCAACCACTAGAGTCATTGCATGTGTGTTATTTCCACAAACCACACATGGATCAACCACTAGAGTCATTGCATGTGTGTTATTTCCACAAACCACACATGGATCAACCACTAGAGTCATTGCATGTGTGTTCTTATAGTAAAACCAACATTAGAGTCATTGCATGTGTGTTCTTTTCCATAAACCACTTATGGATCCATTACAGTCATTGCATGTGTGTTATTTCCACAAACCACACACGGATCAACCACTGAGTCATTGCATGTGTGTTATTTCCACAAACCACACATGGATCAACCACTATAGTCATTGCATGTGTGTGTTCTTTTCCACAAACCACACATGGATCCACCACTAGAGTCATTGCATGTGTGTTCTTATACTAAAACCAACACTAAAGTCATTGGATGTGTGTTCTTTCCACAAACCACACATGGATCAACCAGTGGTCATTGCATGTGTGTTCTTTTCCACAAACCACACATGGATCCACCAGTGGTCATTTCATGTGTGTTCTTTCCACAAACCACATATGGATCAACCAGAGTCATTGCATGTGTGTTCTTTCCACAAACCACATATGGATCAACCACTAGAGTCATTACATGTTTGTTCTTATACTAAAACCACAAACCAGCACAAGAGTCATTACATGTGTGTTCTTTTCCACAAACCACACATGGATCCACTAGACTCATTGCATGTGTGTTCTTTTCCACAACCAACTGATGGATCAACCAGTGGTCATTGCATGTGTGTTCTTTTCACAAACCACATGTGGACCCACTAGAGTCATTGCATGTGTGTTCTTATACTAAAACTAGCACTAGAGTCATTGCATGTGTGTTCTATCCACAAACCACACATGGATCCACCACTGTCATTGCCTGTGTGTTCTTTCCACAAACCACACATGGATCAACCACTAGAGTCATTGCATGTGTGTTCTTATCACAAACCACACATGGATCAACCACTAGAGTCATTGCATGTGTGTTCTTTTCCATAAACCACTTATGGATCCATTACAATCATTGCATGTGTGCTATTTCCACAAACCACACATGGATCAACCACTAGAGTCATTGCATGTATGTTATTTCCACCAACCACACATGGATCAACCACTAGAGTCATTGCATGTGTGTTATTTACACAAACCACACATGGATCAACCACTAGAGTCATTGCATGTGTGTTCTTATACTAAAACCAATACTAGAGTCATTGCATGTGTGTTCTTTCCACAAACCACACATGGATCTACCAGTGGTCATTGCATGTGTGTTCTTTTCCACAAACCACACATGGATCCACCACTAGAGTCATTGCATGTGTGTTCTTATACTAAAACAAACACTAGAGTCATTGCATGTGTGTTCTTTCCAGAAACCACACATGGATTAACCAATGGTCATTGCATGTGTGTTCTTTTCCACAAACCACACATGGATCCACCAGTGGTCATTGCATGTGTGTTCTTTTCACAAACCACATGTGGACCCACTAGAGTCATTGCATGTGTGTTCTTATACACAAACTAGCACTAGAGTCATTGCATGTGTGTTCTATCCACAAACCACACATGGATCCACCACTGTCATTGCATGTGTGTTCTTTCCACAAACCACACATGGATCAACCACTAGAGTCATTGCATGTGTGTTCTTTCCACAAACCACACGTGGATTAACCAGTGGTCATTGCATGTGTGTTCTTTTCCACAAACCACACATGGATCCACCAGTGGTCATTGCATGTGTGTTCTTTTCACAAACCACATGTGGACCCACTAGAGTCATTGCATGTGTGTTCTTATACACAAACTAGCACTAGAGTCATTGCATGTGTGTTCTATCCACAAACCACCCATGGATCCATCACTCTCATTGCATGTGTGTTCTTTCCACAAACCACACATGGATCAACCACTAGAGTCATTTCATGTGTGTTCTTATCACAAACCACATATGGATCAACCAGTGGTCATTGCATGTGTGTTCTTTTCCATAAACCACTTATGGATCCATTACAGTCATTGCATGTGTGTTATTTCCACAAACCACACATGGATCAACCACTAGAGTCATTGCATGTGTGTTATTTCCACATACCACACATGGATCAACCACTAGAGTCATTGCATGTGTGTTCTTTTCCACAGACCACACATGGATCCACCACTAGAGTCATTGCATGTGTGTTCTTATAGTAAAACCAACATTAGAGTCATTGCATGTGTGTTCTTTTCCATAAACCACTTATGGATCCATTACAGTCATTGGATGTGTGTTATTGCCACAAACCACACACGGATCAACCACTGAGTCATTGCATGTGTGTTATTTCCACAAACCACACATGGATCAACCACTAGAGTCATTGCATGTGTGTGTTCTTTTCCACAAACCACACATGGATCCACCACTAGAGTCATTGCATGTGTGTTCTTATACTAAAACCAACACTAAAGTCATTGGATGTGTGTTCTTTCCACAAACCACACATGGATAAACCAGTGGTCATTGCATGTGTGTTCTTTTCCACAAACCACACATGGATCCACCAGTGGTCATTTCATGTGTGTTCTTTCCACAAACCACATATGGATCAACCAGAGTCATTGCATGTGTGTTCTTTCCACAAACCACATATGGATCAACCACTAGAGTCATTACATGTTTGTTCTTATACTAAAACCATAAACCAGCACAAGAGTCATTACATGTGTGTTCTTTTCCACAAACCACACATGGATCCACTAGACTCATTGCATGTGTGTTCTTTTCCACAACCAACTTATGGATCAACCAGTGGTCATTACATGTGTGTTCTTTTCACAAACCACATGTGGACCCACTAGAGTCATTGCATGTGTGTTCTTATACTAAAACTAGCACTAGAGTCATTGCATGTGTGTTCTATCCACAAACCACACATGGATCCACCACTGTCATTGCCTGTGTGTTCTTTCCACAAACCACACATGGATCAACCACTAGAGTCATTGCATGTGTGTTCTTATCACAAACCACACATGGATCAACCACTAGAGTCATGGCATGTGTGTTCTTTTCCATAAACCACTTATGGATCCATTACAGTCATTGCATGTGTGCTATTTCCACAAACCACACATGGATCAACCACTAGAGTCATTGCATGTATGTTATTTCCACCAACCACACATGGATCAACCACTAGAGTCATTGCATGTGTGTTATTTACACAAACCACACATGGATCAACCACTAGAGTCATTGCATGTGTGTTCTTTTCCATAAACCACTTATGGATCCATTACAGTCATTGCATGTGTGCTATTTCCACAAACCACACATGGATCAACCACTAGAGTCATTGCATGTGTGTTATTTCCACCAACCACACATGGATCAACCACTAGAGTCATTGCATGGGTGTTATTTACACAAACAACACATGGATCAACCACTAGAGTCATTGCATGTGTGTTCTTGTACTAAAACCAATACTAGAGTCATTGCATGTGTGTTCTTTCCACAAACCACACATGGATCTACCAGTGGTCATTGCATGTGTGTTCTTTTCCACAAACCACACATGGATCCACCAGTGGTCATTGCATGTGTGCTCTTTCCACAAACCACATATGGATCAACCAGAGTCATTGCATGTGTGTTCTTTCCACAAACCACACATGGATCAACCACTAGAGTCATTGCATGTTTGTTCTTATACTAAAACCACAAACCAGCACTAGAGTCATTGGATGTGTGTTCTTTTCCACAAACCACACATGGATCCACTAGACTGATTGCATGTGTGCTCTTTTCCACTAACAACTTATGGATCAACCAGTGATCATTGCATGTGTGTTCTTTTCATAAACCACATGTGGACCCACTAGAGTCATTGCATGTGTGTTCTATCCACAAACAACACATGGATCCACCATTGTCATTGCATGTGTGTTCTTTCCACAAACCACACATGGATCAACCACTAGAGTCATTGCATGTGTGTTCTTTCCACAAACCACACATGGATCAACCACTAGAGTCATTGCATGTTTGTTCTTATACTAAAACCACAAACCAGCACTAGAGTCATTGCATGTGTGTTCTTTTCCACAAACCACACATGGATCCACTAGACTCATTGCATGTGTGTTCTTTTTACAAACAAATTATGGATCAACCAGTGGTCATTGTATGTGTGTTCTTTTCACAAACGACATGTGGACCCACTAGAGTCATTGCATGTGTGTTCTTATACACAAACTAGCACTAGAGTCATTGCATGTGTGTTCTATCCACAAACCACACATGGATCAACCACTAGAGTCATTGCATGTTTGTTCTTATACTAAAACCACAAACCAGTACTAGAGTCATTGCATGCATGTTCTTTTCCACAAACCACACATGGATCCACTAGACTCATTGCATGTGTGTTCTTTTCCACAAACAACTTATGGATCAACCAGTGGTCATTGCATGTGTGTTCTTTTCACAAACCACATGTGGACCCACTAGAGTCATTGCATGTTTGTTCTTATACACAAACTAGCACAAGAGTCATTGCCTGTGTGTTCTATCCACAAACCACACATGGATCCACCACTGTCATTGCATGTGTGTTCTTTCCACAAACCACACATGGATCAACCAGTAGAGTCATTGGATGTGTGTTCTTATCACAAACCACATATGGATCAACCAGTGGTCATTGCATGTGTGTTCTTTTCCATAAACCACTTACGGATCCATTAGAGTCATTGCATGTGTGTTATTTCCACAAACCACACATGGATCAACCACTAGACTCATTGCATGCGTGTTATTTCCACAAACCACACATGTATCGACCACTAGAGTCATTTCATGTGTGTTATTTCCACAAACCACACATGGATCAACCACTAGAGTCATTGCATGTGTGTTCTTATACTAAAACCAACATTAGAGTCATTGCATGTGTGTTCTTTCCCAAAAACCACTTATGGATCCATTACAGTCATTGCATGTGTGTTATTTCCACAAACCACGCAGGGATCAACCACTAGAGTCATTGCATGTGTGTTATTTCCACAAACCACACATGGATCAACCACTAGAGTCATTGCATGTGTGTGTTATTTTACACAAACCACACATGGATCCACCACTAGAGTCATTGCATGTGTGTTCTTATACTAAAACCAACACTAGAGTCATTGGATGTGTGTTCTTTCCACAAACCACACATGGATCAACCAGTTGTCATTGCATGTGTGTTCTTTTCCACAAAGCACACATGGATCCACCAGTGGCCATTTCATGTGTGTTCTTTCCACAAACCACATATGGATCAACCAGAGTCATTGCATGTGTGTTCTTTCCACAAACCACATATGGATCAACCACTAGAGTCATTACATGTTTGTTCTTATACTAAAACCACAAACCAGCACAAGAGTCATTACATGTGTGTTCTTTTCCACAAACCACACATGGATCCACTAGACTCATTGCATGTGTGTTCTTTTCCACAACCAACTTATGGATCAACCAGTGGTCATTGCATGTGTGTTCTTTTCACAAACCACATGTGGACCCACTAGAGTCATTTCATGTGTGTTCTTATACTAAAACTAGAACCAGAGTCATTGCATGTGTGTTCTATCCACAAACCACACATGGATCCACCATTGTATTTGCCTGTGTGTTCTTTCCACAAACCACACATGGATCAACCACTAGAGTCATTGCATGTGTGCTCTTATCACAAGCCACACATGGATCAACCACTAGAGTCATTGCATGTGTGTTCTTTTCCATAAACCACTTATGGATCCATTACAGTCATTGCATGTCTGCTATTTCCACAAACCACACATGGATCAACCACTAGAGTCATTACATGTGTGTTATTTCCACCAACCACACATGGATCAACCACTAGAGTCATTGCATGTGTGTTATTTACACAAACCACACATGGACCAACCACTAGAGTCATTGCATGTGTGTTCTTTTCCATAAACCACTTATGGATCCATTACAGTCATTGCATGTGTGCTATTTCCACAAACCACACATGGATCAACCACTAGAGTCATTGCATGTGTGTTATTTCCACCAACCACACATGGATCAACCACTAGAGTCATTGCATGTGTGTTATTTACACAAACCACACATGGATCAACCACTAGAGTCATTGCATGTGTGTTCTTATACTAAAACCAATACTAGAGTCATTGCATGTGTGTTCTTTCCATAAACCACACATGGATCTACCAGTGGTCATTGCATGTGTGTTCTTTTCCACAAACCACACATGGATCCACCAGTGGTCATTGCATGTGTGTTCTTTCCACAAACCACATATGGATCAACCAGAGTCATTGCATGTGTGTTCTTTCCACAAACCACACATGGATCAACCACTAGAGTCATTGCATGTTTGTTCTTATACTAAAACCACAAACCAGCACTAGAGTCATTGCATGCATGTTCTTTTACACAAACCACACATGGATCCACTAGACTCATTGCATGTTTGTTCTTTTCCACAAACAACTTATGGACCAACCAGTGGTCATTGCATGTGTGTTCTTTTCACAAACCACATGTGGACCCACTAGAGTCATTGCATGTTTGTTCTTATACACAAACTAGCACAAGAGTCATTGCCTGTGTGTTCTATCCACAAACCACACATGGATCCACCACTGTCATTGCATGTGTGTTCTTTCCACAAACCACACATGGATCAACCACTAGAGTCATTGCATGTGTGTTCTTATCACAAACCACATATGGATCAACCAGTGGTCATTGCATGTGTGTTCTTTTCCATAAACCACTTACGGATCCATTAGAGTCATTGCATGTGTGTTATTTCCACAAACCACACATGTATCAACCACTAGACTCATTGCATGCGTGTTATTTCCACAAACCACACATGTATCGACCACTAGAGTCATTGCATGTGTGTTATTTCCACAAACCACACATGGATCAACCACTAGAGTCATTGCATGTGTGTTCTTATACTAAAACCAACATTAGAGTCATTGCATGTGTGTTCTTTTCCAAAAACCACTTATGGATCCATTACAGTCATTGCATGTGTGTTATTTCCACAAACCACGCAGGGATCAACCACTAGAGTCATTGCATGTGTGTTATTTCCACAAACCACACATGGATCAACCACTAGAGTCATTGCATGTGTGTGTTCTTTTACACAAACCACACATGGATCCACCACTAGAGTCATTGCATGTGTGTTCTTATACTAAAACCAACACTAGAGTCATTGGATGTGTGTTCTTTCCACAAACCACACATGGATCAACCAGTTGTCATTGCATGTGTGTTCTTTTCCACAAACCACACATGGATCCACCAGTGGCCATTTCATGTGTGTTCTTTCCACAAACCACATATGGATCAACCAGAGTCATTGCATGTGTGTTCTTTCCACAAACCACATATGGATCAACCACTAGAGTCATTACATGTTTGTTCTTATACTAAAACCACAAACCAACACAAGAGTCATTACATGTGTGTTCTTTTCCACAAACCACACATGGATCCACTAGACTCATTGCATGTGTGTTCTTTTCCACAACCAACTTATGGATCAACCAGTGGTCATTGCATGTGTGTTCTTTTCACAAACCACATGTGGACCCACTAGAGTCATTGCATGTGTGTTCTTATACTAAAACTAGCACTAGAGTCATTGCATGTGTGTCCTATCCACAAACCACACATGGATCCACCACTGTCTTTGCCTGTGTGTTCTTTCCACAAACCACACATGGATCAACCACTAGAGTCATTGCATGTGTGCACTTATCACAAGCCACACATGGATCAATCACTAGAGTCATTGCATGTGTGTTCTTTTCCATAAAGCACTTATGGATCCATTACAGTCATTGCATGTGTGCTATTTCCACAAACCACACATGGATCAACCACTAGAGTCATTGCATGTGTGTTATTTCCACCAACCACACATGGATCAACCACTAGAGTCATTGCATGTGTGTTATTTACACAAACCACACATGGACCAACCACTAGAGTCGTTGCATGTGTATTCTTTTCCATAAACCACTTATGGATCCATTACAGTCATTGCATGTGTGCTATTTCCACAAACCACACATGGATCAACCACTATAGTCATTGCATGTGTGTTATTTCCACCAACCACACATGGATCAACCACTAGAGTCATTGCATGTGTGTTATTTACACAAACCACACATGGATCAACCACTAGAGTCATTGCATGTGTGTTCTTATACTAAAACCAATACTAGAGTCATTGCATGTGTGTTCTTTCCACAAACCACACATGGATCTACCAGTGGTCATTGCATGTGTGTTCTTTTCCACAAACCACACATGGATCCACCAGTGGTCATTGCATGTGTGTTCTTTCCACAAACCACATATGGATCAACCAGAGTCATTGCATGTGTGTTCTTTCCACAAACCACACATGGATCAACCACTAGAGTCATTGCATGTTTGTTCTTATACTAAAACCACAAACCAGCACTAGAGTCATTGGATGTGTGTTCTTTTCCACAAACCACACATGGATCCACTAGACTGATTGCATGTGTGCTCTTTTCCACTAACAACTTATGGATCAACCAGTGATCATTGCATGTGTGTTCTTTTCATAAACCACATGTGGACCCACTAGAGTCATTGCATGTGTGTTCTATCCACAAACCACACATGGATCCACCATTGTCATTGCATGTGTGTTTTTCTACAAACCACACATGGATCAACCACTAGAGTCATTGCATGTGTGTTCTTTCCACAAACCACACATGGATCAACCACTAAAGTCATTGCATGTTTGTTCTTATACTAAAACCACAAACCAGCAGTAGAGTCATTGCATGTGTGTTCTTTTCCACAAACCACACATGGATCCACTAGACTCATTGCATGTGTGTTCTTTTTAACAAACAAATTATGGATCAACCAGTGGTCATTGCATCTGTGTTCTTTTCACAAACCACATGTGGACCCACTAGAGTCATTGCATGTGTGTTCTTATACACAAACTAGCACTAGAGTCATTGCATGTTTGTTTTGTTGGAGATATGCCCTAGAGGCAATAATAAATATAGTTATTATTATATATCTTTGTGTTTATGATAAATGTTTGCATTCATGCTATAATAGTATTAACAAGGAAACCATTAATACTTGTGTGATTTGTAAACTTAATTTGAAGTCCCTAGTATAGCCTCTATACTTCACTAGCTTGTTGGTTGATTGATGATGTGGTTTCTTTGTCATGAACATTGAGATGTTATCAACAACAAGATCATATCGTTAGGAGAATGATATGGTGGACATACTCCTATAGACAAGCGTAGCATAAAGATCAAGTCATTTCAATAGTTCAATTGCTATATGCTTTCTGATACATAGTAACCTAATTCCTTCGACCATGAGATCATGCATATCACCTTTACCAGATGGATGCTTTGATATCATCAAACACCACACCGTAACAGGGTGGCTATAAAGGTGGCATTGAGTGTTCGGAAAGTATTGGTTGAAACACATGGATCAAGAGTGGGATTTGTCCATCCACATGACGGATAGATATTCTCTGGGCCCTCTCGGTGAAATGTCATCCAATTAGCTTGCAAGCATGTGACTTGGTCACAAGGGATCACATATCACGGGAACGAGAAAAGAGTACTTATCAGTAACGAGGTTGAACTAGGTATGCAGAGATACCGACGATCATAACCTCGGATAAGTAACATATCGTGAGACAAAGGGAAATTGGTATCGTATGTAAGTGGTTCATTCGATCGCAAAGTAATCGTAGAAATATGTGGGAGCCATATGAATTTCCAGATTCCTCTATTGGTTATTGTTCGGAGAAGTGTCTCGATCATGTCCGCATAATTCACGAACCGTAGGGAGACACACTTAAGGATTCGACGTTGTTTGAGTAGTTATGGTATTATGAGAAAGAGACCGAATGTTGTTCGGAGTCTCGGATGGGATCCGGGATATCACGAGGTGATCCGGAATGGTCCGGAGAATAAGATTCATATAAGGAAAGTCCCGTTTCGGAGTTCGGGAATGGTTCCGGTGTTTTCATCGGGAACATTCTAGAAGGTCCCGGAATGTCCGGCACTCCGGAGGGGGAAGGGTACATGAATGTGTCATTGCATGTTGGAATGATTGCATCATGTACTAAGTGTTCTCGCTGTCCGAAATAAAGGGTTAATTCAAATCCTAATTGGAAAAGTCAAACTGCCAGTTTTCGGTCAAACTGCCAGTTTTCGGAAAGAGGAGAAAGAGGAGGAGAGGTGGAGGCCGAGTTGGAGGAGGGTTCCTCCCCTTGGCCGGCGCACCTCCCAAGGCCGAGTTGGGGAGGAACTCCTCCCCTTGGCCGCCGGCCCTCCCACCTATAAAGGGAGGGGCAGGGCTCCCCTCTCTAGACACACTAGTTCCTACCCCTCTAAACTAAACCCTAGATCTAAACCCCGGTTTAGAGCTATTTTGGTTTAGAGCCTTCTAATTGGTTTAGAGCCCTCTAATTGGTGTGTCTAATTACTAGACCACTAATAGCCTCTCTCATAAGCTCCACCATACTCGCACCGGCTTAAGGCGAAGCCCTGCGGGATCTCCCCTCTACCTCCGGTACCACGCCGTTGTGCTGCCGGAATCACGAGGAGAGTACTACAACCTCCGCTGCCTGCTGGAACAAGGGAGAGGAAGGTCTTCGTCGAGTACCGAACGTGTGACCGACTACGGGAGCGCTGCCGGAACGTGGCGCCGGAAGGATCGTCTACGCGATCTTGAGATCGGAAAGAGTACGACTACATCACCCACGAGAATCTGCTCTCGTTAAACACTTTGGAATCTTCGAGGGTGAGTTATTCCATCGACTCGTTGCTACAATCTAGTAGATAGATCTTGGCTTGTTTGTTTGTATGCGATAGAAAATTTTTGTTTTCCATGCTACGAACCCCTACAGTGGTATCAGAGCCGTGTCTATATGTAGATCTGTTGCACGAGTAGAACACAATGGTCATTGTGGGCGTTGATGCTTTTATTGTAGATTGCTTTTTGTGTACTTTGCATCTTGCGGTATGTTGGGATGAAGCGGCCCGGGCTAACCTTACATGACATCGTTCATGAGACTTGCTCCACGCTTGACATGCAACTCGTTTTGCATAAGTGGCTTTGCGGGTGCCTGTTTCTCCTAGCATAGTAAAGATCCAATTTACAACGGGTGATCAACAATGCTAGTATCAATGTTGTGGTTATTGTTCGTAAGTTAGAACGACACTTATGGAAAGCCCCAAACCACGTAAAATATGCAAAGAAAGTAGAAGCGTCTAACTTTGTTTTGCAGGGGTGTGCAGTGATGTGATATGGCCATGATTGTGATTATATTTGATGTATGCAATGTTCCTTATTGTAAGTTGGCAACCGGCAGGAGCCATATGGTTGTCTTTAATTTCTGTTAAGACCTGCGTGTCTATTCAAAATAGTTGTAATAGTTGAAGCTGGTGGACGACAACCATGAAGAAGCGTCATTGATCTTGATGCTATGCCGGTGATGATGGAGATCATGTCCGTGCTTGAAGATGGAGATCGGAAGCACAAAGAAGAAAGGCCATATCATATCACATATTATGAATTGCATGTGATGTTAATCCTTTATGCATCTTGTATTGCTTAGTAGACGACGGTAGCATTATAAGATGATCCCTCATGCACATAAATTTCAAGTTCTAAAGTGTTCGCCCTTAGTTAGCACCGTTGCTAAAGCTTGTTGCTTCGAAGCACCACGTGATGATCGGGTGTCTTTGATTCCACGGGTGAATACAACGTAAGCAAGCCAGATTTGCTTATGCGGTAGCTAAGGTTTGATCTTGACGAGCCTAGCATGTACAGACATGGCCTCAGGAACACGGATCGCCGAAAGGCAAAGCATGAATCATATAGTAGATATGATGAACATGATGATTGTTCGCCATTAAAACTATATCAGCTCTCGTGATGATCGGTGTTGATGTAGTGGATTTGGTTCGTGTGATCACTAAAACAATGTGAGGGATGTTGTTTTGAGTGGGAGTTCACCTAGTTTAATTTCATTAATTAATTTGAACTCAATTTGTCATAAACTTAGTCTAAACTATTGCAAATATGTTGTAGATCAATGGCAGCCCCTACCATCAATTTTAATGCGTTCCTAGAGAAAGAAAAGTTGAAAAACAATGGAAGCAACTTCGCGGATTGGTTCCGCAATTTGAGGATTGTCCTCACAGCTGGTAATTTGACCTATGTGCTGGATGCACCGCTAGGTGACCCACCTGCAGCTGATGCTTCCGATGAAGTAAAGAATGTTTACCTCGCTCGGAAGAATCAGTACTCCATAGTTCAGTGTGCTATCTTGTATGGTTTAGAATCGGAGCTTCAGAAAAGGTTTGAAGAGTCAGACCCATATGATATTGTCGAGGATCTCAAATTAATTTTTGAGACTCATGCGGCAATTGAAAGTTATGAAGCTTCTGAAAAGTTCTTTAACTGCAAGATGGAAGAGGGTAGCTCCGTCAGTGAGCATGTGCTTAAAATGTCTGGGCACGCGAATAAACTTCAAAGCTTGGGTATAGTGATTCCTAATACTTTGGGAGTTTACCGCATCCTCCAATCACTACCACCAAGTTACAAGAACTTTGTGATGAACTACAACATGCAGAACATGAACAAAGAGTTGCCAGAACTATTTGCTATGTTAAAATCTGCAGAAGTGGAGATCAAGAAAGAGCACCAAGTGTTGATGGTCAATAAGACCACCAAATTCAAGAAAGGCAAGTCTAAGCAGAAGGGACACTTCAAGAAGGGTGGTAAGAAAGCTACCATGCTGACGAAGAGGACCAAGGCTGGACCCAAGCCTGATACTGAGTGCTTTTACTGCAAGGGAGAAGGTCACTGGAAGCGGAATTGCCCAAAGTACTTGGCGGATTTGAAGAACGGCAACATCAAGAAGAAAGGTATATCTGATATACATGTTATTGATGTGTATTTCACTAGTATTCGTAGTAGTGCCTGGGTATTTGATACTGGTTCGGTTGCTCATATTTGTAACTCGAAACAGGAGCTGCAGAATAAACGAAAGCTAGCGAAGAACGAGGTGACGATGCGCGTAGGAAACGGATCAAAGGTTGATGTGATCGCGGTCGGCACGCTACCTCTTCATCTACCATCGGGATTAGTTTTATACTTAAATAATTGTTATTTGGTGCCTGCGTTGAGCATGAACATTATATCGGGATCTTGTTTATTGCGAGACGGTTACTTGTTTAAATCCGAGAATAATGGTTGTTCGATTTATATGAGTAATATGTTTTATGCACATGCACCTTTGATAGATGGTCTATTCATATTGAATCTCGATAGTGGAAATACACATATTAATAACATTGAAGCTAAACGTTTGAAATCAAGCGATAACTTAACCTATATGTGGCACTGTCGTCTTGGTCACATTGGAGTGAAGCGTATGAAGAAACTCCATTCCGATGGACTTCTTGAATCACTTGATTTTGAATCACTTGAAAGATGCGAAGCATGTCTGATGGGTAAAATGACTAAGACTCCATTTTCTGGTATGATGGAGCGAGCTACGGACTTATTGGAAATCATACATACCGATGTGTGTGGTCCAATGAGTGTAGCATCGCGCGGTGGTTATCGTTATGTTCTTACCTTCACGGATGACTTGAGTAGATATGGGTATATCTATTTCATGAAACATAAGTCCGAAACTTTCGAGAAGTTTAAGGAGTTTCAAAGTGAGGTAGAGAATCAACGTAACAAGAAGATTAAATTTCTACGTTCTGATCGTGGAGGTGAATATCTAAGTTACGAGTTTGGCGAGCATTTGAAGAAATGTGGAATACTTTCGCAGTTGACACCGCCGGGAACACCACAGCGTAATGGTGTGTCTGAACGTCGTAATCGAACTCTCTTAGATATGGTTCGTTCTATGATGTCACTTACAAATTTACCGCTATCATTTTGGGGTTATGCATTAGAAACAGCCGCATTCACTTTAAATAGGGCACCATCTAAATCCGTTGAAACGACACCGTATGAATTATGGTTTGGGAAGAAACCTAAATTGTCGTTCCTTAAAATTTGGGGGTGCGAAGCCTATGTAAAGAAGTTACAGCCGGACAAGCTTGAACCCAAAGCGGAAAAATGCGTCTTCATAGGATACCCGAAGGAAACTATTGGGTATACCTTCTATCATAGATCCGAAGGCAAAATCTTTGTTGCCAAGAATGGATCCTTTCTAGAGAAGGAATTTCTCTCGAAAGAAGTGACTGGAAGGAAAGTAGAACTCGACGAGGTTGTCGAACCTTCTCTCGAAATTGCGAGTAGCGCAGCACCGGAAGAAGTTCCTGTGGTGCCTGCACCAATGAGGGAGGAAGCTAATGATAGTGATCATGAAACTTCGGTTGAGGTTGCTACAGAGCCTCGGAGGTCAACGAGAACTCGTACCACTCCAGATTGGTATGATTCCGTTATGAATGTCATGTTGGTGGACAACACCGATGATCCCGAGACATATGAGGAAGCGATGATGAGCCCAGATTCCAATAAATGGCAAGAAGCCATGAAATCCGAGATTGGATCCATGTACGAAAACCAAGTATGGACTTTGGTGGACTTACCGGATGGCCGGAAGGCTGTCGAGAACAAATGGATTTTCAAGAAGAAAACAGATGCTGATGGTAATGTTACTGTCTATAAAGCTCGACTTGTCGCAAAAGGGTTTCGACAAATTCAAGGAGTTGACTACGATGAGACTTTCTCACCAGTAGCGAAGCTAAAGTCTGTGAGGATTATGTTAGCAATCGCTGCATATTATGATTATGAGATATGGCAGATGGATGTCAAAACAGCATTCCTCAATGGAGACATTGATGAAGAATTGTATATGATGCAACCCAAAGGTTTTGTCGATCCTAAAGATGCTAACAAGGTATGCAAACTTCAACGGTCCATCTATGGATTGAAGCAAGCATCCCGAAGTTGGAATCAACGTTTTGATAAGGTAATCAAAAGTTTTGGTTTTATACAAACTTATGGAGAAGCTTGTATTTACAAGAAAGTGAGTGGGAGCTCTGTAGCGTTCTTAATACTATATGTGGATGACATATTATTGATTGGGAATGATGTAGACCTTCTTAATAGTGTCAAAGAATATTTGAATAATAGTTTTTCAATGAAGGATCTTGGCGAAGCAGCTTACATATTAGGCATAACGATTTATAGAGATAGATCGAAACGCCAAATATCATTGTCACAAAGTACATATTTGGACAAAGTTCTAAAGAAGTTTGGAATGGAAGAAAGCAAGAAAGGGTTCTTGCCCATGTTGCCCAATACGACCTTGAGTAAAACTCAAAGTCCGACATCGGCAGAAGATAGAGAAAGGATGAGTAAGACTCCCTATGCCTCAGCCATAGGATCTCTAATGTATGCCATGCTATGTACTAGACCCGACATCGCATATGCTGTTAGTCTAACTAGCAGATATCAAAGTGATCCAGGAGTGGATCATTGGACAGCGGTCAAAAACATCCTTAAGTACTTGAGAAGAACTAAGGATATGGTTCTTTCTTATGGAGGTGATGAACAGCTCGTTGTTAATGGTTACACCGATGCTAGTTGGAACACCGATCCGGATGATTCTAAATCACAATCTGGATACGTATTTATTTTGAATGGTGCAGCAGTTAGCTGGAGGAGTGCAAAGCAAAGCGTTGTGGCGAGATCTTCAACTGAATCGGAATACATGGCTGCTTCGGAGGCTTCACAAGAAGCGATATGGATGAAAGAGTTCATTACAGAGCTGGGTGTGGTTCCTAGTGCGCTGGACCCAATGTCTATCTACTGTGATAACATGGGCGCCATAGCCAATGCGCAAGAACCAAGGTCACACAAGAAGCTGAAGCATATCAAGCTGCGTTTTCACGCTATTCGAGAACATATCCAGGATGGGGATATAAAGATTTGCAAAGTACACACAGATCTGAATGTGGCGGATCCGTTGACTAAACCTCTCCCGAGGGCAAAACATGACCAACACCAAACTGCCATGGGTGTTCGGTATATTACCATGTAATCTAGATTAGATGACTCTAGTGCAAGTGGGAGACTGTTGGAGATATGCCCTAGAGGCAATAATAAATATAGTTATTATTATATATCTTTGTGTTTATGATAAATGTTTGCATTCATGCTATAATAGTATTAACAAGGAAACCATTAATACTTGTGTGATTTGTAAACTTAATTTGAAGTCCCTAGTATAGCCTCTATACTTCACTAGCTTGTTGGTTGATTGATGATGTGGTTTCTTTGTCATGAACATTGAGATGTTATCAACAACAAGATCATATCGTTAGGAGAATGATATGGTGGACATACTCCTATAGACAAGCGTAGCATAAAGATCAAGTCATTTCAATAGTTCAATTGCTATATGCTTTCTGATACATAGTAACCTAATTCCTTCGACCATGAGATCATGCATATCACCTTTACCAGATGGATGCTTTGATATCATCAAACACCACACCGTAACAGGGTGGCTATAAAGGTGGCATTGAGTGTTCGGAAAGTATTGGTTGAAACACATGGATCAAGAGTGGGATTTGTCCATCCACATGACGGATAGATATTCTCTGGGCCCTCTCGGTGAAATGTCATCCAATTAGCTTGCAAGCATGTGACTTGGTCACAAGGGATCACATATCACGGGAACGAGAAAAGAGTACTTATCAGTAACGAGGTTGAACTAGGTATGCAGAGATACCGACGATCATAACCTCGGATAAGTAACATATCGTGAGACAAAGGGAAATTGGTATCGTATGTAAGTGGTTCATTCGATCGCAAAGTAATCGTAGAAATATGTGGGAGCCATATGAATTTCCAGATTCCTCTATTGGTTATTGTTCGGAGAAGTGTCTCGATCATGTCCGCATAATTCACGAACCGTAGGGAGACACACTTAAGGATTCGACGTTGTTTGAGTAGTTATGGTATTATGAGAAAGAGACCGAATGTTGTTCGGAGTCTCGGATGGGATCCGGGATATCACGAGGTGATCCGGAATGGTCCGGAGAATAAGATTCATATAAGGAAAGTCCCGTTTCGGAGTTCGGGAATGGTTCCGGTGTTTTCATCGGGAACATTCTAGAAGGTCCCGGAATGTCCGGCACTCCGGAGGGGGAAGGGTACATGAATGTGTCATTGCATGTTGGAATGATTGCATCATGTACTAAGTGTTCTCGCTGTCCGAAATAAAGGGTTAATTCAAATCCTAATTGGAAAAGTCAAACTGCCAGTTTTCGGTCAAACTGCCAGTTTTCGGAAAGAGGAGAAAGAGGAGGAGAGGTGGAGGCCGAGTTGGAGGAGGGTTCCTCCCCTTGGCCGGCGCACCTCCCAAGGCCGAGTTGGGGAGGAACTCCTCCCCTTGGCCGCCGGCCCTCCCACCTATAAAGGGAGGGGCAGGGCTCCCCTCTCTAGACACACTAGTTCCTACCCCTCTAAACTAAACCCTAGATCTAAACCCCGGTTTAGAGCTATTTTGGTTTAGAGCCTTCTAATTGGTTTAGAGCCCTCTAATTGGTGTGTCTAATTACTAGACCACTAATAGCCTCTCTCATAAGCTCCACCATACTCGCACCGGCTTAAGGCGAAGCCCTGCGGGATCTCCCCTCTACCTCCGGTACCACGCCGTTGTGCTGCCGGAATCACGAGGAGAGTACTACAACCTCCGCTGCCTGCTGGAACAAGGGAGAGGAAGGTCTTCGTCGAGTACCGAACGTGTGACCGACTACGGGAGCGCTGCCGGAACGTGGCGCCGGAAGGATCGTCTACGCGATCTTGAGATCGGAAAGAGTACGACTACATCACCCACGAGAATCTGCTCTCGTTAAACACTTTGGAATCTTCGAGGGTGAGTTATTCCATCGACTCGTTGCTACAATCTAGTAGATAGATCTTGGCTTGTTTGTTTGTATGCGATAGAAAATTTTTGTTTTCCATGCTACGAACCCCTACATGTTTTATCCACAAACCACACATGGATCAACCACTAGAGTCATTGCATGTTTGTTCTTATACTAAAACCACAAACCAGCACTAGAGTCATTGCATGCATGTTCTTTTCCACAAACCACACATGGATCCACTAGACTCATTGCATGTGTGTTCTTTTCCACAAACAACTTATGGATCAACTAGTGGTCATTGCATGTGTGTTCTTTTCACAAACCACATGTGGACCCACTAGAGTCATTGCATGTGTGTTCTTATACACAAACTAGGACAAGAGTCATTGGATGTGTGTTCTATCCACAAACCACACATGGATCCACCACTGTCATTGCATGTGTGTTCTTTCCACAAACCACACATGGATCAACCACTAGAGTCATTGCATGTGTGTTCTTATCACAAACCACATATGGATCAACCAGTGGTCATTGCATGTGTGTTCTTTTCCGTAAACCACTGATGGATCCATTAGAGTCATTGCATGTGTGTTATTTCCACAAACCACACATGGATCAACCACTAGACTCATTGCATGCGTGTTATTTCCACAAACCACACATGTATCAACCACTAGAGTCATTGCATGTGTGTTATTTACACAAACCACACATGGATCAACCACTAGATTCATTGCATGTGTGTTCTTATACTAAAACCAACATTAGAGTCATTGTATGTGTGTTCTTTTCCAAAAACCACTTATGGATCCATTACAGTCATTGCATGTGTGTTATTTCCACAAACCACGCATGGATCAACCACTAGAGTCATTTCATGTGTGTTATTTCCACAAACCACACATGGATCAACCACTAGAGTCATTGCATGTGTGTGTTCTTTTCCACAAACCACACATGGATCCACCACTAGAGTCATTGCATGTGTGTTCTTATACTAAAACCAAAACTAGAGTCATTGGATGTGTGTTCTTTCCACAAACCACACATGGATCAACCAGTGTTCATTGCATGTGTGTTCTTTTCCACAAACCACACATGGATCCACCAGTGGTCATTTCATGTGTGTTCTTTCCACAAACCACATATGGATCAACCAGAGTCATTGCATGTGTGCTCTTTCCACAAACCACATATGGATCAACCACTAGAGTCATTACATGTTTGTTCTTATACTAAAACCACAAACCAGCACAAGAGTCATTACATGTGTGTTCTTTTCCACAAACCACACATGGATCCACTAGACTCATTGCATGTGTGTTCTTTTCCACAACCAACTTATGGATCAACCAGTGGTCATTGCATGTGTGTTCTTTTCACAAACCACATGTGGACCCACTAGAGTCATTGCATGTGTCTTCTTATACTAAAACTAGCACTAGAGTCATTGCATGTGTGTTCTATCCACAAACCACACATGGATCCACCACTGTCATTGCCTGTGTGTTCTTTCCACAAACCACACATGGATCAACCACTAGAGTCATTGCATGTGTGTTCTTATGACAGACCACACATGGATCAACCACTAGAGTCATTGCATGTGTGTTCTTTTCCATAAACCACTTACGGATCCATTACAGTCATTGCATGTGTGCTATTTCCACAAACCACACATGGATCAACCACTAGAGTCATTGCATGTGTGTTATTTCCACCAACCACACATGGATCAACCACTAGAGTCATTGCATGTGTGTTATTTACACAAACCACACATGGATCAACCACTAGAGTCATTGCATGTGTGTTCTTATACTAAAACCAATACTAGAGTCATTGCATGTGTGTTCTTTCCACAAACCACACATGGATCTACCAGTGGTCATTGCATGTGTGTTCTTTTCCACAAACCACACATGGATCCACCAGTGGTCATTGCATGTGTGTTCTTTCCACAAACCACATATGGATCAACCAGAGTCATTGCATGTGTGTTCTTTCCACAAACCACACATAGATCAACCACTAGAGTCATTGCATGTTTGTTCTTATACTAAAACCACAAACCAGCACTAGAGTCATTGGATGTGTGTTCTTTTCCACAAACCACACATGGATCCACTAGACTGATTGCATGTGTGTTCTTTTCCACTAACAACTTATGGATCAACCAGTGATCATTGCATGTGTGTTCTTTTCACAAACCACATGTGGACCCACTAGAGTCAGTGCATGTGTGTTCTATCCACAAACCACACATGGATCCACCATTGTCATTGCATGTCTGTTCTTTCCACAAACCACACATGGATCAACCACTAGAGTCATTGCATGTGTGTTCTTTCCACAAACCACACATGGATCAACCACTAGAGTCATTGCATGTTTATTCTTATACTAAAACCACAAACCAGCACTAGAGTCAATGCATGTGTGTTTTTTTCCATAAACCACACATGGATCCACCAGACTCATTGCATGTGTGTTCTTTTTAACAAACAAATTATGGATCAACCAGTGGTCATTGCATGTGTGTTCTTTTCACAAACCACATGTGGACCCACTAGAGTCATTGCATGTGTGTTCTTATACACAAACTAGCACTAGAGTAATTGCATGTGTGTTCTATCCACAAACCACACATGGATCAACCACTAGAGTCATTGCATGTTTGTTCTTATACTAAAACCACAAACCAGCACTAGAGTCATTGCATGCATGTTCTTTTCCACAAACCACACATGGATCCACTAGACTCATTGCATGTGTGTTCTTTTCCACAAACAACTTATGGATCAACCAGTGGTCATTGCATGTGTGTTATTTCCACAAACCACACATGGATCAACCACTAGACTCATTGCATGCGTGTTATTTCCATAAACCACACATGTATCAACCACTAGAGTCATTGCATGTGTGTTATTTACACAAACCACACATGGATCAACCACTAGAGTCATTGCATGTGTGTTCTTATAATAAAACCAACATTAGAGTCATTGCATGTGTGTTCTTTTCCAAAAACCACTTATGGATCCATTACAGTCATTGCATGTGTGTTATTTCCATAAACCACGCATGGATCAAGCACTAGAGTCATTGCATGTGTGTTATTTCCACAAACCACACATGGATCAACCACTAGAGTCATTGCATGTGTGTGTTCTTTTCCACAAACCACACATGGATCCACCACTACAGTCATTGCATGTGTGTTCTTTCCACAAACCACACATGGATCAACCAGTGGTCATTGCATGTGTGTTGTTTTCCACAAACCACACATGGATCCGCCAGTGGTCATTGCATGTGTGTTCTTTCCACAAACCACATGTGGATCAACCAGAGTCATTGCATGTGTGTTCTTTCCACAAACCACACATGGATCAACCGTTAGAGTCATTGCATGTTTGTTCTTATACGAAAACCACAAACCAGCACTAGAGTCATTGCATGTGTGTTCTTTTCCACAAATCACACATGGATCCACTAGACTCATTGCATGTGTGTTCTTTTGCACAAACAACTTACGGGTCAACCAGTGGTCATTGCATGTGTGTTCTTTTCACAAACCACATGTGGACCCACTAGAGTCATTGCATGTGTGTTCTTATACTAAAACTAGCACTAGAGTCATTGCATGTGTGTTTTATCCACAAACCATACATGGATCCACCACTGTCATTGCATGTGTGTTCTTTCCACAAACCACATATGGATCAACCACTAGAGTCATTACATGTTTGTTCTTATACTAAAACCACAAACCAGCACAAGAGTCATTACATGTGTGTTCTTTTCCACAAACCACACATGGATCCACTAGACTCATTGCATGTGTGTTCTTTTCCACAACCAACTTATGGATCAACCAGTGGTCATTCCATGTGTGTTCTTTTCACAAACCACATGTGGACCCACTAGAGTCATTGCATGTGTCTTCTTATACTAAAACTAGCACTAGAGTCATTGCATGTGTGTTCTATCCACAAACCACACATGGATCCACCACTGTCATTGCCTGTGTGTTCTTTCCACAAACCACACATGGATCAACCACTAGAGTCATTGCATGTGTGTTCTTATGACAGACCACACATGGATCAACCACTAGAGTCATTGCATGTGTGTTCTTTTCCATAAACCACTTACGGATCCATTACAGTCATTGCATGTGTGCTATTTCCACAAACCACACATGGATCAACCACTAGAGTCATTGCATGTGTGTTATTTCCACCAACCACACATGGATCAACCACTAGAGTCATTGCATGTGTGTTATTTACACAAACCACACATGGATCAACCACTAGAGTCATTGCATGTGTGTTCTTATACTAAAACCAATACTAGAGTCATTGCATGTGTGTTCTTTCCACAAACCACACATGGATCTACCAGTGGTCATTGCATGTGTGTTCTTTTCCACAAACCACACATGGATCCACCAGTGGTCATTGCATGTGTGTTATTTCCACAAACCACATATGGATCAACCAGAGTCATTGCATGTGTGTTCTTTCCACAAACCACACATAGATCAACCACTAGAGTCATTGCATGTTTGTTCTTATACTAAAACCACAAACCAGCACTAGAGTCATTGGATGTGTGTTCTTTTCCACAAACCACACATGGATCCACTAGACTGATTGGATGTGTGTTCTTTTCCACTAACAACTTATGGATCAACCAGTGATCATTGCATGTGTGTTCTTTTCACAAACCACATGTGGACCCACTAGAGTCAGTGCATGTGTGTTCTATCCACAAACCACACATGGATCCACCATTGTCATTGCATGTCTGTTCTTTCCACAAACCACACATGGATCAACCACTAGAGTCATTGCATGTGTGTTCTTTCCACAAACCACACATGGATCAACCACTAGAGTCATTGCATGTTTATTCTTATACTAAAACCACAAACCAGCACTAGAGTCAATGCATGTGTGTTTTTTTCCATAAACCACACATGGATCCACCAGACTCATTGCATGTGTGTTCTTTTTAACAAACAAATTATGGATCAACCAGTGGTCATTGCATGTGTGTTCTTTTCACAAACCACACATGGATCCACCACTATCATTGCATGTGTGTTCTTTCCACAAACCACACATGGATCAACCAGTGGTCATTGCATGTGTGTTCTTTTCCAAAAACCACACATGGATCCACAAGTGGTCATTGCATGTGTGTTCTTTCCACAAACCACATATGGATCAACCAGAGTCATTGCATGTGTGTTCTTTCCACAAACTACCTATGGATCCACTAGACTCATTGCATGTGTGTTCTATTCCACAAACAACTTATGGATCAACCAGTGGTCATTGCATGTGTGTTCTTTTCACAAACCACACATGGATTAACCACTAGAGTAATTGCATGTGTGTTATTTCCACAAACCATACATGGATCAACCACTAGAGTCATTGCATGTGTGTTATTTCCACAAACCACACATGGATCAACCACTAGAGTCATTGCATGTGTGTTATTTCCACAAACCACACATGGATCAACCACTAGAGTAATTGCATGTGTGTTATTTCCACAAACCACACATGGATCAACCACTAGACTCATTGCATGCGTGTTATTTCCACAAACCACACATGTATCAACCACTAGAGTCATTGCATGTGTGTTATTTACACAAACCACACATGGATCAACCACTAGATTCATTGCATGTGTGTTCTTATACTAAAACCAACATTAGAGTCATTGTATGTGTGTTCTTTTCCAAAAACCACTTATGGATCCATTACAGTCATTGCATGTGTGTTATTTCCACAAACCACGCATGGATCAACCACTAGAGTCATTGCATGTGTGTTATTTCCACAAACCACACATGGATCAACCACTAGAGTCATTGCATGTGTGTGTTCTTTTCCACAAACCACACATGGATCCACCACTAGGGTCATTGCATGTGTGTTCTTATACTAAAACCAAAACTAGAGTCATTGGATGTGTGTTCTTTCCACAAACCACACATGGATCAACCAGTGTTCATTGCATGTGTGTTCTTTTCCACAAACCACACATGGATCCACCAGTGGTCATTTCATGTGTGTTCTTTCCACAAACCACATATGGATCAACCAGAGTCATTGCATGTGTGCTCTTTCCACAAACCACATATGGATCAACCACTAGAGTCATTACATGTTTGTTCTTATACTAAAACCACAAACCAGCACAAGAGTCATTACATGTGTGTTCTTTTCCACAAACCACACATGGATCCACTAGACTCATTGCATGTGTGTTCTTTTCCACAACCAACTTATGGATCAACCAGTGGTCATTGCATGTGTGTTCTTTTCACAAACCACATGTGGACCCACTAGAGTCATTGCATGTGTCTTCTTATACTAAAACTAGCACTAGAGTCATTGCATGTGTGTTCTATCCACAAACCACACATGGATCCACCACTGTCATTGCCTGTGTGTTCTTTCCACAAACCACACATGGATCAACCACTAGAGTCATTGCATGTGTGTTCTTATGACAGACCACACATGGATCAACCACTAGAGTCATTGCATGTGTGTTCTTTTCCATAAACCACTTACGGATCCATTACAGTCATTGCATGTGTGCTATTTCCACAAACCACACATGGATCAACCACTAGAGTCATTGCATGTGTGTTATTTCCACCAACCACACATGGATCAACCACTAGAGTCATTGCATGTGTGTTATTTACACAAACCACACATGGATCAACCACTAGAGTCATTGCATGTGTGTTCTTATACTAAAACCAATACTAGAGTCATTGCATGTGTGTTCTTTCCACAAACCACACATGGATCTACCAGTGGTCATTGCATGTGTGTTCTTTTCCACAAACCACACATGGATCCACCAGTGGTCATTGCATGTGTGTTCTTTCCACAAACCACATATGGATCAACCAGAGTCATTGCATGTGTGTTCTTTCCACAAACCACACATAGATCAACCACTAGAGTCATTGCATGTTTGTTCTTATACTAAAACCACAAACCAGCACTAGAGTCATTGGATGTGTGTTCTTTTCCACAAACCACACATGGATCCACTAGACTGATTGCATGTGTGTTCTTTTCCACTAACAACTTATGGATCAACCAGTGATCATTGCATGTGTGTTCTTTTCACAAACCACATGTGGACCCACTAGAGTCAGTGCATGTGTGTTCTATCCACAAACCACACATGGATCCACCATTGTCATTGCATGTCTGTTCTTTCCACAAACCACACATGGATCAACCACTAGAGTCATTGCATGTGTGTTCTTTCCACAAACCACACATGGATCAACCACTAGAGTCATTGCATGTTTATTCTTATACTAAAACCACAAACCAGCACTAGAGTCAATGCATGTGTGTTTTTTTCCATAAACCACACATGGATCCACCAGACTCATTGCATGTGTGTTCTTTTTAACAAACAAATTATGGATCAACCAGTGGTCATTGCATGTGTGTTCTTTTCACAAACCACATGTGGACCCACTAGAGTCATTGCATGTGTGTTCTTATACACAAACTAGCACTAGAGTAATTGCATGTGTGTTCTATCCACAAACCACACATGGATCAACCACTAGAGTCATTGCATGTTTGTTCTTATACTAAAACCACAAACCAGCACTAGAGTCATTGCATGCATGTTCTTTTCCACAAACCACACATGGATCCACTAGACTCATTGCATGTGTGTTCTTTTCCACAAACAACTTATGGATCAACCAGTGGTCATTGCATGTGTGTTATTTCCACAAACCACACATGGATCAACCACTAGACTCATTGCATGCGTGTTATTTCCATAAACCACACATGTATCAACCACTAGAGTCATTGCATGTGTGTTATTTACACAAACCACACATGGATCAACCACTAGAGTCATTGCATGTGTGTTCTTATAATAAAACCAACATTAGAGTCATTGCATGTGTGTTCTTTTCCAAAAACCACTTATGGATCCATTACAGTCATTGCATGTGTGTTATTTCCATAAACCACGCATGGATCAAGCACTAGAGTCATTGCATGTGTGTTATTTCCACAAACCACACATGGATCAACCACTAGAGTCATTGCATGTGTGTGTTCTTTTCCACAAACCACACATGGATCCACCACTACAGTCATTGCATGTGTGTTCTTATACTAAAACCAACACTAGAGTCATTGCATGTGTGTTCTTTCCACAAACCACACATGGATCAACCAGTGGTCATTGCATGTGTGTTGTTTTCCACAAACCACACATGGATCCACCAGTGGTCATTGCATGTGTGTTCTTTCCACAAACCACATGTGGATCAACCAGAGTCATTGCATGTGTGTTCTTTCCACAAACCACACATGGATCAACCGTTAGAGTCATTGCATGTTTGTTCTTATACGAAAACCACAAACCAGCACTAGAGTCATTGCATGTGTGTTCTTTTCCACAAATCACACATGGATCCACTAGACTCATTGCATGTGTGTTCTTTTGCACAAACAACTTACGGGTCAACCAGTGGTCATTGCATGTGTGTTCTTTTCACAAACCACATGTGGACCCACTAGAGTCATTGCATGTGTGTTCTTATACTAAAACTAGCACTAGAGTCATTGCATGTGTGTTTTATCCACAAACCATACATGGATCCACCACTGTCATTGCATGTGTGTTCTTTCCACAAACCACATATGGATCAACCACTAGAGTCATTACATGTTTGTTCTTATACTAAAACCACAAACCAGCACAAGAGTCATTACATGTGTGTTCTTTTCCACAAACCACACATGGATCCACTAGACTCATTGCATGTGTGTTCTTTTCCACAACCAACTTATGGATCAACCAGTGGTCATTGCATGTGTGTTCTTTTCACAAACCACATGTGGACCCACTAGAGTCATTGCATGTGTCTTCTTATACTAAAACTAGCACTAGAGTCATTGCATGTGTGTTCTATCCACAAACCACACATGGATCCACCACTGTCATTGCCTGTGTGTTCTTTCCACAAACCACACATGGATCAACCACTAGAGTCATTGCATGTGTGTTCTTATGATAGACCACACATGGATCAACCACTAGAGTCATTGCATGTGTGTTCTTTTCCATAAACCACTTACGGATCCATTACAGTCATTGCATGTGTGCTATTTCCACAAACCACACATGGATCAACCACTAGAGTCATTGCATGTGTGTTATTTCCACCAACCACACATGGATCAACCACTAGAGTCATTGCATGTGTGTTATTTACACAAACCACACATGGATCAACCACTAGAGTCATTGCATGTGTGTTCTTATACTAAAACCAATACTAGAGTCATTGCATGTGTGTTCTTTCCACAAACCACACATGGATCTACCAGTGGTCATTGCATGTGTGTTCTTTTCCACAAACCACACATGGATCCACCAGTGGTCATTGCATGTGTGTTCTTTCCACAAACCACATATGGATCAACCAGAGTCATTGCATGTGTGTTCTTTCCACAAACCACGCATAGATCAACCACTAGAGTCATTGCATGTTTGTTCTTATACTAAAACCACAAACCAGCACTAGAGTCATTGGATGTGTGTTCTTTTCCACAAACCACACATGGATCCACTAGACTGATTGGATGTGTGTTCTTTTCCACTAACAACTTATGGATCAACCAGTGATCATTGCAGGTGTGTTCTTTTCACAAACCACATGTGGACCCACTAGAGTCAGTGCATGTGTGTTCTATCCACAAACCACACATGGATCCACCATTGTCATTGCATGTCTGTTCTTTCCACAAACCACACATGGATCAACCACTAGAGTCATTGCATGTGTGTTCTTTCCACAAACCACACATGGATCAACCACTAGAGTCATTGCATGTTTATTCTTATACTAAAACCACAAACCAGCACTAGAGTCAATGCATGTGTGTTTTTTTCCATAAACCACACATGGATCCACCAGACTCATTGCATGTGTGTTCTTTTTAACAAACAAATTATGGATCAACCAGTGGTCATTGCATGTGTGTTCTTTTCACAAACCACATGTGGACCCACTAGAGTCATTGCATGTGTGTTCTTATACACAAACTAGCACTAGAGTAATTGCATGTGTGTTCTATCCACAAACCACACATGGATCAACCACTAGAGTCATTGCATGTTTGTTCTTATACTAAAACCACAAACCAGCACTAGAGTCATTGCATGCATGTTCTTTTCCACAAACCACACATGGATCCACTAGACTCATTGCATGTGTGTTCTTTTCCACAAACAACTTATGGATCAACCAGTGGTCATTGCATGTGTGTTATTTCCACAAACCACACATGGATCAACCACTAGACTCATTGCATGCGTGTTATTTCCATAAACCACACATGTATCAACCACTAGAGTCATTGCATGTGTGTTATTTACACAAACCACACATGGATCAACCACTAGAGTCATTGCATGTGTGTTCTTATAATAAAACCAACATTAGAGTCATTGCATGTGTGTTCTTATAATAAAACCAACATTAGAGTCATTGCATGTGTTTTCTTTTACAAAAACCACTTATGGATCCATTACAGTCATTGCATGTGTGTTATTTCCACAAACCACGCATGGATCAAGCACTAGAGTCATTGCATGTGTGTTATTTCCACAAACCACACATGGATCAACCACTAGAGTCATTGCATGTGTGTGTTCTTTTCCACAAACCACACATGGATCCACCACTACAGTCATTGCATGTGTGTTCTTATACTAAAACCAACACTAGAGTCATTGCATGTGTGTTCTTTCCACAAACCACACATGGATCAACCAGTGGTCATTGCATGTGTGTTGTTTTCCACAAACCACACATGGATCCACCAGTGGTCATTGCATGTGTGTTCTTTCCACAAACCACATGTGGATCAACCAGAGTCATTGCATGTGTGTTCTTTCCACAAACCACACATGGATCAACCGTTAGAGTCATTGCATGTTTGTTCTTATACGAAAACCACAAACCAGCACTAGAGTCATTGCATGTGTGTTCTTTTCCACAAATCACACATGGATCCACTAGACTCATTGCATGTGTGTTCTTTTGCACAAACAACTTACGGGTCAACCAGTGGTCATTGCATGTGTGTTCTTTTCACAAACCACATGTGGACCCACTAGAGTCATTGCATGTGTGTTCTTATACTAAAACTAGCACTAGAGTCATTGCATGTGTGTTTTATCCACAAACCATACATGGATCCACCACTGTCATTGCATGTGTGTTCTTTCCACAAACCACATATGGATCAACCACTAGAGTCATTACATGTTTGTTCTTATACTAAAACCACAAACCAGCACAAGAGTCATTACATGTGTGTTCTTTTCCACAAACCACACATGGATCCACTAGACTCATTGCATGTGTGTTCTTTTCCACAACCAACTTATGGATCAACCAGTGGTCATTGCATGTGTGTTCTTTTCACAAACCACATGTGGACCCACTAGAGTCATTGCATGTGTGTTCTTATACTAAAAGTAGCACTAGAGTCATTGCATGTGTGTTCTATCCACAAACCACACATGGATCCACCACTGTCATTGCAAGTGTGTTATTTCTACAAACCACACATGGATCAACCACCAGAGTCATTGCATGTGTGTTATTTCCACAAACCACACATGGATCAACCACTAGAGTCATTGCATGTGTGTTATTTCCACAAACCACACATGGATCAACCACTAGAGTAATTGCATGTGTGTTCTTATACTAAAACCAACACTAGAGTCATTGCATGTGTGTTCTTTCCACAAACCACACATGGATCAACCAGTGGTCATTGCATGTGTGTTCTTTTCCACAAACCACACATGGATCCACCAGTGGTCATTTCATGTGTGTTCTTTCCACAAACCACATATGGATCAACCAGAGTCATTGCATGTGTGTTCTTTCCACAAACCACACATGGATCAACCACTAGAGTCATTGCATGTTTGTTCTTATACTAAAACCACAAACCAGCACTAGAGTCATTGCATGCATGTTCTTTTCCACAAACCACACATGGATCCACTAGACTCATTGCATGTGTGTTGTTTTCCACAAACAACTTATGGATCAACAAGTGGTCATTGCATGTGTGTTCTTTTCCACAAACCACACATGGATCCACTAGACTCATTGCATGTGTGTTCTTTTCCACAAACAACTTATGGATCAACCAGTGGTCATTGCATGTGTGTTCTTTTCACAAACCACATGTGGACCAACTAGAGTCATTGCATGTGTGTTCTTATACACAAACTAGCACTAGAGTCATTGCATGTGTGTTCTATCCACAAACCACACATGGATCCACCACTGTTATTGCATGTGTGTTCTTTCCACCAACCACACATGGATCAACCACTAGAGTCATTGCATGTGTGTTCTTTGCACAAACCACACATGGATCAACCACTGTCATTGCATGTGTGTTCTTTCCACAAACCACACATGGATCAACCACTAGAGTCATTGCATGTTTGTTCTTATACTAAAACCACAAACCATCACTAGAGTCATTGCATGTGTGTTCTATTCCACAAACCACACATGGATCCACTAGACTCATTGCATGTGTGTTCTTTTCCACAAACAACTTATGGACCAACCAGTGGTCATTGCATGCGTGTTCTTTTCACAAACCAGATGTGGACCCACTAGACTCATTGCATGTGTGTTCTTATACACAAACTAGCACTAGAGTCATTGCACGTGTGTTCTATCCACAAACCACACATGGATCAACCACTAGAGTCATTGCATGTTTGTTCTTATACTAAAACCACAAACCAGCACTAGAGTCATTGCATGCATGTTCTTTTCCACAAACCACACATGGATCCACTAGACTCATTGCATGTGTGTTCTTTTCCACAAACAACTTATGGATCAACCAGTGGTCATTGCATGTGTGTTCTTTTCACTAACCACATGTGGACCCACTAGAGTCATTGCATGTGTGTTCTTATACACAAACTAGCACAAGAGTCATTGCATGTGTGTTCTATCCACAAACCACACATGGATCCACCACTGTCATTGCATGTGTGTTCTTTCCACAAACCACGCATGGATCAACCACTAGAGTCATTGCATGTGTGTTCTTATCACAAACCACATATGGATCAACCAGTGGTCATTGCATGTGTGTTCTTTTCCATAAACAACTTATGGATCCATTACAATCATTGCATGTGTGTTATTTCCACAAACCACACATGGATCAACCACTAGAGTCATTTCATGTGTGTTATTTCCACAAACCACACATGGATCAACCACTAGAGTCATTGCATGTGTGTTCTTTCCACAAACCACACATGGATCAACCAGTGGTCATTGCATGTGTGTTCTTTTCCACAAACCACACATGGATCCACCAGTGGTCTTGCATGTGTGTTCTTTCCACAAACCACATATGGATCAACCAGAGTCATTGCATGTGTGTTCTTTCCACAAACCACACATGGATCAACCACTAGAGTCATTGCATGTTTGTTCTTATACTAAAACCACAAACCAGCACTAGAGTCATTGCATGTGTGTTCTTTTCCACAAACCACACATGGATCCACTAGACTCATTGCATGTGTGTTCTTTTCCACAAACAACTTATGGATCAACCAGTGGTCATTACATGTGTGTTCTTTTCACAAACCACATGTGGACCCACTAGATTCATTGCATGTGTGTTCTTATACATAAACTAGCACTAGAGTCATTGCATGTGTGTTCTATCCACAAACCACACATGGATCCACCACTGTTATTGCATGTGTGTTCTTTCCACCAACCACACATGGATCAACCACTAGAGTCATTGCATGTGTGTTCTTTCCACAAACCACACATGGATCAACCACTATAGTCATTGCATGTTTGTTCTTATACTAAAACCACAAACCAGCACTAGAGTCATTGCATGTTTGTTCTATTCCACAAACCACACATGGATCCACCAGACTCATTGCATGTTCGTTCTTTTCCACAAACAACTTATGGATCAACCAGTGGTCATTGCAGGCGTGTTCTTTTCACAAACCACATGTGGACCCACTACACTCATTGCATGTGTGTTCTTATACACAAACTAGCACTAGAGTCATTGCATGTGTGTTCTATCCACAAACCACACATGGATCAACCACTAGAGTCATTGCATGTTTGTTCTTATACTAAAACCACAAACCAGCACTAGAGTCATTGCATGCATGTTCTTTTCCACAAACCACACATGGATCCACTAGACTCATTGCATGTGTGTTCTTTTCCACAAACAACTTATGGATCAACCAGTGGTCATTGCATGTGTGTTCTTTTCACAAACCACATGTGGACCCATTGCATGTGTGTTCTTATACACAAACTAGCACAAGAGTCATTCCATGTGTGTTCTATCCACAAACCACACATGGATCCACCACTATAGTCATTGCATGTTTGTTCTTATACTAAAACCACAAACCAGCACTAGAGTCATTGCATGTTTGTTCTATTCCACAAACCACACATTGATCCACCAGACTCATTGCATGTTCGTTCTTTTCCACAAACAACTTATGGATCAACCAGTGGTCATTGCAGGCGTGTTCTTTTCACAAACCACATGTGGACCCACTACACTCATTGCATGTGTGTTCTTATACACAAACTAGCACTAGAGTCATTGCATGTGTGTTCTATCCACAAACCACACATGGATCAACCACTAGAGTCATTGCATGTTTGTTCTTATACTGAAACCACAAACCAGCACTAGAGTCATTGCATGTTTGTTCTATTCCACAAACCACACATGGATCCACCAGACTCATTGCATGTTCGTTCTTTTCCACAAACAACTTATGGATCAACCAGTGGTCATTGCAGGCGTGTTCTTTTCACAAACCACATGTGGACCCACTACACTCATTGCATGTGTGTTCTTATACACAAACTAGCACTAGAGTCATTGCATGTGTGTTCTATCCACAAACCACATATGGATCAACCACTAGCGTCATTGCATGTTTGTTCTTATACTAAAACCACAAACCAGCACTAGAGTCATTGCATGCATGTTCTTTTCCACAAACCACACATGGATCCACTAGACTCATTGCATGTGTGTTCTTTTCCACAAACTACTTATGGATCAACCAGTGGTCATTGCATGTGTGTTCTTTTCACAAACCAAATGTGGACCCACTAGAGTCATTGCATGTGTGTTCTTATACACAAACTAGCACAAGAGTCATTCCATGTGTGTTCTATCCACAAACCACACATGGATCCACCACTATCATTGCATGTGTTCTTTCCACAAACCACGCATAGATCAACCACTAGAGTCATTGCATGTGTGTTCTTATCACAAACCACATATGGATCAACCAGTGGTCATTGCATGTGTGTTCTTTTCCATAAACCACTTATGGATCCATTACAGTCATTGCATGTGTGTTATTTCCACAAACCACACATGGATCAACCACTAGACTCATTGCATGCGTGTTATTTCCACAAACCACACATGTATCAACCACTAGAGTCATTGCATGTGTGTTATTTCCACAAACCACACATGGATCAACCACTAGAGTCATTGCATGTGTGTGTTCTTTTCCACAAACCACACATGGATCCACCACTAGAGTCATTGCATGTGTGTTCTTATACTAAAACCAACACTAGAGTCATTGCATGTGTGTTCTTTCCACAAACCACACATGGATCAACCAGTGGTCATTGCATGTGTGTTGTTTTCCACAAAGCACACATGGATCCACTAGTGGTCATTGCATGTGTGTTCTTTCCACAAACCACATGTGGATCAACCAGAGTCATTGCATGTGTGTTCTTTCCACAAACCACACATGGATCAACCACTAGAGTCATTGTATGTTTGTTCTTATACGAAAACCCCAAACCAGTACTAGAGTCATTGCATGTGTGTTCTTTTCCACAAACCACACATGGATCCTCTAGACTCATTGCATGTGTGTTCTTTTGCACGAACAACTTACGGGTCAACCAGTGGTCATTGCATGTGTGTTCTTTTCACAAACCACATGTGGACCCACTAGAGTCATTGCATGTGTGTTCTTATACTAAAACTAGCACTAGAGTCATTGCATGTGTGTTCTATCCACAAACCATACATGGATCCACCACTGTCATTGCATGTGTGTTCTTTCCACAAACCACACATGGATCAACCACTAGAGTCATTGCATGTGTGTTTTTATCACAAACCACATATGGATCAACCATTGATCATTGCATGTGTGTTCTTTTCCATAAACCACTTATGGATCCATTACAGTCATTTGAAGTGTGTTATTTCTACAAACCACACATGGATCAACCACTAGAGTCATTTCATGTGTGTTATTTCCACAAACCACACATGGATCAACCACTAGAGTCATTGCATGTGTGTTATTTCCACAAACCACACATGGATCAACCACTAGAGTAATTGCATATGTGTTCTTATACTAAAACCAACACTAGAGTCATTGCATTTGTGTTCTTTCCACAAACCACACATGGATCAACCAGTGGTCATTGCATGTGTATTCGTTTCCACAAACCACACATGGATCCACCAGTGGTCATTGCATGTGTGTTCTTTCCACAAACCACATATGGATCAACCAGAGTCATTGCATGTGTGTTCTTTCCACAAACCACACATGGATCTACCACTAGAGTCATTGCATGTTTGTTCTTATACTAAAACCACAAACCAGCACTAGAGTCATTGCATGTGTGTTCTTTTCCACAAACCACACATGGATCCACTAGACTCATTGCATGTGTGTTCTTTTCCACAAACAACTTATGGATCAACCAGTGGTCATTGCATGTGTGTTCTTTTCACAAACCACATGTGGACCCACTAGAGTAATTGCATGTGTGTTCTTATACACAAACTAGCACTAGACTCATTGCATGTGTGTTCTTTTCCACAAACAACTTATGGATCAACCAGTGGTCATTGCATGTGTGTTCTTTTCACAAACCACATGTGGACCCACTAGAGTAATTGCATGTGTGTTCTTATACACAAACTAGCACTAGAGTCATTGAATGTGTGTTCTATCCACAAACCACACATGGATCCACCACTGTTATTGCATGTGTGTTCTTTCCACCAACCACACATGGATCAACCACTAGAGTCATTGCATGTGTGTTCTTTCCACCAACTACACATGGATCAACCACTAGAGTCATTGCATGTGTGTTCTTTCCACAAACCACACATGGATCAACCACTAGAGTCATTGCATGTTTTGTCTTATACTAAAACCACAAACCAGCACTAGAGTCATTGCATGTGTGTTCTATTCCACAAACCACACATGGATCCACTAGACTCATTGCATGTGTGTTCTTTTCCACAAACAACTTATGGATCAACCAGTGGTCATTGCATGCGTGTTCTTTTCACAAACCACATGTGGACCCACTAGACTCATTGCATGTGTGTTCTTTTCCACAAACAACTTATGGATCAACCAGTGGTCATTGCATGCGTGTTCTTTTCACAAACCACATGTGGACCCACTAGACTCATTGCATGTGTGTTCTTATACGCAAACTAGCACTAGAGTCACTGCATGTGTGTTCTATCCAGAAACCACACATGGATCAACCACTAGAGTCATTGCATGTTTGTTCTTATACTAAAACCACAAACCAGCACTAGAGTCATTGCATGCATGTTCTTTTCCACAAACCACACATGGATCCACTAGACTCATTGCATGTGTGTTCTTTTTGCACAAACAACTTATGGATCAACAAGTGGTCATTGCATGTGTGTTCTTTTCACAAACCACATGTGGACCCACTAGAGTCATTGCATCTGTGTTCTTATACACAAACTAGCACAAGAGTCATTGCATGTGTGTTCTATCCACAAACCACACATGGATCCACCGCTGTCATTGCATGTGTGTTCTTTCCACAAACCACGCATGGATCAACCACTAGAGTCATTGCATGTGTGTTCTTATCACAAACCACATATGGATCAACCAGTGGTCATTGCATGTGTGTTCTTTTCCATAAACAACTTATGGATCCATTACAATCATTGGATGTGTGTTATTTCCACAAACCACACATGGATCAACCACTAGAGTCATAGCATGTGTGTTATTTCCACAAACCACACATGGATCAACCACTAGTCATTGCATGTGTGTTCTTATACTAAAACCAACATTAGAGTCATTGCATTTGTGTTCTTTCCACAAACCACTTATGGATCCATTACAGTCATTGCATGTGTGTTATTTCCACAAATCACACATGGATCAACCACTAGAGTCATGGCATGTGTGTTATTTCAACAAACCACACATGGATCAACCACTAGAGTCATTGCATGTGTGTTATTTCCACAAACCACACATGGATCAACCACTAGAGTCATTGCATGTGTGTTCTTATACTAAAACCAACACTAGAGTCATTCCATGTGTGTTCTTTCCACAAACCACACATGGATCAACCAGTGGTCATGGCATGTGTGTTCTTTTCCACAAACCACACATGGATCCACCAGTGGTCATTGCATGTGTGTTCTTTCCACAAACCACATATGGATCAAGCAGAGTCATTGCATGTGTGTTCTTTCCACAAACCACACATGGATCAACCACTAGAGTCATTGCATGTTTGTTCTTATACTAAAACCACAAACCAGCACTAGAGTCATTGCATGTGTGTTCTTTCCACAAACCACACATGGATCCACTAGACTCATTGCATGTGTGTTCTTTTCCACAAACAACTTATGGATCAACCAGTGGTCATTCCATGTGTGTTCTTTTCACAAACCACATGTGGACCCACTAGAGTAATTGCATATGTGTTCTTATACACAAAATAGCACTAGAGTCAATGCATGTGTGTTCTATCCACAAACCACACATGGATCCACAACTGTCATTGCATGTGTGTTCTTTCCACAAACCACATATGGATCAACCACTAGAGTCATTGCATGTGTATTGTTATCACAAACCACATATGGATCAACCAGTGGTCATTGCATGTGTGTTCTTTTCCATAAACCACTTATGGATCCATTACAGTCATTGCATGTGTGTTATTTCCACAAACCACACATGGATCAACCACTAGAGTCATTGCATGTGTGTTATTTCCACAAACCACACATGGATCAACCACTACAGTCATTGCATGTGTGTGTTCTTTTCCACAGACCACACATGGATCCACCACTAGAGTCATTGCATGTGTGTTCTTATACTAAAACCAACACTAGAGTCATTGCATGTGTGTTCTTTCCACAAACCACACATGGATCAACAAGTGGTCATTGCATGTGTGTTCTTTTCCACAAACCACACATGGATCCACTAGTGGTCATTGCATGTGTGTTCTTTCCACAAACCACATATGGATCAACCAGAGTAATTGCATGTGTCTTCTTTCCACAAACCACACATGGATCGACCACTAGAGTCATTGCATGTTTGTTCTTATACCAAAACCACAAAACAGCACTAGTGTCATTGCATGTGTGTTCTTTTCCACAAACCACACATGGATCCACTAGACTCATTGCATGTGTGTTCTTTTCCACAAACAACTTATGGATCAACCAGTGGTCATTGCATGTGTGTTCTTTTCACAAACCACATGTGGACCCACTAGAGTCATTGCATGTGTGTTCTTATACTAAAACTAGCACTAGAGTCATTGCATGTGTGTTCTATCCACAAACCACACATGGATCCACCACTGTCATTGCATGTGTGTTCTTTCCACAAACCACACATGGATCAACCACTAGAGTTATTGCATGTGTGTTCTTTCCACAAACAAAATATGGATCAACCAGTGGTCATTACATGTGTGTTCTTTTCCATAAACCACTTATGGATCCATTACAGTCATTGCATGTGTGTTATTTCCACAAACCACACATGGATCAACCACTAGAGTCATTGCATGTGTGTTATTTCCACAAACCACACATGGATCAACCACTAGAGTCATTGCATGTGTGTTATTTCCACAAACCACACATGGATCAACCACTAGAGTCATTGCATGTGTGTTATTTCCACAAACCACACATGGATCAACCACTAGAGTCATTGCATGTGTGTTCTTATACTAAAACCAACACTAGAGTCATTGCATGTGTGTTCTTTCCACAAACTACACATGGATCAACCAGTGGTCATTGCATGCGTGTTCTTTTCCACAAACCACACATGGATCCACCAGTGGTCATTGCATGTGTGTTCTTTCCACAAACCACATATGGATCAACCACTAAAGTCATTGCATGTGTGTTATTTCCATAAACCACACATGGATCAACCACTAGAGTCATTGCATGTGTGTTCTTTTCCATAAACAACTTATGGATCCATTAAAGCATTGCATGTGTGTTATTTCCACAAACCACACATGGATCAACCACTAGAGTCATTGCATGTGTGTTATTTCCACAAACCACACATGGATCCATTTGAGTCATTTCATGCTTGTTCTTATACTAAAACTAGCACTGCCCCCCAATGGATCCACCGTTAGACCGAGTCTTCTAGAAGGCACGCCATAACACAGTTGTTCTGCTTGACGATTGTTACATACCGTTTGATTGGGGCGCTTGGACGATTGGGATGGTCTTCGGGAGAGCGATCCTCGAGTAGGCTGTTCTGCGGCATGATTGGCCATGCTTGCTCTGGACAAACTGGCATGTTGCGAGTGTTATGACTCACGAGTTTAGTGGGCCATATCCTAGTGTCACGTCCCCGTTACTTCTCTTCCTCCCCGTACTTCTCTTCCTTCCCCTCGAAGCCACTTTCCCCACTCACTTCCATCCTGCCGTAGCTGCAAGCCGACGACATCCGCCAATTCTCCGGTCGCTACCTTCATGGTAAGAAATCATTTTACAAGCTTTTGAACTTATCCTACACATTCCTGCTATTCGCCAATCTAACTGCTGATCTTTTTTTTTCTGATTTCTCGACGAACTTCAGTTGTGGCAGATGTGGGAGCCCAAGAATCTGGAGATCCTCGCGTGCAACTTCGCAGCGACGCTCCCGCTCGTGTGCTTCCACCCAGGATGCTTTTGCCGTTACTCCTACCGCGAGCTCCCGCTCCATGAGCTCGCGTGCCCGCACGGCGCGTGCGCCTGCACGGAGTCGGGCTGCAACTACACCGGCCCGCCGGCAGAGCTCGTCGTCCACCTTGCAGATGGGCACTTGATCAAAGTGATTAGGATCTCGTATGGGCAAGCCCAACTTCTCCAAGAGCAGGTGCCGTTCACTGACTCGGCACACCGCCTACTAATTTTCCAGGGGGGACGGCTCTGTTTTCGTCCTGACCATCACCGCCGGTGTTCCGAGAACCAGAGCCGGGCCCACCGTCGTGGGTGCCGTATGCGTCAGGTCGGTCTTGTGCGCCTGGACCGTATACACGGTGCACATGTGGGCGAACGCCCAGCCACCGTCGTCGGATAGCATTCTTGTGCTAGCCGAGGCGCCGAGCTGCCCAACGCCGCGGGAGGTGGAGTATGTGGACCTAAGGTCGATCCTATGCGTGCCATCTCAGTACCCTGTCGGTGCTGGACCGAACAGGAAGATGCATTTCTACATTTGTATCGAGAAGACCGACAGACAAATGTAGTACTTGTGCTGTCGTTATTTTAGACTTAACCGACGCTTCTCACGTGCTTAGAGCATACATGTTGTGCGAATGTACCCCAGTTGTAGTTTTCAGTACTCCTTAATACCTCGACGAGTTATTATATTGGTCCAATCAGCTTGTTGTTGTTGTCACGTTGCAAAGTCTGCTTGATCTGGACATACCAGCAATACCGTGTGCTCCCGCTCCCGCAATGTCAGTGTCACGTGTTCCGGGGGCCCACCTGCCAGTGTCCTTCCCCTCGAAGCCACTGTCCCAACTTCTCTTCCATCCTGCCACTCCCGTCCGATGGTTGTAATCTGATGATTTTTGTTGGATTGTTTACAAGTAATCTATGTTGATAATGCAACATGCAAATGGCACAGACACAATTTCTAAAGTGGAAGCACTCACCGGCCGCTATTGCACATATTTCTTAATATAGCTCGACAAACACATTACAATAATTGTACTCGCATTAAACACAACCGAAATTGCAACCATCCTAAACAACATCTAAACCCACATCACACAACTGTCGTCGGAGTCCACCTCGATTGGTGACACCGCCGTGCCCTTCCCAGCGACATCCACTCCCGCCCGTGGCTTGCCCTTCGCCAAGGAGGCAACAATGGCGTTCTGCACAGCTTCGTCCCCATCGCCCTCCACATCGGAATCGAAAATGACGAAGGTGACGGGGTTGGCGTGGACTGAGCGCCGTCGCACCTGGCGGCTCCTGCTCGAGCTCGACGCTGCATCAGTCCTTCTACAGGTAGGAGGGGCCGAGCTCGCATACATAGCGTCGTCGCTCCTCTCAAGAAACCATGGCCATTTGATACTGCGACGATAGGATCTTGGGGTGGATCCGCCGTGGCGAGCCCTACCGGAAGCGGTGGAGCGGATGGATCTGCTGGCACGAGCCATGACAAGTTCCTAGGAGGGAGTAAGATTGTGGGCCAGGCGTGTCTGGTTCCTGAGCAAGACCTCCTAGTGATATGTACGCGGGCAAGGTACCAAAAAATTTCGTCCAATGTGCGCGACAGGGCTTTTGAACCACAAAGGCGCGAGTTTTTTTTGACAAGTCCACACGCTAGGTCCCCCACCTGTCAGCCGAATGTGGACGGTAGGATTCTGCCCGAGTTATTAAGTAGGGATAAATCACGCTTCACCACTACCCTGAAATCCAAAGGCTCCTCTTTCCTCTTCCCTCGCTCCCCTCGCTCATGGCTCGCAGCTCGTGTAGTTTGTCTCGGGCGGAATCAGGGTCGGCTCAACGCCATCAAGCGGGTGCCCCCATCAGGTACCGGAGGGCGCCCTACGATTACTACCCCGATATGCTGTGTTTGTGTGGTGAGAAGATGCCGAGATGGATTTCGTGGACCGACAAAACTACTGTAGGAAAATTCAGCAACTGCAGCATCAGAGCGGTAAGTTCCTACTATAGGTCAATGGTAACCCGGATCTGGAAAGCGTAATGTAATTCTTTTTTTTGTTTCCTTCAATCTACTATGCAGGAAGGGAGGGGGACTAGCTGTGACAAGTTTGTGTGGATCGAAAAGCCACTGACAGGTTTTCAAGAGAGCTTGTTCAGGATCTGCGTGATGCTGTGTGGGACAAGAAAGAGGAGATTCGTGCGATGGAGCGAGAGATCCGGGAGTTTCGCCAGGTGCAGGGGAGGCAGGGGCAGGGAGGTGGTGAGACATACGGGCTCAAGATTAGGCCAGATAATGGACACAATTTCCTAATTATCTGGGCATTATCTGTTGCATTTGCAGTTTATGTTGCCATGTCGTTGTCCAGCAGCTGAAATAAGTTGCTGCTTCGTGGAGTGTAGCGTCCAGCTTAAGAAATTGTTTTCCAGCCCAAAAACTTATCATAAGTGTAATGCCAACAGCAGGGATTTATTAAGCACCTATAAATAAATCATGTCTGTGCCACTAACACCCATCAATTTTGGAGAGGATTTAACCGCACAGCTATCGCGATTGTTCAGATAGTAGTGGCACAGTCACAGTTTTAGATTCAATTAGTGGCCTTGGCCGTATCAAATCCTAAAGTCGCGATACATTTTACTCCGAGTATGAGAGGCAAATTGTTTCGCCCGACAAGTTCCACACACACAGCTCTAGAGTTTAACCAAACTACATATGTAGGTTCAAGTTCAATACATCATTAGGCTGCTACACTGCTAGCCCTCTTTCTCTGCTTGGGTGCCAACTTTCTTCCTCTTTCCTTCACGTCCACTGGCTTCTTCATCTCCTGCCTTCTTCCTCTTCCTGGGTGCCAATTTTCTTACCTTCACGTACCCTGCATCTCCGGGCCAAGGGAAGTCAGGCCAATCAGCACCAGAATCTTGTCCGGCATCATCACTCCACTCGTTTTGGTTTTCTTACCGCAGCAAAATCACTGAGTCGGCTGTCTTGTTTCTTACCTTGCGCTTCCTGTAAAAAAACAGTACATGAATTACTACCTTATATCTACAGACTATAAACAATTTTTGTGTGTGAATGTACCTTCTCATACCTAGGTTTGGGAGCATTAAGGGGACATCCAGCTGCTCTATGGCCTATAAGATGGCAGGTCTTGCATCTGTTTTTGCCCTTCTTTGTAGCATAGAAAGCCGAACCCTTCTTCTCGAGAAAATTCTTAAACCTATTCACCTGGGGTCTTCCTCTGCCCCTTTTTGTAACTGGCTGGCAAAGCTCGAAAGATAGTTGTACTTGAGGCCACTGAGATGGGTCTGTACATGGCTCGACGGATCCAGCATACGCAGCTCTGAACTTTTCCATAGAGTAGTAGTCTGACAAATACTGATCCAAATGTGGTAGAGTTCTTTTCTTCACCAAGAAGGCCAAGGCATGGTCGCAAGGTTTCCCGGTATGCTGCCACTCTAAGCAGGCACATTCTCCCAGCTAGATGTTCACAACATCCCTTTTGCCACTCTTGGACATATCGACCACCTCACAGCTTTTGCTGGTTGACGGGAGAACCTTAAGATGAGCAAGTCCTCGGCTTCTCTTGTGCAGTTGTTGTACAACTGGCGGTAGCATATGTCCTCTAAGTCTCCTACCGATCTCTCTCCTTATATTTAACAGCTTCATGATCATACCACGTATGCTGTCCATCAAGATATGAACAGGACGCACTTTTATGTCCTTCACCCAGTTATTCAGGCATTCTGCAAGGTTGTTGTTTATGTAATCAACTTTGATGTCAAGGTTGAATTGACTCCTCTTCCATAGTTGTGAATGATGGATGGCTAATTACTCTAGAAGTTCAGGGGCTTCGGCAAAAATCTTGCTCATGAAATAATCGCTGCTACTAGGTTTGTAAACTCTAGCAGCAGGAAACATGTAACGAAATACGCTGCCTACGTAGTGTGAGTACAAGTTGAGCATCATATGGGCATGGCATTCTCTACCTTCAGCTCGCGGGAACACCTCCTTCACTGCATTCGTCAGCCCTTTGCATGCATCCGTGGATATAGCCAATGGATCCATGTGGCCTATTGATCTCCTGAGCTGCCTCATAAACCAGACCCAGTTTTCCTCCGTTTCTGTTTCAAACAGCCCGAATGCCACTGGGAACATCAAGTTGTGATCATCAAGTGCTATGGCAGATGGCAGGCAGCCTTTCCATTTGCTAGTTAGGACAGTGCTGTCTACACATAGATACGGCCTACAGCCACCCTTGAATCCATCGATGCAAGGTTTAAGCGCCATGAAAAATCTTTTGAAATATATTTTACCACCTTCTAATTCGGTGTCAATCTCCACAACACTCCCCGGACACCTAGCTTGTACCTCCACCTTGAAGTTGTACAACATCCTGAAGCTATTGGTCCAATCCCCGTGCAAGACCCCCAGAGCTTTCTCTTTACCTTTCCAAACCGTGTAATACGGAAGGACAATGTTGAATTTAGAAACGAGGCTAGTCTGAATATTCTTCGCGGTCTCCTTAGGGTTATCCTTTAGTATGGACATAGATTGCATAGCCACCCACTCCATATCAGCCATTGAGGATTTCAGTTTGCTGCCTATCGGACACATGTCTGGAGGGCCCATTCTGTTCACCAGCAACACAGATTCATTTAAAAGATAAGTGGAGTCGACTAGTTGCCAGAAAGATATCGCACATCAATTGTAGTTATAGAGTGAAAAGAGAGAGAGAGTTCTAATGGTTTGCTGCATTCATTGCCCCAATACCCTAATTGCAGTCGACGTGGGTAAGGATCTTGCTGTGATCCTCCATGGACAATGTACCTCGGCCCGTCCATTCATCCACGTTAACTTGCAAACGGCCTCATACCTCTCGGCAGAGTTCTTCAGTCGATAAACGTCGAACTCCCCCTTGATACAAAAATGCCGGAACGACATCCTGAACTCATGCATGCTCCTGAACTCGGTGCCGATCGAAATTATAGGATACTCGTGGTCATGTTTCATTTCTTCTACTTGAACACCCAAATCATTGACTGGAATACCAGCCTCATCGTTAAGTTCCTCGTCTATTTCATCATCACCAGATTCTTGATCCTCTACAGTGCCTACTTCTTCATCTGATTCAGAATCTTTGCCATCGTCTCTAATTCCTAGTACTGCACACATCATATTGACTCCCATGGGTGGGGCTACACCATCGTCTCCACCCGGATGGACAGGAACATTGCCCCAGTCCACCTCACCGGCAACTCTATTTTCTCCAAGACACTCGGTTGGTTCTGCTGCAACCACATGGGGTGGTCTTACGTTTGCACGCATCCCAGGTACTTCAGTGGACAAACAGCAGTCAGAATCAATTTCATCTTGAGTGTACAAAACCCTCTTTCTCTTCCTGTGTACATCCTCCTTCCTGATGTAATCTTTCCTGATGGTATCAGTAGGGCTTGACATCCGTGTTCCATTCCCCATCGAACTAGGCCTTTTGCTGCCGCTCTTGGGTGTGATCTCCTTACTGCCTCCCCTCACGGGTGTTGGCTCCAGGGTGCTGGCATTATTGCCTGACCTCTGCGGCGTGTTCTTCTTTGAATTAGCCCTTTTGCTGCTACTATTGGGCATGTTCTCCTTCGTGCTGGCATTATTGCCTAACCCCAGCGGTGTGTTCTGCTCCAAATTAGCCCTTTTGCTGCTACTATTGGGCATCTTCTGCTTCGTGCTGGCATTATTTCCTGACCTCAGCGGCGTGTTCCACTCCAAATTAGCCCTTTTGCTGCTACTATTGGGCGTGTTCTCCTTCGTGCTGGCATAATTCCCTAACAGCGCGTGTTCCGCTCCAAATTAGTGTTTTTTTCTGCTCCCACTGGGTGTGGTAGCCTCCGTGCTGGCCATCTCCGCCTCTTTGCTACCACTCCTGGGAGTGTTCACAACCGTGCTAGCCCTCTTAGCGTTTTTGATGCTACCATTCGGTGTGGCATTTTGACTGGATCTTAGGGGTGTACTCTGCGGCATGGTGCCTTTTGTCGTGCGACTCTTGGGCGTCCTCTTCTCTGGCGTGGTCTCCTTGGTGACGTTCTTCTTTGGGGTGCCCTTTCTGGGGATGCTCTTCCTGCTCCTCTTTATGTTGCTCCTCTATAAGACTCTCCTCTGTTCGAAGCCAACCTCAGTCGCACCAGCCCCAGTGACGCCATGGATCAGGTCATGCATGCCTTCTAAAAGTCCATCATCTCTATTGTCGAGTTCCAATTCCTCCCCAACCGTGAGCACTACCAAGTGGAAGTAAACTTCACCTCTATAATATTTCCTTGTAAACGGTATGACTAAATCCCTAGTATCTTTCACTTCGATAGCCTTTTTGCTCCTGTAACCATAATATAACAAACGTGCTTCCTGGGAGGACCCCCACAGCACCTTCACACATAACGATGCCATCAGGTCAGATAACTCTACCACTTCAGGGTCGTATCTGCCAAGGATTACATCAAACTCGTCATAGAATTTTTCTGTGCTATCATCTAATTTTGCAGTATAATCCGCGACACTGATACGAACGATTACTTTGCCATCATTAGGTCTTCAGGATAGAAACCTCCAAGAGGTTCGAGAGATGGAGCGGCACCATCAGACCCAGCCCCAATGCCACCGCCGCCATCACCAGTGTCATCGTTAGCTGGATCAACCTCGGTGGAAGTACCAGGACTAGGAGCAAGGCGAGGGCCCTTAGCAGCGGGAGCTACATTACATGGTGGATAGGCAGGGCCCCTTCTAACGACAGCCACAATAGAATCAGCTGCTGCCATGCCACCTCGACAATCAGGAGCAGTTCCCAGAACAGAAGTGTTTCGAGTGCTAGCAGAGTCCAGACCATGAGCTGGCTTCAGACCAGCAGCTCGCTGAACCCGAGCACGGGTTTGAGGAGGAGAGAATGGTTTAGTCTTTGCAACAACAGTGGAGCAGCCTCTGGAAGCCTTAGTTTGCTCAACAGCGGCAGGGATTGGGTCAACAGCGTCCAGATCAACAACAACATGAGGACGACCAGTACCAGCAGATTCCAGAGCACGGGTTCGCACAACTTGAGGACGGTTTCGAGGAGGAGCAGCACACAAGGCGGTGGTCTTGGCAACAATAGCGGGGCAGCCTCCGGACACCTTAGTTTGCTCAACAGCGGCATGGATTGGGTGAGCAGCAGCCGCAACAACACGGGCACAGGGAAGGGGACGACCAGTACCAGCAGATTCCAGAGCAGAGTTTTCCACAACGGCAATATGGGGACTCCTACGAGGAGGTTGCCTGACAGAAGCATGTTGTGGACGAGGAACCACATTTTGCTCAACAACAGCAGGGGTTCGAGTTAGACCTCCCTGTCCAATAATAGCTAGGCGACTCCTAGTAGAAGGAGCTTCCTCATCCACTATATTACACACCAGCATAACCACGCGAAGCCTAACATGCTGTTTCATCAACCCAATTAGCCGACTGTCACACGCTATAGGAACCTTGAAGCCTCGTTCATCAAGGAGGCTGAACAGTGCAGTCTGCTCCGGCCTCATTTCAGCAAGTTCACGCACAGCAGTAACCAAACTAGGGATAGTGCATAACTGCACAGGCGCTACTTCCATCTTCAGATTCTGAGCCTCTTTCCACGTGCTCTTCCCATGTGCTAATTTAATGAGGTAGCCGCATATGGTGACCATAACCGTGTAGTTGGGTTCAGCAGAGATCCTAGTTGACAGAAAATTGGAGACAAAAGATAAGAATTGTTTGTCAGCGTCGTGCTAGCAAACAATTCTATGTTCGATATATCTCTGTAATGCCAATAGCCAGCTAGAAGTTATAGGTAGTGCGAATAGCAAAGAGAAGAGTAGCTCACCCGAAATTAGCCAGAAGTACTTCTTCCTCGGCAAATGGATCTGCCATCCTCCGCGCTGCTCAGCTCGTCGGCGGTAGAGGCGGGCTAGATCGTCGCAACGGCTGGCACGGCATTCGGCATTAGAGCTCGGTAGCAGCGAGTAGGCACAGCAACTTGGCGCCGGAAGTCAAATGCCTGAAGAGATCATTCTAGTTGGAGAGGGGATTTCGACGCCGCCGGTGCTAGGGTTCATGCGAAAGGAGGGAGGGGGTGGATTTGTGAATTCGGTCAACGCACGATGCTCCTTTAGTATCTCATTTCGCCTACATGGTTGCCGCATTGGCGCTCGTGTCACGGAAATATTACTGACATGAGGGTCCCAACCGTCTACTTCACGGGGCAGTTTCACGGCATGTTTGGATTTGGTAGGGGTGAGACGAGTTTGCATCGAAATGGCCCCTCTCGATAGTTGGTGGCCCAACTTTTCGAAACGCGGTAATTTCAGGCAACTTAGGTACCGCCATGCGCTGGCCTGCCAACTTTGGTACCGCAGACGAACAAGCCCCTTTGTGGTGCCAATATAGTGTCATTAGGGTCCACTAAAAGCTCTAATGCAGTGACCATATGTGAAGCAATGATGACCCCATAGATAGGCCCCCTAGCAGCTAGGCGGCGAGCAATAAGAGAGCCAAGATTGTACCGAGTATCATTGTTGAGCGCAGAAGCAAGGAAAGATAAATGATAGTTGGAGATATTACTCGTATTCTCTCTACCCAGAACGCTAGTAGCAAGATAATATGCAAAGTATCTAAGAGCAGGGAGTTGGATGTTTCTTATCTTTCCACGTTGAGCTACGCGGTCATCATCATTGGTCACCCCTCGGTAGAGCTCCAGCAAATCAGCGGGTCGCCCTTGAATCTTCTTCACGGTCCCTGTCATGCTTACACCTACAATACTGCAAAATCTTTCCAATGTCATGGTAAAGGGCAGATTATAAATTCTGACAGAGACAATTGAGTGATAGGGCGTGTTAGTAAACACGAAGCTCTCAACAAAAGTCTTGGTGAGCATAGCGTATTTCTCACTCTCATCTTGCATGTATGAGGTCAAACCAACCCTCTGAATCAGTAGCAAGAAATCATCAAGAATCCCTACAGCTTGTAAGAAAGTAAAACAAGGAAAAGTAGATGGGTGAGCATCCCCATCATCTCCTTCATTACCAATGCGAGGTGCAATGAGATCTTTGTTGTATGATGGCCTAAACTGAGAGGCTGATCTTGAGGGCCTTGACCTCCTAGGTGCATCCATCTCAAATATTTCTCCAAAGGTATGGTTGTTCATGTTTTATATTCTAAAATTTAAACATCTATTAAACAAGTGATTGCAAAGTGAATATATAATGAAGGGCACTACTCATAGGGACTTGTATGAGGCCTAAACATGCATCAAAACTATATCTCTAAGCATCAAACAAGGTTACAAGCTCTCATAACCTGTCACCTACAATAGCAAAATACTCAAGATATAAACCACTAAACACAAATCTACTTGGACAAGCGGAGGAGTCACATACCGGAGAACAAATGCTCCAAATTTCAGCAGCAAAGATGGGCTGAGCAAGGAGATCTAAAAATCGAGGGCAAGCACTGTAGGGGTTCTGCACATAAAAACAATAAATTTTACTCTACGCCCCTGAACCCCTAAAGCTGCCAGGACCTATCTATTAGTAATACAGTAACAAGAGGGGATTTTCGCAAACTTACCCTTGAAGACCGAAAAGCGTTGTCAACGCTCAGGAGAGCGTGGTTGATGTAGACGATCCGAAGCCGACCTCAAGGTCGTGATGAAGTCCTTGCGCTCCTTATGGCTCCAACGACTTGAGTGCCTCAAGTGCGACACCTCGCGGAGAGTTACACACGTCCGGTGCCTGACGATGACTCTCGCTTCCCCGATCCAGCAGCAGTTGCGGAAGTAGAGCTCCCGGATCCAAATCCCGCAGCGCGACGGTGCTCCGTGGTGAAGATGTCTCTCGCTCGTGCAGTCCAAACTTGGGACCACGGTCACGAGAGAGAGAAGGGGAGAGAGAAAATATTAATTAGAGTTCCTCCCAAAAGTGGGGAGACCTTTATTGATCATTGGGTATATTTTTCTAGGCCACATACCCCACTTTATATAGGGGGAGGGGAGGTACTACCTCCCTCAAGTCCCGGGGTGGGACTAAAGGAGAGAAGGGGGTGGGGTGGCCGTCGGCCAGCCCCTATTGGGCCCCGCGGGGGGGGGGGGGGGGCAAGGCCCAGCCAGCCTCCCCCTTGGTCCCTCTCCCCTTTCTCCTTTCCCTTAATGGGCCCTCTCCCTCCGGAATTGGCCCATTAAGCCTTTGACCTTTTTAATTGATTTTATCTTTATTAAATAATTATGAATAAATGATTTAATCAATATTTAACATTCATTCACATATCATTTAATATTCGTGGCCATGGAACACCTTCCACCTCCACTCCGGACATCCTCTGGACTTACCGAAACCCTTCCGGTTTTCTCCCTTCTTTTCTTCGGCGATTTTATTGATCCTATAAACACTCTCTAAGCATCATCAAGCCCTTAAGCATGATACCCCACGGTTCGGGAACACTCCATACATGGTCAGGACACTCCCGCACCAATGATCGATAGAGGGACCTGGATGGCCATGTGACCCCTGTGCGTTCCACGGAGATCTTTCGTTGTTTGAACCGGGACAATCGTGTCTTATTCCCTTTGTCTCTCGATACTTGCATTGCCCGAGATTTGATCAATGACAACACCTTGTCGTGTTCAATCTCGTTACTGAACTATGCTATTTGACTCGTTCCGACAAGTGATATCCCCGTGATCTAATCACACGCTGTGCAGCTATTGGATATAACTTCTCTGAGTGGGTCCTTGAGTATCTTCCCGTCACATGGACGGACAAATCCTGCTCTTGACATATATTGCATCTATGTTTTCCTCCGAATACCTGAACACACCTTTATAACCACCGTTTTACCAGATGGCGTTTGATGCTATCTAAGCATTCTCGGGAGATAGTGATTGATATAGCCTCACGGTCTAAGGAATAGTCTACGAGGATCCATTTCTAATCATCATAACTTGAACTTCGTGACATGATCGAATCATGATGTTTAGGTTGGGTATTGGTTCATCATCTCATTCTCGGAATGAGATGACCTCATTTCCAACTAGCATAAATGCCACATGATCAGGAAACATGATCATCCGTTGACCAATGAACCATTGATTAGAGTTTCACTACAAACCTCTGGTTTGTTTGTATATCACACGTGAATTGATGTTTCCACTCAATAAAGTTATAGCATGATATAAAAGTTAATCATAAACTATATGAAATATGATAATAGTCCTTACTACTATTTGTCTCTAGGGCATATTTCCAACAGTCTCCCACTTGCACTAGAGTACAAATACACTAGCTGCATTTGTTCTTAATTATTGGTACCATATAACCGGTGCCTAGAACATGCTTGCTCATGGAAGAGGTTGAGTCTTGGGTCTGTACTTTACAGTCCCAAAACCTTTGCAACTTACTAATGTCACTTTGATTGACATTAATATTCTATCATCACATGACATCATCTGTGTGTATGCATCGTTGCTATGGCAGCAGAACGAGGCCTGGTTCCAGGAGCCTATAGTGACGTTAGATCAACCTCGAGGGCTTTCTCATGGGCACTGTGCCCTGGGACACATCATTCAACGTTAAAAGCGAATTAGCACCGCCATAACATTATACAACACTTTAGATGGTACCCTTATCTATTATTATAAATGTATTCATCGAAACACTAGTGCACTCTGTGCAACTTTCGATGTTTTGTTCACCTCGCTTCCTACTTGACTCTAATTGGTATCTACAGGAGTTTCCAACATATTCCCTTATAACATAAATCTTTATGCTTTTAAGATATGTTATCCTTTATGGATTTGGAAAATATGTTCATAGTTCTCTAATAGACACTGCGGACAAACTTAGCTCAACATTCTGTGGTTCGAACTTAATCACTTTTAAACGTTTCTTATTGGATCACATATTATGCTAAGTTGTCATCATGGTTTACTAATACAGAACCTATGTATTAATATAGTAGATGATGATCATCCTATTCTTTATTTCAACCATTGATGTTCAACTTAATACTATTCCTAATTTGAGTTATTAAGGACTGGTTCCTCAATTAACTTCTATTCTGAAACAGCTTTCAGAATCCTTTAAGGAATACTACATAATATCATAATACAATTATTATCAACTTCTACATCTTATAAATCATTATTTATAAGTATTTGCGCTTTCATCCTTAACTTACTTAAGAATTACTCCTATAAGCTCCCACTCAAAATATGTTCCTACATATTTGAATTCGAGTCTTATATTTCTCCCACTTAAAAATATGTCAATCACATATTGTTTCAGGAAGACTTTCATAGCTCTCACTCAATTTTATGCAAATTGCATATCTCCTTACTATTTTTGATTAACTTCAAAATCCTTTGCTCAAATATCAAACTTGGAGATTTATTATGAGATACTAGTACTTTACTAATTTTAAATCCACTAGACATTTCGCACACATGAATCAAATTCATTTGAATTTGTCCAATACTTGACAAATTGTGCTTTTGTCATTCACCCCTTTTTCCTACTATGGCTTTGCAGTCATTTGGGAAAATTCCAAGTAACTCCTTTTACTTGTGAGATTCAGCAACTAATTGCTTTCTAATTTCAAGGGAATTTTGCTATTAGGATTTCTCACAATTCTAGTTTACCATTATTTCCTTTGTAGTTCGTAGGTATGTCATGTTCCAAAAATCATGACAAATGATTCACAAATGTCTCCATACAAGATATGGATTTACATTTTGAATCCTACTTCTTATAGTGAAAAACAATAGTGGAGGGAAAAACACAATGATCAAAATCATTGATTCTTTCCTTCTGTGAAGAGAATCGTTCAGGAACATTGTCCATTGAGCTTCTCAACACTCTAATGCAGGGTTTTGAATCCTCATCATGTTTTACACTAATTTCCATTTGCTTCATAATTGAGAAACATCACTAGAAGTGATCTTTCTCAAGAATGCACCAAAATCCAAGTAATACGAATCTTGTTTTCCTTTTGGTTTGAGCTATGGATTTCGTATTCAAAGTTTCCAATGAATACACTACAAGGACTTATTCGCTATTGTTCTAGTTATATCGAATAACCCCAAAACTTTCACGAATTCAAATGGTTTACTACATTCTAATTGAGTGCTAACTATTTCTAAGCTAATGGTCTCTACATATACTCTACAACGATTTATTTGGTGCCTTCTATTCAACCCCTTTTGATATCTAATATCACATTGTGATGCTTTGTATTTTGACGTTTCAAAACACTTTGCCGTCCACAATGTCTTTTATGCCATTCTTATAAATTTGAACTTCATTACTATTGATCAAATCATAGTAATTAGATTCCCTTTTATATTTATACCCTTTGTTGATGAAACACTTTGATCAAATCAAATAGTTTCATATTCATGTTTCCTTTGGTAAACTTACTTTACACATTTAAACAATCATTTAATGATAATTACCATTTTCCTTAAAACACAATACATCGGATATGTATATACTTTTAACAATTCATTAAACACTTTGTATTCAAGTAATACATGGTGTTCAAGTTATTTTGCCAAACTTAGGCATGATTTATATGTGAAAAGTAATCAAATGACTTTCACATATTATTGCATAACTTTGAATTTAAACAATGGTTTCATTCATTAATGAAATATCATTAAGTTGGGTATTTTAAACAAGGAATTTTTAATGTTTTACAAATGTTCATACCTTATCAATTAGTTTCAAACAACAAGGATAATTCACATATAATCAAACAAGATATGAACACGAATAGAAATCATTCATAAAAGCAGAACAACTGTTTGTTACAAACTCATATGAATAACCGTCTCACAAAATATGAGACACACTAAAGAAGTTCACAATCTCTTGATTACAAAAATCATCCTAAACACAAACTAAATGATAAATGTCGAGGGAGAGTGTCGTTGGCCATCATCATCATGCTCACCATCAACATGCAACGTCACCTCCTCTCCAACAAGCACCTCTATGCAGAAGGACGTGTTTTCACCAAAACAGAACAAGTATCAGATATACTTAACACTGCAATGTGTTTGCAAGATTATAACATTTATAAAACTGTATATCAAATATATACCTTTGTTTGTGATGACCTGAGCGACATCTGGTTCAACCAACACATTCCCGAGATGTGTCATGAACCGGTGGAACTCCATTTCGTGTCGCCCCTCATTACACAAGTCCTGACTTGTGCTTGGTAGCTTGGTGGCAGCGACCGCAGCACAGCAGCATTTGCGAAAGAGCCTGAAATCTAGACGTCTAGGAAGTATGCTGGCCTCATGTACACATCATGCATGTGCTGTAAGTGGTTGTCCAGTGACGAGTTCTCCTCCATCTTAATGGAGAGGAAGTCTACCATCAACTCATGATCCCAAATGCGTGTCTGATCCACGAAATGTGTTCTAAGCTGTAGCATCACCGAACGAGGGTTGACATCACCCACGAAAGGCCACAACTCGTCCACCATTCCGAAACGCATCCCAACTAAAATATAGGAGGCCATCTCCTGATGGAGATAGCGGTGTTTCCGCTCCTCTAGGGTCTCAAGGTCTATGGACGGATCCAGATCCATCCCGTCGAGTATGTAGTCGACCATGCTCGCTAAGGAGAACATGGAGACTGGCAACCCAAATGGAGAAGTTCCATCCATCTAATCTGAGCTTCTCTCCTTCTAACCATTTAGTTGTCAACACGAAAGAGCCCATCTACATTTATAATTGCAAAAGTAATTTAGATTAAGTTTATAATCAAATGAGTTAATAATAACTCCACTCAGAAACACCTATCCCCAGTGAGGGTTCCTAGTGATAACACGACCCCTATCAGCCACATCTCCCCCGATCGTCACGGCCATCAATGTGGGTTCAAGGGTGGACGCTAAACGTCGGTCACATCATTCATGCGACTCGTGCTCAATCTTTCGACCATCCACGTTCCGAGGCCACGCTTCTCTAGCATGCTAGGCTCGCCAACTCAACCTTAGTGTATTCGCTGTGCGACATGGCTTACACCCACTGTATGCGAACGTAGATATGTATGACACCCAGGCCTGTCACCCTGGATCGCCTCATACCGAAGAACTTTCTTGGTGGTGCACACTAAGGGGGAACACAACCATTCGTAATTTTAACAGGGATCATCTTATTAGGCTACCGTCAAGTATCTAATACTAGCACACAATAAGACATACAAGCAATAACATTGAATGTAAATGCTATGTGATATGGTCCTTCACGTCGTGATCTCCATCCGCCGTCACCGGGTTCCGGCGCCATAGACACCAGGGTACCGGTGTCATTCCGGCGTGGTAGTTTGTCATTACCGTGACTATCTACTACTATGCAACAAAAGGTAATTACTTTACCTTTGCCACAACCATATCACAAAGCAACGCCCCCCTGCAAAACAAAGTTAGACGCTTCTACTTTATCTTTGCATGTTTTACGTGGCTGAATGGGCTTTCACACAAGAACCGTTCTTACCTACGAACTTTCAGCACAACGCTGATCAAGTAGTTGTCTCTACTACACCCCTTTTGGGGCCCTCCGTTGCAAATGGTACACCAACTAATGCGAGAGAGACAGACACCCCCCCTAAGCCACTTTATACGGTACAAGCCGTATGTCAAGCGTGGACCAGTCTCGCGAATGAACGCGTTAAGTCGGTCGGGGGCCGCTTCATCAAGCATTACTACGGTATACACAAGTACACATGGGAGGGTAACAACTAAAAGATCAACGCCCACATGCTACATCTCGTGTGTTCTACCCGTACTAGCATTACTACGCATAGATCTAGCTCTGATACCACTGTAGGGGTTCCGCGCATAAAAACTATAAATTTTACTCTACGCCCCTGAACCCCTGAAGCTTCCAGGACCTATCTATTAGTAATATAGTAACAGGAGGGGATTTTCACGAACTTACCCTTGAAGACCGAAAAGCGTTGTCAACGCTCAGGAGAGCGTGGTTGATGTAGACGAGCCGAAGCCGACCTCAAGGTCGTGATGAAGTCCTTGCGCTCCTTCTGGATCCAACGACTTGAGTGCCTCAAGTACGACACCTCGCGGGGAGTTACACACGTCCGGTGCCTGACGATGACTCCCGCTTCCCCGATCTAGCAGTAGTTGCGGAAGTAGAGCTCCCGGATCCGAATCCCGCAGCGCGACGGCGCTCCGCGGTGAAGATGTCTCTTGCCCGCGCAGTCCAGACATGGGACCACGGTCACGAGAGAGAGAGGGGGAGAGAGAAAATATCAATTAGAGGTCCTCCCAAAAGTGGGGAGACCTTTATTGATTATTGGGTGTATTTTTCTAGGCCAAATACCCCACTTTATATAGGGGGAGGGGAGGTACTACCTCCCCTCAAGTCCCTGGGTGGGACTAAAGGAGAGGAGGGGGTGGGGTGGCCGCCGGCCAGCCCCTAGTGGGCCCCGCGGGGGCAAGGCCCAGCCGGCCTCCCCCTTGGTCCCTCTCCCCTTTCTCCTTTCCCTTAATGGGCCCTCTCCCTCCGGAATTGGCCCATTAAGCCTTTGACCTTTTTAATTGATTTTCTCTTTATTAAATAATTATGAATAAATGATGAAATCAATATTTAACATTCATTCACATATTATTTAATATTCGTGGCCATGGAACACCTTCCACCTCCACTGCGGACATCCTCCGGACTTACCGAAACCCTTCTGATTTTCTCCCTTCTTTTCTTCGGTGCTTCTACTAATCCTATAAACACTCTCTAAGCATCATCAAGCCCTTAAGCGTGATACCCCACGGTTCGGGAACACTCCAGACATGGTCGGGACACTCCCGCACCAATGATCGATAGAGGGACCTGGATGGCCAGTGACCCCTGTGCGTTCCACGAAGATCTTTCGTTGTTTGAACCGGGACAGTCGTGTCTTATTCCCTTTGTCTCTCGATACTTGCATTGCCCGAGATATGATCAATGACATCACCATGTCGTCTTCAATCTCGTTACTGAACAATTCTATTTGACTCATTCCGACAAGTGATATCCTCGTGATCTAATCACACGCTGTGCAGCTATTGGATATAACTTCTCCGAGTGGGCCCTTGAGTATCTTCCCGTCACATGGATGGACAAATCCTGCTCTTGACATATATTGCCTCTACGGTTTCCTCCGAATACCTGAACACACCTTTATAACCACCATTTTACCAGATGGTGTTTGATGCTATATAAGCATTCTCGGGAGACAATGATTGATATAGGCTCACGGTCTAAGGAATAGTCTACGAGGATCCATTTCTAATCATCGTAACTTGAAGTTCGTGACATGATCGAATCACGATGTTTAGGTTGGGTATTGGTTCATCATCTCATTCTCAGAATGAGATGACCTCATTTCCAACTGGCATAAATGCCACATGATCAGGAAACATGATCATCCGTTGACCAATGAACCAGTGATTAGAGTTTCACTGGGAACCCCTGGTTTGTTTGTATATCACACGTGTATTGATGTTTCCACTCAATACAATTATAGCATGATATAAAACTTAATCATAAACTATATGAAATATGATAATAGTCCTTACTAATATTTGTCTCTAGGGCATATTTCCAACAAGCACAGCTAGAACGGGATTTCGAGAAATGAACTGGTGTTTGCTCGGGGGAGAGAAGAAAGTGGCAAGTGAGAAAGTGAGTGGAGGGCTAGGGGTGGCCCTCACCATAGGCAGGCGCGTCCCAGGGCTGGCCGCGCCACCAGGTGGTGTGCCTGCCTAGTGGGCCCCCATGGTACCTCCCAGGCAGTCCTCTGCCCCTTTTTTAACGTAAAAATTTAATATGATTTTTCTGGAATTTTTCGAGACACTTTATTTTGGGCATTTTCAGGCATAAATGAATGATTTTCTGATAGAAAGATTTTTTTTTGGAATGATGCAAAGACAAAACAAGGCTAGAACTACAGAAGTTCTAAGACACTCTAACATGCAAGCAACTAACAACATAAAAGAAAACTAAACTAAAGCAAAAACTAAACGGATAGAATAGAAGTAAGTAGAGATAATCATGGTGAAAACATTGTTTTGTTCAATGAAATCCTTCTGTTAACAAGGTTGATCAGGTCTTGTTACCAAAACAATTTTATATGAAATAAAACTTTGTATTCCACTAATGATTATGTTACCTCAACTTTGATAGCAATGGTCCCAATCATAATAGTTTCAAATTTTTCTCTTGGTATGGCACAATATATTTCTCCAACTTGAATGCCCTCAACATGCTCAATTGAATTCAAACCGTAAGTCCTATAAATCTTCTTGGGGAAATAGATAGTATGTTCCTTGTCATTAACATTGAAGGTCACCTTTCCTTGATTACAATTAATAACAGCTCCTGCAGTATTAAGAAAAGGTCTCCCAAGAACAATAGACATATTATCATCTTCAGGCATTTCAAGCACAACAAAATCAGTTCATATCAAGCAATTATGAGCCACTTGAATAGGTACATACTCACATATACCAATAGGAATAGTGGTAGATTTATAATCCATTTGCAAAGATATATCAGTTGGAATTAATTTTTCTAGTTGAAGTCTCTTATAGAGAGAGAAAGGCATAACATTAACTCCAGCTCCCAAATCACACAAAGCAGTTCTAACATAACTATTCTTAATGGAGCAAGGGATAGTTGGAATCCATTGGTCTCCAAGTTTCTTTGGAACCTTACCATTAAAGGAATAATTAGCAAGCAAAGTAGAAATTTCTTTGTTAGGGATCTTCCTTTTATTCGAGACAATATCCTTCATATACTTTGAGTAAGGAGGCAATTTAATAGCATCAGTCAAAGGAATTTGCAGGAATAAAGGTTTCATCCACTCACAAAACTTATTATAGTGTTCATCTTCCTTTGACTTGTGTTTCTTATCAGGGAAAGGCATAGGTTTTTGGACCCAAGGCTCTCTTTCACTACCATGTTTCTTAGAAATAAAATCTTCTTTAGTGTATTTAGTATTCTTAGTGTGCTTTTCAGGTTCTTCTTCAACTTTTTCTTTATCAGGAACATCATTTTCTTTATTACCACTTTCAGTTTCAGCATCAGAGATATATATACTATTAAGATCTTTAGCAGGTTCAGAGGGTTCTACAATAGTTTTATGTTTCTTTTTTCTTTTCTTACGAGTAGTACCACTATTTTCAGCTTGTTGAGAATCCTGCTCAATTCTTTTGGGATGCCCCTCAGGATATAGAGGATCCTGGGTAGCAACACCACTTCTAGTTCTAATTTCATAAGCATGTTTTTCCTTGGCAGCATTAATTAGAAAGTATTTTTGCACTATAATAAGTTGATCTAATTGAGTTTGAACCATTTGAAAATGTTTAACAATCATTTTAACATCATTAGAGGTTCTTTCCACAATATCTTTTAACCCAACAATAGCTCTAGTGTTTTCCATTAGATGATTTTGCACCCTTTTATTAAAATTATCTTGCTTAACAATGAAAATATCGAATTCTTCTAAGCATTGATCAGGAGGTTTAGAGTAAGGGATATCACCTTCATCAAAATGTTGGAGAGAGTGTACTTCAATAGTGGATGAATGGTGAATTGGCTTACATAATTCTTCTATAGGAGGTAAATTCTTGACATCTGCAGCTTTAATTCCCTTATCTTTAAGACATTTCTTAGCTTCCTTCATCAATTCATCATTCAATTCAATAACTCCCCTCTTCTTAGATAATGGTATAGGCGCCGGTATAGCTGGTTCAGGTATAATTGTTTCGGGTATAGCTGGTTCAGGAGGAGTCCAATCTTCATATTTCTTGCTTATTTTAGCCATTAATTCCTCAGCTTCCTTGGGCGTCCTATTCCTGAAAACACAATCAGCACAACTATCTAGGTATGTCCTAGATTCTTTAGTTAGTCCATTATAAAATATATCAAGAAGCTCATTCTTTGGTAATGGACTTCTAGCCTGTGCATGAATCAAAGCACAAAACATTGCCCATGGTTCAGGCAATATCTCTTTTTCTCCCTGTTTAAAATCAAAAAGTTCCTGCAAAATAGCATGTCTAGCACTAGGAGGAAAATATTTCTGCAGGAAGGTACTAATCAAGCAATCAGGGCTATTGATGACCCACAAGTATAGGGGGTGTATCGTAGTATTTTCGAGGGAAGTGAAACCCAATTTATTGATTCGACACAAGGGGATCCAAAGAATATTTATAAGCCTTAACAACTGAGTTGTCAATTCAGCTGCACCTGGAAACAATCTTGCTCACAGCAGTTTATCAGTAGAAACAGTTTTGTAGTAGGAATAGTAAAGTAGCAGCAGTAGTAAAGTAAAGATAGCAGTTGCAATAGCAGTAAACAGTAGGATTCGAGTGCGGTATGCATAGGGATGGATGGACGGGCATTGCATGGACAAGACAATTCACATAGCAATCAGAACATAGGGCAATTTGCAGATAAATAAGATAAAGCATCCAAGTACTAGATAATCCTAGGCATGTGTTCCATATATAGTCATACGTGCTCGCAATGAGAACTTGCACAACATCTTTTATCCTGCCAGCCCATTTGCAGCGGGGCCTCAAGGGAACTACTTGCAGTTAAGGTGCTCCTTTTAATAGGGCACCGGAGCAAAGCATTAACACTCCATGAACACATGTGATCCTCACATCCAAGCCATTCCCTCCGGTTATCCCGATTTCTATCACTTCGGAGCCATTGGTTCCGGACAACAACGTGTGTATACAACTTGTAGATAAGACCATAAACAATACTATCATAATGAATCAATAACATGTTCAGATCTGAAATCATGGCACTCGGGCCCTAGTGACAAGCATTAAGCATAACAAGTCGCAACGAAGTCATAAAGCACAAAAAAAAGATACTAGGCACCATGCCCTAACAATCTGATGCCATTACATGAACGATCTCATCCAATCCCTACCATCCCCATAGCCTATAGCGGGGGATTACTCACTCATAGATGGGGGAAACATGGATGGTCGATGGAGAAGCGATGGTGGTGATGATGGCGATGATCTCCTCCAATTCCCCATCCCGGCAGGGTGCCAGAATGGAGTTTCTGGTGCTGTTTCATGGAATCTGGTGGTGGCGGCAGAGCGGAACTCCTTCTGGAAAAATGTCAACCCCCCCCTGAGTTTTTAGGTCAGAAGGCAACTAATAGGCGAAGAGGGAGACCGAGGGGGTGTCTAGGGCGGGCAGACCACCCCCTGGCACGGCCAGGCCTAGCCCGCGCGGCCAGGTGGTGTGGCTGGGCCCCAGCCCCACTCCGTCTCATATTCTGGCTCCGGGAGTCTTCTGGTGAAATAGGATTTTTGGCTTTTGTCCCGTCCAATTCTGAGAATATTCATTTTCTGACTTTCCTGGAACCAAAAACAGCAGAAAACAGGCAGCTGGCACTGTGGCTCTTGTTAATAGGTTAGTCCAAGAAATCATATGAAAAGTACTCCAAAGTGTGGACAAAAAACAAGAAAGTAGATAAAACCAAGCATGGAACATCAAAAATTATAGATATATTTGCAATGTATCAACATCCCCAAGCTTAACTTTTGCTCGTCCTCGAGTAGGTAAGTGATAAAAAGAAAGAATAATTTTTGAGGTGACATGCACCATCATAAACTTGATCAAAGTATTTGTAAAACATTCAAAGCTAGGATCATAGTACTTCAATCATAACATGAAAGACAAAGTTCTAGCAATAAGACAAAGAAACTATTTTGCAACATGAAAGGGCACAAACAAAAGGTTCATGAATAACAATGCTTTGCAAGACGTTTGTTTGTTTCACATAAAGAAAACATAGCATAATGGCATTCAGCTTGTCCCTCATAGAGTAGCAAGTATAAATGCATAGGACACCTTCAAAGTTTATAAGAGTGACTAGATACAAATAGTTTTAAAACAAGCAATATCAAGGTATGCATCAATCAACTAGTCTTGGGGCAATGCACATAGAACTAAGAATGGCCACTATGCTCTCAAAGTAGGTGCATAAAGGTAGAAGGTGGAGACTCAATATAATGGTGGAAGAAAGGCCTTCATAGAAGGAAGTAGGGATTCAAGTCTCATAAAGAGCTTCCAAAAATTATGGTACTTATAGCTTTCAGCTCTCATTGCCCCTATCATAAGCATCTTGAAGTGATTATGGTTAAAGTAAACAAACTATGGTGTATATGCTTGATGAAGTATAAGTTAGAAATCTCATGTCCCTTGAATGCGAGGGCCGCTCCTCATGCTACTCAAGTTTAGTCACCGGTAAGTTCTTGTCATCGTAAGTACATGTGTATCATAGAGAACCGCCAACGGGGTACCCCTTGCCTGATGATACGGAAGAATCCCCATATCAAAATGACAAGTCAAGCAGACAACGAGCATCTCAGCAATCTTCTTATTTACCATGGGAATATGGTGCTTTTGTCTCTCTTTCATCTTTTCATAATCTTTTTTTTCTTTTTCTCTTTTTTCTCAATATAGGACTCTTTTTTTATAAGAAGAATGCTTCATAGACAACTCATTATGGTTACGCTGCAGGTTTCCACCATGTCAGCATGGATTAGACCAGCGGCCCAGGCATTTCTCTAACACATATACATAACTCCATGGACTTACAAGCTCCCCTTTCATTTCACACCGACGACATCGATAGACAAAAGAGCATGATATCAACTAGGTACAAGTACCAAGTGCAATGTTGAAAGCGTTCCCCATGATAGCATGGTTCTGCTAATTCCCAACAAATAAGTGCAAGCATATACAACATAGACGACACAATGGTTCAAGTTTATGAAGGGCAAGAAAAGTAAAGTGTGCCATCAAGTTCGTGAGAGCTTTAATCACTAGTTTTCTCATAACAAGTTTAATTCGGAAGGTAAACAAAAACATGAATATACTTGGAATAGCATATGCTAGTAGGTAGGTATGGTGGACTCTTTGGAATAACCTGGTTTAGGGAGTTGGATGCATGAGTGGAACTCATACTTGGTGGTGGAGGCTAGCAAAAGACTGGGAGCGACAAACTAAGAGAGCAGTAATGGCCATAATCATGCAGAGCGACAAAACATCATTGATCAAAGCATAAAGTGATACTACAAGTTGAAAACTAAAGGATCATAAAGGATATGGTGACTTTGGATAGTCATAACATGGTGTGAGCATGCGCCAAGTCAACCCAAATAAAGCATCAAAGGAGAATACCACTATACTATGCTGTAATATGCCAAAACAACACATGATTCATCCAAGGCACATTAAGCAATCTCAATTGTTTATAACAAGTCATGCTGCAGAAAAGAATACTAAGCATAAAGCCAAAACAATATCAAGCATGGCATGACAAAGCATAGACCACAGTCAAAAACAAGCTCTCTTTACCACTTAAGCATGAACTTTCCTACTCTTTTCCAAACCAAACCAAACTATTTGAAAACCAATGTATGAAAGAGGGGTCCAACCAATTTATTCAGCAAACTAAGCAAACCAAGCAAATGAAAAACCAAAACAAAAACGAAAAAGAAGATGCTCCAAGAACAACACAACTATGCATGAAACAATAAAAATGAAGCGTTTGGAAGAAACCTGGGATTTTTATTAATGAAGAGGGGGATGCCTTGGGCATCCCCAAGCTTTGACGCTTGTACTTCTTGGATATTTCTTGGGGTGACATGCGTGGGATCCCCAAGCTTGAGCTTTAGTCCATCCTTCATCTCATTACTCATTCCTTCCATACACCTGAAATTTTTCTTTCATACAAAACTTCACACAATCTTTATTAGCAACATTAGTGCACTCAAGATAATAAGTCTTTGGGTTCAGTCCAACACCAATAAAATTTCCATTAAAACACTAGCTACTGAAGCACTTCCCTCAAAAATCTCAATTCCCCAAAAGAACTCAAAAAGGAACCAACAAGAAGCAGATGGAGAAAATGGCAGAAATCTGTCAAAACAGACCAGTAGGTAAAGACGAATTTTTTCGAAGACCTTCTTTTGCTCAAATCAAAAAGTGTTGAACTAACGCCTCAAAAGGACGTACAGATATTTTACACGAATTTTTAAGGTGAAACACAGAAATCTGTTTCGGGACAGCAACTTTCCCAATCATTACTTCTCTCTCATGAGAGGTTACTCTTGGCATAAAAAGCAAATAAAAAGGATAAGGAGAAGTTATTACTGAAGTAATAACTTCCAAGACTCATCTAAAACTTTTGGGTTATCTCCTAATAAGTATTTTTTTAAAGCCTTTAAGTTAGGAATAAGCAAAAACTAAAATGGATAGAATAGAAGTAAGCGGAGATAATCATGGTGAAAACATTGTTTTGTTAACAAGGTTGATCAAGTCTTGTTACCAAAACAATTTCATATGAGACAAAACTTTGTATTCCACTAATGATTATGTTACCTCAACCTTGATAGCAATGGTCCCAATCATAATAGTTTCAAATTTTTCTCTTGGTATGGGACAATATATTTCTCCAACTTGAATGCCTTCAACATGTTCAATTGAATTCAAACCATAAGTCCTTTCAATCTTCTTGGGGAAATAGACAGTATGTTCCTTATCATTAACATTGAAAGTCCCCTTTCCTTGATTACCATTAATAACAGCTCCTGTAGTATTAAGAAAAGGTCTCCCAAGAATAATAGACATATTATCATCTTCAGGCATTTCAAGCACAACAAAATCAGTTAATATCAAGCAATCATGAGCCACTTGAACAGGTAAATCCTCACATATACCAACAGGAATAGTGGTAGATTTATCAGCCATTTGCAAAGATATAACAGTTGGTATTAATTTTTCTAGTTGAAGCCTCTTATAGAGAGAGAAAGGCATAACACTAACTCCAGCTCCCAAATCACACAAAGCAGTTCTAACATAACTATTTAATAGAGCAAGTGATAGTTGGAATCCCAGGGTCTCCAAGTTTCTTAGGAACCTTACCATTGAAGGAATAATTAGCAAGCAAAGTAGAAATTTCTTCATTAGGAATCTTCCTTTTATTCGAGACAATATCCTTCATATACTTTGAGTAAGGAGGCAATTTAATAGCATCAGTCAAAGGAATTTGCAGGAATAAAGGTTTCATCCACTCACGAAACTTATTATAGTGTTCATCTTCCTTTGACTTGTGTTTCTTATCAGGGAAAGGCCTACGTTTTTGGACCCAAGGATCTCTTTCACTACCATGTTTCTTAGCAATAAAATCTTCTTTAGTGTATTTAGTATTCTTAGTGTGATTTTCAGGTTCTTCTTCAACCTTTTCTTCATTAGGAACTTCATTTTCTTCATTACCACCTTCAGTTTCAGCATCAGAGATAGATATACTATTAGGATCTATAGCAGGTTCAGAGGGTTCTACAACAGTTTTATGTTTCTTTTTCCTTTTCTTACGAGTAGAACCAATATTTTCAGCTTATTGAGAATCCTGCTCAATTCTTTTGGGATGCCCCTCAGGATATAGAGGATCCTGGGTAGCAGCACCACTTCTAGTTCTAATTCCATAAGCATGTTTTTCTTTAGCAGCATTAACTAGCAAGTCTTTTTGCACTTTAATGAGTTGATCTATTTGAGTTTGAACCATTTCAAAGTGTTTAACAATCATTTTAACATCATTAGAGGTTCTTTCCACAATATCTTTCAACTCAACAATAGCTCTAGTGTTTTCCATTAGATGACTTTGCACCCTTTTATTAAAATTATCTTGCTTAACAATAAAGATATCGAATTCTTCTAAGCATTGATCAGGAGGTTTAGAGTAAGGGATATCACCTTCATCAAAGTGTTGGAGAGAGTGTACCTCGATAGTGGATGAGTAGGGAATAGGCTTACATAATTCTTCTATAGGAGGTAAATTCTTGACATCTGCAGCTTTAATTCGCTTCTCCTTAAGACATTTCTTAGCTTCCTTCATCACTTCATCATTTAATTCAATAACTCCCCTCTTCTTTGATGTTGGAATAGGCACTGGTATAGTAGGTTCAGTTACAATTACTTCAGGTATAGCTTGTTCAGGAGGAGTCCAATCTTCATAATTCTTGCTTATTTTAGCCATTAATTCCTCAGCTTCCTTAGAAGTCCTATTCCTGAAAACACAATCAGTACAACTATCTAGGTATGTCCTAGATCCTTCGGTTAGTCCATTATAAAATATATCAAGAAGCTCATTCTTAGGTAATGGACTTCCAGCCTGTGCATGAATCAAAGCACAAAAACTTGCCCAAGATTCAGGCAATATCTCTTTTTCTCTCTGTTTAAAATCAAAAAGCTTGACCTGGGGCAGAAGCACAAAAAATCAGGCATACCTGGAACCAAAAACAGCAGAAAACAGGCAGCTGGCACTGTGGCTCTTGTTAATAGGTTAGTCCAAGAAATCATATGAAAAGTATTCCAAAGTGTGGACAAAACATAAGAGAGTAGATAAAACCAAGCATGGAACATCAAAAGTTATAGATACATTTGCAATGTATCAGCTATCAATAGATCTAGGAGGTAAATTACTAAACCAAGTTTTAGCTTCTCCTTTCAGTGAAAAGGGGAAAATCTTAGCAACAAAGTAAGTACGCATCTTAATATCATCAGAAAACAAGCCACTCATGGTAGAAAACTCAGTCATATGTGCTACCGTACTTTCATTCTTAGTCCCACAAAAAGGTTCTTTCTCAACAATAGCTATATAAGATAGATCAAGAGAGAAATCATAATCTTTAACTTTAATGTTTATGGGAGAAGCAGCAAACTTAGCAATAGGAGACAATTTGGGTCTAATAGTACGCCTCTCAAGGAGACTCTTAGCAGCGCTCCTATCTTGGGTGTTTTTACATTCTTTAATAAATTCATCAGTCATCTCAACATAACCGTCTTCAATATCATAACTCTCACTAGACTCAGGTGAACTAACAGGTGTAGTAGTGTCTTCATTAGGAGTTTCAGTATTTCCAGCTATAGTTCTAGCAATCGTAGCATCTAGGAAAGGACCTAATGAACCACTCTTATCAAGCACAGTAGAAGCAGCATCATAAGTATCATAAGTTTCAGATTCAGCAGTAGTAGTGGTGTGTGTAGCATGTGTATGTGGTGGTGTAACGAGCTTACTCATAACAGATGGTGAATCAAGAGAAACAGAGGTGTTCAGAACCGTACCTCTTCTTGTAGTGGATGGTAAAATAGGAACCTTGCCATCACAAGACTTACCCATGATGGATGGATGGCAGCGAACAATAATGAATCCAAGTGAACTTGATAAATAAAGCTATGCTCCCCGGCAACGGCGTCAGAAAATAGTCTTGATGACCCACAAGTATAGGGGTGTATCGCAGTATTTTCGAGGGAAGTGAAACCCAATTTATTGATTCGACACAAGGGGAGCCAAAGAATATTTATAAGCCTTAACAACTGAGTTATCAATTGAGCTGCACCTGGAAACAATCTTGCTCACAGTAGTTTATCAGTAGCAACAGTTTTGTAGTAGCAATAGTAAAGTAATAGCAGTAGTAAAGTAAAGGCAGCAGTAACAATAGCAGTAAACAGTAGGATTCGGGTGCGGTAGGCATAGGGATGGATGGACGGGCGTTGCATGGACAAGACAATTCACATGGCAATCATAACATCAGGTAATTGCAGATAAAGAAGATAAAGCATCCAAGTACTAAAAAATCCTAGGCATGTGTTCCATATATAGTCATACGTGATCGCAATAAGAACTTGCACAACATCTTTTGTCCTGCCAGCTCGTTTGCAGTGGGGCCTCAAGGGAACTACTGGCAATTAAGGTGCTCCTTTTAATAGAGCACCGGAGCAAAGCATTAACACTGTGAACACATGTGATCCTCACATCAAAGCCATTCCCTTCGGTTATCCCGATTTCTGTTACTTCGGGGCCATTGGTTCCGGACAACAATGTGTGTACACAACTTGCAGGTAAGACCATAAATAATACTATCATAATGTATCAATAACATGTTCAGATCTGAAATCATGGCACTCGGGCCCTAGTGACAAGCATTAAGTATAACAAGTCGCAACAAAGTCAAAAAGCACTAATAAAAGATACTAGGCACCATGCCCTAACAATCTGATGCCATTACATGAACGATCTCATCCAATCCCTACTATCCCCATAGCCTATAGCGGGGGATTACTCACTCATAGATGGGGGAAACATGGATGGTCGATGGAGAAGCGATGGTGATGATGATGGCGATGATCTCCTCCAATTCCCCGTCCCGGCAGGGTGCCAGAATGGAGTTTCTGGTTTTGAATCGTGGAATATGGTGGTGGCGGCGGAGTGGAACTCCTTCTAGAAAAACGTCGAACCTCCCTGAGTTTTTAGGTCAGAAGGCATCTTATAGGCGAAGAGGGAGACCGTGGGGGTGTTTGGGGCGGCCAGACCACCCCTGGCGCGGCCAAGCCTAGCCCGCACGACCAGGTGGTGTGGCCTGGGCCCAGCCCCCCTCCGTCTTGTATTCTGGTTCCGGGAGTCTTCTGGTGAAATAGGATTTTTGGCATATTTTCCGGGATTTTCCTGATAGTTGATTTTCTGCATAAAAACTAGACACCAAGGCAATTCTGCTGAAAACAGCGTCAGTCCGTGTTAGTTGCATCCAAATCACACAAGTTTAGAGGAGAAACAATAGCAAAAGTGTTCGGGAAAGTTGATACGTTTTGGACGTATCAGCCCTCACCGTGGCCGCACCCATGGCACGACGCGAGGACGTGAATTCATTCCCGGGTGAGATCTGTCACCAAGCCGACCATGCTTGGTCCTGTTGTCCTCCTCCATAATCCGAGCTCGCCGTAGCTGTGGTCGCACATGCACCAGCCACGGCGCCTTCCTCTCTGAACCCCAAAGCCACATCCACCCAGTTCGGCACAATGCTAACAAGGTAAAAATGGATCAAGTTTTCTTCTTGTGATTGTAGAAAAACATGTATGTAACGTGTCCGTATCATACTCTAACAATGTAGACATATGTTGTTTACTAGATTTTCATTTGAAATTAGTAGCTCCGTGATGACGAAACATAGAGAACCTAAATGGAATGACGATGAAGACCATGTTTTGTACTTTGCATTGCATCAAAAAGTGCTTGCTGACGAAGCATGTTACCAAGAGAGTGGAGTTCATCAGCCATTGCCAAAAATATGTGAACAAATCAATGAGCGATTCAATGCAAATACGCACAGAAAAGCTAGATCCATGTCATCAATCATCATAGGTGGCACATTCTAGTGATGCGTTCAAATGCGTACACCATGTATCATTTACTTGAAGTGGTTGTTATCCTGAGCAAAAATGCCTAGTATGCACATTACCTTTGTCGGTTCTATGCTGCAATTCTGTTGTTATGGGCGTGGAAAGAAAAGCTGGGCTTCATTGAATATTACGTAGCTAGGCCTAACTTAGTCTTAGACAAATAAGCACAGCTTAGTCTTTACACAAATAAGTGTAACTAAAGATAAAGATAAAGACAAATGGTTCATCGGATATGCCAGTATGAGCACTAGGTCCCTGGAGCTGGTGGTATCATCGGAACGAACAAGAATGCTGCGTTTGGCCGTCTGTCATTCTCCATCAAATCGTACGACCCCGCTAATGAGCCAATTGTAGGCCCCCTCCACCCGACGTGGATTCAGCTCTAGGTCAAATCTGGAGTGTCAACATGATAGGCTCGTGAGTATGCAGCAAACACACAGTTTTCTATCAACACTGGAAGTGCTGGCACCTCAGCAACAACACCATCATGTTCTTCCTGGACTCCGGCAGCAGCCTCAGCAGGTATTTCGTCAGCTTCACCAGCAACAGCCTCAACAGGTATTTCATCAGCTTCACCAGCAACAACATTAGCAAGTATTTCGTCAGCTTCACCAGCAGCAGCATCACCAAGTATTTCATTAGCTTCACTAGGAGCAGCAGCAGCTAGTTCTTCATCAGCTCCACCACCAGCAGCAGCAGCATCAGGAGCCAGGGCTGCCTGAGCAATTATAGGTTCAACAGCCCCAAGGGGTCCGACAAAGAAAGGGTAGTTGATCCCAAGAAACACAGATTGTCCCTTCAGATTGTCGACTCTGCTCCAAACTTGCTCTATTGGGTCTTTGGATGGGCATGCGGACCTCGAGAAAATGTGACACCGCAGCGATGGGTATGAAGAAAGTTGTGTCCCCATATGTTCTATTGTATCACCAACGCTGTTTAGTGCTCCCGTGATATAAATCCACATGAGTTCAACATCCTATTTCGTGTCGCCTCCGAGAGGTGCCAGGAACCAGCACCATGTCCCAAGTTCAGCATCTGCTACTGCATCTTCGATCACTAGAGCCGGAATGATGCGTGGGGCTTCTTGGGTACCTGCGTGTTACTTACAGTCAGTAAATGGGATTTTACATGCTATATGACACCATGAATCGCCCCAAATGGACGGATCCCAAACACGCACGTCGTCGCTAGGTTCAGTGACCGCATAAATGCGTTGCGGTTTGTTGGAATGGTAGCTAGAGGTGAAGACGACGTCGACATACTTCTCCGGCCGTAGGAAGTCATCGCGCAAGACTGTCCATTCCTTGTCTTTTGGGCATCTAATGAATGTGATTGCCTTGTCGAACACCGCTAAGAGGTCGTAGTCCCAAGTCTTCCACACCCCCCGTGGTCTATGTGGGAGTTGTACCTTCAGGAGCTCAAGTTCTGCCATGTTGAACCTGTAAGGGAATTCGGAAATAGGCAGCGACCACCTGTTGTTGAATGCAGTAATGCCGACACCCTCCAAAGATGGCAATGTAAATCTTAACGATCTGTAGCCATTTTTAGAGTCCAAGTACTCCCATCCTGGGATAAAAGGACTAGCCACTCGCCGTTGCCACCCACCCAGTTCTGGTCATCTCCCATTTCGTCTCTTCTTCTTCCTTGATATTCACCACTACTGATTCCGACCACTAATCCAGCAGCATCATTTTTGCATGAATATTCTGCAGAGTTTGTTGTCAGTTGGTACAATCACCTAGCATGGATTCCATTGCAAATACAATTTGACAACTAGACCTTCAGATTAAAGTACCCCAAATATCGCCTAAATACGAGTGTCTCCTCAGATATCGCCTAAATTGTGCCTGTGTCACTATGAAGATACCCAATATATGGAGTAGGAGCAGAGCCCCCCCCCCAGAACAAACTCCTGGCGATGATCATAAACAGCTCGGGGCATAACAGCCTTAAATCGTCAAATCTGTTTATTTTTATTTTAGGAAATAGAATATCACCTAGCAGGCATTCCATTGCAAATCGAAATTGACAACTCATCTATCACCTAAATTAAGACTGTCTCACTATGAAAATACCAGAATATCACGTACGAGCAGAGCTTCCGCTGTACATAATAGTCTTAAATGGTTCAATTTGTTCAAACTGCGTGTGCACACAACACATTCGACAAAAGGAACATAGGATTCTGATGAGAGTTCAGCACATATGAATCAATGATATGACTGAACCAATAAGCAAGATACTGGAACTTACGTGGCCATCGTGGTCTCTTGGCCATTTGCTGGTATCGGGGTAAAGAAGGCTTGGCATGCCGAACAGTTGTTCGTCCATGTCCCGCATTGTGAAGTAGTAGCCAGGGATGCAGCGAGCAAGGCGGCCGGCAGAGATGATGTCCAACCTCGTGGCGATCATGTGCATGTTCGTGGCACTGAGGTTCGGCCATCCCCAATCCTCGTGGTAGCGGTCACCCTGGCCATCTGCGTTGTCGTTGCATGCCTTTCACTTCAGCCTGCTGCTACCCCAAGCTCTACCCATAGCGACAAATGGAGTCTGGAATCTGGTAGATTAATGGAGGCGTTGTGATAAGGAGGTGGATGGATTCGAGAGGGGATGGCATCAGGGATGGGGGAAGTTGTTCGAGTAGGGAGTGACCCAGTGAGGAACCGCCGCCGCTGCCGGTTCTCGTCTGCGTGGAAGACAAGGAAGGAGGCGTAATTACTGAGGGCGCACACCGGAACCGTCTAGAGGAAGTAAAAAATAAATCGTACGAGAGAAAAATGTGTGGCCCGCCTGTCAGTGAGTGAAGGTCAGCATGAGAAAACGTGACTATGTTTGACTTGGATCGTGCATGGCAGACCTCGATTCCACCGCATGCAAGTGGCACAGAACAAATTTTAGGCAGCGCTAGCGTCGACGTGTAAAACCGCCGTTTTTCTCCACCTTCACCCTACTATGAATGGTCGTGCACCATTCCAGATATTAGTAAGGGCGGTTCCAATCTTGCAGTAAGAAGTTTCACTTCTCCGTCTCATTTCCTCCTCCAAAGCCTCATCGTCTTTCTCCTCCATGGCCTCATCCATTCCTCCACCACGGCATCACCCTCTTCCTCCATATCCTTTCCCTCTTACCTGTAGTCATGGACTTGTCGGATGTCCAAAACGACGGCAGGCAAACGACTGCATACTTCGACATAGAAGTACATGGCGGGAAGAAGATCGATGTCATCTACACCACCGACCCTCGGATGGTGAGGAACACTCTGAATAATTACACGAGTTGGCTGCGGTTCGAAGAAAACAGGTTCGTAGGTCTCGACCTCGAGTACAGCCACGATCATGTAGGATCGTCGTGGTGCAACTCTCCATGAAGGGGCCCGTCCTCGTATACCAGCCTTTTTGCGAGGTGGGGGCTGACGGGAACAGGTAGACTTTGTTGTCTTTTTGTTCCTGAACTATCTGTTTGCAAAAGTTATTGCTATATTATTTGTCTGAATTCATTTTCATGCAGGTGGGGTGAAAGGATTAGGTCGTTTTTTCATGACTTTCTCGTGAACCAGCAGATAACATTTACTAGTGTTGACATCACGAATGACACTAAACTGCTTGAAATCCCGACTGTCAACATTAAAATCCCAAAGGAGTGCAGAGTGGACATCCAGAAAATTTACTGGATCCTAGGGACGAATGGTGGCAGGACTAGGATGGCCGATCTTGCCGCCGAACTCATCGACCCGTGGTATGCTGACATGAAGGGCAAATTGCCGAGATGTTGGTGGAGGCATTTAGGGCATGATTATTGGGAGGATAAGCCGCTTTCTGAACCTAATCTGAAGTACGTTGCAATTGACGGGTATGTTAGCCACGAGTTGTACCGCCAGATTGTAATTTTTTGTTCTAGTCATCGCATCATTCAACCACCATGAAGGCTAGTTGTTTGCCCCAGTTGCTGGAGTGTAGATGAATCTATAAGCCGGGGCAAGCGACTGAAGGCATCTTGGGATCGGTTGCCTTCTCCAACAGGCTGGGATGTAGACTTTTAGTGCATGATTGTTGTGTTTGTATGGGGCTTGTTATGTTTATGAAAACATGTTATTTCAGAAGTACACTATATGAGAAACTACGAACTGCTGTGTATTACCTTTGTCAAACTATAATCTGGGTTTGGTTATGACTGTATCCTTTGCTATAATCTGGGTTTGGTTATGACTTATGACTGTATCCCACCTTATGCATGTCAGTCCTGGATTCAGCCGCATGCAAATGACACAGACGGAATTTGTAAGTATGAATGTTGAGCATAAAAAGGGGGAAATGTAATTCATACAGGTTAACTACATAATAGCACAGGGATCATACGAGCTTGGTTCTTACACACAAAATGCTTAGAAAATACATGTGAGATAAAATACAGGCGAGATAAAACTAGGAACGAAATGTGAAACTAGTAGTGGTAAACAGCACACTCACCCACCCGCTAGATCTTGTTGAGCATCTCGTAGCAGACATACGCGTCCCTGGCTGCTGATGGCCCAAAATATATCGAGCTCGTTGGGGAACCCCAAGAGGAAGGTATGATGAGCACAACAGCAAGTTTTCCCTCAGTTATGGAACCAAGGTTATCAATCCAGTATGAGCAAGGAAACACCCCAAAGGTGTAGCTAGCTGAACTTTGGCAGGGCACACTACCGGTGCCAGCAGCAACGTGGATACCTGCACAACAAAACCACAGAACTCTGCCCCGAACTTGTGATGAGGTTGTCAATCTCACCGGTTTTGCTGAAAACAAAGGATTAAACGTATCAAGTGGAAGAAAGTAATAGTTTGCAGAAAGTAAACACAAAGCAGTAAACAATTGATTGTAGATTGATGGTAAAAGAAAGAACCGGGGTCCATAGTTCACTAGTGGTGGCTCTCCTTAAGATAGATGACATGTTGGGAGAACAAATTACAGCGGGGCAATTGACAAACATTAAGAAAGCATACAAGCATATACTACTCATCTTGACTCCTTTGAGATTCAATTGGGCATTACAACATTATACATAGACCGCCATCCAACTGCATCTATGACTAATAATCCACCTTCAGGTTATCATCCGAACCCCCTCCAGTATTAAGTTGCAAGCAACGGATAATTGCATTATGAATTGCGTGTAAAGTAAACAATACAATTGTTCTATGAACAAAGGATTGTTGTTTTCTCCCTAGTAGCAATAGCACATCTAGTACCTTAGAGATTTCTGTCACTTCCCCAGATTACCAGAGGCATGGACCCACTATCGAGCATAAATACTAACTCTTGGAGTTGCTAGCATCTACTTGGCCAAGATAGCTACTAACAACGGAAAGCATGCAAGATCACAAATAACAAAGACATGATAGAATCAATAATCAATCTGAAATAGCATCTCAATATCCATCGGATCCCCGCAAACACAACATGTATGATTACAAATAGATGATCTTGATCATGAACGGAGCTCACAAGATCTAAACATGATAGCACAAAGGAGGAGAACCAGCCATCCTGCTACTACATGGACCCGTAGTCCAGAGATGAACTACTCACGCATCACACCGGAGGCTTGCATGATGATTAAGAAGGCCTCCAGGGTGAATTCCCCTCTCCGGCAAGGTGCCGGGAAGAGCTTCAGATCCCTCCTGATCTAGGGATGGAGATGATGGCGGCTACATACTCTTTCGTGGAATTTTGATCGGGTACTTAGGGTTTCTGTATCAGAGGCAATATATAGGCGGAAGGAGAGGCCGAGGGGGTGCCTGGGGCAGCCAGACCACCCCCTGGCATGGGCCAGGCCTGGCCGCGTGGCCAAGTGGTGAGGTCGGGCCCCAGTCCCTCTCCGTCTCGTATACTGGCTACATGTGTCCCTTAGTGAAAACTGACTTTGGCTTTTGTCCCGTCCAATTCTGAGAATATTCATTTTCTGACTTTCCTGGAACCAAAAACAGCAGAAAACAGGCATCTAGCACTGTGGCTCTTGTTAATAGGTTAGTCCAAGAAATCATATGAAAAGTACTCCAAAGTGTGAACAAAACATAAGAAAGTAGATAAAACCAAGCATGGAACATCAAAAATTATGGATATGTTAGCAACGTATCAACATCCCCAAGGTTAACTCCTGCTCGTCCTCGAGTAGGTATGTGATAAAAAGAAAGAATAATTTTTGAGGTGACATGCACCATCATAAACTTGATCAAAGTATTTATAAAACATTGATAGTTGGGATCATAGTACTTCAATCATAACATGAAAGACAAAGTTCTAACAAGAAGGCAAAGCAACTATGTTGCAACATGAAAAGGTATAAACAAAAGATTCATGAATAACAATGCTTTGCAAGACGTTTGTTTGTTTCACATAAAGAAAACATAGCATAGTGGCATTCAGCTTGTCCCTCATAGAGTAGCAAACATAAATGCATAGGACACCTTCAAAGTTCATAAGAGTGACTAGATACAAATAGTTAAAAGCAAGCAATATCAAAGCTATGCATCAATCAACAAGTCTTGGGACAATGCACATAGAAATAAGAATGGCCACTATGCTCTCAAAGTAGGTGCATAAAGATAGAAGGTGGAGACTCAACATAAAAGTAAAAGAAAGGCCTTCATAGAAGGAAGTAGGGATTCAAGTTTCATAAAGAGCTTCCAAAAATTATGGTACTTATTAGCTTTCACCTCTCATTGCCCCTATCATAAGCATCTTGAAAGTGATTAAGGTTAAAGTGACAAAACTAAGAAGATATGCTTGACAAGTTATAAGCCGAAATCTCATGCCCCTTACTTACGAAGACCAAACCTCATGCTACTAAACTTTAGTCACAAGTAATCTCTTGTCATTGTAAGTACATATGTATCATAGAGAACCGCCAACGGGGTACCCCTTACACATGATAGAGGAGCTATCCCATAATCAAAATGACAAGGCAAGCAGACAATGAGCATCTCAGCGATCTTTTTATTTTCTATTTGCATAGGTTTTTATTGAGGATGTTTCATAGAGTACTCATTATGGTTATGCTGCAAGTTTCCACCATGATTAGGCATGACTTAGGCTAGTGTCCCAGGCGTTTCTCTAACACACACACAAACTCCATGATCTTACAAGTTCCCCTTTTATTTCACACCGCCGGGATCCATAAGCAAAAGAACATGATATCAACGGGGTACAAAGTACAAGTGCAATGTTGAAAGCATTCCCCATGATACATGGTTCTACTAACTTCAACTTATAAAGTGTAGAAGGATGCAATGGTTCAAGTTTATTAAATGCAAGAAAGTAAAGTGTGCCATCAAGTTCGTGAGAGCTTTAATCACTAGTTTTCTCATAACAAGTTTAATTTGTAAGGTAGACAAAAACATGAATATACTTGGAATAGCATATGCTAATAGGTAGGTATGGTGGACTCTTTGGAATAACTTGGTTTTAGGAGTTGGATGCATGAGTGGAACTCATACTTGGTTGCAGAGGCTAGCAAAAGACTGGGAGCGACCAACTAAGAGAGATATAATGGCCATAATCATGCAGAGCGACAAAACATCATTGATCAAAACATAAAGTGATACTACAAGTTGAAAACTAAAGGATCATAAAGTCTTATGGTGACTTGGGTTAGTCATAACATGGTGTGAGCATGTGCCAAGTCAACCCAAATAAAGCATCAAAGGAGAATACCACAATACTATGCTTTAATATGCTAAAACAACGCATGATTCCTCCAAGGCACATTAAGCAATATTAATTGTTTATAACAAGTCATGCTACATAAAAGAATACTAAGCATAAAGCCAAAAAAATATCAAGCATGGCATGACAAAGCATAGGCGATAGTCAAAAACAAACTCTCTTTACCACTTAAGCATGAACTTTCCTACTCTTTTCCAACCCAAACCAAACTATTTGAAAACCAATGCATGAAAGAGGGGGGTCCAACCAATTTATTCAGCAAACTAAGAAAACAAAGAAAATGAAAAACCAAAACAAAAACGAAAAATAAGACGCTCCAAGAACAACACAACTGTGCATGAAACACTAAAAATGAAGTGTTTGGAAGAAACCTGGAATTTTTATTGATGAAGAAGGGGATGCCTTGGGCATCCCCAATATTTGACGCTTTTACTTCTTGGATATTTCTTGGGGTGACACGCGTGGTATCCCCAAGCTTGAGATTTAGTCCATCCTTCATCTCATTACTCATTCCTTCCATACACGTGAAATTTTTTTCTTCATACAAAACTTCACACAATCTTTATTAGCAACATTAGTGCACTCAAGATAATAAGTCTTTTAGGTTCAGTTCCAACACCAATAAAACTTCCATTAAAACACAAGATACTGTAGCACTTTCCTCAGAAAGCTCAATTCCCCAAAAGAACTCAAAAAGGAACCAACAAGAAGCAAATGCAAATAATGGCAGAAATCTGTCAAACTAGACCAGTAGGTAAAGACGAATTTTTTCGAAGACCTTCTGTTGCTCAAATAAAAAAGTGTTGAACTAACTAAAGTTATATAACAACCAGGGGCAGAAACACAAAAATTCACGCCTCAAAAGGACGTACAGAGATTTTACACGAATTTTTACGGTGAAGCACAGAAATCTGTCTCGGGACAGCAACTTTCCCAATCATTACTTCTCTCTCATTAGAGGTTACTCTTGGCACAAAAAGTAAATAAAAAGGATAAGGAGCGGTTATTACAGAGGTAATAACTTCCAAGACTCATCTAACTTTTGTGTTATCTCCCAATAAGTACTTTTCTTTAACGCCTTTAAGTTAGGCATGATAGTTTAAGAAGATGCTCACATAAGAAATATGAATTTAAGTAAAAGAGAGCATCAAGAAGCAAATTCAAAGCACATTTAAGTCTAACCCACTTCCTATGGATAGGAATCTTGTAAAGAAACAAGTCATGAAAGCACAAAGCAACAAGCATAGGAAAGCAAAACAAGTGCAACTTCAAAATTTTCAACATAAAGAGGGGAAACTTAATGTTGTTGAGATACATAAAACCATGTTTCCCTCTCTCATAATAACTTTCAGTAGAATCATCAATAAAATTAACAATATAAATATCACATAAAACAATCTTATCATGAGCCACATGCATAAAAGAATTAATACTCCCCACATAAACATAGTCATTCTTATTAATTTTAGTGGGAGCAAATTCAACAGAATAGCTATCTTCCAAAGTGTGTTCGTTTGTAAAACATATCATCATTGGAAGGAACATGGATAGCACTAGTAGTACAACAATTATTAATATCATCATTTTCAGAATTGGTACCAAAGAGATTTTCAATATCAAAAGAAGTGTGCTTTTCCCAATCATGATCACTACTATAGGTAACAGGTATAGGAACATCATCGAGTTCAGACTCATCAAAAACTATAATAGGAGCAACATGCTTAGGGGAAAATACCGTTTCCTCCCTCCTTTTACTCCTCTTTTTCTTCTTTATCTTCTTCTCTTTAGGAGGGAGAGGCTTCAAAAGAAGCTTCTCCATATACCCTGGTTTATTATTAGAGACAATAGAAGAAACTTTGGAGGATTCCTTCTTTTCATTAATAAGATCAAAACACATATTAGTCCTATCATATTTTGGTAAAATCTCATCTTCTATAATATTTTGTATGTAAGTATTTGTGTGGCAATTATCAACACAATAAAGATGACAACCATGGAGGACACTATTCGTATCAAAAGCACCCATATCTACCAAAGAGGTTTTTCTTGATAACTCTTCACACCCCAAAAATAATGTAAGTTCATCATGCTGATTAGGAGTGATCATGTCATCACAATACAAACTTGCAGTACTCATTGCATTAGAAGTGCTATTATTATGGCCTGAGCATTGAAAACTGAAATGACCCACTTCGAACCAAAGTTCACAAATGAAAGGATAAAGGGCACAAACTTTTTTACCAAGATCATTTAAAGCCCTATACCACATTCTAGTTTTTTCATTCCTGTGGGTGATACAATATTCTTCTTCAATTTGATTAGTCTCACAAGGTCTATGTATTCCACAAAAATTAACATGCTTATAAGAAATAGTACTTTCAGGGGTTTGAGCATGTTTATTGCTATCATTAATAACAATTTCATTTTCCATGCAAGTGTCTTTAAAAGGCTCATGATACACGTCCCATTTTTCTTTAGGAGCATTAATATGAGAAGCAAAGGATCTAAAAAAATCAACAAGAATTTGAGGATTAAGACCATATTTAGCACTAAGCTCTTGAAAATTAGCAGTTTCAGCGAAAGACTTAATGCAGTCATACTCATAGTTTATACCTGGTTCTTTACCTTTGTCGTTATCCCAATCTTCGGTATTCCTTTGAATTGTTTCAAGAAGATCCCACTTAGCTTTGACCTCCTTACTTGTGAAGGATCCCTCTAAACAAGTATCTAGAGAGTCCTTGTAATGTCTAGAAAGCCTTGCATAGAAATTATTAATAACAATATTACTGGGGAGCTCATGAATGGGACATTTGAGCATTAGTGACTTTAATCTCCCCATGCTTGGGCAATACTTTCTCCATCATGTGGATGAAAATTATAAATGTAATTCCTATCTTTATGAATTTCATGAGGAGGATAAAATTTAGAGTAAAAGAGAGATTCAAGTTCCTTCCACTTCAAATGATGAGGATCATCTAGTAGCTCATACCACTCCCTTGCTTTGCCCTTAAGTGAAAAAGGGAATAGCTTACTCTTAACTTGGTTCATTGAAATACCTGCACACTTGAACAACTCGCATAATTCATGTATAAAGAGCAAATGATCACCAGGATGGACAGTTCCATCTCCCAAATAACAGTTGTTCATAACATGTTCAACAATTTTTATAAGTATTTTAAAAGAGATGTTTTCAGTATGTGGATTTAAAATATCACAAGTATCATTAGAATTACCACATATGGGAGATAAAGTATCATCACAGCAAATTTTCTTCTTTAAAGCTGGGGAATTAAAAAGATCATTTTCATAAAAACCAACTTCCCCAAGCTTAGATGGTTCCATAGCATTAGTAACAAAGGTGTTCAAAAGATTCATACTAATAACATTGTTATTAGCATGCAAAGAAAGTTCCACGGGTTTTTTAATTTTCTTTTCAGACAATTCATGTTCTACATTAGAAAAATACTAAAAAGCTCTCTAATTTTGTTGTTGTTTTCCATTAACCCTAACTAGTGAAAACAAGAAACAAAAATAAAAAATTGCAGAATCTAAAGGAAATAACTGCGAGCACTCACACCGGAGGATGTGAGTACCTTTTACCTTACCTCCCCGGCAACAGCGCTAGAAAAAGAGCTTGATGGCCCAAAATATATCGAGCTTGTTGGGGAACCCCAAGAGGAAGGTATGACGAGCACAACAACAAGTTTTCCCTCATTTATGAAACCAAGGTTGTCAATCCAGTAGGAGCAAGGAAACACCCCAAAGGTGTAGCTAGCTGAACTTTGGCAGGGCGCACTACTAGTGCCAGCAGCAACATGGAGACCTGGACAACACAACCACAGAACTCTACCCCCAACTTGTGATGAGGTTGTCAATCTCACCGGTTTTGCTGAAAACAAAGGATTAAACGTATCGAGTGGAAGAAAGTAATAGTTTGCACAAAGTAAACACAAAGCAGTAAACAGTTGATTGTAGATTGATGGTAAAAGAAAGGACCGAGGTCCATAGTTCAGTAGTGGCGGCTCTCCTTAAGATAGATGACATGTTGGGTGAACAAATTACAATGGGGCAATTGACAAACATCGAGAAAGCATACAAGCATATACTACTCATCTTGACTCCTTTGAGATTCGATTGGGCATTACAACATTATACATAGACCGCCATCCAACTGCATCTATGACTAATAATCCACCTTCAGCTTATCATCCGAACCCCCTCCAGTATTAAGTTGCAAGCAACGGATAATTGCATTACGAATTGCGTGTAAAGTAAACAATACGATTGTTCTATGAACAAAGGATTGTTGTTTTCTCCCTAGTAGCAACAGCACATCTAGTACCTTAGAGATTTCTATCACTTCCCCAGATTACCAGAGGCATGAACCCACTATCGAGCATAAATACTAACTCTTGGAGTTGCTGGCATCTACTTGGCCAAGATAGCTACTAACAACGGAAAGCATGCACGATCACAAATAACAAAGACATGATAGAATCAATAATCAATCTGAAATAGCATCTCAATATCCATAGGATCCCCGCAAACACAACATGTATGATTACAAATAGATGATCTTGATCATGAACGGAGCTCACAAGATCTAAACATGATAGCACAAAGGAGGAGAACCAACCATCTAGCTACTACATGGACCCGTAGTCCAGAGATGAACTACTCATGCATCACACCAGAGGCTTGCATGATGATGAAGAAGGCCTCTAGGGTGAATTCCCCTATCTGGCATGGTGCCGGGAAGAGCTTCAGATCCCTCCTGATCTAGGGATGGAGATGACAGCGGCTAGAGACTCTTTCGTGGAATTTTGATTGGGTACTTTGGGTTTCTGTATCGGAGGAAATATATAGGCGAAAGGAGAGGCCAAGGGGGGTGCCTGGGGTGGCAACACCACCCCTGGCATGGGCCTGGCCACGTGTCCAGGTGGTGTGGCCGGGCCCCAGCCCCTCTCCATCTCATATTTTGGCTCTGGGCATCCCTCAGTGAAAAACTGACTTTGGCTTTTATCCTGTCCAATTCTAAGAATATTCATTTTCTGACTTTCCTGGAACCAAAAACAGCAGAAAACAGGCAGCTGGCACTGTGGCTCTTGTTAATAGGTTAGTCCAAGAAATCATATGAAAAGTACTCCAAACTATGGACAAAACATAAGAAAGTAGATAAAACCAAGCATGTAACATAAAAAATTATGGAAACGTTAGCAACGTATCAGCTGCGTACTTGATCGCATCGTAATTCAGGTGCCTCCACTCCCATCGCTCGTGCAGGTGCTTCGGGAACTCGACTTTCATGCCGGCGTACTTGCGGTCGATGATGTCGGCAGCAAGTCTAGCCATGCCGGCTTTTCCCATATCGCCATCCGGGTACCTCCATAAACGTTGAATATCGATGTGATTGACAACATGAACAAGGAGATCCTGCTCTAGCTTCGGAGTGTCGTTCTTGATGTCGACGCTGGCGAAGTAGATCTCCCTCCTGTGTAGGAACTCACGAAGCTCCGGGCATACAAATTTGGCCCTACATACGTGGTATAGGAGGCATTGGTTGCGCATGGATAGCTGCAAAAGCGCCGCCCTCTTCCTATCTCCGATATAGTCGAGGTCAAGGCCGACGATCTTGTACCTGTCCATCGGCTCCTATAGCCACCGCTCATACATTGAGATGGACTTGGCGACCTCCGCTGATGCATTTGTGTGGACGACCGTCAGCTTGGTCGTGCCATGGGCGGTGACGGTGTACTCGTCGGTGAAGTCACTCCCATCGCCAAACATGATGTACTCTGCATCCATGGCAGCAGCTAATGCAGCTGCGGTGGCCTAGGATCGGTAGTGGTGGCTGGGACTGGGCGTGGCGGTGGATTGATCTGTTGTGGTGGTATGGCCCGGCGGAGGCGGTGCCTGCGGCAGCGTCGATGGTTCTTGCGGTGGCTGCAGCGGCGGTGGAAGGAATTAGTTGGGGATTTTTGCATAGTGATGTGCTATGGAGACGGAAGGCGATGTTTAAATTGCGTTTACCAATATTCCGGTCATACCCAAGCAGAAGCAAGTTTGACTGGGCGAGCACCGTTGGTTTCCAATCCTAGCGATTAAATTCGGCGACATTACCCGGTAGGCGATGGGACGGGTGTGCGACGTGGCTTTGGCATGGCAGAGATGGTCACGGAGACCACCGTCCTGTTGCCAAACCACAACAGGTGCGCGGTGCTGACACGACGTAACGTGACAGGACAGAAGGAAGTGTACAACTATTTGTGATTATTATTCCCAACAAGTTTAAGAAGTGTAAGCATAGACAGGGACCTAGCATCCCTGCACCCCGGGGCAGCCGCTCAGGCCTACCGATTGCACAAAGCTTGGAATTTCTTTTCTTTAATTTGGTGATTTTGTCCAGAATTTGCCAAATTTAAGCTCGTTTGCCCATGCTTCTATAAGTTTCTGTGTAGGCCACTTCTGTAAGCATGCACGAGCAAGCAACTTTGCAACACACGTGCCGGTGGAAAAGCATGAGGTTTCAACGCACCACATAGTTTAGGGATTTCTATTTTCCCCAGCCGATTAGTTTGTCCTCACTTTTTCCCTCCCTCCATTCTGAAGCCCTCACATGCGCAACCAGAGGGGGGTGCCATCTGGTCAAAGGCTTGACCGTTACATGCGCCCTGTCGCCTAAATTGGAAGTTTTTTTTGTTATTTGGCCTTTTTAAGAGTGCCTTTTCCCCTCTCTCGCTAACAGTTGTGTTTTTTCCCAAAAAGGTAGCGAATATAGAGCATCTTCTCTCTTCATTCATTGTTCCTTTTTCCCTTGTTTTCCCCAATCTGGTAGCAAATCTAGAGCAGCAAAACTAACCAGCACCATAAATAAATTCAGTAAACAGAGCAGATGTAGATAAATCAGCTAATATAGGTTATATAGTATGGTACTTAACGAGGTTCGTCAATTAGCAGCTGACAAGTTCAACACAGACAAGACAAAAGAATCTGCTTTATGGCAGCAGCAGCAGATCAGTGGCCCCTCGTGGCCTCTGCCAGGAGGGCCTCCGCGTCCTCCCTCTAGTGCCTCCTCCACTTCTTGATGCCCAGTCCCTTGACCTTGGGCGCCTTGGGTTTTATCTTTGGCATGCGACCCTCCTCGATAGCCACCTTCTAGAGGTTGCGGAGGTGAAGATTGAGCGCCTGGTACTTGGCTATGAAGCTGTGGATGTTCACGGACTTGCCACAGGTCCTCACGTCCTCGACATGCTTCACGAGGGAGTTGAAGTCTGTGGCGCGGAGCCTCTTGGTGGGGCAGAAGGGGCACCTATACACGTCGTCAGCGAAGACATTGTTGTACTAGCTGGACTTTAGCCTCCTCAGCACATGACGAGTCTTGGTGTCCTTGGACTCGTCGTCGCTGTGGACGTCGCTGCTATCCTCCTGTTGAAAAAAAATAGTAGAGTGCAATAAGGACATGATTGAGATACTTTGATTATCTGGATTGATTATTTGCATAAATTAACCAATTGAGATCTCCCGATTATTCCTCAAATCTCAAACCAAATCGAATACTGATCCCAACTACGAATAGGGGGATTCATCGAAATTCAAGATCTAACACAACAGGATTAGCTACTGTAAAAATACGAACAGCCGAGCCCTAATAACATACGATCTAGCATCCAACGATGGGAACGGGAGAAGAACAAGGGAAGGGAGAAAACCCTGGTTACCTCCGACCATGGGTCGGGTGTCGTAGGGGTTCTCCGGCCTTATATAGACAACCTCCTCGTAGAGGTCCCAGCCGAGCGGTATCTGTCCGAGACCGGCAGGGGGCTCCTCGCCGGCGGCTACGGTGGATGCGGGGACGGGGACGGGGGCATGTAGGGGGACGGGGGACTGCACGGGGATGGGGGGCTCCTTGCCGGTGGCCTTGGAGGCGCCGATGGCCACTGCACCGTTCTTCTACATTGCCGGCGTGGTTGGGGTTTTCTTGGGGGTTTGTAGAAGGTGATGGGACAGTGGAGACGGTTGAGTGAGCGAGTGAGTGATGAGTGATAGTGGGGAGGCCTCTATTAAAGGAGAAGGGAAGCGACATTTCGTTGCACTACCATGCACCGCGTATGCTACTGCGCCATGCACGGACACACGTGTCCGCTACCGCCCCGTGCACCGCACACGTGTACCGTGAGTCAGGTTTTTCCCTCGTGTCTAACCCTGGCGATTCAGTTGTACTCAGTTTTTCCCTCGAGTGTAACATTGGCAGTTTGGTTGTACTCAGTTTTGCCCTCCAGTACTCACACTGCCGTGTGCAATATACTCAGTTTTACCCTCCGTTGGCTGCTCAACAGAGAGTCAACGAATAGGTTTTAGCTAGCTAATTGAGTCATTTTATGCACAACAAATTAAAAAGGAGCAAAAAATAGTGGCATCTACCCAGGGAGTCTTATTATGTGACCTGCCACCATAAGAAATGTATATAAACCAAGTTTTAACCTAAATCACCACTTCTCAAACCACCTACTATCTATGAAGGTTCATGGCTTTCTACTCAAGCCTCTTCCCAAAACATCCCTCCCCAAAAAATAGTTTGTCTGAATGAGGCAATAATTGTCAAACTGGTATATATTTGAATTGCAAATAGTTTGATGTATGCTAAGATGTATTTTATTGTATAAAAGACTCATCTTCCATTTTTTAAATCATTTTCTATTTTCTATTTGAATCCCTTTGTCAGTCTTTCCCTTAGTTTTTAAGTTCTACTCAGTTTTGCCCTTGGTTCTTAAGTGCTACTCTGTTTTCCCCTCTCTTTGTATCCATCTCCCGCACATGTGCTCATCTTCGCTGCTACGCTCTGATTGGTCGAGACAGTTGTCACATGGATCGTGCCCACCAACTGTTGATCCTCTATGATCTAGTGGACAGGATAACCCTTATATCTATCAGGGGCACCCCTCTATCCATGCAAAATAACGAGTATGCCATCGGAACTTTAACTCCATAAACAAATGAACTTGAATATAATTTGAAGGGAACGTGTTCTAAGGTGTATAATTTTTGCATTACATTCAACTCTATGAACATTATAATCTCTCAAGATTTTCTTAGCACAATATTATCACGTATTAAGTGCAATTTCAAAGAGTTGGAATGTGTATAATTTTCTTATACGCAAGTTTATGCATTACATTCCACTCCATGGAAATGATAAATGATCAGGATTTTATTAGCACAACATTATCATGACGCGGCCCCACTTGTCAGCACGTAACGGCATGGCTGACGGACGGTGAGTTTCAGACCATGTGAGAGTTTCTGACAAGGAGATGGGCAAAAGTGCAAAAAAACTAAGCGGATGGGGAAAACTGAGTACAACTAATGAACCAAGGGTACAAAAATAGAAATCCCCATAGTTTAAGGGTCTATAAACGGTAAGAGAATTAAATATTATTACTGGTCGGGCCAGCACAATGACGGGTTGGTCGGCTAGAAGTTGTTGATCCTTAAGTAAGGGGACACCAGGCCAGTCTTGACATACTCCCTCGGGAATTTGCCATAAGCAGCGTGCTTAGCCTTGGTCGCCGACTTGTGTTTACTAGCCGTGCTTTTACCGATGCCAACCGCATGTGGAATCAAGCTGGCAATCCTCGGGTTGACTCCTTTCTTACAGAAAGGGCACCTGAGCTCCCCAAGTCGAGTGCGGAAAGGGATTACCCCGCTCTTGAGCTTCTGCATGACATGGCGGCTCTTGTTGTCCCTATTCTCCTTGTCAGAGTCCATCTCACTTGAATCTACCTGTAATGTATGAAATGCAAACCTAAATGAGAAAAATAATAAATATATATTCCTTCCACCATTCCGAGTTACTTTCGATACAATAACATATCTATACGGGTTCACCGGTTCATTACGGCTATCTCCCCAGCTCGCTCCTAAATTAATGTGGTTTGTGTTCTTGATAACTTATTAATAAATAAATAATGTGGATTCATTCAGAACAGACTAGATCTCTCCATGTACCGGTTCGTACGGTGCATCTAATCATTAGGACTAGATTTTTTATGAAGCCAGGATAGATTAAGCTCGAGCAGAAAATATGAAACATGTAGAAATAGATGTACCTCTGGGTACACGAGCAGAGTGTGTTTGTCGAACTCCACGCCCTCATCGGGGCCTCCAAAGTCGTCCGCACCGGCGAGCACATGGTCCCCGAAGGGGTTGAACTACACGTCCTCCTCACCTTATGCTGCGTGATGCTCCTCCAGATCTACTGCGTGAAGCACCACCCCGGCAGCAATGCCTGTACACTCACCCCCACGTAGTGGTTTCATGGAGAAGGTTCGTGCCTGTACGTTGAAGATTGTGGGGTTTTGCTAGATAGGGAATAGAGAGGAGTGGATGAGTGTGAATGGAGGACCCGATAGGCTGGGTTTTTAATGCGGGGACATTTAGGCCTCCTCGAGGGCTGTGGTGGGCAGCTCTTCTGGCTGCGGCTGTCGCGTGGAAGGTTCGTGTGGTGGGGGGCCTATCGGAAGTGAGAGTGCAGGTGCTCTACATAGTAAAAATGGTATAGCCCGTGGGCCGTGGATGACCAGTTGCCATGTAGTAGACTTGTAGCCTTTGCAGACTAGATTAAATGTGACATGACCACTCGGTGACTTTTTCCATGGACAGCATTGTGTTCCTTCTTGTAGAAGTCTCGCTGAGGGAGACATCCGTGTTGTCGTACGCTGTACTGTGAAGGGCATGACTTGTGCAACGAGCCATGTTGGATCACACAGGATCAACGGTTGGTGTGCACGATCCGCGTGACAACTGTGACAGCCAATCAGGGCGTAGCAGACAGAGTGGGCACATGTTTGGGCTTCTATGAAAGAGAGAGAGGGGGAAAACTGAGTAGTGTCAAAAAACCAAGGGCAGAGGTGAGTAGTATAAAAATGGAAAGTGAGTGTCTTTTAAAATGAAATACATCATGGCATACATCAAATTATGCCAAGATAGATCCACTAGAGTTCATTGGATGTGTGTTCTTCTCATAAACCACATATGGATACACCGGAGTCATTGCATGTGTGTTATTGTCACAAACCACATATAGATCCACTAGTATTCATTGCATGTGTGTTCTTTCCACAAACCACACATGGGTCCACCAATGTCATTGCATGTGTGTTCTTGTCCTAAACCACACATGGATCCACCAGAGTCATTGCATGTGTGTTCTTGTAATGACAAACCACATATGGATCCACCAGTGTCATTGCATGTGTGTTCTTTCCGCAAACCACATATGGATCAACCAATGTCATTGCGTGTGTGTTCTTTCCACAAACCACATATGGATCCACCAGAGTCATTGCATGTGTGTTCTTGTAATGACAAACCACATACGGATCAACCAATGTCATTGCATGTGTGTTCTTTTCACAAACCACATATGGACCCACTAGAGTCATTGCATGTGTGTTCTTTCCACAAACCACATATGGATCCACCAGAGTCATTGCATGTGTGTTATTGTAATAATAAACCACATATGGATCAACCAATATCATTGCATGTGTATTCTTTTCATGAACCACATATGGATCCACCAGAGTGATTGCATGTTTGTTCTTTTCACAAACCACATATGGATCCACTAGAGTCATTGCATGTATGTTCTTATCACAAACCACACATGGATCCACCAGATTCATTGCATGTGTGTTCTTTCCACAACCCACATATGGATCAACCAATGTCATTACATGTGTGTTCTTGTAATGACAAACCACATATGGATCCACTAGTGTCATTGCATGTGTGTTCTTTCCACAAACCACATATGGATCAACCAATGTCATTGCGTGTGTGTTCTTTCCACAAACCACTTATGGATCCACCAGAGTCATTGCATGTGTGTTCTTGTAATGACAAACCACATATGGATCAACCAATGTCATTGCATGTGTGTTGTTTTCATGAAGCACATATGGGTCAACCAGAGTCATTGCATGTTTGTTCTTTTCACAAACCACATATGGATCCACTAGAGTCATTGCATGTATGTTCTTTTCACAAACCACATACGGATCCACCAATGTCATTGCATGCGTGTTCTTTCCAGAAACCACATATGGATCAACCAATGTCATTGCATGTGTGTTCTTTCCATAAACCACATATGGATCAACCAATGTCATTGCATGTGTGTTCTTGTAATGATAAACCACATATGGATCAATGTCATTGTATGAGTGGTCTTTTCATTAACCACATATGGATAAACAAGAGTCATTGCATGTTTGTTCTTTTCAAAAACCACATATGGATCCACTAGAGTCATTACATGTATATTCTTCTCACAAACCACACATGGATCCACCAAAGTCATTGCATGTGCGTTCTTTCCCCAACCCACATATGGATCCACCGGAGTCATTGCATGTTTGTTCTTTTCACAAACCACATATGGATCCACTAGAGTCATTGCATGTATGTTCTTTCCACAAACCACATATGGATCCACCAGCGTCATTGCATGTTTGTTCTTCTCACAAACCACATATGGATCCACCAGAGTCATTGCATGTGTGTTATTTTCATAAACCACATGGATCCACCAGTGTCATTGCATGTGTGTTCTTTTAATAAACCACATCTAGAGTCATTGCATGTCTGTTCTTTTCATTAACCATAGCTAGAGTCCACATAGGGATCCACCAGAGTCATTGGATGTGTGTTCTTTTCACAAACCACATATGGATCCACTAGTGTCATTGAAATGTGTGTTCTTTTCACAAACCACATATTGATCCACCAATGTCATTGCATATGCGTTCTTGTAATGACAAACCACATATGGATCCACCACTGTCATTGCATGTGTGTTCTTTTCACAAACCACATATGGACCCACTAGAGTCATTGCATGTGTATTCTTTCCACAAACCACATATGGATCCACCAGAGTCATTGCATGTGTGTTCTTGTAATGACAAACCACATATGGATCAACCAATATCATTGCATGTGTTTTCTTTTCATGAACAACATATGGATCAACCAGAGTCATTGAATGTTTGTCCTTTTCACAAACCACATATGGATCCACTAGAGTCATTGCATGTATGTTCTTCTCACAAACCACACATGCATCCACTAGATTCATTGCATGTGTGGTCTTTCCACAACCCACATATGGATCAACCAATGTCATTGCATGTGTGTTCTTTTCACAACCCACACATGGATCAACCAATGTCATTGCATGTGTGTTATTTCCATAAACCACACATGGATCCACTAGAGTCATTGCATGTCTGTTTTTTCCACAAACCACATGGATCAACCAATGGCATTGCATGTGTTTTATTGTCACAAACCACATATGGATCAACCAATGTCATTGCATGTGTGTTCTTTTCATGAACCACATATGGATCCACCAATGCCAATGCATGTCTGTTCTTTCCACAAACGACATATGGATCCACAAGTGTCATTGCATGTGTGTTCTTTCCACAAACCACATATGGATCAACCAATGTCATTGCATGTGTGTTCTTTCCACAAAACACATATAGATCTACCAGATTCATTGCATGTGCGTTCTTGTAATGACAAACCACAGAAGATCGCGTCTTCTAGAACCCCCCCTGAAGAACTATTTGTCTGATCCGATTGTTGCAGACCATTCGATTGGGGCGTGTGGACGAATAAGATGGTTCTTCGTTAGAGCTATCCGCGAGTAGGCTATTCCACGAGATGATTGGCCGCGCTTACATTTTCACTTATATTACTATTATTTCCACTCCCCTATAGCCTACTAGTAATATCGTAGAGCTCGTGAGTGAGCTCGTCTACTCCACAACCCCCTCTCCCCTCATCTACCACACGTCACTATGCCTGGGCAACACCACCAGCTTTCATGCGCCGTGCCCGGACGACATCTGCCGATTCTCGGGTCGCTACCTTCATGCTAAGAAATCATTTTACAAGCTTTTGAATTTATCTTACATATTCCCGCTATTCGCCGATCTAACTGCTAATCCTTTTTCCAATTTCTCGACAAACTTCAGATGTGGCAGATGCTGCAGCCCAAGAATCTGGAGATCCTCATGCGCAACTTCGCAGCGCGTTCGTGCTCGTGTGCTCCCTGATACGGCCATAACGTATCTATAATTTTTGATGGTTTTATGCTAATAATATGCTTTTGATATGCCTTTTTACATAAAGTTTATGATTTATTTGGACTAACCTACTAATAGTTGCAAAAGTGCACAATGTTCTTGTTTTACACTTTGATGTGTAGGAATTACCAAGAATACAAGTGGAAACCTTGTTGGAGTCAAATTGGGATTTTCTAGAAATCTGTTTCAGAACTCTTTTTGAAGATGGTCACGTTTTGGATCGAAGACGGCATCAAACGGAAAACTCTTAAACTACAAAGTTGTTGGAAATTTCACAGAGAATGTTCTGGACACAAAATTTACCTGATTCCGAGTCCAGACGGGCCCGATAGGCCCGATTTACTGCAGCCCAAGTTGGGGTGACGGGAATCCGAGAAGCTATATAAAGGGAGGAAACCTAATTCGTGGGAGAGACCTCCACCCACAAATTTGCAGCCACCAAAGCCACGTTTTTGCCTCCCCCATAGATCCCATCTCCATGGGAGAGGGCTCCCAATAATCCATGAAGGAAGGGGGCTAAGGGACGGTGCTCCCCTGTGATACCGGCGGCAGGGAAGGAGTCCTCCACACTACCGCCGCCTCTTCACCATCTTCACCGAGCCATCTCCATCGATCTCCACCACCATATTCATCGCCGTTGCTGATTCCCATGATGATGAGGGAGTAGTTCTTCCTTGAGGCTAAGGGTTCTACCGGTAGCTATGTCTTCATCTCTCTCTCTATGCATGATCATATTGTGATCATGAACTTTGTAATGAAGTAGATCTACTTTGCTACTCAAGTGCTTTAATAGATCTCTACTCTCCCCATGTGCGTGAAAGCGACAGCGTGCACACCATGGTGGCACTTAGGCTAGAGATTACAAATACTTGTTATGAGTTATATTTGGAGTTGGATGTTTCTATGAAATTGTGGTGTTTGTTGGAACCATCTAGTGCTCAAGGTCACAGTGTGGGGTTATCTAGATGGGAAAAGTGAACTTTGAGGTGTGCTGCTATAGCCCTACCATGGATTAGAGTTTCCAACCGGAGAGTAGTTAAGAGTAGTATCATAAAGAGAAGATATTTATATGAGAGTGTTCACTAGTGAAAGTATGATCCCTAGGCCTTGTTTCTTAGCCTTGAAACACCGTTTGCTACTAGATCTGTTACATATTTGCTTGCTTCCATCTTTATTTCAGTTTTCCTTTAGTATCTTCCATGCCATCAAGCTATTTTCTGGCACCGTCGTCTTTTATCCATACCACATGTATTTCACTATCTCTTCGCCGAACTAGTGCACCTATACACCTGACAAGTGTATTGGGTGTGTTGGGGACACAAGAGACTTCTTGTATCTTGATTGTAGGGTTGCTTGAGAGGGGATACCTTTGAACACTTCATCCCTGAGTTCGATAAACCTTGGGTGATCCACCTAAGGGAAAACTTGCTGCTGTTCTACAAATCTCTGCACTTGGAGGCCCAACAACTGTCTACAAGAATAGAAGTGCTTAGACATCAAGCTATTTTCTGGCACCGTTGCCAGGGAGGTAAGATAAAAGGTACTCACATCCTCTGGTGTGAGTGCTCGAAGTTATTTCCTTTAGATTCTGCAATTTTGTCTTTTTGTTTCTTGTTTTCACTAGTTAGGCTTAATGGAAAACAACAACAAAATTAGAGAGCTTTATATTATTTATCTTGAGTTAGGACATTACGTGTTTCAAGAGAAAATTAAAAAACCTATGGAACTTTATTTGCATGCTAATAGAAATATTATTAGTATGAATTATTTGAACACCATTATTGCTAATGCTATGGAAAAGTCTAAGCTTGGGGAAGCTAGTTTTTATGAAAATGGTATTTTTAGTTCCCCAGCTTTGGAAGATAGCTATTCTATTGCTTATGATGATACCAAACCTCCAATATATGATGATTACAATGATGAATATGATATTTTCAGTCCACCTACTACTGAGGAGAAAATTAATTATGATTACAATATGCCTCCTATATTTTATGATTATGGTGATGAGAATAATAATGATAGCTATTTTGTTGAATTTGCTCCCACTATGATTAATAAGAATGACTATTCTTATAGGGAGAGTAATAATTGTTTTATGCATGTGGCTTATGATAAGAATGTTTTATGTGATAGTTATATTGTGAATTTTATTCATGATGCTACTAAAAGTTATTATGAGAGAGGGAAAGATGGTTTTATGTATCTCAACAATATTAAGTTTCCCCTCTTTATGTTGAAAATTTTGAAGTTGCACTTGTTTTGCTTTCCTATGCTTGTTGCTTTGTGCTTTTATGACTTGTTTCTTTACAAGATTATTTTTCATTAGAAGTGGGTTAGACTTAAATGTGCTTTGAATTTGCTTCTTGGGGCTCTCTTTTACTTCAATTCATATTTCTTATGTGAGCATCTTCTCAAACTATCATGCCTAACTTAAAGGCGTTAAAGAGAAGTACTTATTGGGAGATAACCCAAAAGTTTTAGTTGAGTCTTGGAAGTTATTGCTTCAGTAATAATCTCTCCTTATCCTTTTTATTTGGTTTTGTGCCAAGAGTAACCTCTGATGAGAGAGAAGTAATGCTTGGGAAAGTTGCTGTCCCGAAACATATTTTTGTGCTTCACTGAAAAAATTCGTGTAAAATCTCTGTACGTCGTTTTGAGGCGTGAATTTTTGTGCTTCCACCCCAGGTTGTTATAACTTTCGTTAGTTCATCACTTTTAGATTTGAGCAACATAAGGTCTTCTAAAAAATTGGTTTTTACCTGCTGGTCTGTTTTGACAGATTTCTGCCTTTATTTGCATTTGCTTCTTGTTGGTTCCTTTTTGAGTTCTCTTTGGGGAATTGGCTTTTTAAGGGAAGTGATTCAGTAGCTTGTGTTTCAATGGAAGTTTTATTGGTGTTGAAACTGAACCCAAAGACTTATTATCTTGAGTGCACTAATGTTGCTAATAAAGATTGTGTGAAGTTTTGTATGAAGGAAAAATTTCAGGTGTATGGAGAGAATGATGTAATGAGATGAAGAATGGAGTAAAGCTCAAGCTTGGGGATGCCACGCGTGTCACTGTAAGAAATATCCAAGAAGTACAAGCGTCAAATCTTGGGGATGCCCAAGGCATCCCCTTCTTCATCAATAAAAATTCTAGGTTTCTTCCAAACACTTCATTTTTATTGTTTCATGCACAGTTGTGTTGTTCTTGGAGCGTGTTTGTTTTTTGTTTTTGGTTTTCATTTGCTTGGTTTTCTTAGTTTTCTTGAATAAATTGGTTGGACCCCCGCTTTCACACATTAGTTTTCAAATAGGTTGGTTTGGATTGGAAAAGAGTAGGAAAGTTCATGCTTAAGTGGTAAAAGGAGCTTGTTTTTGCTATGGCCTATGCTTTGTCATGTCATGCTTGATATTGTTTTGGCTTCATGTTTAGTAATTTATTGTTGTAGCATGACATGTTATAAACAATTGAGATTGCTTAATGTGCCTTGAAAGAATCATGCGTTGTTTTAGCATATTAAATCATAGTATTGTGGTATTCTCCTTTGATGTTTTATTTGGGTTGACTTGGCGCATGCTCACACCATGTTAAGACTATCCCAAGTCACCATAGCCTCTATGATCCTTTAGTTTTCGACTTGTAATATCACTTTATGCTTTAATTAATGATGTTTTGTTGCTTTGCATGATTATGGCCATTATTGCTCTCTTAGTTGGTCGCTCCCAGTCTTTTGCTAGCCTCCATGCCAAGTATGAGTTCCACTCATGCATGCAACTCCAAATAAAACCAAGTTATTGCGAAGAGTCCACCATACCTACCTATTAGCATTTGCTATTCCAAGTATATTCATGTTTTTATCTACCTTCCAAATTAAACTTGTTATGAGAAAACTAGTGATTAAAGCTCTCACGAACTTGATGGCACACTTTACTTTTCTTGCCCCTAATAAACTTGAACCATTGTGTCATCTATGCTGTATATGCTTTCACTTATATGTTGGGGACTAGCAGAACCATGCTGTCATGGGGAACGCTTTCAACATTGCACTTGTACATTGTACCTACTTTATACCATGCTCTTTTTGTCTATGGATGTTGTCGGTGTGAAATGAAAGGGGAGCTTGTAAGTCTATGGAGTTATGTATGTGTGTTATAGAAACGCCTAGGCCACTGGTCTAATCCATGTCTAATCATGGTGGAAACCTGCAGCGTAACCATAATGAGCTGTCTATGAAGCATTCTTCTTATAAAAAAAGAGTCAGATATTGAGAAAAAGAGAAAAAGAAAAAAATGAGAAAAGAAGAAAGAGAGAAAAAGCACCATTTTCCCATGGTAAATAAGAAGATTGTTGAGATGATCATTGTCTACTTGCCTTGTCATTTTGATCTAGGGATTCTTCCATATCATCGGGCAAGGGGTACCTCCTTGGCGGTTCTCTATGATACACATGTACTTACTATGACAAGAACTTACAGGTAACTAAACTTGAGTAGCATGAGGAGCGGCCCTCGTATTCAAGGGACATGAGATTTCCAACTTATACTTTGTCAAGCATATACTCCATAGTTTGTTCACTTTAACCTTAATCAGTTCAAGATGCTTATGATAGGGGCAATGAGAGCTGAAAGCTAATAAGTACCATAATTTTTGGAAGCTCTTTATGAGACTTGAATCCCTGCTTCCTTCTACGAAGGCCTTTCTTTTACTTTTATGTTGAGTCTCCATCTTCTATCTTTATGCACCAATTGAGAGAGCATAGTGGTCATTCTTAGTTTAATGTGCATTGTCCCAAAACTTGTTGATTGATTCATAACTTTGATATTGCTTGTTCTTAAATTATTTGTATCTAGTCACCCTTATGAACTTTGAAGGTGTCCTATGCATTTATATTTTGCTTTACCATGAGGGATAAGCTGAATACCACTCTTATTATGTTTTCTATATGTGAAACAAACAAACGTCTTTCCATGCATGGTTATTCATGATCTTTTAATTTGTACTTTTTCATGTTACAACATAGTTGCTATGTCTTATTGTTAGAACTCTATCGTTCATGTTCATGTTTAAAGTACTTTGATCCCAGCTATCAATGTTTTTACAATAATGATGATCAAGATTGTGTTGTATGCGTGTCACCTCAAAAATTATACGTTTACCTACTCGAGGACGAGCAGGAACTAAGCTTGTGGATGTTGATACGTCCATAACGTATCTATAATTTTTGATGGTTTTATGCTAATAATATGCTTTTGATACTCCTTTTTATATAAAGTTTATGATTTATTTGGACTCACCTACTAATAGTTGCAAAAGTGCACAATGTTCTTGTTTTACACTTTGATGTGTAGGAATTACCAAGAATACAAGTGGAAACCTTGTTGGAGTCAAATTGCGATTTTCCAGAAATCTGTCTCAGAACTCCTTTTGAAGATGGTCACGTTTTGGATCAAAGACGGCGTCAAACGGAAAACTCTTAACCTACAAAGTTGCTGGAAATTTCGCGACGAACGTTTTGGACATAAAATTTAGCTGATTCCGAGTGCGGACGGGGCCGATAGGCTCGATTTACTGCAGCCCAAGTTGGGGTGACGGGAATCCGAGAAGCTATATAAAGGAAGCAAACCTAATTCGTGCGAGAGACCTTCACCCACGAATTTGCACCCACCAAAGCCACGCCCTCCCCCATAGATCCCATCTCCATGGGAGAGGGCTCCCAATAATCCATGAAGGAAGGGGGCTAAGGGGCGGTGCTCCCCTGTGATACCGGCGGCGGGGAAGGAGTCCTCGCGCCGCCGCCGCCTCTTCACCATCTTCACCGAGCCATCTCCATCGATCTCCACCACCATCTCCATCGCCGTTTCTGATTCCCATGATGATGAGGGAGTAGTTCTTCCTTGAGGCTAAGGGTTCTACCGGTAGCTATGTGTTCATCTCTCTCTCTATGCATGATCATATTGTGATCATGAGCTTTGTAATCAAGTAGATCTTCTTTGCTACTCAAGTGCTTTAATAGATCTCTGCTCTCCCCATGTGTGTGAAAGTGACAGCATGCACACCATGGTGGCACTTAGGCTAGAGATTACAAATACTTGTTATGAGTTATATTTGGAGTTGGATGTTTCTATCAAATTGTGGTGTTTGTTGGAACCATCTAGTGCTCAAGGTGATAGTGTGGGGTTATCTAGATGGGAAAAGTGAACTTTGAGGTGTGCTGTTATAGCCCTACCATGGATTAGAGTGTCCAACCGGAGAGTAGTTAAGAGTAGTATCATAAAGAGAAGATATTTATATGAGAGTGTTCACTGGTGAAAGTATGATCCCTAGGCCTTGTTTCTAAGCATTGATACTTTGTTTGCTACTAGATCTGTTACATGTTTGCTTGCTTCCATCTTTATTTCAGTTTTCCTTTAGTCTCTTCCACGCCATCAAGCTATTTTCTGGCACCATTGTCTTTTATCCATACCACATGTATTTCACTATCTCTTCACCGAACTAGTGCACCTATACACCTGATAAGTGTACTGGGTGTGTTGGGGACACAAGAGACTTCTTGTATCTTGATTGTAGGGTTGCTTGAGAGGGGATACCTTTGACCACTTCCTCCCTGAGTTCGATAAACCTTGGGTTATCCACTTAAGGGAAAACTTGCTGCTGTTCTTCAAACCTCTACACTTGGAGGCCCAACAACTGTCTACAAGAATAGAAGTGCTTAGACATCACTCCCACCCAGGATGCTTTTGCCGTTACTCCTACCATGAGCTCCCACTCCACGAGCTCGCGTGCCCGCACGACACGTGCTCCTGCACAGAGCCGGGCTGCAACTACACCGGCCCGCCGGCAGAGTTCCTCGTCCACCTTGTAGAGGAGCACTTTATCGAAGTGATTATGATCTCATACGAGCAAGCTCAACTTCTCCAAGAGCAGGTGCCATTCACTGACTCGGCACGCCGCCGGCTAATTTTCCAGGGGGGGCGGCTCTGTTTTCGTCCTGACCATCACCGTCGGTGTTCCGAGAACCAGAGTTGGGCCCACCTTTGTGTATGCGGTATGCGTTAGGTCGGTCTCGTGCACCTGGCCCCCATACACGGTGCGCATGTGGGCAAACGCCCAGCCACCGTCGTCCGATAGCATTCTTGTGCTAGCCGAGGCGCCGAGCTACCCGACACCGCGGGAGGTGGAGTATGCGGACCTAAGGTCGATCCTATGTGTGCCATCTTAGTACCTTGTCGGTGTTGGACCGAACAGGCAGATGCATTTCTACATTTGTATCGAGAAGACCGACAGGGAAATGTAATACTTATGTTGTCGTTACTGTTAGACTTAAGCGATGCTTCTCAGGTGCGTAGAGCATACGTGTTGTGCGAATGTACCCCAGTTGTAGTTTTTTTAGTACTCCTTAATTTTTTTATGACTTATTGGTCCAATCAGCTTGTTGTTGTCACGTTGCAAAGTCCACTTGCTCTGGACAGACTGGCAATACCGCGTGCTCCCACTCCCGCATGTCAGTGTCACGTGTTCCGTGGGCCCACCTGTCAGTGCCACACCCCTTTACTTCTATTCCTTCCCCATGAAGCCAATGTCCCCACTTTTCTTCCATCCTGCCACTCACGGCTGATGGTTGTAATCAGATTTTCGTTGGATTGTTTACAAGTAATTGATGGCCCAAGATATCTCGATCTTGTTAGGGAACCCCAAGAGGAAGGTATGGTGAGCACAGCAGCAAGTTTCCCTCAGTTATGAAACCAAGGTTTAATCAAACCAGTAGGAGCAAGGAAACACCCCAAAGGTGTTGCTAGCTGGACTTTGGCAGGGCGCACTACCGACACCAGCAACAACGTGGACACCTGCACAACACAACCACAGAACTTTACCCCCAACTTATAGTGAGGTTGTCAATCTCACCGGTTTTGCTGAAAACAAAGGATTAAACGTATTGTGTGGAAGAAAGTAATAGTTTGTAGAAAGTAAACAGGAAGCACTAAACAATTGATTGTAGATTGATGGTAAAAGAAAGGACCGGGGTCCATAGTTCACTAGTGGTGGCTCTCCTTAAGATAGATGACATGTTGGGTGAACAAATTACAGCGGGGCAATTGACAAACATCGAGAAAGCAATATGCAAATACTACTCATCTTGACTCCTTTGAGATTTGATTGGGCATTACAACATTATACATAGACCGTAATCCAACTGCATCTATGACTAATAATCCACCTTCAGGTTATCATCTGAACCCCCTCTAGTATTAAGTTGCAAGCAATAGATAATTGCATTACGCATTGCGTGTAAAGTAAACAATATGATTGTTCTATGAACAAAGGATTGTTGTTTTCTCCCTAGTAGCAACAACACATCTAGTACCTTAGAGATTTTTGTCACTTCCCCAGATTACTAGAGGCATGAACCCACTATCGAGCATAAGTACTAACTATTGGAGTTGCTAGCATCTACTTGGCCAAGATAGCTACTAACAATGGAAAGCATGCAAGATCACAAATAACAAAGACATGATAGAATCAATAATCAATCTGAAATAGCATCTAAATATCCATCGGATCCCCGCAAACACAACATGTAGGATTACAAATAGATGATCTTAATCATGAACGGAGCTCACAAGATCTAAACATGATAGCACAAAGGAGGAGAACCAGCCATCTAGCTACTACATGGACCTGTAGTCCAAGCATGAACTACTCACGCATCACACCGGAGGCTTGCATGGTGATGAAGAAGGCCTCTAGGGTGAATTCTCCCCTTCGGCAGGGTGCCGAAAAGAGCTTCAGATCCCTCCCGATCTAGGGATGGAGATGACGGTGGCTATAGACTCTTTCGTGGAATTTTGATCGGGTGCTTAGGGTTTTTGTATCGGAGGCATCTTATAGGCGAAAGGGGAGGCCGAGGGGGTGCTGGAGGCGGCCAGACCACCCCCTAGCGTGGGCCAGGCTAGGCCGCGCGGCTAGGTGGTGTGGCGTCCCTGGCCCCTCTCCGTCTCGTATTTTGGCTCCTTGTGTCCCTCGGTGAAAAACTGACTTTTGGCTTTTGTCCTGTCCAATTCCGAGAATATTCATTTTCTGACTTTCCTAGAACCAAAAACGGCAGAAAACAGGCAGCTGGCACTGTGGCTCTTATTAATAGGTTAGTCCAAGAAAGTGTTTAGAAAGTACTCCAAAGTTGGAACAAAACATAAGAAAGTAGATAAAACCAAGCATGGAACATCAAAAATTATGGATACGTTAGCACCGTATCAACATCCCCAAGCTTAACTCTTGCTCGTCCTCGAGTTGGTAAGTGATAAAAAGAAAGAATAATTTTTGAGGTGACATGCACCATCATAAACTTGATCAAAGTATTTGTAAAACATTGATAGCTGGGATCATAGTACTTCAATCATAACATGAAAGACAAAGTTCTAACAATAAGACAAAGCAACTATGTTGCAACATGAATAGGTACAACCAAAAGATTCATGAATAATAATGCTTTGTAAGATGTTTGTTTGTTTTACATAAAGAAAACATAGCATAGTGGCATTCAGGTTGTCCCTCATAGAGTAGCAAACATAAATGCATAGGACACCTTCAAAGTTCATAAGAGTGACTAGATACAAATAGTTTAAAACAAGCAATATCAAAGCTATGCATCAATCAACAAGTCTTGGGACAATGCACATAGAACTAAGAATGGCCACTATGCTCTCAAAGTAGGTGCATAAAGATAGAAGGTTAAGACTCAACATAAAAGTAAAAGAAAGGCCTTCATAGAAGGAATTAGGGATTCAAGTTTCATAAAGAGCTTCCAAAAATTATGGTACTTATTAGCTTTCAGCTCTCATTGCCCCTATCATAAGCATCTTGAAGTGATTAGGGTTAAAGGGAACAAACTATGGTGTATATGCTTGACAAAGTATAAGTTGGAAATCTCATGTCCCTTGAATACGAGGGCCGCTCCTCATGCTACTCAAGTTTAGTTACCGTTAAGTTCTTGTCATAGTAAGTACATGTGTATCATAGAGAACCACCAACGGGGTACCCCTTGCCCGATGATACGGAAGAATCGCCATATCAAAATGACAAGGCAAGCAGACAACGAGCATCTCAACAATCTTCTTATTTACCATGGGAATATGCTGCTTTTTTCTTCTCATATCTCTTTTTTCTCTTTTTTTCAATATCTGACTCTTTTTTTATAAGAAGAATGCTTCATAGACAGCTCATTATGGTTATGCTGCAGGTTTCCACCATGACAGCATGGATTAGACCAGTGACCCAGGCGTTTCTCTAACACACATACATAACTCCATGGACTTACAAGCTCCCCTTTCATTTCACACCGACGACATCCATAGACAAAAGAGCATGATATCAACTGGGTACATTGTACAAGTGCAATGTTGAAAGCGTTCCCCATGACAGCATGGTTCTGCTAATCCCAACATATAAGTGTAAGCATATACAACATAGACGACACAATGGTTCAAGTTTATTAAGGGCAAGAAAAGTAAAGTGTGTCATCAAGTTCGTGAGAGCTTTAATCACTAGTTTTCTCATAAGAAGTTTAATTCGGAAGTAGATAAAAACATGAATATACTTGGAATGGCATATGCTAACAGGTAGGTATGGTGGACTCTTTGGAATAACTTGGTTTAAGGAGTTGGATGCATGAGTGGAACTCATACTTGGTTATGGAGGCTAGCAAAAGACTGGGAGCGACCAACTAAGAGAGCAATAATGGCCATAATCATGCAGAGCGACAAAAAATCATTAATCAAAGCATAAAGTGATACTACAAGTTGAAAACTAAAGGATCATAAAGGATATGGTGACTTGGGATAGTCATAACATGGTGTGAGCATGTGCCAAGTCAACCCAAATAAAGCATCAAAGGAGAATACCACAATACTATGCTTTAATATGCTAAAACAACGCATGATTCTTCCAAGGCACATTAAGCAATCTCAATTGTTTATAACATGTCATGCTGCAGAAAATAATACTAAGCATAAAGCCAAAACAATATCAAGCATGGCATGACAAAGCATAGGCCACAGTCAAAAACAAGCTCTCTTTACGACTTAAGCATGAACTTTTCCGACTCTTTTCCAATCCAAACTAAACTATTTGAAAACCAATGTATGAAAGAGGGGGTACAACCAATTTATTTAGAAAACTAAGAAAACCAAGCAAATGAAAAACCAAAACGAAAAAGAAAAAGAAGACGCTCCAAGAACAACACAATTGTGCATGAAACAATAAAAATGAAGTGTTTGGAAGAAACCTGGGATTTTTATTGATGAAGAAGGGGATGCCTTGGGCATCCCCAAGATTTGACTCTTGTACTTCTTGGATGTTTCTTGGGCTGACACGGGTGGCATCCCCAAGCTTGAGCTTTAGTCCATCCTTCATCTCATTACTCATTCCTTCCATACACCTAAAATTTTTCCTTCATAAAAAACTTCACACAATCTTATTAGCAACATTAGTGCACTCAAGATAATAAGTCTTTTAGGTTCAGTTCCAACACCAATAAAACTTCCATTAAAACACAAGATACTGTAGCACTTTCCTCAGAAAGCTCAATTCCCCAAAAGAACTCAAAAAGGAACCAACAAGAAGAAAATGCAAATAATGGCAGAAATCTGTCGAAACAGACCAGCAGGTAAAGACGAAATTTTTCGAAGACCTTCTGTTGCTCAAATAGAAAAGTGTTGAACTAACACAAGTTAGATAACAACCTAGGGCAGAAGCACAAAAATTCATGCCTCAAAAGGACATACAGAGATTTTACACGAATTGTTACGGTGAAGCACAGAAATCTGTTTTGGGACAACAACTTTCCCAAACATTACTTCTCTCTCATTAGAGGTTACTCTTGGCACAAAAAGCAAATAAAAAGGATAAGGAGCGGTTATTACAGAGGTAATAACTTCCAAGACTCATCTAAAACTTTTGGGTTATCTCCCAATAAGTACTTTTCTTTAACGCCTTTAAGTTAGGTATAAGAAGGAAGAAAAAGAATCAAGTGTTCTTGAATGAAGAAGCATTAAGAGCAAATTTTGTTTTCATAGGGGAGGCAAAAGAAATCTTCTCTCTCTTCTTAGGGAAGTGTTCTATACCTTTCTTTAGTGGGAGTTGATATTTAATGGTGCCTTTTTTCATATCAATAATGTCACCAATGGTTCTAGGAAAAGGTCTTCCCAAGGTAATAGGACAAGAAGCATTGCATTCAACAACCAAAACATAGAAATCAACGGGGACATAGGCATTGTTAACCATAATAAGGACATCATTAATACTCCCCATGAGTTTCTTTTTAGCATTATCATCAAGTGGGACATTCAAATAACAATCTTCCAATGGTGGCAAATCAAGCATATCATAAATCCTTCTAGGCATAATAGAAACACTAATATCAAGATCACATAAAGCTTTGAAATCAAAATCATTCACTTTCATATTAATGATGGGTTCCCAACCATCTTCTTGTTTTATAGGAATAGAAGCTTTATGTTTCATCTTTTCTTCTTTAATCTTTATGAGAGCATCAGTAATGTGTTTTGTAAAGGCCATATTCATAGCACTAGCATTACGACTTTTAGCAAGCTTTTGTAGGAACTTAATAACTTCAGAGATGTTACAACCATCAAGATCAAAATCATAATTATCATCTAAAGTAGTAGAGCTATTACTAGCCTCAACACTAGTGGTAGTGATAGTAGAAACACTAATGTTTCTAGCAATTTCATCCTCTCTTTCCCACATAGCATGGAATTCAGCTAATAGTCTAACATTTTCATCAATACTTACTTGTATGGCATTAGTAGCAGCAAAGGGATTATCAATAGTTTCAGGTTTAGCAGCCATTTTTATTCAAAGAAGATTGAGCTTCAGCCAATGATGCTATAGTTCTTTCAGCATTAGAGAGTTTTTCCTCAATAGTTTTATTGAAAGCAGTTTGTTTACTAATAAAATCTTTAAGCATAACTTCCAGTTCAGAGGGTGCACTCTTATTATTGTTGTAGGGATTTCCATAAGCATTACCATTATTGGGAGGATACGGCCTATAATTATTATTAACAAAATTATTCATGTAGGCATTTTTGCTAAAATTGTTATTTCTTGTAAAGTTCACATCAACTTTCTCTTCTTGAGCAACCAAAGAGGCTAAGGTAACATGATTTGGATCAATATTAGCCTTCCCATTAACAAGCATAGACATAGTAACATCAATTTTATCACTCAAGGAGGAGGTTTCCTCAACAGAATTTACCTTCTTACCTTGTGGAGCTCTCTCAGTATGCCATTTAGAATAGTTACCCATCATATTATCCAAAAGCTTTGTTGTAGCACCCAAAGTAATGGTCATAAAGGTACCTCCAGCAGCATAATCCAATAGATTTCTTGAAGAATAGTTCAATCCTGCATAAAAGTTTTGGATAATCATCCAAGAAGTCAGTCCATGAGTGGGACAATTCTTTACCAAAGATTTCATTCTTTCCCAAGCTTGAGCAACATGTTCATTATCAGATTGTTTAAACTTCATTATTTCACTTCTCATAGATATAATCTTAGCAGGAGGATAGTATTTTCCAAAGAAAGCATCTTTGCATTTAGTCCAAGAATCAATACTATTCCTAGTTAAGGAATTCAACCATTCTTTAGCTTTTCCTCTCAAGGAGAAAGGAAACAATTTAAGATTAATAATATCTCCATCTATAACCCTATGATTTTGCATCTCACATAGTTTAACAAAGTTATTTAAATGAGCAGCATCATCTTCATTATCAATACCAGAAAATTGTTCTCTCATAACAAGATTGAGTAAAGCAGGTTTTATTTCAAAGAAAGTAGCTTCAGGAACAGGTGGAGCAATAGGTGTGCTCATGAAATCATTGTTGTTGGTGCTAGTGAAGTCACACAACTTAGTATTTTCAAGAGTAGTCATTTTTTGTGAAAGCAAACTAGTAAAACTATTTTTTGTGTGTTTTTGATAAAGAGACAAGCAAACAAAGCAAAAGTAAACTAAGCAAAACAAAATCAACAAAGTAAAGAGATTGGTTATGAGGGACTGCCCTTGTGAAGATGTCCTTGACTCCCCGGCAACGGCGCCAGAAAAGAGCTTGATGGCCCAAGATATCTCGAGCTCGTTGGGGAACCCCAAGAGGAAGGTATGATGAGCACAGCAGCAAGTTTCCCTCAGTTATGAAACCAAGGTTTAATCGAACCAGTAGGAGAAAGGAAACACCCCAAAGGTGTTGCTAGCTGGACTTTGGAAGGGCGCACTACCGGCGCCAGCAGCAACGTGGAGAGCTGCACAACACAACCATAGAACTTTGCCCCAACCTACAGTGAGGTTGTCAATCTCACCGGTTTTGCTGAAAACAAAGGATTAAACGTATTGTGTGGAAGAAAGTAATAGTTTGCAGAAAGTAAATAGGATGCAGTAAACATTTGATTGTAGATTGATGGTAAAAGAAAGGACCGGGGTCCATAGTTCACTAGTGGTGGCTCTCCTTAAGATAGATGACATGTTGGGTGAAAAAATTACAGCGGGGCAATTGACAAACATCGAGAAAGCAATATGCATATACTACTCATCTTGACTCCTTTGAGATTTGATTGGGCATTACAACATTATACATAGACCGTAATCCAACTGCATCTATGACTAATAATCCACCTTCGGGTTATCATCCGAACCCCCTCCGGTATTAAGTTGCAAGCAATAGATAATTACATTACGCATTGCGTGTAAAGTAAACAATACGATTGTTCTATGAACAAAGGATTGTTGTTTTCTCCCTAGTAGCAACAACACATCTAGTACCTTAGAGATTTCTGTCACTTCCCTAGATTACTAGAGGCATGAACCCACTATCGAGCATAAATACTAACTCTTGGAGTTGCTAGCATCTACTTGGCCATGATAGCTACTAACAACGGAAAGCATGCAAGATCACAAATAACAAAGACATGATAGAATCAATAATCAATCTGAAATAGCATCTCAATATCCATCGGATCCCCACAAACACAACATGTAGGATTACAAATAGATGATCTTGATCATGAACGGAGCTCACAAGATCTAAACATGATAGCACAAAGGAGGAGAACCAGCCATCTAGCTACTACATGGACCCGTAGTCTAAGGATGAACTACTCACGCATCACACCGGAGGCTTGCATGGTGATGAAGAAGGCCTCTAGGGTGAATTCTCCCCTCTGGCAGGGTGCCGAGAAGAGCTTCAGATCCCTCCCGATCTAGGGATGGAGATAACGGCGGCTATAGACTCTTTCGTGGAATTTTGATCGGGTGCTTATGGTTTATGTATCAGAGGCATCTTATAGGCGAAAGGGAAGGCCGAGGGGGTGCCAGAGGCGGCCAGACCACCCCCTGGCATGGGCCAGGCTAGGCCGCACGGCCAGGTGGTGTGGCGGCCCCCTGGCCCCTCTCCGTCTCATATTCTGGCTCCTTGTGTCCCTCGGTGAAAAACTAACTTTGGCTTTTGTCCCGTCCAATTCCGAGAATATTCATTTTCTGATTTTTCTGGAACCAAAAACAGCATAAAACAGGCAGCTGGCACTATGGCTCTTGTTAATAGGTTAGTCCAAGAAAGTGTATAGAAAGTACTCCAAAGTTGGAACAAAACATAAGAAAGTAGATAAAACCTAGCATGGAACATCAAAAATTATGGATACGTAGCAACGTATCAGTAATCTACGTTGATAATGCAACATGCAAATGGCACAGACACACTTTCTAAAGTGGAAGCACTTACACGCTGCTATTACACATATATCTCAATATAGCTTGACAAACCCATTACAATAATTGTACTCGCACTAAACACAAGTGAAATTGCAACCATCCTAAACAACATCTAAACCCACATCACAGCGCTGTGGTCAGAGTCCACCTCGATTGGTGACACCGTCGTGCCCTTCCCAGCGACATCCACTCCCGCACGTGGCTTGCCCTTCGCCAAGGAGGCAACAATGGCGTTCTACACAGCTTCGTCCCCGTCGTCCTCCACAACAGAATCGACAATGACGAAGGTGACGAGGTTGGCTTGGACCAAGACCCGTCGCGCCTGGCGGCTCTTGCTCGAGCTTGATGCTTCATTAGTCCTTCTACAAGTAGGAGGGGCCGAGCTCGGAGACGTAGTCGTCGCTCCACTCAAGAAACCATGGCCATTTCATACTGTGATAGTAGGATCCTGGGGTTGATCCGCCGCGCTGAGCCCTACCGGAAGCGGTGGAGAAGATGGATCTGCCAACACGAGCCATGACAAGTTCCTAGGAGGTAGTAAGAATGTGGGACAGGCGTGTCTGGTTTCTGAGCAGGGCCTCCCAATGATATCTACGCGGGCAAGGTGCCAAAAAATTCTGTCCAATGCACGCGAGAGGGCCTTTGAACCACGAGGGCACGAGGTTTGGTTGACAAGTCCGCATGCTATCTCCCCCACCTGTCAGCCGAATGTGGACGGTAGGATTCTGCCCGAGTTATTAAGTGGAGATAAATCACCGCGCCACTACACTGACATCCAAAGGCTCCTCTTTCCTCTGCCCTCGCTCCCCTTGCTCATGGCTCGCAACTCATGCAGTTCGTTTCGAGCGGAATCAGGGTTAGCTCCACATCGTCAGGCATGTGCCCCCATCAGGTACCGGAAGGCGCCCTACGATTACTACCCCGATATGTTGTGTTTGTGCGGTGAGAAGATGTCGAGATGGATTTCGTGGACCGACGAAAATACTGCAGGAAAATTCAGCAACTGTAGCATTAGAGCGGTAAGTTCCTACTGTAGGTACAATGGTAACCCGGATCCGGAAAGCGTAATGTAATTCTTTTTTTGTTTCCTTCGATCTACTGCGCAGGAAGGGAGGGGGACTGTCTGTGACAAGTTTGTGTGGATCGAAAAGCCACTAACAGGTTTTCACCGAGAGCTTGTTCAGAATATATGTGATGCTATGTGGGACAAGAAAGAGGAGATCTGTGCGTTGGAGCGAGAGATCCAGGAGCTTCGCCAGGTGCAGGGGAGGCAGGGGCAGGGAGGTGGTGGGACAGACGGGCTCAAGATTAGGCCAGATAGTGGAAACAATTTCCTCATTATCTGGGCATTATCGGTTGCCTTTGCAGTTTATGTTGCCATGTCATTGTCCAGCAACTGAAATAAGTTTCTGCTTCATGGAGTGTAGCAGCCAGTTTAGAACTTGTTTTTCAGCTTAGAACCTTATCATAAGTGTAATGCCAATATCAGGGATTTATTAAGGGCCTATAAATGATTCATGTATGTGCCACTAACACCTATCGATTTTGGAGACCCCTTAACCGCTCAGCTATCGCGATTGTTCAGATAGTAGTGGCATAGTCACAATTTTGGATTCAACTAGTGGCCTCGGCCGTATCCAATCCTCAAGTCGCGATACATTTTACTCTGAGTACGGGAGGCAGATTGTTTTGCCCGACAAGTTCCACGCACATAGCTCTAGAGTTTAACCGAACTACATATATAGGTTCAAGTTCAATACATCATTAGGCTTCTACACTTCTAGCCTTCTTTCTCTGCTTGGGTGCCAACTTTCTTCCTCTTGCCTTCATGTCCACTGGCTTCTTCATCTCCTTCCTTCTTCCTCTTCCTGGGTGCCAAGTTTCTTACCTTCACGTACCCTGCATCTCCGGGTCGAGGGAAGTCAGGCCATTCAGCACCAGAATCTTGTCTAGCATCATCACTCCACTCGTTTTGGTTTTCTTCCCGCAGCAAAATCACTGAGTCGACTATCTTGTTTCTTACCTTCCGCTTCCTGTAAAAAATAGTACATGGATTACTACCTTATATCTACAGACTATAAACAATTTTTTTGTGAATGTACCATCTCATACCTAGGTTTGGGAGCATTAAGGGGACAGCCTGCTACTCTATGGCCTATAAGATGGAAGGTCGTGCATCTGTTTTTGCCCTTCTTGGTAGCATAGAAAGCTGAACCCTTCTTCTCGAGAAAATTCTTAAACCTATTCAACTGAGGTCTTCCTCTGCCCCTTTTTGTAACTAGCTGGAAAAGCTTGAAAGTCAGTTGGACTTGAGGCCACTGAGATGGGTCTGTACATGGCTCGACGGATTTAGCGTATGCAGCTCTGAACTTTTCCATAGAGTAGTAGTCTGACAAATACTGATCCAAATGTGGTAGAGTTCTTTTCTTCACCAAGAAGGCCAAGGCGTGGTCGCAAGGTTTCCCGGTATGATGCCACTCTAAGTAGGTGCATTCTCACAGCTGGATGTTCACAACATCCCTTTTGCCACTCTTGGACATATCGACCACCTCACAGTTGATGTTGGTTGATGTGAGAACCTTAAGATGAGCAAGTCCTCAGCTTCTCTTGTGCAGTTGCTGCACAACTGGTGGTAGCATATGTCCTCTAAGTCTCCTACCGATCTCTCTCCTAATATTTCACAGCTTCATGATCATACCACGTATGTTGTCCATCAAGATATGAATATGACACACTTTTATGTCCTTCACCCAGTTATTCAGGCATTCTGCAAGGTTGTTGTTTATGTAATCAACTTTGTTGTTAGGGTTGAATTGACTCCTCTTCCATAGCTACGAATGATGGATGTCTAAGTACTCTAGAAGTTCAGGTGACATGGTTATACCCTACGGGTACGTAACTTCAGCATACCTAGTCCAGCCCAAGGAAGGCCCACGGCCAATATACGCCAGCCCATGAAGATTTTCGGGTGGCCCAGGCCCATGACGCCTTCGGATCCTTGAAGAACAAGACTAGAGTTTCAATACAACTTGTAACCTACTCGTATCGGTACCCGAGACCTAGCCTCCCCATATATAAAGGCTAGGAGGGTCCAACGAGGAGGACACCCAACAACGATTACACCCTGCGATTACGACATACACACCTCCACGCCAGATCGAATCTGCGCCCCCTGTAACTTTTGGTTCCGCCGCAATAAAAGAGCAGACAAGCAGGAGTAGGGTTTTCCCTCCGGGGGCCTGAACCTGGGTAAATCCCGTGTCCCCTGGTTGCTTGTCTGTTAACCGTGCCACGATCTCCAGCATCCCCATCTTCTCCAAAACCCAAGTCCATAACAATGGGCATTGACGAGTTGAAACCTCGTCAATTGGCACCGTCTGTGGGAATTGGGGCTGCTGATTGTGCGGTCGTGACGGTTCCGACCCGATCGATCTACAACTCCTCGGCGACGGAGAATCACCTCCTCTTCGGCGCTTTCGACTTCACCGCCCACTCGCCGGCCACCATGAAGGATTTCGAGCCCGTAGGCGACGGACTCGAAATTCTGTTCGGGAGCTTCTGCTTCCAGGTGGGACAAGCTGGCACCCTCCGCCTCCCCGAGCGGATGCCCGTGCCGCCGATCAGGCCAGCTTCGTGGGCTCCACACCCCGTGCTACGCACATCACCATCAACAGATGAGTTCTACAGCAGCAACTGCTGCAACTCCGATCTGTGCGATCCACCTTCGGATGAAGGGACCTACGGTTCTGAATCCGAAAGCTGCAGCAGCAGCCAACCAATCTGCAGGCGCTATCTGTGCGCCGCAATCATCCAAACCGACGAAGACACGCCTAACCCGCCGCCCAACCCCAACCCGCAGGGCGGAAACGGCGAAAACGAGGAAAACAGGGGCCACCTCATCCAACTTAGCAAAGAAGGATGGGCCGAAGCACGCCGCGCCGTCGCAGGCGAAATAGTCCTACCTCTGGACTCCCCACGTGACCTGCTGATGGCATACCACTACCTCCTCATCGAGGAGCACAAGAAGCAAGTCAAGATGCAGGAGACGCTCGATAAACGCAAGAAAGCAACCTCTGAGTCCAGTGCGCGACGAGCTGCGCTCTCCGCCATGGGACCCAGCTCCAGCACAAACGGAAATCAGGGAAACAAGCACCACTCTCGGGTGGAAAACATGGACCCGAAGGAGCGGCGTGACGTGACCCGAACCCTCCACACATCGTTCATGGATATGGACGCCGACGGCAACATCACCCCGAAGACGCCACAAGCCGCGATCATGGCAGCCACTGCGTATCTTGCGGCTCACCCACCTCCGGAGGGGGACCCGAAAAGGGCCATGCATAGGTCCGCACTCACCGGACTAGGACTAATCGGAGCTGTGCTCAACGAAGATGCTCCTACGGAGCCGAAGAAGAAAGCTCCGGCCAGGCGCGACCGGAGCCCCACTCCCTCATCCGAAGACGAAGAAGAACACGACCTTCCTCGAAGGAAGAAGAGCTCGCACCGCCACAAACACGACTACGACGCCAGAGACAAGCTTACACAGCGCAAGATCGACAAAGCACGCGCCAAACGCGCATGCTCATCCGAATCTGAGATGGATGAAGACGAAGGAGAACTCTGTGGGGCTCGATGCTTCAGCAGATCCGTCCGGTGAACACAGATGCCACACAACTTTAAGCTTCCTTCGGATACTCCGAAGTTCAACGGCACGCAAGATCCAAAGTCCTGGCTCAGCGACCATCTGTCATCCGTCAAGCTTCACGGAGGCAACAAAGAAACCGCCATGCAATGCCTTCAGCTGCAGCTGACAGGCGCGGCGCGTGTCTAGCTCAGCAGCCTATCATCAGGATCCATCCGAAGCTGGGAGGAGCTCGCTTATAGCTTCATCCGAAACTTCAAAGGCACCAGCAAAAGGCCCGCCTCAATGGAAGAGTTGCGAGCCTGCACTCAGAGAACGGGTGAATCTATTCGCTCGTACATACTACGCTGGTCTACGACCAAGAACTCCACAGCACACATCTCCGAAGAGCGGGCCATCGACGCCTTCAGGGACGGCGTCAAACGCCCAGACTTCAAGGAGAAACTTGGACGCGTAAAGCCCAAGACACTCGACCAGCTCATGGAAATCCCCAACAGTTGGGCAGATGGCGAAGATTGCATCCAGCGGGCGCAATCAGATGAAGAAGACGACTACGGCCGAAGACGCGAACGCCGCAACAAGAGGAGACCGCGCGTCTACGAGGACCGCGACGGACCCGACATGGTCGCAGCCGCCTACGCCGACCGCCATAACGACAACAGCCGCAGCAACGGAGGATATCGCAGCGGAAACTTCCGCGACAACGGACGACCAACGCAGTCGTGGCAACGCCGCGACCGCGACAACGGACCTTCAGCACTCGACAAACTTTCGGGTCCATGCACCATCCACTTCTACATCGACAAACAAGATGGCAAAAAGAAAGCTAGCCACATGCTCAAGGACTGCCGCGAGTTCCAGAAACTCAGCGAAAGCATGGTATAGATGAGGCAACAAGCTCCAATTCTTGCGTTCGGAAATGCACTTGCGCCAGGCAAAATAGCACACGGAGCTCCTCCACCGCCGCCTATTGGAGGCCCACATCAACCAATCGCACCAGCGCAAAACAACGCCGGGGTCGCTTACCCCCACCAAAAGGAGCACTCAATATGATACAGAAGGGACGTCCCACAAACAGGGTGCAGAAGAAAATCACCCAACAAATCAACATGGCCGTGACAACTCCGCCTGCAATCCCTGAGTACCTCAGCGGATCGGAGTCCTGCATCACATTCACCCGCGCGGATCACCCTTGCCAGATCCCTCGCCCAGGTCATGCTGCCCTGGTGCTGGAGGCGCTGATCGGAGGCTTCGAGATGAGTCGCGTCTTCATGGACGGCGGCAGCGGCATCAACCTAATATTCGCAAGCACTCTAGCAGCTATGCGGATCCCGCAATGCAGCCTGGAACAATCAGACACAACGTTCCACGGCATTGTCCCAGGGAAGGGCATCTTCCCCCTGGGCAAAATAGGGCTCGACGTCATCTTCGGGACACCGGACAACTTTCGGCAGGAGCGCCTAGAATTCGAAGTGGTGGACTGGCCGTCGCAATACCACACCATCCTGGGACGCGTAGCATTCGCAAGGTTCCTGGCCGTCCCACACTACGCATACCTACTACTCAAGATGCCAGGACCAAGGGGCGTCATCATAGTCCACGGGAGCTTCACCCGATCGGACCAATGCGACAGGGATTTCAACAAAATCTCCCAGTCCTTCGGCATGCAAGACGAGCTTGTAAGGCTCCGTGAAGCGGCAGACAATGGGCTACCCCCAGTCACCAAGCAGAACGCACCTGATATGTCTTTTGACTCCACCATCAACACCAAAAAAGTACAGGTCCATCCAACGGATGCCTCCAAGACGGCGCTAATCGCCAACGACCTCAACACCGCATAGGAAAGCGCGCTCGTCGAATTCCTCCGTGAGCACTGGGAAATCTTCGCCTGGTGTCCTGTGGACATGCCAGGAGTTCCCAGGGGATTCGCCGAGCACGCACTCAATGTCTTCCCAGACACCAAGCCAGTCAAACAGTCCATCCGAAGACTGTCGGAGCCACGAGCCGAAGCTATCGGCAAAGAGATCAACAGATTACTCGCAGCAGACTTCATCCGGGAAATCAAGGAAAGCGAGTGGCTGGCAAACACAGTGATGGTCCCGAAGAAGGACACGGACATCCTGCGGATGTGCGTAGACTTCACGTCACTGAACAAACACTGCCCTAAGGACCACTTCCCTCTCCCTCGGATCGACCAGATCATCGATTCGACTGCAGGTTGTGAGAAACTCTCCTTCCTCGACGCCTACTCAGGCTATAACCAGATTCGACTCAAGGTCGAAGATCAAGAGAAAACGGCGTTCATCACACCGTTCGGAGTATACTGCTACAACACAATGCCCTTCGGGCTAAAGAACACGGGTGCCACGTACCAGCGATGCATGCAGGCCTGCCTCAAGGACCAGATCGGTCGCAACGTCCAAGTCTATGTTGACGACATAGTCATCAAAACCAAGGAGGCAAGAACACTTATCGACGATCTCTGTGAGACGTTCGACAACCTTGATCGCTACAGGATCAAGCTCAATCCAGAAAAGTGCGCCTTCGGCGTCCCCTCAGGTCAGCTGCTCAGATACTTCATCTCTCAACGAGGGATCGAAGCGAACCCGAAGAAAATCAAAGCTATCATGACAATGGAGAAGCCGAAAAACCTCAAGGGCATTCAGCAGCTCGCAGGGCGAGTAGCGGCACTAAGCAGGTTCATCAGCCGGATGGGCGAGAAGGCCCTACCATTTTACCAACTGCTGCGCAAGGCAGACAAGTTCGAGTGGACACCAGAAGCCAACGACGCATTCGAAAACCTCAAGCGGCTCCTCTCCACCTCGCCCGTTTTGGTCACGCCAAAAGAGCGCGAGCCCCTGTTGCTGTACATAGCAGCCACACACCAGGTGGTCAGCACAGTACTCGTGGTCGAACGACCCGAAGAAGGCAAGACCCATGGGGTACAACGCCCAATTTACTACCTCAGCGAGGTTCTCACTCCAACAAAACAGCGGTACCCGCACTACCAGAAGCTGGCCTACGGCGTGTTCATGACGGCTCGACGACTGAGCCACTACTTCCAGGAGCATCAGGTGATGGTCGTCAACGAGGCACCCCTAAACAGCATCCTGAACAATCCAGAGGCCATAGGACGCGTGGCCCTGTGGGGCATCGAACTATCACCACTGGACATCATCTACGAGAAGCGACACGCAATCAAATCTCAAGTCCTTCCGGACTTCCTGGTGCACTGGATGGAGCTGCAGCTGCCTGACACCCCAGACATGTCGCAATCCTGGACAATGCATTTTGACGGCTCCAAACGCGAAGCCGGAGCAGGGGCAGGAGTCATACTGACCTCCCCGCAAGGTGACAAGATGAAGTACGTCCTTCGGATGAAATTCAGAGCCTCCAACAACGAGGCCGAATACGAGGCCCTCATCCATGGCATGCGGATGGCAAAAATATGCGGCACAACGCGCCTGGTCATCTACGGTGACTCCAACCTTGTCGTCCAGCAGACGATGAATGAGTGTGACGCACACGCCGAAAACATGATCGCGTACCGTGCACCGCGCACTATACAACGCACTCGAAGGAGAATTCGACGGCTGCGAACTTCGGCACGTCGGAAGAGAGAGCAACGAGGAGACCGATAGACTCGCCAACATCGGCTCCACTTGTGCAAAAGTACCACCAGGTGTGTTCCTCGAACAGATCTGCGTGCCATCCATCAAGCGGAAATTCCCCAAGGGATCACCCGAAGAAGCAGAACACTCGGGGGCTACGCTACCCAAAGGTCAATAAGGACCCGAAAAGTTGGATACCGAAGTCGCCATGGTCAACCTGATGCAGGTCATGGCAGTCGAAGAAACCTGGACACGTCCATACCTCCAGTTCCTGCTAAACGGAAACTTACCAGATAACCCGACAGATGCCCGGCGCATATCTCGTCGGTCAAAAGCCTTCACCATCATCAACGGCGAACTGTACAAACGCAGCATTACAGGCGTCCTACAACGGTGCGTCACCATCAGCGATGGCAAGACCATACTCCAAGATATCCACGAGGGCATCTGCGGCCACCACGTAGGCAGCCGCTCCCTTGTCGCCAAAGCTCTACGAGCAGGATTCTATTGGCCAACGGCCATGAGCGACGCAAAGGACATCGTCCGAAGATGCAACGGGTGCCAACGGTTCGCCGACAAACCGCACGCACCTGGGTCCGAACTCCGACCCATACCCATAGCTTGGCCTTTTGCTCAATGGGGCCTTGACATGATCGGCAAACTGCCAAAATCCTCGAAGGGAGGACACGTCTTCCTCTTGGTCGCAGTCGACAAATTCACCAAGTGGATCGAGGCCATGCCAGTCACCAACCAGAAGGGCAAAACCGCCGTCAAGTTCTTCGAATCCATAGTCTACAGGTTCGGCGTACCGCACAGCATCATCACCGATAACAGATCAAACTTCATCTCCGAAGAATTCCAGGACTTCTGTGAAGGCCTCGGGATCAATATCACGTACGCCTCAGTGGCGCACCCGCAAACAAACGGGCAAGTGGAAAAGGCCAACGGCCTAATCGGCGCTGGCATCAAGAAACGCCTCATGAGCTCACTCGAGCACAAAGCTGGCAACTGGACGAAAGAGCTACCGTCTGTCCTGTGGAGCTTACGAACTACGCCAAACAGCTCCACCGGCTACACACCGTTCTTCATGGTGCACGGAGCTGAGGCTGTGCTACCAGCCGAAGTACGTCACCAGGCTCCACGAGTCGTCGCTTACAGCGAGGCCGAATCCACGGCTGCACTCGAAGACGCCGTCGACACACTCGACGAAGCACGGGATATAGCAGCAGCTAGATCCGCGGTGTACCAGCAAAGTCTCCGCAACTATCACAGCCGCCGGCTGCGCCCCAGGTCCTTCGTCGAAGGAGACCTCGTCTTGCGACTCAAGCAAAAGCGACCGAACAAACTCGATTCGCCATGGGAAGGACCCTATGTCATCACCGAAGTCATCCCAGGTGGCGCCTATCGCCTCAAGCACGTGGAGTCTGGAGTCGCATACTCCAACCCATGGAACATCTCGCACCTGCGACGATTCTACCCATAGCAATGGGCGATGTACCCCTTTTACTTTCAATAAGGCTTACGGCCAAGGCTACTCAGCCGAACCATGTACCTCCTCCATTACGCTACAAATAAAGCTAAGTGTCTTGCTCCCAACCTTCGGTTGACTATTTCTCTACAACTTTGTTACATGCTACTAACGCACTCGGGGGCTCCCCCCACCTCACGATTTCATCGACTGAGGACAAAACGCGCTCGGGGGCTCCCCCCACCTCACGATTTCATCGACTGAGGACAAAACGCGCTCGGGGGCTCCCCCCACCTCACGATTTCATCGACTGCGGACAACACATGTACACCTGAGTAGCTGACCACGTCAGGCTAACGAAAAGGGCACGTACTAAATCAAAGCACTGCGTGCTCGCTAACAAGCAAACCTTTACAACAAAGGGCACATACACGCCTAGCCGCAATATACAAATTTTACATCTATCTGTTTATTTTCAGGTTCTACCTATTCTGCAGAATAGCCTGAGCACGCTGCTCAAACAAATCTACAATCTGTTCGGCATACTGCCTTACAGCCGCGTAATGCGGACGCATATTCCACTCGCCACCATCTGGCCGAGGAGGTGGCCCAGTCGCCACAGCAGCCAAATCTACATCAGGGCGATGCACCCTCACAGGAGACAAGGCAGCCTTCACCCCTGCGACAAGCTGCTGCCGCACCAGCTCCTTGACATTGCTGGCACTCCGAAACTTCGCCAGAAGACCTGCAAGGGTCGTCGGCGCGCCATCCAACGGAAACATGACGTGCAACACCGAGGACAGCGATGTCTGCACTTGGCGGAGCACCCGCGAAACCTGGAAGACGCGATCCTGCACCGTCGCCAGAACCATGGCACGATCGCGATCCACCCAAAAGAAGCCACCGGCTTCCATGTCCTGTTGAGTCAAACAATTGACTCGCACAGCAATGCTCTCCTTTTCTTCCTTCGGAGCGAGATTCGCACCTGCGACAACAGCACAGAACAAGAGTAAGGCCAGCAGGCTCACCCGAAGAACTAAGCTACGGCCCGAAAGAAGGATCAACTTACACTGCAGCTGCTCGGACAGCCGACCCAGCTCCGCCATCAAGTATTCCTCTCTGGCTGCACTATGGTCTGCTTTGGACTTCCAAACGTCAACACGACCGCGTAGCCCAAGCAAATCCCTCTCCAAGCTACGCACGCAATCCCGCAGAAAAGCGAGCTGCGAGGAATCATCCAACGATGCTCGCAAGGGCCTTTCGGATGAAGTACCAACTGGGTCAACACCCGAAGAAACCTAAAGCAGAAGAAAAAGAAGGCACACAGACACTCAGCCAAAGATAAATCCCAACTCGGAGGAATTCATTAAATAAGGCCACTGCGTGGCTCAAGAATGGTGCTACAAAAGATATTTACAGCAAAAGTAAACTACATACTACCCTACATCTCCTATGCCTAAGGCGTAGGACACCGAGTCGCCTCAGAGCCAGACTGCCTAGCTTTGGCCTCGCCCTGCTGCCGCAGCGCGTACTCAGACAACAAGTCAATGAGCTTGGGCCCATATCGTCTGCAGCGAGCGGAGTAAGCAGCGAAGGCTACCTCTGATCCATCCGCAGCCGTCGGCATCTGAGAAGTGATCTGGGGCAAGTCCAGCTCCGCCCCAGCCGCCATGGCCATCGCCAGTCCGACGGACGCGCCAATGCCCTTCTGCTTGCGCTTGTACGCTGCAGGCGCTTCGGCTGACAGAGCCTCTGCCAGAGCACCCACATCTTCAAGGGTTGCACCCTTCGGGAAGAGCTCCTGGTAGAAGCGACCAAGGACCTCCTTTGCCTTGGCAAGGGAGTTGACGACGGTGCTGCAGCGGTCTTCGACCGCCACAGTGGCATCATCCAGAGCAGTCCCGTGCTCCAGAGCACCACGGTCAAACTCGATGCCTGCGGCATCTGAGACAAAACAGAAGAAAACATGAAGAATAGCAGCATAGAAGAGGACCCGAAGAAAAAGAAGCAAGTACAAAAGCTAGCACTCACCCGAAATAGCCTTGGCAGCAGCCATGAGCTTCTCCGCTACTCCTACCTCACGACCTGCGGCTTCCTGCTGCAGATGCTCTTTTGCTTCGGCTGCCTTTGACAGCTCCAGCTCAAGGCGCTCTTTCGCCTCAGCGGCAGCTTCGGCCTTCTGCTCCAATTGGCCAAGGCTCTTCTTCAGAGCATCAACCTCACGAAAAGAGTCATTATGCTCCTATGCATTCACAACAAGCCAGTGTCAACAAACAGGACAAGGATAAACAAAAAAGTACTACAAGGCAGACGAATACCTTGCAGCTGCTGCAGTTTCACCTCCAGCGTCAGGTGCTCCTCCACCAGCCGCTTGGCCTCTCGGACACAAGGCTGCAGGAAAAAGCAATAGCAGTAAGAGCATGACTTGGGGGCTCCGCCCAAAACAAAGAAGCAAACACAACATCAGCACACGAAGACGCCCGGGGGCTCCCCCCGTGACATGAAGCAGAAAAACTTACGTGCTCCGAAAGCGAACCCGCAGGCCCGCCTGCGAAATTCTGAGGCGCAACCACCAGCCTCTCCTGCACAAGAGGAACTGGTGTAGCACCACCCGACGTCGCCACCGTCTGTGGAGGCGGCGACGCAATGTTCGACTCCCCCATCATCTCGCGCGCTCCATCACTAGAGCCGTCGGAGGATTGCCTACATACGAACCAATCAACACAGGCGCAAAAATAACAAGTGAGCAAAAGACAACAGTGGCAACAAGCACACTTACGAGCCCAACGCGCTCAGGTCAAAGATAGGAGAAGCCCTCCGGGCCCTCTTCTCCTCCTTATTCTCCTCCTTCTTCTCTTCCTTGTTCCGCTTTGCTGGCGGGTGCGGAGCAACAGCTCGCACAGGAACGGCGGGAATAGGAGAAGACGAACCCCCCTGAACATCATCATGACGCTCAAGATCCCGAGGATTCCTGGGAGTCGGAGGAGTCGAGGCATCCGAAGACTCGCTCGAGCTCCGTGATCGCTTACTCGAATGGTCTTCACTCGATTCGTCGGCATCCTCCGCCGGAGATCGCGCCAAAGGAAGCTCGGACACGGAATCCACCACTTCATTATCCGGGGCATTCGGATACCTTTCGGGCAATGGTGGCGCCATGCCTGGCACTTTGAAGCTCTACAAGATGAGAAGAAACTTTGTTAGCAATCAAAGGACACAAGTACACAACTGACAAAAACATAAGGGAAGCACTACGTGCGCAAATCTACACCTTTGGCACGGCCAACGTCGACGAAAAGGGAGGAGTCAGCGACTTCCCCGGGATTTTTTCGTCGGCCTTGAACTTCAACAGCACGCGAAGATCCTTGTCAAGGTCCACCTCGGAGGCCTTCTCACTCGAAACCCTCGTCGGATCACGGCGCCCAGAGTACAGGAACATCGGGTGTGCTCTAGCCTAGAGCGGCTGCACCCGACGCTCAAGAAACACCCGGATAATGTCGACACCGTTCACCTCCTTCTCAGGAATCAATTGGAACTCCTCCACCCGACGGTACAAGGCCTCTATCTCCGCCACCTCACCGTCTAAGATCTGATTTTTCCAGGACCTCTTCTTCACAATTAACTGGGAGGGGTCAAAAGGAACGAGACCAAAATCTTGCCCAGGCAGCACGGAGTCACGGATGTAAAACCATTTCCTCCGCCAGTACTGGACAGATTCGGACATGGAGAAGGAAAAGAATTGGACATCGGGACTAAGAGAGATGATGAAACCCCCAATGGGATACACACCATCCGAACCAGACTGCCTCCTCACGGAATACAGCTTCCGGAAGAGGCCAAAGTGCGGCTCAATGCCAAGCCAACACTCGCAAAGCGTGATAAAACACGCAATGTGGAGAAGGGAGTTGGGAGACAGATGATGGAGTTGAACCCCATAGAAAAAGAGCAGTCCACGAAGGAAGTCATGGACTGGATACGCAAACCCACGCAAAACGAAGGCGACAAACATAACCCGATACCCAGATGGGGGACGGGGGATTACCTCACTACCGGGGAGTCTCACGGCCGTCGTGTCCTGCGGAATCAGGCTCCGCTCGCGCAGCTTGCGGAGATCGCTCTCCCGCATCTCTGATCGCCGCCAGCCACCATCGGTGACACGAGCAGCGGCGGCGCGCTTCTTGCCTCCGGCGGCGCTAGTTCCCACTGCAGGCGAATACTTCTTTGGCTTCCCCATGGCGCTACAGCGGTGGTGTCGTTGCCAACGACGAAGACAAAGGAAATGCAAAAGGAACTCTCAGCACGCAGCAAGAATCGCTCGAGCACAAGGAGGCAGTAAAACGCAAGAACTGGTGCGGTGAAAACAAACCACGATTTTCACCATGGATTATAACAGCAAAGACAACGCACGCTGACCGTCCATCAAGAAGACCTAACACCAACGGCAGATCTGGCCGTACACGTGTCAGCACCAAAACGAACCGTCGTTCCCACGACGTCCACTACGCGCGGAAATCGAGGAAACGCCGTAATCATCTCCACGCCGCGCGTGATCGGTCAATTCAAAGTCAGGAAGTGGGACCCACGCATCGTCCAGTCAAGTCATCTCTGGCGCAGCAGACGCTTGAGGTCATTGATCTTCAGCACTGACGTCATCAACAGCTATACTAGCAATAACTTTGGCTCCACAGCTAAAAGTACTCACTCGAATCTACGATTCGACTAAATACTTGGGGGCTACTCCAAACTGGAGCGATGGCCGTTCACACACAAGAGCTTCGAGTCCTACGTCGAGTCCACGACTCCACTACGGACTCGGGGGCTACTCCCATAGGGAGGAAGGATTTCAGCATCCGAAAATTTTCGAGTCCTACGGACTAAACAACTGAGCAATGCTTGCACTAAAAGTCTCCGCTCGAGTCTACGACTCGAACAGACACTCGGGGGCTACTCCCATAGGGAGCGCTGGTCGCGCACCCTATGAAATCTTCGACTGCGATCTTCCGGATCCGCATGCAAAAACTTTTCGGTAACTCTGCCCCAATTAATGCTAAGTGAGTAACATCCTCCTTGGCCACCCGAAACACCTCCGCGGTGATAAACATTCGGATGCTGCGTCTGCGACGCAAAGATAATACCTACAGATATCATCTGATGGCCTGGCAACGCACCTGACTGCGCTCTGCTAGTATGAATCCGTACCAGCAGGTACAATGAAAAATCCCGACGGACGCGTTGGGTACATCATTTAAAAACACTGGAATTCCACTCCTGTAAGTCCTCCGCGGCCTGAGTCGAATTATGCCAGCATATGTTCCGGGTTCGAGTCGAGGGACTCGCACCTGAAGAAGATCGTGTTGTTTTGTCCTAAGATGATTAACTGACCCTGATCCGTCGGGTGAGTCAGGCACACGCATCAACAATCCCTACACATTCTCTTGAAAGACAGAGTGACACCCGAAGGATTGAAGAGTCCTCAGCCGAATCTACGATTCGACTAAACACTCGGGGGCTACTGACATGGTTATACCCTACGGGTACGTAACTTCAGCATACCTAGTCCAGCCCAAGGAAGGCCCACGGCCAATATACGCCAGCCCATGAAGATTTTCGGGTGGCCCAGGCCCATGACGCCTTCGGATCCTTGAAGAACAAGACTAGAGTTTCAATACAACTTGTAACCTACTAGTATTGGTACCCGAGACCTAGCCTCCCCATATATAAAGGCTAGGAGGGTCCAACGAGGAGGACACCCAACAACGATTACACCCTGCGATTACGACATACACACCTCCACGCCAGATCGAATCTGCGCACCCTGTAACTTTCGGTTCCGCCGCAATAAAAGAGCAGACAAGCAGGAGTAGGGTTTTCCCTCCGGGGGCCTGAACCTGGGTAAATCCCGTGTCCCCTGGTTGCTTGTCTGTTAACCGTGCCACGATCTCCAGCATCCCCATCTTCTCCAAAACCCAAGTCCATAACAATGGGCATTGACGAGTTGAAACCTCGTCATCAGGGCCTTCCGCAAAAATCTTGCTCATGAAATATTCGCTGCTACTAGGTTTGTAAGCTCTAGCAGCAGGAAACATGTAAAGAAATACTCTCCCTACATAGTGTGAGTACAAGTTGAGCATCATATGGTCATGGAATTCTCTACCTTCAGCTCGCGGGAACACCTCCTTCACTGCATTCGTCAGCCCTTTGCATGCATCCGTGGATATAGCCAATGGATCCATGTGGCTATTGATCTCCTGAGCTTCCTCATAAACCAGACCCAGTTTTCCTCCGTTTCTATTTCAAACAGCCCGAATGCCACTGGGAAAATCCAGTTGTGACCATCAAGTGATGTGGCAGATGGCAGGTAGCCTTTCCATTTGCTAGTGAGGATAGTGCTTTCTACACTCAGATATGGCCTACAGCCGTCCTTGAATCCCTGGATGCAAGGTTTAAGCGCCATGAAAAATCTTTTGAAATATATTTTACCATGTACTGATTTGGTGTCAATCTCCACAACACTCCCCGGACGCCTAGCTTCTACCTCCGCCTTGAAGTTGTACAACATCCTGAGGCTATTGGTCCAATCCCCATGCAAGACCCCCAGAGCTTTCTCTTTATCTTTCCAAACCGTGTAATACGGTAGGACAATGTTGTATTTAGAACCGAGGCTAGTCTGAATATTCTTCGCGGTCTCCTTAGGGTTATCCTTTAGTATGGACATAGCTTGTATAGCCACCCACTCCGTATCAGCCATTGAGGATTTCAGTTTGCTGCCTGTCGGACACATGTGTGGAGGGCCCATTTTGTTCACCTGCAACATAGATTCATTTAAAAGATAAGAAGAGTCGACTAGTTGCCAGAAAGATATCGCACAGCAATTGTAGTTATAGAGTGAAAAGAGAGAAAGTTCTAATGGTTTGTTGCATTTATTGCCCCAGTACCCTAATTGCCTTCAACATAGGTAAGGCTCTTACTATGATCCTCCATGGACAATGTACCTCGGCCCGTCCATTCATCCACGTTAACCTGCAAACGGCCTCAAACCTCTGGGCAGTGTTCTTCAGTTGATAAACGTCGAACTCCCCCTTAATACAAAAATGCCGGAATAACATCCTAAACTCATGCATGCTCCTGAACTTGGTGCCGACCAAAATTATAGGATACTCGTGGTCATGTTTCATTTCTTCTACTTCAACACCCAAATCATCAACTGGAAAACTAGCCTCATCGCTAAGTTCCTCGTCTATTTTATCATTACCAGATTCTTGATCCTCTATATTGCCTTCTGAAGGAGATATGCCCTAGAGGCAAATAATAAATAGGTTTTTATTGTCATATCTCAGTTAGTTTATAATAGTTTCATATTGTGCTATAACTGTGCCAAGTAGAAACATTGGTACAGGTGTGGTATGAAACAACCAAGTCCCTAGTAGCCTCTATTCATACTAGTTCGTTGGTCATGAGGATGATCTGGGTTTCAAGATCATGGGCATTTATGCCGATTGACAACGGGATCATATCATTGGAGAATGATGTGATTGGACATTCATCGAAGGATTGCAACACGATCAAGTCATATAGTTCATTGTTGCAATAGCTATACCTGGACTCCTTTTCCTTAGACCATGAGCTCATATTACTCACTGTTTCCTGAGCTGCTTAGACTGCATCAGGCGCCACTTGGTAATACAGTGGTTATAAAGGTGTACGTTGGGTATTCTGAAGGAACAGTAGATGGCATGTGACTGCAAGACCGGGATTTGTTCGCCCACATGACGGGTAAAGATACATATGGCCGGCTTGGTGAGATTACATCCATAAATGTTGCAACATGTGACTCGGTCATGGGGATGTAATATCACGATAACAAGAAAATAGAACTTGTTGTGAACGAGATTGAACAAGGTATGGGATACCAATGATCGGATCTCGGACAAGTCGTATCAAGAAACAAAAGGAAGAGGATGCTACATTTAGCGATTCAAACGACATTGTCATCAGGAATGCATAGGGGTCACATGGATATCACTGGTCCCTCTGTTGATCATTGATACAGATCATGTCTAGAGCATTCCTGAGCCGTCAGAGGATACACTGAAGGGTACGATGAGAGCAATCATTCGTAAGACGGAATCATAGTAGAGAAAGAGAAAGCCAAAATCGTTCCGCAGAGAGATCCAAAGTTGTTCGGAGAAAGAATAAAGGACCGGAATCATTCCGGGAAAGATCCGAAGTCGTTCGGAGGAAATCGAAAGGGAACCAAAAGGTGTTTCGGGTCAAGACGGATTTTGTAATATGTATTTACATATTAATTAGTGTAAGTAATATAAATATAATATTAAAATCTAATTTGAAGGGTTATTCTACTAATGGGCCAAACTTCCTAGTGAATAAAGGCCCATGAGGGAAAACTGAAGGGGGGAAGGGCCAAGGGCCAAAGGGCCAAGGCCCAGGCGCCTCAAGGGGGCCCACCGGCTAGCCTAGGGCTATGCGCGGGGTGGGGCCCACCCCTGGCCGGCTAGCCCATGAGGCCCATGCGCCTCCCCCCTCTCCCTTGAATAGTCCCACATGGGAAACCCAAAGGGGAGGGCACACCCCCTCCCCCTATATAAAGGGGTGCCCATGGGTGGGATTGTCGTGGTGGTGTCATGGCAGATGCCATGGATAGGCTAAAGGTGGGGACTAAATGCACTAGGGGAATCCAGGGAGGGATAGTGAGGTGATTCCTCACACAGAAGCTTTGTATTCGATTCACTTCACATATTACAAGTGCTCCTAGAGCTGTATTGGGGAGAGGAGGAAGAAGGGACTCTCTTACTCTCACCACCGGCTAACCCGTACAAGACCAACTAGAGATCAACCAGTAGCACCCAACCCCTTCTACAGAGGTCCTAGCCCTCCTTATATAGAGGTGGCTAGGTCTCCACTTAGGGCATACGTGGAGGCATATTCCAGGGAATATGCCTCCTCCCAAAATAGCAAACCGACCGGGGCGCTTTTCCCCCGCGTCACCCATGCAGAGGCTACGTGAGCCTCTGCGACGCCTACGTCAGCCGACACGGGCGTCGTCACCTCTGTCGGCCACGCCTCGGTGGTCCTGCCCCTGTCCGCTTCAATCATGCAGTGCGTACCGGGGTTACTTTTGACCAGCAAGATTCCTTCCTTCTGCTAGAAGCTTGCTATGACCCGGATCGTGGAGGATTCGGTCACACCTGTTCCTGCATACAAGTTAGATTCATCTACCCGGCTCACTGCTTAAGTCGGATGAGACTCGGTGAGGTGGACACCCCCTAGTCCGGGTTACCCCAAGATTCGGCCTGCCTTGAGGTAACTCGGCCAGCATTCGCTTTGACCTTGCCGTACCTCGGCTAACTCGGCCTTTATACCTTGGCATGACCCTACCCGAGGGTATCCCCCCCAACATTAGTCCCCGAAGCTGGTGCGGTCTTAGTTGCCTTAGCTGCTAAGGCCACAGCAGGTTCAATTCCACCGAGCTTTGTGCTCCTTCTCCGAGTTTCCTTCTTATCTCGGATTCTTTGGATTTACTTTCCCTTGGCACATTCCAAGTTTTCTCTTGCTGGCCGGGTTACCACCTTATCTCGAATCCCATGGGTTTACTTTCCCTTGGCACATTCCAAGTTTTCACTTGCTGGCCGGGTCACCACGTTCTCATCCGAGTTGCTTTTCCTTCTCTCGTATGCTTCCCCACATGGAGGCTAATCATTAGGTTGCCTCATTTTAAGGGCCAGCCACAGTAACCGCTGCAGTAATTGTCAGTTATCACTGTGGCGCATGTCACGTCTGGCCTGCCTCCTCGTTAATTGCATCAATGCGTCACGTCATGGGATTTGCTACACCTTGTGGTCTTCCGTGTGGCTCTTCGCTGATTGGTCCTTCTGGTTTATACACGGCCACACCGTGTGGCATACCTGCACAGCATGATCCCACTTTCTCCTTGATGGAGCGGTTAAATAGGGGAGGGGGTGCGCCCCTTGGGATTTTTCCCACTTCTGCGCCCCTCTGCCTCTAGTTCTCCTTCTTCATCTTCTCCCGCGATAGCGCCGCCGCCTGCGCATCTGAGTAGCAGCGCCACCGCCACACTGTTTCCACGCGCATCTGCATCGTTGTCGCCGCTGCGCACCTCCTTCGCCACGGGTCGCTGTCAATCTAGGCCGCTGCCCCCCACCGCCGCTAGCGACAGTGAGGGCAACAAACTTGAGATGACAGAAGAGAAGCTCGTCGTTGCTGAGCAGGAGATGGAGGAAACACCGCGATGGTGGACCGCGGTGCGTAGGCGGGCTCCTGGGTCTGCCAGGACAACCTGGACTGGCTCTACCGCACCAGGCGCATCCCCGCTAGAGTCATTGCGCGCCTTGCCTCTGCCGAACTCACCCCCTCACCCAATCCGGGTGAGTTTGTGGTGTTCTTGTCACACTTCTAGCGGGGGTTCGGTTTACCAGTTAGCGACTTTTTCCACGATTGGTTGAATACCTATGAATTCCAGCCGCATCACCTTCCTGCCAACGCCATCACTTCTCTCTCTCTTTTGCCTCTATGATCGAAGGCTACGCCGGATTATGGCCCACGAAGGAGCTATGGATCTGTTTTTTTGGACTTCGTCGTAATGTAATTCCGAATGTAGATCTAGAGCCGGAGGATAAACAACTTACGCAGTTCGGCGCTGCGTCCATTTCACCTCAGAGGTTCTCCGTCTTTCCCCGGGTTACCGGTCTGGATTCCTGCAAAGGATGGGCCCGGACCTTCTTCTATGTTCGGAATGAAGGCACTGAGGATTTGATCCGGATTCGCCCCTATGCTCCGGGTCCTTCTAACCCGGAGTTATGCGACGTTGTCCCCAAGAAGCCCACAGTCTTGGCCAACCAGGTCAATAAAAGGTTCACGGAGCTGAAGGAGCTCGGGTTGCGCAACAAGGACGCCTTGATCACATTCGTTCGCAACCGGATCTCCCCTCTCCAGAAACGCACTCACAAGGTGTGCCACATGAGCTGGGGCCATGACCCCAACCGGACTTCGTCTATCGAGCTGAGCAACACATAAATCTATCGCCGGGTTAAGGCCCTCTTCACCACCCACAAGGACTTCTCCTCTGAGTGGACGTGGGGAATTGAGCACTATTGCCAGGATAGGCTTCCTCCCGTGGTAAGCTTTGTGCCACATACGCTCTCCGAATTAGATCTTATATCGGTTGCTGTTGTATTTTAACTCTATTGTCTTTTTTTCTCCTTTAGCAATTCCTTCAGCAGACTATCGAGGATGGCACCGACCCCACCCTCAAATGTGCGCCTGACCGGGAGAGCTCGGACGAGGAAGAACCGGACCAAGATATGTTCCTCCCAATGTCTGACGCGACCAAGCGACCCACCGGTAAACTCTCTTCTATTAGAGATTGACCCGACGATGAAGATGACTCGGATATTGAGGTGATGGAAGCATTTGACGCTGTCCCCCTTTCTTATGCTTTTCCGGCATCAGCTAACCACGGTGGGCAGATCCACGAGGACCCTCCCCTTGTCGTGGGTGACCCTGTTCTGGTTGCGCCGAAGAAGAAAAGGGAAGCCGCATCCACTTATCCTCCGGACCTTCTCAGCCAACCAAAAGGCGAAAGAAGTCTGGGGATAAGACTGCCTCCAAGCCTGCAACCAAGGCCCCAGCACGAAGGGCTCGGAAGCCCAAGGAGCCGCTGACCTCGGATGCGTAAGCCTCTTTTTCCCTCTGCCTTTTACTTGTTCTTGCATCGTTATAGTTTCTCATCTGACATTATCTGATTCGGCAGAGCTGTGGTGGAGGTCCCCCAGAGTGGATCTAGCATCGCTTCGCTGCTCCGACTCAGCCCTTCTCCCCCGCGTGGCGATGAATCACGCCCACTGAGCCCTATTCCAGAGGGTTCAGCGGCTGCTCCGGGTTCCAGTCCACCTCGTCAAGAGGGGGGCAACCTCAGAGCGGGGGAGACGGGCCCAGCCGAGGCAGCGGCATCCACCACTTCGGCTCCGTCGCAACCAGTTACTACCGAGTCTACTTCAGTACCTCCTCCGAAGAAGAAAACAGCACCAGCACCAGCACCAACTCTAGCGCCAGCAGCCAAAGAAGCAACACCAAGCCCCTCCGCCTCGTCCGAGTCTTCTCAGTCTCGGCGAGAAAGCACCTAGGCAGCTCCCAAGGGTAAATCTGCTGCAACCACTTCCTCCTCTCAGCAGCTCAAAGGCAAGAAAGCCCCTGACGCCACCAGGGCAGCGTCCGTCGAGTCTGGACAGCGCACCCTCGCGTCCATGCTTGCCAAGAAGCCTCCAGCATCGAAGGACGCCCCTGCCGAGCCAGCTAATGTGCAGCAACTTGTTCTGCACACCAGCCCGGCCCTTGCTCAGGTTGAGAGGAGGGAAGCACATGCCAAGGGCTTGGTGGCGCCCCACATGCTCAGCGGTGAGCGATATCCTCCGATCTTGATCGAGTTTATGAACAACTGGAACAAGGCGGAGTTCGTCTACAACGACGATCTCCCGGAGGAGTTCGGTCCCGCCGAGTTCTCTGCTCAGATGAACACAGCCGCTAAGGCAATTAATCTCGTGGGTCGGATGATGGAGGTACGTTACTTCACCTTTTCCTTAGCATGATGTAGATATTAGTGATATAACCATTAGTCCCCGAGCCTCCGGGGGAGTAACTTGTTACTCGGCCGGATGCTCCTTAGAAAACTAACGTAGCTCCTTGACAACCTCAAATATGCACACACCTAGAGCCGGGTTAAGTTCCACTTGTCCCGGATCTTGGACACTTCGAATATGCACACACCTAGAGCCGGGTTAAGTTCCACTTGGCCCGGATCTTGTACACTTCGAATATGCACACACCTAGAGCCGGGTTAAGTTCCACTTGGCCTGGATCTTGTACACTTCGAATATGCACACACCTAGAGCCGGGTTAAGTTCCACTTGGACCGGATCTTGCACACTTCGAATTTGCACACACCTAGAGCCGGGTTAAGTTCCACTTGGCCCAGATCTTGTACACTTCGAATATGCACACACCTAGAGCCGGGTTAAGTTCCACTTGGCCCGGATCTTGCACACTTCGAATATGCACAAGGCTTAAGTTAAATTCTTGTACTCTTTTCAGGTGACCACCAACCGCCGGAGCGCTGAGTTCTAGCGTCTCCTGGACACTCACAAAATGCTGCTCGCAAAGCACAATGCACATCTCGCTGAGCACGAGAAAAGGGGTAAGTTCTCTTCTTCACATTTTTCTGTTTTCCTTCATCTTTTTCTGCTGAACTAATCCGTCATTTGGTTTTCGCAGCTGGGGTGGAGGCTGAGAACAAGCTTATGAGGAAGAATCTGGATCAGATTAAGGGTAAGCTACTTTTGTCCGACCTTGCTTTGCTTTCTATCTCCTTTTCTCCTTGGCTCGGCAAACATTCATACCTCGGCTTTGCCGGGTTAACAAACTATTTCAGTATCGCTGGAAGATAGTGTGCCCGTGCCTGATATGATGCTGCATTTTCTCGAACAAGCAGGGCAGCATCAGGCCGAGCTCAAGAAGAAAGACGATGAGCTTGCCCTCCTCCGAACCAAGGATGACGAGATTGCCAAGTTAAAGGCAGAAATGAAGAAGATGAAAGCGCAGCACCAAACCGAGCTTGAAAAGGCTGGCCAGGACTACACCGAAGAGCGTGAGCGCCTCAATCTCCAAATTGCCAAGGATCGAGAACTTCTCCAGGAGGCCGACGTCAAGCTTGAGTCGGCGAACGCTGAACTGGTGCAGCTCCACAAAAGACGCGATGATTGTACCAAGGAATTGACCCGGATCCACAGCCACATTTTACGTAAGTTCCTTTTCCTTATCCGACATATTTCTCCGGGTTACCTCACATGTCTTTTCATTACTTGCTTCTCTTGTCCTGTTTTTAGGCAAATTTCCAGAGGGTACTCCCATTGTGAGCGCCGCCGTTGCCAATTTCTGCAGAGATAGGGGTACTCCCGTTGCTCCTGACGGTGAAGATATTCCCTATGACATGGAGGACCTGTTGGTCAGCCTGTCATCTCGCGTGAAAATCATCAAGAACTACGGCAAGGATCTTCTTGACGTTGCAGTCCGAATCTTCAACACGTTCTGGCCTGGCGAAGACACTCCGGAGAGAACCGCAATTCTCTCTGAAAAGATGATGGAAATTGAGACCCAGCTCGACCTTTGGAGGGAGTCCGCTGGACGTGCCGCAGCTGAGACCGTTCTTCACCACATACTCATGTAGTACGAGAAGATCGACCTCAACCTCCTGACGCGCCTGCGCACCAGATCCAAATGGACCAATGACCCGGAGTGGGTAGCGTGGCTCCAGGCTTGCGCCCATAGCCTCATTGAATATGCTCCCATTCATGAATGGACTGAGGGTCCGAGCTTCCTGGAAGCCGCTGGTGACGAGAATGCTGAGAACGTAGAAGATGGTTCAGACGAGGGTGAAGAGGACGATGCCTCAGATATCAAAGAAGGCGAAGATGACGCCGAACTTCCTCCTCCTGCTACTCCTTGAGTGAAAACACTTTAAAATTTATCAGATCCCCGGTATGCCGGGTGGAATTGTATCCAGTACACATGTGATATTTTGCTACTAAGTTTTTATGCCGGATCAACTTGGGCGTAGCCCCCGAGTTTCATTTTCTTATTCGTCCAATCTTCTGGCTCGTTTTGTGTCTACCTTGATTTGGTTTTACGACTTACGAATTCGAGCTTCAAAAATTGTTTTAACAATACTTAGAAACTTTAGGCTTAGCTCAAAATAATTCAGCATAATAATTTGAAAGTAAATACAAGGTTAGTCCTAAAAACAAACGTTGGCTCGATTAAGTTCTTTTCCTTAGTCGTTTTTCATGTGCTACGCAATTCCAAACTTGTTCTCTTGCTTGCCATGAAGCCAATTCTTGTTGGACAGCAGCAAGTCGAAGAGTTGGGTTTTTGGTGCTCACACACTACTAATCCGAGTTAAGTAGAACAACTTACACCAGCTGATGTACAAATAATAAAAGACAACAAATATTATTAAGGCAGTCCCCGAGTTACTGCTCGAGGTGCCAACATTTCATTGATAGGCTCATTGTCGGCATACATACCGACATATGAGAAGACTCAGATACATACACTTAGATTCCATGGACGCTAAGTGTAGAAAGGACGAAGTAGAGCTACATTCCATGGACGCTTAGATTCCTCGCCGGACCTATCCGCCTTGTTCTTTTCCTGTGGCTTTGCATCGATAAGATAATGAGAATCATTGTGCAATGCTTTTCTCACAATGAACGGCCCTTCTCATGGGGGGATAACTTATGCATGCTAGCGGTACGTTGTACCAGCCGGAGCACCAGATCGCCTTCCCAGAAAACTCGGGGGCTCACTTTTCGGCTATGATAGCATCGGAGATTTTGCTGATATATGGCGGATCTGGACAATGTCAATTCTCTCTCTTCTTCCAGCAGATCAACATCATTTTGTCGGGCTTCTTGCACTTCGGCTTCTGTGTATTGGGTGACCCGAGGCGAATCATGCCCTATGTCGGCTGGTAATACAGCTTCTGCCCCATATACCAGAAAAAATGGCGTATAGCCTGTTGATCGATTCGGAGTTGTTCTTAAACTCCATAGTACCACTGGTAGTTCTTCTATCCAGCACCCCGCTAATCTTTGCAGCGGCTCAATGAGCCGGGGTTTTATCCCGGATAATACCAATCCGTTGGATCTTTCCACTTGTCCGTTCGATGCGGGGTGGGCTACCGAGGCAACGTCTAGCCGGATCTTCTTATCCCGGCAGAATCGCGCGAATGCTCATTCAGCAAAATTTGTGCCATTATCAGTTATGATACTGTGAGGATAACCGTATCTCAAGATAATGTCTTTGAGAAATGTTACGACCATAGCTCCATCACATTTTCTTATAGGCTTCACTTTAATCCATTTTGTAAACTTATCCACCATGACCAAAATGTGAGTCATATTCCCCCTTGCCGATTTGAACGGGCCAACCATATCCAAACACCATACGGCAAATGGCCACGTGATTGGTATGGTTTTGAGTTCCGACATAGGCATATGTGTCTTGGTAGCATACCTCTGACAACCATTGCATTTTCTCACCAGATCTTCTGCTTGTTCTAAGGCACTTGGCCAGTAGAATCCATGCCAGAAAGCTTTTGCTACCAAGGCTCGGGACGAGGCATGATGCCCGCACTCCCCTTGATGTATATCTCAGAGGATGCCAAGCCCTTCTTCTAGGTCAACGCATCGCTAGAGGACATTGGTCACACTCCGTTTGTATAGCTTGGAATTGATGATTGTGTATGCCTTTGCTCTCCTCTGAGTTTGCCTGGATAACACCTCCTCAGTGGGTAACGTTCCATCTTTCAGGAATTGAAATATAGGCAGTGCCCAAGCTGGTATTGCTCGCACAGGGAACACATCCTCATCAATTTCCATCTGATCCACCGGCATAACTTCAACCGGATCACGCTAAGCAGTCCCCGGGTCCTGCGAGGCAATCCCCGGGTTCGTTGAGGCAGTCCCCGGGTCTGCTGATGCAGTCACCGGGTTTTGCACACTACCTCCCATGTCAATGTCCATGGGCACAGCTCCGGATTCTATATCTTCCGGGACATAGATTGACTCAGTTCCTGGGGACGGCCTGATGGATGGTTTTCTGAGGTGTTCCAATGCTACACCCGGTGGAATTGCTTGTCGGGTTGATCCGAGCTTCAACAGCATGTCAGCAGCCTCATTTTCCACCCGAGGTACATGGTGAAATTCACATCCCTCAAAGTAACCAGATATCTTCTGCACATGAAATCTGTACAGAGCCATGTTTGGATCAAGGGCGTCCCACAATCCCGACACTTGCTGTATTACCAAATCCAAGTCGCCAAAGCATAGTATCCGACGTATCCCAATCTCTTTTGCCACTTTGAGCCCATGCACAAGTGCTTCATACTCAGCGACATTGTTTGATGCCGTGAAATGGATCTGCATCACATATTTCAGCTGGTCCTTCTTTGGCGAGGTAAGCACAACTCCGGCGCCTAGCCCGGTTTTTGTTTTTGACCCGTCAAAATGCATCCTCCAGTAGTTCGGATCTGGTGGCGGTGGTTCATATTGTACCTCGGCCTAGTCCACAAAAAAGTCGGCCATAGCCTAAGACTTGATTGCTTCTCTTTTGTCATATTGCGGTGCATAGGGAGCTAGTTCAATTGCCCATTTTGCAATTCTGCCACTCGCATCTTTGTTACTCATTATCTCGGATATGGGAGCTTCACATATTACTTTGATGGGATGCTCCTCAAAGTAATGCTTTAACTTCTTAGCTACCATATAGACACCATATGCCACCTTTTGATAGTGTGGGTAGTTCTGCTTTGAGGCAGATAATACCTCGCTCAAGTAATACACTGGCCTTTGCACTGACTTACCCTCTTCGTCGCACTCTACCACAATCACTGCACTTACAACTCGATTGGTTGCGGCTATGTAGAGCAACATTGGCTCCTTTGATAGTGGAGAGGCTAACACTGGTGCAGTGGCTAACATCTTCTTTAAGTGGGCAAAGGCTTTATCGGCCTGTGGTGTCCAAACGAACTTATCCGACTTTTTCATGAGTTGGTAGAGAGGCAATGCCTTTTCTCCCAACCAACATACAAAGCGACTTAACGACGCCAGGTAACCAGTGAACTTCTAGACATCGTTAAGACACTTCGGGAGTTCCATTCGTTCAATGGCCTGGATCTTAGTTGGATTAACTTCGATACCTCGGCTGGAGACGAGAAATCCGAGTAATTTTCCAGTAGGGACACCAAAGGTACATTTGTCCGGGTTAAGCTTCATTCGGAACCTTCTTAAGTTTGCGAATGTCTGCCTGATGTCGTCAAGGAGCATTTTGCTTTCCTTGGTCTTGATAACCACATCATCCACATACACTTGTACATTTTGACCTATTTGGTCGTGCAAACATTTCTGCATACATCTTTGGTACGTTGCCCCTGCATTACGTAAACCAAACGGCATGGTGCGATAGCAATAAGCCCAATACGGGGTGATAAATGCAGTCTTTATTTGATCATCCGGATTCAGAGGTATCTGGTGGAAACCAAAATATGCATCAATGAATGACAACAGTTCACATCCAGCAATTGAGTCTATGACCTGATCTATCCTCGGCAGTGGAAATGGATCTTTTGGAAACGCCTTGTTCAGGTTCGTGTAATCGATACACATACGCCAAACTACTGCCACATTCGGATCATCTTTCTTCTTCTCCACCAGCACCGGATTAGATAGCCAATCCGGGTAAAGTACTTCCATGATAAATCCTGCTGCTAGTAACCGAGCTATTCCATCTCCAATGACTTTTCTCCTATCCTCGGCGAAGCGGCGGAGAGGTTGCTTCACCGGCCTTGCTCCGGGTCTTACGTTCAAAGAGTGCTCGGCCAACTCCCTCGGAACACCTTGCAAGTCCTGTGTGGACCAAGAAAAAATATCTCGATTCTCACGGAGGAAGTTGACGAGCTCGCTTTCCTATTTATCACTCAACCCGGCACCAATTGTTACGGTGCGCTCTGGGAACATGTCATCAACAGGCACTTTCTTAGTATCCTTTGTGGCTTGGAACGAAACGCTACCATGCGGGTTACTCAACGCTGGCATATACTGCTGCGCGGACTGAGCTAATGTTGCCACCTCTTGGATTTTTCTTTTCTCTTGAGCAATCACAAGTGACTCGGCTAAGTTAGACCCGGCTGAGGCACACTCAATGGAACGTCGGAAATCTCCAGCAATGGTAATCACCCCATTTGTCCTGGGCAACTTCATCTTCAAATAACTGATGTGGCAGCTTGCCATGAACTTTTTCAATGCTGGTCTTTCGAGTAACGCATGGTACGCACTTTCCAAGTTCACCACCTCAAACTCCAGATTCTCAGTTCGGCAATTATCTCTCGTGCCGAACAACACGTCAACCTGGACTTTGCCTATGGGCTCACAAGAAATGCCTGGTACAATACCATGGAAAGTTGTCCTTGTATCCTGGAGCATGTTCTCCGAGATACCCAACTTGCGCATTGTATCCGCATACATGATGTTAATGCTACTGCCATTGTCAATCAGTACCTTGGAGAACCTCACATTGATGTTTGGCCCAATGAATGTCGGATCCAGCACTAACACATACGAACCAGGACTCGGCATAAGCTTGGGATGATCTTTGATGTTCCAGGTGATTTCCTGGTCCGACCAAGGCATATACCTCGTCACTGCTGGCACTACCGCATTGACCTCCATATGTCGACATTGTAAGCTCTTCCTATTGGTTTCCTTAGTGGTAAACACACAGTAACTCTGATGATGCTCCCTGTACTCATTCCTCCCCTCATTTCGGGGTGCCTCTAATCCGGCTGATGCTGGTTTTCTACTTGATGCACTGCATCCCTTCTCTCATGATTATCATACATCGGCGGAGGGGGAGGCAACATTAGCTGTTGCGTGTTCGTTCTGGAGAGCAATTGCTACCAGGGTAACTCCTGCCGAGGTTGATCATTCCGGGGTGCCTGAGCATTCCCTGAATCACCTTGTTCTATCTTACGCATCCACTCACATTCCGGGGTGCCAGGGTAACTCCCCGCTGGGTTACTCGGATTTGGCGTGTGAAATTTACACGGCTGATCCAACATCGACTCATAAGTGTACCTCGGACGGTCCTTCTTTTCTTGCCACTGTTTCTTCTGCTCTGGCGTCCAAGTTTTCTTGCCATCATTCCTTGGTGTCCATTGTTGCCCTCCAGTTTTCTGACGTTGATTGCTCCCTGTTCTGGGATGATCTTGATTCACAGCTACAAGTTGTTGCGAACTATACCGGTGATCCGGTATGTCATCTCTCCTTTTACCTCTGTAATCATTCCTCCGGGATGATCCGGCTCCATCTCTCTGGTAGTACTCCTCATTCGACTCATTCTACACGAGCCTAGGTTGAGTCGGATCACCCAAAGCGTACGAATCAGCAATCCGGATCATTCCTGCCAAAGTGGTTGGCATTTTCCTTTGCAACTTCTGCCACAGTTCGCTTGCATACCTGCACCCCTACGCAAACCATGCTATGGCCTGTGACTCTATCACACCCTCACACGAGTTTCGCACGGTACACCACCGGGTTAAGAACTCCCGGTCCATCTCGTTCGGTCTCTGCTTACACATAGCTAGGGTCTGTGGCCTATTTGGCCTCTGATACGTACTTGAGGAATTGCTGATAAACATTTCCTCAAAATCGATCCAGCAGTTAATACTTCCGGGCAGCAAATTGTTCAACCATACCCTTGCTAGCCCCTCCAACATCTGGGGTACATATCTCACAGCCCATCGCAAGTTACCTGTAGCAATTTTCACAGCCATAGCATAGTTTATCAACCAATCCTCCGGCTTAGTGCTGCCGTCATACGTCTTCGTGCCTCTGGGTAACTGGAAGTTAGGTACCGGTGGCTCTTTCATGATCCGGGGTCCAAAACACGCAGGACCCGGAGGACCTTGACTTTCAATCTGCTCCGACCTATACAGCCGATCCAGTTTCAACCTGGCGTCGTCCGGCATCAGATCCCTGCTTCCCAATCTCAACCCTATCACATGATAGTCCGGCCTTGGGTATCCTGCATTCACCATTTCCGAATCTCCATCGTTATACCGGTCTCGCTCTCGTGGCGCATCTCTCGGTTGCATACCTCGGCCGGCACTTTGCTCTTGCCTTGGTATATTCTGCTGATGCGGTTGTCCTACTGAGTTGCGCTGTCCGGCATTGCCGTTAACAGCATTTCCTTGACCGGCATTGCCTTGGGCACGGTTACCTCGGCCAGCTTCACCTCGGCTTACACTTCGTCGATCGTCATTTCTGTGTACCTCTTTTGCTTTCCCTGCCCTTGTCGGGTCATAAGGAACGATCTGTTTGTTTCTCCTGTCCGAGGTTACTACCTCTTCTCTCCTAGGACCACCATGAGGAGACGATGCGGCTCCAGCGGATTTCTCCGGGTTACCCACCGCCGAATGAACGATCTTGGAGGCCCCAGCTCTCTTCGGGTTAGCCCTGAGCAACTCCTTGTTCTACTTGTTCGTGATCCGAACCAACTCATTGACCCTATCTTGCTGTCTCTGACGGGCTTCACCCGTTAGACCCTCTAACTCGGACGCAGCTGCATCCGCTGCTCTGAGGTTTTTTTGCCGGGGTACTGTACTTCGGCAGCCCCACGGACAAACAGTTCTCTAACTCCTCAATCCTAGTATCACCCTCTTAGTTCATTTCACTCATGAGATTTCTCCCCTTCACTTTTACAGCATCTACTTCATTTGCCTTTGCGTACTCACGCAGCGTCATGTTCAACGACTGCTGAGCCACAACAATCTTTTTCGCTCCCTCTAGAATTTTCTTCCTAGTTTCCTCTAGCTCGGCCTGTGCCTGAGCCGGATCTACCACTGCTGCTACCGGGTTTTCCAAGCTATCCATAGCTTCTCTCAGTACATTCTCAGGCCTCTCTAGTGGAGGACCTCTACTTTTCCTCGGTGCCTTAGGTGTTACCTCTGGATCTGGTGCCGGATCCTTGCTTGCGCCTACACCTGGTGCAGTCATCATCACCTCAGCACGGTCCGGGGAGCGAGTGATACGCGCCCCGTGAACCATGCTAAGGGGTGGCTCCCCTGCCTCGACGACGTGCTGCGGATGAACGCATGATACGTCCACAGCAACATAGGCCTTGTGCACACCAAGCTTGACGAAGAGGCCGTTGCACGGAAGTGGGCGCATGCTGAAGCAGCCAGCGTTGTCGCTGACAAAGTCCAGCGCTCCAAAGCGCTGAACGAGCCCGGAGACGGTGCGTTCGCCGGTACCGATGAGGTTTCCCGTCTGGATCTTGACCCCTGCTAGCGTCGCTAGCCCCACGGTGGGAGCCAACTATCATGGTGGTGTCACGGCAGATGCCATGGATAGGCTAAAGGTGGGGACTAAATGCACTAGGGGAATCCAGGGAGGGATAGTGAGGTGATTCCTCACATAGAATCTTTGTATTCGATTCACTTCACAGATTACAAGTGATCCTAGAGCTGTATTGGGGAGAGGAGGAAGAAGGGACTCTCTTACTCTCACCACTGGCTAACCCGTACAAGACCAACTAGAGATCAACCAGTAGCACCCAACCCCTTCTACAAAGGCCCTAGCCCTCCTTATATAGGGGTGGCTAGGTCTCCACTTAGGGCATACGTGGAGGCATATTCCAGGGAATATGCCTCCTCCCAAAATAGCAAACCGACCGGGGTGCTTTTCCCCCGCGTCACCCATGCAGAGGCTACGTGAGCCTCTGCGACGCCTACGTCAGCCGACACGGGCGTCGTCACCTCTGTCGGCCATGCCTCGGTGGTCCTTCCCCTGTCCGCTTTGCTCATGCAGTGCGTACTGGGGTTACTTTTGACCAGCGAGATTCCTTCCTTCTGCTAGAAGCTTGCTATGACCCGGATCGTGGAGGATCCGGTCACACCTGTTCCTGCATACAAGTTAGATTCATCTATCCGGCTCACTGCTTAAGTCGGATGAGACTCAGTTAGGTGGACACCCCCTGGTCCGGGTTACCCCGAGATTCGGCATGCCTTGAGGTAACTCGGCCAGCATTCGCTTTGACCTTGCCGTACCTCGGCTAACTTGGCCTTTATACCCTGGCGTGACCCTACCCGGGGGTATCCCCCCAACAGGGATCAAACACACACAATATTTGGAGAAGTCCTTTGGTTGACTTCCTCCTTCCCTCTCTCTCTAGCCCTTGTGACCATGGCCTCAAGTTTGGGATGTGCGATCGAGGCACACCTGCAGCACGCTGTTGCGCTGTAGGGATTCCTAGCCGGATATCAACTTCCGCACTCCCGGCAGGATCGAGGAGCCGGAGGTCTCATCGTGCACTGGATGTGTACGAAGACACGAGGCGCAACACTTGGGGCGCTTGAATGTCGTGAGCCAGAGCTCCTGCACGATGAAGAAGGAGCAAGGGGTGACCTGCGAGGAGCTTCGCGACCTTGAGGTCGGCTACGAGTACGACTACATCAACCACGTTCCCCGCGGAACGTTAACTGCTTACAGTCTACAAGGGTATGTATTCTATACGCATTGGCCGTTACTGCATTACTACATAGATAGATCCTAGGAAGTTTTGGGGTTACATCGTAGGAAATTTTTTGTTTTCTGCTGCGATCCCCTTCAGTGGTATCAGAGCCGATCTATGCGTAGGAGTGCTGTACGGCCAGTACGCACAAGTTTTTTGCAGGCATTGATCCCTTAGTTGTTACCCTCTAACGTGTACTTGTTTATATCGCGGTATTGTTTGATGAAGCGGCCCGGACCGACCTTACGCGTATTCATACACAAGACTGGTTCCACGCTCAACATACGGCTTGTACCGTATAAGTTGCTAGCGGGTGTATGTCTCTCATTCGATAGTTGATATAGCATTTACAGCAGAGGACCCCGAAAGGGGTGTAATAGAGACAACTATCGGATCCATGTTGTGGTTGGAAAGTTCGTAGTTTAGAAATGGTTCTATTGCGAAAGCCCTAACAACCACATAAACTTGCAATAGATAAAGTAGAGGTGTCTAACTTTATTTTGTAGGGGGAATGTGATTATGATATGGCATTGGTCGTTGCGAAGGTAAAGTAGTTTACTTTTCTGTTACTAAGTAGTATAGTAATAGTCATCATTCCGATGGACGACCTGGTGGAGGCGTCGTGGACTTGGCGTCAAACCAAGGGAAAGATGGAGATCATGCCGGAGTGCTCGATGGAGATCAAGGCGCAAGAAAGACCATATCATATCACATTATACATATGATGTTGATACCAGTTTTTACATCTTATTGTATGCTAGTTTTTAGATACTCAACGGTAGCAGATAAGATAATCCCTATTGAATTCCAATGTTCTGTGTTCCCCTTGTGTGTGCACCACCAAGAAAGTTCTTCGGTATGAGGCGCCCTGTGGTGAGTAGGGGTCAGACATATCTACGTTCGCATACAGTGGGTGTAAGCCATGTTGCACAGCGAATACACACAAGTTAGATTTGGCGAGCCTAGCACGCCATAGAAGCGTGGCCTCGGAACACAAGAGGTCGAAAGATCGAGCATGAGTCACATGGATGATGTGATTGGCATTAGTGAATGTCTACCTTTGATAATGCACTGATGGCCATGTTAATCGGGGGAGGTGCAGAGGATAGGGATCATGCGATCACTAAAATCGTCTAGGGGATGACAATTTTAGTGGAGACCAATTATAAATTGATCTCTTATTATAAACTTAGTCTAGATGTCTGTTTGCAAATATCTTAGTAGATCATGGCTTATCCCATTGATGTCCTTTGCGACCATGGGAATATATTGCTTAATGTGGAACTTAGCAAAAGGGTCCAACTTCATAGATTAATACCCACGCCTGAGGGATATCCTTGTAAAAGGTGATCTTCTCTTCTTGATACAATAACCATTAGGGGATAATTCGATGACTCTGCAATGATTGTGTCTTCTCCATAATCATCCAATAAGCCATTCCCCATTCGATGGAGAGTTGGGATACATTTTGTATTCTACAAAATAAGGCACATAGAGTATGAGCCGCTGGATGGGTTTTTCTCCATCATGGATGAAAAGAGATTGTTTGGAAAAACACTTAGCGATCTTGCATTAGAGTTGAGAACTCTTGGAAGGGCTTGATTGCAAAAGGAGGTCATGGATGAAAAGGTATATGTAATATATACAAATTATAAATGTGGTTCTTGCAAAACTCGTTCCAGTTTGCAAAGTATTTGATACTTGTCCCATTTTGTGAAAACAGGAGGATCTGCTTGAGAATTGCTGGTTTTGAGGCAACATGACTTGATGACGGCAAGCAAAACAGTTGATGGCCGACATCACCTCTTTCCTCAAAGTTTGTCATTTGGATTAGTGGACTTGAATATAATTTGTAATCCTTGTATGTTTGTCTTGCTTTTGGCGAGACGATTATTCATATGAACAAGTTACAAGCCGGTTTGTACTATTCTTATGAACAATACCTTATGGTCACATTATGATTACAAATAAGTTATTCTCATCACTATGTTAATAATAATAGTTTAAACATTTATAAAAGGATTAGAATGCTAAAAGATATCTAAAGTTTAATAATGATATGACACTATAGTTTAAGTCATTTTGGTTATTGCATGTTCTTTATGAAGATCGGGGTACTAGATGCTTAATCTAGAGGCTTTGCAAAACCATGCCTCTTGGGCAGAATGACTAAAACTCCGCATTCTGGTAAAACAGTGATATGCGAAGAAATGTTGAATCTTATACATAGTGATGTATCGTATTTTCAACAAATAGTGGAAATCATTTGTTAGTTGTGGACTTAAGTGAATAAGCGTATTTACTTAATGAAACATGAAGTTATGAAATGATTTGAATTGTTCAAATGAGTTCACAACAAAGGAGGATATTGAATTGACAAGTCTCTTCGATTTGATTGACATGACTAAAGTATTCAAGTTAAGTTTAGCAAAAAGACGGACTTGTGAAAGATGTTTCACAAATTATGATAATTGGATGAATTCAAACTATGTTGAAATGTCTAAACATCATAATCATTATGTATTAAGATACATATGGTATAATATTATCTCTTATAGGGGTTATAGTTGTCGTTTAGAGTTAGAGATCAAAATAAGCAAACACTCATTTGAAATACAAAGGAACATCAAAAAGGATTCGTGGAAACAACACCATAAGTGTTATGGCAAGTTCGAGTTTCTGGAGATTTCGATAAGTCGATATCGTGGCGAATAAACAAGTCTTTGTGGAGAATTCTTAGGAAGCTATGAATGCATCATCCACAAGGGGAAAACCTATTGTTGTCCTAAGTTGATGTGTCTTGGTGAAGATACAGGTGGAAGAAAGTAAAATATCAAACAAGGTATTTGACCTTACCTCCGAATTGTTGAGTGGCGTACTGGAATTTGTTTCGTGAATCCAAACTCTACAAATAGAGGAGAAACCAATGATAATGATCATAAAGTTTCAGGATTCAACTATATATTCTACAAGTTTGTGGAATTATATTGTTGATTCACTTGTCATGTTTTGAATAAGACATACCTACAAATTACAAAGAAGCGTGATGGACCTGAGTGCGAGAAATGACTAGGAGTCATAAAATCCTATATTAAGTTACATTTGAGATTACAAAGTAACATGTTACTTGATCTTATTAAAGTAAAGAAGTTTACTTGATATTTCTGAATGATTGCAAAGTCATAAGAAGGAAATGAAACTTAATGGATGACAAAAAGCTTGATTTGTCACAAGTTTGGACAAATTCAAGGAGTTGACTAGAAAAGTAGTGATGCTTAAGTCTTTTGGATTTACACTAGAAATATATGGATATTGAAGTCTCATAATTGGAATTCTCAAATTGATGATGATCAAAGAATTTTGGAATGTCCAAGATTATCGAGAGGACCTAGATTTGAGTGGGAGCAAATCATCTAGGCTAATTCATAATATTTAGTTGACATATTTTGAGTGGGAGCTAAGTGAAATCCCTGGATCTCAAACATGAATGTCATATTTGAGTGGGAGCTAAGTGAAATCCCTGGATCTCAAACATGAATGTCATATTTGAGTGGGAGCGTGAAATCATTCTGGGATATGTGGAAGACATATATGAATGATGTGATTGGTGTTAAAAACATTCAAATAGATAAATAAGGATGAAGTTGAAGTTATTAAACCATAAGATCTATCGAGATAGATTAGTGAGTTTAATAAACACTAAATGTCGAATGCTTCCTAGACTTGATTCTGAAAGATGTTCAGAATGTCCTAAGACAAGATTCTGAAGAAGCTCAGAATGGAATAAGATAAGAAAGAAGTTCTTACTATATGAAGCATTGAGTTAGTATTGCAACTATGGTTGAAAGAAAGAGATGTGTTGCATCTCCTATGCCTCTGTTATAGGTTCTTCCATATAACCATGTTGTATACTCGACGTAATGTGACCCGAAGTTCTGGTTAGTAGGACAAAGTCTTAACTGTAAGAACATGTCTTTAAGTGATTCCCGAGTTGATCACAGAACCAGAATTAAGTTTGTACATAAATGGCAAGAAGCAATGTAAGTGGCGTAGATGCATATCATGCACTAGGATCTACATAGATATAGAAGTATAAAGGCTCCATCTGATGTGATGTATAATGTTATGGTGGGGCTAGTTTGCTTTTAACGTAGAATGATGTGTCCCAGGGCCCAGTGCCCATGAGAAAGCCCTTGAGGTTGATCTAAAGTCACTGTAAGCTCCTGGAATCCGGCCTCGTTCTGCTGCCATGACTACAGTATATACACAAAGGATAGCAAAGTGTGTTTCGAAGTTTAGATGACAACGGTGAAAACGACCGTCATTATAAACACTAGAAACAAAGTCTCACTTTGTCGCCAAACAAATACTTCGACCCATTATAAGATAATCATGCGAATGTCAAAATTAGGAAGACATTAACGATTTGCAAAAGACATAATGATCTGGTAAAACAGACCATGGACATGACGTTTCCCATGAGCATGCATGATCTATAAACTCATATGGTATATGGTTTATATGAGTAAAATGCGAGCTAGGTTATTTGTACTCTAGTGCAAGTGGGAGACTGAAGGAGATATGCCCTAGAGGAAAATAATAAATAGGTTTTTATTTTCATATCTCAATTACTTTATAATAGTTTCATATTGTGCTATAACTGTGCCAAGTAGAAACATTGGTACAGGTGTGGTATGAAACAACCAAGTCACTAGTAGCCTCTATTCATACTAGTTCGTTGGTCATGAGGATGATCTGGGTTTCAAGATCATGGGCATTTATGCCGATTGACAACGGGATCATATCATTGGAGAATGATGTGATTGGACATTCCTCGAAGGATTGCAACACCATCAAGTCATATAGTTCATTGTTGCAACAGCTATACCTGGACTCCTTTTCCTTAGACCGTGAGCTCATTACTCACTGTTTCCCGAGGCTGCTTAGACTACGTCAAGCGCCACTTGGTAATACAGTGGTTATAATGGTGTACATTGGGTATTCCGAAGGAATAGTAGATGACATGTGACTGCAAGACCGGGATTTGTTCGCCCACATGACGGGTAAAGATACATATGGCCGGCTTGGTGAGATTACATCCATAAATGTTGCAACATGTGACTCGGTCACGGGGATGTAATATCACGATAATAAGAAAACAGAACTTGTTGTGAACGAGATTGAACAAGGTATGGGATACCAATGATTGGATCTCGGACAAGTCGTATCGAGAAACAAAAGGAAGAGGATGCTACATTTAGCGGTTCAAATGCCTTTGTGATCGGGAATGCATAGGGGTCACATGGATATCACTGGTCCCTCTGTTGATCATTGATACAGATCATGTCTAGAGCATTTCTGAGCCGTCAGAGCATACACTTAAGGGTACTATGAGAGCGATCATTCGTAAGAAGGAATCACATTAGAGAAAGAGAAAGCCGGAATCGTTCCGTACAGAGATCCGAAGTTGTTCGGAGAAAGAATAAAGGACCGGAATCATTCCGGGAAAGATCTGAAGTCGTTCAGAGGAAATCGAAAGGGAACCGAAAGGTGTTTCGGGTCAAGACGGATTTTGTAATATCTATTTACATATTACTTAGTGTAATTAATATTAAATATAATATTAAAATCTAATTTGAAGGGTTATTCTACTAATGGGCCAAACTTCCTAGTGAATAAAGGCCCATGAGGGAAAACCAAAGGGGGGAAGGGCCAAGGGCCAAAGGGCCAAGGCCTAGGCGCCTCAAGGGGGCCAGCCGGCCAGCCTAGGGTTGTACGCAGGGTGGGGACCACCCCTGGCCGGCTGGCCCATAAGGCCCATGCGCCTCCCCCTCTCCCTTGAATAGTCCCACATGGGAAACCCAAAGGGGAAGGCACACCCCCTCCCCCTATATAAAGGGGTGCCCATGGGTGGGATCAAACACACACAATATTTGGAGAAGTCCTTTGGTTGACTTCCTCCTTCCCTCTCTCTCTAGCCCTTGTGACCATGGCCCCAAGTTTGGGCTGTGCGATCGAGGCACACCTGCAGCACGCCGTTGCGCTGCAGGGATTCCTAGACGGATATCAACTTTCGCACTCCCGGCAGGATCGGGGAGCCGGAGGTCTCATCGTGCACCGGATGTGTACGAAGACACGAGGCGCAACACTTGGTGTTCTTGAATGTCGTGAGCCGGAGCTGCTGCACTATGAAGAAGGAGCAAGGGGTGACCTGCGAGGAGCTTCGCGACCTTGAGGTCGGCTACGAGTACAACTACATCAACCACGTTCCCCGCGGAATGTTAACCGCGTACGGTCTACAAGGGTATGTATTCTATACGCATTGGCCGTTACTGCATTACTACATAGATAGATCCTAGGCAGTTTTGGGGTTACATTGTAGGAAATTTTTTGTTTTTTGCTGCGCTCCCCTTCACCTTCTTCGTCTGATTCAAAATCCTGGCCATCATCTCTAATGCCTAGTACTACACACATCATATTGACTCCCATGGGTGGAGCTGCACCATCGGCTCCACCCGGATGGACCGGAACATTGCCCCAATCTACCTCACCAGCAACTATGTTTTCTCCAAGACACTCGGTTTGTTATGTTGGAACCACATGGGGTGGTCTTACATTTGCATGCGTCCCAGCTACTTCAGTAGAAAAACAGCAGTCAGAATCAATTTCATCTTGACTGTATAGAACCATCTTGCTCTTCCTATGTACATCCTCCTTCCTGATGTAATCTTTCCTGATGGTATCAGTAGGGCTTGGCATCTGCATTCCATTCCCCATCGAACTAGGCTTTTTGTTGCTGCTCTTGGGTGTGATCTCCTTTCAGCCTCCCCTCATGGGTGTTGGCTCCAAGGTGCTGGCATTATTGCTTGACCTCTGTGGTGTGTTCTTTTTCGAATTAGCCCTTTTGCTGCTACTATTAGGGGTGTTCTCCTTTGTGCTGGCATTATTGCCTGACCTCTGTGGTGTGTTCCACTCCAAATTAGCCCTATTGCTGCTACTATTGGGCGTGTTCTCCTTCGTGCTGGCATTATTGCCTGGCCTCAACGGCGTGTTCCGCTCCAAATTAGCATTTTTCTGCTCCCACTGGGTGTGGTAGTGACGAGGGTTTAACTCATCAATGCCCATTGTTATGGACTTGGGTTTTGGAGAAGAGAGGAGCATGGGAGATCTCGGTACGGCTAGCAAACAAGCACACAGGGACGCAAGGTTTACCCAGGTTCAGGCCTCGTAGAGGACCCTACTCCTGCTTGTCTGCTCTTGATTGATGATGATCCGAAGGATTACAAGGTCGCCGATGGCGGTGACGAGCAGATTGGATCTGGAGTATGTCTAGATCTACTGTGTTCTATCTATTGTGGCGATCGTAGATCTGTCTATTAGGGGAGTCACGATTTGTCTATTGGAGGTGCCTTATCGTTGGAACCCTCCTAGCCTTTATATATGGGGAGGCTAGGTCTCAGGTACCAATACGAGTTGGTTACAAGTTAGATTCAAACTCTAGTCTTGAGGTTTCCTTGTCTTGTGCGTTTGGGAGTCCGTCTCCATATAGGCTTCATATCAGTCAAACCGTCATGGGCGTCATGGACCTGTGCAGGTCGTCGAGTGCGCCTTCCGTCGGGCCGCACCAGGTAGGCTGTAGTTGAGTGCCTATTGGGCATACCCATGTCAGTAGCCCCCGAGTGTCCATGCGAATCGTAAATTCGGGTGGAGACTCAGAAGTCTTGATCTTTGCATTAGGATGTCGGAGTCGACAATTGTGTCGAGTGCGAAGCACTTCACCCTAAAGTTCATCGGGTCAGTCGAATTTATAATAGTTCATAGGGATGATTGTAAACGTGCCTGGTGCACTCGATGGATCGGGACCAGTTAATTGCTCTACGGAAAAAACAACGTACCTACTCAAACTCGAGTCCCCGGACTCGAATTCAGAAATTGCTGGCGTAATTCGACTCAGGCAGCGGAGGTCTTATAGAGTCGAATCCCAGTGTATAAGTGTGAGCACTCGACACGTCCGTCAATATTTATTCATCGTACCTGTAGGTACGGATTATTTCTGATAGCGCGCAGCAGATGCGTTGTCAGGCCTTATTCAGGTCTTATCTTCACGCTGCAAGCGCGGCATCCGAATTTTTTGTCATCGTGGAGATGATTCCGGTGGCCCAAGAGACGTAATCTCTTTGTAGGGAAAATATGAGTAGGAGTCGCCATAGAATTCGAGTGTGGATATTATCAACACATAGTACGATGTACAAGGAGAAATAATCATAGGGTGCGCGACCAGCGCTCCCTATGGGAGTAGCCCCCGAGTGCCTATTCGAGTCATAAACTCGAGTGGGGACTAAAAAATTTTGTGACTGCTGCTGTCTTTTGCTTGTTTCAGTCGAATATGTTTTTAGCGCTCCCTATGAGAGTAACCCGAAGCCCATAATCTAATCATGGATTCGAGTGAAGGGTTTCATAATGCTTGGATATCTTCACAAATTTCTTTGGGTGCGCGGCCAACGCTTCCTATGGGAGTAGCCCCCGGGTCCTTAGTTGAATTATGGATTCGAGTGAGGACTCAGAGCATGTCACTCGAGGATCTTGTATATGCGCGTCCAACGCTCTAGTTTGGAGTAGCCTCCGAGTGTCTGATGGAGTCGTAGACTCGGGCAGAGACTCGAGTCTTGTATCTTGCAGTGGTAGTCGAAAATCATGCGAGGAGAGACCACTGACCCGGAAGTGCATCGAGTTAGTGTGTCATGCATAAGGAGCTTGAATCGACGATGCAGTTGGAGTCGACATAGTCACTTCTGTCGGGTGCGTCGCTAGCACCGCGTCTTTGTAGCATCAAGCGATACAACCATACGAGGAGGAACTCGACTCGGGTCTTCAGTGTATGGCGTAGTCAGTTGTTTTGTCGACTCCTATTGGAGGACCCGATAGAATATCTCAATGCACTCGACATCCTTGTAAACTGCATAAAGTATTAAGAATTGTGAAGTATTTTTATCTTGTAAAGGATAATTGCATGTCGGTTTGCAAAGTAAAATTCTGGTGCCAATCGAGTCGACACTTTTCCACTACATGCTAGGCCTTTTTGTTAGCCTGATTACCCTTAGTCTCAGTACCTTGCCGAGGTACTCGGAGTTCAAGGATTCAACGATCAGGCAGAATCAGCTACTCGGGCTGTCGCGTATGAGGTGCTCGAGTGCGTATAATCGATGGCACATTAGGTTACTCGAAGAGGGCGCAGCCCCCGAGTGTTTCGAGTGTGATTAAAGTAAGAAAGAAATTAACTTTAAGTATAGAACTTAGCTTTGTTGGTAGTTGCCGTGATGAACGAGTCGCAAGATCCGATGCGATCGGCGGGTTGCAGGAGTCAAAGATTGTAGCGGCTCGCTGTCGCGGGAGTCGAGGGAGCCCCCGAGTCACCTGATATGAAGACCGCAGCCGGTCGTTGAAGTTGAAGACCGTGGCGGGTTGCCGAAGCGGAGGGAGCCCCCGAGCCCCCGAGTCGTTGGAGCCGAAGACCGTAGCGAATCGCTGGAGTCGAAGAATGCAGCAGGTCACGAGTTCGACACCGGATGAGTAGTCAACGTGGTGGTCGAGAGTTGTGCAGCGGTCATGTAGTTGACGTAGCAGCGGGTCACACGGCGGACGTAATCAACGTGGCGGATCGGAGTCGCGTGTTGATGACGAGTTGCCACATCCAGAGACTGTAATGGGCCACAACAGTCAAAGACTGCATCGGGTCGCCTCATCCGAAGACTGCAGCAGGTCACCGGAATCGAGGGACGCGGAGGGCCGCTGTAGAGGAGGGATCCCCCGAGTCACTGGAGCCGAAGACCGAAGCGCGTCGCGTGGTGCCGATGGTAGTAACAGGACATGCGACGGAGTCAGAGACCGTGGTGGGTCGCGTCAGCTGAATGCTGCAGTGGGCCGCGGCAACCAAAAACAAAGTGGGTCATGGCAGCCGAAGACTGAAGCGGGTTCGCCAGTGTCAAGGGGGTCGCTGGAGCCGAAGAAGTCCCTAGGTCGCCGGAGCCGAAAACCACAGCGAGTCACGCGGCGGAGTCGGCGCAACCCCCGAGCGTAGAATCGATGCAATCAGATAGAGCCGACGACGGATGCGTAGTCGAGGTTGACGGAGTTGCACAGCAGACGTAGTCGATGCAGCGGAGTGGTAAAGTATTTGTTGGACGGACTTGTCATGGCAGATGCGTACCCAACGTGACGGACCAGCAGTTGACGCTGCGGTCGGGAGTTTGATGGGGTAGCGGGTTGGTGTAGCGCCCGAGCGCATAGTCGCGCGGAGGCCGGAGTCGAAGTAACAGCGAGTCGTCGGCGGAAGGCAGTCGACGCAGTGGTGAGTGGCTTGGCGGAACAAAAATATACCATGGTGGCAGTGTTGAAGTCGAGCCATCCAACTCATGGAAAGTCTCCAGCGTGAGTGCATGTCAACCCGATTGATCTTACGATGAGACGATAAGGCATAAACTGGCTGGATCGATCCAATATTAATTTTTTTTATTTCTTTTGGTTTTGATTTCCACATGAAGCAGTCCGCACTTCTTGTTCAGACCGAGTAGAAAACGACTTATAGTACCAATTCCAATACCATATGGTTGCCTTGATTTTTTGGAGCCTATTGATCGGTTGGGCATATTCTTTTTTTTTCAACACGCGATGTAGCAGTACAGTTTCCACCTGCAGCTCTCCTGGTCGTTTTTTTTCTTTTTCTTGGGACCATCACAGCCATGTACGCACGCCTTTTGCTCCTTTGATCCAGAATACAATTGCCTGAAACTAGATCGTCGACACCTGACTTTATTTTATGTCAATACAGCATCGCGAATGCCTCTTTTATAGGAATCGATCTTCCTGGACTATGTGACGTGTGCGCGCAGTAGTAGGAGTTGACTCAGGCTTTTTTCCGTGTATAGTTCTTGTCCCCGCTTCCGTCAGCTTCTTTGATTCAACTCGAGACTTGAGTTTGTATGAGTCCAACTTGAGTCAGTTGTCGTCCCGTGTTTGGATAGCTTTGATTGATCGTAGAGCCCCTGAGCTCGTGCGGTTGAAGATCAAATCGGCCGCCACGAGTTAATGAAGATGACCGCGATGAAGCAGATGAACGCGAGCTGTCGAGAGAGTCGAAGTAGATCCGCTCCCCAGAAATCGCCAAGTCGTAGATCGCAAGTGATTGGGCCGTCGATATCGCAACATCAGCGCTCCCAATTCCCACAGACGGCGCCAATTGACGAGGGTTTAACTCATCAATGTCCATTGTTATGGACTTGGGTTTTGGAGAAGAGAGGAGCGCTGGAGATCTCGGTACGGCTAGCAAACAACCACACAGGGACGCAAGGTTTACCCAGGTTCAGGCCTCGTAGAGGACCCTACTCCTGCTTGTCTGCTCTTGATTGATGATGATCCGAAGGATTACAAGGTCGCCGATGGCGGTGACGCGCAGATTGGATCTGGCGTATGTCTAGATCTACTGTGTTCTATCTATTGTGGCGATCGTAGATCTGTCTATTAGGGGAGTCATGATTTGTCTATTGGAGGTGCCTTCTCGTTGGAACCCTCCTAGCCTTTATATATGGGGAGGCTAGGTCTCAGGTACCAATACGAGTTGGTTACAAGTTAGATTCAAACTCTAGTCTTGAGGTTTCCTTGTCTTGTGCGTTTGGGAGTCCGTGTCCATATGGGCTTCATATCAGTCAAACCGTCATGGGCGTCATGGACCTGTGCAGGTCGTCGAGTGCGCTTTCCATCGGGCCGCACCAGGTAGGCTGTAGTTGAGCACCTATTGGGCATACCCATGTCAGGTAGCCTCCGTGCTGGCCATCTTCGCCTTTTTGCTACCACTCCTGGGAGTGTTCAACACCGTTCTAGCCCTCATAGAGTTTTTGCTGCTACTGTTCGGTGTGGCATTTTGACTGGATCTCAGGTGTGTACTCTGCGATGTGGTGCCTTTTTTCATGCAACTCTTGGGCGTCCTCTTCTCTGGCGTGGTCTCCTTGGTGATGTTCTTCTTTGGGGTGCCCTTTCTGGGGATGCTCTTCCTACTCCTCTTTATGACGCTCCTCTGTAAGACTCTCCTCTATTCGAAGCTACACTCAGTCGCACCAGCCCTTGTGATGCCATGGATCAGGTCACGCATGCCTTCTACAAGTCCATCATCTCTATTGTCGAAATCCAATTCATCTCCAACCATTTGCACTATCAAGTGGAAGTACACTTCACCTCTATAATGTTTCCTTGTAAACAGTATGACTAAATCCCTGGTATCTTTCACTTTGATAGCCTTTTTGCTCCTGTTACCAAAATATACCAAACGTGCTACCTAGGAGGACCCCCACAGCACCTTCACACGTAACGATGCCATCAAGTCAGATAACTCTACCACTTCAGGATCGTATTTGCCAAGGATTACATCAAACTCGTCATAGAATTTTTCTGTGCCATCATCTAATTTTGCAGTATATTCCCCGACACTGATACGAACGCCTACTTTGCCATCATCAGGTTCTGTAGGATAGAAACCTCCAAGAGGTTCGAGAGGTGGAGCGGCACCATCAGACCCAGCCACAATGCCACTATCGCCATCACCAGCGTCATCGTTAGCTGGATTAACCTCGGTGGAAGTACCAGGACCAGGAGCAAGGCGAGGGCCCTTAGCAGTGGGAGCTACAATACATGGTGGACAGGCAGGGCCCTGGCTAACGGCAACCACAATAGGATCAGCTTCTACCATGCCACATCAACGATTAGGAGCAGTTCCCACAACACCAGTGTTTCGAGTGCTAGCAGAGTCCAGACCATGAGCTAGCTCCAGACCAGCAGCTCGTTGAACCTGAGCACGGGTTCGAGGAGGACACAAGGCAGCAGTCTTGGCAACAACAGTGGGGCAGCCTCCGGAAGCCTTAGTTTGCTCAACGGCTGCAGGGATTGGGTCAACAGCGGCCAGATCAACAACAACACAGGGACGACCAGTACTAGCAGATTCCAGAGCACAGGTTTGCACAACTTGAGCATGGTGTCGAGGAGGAGCAGCACACAAGGCAGTGGTCTTGGCAACAATAGCGGGGCAGCCTCCAGAAGCCTTAGTTTGCTCAACAGCAGCATGGATTGGGTCAACAGTAGCCGAAGCAACAACACCACAGGGACGACTAGTGCCAGCAGATTCCAGAGCAGAGTTTTCAACAACAGCAATACGGGGACTCCTACGAGGAGGTTGCCTGACAGGAGCATGTCGCGGACGAGGAACCACATTTTTCTCAACGACAGCAGGGGTTCGAGTTAGACCACTTGTCACATCCCAAGATTTTCCAAATCTTGTAATGTGAAGAAAATAAAATAACAAAATAATTTTTTGTTGAAAATCAGGGTGAAAAGAAACTTTTGTTTCTAAAAGGAGACTTAAAATCCCATATTGAACAAACTTTGGTAGAAGTTTGAATTCAACAAAAATCCAAATCAAGGGAAATGCATTCCTCAATGAATGTATCTGGAAATTTTGAACACTTGTAAAGTAAATCCAAAACCCTAAGCCCTAATGGAAGGAAATCAATTTCCAAAGTTACCCCAAATCTATGGATTTGATCCATACCAAAGTTGATCAACAAACTTTCTCAAAGGATCAAGAAAGACCTTAAAAGTTGGTTTCACTTAGTTTGGAACCATAAGCAAAATCTTGTGAATATAATAAGATAAGGAAATTGAATTTCCAAAGCCTTTAAAGCCCTCATCCAAAAACCATACCAATTGGTGAACAATTATAATCCTAAAGGGATTAAAAAAGATAAACATTTAATAAAGGAAAAATAAATTGTTTTGGAAATACTATTTGGATCTTTTAATAAAAGACCTTGTTTTCAAATGAAAAGGTGAGCCAAATTAATTTTGGCCAAACTTTTGTAATAAAATATTTTGTTTGATAAAATGAATAAAGGTTTATTTAAATAAAATAATAAGGATTTAAATATCCAAATTTTATTTAAGTAAAGGTTTTTTCCATTTTAAATGAACACCAAGTATTTTATTACTACTTTGAAATCTTTTATTAAAAGGTTTTGCTTTGATTAAAATGAGTAAAGGATTATTTAAATAAAATAATAAGGATTTAAATATCCAATTTTATTTAAGTAAAGGCTTTCCCATTTTAATTAAAACACCAAAACTTATTTATTTATTTAAATAAGTTTCCAAGTATTCTTTTATTTTTCAAATTAAACCTTCTGGTTTGGTTTTGAAAATAATTGGAATTCAAATGGAAATCTTATTAAATAAATCAAACCCTAATAACTAAAGATCCACTTTATTTAAATAATAAATGGATCCTAAAATTAAATAAAAATATTATTTCATTTTGGGATTTGGATTATGTTGACAAACAGAACCAAATTCAAATGAAAAGTTTGTGATTGTTTGATTTGATTTGAGTGTTGTTTGAATGTGTGAATAATTGTTTGAAATTCAAAACAGAAAAATAGAATAGAAAAAGAAAAAGAGATTAGACAGAAAAAAATAGTGCAACAGACTCAGCCCACTAAGGCCCAGTCCAGCCCAGACTTCTCCCCTCCCCCGAAGAAACCTTTTCTCACCCAGAAACTGACCCACTCAGTCACAGACACCCGGGACCCACTTCTCCCTCTCCCTCACTCGCTGACATCAGACCCCACCTCCTCTTATTCCTCTCCCCGAACCGTTTTTCTGCACCGAGAAAGAAACCCACTGAGTGAATGACCCGTGGACCCCTCCTTCCTTTCTTTTCCCACTGACCAGAGGACCCCACCGACAGCTGTTCATCGTCCTCCCCGCGACCCCGTCTCCCCCTCACAGCGCTGCCGTTTCTGCCTTGATTTCTCGCGCTTGATTTCGCTTTAACGCCGTGTTAATTACTCACCTCGTCCACGCTCGTTAAATCACCTCCCTCTCCTCTACATTTCCCCTCAAACCCCGCTTCCCCGGAGCCACCAGGCTGCCTCCATTTCTCTCTGTACCGCCGCAGCTCCGACCACCGTCTCCGAGCAATTCCGACGAAACCCCACTGCCCCTTGCCTTCCTAAGCAACCTAGCCGCTTCCTCACTTCCAGACGCATCTATCCACATCACCCACTCAACCGCGGGCGCCCCAGAGCAACGCCTGCAACAAGCTCTGAGCAACACCGCCGTCCGCTCCAACTACGGCGAACTCCACAGGTAGCTTCCAGCCGCCCCTCTACTTTTCGATGATGCGCCTAAGACCAGTGACTTCTTCCGCAACTAACGCCGTCGTTCTCGTGACCTAGCTCGCACCGTAGCGTCGCCTCCATCGTCGACAGTGAGCACCGCCGTCTGCTTCCCCTCCGACGAGTTCCACCGGTAAGACCAGACCGCCCCATCACTTCTCGTTCACGCCCATAGCTCCGACATGATCTCCTGCATCTAACCCAGACCGCCGTTTGTCTTCTCGTGGACCACAGCCTCGTCTTCAACCGTGGACAGAGCCGTCCGTCGCCGTCCTCTACTCCGGCGAGCAATCCCTGACAGCACCGTGCGCCCCTCGTTGAGCCATCAGCACGTCGAGCTTCAACGCAATCTCCTGAGCACGGTGAGCAACTTCCCTTTCTCCCTCGCCTCCTGTAGCGTCGCCTCCGTCGCCGACCGATCGCTCCGCCGCTGGTAGCCACCGCAGCGCCGCTCGCAAATGGTCGAGCACGTTAGCACTGTAGGATCTGGATCTGACGGTTACGATAGAATCACTTAACGCGAAGAGGTATGTCCTCTGTGCCGTGCGATCAAACTTGATCCGACGCTCCTCGTTGCCGATCCACACCGAACCGGTACGGGCGAATAATATTAAGACGCGTGGCACTAGATCTGTTTAAAAGAGATTTGAAAACAGAAACTTTTGCCATTTTCAAACCCATGTATCTTTTGATCCACACGTCCAAATTTTACAAATTTGATGTCGTTGGAATCAGCAAGACAAGCCCTAACCAACCCTGCCCTTAGTTTAGCAAATAGTATCTGTTAGCTTGTTTGATTTTGTAGATTCTTTTGTGTGCTCGCTAACATTAGAAAAATCATTTAAAAATGATTTTAGGGTTAAAACTTTTGCAATTTGGTTTGTTGTGACCTTACTGACCCTAGGAACCAACCCATAGTTTGGAAAATGATTTTGGAAAAGAATAGGATGGATTAATTAGTTTAGTCCATTTCTAGCTAACTAAAACTATTTGTTTTGTTTATGAAAATGCTTTCATAAAGAAAACTTTGAGAAAATGCTTTGAACCAAACCTACTGACCCAAAACACCAAGTTTTGCAATAGCAACTCATTTGGTGAAACCTATAGGTTAATACCCTAGTAAAAATGTTTCTACACCACATAGAGTGATACTTTGTTTTGCAAATGGTTTTATAGTGAAACCTTTTGCAAATGACTTAGCCACTTCACAAAATGACCATTAGGTGTACTCCAAATGTCTATGACCCATTAGGAACCACTTTTTCAAAACAAAGCAAAGCTTGGCATGCTTGCATGCATTTCTGTAACTTTGCCACTTTGGTAAATGACCATTTGGATACAAAGTTTAGGAATCTAATAGAGACCCTCTTTGCAAATGACTTTGCCATTTTGGTAAATGACCAAATTGGAACTTACAAAGTTAGAAGCCTAGTGGAGACCACCTTTGCAATTAGAACCATCTTTTGCATGCTTGCATGCATTGCCTTGACTTTGTTATTTTTTATGTGTGTTGTTTTGCTTGATTGGTGGATTGAGTTTGTGTTTGCTTGATTGACTTGTAGTGAAGTTAGAGAAGAGTGAGTCTAGCAAGATCAAGGAGTAAACCTATACCCTCTACCAAAAAGGCAAGTGATGCTTCATATATTATGTCCCATTATTTTCACTATGCATTAGTGTTTTGCTAAATAAAACTTGCATGGTTTTTTTTTGCTAAGTATAGACCTTGCTATAGGAAAACCTAGTACATAAATCCTTAGAAGGATTTTCCTTAGTTAAGAATCCTATTACTATCAAGCTTAGCCTAGCTAATAGAAAACTTGGGTGGTATATATTCACTATGGAAAAATCTCTAAGTCTGAGGACTTATGTTTTTGATTAATAAAACAACTAAGTTAATGAATCACCTGGGTGGGAATGGATGGAATGGTTATGTTGAGTGGTTACACAAGGCCAGGGGTACTGGTGAACCTTGTGTATCTCACTTGTGGATGGCCACCCAGGAAACAAAGAGATTTGAGATGTCAAATGTTGAGAAGCTTCAAGTGCAACCACTTGGCAATATGGGCTCTGCCATGATCATATAGGTTGCAAGAACTTAGCCACATGGACAGTGGGTGGTAGTGATTGATAGGTTGGAGCGCGTCCATGTTGGTCTAAGGGAAAGCTTCTGAAAGATTTTGTCTTGGGAAACCAAGTCTTGTGGGGAAAGTGCACCACCTCTGCAGAGTGTAAAATCTAAGTACTTAGCCATGTCCCTGGTAAAGGACAATTTGAGCATCAAGACATGGAAGCAATCAAGAATCTCATCACTCCAATTTCTAAATTAAAACTTGTGGGTGAACAAGGGTTGTGTGAAATTCTTCAATCTTTGATGGAGAGATGGCTTGGTACAAGGATCTCAAAATCTTAGATTGAGGAAAATTGTTTTTGCCAAGCAAATCTTCAGTCTTGGATTGGTAGATGCCCTGAGTGGATCTCCAGTCTTTGATTAGTAGATGTCTTGGAAAGTTTTTGCCAAACAAAACTTAGTGTTTTTCAAAAATGATAGGAAAAATCTATTTTGAGCAATGCAAGCCTCAACTCCACTTAGCCAAATGCATATAGATGATAGACTCCACTATACTACCAAAGTATCACTTGCCAATACAATTCAAATGTATTGACCCTTGTGGCTGTAACTTGTAATGTTGCAGGTTTGATTGATTTTAGTGAAGATTGATTGATTAGGATTACAAAGTCTACAACCAACATGTCTGCCTGTGGCACTTTGAAGATGAAGGACCCATGACTATAGTTATTCCGCTGCAATGTAATGTAAATAGCCAATGAGCTATGTTTGATGTAATAAAACTATGTTATTCCTGGTTATAAAGTTGTATTATGACCTTTGTTTCTTGATATTACATCTGAACTGTGGATGCTAGCTATTGATCCAGGGACTAGCATTGTAAACACAGGGGGCTCAATCTTATTAAAGGTTGGGGACCCTACAGAATGGTATCAGAGCATTGTGTTGCCTGTAGGATTTGTAACCCTAGGATTGGACAAGAACCCTTAGAAAAATAGGAGTTGTATTTTGTTCCAAAACTTATTTACAAAAACAATCTTGTAAACTCTTCCCTCAATCATTTTTGGTTTCAACTCTACTTCTCTTCTATTTCAAACTTGATGGAAAAGCCTACCCCATGACCAAAGACTACACTATGTGCAAAGGACTTCTTCAACATCTTCAACATGTACACCAAGGACTTCAACTTTGGATACTACTAAAGACTACAAGTCTTGAGTAACATTTCACATGAAGACTAAGGAAAAACAACTTAGAAGGAGCCATCATCACCTTTGAAGTTTTGTGGCCAAGACACAAGAATTCTCCAAGGATACAAAGATCTCAATCAAGAAGAATCAACCAAGAAGGATGGAAAGATCACAAGTAAACCATGTAGATGGACCACCATATTTTAGTTAAGTCAAACCCACCAACTTATGTGGTGTAACAAAAATATTTTGTTGCCTAAGTATGTGCTTGAAACTTGTTGTTTGAGTGGAGTGTTTGTTTGTGATTGCTTGCACATTGCTTGTGTGAATTGTGATGTGTGTGATTAGGATTGATTCCCTTAGAAATCTTTTGCCTATTCTAATCCCCTCCAACCCAAACAGATGACTTCTCCAAGAAACTCCGACATCAAGGATGGTGACAACAACAACAACCAAGAGGTCAACATGAGAGAACTCCTAGCAACCCAACACCAATTGAGCCAACTAACAGCTCAGTTCATAGCCAACAATAGTGATAAAGACCCTACCTTGCAAAAGTTTTTGGAAGAACAATCCCAACTGATGCTTAAGGTGACTAATCAAATGATCAGCATGGAAGAAAACTATCCCAAAAGAGTGTATGACAACAAGGATGACAAGAATATTATTCTAGATGGAGCCCCAGCTTGCATTATTTGTGGAGACAAGGATCACACTTCCAAGGAGCATGAAGATCAATGCCCCAATTGTGAAGAGAAACATCCAGTTGGCCAATGCCCCACATCTCAAGTTACTTGTTACCTTTGTGAAGGAAACGACCATGTTCCTATCCAATGCCCCGTCTATGCCATTGTTGAACAAATGAAACAAGAAGGATCCAAGTATGCCAAGAATGTTGATGACAAAGGAAAAGGACGACTCATACCTCCAAACAAGACAACCCAATTCAAAGGATCAAAGAAGCCCAAGAAACCAAAGCAAGACATGAGCCTTGTGCAATGTCGTAAATGTAAGGAAATGGGACACTACCCCAGTGGATGCCCAGAGAACCCGAAGAATAAAGAGATCGGCCAAGTAGTGCGCAACAACTGCAAAGAGCTAGGCCACTATGTAGCCACTTGTCCACAAGAGGAACGTAAAGAACTCCAAGATATCCACTGTTTCAATTGCAAGGAACCAGGACACTATGTAAGCAACTGCCCAGAAAAGATGAAGAACAAGATAAACAAGTCTATGGAGAAACCCAACCTTAGCCCATGAGTCAAGAATGGAAACAAGGACACTGAGCAGAAGTTTTCCAAGAAGAAGTTTTCCTCAAGATTCCAAGCAATCCAAGATGTAGTTTAGTTGGAAAAATTTTAAGGGTGGTAGTACCCTAGTTGTTTTGAGCCAACTTGTAACCCTAGCCTCCCCAAATCTCGGGACGAGATTTATTTTAAGGGTGGTAGCCTGTCACATCCCAAGATTTTCCAAATCTTGTAATGTGAAAAAAATAAAATAACAAAATAAATTTTTGTTGAAAATCAGGGTGAAAAGAAACTTTTGTTTCTAAAAGGAGACTTAAAATCCCATCTTGAACAAACTTTGGTAGAAGTTTGAATTCAACAAAAATCCAAATCAAGGGAAATGCATTCCTCAATGAATGTATCTGGAAATTTTGAACACTTGGAAAGTAAATCCAAAATCCAAAACCCTAAGCCCTAATGGAAGGAAATCAATTTCCAAAGTTACCCCAAATCTATGGATTTGATCCATACCAAAGTTGATCAACAAACTTTCTCAAAGGATCAAGAAAGACCTTAAAAGTTGGTTTCACTTAGTTTGGAACCATAAGCAAAATCTTGTGAATATAATAAGATAAGGAAATTGAATTTCCAAAGCCTTTAAAGCCCTCATCCAAAAACCATACCAATTGGTGAACAATTATAATCCTAAAGGGATTAAAAAAGATAAACATTTAATAAAGGAAAAATAAATTGTTTTGGAAATACTATTTGGATCTTTTAATAAAAGACCTTGTTTTCAAATGAAAAGGTGAGCCAAATTAATTTTGGCCAAACTTTTGTAATAAAATATTTTGTTTGATAAAATGAATAAAGGTTTATTTAAATAAAATAATAAGGATTTAAATATCCAAATTTTATTTAAGTAAAGGTTTTTTCCATTTTAAATGAACACCAAGTATTTTATTACTACTTTGAAATCTTTTATTAAAAGGTTTTGCTTTGATTAAAATGAGTAAAGGATTATTTAAATAAAATAATAAGGATTTAAATATCCAATTTTATTTAAGTAAAGGCTTTCCCATTTTAATTAAAACACCAAAACTTATTTATTTATTTAAATAAGTTTCCAAGTATTCTTTTATTTTTCAAATTAAACCTTCTGGTTTGGTTTTGAAAATAATTGGAATTCAAATGGAAATCTTATTAAATAAATCAAACCCTAATAACTAAAGATCCACTTTATTTAAATAATAAATGGATCCTAAAATTAAATAAAAATATTATTTCATTTTGGGATTTGGATTATGTTGACAAACAGAACCAAATTCAAATGAAAAGTTTGTGATTGTTTGATTTGATTTGAGTGTTGTTTGAATGTGTGAATAATTGTTTGAAATTCAAAACAGAAAAATAGAATAGAAAAAGAAAAAGAGATTAGACAGAAAAAAATAGTGCAACAGACTCAGCCCACTAAGGCCCAGTCCAGCCCAGACTTCTCCCCTCCCCCGAAGAAACCTTTTCTCACCCAGAAACTGACCCACTCAGTCACAGACACCCGGGACCCACTTCTCCCTCTCCCTCACTCGCTGACATCAGACCCCACCTCCTCTTATTCCTCTCCCCGAACCGTTTTTCTGCACCGAGAAAGAAACCCACTGAGTGAATGACCCGTGGACCCCTCCTTCCTTTCTTTTCCCACTGACCAGAGGACCCCACCGACAGCTGTTCATCGTCCTCCCCGCGACCCCGTCTCCCCCTCACAGCGCTGCCGTTTCTGCCTTGATTTCTCGCGCTTGATTTCGCTTTAACGCCGCGTTAATTACTCACCTCGTCCACGCTCGTTAAATCACCTCCCTCTCCTCTACATTTCCCCTCAAACCCCGCTTCCCCGGAGCCACCAGGCTGCCTCCATTTCTCTCTGTACCGCCGCAGCTCCGACCACCGTCTCCGAGCAATTCCGACGAAACCCCACTGCCCCTTGCCTTCCTAAGCAACCTAGCCGCTTCCTCACTTCCAGACGCATCTATCCACATCACCCACTCAACCGCGGGCGCCCCAGAGCAACGCCTGCAACAAGCTCTGAGCAACACCGCCGTCCGCTCCAACTACGGCGAACTCCACAGGTAGCTTCCAGCCGCCCCTCTACTTTTCGATGATGCGCCTAAGACCAGTGACTTCTTCCGCAACTAACGCCGTCGTTCTCGTGACCTAGCTCGCACCGTAGCGTCGCCTCCATCGTCGACAGTGAGCACCGCCATCTGCTTCCCCTCCGACGAGTTCCACCGGTAAGACCAGACCGCCCCATCACTTCTCGTTCACGCCCATAGCTCCGACATGATCTCCTGCATCTAACCCAGACCGCCGTTTGTCTTCTCGTGGACCACAGCCTCGTCTTCAACCGTGGACAGAGCCGTCCGTCGCCGTCCTCTACTCCGGCGAGCAATCCCTGACAGCACCGTGCGCCCCTCGTTGAGCCATCAGCACGTCGAGCTTCAACGCAACCTCCTGAGCACGGTGAGCAACTTCCCTTTCTCCCTCGCCTCCTGTAGCGTCGCCTCCGTTGCCGATCGATCGCTCCGCCGCCGGTAGCCACCGCAGCGCCGCTCGCAAATGTTCGAGCACGTTAGCACCGTAGGATCTGGATCTGACGGTTACGATAGAATCACTTAACGCGAAGGGGTATGTCCTCTGTGCCGTGCGATCAAACTTGATCCAACGCTCCTCGTTGCCGATCCACACCGAACCGGTACGGGCGAATAATATTAAGACGCGTGGCACTAGATCTGTTTAAAAGAGATTTGAAAACAGAAACTTTTGCCATTTTCAAACCCATGTATCTTTGGATCCACACGTCCAAATTTTACAAATTTGATGTCGTTGGAATCAGCAAGACAAGCCCTAACCAACCCTGCCCTTAGTTTAGCAAATAGTATCTGTTAGCTTGTTTGATTTTGTAGATTCTTTTGTGTGCTCGCTAACATTAGAAAAATCATTTAAAAATGATTTTAGGGTTAAAACTTTTGCAATTTGGTTTGTTGTGACCTTACTGACCCTAGGAACCAACCCATAGTTTGGAAAATGATTTTGGAAAAGAATAGGATGGATTAATTAGTTTAGTCCATTTCTAGCTAACTAAAACTATTTGTTTTGTTTATGAAAATGCTTTCATAAAGAAAACTTTGAGAAAATTCTTTGAACCAAACCTACTGACCCAAAACACCAAGTTTTGCAATAGCAACTCATTTGGTGAAACCTATAGGTTAATACCCTAGTAAAAATGTTTCTACACCACATAGAGTGATACTTTGTTTTGCAAATGGTTTTATAGTGAAACCTTTTGCAAATGACTTAGCCACTTCACAAAATGACCATTAGGTGTACTCCAAATGTCTATGACCCATTAGGAACCACTTTTTCAAAACAAAACAAAGCTTGGCATGCTTGCATGCATTTCTGTAACTTTGCCACTTTGGTAAATGACCATTTGGATACAAAGTTTAGGAATCTAATAGAGACCCTCTTTGCAAATGACTTTGCCATTTTGGTAACTGACCAAATTGGAACTTACAAAGTTAGAAGCCTAGTGGAGACCACCTTTGCAATTAGAACCATCTTTTGCATGCTTGCATGCATTGCCTTGACTTTGTTATTTTTTATGTGTGTTGTTTTGCTTGATTGGTGGATTGAGTTTGTGTTTGCTTGATTGACTTGTAGTGAAGTTAGAGAAGAGTGAGTCTAGCAAGATCAAGGATTAAACCTATACCCTCTACCAAAAAGGCAAGTGATGCTTCATATATTATGTCCCATTATTTTCACTATGCATTAGTGTTTTGCTAAATAAAACTTGCATGGTTTTTTTTGCTAAGTATAGACCTTGCTATAGGAAAACCTAGTACATAAATCCTTAGAAGGATTTTCCTTAGTTAAGAATCCTATTACTATCAAGCTTAGCCTAGCTAATAGAAAACTTGGGTGGTATATATTCACTATGGAAAAATCTCTAAGTCTGAGGACTTATGTTTTTGATTAATAAAACAACTAAGTTAATGAATCACCTGGGTGGGAATGGATGGAATGGTTATGTTGAGTGGTTACACAAGGCCAGGGGTACTGGTGAACCTTGTGTATCTCACTTGTGGATGGCCACCCAGGAAACAAAGAGATTTGAGATGTCAAATGTTGAGAAGCTTCAAGTGCAACCACTTGGCAATATGGGCTCTGCCATGATCATATAGGTTGCAAGAACTTAGCCACATGGACAGTGGGTGGTAGTGATTGATAGGTTGGAGCGCGTCCATGTTGGTCTAAGGGAAAGCTTCTGAAAGATTTTGTCTTGGGAAACCAAGTCTTGTGGGGAAAGTGCACCACCTCTGCAGAGTGTAAAATCTAAGTACTTAGCCATGTCCCTGGTAAAGGACAATTTGAGCATCAAGACATGGAAGCAATCAAGAATCTCATCACTCCAATTTCTAAATTAAAACTTGTGGGTGAACAAGGGTTGTGTGAAATTCTTCAATCTTTGATGGAGAGATGGCTTGGTACAAGGATCTCAAAATCTTAGATTGAGGAAAATTGTTTTTGCCAAGCAAATCTTCAGTCTTTGATTGGTAGATGCCCTGAGTGGATCTCCAGTCTTTGATTAGTAGATGTCTTGGAAAGTTTTTGCCCAACAAAACTTAGTGTTTTTCAAAAATGATAGGAAAAATCTATTTTGAGCAATGCAAGCCTCAACTCCACTTAGCCAAATGCATATAGATGATAGACTCCACTATACTACCAAAGTATCACTTGCCAATACAATTCAAATGTATTGACCCTTGTGGTTGTAACTTGTAATGTTGCAGGTTTGATTGATTTTAGTGAAGATTGATTGATTAGGATTACAAAGTCTACAACCAACATGTCTGCCTGTGGCACTTTGAAGATGAAGGACCCATGACTATAGTTATTTCGCTGCAATGTAATGTAAATAGCCAATGAGCTATGTTTGATGTAATAAAACTATTTTATTCCTGGTTATAAAGTTGTATTATGACCTTTGTTTCTTGATATTACATCTGAACTGTGGATGCTAGCTATTGATCCAGGGACTAGCATTGTAAACACAGGGGGCTCAATCTTATTAAAGGTTGGGGACCCTACACCACCCTGTCCAATAATAGCTGGGCGACTCCCAGTAGCAGGAGCTTCCACATCCAGTATGTTACAAATCAACATAACCACGTGAAGCCTAGCAAACTGTTTCATCAACCCAATTAGGTGACTGTCACACGCTATAGGAACCGTGAAGCCTCGTTCATCAATGAAGCTGAACCGTGCAGTCTGCTCCGGCCCCATTTTAGCAAGTTCACGCATAGCAGCAACCATACCAGGGATAGTGCATAACTGCATAGGCGCTACTTCCATCTTCAAGACAACTAGCTTGATTCCACTTGCTCTTCCCATCTGCTAATTTAATGTGGTAGCCGCAGAGGGTGACTGTAACCGTGTATTTGGGTTCAACGGAGATCCTACTAGATAGAAAATTGGGGACAAAAGATAAGAATTGTTTGTCAGCGTCGTGCTAGCAAACAATTCTAGGTTCGATCTATCTCTATAATGCCAATAGCCAGCTAGCAGTTATAGGTAGTGCGAATAGCAAAGAGAAGAGTAGCTCACTGATACATTGCAAATGTATCTATAATTTTTGATGTTCCATGCTTGGTTTTATCTACTTTCTTGTGTTTTGTTCCAACTTTGGAGTACTTTTCATATGATTTCTTGGACTAACCTATTAACAAGATGCCATAGTGCCAGTTGCCTGTTTTCTGCTGTTTTTGGTTCCAGGAAAGTCAAAAAATCAATATTCTCGGAATTGGACGGGACAAAAGCCAAAGTTCCTATTTTACCGGAAGACTCATGGAGCCAGAATACGAGACGAAGGAGGGCCAGGGCCTGGCCACACCATGTGGTGGCGCGGGCTAGACTTGGTCGCGCCACCAGGTGGTGTGGGCCCCCTAGTACTCCACCGACCTTGCATCTTCGCCTATAAGAAGCCTCCTGGTACCAAAACCCTAAACAGTCAATCAGAAATCCACGAAAAGTTCCGCAGCGCTACCGCCACCAAAAGGGATATTCGGGGGACAAAAAGTCTCTGTTCCGACACCCTGTCGAGACAGGGAAGTGCCCCCGGAGCCATCTCCATCGATCTCCACCGCCATCTCCATCACCATTGCTAACTCCCATGATGAGGAGGGAGTAGTTCTCTCTCGAGGCTAAGGGTTCTACCGGTAGCTATGTGTTCATCTCTCTCTCTCTATGCATGACCTTATTGAGATCATGATCTTGTAATCTATAGATCTACCTTGCTACTCAAGTGCTTTAATAGATCTCTGCTCTCCCCATGTGTGTGAAAGTGACAACATGCACACCATGGTGGCACTTAGGCTAGAGATTACAAATACTTGTTATGAGTTATATTTGGAGTTGGATGTCTTTATGAAATTGTGGTGTTTGTTTGAACCATCTAGTGCTCAAGGTGACAGTGTGGGGTTATCTAGATGGGGAAAGCAAACTTTGAGGAGTGCTGTTATAGCCCTACCATCGATTAGATTGTCCAACCGGAGAGTAGTTCAGCGTACTATCATAAAGAGAAGATATTTATATGAGAGTGTTCACTAGTGAAAGTATGATCCCTAGGCCTTGTTTCTAAGCATTGATACTTCGTTTGCTACTAGATCTGTTACATGTTTGCTTGCTTCCATCTTTATTTCAGTTTGACTTTAGTCTTTTCCACGCCATCAATTTATTTTCTATCACGGTTACCGCTTATAATTATCCATACCACTTGTATTTAACTATCTCTTCGCCGAACTAGTGCACCTATACACCTGACAAGTGTATTGGGTGTGTTGGGGACACAAGAGACTTCTTGTATCTTGATTGCAGGGTTGCTTGAGAGGGGATACCTTTGACCACTTCTTCCCTGAGTTCGATAAACCTTGGGTGATCCACTTAAGGGAAAACTTGCTGTTGTTCTACAAACCTCTGCACTTGGAGGCCCAACAAGTGTCTACAAGAATAGAAGTGCGTAGACATGAAGCTATTTTCTGGCTCCATTGCCGGGGAGGTAAGGTAAAAGGTATTCACATCGGAGGATTAAAGAAGAAGAACATCCCACAACAAACGCCTATTTTCTGGCGCCGTTGCCGGGGAGGTAAGGTAAAAGGAACTCACATCCTCCGGTGTGAGTGCTCGAAGTTATTTCCTTTAGATTCTGCAATTTTGTCTTTTTATTTCTTGTTTTCACTACTTAGGCTTAATGGAAAACAACAACAAAATTAGAGAGCTTTATAGTATTTATCTTGAGTTAGGACATGAAGTGTTTGAAGAGAAAATTAAAAAACTTATGGAACTTTATTTGCATGCTAATAGCAATGTTGTTAGTATGAATTCTTTGGACACCATTATTGCTAATGCTATGGAAAAGTCTAAGCTTGGGGAAGCTAGTTTTTATGAAAATGATCTTTTTAGTCCCCCAACTTTGGAAGATAGCTATTCTATTGCTTATGATGATACCAAACCTCCAATATATGATGATTGCAATGATGAATATGATATTTTCAGTCCACCTACTATTGAGGAGAAAATTAATTATGATTACAATATGCCTCCTATATTTGATGATTATGGTGATGAGAATATTGATGATAGCTATTTTGTTAAATTTGCTCCCACTATAATTAATAATAATAACTATGCTTATGTGGAGAGTAATAATGATTATATGCATGTGGTTCATGATAAGAATGTTTTATGTGATAGTTATATTGTTACTTTTATTCATGATGCTACTGAAAGTTATTATGAGAGAGGGAAACATGGTTTTATGTGTCTCAAAAATATTAAGTTTTCCCTCTTTATGTTCATAGTCTTGAAGTTGCACTTGTTTTGCTTTACTATGCTTGTTGCTTTGTGCTTTCATGACTTGTTTCTTTACAAGATTCCTATGCATAGGAAGTGGGTTAGACTTAAATTTGTTCCATATTTGCTTCTTGATGCTCTCTTTTACTTCAATTCATATTTCTTATGTGAGCATCTTCTCAGACTATCAAGCCTAACTTAAAGGCGTTAAAGAAAAGTACTTCTTGGGAGATAACCCAAAAGTTTTAGATGAGTCAGTAATAACCGCTCCTTATCCTTTTATTTGCTTTTTGTGCCAAGATTAACCTCTAATGAGAGAGAAGTAATGATTGGGAAAGTTGCTGTCCCGAAACAGATTCTTGTGCTTCACCGTAAAAATTCGTGAGAGAGATATGTATGTAGAATTGAGCTGTAATTTTTTGTGCTTCTGCCCCAGGTTGTTATCTAACTTTCGTTAGTTCAACACGTTTTTATTTGAGCAACATAGGGTCTTCGAAAAAATTCGTCTTTACATGCTGGTCTGTTTTGACAGATTTCTGCCATTTTCTGCATTTTCTTCTTGTTGGTTCCTTCTTGAGTTCTTTTGGGAAATTGAGCTTTTTGAGGAAAGTTATACAATATCTAGTGTTCTAATGGAAGTTTATTTGGTGTTAGAACTGAACCTTAAGACTTATTTATCTTAAGTGCACTAATATTGCTAATGAGATTGTGTGAAGTTTGGTATGAAGGAAAAATTTCAGGTGTATGGAAGGAATGAGTAATGAGATGAAGGATGGACTAAAGCTCTAGCTTGGGGATGCCACGCGTGTCACCCCAAGAAATATCCAAGAAGTACAAGCATCAAAGCTTGGGGATGCCCAAGGCATCCCCTTCTTCATCAATAAAAATTCCAGGTTTCTTCCAAACGCTTCATTTTTATTGTTTCATGCACAGTTGCGTTTTTCTTGGAGCGTCTTCTTTTTTGTTTTCGTTTTGGTTTTTCGTTTGCTTGGTTTGCTTAGTTTGCTGAATAAATTGGTTGGACCCCCTGTTTCATACATTGGTTTTCAAATATTTTGGTTTGGATTGGAAAAGAGTAGGAAAGTTCATGCTTATGTGGTAAAAAAAGCTTGTTTTTTGACTGTGGCCTATGCTTTTTCATGCCATGACTTGATATTGTTTTGGCTTTATTCTTAGTATTATTTGCTGTAGCATGACTTGTTATAAACAATTGAGATTGCTTAATGTGCCTTGGATGAATCATGCGTTGTTTTAGCATATTAAAGCATAGTATAGTGGTATTCTCCTTTGATGCTTTATTTGGGTTGACTTGGCGCATGCTCACACCATGTTATGACTGTCTCAAGTCACCATGGCCTTTATGATCCTTTAGTTTTCAACTTGTAGTATCACTTTATGCTTTGATCAATGATGTTTTGTCGCTCTGCATGATTATGGCCATTATTGCTCTCTTAGTTGGTCGCTCCCAGTCTTTTGCTAGCCTCCACAGCCAAGTATGAGTTCCACTCATGCATCCAACTCCTTAAACCAAGTTATTCTGAAGAGTCCACCATACCTACCTACTAGCTCATGCTATTCCAAGTATATTCATGCTTTTGTTTACCTTCCAAATTAAACTTGTTATGAGAAAACTAGTGATTAAAGCTCTCACGAACTTGATGGCACACTTTACTTTACTTGCCCTTAATAAACTTGAACCATTGTGTCGTCTGTGTTGTATATGCTTGCACTTATTTGTTGGGAATTAGCAGAACCATGCTTTCATGGGGAACGCTTTCAACATTGCACTTGGTACTTGTACCTAGTTGATATCATGCTCTTTTGTATATGGATGTCGTCGGTGTGAAATGAAAGGGGAGCTTGTAAGTCCATGGAGTTATGTATATGTGTTAGAGAAACGCCTGGGCCGCTGGTCTAATCCATGCTGACATGGTGGAAACCTGCAGCGTAACCATAATGAGCTGTCTATGAAGCATTCTTCTTATAAAAAAAGTCTTATATTGAGAAAAAAGAGAAAAAAAGGAGATACTATGAAAAGAGGAAAGAGAGAAAAAAGCACCATATTCCCATGGTAAATAAGAAGAATGTTGAGATGCTCGTTGTCTGCTTGCCTTGTCATTTTGATATGGGGATTCTTCCGTATCATCAGGCAAGGGGTACCGTGTTGGCGGTTCTCAATGATACACATGTACTTACAATGACAAGAACTTACCGGTGACTAAACGTGAGTAGCATGAGGAGAGGCCCTCGTATACAAGGGACATGAGATTTCTGACTTATACTTCGTCAAGCATGTACACCATAGTTTGTTCACTTTAACCTTAATCACTTCAAGATGCTTATGATAGGGGCAATGAGAGCTGAAAGCTATAAGTACCATAATTTTTGGAAGCTCTTTATGAGACTTGAATCCCTACTTCCTTTTACAAAGGCCTATCTTCCACCATTATATTGAGTCTCCATCTTCTATCTTTATGCACCTACTTTGAGAGCATAGTGGCCATTCTTAGTTCTATGTGCATTGTCCCAAGACTAGTTGATTGATGCATACTTTGATATTGCTTGTTTTAAACTATTGTATCTAGTCACTCTTATGAACTTTGAAGGTGTCCTATGCATTTATATTTGCTACTCTATTGAGGGACAAGCTGAATACTAGTATGCTATGTTTTCTTTATGTGAAACAACAAACGTCTTGCAAAGCATTGTTATTCATGAATCTTTTGTTTGTGCCTTTTCATGTTGCATCATAGTTTCTTTGTCTTATTGCTAGAACCTTGTCTTTCATGTTATGATTGAAGTACTATGATCCTAGCTATCGATGTTTTACAAATACTTTGATCAAGTTTATGATGGTGCATGTCACCTCAAAAATTATTCTTTCTTTTTATCACTTACCTACTCGAGGACGAGCAGGAGTTAAGCTTGGGGATGTTGATACATTGCAAATGTATCTATAATTTTTTATGTTCCATGCTTGGTTTTATCTACTTTCTTGTGTTTTGTTCCAACTTTGGAGTACTTTTCATATGATTTCTTGGACTAACCTATTAACAAGATGCCACAGTGCTAGTTGCCTGTTTTCTGCTGTTTTTGGTTCCAGGAAAGTCAGAAAATCAATATTCTCGGAATTGGACGGGACAAAAGCCAAAGTTCCTATTTTACCGGAAGACTCACGGAGCCAGAATACGAGACGGAGGAGGGCTAGGGCCTGGCCACACCATGTGGTGGCGCGGGCTAGCCTTGGCTGCGCCACCAGGTGGTGTGGGCCCCCTATAACTCCACCGACCTTGCATCTTCGCCTATAAGAAGCCTCCCGATACCAAAACCCTAAAGAGTCAATCAGAAATCCACGAAAAGTTCCGCAGCGCCGCCGCCACCGAAGGGGAGATTCGGGGGACAGAATGTCTCTGTTCCGACACCCTGCCGGGACGGGGAAGTGCCCCCGGAGCCATCTCCATCGATCTCCACCGCCATCTCCATCACCATTGCTGACTCCCATGATGAGGAGGGAGTAGTTCTCTCTCGAGGCTAAGGGTTCTACCGGTAGCTATGTGTTCATCTCTCTCTCTATGCATGATCTTATTGAGATCAGGAGCTTGTAATCTATAGATCTACCTTGCTACTCAAGTGCTTTAATAGATCTCTGCTCTCCCCATGTGTGTGAAAGTGACAGCATGCACACCATGGTGGCACTTAGGCTAGAGATTACAAATACTTGTTATGAGTTATATTTGGAGTTGGATGTTTCTATCAAATTGTGGTGTTTGTTGGAACCATCTAGTGCTCAAGGTGATAGTGTGGGGTTATCTAGATGGGAAAAGTGAACTTTGAGGTGTGCTGTTATAGCCCTACCATCGATTAGGGTGTCCAACCGGAGACTAGTTCAGCATATTATCATAAAGAGAAGATATTTATATGAGAGTGTTCACTGGTGAAAGTATGATCCCTAGGCCTTGTTTCTAAGCATTGATACTTTGTTTGCTACTAGATCTGTTACATGTTTGCTTGCTTCCATCTTTATTTCAGTTTGCCTTTAGTCTTTTCCACGCCATCAAGTTATTTTCTATCACCGTTGCCGCTTATAATTATCCATACCACTTGTATTTCACTATCTCTTCGCCGAACTAGTGCACCTATACACCTGACAATTATATTGGGTGTGTTTTGGACACAAGAGACTTCTTGTATCTTGATTGCAGGGTTGCTTGAGAGGGGATACCTTTGACCACTTCCTCCCTGAGTTCAATAAACCTTGGGTGATCCACTTAATGGAAAACTTGTTGTTGTTCTACAAACCTCTGCACTTGGAGGCCCAACAACTATCTACAAGAATAGAAGTGCGTAGACATCACTCACCCGCAATTAGCCAGAAGTACTTCTTCCTCGGCAATAGGATCTTCCATCCTTCACACTGCTCAGCTCGTCGGCGGTAGAGGCAGGCTAGATCGTCACAACGGCTGGCACGACATTCGGCATTAGAGCTTGGTACCAGCGAGTAGGCGCAGCAACTTGGCACCGGAAGTCAAATACCCGAAGAGATCATTCTGGTTGGAGAGGGTATTTCGACGCCGCTGGTGCTAGGGTTCATGCGAAAGGAGGGAGGGAGTGCATTTGTGAATTTGGTGAACACACCATGCTCCTTTAGTCCCTCATTTTGCCTACGTGGTTGCTAATGTCTACGCACTTCTATTCTTGTAGACAGTTGTTGGGCCTCCAAGAGCAGAGGTTTGTAGAACAACAGCAAGTTTTGCCTTAAGTGGATCACCCAAGGTTTATCGAACTCAGGGAGGAAGTGGTCAAAGGTATCCCCTCTCAAGCAACCCTGCAATCAAGATACAAGAAGTCTCGTGTGTCCCCAACACACCCAATACACTTGTCAGGTGTATAGGTGCACTAGTTCGGCGAAGAGATAGTGAAATACAAGTGGTATAGATAATTATAAGTGGTAACGGTGATAGAAAATAGCTTGATGGCATGGAAAAGACTAAAGGAAAACTGAAATAAAGATGGAAGCAAGCAAACATGTAACAGATCTAGTAGCAAACGGTGTTTCAATGCTTAGAAACAAGGCCTAGGGATCATACTTTCACTAGTGGACACTCTGATATAAATATCTTCTCTTTATGATACTACTCTGAACTACTCTCCGGTTGGACACTCTAATCCATGGTAGGGCTATAACAACACTCCTCGAAGTTCGCTTTCCCCATCTAGATAACCCTACACTGTCACCTTGCGCACTAGATGGTTCAAACAAACACCACAATTTCATAAAGACATCCAACTCCAAATATAACTCATAACAAGTATTTGTAATCTCTAGCCTAAATGCCACCATGGTGTGCACACTGTCAACTTCACACACATGGGGAGAGCAGAGATCTATTAAAGAACCTGAGTAGCAAGGTAGATCTATAGATTACAATCTCATGATCATGCATAGAGAGAGAGATGAACACATAGCTAACGGTAGAACCCTTAGCCTCGAGAGAGAACTACTCCCTCCTCATCATGGGAATCAGCAATGGTGATGGAGATGGTGGTGGAGATCGATGGAGATGGCTCCGGGGGCACTTCCCCATCCTGGCAGGGTGCCGGAAAAGAGACTTTATGTCCCCCGAATCTCCCCTTTGGTGACGGCGGCGCTGTGGAACTTTGCATGGATTTCTGATTGACGATTTAGGGTTTATGCATCGGGAGGCTTCTTATAGGCGAAGAGGCAAGGTCGGTGGGTGTCCAGGGGCCCACACCACCTGGTGGCATGGCCAGGGCTAGCCCGCGCCACCATATGGTGTGGCCACCCTGTGGCCCCTCTCCGTCTCGTCTTCTGGCTCCATGAGTCTTCTGGTAAAATATCAACTATGGCTTTTGTCCGGTCCAATTCTGAGAATATTGATTTTCTGACTTTCCTGGAACCAAAAACAGCAGAAAAAGGCAACTGGCACTGTGGCACTTGTTAATAGGTTAGTCCAAGAAAGTGTATAGAAAGTACTCCAAAGTTGGAACAAAACACAAAAAAATAGATAAAACCAAGCATGGAACATCAGAAATTATGGATATGTTAGCAACGTATCAACATCCCCAAGCTTAACTCCTGCTCGTCCTCGAGTAGGTAAGTGATAAAAAGAAAGAATAATTTTTGAGGTGACATGCACCATCATATACTTGATCAAAGTATTTATAAAACATTGATAGTTGGCATCATAGTACTTCAATCATAACATGAAAGACAAAGTTCTAGCAATAAAACATAGCAACTATGTTGCAACATGAAAAGGCACAAACAAAATATTCATGAATAACAATACTTTGCAAGACGTTTGTTTGTTTCACATAAAGAAAACATAGCATAGTGGCATTCAGCTTGTCCCTCATAGAGTAGCAAACATAAATGCATAGGACACCTTCAAGGTTCATAAGAGTGACTAGATACAAATAGTTTAAAACAAGCAATATCAAGTTATGCATCAATCAACAAGTCTTGGGACAATGCACATAGAACTAAGAATGGCCACTATGCTCTCAAAGTATATGCATAAAGGTAGAAGGTGGAGACTCAATATATAAGTAAAAGAAATGCCTTCATAGAAGGAAGTAACGATTCAAGTCTCATAAAGAGCTTCCAAAATTATGGTACTTTTTAGCTTTCAGCTCTCATTGCCCCTATCATAAGCATCTTAAGTGATTAAGGTTAAAGTGACACAACTAAGAGGATATGCTTGACAAGTTATAAATCGAAATCTCATGCCCCTTACTTACGAAGACCGAATCTCATGCTACTCAACTTTAGTCACGAGTAAGCTCTTGTCATTGTAAGTACATATGTATCATAAAGAATGGGGTACCCCTTGCACATGATACAGGAGCTATCCCATAATCAAAATGACAAGGCAAGCAGATAATGAGCATCTCGCGATCTTTTTATTTGCTATTTGCATAGGTTTTTATTGAGGATGCTTCATAGAGTGCACATTATGGTGATGTTGCAAGTTTTCACCATGATTAGGCATGGCTTAGGCTAGCGGCCCAGGCGTTTCTATAACACACATACAAACTCCATGATCTTACAAGTTCCACTTTTATTTCACACCTCCGGGATCCATAAGCAAAAGAACATGATATCAACGGGGTACAAAGTACAAGTGCAATGTTGAAAGCGTTCCCCATGATACATGGTTCTGCTAGTTTCAACTTATAAAGCACAAGCATATACAACATAGACGACACAATGGTTCAACTTTATTAAGGGCAAGAAAAGTAAAGTGTGCCATCAAGTTCGTGAGAGCTTTAATCACAAGTTTTCTCATAACAAGTTTAATTCGGAAGGTAGATAAAAACATGAATATACTTGGAATAGGATATGCTAGTAGATAGGTATGGTGGACTCTTTGGAATAACTTGTTTTTAGGAGTTGGATGCATGAGTTGAACTCATACTTGGTTACGGAGGCTAGCAAAAGACTAGGAGCGATCAACTAAGAGAGAAATAATGGCCATAATCATGCAGAGCGACAAAACATCATTAATCAAAGCATAAAGTGATACTACAAGTTGAAAACTAAAGGATCATCAAGGCTATAGTGACTTGGGATAGTCATAACATGGTGTGAGCATGTGCCAAGTCAACCCAAATAAAGCATCAAAGGAGAATACCACAATACTATGCTTTAATATGCTAAAACAACGCATGGTTCTTTCAAGGCACGTTAAGCAATCTCAATTGTTTATAACATGTCATGCTACAGCAAAGAATACTAAGCCTAAAGACAAAACAATATCAAGCATGGCATGACAAAGCATAGGCCACAGTAAAAAAACAAGCTCTCTTTACCACTTAAGCATGAACTTTCCTACTCTTTTCCAATCCAAACCAAACTATTTGAAAACCAATGAATGAAAGAGGGGGTCCAACCAATTTATTCAAGCAAACTAAGAAAACCAAGCAAACGAAAAACCAAAAACAAAAACGAAGACGCTCCAAGAACAACACAACTGTGCATGAAACAATAAAAATGAAGTGTTTGGAAGAAACCTGGGATTTTTATTGATGAAGATGGGGATGACTTGGGCATCCCCAAGCTTTGACGCTTGTACTTCTTGGATATTTCTTGGGGTGACACGCGTGGAATCCCCAAGCGTGAGCTTTAGTCCATCCTTCATCTCATTACTCATTCCTTCCATACACCTGAAATTTTTCCTTCATACAAAACTTCACATAATCTTTATTAGCAACATTAGTGCACTCAAGATAATAAGTCTTTGGGTTCAGTTTCAACACCAATAAAACTTTCATTAAAACACTAGATACTGCAGCACTTCCCTCAAAAAGCTCAATTCCCCAAAAGAACTCAAAGAGGAACCAACAAGAAGCAAATGCAAATAATGGCAGAAATCTGTCAAAACAGACCAGGAGGTAAATACAAATTTTTTCGAAGACCTTCTGTTGCTCAAATCGAAAAGTGTTGAACTAAGGAAAGTTAGATAACAACCTGGGGCAGAAGCACAAAAATTCACGCCTCAAAACAACGTACAGAGATTTTACACGAATTTTTACAGTGAAGCACAAAAATCTGTTTCGGGACAACAACTTTCCCAATCATTACTTCTCTCTCATTAGAGGTTACTCTTGGCACAAAAAGCAAATAAAAAGGATAAGGAGCGGTTATTACTGAAGTAATAACTTCCAAGACTCATCTAAAACTTTTGGGTTATCTCCCAATAAGTACTTTTCTTTAACGCCTTTAAGTTAGGCATGATAGTTCGAGAAGATGCTCACATAAGAAATATGATTTGAAGTAAAAGAGAGCATCAAGAAGAAAATTCAAAGCACATTTAAGTCTAACCCACTTCCTATGCATAGGAATCTTGTAAAGAAACAAGTCATGAAAGCAGAAAGCAACAAGCATAGTAAATCAAAACAAGCGCAACTTCAAGACTTTCAACATAAAGAGAGGAAACTTAATATTGTTGAGATACATAAAACCATGTTTCCCTCTCTCATAATAACTTTCAGTAGCATCATGAATAAAATTAACAATATAACTACCACATAAAACATTCTTATCATGAGCCACATGCATATAATAATTATTACTCTCCACATAAGTATAGTCATTCTTATTAATTATAGTGGGAGCAAATTCAACAAAATAGCTATCTTTATTATTCTCATCACCATAATCATCAAATATAGGAGGCATATTGTAATCATAATTAATTTTCTCCTCAATAGTAGGTGGACTAAAAATATCATATTCATCATTGTAATCATCATATATTGGAGGTTTGGTATCATCATAAGCAATAGAATAGCTATCTTCCAAAGCTGGGGAACTAAAAAGATCATTTTCATAAAAACTAGCTTCCCCAAGCTTAGACTTTTCCATAGCATTAGCAATAATGGTGTCCAAAGAATTCATACTAACAACATTGCTATTAGCATGCAAATAAAGTTCCATAGGTTTTTTAATTTTCTCTTCAAACACTTCATGTCCTAACTCAAGATAAATACTATAAAGCTCTCTAATTTTGTTGTTGTTTTCCATTAAGCCTAACTACTGAAAACAAGAAACAAAAAGACAAAATTGTAGAATCTAAAGGAAATAACTTCGAGCACTCACACCGGAGGATGTGAGTACCTTTTACCTTACCTCCCCGGCAACGGCGCTAGAAAATAGCTTGATGTCTACGCACTTCTATTCTTGTAGAAAGTTGTTGGGCCTCCAAGTGCAGAGGTTTGTAGAACAGTAGCAAGTTTTCCCTTAAGTGGATCACCCAAGGTTTATCGAACTCATGGAGGAAGTGGTCAAAGGGATCCCCTCTCAAGCAACCCTACAATCAAGATACAAGAAGTCTCTTGTGTCCCCAACACACCCAATACACTTGTCAGGTGTATAGGTGCACTAGTTCGGCGAAGAGATAGTGAAATACAAGTGGTATAGATAATTATAAGTGGTAACGGTGATAGAAAATAGCTTGATGGCATGGAAAAGACTAAAGGCAAACTGAAATAAAGATGGAAGCAAGCAAACATGTAACAGACCTAGTAGCAAACGGTGTTTCAAGGCTTAGAAACAAGGCCTAGGGATCATACTTTCACTAGTGAACACTCTCATATAAATATCTTCTCTTTATGATACTACTCTGAACTACTCTCCGGTTGGACACTCTAATCCATGGTAGGGCTATAACAGCACTCCTCAAAGTTTGCTTTCCCCAACTAGATAACCCCACACTGTCACCTTGAGCACTAGATGGTTCAAACAAACACCACAATTTCATAAAGACATCCAACTCCAAATATAACTCATAACAAGTATTTGTAATCTCTAGCCTAAATGCCACCATGGTGTGCACACTGTCAACTTCACACACATGGGGAGAGCAGAGATCTATTAAAGCACTTGAGTAGCAAGGTAGATCTATAGATTACAAGCTCATGATCTCAATAAGATCATGCATAGAGAGAGAGATGAACACATAGCTACCAGTAGAACCCTTAGCCTCGAGAGAGAACTACTCCCTCCTCATCATGGGAATCAGCAATGGTGATGGAGATGGTGGTGGAGATCGATGGAGATGGCTCCGGGGGCACTTCCCCATCTCGGCAGGGTGCCGGAACAGAGACTTTCTGTCCCCCGAATCTCCCCTTCAGTGGCGGCGGTGCTGCGGAACTTTGCGTGGATTTCTGATTGATGATTTAGGGTTTATGCATCGGGAGGCTTCTTATAGGCGAAGAGCCAAGGTCGGTGGGCGGCCAGGGGGCCCACACCACCTGGTGGCGCGACCAGGGCTAGCCCGCGCCACCATATGGTGTGGCCATCCTGTGGCCCCTCTCCGTCTCGTCTTTTGGCTCCGTGAGTCTTCCGGTAAAATGTCGAATTTGGCTTTTGTCCGATCAAATTCCGAGAGTATTGATTTTCTGACTTTCCTGGAACCAAAAACATCAGAAAACAGGGAACTAGCACTGTGGCACTTGTTAATAGGTTAGTCCAAGAAAGTGTATAGAAAGTACTCCAAAGTTGGAACAAAACACAAAAAAATAGATAAAACCAAGCATGGAACATCAAAAATTATGGATACGTTAGCAACGTATCAGTTTCCGCATTGGCGCTCGCGTCACGGAAATATTACTGACATGGGGCAGTTTCACGGAATGTTTGGATTTGGTAGGGTGAGATGAGTTTGCCTCGAAATGGCCCATCTCGGTAGTTGGTGGCCCAACATTTCGAAACGTGGCAATAACAGGCAACTTAGGTACCACGGTGCACTCGCCCGGGAACTTCGGTACCGCAAACGAATAGGCCCCCTATTTTGGGTTTGTTTTTCCTTTTCTGTTTTCCTTTTTCTTCCTTACTTTTTTCCTTTTGCCTCTAAGATCTAGGGTTTTTCTTATAAACCTACTTTTTCTCTCCCCATTGTCCTCATGCACCAGATCTCACTTGATCATTCAATAGCTATGCAATCATATCAAGAAGATCTAGATGAAGAAGAAGAGGCACCCACGGTAAAAATTGAGAGGAGGGAATCTAAAAGGGGTTCTTCATCTTCATCAACTCTAAGAACATGCTCAAGTGGTGCTACTTACCAATTGGGAGAATATGTTCCCACAAAAGTTGGATGAAAGGAATATGCCCGAGAGGCATAATAAATGGTTATTATCTTATTCCAGGTTTCTAATAGAAGTTTATTTCTCATGCTATAATTGTGTTAATAGGAAACATTAATACATGTGTGTTTACTAAACAAAAGAAAAAGGTTCCTAGTAATGCCTCTCATTATAGTAGCTTGTTGATTAGCTGATGATCAAGGTTTCCTGATCATGAACATTGGAAGTCATTAGAGACTGATGTGATGAACATTCACCCACAATAGATTTAGCAATATGATCATGTCCTCAAGTTTATATTGCTATCTCATTCGAAGTAACTCTAATCCTTAGACCATGAGATCACGTCAATCAATTCTAGAAGAGTACGTTGATTCCATCAAACGCCACTCTATAACATGGTGATTATAAAGATGCCATTGAGTATTCGGAAAGTGTTGGTTGAGGATCGTGGGTCAAGAGTCTCGATCATGTCCACTTAGTTCACGAACCCGTAGGGAGACACACTTAAGATTTGTCGACACATTTGAGTGGATAGGGAACGCAGGAGAAAATACTAGACAACACATAAATTGTTCTGATAAATCTACCATAATAGTTTCAGCGTATCAAAAATATTGCAAGGGATTGAATTGTTGATGCGTTCATTAAATGAAGTTCTCATTAAATGAAGTGTTCATTAAATGAGTGGCATTATATCAAGTGAATTAAAAGTGGTTTTAATGGAATGACTCTTGATTTTTAGTGGAGAATAAATGGGAGAAAATGGATCTTCATATTTTTGAGTGGAGTGTCCACTTGACATCATGAGCGGAGAGGTGGGGGAACCCTCTTTGGTTGTCGGCCATGGGAGGGGCTTCCCCCTTCCCCCTACAAAAGGAGGGGTGGGGCACCTCATCTCTCATTCATTCCGTCTCCCTCTCATATGCCCTTTGGTTGGCATCTTCCTCCCCTTGATAGCCTTGTCCATTGCCACAAGCACGATGCTTAGGAAAATTCCTGTTCAAGATATTATCCACCACCACCATGTCATAGTGTTGTTGGAGTTCCTGAGGATCCCCTACTTCTGCTACCCAACTGGAGCAAGGGACGGAGGTTGGCGGCACACCGAAAGTGTGACCAATTATGGAGGCGCTACCCCTTTGTGGTGTTACTCATCTTCACATCCTTGAGGACAGTCGTGTACAATCTACAACTGCCATGTTTGTTTGTGGGAACATTATCCCGCTTACGGTCTTCAAGGGTAAGTCCTTTTGAAACTGTTACAAGTGTCGCTTAGATTCGATCTTGACAGTTGCAATCATAGGAATTTTTTGTTTTCCATGCAACGAACCCCATCAGTGGTATCAGAGATATGTCTATGCATAGATGCTATGTACGGTTAGAACACATAGAGATGTGGATGTTGATGATCATGTTATTGAATACTTGCATAAATTTGGATCATGGTGGCATGTTGGGATGAAGCGGCCCAAACTAACTTTATATGTCCTCACACATGAGACTTGTCCCACGCTTAACGTGCAACTTGTATTGCATAAGTGACTCAGCGGGTGTCTGTCTCTCTCAGCATAGTCATGATCAAATTTACAATGGTTTTCTAATCACTTGATTATCACCATTGTGGTTGAAGTTCGTAGGTAGAATGGTTATTTCCTAGAAAGCCCACAACCACGTAAAATATGCAAAAATAAATTAGAGATGTCGAACTTGTTTTTGCAGGGCATGTGATGTGATATGGTCATTAATACAAAATTTATTGTATGCAATGAGATTTATTGTAAGTTAAACAACCGGCAGGAGCCATATGGTTGTCATTATATTTTTATGGCATGCGTGCTATTTATGTATATCCAAGCGAGATATTATAATGATGAATACATCTATGATGGTGGCGCCATGGACCTTGGTTCCATGCCGGTGGAATGATGGAGATTATACCATGACACACAGGATGGAGATCGAATGTGAGAAGGAATTATTCTTGCATGTGATGTTTATCCTTTGATGCATCTTATATTGCTTTGCTTTGATCGTCTCGGTAGAATTATAAGATGATCCCTCCCACTAAATATCAAGATAAAAATATGTTCTTCCTTAGTATGCACCATTAAGAAAGTTCGTCGTTTCGAAGCACCACATGATGATTGGGTGAGATAGACTCTACGTTCGCATACAACGGGTGTAAGATAGTTTTATACACGTGAATACTAAGGTTCTTACTTGGCAAGCCTAGCATGTACATACATGGCCTTGGAACATGAACCGAAAGGTAAAAGCAAGAGGCATATGAATGATATGATGTCCATATGATGCTCGCCATTGGAGCTGGACCACCACACGTGATGATCGGTCGTGGTGTAGTGGATTTGATTCGTGTAATCACTAAAAATGACTAGAGGGATATCGTTTTTGAGTGGGAGTTCTCATAGTGATTTTGAATTAACTTCAACTCTATCTTTTATAAACCTAGTCTAAAATAGTCTTTGCAAATATATTGTAGATCATGGCACGCCCTGCGTTCAATTTCAATGCATTCCTAGATAGAGAAAAGCTACAAGATAATGGGTCTAACTTCACCAACTAGCACCACAACGTGAGGATTATCCTCACGGGCATGAAGAAGTACTATGTGCTGGACGGTCCACTAGGTAACGCCCCTGCAAATTATGTGACTTAGGAAGAGCGTGACATGTATGACACGAAATATGATGACTACACTCTTGTGCGGTGAGCGATCCTCCAGTCGCTGGAGCCTAAACTCCAAACGTGCTTTGAACTTACTGATGCTAACGCCATGGTGGTGGAACTCAAAACTATGTTTGGGGACCAAATCCGTACTAAGAGATATGAGATCTCCGATAAGTTCTTTAGCACAAAGATGGAGGATCATAGCTCTGTGAATGAGCATGTCATTAAGATGATGGGCTACGCTCAACGTCTTGAGACACTAGGATGTGAGATTCCACCTAATCTCACGACGGATAGAGTTCTGCAATCGCTCCCACCAAGCTACAAAGGGTTTGTGCTGAACTACCAGATGAGTGGTGCGAACAAGTCGCTCACTGAAGTCGCAACCATGCTGAAGACTACCGAGGTAGACATAAAGAAAGAGCACCAAGTGTTAGTGGTCAACAAGACCACCAATTTTAATAAAAAGGGAAATAAAGGCAAGTCCAAGGTAACTTCAAGAAGGAGGGAAAATCTACTATCGGGCCTGAGAAGAAGACAAAAGGAGGCCCTAAGCCTGACACTGAGTGTTTCTACTTCAAAGGGACTTGTCACTAGAAGCGGAACTACACAAAGTACTTGGCAGATAAGAAGGCCGGGAACATGAACAAAGGTATATGTGATATACATATTATTGATATGCACCTTACTAGTAGTCGAAGTAGCACATGGGTATTTGATACCGGTTCGGTTGCCAACATATGTAACTCGAAATAGGGGCTAAGGAATAGTCGACAACTAGCCAAGGATGAAGTGACGATGCGCGTAGGCAATGGATAAAAGGTGGATGTGATAGCCGTTGAGACACTGCCGCTTCATCTACCATCAGGATTGATAATAAACCTGAATAAATGTTATCTAGTGCCTGCGTTGAGCATGAACATTATATCTAGATCATGTTTAATGCAAGACGGTTATTCATTTGCTTCTAAGAACAATGGTTGTTCCTTTTATATGAATAATATGTTTTATGGTCATGCACCTATGTTGAATGGTTTATTTGTTCTGAATCTTGATATTAATAGTACACATATTCATAATGTGAATGCCAAAATAATCAAGTTGAATGATGATATTGCTGCATATATGTGGCATTGCCGTTTGGGCCATATTGGTGTTAAACGCATGAAGAAGCTCCATTCTTATTGAGGAGGGTTTAACTCGTCAATGCCCATTGTTATGGACTTGGGTTTTGGAGAAGGAGGGAGCGCTGGAGGCATCAATCGGCTAGCAAACAAGCACACAGGGACGCAAGATTTACCCAGGTTCAGACCTCGTAGAGGTCCCTACTCCTGCTTGTCTGCTCTTGGAATTAACGAAGGAATTGAAGATTACAGGGGCGCGCAGATGCAATCTGGCGAGAGTTGCGGAAACTAGGGTTGTGATTGTCCTCCTCGCCGCCCCCTCCTAGCCTTTATATAGATAGGCTAGGTCTCGGGTAGCGGGTCGAGTCGGTTACAGATTAGGGTTCGCCCTTTGAACTTTCTATCTTAAACTTCTTCTTGTCTCACAAGCAATCGAAGAGTCTGTGGGTCCCCCAAATTCTGCATTGGGCCTTGGCAACACCGTGGGCTTCTGCCGTATCTGGGTCGTATATACCAAAATCGAGTACCTGTAGGTTATACCCATGTAAGTAGCCCCCGAGTCTCCAGTGGAATCACAGAATCGACTTGGGACTTTATGAAGTCTTTCAAGTGCATGACTGAGCATTTTTTCGAGTGTTCTATTTGTGTCATAGGGATTGTTGATATACGTGCCTGATTTATCCAATGTATAGGTATCAGTTAACTGCCTTAGGGCAAAACAACGCAATCTAGTCAAACTCGAGTCCCCGGACTCGAATTCGGAAAAGTGCTGGCGTAATTCGACTCAAGCCGTGGAGGTCTTACAGGAGTCGAATTCCAATGTATAAGTGTGAGCACTCGACACGTCCGTCAAGGCATGTTCATCGTACCTGCAGGCACGTATATGTTTCTGGTAGTGCGTAGAAGATACGTTGCTAGGCCTTATTCAGGTCTTATCTTCACGCTGTATGCGCGGCATCCGAAATTTTTGTCATCGTGGAGATAATTCGGGTGGCCTAGGAGGCGTAATCTCTTCATAGGGAAAATATGAGGTGGAATCGCCATAGCATTCGAGTGTGGATGTTATCAACACATAGTACGATGTACAAGGAGAAATAATCATAGGGTGCGCGACCAGCGCTCCCTATGGGAGTAGCCCCCGAGTGCCTATTCGAGTCATAGACTCGAGTGGGGACTAAAAACATTTGCGACTGCTTTCGTCTTTTGTTTCTTGTTTTAGTCGAATATGCTTCCAGCGCTCCCTATGGGAGTAACCTGTAATTCACAATCGAATTGTTGATTCGGGTGATGGGTTTCTTTTGAATGTCCAAACACCAGCATAAAAATTCTTTTGGGTGCGCGGCCAGCGCTCCTGTTAGGAGTAGCCCGCGAGTGCTTGGTTGAGTCGAAGACTCGATCAAGGACTAAAGTAGTCGAAATCTTCTGCTTCTGGAATCGATGACGTCAGTGCTGACGATGTGATTACATTAGTTGTCCACGTGAGTGGCTTTGACGGGACATGACGAGCGGTGGGTCCCACTTTCTGACTTCGATTTCACTGGATGTGCGTAATCTTCTGTTTTAACCGCGTCTCCTCAATTTCCGCGTGTAATGGGAGTAGTGGGAGACGGTTCGTGGTTCAGCCTCGCCACGTGTCGATGGCGATGTGCGCCACGCGCGTAGTAGGGTTTCTGCTGGCCGTTGGATGGCGTCTACGAGGAGGTTAAGTAGCAGTGCAGATGTGGTAATTTCCCCATCTGTCTTCTTGCCCGTGCCTCCATCGCCATTGCTGCTATCTCTGCTTCCTTGCATGCTTCCTCTTCGCGGCACTGGACCAGCTCCGCGTCTTCCCCAATTACTTTCTCCGTTCACACCGCCATCGAAAGATGGGCAAGAAGAAGGGAGGCGCCGCCGCTGGATCTGCGGCCACCATTGTCGCCACCAATAAGAAGGGCGGTACCACCACTGTGGGCACCAGCACCGCCGGTGCTGGGAAGAAGAAGGGTGCGGGCACCCACATCACCAATGGCGCCTGGAGAGCGTCCATCATCAAACCTTCCGAGTTGCATCTTCATCGTAAATATGGAATTCTTCCACCTGCGGAAGACGACTTGCGAGTGCCCAGCAACAAGGTAATCCCTTGTCCTCCTCCGGGTTTCCGGGTGATGTTCCTTGCATTCATCATCTGAGGTCTTTCTCTCCCCTGCATCCTTTCTTCAGGGGTCTCCTTTGTTTCTATGGGCTCCAGCTATCCCCAAATTCCATTCTTCACATCTCTTGCTTCATCACGCTTTGCTAGTGCTGGCTCGGAATCGAGCCACACTTCAGCCCTCTTCAAGAGGCTTTTTAAGCTGAAACGTCAGTCAGTGTCCGGTTCGATAGTCTACGACATAGGAGGCTGCGGGATCCACGTCGACTCCTGTGTCACCTATTTTGACATCAAGCTCACCGCGTCCGTCCAAGGATGGAGAGACAAGTGGTTCTACATCCGCGACCAGAAGGCCGACGGAGACCACTACGGACTCGCGCCCTTCGATCCCGTGGTGACTTGCAAGAGGAGGCGCTCCTGGAAGAATATCGTGATGCCTGGCGAGTCCGGGGAGATGGAGGTGATGTATAAGCGCGTCTGCGACCTCAAAAGACGCATAGGCAAGGAAGAGGGTGGCGTTGCTCTCATTCGCACATGGTTGCACCGCCGCGTCCAGCCTCCACAGGCCAGAGTGCACCCTATGTGTTGCTGGACCGGCGCTGACGATGTCACTCGCGTATCTGTTGAGGGTATTTCTGCAGGTGAGGTGGATAGGAGGGTGCGATTGGTGACCAAGTACGCTGCCAAGGAGGTTCTCCTAGGCAAACCAGTTGTGCCTCCTTTCGACGCCTCTAACCCTCCTCCTTAGGTAGAACTATACTACATAGTAGTTTCTTTGTCGATTGCACCAAGCACTTGATATATAATGATGCATCTTTTGATTGCAGGACTGGAGCGTGGCTGCCAGTTTACCTCCTCATCCTAAAGGGGTTATTCCTCGCGAAACAGAGGAGGAGGACGAGTCGAGGTCTACGGTCCCCATGGAGGAAGAAGAGGAAGCCCCCGAGTCCGCTGATCGCGGAACCCACAAGCGTTCCCGCAGTAAGGATTCAGATGCGTCCTCTTCGTCGATGCTAGAGGATTCTCCTACTGCTGCTATAGAGGAGCCTATCCCTGCCATTCCTATCCGCGGAGTGGATCCCCCCGCTCAAAAGAAACTGCGACTTCCGAAGGAGTCGTCGGAGGAATCCTTCGACCTTGATGATTTTAACTGGTGAGTATTTCCTTCGCGAATGCGTCTTGCTTTCTTTTCTGAAGTTTTTTCTGGATGTGTTTTGCAGTCAAGCGGCATCGTCGTCTTCTGACGACGTCCAAATTGTGAAAGAGTCCGGAGTCACAGACTCCAAGGCCAAGGAGGTGGCCGAACGGTATCCTTCTCCTCCAGTGGTGGCCCACTCCCATGCTGGGGAACACCAGATGGTTGCTCGGACGACTGCGTGGCAGTCATCTTCAGAGTCCCTGGAGGATCATGTAAGCGTCCTCTTTGCTGTTTTGGCAGTCAAATTTATACCTTGTGCTGCCGCTAAACTTTTGTTTTTCTTTCTGATGCAGCTCATTGTAAAGGAAGTTGCTCGCCTAGCGGAGCAAGTTCTTGTCATGGGTCGACAGCACGCTCTGCTGGACAATCGCCACCGTGTTGTCGAAGGTTAGTTTTGGCTTCGTCTTTGTCTTCGTGAAATTTATAAATTTGATTGATGATACATCATGTGCTTTGTATTTGAGCACAATGAACTCCTGTGCCGTGCTGCTTCCCTCGAGAGGGCGCTTGCCACAGCAGCGAAGAATCACAGCGAAGCACTCGTAGCTCTAGAGGAGTCGCGGAAGCGTGAAGAGGATTTGCGTGCTTCTACTACTGAGAGGGAGAAGTTGTTCGAAGAACAACTTTTCTCGATTGCCCAGTCCCTCTCAGTATTTTTTTCAACTGGATTTGTGTTGCTTCTTGTTATTTGGAGTATTGTTGTGCTAACACCTTATGTATGCAGATGCCGGTGGTCTGAGCTTCGACGCCCAGTCCCTTCGCCACGAAGATGCATTGGCTGGTGCCGTGGCCGAAGTCGAGGACCGCAGCGTTTCCCTTCAGGGGACGTTGACGAAGGCCAAGGGTGTGCTCAGTCACATCCGTGAGGATCTAACTCCCAAGGCTGAGTTGATTGACAACCTTGAGGACCTGGTGGAATCCCTTGCTAGGGGTATTCCTCTAGACTTCAAGAATTCCCAGCGGTCTGTCAGTGCTACCATGGCACTCGCGATGGCGCATGCCCATGGCGTGGAGCTGGATCGCTTCGCGATCTCCAAGGCGATGCCCGTCGACGCAGATGGCCAACAGGTAGTGTTTGCTCCCTTCGCTACTGGTTGTGGTAAATATGGGCCACAGCTCATCGATACAGTCACAAGATATTCTGCGGAGCTGCACCGAGCGAAGAAGGCGGCAAAGACTGCAGCATCAGGGGCTACCACCGAAAAGTCTATGGCATCAGAGGCTGCCACGGATTCGATGAGGCCTCCGAAGTCAAAGTCCAAGTCGAAGAAGCAGATTTCTACTTAGTTGCCAGTCTGTAATAATTGTAGTTGCCTTTTGTTGAAACTTATGCTTTTGTGGGAGTGTCCCTGTCGAAACTTTGTTGTGCTGAATGCATTCATGCTTTTATCAATGTATTACTGGCCCCTTATTTGCTTCTTGCTTGATTGTGATAGGATACATCGAGTGGTCCTTGCGACTCTCCTCCCACAGACGAAACTACGGCGCAGACGCGTTCAAAGGTTGAGGAACTATCGTTGCTTTCGCGATTGCGCGACCACATTAAACAGTTGGAGCGCGAGTTTCCCATCGTCCGCGGTAGCGTGGATGTGTGGAAGTCGAAGGCGGAGAAGACCACCGCCTATGAGAAGTATCTCTTGGAGGAAGTAGCGCAGCTGAATGAGCAGTTCAAATGTTAGCTTTCTGCCTTCTCATATTTTCTTTTAGTCAGTCATGGCAATGCCTTGTCTTCACACTTTGCCATTTTGCTTGGTGTAGTTGTCAGCGCTCGTCATCTGCAGGATGAGAAGGACTGGGTTGCCATTCGAATGATAACCTGACCCAGGAGCAACTGCAGGCGGGTGGGTACTTTTGGGTGGACCACAATCGTGCGATCGCGCTTGCGACCCTGCAGGATCGTTCTTCTCGAGTACTTCATTTTTTGAAGAATGCATAGTCGTGCCTTAGGCATATTTATCAAACAATGTTTCCGCTGGACACCGTCCCTTCAAGCTTGTTGGCTCTTCTGGCGAAGTTTCAAGATTTGAGTGTGGTCCGCGAGTGCGTGCGGCAGCAGTTAGTAGCTGGTGCTAAGGCTGCATTGTCGCTAGTGCGACTGCATAGGACGGATGTAGATGTTGCGTCTGTTGCTGCTGGGCCGCCATCTCCGCCAGAAGGTATGACCTGGAACATGGTTCCGCACTATCAGGCGGTTGATCGGCCAGTAGAGGACATTGTTGATTTCTTCGAGGAGAAGACGAACGTTCTTCTTTTGCAGCAGTAGCATGGTTTGTATCCTGCACATAATTGTAGAAGTGTTGTAAAGTTCCTATGATTATGTTGGATGTAATTAATACCCATTGATATGTGAAGAGCTTGCTAGCTTTTATATTTTGCGAGTGAATTGTACTCTGCAGTTCCTTTCCGTTAGCCTGACTTGTGTTTATCTCAGCACCTTGCCAACCCGTCGGGTGCGTTGCAACTGGGTTGGTGTTTATCAAGGGTACGATTGATTTGTGTCAGCTACTCAGGATACTGCGATTTGTTTGTAGAACGGAAGTATAAAGGGTGGCGCAGCCCCCGAGTGACAAAATTGCAAGAAAATAAGGAAAACACAGAGTTTTGGGGCACTTAGCTTTATTTATTCACGAAATAGTACGAGGTACAATGTGTGCCTAAGTAGCCTGGCTGAATAGCCTTATTTGTAATGTAAAAAACGACTAGGGGTAGAAGCGACGCAACTGCGCGACGTTCTAGGGGTTGGAGTATGCGACTCCTGTCTCGAAATCTTTAAGGCGATAGGCGCCACCTGGGATTACTTCTATAATCACGTACGATCCTTCCCAAGGGTATTTGATCTTGAGATGTCCTTGTTGCTTCAGTCGCAGGACCAGGTCTCCTTTGACGAAGGATCTAGGGCGTAGCCTTCTGCTGTGATAGTTGCGGAGGCTTTGCTGGTAGATCATTGATCTCTCCGCTGCAATTTCCCGTGCCTCGTCTAGGAGGTCAACGGAGTCTTCGAGTGCAAGGGTTGACTCCTATTCGCTGTAAGCGACCACCCATGGGTCTTTGTAGCGCACTTCTGCAGGTAGCACCGCTTCCGCACCGTGTACCATGAAGAACAGAGTGTATCCCGCGGTGTTGTTTGGAGTTGTATGCAGGCTCCAAAGGACTGATTGCAGTTCATCTGGCCAGCATCCAGCGGCTTGTTCGAGTGGTCGAAGGAGTCGCTTCTTGATTCCACCGTAGACGAGGCCGTTGGACTTTAGACTTGACCGTTGGTATGCGGGTGAGCCACCGAGGCGTAGCTTATGTTGATTCCTAGATTTTCGCAGAATTCCTAGAACTCCTTAAAGGTGAAGTTCATTCCATTGTCCGTGATGATGATGTGTGGCACTTCGAAGCGGTAGACAATGGACTTGAAGAACTTAACACCGCTGACCCCTGGTTGATTTGTCATCGACATGGCCTCGATCCACATGGTGAATTTGTTGACTACAACCAAGAGGTAGACATAACCTCCTTTCGAGGATTTTGGGAGCTTGCCGACCATGTCGAGCCCCCATTGCGTGAAGGGCCAAGCCAATGGTATTGGCCGAAGTTCCACGCCAGGTGCGTGAGGTTTGTCTGCGAATTGCTAGCAAGCGTTGCAGCGCTGGACGATGTCCTTGGCATCACACATGGCCGTGGGCCAGTAGAATCCATCTCGTAGAGATTTGGCAATGAAGGCACGACTGCAAGCGTGGTGCCCACAAGTGCCTTCGTGGATGTCGAGGAGGATGGCCCTTCCGTCCCCGTTGGAGACGCATCATTGAAGTACTCATGTGATGTTGCGCTTGTATAGTTTGCTGTTAGTGAGGGTGCATGCCTTCGATCGTCGTGTGATGTGTCGTGCGTTAGTCGGATCATCTGGCAGCCTCTTGCTGAGTAGATATGTGATGTAGGGTTGTGTCCAAGATGGCTCGATCATCATGACACCCATTGGTCCTTCGAGTCATGTATCAAGCTCCAGGTCATCGAGTGCCATTGGCTCATTAGGTGGCGTAGCTCCCGAGTCTGTTGACGTGCTTGCTTTCTTCTCTGGGGCCTTGGGCTTGATGGAGCGTTCGCAGATACGCTCGAGAAATACCCCAGGTGGTATGGGGCGCAGGTGGAGCCAATATTGGCGAGTAGATCCACCTTTTCATTGCTTTCGTGGCCCATGTGTTGCAGCTCACAACCGTCGAAGTCTCCTTCGAGTGTGTCGTAGAGGTCACGATAGGCGATCATGTTCTCGCTCAGTGCGTCGCACTCGTGCATCGTTTGGTTGACCACCAGTTTGGAGTCGTCATAGATGATGAGCCTTTTGGCGCTGCAGGCTTTCACCATCCGCATCCCATGGATTAGAGCTTTGTACTCAGCTTCATTATTGGAGGCAGTGAACTGCATTCGCAAAATGTATTTCATCTTGTCTCCCTGGGGCGATGTTAGTATGACGTCTGCGCCATCTCCGTCCTTTTGCTTGGACCCGTCGAAGTGCATTGTCCAAAGGTAGGACATATCTGGCTTGTCGGGGAGCTGGTTCTCCATCCAGTGTACGAGAAAGTCCGGGAGAACTTGCGACTTGATCACGTCGCGCTTTTCATATGTGATGTCTCATGGAGACAATTCGATTCCCCAGAGTGCGACTCGTCCTGTGGCGTCAGGGTTATTGAGTATGTGCCCGAGTGGGGCGTCGTTTACCACCACGATGGGGTGCTCCTGGAAATAGTGGCACAGTCGCCTGGCTATCATGAAGACGCCATACGCTAGCTTCTGGTAGTGCGGGTACCGCTATTTTGTTGACGTGAGCACCTCGCTGAGGTAGTATACTGGGCGCTGGACCCCGTGGACTTTATTTTCTTCGGCTCGTTCCACCATGAGCACCGCGTTGACCTGGTTGGTGGCGGAGATGTAGAGCAGTAGTGGTTCCTTTTCGCGAGGCGTCACCAGTACTGGCGAGGTGGATAGTAGGCGTTTGAGATCTTCGAATGCTTCTTGCGCTTCGTCTGTCCACTCGAACTTGTCAGTTTTGTGGAGAAGTTGGTAGAAGGGCAGTGCCTTTTCGCCCATTCGACTGATGAATCGACTGAGCGCCATGATTCGTCCAGCCAGCTACTAGACGCCTTTTACGTTCTTCGGCTTCTCCGTGGCCAGTATGGCCTTTATTTTATTCGGGTTTGCTTCAATCCCTCTCATAGAGATGAGATACCCGAGTAACTGCCTAGATGGCACGCTGAAGGCGCATTTGTCCGGATTAAACTTGATCTTGTAGTAGTCGAGGTTGGCAAAGGTCTCGCATGGATTGTCGATTAGTGAGGCTTCCTCTTTTGTTTTGATGACGATGTCGTCAACATAGACTTGGATGTTGCGACCAAGTTGGTTCTTGAGGCAAGCCTGCATGCATCGCTGATAGGTGGCTCCTGCATTTTTTTATCCCGAAGGGCATCGTGTTGTAGCAGAACACACCAAAGGGCGTTGTAAACATTGTTTTCTCCTGATCCTCCTCCTTTATTTGAATATGATTGTAGCCCGAGTAGGCGTCGAGGAACCAGAGGCGCTCACATCCCGCGGTGGAGTCGATGATTTGGTCGATTCGTGGCAGCGAGAAGTGATCCTTTGGGCAGTGCTTACTCAAGGAGGTGAAGTCCACGCACATCTGCAGGATATCCGTGTCTTTTTTAGGCACAATCACTGCGTTAGCAAGCCAAGTGCTCTCCTTGATATCACGTATGAATTTTGCATCGAGGAGTCTGTTGATCTCCATTCCGACTGCCTTTGCTCTTGGTTCAGATAGTCGCCGAAATGTCTGCTTGACTAGCCTTGCGTCTAGATTCACGTTGAGTGAGTGCTCAGTGAATTCCCTGGGAACTCCTGGCATGTCCGATGGACACCAGGCGAAGATATCCCAGTGCTCACGGAGGAATTCGATGAGCGCGAGTTCCTATGCGGAACTCAAGTTGTTGGCGATGAGTGTTGGAAATATGCCCTAGAGACAAATAGCAGTAAGGACTATTATCATATTTCATATAGTTTATGATTAAGTTTTATATCATGCTATAACTGTATTGAGTGGAAACATCAATACACGTGTGATATACAAACAACCAGGGGTTCCCAGTGAAACTCTAGTCATTGGTTCATTGGTCAACAAATGATCAAGTTTCCTGATCATGTGGCATTTATGCCAGTTGGAAATGAGGTCATCTCATTTTGAGAATGAGATGATGAACCAATACCCAACCTAAACATCATGACCTGATCATGTCACGAAGTTCAAGTTACGATGATTAGAAATGGATCCTCGTAGACTATTCCTTAGACCGTGAGGCTATATTAATCACTGTCTCCCGAGAGTGCTTAGATAGCATCAAACGCCATCTGGTAATATGGTGGTTATAAAGGTGTGTTCAGGTATTCAAAGTAAACCGTAGAGGCAATATATGTCAAGAGCGGGATTTGTCCGTTCATGTGACGGGAAGATACTCAAGGGCCCACACGGAGAAGTTATATCCAATAGCTGCGCAGCGTGTGATTTGATCACGGGGATATCACTTGTCGGAACGAGTCAAGTAGCATTGTTTAGTAACAAGATTGAACACGACATGGTGATGTCATTGATTAGATCTCGGGCAATGCAAGTATCGAGTGACAAAGGGAATAAGACACGACTAGAGTGTTCTCGAACCATGCAAGTATCGGGCCATGTCTGGAGTGTTCTCGAACCATGGGGTATCACGCTTAAGGGCTTGATTAGAATGTTTATAGGATCGGTGGAATCGCCGAAGAAGAGTAGGGAGAAAACTGGAAGGGTTTCAGTAAGTCCAGAGGATGTCTGGAGTGGAGGTGGAAGGTGTTCCATAGCCACGGGGGTTGAATAATATGTGAATGAATGTTAAATGTTGATTTAATCATTTATTCATAATTATTTAAATAAAGAAAAAAATCAATTTTAATGGTCAAAGGCTTAATGGGCCAATTCTAAAGGGAGAGGGCCCATTAGGGGAAAGGAGAGAGGGAGAGGGGCCAAAGGGGAGTCCGGCTAGGCCTAGCCCCCCGCGCAGGGCCCACTAGGTGGCCGGCGGCCACCCCTCCCCCCTCCTCTCCTTTAGTCCAAAACCGGGACTTTGAGGGAGGGTGTACCCCCTCCTCCCCCTATATATAGTGGGGTATTTGGCCAAGATAAATACACCAATAATCAATAAAGGTCTCCCTACTTTTGGGAGGACCTATAATTGATATTTTCTCTCTTCACCTCTCTCTCTCGTGACTGTGGTCCCAAGTCTGGACTGCGCGAGCGAGAGACGTCTTCATCACGGAGCGCCGTCGCGCTGCGGGATTCGGATCTGGGAGCTCTACTTCCACAACTACTGCTAGATCGGGCAAGCGGGAGTCATTGTCAGGCACCGGACGTGTGTAACTCCCCGCGAGGTGTCGCACTTGAGGCACTCAAGTCGTTGGAGCCAAGGAGCGCAAGGACTTCATCACGACCTTGAGGTCGGCTTCGGCTCGTCTACATCAACCATGCTCTCCTGAGCGTTGACAACGCTTTTCGGTCTTCAAGGGTAAGTTCGCGAAAAGCCCCTCCTGTTATTGTATTACTAATAGATAGGTCCTGGCAGCTTCAGGGGTTTAGGGGCGTAGAGTAAAATTTTATTGTTTTCATACGTGGAACCCCAACAGTGGTATCAGAGCTAGATCTATGCATAGTAATGCTAGTACGGGTAGAACACACGAGATGTAGCGTGTGGGCATTGGTCTTTTAGTTGTTACCCTCCCACGTGTACTTGTGTATACCGCAGTAATGCTTGATGAAGCGGCCCCCAACCGACTTTACGCGTTCATTCGTGAGACTGGTCCACGCTTGACATACGACTTGTACCGTATAAAGTGGCTTAGGGGGGTGTCTGTCTCTCTCGCATTAGTTGGTATGCCATTTGCAACAAAGGTCCCCGAAAGGGGTGTAGTAGAGACAACTACTTGATCAGTGTTGTGCTGAAAGTCCGTTGGTAAGAACGTTTCTTGTGTGAAAGCCCATTCAGCCACGTAAAACATGCAAAGATAAAGTAGAGGCGTCTAACTTTGTTTTGCAGGGGGGCGTTGCTTTGTGATATGGTTGTGGCAAAGGTAAAGTGATTACCTTTTGTTACGTAGTAGTAGATAGTCACGGAGATGATGAACTACCACGCCGGAATGACACCGGTACCCTGGTGTCTATGGCGCAGGAACCCTGGCGCCGGAACCCAGTGACGGAGGATGGAGATCACGACGTGAAGGACCATATCACATAGCATTTACATTCAATGTTATTGTTTGTATGTATTATTGTGTGCTAGTATTAGATACTCGACGGTAGCCTAATAAGATGATCCCTGTTAAAATTACCAACGATTGTGTTCCCCCTTAGTGTGCACCACCAAGAAAGTTCTTCGGTATGAGGCGATCCAGGGTTACAGGCCTGGGTGTCAGACATATCTATGTTCGCATATAGTAGGTGTAAGCCATGTTGCACAACGAATACACTAAGGTTGAGTTGGCGAGCCTAGCACGCCACAGAAGCGTGGCCTCGTAACACTGATGGTCGAAAGATCGAGCACGAGTCACATGAATGATGTGACCGACGTTTAGCGTCCACCTTTGAACCCACATCGATGGTCGTGATTAATCGGGGGAGATGTGGCTGATAGGGGTCGTGTTATCACTAGGAACCCTTTTGGGGATAGGTGTTTCTGAGTGGAGTTATTATTAACTCATTTAATTATAAACTTAGTCTAAATTCCTTTTGCAATTATAAATGTAGAAAATGGTTCTTCCCGAGATTACCTTTCCTATCGACGATTGGTTGAAAGGAGAAAAGCTCAAGTTAGATGGATCCAACTTTTCTGCATGGGTCATACGCCTATTTGATCTCCTTGGGGAGAACAATGTAGCTGACTCCATGACCTACGAGATGTATTTGGAGACACCCTATTCTCATGAGACCCAGGAGCAGCGGGATCTGCGTTATCGTTGTCATGTGATGGCCATATTTATATCAGTGACCATGCGCCTCAGAATGGAGGATGGGCTGTGGCCAATGGTGGGAAGTCTCAAGCCCCGAGTGTTCATGGCACATCTGAGATCGCATTTCGTGGAACAAGTGCGCATGTGGGAGTATGAGATGATGGGGGACTTCCTCTCCATAAAGATGGAGGAGGGCTCCTCACCGGATGAGCACTTATTGCGCATCTATGATGCGTACATGAGTCTAGCATATTACCTGGACAACTGGTTCTCAAGCTCATTTGCGATGGGAGTTGTGCTATGGTCGCTTCCACCAAGCTTCCAAGCACAAGTCAGGATCTGCATTATGAGAGGCGACACGGAAACACTGGATTTCCTCGAGTTCATATCACATTTTAGAAATGTGGTAGATGAACCCAATGTCGCTGGAGTCGTCAACGACAAAGGTATATATTTGATATACAATTTTATAAATGTTATAATCTTGCAAACACATTTGCAGTATTAAGTATATCTGATACTTGTTCTGTTTTGCTAAAAACGGGTCCTTTTGCATGAGACGTGCTTGTTGGAGAGGAGGTGACGTTGCGTGTTGATGGCGAGCATGATGATGATAGCCCACGACACTCTCCCTCGACATTTATCATTTAGTTTATGTTTTGGGATGATTTTTGTAATCAAGAGATTATGAACTTCTTTAGTGTGTCTCACACTTCGTGAGACGGTTATTCATATGAGTTTGTAACAAACAGTTGTTCTCCTTTTATGAATGATTTTTATTCGTGTTCATATCTTGTTTGATTATGTATGAATTATCCTTGTTGTTTGAAACTAATTGATAATGCATGAACATTTGTAAAACATTGAAATGCCTTGTTTAAAATACCCAACTTAATGATATGTTCATTAATGAATGAAAAACCATTGTTTAAATTCAAAGTTATGTGATAATATGTGAAAGTCATTAGATTTCTTGTCACATATAAATCATGCCTAAGTTCGGCAAAATAACTTGAACACCGTGTATTGCTTGAATACAAAGTGTTTAAAGAATAGTTAAAAGTAAATACATATTCGATGTATTGGGTTTTTAACGAAAATGGTAATTATCATTAAATGATTGTTTAAATGTGTAAAGTAGTTTACCAAAAGAAACATGAATATGAAACTATTTGATTTGATCAAAGTGTTTCATCAATAAAAGGGTATAAATATAAAAGAGAACCCAATTACTATGATTTGGTCAATAGTAATGAAATTCGACTTTATAAGAATGGCATAAAAGAAATTGTGAAATGCAAAACGTTTTGAAATGTCAAAATGCAAAGCATCAAAATGTGATATTAGATATCAAAGGGGTTGAATAGAAGGCACCAAATAAATCGTTGTAGTGTAGATGTAGAGACCATTAGTTAGAAATAGTTAGCACTCAATTAGAATTTATAGTGAACCATTTGAATTCGTGAAAGTTTTGGGCTTATTCGATATAACCAAAACAATAGCGAATAAGTCCTTGTAGCGTATTCATTGGAAACTTTGAATACAAAGTCCACAACTAAAACCAAAGAAAAGCAAAATTCGTATTGCTTGGATTTTGGTGCATTCTTGAGAAAGCTCATTATTTGTGATGTTTCTCGATTTTGGAGCAAATGGAAGGTAGTGAAAAACATGATGAGGATTCAAAAACCTGCATTAGAGTGTACAGAAGCGCAACGGACAACGTTCCTGAATGATTCTCTTCACAGAAGGAAAGAATCAATGATATTGATCATTGTGTTTTCCCCACTAGTGTTTTCACTACATGAAGTAGGATTCAAAATGTAATCCATATATTGTATGGAGACATTTGTGAATCATTTGTCATGATTCTTGGAATATGACATACCTACGAACTACTAAGGAAATAATGGTAAACTAGAATTATGAGAAATTCTAAAGGCAAAATTCACTTGAGATTAGAAAGCAATTAATTGCTGAATCTCACAAGTAAAAGGGGTTACTTGGAATTTTCCCAAATGACTCCAAAGCCATAGTGGAAAAGGGGGTGAATGACAAAAGCACAATTTGTCAGGTATTGGACAAATTCAAATGAATTTGATTCAAATGTGCTAAATGTCTAGTGGATTTAAAACTAGTAAAGTACTAGTATCTCATAGTAAATCTCCAAGTTTGATATTTGATCAAAGGATTTTGAAGTTGTTCAAAATAGTGAGTGGATATGAAATTTGCATAAAATTGAGTGGGAGCTATGAAAGTCTTCCTGAAACAATATGTGATTGACATATTTTTAAGAGGGAGCAATATAAGTCTAAAATTCAAATATGTAGGAACATATTTTGAGTGGGAGCTTATAGGAGTAATTCTTAAGTATGTTAAGAATGAAAGCGCAAATACTTATAAATAATGATTTATAATATGTAGAAGTTGATATAGGTGTATTATGATATTATGTAGTATTCCTTTAGGGATTCTGAAAGGAGTTTCAAAACAGAAGTTAATTAAGGAACTGGTCCTTAATAACTCAAATTAGGAATAGTATTAAGTTTAACATCAATGGTTGAAAGAAAGAAAAGGATGATCATCATCCACTATGTTGAGACATAGGTTGTATCTTAGTAAACCATGATGATAACTTAACATAATATGTGATCCAAATAAGGAACGTTTGAAAGTGATTAAGTTTAAGTCACAGAACGTTGAGCTGAGTTTTGTCCGCAGTGTCTAATAGAGAACTGTAGACATGTTTTCAAAATCCATAAAGGATGACATATCTTAAAACATAAAGAGTTATGATTATAAGGGAATATGTTGGAAACTCCTGTAGATACCAATTAAAGTCAAGTAGGAAGCGAGGTGAACAAAACATCGAAAATTGCACAGAGTGCTCTAGTGTTTCGATGAATACATTTATAATAATAGATAAGGATACCATCTAAAGTGTTGTATAATGTTATGGTGGGGCTAGTTCGCTTTTAACATAGAATGATGTGTCCCAGGGCACAGTGCCCATGAGAAAGCCCTCGAGGTTGATCTAACATCACTGTAGGTTCCTGGAATCAGGCCTCGTTCTGCTACCATAGTGACGATGCATACACACAGATGCTATCATGAGATGATAAAGTATTAATGTCAAACAAGGTGACATTAGTGAGTTGCAAAGGATTTGGGACTGTAAAGTACAGACCCAAGACTCAACCTCTTCCATGAGCAAGCATGTTCAGGGTACCGGATATATGGTGCCAAATATTGAGAACAAATGCAGCTGGTGTATTTGTACTCTAGTGCAAATGGGAGACTGTTGGAAATATGCCCTAGACACAAATAGTAGTAAGGACTATTATCATATTTCATATAGTTTATGATTAAGTTTTATATCATGCTATAACTGTATTGAGTGGAAACATCAATACACGTGTGATATACAAACAACCAGGGGTTCCCAGTGAAACTCTAGTCACTGGTTCATTGGTCAACAGATGATCAAGTTTCCTGATCATGTGGCATTCATGCCAGTTGGAAATGAGGTCATCTCATTCTGAGAATGATATGCTGAACCAATACCCAACCTAAACATCGTGACCCGATCATGTCACGAAGTTCTAGTTACGATGATTAGAAATGGATCCTCGTAGACTATTCCTTAGACCGTGAGGCTATATCAATCACTATCTCCCAAGAGTACTTAGATAGCATCAAACGCCATATGGTATTACGGTGGTTATAAAGGTGTGTTTAGGTATTCGGAGGAAATCGTAGAGGCAATATATGTCAAAAGCGGGATTTGTCCGTTCATGTGACGGGAAGATACTCAAGGGCCCACTTGGAGAAGTTATATCCAATAGCTACGCAGCGTGTGATTTGATCACGGGGATATCACTTGTCAGAACGAGTCAAGTAGCATTGTTCAGTAACAAGATTGAACACGACATGGTGATGTCATTGATCATATCTCGGGCAATGCAAGTATCGAGTGACAAAGGGAATAAGACACGACTGTCCCGGTTCAAACGACAAAAGATCTTCGTGGAACGCACAGGAGTCACATGGCCATCCAGGTCCCTCTGTTGATCATTGGTCCGGGAGCATCTCGACCATGTCTGGAGTGTTCCCGGACCGTGGGGTATCACGCTTAAGGGCTTGATGATGCTTAGAGAGTGTTTATAAGATCGGTGGAATCGCCGAAGAAGAGTAGGGAGAAAACCGGAATGGTTTCGGTAAGTCTAGAGGATGTCCAGAGTGGAGGTGGAAGGTGTTCCATAGCCACGGAGGTTGAATAATATGTGAATGAATGTTAAATGTTGATTTAATCATTTATTCATAATTATTTAAATAAAGAGAAAATCAATTTTAATGGTCAAAGGCTTAATGGGCCAATTCCAGAGGTAGAGGGCCCATTAGGGGAAACGAGAGAGGGAGAGGGGCCAAAGGGGAGGCTGGCTGGGCCTAGCCCCCCCCCCCCCCGCAGGGCCCACTAGGTGGCCGCCGGCCACCCCTCCCCCCTCCTCTCATTTAGTCCCACCCTAGGACTTTGAGGGAGGGTGTACCCTCTCCTCCCCTATATATAGTGGGGTATTTGGCCAAGATAAATACACCAATAATCAATAAAGGTCTCCCTACTTTTGGGAGGACCTCTAATTGATATTTTCTCTCTCCCCCTCTCTCTCTCGTGACCGTGGTCCCAAGTCTGGACTGCGCGAGCGAGAGACATCTTCACCGCGGAGTGCCATCGTGCTGCGGGATTCCGATCCGGGAGCTCTACTTCCGCAACTGCTGCTGGATCGGGGAAGCGGGATTCGTCGTCAGGCACCGGACGTGTGTAACTCCCCACGAGGTGTCGCACTTGAGGCACTCAAGTCGCTGGAGCCAAGGAGCGCAAGGACTTCATCACGACCTTGAGGTCGGCTTCGGCTCGTCTACATCAACCATGCTCTCCTGAGCGTTGACAACGCTTTTCGGTCTTCAAGGGTAAGTTCGTGAAAAGGCCCTCCCGTTACTGTATTACTAATAGATAGGTCCTGGCAGCTTCAGGGGTTCAGGGGCGTAGAGTAAAATTTTATTGTTTTCATACGCGGAACCCCAACAATGAGGGCCGTCTTGGTCGGGTCCGTTGGGTGGACATGGACTTTCTTCGTGTGCACCGACGAGTCGAAGGACAGGTCGTGGGAACTTGGCCTGCTCAGGGGAGGCAGATTGTTGTCTATCGACTCCTTCAATCTTGTGAGTTCCTCCTGCATGCCGAAGGACTGGGAGATTCTGTTGAATTCCCTGTCACAACTATTGAACCTCTCCAAGTTGCCATTGATTGTGATTACGCCATTTGGACCTGGCATTTTCATCTGCAGGTAGGCATAGTGTGGCACCACCATGAACCTAGCGAACGCGATACGTCCGAGGATGCAGTGGTATTGCGAGGGCCAGTCGACGACCTCAAAGTCGGTGCGCTCTCGCCAAAAGTTTTGCGGTGCACCGAAGATGACGTTGAGGTTGATTTTGCCCAGGGGATATATGCCCTTCCCTGGGACAATGCCGTGGAACGTTGTGTCTGAAACTTCCAAACAAGTTAGAGGGATCCTCATCGCTCGCAAGGTACTCGTGAACATGAGGTTAATGTTGCTGCCGCCATCCATGAAGACGCGACTCATATCGAAGCCCCCGATTTGCGCCTCGAGTACGAGGGGACAGTGGCCTGGACGAGGAACTTGGCGCGGGTGATCGTGCCTGTCGAAGGTGATGTAGGAGTCGCTTCCGCTGAGGTACTCCGTGGTGGAGGGTGGAGAGTTTATCGCTAGATTGACTTGGCGAGTGATGGCCTTCTGGACTCAATTTGAGGGATGCCCTTTTTGGATCATCCCCATGTTGCCCATGGCTCGTGGATATGGCTCGCCTCCATGATGCTGGACCGGTGCGTCCGCGGGTGGTGGTGGTTCGGACGGTGGTGGAGGAGCTCCATGTGCCACAGCTCCTGGGGTGGCTCCATAGCCCTTGTTGACCGTGTCACGATTCATCCGAGCCAGACCCTCATGGAGTTTGAGGAACTCGCAACAGTCCTTGAGAAGGTGGCTAGATTTCTTCTTGTTGTCGTGCTTGTCGATGTAGAAGTGCACGTTGCATGGTCCGGGCAGTTTGTCCTCGGTAGATGTTGCGGGTGCATCTTCGCGAGTGCGGTGTTGCGACACCTGCGTGGTTTTTCTGCTGTCGCGGTATCCACCACTGTGATATCCGCTGTTGTGGTTGTTGTCGCGTTTGTCGACGTAGCCGGCTACGACCATATTGACCTCGTCGCGGTCATCGTAGACACGCATCCGACGTTTGCCTTGGCGGTAGCGTCTGTGCCCGAGGTCGTCGTCGTCATCGGAGTAGGTACGGTTTTTCACCGAGTCTTCTCTATCAGCCCACCGATTCATGATTTCCATCAGGTGGTCGATCGTTTTGGGCTTCGAGTGGCACAGCTCCTCCCTGAGCTCTATACGGCGAACGCCGCCATTGAATGCGTCGATTGCGTGGTCCTCTGAGATGTTTTCTGTGGAGTTCTTGATGATGGACCACCTCTAGATGTACGAGCGCAACGATTCGCTCGATCTTTGCTAGCAGCTTCTCAGTTCTTTGATTGATGCGGGCCTTTTGTAAGTGCCATTGAAGTTGCGCACAAAGCTGTAGACCAGCTCTTCCTAGCTATGAATGGATCCGTGCGGGAGGTTGTTGAGCCATGCACGAGTGGCGCCCTGCAGCTGTAGCTGCAGGCATTGCATGGCCGTGCTTCGAATCCTGCCATGTAGCCTAACAGAGGAGATGTGGTCCTCCAAGCAGATTTTTGGGTCCTGCAGGCCATCAAATTTTGGATTCTCCGACGGGAGCTTGAACCCCTTAGGCATTCGCATCTGCTTGATGGCCCTGCTGAAGCATCTGGCACCGCATAGCTCAGTCTTGTCTTCTTTCGAGTTAGTCGAACGAGCACGTCTTGCCCGCATCTTGTCGACTTTGCGCTGCGTGAGGTCATCGTGCGCGTCATAGTCGCGGTCATGCCGCCGTGAGCGACATCGCCGTGATAGATCATGATTGTCGTCATTGGAGGAGTCCAAGTAGTACTTTTCCAGAGCCTTGCTTTTCTTCAGCTCTGGCGTTGGTTCTTTGCCAAGGGCGGCCTCGATTAGCCCCAGGCCCACGATCGTAGATCGGTGCATGGCAGCTTGTGGATCTCCAGCCGGTGGCTGGTAGTTGAGGAGGTACATGGTAGCCACGGTCACCGCCGCTTGCAGCATTTTTACGAGCACGTTGCCCCGTGATGACCCACAAGTATATGGGGTGTATCATAGTATTTTCAATAAGTAAGAGTGTCGAACCCAACAAGGAGCAGAAGGTGCTGGCGAGTGGCTTGGAGCAGGAATTCTCTGTAAATACTTAGCAAACAGATGTTTAGGGTTTTTTGATAATGCAGGTAAATAAAGTACGAGTAAATAAAAGACAATAAGAATAAATGCAGCAAGTGGCCCAATCCTTTATTTAGCAAAGGACAAGACGGTTGTATTACTTAAGATGACCAAACGTTCTCGAGGACACATGGGAATATCGTCAAGTGCTTTCGCTTCATATAGTTGATTAATCTTCTTTAGTTTTCTAAGTGTTGTGTGGGTGAACCTGTGCTAATGTACCAACCTTCCTAGGACTGATACATACTTGTGATTATACCCCTTGCAAGCATCCGCAAGTACAAGAAAGTAATTAAGGTAGAAACCTAACCACAGCTTTAAACTCTAAGACCCTGACGTCCCTTGTGCAATGGTTTCCTAACGGGGGTTCAGGTTTCTGTCACTCCGGCAGCCCCTACAATTATTAGCCAAATACACAATGCATTCCCCTAGGCCCATATAGGTGAAGTGTCATGTAGTCGACGTTCACATGACACCACTAGAAGAAGTACACCACAACTTAAATATCAAACTATTGAATCTTTCTCAACACAATTCCATAACTAACAACATGACTTCTCCCATGTCCTCAAGAACAAAACGAACTACTCAAAAGACATCATATGGATCATGATCAGAGTTGAAATAATGATGTATAACAATCTGAACATAAAAAATAATTGAACGGTTCACTCAATAGCATCAACTACAAAGAGTAATCAACACCGGGAAAGTTTCCCCTAAGAACTATGCAAGATTCAACCCAGTTGTTACAGCAGTATGGTGGTGATGATTTTGGTGTTGGTGGAGATGATGGTGGTGATGATGATGATGATCCCGATTAAGTCCAGCTAGATGGTGGTGTTGATGGCGACGATCTCCCCTCTCCGGGAAGGAATTCCCCCGGCAGAATTCTATCTGCCGGAGAGATCTTTCTCTCTCGGTGTTTTCTGCCCAGTAGAGGCGGCGGAATCTTTCTATGGTCGCTCCCCGAGTCTTAGGGTTTCGGGAGGATTATATACGCCAGAGGGGAGAGCCAGGGATGGACCAGGGCGGCCACACCACCTGGTGGCGCGGCCTAGGGTGGCCCGCGCCAGGGGGTGGTGTGGGCCTCCTGTGTCCCATCTCCCCTTCCCCTTCTGGCTTCCTTCGTCTTCTGGAAAAATAGGATTTTCCATGTATTTTCCCGGATTTTCTGATCTTTGCGAATTTTGCCTCCAAATAGCACCTTTTCCATCAGAATCCTAACTATAGCGGTCCATGCTCCAAAAGTCATCAACCATGCAAAAATAGATGAAATAACATAAGTATCAAATCTTAATATGAAATATATCAATGAATAACAGTAAATTATGATATAGAATAGTGAAGCAAAATGGACATATCAACTCCCCCAAGCTTAGACTTCGCTTGTCCCCAAGCGAAACTAAACTCAATAAACATGACCTCAGGTTTGTGGAGTGAAGAGTCGATAAAAGAATACGGACAAGAAGCATCGCATTCATCAATACATAAGTCATAATAGAAGACAACTCACTATTGTATAACTTAACTTGCAATAAGTAAAGGAAACACAATAAATATACATAACTTAACTTGCAATAAGTAAAGGAAACTTAGCTCTTGGTCGAAGAATAGTTGACAATTTGCTGGAGTTCACAAATAACTGATTTTCAATGATAGCTTTCAAAGTAGTAGACACTAAGATAAGAGCAAAGTGCAAAACAAGGAACATAAGAAACATGATTGGATAAATCATCATATGAATGAAGGAAACACAACAACTAAAAAAATACTTGCTGAGATAGAAGGGAATAGGTTTACTGACTCAACTAAAAAGTAAAAAAAATGCCCTTCGCAGAGGGAAGCAGGGATTTCAAGTTTCATAAAGAGCTTCCAAAAATTATGGTACTTACTAGCTTCTAGCTCTCATTACCCCCATCATAGGCATCTTTAGGTGATTAAGGTTAAAGTGACACAACTAAGAGGATATGCTTGACAAGTTATAAGTTGAAATCTCATGCCCCTTACTTACGAGTACCGAACCTCATGCTACTCAACTTCAGTCACAAGTAAGCTCTTGTCATTGTAAATACATATGTATCATAGAGATGGTGATAAGGGTGCTGATGGTGATGATGGTGGTGATGATGATGATGATGATCCCGATGAAGTCCAGCTTGATGGTCGTGTTGATGGCGACGATCTCCCCTTTCTGGGAAGGAATTCCCCCGGCAAAAATCTGTCTGTCGGAGAGATCTTTATCTCTCGGTGTTTTCCGCCCCGCAGAGGTGGCGGAATCTTTTTGTGGTCGCTCCCCGAGTCTTAGGGTTTCGGGAGGAAGATATACGCCAGAGGGGAGAGGCTGGAGTGGGCCAGGGTGGCCACACCACTCCCTGGCGCGGCCTAGGCCTGCCCGCGCCATGGGGTTGTGTGGGCCCCCTGTGGCCCACCTCCACTCCATCTTCTAGCATCTTGAGTCTTCTGGAAAAATAGAATTTTCCGTATATTTTCCCGGATTTTCTTATCTTCACGAATTTTGCCTCCAAACAGCACCTTTTCCATCAGAATCCTGACTGCGGCGGTCCATGCTCCAAAAGTCATCAACCATGCAAAAACAGATGAAATAACATAAGTATCACCTCTCAATACGAAATATATCAATGAATAATAGTGAATTAAGACATAGAATAGTGATGCAAAATGGACGTATCACGGCCTAGGCGTTTCTCTAACACACATATAAACTCCATGATCTTAAAAGTTCCCCTTTTATTTCACACCACCGGGATCCATAAGCAAAAGAATCATGATATCAACGTAATATAAGTGCAATGTTGAAAGCGTTCCCCATGATACATGGTTCTGCTAACTTCAACTTATAAAGCGCAAGCATATATGCAACAGAGATGGACACAATGGTTCAAGTTTATTAAGTGCAAGAAAGTAAAGTGTGCCATCAAGTTCGTGAGAGCTTTAATCACTAATTTTCTCATAACAATTTTAATTTGGAAGGTAGATAAAATCAAGAATTTACTTGGAATAGCAATAGTGCTAGTAGGTAGGTATGGTGGACACAAATGGCATAGGTTTTGGGTTAAGGATTGGATGCACGACAAGCATTCCCTCTCAGTACAGGTTTTTGGCTAGCAAGGCTGGGTAGCAAGCATAAGAGTTGAAGGAAACAGACAAACATACAAGTGATAAAAACAAGCATGCAATCTTCCTTGGAAGCACAAAAGATCTTAGCTATAGAATACTAAACTTATGAGCAAATCAAGAAAGAAAGATGATGAAATTATATTTCTTTAAGAGTACTTTTATCTTTTTCATTCAATTATCAAAATAGTGTTGCTACTGACCGAGCCAGGTTTGCCAAAACCAACTAAATTAACTCAATGATCCCAAAGTGATACCAATACTAACGACAAGATCAAACATATAACCATGAATTGAAAACTAATATAAGATATGCAAAAGAGTAAATGATAGAACTTCTCATTAATATTCCATAATGGCAACTCACACCAAGGGATACATAGATATCTAACGAGAGGGGGACACTTCCATTATGCAAACCATCCTACATGATAACTTCTCTATTCATGATATGACTCTACTAAAAATGTAAAAATATAGGAGATAGTAATGTGATACCGCGGCACTCCCCAAGCTTGGAACAAACCAAGGGGATGCCAAAACCTGATGATGAATTACTCCTTCGGTGGTGGTGGTGTTCTCTCGTCATCGTCTGACTTCCAAGGTAAGGGCTCCCCATCAACAAAGGACATCGTGGTCTCCAGCATCCTAAAACTTGCAGCAGCACTTATGCGTTTAAACCTAACCTCGTACTCACAGTTTTGATTTTGAACGTCGTAGAGTTGTGCTTGCAGTTGGTTGGTTGTTTGGCGGAGTGAGAGGACTTCATCCTTGAGCTCAGCAGTCTCCTTTTGGTGTTTGGCGATGAGTTCATAACAAATCTTGTGGAAGATATCCACTTCGCGATCTGCCATCTTCTTGTACCTAAAGACTTCTTGCTCTAGTGCTTCCATCATGTCGTCTAGACTTCCTTCACCTTTAGGTCCTTGAACCTCTTTTATCCGTATCTCCCCATCTTCAAGCAACAACTCCTTGGGATGAATCTTCAACTCTCTCATGTATGGGTTGATGATATCCGCTGAGGAATCTTCCTTGGATGATCTAGAGGAAGACATTGTGGCTCCAAATCTGGGATTCTGCCTATCAGAAACAGATCGAAACGAAAACATGATGAGAACACGATATATGAACCTCCGGGGATCCGGGGGATTATATATTACGAATATTTACGACAAACGGAAGGTATTGGGAGAAAACGGGTCGGAGACGGAGGCCGAGGTGGCCACACCACCTGCTGGCGCAGCTAGGGGGGCCTGGGCCAGGTGGTGGTGTGACCCACCCTAGATCCGTTTCCATCCCTCTTTCACTTCGTAGCTTTCCATGTTGGATAAAAACTGCAAAAAATATAACTGGATGTACTAGCTGTGGTGGTTGTGCGCCAATGGATAAAGTGCCAGGTGTGGTGGTGTATCCTCGACTTGCTGCTTCGGTTACCTTTGCGTTGCATACCTCCTGCATTTTTAAAAACATTCGGCAATCATTCATGAGATGGTTGGATCACCTTTTGCTTGTTGAATCGACATAGAAGTGCATATTGTAGGGTCCCTGCAACATTTGCATTGGGAACATTGGTGGATCCCAAGCTCTTGGCTGATATCGCTGCGGTGGCTGGCTTCCTCCAACGTCGTCTCTATTATTGCGGTGCCACCTGTTATAATCGTTGTTTCTTTGGTTACCCTCTCCCGAGAAACTAGCTACAACATAGCTTGGTCATGCACGTCCGTCGTTGCTCCTTCATCTCCTGTCATTGGTGCACCTATCCCTATCTTTTTCGGGTGAACGTGCTCATTTGTTATGTACACATCCCATCTCTTCTATGAATTCTGGTCAACGAAGGCCGTCGTTGAAGGCGTCAATTGCTCTTTCGTCGGATATAGCCTCAACTGAGTTTTTGATGATGTCCCACCGCTGGATCAAGGCTTGTATTGGTTCTCTAGATTTTTGTTTGCATGCTCGCAATTGTTCCAAGGATAGGTTGTTTAAACGTAGAGTGGAAGTTTCAGATAAACTTATCTTCAAGGTCATTCCAACTACTGATGGATTCTTCGGGTAACTGCCTTAGCCCTGATCGGGCGGCACCTGTTAGATGTAGCTGTAGGCTTTGCATTGCGGTGGCCTTAGAGCCACCCTGTAGTTTGACGGTGGCTAGATAATCTGCCAACCAAGCTTTAGGTTCCTGGAGGCCGTCGTATTTCTAGCGGTTATGAGAGAGTTTGAAATCCTTGGGTACTAGAGTCTTGCAAACCCGTTGGGTAAAGCAACTGGATCCGCATAACTCATAGTCATCTTCACTGTCCCCATCGTAGTACCTTTGGTTGCCGTGTGAGATCGTTTCTTATACTATTTTGTGGCTCGGAGCCCGAAAGGTGCACCCGATGTGGCGACCATGATCGTCGGGTGTGCCCCACCTGCCGAGGGCTGCTACGATGATGTGGGGATCTGTCGGGTTGTTATGTTATTTCTTGCTCGGCTTGTGCCCCACCTGCCCACCATATTGAGGTTCATGAGAGCAGAGAGATGGAGAGTTGCATGGGGATCGTCGGGTGCGGGCTAAGTTGTGATCGGGTATGTTTGTGTAGCTACAATTGCGGCTTGAGTTGTTTTTGTGTTGATGTGTCATGTTGGATCTACTGACATAAAAGATAAATCGAGATCTCGAGTCAGTTTGTTTCTTTCAGCTTCGAGGAAATTTTGCAACCGTGAGGTCCTCTCCTTGGCGGTGCTCCTCTAGTTACACTTCCTGATCCTCGGGTTTAGCTTAGTTGGGCCCACCAAAGGCTAGATTTGTCAGCTAGCCTTTCCTTTCGTCGAGTTGCCTCTGCATCCTTAGTAGATCTCTCTTCTTGTGATGAAGCAAGTATTGGTAAGCTAATAGATCTTCGCGCGTGGCCTCATCTATCATTGGAACTACACCCGAAATTGCTTCCCTTGCTTTTTGCCATGCTTCAGCTGGTAGTCAGAGAGTTTGTCGCTCGTCTCTACGTGGTTCCCCTCCTCCTAGGATTATGCGGTTGTTTGTCGGATCCCCTTCGTCTCCATCGTCTCCTTCATTTCCATGATTACCTGCGTTGTCATCCAACAAAATATCACTGGAGTCAAGGATAGGGTTACCATTGGAGTTGCGCTGAGTTGAGGCGTCGCTGATGATCACGCACACTTGGTGGTGAGTTATGTATGAACTAGTGACATCGTCGTCAGATCCGAGGGAGACACTGTCTAGGGATCTGTGAAATCCAGTAGTTTCTATTCTGGGTAGATTTTAGCCATCCTAATACTAAAGTCGATCCGCATTTGTTGGGCTCGATCCACATGGTAGGGTTAGCGGAGAGCCTGATCCGAGGGAGAGATCATCATAAATACCATCAAGATCCCCTATTTCTGTTGCGTTTTCAGAGTTTTGCTCATCCTTCTCTAGCTAGAGTATGACTTCTGTGGATGATCCGACAGAAGATGCGGGTATCGCTGTAGGCGCGGCTTTTTCGACCGACGGTCCTGATGAAATCGGGGCCGAGAGGCGCAGTTCTTCGGGTTCCTCCACCCGAAAGTGGAAACTTGCGATAATGAGATCGGATCCGCCGTTGAAATCATTGGGTACCAAGACAGGGGTAGGCAGGCGTGGTTTCGCTTTCGTCGGATCATTGCTTGATGAAAAGGGGTCCACCAAATCCATGAATCCAACATTTAGATTTCCCACAGGCGATGCCAATTGACGAGGGGCGACCTCAGCAATGCACATGGTTATGGACTTAGGGTTTCATGGAAAACAGAACACTGAGGATTGTGTCGGATGTTAGACAAAAAAGGGAGTCAAAGTTGTCTGATTACCAATGGACAATGCTATTACAGATTGCTTGGGAGTTTTTCAGTGCCCCTCTGTTGGCTCCTCCTAGCCTATATATAATAGGCTGGGTCTCAAAGCCGCATATGGATAGGTTACATATTTACGATTACAACATCAACACAATGTCGGTTCCTATTTCCTTATCTAACAAAACTAAGACTCCCGCCGGATGCTTCTTGGGCCTTCTTCTTTGGTCTTCATGGGTCGTGAGCCTTTATGCAGCTAGGGTAACTAAACATAAGCACCCGAGTAATCATACCCATTTCACGTGGTTTCTTTGGAAGATCTATCATCGATGGAGCTCGAAAAGAAGATTAAGTCGATGACCAAACTTACTGTTGATGAGTCTCTCCCTGTGAATATGGCAACAAAGCCGTTCAGTGTCATCAATCCTGTGCTAGCGGTAATGCTCTATCTTATGTTTTCTTTGCCTTGTGACTTTTTTAATATAGACCTAATGGTGTTATCGCCTTTTGTTGCAGGATCGGAAAGTTGAAGGTATGATGCCCCCCTGCCTTAGAGCTTGCACCCTCCTAAGGGCACAAAGCTAGATGAATCAGACTCGACTGTCCCTGCTGTGCAGTCACAGGAAGACCCTGAGTTCACCGATGATGGCACTCACAAGCGAGAGCGTAGTGAAGATTCAGATGCTTCCACGGCAGAGATTCCAAAGTTTCCTGCTCCTGAAGCGGGTGCTGCTGATCCATTTCTGACGGTACCTCTTCAGACTATGCCGCCTCCTCCTCCTACCAAGAAACAAAATAAGGATGTAGAGTTCTTTGACCTGGATTGCTTTGGCTCGTAAGAGTTTTTTCCCGCTCTATATAATTCTTCCTTTCATTTATTGATGCTCACGCTTGTTGTCATTGTTTTATAGAGATTCAGATGAGGCCACGAGGGACAAAACGGAAAATAAAACCATGGACTCAAAAGCCGTGAGTGTTGAAGTATCCATCCCTTCGCCAAAGGAGGTGGTAAATGATGGCGATAGTTCCTCGAGCTCTTCCAAACTGGGTCGCGGTAGAATTGTTGCCCGAACAGCCAAGCGGGATCTCGTAGAATCTTTGGGTGAACATGTGAGTTTCCTATGCCTTCTGTATGCTATAGCTCCTGATTCTGCTATTCTGACCACAGATGATTTCATGCAGCCGTTTCTTCAAAACATGGTACAAATGGGTCTACAATACGCGTGATTGGACTCGGACTTCAAACAATTTCAGTGTAAGGTGCTTCTGTTCCTACTTCTTGAATTGTGAAGTGTTTGAGCTTGTTGATAAACTGCATCAGGCTTGTTTTCCTAGAGGATAATAACCAAGTTCTTCGCTGCCTAGAAACTCTTGAAAAGGCCATTGGCACGGCGGACATGAAGGTGAAAAATGTGGTGGAATCCCTCGAGCGCTTTCAGGCTGAGTCGAAGAAGCGCGAGGAGGACCAGGCGACTGTCACAGCGGAGCGTGAGAAGACTTTGGTCGAGCAACTTATGACTGTTGCCCATGCCCTATCTGGTAAGTCTTGGTCTCCATGCTGCTAGTATATGTGCCTCTAATTTTTTCTTTTACTACACTAGTGATCAATGGTCATGCATCTGCAGATGCTGCTGGCCTGGACTCCAACCGCTAGGTGCTGGAGCACGATGATTCACTGGCTGGTGTCGTCACTATGGTCGAAGACCATAGCACATATTCCATGGATGTTCTTTTGAAGGCCAATACCACCCTTGGGCATTTCCACTAGGAGATGTTTCCCGAGGCGCGGGCAATAGACAATGTCGAGGGCCTTGTGAAAGCCTTGATGGGAGATGCGCCCCAGGAGTACAAGCAAGCACAGAAGGAGGCAGGTGCATCTCTCGGGCTGGCGATGGGACAAGCCTGTGGCACCGACTTGGACCTCAGCAGGATCACCTCCAAGATGCTAGTGACGGGGGAAGGCAAAGAGGTATCTTTCACTCCCTTTGCAAATTGTTGCAAAAATATGGTTTACAGCTTATTGGTCTGCTCGTGAAGTACTCCGCATAGCAGAGACGACTGGCCGTGACGAAAGCCACAGCGTCAGAGGCTACTATGGGTACCACGAAGCCTTCAGATTCCACCATGTAGAGGATGCTCTATTATTTCTTGCCGTTGCCTTTTTTATAGAATTTAAGACTTTTGTAGTTCTACTAACAGCCTAGTAGACGATGGCTACGAGTACTTGTGCGACTTTCCTTGAAACCTTGATATTTTGGGTTGAATGTAGATACTGATGTTGGTGCTACTTTGTGTAGAGTTTGTCTATGTGTTGCTTGTCGAATGATGTTCTCATCAACCAGATTTTTGCTTCTATAGGTTTCTGCGGGTGATGATTTGGATGCTTCATCTTCCGTGATTCCCGCTCCTTCCCCACAGTCGAGGGTTGACGAACTGTCTCAGCTCCCGGTGCTTCGTGGTCATGTAAAGGACATGGAGAAGATTGTTGCTATCATCTGAGGCCATGCCGATGTGTGGAAGTCGAAGGCAGAGAAAGCACTCAAACGGGAGAAGTATCTCCTTAGCAAGGTATCCCAGATCAGCAAGAAGCTGAGGTGTAAGTATCCTTGGCTGGTTTTGTCCTTTCGAGCTCTTTCTTGGTGTCTGTAGTTTGAGTCTCATCACTTTGTTGGTGTAGTTGTCAATCTCATTCCGTAGGAGGAGAAAGAGCGCGTCAGTATCCGACTGAACTGCCTGACTCAAGTGGAACTAGAGGCTGGTGGGTTCTTCTAGACTAATCGGGGTCGAGCGACCGTGCTGGCGTCATTGCAGGATCGCATTGCTCAAGTGCTTCACTACTTGAAGAAGGCCCAATCCTCCTTCAAGTAAATTTTCAGGGCGATGTATCCGCTAGATGAAGCTCCTTCTAGCCTTTTGGCGTTGCTACGGAGGTTTCAAGGTGTTGGTGTTGTACACGAGTGCGTGCACCAGCAACTTGTTGCGGGTGCTAAGGCTGCCCTAGCCTTTGTTCATATGCAACATCCGGATGTGGACTTGGAGGCCATCGCTGAAGAGTGATGGCTCTGATTTTTTCCATCTTCCACTGCGTTTAAACATTGTTTATGGTCAAGCAATTGCCAAAGAAACTCTCAATCCTTGCCACTAATGACTAATAATTGCAAATATATACAAAACCTCTCTTTGTGTAGGAAATCACAGCTTTTAATGCGAAATAAGGAGTCATAATGAAGGATTTTGAGGAAGTACACATGGCCAAGTAATTGGGAAGCAGTCCCAGGGCATTAGCATTCTTAACGACCACTGGTATGGGCAGGGCCCACCCGTACCACCTGCCCGTACCAGGTGGTGCCGCCTTTGTCTCGTCAAACCCTACAACTTTCGTGAATACGCCTATATATTTCGAGACTGTAGCCATCGGCCAGAGAGTCTCCATTCTCAGATTCAATCACAACACCACCAAAGGAGATCCACACCATTTTTCATCCATTGTTCATCACTTCCACCATCTATCCATCCATCCATTAGCCATAGCCATTGCTTTGTATTTTAAATCTCCTTGTGATTTGGCGACCATTGTCAGAATATTTGATTTCAATCTAAGTATTTGTATGATGTTTTCTCTCTCCGATCTATTTGTTTTTTTTGAGGATCAACAGTGAGCTAAAAAGCCCACTGCAATTTTTAAATTATATCATAACAAAGTTATATACAAGGTTGTAGCAGAAATTAGGGAGAAAGAAAGAAAGACATAGAATAAAAAAAGAACATACTAAGTTTGAGACTGAAGCCAAGCTTTGAAGCTTTCAGTCAATTTTCTTTTTATTCTAAAGCTCAGCCATCCTAGCTCTTCATTGTAGATTGCTTTCCAGTTATTAAAACTTGGCCTTTGATTATTGAATATCTGGTTGTTTCTGATAATCCATATTCCCCAAGCCGCCAAAATAATAATATCCATAGCAAAATGTAAGTTCAATTTCTGCTTGATGTCCTCAATTGCTGCAATGAATGATAATCTTCTGTCTCTTTGTGGGCATATTAGATCCCAACAGTACCCAGCAAAAGGGCAAGTCCAGAATAGATGTGACAAAGTTTCTTCTTGGGAACACTCCATGACTGCATAGGAATAATATTGTAGTTGCATGGTTTTCCTTCTAAGGAGATTTCTGGTATTTAAGCGGTCTTGAAGTAACAGCCAGAAAAAGAATTTGTGTTTTTGTTGACAGGAAGAGTTCCAAACCCATGAGAAATGAGGTGGTGTGGATTGATATCCAATCATGACCTTGTAGGCCTTTTGTGAAGTCAATTTGTTATTGCCCCAGATGTAGGTCCAGACATCAGATCTTCCTTCTTGGATTTTAACTGTAGCATGCTGACAAATGATTTCCAGTTGTTCAAACTAACAGAAAGCTTGTTGAGATAAGGGAAATTGAAACACATCCTTAAGATATTCAGTCTGTATCACCTCATGTATGGTGAGGTTTGTGTTCTTAGTATAAGAAAGGAGGTGTGGAAATTTGTGATGAAGGCATTGGTCTTCCCATAAGTTAGTCCAGAATCGGATGGTTTTGCCATTACCCAGCACCCCTTTAGCCATAGCCTTGTATGTGTCAATTAGCTTTAAGTGAGCCTTCCACCAGAATGAACCTTCCAAATGCTTATTGGGTACAGAGCCATCAGCATAATATGAGTTTTTAACCAATTTGACCCATGGAATATCATGATCATTATAGAACTTGTCTAAGTTTTTTAGAAGTAGGGCATTATTCTGAACAGTCAGGTTTAACACACCTAGCCCTCCTTGATTTTTTGGTTTACATATCTTATCCCAAGCAATAAGAGCAGAGCCATTAGCCTGAACATCAGCACTATCAGAACCTTTCTTTCTCCATAAGCAATGCCTGAAATATTTGATGATTTGATTCTTCATTGTAGGTGGTATTTCCAAGCAGCTCATGTAAAACATTGGCAAGGAGGATAAAACTGACTTGACCATTTCTAATTTACCACCATAATTTAGGAAATTGGCAATGCCACATAATCTTATTTCCACTCTTTGTACCATTGGTATAAAAAATTCAAGATAAGGTTTTGTAAGGCCTAAAGGTAGACCAAGGTATGTGAAAGGAAAAGAACCTTTCAAAGAGTTTAAGGTGTTTGCAAAGTGTGTCAGTCTTTCATGGTCAATGTTGATGGGGATCATGCTTGTTTTTTGGTAATTCACCTTAAGTCCAGTGGATGCAACAAAAGTATTTAGTAGGGATTCTAGACATAATAGTTCCTGAGCATTAGCTTTCATGATAACAATGTGTCATCAACATAGTGAATAACAGGAAAGTCAGGACATCCTGGGCAGCTTAGAGGAGTAGAGACCAAGTTCTGAGCCATTTCCTTGTTCAGAATTGATTGTAATAGATCAGTAGCCAGCACAAAAAGCAGGGGTGATAGTGGATCACCCTGCCTCACTCCTCTTCTATAGTTGAACTTTTTCCTAGGGACACCATTAAGAAGAATAGAAGAGGTACCAGAACTCAGAATATCTTGAATCCACTTTATCCATCTCTCTCCAAATCCTCTTGCTTTAAGAATCTCCAAGATAGTCTTGTGTTTAATCATGTCAAAAGCTTTCTCAAAATCCAATTTTAAAACTAGAATTTCCTCTTTTGAGTGATGACATTGGAAAAGATATTCAAAACCCCATCCAAGGCAATCTTGAATGGATCTTTGCTTAAGGAATCCATATTGGTTCTTGAGAACAAGTTTCATAATGACCTTTTGTAATCTATTGGCAAGTAATTTAGTTCTAATCTTCAGCACACTATTGAGAAGGGAGATGGGTCTAAAATCAGAGGGAGTTTCAGGACAGTCTTTTTTTGGTATCAAAGTAATGAGAGAAGAATTAATGCTTTCCAGTGACACTTTATGCTCATAGAAGTCTTTAATCAAATCCGTGATGTCCTTTCCAATAATAGGCCAGCAAACTTTGATGAACTCATTATTAAAGCCATCTGGCCTAGGGGATTTATCATTTGGAAGTTCCTTAACCACATCTTCTATTTCTTTATCAGAGAAAGGGGTTTCCAAATTTGAGCTCACGGTTGAGCTCATTCCATCACCAAAATAATCAGTCAGCTTAAAGTGCATGGTTGCATTATCAAAAGTTCCCAATCTTGTTTTGAATGCTGACCATAGGATTGTTGCCTTCCCATCATGGTCAGATACTTCAGTTTGGTCAGAGCATTTGAGAGATGCGATGTAGTTATTCCTATAATTTATAGTTGCTTTTGTATGGAAGAATATTGTATTGGCATCTCCAAGCTTTACCCATTTGATTTTGCCCTTTGTTTCCAGTAGGATTTCTGGTTTTGGAGCAGAGTAATGACATGATTTTTCAGAATATCTCTAAGATTCCATTCAAAAATATTTAAGCATCTTAACTCCTCAAGACTGTCCAGAAGTTCAATAACCAGGTTAACACTAGCAATTAGGTTTTTGAGGAAAGGAAGGTTTTTTGCCCATAGTTTCAGCCCTCTTCTAACATTTTTCCTCTTTGCATTGATTTTTTTGCACTGTCTTGGTATCCAATTGGGATATTCTAGGCATTTTGAACAATACCAATAAAATCATTGTGTTGTAACCAGTAGTTTTCAAATCTAAAGATACTAGCTCTAGGAATCTTAGTGCCAATATTGATTACACATGCGGAATGATCAGATGTAGGTCTAACTAGAGGATAAACCATGGTTGATGGGTAAGAGGTGGTCCAGGAGCTTGAGGTGAAGAACCAGTCCAGTCTTTCCAGCAAAGGATCCTTTTGCATATTACTCCAAGTGTATTTTTTCCCTTTTAAGGGCAGCTCTATCAGTCCAAGATTGCTAATAGCATCATTGAAAAGCAACATTTCATTGACATCCCCACCACTTTTATTTCTGTCAGAAGGCTGTCTTAGAAGATTAAAATCCCCAACCACAAGCCAATTCACATCATCATTTACATCAATGTTGTGAAACCACTCCGGTCTATTTGTTATGAGTGAGTGGTCCTCACGGGCTATGGGTTGGGGAGAAACCTCGCAGCGATTATGTGCATCCAAATCATGGGAGAATTGTATTTTGTTTGCAATTGAGATTTGTATCTTTTGTTTCTTCGTCTCTTGTCTCGATATGTGGACTTGTAGGTACCCAAGATCCCATAGATTGATAAAGGCTTGAGGTGAGATACTTGGGTAGCGCCGATCTCATATGAACCTCAGTGACAGAAAGGGTAGTACGGTCTTCGCTTAGCGCCCCATTTGGGATCAACAACAACATCACCACTTAAAGCTTTGATCTGTGTTTTACACTTAATAATCGTTTGTAACTCGTGGCTTCAGTGTGCACTCGGTTGGATTAAAAGTGTATTGCTATGCTCGCTGCATCACGGGGGCTCTAGAATATTAGGATGTGTTACCCACAAGAGATTATCTCCATTCAAACATTATACATGACTATGCTTATTATTATCTTTTATCCCATTTGATGTGCAGCTGCAGGTGGATCTTCAACCCTGGCCTATCTCCATCCATTGATTCAAACCCACTATAAAGTAAACTAGATTGGTCCGGTCAACTAAGGTAAAACAAACAAACAAAGTCTTGTAGACATTTCCTTTTTTATTACCTTTTAGCATTGCTTTTCGAGGTTCGATTAAACCTAGGTATTCTAGGGAAAAAGCTATTATACTACATCAGTGAATTCGGATTGAAGGTATCAACCCTTTTTCTGGTGCCGTTGTCGGGGAAGCAATTTCGCTATCATGGTGTGGTCATTAGAGACCTTGTTTTTAGTTTTATTATTAGTTGTAGTTTAATTCTTGTTATTAGTTTACTTTCTTATTATCTATTTGAAAACCCAAAAAAATTAAATACTTGTTATTCATTTTCATTACTTAAAAAAATACCAAAAAGATAAGAGCCATGGCTCAAAAGAGATTATGGGAGTATGCTACTCCCACTGATGATTTTATTCGTGCACCCATCACTCAGCCCACAGTTGTGGAAACATATGAAATAAAGCCTAACCTTTTAAGTTTGGTTCAACAAAACCAATTTGGGGGCTCATCCGCTGAAGATTCGGGTTTGCACTTAAATACTTTTACTGAAATTTGCGACATGATGCGTATTAAGGATGTAGATCCAAATGCTATTAAACTGAGATTGTTTCCTTTCTCTCTTAGAGGAAAGGCTAAGGATTGGTTGCCAGCTCTACCAAAGGGTACTATTAAATCTTGTGAGGAATGTACTAATTTTTTTATGACTAATTTTTCCCCCCAGCTAAGACCATGCAGCTAAGATCCAATATTACAAGATTTAGACAAGAAGACCGTGAGCCACTAGCACCTGCATGGGAAAGGATGAAAGCAGCCGTAATGAACTATCCTAGTCATGGGATGGAAGGGTGGCTTATATTACATTTGTTTTATAATGGTCTTAACCCAGTGTCTAAGTATATGCTAGATACTGTAGCAGGAGGAACGATCATGGGAAAACAAGTGGGTGTTGCAAAAAAGTTACTTGATGATATGCAAAACAACCATGCCCAATGGCATGTGGAAAGAACCTCGAAGAGAGTAAGTTCAATTACCAAGGTAAATAATGAAGAGCTTACATCTAAGGTAGACAAGTTGCTTAGCTTAGTAAAGGGTAAATAAGATACCCTAGTTAATGCTATCACTACCGATGTTAATGATGTTAATTTTATAGCTCGCACTCGTTTTAATCCTGCATGGAAAATAATTATGCTTCTAATGTTCAAAGATATCATGCTAATCCTACAAAAACTCCTTATAATAATAATTATGATAGTACTGATGGAGCAAATCATGGCAATCTCCTGTTTGAGCAAACAGTTAGAACATTTATACAAGCTCAAACTAAGAAAAATATATGCTTATTAAGATCACAGAGAACCATGAAAGTAGTATAGGAAAATTATCTAACTAGGCCATTGCAATTATAAATGATGTGTAGGCTCTATAGGAAAGAACAAAGTTCTGGGGCATGCCGAAGATGACGTCGAGGTGAACTTTTCCCAGGGGTAGATCCCCTTGTCTGGTACGATCCCGTGGAAGGTGGTGTCCGATCCTTCTAGGCTAGATAATGGGATTCGCATGGCACACAAGGTGCCGACGAATATGAGGTTGATGTTGCTGACTTCGTCCATGAAGACTCTGCTCATCTTGTATCTGCTGATCTGGGCTTCAAGGACCATGGATGAGTGGCCTGATCGTGGTACATGGTGTGGGTGGTCATATCTATTAAAGGTGATATAGGATTCGGATCCGCTGAGGTACTTAGGGGATCATGGGTGGTGATGACACATCTATGTTGATTTCTCGAGTCCTTGTCTTCTGGATCCTGTTGGAAGGGCGCCCCTTTTGGATCAACATGCTCCCATGTGGTGGGGGATATGGCTCGCCTCTGTTGTTGCGCGCCCTCAGAGGTGGTGGTGTGTTGGCCAGAAGGGGTGGTGGTGGTGCTCCGTACGCTATGGGCTCTGCGGTAGCTGCGTACCCCTGACTTGTTGCTTCGCGCTGAAGTTGCACATAAGCATCTTGAAGTTTCTGGAATTCTTGGCAGTCCTTAAGGAGGTTACTTGACTTCCTCTTGTCGTTATGCTTGTCGATGTAGTAATGGAAGTTGTAGGGGCATGACAATCGGGCCATCGTGGTTGAGGCACCTTCGTTGGTGCGGCGTTGCCACACCTTGGTCATTTCTCCACTTCCACGGTAGTTGCCACCGTGATATCCGTTGTTGCGGTTGCTGTCATCGTGTTGGCATAGCTGGCTGTGACCATGTCAACTTCATCACGATCCCCGTAACCGTGGTGCCTACGCTTTCTTTGGCGGTCATTCTTGTGACCCAGGTCATCCTCGTCATCCGATTGTGCTCGGCTATTGTGAAGGGCATCTTCGCCGTCCGCCTAGCGAGTCGCTATGTCCATCAAGTGGTCGATGGTGTTGGGCTTGGTGCAGCCAAGATCCTCCTTGATCTCTCGATGGTGTATGCCGGCTTTGAATGCATCGTTTTCTCACTCCTCGGAGCTGTCTTTTGCAGAGTTCTTGATGATGGACCATCGTTGGATGTATGAGCGGAGGGAATCTTTGGATATCTGGCTGCATGCTTGAAGCTATTCGATTGAAGTTGGCCGCTTATAGGTGCCTTTGAAGTTTCGAACAAAGCCATACACCATCTCCTTCCAGCTACGGATCAACCTAAAGGGGATGCTGTTTAGCCAGGCCTGCGTGGTGCCCTGTAGTTGTAGATGCCGGCATTACATGGCTGTTTCTTTGGACCCGCCATGGCACTTCATAGTCTGCTTGTGGTCATCCAGCCAGATCTTCGGCTCCTGGAAGCCGTCGAACTTTGGGTTATCCGAGGGCAGCTTGAATCCTCTAGGCATCATAGTTTGCTTTATGGCGCATCTAAAGCATCTGGCGCCACAAAGTTCCATGTCCTCATCTTCGGATTTAGAGGATTAGGCGCGCTTCCCGCGTAGCTTGTCGACTTTGCGTTGTGTAATCTCATTGCGGGTGTTGTAATCGTGATCTCATCGCGTAAGGCTATGATGTTGTTGTGGCTGGTAATCCTTGTCGTACGATAGGGACCATCTTCTCGCGAGCTTTGCGGGTTTCTTCTTTGGTTCCAGGGCCGGTTCTCCTACGAGCGTAGTTGCTACCATTTCGAGTCCGACGAGGGCAGATCGGTGAATGGCAGTTCATGGGTCTCCTGCCTGCGGGGGATTGGACAACAAGTAGGTGGTGGCTGCCATAACGGCAGCTTGCGGGGTCTTGGGCGTCACGTGGCCATGCGCATCTATGGACATGAAGGAGAAGTCCAGTTGCTTGGTGGCTTCATGCCTAGCCTCCTCATCCATTCGGTCCGTTCGAGGGCATCTCCTGGACGCCCCAACGTTATGGTTCCCTTTCGAGGAGGACCCACCAACCGAGGAGAGTTTTGCTTGTCGGGCACTCAACTCATTAACGAGTCATCGTCACTCTTTAAGTTGAGCTAGAACAGCCTGCTGGCGGCGGAACTCCTTGTACAGATACCAATGCTAAGCCATCAGCATGTCTTGTGACGAACCGGGGTGCAGGGGCACGCCACCCATCAGGACCTGATGGACCCTTTCCCACTCTACATCGGTGAGGCGGATCTACGGTCTATTGCCACCATTGTTGTTGTCACAAGTGGCTCCATTCCTGGCTTCTAGGTCAGCACCAATGTCGGTGTCGTTGCCGGTGACACCACCGGTGGTAGAGTTAATGACAGTGCAGCAGAAGCGGTTGGTGTGGATGTTGCTCCTAGAGCTCTCCAGATCGGATCCAACGTCGCGGTCGAATCTGAGCGGGTTGCTCAGATCAGAGTTACAGTTGTTGCTGTTGTCCAGGCCATAGGCCGAGGAGGTGGCGTTTAGCTCGCTAAGGGTCTCCATCAGGGTGGGACCCATGAAGCTGGAGCAATCAATGGTGTGGTCAACTGATCCAGGGCCCGTAGGGTGCAGGTTTTGCTAACCTGGAAGCTGAAGCCACTGATCTTCATGTCAGCCTTGATGTCAAGGGAGTCGAAGGCCGGGCGAGTGGAGGGTGAAGTTGAAGGAGCCGATGCTGATGTGCCCCTCCGACACGGATGAGTCAAAGATGACATATGATGGGGCCATCAAGTTTGCAACATCAGCATCCAAAGTTCCCACAGAAGGCGCCAATTGACGTGCGTTCACCATGTCAATGACCATAGTTTATGGACTTGGGTTTTGAGGAAGAGGGGAGCGCTAGAGATCTCATTCGGCTAATAGGCAAGCAACATGGGGACACAGTGCTTACCCAGGTTCAGTCTCCTAGAGGGAAAACCCTAATCCTGCTTGTGTGCTCTTGATTGCAGATGAACCGAACGTTACAAGGGTGACTTGATGGCGATGGTGCGCATATGTAATCTGGCGGTTGTTTTTTGCTAGGGTTTCAGTCGGTCCTCCTCGTGGTTCCTTCTAGCCTTTATATGAGAAGTCTGGGTCTCAGGATACCACCGAGTTAGTTACAGATTAGGGTTTCTTTTAAACTTTCTATGTAGACTTTGTTGTATCCTCTAAGGAGTCACGTCCTCCATGGGCCTGGGCCACCTAAGCCTTCATGGGATTCATTACTAGACACGACTCATCTCGTGGGCCTCCGCTGGGCTAGACCGGGTAGGCCAATCTTAGGCACCCATAGGGCATACCCATGCCTGGATTATGTTAGCAATAATTACTCCATTTTTAGATTATGAAATCTGGCAAATGGATGTCAAAACAGCATTCCTTAATGGAAACATTGAGTAAGAATTGTATATTATGCAACCAAAGGTTTTGTCGATCCTAAGGATGCTGACAAGGTATACAAACTTCAGTGTTCCATTTATGGACTGAAGCAAGCATCCCGAAGTTGGTATCTCCGCTTTGATGTGGTGATCAAAGGGTTTGGATTTGTCCAAACTATAGGAGAGGCTTGTATTTACAATAAAGTGAGTGGGAGCTCTGTAGCATTTCTGATATTATATGTGGATGACATATTATTGATTGGAAATGATATAGATCTTTTGAAAAGCGTAAAGGATTACTTAAATAGTAAATTTTCAATGAAGGACCTTGGTGAAGCTGCCTATATTTTAGGCATCAAGATCTATAGAGATAGGTCAAGACGCTTAATTGGATTATCGCAGAGTACATACCTTTCCAAGATTCTGAAAAGGTTTAGAATGGACGAAAGTAAGAAAGGATTCTTACCTATGTTGCAAGGTACAACTTTGAGCAAGACTCGGAGTCCAGCTTCTGCAGAAGGTAGAGAAGTGATGGTCAATGTCCCCTATGCGTCAGCCATAGGCTCTCTTATGTATGCTATGATGTGTACAAGACTGGATGTGGCACATGCTGTTAGTTTAACTAGCAGTACCAATCTGATCCAGGTTTGGAACATTGGAAGGCGATCAAGAATATCTTTAAGTACTTAAGAAGAACTAAAGATATGTTTCTCATCTATGGCGGTGAAGAAGAGCTCGTCGCAAAGTGTTACATCGATGTTAGCTTCAACATCGATCTTGATGACTCTAAGTCATAATCCAGATATGTATTTCTTATAAATGGAGTAGTGGTGAGTTGGAGGAGTTCCAAGCAACCTGTGGTGGCAAGATCTTAAATGGAGGCGGAGCATATCTATGCTTCATAAGAAGTGGCGGAAGTAGTTTGGATGAAGGAGTTCATTTCTGAAATGGGCGTGGTTCCAAATGCTTTAGATCCAATGGTTATCTATTGTGACAACAATGGTGCCATAGCCAATGCTAAGGAACTAGGGTCTCACAAGAATTCCAAGCATATCAAGTGCCGATTCCACTCCATCCGGGAACATGTCCTAGATGGCGATATAGAGATTTGCAAAGTAGACACGGATCTGAACATTGCAGACCCGTTGACTAAATCTCTCCCAAGGGCAAAACATGATCAGCACTAGAACTCTATGGGTGTTAGATTCATGACTATGTAAAACTAGATTATTAACTCTAGTTCAAGTGGGATACTGAAAGGAATATGCCCGAGAGGCAATAATAAATGGTTATTTCTCATGCTATAATTGTGTTAATAGGAAACGTTAATACATGTGTGTTTAATAAACAAAATAAAAAGGTTCCTAGTAATTCCTCTCATTACACTATCTTGTTGATTAACTGATGATCAAGGTTTCCTGATCATGAACATTGTATGTTGTTAATAACAAGGTCATGTCATTAGAGAATGATGTGATGAACATTCACCCCTAGTATATTTAGCAATACAATCATGTCCTCAAGTTTATATTGCTATCTCATTTGAAGTAACTCTAATCCTTAGACCATGAGATCACTTCAATCACTAATTCTGGAAGAGTACTTCGATTCCAGCAAATGTCACACCGTAATAGGGTGATTATAAAGATGTCGTTGAGTATTGAAAAGTGTTGGTTAAGGCTCATGGATCAAGAGTGTGATTTTTCTAGCCTGATGACGGAGAGATATACTCAGGGGCCTCTTGGTGATATCACATTAACATAGCTTGCAAGGAAGTGATAAGATCAATAAGAATGTTATATCACAGGAATGAGAAAAGAGTACTTGTTGGTAATAGGGTCGAACTAGGTATGGACGATACCAAATGATTGGATCTCGGACAAGTAAAATATCGCGAGACAAAAGGAATTGGTTACTACAAAAAAGGTTCACATGATCACTAGTTCATCGTTGAATTAGTGGGAGTCATTATGGATCTCTAGGTCCCGTTAATGATTATTTATCAGAGAGAGTCTCAACCATGTACACTTAGTTCACGAACCCGTAGGGAGACACACTTAAGGTTTGTCAACGCATTTGAGTGTATAGGGAAGATAGGAGAAAATACTGGACAATTGATGGCTCTATGTATGGCGCCCAGAAAAGTGCTGGTGCGATGATGATGTAGAGCTCGTTGGGAACCCCAAGAGGAAGGTATGATGAGCACAGCAGCAAGTTTCCCTCAGTTATGAAACCAAGGTTTAATCGAACCAGTAGGAGCAAGGAAACACCCCAAAGGTGTTACTAGCTGAGCTTTTGCAGGGCGCACTACCGGTGCTAGTAGCAACGTGGAGACCTACACAACACAACCACAGAACTTTGTCCCCAACTTGCGATGAGGTTGTCAATCTCACCGTGTTTTGTGGAAAACAAAGGATTAAATGTATCGAATGGAAAGAAGTAAAATTTTGCAGAAAGTAAACACAAGAAGTAAACAGTTTGTAGATTGTATGTAAAAGAAAAGGACCGGGATCCATAGTTCACTAGAGGTGGCTCTCCTTAGGATAGATAACATGCTGGGTGAACAAATTACAGCGGGACAATTGACAAACATCGAGAAAGCAATACATGCATATACTAATCATCTTGACTCCTTTGAGACTTGATTGGGCATTACAACATTATACATAGACCGCCATCCAACTGCATCTATGACTAATAATCCACCTTCAGGTTATCATCCGAACCCCCTCTAGTATTAAGTTGCAAGCAACAGATTATTGCTTTACGAACTGCGTGTAAAGTAAACAATACGATTGTTATATGAACAAAGGATTGTTGTTTTCTCCCTAGTAGCAACAGCACATCTAGTACCTTAGAGATTTCTGTCACTTCCCCAGATTACCAGAGGCATGAATCCACTATCGAGCATAAATACTAACTCTCAGAGTTGCTAGCATCTACTTGGCCAAGATAGCTACTAACAACGGAAAGCATGCAAGATCACAAATAACAAAGACATGATAGAATCAATAATCAATTTGAAATAGGATCTCAATATCCATCGGATCCCCGCAAACACAACATGCAGAATTACAAATAGATGATCTTGATCATGAACGGAGCTCACAAGATCTAGACATGAAAGCACAAAGGAGGAGAACTAGCCATCTAGCTACTACATGGATCCGTAGTCCAAGGATGAACTACTCACGCATCACACCGGACGCTTGCATGGTGATGAAGAAGGTCTCTAGGGTGAATTCCCCTCTCTGGCAGGGTGCCGGGAAGAGCTTCAGATCCCTCCCGATCTAGGGATGGAGATGATGGCGGCTACAGACTCTTTCGTGGATTTTTGATCGGGTCCTTAGGGTTTACGTACCGAGGGCATCTTATAGGCGGAAGGGGAGACCGAGGGGGTGCTAGGGGCCACCACACCACCCCCTGGCGCGGGCCCAGCCTGGCCGCGCGGCCAGGTGGTGTGGCCGGCCTCTGGCCCTTCTCCGTCTCGTATTCTGGCACTTGATGACTTCCGGAAAAATAGGCACTTTGGCTTTTGTCCCGTCCAATTTCGAGAATATTCATTTTTTGACTTTTCTAGAACCAAAAACAGCAGAAAACAGGCAGCTGGCACTGTGGCTCTTGTTAATAGGTTAGTCCAAGAAATCATATGAAAATTACTCCACAGTTGGAACAAAACACAAGAAAGTGGATAAAACCAAGCATGGAACATCAAAAATTATAGATACATTTGCAATGTATCAACATCCCCAAGCTTAACTCCTGCTCATCGTCGAGTAGGCAAGTGATAAAAAGAAAGAATAATTTTTGAGGTGACATGCACCATCAAAGACTTAATCAAAGTATTTTCAAAACATTCAAAGCTGGGATCAGTGTACTTCAATCATAACATGAAAGACAAAGTTCTAGCAATAAGACAAAGAAACTATGATGCAACATGAAAAGGCACAAACAAAAGATTCATGAATAATAATGCTTTGCAAGACGTTTGTTTGTTTCACATAAAGAAAACATAGCATAAAAGTATTCAGCTTGTCCCTCAATAGAGTAGCAAATATAAATGCATAGGACACCTTCAAAGTTTATAAGAGTGACTAGATACAAATAGTTTAAAACAAGCAATATCAAGATATGCATCAATAAACTAGTCTTGGGACAATGCACATAGAACTAAGAATGGCCACTATGCTCTCAAAGTACGTGCATAAAAATAGAAGGTGGAGACTCAATATAATGGCGGAAGAAAGGCCTTTGTAAAAGGAAGTAGGGATTCAAGTCTCATAAAGAGCTTCCAAAAATTATGGTACTTATAGCTTTCAGCTCTCACTGCCCCTATCATAAGCATCTTGAAGTGATTAAGGTTAAAGTGAACAAACTATGGTGTACATGCTTGACGAAGTATAAGTCAGAAATCTCATGTCCCTTGTATTCGAGGGCCGCTCCTCATGCTACTCAAGTTTAGTCACCGGTAAGTTCTTGTCATTGTAAGTATATGTGTATCATAGAGAACTGCCAACGGGGTACCCCTTGCCTGATGATACGGAAGAATCCCCATATCAAAATGACAAGGCAAGCAGACAACGAGCATCTCAGCATTCTTCTTATTTACCATGGGAATATGGTGCTTTTTTCTCTCTTTCCTCTTTTCATAATATCTCTTTTTTTTGTTTTCTCTTTTTTCTCAATATAGGACTCTTTTTTTATAAGAAGAATGCTTCATAGACAGCTCATTATGGTTACGCTGCAGGTTTCCACCATGTCAGCATGGATTAGACCGGCAGCCCAGGCGTTTCTCTAACACATATACATAACTCCATGGGCTTACAAGCTCCCCTTTCATTTCACACCGACGACATCCATATACAAAAGAGCATGATATCAACTAGGTACAAGTACTAAGTGCAATGTTGAAAGCGTTCCCCATGAAATCATGGTTCTGCTAATTCCCAACAAATAAGTGCAAGCATATACAACATAGACGACACAATGGTTCAAGTTTATTAAGGGCAAGAAAAGTAAAGTGTGCCATCAAGTTCGTGAGAGCTTTAATCACTAGTTTTCTCATAACAAGTTTAATTTGGAAGGTAAACAAAAGCATGAATATACTTGGAATAGAATAAGCTAGTAGGTAGGTATGGTGGACTCTTTGGAACAACTTGGTTTAGGGAGTTGGATGCATGAGTGGAACTCATACTTTGTTGTGGAGGCTAGCAAAAGACTGGGAGCGACAAACTAAGAGAGCAATAATGGCCATAACCATGCAGAGCGACAAAACATCATTGATCAAAGCATAAAGTGATACTACAAGTTGAAAACTAAAGGATCATAAAGGCTATGGTGACTTGAGATAGTCATAACATGGTGTGAGCATGCGCCAAGTCAACCCAAATAAAGCATCAAAGGAGAATACCACTATACTATGCTTTAATATGTTAAAACAACGCATGATTCATCCAAGGCACATTAAGCAATCTCAATTGTTTATAGCAAGTCATGCTACAGCAAAGAATACTAAGCATAAAGCCAAAACAATATCAAGCATGGCATGACAAAGCATAGGCCACAGTCAAAAACGAGCTCTTTTTACCACATAAGCATGAACTTTCCTACTCTTTTCCAAACCAAACCAAACTATTTGCAAACCAATGTATGAAAGAGGGGGTACAACCAATTTATTCAGCAAACTAAGCAAACCAAAGCAAACGAAAAACCAAAATGAAAACAAAAAAGAAGACGCTCCAAGAACAACACAACTGTGCATGAAACAATAAAAATGAAGCGTTTGGAAGAAACCTGGAATTTTATTGATGAAGAAGGGGATGCCTTGGGCATCCCCAAGCTTTGACGCTTTTACTTCTTGGATATTTCTTGGGGTGACACGCATGGCATTCCCAAGCTTGAGCTTTAGTCCATCCTTCATCTCATTACTCATTCCTTCCATACACCTGAATTTTTTCCTTCATACAAAACTCCACACAATCTTATTAGAAACATTAGTGCACTCAAGATAAATAAGTCTTAAGGTTCATTTCTAACACCAAATAAACTTCCATTAAAACACTAGCTACTGTAGCACTTCCCTCAAAAAGCTCAATTCCCCAAAAGAACTCAAAAAGGAACCAACAAGAAGCAAATGCAGAAAATGGCAGAAATCTGTCAAAACAGACCAGCAGGTAAAGACGAATTTTTTCGAAGACCTTATGTTGCTCAAATAAAAAAGTTTTTAACTAGAGAAAGTTAGATAACAACCTGAGGCAGAAGATCAAAAATTCACGCCTCAAAAATACGTTCAGAGATTTTACACGAATCTTTACGGTGAAGCACAGAAATCTGTTTCGGGACAACAACTTTCCCAATCATTACTTCTCTCTCATTAGAGGTTACTCTTGGCACAAAAAGCAAATAAAAAGGATAAGGATAGGTTATTACTGAATTATTAACTTCCAAGACTCGTCTAAAACTTTTGGATTATCTCCCAATAAGTACTTTTCTTTAACGCCTTTAAGTTAGGCATAAGAAGCAAACAAAGAATCAAGTGTTCTCAAATGAAGAAGCATTAAAACCAAAATTTGTTTTCATAGGAGAAGCAAAATAAATCTTTTATCTCTTTTTAGGAAAGTTTTCTATACCTTTCTTGAGTGGGAGTTGATATTTAATGGTGCCTTCTTTCATATCAATGATGGCACCAACAGTTATAAGAAAAGGTCTTCCCAAAGTAATAGGACAAGAAGCATTGTATTCAACATCCAAAACATAGAAATCAATGGGGACATAGGCATTGTTAACCATAATAAGAACATCATTAAGACTCCCCATGAGTTTCTTTTTAGCATTATCATCAAGTGGGACATTCAAATAACAATCTTCAAGTGGAGGCAAATCAAGCATATCATAAATCTTTCTAGGCATAATAGAAACACTACTATCAAGATCACATAAAACTTTAAAATCAAAGTCATTCACTTTCATATTAATGATGGGTTCCCAACCATCTTCTTGTTTTATAGGAATAGAAGCTTTATGTTTCATCTTTTCTTCTTTAATCTTTATGAGAGCATCAATAATGTGTTTTGTAAAGGCCATGTTCATAGCACTAGCATTAGGACTTTTAGCAAGCTTTTGTAGGAACTTAATAACTTCAGAGATATTACAACCATCAAGGTCAAAATCAAATTTATCATCTAAAGTGGTAGAACTATTACTAGCCTCAACACTAGTGGTGGTAATAGTAGAAACACTAATGTTTCTAGCAATTTCATCTTCTCTTTCCCACTTAGCATGTACTTCAGCTAATAGTCTAACATTTTCATCAATTCTTACTTGTATAGCATTAGTAGCTGCAAAGGGATTGTCATTAGTTTCAGGTTTAGCAGCCATTTTATTCAAAGTAGATTGAGCTTCAGCCAAAGATGTTATATTTCTTTTAGCATTAGAGAGTTTTTCCTCAATAGTTTTATTGAAAGCAGTTTGCTTACTAATAAAGTCTTTAAGCATAACTTCAAGTTTAGAGGGTGCACTCCTATTATTGTTGTAGGAACTTCCATAAGCATTACCATTTTTGGGAGGATATGGCTTATAATTGTTGTTACCAAAATTACTCCTATAAGCATTATTGCCAAAATTATTATTTCTTATGAAGTTCACATCAACTTGCTCTTCTTGAGCAACCAAAGAAGCCAAAGGAACATTATTTGGATCAATATGGGCTTTCCCATTAACAAGCATAGACATAATAATATCAATTTTATCACTCAAGGAGGAGGCTTCCTCAACAGAATTTACCTTCCTACCTTGTGGAGCTCTCTCAGTATGCCATTCAGAATAATTAACCATCATATTGTCCAGAAGTTTTGTTGCAGCACCCAAAGTGATGGTCATAAAGGTACCTCCAGCAGCAGAGTCCAATAGGTTCCTTGAAGAATAGTTTAATCCTGCATAAAAAGTTTGGATGATCATCCAAACTGTCAGTCCATGAGTGGGACAATTCTTTACCAAAGATTTCATTCTTTCCCAAGCTTGAGCAACATGCTCATTATCAAGTTGTTTAAACTTCATTATTTCACTTCTCATGGATATAATCTTAGCAGGAGGATAGTACTTTCCAATAAAAGCATCTTTGCATTTAGTCCAAGAATCAATACTATTCCTAGTTAAGGAATTCAACCATTCTTTAGCTTTTCCTCTCAAAGAGAAAGGAAACAATTTCAGCTTAATAATATCACCATCTACATCCCTATGCTTTTGCATCTCACAAAGTTCAACAAAGTTATTTAGATGGGAAGCAGCATCTTCATTACCAATACCAGAAAATTGTTCTCTCATAACAAGATTGAGCAAAGCAGGTTTTATCTCAAAGAAAGTATTTTCAGGCACAGGTGGAGCAATAGGTGTGCTCATAAAATCATTGTTGTTGGTGCTAGTGAAGTCACACAACTTAGTGTTTACAAGAGTAGTCATTTTTGGGGTTTTCAAATAAGAAAGCAAACTAGTAAAACTATTTTTTTTTGTGTTTTTGAATAACAAAACAAGTAAACAAAGCAAAAAGAAACTAAGCAAAACAAAAAAACAAAGTAAAGAGATTGGTTATGAGGGACTCCCCTTGTGAAGATGTCCTTGACTCCTCGGCAACGGCGCCAAAAAATGCTTGATGGCTCTGTGTATGGCGCCTAGAAAAGTGTTGGTGCGATGATGATGTAGAGCTTGTTGGGAACCCCAAGAGGAAGGTATGATGAGCATAGCAGCAAGTTTCCCTCAGTTATGAAACCAAGGTTTAATCGAACCAGTAGGAGCAAGGAAACACCCCAAAGGTGTTACTAGCTGAGCTTTGGCAGGGCGCACTACCGGTGCTAGTAGCAACGTGGAGACCTGCACAACACAACCACAGAACTTTGTCCCCAACTTGCGATGAGGTTGTAAATCTCATCGTGTTTTGCAGAAAACAAAGGATTAAACGTATCGAATGGAAAGAAGTAAAAGTTTGCAGAAAGTAAACACAAGTAGTAAACAGTTTGTAGATTGTATGTAAAAGAAAAGGACCGGGATCCATAGTTCACTAGAGGTGGCTCTCCTTAGGATAGATAACATGCTGGGTGAACAAATTACAGCGGGGCAATTAACAAACATCGAGAAAGCAATACATGCATATACTAATCATCTTGACTCCTTTGAGACTTGATTGGGCATTACAACATTATACATAGACCACCATCCAACTGCATCTATGACTAACAATCCACCTTCAGGTTATCATCTGAACCCCCTCCAGTATTAAGTTGCAAGCAACATATTATTGCTTTACGAACTGCGTGTAAAGTAAACAATACGATTGTTCTATGAACAAAGGATTGTTGTTTTCTCCCTAGTAGCAATAGCACATCTAGTACCTTAGAGATTTCTTTCACTTCCCTAGATTACCAGAGGCATGAACCCACTATCGAGCATAAATACTAACTCTTGGAGTTGCTAGCATCTACTTGGCCAAGATAGCTACTAACAACGGAAAGCATGCAAGATCACAAATAACAAAGACATGATAGAATCAATAATGAATCTGAAATAGCATCTCAATATCCATCGGATCCCCGCAAACACAACATGCAGAATTGCAAATAGATGATCTTGATCATGGACGGAGCTCACAAGATCTAGACATGAAAGCACAAAGGAGGAGAACCAGCCATCTAGCTACTACATGGATCCGTAGTCCAAGGATGAACTACTCACGCATCACACCGGAGGCTTGCATGGTGATGAAGAAGGCCTCCAGGGTGAATTCCCCTCTCCGGCAGGGTGCCGGGAAGAGCTTCAGATCCCTCCCGATCTAGGGATGGAGATGACGGCGGTTACAGACTCTTTCATGGATTTTTGATCAGGTCCTTAGGGTTTACGTCCTGAGGGCATCTTATAGGCGGAAGGGGAGACCGAGGGGGTGCCAGGGGCCACCACACGACCCCCTGGCATGGGCCTAGCCTGGCCGCGTGGCCAGGTGGTGTGGCTGGCCTCTGGCCCTTCCCCGTCTCGTATTCTGGCACTTGATGACTTCCGGAAAAATAGGCACTTTTGCTTTTGTCCCGTCCAATTCCGAGAATATTCATTTTTTGACTTTCCTGGAACCAAAAACAGCAGAAAACAAGCAGCTGGCACTGTGGCTCTTGTTAATAGGTTAGTCCAAGAAATCATATGAAAAGTACTCCAAAGTTGGAACAAAACACAAGAAAGTGGATAAAACCAAGCATGGAACATCAAAAATTATAGATACATTTGCAATGTATCAACAATGCAGGAATTATTCTAATAAATCTGCCAAAATAGTTTTGGTATATCGAAATATTGCAAGGTATTGAATTGTTGTTTTGTTCATTAAATGAAGTGCTCATTAAATGAAGTGTTCGTCAAATGAGTGGCATTAAATCAAGTGAATTAAAAGTATTTTAATGGAATGACTCTTGATTTTTTAGTGGAGAGTAAATGGGAGAAAATGGCTCTTCATATTTTTGAGTGGAGTGTCCACTAGCCATCACGAGGGTAGAGGTGGGGAACCCTCTTTGGCCGCCAGCCACGGGAGGGGATGCCCCCTTCCCCCTATAAAAGGAGAGGTGGAGCACCTCCTCTCTCATTCATTCCTTCTCCCTCTCATAGGCACTTTGGTTGTCATCTTCCTCCCCTTGCTAGCCTTGTCCATTGCCACGAGCATGGTGCTTAGGAGAATCCCTATTCAGGATCTTCTCCACCACCACCATGTCGTAGTGCTGTTGGAGTTCCCTAGGATCCCCTACTTCCGCTGCCCAACTAGAGAAAGGGATGGAGGTCGTCGGCACACCGAACGTGTGACTGATTACGGAGGCGCTGCCCCTTTCTGGCGTTGATCGTCTTCGCGTCCTTGAGGACGGTCATGTACAATCTACAACAGCCACAGTTGTTTGAGGGAATATTATCCCGCTTATGGTCTTCAAGGCCGAGTCCTTCTGAAACTGTTACAAGTGTCGCCTAGATTCGATCTTGGCAGTTGCAATCGTAGAATTTTTTTGTTTTCCATGCAACGAACCCCATCATTGGAGATGATGAGGCATGTGGAACAATAGAGGAACAAGGAAGAATACCCACCAAATCCTTATAGGTATAACCTTCATGGATCCTCTCTCAAATCTTCTCCTGGTTCCTCATCCCCAAATAAAGAGTAACATGATGAGATTAGGGAAAAGATCGTAAATCTTGAAAAGATCTCCAAAGCATGTGTTGAAACCATTTCCAAAGGGATTGATTCCTACTGGATGATGGGCAAAGACCTTGAGATGAAGGTCGATGACATCGATGGTAGGGTTCAATTCTTAACTAAAATTATTGTTGAGATGGCTGATGACAGGAAGCTACTCTGCAAGATAATGAAAGAGCAACATGCTAGCATTACCAAACCATCCACTCACTTCGCCTATATTTCCCATGCTTGCAGCCTCAAAGGGGAAGAGGACGAAGAGGATGATGATTTGTTCACTCCAAAGAAGGAATAGGTACTCACAAGGAGTTATGTGATCTCTCCCGGCTTGATTCCAAGCTTGGGGGATGTATTGGGACCTTGTAATCTATCTTTCAGTTTTAGAATGTTTACCTTCTTGCACGCATGATAGGTTTTTAATTCTGAAGTTTGCATTAGTTGCATTGTTAACTTCCTTGGTCTAAAGAAAGAATTATATCCGATGAGATTTGAGACTTTATGATAATTGAAGTGATTTCGGTTTATGACTATTGTATTAGATGTATGAATTAGTATGAGTGTTATGATACTTGTACCACTATTATGATTTTAGGGTCTTCCACACCAATAACATATTGATAAGTTATGAGAAGAAAATTTTGATAGCATGTTATAATCATTGGTTTAAACCAACAAGAGCCATAAAGGGTATTAGCATGATACAATGTTGTTGGTGAAACAAAAAGAGTCAAAAAAAAGGAGGTGCAAGTTGACAAAAAAGGTACTCGAGCAATGATCGTAAACTATTTCTTACTCAATCAAGTGCTCATATTTATGAACTTGATGATTGTATAATATGCTTAGTCTTTGAACTTCATATAAATTATTGATACAAAGGTGTGGAAGCCTCTAAGTCATGTGATGTGTAAGAGTGTGATATAACTCATGATGCAGTTATATATTTGATATTATAATTATGCTTCAGTTGCCTCATTTATTGTAATGACTCGTGCCTCATGAACATGATGACCTTGTCCATAAGCCACCATCTTGCTCGGGTACGAGTAAGAGTCTAGCTTGGGGAAGTTGATGAGTCCATTTTTGAAGCACTTTTATCTTATGTTTTTCTATAAGTAGAGTAGGAATTTTTGTATTTTACTGCGCTCGTGTGCACCTTTTTCCCTTGTTTCAGCAGGATCCTGATTTATCAATTCTTTATGAATATATTAATTGGGACTATCATGTTACACAATAATATGATATTTCTAAGTGATAAATGGTATTTAAATGATTTTTCACGCACCTGGGAGAAGAGAGGATGAAAGAAGAAACTACTTAAGGTTTAACGACATGCGGTATGGGCAAAGCCCGCCCGTACCGTCTGCCTGTACCACCTTCCAGGACGTCCGCTTCATCAAATGTTCTCACCCGTGAAGACGGATCTGATACCCGACATTCACAGAAACCTGCAGCCTCGAAATACCACACCAGGAAGGGATCTAGAGGAGGAACTTGGTGAAGGGCAAATCCTTGGTGCTACACGAATCATCGGAGGACATCATATTATCCCCTTCATCATCAACTGCTGCATCTATATCAACACTACCATTCCCCTCTCTCATCCATTAGATCTTGTTGTAATTCCAATATAATTGTGGTTGCAATTGATTTCACCTTTACACTTTAAATCCATCCATATGAATATGATGATGTTGTTGATTTATTCTATGTGTGACTAGTTCCTTTTGTTCTTGGGGAGATGGATAAACCCTAACATTATTATAAAATGAAATAAAGATGATCTATAAATTTGGTCTATGATCTATGATATCGTGCTAGATCACTCTCTAGATGGTATGTGAAGTCGACCACATAGCATTTGCCTTAGGGACTAGAGAGAGGGTACTACCCGTTAGATGTGTATGGGGGTATGTCTGGTGCTACTTTGTGACTGCAAGCATTGGTTTATAACCTACACGGTCAAAGGGGATCAAGAGAGATTCACTAAGCTTATTACGATATCCATGGGGAAACCTTTAATTGTGGTGGTCTGTAGAAGTGATTTTCTCGTAGGCATCGAAGTGATTATTTAGAGATGACCTCAAAACTTGACTCGTAGAAGCGGCTGCTCACGAGACTTGTAGTGAACATATTATTATGGAGCTCTCTCCACACATGTCATGACAAAAGAAATAGATTATCCTAATCATAAATAATTCCCATATGCTAGTGGTGTATCCTACATCCCCGGGAACATTTTAGGTATATTGAGTTCCAACACCATTTTCAACGCTTTTGTAACTTGTTTACTTTACTTGCTTTTATTACTTTTTTATACACAAACACAAAACCTTTAAAACATCCTTTACTTAGATCAAAGGCAGCTTACAAGTATTATTTGGTAGATAGTGACGAGGGGCATAAAAACCTTAACCAAATAGCTCTCTATGGGTTCGATACTCTTATTTCGAAACTATCTAGAATCAATTTGTACACTTGCAGTCATCGGGAGCTTTTGGACAATAGAGATGCTCGCCTGCGGAGGTCGCCATGGCCAAACACATGTTTGAGACTGGCGATGTCATCATAAAGGTCAAATTATTCCTCTTCTCGGCTAATCTGTCTGGGAAGTCCTCGACGTCATTCTCCAGCCAGAGGAGCACCAACACCAAGAAAAGGAAGCCTACTCCCCGGATCCAGTCGCCTAGATCCCAAGTTTTGCTCCAACACACCCCTAGGGGAACACTTCTACAACTAGAAAACCTACACCTACAGTCGGCACCTCCCCTCCACCATCCCTCGCCAGCAACACCAACGAGAGTGGCTTCGGTTCGACCAGGAGCAACCGAGGAACTCCTCAAGCTATTGTAGTAGGAAAGAGAGGGAAAGGGGAAATCTAGTTATTTGCTTGAAACAGATCGGTGCAGAGTTTTCCTTCTACTACTCTTCCCGTCATATTCTCGGTAAGAAAAATGCTATTCAGACTTGCCAGGAGTAGCAGTTTTCTAGAAAGGAGATGACATCTAAAGTCTCACTATAAGTACTCGGTAACGACGTGACATACCAGGTGCTACTTTGATGTTTCCATGGACGAGGGCAGATTAAACATGGTCCGTATGGTTAAAACACGTGTTCAATTTGATGAAATCTGGACAAGACTTTTGTTGGATGTACTAACTTGAAGGGAATACTTTCTGCATTTTCTTCCCTAGTGGGTTGTAAAATTTAAGAGTTATGTCTGAATAATGACATTTTTCGAAAATAAATGTATAATGTCATTCTTAAAAATGTTACTTGCTCCGATACATAATAAGTGTCATTGATATTGATTTAATAGGATCAGAGGAAGTACTTAAATTCTTGAAAATCAAAGAAAAAATATTCATTTTCCGAATAAAACACCTTAAAAATACGACATTCCAACGTTTTTTCCACATGATGATATACTCATATAGCGGCACATTCCAGCTTTTTGACACAAGGGTTGCACACTTTGGTGCTCTCCTTGCTAGAAACAAAAAGGAATCCGCGAGCTGCTGGCCCATCTCCAAACCAACCAACTCCCACCTACTCCTCTGACCAGTGGGCCCCACAGCGCACTGACCCTACCTGCCATGCTCACGGCGCTCCTCCTATTAATTACAGCGTCAGCGGCGCGGTGGCCGCCACGTCACCATTTGATCCCTTCCTTAGCGGGTGCGCGTCGAGATCCGTTAAGAGGCGACCTCCTCCTACTCCGGCGAGAGTGAGAGAGAGGGAGGCCACCGACGGCGACCGGAGATGTTCCTTGTGGACTGGTTCTACGGGGTTTTGGCGTCGCTGGGGCTATGGCAGAAGGAGGCCAAGATCCTCTTCCTCGGCCTCGACAACGCCGGCAAGACCACGCTCCTCCACATGCTCAAGGACGAGGTTGGGAAAAAATAGTCACTTTCTTTCTGATTACTTGTTCTTCAGAATAGATTTGTTGCTTTTTCTGGAATAGAGTTTGGTAGTCTGATGGAATTGTGATGGCACCCGGATCGGGATGCGTTACGACTTACGGAAGGGAGTAGTTGTGTGATTCATTCCCTTTTTAGTATCTGTAGGATTTGGATCGAAGGGTGTGTTTGTAGTCGAAGAGTTGGAGATATTTGTGTTGGTAGATGTTCATCTCAAGGGTTGAGTGTTCTTGGAGATTTTTATTCCTGTTATAGACCATTTTCAAACATTTTGTGGAAATTTCAAAGTGTGTTGCGATAAATCCCACTTTCCTTAGATTCGGGAGGCTTCGATCGTATGTGGAAAACTGATTCCCCATTCGTGAAGAGTTACTGGATTAGTAGTTTAGTGCCACAAGTCTATGTTTCCTGTTGAGGATAGTTTGGGCAGGTTTCATTTTGGTAGTTGAGCTGCCTTCTTTCTGTCAGCACTGGATTTCTTGCCAGATCTGGATAATTCTTCTTTCAGTTATTTGTGCATAATAAAAAAAATCATGTTGATTTCTTGAGCGCTAGTATACTAATTCAAGAAAAAAAGGATTCGTCTAATCATGGCTAGCTACCATGCTGATTCAGGGGCATGCAATTTAGATCTGGTGCAAGTGCTTCTTCAGAGAATTTATATTTTACTTAAATTCATGTTGATTTACTAGTTTGGCAATCAGTCTTTTTTGTTTCTTTGTTACTGCCTGGTGAGTATGCTCAGAATCTGTTTATAATTAAGTTAAAGATAGAAAGCAAATGCAAAATCACATGTTTTTGCTCGTGTTGGCTGAATAAATTTGTACTTGGATTTGTTTTCCTTCTGGCAGAGGTTGGTTCAGCATCAGCCTACTCAGTATCCAACTTCTGAAGAGCTGAGCATCGGGAAGATCAAGTTCAAGGCATTTGACTTGGGAGGCCATCAGATTGCCCGCCGTGTGTGGAAGGATTACTATGCTAAGGTCTGATCTTCCTCTCCTTTTTTATATAGATGAGTTATTTTGTGTACTGTCATATCTGTTTATGTGCTTCTTCTCCTGTGGTGTAGCTTCTAGAAGTACTGTGCTGTTGTTTGGTACGATTCTAGCTCCTTATGAAATATAGATTACAGACGCAGTATGACTTTAGCATGTTCTGCTACCTCTGAAAGTTATTAGCGTATGTCGTTATCAGTGGACAATAGTTGGCACTGATGCACTAGAATATGTGCGTCTACCTTTTGTTCCTACATGTAACACCAGCTGCGTATTGTGAATATATTTATCAAGTTGATTGGTGGGGTTAGTGCGTTGAACTGCAAGTAGCCTACTCCTATATGCTATTCCGCCATTGTGTGGCTTTCAAGATCCATGATAACACTGTCGACATATCTGCAATGTGGCAATCTAGCTACTTGTATAAAGGGGAAAATATGCTTTCATATCAGTCGGTGCATGATGGTCTTCTGAAATTTTTGTGTCTTCTTTTTACCTTTTAAAACATATATTAGCAGAAAGATTCGTGTGACTTCTGTTCTTATCTATTTTATATGTTTCTTTTGCCCAACATGACTTCTTACTTACTCCCTCCGTTTCAAAATATAAGATGTTTTAGCTTTGTGAAAGGAGTGTATCTAGACACTTTTTGTGTGAAGGTTCATCTAGGTTTGGAGTGAACCTACACACTAAAAAGGGTCTAGATACACTCCTTTCACAAAGCTAAAACATCTTATATTTTAAAACGGAGGGAGTACAAGGTAATCGTTTTGGCTTGTTGCTTGAAGGGGTGTACTGTGCGATAATACTGAGAAACTTTTAAATTCATTTTGGGTGTTGCAGCAGGATGATTTTGGTGATAAAAATGGATGCATACATATCAGATCACCTCAACTATCAACCTGATTGGACAAGACACTAAAGAATATCATACAATTAGGGGTGCTCTGAACAATATATATTCATACCATAGCACCAATTTCTTGAATATCCCGTAGCAGCCAAAAAGGCTTAACTGCTTACGCATCGAATTTGGTGCGTTATACATATGCTCCTGTTGTCTTCATGCATGGCCATGTCTGTTATTTCTCTGATGATGTTGTTCTGATTTAGTAATCTACTTTTGTGGTCTGAGTACTAGTGCAGCAAGAAGTATTTATTTCATCTCTTTGATGTCATTTTCTGATTGTCCCTCTGGTCAGGTTGATGCAGTGGTGTACCTCGTTGATGCATACGACAAAGAGAGGTTCGCCGAATCCAAGAAGGAGCTTGATGCCCTCCTCTCAGACGATTCTCTGGCAACCGTCCCCTTCCTGATCCTGGGGAACAAGATTGACATCCCCTACGCCGCCTCGGAGGAAGAGCTCCGCTACCACATGGGGCTGAGCAACTTCACAACTGGCAAGGGCAAGGTGAGCCTGAGCGAGTCGAACGTCCGCCCCCTCGAGGTCTTCATGTGCAGCATCGTCCGCAAGATGGGCTACGGTGACGGGTTCAAGTGGATGTCACAGTATATCAAGTAGGGCGGCGGGCAGGTGTGTGTGGTGAAAAGAGTGTGTTTTAAATAGTCGTGATTGTACTCCTGTTTTAACTCGCCTTGCTACAAAAGGACTTAGGGAGCTAGCTGGTCATGGATGTTCATGGTGCCAGTACATATGTGATGTAATGAATGCAGTGCGAAATTCTGGGAATCATGTCATAGATTTTTTTTGGGGGGGGGGGGGGGGGGGGTGTTGAAAAGGTCATATGCTTTAAACTCCATTTCTGGTGCTCCATGACGCTGTGAATGTGTTGATTATAGCTGTTACTAGACCAAAATTGCGCGCGTTGCGGCGCCTGTCCATTTTTTGTGCTTTAAACTCCATTTCTGGTGCTCCATGACGCTGTGAATGTGTTGATTATAGCTGTTACTAGACCAAAATTGCGCGCGTTGCGGCGCCTGTCCATTTTTTGTAAGATAATAAAACTCTCCACATTATATATGAATGCTAAAAACACGACAATGCAGTTTGCATAAACTTTGTTCATACATTAGTCAATATAATCCAATCAGAAAGTTTTGATCCTTTCTTACATAAAAAATATGATAAACAAATAGTGCATACAGCTAGGCAGATAAAAAGGTCATTTTACTGGATGCAGCAAACCCTCGGACAGAGAAATTAGTTACCAATTACTTGGTCCATCCCACACTTCATCCCCAACGAAGGTAGACTGCAGGCGCCGTGCTCAGAAGCTCACTGGAAGTGGTTTCTCAAGCGATATCATATACTCAAATCAGAAGTATTTTAAGAAAATCATTAAACTCAAGTGGATTGACAATATCCATTCGAAGATCATGCTATTGATATCACATACAAAGCATCCTAGGGCAGCAAGGAATGCACTATTAGCACTGAACTATTGAAGACACAAGACACTTGATTTCTTGGCCTTGTATTTACATACGTTCACTCGTCCTTAGGGACTTTACCTGACATGCTAGCCTTTCCGAGTTTATCTCAATTCTCAAGCACATACACCTCAATAGGAATTTGTTAACGATGTATTGATAGTACCATTTTGCAGCACAATAAAAGGTAGCAACAGCTCGTGGATGCAATCATGCAAGATTTAAAGGATTAAGAAAACTAAATGGCATAGGCATGCGTACCTTCATCAGATATGATTTACAGGAAAATCGAGAGGTAGGTAACACCATACCAACATTACTGAAGCCAATTAACTCCAATGGTATACCTGCAATTCTTCCGCCTCAATTGTATAATTTTGTCATGAAACATCAGGATAAACTCCCTCTACAAAAACATTTCTTCACAAGTCTAAATGATACTTAGACGCAAAAGAACTACAAGGAAACATAAGTTAATCCCAAAGTCCATAAACATAATAACGGTTCAGGAAAAGCGATGACCATAACTCCCAGATCCTATGAACAAGCTATTATAGATTTCACCTCCAATGTGAAATGCATTTCAGATCATGAAGCGACTTGTTGGTAAACAAAATAGACTTGGGAAAGTTTTGGTGGAGAACTGAAATGTGACGTGAGGAAAGGAATATCCGGCAAACTTTAATCAACCTTGGCGGAATGAATTGTAAATTTTTGCTGCAATGTAGAAATACAAAACCTCACTGCAAACCTGGTACCACCAAAATATATACGCTGCATAAATCAGCAGTTAAATGCATGGTCAATTATAGAGCATATGGATGAGATTAACACTATCATGTACCATAATATCTATGCATAATGATGCTACCGGTGTTTCCCATAATGAACCTGTTACCTGTTGATAATTTGACCCGATGCAACATAGTGCTATGTGTTAATAATGTCTTTTTATTATGCAGAATAACTCGAAATCCAACTGAAGTCTACAACAGCCCAGACACTTGATGTTGCATAAACATTGGAAAATCATGTGTTAACATAAAATGAGATCTAACCTCAAATCCGTACTAAGCAGAAGCCATGGCATGCCTGGCCCTCTAGACAAAAAATATCATTGCTGATGGAGTGGTATGCTGGTGCAACAAATCCGTACTATTAGAATGCTCACCTTGTAGGATCGACAGAGACGGTGCACACGGGATGGGTCGAGGAGAATCTACACTTTTGGAATCTGTCACCATCGCCTGAGATCACAAAGAAAGTGAACAGACATTGGGAGCTCACCTTGGGAAATTGGCATGTCTCGCCATCCTTAAGAGGCATGGGCTGCTTCTCACCGTCCCATCTCTAGGCGCTGAAGGTGGATGCCTTGATCTGGAGGACTTCATGGCGGCGAGTGTCGCCGGCCCGCTGAAGAGAAGAGCTATGTTGGGGAAGGAGGCATGGCGAGATGTGCGCAGGGAGCGCCCCATACCGGTGTAGTCGTGGCTGTTGAGGATGCAGACGCTGATGCTCTTGGTTGCGTGGATGCCATGGAGGATGAGCGGCCAGGGAATCAGGGGAGGCGAGGCGCACACCATCGCCAAACAAAAGGGTTGTTTGCTGCAGAAACGGGGAAGCTTTGGCGGACTGCTAAGGCAAAGAGGAGAAAGTGGGCCGTGCAAGCCACACCGCTACCTGACATGGCCCGACAAACCACAGGCCACCTGGATTGGTTTCCGGAGTAGCAGCCCAACCACGTACGCCTGAGCGGAACTTACGGCCGGATTACTGTAAAAATCTGGCAGCGACGCTCTGGAATGACCGGAAGATATAAGGAGCGTCAAACGTAATGATCGGACGGTGGAGAATGTCAATTCGCTATGGTGGCTTCTAGGTGGCTCAGTTTTACTGTTTCTTAATAGTGCCTTTTCACTCTTCTTTGAATTTGATGATGACTTTGTGCGGACTGTAGTAGCTGGTGCTGTCCTGCTAATTTAAAAAAAACTAGGTGATACCCCGCGCGTTGCTGCGAGAATTATAGGTGACGCTAAATACTTAAGAGATTAACCATATAAAAGATAAAATAATTATGTGAAAAAAAGGTTTAAAATATACATGTGATACATGGAGCACAGCTGATGTAAAATGAATAAAAAAGCTTGGCATGTAGCATAAAACACGATAAGACAGAGAAACACTTAGCTTTAGGAATACAATTTATTACTACCATGAACATATTTTGTTTTTTGTTAGCAAGACGTAACGAATGTGTCTCATTAATCCAGAGAGCAAGGACTGAATTGAGAGGACTGTTATTTGTTTAAAACCACTGATGAAGACATGTTTTAAGCTTTTGGTTTTGCCTCTAAGAACCATAGCATACGCGTGTATGAAGCTTTTGGTAGTATGCATGTAGTTGTGTACCTATATTTAAAGGGGGATCTATCATCCAGAAAATCGGAAGCTAATTAATAGGTCAATGACTTTTAGATGCAGTATAGAATAAAAAGTATCTCGATACAAAACCATCAAATATTGCATACATGATACATCATTTCTCTGATATGATCTGTCATTTCATGAAAATATATAGGTACGATCTGACTATAAATGTTCTGTAAATAGAAAAAGTGAAGTAATAGAAATATGCACCATGCCTTTCCTTTTCATGTATGTGGGACATCCATCGATACTGCAAATAATTCAGCACCATGGCTGATGGCATAGGTAGATACTCCAGGATAAACATAAGCATAAGAGTGGAAAATATGAGAGGAGACGATCACCACATTTGTTATCCACGACGGCTTCCCTAGCACCTCCCCGACTGTGCTCTATGCGGTGGCAGCACGACCTCTGTTGTACTTGTAGCAGTGGCACACGGGGGGTAGTTGCTCGGAGCGGCATCATCCGGATCATGGGTCGAGCTGGAGAAGGACGTGGTGGAGCGCGTTCGTGGATCCTCGTCAGCCTGGCAGCGCGGCGATCCGAATGCAAGTGGTGGTGGTGGAGCTGCACATCCGGCGAGTGGCGGTGTCACCAGCTGGTCGACCAAGTGGTGAAGCTGACCGAATAGGCGGTGGTCGTAGCCCAGGTTCCGATGGCGGTAGCTGCTCTGTGCGCTCATCGCATTCCCGGCAGGCCAGCAGCTGTGCGTTAGGAAGAGAAGCAAATAAAAAAGAGTAGAATCGACATAGCATCATGTTTTAGGCTTGCGGCACGGCCTGTGTATAAAGCGAGAACTCAATTGTTGCGGGTCGGTCAGTTAGTATTGTTGACGGTGGTGACAAAGGATTGGGCACATGAATATATAGGGTCGAAAGAAAGGAAGACTCAAGATGGAGCAGGAAGTTGCAGAATATAAGAAACCAATGGAAGACATTGAAATCGATAGAACGGTTCGTAGAAGATGTTGGGACTGCAGTGCATGCGTTACTTTCCAATAGGCCGAGAAGTAAAATCAGTAACTCTTCGTAGGAAATGAGTAGGTAGCTAGTCCGGAGTACCTAATTTTGTGCACTTCAACATGATTAAAATACCACTACTACATGGAACAGGAGAGCTAGTAATCATGGAGCAAAATGTCCTTTGGTTTTCTATTAATTACTCATGGAGCAAAGTGGCGCATCAGCTAGCTTGCCTAAATGTGGGGTGTTGATGCTTGTGGAGCGGTGGTACTCAATGCCGGGATTAAAATGAGAACAGTGGGAATAAGAGAAGCCGAGGTGTGATTATTGTGTCGAGCGTCTACTAGCTGAAAATAGGATTAAACGTGCTTTTTTTCCTGCGAATAATTGTATCCAGCGTGGCACCAAAATAAAACTAAATTGAAAAGTAAAGTGAAGATAAGATGATGTGGACAATCATAGGCTTGCTGATGTGGATAGCTTGCATGCCTAGAGAAGCTGAAAATAGGATTAAGCGTGCTTCTTTTTTTCCCTGCGAATAATTGTATCCAGTCGTGGCACCAAAATAAAACTAAATTGAAAAGTAAAGTGGAGATATGATGATGTGGACCAATCATAGGCTTGCTGATGTGGATAGCTTGCATGTCTAGAGAAATAGTTTAGTGGAGATCACCTATTTAGTTTATATAGATGAGATCAACCAGGACTAGCCCTTGGTGGCATATGTTGATGGAGCACACTCGCTATCCTTGTAACATAGTGTGTTGAATTAAAGAGCAATTTACCCAGGATAATCGCTAAATAAAACATGAATAAAACATGAATCAAATAATAGAAGTTAAACTAATCATATGAAATAGTGGATATAAATTAAGACAGATATCCAAGAGGATTGCAAAGCATATATCTTGAGATAAGATCAAAGCAAGATCTATAGCAAACCAAAGAGAACAATATACTATCTGATTAAGATAAACAAGATTGAGGAAGAGGATATATATCACAACAGATGGACGGGTAGAGGAACCGCCGGTGTTGGTGTTGGCACCATCGTCAGCCATGTCATCGAGGAAGAGGTTGCTGATATTGGAGAAGAAGTCCTCGTTGGAGAAGACGTTGGAGCAGTCGCTATCCATGAAGGAGTTCGTGATGAAGACAGTAGTCGCGCAAAATAGCGCTTTCCAAAAACCTTATCGCTCTTCTCTCGTACAAGACTCGAAGCAGCGGGGTCTCGGAGGCCTATTGTCCCGGCTAGCGGTGCACGCCGCAAGACGAGATGGGGAAGAACGGAGCGGCAACACAATACTCTGGGATTAGATGCGATGTAGTGAAGCGTGTAGCAAGAGAGGAGTGACCTCTCACTTTTATAGGCACGGGTAGGCAGGCAGCGTCGGGAGAGGAAACGGCCTCCATTAAGTTCGAGTTAAATCTCAGAGGAAATGTTTGAATTAAGTCTCAGAGAAACGTTCGAATTAAATCTCAGAGGAAACATTCAAATTAAGTCTCAGAGAAACACTCGAATTAAATCTCATGCGCGGCAAAAAGAAAGGAAAACTCTCGGCTCAAGGCATTCCCGCAACCCGAGGCGCGCGCGTCATGACATGGCGAGGCAAGGCGGGCGACGGAGGAGGAGGAGCGCACGTGTACGTCTCTCTCCTTCTCATCCTTTTACCAAGTGGTGGAAGAACCCTCCTTATAAGGTAGTGAAAACTTCCTTCAACTAGCAATGTGGGACTAAAGATTTGTCCCATCTCTTGCCATGCATGAATGGGCCATATGGCCCTCTAGGATTTTTCAGGAATTATTAGAATGGAATATGGGTTGGGCCATTTAGGTAAGAATTCCAACAATCCCCCACAAGATCCCAGAGGCACATGAAGTTTGTCTTTGGTTTCAAAACATTGTTTATATACCAGTTGAAAGGGCATGAATGCCCTCACGTGTGGTTTTGATAATTAATGACAATCTCTATCGACTAATGTGTAAATTAAGTTTCACTTGTAGGTTTGTCCATTGGCATCGCTTGGACCATGTGTTGGGTTCAAGGTTGAAAAAGAAGAAGATCTAGTATTTCTTGAAGAAGAAGAAGAAGATGGATTTCCTTATGGAAATCTTCAAGACATCATCAAGAAATGAAGTGCAAGTTCAAGGTGCGCCATCTCTAGAAGATCTCGTGCTTGGAGCTTGCCATTGATGTCTACGCACTTCTATTCTTGTAGACAGTTGTTGGGCCTCCAAGTGTAGAGGTTTGTAGAACAGCAGCAAGTTTCCCTTAAGTGGATTACCCAAGGTTTATCGAACTCAGGGAGGAAGTGGTCAAAGGTATCCCTCTCAAGCAACCCTCCAATCAAGATACAAGAAGTCTCTTGTTTCCCAAACACACCCAATACACTTGTCAGGTGTATAGGTGCACTAGTTCGGCAAAGAGATAGTGAAATACAAGTGGTATGGATAATTATAAGTGGTAACGGTGCCAGAAAAGAGCTTGATGGGTAGGAAGAGACTAAAGGCAATTTGAAATAAAGATGAAAGCAAGCAAACATGTAATCGATCTAGTTGCAAACGGTGTATAAATGCTTAGAAACAAGGCCCAGGGATCATACTTTCACTAGTGAACACTCTCATATAAATATCTTCTCTTTATGATACTACTCTTAACTACTCTCCGGTTGGACACTCTAATCCATGGTAGGGCTATAACAGCACACCTCAAAGTTCGCTTTCAGCATCTAGATAACCCCACACTGTCACCTTGAGCACTAGATGGTTCCAACAAACACCACAATTTCATAGAGAGATATAACTCCAAATATAACTCATAACAAGTATTTGTAATCTCTAGCCTAAGTGCCACCATGGTGTGCACGCTACCACTTTCACACACGTGGGGAGAGCCAAAGATCTATTAAAGCACTTGAGTAGCAAGGTAGATCTACTTGATTACAAAGCTCATGATCACAATATGATCATGCATAGAGAGAGAGATGAACACATAGCTATCGGTAGAACCCTTAGCCTCGAGAGAGAACTACTCCCTCCTCATCATGGGAATCAGCAACGACGATGTAGATTGGTGGTGGAGATCGATGGAGATGGCTCCAGGGGAACTTCCCCGTCCCGGCAGGGTGTCGGAACAGAGACTTTCTGTCCCCCGAATCTCCTCTTCGGTGGCGGCGGTGTTGCGGAACTTTTCATGGAAATCTGATCTGGTACTTAGGGTTTTCATCCCGAGAGGCATATATAGGCGAAGGGGCGATGTCAGAGGGTGGACTAGGGGCCCACACCACCTGGTGGCGCGGCTAGGGGGACCTGCGCCACCACATGGTGTGGCCAGCCCCTGGCCCCTCTCCGTATCCTCTTCTGGCTCCGTGAGTCTTCCACTAAAATATCGACTTTGGCTTTTGTCTGGTCCAATTCCAAGAATATTCATTTTCTGGCTTTTCTGGAACCAAAAACAGAAGAAAACAGGCAACTAGCATTGTGGCATCTTGTTAATAGGTTAGTTCCAGAAAATGTGTAAAAGTACTCCAAAGTGTGGACAAACATAAGAAAGTAGATATAAAACAAGCATGGAACATCAAAAATTATAGATACATTTGCAACGAATCAACATCCCCAAGCTTAACTCCTGCTCGTCCTCGAGTAGGTAAGTGAGAAAAAGAATATTTTTTTAGGTGACATGCACCATCACAATCAAGATCAAACCATTTGCAAGCATTGAAAGCTGGGATCAAAGTACTCTAAACATGGCATGAAAGATATAGTTCTAACAATAAGACAACGCAACTATGTTGTAGCATGAAAAGGTATAAACAAAAGATTCATGAATAACAATGCTTTGCAAGACGTTTGTTTGTTTCACATAAAGAAAACATAATGAGAATGGTATTCATCTTGTCCCTCATAGTGTAGCAACACATAAATGCATAGGACACCTTCAAAGTTCATAAGGGTGACTAGATACAAATAGTTTAAGAACAAGCAATATCAAAGTTATGCATCAATCAACAAGTCTTGGGACAATGCACATTAAACTAAGAATGGCCACTATGCTCTCTTAATAGGTGCATAAAGATAGAAGATGGAGACTCAATATAAAAGTAAAAGAAAGGCCTTCATAGAAGGAAGCAGGGATCCAAGTCTCATAAAGAGCTTCCAAAAATTATGGTACTTAGCTTTCAGCTCTCATTACCCCTATCATAAGCATCTTGAAGTGATTAAGGTTAAAGTGAACAAACTATGGAGTATATGCTTGACAAAGTATAAGCTGGCAATCTCATGTCCCTTGAATACGAGGTCCGCTCCTCATGCTACTCAAGTTTAGTTACCGGTAAGTTCTTGTCATAGTAAGTACATGTGTATCATAGAGAATCGCCAATGGGGTACCCCTTGCCTGATGATATGGAAGAATCCCCATATCAAAATGACAAGGCAAGCAAACAACGAGAATCTCGGCAATCTTCTTATTTACCGTGGGAAAATGGTGCTTTTTTCTCTCTTTCCTCTTTTCTCATCTTTTTTTTCTTTTTCTTTTTCTCAATCTCTATCTCTTTTTTTATAAGAAGAATGCTTCATAGATTGCTCATTATGGTTACGCTACAGGTTTCCACCATGATTAGGCATGGATTAGACTAGCGGCCCAGGCGTTTCTCTAACACTCATACATAACTCCATGGACTTCCAATCTCCCCTTTCATTTCACACCAATGACATCCATAAACAAAAGAGCATGATATCAACTGGGTACAACGTACAACTACAATGTTGAAAGCGTTTCCCATGACAGCATGGTTCTCTAATCCCCAACATATAAGTGCAAGCATATACAACATAGATGACACAATGGTTCAAGTTTATTAGGGGCAAGAAAAGTAAAGTGTGCCATCAAGTTCGTGAGAGCTTTAATCACTAATTTTCACATAACAAGTTTAATTCGGAAGGAAGATAAAAACATGAATATACTTGGAATAACAAATGCTAATAGGTAGATATGGTGGGCTCTTTGGAATAACTTGGTTTTATTTGGAGTTGGATGCATAAGTGGAACTCATACTTGGTACGGGGCTAGCAAAAGACTGGGAGCGACCAACTAAGAGAGCAATAATGACCATAATCATGCAAAGAGACAAAACATCGTTAATTAAAGCATAAAGTGATATTACAAGTCGAAAACTAAATGATCATAGAGGCTAAGGTGACTTGGTGTAGTCTTAACATGGTGTAAGCATGCGCCAAGTCAACCCAAATAAACCACTAAAGGAGAATACCACAATATTATGCTTTTATATGCTAAAACAACACATGATTCTTTCAAGGCACATTAAGCAATCTCAATTGTTTGTAACAAGTCATGCTACAGAAATAATCACTAAGCATAAATCCAAAACAATATCAAGCATGACATGATAAAGCCTAGGCCACAGTCAAAAACAAGCTCCTTTTATACCACTTAAGCATGAACTTTCATAATCTTTTCCAATCCAAATCAACTTAATTTGAAAACTAATGCATGAATGAGGGGATCCAACCAATTTATTCAAGCAAACGAAAACTAAAAACAAAAACAAAGACGCTCCAAGAACAACACAACTGTGCATGAAACAATAAAAATGAAGTGTTTGGAAGAAACCTGAGATTTTTATTGATGAAGAAGGGGATGCCTTGGGCATCCCTAAGATTTGACGCTTGTACTTCTTGAATATTTCTTGGGGTGACACGGGTGGCATCCCCAAGCTTGAGCTTTTGTCCAAACTTCATCTTATCACATTACTCTTCCCTACACTTTAAAATTTCCTTCATACAAAACTTCACACAATCTTCATTAGCAACATTAGTGTACTCAAGATAATAAGTCTTTTGGTTCAGTTTCAACACGAGTAAAACTTCCATTAAAACAAAAGCTACTGTAGAAATTCCTTTAAAAAGTTCAAATGATCAAAGAGAACTCAAAGATAAAGAGATTAAGAGGCAAATGCAAATAATGGCAGAAATCTATCAAAACATACCAGCAGGTGAAAACCGATTTTTTCGAAGACCTTCTGTTGCTCAAATAGAAAAGTGTTGAACTAATGAAAGTTACCTAACAACCTGGGGGAGTTATTCAGAAAATTACAGCTCAATCTGACATACAGAGATTGTTCACGAATTTTTATAGTGAAGCACAAAAATCTGTTTCGGGACAGCACTTCCCCAAATCTTACTTCTCTCTCATTAGAGGTTATTCTTGGCACAAAAACCACATAAAAAGGATAAGAAGAGGTTATTACTGAGGCAATAACTTCCAAGACTCAATAAAACAAAAATAAACTAAAGTAAAAATATAATGGGTTGTCTCCCAAAAGCTCTTTCTTTATAGCCATTAAGATAAACATGATAGTTTGAGAAGATGCTCACATAAGAAATATGAATTGAAGTAAAAGAGAGCATCAAGAAGAAAATTCAAAGCACATTTAAGTCTAACCCACTTCCTATACATAGGAATCTTGTAAAGAAACAAGTCATGAAAGCACAAAGCAGCAAGCATAGGAAAGCAAAACAAGTACAACTTCAAGACTTTCAACATAAATAGGGGAAACTTAATAATATTGAGATATATAAGACCATGTTTCCCTCTCTCATAATAACTTTCAGTAACAACATGAATAAAATTAACAATATAACTATCGTATAAAACATTCTTATCATGAGCCACATGCATAAAATGATTATTACTCTCCAGATAAGCATAGTCATTCTTATTAATTGTGGTGGGAGCAAATTCAACAAAATAGCTATCATTATTCTTCTCATCACCATAATCATCAAATATAGGAGGCATATTGTAATCATTAATTTTATCCTCAATAGTAGGTGGACTGAAAATATCATATTCATCATTGTAATCATCATATATTGGAGGTTTGGTATCACCATAAGCAATAGAATAGCTATCTTCCAAAGCTGGGGAACTAAAAAGATCATTTTCATAAAAACTAGCTTTCCCAAGCTTAGACTTTTCCATAGCATTATCAATAATGGTGTCAAAAGAATTCATACTAACAACATTGCTATTAGCATGCAAATAAAGTTCCATAGGTTTTTTAATTTTCTCTTCAAACACTTCATGTCCTAACTCAAGATAAATACTATAAAGCTCTCTAATTTTGTTGTTGTTTTCCATTAAGCTTAACTAGTGAAAATAAGAAACAAAAAGACAAAATTGCATAATCTAAAGGAAATAACTTCGAGCACTCACACCGGAGGATGTGAGTACCTTTTACCTTACCTCCCCGGCAACAGCGCCAGAAAATAGTTTGATGTCTACGCACTTCTATTCTTGTAGACAATTGTTGGGCCTCCAAGTGCAGAGGTTTGTAGAACAGCAGCAAGTTTCTCTTAAGTGGATTACCCAAGGTTTATCGAACTCAGGGAGGAAGTGGTCAAAGGTATCCCTCTCAAGCAACCCTGCAATCAAGATACAAGAAATCTCTTGTGTCCCCAATACACCCAATACACTTGTCAGGTGTATAGGTGCACTAGTTCGGCGAAGAGATAGTGAAATACAAGTGGTATGGATAATTATAAGTGGTAACGGTGCCAGAAAAGAGCTTGGCGGGTAGGAAGAGACTGAAGGCAATCTGAAATAAAGATGGAAGCAAGCAAACATGTAACAGATCTAGTTGCAAACGGTGTTTCAATGTTTAGAAACAAGGCTTAGGGATCATACTTTCACTAGTGAACACTCTCATATAAATATCATCTCTTTATGAAACTACCCTGAACTACTCTTTGGTTGGACACTCCAATCCATGGCAGGGCTATAACAACACTCCTCAAAGTCCGCCTTCCCCATATAGATAACCCCTCACTATCACCTTGAGCGCTAGATGGTTCCAACAAACACCACAATTTCATAGACACGTCCAACTCCAAATATAACTCATAACAAGTATTTGTAATCTCTAGCCTAAGTGCCACCATGGTGTGCACGCTATCACTTTCACACACGTGGGGAGAGCCAGAGATCTATTAAAGCACTTGAGTAGCAAGGTAGATCTACTTGATTACAAAGCTCATGATCACAATATGATCATGCATAGAGAGAGATATGAACACATAGCTACCGGTAGAACCCTTAGCCTCGAGAGAGAACTACTCCCTCCTCATCATGGGAATCAGCAACGACGATGGAGATGGTGGTGGAGATCGATGGAGATGGATCCGGGGGCACTTCCCCTTCCCGGTAGGGTGTCGGAACAGATACTTTATGTCCCCAGAATCTGCTCTTCGGTGGCAGCAGCGCTGTGGAACTTTTCATGGAAATCTGATCTGGTACTTAGGGTTTTCGTCCTGGGAGGCATATATAGGCAAAGGGGAAATGTCAGAGGGTGGACCAGGGGCCCACACCACCTGGTGGCATAGCCAGGGGGACCCGCGCCACCACATGGTGTGGCTAGCCCCTGGCCCCTCGATCTCCGTCTCGTCTTTTGGCTCCGTGAGTCTTCTAGTAAAATATCGACTTTGGCTTTTGTCCGGTCCAATTATGAGAATATTCATATTTTGGCTTTTCTGGAACCAAAAACAGAAGAAAATAGGCAACTGGCACTATGGCATCTTGTTAATAGGTTAGTTCTAGAAAATGCGTAAAAGTACTCCAATGTGTGGACAAAACATAAGAAAGTAGATATAAAACAAGCATGGAACATCAAAAATTATAGATACATTTGCAACGTATCAGCCATCCTCGGCGATCATGGTGTGATGAAGACAATTTCAAAGAAGAGGTTTCCCCATGGAATATGGGGAAGCATTTCTCAAATCTTTATTAAGCAAGTGCAAGCAAGTGCAATCAAGAAAGACGATCCATCTTGAGAAAGTAAAGACGATCTACATCAAGTTCAAGTCGAATGATAAAGGAAAAGGTACGATCTTGATAGGTTTTCTATCTTACCGGTCTCTTTTAGTGTTGGGAGACCGGGTTTAGGATAGATAGCCATACTATCAAGAGGGGCTCTCGAGTGAGTAGCTTGATCGTATCTTTTAGAGAGAGCTCAAACCTTTGCATGCATAGCATCATCTTTCTTGGTTGTTGTTTGGTTCTTGTCCATGTGAGGATCTAGAGCTTGTGGTTATCTTCATAACAAGCTCTAGGTCATCAAAAATGAATTTCCCTTGCATATCTTATTGCATTTTTGATCTTGCGGGTTTTCTGGCTCCACACCTTAGGAGATATCTCACATATATATTCATGATATTTTCTCCCTTGTGATACCCAATATTTCACCTTTTTTGTATTCTACTCTTTATTATATTTCCAACAAAATTGGTTTCATCCCAACTGGAGTTTCCAAGCTCAACTTCTTGCGTTTTGGGTTTTGGAGGTTTATTACCGGTTCATCGCTTCTGAGAGGTCATATCTTTCTCCATTTTATTTTCATCCTCACTTGTTGGACTATGATTTTTATTTGCATAATCTTGTATAGGTTTTTGTTTTCTTCAAAACGAGCCCAAGATCATTGAAATCGGAGTCCGGAGTCAAAAGTTATTGAAGTTTTCGTGAAATGTTGTCTAATGTTTTTGCTTGAGCGGTAGTACCGGACCAAGTTCCCGTAAAACTCGTTTTTGTTTAGTAACTTGTGTTTCTATTTACCGGTAGTACCGGTGGGGCACCGGTAGTTCCGGTGATGCGTGAAAATGATCCAAACGAGCAGATTTATCTTGCCCTATTTAAGGCCCCCCTCTTCCCCCAATGTTTCCCCAACTTTTGAGGTTATTTTTGCTAGCTCTTCCACTCTCTCTCCTCCATTGTTGACCTTAAAAAGCTTGCTCTCTTCCCTTCTCACTCCCATGATTCTTTCATCTCTTTGAGGGATTTGAGAGAGGAGATCTAGATCTACAACCTCCACCAAACCAAATCCATTCTTTGTGAAGGAATCCTTAGAATCTAGATCTTGGAGAGTTTTGTGTTCTCCTCTTGTGTTCTTCCTCTCTTGGTGCATAGGTTTGAGTTCTCCTCGGAGATTCGGCGAGTTCAAGCTCTTGAGCTTGTTTCTCTTGGGTTCTTGGAACCCTAGACGGTTGTGTGGAGTTGTGGTGTCTTATTGGGGGCTCTAATTGAGTTGTGGAGATTCTCCAATCTTGTTGGCCTTTTGTGGCATTGTGGAGCCTTTGTGGCATTTCTTGGGAGCCCTTCAATTGAGTTGTGGAGTTTTCCCCAAGCCTTGTACGGATTCGGTGACCGCCCTCAAGTGTCTCATAGTGGAATGTGAGTAGACCTTTATGGCGAGCTCACGGGAGAATAGGGTGAGCCTTTTGTGGCGTCATTGAGTGCGTGCCTTCGCATCTTGGGTGAGGCCTTGTGTGGTGTTTGGTGAGCATCGAGCCACCACACCTCGAGGTGAGCCATTTGTGACGTTCGAAGTACATTGCGCCCCCACACCTCTCCAACAGATATGTATCTTATTTGGAAGTGAACTTCGGGAAACAAATCATCATCTCCGCGTCCATCGGTTATCTCTCAACCGAGCCCTTTACTTATGCAATTTACATTGTGATAGCCATCGTGCTTGCAGTATTATATATTGCTATCACCTTGTTGCTTGTCTTGCTTAGCATAGGTTGTTGGTGCACTTAGTTGAACCTAGTTGATATAGGTTTTGGCTTGATAAATTAAACATTAAGTTTTATTCCTCATTTATTAGAGCCTAAACCGTAATAATTTTAAAATACCTATTCACCCCCTCTAGGCAATGTACGTTTCCCTTTCAATTGGTATCAGAGCGAGGTCTCTTGCTTCTTAGGCTTCACCACCTCGAGAGTAAAGATGTCTGCTAGGGGTTTAGTGCACTCTCACACATTTACATTTGATGGCACAAATTATGATGTTTGGCAAATTCGCATGCTTAGTCATTTCCGAGTCATTGACCCAAATATTGAGCGAATTCTTGATATGGGTTTGTCTCCTCCGACCCCAAAATCTACTTTGGATGAGGAGACAAACTCTTATCTCGAAGCTCAAGCATCTAATGTGCTTGTTAATGTTGTGAGATTTGTAGTTCTTTCCACAATCATGCCTTTTCGGAATCCTCATGATATTTGTACCAAGCTTCAAGCAAAATACGATGTGTCCAAGATTGATGAGGATGATTGTGTTCCCTCCACCTTCGGTCGTGATGAGTTCTTATCTTCTTCCACTTCACCTACATGTGATTTTTCACAAGGTAATGATACGGTGAGTGGTGATACAACTTGCAATGTGCATTGTGAGTTTTCCATTGATGATCCTTCATCTCTATCTTATTGCAATGTTGTACTTTGGACATGAACACTTGCAGGACTATATGTGACTTACATCCTAGTGTTCATTGTCCTTGCATATCATATAGAAATGGATTGAATATATATCATGATGATATGCTTGCTTTGCCTTGTTGCCATGATAAATGTGCTTCTATTTCATATAGTACTTGTGTTCCTAACCATGTAGAGGAAATCGAAGAATGTGTGGGCAAAGGTAAGGTTGTGATTTGAGCTTCATGTGTTGCCCCATTATCACCTTCTATTTTAAAATATAAGATGTTTTAGCCTACACACTAAAAGTGTCTAGATACACTCCTTTCACAAAGCTAAAACATCTTATATTTTAAAATGTAGGGAGTACAAGGTAATCGTTTTGGCTTGTTGCTTGAAGGGGTGTACTGTGCGATAATACTAAGGAACTTTTTAATTCATTTTGGGTGTTGCAGCAGGATGATTTTGGTGATAAAAATGGATCATACATATCAGATCACCTCAACTATCAACCTGATTGGACAAGACACTAAATAATATCATACAATTAGGGGTGCTATGAACAATATATATTCATACCATAGCACCAATTTCTTGAATATCCTGTTGCAACCAAAAAGGCTTAACTTCTTACGCATTGAATTTGGTGCATTATACATATGCTCCTGTTATCTTCATGCATGGCCATGTCTGTTATTTCTCTGATGATCTTGTTCTGATTTAGTAATCTACTTTTGTGGTATGAGTACTAGTGCAGCAAGAAGTATTTATTTCATCTCTTTGATGTCATTTTCTGATTGTCCCTCTGGTCAGGTTAATGCAATGGTGTACCTCGTTGATGCATACGACAAAGAGAGGTTCGCTGAATCCAAGAAGGAGCTTCATGCCCTCCTATTAGACGATTCTTTGACAACCGTCCCCTTCCTGATTCTGGGGAACAAGATTGACATCCCCTACACCGCCTCGGAGGAAGAGCTCCGCTACCACATGGGGCTGAGCAACTTCACGACCGGCAAGGGCAAGGTGAGCCTGAGGGAGTCGAACATCCGCCCCCTCGAGGTCTTCATGTGCAGCATCGTCCGCAAGATGGGTTACGGTGATGGGTTCAAGTGGATGTCACAGTATATGAAGTAGGGCGGCGGGCAGGTGTTTGTGTGTGATGAAAAGAAAGTGTTTTAAATAGTCTTGATTGTACTCCTGTTTTAACTCGCCTTGCTACAAAAGGACTTAGGGAGCTAGCTGGTCATGGATGTTCATGGTGCCAGTACATATGTGATGTAATGGATGAAGTGCAAAATTCTGATCATGTCATAGATTTTTTTGTGTGTGTGTGGGGGGGGAGGGGGTTCCGTTACAGGTGATGTTCAAAAGGTGATATGCTTTGAACTCCATTTCTGGTGCTCCATGACTCTATGAATGTGTTGATTATAGCTGTTATAGTGCCTTTTCACTCTTCTTTGAATTTGATGATGACTTTGTGCGGACTGTAGTAGCTGGTGCTGCCCTGCTGATAAAAAAATGGGACCAACCAGGACTAGCCCTTGGTGGCATATGTTGATGGAAGAAATAGCATGAGCACCTACGGAGTCTAGGTATCAAAACATAGGCAGGCTGGGAGCACACTCGCTGTCCTTGCCAACAGAGTGACACCCTGTTCTCAAAGGAAAAGAACCGGTGATCGCCTGAGTCGAGGCCCAACACGAACCGCGTCGGTGGCCAGATGGGCTAGGTGGAGGTGGTAAAACCAGACCAACCAAGCACTAGCACTCAGTGGTATTTTTTATAGGAGAGCAACACGAGGAACACCGTAGAGTCCAGGACTCAAACACGGATGGGCTGCAGGAGCACTCTCCATGCTAGCCAACTGAGTGACACCCGGTTCTCAAAATGAGACCAACTAAGCACTAGCACTCGGTGGTTTTTTATAGAAGAACAACCTTAGGCACTGATACATTGCAAATGTATCTATAATTTTTGATGTTCCATGCTTGGTTTTATCTACTTTCTTGTGTTTTGTTCCAACTTTGGAGTACTTTTCATATGATTTCTTGGACTAACCTATTAACAAGATGCCACAGTGCCAGTTGCCTGTTTTCTGCTGTTTTTGGTTCCAGGAAGTCATAAAATGAATATTCTCGGAACTGGACGAGACAAAAGCCAAAGTTACTATTTTCCCAGAAGACTCACGGAGCCAGAAGGAGAGCCGGAGTGGGGTCACAGGGTGGCCACACCACCCCTAGGCGCGGGTCCACCTAGGCCGCGCCAGGGCATGGTGTGGGCCCCCTGGCCGCCCACCGACCTTGCCCTCTGGCCTATAAGAAGCCTCCCGATGCGTAAACCCTAAATCGTCAATAAGAAATCCACGAAAAGTTCCACAGCGCCGCCGCCACCGAAGGGGAGATTCGGGGGACAGAAAGTCTCTGTTCTGGCACCCTGCCGGGACGGGGAAGTGCCCTCGGAGCCATCTCCATCGATCTCCACCGCCATCTCCATCACCATTGCTGATTCCCATGATGAGGAGGGAGTAGTTCTCTCTCGAGGCTAAGGGTTCTACCGGTAGCTATGTGTTCATCTCTCTCTCTATGCATGATCTTATTAAGATCATGAGCTTGTAATCTATAGATCTACCTTGCTACTCAACTGCTTTAATAGATCTCTGCTCTCCCCATGTGTGTGAAAGTGACAGCATGCATACCATGGTGGCACTTAGGCTAGAGATTACAAATACTTGTTATGAGTTATATTTGGAGTTGGATCTTTCTATGAAATTGTGGTGTTTGTTGGACTCATCTAGTACTCAAGGTGATAGTGTGGGGTTTTCTAGATGGGAAAGATGAACTTTGAGGTGTGCTGTTATAGCCCTACCGTGGATTAGAGTGTCCAACCAGAGAGTAGTTCAGCGTAGTATCATAAAGAAGAAGATATTTATATGAGAGTGTTCACTAGTGAAAGTATGATCCCTAGGCCTTGTTTCTAAGCATTGATACACCGTTTGCAATTAGATCTGTTACATGTTTGCTTGCTTCCTTCTTTATTCCAGTTTGCTTTTAGTCTCTTCCACGCCATCAAGTTATTTTCTATCACCATTACCACTATGATTATCTGTACCACTTGTATTTCACTATCTCTTCGCCGAACTAGTGCACCTATACACCTGACAAGTGTATTGGGTGTGTTGGGGACACAAGAGACTTCTTGTATCTTGATTGCAGGGTTGCTTGAGAGGGGATATCTTTGACCACTTCCTCCCTGATTTCGATAAACCTTGGGTGATCCACTTAAGGGAAAACTTGCTGCTGTTCTACAAACCTCTGCACTTGGAGGCCCAACAACTGTCTACAAGAAGAGAAGTGCGTAGACATCAAGCTATTTTCTGGCGCTGTTGCCGGGGAGGTAAGGTAAAATGTATTCACACCGGAGGATTAAAGAAGAAGAACCACCCACGGCAAACGCCTATTTTCTGGCACCGTTGCCGGGGAGGTAAGGTAAAAGGTACTCACATCCTCCGGTGTGAGTGCTCGAAGTTATTTCCTTTAGATTCTACAATTTTGTCTTTTTGTTTCTTGTTTTTATTTTCACTAGTTAGGCTTAATGGAAAACAACAAAAAAAGTAGAGAGCTTTATAGTATTTATCTTGAGTTAGGACATGAAGTGTTCGAAGAGAAAATTAAAAAACCTATGGAACTTTATTTGCATGCTAATAGCAATGTTGTTAGTATGAATTCTTTGGACACCATTATTGCTAATGCTATGGAAAAGTCTAAGCTTGGGGAAGCTAGTTTTTATGAAAATGATCTTTTTAGTTCCCCAGCTTTGGAGGATAGCTATTCTATTCCTTATGATGATACAAAACCTCCAATATATGATGATTACAATGATGAATATGATATTTTCAGTCCACCTACTATTGAGGAGAAAATTAATGATTATAATATGCCTCCTATATTTGATGATTATGGTGATGAGAATAATAATGATAGCTATTTTGTTGAATTTGCTCCCACTATGATTAATAAGAATGACTATGTTTATGTGGAGAGTATTAATTCTTTTAAGCATGTGGCTCATGATAAGAATGTTTTATGTGATAGTTATATTGTTAATTTTATTCATGATGCTACTGAAAGTTATTATGAGAGAGGGAAACATGGTTTTATGCATCTCACTAATATTAAGTTTCCCCTCTTTATGTTGAAAATTTTGAAGTTGCATTTGTTTTGCTTTCCTATGCTTGTTGCTTTGTGCTTTCATGACTTGTTTCTTTACAAGATTCCTATGCATAGCAAGTGGGTCCGACTTAAAGGTGCTTTGAATTTGCTTCTTGATGCTCTCTTTTACTTCAATTCATATTTCTTATGTGAGCATCTTCTTAAACTATCATGCCTAACTTAAAGGCGTTAAAGAAAAGTACTTGTTGGGAGATAACCCAAGAGTTTTAGATGAGTCTTGAAAGTTATTACTTCAGTAATAACCGCTCCTTATCCTTTTTATTTGCTTTTTGTGCCAAGAGTAACCTCTAATGAGAGAGAAGTAATGATTGGGAAAGTTGCTATCCCGAAACAGATTTCTGTGCTTCACCGTAAAAATTCGTGTAAAATCTCTGAACGTCTTTTTGAGGCGTGAATTTTTGTGCTTCTGCCCCTGGTTGTTAGCTAACTTTCGTTAGTTCAACACTTTTTGATTTGAGCAACAGAAGGTCTTCGAAAAAATTCATCTTTACCTGCTGGTCTGTTTTGACAGATTTCTGCCATTATTTGCATTTGCTTCTTGTTGGTTCCTTTTTGAGTTCTTTTTGGGGAATTGAACTTTTTGAGGGAAGTGCTACAGTAGTTTGTGTTTTAATGAAAGTTTTATTTATGTTGAAACTGAACCCAAAGACTTATTATCTTGAGTGCACTAATGTTGCTAATAAAGATTGTGTAAAGTTTTGTATGAAGGAAAAATTTCAGGTGTATGGAAGGAATGAGTAATGAGATGAAGGATAGATTAAAGCTCAAGCTTGGGGATGCCACGCGTGTCACCCTAAGAAATATCCAATAATTACAAGTGTCAAAGCTTGGGGATGCCCAAGGCATCCCCCTCTTCATCAATAAAAATCCCAGGTTTCTTCCAAACGCTTCATTTTTATTGTTTCATGCACAGTTGTGTTGTTCTTGGAGCGTCTTATTTTTCATTTTTGTTTTGGTTTTTGTTTGCTTTTGTTTGCTTAGTTTTCTGAATAAATTGGTTGGACCCCCTCTTTCATGCATTGGTTTTCAAATAGTTTGGTTTGGTTTGGAAAAGAGTAGGAAAGTTCATGCTTATGTGGTAAAAAGAGCTTGTTTTGGACTGTGGCCTATGCTCTGTCATGCCATGCTTGATATTGTTTTGGCTTTATTCTTAGTATTCTTTGCTGTAGCATGACTTATTATAAACAATTGAGATTGCTTAATGTGCCTTGGATGAATCATGCGTTGTTTTAGCATATTAAAGCATAGTATAGTGGTATTCTCCTTTGATGCTTTATTTGGGTTGACTTGGCACATGCTCACACCATGTTATGACTATCTCAAGTCACCATAGCCTTTATGATCCTTTAGTTTTCAACTTGTAGTATCACTTTATGCTTTGTTCAATGATGTTTTGTCGCTCTGCATGATTATGGCCATTACTGCTCTCTTAGTTTGTCGCTCCCAGTCTTTTGCTAGCCTCCACAACAAAGTATGAGTTCCACTCATGCATCCAACTACCTAAACCAAGTTATTCCAAAGATTCCACCATACCTACCTATTAGCTTATGCTATTCCAAGTATATTCATGCTTTTGTTTACCTTCCAAATTAAACTTGTTATGAGAAAACTAGTGATTAAAGCTCTCACAAACTTGATGGCACGCCTTACTTTACTTGCCCTTAATAAACTTGAACCATTGTGTCTTCTATGTTGTATATGCTTGCACTTATTTGTTGGGAATTAGCAGAACCATGCTTTCATGGGGAACGCTTTCAACATTGCACTTGGTACTTGTACCTAGTTGATATCATGCTCTTTTGTCTATGGATGTCGTCGGTGTGAAATGAAAGGGGAGCTTGTAAGTCCATGGAGTTTTGTATATGTGTTAGAGAAATGCCTGGGCCACTGGTCTAATCCATGCTGACATGGTGGAAACCTGCAGCGTAACCATAATTAGCTGTCTATGAAGCATTCTTCTTATAAAAAAAAGAGTCCTATATTGAGAAAAAAGAGAAAAAGAAAAAAAAGATTATGAAAAGAGGAAAGAGAGAAAAAAGCACCATATTCCCATGGTAAATAAGAAGATTGCTGAGATGCTCGTTGTCTGCTTGCCTTGTCATTTTTATATGGGGATTCTTCCGTATCATCGGGCAAGGGGTACCCCGTTGGCGGTTCTCTATGATACACATGTACTTATGATGACAAGAACTTACCGGTGAATAAACTTGAGTAGCATGAGGAGCGGCCCTCGTATACAAGGGACATGAGATTTCTGACTTATACTTCGTCAAGCATGTACACCATAGTTTGTTCACTTTAACCTTAAGCACTTCAAGATGCTTATGATAGGGGCAATGAGAGCTGAAAGCTATAAGTACCATAATTTTTGGAAGCTCTTTATGAGACTTGAATCCCTACTTCCTTTTACAAAAGGCCTTTCTTCCACCATTATATTGAGTCTCTACCTTCTAACTTTATGCACCTACTTTGAGAGCATAGTGGCCATTCTTAGTTCTATGTGCATTGTCCCAAGACTTGTTGATTGATGCATAGCTTTGATATTGCTTGTTTTAAAATATTTGTATCTAGTCACTCTTATGAACTTTGAAGGTGTCCTATGCATTTATATTTGCTACTCTATGAGGGACAAGCTGAATACCACTATGCTATGTTTTCTTTATGTGAAACAAACAAACGTCTTGCAAAGCATTGTTATTCATGAATCTTTTGTTTGTGCCTTTTCATGTTGCAACATAGTTTCTTTGTCTTATTGCTAGAACTTTGTCTTTCATGCTATGATTGAAGTACTATGATCTCAGCTTCGAATGTTTTACAAATACTTTGATCAAGTTTATGATGGTGCATGTCACCTCAAACATTATTCTTTCTTTTTATCACTTACCTACTCGAGGACGAGCAGGAGTTAAGCTTGGGGATGTTGATACATTGCAAATGTATCTATAATTTTTGATGTTCCATGCTTGGTTTTATCTACTTTCTTATGTTTAGTTCCAACTTTGGAGTACTTTTCATATGATTTCTTGGACTAACCTATTAACAAGATGCCATAGTGCCAGTTGCCTGTTTTCTGTTGTTTTTGGTTCCAGGAAGTCAGAAAATGAATATTCTCGGAATTGGACGAAAAAAAATCCAAAGTTACTATTTTCCCGGAAGACTCATGGAGCCAGAAGGAGAGCCGGAGGGGGGCCACAGGGTGGCCACACCACCCCTAGGCGCGGGTCCACCTAGGCCGCGCCAGGGCATGGTGTGGGCCCCCTGGCCTCCGAACGACCTTGCCCTCTGGCCTATAAGAAGCCTCCCGGTGCGTAAACCCTAAATCGTCAATAAGAAATCCACGAAAAGTTCCACAGCGCCGCCGCCACCGAAGGGGAGATTCGGGGGACAGAAAGTCTCTGTTCCGGCACCCTGCCGGGACAGGGAAGTGCCCCCGGAGCCATCTCCATCGATCTCCACCGCCATCTCCATCACCATTGCTGATTCCCATGATATGGAGGGAGTAGTTCTCTCTCGAGGCTAAGGGTTCTACCGGTAGCTATGTGTTCATCTCTCTCTCTATGCATGATCTTATTAAGATCATGCGCTTGTAATATAGAGATCTACCTTGCTACTCAAGTGCTTTAATAGATCTCTGATGTCCCCATGTGTGTGAAAGTGACAGCGTGCATACCATGGTGGCACTTAGGCTAGAGATTACAAATACTTGTTATGAGTTATATTTGGAGTTGGATCTTTCTATGAAATTGTGGTGTTTGTTGGACTCATCTAGTACTCAAGGTGATAGTGTGGGGGTTTCTAGATGGGAAAGATGAACTTTGAGGTGTGCTGTTATAGCCCTACCGTGGATTAGAGTGTCCAACCGGAGAGTAGTTCAGCGTGGTATCATAAAGAACAAGATATTTATATGAGAGTGTTCACTAGTGAAAGTATGATCCCTAGGCCTTGTTTCTAAGCATTGATACACCGTTTGCAATTAGATCTGTTACATGTTTGCTTGCTTCCTTCTTTATTCCAGTTTGCTTTTAGTCTCTTCCACGCCATCAAGTTATTTTCTATCACCATTACCACTATAATTATCCGTACCACTTGTATTTCACTATCTCTTCGCCGAACTAGTGCATCTATACACCTGATAAGTGTATTGGGTGTGTTGGGGACACAAGAGACTTCTTGTATCTTGATTGCAGGGTTGCTTGAGAGGGGATACCTTTGACCACTTCCTCCCTGAGTTCGATAAACCTTGGGTGATCCACTTAAGGGAAAACTTGCTGCTGATCTACAAACCTCTGCACTTGGAGGCCCAACAACTGTCTACAAGAAGAGAAGTGCGTAGACATCAGGCACAAAGCAGAGTCTAGGACTCAAACCCGAGTGGGCTACGGGAGCACTCTCCCTGCTAGCCAACTAAGCAACGTCCGATTCTCAAAAAATGAGAAGAACCAGGACTAACTCTTGGTGGCATATTTTGATAGAAGAAACAATCTGAACACCTGCGGAGTCTAGTACTCGAACACATGCAGGCTAGGAGCACAGTCGCTCTCCTTGCCAACAGAGTGACACTAATGTGGGGTTCACACTTCAATGCACATAGTTTATGGACCTAGTTTTGAGGAAAAGCGGCACGCTGGACTTCGTCGGCTAACAGATAAACAACACGGGGACACGAGGTTTACCCAGGTTCAGGCTCCCGGAGGGAAAACCCTACTCATGATTGTTGTCAACACCCGGATTTTTAATCCTAGATGCCTGCTATGCCATACATCGCAATCCCAGGATTACCATTTTTGTGAGACATAACAGATTGGATATCACAGTACATCATCCATTACAAACCATAATAAGGTCTTACACAAATAAAGGATCTCATGATCCAGTCTTAATACAAACAAGCAGCAGAATAGTAAGCGTAGCGGTGGGCTCCATCTTCAGTGTCACATGCAATGCTAACGATGGGAGATGATCCTAGTTGTCGTAATCGTCATGTTGTCCTTCTTCCGGATAGTCCTCCTCATAGTCTGGCCACGGGAATAGCCAGAGACAAAGCCATGAGTACTCTTTAAGTACTCGCAAACTATCACTAACAAGTAAGATAGTTCTAGCAGGAATGCTAAGCTCTAAGTTTATTTGCAAAAGCTAAATTTAACCTAAGTTGAGTTCAGAAACAAAGAAAGTTAACTTAAATGTTCTAAAATCACCTAAGTGGGAACTTAGTTTTCATAGTCACAACCCTGTTGTGGTCAAGTCAAGTCATAATTCATTTCACAAATCATTTTGAAAACATCTGATGACGGAACAGTATGGACACTCCAACTGTCCATGACCGTGGACGCGGCTATTCGAATAGTTTGACACTCTGCAGAGGTGGTACACTTTCACCACAAAATTCGATACATCCATCAGGGATAACCCTGAATCATCATACTTAGTATGCGGATAATCAATCATAACCTTTCCTTTACACACTCTAGTATAAACACCTCTCCTATGAGCTTGGCCTCCCAGTCATGGCCATCTGCCATCCTGGGCACTGCATAGGTGGACATCATCAAGAGGCAGCCTCAACTCAAACCTCTTCCACGAGGGAACCCATAGTAATGCATATAAACTTCTGGCTAAGCCTTACCCAATTCAGGTATTGTGGTTGTACGGTAAAATTGGAATGGTATCGCATCCGAACCCAACCATCAGTTTTTATAAAGGGCTAAGGCTCATGCCTCAACAATTTCATCATCATAAACCATTTGTGTTTCTCAACACGTATCAAAACATCTCAATAGAATGACTAATCATTCCAAGGTTTTCATAAGCATTTTCACCAAGTATTTCCATCTAAAGTAATCAAGTTTTATGCTTAACACTAGCCACTAAGTTAAGAGTGTTCACTAATGAGGGATGCTAATCTCAATCTCATGCCATAGAATGAAATCTAGTATAGGCCTAGTTTTATACTCTTTATGCTATCTATACTATCTTTCCAAAATGTCACAAAGCATTACTAAAAGTAAAGAAACTTTGGTAAAGCAAAAAGTAAAGCTTGCAAGTAAAACTTGGGATGGGTATAAATCAAAATGTATCACCAAAGCATGCCTATGGCATCTTGCTTAGGTTAATACTTGCAAGTGTTAGCTTGCAAGGGTCTAGCTTGCTTAGTAATTATGGCTTGTAAATAATAGCTTGCTCATAAAAGCTTGCCTTGATTGGTGCAGTGATTGAAATTCTCCTCGTCTTCTTCGGGGTAGAACTCCTCCTCCTCGTAGACTTGGTTGGTACTATCATCTATAAATAAATACGGGGTACACAATCACCAAACAAATACTTAACTAGTCTATTTAGCACACTAAGGCACACACTTCATGATCTAGTATCATCACAATCATCACATGCATTAAAGCACTAGTTTCATTTATTTTAATTGAGAAAAGTAATTTATACTCATTGAAATTGATTAAGATTTAATATGCTCCAATTAAAATATGGGATCATGTGGACACATGTCATCACCACATATTCTAATACATGGAAATGTGATTTAAAAGGGTTGATCGCATTTTATAAAGTTTAAGATTATTATTTAAATGATTTTAAGTGACTAGAAATGCCCTAATAGCATTCTTTTGGTACTAGTCCAATGTCACTGCATGTAAACCTAAATATTTTTACATATTCATATAGGTATCATCAAATGTGATTTTTGAGAGTTGGAATCAACTCAAAAGCTATTATGGTTGATTTTTGAATTTTTTTTGAATTTAGAAAATTCTTTGCCTTGTTATTTTTGCTATAGATTATCTCTAACTCCAAGTGATTTAAATCTAACGGGCTTGGATAGATATTTTAATTATCTTTCTAACAAAATTTGAATCATGTCATTTGGTTAAGTGAAACTCTCTGAATTGATTTTTGAATAAGTGGACAGAATCTAGTTTCAACTAAATTGGAAAAATACTAATTTGAATTGGTGGGCTAGCGCGGGAAAGGAAATGGGTCGGCCCAGCTGCACTGCGCAGGCACAACGGGCTACAGACAGGGGGGTCCTACACGTCAGCAACACATCTCACGCGAAGCGGTACGTTTCAATTTCAGCCGTGCGATTAGACTACGATCTAACGATTATGGTTCGTCGTCCCCGGTGAACAGGTCTCCGGCGAGGACGAACCCTAGCGGCACGATGGTGGTCTACAGGGGCTCACCTGGGCTCCAGCTACGGTCGGTGGTGGGGCGTTCGGGCCGGTAGACGACGACGGTTCGAGGCTCTTCTCCTCTGCAGCGGCAAACTCCGGCAAAATTCCGGCGGATAGAGGCTCGCCTTGCTCCGGGGATAGGTGGGAGGATTAGTGGTGAGAGGGGAGTTAGATGGTGTGCAGAAATGGGGTGGAGAGGGCCTCCTTTTATAGCTCGACGAAGGGACCGAGCGGCATGGGCGCGGCTCGTTGATGGCGACGCTACATGCATCTAGCGGCACGGCTGGAGGTAGGGGACGGTGTGCGGTCTCCTTTCGGTCATCTCTGGCTTAAAGGTGGGGCATGAGGCGGTTGCATTTGGTCTGGAGCGGTTGGTGCTCTGCGCGACAGAGGCGGTGTTCGATGCGGCGCATGGTGGCTGCGGGTCAAGCGGCGGCGAATGGGGATGTCTGGGCGGCTGTTGAAGTCATGGAGGAGCAGCGCGTGCGGGATGAGGTCGAGGCGCGGCGCGTGCGAGATGGTGGGGCACGGCGCTCTGGCGCGTGCTCGGCATGGCGCAGACGCTCTGGGCGCGGCTTCGCTGCGGTGGTCCAGGGCCTGACTTTGGTTGAGGGGTGGACAGGGAGAGGCGGTAGACTGCGGCGGTCCTCCTAGGCATCCTGGATAGGCGCGGGGTGGTCTGCTGCGGCTTGGGCGTGGTCGACCAGCGGTGACCAATTTTGGGCGGCGCTCCACTGGTGCAGCGGCGAAGAGGGGTGGCTGTCTGGGGCTTGGTTATATGCTAGGGAGACAGGGGAGTGATGTGGATACCAAATGGTCGAGACTTACTGTACCCAACAGTGAAGTTAGGCCAAGGGTTAATTAGTGTAGCTAAGGTGTTTGTTTAAATGGCCGAAAGAAATTTACATTTGAATTTTTGATTCAAATTTTTTGAGTGGTCTTGTATTAAGCTTGAGAGACTAAGTTTGCTATGGATTGTCAAGGTGAATTCATTTGATGTGTTTTTGAAAAAGTGTGATCTTAACACATACACTTGATTCAATTTTCAAATGTACTTTAAATTGAGTGGCTAAATGTTTTTGTAAGTTTGTAAAGTGGGCCTTGGTACATCTTTACTTGGTCTAGCAAGGGGAGGAAAGAAGTAGAAAAGTTTTTGTTAGGAATTGTCTTCTAGGAACACCTAAAGTGGCCTAGTGGATTAAAATGGTCAAAATGACCATTTGTCTTATTTAATCTTATTTGATTTCTTTTTCTTTGGATTTTGTTTGTAAATGGTCTAGATGATGTGGCATTCACCTTTAAACCATTTCACAACATTTAGAACAATCAAGCATGGCATTTTTAATCAAATCTACACTAATGCAAACAAACATGCATTCATATGCCCTTTTATTTAATAAAAGTTTTTGTTAACCCTAAATTGGGTGATTAGAACTTTGATAACCTTGATTAAAGTTTTGGGATGTTACCAACCTTCCCTCCTTAAACAAAATCTCGTACCGAGATTTAAGAAAAACTAGGAACTAAAGATATCTGGAAACTCAGTCCTAATGTAATCTTCTCGCTCCCAGGTAGCTTCTTCTTTGGTATGATTGCTCCATTGGATCTTGAGAAATTTGATACTCCGGTTCCCTCTGGTTATGAAAGCTTCTTCCAAGATACGAACGGGCACTTCACGATACGTCAGATCCTTGATATCAATGGCTCGGTGATCGATGTTCTTGAAAACTTCGGTCTTCTCCGGCACTTCTAGGCATTTGTGAAGTAGCGAGATATGGAACACATTTTGGATGGCTGACATCTTCTTTGTCAGTTCCAGTTGATACGATACTTATCCTCGGTGATTCAGAATCTTGAAGGGTCCAATATATCTGGGGGCTAACTTTCCTTTCAGCTAAAAACGATGCATTCCCTTCAATGGCGACACTTTGAGATACACAAAATCTCCGACATTAAAAGTCAGGTCTCTACGTCTCTTGTCGGCATAACTCTTCTGTCTGGATTGGGAGGTCTTGAGGTGCTCCCGGACTTTGTGAACCTTCTCTTCGGCTTCTCGTAGGATGTCGGGTCCGAAAATCTGACTCTCTCCTACTTGTGACCAATTCAAAGGGGTAAGACACTTTCTTCCATACAGAAATTCAAATGGGGCCATTTGCAAATTGGCTTGATAACTGTTGTTGTATGAGAATTCTATGAAAGGCAGACAATCTTCCCATTTTGATCCATACTCTAGCACACACGCTCTCAACATATCTTCTAAGATTTGGTTGACTCTTTTAGTCTGTCTGTCTGTCTACCGGTGATAAGCTGTGCTGAAATTCAACTTGGTCCCTAATCCTTCCTGGACTTTCTGCCAAAATCTCGAGGTAAATTGGGTTCCTCGATCCAATACGATGGTTTTGGGGGTTCCATGCAAATTGGCAATTCTGGCAATATACAGCTCCGCTAGCTTCGAACTCTGGTAGGTTGTCTTGACAGGTATAAAATGGGCTACCTTGGACAGTCTATCAACTATGACCCAGATAGAGTCATTTCCCCTACTAGAAGTAGGTAAACCGGTGATAAAGTCCCTTCCAACAGAATCCCATTTCCATTCCGGAATCTGCAATGGTTGCAACAATCCTGCGGGTCTCTAATGTTCCGCCTTGACTCTCTGACAGATATCACACTTGGCTATGTAGCTTCCGATTTCTCTCTTCATCTTGTGCCATAAAATTTTCTCTTCAAATCTTGATACATCTTCGTTCCTCCGAGGTGGATAGAATAAAGAGTATCATGAGCTTCTTGCATGATAACTTCCTTCAGCTCCGAATCTGCTGGCACACAGATACGTTCTTTGTACCACAAAACTCCTTCATCATATTTGGTGAATCTAGGTACCTTTCCTGTACCAATACGACGTTTGGTTCCGTCGATACTTGCATTTCCCTTCTGGGCTTCCTTGATCTGACTGATCAAAGTGGGTTGAAGTTCAATGCTAGCTAAAAATCCTTTGCTAACTAGCTCTGTTCTAAACTGCTCCAACTCTTCATGCAAACTTGACTGGGCTTCTTTTATCATGGTGTTTAATCTACAAGGCCATCTGCTAAGAGCATCCTCTACCACATTGTATTTGCCGGGGTGATAGTGAATGTCAAGGTCATAATCCTTGATTAACTCTATCCATCTCCTTTGCCTCATATTCAGCTCCTTCTGAGTGAAAATATACTTCAAACTCTTGTGATCTGAGTAAATCTCACAACGGTTACCCATAAGGTAATGACGCCATGTCTTCAAGGCTAAAACTACGGCTGCTAGTTCAAGATCATGGGTGGGGTGGTTTTGCTCATGCTGATTTAGTTGTCGGGACATGTATGCTATGACTTTGCCTTATTGCATCAACACATATCCGAGACCAATCTTGGATGCATCACAATACACATCAAACGACTTCTTGATATCTGGCACAATCAAAATTGGGGCTGAGATCAATCTCTTCTTGAGCTCTTGAAAACTTGCTTCACATTTGTCCGTGTTGGGTCCGCAGCATAGAGAACAAAAAATTTCCTACGATGAGAACTATACACCAAGATCTATCTACTAGATACAGAGCAACGGGTGGACATACATCAATGGAGAACTTACCCTCGAAGACAATGAGTTTTGTTAACGAGTAGGAACTCGTGGTTGATGTAGTCGTACGCTTGCCGATCTCAAGATCGTGTGGAAGTCCGAGCGCCGCAAATCAGCAGCGCATCTGTCCTCGCACAGACGTTCAAGCTACCGGACAACCTCCACCTCCTTGCTCTAGTGAATCAGCAGAAGAAGCAACTCCTTCCAGACGCAAGGCCACCGGGAACATGTATCTCGCTAATCTGAGACCATGGGGGAATATCTAGAGGGGGAGAGAGATCCTTCATGAGGAGGTGTGGTTTGTGAGAGGGGAGATGGGGGCTTTATATAGGAGGAAGGGAGACCCCTCCCCTCCCATAGCCGGCGCATGAGGAGGGGGGACTCCTCCCCTCCTTCATTCATGTGGTGAACCTCCACTCACATAAACATGGCCTCCACCCAAAATCCCACTCACATTTATTTAATTTCCACCAAATTAAATGCAACTCTCAATTTAATAAAACTCTTTTATTTATTTTATTCAGAATTTTGTTAATTACTTTAATTAACAAACATTCACATAAAACCCCTTGCAACATTTCAATATCACATGCAGAACCACTTTCTGCAATTTCACCTGAAACAATTCCGGTTTCTATCGAAACATTTCCTGCGCTTTGCAAACCTTTTGTCTGAAACATATATGCTCCTAAATGGTGTCTGGCAACCCTTAAGTGTGTCACCCTACGGTTCAAGAATAATGCAGACATGATTGAGACTCCTCTCAGATCAATAATCAGAAGCGGGACGTGGAGATCCATACTAACTCCTGCACATTCAACGATGACTTCTGTGATCTTGAGAACCTTTAATGCTAGTAATTTAATCCCTTTGTCTCATGATATAATACATGTCCGAGATTCGATCATCGGTATCCAAATACCTAGTTTGATCTTGTTACCGACATGCACTCTTTTCTTGTTCCTGTGATATAACATTCTAGTGATCACATCACTTGCTTGCAAGCTATCTTAATTTGATATCACCGAGAGGGCCCAGAGTATATCTATCCATCATCGGGATTGCCAAATTCCACTCTTGATCCATGAGCCTCAACATAACACCTTCATAGCATTGAACCCATCTTTATAGTCACCCTGTTACGGTGTGACGTTTGATGTTATCAAGATACTTTTCTGGTGTCAGCAATTAACATGATCTCATGGTCTAAGGACTAAGACTACTTCGTATGATGTTATAGCAATATAAACATAATGACTTGATCGTAATGCTATACTTCGTATGAATGTTCATCACATCATTTCACAAATGATGTGACCTTGTTATTAACAACATCCAATGTCCATGATCAGGAAACTTTGATCATCTTGTTAATCAACAAGCTAGTCTATAAGAGAGGCATAACTAGGAACCCTTTTTGTTTATTAAACACACATGTATTGACGTTTCCTATCAATACAATTATAGCATGCAAAATAAACATCTATCATATACAAGGAATACATAATAACAACTTTATTATTGCCTCTCAGGGCATATTTCCTTCAGTCTCCCACTTGCACTAGAGACAATAATCTAGTTTACATAGTGATAAATCTAACACCCATGGAGTTTTGGTGTTGATCATGTTTTGCCCTAGGGATAACTTTAGTCAACGGATCTGCTACATTCAGGTTCATGTGTAATTTACAAATCTTTATATCTCCATCCTTGACATGCTCGCGGATGGAGTGAAACCGGCGCTTCATATGCTTGGAATTCTTGTGAGACATTGGTTCCTTGGCGTTGGCTATGGCTCCATTGTTGTCACAATAGATCACCATTGGTTCCAACGCACTAGGAACCACACCTAGTTCCGTTATGAACTCCTTAATCCAAACTGCTTCCTGCGCCGCTTCTGAAGCAGCAACATATTCCGCCTCCGTCGTTGATCCAGCCACCACAGGTTGTTTGGAGGTCATCCAACTAACTGCTGCTCCGTTCAAGAGAAATACGTATCCAGATTGAGACTTAGAGTCATCCGGATCAGTGTCAAAGCTAGCATCGACATAACACTTAGCGACTAGCTCTTCTTCACCTCCGTATACAAGAAACATATCCTTAGTTCTTCTCAAGTACTTAAGGATATTCTTGACCGCTATCCATTGTTCCAAACCTGGATCAGATAGGTACCTACTAGTCAAACTAATAGCATGTGCCACATCCGGTCTTGTACATAGCATGGCATACATTATAGAGCCTATGGATGAGGCATAGGGGATCTTATCCATTATCTCTCTTTCTTCCGCCGTAGCCGGACTTTGAGTCTTACTCAATGTCTTGCCTTGCAACATAGGTAAGAACCCCTTCTTACTTCCGTCCATATTAAACTTCTTTAATATCTTATCAAGGTATGTACTCTGCGATAGACCAATTAGGCGTCTTGATCTATCTCTATAGATTTTAATGCCTAATATATATGAAGCTTCACCAAGGTCTTTCATCGAAAATTTGTTGTTTAGATAACTTTTAACACTGTTTAAAAGATCTATATCATTTCCAATCAGTAATATGCCATCCACATATAATATTAGAAATGCCACATTGTTCCCACTCACTTTCTTGTAAATACAAGCCTCTCCATAAGTTTGGACAAATCCAAACTCTTTGATCACCTCATCAAAGCGGAGATTCCAACTCTGGGATGCTTACTTCAGTCCATAGATGGATCGCTGAAGCTTGCATACCTTATCAGCATCCTTAGGATCTACAAAACCCTTAGGTTGTATCATATACAACTCTTTTTCAATATTACCATTGAGGAACGCAGTTTTGACATCCATATGCCATATTTCATAATCGAAATATGCAGCAATTGCTAACATAATCCTAACCGACTTAAGCATCACTACGGGAGAGAATGTCTCATCATAGTCAGCTCCTTGAATTTTTCGAAACCCCTTTGCAATAAGTCGAGCCTTATAGATGGTCACATTACCATCAGCATCAGTTTTTCTTTTGAAAATCCATTTATTCTCAACGGACTTTCGATCGTGAGGTAAGTCTACCAAAGTCCAAACCTGGTTTTCGTACATGGATTCCATCTCAGATTTCATGGCTTCTAGCCATTTTTTGGAATCAGGCTCATCATCGCTTCTTCATACGTCGCAGGGTCATCTATTTCATCAATCATGAAATTCATAACAGGATTTCCGTACAGTTCAGGAGCTGCACGTGTCCTGCTTGATCTGCGAGGTTCGGTAGTGTCCTCTTTCGGAGTTTCATAATCAATATCATTAGCTCTCTCTTCATTAGGTGAAGTCAACTCTGAAACAACTTCCGGTGCTGTGCTACTCGCCATTTCATGAAGAGAAGGTTCAATAACCTCTTCGAGTTCTACCTTCCGACTACTCACACCTTTCGCGAGAAACTCCTTCTCAAGAAAGGATCCATTCTTGGCAACAAAAACCTTACCCTCGGATCTATGATAGAAGGTATACCCAATCATTTCCTTAGGGTATCCTATGAAGATGCATTTTTCTGCTTTGGGTTCGAGTTTATCTAGTTGAAGTTTCTTCACATAAACATTGCATCCCCAAACTTTAAGAAATGATAGCTTAGGTTTGTTTCCAAACCATAATTCATACGGTGTCTTTTCAACGGATTTAGATGGTGCCCTATTTAAAGTGAATGCAGCGGTTTCCAGTGCATAACCCCAAAATGACAGTGGCAAGTCAGTCAGAGACATCATAGATAGAACCATATCCAATAAAGTACGATTATGACGTTCTGACACACCATTACGTTGTGGTGTTCCAGCAGGCGTAAGTTGTGAAACTATTCCACAGTCTTTCATATGTGTGCTAAACTCGTAACTAAGATACTCTCCTCCATGGTCGGACCGCAGAAATTTGATCTTTTTGTTATGATGATTTTCCACTTCATTCTGAAATTCTTTGAACTTTTCAAAGGTTTCAGACTTATGTTTCATCAAATAGATATACCCGTATCTACTCAAATTATCCGTGAAAGTAACAAAATAACGATATCCACCTCGCGCTGACACACTCATTGGTCCACACACATCAATATGTATGATTTCCAATAAATCTGTCGCCGGTTCCATTGAACCGGAAAACGGCGTTCTAGTCATCTTGCCCATAAGGCATGGCTCACATGTATCAAATGATTCAAAATCAAGTGATTCCAAAAGTCCATCAGAATGGAGTTTCTTCACGCGTTTAACGCCAATATGACCTAGACGGCAGTGCCACATATATGCAGATATATCATTATCAAGTTTAATCCTTTTAGCATCAACATTATGAATATGCGTAATACTACTATCGAGATCCAACAGAAATAAACCATTCAACACAGGTACATGACCATAAAAGATATTATTCATATAGATCGAACAACCATTGTTTTCAGACTTAAATGAATAACCACTTTGCATCAAACACGACCCGGATACAATGTTCATGCTTAGTGCAGGCACCAAATAACAATTATTCAGGTTTATAACTAATCCCGACGGCATATGGAGAGGCAGCGTTCCGACAGTGATCACATCAACTCTTGATCCATTGCTGATCCGCATCGTGACCTCATCCCTTGCTAGTTGTCGCTTGTTTCGCAGCCCCTAAACCGAGTTACATATATTAGCAACCGATCCCGTATCAAATACCCAGGTGCTACTGCGAGTACTAGTCAAATACACATCAATAACATGTATATCACATATACCTTTGTTTGCCTTGCCGGCCTTCTTGTCCGCCAGATACTTGGGGCGGTTGCGCTTCCAATGGCCAGTCCCCTTGCAATAGTAACACTCGGTGTCAGACTTAGGGCCAGCTCGGGGTTTCTTTTCAGGTGCGGCAACAGATTTGCCGCCCTTCTTTCCCTTCTGCTTGCCTTTCTTGTCCTTCTTGAAACCGGTGGTCTTATTGATCATCAACACTTGATGTTCTTTCCTAATCTCCACTTCTGCAGTCTTAAGCATTGACAGAAGCTCGGGAAGAGACTTCTTCATGCCCTGCATATTATAGTTCATCACGAAGCTCTTGTAGCTAGGTGGCAGAGATTGGAGAACATGATGTATGCCTAAGTCAATGGGAATCGTTATTCCCAAGGACACAAGCTTATCGGTGTACCCAGACATTTTGAGTACGTGCTCACTAACGGAGCTGTTCTCCTCCATCATGCAGCTAAAGAACTTTTCAGAAGAATTATAACTCTCTACGGCAGCATGGGTATCGAAAAGCATTTTCAATTCTCCCATGGTATCAAAGGCATTGCCATTTTCGAAACGTTTTTGAAGTTCTGGCTCTAGCCCATACAATATGCCACAATGAACTAAGTTGTGGTCCTCCTGACGAGTTATATATACATTCTTTTCCTCGTCAGGGGCATCAGGAGCTGGTGGGGGGCCTAGCGGCACCTCTAGCACATATTGCTTTTGTGCAGCAGTGAGGAGAATCCTCAAATTCATAGCCCAGTTGGTGAAGTTGCTACCGTTCGCAGCAAGCTTCTCTTTCTCCATGAACACATTGAAATTAAAAGCAGGTGGTGCCATCTACAATAGAATTTGTAAAGTATATTTAGACTAAGTTTATGATAGATTGAGTTCAACTAATCCAAATTACTAATGAACTCCCACTCAAAAACGACATCCCTCGTGTCCTTTTGGGTGATTACATGAACCAAATCCACTACACCAAGTCCGATCATCACGTGAGTCGGTGTAGCTTCAAAGGCGAGCATCTATATGGGCATCATATCAACTATATGACTCATGCTTAACCTTTCGGTCCGTGTTCCGAGGCCATGTCTGTACATGCTAGGCTCGCCAAGTAAGAACCTTAGTATTCACATGTGTAAAACTGTTTTACACCCGTTGTATGAAAGCGTAGAGTCAAAAACACCCGATCATCACGTGATGCCTCAAAACACGATCCACAAAATGGTGCATACTTAAGGAAGAACACATTTATCTTGATATCTAAATGAGGGATCATCTTATAATGCTAACAAAAACGCCAAACTAGCAATATAAGATGCTAACATCTAATGTGTGAATTGAGATGATACGGTCCATGCATTTGATCTCTATCATTTGCATCATGGTATGATCTCTATCATTCCTTTGTGTGTAAGGCCAAGGTCTATGGAACTTACACGTTAAGTGAGTTCTAAGAGTATCTATCATACATCTACTTACAACAATACCATATCAAGACACTAGCCCAGCAACGATCTAAACTAGACGCCTCTAATTTATCAATTGCAAGTTTTACGTGGCTTAGGGCTTTCAGAGAAAGAACCGGTCTTACCTACGAACATGAACCACAACGAGGATAACCAAGTTATTAGCAACTTGTTGTAAATCAGATATTGACTATAGTAGGAGAGACATACACCCGCTAGCCACTTATGCAAAACTAGTTGCATGTCAGTCGTGGAACCGGTCTCATGAACGATGACATGTAAGGTTGGTCCAGGCCGCTTCATCCTACTATGCCACCAATATCCAAAATACATAGAAGATGCAATAACATGATCATCATCGCCCACATATAAACATATGTGTACTACCCGTGCAAAGCACCTACGCATAGATCAAGCTCTGATACCACTGTTGGGTCCGCAGCATAGACAACAAAAATTTTCCTACGATGAGAACTATACGCCAAGATCTATCTACTAGATACAGAGCAACGGGTGGACATACATCCATGGAAAACTTACCCTCGAAGACAACGAGTTTTGTTAACGAGTAGGAACTCGTGGTTGATGTAGTCATACGCTTGCCGATCTCAAGATCGTGTGGAAGTCCGAGCATCGCAAATCAGCAGCGCATTCATCCTCGTACACACGTTCAAGCTACCAGACAACCTCCACCTCCTTGCTCCAGCGAATCAGCGGAAGAAGCAACTCCTTCCAGACGCAAGGCCACCGGGAACATGTATCTCGCTAATCCGAGACCATGGGGGAATATCTAGAGGGGGAGAGAGATCCTTCACGAGGAGGTGTGGTTTGTCAGAGGGGAGAGGGGGCTTTATATAGGAGGGAGACCCCTCCCCTCCCATAGCCGGCGCATGAGGGGGGGGATCCTCCCCTCCTTCATTCATGTGGTGAACCTCCACTCACATAAACATGGCCTCCACCCAAAATCCCACTCACATGTATTTAATTTCCACCAAATTAAATGCAACTCTCAATTTAATAAAACTCTTTTATTTATTTTATTCAGAATTTTGTTAATTACTTTAATAAAAAAACATTCACATAAAACCCCTTGCAACATTTCAATATCACATGCAGAACCACTTTCTGCAATTTCACCCGAAACAATTCCGGTTTCTATCGAAACATTTCCTACGCTTTGCAAACCATTTGTCTGAAACATATATGCTCCTAAATGGTGTCCGGCAACCCTTAAGTGTGTAACCCTACGGTTTGCGAATAATGCAGACATGATTGAGACTCCTCTCAGATCAATAATCAGAAGAAAGACCTGGAGATCCATACTGACTCCTGGAAATTCAATGATGACTTTTGTGATCGTGAGAACCTTGAACGCTAGTAATTTAATCCCTTTGTCTCATGATATAATACATGTCTGAGATTCGATCATCGGTATCCAAATACCTAGTTTGATCTCGTTACCGACATGCACTCGTTTCTCGTTCCCGTGATATAACATTCTAGTGATCACATAACTTGCTTGCAAGCTATCTTAATGTGATATCACCGAGAGGGCCTAGAGTATATCTATCCGTCATCGGGATTGACAAATTCCACTCTTGATCCATGAGCCTCAACATAACACCTTCATAGCACTGAACCCACCTCTATAGTCACCCTGTTACGGTGTGACGTTTGATGTTATCAAGATACTTTTCTGGTGTCAGCAATTAACATGATCTCATGGTCTAAGGACTAAGACTACTTCGTATGATGTTATAGCAATATAAACATAATGACTTGATCGTAATGCTATACTTCGGATGAATGTTCATCACATCATTTCACAAATGATGTGACCTTGTTATTAACAACATCCAATGTCCATGATCAGGAAACTTTGATCATCTTGTTAATCAACAAGCTAGTCTATAAGAGAGGCATAACTAGGAACCCTTTTTGTTTATTAAACACACATGTATTGACGTTTCCTATCAATACAATTATAGCATGCAAAATAAACATCTATCATATACAAGGAATACATAATAACAACTTTATTATTGCCTCTCAGGGCATATTTCCTTCAGTCCGTCCATTCAAACTTCTTATCTTTCTTCAACAATTGGGGTCATCGGTCTTGCGATGCTCGAAAATCCTTCAACGAACTTGCGGTAGTATCCCGCTAATCCGAGAAATGCACGGACTTGGGTTTGAGTGGTTGGGGCTTTCCATTCTTCAACATCTTTGATCTTGGCGGGATTAACATCGACTCCTCCTGCTGACACAATATGTCCGAGGAATCCTACTTCCTTCAACCAGAATTCACATTTGCTAAACTTGGAATACAACTAATACTCTCTAAGGGTTTCAAGCATGGTTCTCACATGTTGCTCATGATCTTGTTCTGACTTGGAATAGATAAGAATATGATCGGTAAAAACAATGACAAACTTATCCAGAAAATTCATTAAGATCTTATTCATGAGATACATGAAATAAGCGGGGGCATTGGTTAATCCAAAAGACATGACCGTATACTCATACAATCCATATCCGGTGGTAAAGGTGGTCTTTGGAATATCCATTGCACGAATCTTGAGTTGATGATAACCAGTTCTAAGATCAATCTTAGAAAACATTCTGGCACCAGTCAACTAATCAAAAAGATCCTCTATCTTGGGCAGTGGGTACTTGTTCTTGATGGTGACGTCATTTAGCTTCCGGTAATCTGTGCACAAACGGTTACCTCCATCTTTCTTGTCAACAAACAAAACATGTGATCTCCATGGCGATGCGCTTGGTTGAATCAAACCTTTCGCCAACATAGCATCAAGTTACTTCTTCAGCTCCACTAACTTGGATGGGTTCATTCTATAAGGTCTCTGAGCTATGGGTCAAGTTCCAGGAATTAGTTCAATAATGAACTCGATATCCCTATCCGGGGGCATATCAGGCAATTCATCTGGGAATACGTCAAGGTATTCACAGAGTACTCTGACTTGGTCTATGGTTGGTTGGGCTAGACTCTTGTTGCATTTGAACTGGCGGGGCAAGGTTTCAGATACATGCTCTACTGATACTCCAGAGCTACTGGTCATGGTTATGGCTTTCTTGGCACAATCGATCAATCCTTTATGTTTCGACATCCAATCCATTCCTAGTACTACTTCCAAACCTTTGGTTCCAAGTACTATTAGATTGGCATAAAAATTTATCCCATGGATTCTGATAGGTACAACCTTGCAAATTTTTCTAGCTTTGGTGGTTGAACCAGGTATTTGAACTATCATAACATGCTTCAATTTTATTGGTTGAATCTTACTAGTGCATGCAAATTCTTCTATAACAAACGAGTGCGATGCTCCAAAATCAAACAACACTCTTGCTAATACTAAGTTAACAGAAAACATACCCAACACGACATCTGACGCTTCCTGGGCTTCTTCAGCATTCATGTGTAACAGACGGCCATTGCGGTTGAGCGAATTCCCTGGGGCAAATCTTCTTCTAGGATGAACACGGCGTTGCTGCTGAGCTAGGGCATTCACATTGGTGGTGGCTGCAAGCTTCTTGGGACACTCGTTGGAGTAGTGACCCTTCACTCCACACTCAAAACAAGTAATATGGGACTTGTCTTTGGCTGCAACAGGCATGGCATTGCTTCCAGTCCTTGGGGCAGTATTGTTGTTGTTGTTGTTGGACTTGGGTGGTGCACGGTTGAAGTTGTTGGAGTTGCTGGGGTTGTTGTTGTGGTTTCCTCTAGACTTCAAATTTCCTCCGTTACGATTGGGGTAGTTTGGACGAGACATTGGGGGTCGATTGTTTCTTGGGGTATATCCTGCAGACGGGTTGGGGTGATACTTCTGGGTATTGTGGGATCCACTCTGGTGCATCATTCTACGCTTGCGGTTGTCATTAGCTTGGTTGATCTTCCCTTCCATCTGAATGGCAGAGTCGACTAACTCTTCGAGATCTTCAAAACAGATGTTGACTAGAACAGTCTGCATCTCGTCATGCAGTCCGTTCAGGAATCTTTCGTTCTTCTTGGCTTTAGTGTTGATCTCATCAGGTGCATACCTAGCGAGGGATAGAAATTTGTCACGGTATTCCACGACCGTCATCCTGCCTTGCTTCAGTTCTCTAAACTCATCTCTCATTCTGGTGACTAAACCTTGTGGCACATGGGTGCGGCTAAACTTGATCTTGAAAGCTTCCCACATCATCACTTGACTGTGGTTAATAGTATGGGTGCTATTCCACCAGGCTCTTGCATCTCCTGCCAGATAGTGGGTGGAAAACAATACCTTCTTGTTGGTGTCAACTCCTGCAACCTCTAGGTTATTCTCCATGGTTTGCAGCCAGTCATCAGCATCTAAGTGTTGGAAATATGCCCTAGAGACAATAGTAGTAAGGACTATTATCATATTTCATATAGTTTATGATTAAGTTTTATATCATGCTATAACTGTATTGAGTGGAAACATCAATACACATGTCATATACGAACAACCAGGGGTTCCCAGTGAAACTCTAGTCACGGGTTCATTGGTCAACAGATGATCATGTTTCCTGATCATGTGGCATTTATGCCAGTTGGAAATGGAGTCATCTCATTCGGAGAATGAGATGATGAACAATTACCCAACCTAAACATCGTGACCCGATCATGTCACGAAGTTCATGTTACGATGATTAGAAATGGATCCTCGTAGACTATTCCTTAGACCGCGAGGCTATATCAATCACTGTCTCTCGAGAGTGCTTAGATAGCATCAAACGCCATCTGGTAATACGGTGGTTATAAAGGTGTGTTCAGGTATTCGGAGGATACCGTAGAGGCAATATATGTCAAGAGCGGGATTTGTCCGTCCGTGTGATGGGAAGATACTCAAGGGCCCACTCAGAGAAGTTATATCCAATAGCTGCGCAACGTGTGATTTGATCACAGGGATATCACTTGTCGGAACGAGTCAAGTAGCATTGTTCAGTAATGAGATTGGACACGACATGGTGATGTCACTGATCAGATCTCGGGCAATGCAAGTATCGAGTGACAAAGGGAATAAGACATGACTGCCTGGTTCAAATGACGAAAGATCTTCGTGGAACACACAGGGGTCACATGGCCATCTAGGTCCCTCAGTCGATCATTGGTGCGGGAGTGTTCCCGAACCGTGGGGTATCACGCTTAAGGGCTTGATGATGCTTATAGAGTGTTTATAGGATCGGTGGAATCGCCGAAGAATAGTAGAGATAAAACCGGAAGGGTTTCGGTAAGTCCTGAGGATGTCCGGAGTGGAAGTGGAAGGTGTTCCATAGCCACGGAGGTTGAATAATATGTGAATGAATGTTAAATATTGATTTAATCATTTATTCATAATTATTTAATAAAGAGAAAATCAATTAAAATGGTCAAAGGCTTAATCGGACAATTTCCGGAGGGTGAGGGCCCATTAGGGGAAAGGAGAGAGGGAGAAGGGGCAAGGGGATGGCCGGCTAGGCCTAGCCCCCCCACGCGGGGCCCACTAGGGTGGCCGGCGTCCACCCTCCCCCCTCCTCTCCTTTAGTCCCACCCCAAGACTTTGAGGGAGCTAGTACCTTCCCTCCCCCTATATATAGTGGGGGTATTTGGCCAAATTAAACACACCAATATTCAGTAAAGGTCTTCTAATTTTTGGGAGGACATATAATTGATATTTTCTCTCTCCCCCTCTCTCTCTCGTGACCGTGGTCCCAAGTTTGGAGTGCGCGAGCGAGAGACATCTTCACCGCGGAGCGCTGTCGTGCTGCGAGATTCGGATCCGGGAGCTCTACTTCAGCAACTACTGCTGGATCGGGGAAGCGGGAGTCATCGTCAGGCACCGGATGTGTGTAACTCCCCGCGAGGTTTCGGACTTGAGGCACTCAAGTCGTTGGAGCCAAGGAGCACAAGGACTTCATCACGACCTTGAGGTCGGCTTCGGCTCGTCTACATCAACCACGCTCTCCTGAGCATTGGCAACACTTTTCGGTCTTCAAGGGTAAGTTCGCGAAAAGCCCCTCCCATTACTGTATTACTAATAGATAGGTCCTAGCAGCTTCAGGGGTTCAGGGGCGTAGAGTAAAATTTATTGTTTTCATACGCGGAACCCCAACAGTGGTATCAGAGCTAGATCTATGCGTAGTAATGCTAGTACGGGTAGAACACACGAGATGTAGCGCGTGGGCGTTGATCTTTTAGTTGTTACCCTCCCACGTGTACTTGTGTATACCACAGTAATGCTTGATGAAGCGGCCCCCAACCGACTTTACGCGTTCATTTGCGAGACTGGTCCACGCTTGACATACGGCTTGTACCATATAAAGTTGCTTAGGGGGATGTCTGTCTCTCTCGCATTAGTTGGTATACCATTTGCAACGGAGGGCCCCGAAAGGGGTGTAGTAGAGACAACTACTTGATCAGCGTTGTGCTGAAAGTTCGTAGGTAAGAACGGTTCTTGTGCGAAAGCCCCATTCATCCACGTAAAACATGCAAAGATAAAGTAGAGGCGTCTAACTTTGTTTTGCAGGGGGGCGTTCCTTTGTGATATGGTTGTGGCAAAGGTAAAGTGATTACCTTTTGTTACGTAGTAGTAGGACTACCACGCCGGAGTGACACCGGTACCCTGGTGTCTATGGCGCCGGAAACCTAGCGCCGGAACCCGGTGACGATGGATAGAGATCACGACATGAAGGACCATATCACATCGCATTTACATTCAATGTTATTGTTTGTATGTCTTATTGTGTGCTAGTATTATATACTTGACGGTAGCCTAATAAGATGATCCCTATTAAAATTACCAACGATTGTGTTCCCCCTTAGTGTGCACCACCAAGAAAGTTCTTCGGTATGAGGCGATCCAGGGTACAGGCCTGAGTGTCAGACATATCTACGTTCGCATACAGTGGGTGTAAGCCATGTTGCACAGCGAATACACTAAGGTTGATTTGGCGAGCCTAGCACGCCATAGAAGCATGGCCTCGAAACACGGATGGTCGAAAGATCGAGCACGAGTCGCATGAATGATGTGACCGACGTTTAGCGTCCACCATTGAACCCACATCGATGGCCATGTTCAATCGGGGGAGATGTGGCTGATAGGGATCGTGTTATCACTAGGAACCCTTGTGGGGATAGGTGTTTCTGAGTGGAGTTATTATTAACTCATTTAATTATAAACTGAGTCTAAATTCCTTTTGCAATTATAAACACCTTTCCTGTTGACGATTGATTCGTTAGAAGGAGAGAAGCTCAGATTAGATGGATCAAACTTCTCCATATGGGTTGCACGTCTCCACGTTCTCCTTAGCGAGAATGACGTGGTCGACTACATACTCGACGGGATGGATTTGGATTAGCCCACTGACATACAGACCCCAGAGCAGCGGAAATACCGCTATCTCCGTCGTGAGATGGCCTCCTTCATTTCAGTTACCATGTGTTACGGAATGGTGGATGAGTTGTGGCCTTTCGTGGGTGATGTAAACCCTCGTTCGGTGATGCTATAGCTTAGGACACATTTCGTGGAACAAGTACGCATATGGGAGCATGAGTTGATGGGAGACTTCCTCTCCATTAAGATGGAGGAGAACTCCTCACTGGACGACCACTTGGAGCACATGCATGATGTGTACATGAGGCCTGCATACTTCCTGGACAGCTAGATGACGGGCTCTTTTGCAAACGGTGTTGTGCTGCGGTCGCTTCCACCAAGCTACCAAGCACAAGTCAGAACTTGCGTAATGAGGGGCGACGCGGAAACAATGGAGTTCCACCAGTTCGTGACACATCTCAGGAATGTGTTGGTTGAACCAGATGTTGCTCAGGTCGTCAACGACAAAGGTATATATTTGATATACAGTTTTATAAATGTTATAATCTTGCAAACACATCTGCAGTGTTAAGTATATCTGATACTTGTTCTGTTTTGCTGAAAACAGGTCCTTCTGCATGATAGGTGCTTGCTGGAGAGGAGGTGACATTGCGTGTTGATGGCGAGCATGATGATGACGGCCGACGACACTCTCCCTCGACATTTATCACTTAGTTTATGTTTTAGGATGATTATTGTAATCAAGAGATTGTGAACTTCTTTAGTGTGTCTCACACTTCGTGAGACAGTTATTCATATGAGTTTGTAACAAACAGTTGTTCCACTTTTATGAATGATTTCTATTCGTGTTCATATCTTGTTTGATTATGTGTGAATTATCCTTGTTGTTTGAAACTAATTGATAATGCATGAACATTTGTAAAACATTAAAATGCCTTGTTTAAAATACCCAACTTAAATGATATTTCATTACGGAATGAAAACCATTGTTTAAATTCAAAGTTATGTGATAATATGTGAAAGTCATTCGATTTCTTGTCACATATAAATCATGCCTAAGTTCAGCAAAATAACTTGAACACCGTGTATTACTTGAATACAGAGTGTTTAAAGAATTGTTAAAAGTAAATACATATCCGATGTATTGTGTTTTAACATAAATGGTAATTATTATAATATGATTGTTTAAATGTGTAAAGTAGTTTACTAAAGGAAACATGAATATGAAACTATTTGATTTGATCAAAGTGTTTCATCAACAAAGGGTATAAATATAAAAGAGAATCTAATTACTATGATTTGATCAATAGTAATGAAATTCAACTTTATAAATATGGCATAAAAGAAATTATGGAATGCAAAACGTTTTGAAACGTCAAAATGCAAAGCATCACAATGTGATATTAGATATCAAAGGGGGTAAATAGAAGGCACCAAATAAATCATTGTAGTGTAGATGTAGAGACCATTAGTTAGAAATAGTTAGCACTCAATTAGAATGTAGTGAACCATTAGAATTCGTGAAAGTTTTGGGGTTATTCGATATAACCAAAATAATAGTGAATAAGTCCTTGTAGAGTATTCATTGGAAACTTTGAATACAAAATCCATAGCTGAAACCAAAAGGAAAGCAAGATTCGTACTACTTGGATTTTGGTGCATTCTTGAGAAAGCTCACTTTTAGTGATTTTTCTCAATTATGGAGTGATACGTCCATTTTGCATCACTATTCTATGTCTTAATTTACTTTTATTCATTGATATATTTCGTATTGAGAGGTGATACTTATGTTATTTCATCTGTTTTTGCATGGTTGATGACTTTTGGAGCATGGACCGCTGCAATCAGTATTCTGATGGAAAAGGTGCTGTTTGGAGGCAAAATTCGTGAAGATCAGAAAATATACGGAAAATCCTATTTTTCCAGAAGACTAACGATGCCAGAAGACTAACGACGGAGTGGAGATGGGCCACAGGGGGCCACACCACCCCCTGGCGCAGGCAGCCCTAGGCCGCGCCAGCAGGTGGTGTGGCCACCCTGGCCCACTCCAGCCTCTTCCCTCTGGCATATATTATCCTCCCGAAACCCTAAGACTCGGGGGGCGACGACAGAAAGATTCCGCCGCCTCTGCGGGGCGGAAAACACCGAGAGAGAAAGATCTCTCCGGCAGACAGATTTCTGCCAGGGGAATTCCTTCCCAGAGAGGGGAGATCGTCGCCATCAACACCACCATCAAGCTGGACTTCATCGGGATCATCATCATCACCATCATCACCCTCATCACCATCTCCATATTGCTATAACAATTGTGTTGAATCTTGCATAGTTCATAGGGGAACTTTCCCGGTGTTGATTACTATTTGTAGTTGATGCTATTGAGTGAACCATTGAATTATTGTTTACGTTCAGATTGTTATACATCATTATTCCATCTCTAATCATGATCCATATGATGTCTTGTGAGTAGTTCGTTTTGTTCTTGAGGACATGGGAGAAGTCATGTTGTTAGTAGTGGAGTTGTGTTGAGAAAGATTCAATAGATTGTTATTTAAGTTGTGGTGTACTTCTTCTAGTGGTGTCATGTGAACGTCGACTACATGACACTTCACCTATATGGGCCTAGGGGAATGCATTGTGTATTTGGCTACTAATCATAGGGGTTGCCGGAGTGACAGAAACCTGAACCCCCGTTAGGAAACCATTGCACAAGGGACGTAAGGGTCTTAGAGTTTAAAGGTGTGGTTAGGTTTCTACCTTAATTACTTTCTTGTACTTACGGATGTTTGCAAGGGGTATAATCACAAGTATGTATTAGTCCTAGGAAGGTCGGTACATTAGTACAGGTTCACCCACACAACACTTAGCAAGATAAAGAAGATTAATCAACTATATGAAGTGAAAGCACTTGACTGTCTTCCCATGTGTCCTCGAGAATGTTTGGTCATCTTAAGTAATACAACCGGCTTGTCCTTTACTGCATAAAGGATTGGGCCACTTGCTGCATTTATTCCTACTGTATTTTATTTACTCGTACTTTGTTTACTTGCATTATCAAAAACCCGTAAAAATCCGTTTGCTAAGTATTTGCAGAGAATTCCTGATCCATACCACTAGCCAGCACCTTCTGCTCCTCATTGGGTTCGACACTCTTACTTATCGAAAATACTGCGATACACCCCCTATACTTGTGAGTCATCAAGACTATTTTCTGGCGCCGTTGCTGGGAGTGAAGCGCTATTGGAGAGTGGAACTGGTAAAGGAAACTTCTACTGTGAGTATTGTTTACTTCTGTTAGTTGCTTTATTTTTGTTATGGATAATTCGCCGAGTTTCTTATTTGGTAATGCTACTACCACTGCTAAGGTAGTAGATAAACCACCACCTGCTGAGAATGATGTTTTTAAAATACCTACAAGAATTATTGATCGTGTTATGGATAACTACTATGTTGGGAATGGAACTGTCCATCCCGGTGATCATTTGCTCTTTATACACAAGTTATACAGGTTGTTCAAGTGTGCAGTTATTACTACAGATCAAGTTAAGAAGAAGTTATTCTCATTATCGCTGAAAGGAAGAGCTGAGGAATGGTATAAACTGCTGAAGAATGGTCAAGCTCTTGAATGGGAGGACATAGTGCCTCTCTTTTATTCAAAGTTTTATCCTCCTAGTGAGATTCATAAAGATCGGAATCAAATATACAACTTTTGGCCTCTTGATGGAGAGATTATATCTCAAGTTTGGGGGAGATTGAAATTACTAATGCTCAAATGTCCCATTCATGAGCTCCCCAACAATATTATTATCAATAACTTTTATGCAAGGCTCCCTCTACATGATAAGGATTTACTAGATGCTTCTTGTGCTGGATCATTCACTCGCATGGAAGAAGAAGCTAAATGGGATCTTCTGGACCGTATTCAAGACAACGCTAAAGCTTGGGAGAATGACAAAGGTAGAAAGTCAGGTATAAATTACGATTATGAATGCATTGAATCTTTTATGGGAACTGATGACTTTCAAAATATTAAAAATGCTTATGGTCTAGACTCTCAAGCTATTGCTTCTTATTTTAAGGCTTTTGCTTCCTATATTGAAGTGCCTAAAAAGAAGTGGAATAAGTATCATGAACCTTATAAAGATGTTGCTAAGAGTGTTCCTGCAAGAAATACTGAAGTTTATACTGTTAATCATGTTTTACCTGAACCTTATATTGAGAAAATGCCTTTCCCAGTTAAGATAAAGGAACATTCTATGATAGCTAGTATGGTTAATGGAAGTACACATAAAGTTGATGAACCTATAATAGAAAATGTGAAAGACTTTGTTACTAAATATGAAAAAGAGGGACACACTATCCTTTGTAAGGATACCTCTAATATTATTTCACAAAGTAGTGTTATGAGAGCTAGTATTCCTGTGTTTTCTGTTAGAATAAGTGATCATTGCTACGATGGTCCTTGTGATAGTTATATTGTTAAGTTTATGCATGATACTAAAAGTTACTATGAGAGAGGGAAAAGTGTTCTTATGTATCTCAATAATATCAAGTTTCCTCGTTTTATGCTGAAAGTTTTTATGTTGCACTTGTTTTGCCTTCTTATGCAAGTAGCCTCTAGTTTCAACAACTTGTTTGTTTACAAAATTCCCTTGCATAGGAAGTGGGTTAGACTTAAACGTGTGTATGTTTGCTTCTTAATGCTCCCTTTCACTTCAATTCATATTCCTGGGTGAGCTTATTCAAAATTATCATGCCCATCTTAATGGCTATAAAGAAAGAGCTTTTTGGGAGACAACCCAATTTGTTTTTGCTTTCAGTTTGTTTTTGTTTCTTTGAGTCTTGGAAGTTATTACTTTGGTAATAACCGCTCCTTATCCGTTTTGTTTGGTTTTGGTGTCATGTTCAACCTCTAATGAGAGAGAAGTAATATTTGGGGAAATTGCCATCCCAAAACAAATTTTTGTGCTTCTGTCCCAGGTTGTTATTTAACTTTCGTTAGTTTTGCACTTTTTGATTTGAGCAACAGAAGATTTTCGAAAAAATTGATCTTTACCTATTGGTCTGTTTTGATAGATTTTGCCACTCTTGCATTTGCTTCTTTATTCGATTTCCTTTTTGAATTCTTTTTGGGTTTTCGGAAGGAGTTGCTACAATAGCTTATGTTTTGATGGTTTTCAGTTGAAGTTGGACTCAAAAGGTTTTATCACTTCATTTATACTAATGTTGCTAATGAGAACTGTGTGAAGTTTTATGTAAAAGAAATTTCCAAGAAGTGGAGATAATGGTGTAATAAGGAAGAGAAAGGTTTTATGACTCAAGTAATAAGAGTATGAAGATGAAGATATTGATGTTATTCAAGTGATGACTCCGAAAGAATCTACTAGATACCAAATTTAGAGACCTGCAGAGTCTGTTTTCAAATAGGTAACAGTTCTGGTAAGAAAAGTTCCACGAAAATACTATCCAACTATATTTTTGCAGTTTTCAGTTAATAAGGGAAGCTATGAAGCGAAAAAGGGACGGAAACGGAGCCAGGGTGGCTCACACCACCCTGTGGCGTGGGCCCACCCCTGGCCGCGCCACCAGGTGGTGTGGCCACCCCAGACTCCGCCTCCGACTCGTTTTCACCCAGTACCTTCCTTTTGTTCTGAAACTTCGTAATATATACCCCCCGGATCCCCCGAGGTTCGTATATCGTGTTTTTGTCATGTTTTTTTTCGATCTGTTTCTGCCAGGACATACTCTTTGAAGGTTTAGAAGCACAATGGTGTCCGCCAAGGATAAAGGGAAGGAGCCTATGGAGGAAGACCTCCAAGACCCCGGGAAGGAGAAGGAGATCAAGAGTGAAGGTGAAGAGGAGCAAGGCCAACATCCGCACACCTGCACTACCATTGCAAGCATTGGAGTGGTGACAAAACCTGCTAGGGTTAGAAGGACGGCATGGATGCAGACTGGGGGGAAAGCTCCCCGTCATAGTTTGGCTCCACGGTCACTTCCTCCACACACCAAGAATCCCTTCCATACCTTTATCCATAACCATGCAGGAAAAGAAGACTCCAAGAGGGGGGGAACGGAAAAAGAATAGCAAGAGCTGGAATTCTCAACCCAACATGATCATGAGCCGCATTGAGCAAAACTCGGAGCTTATTCGTAATCTCACCTTCGAGATTGAGGACTTGGGGAAACTTATCAGAGAGCTCATCGAGAGGACACCACCACCACCAAAGGAGTAATTCGTCATCAGGTTTGGCATCCCCTTGGTTTGTTCCAAGCTTGGGGCAGTGCCGCGGTATCATATCACTATCTTCTATCTTTTTGCCTTATTAGTAGAGTCATATCATGAATAGAGAAGTTATTATGTAGGATGGTTTGCATTATGGAAGTGTCCCCTCTCCCGTTAGATATGTATCCCTTGGTGTGAGTTGCTGTTATGGAATATTAATGAGAACTTCTATCATTCACTCTTTTTCATAGCTTATATTAGTTTTCAATTCGTGGTTATATGATTGATCTTGTTGTTAGTATTGGTATCACTCTGGGATCATTGAGTTAATTTATTTGGTTCTGGCAAACCTGGCTCGTTCAGTAGCAACACTATTTTTGAGAGTTGAATGAAAAAGATAAAAGTACCCTAAAGAAAAATAATTTCATCATCTTTCTTTCTTGATTTGCTCATAAGTCTAGTATTCTCTAGTTAAAATCTTTTGTGCTTGCAAGGAAGATTGCATGTTTGTCTTTATCGCTTGTATGTTTGTTTGTTTCCTTCAACTCTTGTACTTGCTACCCAGCCTTGCTAGCCAAAAACCTGTATTGAGAGGGAATTCTTCTCATGCATCCACTCCTTTAAACCAAAACCTTTGCCATTTGCGTCCACCATACCTACGTATTCGCATTATTGCTATTCCAAGTAAATTCTTGTTTTATCTACCTCCGAAATTAAACTTGTTATGTGAAAATTAGTGATTAAAGCTCTCACGAACTTGATGGCACACTTTATTTTCTTGCATTTAATAAACTTGAACCATTGGGTCCTTCTTTGTTGTGTATATGCTTGCGCTTTATGAGTTGAAGTTAGCAGAACCATGTATCATGGGGACCGCTTTCAACACTTCATTTGGTACTTGTACCCAGTTGATATCATGATTCTTTTGCTTATGGATCTCGGCGGTGTGAAATAAAAGTGGAACTTGTAAGATCATGGAGTTTATATGTGTGTTAGATAAACGCATGGGCCGCTAGCCTAAGCCATGCCTAATCATGGTGGAAACTTGCAGCATAACTATAGTGAGCATTCTATGAAGCATCCTCAATAAAAACCTATGCAAATAGCAAATAAAAAGATCGCTGAGATGCTCACTGTCTGCTTGCCTTGTCATTTTGATTATGGGATAGCTCCTGTGTCATGTTCAAGGGGTACCCCATTGGCGGTTCTAAATGATACGCATGTATTTACAATGACAAGAGCTTGCTCGTGACTAAAGTTGAGTAGCATGAGGATCGGTACTCATAAGTAAGGGGCATGAGATTTCAACTTATAACTTGTCAAGCATAACCTCTTAGTTGTGTCACTTTAACCTTAATCACCTAAAGATGCCTATGATAGGGGCAATGAGAGCTGAAAGCTAGTAAGTATCATAATTTTTGGGAGCTCTTTATGAGACTTGCAGTCCCTGCTTCCCTCTGCGAAGGGCCTTTCTTTTACTTAGTAGTTGAGTCAGTAAACCTATTCCCTTCTATCTCAGCAAGTATCTTGAGTTGATGTGTTTCATTCATTCATATGATGATTTATTCAATCATGTCTTATGTTCCTTGTTTTGCACATTGCTCTTATCCTGATGTTTACTACCTTGAAAGCTTTCATTGAAAACCAGCTATTTGTGAACTCTAGCAAATTATCAACTATTCTTCGCCCAAGAGCTAAGTTTGCCATTACCAATTATGATTCACTTTATGTATCTTTATTGTGTTTCCTTTACTCATTTCAAGTTGAGTTATATAATAGTGAGTTGTCTTCTATTATGATCTGTATATTTGATGAATGTGATGCTTCTTGTCCGTATTCTTTTATCGACTCTTCACTCCATAAACCTGAGGCCATGTTTATTGATCTCAGTTTCACTTGGGGACAAGCGAAGTCTAAGCTTGGGGGGAGTTGATACGTCCATTTTGCATCACTATTCTATGTCTTAATTCACTTTTATTCATTGATATATTTCGTACTGAGAGGTGATACTTATGTTATTTCATCTGTTTTTGCATGGTTGATGACTTTTGGAGCATGGATCGTTGCAGTCAGGATTCGGATGGAAATGGTGCTGTTTGGAGGCAAAATTCGCGAAGATCAGAAAATCCGGGAAAATACACGGAAAATCCTATTTTTCCAGAAGACTAAGGATGCCAGAAGACGGAGTGGAGATGGGCCACAGGGGGCCCACACCACCCCCTGGCGCGGGCAGCCCTAGGCCGCGCCAGTAGGTGGTGTGGCCACCCTGGTCCACTCCAGCCTCTCCCCTCTGGCGTATATTATCCTCCCGAAACCCTAAGACTAGGGGGGCGACCACAGAAAGATTCCGCCGCCTCTGCGGGGTGAAAAACACCGAGAGAGAAAGATCTCTCCGGCAGACAGATTTCTGCCAAGGGAATTCCTTCCCGGAGAGGGGAGATCATTGCCATCAACACCACCATCAAGCTGGACTTCATCGGGATCATCATCATCATCATCAGCACCACCATCATCACCATCAGCACCCTCATCACCATCTCCATATTGCTGTAACAATTGTGTTGAATCTTGCATAGTTCATAGGGGAAACTTTCCCGGTGTTGATTACTATTTGTAGTTGATGCTATTGAGTGAATCATTGAATTATTGTTTATGTTCAGATTGTTATACATCATTATTCCATCTCTGATCATGATCCATATGATGTCTTTTGATTAGTTCGTTTTGTTCTTGAGGACATGGGAGAAGTCATGTTGTTAGTAGTGGAGTTGTGTTGAGAAAGATTCAATAGTTTGATATTTAAGTTGTGGTGTACTTCTTCTAGTGGCGTCATGTGAACATCGACTACATGACACTTCACCTATATGGGCCTAGGGGAATGTATTGTGTATTTCGCTACTAATCGTAGGGGTTACCGGAGTGACAGAAACCTGAACCCTTGTTAGGAAACCATTACACAAGGGACGTAAGGGTCTTAGAGTTTAAAGTTGTGGTTAGGTTTCTACCTTAATTACTTTCTTGTACTTACGGATGTTTGCAAGGGGTATAATCACAAGTATGTATTAGTCCTAGGAAGGTCGGTACATTAGCACAGGTTCACCCACACAACACTTAGCAAGCTAAAGAAGATTAATCAACTATATGAAGCGAAAGCACTTGACAGTCTTCCCATGTGTCCTTGAGAACGTTTGGTCATCTTAAGTAATACAACCGGCTTGTCCTTTGCTGCATAAAGGATTGGGCCACTTGCTGCATTTATTCCTACTGTCTTTTATTTCCTCGTACTTTGTTTACTTGCATTATCAAAAACCCCTAAAAATCTGTTTGCTAAGTATTTGCAGAGAATTCCTGATCCATACCACTAGCCAGCACCTTCTGCTCCTCGTTGGGTTCGACACTCTTACTTATCGAAAATACTACGATACACCCCCTATACTTGTGGGTCATCATGGAGCAAATGGAAAATAGTGTAAAACACGATGAGGATTCAAAACCCTTCATCAGAGTGTTGAGAAGCGCAACGGACAACGTTCCTGAACGATTCTCTTCACAAAAGGAAAGAATTGATGATATTGATCATTGTGTTTTCCTCACTAGTGTTTTCACTACATGAAGTAGGATTCAAAATGTAACCCATATCTTGTATGGAGACATTTTTGAATCATTTTTCATGATTATTGGAATATGACATACCTACGAACTACTAAGGAAATAATGGTAAACTAGAATTATGAGAAATCCTAAAAGCAAAATTCACTTGAGATTAGAAAGCAATTCATTACTGATTCTTACAAGTAAAAGGGTTACTTGGAATTTTCCCAAATGACTGCAAAGCCATAGTGGAAAAAGGGGTGAATGACAAAAGCACAAATTGTCAAGTATTGGACAAATTCAAATGAATTTGATTCACGTGTGCTAAATTTCTAGTGGATTTAAAACTAGTAATAGTACTATTATCTCATAGTAAATCTCCAAGTTTGATATTTGATCAAAGGATTTTGAAGTTATTGAAAATAGTGAGTGGATATGCACTTTGCATAAAATTGAGTGGGAGCTATGAAAGTCTTCCTGAAACAATATGTGATTGACATATTTTTAAGTGGGAGCAATATAAGTCTCAAATTCAAATATGTAGGAACATATTTTGAGTGGGAGCTTATAGGAGTAATTCTTAAGTGTGTTAAGAATGAAAGCGCAAATACTTATGAATAATGATTTATAAGATGTAGAAGTTAATAATAGGTGTATTATGATATTATGTAGTATTCCTTAAGGGATTCTGAAAAGGGTTTCAGAATAGAAGTTAATTAAGGAGCTGGTCCTTAATAACTCAAATTAGGAATAGTGTTAAGTTGAACATCAATGGTTGAAAGAAAGAAAAGGATAATCATCGTCCACTATGTTGAGACATAGGTTCTATCTTAGTAAACCATGATGATAACTTAACATAATATGTGATCCAATAAGGAATGTTTAAAAGTGATTAAGTTTGAACCACAGAACGTTGAGCTAAGTTTGTCCGCTGTATCTAATAGAGAACTGTAGACATGTTTTCCAAATCCATAAAGGATGACATATCTTAAAACATAAAGGGTTATGTTATAAGGGAATATGTTGGAAACTCCTGTAAATACCGATTAAAGTCAAGTAGGAAGCGAGGTGAACAAAAACATCAAAAGTTGCACAGAGTGCACTGGTATTTCGATGAATACATTTATAATAATAAATAAGGGTACCATCTAAAGAGTTGTATAATGTTATGGAGGGGCTAGTTCGCTTTTAACGTAGAATGATGTGTCCCAGGGCACAGTGCCCATGAGAAATCCCTCGAGGTTGATCTAACGTCACTGTAGGCTCCTGGAATCAGGCCTCGTTCTGCTGCCATAACGATGATGCATACACACGGATGCTATCATGTGATGATAAAGTATTAATGTCAATCAAGGTGACATTAGTAAGTTGCAAAGGATTTGGGACTGTAAAGTACATACCTAAGACTCAACCTCTTCCATGAGCAAGCATGTTCAGGGTACCGGATATATGGTGCCAAAAATTGAGAACAAATGCAGCTAGTGTATTTGTACTCTAGTGCAAGTGGGAGACTATTGGAAATATGCCCTAGAGACAAATAGTAGTAAGGACTATTATCATATTTCATATAGTTTATGGTTAAGTTTTATATCATGCTATAACTGTATTGAGTGGAAACATCAATACACGTGTGATATACAAACAACCAGGGGTTCCCAGTGAAACTCTAGTCACTGGTTCATTGGTCAATAGATGATCATGTTTCCTGATCATGTGGCATTTATGCCAGTTGGAAATGGAGTCATCTCATTCGGAGAATGAGATGATGAACCAATACCCAACCTAAACATCGTGACCCGATCATGTCACGAAGTGCAAGTTACGATGATTAGAAATGGATCCTCGTAGACTATTCCTTAGACCGTGAGGCTATATCAATCACTGTGTCCCGAGAGTGCTTAGATAGCATCAAACGCCATCTGGTAATACGGTGGTTATAAAGGTGTGTTTAGGTATTCGTAGGAAACCATAGAGGCAATATATGTCAAGAGCGGGATTTGTCCATCCATGTGACGGGAAGATACTCAAGGGCCCACTCGGAGAAGTTATATCCAATAGCTGCGCAGTGTGTGATTTGATCCCAGGGATATCACTTGTCGGAACGAGTCAAGTAGCATTGTTCAGTAACGAGATTCAACACGACATGGTGATGTCATTGATCAGATCTCGGGCAATGCAAGTATCAAGTGACAAAGGGAATAAGACATGACTGTCCCGGTTCAAACGATGAAAGATCTTCGTGGAACGCACAGGGGTCACATGGCCATCCAGGTCCCTCTGTCGATCATTGGTGCGGGAGTGTCCCAACCATGTCTGGAGTGTTCCCTAACTGTGGGGTATCACGCTTAAGGGCTTGATGATGCTTAGAGAGTGATTATAGGATCGGTGGAATCGCCGAAGAATAGTAGAGAGAAAACTGGAAGGATTTCGGTAAGTCCGGAGGATGTCTAGAGTGGAAGTGGAAGGTGTTCCATAGCCACGGAGGTTGAATAATATGTGAATGAATTTTAAATATTGATTTAATCATTTATTCATAATTACTTAATAAAGAGAAAATCAATTAAAATGGTCAAAGGCTTAATGGGACAATTTCCGGAGGGAGAGGGCCCATTAGGGGAAAGGAGAGAGGGAGAAGGGGCAAGGGGGCTAGCCGGCTGGGCCTAGCCTCCCGCACAGGGCCCACTAGGGTGGCCAGCAGCCACCCCTCCCCCCTCCTCTCCTTTAGTCCCACCCCGGGACTTTGAGGGAGGTAGTACCTCCCCGCCCCCTATATATAGTGGGAGTATTTGGCCAAATTAAACACACCAATATTCAATAAAGGTCTTCTCATTTTTGGGAGGACCTCTAATTGATATTTTCTCTCTCCCCTATCTCTCTCGTGACTGTGGTCCCAAGTCTGGACTGCGCGAGCGAGAGACATCTTCACCGCGGAGCGCCGTCGCGCTGCGGGATTCGGATCCGGGAGCTCTACTTCCGCAACTGCTGCTGGATCGGGGAAGAGGGAGTCATCATCAGGCACCGGACGTGTGTAACTCCCCGCGAGGTGTCACACTTGAGGCACTCAAGTCATTGGAGCCAAGGAGCGCAAGGACTTCATCACGACCTTGAGGTCGGCTTCGGCTCGTCTACATCAACCACGCTCTCTTGAGCATTGACAACGCTTTTTAGTCTTCAAGGGTAAGTTCGCGAAAAGCCCCTCCCATTACTGTATTACTAATAGATAGGTCCTGGCAGCTTCAGGGGTTCAGGGGCATAGAGTAAAATTTATTGTTTTCATATGCGGAACCCCAACACTAAGGGATCCTCAGATTTGTTAAAGATAGGGGGATTGGTATTCTGAAAGTTTTTAAGCTTGGATCCATGATGATCCTGATTTCCATGGCCTTGATTATTGTGGGCCATCTGAGCTATCTGTTGCAGGGTGGCTAGATTATCTTGGCGCTCTGATCTACTAGCTTCACGGTCGGAAACTAGCATCTGCAGAATCTGCAGCATCGGGTTTTGTGATGAGCTGCTTCCTCCTTGGTTTCCACGAGTCATCTGAAGATTGAGATAGATAAAGGGGTAAGAGGGAAAGTTCTAAGGTTCATGGTTTTGTTTTAAAAAGCTTTAGACTTTGAGTTTGACTCTGGTTTTGCAAACTAACTCCTTCTCATTCATTTATTCATTCATTCAAGCACACAATACAAACTGACACACCACAACATGAAAGGAAAATAGATGGTTTTAAGAACCATTCTATGAGCTAAGATACAGTGGGACTGATACAACTCATTCCTACAGTAGTGATCAAGTGCATCTACTCATCATCAATGAAGTCGGAGTTATCATCATCGGTGTAGAAATCCATGGCATCATCCTCCAGGTAGTCATTGTCATCGCTGAGGTATGAGTGAATATCTCCCTGGATGTCTTCACCTTCTTCTTCTTCTTCCTTTGCTACAAGGTGAGCTTCTTGTTCCTAGATGGTCTTCTCGAGGTCGGCCACCTTCTTGCAAAGACGAGCGATGGTGCGATCCTTCTTCTCGTGTTGATGATGAAGTGATTGGCGATCCTTGATGAGCATGGGGAGAGTCTGGTCCTTCTTGGCAGCAATGGCAAGGTTGTAGTTGGCGTAGGATCAAGCATTGTCCAATTCCTTATGTATATCATATAGCGGGAAGTCAATATTCTCCACTTGGCGCTTCATCTCCGGGTTACTTGGCATATCCAATGGCATTCCCATAGAATCACGCCTTGCATAGTGAGTAAAGCGAGTTCCCTGGATCAAGTTCATGTTTTTCCCACATAGACGGGCAAGAGCTTCATGCATAGCCCTGGCTAATCCATCTAGCCAGTTGTTCTCTCTCACGGTGAATTGAATTTTCTCGGAAAGGGGTGCTTCCATCTTGCCTCGAAGATTCGCAACTATCAGCCATTGTAGATCTCCTCCTGGGAAATCCTTGAGTTGAGCTCCAAAGAATTCAGGATGTGGACGCTCAAGATACTCTGACAGTGCATCAAGATCCCTCTCAAAGATCAGTTGGCCTTCGTTGCCCAACTGGTAGAACTTGCAATACTGAACTTCCATCTATAAGAATTTAGGATGAGTAAGTTAGTGAGGTGATCAACTGTGTCAAATTTTATGTAGTAATGTAAGAATTTTTGAGGAACATGATTTTTTTTTGAAAGAATTAAGGATAAGAGTGGGAATATGTTTTCATAAATACTCACTTCATTTGTTTTTGAAACTAAGTTTTTGTTCGGACATCCATTCTAACTAGGGTCTCCTATGGTTAGGATGGCTCTGATACCAACTTGTCAACACCTGGATTTTTAATCCCAGATGCCTGTTATGCCATACATCGCAATCCCAGGATTACCATTTTTGCGAGACATAACAGATTGGATATCACAGTACATCATCCATTACAAACCATAATAAGGTCTTACACAAATAAAGGATCTCATGATCCAGTCTTAATACAAACAAGCAGCGGAATAGTAAGCGTAGCGGTGGGCTAGATCTTCAGTGTCACATGCAATGCTGGCGATGGGAGATGATGCTAATTGTGGTAGTCGTCCTGCTGTCCTTCTTCCGGATAGTCCTCCTCATAGTCTGGCCACGGGAATAGCCAGGGACAAAGCCATGAGTACTCTTTAAGTACTCGCAAACTATCACTAACAAGTAAGGTAGTTCTAGTAGGAATGTTAAGCTCTAAGTTTATTTGCAAAAGCTAAATTTAACCTAAGCTGAGTTCAGAAACAAAGAAAGTTAACTTAAATGTTCTAAAATCACCTAAGTGGGAACTTAGTTTTCATAGTCACAACCCTGTTGTGGTCAAGTCAAGTCATAATTCATTTCACAAATCATTTTTAAAACATCTGACGATGGAACAGTATGGCCACTCCAACTGTCCATGACCGCGGACGCGGCTATTCGAATAGTTTGACACTCTGCAGAGGTGGTGCACTTTCACCACAAAATTCGATACATCTGTCAGGGATAACCCTGAATCATCATACTTAGTATGCGGATAATCAATCATAACCTTTCCTTTGCACACTCTAGTATAAGCACCTCTCCTATGAGCTTGGCCTCCCAGTCATGGCCATCTGCCATCCTGGGCACTGCATAGGTGGACATCATCAAGAGGTAGCCTCACCTCAAACCTCTTCCGCAAGGGAACCCATACTAATGCATATAAACTTCTGGCTAAGCCTTACCCAATTCAGGTATTGTGGTTGTACGGTAAAATTGGAATGGTATCGCATCCGAACCCAACCATCAGTTTTTATAAAGGGCTAAGGCGCATGCCTCAACAATTTCATCATCATAAACCATTTGTGTTTCTCAACACATGTCAAAACATCTCAATAGAATGACTCATCATTCCAAGGTTTTCATAAGCATTTTCACCAAGTATTCCCATCTAAAGTGATCAAGTTTTATGCTTAGCACTAACCACTAAGTTAAGAGTGTTCACTAATGAGGGATGCTAATCTCAATCTCATGCCATAGAATGACATCTAGTATAGGCATAATTTTATACTCTTTATGCTATCTATACTATCTTTCCAAACTCTCACAAAGCATTACTAAAAGTAAAGAAACTTTGGAAAAGAAAAAAGTAAAGCTTGCAAGTAAAACTTGGGATGGGTATAAATCAAAATGTATCACCAAAGCATGCCTAAGGCATCTTGCTTAGGTTAATACTTGCAAGTGTTAGCTTGCAAGGGTCTAGCTTGCTTAGTAATGATGGCTTGCAAATAATAGCTTGCTCATAATAGCTTTCTCATAAAAGCTTGCCTTGATTGGTGCAGTGATTGAAATTCTCCTCATCTTCTTCGGGGTAGAACTCCTCCTCCTTGTAGACTTGGTCGGTACTATCGTCTATAAATAAATACGGGGTACACAATCACCAAACAAATACTTAACTGGTCTATTTAGCACACTAAGGCACACACTTGATGATCTAGTATCATCACAATCATCACATGCATTAAAGCAATAGTTTCATTTATTTTATTTGAGAAAAGTAATTTCTACTCATTAAAATTGATTAAGATTTAATATTCTCTAATTAAAATATGGGATCATGTGGACACATTTCATGACCACATATTCTAATACATGGAAATGTGATTTACAAGGGTTGATCACATTTTATAAAGTTTAAGATTATTATTTAAATGATTTAAAGTGACTAGAAATGCCCTAATAGCATTCTTTTGGTACTAGTCCAATTTCACTTCATGCAAACCTAAATATTTTTACATATTCAAATAGATATCATCAAATGTGATTTTTGAGAGTTGGAATCAACTCAAAAGCTATTATGGTTGATTTTTGAAAAATGTTTGAATGTAGAAATTTCTCTGTCTTGTTATTTTTGCTATAGATTATCTCTAACTCCAAATGATTTAAATCCAACAGGCTTGGATAGATATTTTAATTATCTTTCTAACAAAATTTGAATCATGTCATTTGGTTAATTGAAACTCTCTGAATTGATTTTTGAATAAGTGGATAGAATCTAGTTTTAACTAAATTGGAAAAATACTAATTTGAATCGGTGGGCTAGCGAGGGAAAGGAAATGGGCCGGCTGATGACCCACAAGTATAGGGGGTGTATCGCAGTATTATCGAGGGAAGTGAAACCCAATTTATTGATTCGACACAAGGGGAGCCAAAGAATATTTATAAGCCTTAACAACTGAGTTATCAATTGAGTTGCACCTGGAAACAATCTTGCTCACATCAGTTTATCAGTAGCAACAGTTTTGTAGTAGGAATAGTAAAGTAACAGAAGTAGTAAAGTAAAGACAATAGTAACTATAGCAGTAACAGTAGGATTCGACTGCGGTAGGCATATGGATGGATGGACGGGCATTGCATGGACAAGACAATTCACATGGCAATTAGAACATAGGGTAATTGCAGATAAATAAGATAAAGCATCCAAGTACTAGATAATCCTAGGCATGTGTTCCATATATAGTCATACGTGCTCGCAATGAGAACTTGCACAACATCTTTTGTCCTGCCAGCCCGTTTGCAGCGGGGCCTCAAGGGAACTACTGACAATTAAGGTGCTCCTTTTAATAGAGCACCGGAGCAAAGCATTAACACTCCGTGAACACATGTGATCCTCACATCAAAGCCATTCCCTCTGGTTATCCCGATTTCTGTCACTTCGGGGCCATTGGTTCCGGACAACAACATGTGTATACAACTTGCAGGTAAGACCATAAATGATACTATCATAATGAATCAATAACATGTTCAGATCTGAAATCATGGCACTTGGGCCCTAGTGACAAGCATTAAGCATAACAAGTCACAACAAAGTCAAAATGCACTAATAATAGATACTAGGTACCATGCCCGAACAATCGAATCCCCTTACATGAACGATCTCATCCAATCCCTACCATCCCCGTAGCCTACAACGGGGGATTACTCACTCATAGATGGGGGAAACATGGATGGTCGATGGAGAAGCGATTGTGATGATGATGGCGATGATCTCCTCCAATTCCCCATCCCAGCAGGGTGCCAGAACGGAGTTTCTGGTGCTGTTTTGTGGAATCTGGTGGTGGCGGCGGAGCAGAACTCTTTCTGGAAAAACGCCGACCCCCCTTGAGTTTTTAGGTCAGAAGGAATCTTAGGGCGAAGATGGAGACCGAGGGGGTGTCTGGGGCGGCCAGACCACCCCCTGGCGCGGCCAGGCCTAGCCCGCAAGTCCAGGTGTTGTGGCCTGGGCCCAGCCCCCTCCATCTCGTATTCTGGCTCCGGGAGTCTTCTGGTGAAATATGATTTTTGGCATATTTTTCGGGATTTTTCCTGATAGTTGATTTTCTGCACAAAAACTAAACACCAAGGCAATTCTGTTGAAAATAGCGTCAGTCCATGTTAGTTGCATCCAAATCGCACAAGTTTAGAGGAGAAACAATAGCAAAAGTGTTCGGGAAAGTAGATACGTTTTGGACGTATCAACTCCCCCAAGATTAGCTTATTACTTGTCCTCAAGCAATTCAGTTGAAAACTGAGTGCGATAAAAGAAACTTTCACGAACACATTTGCTTCATATGATGTATATATTCTCAACATGTGATCAACTACTTAGACAATTCATAAAAAGGAGTATGCAACTAAGTTTACTTAATAGGCATTACAAGCAGTGAAGAGATTCCAACTAAAAAATAATAAGTAGCATGAAACATAAACATAATCAACATTACAATGCTCATAACAAGGTATGATAGAGTGGTATCTCGCTTGCCTTTGATTGTAGATGCCAAGGCACCTCTAAAGTTCAGGTGAAGACTAGAAGTAAAGATATCAAAGATAAAAGCATCAAAGTCATAACACAAATAATCAAGTTTTGAGACAAGCACATTACACTAAGAATGACAACTATGCTCTCAATAAGGTAGTCATAGAATATGTGGAGACTCAACAAGGAAAACGAAAAGGTTTTGAAAAGTTTGAAAGGCTTCCAAATGCTGAAAGTATGGTTGACGAGGGTTTAACTCGTCAATGCCCATTGTTATGGACTTGGGTTTTGGAGAAGGAGGGAGCGCTGGAGACATCTATCGGCTAGCAAACAAGCACACAGGGGACAAAGGATTTACCCAGGTTCAGGCCTCGTAGAGGTCCCTACTCCTGCTTGTCTGCTCGTGGAATTATCGAGGGAGTCGAAAGTTACAATGGTGCGCAGATGTAATCTGGTGAGGGTTGTGGAAAGTAGGGTTGCGTGTGTCCTCCTTGCCGCCCCCTCCTAGCCTTTATATAGATAGGCTAGGTCTCGGGTAGCAGGTCGAGTCGGTTACAAGTTAGGGTTTTCCCCTTCAAACTTTCTATCTTTAGCTTCTTCTTGTTCTTCAAGCAATCGAGACTCCGCAGGTTACTCGAGTTCTTTCATCCGGGCCTTGGCGACATCGTGGGCATGTGCGTATTTGGACCGTATATACCAAGCTCGAGTACCTGTAGGGTATACCCATGTCAGTAGCCCCCGAGTGTCTAGTGGAATCCTAGATTCGACTGGGGACTTTTTTGAAGTCTTTGAGTGCCTGAATGAGTACATTTTGACTGCTTTTATTTGTATCATAGGGATTGTCGATATACGTGCCTGATGTAACCAAAGTATCGGTATCAGTTAACCACCTTAGGGTGAGAAAACACAATCTACTCGAACTCGAGTCCCCGGACTCGAATCCGGAAGAGTGCTGGCGTAATTCGACTCAAGCCGTGGAGGTCTTACAGGAGACGAATTCCAGTTATATGGGTGTGAGCACTCGACGCGTCCGTCAAGGCATGTTCATCGTGCCTGTGGGCACGAATATATTTCTGGTAGTGCGTAGCTAGATGCGTTGCCAGGCCTTATTCAGGTCTTACCTTCACGATGTAAGCGCGGCATCCGAATTTTATCATCGCGGAGACGATTCGGGCGACCCAGGAGACGTAGTCTCTTTGTAGGGAAAATTATGAGGCGGTGTCGCCATGAACTGCGAGTGCGGATGTTACCAACACACAGTTTTTGTGCAAATAATCATAGGGTCCACGACCAGCGCTCCCTATGGGAGTAGCCCCCGAGTGCCTGGTTGATTCGAAGACTCAGGCAGGGACTAAACAACTTTTGCGACTGTTGTCGTCTTTTGCGTGCTTATTTCAGTCGAAGACTCAGGCAGGGACTAAAACACCTTTGCGACTGCTGTCGTATTTTGCTGTCTTGTTTCAGTCGAAATTGTTCCCGGCGCTCCCTATGGGAGTAACCCATGTCCGTAATCGAACCGTGTTTCGAGTGGTTGGGTTTGATTGTGATTGTCCTCATTCCTGCAACAAGAAAAGAAAAATCGTAGGGTGCGCGGCCAGCGCTCCTATGGGAGTAGCCCCCGAGTGCTTGGTGGAGTTGAAGACTCCAGCAAGGACTAAAGTAGCCGAATTTTTCCATGGCGTAGCTTTGATGACGTCAGTGCTGACGCTTGTATGGCCTCAGTTGCCCGTGTGAGCAAGTTTGACGGAACATGACGAGCGATGGGTCCCACTTCCTGACTTTGATTTGACTGGTCGTGCGTAATCTTATTTTTAACTGCGCCTCCTCGATTTTTGCGTGTAATGGGAGTAGTGGAGGGATGGTTCGCGCTTCCCCTTCTCCACGTGTCCAACGCGATGCGTGCCATGCGTCTAATAGGGTTTTTGTGAGCCGTTGGATTGCATATCCTAGGGGTTAAGTAGCGATGCTACGGTGGTAATTTCCCATCTGCGCTCTTTCTTCCTTGCTGCCATCGCCATTGCTTCTGCTCCTCTGCTTTACCTTGCGCCCATCTCCTCCATGATGCTGGACCAGCTTCATTCATTCCTGAGCTACTTCCTGCGCTCACATCGCCGTCGTTCAATGGGGAAAAAGAAGGGAGGCGTTGTTGCTGATTCCTCGGCCACCATCACCGCAGCGAAGAAGAAGGGTGGCTCCACTGCTGTGGGCACCAGCGCCACCGCCGGCAGTAAGAAGAAGGTCACGGGCATCCGCGTGACAAATAGTGCATGGCGCCCTTCCATCATCAAGGCATCAGATCTCCGTCTTCTTCGCCAAGGCGGAGTTATCTCCGCAGCAGTCGCCGATGCGTGCGTCCCCAGCGGTGAGACCATTCCTGCTCCTCCTGCTGGTTTTCGAGTGATGTTTCTTGCATTCGTCATTCGCGGCCTTTCTTTGCCTGTCCACCCCTTTCTTAGGGGTCTTCTTTGTTTCTACGGGCTCCCGCTCCATCAGCTGTCCCCAAATTCTATACTCCACATCACCTGCTTCATCACTCTTTGCGAGTGCTGGCTCGGAATCGAGCCACACTTTGGTCTTTTCAAACGCTTATTTAAACTGAAGTGTCAGTCCGCATCTGGCTCTTTAGTTTATGACGTAGGTGGCTGCGGAATCCATGTCGACCCATCCGCCACCTACTTCGACATCAAGCTCACCAAGTCCATCCAGGGATGGAGGGACAAATGTTTCTATGTCCATGATCAGAAGGCCAAAGATGAGCACTTTGGACTCGCGCCCTTTGATCCTGCGACTCCCTGCAAGAAGATGCGTTCTTGGAAGAACGTAGTTATGCCTGGCGAGCTTGCGGAGACAGACGTGCTGTATCAACGCGTCTGCGACCTTGAGAGTCGCATAGGCGCAGAAGAGGGAGGTTGTGCCCTTATCAGGACTTGGTTGCGTCGTCGCGTCCAGCCTCTCCAAGCCAGAGTCCATCCCATGTTTCAATGGGGTGGCGCTGATGATGCCACTCGCGTGTCTGCCGATGGCATGTCCGCGAGTGAGGTGGATAAGAGGGTTCGACTGGTCACGAAGTACACTAGCAAGGATGTGCTTCGGAATGAGCCATTCGTTCCTCCTTTTGATGCTTCGTACCCTCCTCCTGAGGTACAGTTGTGCTACGCAGTAGCTTGTTTTCGCGATTGCTTTTCTACTGCTTACTTGTTCTTTTTGCTGATCTTCACTGTCTGTGTGCAGGATTGGGCGGTTTCGCCTTGTATGCCCCCTCTCCCTGAGGGGATTATTCCTCGCGAAGCTTTGGAAGAGGACGAGTCTGAGTCGACTGTCCCTTCTGATGTGGAAGAGGAAGCCCCCGAGTCCGAGAGTCCGGATACTCGCAAGCGTTCGCACAGCGAGGATTCTGACGCGTCGTCTCCTTCGACTCCAGAAGGCACGGCTGTTGGCGTGGAGTCGCCAATTACCGCTGTTCCTGTGAGAGCTGTGGCACCATCTTCGCGCAAGAAGATGCGATTGCCTAAGAAGTCTTCGTCGGAGTCGGTGGAGGCCACGTTTGATTTTGACTGGTAAGTTTTCGAGTTCATTTGTTCTTCTCTGCTTTCTTCTTATTGGCTTTGCCCTGGAATTTTGCCCTTTCTCAATGTGGAATTTGTCTTGTAGTCAAGAGGCGTCGTCATCTTCTGGCGACGTCGAGTTTTTGAAGGAATCAGGAGTCGCGACCTCAAGGGCCAAGAAAGAGGTCGAGCGCGCTCCTTCCCCTCCGGTGGTGGCCCACTCCAGGCACAATTCTTCGAGCTCTCCTCACATGGGGGAGCATCGAATGGTTGCTCGGATGACGGTACAACAAACTTCGTTGGAGTCATTGGAGGACCATGTAAATATATCTTTCCTTCTTTTTAATGTGGCAGTCGATGTTATCTGTTGCTTTCACTGATTTCTTGTTTGTGCGACAACTCCTTGTAAAGGAGGCCGCGCAAGTGGCAGAACAGGTGATGGCGATGGGTCGCCAGCATGCAATGCTGGAGACGCGTCACCGCATGGTCGAAAGTGAGTGTTCTACACTTATTCTTTCTCGTCTTCTCCTTCTTTGGTATAGTCGACTGATAGTCAACATTTGATTGCCAAGCAGCTGAACATAATGCCTTGCTCCATAATGTCGCCACCTTGGAGAAGACATTGGCCGCAGCTGTGAAGGGGCGCGACGAGGCAATCGCAGCTCGTGACGAGGCACAGAGGCGCGAAGAGGATCTGCGTGCTTCCTTTGCAGCCAGGGAAAAGTTGTTCGAAGAGCAACTGTTCTCAATCGCCAAGGCCCTCTCAGGTACCTTCGCTGGTAGATATTTATTGTTTTCCTTTGCTGCATCTAGAGTTTTCGCTGGTGCGCTAAAGGTTTGATCCATGTGTGGGTGTTCTGTGCAGATGCTGGCAATTTGCACTTTGACCCGCAGGCCCTTCGTCGCGATGACGCTCTAGCAGGCGCGGTTCTGCAGTCGAGGACCGTAGCGCCGCCATCCAAGATACATTGTCCAAGGCCAAGGTCACCCTCAGTCGACTCCGGGAGGAGCTGATGCCAAATGCGGAGCTGATTGATAACATGGACGAGCTGGTGGAATCACTCGCCGGTGGTGTGCCTTCCACCTACAAGAACTCCCTCCGTGCGGTCGGCGCGTCTATGTCACTCGCGATGGTACAGGCCCACGGAGCTGATATCGATCCTTCCACGATGTCGAAGGCGATGCCTGTTGGCGCGGATGGTCAGCAGGTAGTCTTTGCTCCCTTTGCAACCGCCTATGCAAAATATGGCCATTCCTTGATAAATACCGTTGCCAAGTATTCGGAGGAGCTCCAATGTGCTAAGAAGGCGGCAAAAGCTTCGGCCTCAGGGGCCGGCGGAAAGTCAGTGGCGTCTGATACTGCCACGGGCTTGATAAAGCCCCCGAAGTCGTCAAAGTCGAAGAAGCCAGCTGCTCTGTAGTTAGCTTTTTGTAATAGTTGAGGAATTGTCCTTTTGGTCTAAGAACATGCCTGCTGGCGAGTGTGTTTGTGAATACTTATGTTGATCCTGAATGCATCTGTTCCTTTTGCCTTTGTGTTAAGTTGGTCGCCTTATTTGCTTCTGTCTTGGCTTGTGGTAGGGTACATCAAGTGATCCCGTGGGGGGAACCCAGGACTCGCCATCTCTTGATGATACAGTGGCACCACCGCGCTCCAGGGTAGAGGAGCTATCCTTGCTTTCGCGACTTCGTGATCGCGTGAAGCAGTTGGAGCGTGAGTTGCCCGTGATCCGTGGTAGCGCGGACGTGTGGAAGTCGAAGGCTGAAAAAGCCGCTGCCCGCGAGCAATATCTGCTTGGCGAGGTGACGCAGCTGGGCGACCAGTTTAAGTGTTAGTTTGCTTATTCTCATCTTTTCCTTTGTAGTTACTTGCAGAGGTATGTTGTACTCATGCTATTGATGCTGCTTCGTGTAGTTGTTAGCGCGCGCCGTCCGCAGGAGGAGAAGGATAGAATTGCCATTCGCCTTCATGATCTCACCCAGGAACAACTTCAAGAGAGTGGATACTTCTGGGTAGATCATGATCATGCGACTGTGTTGGCGACCCTGCAGGATCGTGCATCGCGAGTGCTGCTCTTCCTGAAGAAATCACAGTCGTGCTTGAAAAGCATTTATCGAGCGATGTTCCCGCTGGACGACGCTCTGTCAAGCCTGATGGCTCTTCTTGCCAAATTTCAAGATCTGTCTACGGTTCGCGAGTGCGTGAGGCAGCAGTTGGTGGCTGGTGCCAAGGCTGCCCTCTCGATGGTGTGATTGCACAGGCCTGACGTGGATATTGCCGCCATTGCCTTTGGGCCGCCGGCGCCACCAGCAGGATTTGCCTGGAATATGGTGCCGCACTATCAGGCGGTGGACCGCCCAGCCGAGGAGATCGTTGACTTCTTCGAGGAACAAACCAATGTTCTTCTATTGCAAGAGTAGCCAAATATGTATCCTGCACATAAGTGTACTTGTGTTGTAAAGTTCGTATAGATGTTGTAGATAATTTATTGACGAATGTGTATCAGGAGCTTTGTGAGTGTGAGGTGCGTTGCACTATGCGAGTCCTTTTCATTAGCCTGGCCATCCTTTATCTCGTTCCCTTGTCAACCTGTCAGGTGTGTTGCAGCTGGGTTGAGTTTGTGTTAAGGGGTTCGATTGATGTGCCAGCTACTCAGGATATCGCGTTTTGGTTCGAAGAACATATGTGTATAGGGTGGCGCAGCCCCCGAGTATGAAAGTTGACAAAGTAAAGGAGAATACAGAGTTTTGGGGCACTTAGCTTTTATTTATTCGAAGAACAGTACGAAGTATAATGTGTGGCTAAGTAGCCTTGGCTGAGTAGCCTTATTTGCGATGTAAAAGTAAAAACGACTAGGGGTAGAAGCGTCGCAGTTGTGCGACGTTCCAAGGGTTGGAGTATGCGACTCCTGTCTCTAAATCTTGAAGGCGATAGGCGCCACCTGGGATTACTTCTGTAACCACGTACGGTCCTTCCCAGGGGGACTCGACCTTGAGATGCCCCTGCTGCTTCAGTCGCAGGACCAGGTCACCTTCGACGAAGGATCTGGGGTGAAACCTTCTACTGTGGTAGTTGCGCAGGTTCTGCTGGTATATCGTGGATCTTTCTGTGGCGATTTCTCTTGCTTCGTCAAGGAGGTCGATGGAGTCTTCGAGTGCAAGGGATGACTCTTGCTCGTTGTAAGCGACCACGCGTGACGCCTTGTACCGTACCTCGACGGGTAGTACTGCCTCTGCTCCGTGCACCATAAAGAATGGCCTGTAGCCCGTGGCGCTGTTTGGAGTTGTACGTAGGCTCCAGAGTACGGATTGTAGTTCATCTGGCCAGCAACCCGCGGCTTGTTCGAGTGGCCGAAGGAGTCGCTTCTTGATGCCGCTACAGACGAGCCCGTTTGCTTTTTCCACCTGACCGTTGGTCTGTGGATGCACTACTGAGGCGTAGCTGATGTTGATCCCTAGGTTATCACACAATTCTTGGAACTCCTTGGATGTGAAGTTTGTCCCGTTGTCGGTGATGATGATGTGTGGCATGCCAAAGAGGTAGACGATGGACTCGAAGAATTTGACTGCGTTGTGCCCTGATTGGTTGGTCACCGGCATGGCTTCGATCCACTTGGTGAATTTGTCGACTGCAACCAAGAGGTAGACGTAACCTCCGCGTGAGGACCTTGGAAGCTTGCCCACCATGTCGAGCCCCCATTGTGCGAAGGGCCAGGCCAATGGAATAGGCCGTAGTTCTGCGCCTGGTGCATGTGGCTTGTCCGCGAATCGCTGGCAAGCATTGCATTTTTGGACTATGTCCTTGGCGTCGCGCATGGCCGTGGGCCAGTAAAATCCAGTTTGTAGAGCTTTGGCAACGAGGGCGCGACTGCCGGCGTGGTGCCCGCAGGTCCCTTCATGGATGTCGAGGAGAACTGCTCTTCCATCGGCCATGGAGACGCATCGTTGTAGCACTCCTGTGATGCTGCGTTTGTATAGTTCGTCGTTGATAACGGCGAATGCCTTGAAGCGCCGCGTGATGTGTCGTGCATCTGTCGGGTCATCCGGTAGTCTCTTGTTGAGGAGGTACGTAATGTACGGCTGCGTCCAATATTGCTCGATCATCATGATGCTCATTGGTCCCTCGAGTCCTGTGTCCAGCTCCAAGTCATCGAGTGCCATTGGCTCATTGGGTGGCGTAGCCCCCAAGTCCGTGGCTGCGCTTGTTTTCTTCTCTGTGGCCTTTGGCTTGATGGAATGTTCGCATATGCGCTCGAGAAATACCCCAGGTGGTATGGGGGCGCAGGTAGAGCCTATGTTGGCGAGTGCGTCCGCCTCCTCGTTGCTTTCACGACCGACGTGTCGCAACTCGCAACCATCGAAGTCTCCTTCGAGTATATCGTAGAGGTCGCGGTACGCGATCATGTTGTCGTTTAGTGCGTCGCACTCGTGCATTGTTTGGTTGACGACCAACTTGGAGTCGCCATATATGATGAGCCTCTTGGCGCCGCAAGCTTTTGCCATCCTCATCCCGTGCAACAGGGCCTCATATTCAGCCTCGTTGTTTGAGGCCGTGAACTGCATTCGCAGGATGTACTTCAGCTTGTCCCCTTGAGGTGATGTCAGTATGACACCTGCGCCTGCTCCGTATTTCCGCTTGGACCCATCGAAGTGCATTGTCCAGAGGTAGGACATATCTGGCTTGTCCGGGAGCTGGTTCTCCATCTAGTGCACGAGAAAGTCAGGGAGCACTTGCGACTTGATGGCGTCGTGTTTTTCGTATGTGATGTCTCATGGAGACAGCTCTATTTCCCAAAGCGTGACTCGCCCCGTGGCGTCGGAGTTATTGAGGATATGTCCCAACGGGGCGTCGTTGACTACCATGATTGGGTGTTCCTGGAAGTAGTGGCGCAGTCGTCAGGCGGTCATAAAGATGCCATACGCCAGCTTCTGGTAGTATACCGGGCGTTGTACGCCGTGGACCTTGTTTTCCTCAGCTCTCTCGACGACGAGCACTATGCTGACCACCTGGTTGGTGGCGGAGATGTACAGCAATAGTGGTTCCCTTTCTCGTGGAGTCACCAGTACTGGCGAAGTGGATAGCAGGCGCTTGAGGTCTTCGAATGCTTCTTGCGCTTCATTGGTCCACTCGAATTTTTCGGCTTTGCGGAGGAGCTGGTAGAAGGGCAGTGCCTTTTCACCCATCCGACTGATAAATCGACTGAGGGTCACAATTCGTCCGGCCAGTTGCTAGACGCCTCTTATGTTCTTCGGCTTCTCCATGGCCAGTATGGCTTTTATCTTCTTCGGGTTCGCCTCGATTCCCCTCGCGGAGATGAGATATCCGAGTAGCTGCCCAGATGGTACGCCGAAGGCGCATTTGTCCGGATTGAGCTTGATCCGGTAGCCATCGAGGTTGGTGAAGGTTTCGCGCAAATCATCGATTAGAGAGGCTTCCTTCTTGGTCTTGATTACTATGTCGTCGACATAGACTTGGATGTTGCGACCTAGTTGTTCCTTGAGGCAAGCCTGCATGCATCGCTGGTAGGTGGCTCCCGTGTTTTTTAGCCCGAAGAGCATTGTGTTGTAGCAGAACACACCAAAGGGCATTGTAAACGCTGTTTTCTCCTTATCTTCCTCCTTCATTCGAATTTGATTATATCCTGAGTAGGCGTCGAGGAAGCAGAGGCCCTCGCATCCCGCGGTGGAGTCGATGATCTGGTCGATCCGTGGCAGCGAAAAGTGATCTTTTGGGCAGTGCTTGTTTAAAGAAGTGAAGTCCACAGACATCCGTAGGATATCCGTGTCCTTTTTTGGTACCAGCGCCATATTGGCGAGCCAAGTGCTTTCCTTGATCTCGTGTATGAACTTGGCCTCGAGGAGTCTGTTGATCTCCATTCCGACTGCCTGCGCTCGTGGCTTAGATAGTCGCCTGATTGTTTGCTTGACTGGCCTTGCATCGGGGTTGACGTTGAGTGTGTGCTCGGCGAATTCCCTGGGAACTCCTGTCATGTCCACAGGACACTAGGCAAAAATTTCCCAGTGCTCATGGAGGAATTCGACAAGCACGAGTTCCTATGCGGGACTCAAGTTGTTGGCGATGAGGGCTGTCTTGGCGGGATCTGATGGATGGACATGCACCTTCTTTGTGTGCACAGATGAGTCGAAGGAGAGGTCAGGTGAGCTTGGCCTACTAAGAGGAGGCAGACTGTTGTCTGTCGTCTCTTTCAGTCTTGCGAGTTCCTCCTGCATGCCAAAGGACTGGGAGATTCTATTGAATTCCCTGTTGCAACTGTCAAATCGCTCGAAACTCCCGTTGATCGTTATGACGCCGTTGGGTCCTGGCATTTTCATCTGCAGGTAGGCATAGTGGGGCACTGCCATGAACCTGGCGAATGCGAAACGCCCAAGGATGCAATGGTATTGTGAGGGCCAGTCGATGACCTCAAAGTCGATGCGCTCGCGCCGGAAGTTCTTCGGCGTGCTGAAGATGACGTCGAGGTTGATTTTGCCCAGGGGGTATACGCCCTTCCCTGGGACGATGCCGTGGAATGTTGTGTCCGATGCCTCCAGGCAGGTTAGCGGGATCCTCATTGCTCGCAAGGTACTCGCGAATATGAGGTTGATGCCACTTCCGCCGTCCATGAAGACGCGACTCATGTCGAAACCTCCAATTTGCGCCTCGAGTACAAGGGGGCAATGACCTAGGCGAGGTATCTGAGGCGGGTGGTCGCTTTTGTCGAATGTGATGCACGACTCGCTGCCGCTGAGGTACTCAGTGGTGGATGGTGGCGAGTGCATGGCCAAATTGACTTGGCAAGTGATGGCCTTCTGCACCCTGTTGGAGCGGCGCCCCTTTTGGATCATCATGGTACCCATGGCCCATGGATATGGTTCGCCCTCGTGGTGTTGGTCCATTGCGGCTCCGTTCGGGAGTGGCCCAGGTGGTGGTGGTGCGCCATGTGCCACGGCGCCTGGAGCGGCTCCGTAGCCTCTTTCGACTGCATTGCGGTTCATTCGAACCAATCCCTCGTGTAGCTTGAGGAACTTGCGGCAGTCCTTGAGGAGGTGGCTGGACTTTCTCTTGCCATCATGCTTGTCGATGTAGAAGTGCACCGTGCATGGCCCGGACAGTTTGTCCTCGATGGAGGTCGCGGGTGCCTCATCGCGAGTGTGGCATTGCCACACTTGCGTGGTTTTCTCGGATTCGCGGTATCCGCCGCTACGGTATCTACTGTTGCGGTTATTGTCGCGTCTATCGACGTAGCCGGCCGCGGCCATGTTGACGTCGTCACGGTCATCGTAGATGCACATGTGGCGTTTGCCTCGGCGGTCGCGCCTACGCTCGAGTTCTGCCTCCTCGTCGGAGTGGGCGCGGTTCTTCACCGAATCTTCTCCATCGGCCCACCGATTCGTGATCTCCATTAGGTGGTCGATGGTCTGGGGCTTTGAGCGGCCTAGCTCCTCCCTGAGTTCCATGCGGCGGACACCACCGCTGAATGCATCAATCACGCGGTCTTCCGAGATGTTCTCCGCGGAGTTCTTGATGATGGACCACCTTTGAATGTAAGAGCTCAGCGATTCGCCAGATCTTTGCTGGCAGCATCTTAGCTCTTCGATTGATGCGGGCCGCTTGTACGTGCCCTTAAAGTTGCGCACGAAGCTGTAAACCAGCTCATCCCAGCTGCGAATGGATCCGCGTGGGAGGTTATTGAGCCATGCTCGGGCGGCGCCCTGCAGCTGTAGCTGCAAGCATTGCATGGCAGTGCTTCGACTGCCTCCATGGAGTCTGACGGAGGAGATGTGGTCCTCCAGCCAGATCTTGGGGTCCTGTATACCGTCAAACTTCGGGTTCTCCGACGGGAGTTTGAACCCCTTAGGCATTCGCTTTTGCCTAATGGATCTGCTGAAGCATCTGGCGCCGCAGAGCTCCACGTCCTCCTCTTCTGAGTCAGTCGACCGAGCACGTCGTGCTCTTGATTTGTCGATCTTGCGCTGCGTGATGTCATCACGTGCGTCGTAGTCGTGGTCGTGTCGCCGTGAGCGGCGACGTTGAGACAAGTCATGGCTGTCATCGCTGGATGAGGGCGAGGAATAATGCTTCGCCAACGCTTTGCCCTTCTTTGGCTCCGGTGTCGGCTCCTTGTCGAGGGCGGCCTCGATTAATCCCAAGCCCGCAAATCGTATATCGGTGCATGGCGGCTCGGGGGTCTCCAGCTGGTGGTTGGTTGTTCACGAGGTACATGGTGGCCGCTGTCACCGCAGCCTGCGGCGTCTTGGGGACCATGTTGACCCTAGTGTCGACTGTCATAGAGCCGAAGTCGAGGACCTTTGCGGCCTCTATGCATTCCTGCTCGGTGAGGTGAGCCATCCGAGACTGCCTCTTCTTGGCGAGGTGCTCGTTGCCCCTTGAGGAGGATCCTCCGTAGGAGGAGAGTCCAGCGTGACGAAGGCTCGACTCGTCTGCCGCCTTTTTACGCGCCTCGAGTTGTGTGATTGTTTGTACCTGGCGCTTGAATTCTTCCTTCAGGAGCCAGTGATAGCCCATCAACAACTCCTGCGGGGATCCGAAGGGTAGAGGGGTGCCTCGCAGGGCCTCGCGGCAGCGAGCCCATTCTTGCTCATTGAGCTTGATTACGACGCGTTCGCCGGTTTGCTCGTTTACTATGGTTGGAGGTTCGACTGCCCCTCCGTTATCAACAGGGACGTGATTGCCACCGTTACCGCTGTTGCCGCCATTGCCACTATTACCGGCATTGGGTGGGTCGGTTCCGTTGCCGCGATTGCCGCCGTTGTCACGGTTGGCAGAGGTGTCGCCCGCATTGATGACGACGCACATGAAGTGATTGGGGAAGCTGCTACTTCCACAACTCTCAGATCCGGAACCGTAGGTTCCATCTTCAGTGGCCAGATCGCTCAGATCGGAGTCGCGACTGCTGTCGCTAACGGTGTTCTCGACTGTTGTCGGGGTGTTGAGCTCGCTGAGGTTGATGATCGGCAGAGGAAACCATGATGCCGGGGCAATCGCCGGTGCTGTCGGCTGATCAGGCATGCGAAGCGTGCCCATCTGACCAACTTGGAAGCAGAAGCTCCCAATCCACAGACTCGAAGGCCGGGTGGGTGGCCGGCGTGTGGACGGTGAAGTCGAAGGCGCCGAAGAGCTGGCGAATCTCCGTTGTTGTGGAGTTGTAGATCGCAGTTGATGGGGCCGAAGAAGCCGCAACATCAGCACTCCCAGTTCCCACAGACGGCGCCAATTGACGAGGGTTTAACTCGTCAATGCCCATTGTTATGGACTTGGGTTTTGGAGAAGGAGGGAGCGCTGGAGACATCTATCGGCTAGCAAACAAGCACACAAGGGACAAAGGATTTACCCAGGTTCAGGCCTCGTAGAGGTCCCTACTCCTGCTTGTCTGCTCGTGGAATTATCGAGGGAGTCAAAAGTTACAATGGTGCGCAGATGTAATCTGGTGAGGGTTGTGGAAACTAGGGTTGCGTGTGTCCTCCTCGCCGCCCCCTCCTAGCCTTTATATAGATAGGCTAGGTCTCGGGTAGCAGGTCGAGTCGGTTACAAGTTAGGGTTTTCCCCTTCAAACTTTCTATCTTTAGCTTCTTCTTGTTCTTCAAGCAATCGAGAGTCCGCAGGTTACTCGAGTACTTTCATCCGGGCCTTGGCGACACTGTGGGCCTGTGCGTATTTGGACCGTATATACCAAGATCGAGTACCTGTAGGGTATACCCATGTCAATGGTACTCGTTAGCTTTGAGCTCTCATTGCCCCTATCATAAGCATCTTTAAGTGGTTAAGGTTAAAGTGACACAACTAAGAGGATATGCTTGACAAGTTATAAATCGAAGTCTCATGCCCCTTGCTTACGAAGACCGATCCTCATGCTACTCAACTTCTGTCACAAGTAAGCTCTTGTCATTGTAAGTATATACGTATCATAGAGAACTACCAACGGGGTACCCCTTGCACATGATACATGAGCTACCCCATAATCAAAATGACAAGGCAAGCAGACAATGAGCATCTCAGCGATCTTTTTATTTACTATGTGCATAGATTTTTATTGAGGATGCTTCATAGAATGCTCATTATGGTTATGCTGCAAGTTTCCACCATGATTAAGCATGGCTTAGGCTAGCGGCACAGGCGTTTCTCTAACACATATATAAACTCCATGATCTTACAAGTTCCACTTATATTTCACACCGCCGGGATCCATAGGCAAAAGAACATGATATCAACGAGGTACTAAGTACCAGTGCAATGTTGAAAGCGTTCCTCATGATACATGGTTCTGCTAACTTCAACTTATAAAGTGCAAGCATATACGCAACAAAGAAGGACGCAATGGTTCAGGTTTATTAAGTGCAAGAAAATAAAGTGTGCCATCAAGTTCGTGAGAGCTTTACTAACTAACTTTATCATAACAAGCAAATATTTTATTCAGAAGAAAACAAGGCATATTGAATATGCACGGAACAACAAATTATGCTAATAGGTAGGTATGGTGGACACTTTTGGCAATCTTTGGTTTTAGGAAATTGGAAACACGAGTAGAGCATACTCAGTGTAAGTGAAGGCTAGCAATTAGAGAGGGAGCGACAAACGAGAGAGCAATAACTATCATAATCATGCTTGCAACAAAACAGGACTAATCATGGCATGAAGGTGATTCAAGACCCTCAAGGCAAAATAATTCATCGAGGCTCAACTGATTATTTCAGTCATATGCATGCGTGAGCATGTGCCAAGTCAATTCAAATGAAACATTCAGAGGAGGATACCATGGTGTCATACCAAGTTATGAATGGAGTAATGCAAGCAAACATTCATATGACATGCTACAAACTATTAGCAAGATGGAACTAATCATAAGAAATCAAGAACTACTAAGCATCCATAAATAACATACACCCTACACGAACAGGCTAAGCATGCCCACAATGATGAGTATATGTACAAAAATGAAAACAGATAGAGTTCGTTACTAGCCTCTTATCACACCTCAAGTTGTCATTAATCCTCATTATTGCCCTTCACTTGTGTGGCTTGAATAATAATAATATGAAACCAAATTCCACTGAGGACTGCTGAACCCTGCAACAAACTCACAAAAACCAAAGAAGAACAACAAATATTTTTGGTGTTTTCGATTTTTAAAACAAGAACCAAAAAGGGAAGGACAAGCAAAGCAAAATCTTTTTGGGTTTTTTTCGAATAGTTCAAACAAAGCAAAAAGGAAAAGGCAAACCAAGGCAAAAAGAAAGAAGCAAACCAAAGAGAAACAACAGAAATATTTTTGGTCTTTTTGTGTTTTAGAAAGCAAAAACAAAGAAAGAACAAAAACTAAAAAGAGAACGAAACATGAATATACAAAGTACCGATGCAAAATGATATGGAGATAAGTGCGATGTTGCCATACCTCCCCCCAAGCTTAGGCTTTTGGCCTAAGTGGGTATCGATCCATGTACGAGTAAGGGTTCCAAGCAGGCGGGTCATTGTAAGAATGATCATAGTTAGGCCCGTGGGAAGAAGAAGAAGCTCCCTAATCATAGGCAGGCTGCTGATATGAAGACTCCCCCTCATTCGAGGGCTGGATTGAATCATCTGTGAGCTCCTTTCTAGTATCCTGCTTTTGTTGGGAGAGCTCTCCCAAGTACGTATCAAACTCCTCCTCCGTGAGGGACCATCCTACCCTATTATCAAGGTTAAACAAAACAGGTGCAGGCAAAAGAACAACACGCTCGGACTTGCTCCTTCTCCAACCAGCTTTGAGAAAGGTTATTTTATAAGACAACTCACTCAACCTAGCCCACGAAGAAACAAATTTATGATATATCATGGAATTAAGATCAAGCCTTTCTATGGGAAACTCTAGGTCTAGATGATGAGGCACTAAACCATGCAATGCTAGTAAACGAGAAGCAATGAGGCCCCCACAAATTCCACCTTTATCGCGGTTAGCAGCAAGACGGAAAGCTATCAAAGCACCCAAGTTGTAAGACCTATCTTGTTTAAGAGCAGCAGATATGAATGATAGATCATATGAAGATAACTTATTGGCAGTTTTCCTAGCAAGAACACACTTGGCAATAAAGTAGGCAAAGTAGCGAATGGAGGGGAGATGAATGTTATGGATTTTCCTGCTCTCCTTCGAGAAGCTGCTCCCTTGGCAAATTTCTACGTACAAATCCATGAGTGATGCGGGTTGCTCCTTAATCCTTCCACATGATCCCCACTGAGGTACCTTAATAGCTGCACAAAAGTCATCAAGAGAGAGGTCGATGCTATAATGTAAATTTTGTAATGGACCATAGGGTTAGGCAAAGAGTGACTAAATCGAAAGTCCTGCACTACATACATGGTTAGTTTCACAAATTAACAGGGTTCATCCTCCACAAAGTGCTCCAATCCTGCATTAGCAACCAAAGTATGAACGTCCTGGGAAATTCCTGCAGCTCTCATGAATTCGGAGCATGGATAGATGGAAGGAAAAACTTCCTCCTCTTGGTGAACCTTCATAACCTCAGGCACCCTCAGTTCATGTTGGTTTAGTTGATGCTCATTCATCTTCTATTCTGAAATTTAAACATCTATTAAACAAGTGATTGCAAAGTGAATATATAATGAAGGGCACTACTCATAGGGACTTGTATGAGGCCTAAACATGCATCAAAACTATATCTCTAAGCATCAAACAAGCTTACAAGCTCTCATAACCTGTCACCTACAGCAGCAAAATACTCAAGATATAAACCACTAAACACAAATCTACTTGGACAAGCGGAGGAGTCACATAATGGAGAACAAATGCTCCAAATTTCAGCAGCAAAGATAGGCTGAGCAAGGAGATCGAAAAATTGAGGGCAAGCACAGCAAGAACGCGATTTTCGAGCAATGAACTGGTGTCTACTCGAGAGAGAGAAGAAAGTGGCAAGTGAGAAAGTGAGTGGAGGGCCAGGGGTGGCCCACACCATAGGTAGGCGCGCCCTAGGGCTGGCCATGCCACCAGGTGGTGTGCCTGTCTGGTGGGCCCCCTTGGTACCTTCCAGGCACTCCTCAGCCCCTTTTTTCACGTAAAAATTTAATATGAATTTTCTCGAATTTTTCGAGACACTTTATTTTTGGGCAATTTTCAGGTATAGATGAATGATTTTCTGACAGAAAGATTTTTTTGGAAAGACGCAAAGACAAAACAAGGCTAGAACTATAGAAGTTCTAAGACACTATAACATGCAAGCAACTAATAACAAAAAAGAAAACTAAATGAAAGTAAGAACTAAATGGATAGAATAGAAGTAAGTGGAGATAATCATGGTGAAAACATTGTTTTGTTCAATGAAATCCTTTTGTTAACAAGGTTGATCAGGTCTTGTTACCAAAACAATTTTATATGAGACAAAACTTTGTATTCCACTAATGATTATGTTACCTCAACTTTGATAGCAATGGTCCCAATCATAATAGTTTCAATTTTTCTCTTGGTACGGGACAATATATTTCTCCAACTTGAATGCCCTCAACATGTTCAATTGAATTCAAACCATAAGTCTTATCAATCTTCTTGGGGAATAGACAGTATGCTCCTTGTCATTAACACTAAAAGTCACCTTTCCTTGATTAAAATTAATAACAGCTCCTGCAGTATTAAGAAAAGTTCTCCCAAGAATAATGGACATATTATCATCTTCGGGCATTTCAAGCACAACAAAATCAGTTAATATCAAGCAATTATGAGCCACTTGAATAGGTACATCCTCACATATACCAACAAGAATAGTGGTAGATTTATCTGCCATTTGCAAAGATATATCAGTTGGTATTAATTTTTCTAGTTGAAGTCTCTTGTAAAGAGAGAAAGGCATACCACTAACTCTAGCTCCCAAATCACACAAAGCAGTTCTAACATAACTATTTTTAATAGAGCAAAGGATAGTTGGAATCCCTAGGTCTCCAAGTTTCTTTGGAACCTTACCATTAAAGGAATAATTAGCAAGCAAAGTAGAGATTTCTTCATTAGGGATCTTCCTTTTATTCGAGACAATATCCTTCATATACTTTGAGTAAGGAGGCAATTTAATAGCATCAGTCAAAGGAATTTGCAAGAATAAAGGTTTCATCCACTCACAAAACTTGTTATAGTGTTCATCTTCCTTTGACTTGTGTTTCTTATCAGGGAAAGGCATAGGTTTTTAGACCCAAGGCTCTCTTTCACTACCATGTTTCTTAGCAATAAAATCTTCTTTAGTGTATTTAGTATTCTTAGTGTGCTTTTCAGGTTCTTCTTCCACTTTTTCTTTATCAGGAACATCATTTTCTTTATTACCACTTTCAATTTCAGCATCAGAGACAGATATACTATTAGGATCTTTAGCAGGTTCAGAGGGTTCTACAATAGTTTTATGTTTCTTTTTCCTTTTCTTATGAGTAGTACCACTATTTTCAGCTTGTTGAGAATCCTGCTCAATTCTTTTGGGATGCCCCTCAGGATATAGAGGATCCTAGGTAGCAGCACCACTTCTAGTTCTAATTTCATAAGCATGTTTTTCTTTGCCAGCATTAACTAGCAAGTCTTTTTGCACTTTAATAAGTTGATCTATTTGAGTTTGAACCATTTGAAAATGTTTAACAATCATTTTAACATCATTAGAGGTTCTTTCCACAATATTCTTTAACTCAACAATAGCTCTAGTGTTTTCCATTAGATGGTTTTGCACCCTTTTATTAAAATTATCTTGCTTAACAATAAAAATATCAAATTCTTCTAAGCATTGATCAGGAGGTTTAAAGTAAGGGATATCACCTTCATCAAAGTGTTGGAGAGAGTGTACCTCAATAGTGGATGAATGGGGAATAGGCTTACATAATTCTTCTATAGGAGGTAAATTCTTGACATCTGCAGCTTTAATTCCCTTCTCCTTAAGACATTTCTTAGCTTCCTTCATTACTTCATCATTCAATTCAATAATTCCCCTCTTCTTAGATGATGGTATAGGCGCCGGTATAGCTGGTTCAGGTATAATTGTTTCAGGTATAGCTGGTTCAGGAGGAGTCCAATCTTCATAGTTCTTGCTTATTTTAGCCATTAATTCCTCAGCTTCCTTGGGAGTCCTATTCCTGAAAACACAATCAGCACAACTATCTAGGTATGTCCTAGATTCTTCAGTTAGTCCATTAAAAAATATATTAAGAAGCTCATTCTTAGGCAATGGACTTCCAGCCTGTGCATGAATCAAAGCACAAAACCTTGCCCATGATTCACACAATATCTCTTTTTCTGCCTGTTTAAAATCAAAAAGTTCCTGCAAAATAGCATGTCTAGCACTTGGAGGAAAACATTTCTACAGGAAAGTACTAATCAAGCAATCAGAGCTATCAATAGATCCAGGAGGTAAATTACTAAACCAAGCTTTAGCTTCTCCTTTCAGTGAAAAGGGGAAAATCTTAGCAACAAAGTAAGTACGCATCTTAATATCATCAGAAAACAAGCCACTCATGGTAGAAAGCTCAGTCATATGTGCTACCGCACTTTCATTCTTAGTCCCACAAAAAGGTTCTTTCTCAACAATAGCTATGTAAGATAGATCAAGAGAGAAATCATAATCTTTATCTTTAATGTTTATGGGAGAAGCAGCAAACTTAGCAATAGGAGACAATTTGGGTCTAATAGTACGCCTCTCAAGGAGACTCTTAGCAGCGCTCCTATCATGGGTGTTTTTACATTCTTTAATAAATTCATCAGTCATCTCAACATAACCGTCTTCAATATCATAACTCTCACTAGACTCAGGTGAACTAACAGGTGTAGTAGTTTCTTCATTAGGAGTTTTAGTATTTCCTGCTATACTTCTAGCAATCGTAGCATCTAGGAAAGGACCTAATGAACCACTCTTATCAAGCACAGTAGAAGTAGCATCATAAGTATTAGAAGTTTCAGATTCAGCAGTAGTAGCAGTGTGTGTAGCATGTGTATGTGGTGGTGTAACGAGCTTACTCATAACAGATGGTGAATCAAGAGCAACAGAGATGTTCAGAACCGTACCTCTTCTTGTAGTGGATGGTAAAATAGGAACCTTGCCATCACGAGACTTACCCATGATGGATGGATAGCAGCGAACAATAGAGAATCCAAGTGAACTTGATAAATAAAGCTATGCTCCCCTACAATGGCGCCAGAAAATAGTCTTGATGACCCACAAGTATAGGGGGTGTATCGCAGTATTTTTGAGGGAAGTGAAACCCAATTTATTGATTCGACACAAGGGGAGCCAAAGAATATTTATAAGCCTTAACAACTAAGTTGTCAATTCAGCTGCACCTGGAAACAATCTTGCTCACAACAGTTTATCAATAGCAACAGTTTTGTAGTAGGAATAGTAAAGTAACAACAATAGTAAAGTAAAGATAGTAGTAACTATAGCAGTAAACAGTAGGATTCGAGTGCGGTAGGCATAGGGATGGATGGATGGGCATTGCATGGACAAGACAATTCACAAGGCAATCAGAACATAGGGCAATTGCATATAAATAAGATAAAGCATCCAAGTACTAGATAATCCTATGCATGTGTTTCTATATATAGTCATACGTGCTCGCAATGAGAACTTGCACAACATCTTTTGTCCTGTCAGCCCGTTTGCAGCGGGGCCTCAAGGGAACTACTGGCAATTAAGGTGCTCCTTTTAATAGAGCACCGGAGCAAAGCATTAACACTCCGTGAACACATGTGATCCTCACATCAAAGCCATTCCCTCTGGTTATCCTGATTTCTGTCACTTCGGGGTGATTGGTTCCGGACAACAACGTGTGTATACAACTTGCAGGTAAGACCATAAACGATACTATCATAATGAATCAATAACATGTTCAGATCTGAAATCATGGCACTCGGGCCCTAGTGACAAGCATTAAGCATAACAAGTCGCAACAAAGTCAAAAAGCACTAATAATAGATACTAGGCACCATGCCTTAACAATCTGATGCCATTACATGAACGATCTCATCCAATCCCTACCATCCCCATAGCCTACAGCGGGGGATTACTCACTCATAGATGGAGGATACATGGATGGTCGATGGAGAAGCGATGGTGATGATGATGGCGATGATCTCCTCCAATTCCTCGTCCCGGCAGGGTGCCAGAACGGAGTTTCTGGTGCTATTTCGTGGAATCTGGTGGTGGCGGAGGAGCGGAACTCTTTCTGGAAAAACGTTGAACCCTCTCTGAGTTTTTAGGTCAGAAGGCATCTTATAGGCGAAGAGGGAGGCCGAGGGGGTGTCTGGGGTGGCCAGACCACCCCCTGGCGCGGCCAGGCCTAGCCTGCATGGCCAGGTGGTGTGGCCTGGGCCCAGCCCCCCTCCGTCTTGTATTCTGGCTCCGGGAGTCTTCTGGTGAAATAGGATTTTTGGCATATTTTTCGGGATTTTTCCTGATAGTTGATTTTCTGTACAAAAACTAAACACCAAGGCAATTCTGCTGAAAACAGCGTCCGTCCGTGTTAGTTGCGTCCAAATCGCACAAGTTTAGAGGAGAAACAATAGAAAAAGTGTTCGGAAAATTAGATACATTTTGGACGTATCACCGGCCCAGCTGCACTGTGCGGACGCAGCGGGCTACTGACAAGGGGGTCCTACGCGTCAGCGGCACATCTCACGCGAAGCGGTACATTTCAATTTCAGTCGTGCGATTAGACTACGATCTAACGGTTGTGGTTCGTCGTCCCCGGTGAACAGGTCTCCGGCGAGGACGAACCCTAGCGGCACGGTGGGGGTCTACGGGGGCTCACCTAGGCTCCAGCTACGGTCGGCGGTGGGGGCGTTCGGGCTGGTAGACGACGGTGGTTCGAGGCGTGGTCGCGGCGGCTCCTGGGGCAGCTCCAATCGACAGTGCCTCTTCTCCTCTGCAGCAGCAAACTCCGACGAAATTCCGTCGGACAGAGGCTCGCCTTGATCCGGGGATAGGGTGGGAGGATCAGTGGTGAGAGGGGAGTGAGATGGTGTGCATAAATGGGGTGGAGAGGGCCTCCTTTTATAGCTCGACGAAGGGACCGAGCGGCATGGGCGCGGCTCGTCGGTGGCGACGCTACATGCATCTAGTGGCGCGGCTGGAGGTAGGGGATGGTGCGCGGTCTACTGGCGGTCATCTCTGGCTTAAAGGCGAGGCATGGGGCGGTCGCATTTGGTCTAGAGAGGTTGGTGCTCTGCGCGGCAAAGGCGGTGTTCGATGCAGCGCACGGTGGCTGCGGGTCAAGCGGTGGCGAATGGGGATGTCTAGGCGGCTGCTGGAGTCATGGCGGAGCAGTTTGCGCGGGGTGAGGTCGAGGCACGGCGCGTGCGAGCTGGTCGGGCGTGACGCTCTGGAGCGTGCTCGGCATGGCGCAGACGCTCTGGGCGCGGCTTCACTGCGGTGGTCCAGGGCCTGGCTTTGGTTGAGGGGTGGACAGGGAGAGGCGGTAGACTGCGGCGGTCCTCCTAGGCATCCTGGATAGGCGCGGGGTGGTCTGCTGCGGCTTGGGCGTGGTCGACCAGCGGTGACCAATTTTGGGCGGCGCTCCACTGGTGCAGCGGCGAAGAGGGGTGGCTGTCTGGGGCTTGGTTATATGCTAGGGAGACAGGGGAGTGATGTGGAGACCAAATGGTCGAGACTTACTGTACCCAACAGTGAAGTTAGGCCAAGGGTTAATTAGTGTAGCTAAGGTGTTTGTTTAAATGGCCGAAAGAAATTTACATTTGAATTTTTGATTCAAAATTTTTGAGTGGTCTTGTATTAAGCTTGAGAGACTAGGTTTGCTATGGATTGTCAAGGTGAATTCATTTGATGTGCTTTTGAAAAAGTGTGATCTTAACACATACACTTGATTCAATTTTCAAATGTACTTTAAACTGAGTGGCTAATTTTTTTTGTAAGTTTGTAAAGTGGGCCTTGGTACATCTTTACTTGGTCTAGCAAGGGGGGAAAGAAGTAGAAAAGTTTCTGTTAGGAATTGTCTTCTAGGAACACCTAAAGTGGCCTAGTGGATTAAAATGGTCAAAATGACCATTTGTTTTATTTAATCTTATTTGATTTCTTTTTCTTTGGATTTTGTTTGTAAATGGTCTAGATGATGTGGCATTCACCTTTAAACCATTTCACAACATTTAGAACAATCGAGCATGGCATTTTTTAATCAAATCTACACTAATGTAAACAAACATGCATTCATATGCCCTTTTCTTTAATAAAAGTTTTTGTTAACCCTAAATTGGGTGATTAGAACTTTAATAACCTTGATTAAAGTTTTGGGATGTTACACTTGTCTGTTCTTGATTGATGGAGGAACCGAAGGTTACAATAGTGCCAAGATGGCTAGGGTGCACAGATTGGATCTGGCGGTGTATGAGTGGAGATTGACTTCTAGATCTATTGGAGCTCGCCTCCTCGTTGAACCCTCCTAGCCTTTATATATGGGGAGGCTAGGTCTCAGATAATAATACGAGTTGGTTACAAGTTGGATTCAAACTCTAGTCTTGAGCTTTTCTTGTCTTGTGCGCTTGGATTTGGTGTCCTTGTAGGCTTCATTTCAGCCAAACTATCATGGGCGTCATGGACCATAGCAGGTTGTTGCGTGAGCCTTCCATTAAGCCGCACCAGTAGGCTATAGTCGGGTGCCCATTGGACATACCTATGTCAGACACCCTTTTCTAAAAAAGGAGAGCAACCAGGACTAGCCCTTGGTGGCATATTTTGATAGAAGAAACAACCTTAGCACCTACGGAGTATAGGACTCAAACACAGACGGGCTAGGAGTGCACTCGCTCTCCTTGCCAACAGAGTGACACCCTGTTCACAAAGATAAGACCAACTAGGACTAGCCCTTGGTGGCATATTTTAATAGAAGAAACAGCCTAAGCACCTGCGGAGTATAGGACTCGAACATAAGCGGTCTAGGAGCACACTCACTCTCCTTGCCAACAGAGTGACACTCTGTTCTCAAAAAATGAGACCAATCAGGACTAGCCCTTGGTGGCATAATTTGATAGAAGAAACAATCTAAGCACCTGCGGAGTCTAGGACTCGAACACACGCGCGCTGGGAGCAAACTCGAGCTACTTATCAATAGAGTGACACCTTGTGCTGAAAAATGTTGCCAACAGGGGAATAATCTCTCCATTGGTTAGTTGTTAGATACTCCCTCCGTTTTAAAATATAAGATATTTTAGCTTTGTGAAAGAAGTGTGTCTAAATTTCTTTTAGTGTGTAGGTCCATGTAGGTTTGAAGTGAACCTACACACTAAAAGAGGTCTAGATACACTCTTTTCACAAAGTTAAAACATCTTATATAGAATAGATACTAAAAGTGTGTTTAGTTATACCTTGGTTATAAGTAATGTGAGACCTCTGCGCGCTTTTTCAGCACGATTAGCATCCCGAGTCCGCGTTTTGCGCAGAGTACTCGAACTCGCACTTCAAAGACAAGCCACCGAGACAACGCGCAATTCTAAAAAAAAAACAACCAAGCACTAGCACTTACTTTTTATAGAAAAGCAACACGAGGCACACCGCGAAGTCCAGGACTCGAACACGGGTGCGGCTGCGGGAGTACTCTCCCTACTAGCGAACTGAGGGAGCGATGCCCTGTTGATACATGTCAGTCGAATTTTTCATCGATGTTATCACTAAATCTGGTACTTATCGTAGGAAAAAACAAAAAGAAACGAAAATGTACGCTCTTCTACTCGTTGTTGTTCCGGTAGTCCCGAGCCATCAAGGTCCATGTGTAGGAACCCGTTCAACCTCTCAGCCGCAGCCTCTTCTCCGCCTTCTCCATAGATCGGTTCTCCCTCTTTTAGCCGGTCTCGCCGGAGTTAGGAGAGATGGATCTATGAGTGAAGTTTTTAGAAAATTAGTATTTTGAGAGATTAGATTGGAGTTTTGATAGTCATCTTTTTTTCTCTACGCCAATGAAGATGATATAGTATACAATAAGCGATCTTCGGTCTTTCGTTCGACGATGAGATCTTTTTTCCGGCGTCAATGGCTGTGTTATAAGATTATAGTTCTATAGGTACGGTCTTTCAAATCTGACTTCGTCAAGTTGATTTTGGAGTTTTTTATGGTTGCCGCGAGAATTATCCTAGCAATATTTGTCCGGGCTGCTACGCCCTCCATAATGGTGGTTTGTACTATCTGTTCGTCAGCGACGTCGACCAGGTTGTTCGGTTACTTTTGACTGGAATACTAGTGTTGGTACTCTTTGCTGTTGTTGATGACGGCGCACATGTAGTGGTTGGGAAAACCACTGCTCCCGCAGCTCTCAGAGCCGTAAGCGCCGTCTTCTGATGTCAAATCACATAGATCGGACTCGCAACTGTTGTTGCTATCCGAGGCGTTGAGCTTGCTCAGGGTGTCAATTGGTGGTGGGAACCACGATGCAGGGGCAATTGAAGGAGCTTGCGGGGTGATCGGGGAAGTGAAGCGTGCCGATCTGGCCGACCTGGAAGCATAGGCTTCCGATCGTCATGTCGATTCCATCGTCCATGGACTCGAAGTTCAGGCGAGTCGCCGGCGAGTGGACGCTGAAGTCAAAGGTGCTGAAGAGGAGGCGATTATCCACTGCAGCGGAGTTATAGATCGCAGTTGATAGGGCCGAGGAAGCCGCAACATCAGCACTCCCGTTTCCCACAGACGATGCCGATTGACGAGAGGTTAACTCGTCAATGCCCATCGTTGATGGACTTAGGTTCGAGAGATTAGGGAGCGCTGGAGGCGTCGATCGGCTAGCAAACAAGCACATCAGGGACACGCGGTTTACCCAGGTCCAGACCCACGAAAGGGACCCTACTCCTGCTTGTCTCTTAGATTATCGAGGAGTCGAAAGTTAGAGAGGGTGCGCAGATGTGGTCTGGCGAGGTGTATGCTAGGGTTGCGGATGTCTCTCTCGCTGCCCCTCCTAGCCTTTACTACCTCTGTTTGGGATTATAGGTCCGGAGAGCTTTTTTATATTGTTTAAAATTATAAGGGTTATCTCATTTATTAGTCTCTCTCGTCTAATGCATGTTTTTCTTGTCCTCTCACTTCTATCATGCATGTAAGACTATTGGTGCATGCAAAGAATAATGGGAGAGAGTTATTGAGTGTCTTGGTATTAGCAACTTGGCCCTTAGGACTAATAATCCTGAACAGAGGTAATATATAGGAAGGCTAGGTCTCGGGATAGCAGGCCGAGTCGGTTACAGATTAGGGTTTCACCCTTTTAAAAACCTATCTATTGCTTGTCGTGTCCTTCAAAGAGTCATCTTCCTCAGGACTTGGGCCACCCAAATCCTTGTTGGACTTCAGTTGTCCCACGTGTTCCTCTTGGGCTGGACCGTATAGGCTAAATACGAGTACCTGTAGAGTATGCCCATGTCACTTGCCGATGTTGATTGATTACTCTAATGGTTGTGCGCTTGCACGTAGCCTTGGCACTGCGACTCAAATTAAAATTATGGGAAAACCCTCGTTGGTATTTACAGGTTATGGTTTGGTATCTGTCAGTTCTTGGTTGTCTTCAGAAAAGTTCAAGATGATGTCTTGAAAGAAGAAAAAGTTTGAAGACCTCAGTATTTTACTAGTTTCTTTTAGATTTTATTTTGTAATCGTTGGAGACGGTCTATGTATCTCTATCATGTACTATATGCTACTACGAATATATCATGGTATTGATCGTCAAAAAAATCTGGTACTTATAGTTTTGTCATTTCAATTTGTTGGTCCTGCAAATAAGTAGGTGCAGTTACCCGAAAAGAAAAAAATAAGTAGGTGCAGTTTAGTGTCTAATCTGCAGCTATTGTAAGTAGTCCGTACTATTCTCAAAAAAAAGTAACTAGTCCGTACTTGTATTTCACTCGTGGCTGACTTGTGTGCGTCTTTAAAACTAAGCTGAATTCACACTCAAAACTCGCTCACGTCTTTGAAATGCAAGTGCTTGATTTATTCGTCGGCTCTTTTAGACAAAAGCCACCATGTGTCCGGTTAGGCCTTAAGTTTGCCACCTCAGCAGCGATGCCTCGTGAAAAATTCCAGGCTCCGGTCTCACAACCTTTAGGAAAAACAGCCGATGCCTATAAATAGAGGTGGGACCCATATTGGGATAGAAAAATTTGACCGATCCCAGCCTCCTTCCTCCTTGTCTTCCTCCTCGCGAAGTGGAGCAGATCCGTCCGTCGGGGCCAGAGAAAATTCCTCTTTCTCCTCACAGCAAATCTGTCCAATTCCCTACCTATTCTTTCTAATTCTTTGTGGATCGGAGAGGGGACATGAAGTGGAGCAAGTGCGGGCAGAGACGAGGCGGTGGAAGTCGGGGCAAGCGCGGGCAGCTTGTGCCGGCGGTTGGCGGCACCGCAGCACCGGCTAGACAGCGGGGCCGGCGGTGGCACGCGGCCGCGGGTTCTCCTGCCTTTCTCGCCGCCTACGTTCGTGTCTTCCTCTTCCTCATCTTGGTTGATGTTTCTACATGTGCTGGCCGATGAAGGAGACATCCGCGCTGGTTGCTCCGATTCAATGGAAACCAATATTTTATTGGCCGACGAGTTTCAGGCATCCCTGGAAAAAAAAATCGGCACCGCCTGTGCAGCGTTGGGCATCGGTGCCTGATGCCTGAAAAACGATTTGGGCACCCAAAAAACGTACGCTGTGAAAGGCCTTACTGAAAATTGCATTATGGATGTTTGTGACACAAATGTTCGTCCGCATGAATTTATCACAAATATCTCATATATTTAATAAAACCAATTCGTAATGAACAAAGGTACAAAAACGCAAATGCTTCGAATCCAAGCATACACAACTCGTTGCTTCTAGTAGTAGAAAACCATGAAAGCAGCCGCGAAGACAATTCCCAAGCATTGCCCGATTGATCCAACCCCAACTGGCACCGCTGAGCTTGACGGAGGCATCGCCTGGCCACTAGTCGAGGGTGTATTTGGCATGGGCGCCATAGATGGTACGGATACACGAGGGCTCACCAGTGACGGGGCACCGGTGCTGCCGCCGCTAGGGGTTGCTTCCTCAACGTTGATACGTACCTTCATGCCAGCATCGCAATGCCCCGGAACACCGCAGATGAAGTACCTGCTGCCGGCGATGGTGAGCGAGACGATGTCGTTGCCGGTCTGAAAGGAGGCAATGGGGCTAGAAGCAGAGCACGAGTCGTAGTCGGTCTTGCTAACCTCCACCACATTGTGGGATGTGCGGGAGTATGTGAACTACACCTGGTCGCCCGTGCGGAACTTCATGTCGGAAGTCCACTGAGCATAGTTGGTCTGGAGATCCCACGACCCTCTTGGCGCGCCAACGGTGTAGCTAGCACCGAGGGCCGTCCCGAGAATCGCCACGGTCATGGCGATAGCAAGGAGAGCTTTGGTTGCCATCTAGCTAGAGAGATGTGTGGTGGAGACCGAAGCTTTCTGGCTTGTGAGTGTGTTTCAAAGGCTTGGAGGCGAGCAGACGGTGGATGTGTTTGTTGCATGGCGTGATGTGGTAGAGTGCATATATATATATAGGTGTCGCATTGTTAGGTGTGTATAAGCGCGTAAGCGAGATCGGCGTGAGAGTTGGTCGTACAACTTGGTCAAATTAAGTGGTTTTTTTTTTGGCTCGCTGGCTCACGCCTGCCATTGGTGCCAGTTGACTGTGTCAACTTGAAATTAATTAATTACTCATATACCCCATGAGATAATCAAATATATATGGGACTAGGCTTCTCCTCGATCGACCGGGCCGGCCGATGTCACACCTACCAATCTGCGGCAAGTGTTGGGAATGGAATCTTCGTCGTACTGCGTTGTAAACCGTTGGTGCTGCACGCTCCGTTCCAGAACTCGATACATGGTGCTGATACACTAAAATACATCTAGATACATTCGATTTACAAATAAAATATCTTATATTTTTGAACGGAGGGAGTATCAGCTAAACAAATTTCCATCGGTTTTCTCACTAACTTTGATACGGTTTTCTCACTTATTTTGTCGTTCCTGCAAATAGCATGTGCAGTTATTCTATTTGATTTCTACTCTGGCTGACTCGTGGGTAATCAAAATTAATAGACTCGCCAGCATCTTTGAAATTCTACCACATACAACAACATATAGGATGTTTTTCTTAGTATCAATATTAGACTGTTCGAGAGGATAAACAATTTTCACCCCACTTGACAACACAGCCACTCATTTCCCCCCTTCCCCCTCTCTGAGTTGCTACAATAGTTTGAGAGTCCACCAATGTAGTGCGGGCCAACCTGTGGTCCTCTCAACCGAAATACCCGACCAGAGTTGGACTAGGAGAGGCGTCAAAATCGATAGGACTAGTATTAGGGTATGTAGCTTGTCCTTTATGACGTTTGGCGTCTATACCGAGGGTGAGGCATTGGATCCCTGTGGCCACATCTGGCGTTGCCTTGTCTTCCTTCTCTACCTCACGGTGCTCCGGTGGACGGAGTCGTATGTGTGGTGGCGGGGTGAAGCGGAGATCTCCGTAAATAAGGTTGTTCTATGCAGATCTGGTGGCCAAGGCAGGAGTTCCTGGTCCACTGCACTCGCTCATCGTGGTGATGAGGATGGAGGTGGTTGCATCTATAGTAGGGGAGCAAGCATGCTTTTCATTGGATTTTCATCATAGTCGTCATCGTTATTCATGGCCGAAGGGCGGCCCCTCCAACTTCTGTCGTCAGCGGCGGTTTTCGGTCGGTGCCTTTAGGTCTTCAACAACCTCTAGACTATCAAGCCACTGTGAAGACCCTCTGGTATCGACGCAGTGTGCTCCCATCTCCTCGTCCAAGTGATCACATCTCGAACGACGATGAGATTGACTGCTTATTGCGGTGGAGAAGGAGCAAGACTGTATTGCTTTTCTTGTTTTACTTTTGTGGCTCATTGTGCAATTGTACGGGTCTGAATGCAATTTCATGTTTTTGGAGCCCTTTTTGTAAAATGTAACTCCACCATTGATAATAAATGACAGCTCTCGGTCCTTCATGACCAAATCAGGTTCGTGGACAATCCGACCCTGCTGGCTAGGTCCAAAAAAAGCCCGAGGGGCTAGGCTTTTCAGGCCCGTGGGCTAGGCCTGGGCTCCAGATCTACGACCCGGTGGCTGCTCGGGCCAAAGAAAACACATAATTAAGGGAAGGCACGACCCTTGACCCGGTGAAATTTGCACGACATGGACCGGGCTCAGGCTCAAATCTGAGGCCCGGTAGCTGGGCCAGGCTCGGGTCTAGGATATGTGCGACGGGCTTTCTCTGGCCCGGCCCTGCTTGGGAAATGGCCAGGTATATTGAGGACCGACCCCCTGTTCATAAAAAAAACTTGACAACACAATGTGTTTGACCTTGTAATGCTCCAAATATTGGGAACCAGGACTTCAAACGATAGGTAGTCCAAACATGAAAGGTTTCATATATATTTTGAATCTGCATTTTGAAGTGATTTCACAACGGCAAATCTGTCAACTCGCTACTAAACCCAGTAAACACTCTGCAAGAGGGGACACCTTACCCGCAAAAAAGAAAACAAAGAGGGAAGATACCAGTACCACACTGCTCCCAAAATATTTGTCCGAATTTTTCGGCTTCGGCCGCCCAGTCGAAGCAGATGGCAAGCAGGAGGCGCCCCAGTCTCCTCCTCCGCCGCCGGGGCCATTTCTCAGCCCGTAACCCACCGAGATCCTACCTTTCCACCAACCCCGACCGGTGTCCGGCCGAGCCCGCCAACCCGGCCCGCGCGGCGTCGATCCTGGCCGAGAAGGACTGGTTCCGGCGGCTCAACTCGGAGTTCGCTGCAGCGCTGCCGCGACTGGGCCCGCGCTTCGTGGTCCGCGTGCTGCGCGCCGCCGTGCCCCTCGAGCCCCTTCTCTGTGTCCGCCTCTACGTCTGGGCGTCGCGGTTCGGGACCCACTTCGCGCGGGACGCCTCGGTGCGGCGGGCCCTGGAGGACGCGCTGTGGCGTCGCGGGCCGGTGGTGCTGTCCGCGGCGCTGGTGGCGGAGGTAAGGGGCTGCGGGTGCGAGCTCTCCGAGGAGCTGCTCTGCACCCTGATCGCCAGCTGGGGCAGGCTGGGCCTGGCGCAGTACGCGCACGAGGTGTTCGTGCAAATGCCGCGCCTCGGGCTGAGGCCCAGCACCGCGGTGTACAACGCGCTGATCGCGGCGTCTGTGAGGGCTGGCGCCGTCGACTCTGCGTACCTCAGGTTCCAGCAGATGCCCGCGGATGGGTGCCAGCCAGACTGCTTCACCTACAACACACTTGTTCACGGGGTCTGTCGACGTGGGATCATTGATGAGGCGCTCCGGCTGGTGAGGCAGATGGAGGGCGTGGGGATCAGACCGAATGTGTTCACGTACACGATGCTGGTTGACGGGTTTTGCAATGCTGGCAGAGCAGATGATGCGGTTCAGGTGTTCAACACGATGAATGAGAAGGGTGTGTTGCCGAATGAGGCCTCGTACAGGACATTGGTCCATGGCATGTTCCGATGTTTGGGGAGATACAAGGCGTATGATATGCTGAGTAAGTGGCTAGGACGTGAGCCACCTCCGCACCCAAGTGCATGGCATACTATGCTGTACTGCTTATCGAAGAACGAGATGGCCAAAGAGGTAGTTGAGGTCGTGAAGAAGATGAGCACTCGAGGTTATCTCCTCGACAATGCAACGTTTGGCATTGTGGTTTCTTGTGCCGTGAAGTGCCTAGAGCTGAGTAGTTTGTGTGAGTTGCTTGATGACTTCGTAAAGACAGGTGGGAATCCTGCATTTGATGTCTATATCATGGTTATCAAATCCTTACAAGACTGCAAAAGTTATTCAAAGGCAAATCACTATTTAGAGCGCATGGTTTCGGATGGGCTCTTGTCTAGTGTGGCATCATATAACATGGTGATAGATTGCTTTGTCAAGGCAGGTGCAGTGGATAGGGCAGTGGAGATCATAAAACAGATGCGAGAGAAAGATTTCCTTCCTAACCTTGTTACCTTTAATACACTGATAAGTGGTTATTCAAAGTTAGGTGATGTACATAATGCAAAGGCTGTTCTTGAGATGCTTATGGAGCATGGGTTCATGCCAGATATCATTACTTTTACCTCCCTCATTGACGGGCTATGCCACACCCATCAACTGGATGACGCATTTGATTGCTTTAATGAGATGGCAGAGTGGGGTGTTAGACCAAATGCTTATACCTACAATGTTCTGATGCGTGCGCTTTGTTCAGCAGGTCATGTTAGCAAGGCCATTGATCTTCTTAATAAAATGAAAATAGATGGCATTACTCCTGATGCATATTCCTTCAATGCCCCCATTTTGAGTTTCTGCAAAATGCAGAAAGTAGATAAAGCCTGGAATATTTTCAATGCCATGTTGAGATTAGGTGTTGTTCCAGACAGTTACACATACAGTGTCCTGATTAAAGCTCTGTGTGATGAAAGAAGAATTGATGAGGCCAAAGAGGTTTTCCTTGCAATGGAGTCTAATGGCTGTAGTGTGCCCAATCATCACTCATATTGGCCAATGGTTTCTGCGCTTACTAAAATGGGTCGATTCAGCGAGGCAGGACAGCTGATGAACAAATATCACATCAGAAATGTTCAGTTGGGTTGTGGTTCTAATCGTACCACGGAGCATGGTATTGATGTTCAAGTTGTCAATGTGTGAACTGTGATTTGGTATTTACATGCTACCTGGTACATGAATGACGCCCTCTCCTGCAGTGAAGGGTGCACAGCAGTCTCATCTTCACTAAGGTGATGTAGACCAACATCACTATCAATAGCTGCTGCTCACAATCTGTTTTGATGATGTTTATTTTTTTCGTACTCTGTTTTCTTACGGAGCCACATATAACTGTTAGATCTTATTCCAGATGAAGCACTTGGACCTTCTCGACGCCTTTATGCTCACTGCTATGCATCGCCATTTCAGGAATGATATGGATGCATGCTTTTTTCCGTCTGAAAATCTTTGCAGAAGTCAGTATGTTTCTTCTTGATCTTTACATGTTCCCATGAATTGCCTACTAAAAAATTGAAGCTGCTTTTAAGTTGTGAATACTGGAGTGAAAAGTCCGCAAGCTAACAAAAAGTCAGAAAGTGAATTTCATGTACTTATTGTATTAGTTGTATTTTAGTTTGAGTTATATATGGAGATTTAAGTGGAGCCAGATCAGAAAATTTAGTTTAGAATGAAGGATAGTCAGAAAATAACCACTCTTGAGGAAATTCACGAATCACAACCTGTTTTCTTATAGTCCCCGGTAAACATGTAACACCAGGTGCAACATTTCTATATTCTATGTACTGTCTGTTAGAGGCTTAAAGTTTCACATGCAAATCTGGCCATGGAGACAGTGATGCTTTATTTGTACTGAAATTAGGACAGCAAAAGTATTACGAGGAAGTGCAATCTGTAGTTCGATTTTATGCGTGTGTTGTGAAAAATTCTTTTGTATTGGTAGCTGCCTATGCTTTAGCATTTTTCACAGCGACCTTGTAATGGCAATAAGAGACCCCGTAAGGCTATGCTCCACTTTAGCTGCACTAATTTGTCTCGACTTCTCATTGTATACATATTCAGAATTTCTCATTTATCTCTTTGTTTTCATGTAGGGGTGCTCATTTCGAAAAGGATTCTTAGGCTAGTGTGCAAATGCTGTTCTTTTTGGAAACAAGCATTTCACATCCTCCAAAATTGAATGCGAGGAGGACAGTTGCTCTCATGTCGTCCTTTTTGAGGAAGTTATGGTGTTTCAGATTGCATTCCAATGACACTCCTTGCTGACTGTTTTCTGGAAATGGGGTAGTCTGTTACGTGAATTTTCATCACTGGTCTAGCTTCTGTCAAAGGGCTAGCTTCTTTTCTTGTTAACAATGTCATGTTCATGCTGAGGAGTTATGTTTCTTCTGGTCTTGAGGCTGGAACTGTGCGACCTGGAGATGAAGAACACTGGTTCGCATGCACAGCCTGTTGTACCCATTTATTACAGTTCATATAGTTGCCGATAAAATTCACTTTACAAAAAGAAAATACATTTGTTGCTTCAGACCAGGATGTGTATATAGCTCATTACCTCGCATTGCAGGATTCTCCATATATTGTTTTTACAAGGATACATTGATTTAGACAGCTGCTTATTATGCGCACGGTATTGTGACTACAGAGACCAAAGGCTGCACAGAGATATAAAATCAGTTCTTTCTACTGATGCCTCCACTTCCCAAGATTTTGTCTTTGAACGATAGGAGAGACCCAAGATGTATGAACGCATAGCTGAAATCTCCACTTCCCTTTATCGTGGAAAAGAGGAAAAAATAATAATCCTGTGCTATGAGAACCAAGTTGGGAGAAAAAATGGGATTTATAGAATACAAAGTACTTCTGGGACCTTTTCCACTTCAATAGATTGCTGCACAAAGGTTCACTGTGGAGAAACAGAATACAACTACCAGAGCCTGTTTTCATCAGAATGATGTACAGAATAATGTGAGCGAGTGTTTTTAGCAGATACTAGATTAAAAGCATAAATTGCTTGCCAGGACTGTTAAGAACCTCCTCACTTACACTTACATGTTTTACTAAACTTACAGATTTGTAACCCGTATAATTAAGAACCTCTCCATGCTATAAAAGTCCAACCTCTACATGTTTCATCAGCAAACTATTGGTACCCTGGACAGCAATAAAGCCATTTTCATGCCATCGGTGAAATCAAAATGCTCCTGGTCAGCCTTCATTTCTCTGTGCTCATGCCAAAGCATGAGTGGTGACCACGCCCGGCGGAGCCCCTCCTGGAAAACAATTGTAAATAGAGTAGTAAGTTGCTAAATAAGTAGACTACGGTCAAAGCTTTTATACTCCCTCCGTCCAGAAATAAGTGACTTGGATTTGTGTAGATTCACATATATGTAGACATGTTATAGTGTGTAGATATATTTGCATCTAGAAAAAGCCAAGTCAGTTATTTCCAAATGGAGAGAGTATATAATTTATCAAACAACGATGCTAATTTATCAAATGGTGGCCAGCCTAAAGCCTTTCTTGATTTGTTCGCGTTATGTGGACTTCTTTTATGTCGTGGACCTATTTTGCAATATTGAAACATCTTCAGTGTTGCAGTTGTGGACTTAAATTGGTTATGTAATATGTCATACACTCATGTTTGGTGTCTTCTTGAATTGGTTATGTAATATGCCATACACTCATGTTTGGTATCTTGTTTTGCACTTCTACGCTCGTTCAATTCTCAGCTTTTTCACCATTTGTGGAATGATAAGTTTAAGTTCTAAAAGTTTTTTTTGAGTTTGTGGGAAGGAGTCCAAAAAAGCACATGAATAACCCTTACCCATTTCCGCATGAGGCACTTGGTATTCGGAAGAGTAAACCGCACCAGCGGTCCTAAATCTTTGCTGGTACCTTCAGTTTGGTTCTAAATTTTTGAAATTGTATATCTGGATCCTAAATCTTTCATAAGTTATTCACTCGAGGTCCTATTTTGCACTGCCCGCTTTGACTTGTCTATGTGGTGAAGAAAATATGCCCTGAGAGGCAATAATAAAGTTGTTATCATGTATTCCTTATATATGATAGATGTTTATTTTGTATGCTATAATTGTATTTATAGGAAACATCAATACATGTGTGTTTAATAAACAAAAAAGGTTCCTAGTTATGCCTCTCTTATAGACTAGCTCGTTGATTAACAAGATGATCAAAGTTTCATGATCATGGACATTGGATGTTCTTAATAACAAGGTCACAACATTTGTGAAATGATGTGATGAACATTCATCCGAAGTATAGCATTACGATCAAAGTCATTATGTTTATATTTCTATAACATCATACGAAGTAATCTTAATCCTTAGACCATGAGATCATGTTAATTGCAAACACCGAAAGAGTATCTTGATAACATCAAACATCACACCATAACAGGGTGACTATAAAGGTGGGTTCAGTGCTACGAAGGTGTTATGTTGAGGCTCATGGATCAAGAGTGGAATTTGTCAATCTCGATGACGGATAGATATACTCTTGGCCCTTTCGGTGACATCACATTAAGATAGCTTGCAAGCAAGTGATGTGATCACTAGAATATTATATCACGGGAACGAGAAAAGAGTGCATGTCAGTAACGAGATCAAACTAGGTATTTGGATACCGATGATCGAATCTCGGACATGTATTATATCATGAGACAAAGGGATTAAGTTACTAGCGTTAAAGGTTCTCACAATCACAGAAGTCATTGTTGAATGTGTAGGAGTCAGTATGGATCTCCAGGTCCTGCTTCTGATTATTGATTTGAGAGGGGTCTCAATCATGTCTGCATTATTCACGAACCATAGGGTGACACACTTAAGGGTTGCCGAACACCATTTTGGAGCACATATGTTTCAGACGAAAGAATCGCAAAGCGCTGGAATTATTTTGATGGAAACCGGAATTGTTTCGGGTGAAATTGCAGAAACTCGTTCTGCATGTGATATTGAAATGTTGCAAGGGGTGTTATGTGAATGTTTGTTAATTAAAGTAATTAACAAAATTCTGAATAAAATAAATAAAAGAGTTATTAAATGAGAGTTGCATTAAATTTGGTGGAAATTTAATGCATGTGAGTGGAATTTTGGGTGGAGGCAAAATTGATGTGAGTGGAGCTTCCACCACATAAATGAGGAAGAGGTGGGGGCACCCCCCTTGGCCGCCGGCCATGGGAGGGGAGGAGCCCCCTCTCCTATAAAAGGTCCCCCTCTCCTCCCTCATAAAACACGCCTCCTCGTGAAGGATCTCTCTCCCCCTCTAGATATATTCCCCAATGGTCTCGGATTAGCGAGATACATGTTCCCGGTGGTCTTGCGTCTGGAAGGAGTTGCTACTTCCGCTGATTCACTGGAGCGAGGAGGTGGAGGTTGTTCGGTGGCTTGAACGTGTGTGCGAGGACGGATGCGCTGCTGATTTGCGGCGCTAGGACTTCCACATGATCTTGAGATCGGCAAGTGTAGGACTACATCATCCACGAGTTCCAACTTGTTAACAAAACTCTATTGTCTTTGAGGTTAAGTTCTCTATGGATGTATATCCACCCGTTGCTTGTATCTAGTAGATAGATCTTGGCATATAGTTCTTATCGTAGGAATTTTTTGTTTTCTATGCTGCGAACCCAACAGTGGTATCAGAGCCTGATTTATGCGTAGGTGCTTTACACGGGTAGTACACATATGTTCATATGTGGGCAATGATGATCATGTTATTGCTCCTTTCATGTATTTTGGATATTGGTGGCATAGTGGGATGAAGCGGCCCGGACCAACCTTACATGTCATCGCACATGAGACCGGTTCCAAGACTGACATGCAACTAGTTTTGCATAAGTGGCTTGCGGGTGTCTGTCTCTCCTACTATAGTCAATATCTGATTTACAACGAGTTGCTAATAACTTGGTTATCCTCGTTGTGGTTCCATGTTCGTAGGTAAGACCGGTTCTATCTCTGAAAGCCCTAAGCCACGTAAAACTTGCAATGGATAAATTAGAGGCGTCTAGTTTAGATCGTTGTTGGGCTAGTGTCTTGATATGGTAATGTTGTAAGTAGATGTATGATAGATACTCTTACAACACACTTAACGTGTAAGTTCCATAGACCTTGGCCTTACACACAAAGGAATGATAAAGATCATGCCACGATGCATATGATAGAGATCAAATGCATGGACCATATCATCTCACTTTACACATTAGATGTTTGCATCTTATATTGCTAGTTTGGCGCTTTTAGTAGCATTGTAAGATGATCCCTCATTTAAATATCAAGATAAAATGTGTTCTTCCTTAAGTATGCACTGTTCTATGGATCGTGTTTCGAGACATCACGTGATGATCGGGTGTACTCGACTCTACACTTTCATACAACAGGTGTAAGACAGTTTTACACACGCGAATACTAAGGTTCTTACTTGGCGAGCCTAGCATGTACAAACATGGCCTCGGAACACGGACCGAAAGGTTAAGCATGAGTCATATAGTTGATATGATACCCATATAGATGCTCTCCTTTGAAGCTATGCCAACTCACGTGATGATCAGACTTGGTGTAGTGGATTTGGTTCATGTAATCACCAAAAAGACACGAGGGATGTCGTTTTTGAGTGGGAGTTCATTAGTAATTTGGATTAGTTAAACTCAATCTATCATAAACTTAGTCTAAATAAACTTTACAAATTCTGTTGTAGATGGCACCACCTACTTTTAATTTCAATGTGTTCATGGAGAAAGAGAAACTTGCTGCAAATGGTAGCAACTTCACCAACTGGGCTATGAATTTGAGGATTCTCCTCACTGCTGCACAAAAGCAATATGTGCTAGAGGCGCCGCTAGGCCCCCCACCAGCTCCTGATGCCCCTGACGAGGAAAAGAATGTCTATATAACTCGCCAGGAGGACCACAACTTAGTTCATTGCGGCATACTGTATGGGCTAGAGCCAGAACTTCGAAAGCGTTTCAAAAATGACAATGCATTTGATACCATGGGAGAATTAAAAATGATTTTCAATACCCATGCTGCCATAGAGAGTTATAATGCTTCTGAAAAGTTCTTTAGCTGCATGATGGAGGAGAACAACTCCGTTAGTGAGCACGTACTCAAAATGTCTGGGTACGCTGATAAGCTTGTATCCTTGGGAATAACGATTCCCATTGAATTAGGCATACATCGTGTCCTCCAATCTCTGCCACCTAGCTACAAGAGCTTCGTGATGAACTATAACATGCAGGGCATGAAGAAGTCTCTTCCTGAGCTTCTGTCAATGCTTAAGACTGCAGAAGTGGAGATTAGGAAAGAACATCAAGTGTTGATGATCAATAAGACCAAAGGTTTCAAGAAGGACAAGAAGGGCAAGCAGAAGGGAAAGAAGGGCGACAAATCTGTTGCCGCACCTGAAAAGAAATCCTGAGCTAGCCCTAAGTCTGATACCGACTACTACTATTGCAAGGAGACTGGCCCTTGGAAGCGCAACTGCCCCAAGTATTTGGCGGACAAGAAGGCCGGCAAGGAAAACAAAGGTATATGTGATATACATGTTATTGATGTGTACTTGACTAGTACTCGCAGTAGCACCTAGGTATTTGATACGGGATCGGTTGCTAATATATGTAACTCGATTCAGGGGCTGTGGAACAAGCGACAGCTAGCAAGGGATGAGGTCACGATGCGGGTCGGCAATGGATCAAGAGTTGATGTGATTGATGACCCACAAGTATAGGGGGTGTATCGCAGTATTTTTGATAAGTAAGAGTGTCGAACCCAACAAGGAGCAGAAGGTGCTGGCTAGTGGTATGGATCAGGAATTCTCTGCAAATACTTAGCAAACGGATTTTTAGGAGTTTTCGATAAAGGAAGTAAACAAAGTACGAGTAAACAAAAGACAATAGGAATAAATGCAGCAAGTGGCCCAATCCTTTATGAAGCAAAGGACAAGCCGGTTGTATTACTTAGGATGACCAAACGTTCTCGAGGACACATGGGAAGACTGTCAAGTGCTTTCGCTTCATATAGTTGATTAATCTTCTCTAGCTTGCTAAGTGTTGTGTGGGTGAACCTGTGCTAACGTATCGCCCCATCCAAGACTAATACATACTTGTGATTATACCCCTTGCAAACATCCGTAAGTACAAGAAAGTAATTAAGGTAGAAACCTAACCACAGCTTTAAACTCTAAGACCCTTACGTCCCTTGTGCAATGGTTTCCTAACGGGGGTTCAGGTTTCTGTCACTTCGGCAACCCCTACGATTAGTAGCCAAATACACAATGCATTCCCCTAGGTCCATATAGGTGAAGTGTCATGTAGTCGACGTTCACATGACACCACTAGAAGAAGTACACCACAACTTAAATATCAAACTATTGAATCTTTCTCAACACAACTCCACTACTAACAACATGACTTCTCCCATGTCCTCAAGAACAAAACGAACTACTCACAAGACATCATATGGATCATGATCAGAGATGGAATAATGATGTATAACAATCTGAACATAAACAATAATTCAACGGTTCACTCAATAGCATCAACTACAAGGTGTAATCAACACCGGGAAAGTTTCCCCTATGAACTAATGCAAGATTCAACGCAATTGTTACTGTAATATGGAGATGGTGATGAGGGTGCTGATGGTGATGATGGTGGTGATGATGATGATGATGATCCCGATGAAGTCCAGCTTGATGGTGGTGTTGATGGCGACGATCTCCCCTCTCCGGGAAGGAATTCCCCCGGCAAAAATCTGTCTGCCGGAGAGATCTTTCTCTCTTGGTGTTTTCTGCCCCACAGAGGCATCGGAATCTTTCTGTGGTCGCTCCTCGAGTCTTAGGGTTTCAGGAGGATGATATACGCCAGAGGGGAGAGGCTGGAGTGGGCCAGGGTGGCCACAGCACCTCTAGGCGCGGCCTAGGGCTGCCCGCGCCAGGGGGTGGTGTGGGCCCCCTGTGGCCCATATCTACTTCGTCTTCTGGCATCCTTAGTCTTCTGGAAAAATAGGATTTTCCATATATTTTCCTGGATTTTCTGATCTTCGCGAATTTTGTCTCCAAACAACACCTTTTCCATCAGAATCCTGACTACAGCAGTCCATGCTCCAAAAGTCATCAACCATGCACAAATAGATGAAATAACATAAGTATCACCTCTCAATACAAAATATATCAATGAATAAGAGTGAATAAGACATAGAATAGTGATGCAAAATGGACATATCAACTCCCCCAAGCTTAGACTTCGCTTGTCCCCAAGCGAAACTGAGCTCAATAAACATGGCCTCAGGTTTATGGAGTGAAGAGTCGATAAAAGAATACGGACAAGAAGCATCACATTCATCCAAAGCATAGATCCTAATAGAAGACAACTCACTATTATATAACTCAACTTGTAATAGGTAAAGGAAACACAATAAAGATACATGAAGTGAATCATAATTGGTAATGGCAAACTTAGCTATTGGTCGAAGAATAGTTGATAATTTGCTGGAGTTCACAAATAGCTGGTTTTCAATGATAGCTTTCAAAGTAGTAAACATCAAGATAAGAGCAATGTGCAAAACAAGGAACATAAGACATGATTGAATAAATCATCATATGAATGAATGAAACACAACAACTCAAAATACTTGCTGAGGTAGAGAGGAAGTAGGTTTACTGACTCAACTACAAAGTAAAAGAAAGGCCCTTCAAAGAGGGAAGCAGGGATTGCAAGTCTCATAAAGAGCTCCCAAAAATTATGATACTTACTAGCTTTCAGCTCTCATTGCCCCTATCATAGGCATCTTTTGGTGGTTAAGGTTAAAGTGATCAAATATGAGGATATGCATTGACAAGTTGTAAGTTGAGAATCTCATGTCCCTTGAATACGAGGGCCGCTCCTCATGCTACTCAAGTTTAGTCACCGATAAGTTCTTGTCATCGTAAGCATATATGTATCATTGAGAACCGCCAACGGGGTACCCCTTGCCCGATGATGTGGAAGAATCCCCATATCAAAATGATAAGGCAAGCATACAACAAGTATCTCAACAATCTTCTTATTTACCATGGGAATATGGTGCTTTTTTCTCTCTTTCCTCTTTTAATAATATCTTTTTTTCTTTTCTCTTTTTTCTCAATCTCTATCTCTTTTTTATAAGAATGCTTCATAGATACTCGTTATGGTTACGCTGCAGGTTTCCACCATGTCAGCATGGATTAGACCAGCGGCCCAGGCGTTTCTCTAACACACATGCATAACTCCATGGACTTACAAGCCCCCCTTTCATTTCACACCGACGACATCCATAGACAAAAGAACATGATATCAACTTGGTACAAAGTACCAGCGCAATGTTGAAAGCGTTCCCCATGACAACATGGTTCTGCTAATTCACAACTTACAAAGCGCAAGCATATACGCAACATAGGTGAGCACAATGGTTCAAGTTTATTAAGTGCAAGAAAGTAAAGTGTGCCATCAAGTTCGTGAGAGCTTTAATCACTAATTTTTGCATAACAAGTTTAATTTGGGAGGTAGATAAAACAAGAATTTACTTGGAATAGCAATAATGCTACTAGGTAGGTATGGTGGACACAAATGGCAAAGGTTTTGGTTTTAAGGAGGTGGATGCACGAGAAGAATACCCTCTCAGTACAGGTTTTTGGCTAGCAAGGCTGGGTAGCAAGTATAAGAGTTGAAGGAAACAACCAAACATACAAGTGATAAAAACAAACATGCAATCTTCCTTGGAAGCACAAAAGATCTTAACTAGAGAATACTAAACTTATGAGCAAATCAAGAAAGAAAGATGATGAGATTATTTTTCTCTAGAGTACTTTTATCTTTTTCATTCAACTCTCAAAAATAGTGTTGCTACTAACCGAGCCAGGTTTGCGAAAACCAACTAAATTAACTCAATGATCCTAAAGTGATACCAATACTAAAAACAAGATCAATCATATAACCACGAATTGAAAACTAATATAAGCTATGCAAAAGAGTGGATGATAGAACTTCTCATTAATATTCCATAATGGCAACTCACACCAAGGGATACATATGTAACAAGAGAGGGGACACTTCCATAATGCAAACCATCCTACATAATAACTCCTCTATTCATGATATGACTCTACTAAAAAGGTAAAAAGATAGAAGATAGTGATGTGATACCGCGGCACTCCCCCAAGCTTGGAACAAACCAAGGGGATGCCAAACCTGATGACGAATTACTCCTTTGGTGGTGGTGGTATCCTCTCATCTTCGTCCGTCTTCCAGGGTAAAGGCTTCCCATCAACAAAGGACATCGTGGTTTCCAACATCCTGAAACTTGCAGCAGCACTTATGCGTTTAAATCTAGCCTCATACTCATAGTTTTGATTTTGAACGTCATAGAACTGTGCTTGCAGTTCGTTGGTTGTTTGGCGGAGTGAGAGGACTTCGTCTTTGAGTTCAGCAGTCTCCTTTTGGTGCTCAGTGATGAGTTCGGAACAAATCCTATGGATGATATCCACTTCGCGCTCCACCATCTTCTTGTACCTAAAGAATTCTTGCTCCAGTGCTTCCATCCTGTCCTCCAGACTTCCTTCACCTTTAGGGCCTTGAACCTCATTAATCCGAACCTCCCCAGCTTCGAGCAACAACTCCTTGGGATGAATCTTCAATTCTCTCATGTATGGGTTGATGATATCTTCTAAGGAATCTCCCTCGGCTGATCCAGTGGAAGACATTGTGGCTCTAAATCTGGGATTCTACCTGGCAAAAACAGATCGAAACAAAAACACAACGAAAACATGATATACGAACCTCGGAAGATCCGGGGGGTTATATATTACGAAGTTTCATAACAAGAGGAAGGTACTGGGTGAAAACGGGTCGGAGGCGGAGTCTGAGGTGGCCTCACCACCTGGTGGCGAGGCCAGGGGTGGGACTGTGCCACAGGGTGGTGTGGGCCACCCTGGCTCCGGTTCCGTCCCTTTTTTGCTTCGTGACTTTCCTTATTGACTGAAAACTGCAAAAATATAGTTGGATAGTATTTTCACGGAACTTTTCTTACCAGAACTGTTACCTATTTGAAAACAGACTCTACAGGTCTCTGAATTTGGTCTTCGATGAATTTCTCCGGAGTTATAACTTGAAAGGCATCAACATCTTCATTGTAAGAATCTCCAGCAATATAGTGTTTGAATCACTGTCCATTCACTACTTGTGTAGTATTATCTTTTAGAGAAGAAATTTTTATTGCTCCTGAACGGTATACTTCTTCAATGATGAAAGGTCCTTCCCATTTTGATAGTAGCTTTCCTGCAAAAAATCTGAGACAAGACCTATACAATAGAACTTTCTCACCAACATGAAATTCTCTCTTAAGTATTCGCTTGTCATGCCATCTTTTAAATTTTTCCTTAAAGAGCCTAGCATTTTCATAGGCTTCACTCCTCCATTCATCTAAAGAACTTAAGTCAAATAGTCTTTTCTCACCAGCGAGCTTAAAATCTCTATTTAGTTCTTTAACTGCCCTGTAAGCTTTGTGTTCTAATTCTAAGGGTAGGTGACAAGCTTTCCCATAAACCATTTTATAAGGAGGCATTCCCATAGGATTTTTGTAAGCATTTCTATAAGCCCATAAAGCATCATTCAACTTCTTAGCCTAGTTTTTTCTAGACCTATTAACAGTATTTTGCAAGATAGATTTAATTTCTCTATTTGATAACTCTACTTGCCCGCTAGTTTGGGGGTGATAAGCTGAAGCAATTCTATGATTAACATCATACTTAGCAAGGGTCTTTCTAAAACCACCATGAATGAAATGAGAACCCCCATTAGTCATGAGATACCTAGGCACCCCAAACCTAGGAAAGATAACATCCTTAAGCATTTTTAGAGAGGTTTCCCCGTCAGCACTCTTCGTAGGAATAGCTTCTACCCACTTAGTAACATAATCAACGGCAACAAGAATATGAGTATAACCTTTCGAGGGAGGGAAAGGACCCATAAAGTCAAATCCCCAGCAATCAAAAGGTTCAATAACTAGAGAGTAGTTCATAGGCATTTCATCGCGTCTAGAAATATTACCAACACACTGACATTCATCACAAGATAAAACAAATTTTCTTGCATCCTTAAAAAGGGTAGTCCAGTAGAAACTTGATTGTAGCACCTTTTGTGCAGTTCTATCTCCTGCATGATGTCCTCCATAAGCACTACCATGACATTTATGCAATATCTCCTTTTGTTCATATTATGGAACACATCTTCGCATAATACCATCCACTCCTTCTTTGTATAAGTGTGGATCATCCCAAAAATAATGCCTCAAATCATAGAAGAACTTCCTTCTTTGCTGTGCTGTAAAAGTTGGAGGCAAATACTTGGAGACAATAAAGTTAGCATAATCAGCGTACCAAGGGCTCCCTCGCGAGCTCACCCTACTGCAGCTAACTGTTCATTTGGGAAACTATCATTAACAGGCATAGGGTCAAAAGAGATGTTTTCCAATCGAGATAAATTATCAGCTACAGGGTTTTCAGCACCCTTCCTATCTACAATATGTAGATCAAACTCCTGTAAAAGCAGCACCCATCTAATAAGTCTAGGCTTAGCATCCTTCTTCGTCATAAGGTATTTAATAGCAGCATGATCAGTATGAATGGTGACTTTTGAGTCTACAATATAGGGCCTAAACTTATCACAAGCAAAAACAACAGCTAGAAATTCCTTTTCAGTAGTAGCATAATTCCCTTGAGCAGCGTCTAGAGTCTTACTAGCATAATGGATAACGTTTAACTTTTTATCAATACGTTGCCCAAGGACAGCCCCTACAGCAAAATCACTAGCATCACACATTATTTCAAAGGGTAAACTCCAATCAGGTGGTTGAACAATAGGGGTTGTAGTTAAAGCCTTATTAAGAGTTTCAAAAGCTTCCCTATAATCATCGTTAAAAACGAAGGGTACATCTTTTTGAAGAAGATTAGTGAGAGGTTTTGAAATCCTAGAAAAGTCTTTAATAAACCTCCTATAGAAACCAACATGACCAAGGATACTACGAATACCTTTAATGTCTCTTGGACATGGCATCTTCTCAATTGCCTCAACCTTAGCTCTATCAACTTCTATGCCTCTTTCAAAAACTTTATGCCCAAGAACAATCCATTCATTAACCATGAAGTGGCATTTCTCCCAATTGAGAACAAGATTAGTTTCTTCACATCTCTGCAAAACTTTATCAAGGTTGTGTAGACAATTATCAAAATAAGTTCCATAGATAGAAAAGTCATCCATGAACACTTCTACAATTTCCTCACAAAAACCATGAAAGATAGCAGACATGCACCTTTGGAAAGTAGCAGGAGCATTACATAAACCAAAGGGCGTACGTCTATAAGCATAAGTTCCATAAGGGAAAGTAAAAGTAGTTTTTTCTTGATCTTGTTGTTTTATAGCAATTTGAGAGAAACCAGAATAACCATCAAGAAAACAAAAATGGGTCTTTTTAGACAACCTTTCCAACATTTGATCAATAAAAGGAAGCGGGTAATGATCTTTCTTGGTAACTTTATTGACTTTTCTAAAATCAATGCACATCCTATAGCCTACTACTATTCTTTGAGGAATAAGCTCATCATTATCATTAGGAACAATGGTAATACCTCCTTTTTTAGGAACACAATGAACAAGACTAACCCATTCACTGTCAGCAATAGGGTAAATAATACCAGCATCAAGGAGTTTCAATACCTCATTCCTTACCACTTCCTTCATCCTGGGGTTTAAACGTCGTTGGTGCTCTACTACTGGCTTTACATCTGGTTCGATGTTGATAGAATGCTGACATATAGTAGGTGAAATCCCTTTTAAATCATCCAGAGTATACCCCATAGCTCCTCGGTGTTTCTTCAAAACCTCCAACAACCTTTCTTCTTCCTTTCCTGAAAGATTAGAGCTAATAATAACATGATATATCTTTTTGTCATCAATATAAGCATATTTAAGATCATCAGGGAGAGGTTTTAGATCGAAAACCGGATCCTTTTGTGGCAACGTGGTACCCAAGTCTTCTACAGGAAAGTCATGCTTAAGCATCTTAGGCTGATCACGGAGAATCCTATCAATCTCGTTCCTTTCTTCCATGAAGATTTCACTTTCATGATCTTCCATAAATTGCTGCAAAGCATTGTTAGGAGCAAGAGAAATAGAAGCAAGTTGTTCAACTCTAAAATCCTCATTATGGGTTTCCTCTTCACAAGGTTCTTTAGCAAATTTCGAGAAATTAAACTCATAAGATTCCCCATTAAACTTAGTCAAGATTTTCTCCCTCTTGAAATCAATAATAGCTCCACAAGTACTCAAGAAGGGTCTACCAAAAATGATAGGATAAGTTTTACTAGCAGCTGAACCAAGTACTAGAAAATCAGCAGGATACTTAATCTTACCACAAAGAACTTCCACGTCTCGTACAATACCAATTGGAGAGATGGTCTCTCTATTAGCAAGGTGAATAACCACATCAATCTCTTCCAATTCGCAGGGACTGATTTCATGCATAATTTCTTTGTAAAGCTCATAAGGGATAGCACTGGAACTTGCACCAATATCACATAAACCATAATAGCAATGATCACCAATTCTAACAGAAAGCACCGGAACACTAGCCTTTTTAGTTCTATTAGGATGTGAAACAATATTAGAAGCATCCTCACAAAAGACTATGTACCCATCTTCTATGCTTTTTGTGACAAGGTCTTTCACAATTGCTACCACAGGTTCAATGTTTATTTGTTCATCAGGTTTTACAGTTCTCTTTTCACTTTTGGTGATCACATTAGTTATCATAGGATGGTCCTTTACCTTTTATGGGAAGGGAATCTTCTCGATATAAGGTTTAGGTAAGATGGGATCAATAATGCAATACTCAGCACTCCCAGCAGGAACATAGTCAACAATATCTTTGTAAGGTGCATGGTATTTATTCCATCCCCTTTTTGGAATTTCGATATAGGAAGCAAAAGCTCTAAAGCAATTCGTAATAACTTGCAAATCAAGACCATAAACATTACTAATATTTTGAAAGTCATCAGTTCCCATAAAAGATTCAATGCATTCATAATCATAATTTATACCTGACTTTCTACCTTTGTCATTCTCCCAAGCTTCAGCATTGTCTTGAATACGGTCTAGAAGATCCCATTTAGCTTCTTCTTCCATACGAGTGAATGATCCAGCACAAGAAGCATCCAATAAATCCTTGTCATGTAGAGGGAGCCTTGCATAAAAGTTATTGATAATAATATTATTGGGGAGCTCATGAATGGGACATTTGAGCATTAGTAACTTCAATCTCCCCTAAGCTTGAGCTGTACTCTCTCCAACAAGAGGCCAAAAGTTGTATATTTGATTCTGATCTTTATGAATCTTACTAGGAGGATAAAACTTTGAATAAAAGAGAGGCACTATTTCCTCCCATTCCAGAGCTTGACCATTCTTCAGCAGCTTATACCATTCCTCAGCTCTTCCTTTCAGCGATAATGAGAATAACTTCTTCTTAACTTGATCTGTAGTAATACCTGCACACTTGAACAACCCGCATAATTCGTGTATAAAAAGCAAATGATCACCGGGATGGACAGCTCCATCCCCAACATAGTAGTTATCCATAACACGATCAATAATTCTTGTAGGTATTTTCAAAACATCATTCTCAGCAGGTGGTGGCTTATCTACTACCTTAGTAGTGGTAGTAGCATTACCAAATAAGAAACTCAGTGAATTATCCATAACGAAAATAAAGCAACTAGCAGAAGTAACCAATACTCACAGTAGAAGTTTCCTTTACCAGTTCCACTCTCCAATAGCGCTTCACTCCCCGACAACGGCGCCAGAAAATAGTCTTGATGACCCACAAGTATAGGGGGTGTATCGTAAAATTTTCGATAAGTAATAGTGTCAAACCCAACGAGGAGCAGAAGGTGCTGGCTAGTGGTATGGATCAGGAATTCTCTGCAAATACTTAGCAAACGGATTTTTAGGGGTTTTCGATAAAGCAAGTAAACAAAGTACGAGTAAACAAAAGACAGTAGGAATAAATGAAGCAAGTGGCCCAATCCTTTATGCATCAAAGGACAAGCCGGTTGTATTACTTAAGATGACCAAACGTTCTCGAGGACACATGGGAAGACTGTCAAGTGCTTTCGCTTCATATAGTTGATTAATCTTCTCTAGCTTGCTAAGTGTTGTGTGGGTGAACCTGTGCTAACGTATCGCCCCATCCAAGACTAATACATACTTGTGATTATACCCCTTGCAAACATCCGTAAGTACAAGAAAGTAATTAAGGTAGAAACCTAACCACAACTTTAAACTCTAAGACCCTTACGTCCCTTGTGCAATGGTTTCATAACGGGGGTTCAGGTTTATGTCACTCCGGCAACCCCTACGATTAGTAGACAAATACACAATGCATTCCCCTAGGCCCATATAGGTGAAGTTTCATGTAGTCGACGTTCACATGACACCACTAGAAGAAGTACACCACAACTTAAATATCAAACTATTGAATCTTTCTCAACACAACTCCACTACTAACAACATGACTTCTCCCATGTCCTCAAGAACAAAACGAACTACTCACAAGACATCATATGGATCATGATCAGAGATGGAATAATGATGTATAACAATCTGAACATAAACAATAATTCAACGGTTCACTCAATAGCATCAACTACAAGGTGTAATCAACACCGGGAAAGTTTCCCCTATGAACTAATGCAAGATTCAACACAATTGTTACAACAATATGGAGATGGTGATGAGGGTGCTGATGGTGATGATGGTGGTGATGATGATGATCCCGATGAAGTCCAGCTTGATGGTGGTGTTGATGGCGACGATCTCCCCTCTCCGGGAAGGAATTCCCCCGGCAAAAATCTGTCTACCGGAGAGATCTTTCTCTCTCGGTGTTTTCCCCGCAGAGGCGGCGGAATCTTTCTGTGGTTGCTCCCCGAGTCTTAGGGTTTTGGGAGGATGATATACGCCAGAGGGGAGAGGCTAGAGTGGGCCAGGGTGGCCACACCACCTCCAAGCGCGGCCTAGGGCTGCCCGCGCCAGGGGATGATGTGGGCCCCCTGTGGCACATCTCCACTCCCTCTTCTGGCATCCTTAGTCTTCTGGAAAAATAGGATTTTCCGTATATTTTCCCAGATTTTCCGATCTTCGCGAATTTTGCCTCCAAACAGCACCTTTTCCATCAGAATCCTGACTGCAGCGGTCCATGCTCCAAAAGTCATCAACCATGCAAAAATAGATGAAATAACATAAGTATCACCTCTCAATACGAAATATATCAATGAATAATAGTGAATTAAGACATAGAATAGTGATGCAAAATGGACGTATCAGTGATCGCCGTCAGAACGCTGCCTCTCCATATGCCATCGGGATTAGTGATAAATCTAAATAATTGTTATTTGGTGCCTGCACTGAGCATGAACATTGTATCCGGATCATGTTTGATGCAAAGTGGTTATTCCTTTAAATATGAAAACAATGGTTGTTCGATTTATATGAATGATATCTTTTATGGTCATGCACCTGTGATGAATGGTTTATTCCTGTTGGATCTCGATAGTAGTATTACACATATTCATAATGTTGATGCTAAAAGGATTAAACTTGATAATGATATATCTGCATATATGTGGCATTGTCGTCTAGGTCATATTGACATTAAATGCATGAAGAAAGTCCATTATGATGGACTTTTGGAATCACTTGATTTTGAATCATTTGATACATGTGAGCCATGCCTTATGGGCAAGATGACTAGAATGCCGTTTTCCGGTTCAATAGAACGGGCGACAGATAGATTGGAAATCATACATACTGATGTGTGTGGACCAATGAGTGTGTCGGCGCGAGGTGGATATCGTTATTTTGTTAATTCCACAAATGATTTGAGTAGATACGGATATATCTATTTGATGAAACATAAGTCTGAAACCTTTGAAAAGTTCAAGGAATTTCAGAATGAAGTGGAAAATCATCATAACAGAAAGATCAAATTTCTGCGGTCTAGTTATGAGTTTAGCACACATATGAAAGACTATGGAATAGTTTCACAACTCACGCCTGCCGGAACACCACAACGTAATGGTGTGTCAGAACATCGTAATCGTACTTTATTGGATATGGTTCGATCTATGATGTCTCTGACTAACTTACCACTATCATTTTGGGGTTATGCACTGGAAACCGCTGCATTCACTTTAAATCGGGCACCATCTAAATCCATTGAAACGACACCGTATGAATTATGGTTTGGAAACAAACCTAAGCTGTCATTTCTTAAAGTTTATGGATGTGATGTTTATGTGAAGAAACTTCAGCCGGATAAACTCGAACCCAAAGCAGAAAAATGCGTCTTCATAGGATGCCCTAAGGAAACGATTGGGTATACCTTCTATCACAGATCCGAGGGCAAGGTTTGTGTTACCAAGAATGGATCCTTTCTTGAGAAGGAGTTTCTCGTGAAAGGTGTGAGTAGTCAGAAAGTAGAACTCGAAGAGGTTATTGAACCTTCTCTTCATGAAATGGCGAGTGGCGCAGCACCGGAAGTTGTTTCAGAGTTGACTTCACCTGATGAAGAGAGAGCTAATGATAATGATCATGAAACTCCGAAACAGGATACTACCGAACCTCGTAGGTCAAGTAGGACACATGCAGCTCCTGAACTGTATGGCAATCCTGTTATGAATTTCATGATTGATGAAATGGATGACCCTGCGACGTATGAAGAAGTGATGATGAGCTCGGATTCCAACAAATGTCTAGAAGACATGAAATCCGAGATGGAATCCATGTACGAATACCAGGTTTAGACCTTGGTGGACTTACCTCACGATCGAAAGGCCGTTGAGAATAAATGGATCTTCAAAAGAAAAACTAATACTGATGGTAATGTGACCATCTATAAAGCTCGACTTGTCGCAAAGGGGTTTCGACAAATTCAAGGAGTTGACTACGATGAGACATTCTATCCCGTAGCGATGCTAAAGTCGATTAGGATTATGTTAGCAATTGCTGCATATTTTGATTATGAAATATGGCAGATGGATGTCAAAACTACGTTCCTCAATGGTAATATTGAAGAAGAGTTGTATATGATACAACCTAAGGGTTTTGTCTATCCTAAGGATCCTGATAAGGTATGCAAGCTTCAGCGATCCATCTATGGATTGAAGCAAGCATCCCGGAGTTGGAATCTCTGCTTTGATGAGGTGATCAAAGAGTTTGGATTTGTCCATACTTATGGAGAGGCTTGTATTTACAAGAAAGTGAGTGGGAGCAATGTGGCATTTCTGATATTATATGTGGATGACATATTATTGATTGGAAATGATATAGATCTTTTAAATAGTGTTAAAAGCTATCTAAACAGCAAATTTTCGATGAAGGACCTTGGTGAAGCTTCATATATATTAGGCATTAAAATCTATAGAGATAGATCAAGGCGCCTAATTGGGATATCACAAAGTACATACCTTGATAAGATATTAAAGAAGTTTAATATGGACGGAAGTAAGAAGGGGTTCTTACCTATGTTGCAAGGCAAGACATTGAGTAAGACTCAAAGTCTGGCTACGACGGAAGAAAGAGAGATAATGGATACGATCCCCTATGCCTCTGCCATATGCTCTATAATGTATGCCATGCTATGTACAAGACCGGATGTGGCACATGCTATTAGTTTGACTAGTAGGTACCAATCTGATCCAGGTTCAGAACACTGGATAGTGGTCAAGAATATCCTTAAGTACTTAAGAAGAACTAAGGATATGTTTCGTATATACGGAGGTGAAGAAGAGCTAGTCGCTAAGTGTTATGTTGATGCTAGCTTTGACACCAATCCGGATGACTCTAAGTCTCAATCCGGATATGTATTTATCTTAAACGGAGCAGCAGTTAGTTGGAGGAGTTCCAAACAACCCGTGGTGGCTGGATCAACGACGAAGGCAGAATATGTTACTGCTCGAGAAGAGGCGCAGGAAGCGGTTTGGATGAAGGAGTTCATAACGGAACTAGGTGTGGTTCCTAGTGCATTGGACCCAATGGTAATCTATTGTGACAACAATGGAGCCATAGTCAACGCCAAGGAACCAAGGTCTCACAAGAATTCCAAGCATATTAAGCGCCGGTTTCACTCCATCCGCGAGCATGTCAAGGACGGAGATATAAAGATTTGTAAAGTACACATGGAACTAAATGTAGCAGATCCGTTGACTAAAGTTCTCCCTAGGTCAAAACATGATGAACACCAGAACTCCATGGGTGTTAGATTTATCACTATGTGAACTAGATTATTGTCTCTAGTGCAAGTGGCAGACTGAAGGAAATATGCCCTGAGAGGCAATAATAAAGTTGTTATTATGTATTCCTTGTATATGATAGATGTTTATTTTGCATGCTATAATTGTATTGATAGGAAGCGTCAATACATGTGTGTTTAATAAACAAAAAGGTTCCTAGTTATGCCTCTCTTATAGACTAGCTCGTTGATTAACAAGATGATCAAAGTTTCCTGATCATGGACATTGGATGTTGTTAATAACGAGGTCACAACATTTCTGAAATGATGTGATGAACATTCATCCAAAGTATAGCATTACGATCAAAGTCATTATATTTATATTGCTATAACATCATACGAAGTAATCTTAGTCCTTAGACCATGAGATCATGTTAATTGCTAACACCGGAAGAGTATCTTGATAACATCAAACATCACACCGTAACAGGGTGACTATAAAGGTGGGTTCAGTGCTACGAAGGTGTTATGTTGAGGCTCATGGATCAAGAGTGGAATTTTTCAATCCCGATGACGGATAGATATAATCTGGGCTCTCTCGGTGATATCACATTAAGATAGCTTGCAAGCAAGTGATGTGATCACTAGAATGTTATATCACGGGAACGAGAAAAGAGTGCATGTCGATAACGAGATCAAACTAGGTATTTGGATACCGATGATCGAATCTTGGACATGTATTATATCATGAGACAAAGGGATTAAGTTACTAGTGTTAAAGGTTCTCACGATCACAGAAGTCATCGTTGAATGTGCAGGAGTCAGTATGGATCTCCAGGTCCCGCTTCTGATTATTGATTTGAGAGGGGTCTCAATCATGTCTGCATTATTCGTGAACCGTAGGGTGACACACTTAAGGGTTGCCGAACACCATTTTGGAGCACATATGTTTCATACGAAAGAATCGCAAAGCGCTGGAATTATTTCGATGGAAACCGGAATTGTTTCGGGTGAAATTGCAGAAACTCGTTCTGCATGTGATATTAAAATGTTGCAAGGGGTTTTATGTGAATGTTTGTTAATTAAAGTAATTAAAAAAATTCTGAATAAAATAAAAAAGAGTTTTATTAAATGAGAGTTGTATTAAATTTGGTGGAAATTTAATGCATGTGAGTGGAATTTTGGGTGGAGGCAAAATTGATGTGAGTGGAGCTTCCACCACATGAATGAGGAAGAGGTGGGGGCACCCCCCTTGGCCGCCGGCCATGGGAGGGGAGGAGCCCCCTCTCCTATAAAAAGCCCCCTCTCCTCCCTCACAAAACACACCTCCTCATGAAGGATCTCTCTCCCCCTCTAGATATATTCCCCCATGGTCTCGGATTAGCGAGATACATGTTCCCGGTGGCCTTGCGTCTGGAAGGAGTTGCTGCTTCCGCTGATTCGCTGGAGCGAGGAGGTGGAGGTTGTTCGGTGGCTTGAACGTGTGTGCGAGGACGGATGCGATGCTGATTTGCGGCGCTAGGACTTCCACACGATCTTGAGATCGGCAAGCGTACGACTACATCATCCACGAGTTCCAACTCGTTAACAAAACTCTGTTGTCTTCGAGGGTAAGTTCTCTATAGATGTATATCCACCCGTTGCTTGTATCTAGTAGATAGATCTTGGCGTATAGTTCTCATCGTAGGAAATATTTTGTTTTCTATGCTGTGAACCCAACATGTGGTGCTTTGACCACTGCCACGTCGGCAGTATGGGCCCACTAGAAGTACCAGCTGGACATAAAAATTTCTAAAAAGGCCCCTAGGTTTCCGGTACGCGCGCGTCTGCTAGGGTTTCGGCCGCCTCCGATGCGCCCCTCCGCTTGCCCGCTGACGAGGGGTTAACTCATCAATGCCCATTGTTATGGACTTGGGTTTGAGGAAGAAGGGTGCACTGGAGATCTCGATCGGCTAACAGACAAGCAACGCGGGACACGATGTTTACCCAGGTTCAGGCCCCTGGAGGAAAAGCTCTACTCCTGCTTGTCTACTCTTGATTGATGAAAAACCGAAGGTTACAATGTCGCCAATGGTGGTGGATGCGCATATTGGATCTGGCAGTTGTATGTGAGAGAGATTGATGTCTATATCTATTGTCTATTGTGGAGATGCCTTTTTCGTTGGACCCTCCTAGCTTTTATATATGGGGAGGCTAGGTCTCAGGTACCGTGACCGAGTAGGTTACAAGTTAGATTCAAACTCTAGTCTTCAGTTTTCCTTGTCTTGTATGCTTGGAGTCCGTGTCCATATGGGCTTTGTACTAGCTGAACTATTTTAGGTTTCGTGGACCTAGGCAGGTCGTCGAGCGGGTCTTCCGTCGGGCCGCACCAGGTAGGCTATAGTAGGGTGACCATGGGGCATACCTATGTCACCTGCATTCCCTTCCTATGACCCTTCTCCCTCGTCCCTTCTGCAGGAGCTACGTCCTAGCTCGCTGCTGAGCAATGGCGCTCTTCTGATGCCGCAGCCACCGACTCCGGCCTCTTCTGCTGCCACAGAGATCGCCCCCTTCCGTCTCGCCCCACGCCACACCCCCGCGGTACATGCTCCCACACCACGCACTCCTGGCCATGGTCGCGTAGTATGCTCGGTCCTTGGCCGCCGCTCAGTCCTTCTCGCTGGTGCAGACAAGCATCCGGACGCACCAGCATGCCGGGCGCCATCGGGTTCATCCTCGTCATTCATGCCGCCCACCGTGCCCAGACTATGCCCATCTCCCTAGTTGTCTACTCATCCTGACCTTCGATGCTTGTGATCCCACCGAACTAGGGATGCAGATGGATCGCGCCCTGAATCCTCGATGTCTGCTATAACGACGCCCTAATCAAGACGTTGTGCACGATGGTGATGCCGACGCTGTCGCCCACGAGGAAGAGGCGCGCATCATCTTCATGCTCTGCGAGCCACTCATCCCGAGCCTCGCCGGTCCACGTAACACGACTCAGGCGTCGTCGTAGGCCGCGAGCACCAGGTGCTTGGGCGCGAGGCGATACTCAAGGGAGACTGCGAGGACGCTGGCTGCAGGGAGACGGCTAACTCGATGAGGAAGCAACATTATCCTTCCGACGTGATTCACCCAAGGGTCCAGGGACTTTTTCACAAATATACACGTCCTACTGGTATCCCTTCTGGACCCTACTACCAACATGGCAGTGGTCAAAGTGCCACCTAGACATGTCAAAGCGGTCAGAGTAAAATAAGACCTCGGGTGAATCACTTACGAAAGATTTAGGATCTAAATGTGCAATTTTAAAGATTTATGACCAAACAGAAGGTACCAACAAAGATTTAGGACCGCTGGTGCGGTTTACTCTATTCAGAAGTAAGGCTAAATGACATTCACGGAGCATCTTCAAGAAAACTTCTATCCTAGCAATAATTAGAAGCAAAAGATGGGCTAAACTAAGCGGGAAAATAATACTCCCTCCGTCCATAAATAACTGACTTGGATTTATGAAGATTCGTATGTATCTGGACGCATTTTAATGTATTGATACATTCGAATCTAGACAAACTCAAGTCAGTTATTCCTGGACGGAGGGAGTACATACGATGTACACATGTTTAACTTGCTTAGGGCATAGAAACATAGCACATTGAGTTTTCGAAGCCATGAAACCGGTACTCTCCTACAAGACTAACCGACCTCCTTGACAACCATCCCATCTCCATGGAATCCTAGAGCAAATCGGAACAAGTTAGAGGACTTACTGCAAGATATAAATGATGCCATGCCAGTCTGGCAAACAAACTATGAAGTTACAACAATAAAGTAGGCAACAATAATTTGAATTAAATAATCTAACATTGGAATATCGATCTTCGTTAACAAAGGATATCTTAACAGTGCCAAATCCATCTTCATTAAGGAAGGATATCTTAACAGCGCCAAATCCATCCGTTACCTGGCAATCGTCAATATATGTCAAACACTAGTAAACTATATTAACCATTCAAATTGTTTCGAGAAAGAGTTGCATACATTGGGAGCATAGTCATAAGCATCATTGCTTCTTAGGGCAAGGGCAAAGTTAATACCCCCTCTGATCCATATTACTTGTCGCAAACATAGATGTATCTAGATATGTTTCGGTGCTAGATACATCCATTTCAGTGACAAGTAATATGAATCAGAGGGAGTAGCTGAAACATTTAGTGCAGCCAAATTAGGAGGGAAGTCGAAAATAAGCATCAAGATAAGAAAGAGTAGTAATTCAGTAAAATAACATGGTTGAAAATGCTACCTCCACAGTTCAAAAAGAATGCTACCTCCAACCAAGACTGTTTCCTCGTCATCGCTTAAACCATCTGCCATTGAAGGTAATACTCTCCCCTTGCCAAAATGTAGTGTATATAAGAATTTTACAAAGTCCAACCCGATGTCAAGTTTGACCAAGTATGTAGGAAAAAATACAAACATCTAAAAATACCGACTCAATACGATTAGATCCATCATGATATATATTTTCTTATGGTATATGTTTGGTACTATAGATATAGATATTTTTCTCAAAAAACTTAGTCAAAATTGATGATTTTTGACTTTTAAATATCTTATATACACTATATTATGACAAGGAGGGAGTAATAAATAGCAGTTCACTAAGCCATCGCCCATCAAAAGGTATATGTGGTAAACTCTAAAGTAGATCCCCATAATCTATTTGGTTAGGTTCGGATGTTGTTGCTTATAAGCCATCATCCAATCAAACATCTCGCTATTTCGTTGCAACTGTCTAGCATTAGTAATTCTATTGAATATCTGAATTTTTATTCCATGATCATTTATAATTTCAATTTTTATTCTAAAAAAGAAATTTGGTTTCGTTTGGATGTGGTCTGCACACCTGGTTATTTCGTTGCAACTTACTAGCACTAAGAAGTAAAAGCACACGAGGTGCTTTTCTGACTCGAAATTGCCATGTCCAAACTATTGTTGCCACGTGCAATGTAGTAAAAATTCTGACAGATGGGTGTTTTTGTGCTCGCTCAATTTAGGATAAGTCTTTTCAGGCTATGGACTTTTGCTAAAATAAATAAATAATATATATTTTTAATTATTCAAAAATAATGCGCAAATTTTAAAAATTTCACATCTAGCAAATAGTCCACTCCGGCGGACTCAGTTGGTCTTGGCAAAGCTGAGTGGTCCTCTCAACCTGCACAAAGCCGACTGGCCTACCACCCCGACGACGCGCGCTGTGTCAGGTTCCAATTGGCCTGACCCAAGCTGACTTGGCTAGTTGGTCAAGGCCAGGCCGATTGGTCATGTCGGCCTAATCAGCACCAATTGGCTACATGATCACGGTTACATGTTCTCGCAAAGCTAAATAGCTAATTCTCCCACCCTGTTTTTCCCACGCATTTCTCTCGTCACCATTTCCCGCCATTTTCTCCTGTCTATAAACTCGCCATTTTCTCCGGCCAACGTTCCACAGTAATTCTTCTGAATGCTTCTATAAATTCGGGCATCGATATGTTCTGATGTATCGGCTCTCCTCTTCCTACTCTTCCTTTCACCAATGAGATTCCACCATGAGTGTCTTGGTCGGACCCTGACTACAGGCCGAAGAAGGTGAAAGATGCAAGGTTGCCACCGGGGTGAGAGCCGAGCGTTGTTGGTGCGGCCATCCTGTCAAGGTGAAAGCGAGCGAGGATTTTTCTAAAAAGTTGATCATGAAGTGTTTCATGTGTGCTAAATATGACCGTGATCCACCCCAACAAGCAAACTCGTCGTTTTACAGGGCTCCAGTATGTTCTAAAATCATCCTGGATGGAGTTTCCATATCATCGTTGTTCTTTTACTAATGTTTTTATTGTCGTACTAGTCTCCTCCTCCCCTCTGCGTGTGGTACCATGGGATCGACACTGAGTAGTCAGCTTGGGCGTTGTAGGAGATCAATGATAGGAGTGTCCGTGCATGGGAGCACTTTTATGCTGTGGAGAGTGCCGAAAGGGCTGCTGTTCGGGAGAAAGAGGAGGAAGAGAGTCCAATGAAGAAATTAAGGGCAGAGAATGTTCAAAACCGTGAGATCAACCGAAGGAGGATGAAGGCCCTTGAGGCGAAAGAAGAGAGGCGCAAGGTGGCTCGTGAGGCAGAAAGGCAGAGATTACGAGAAAGAGATGTTAAGGTGTAGGCAACCGAAGAACGTGGTGACAAGACTGGAAAGTACCACCGCTGGACTCAGGACAAGTAGATTTATGCCTCATCTATGATGTATCTTAATTTTAGCAGTAGTGTAGAGATGTATCTTAATTTCAGTTTTAGTTTAGAGATGTATCATAATTTCAGATGTATTGTATTTACCCCCAGCATCTTCCCGCCAAATTCTACTCGCCAATTAGTTTCCGCCAAATTATTCCCACCATTTCCTATCTTCTCATTCTATAAAACCCCCTTCTCACTGAGGTGTGCAAGCAGGACAGTGTTTTCTTTTGAAATTGTCAGGGTTTCCTATCGATTGTAGTTTTCATAAATTCATGGGTGAGCGCCTTTTGGAATTAGCCAAAGAGTTTAGGATAGAAAATACTCTAGTTACATGGGAGGAACTCATCAATAGTGACATCCTCCTCAATGAGTTAGGTGAGGCTTTACATAGGACAGGGTGGCCACTGAGGACCCCCGAGGAAATACAATAAGAACTTATTAGGCTGAATGTAAGGTGGACAAAGGTAAAATTGAAACATCCATCTAGGAAGGAGTTTATGGAAAATAACGTTTTGTTGTGGGAAGAAGAGAGTGAGGACGAATATAGTATATTCATGCCGTCGAGCAACAAGATCAAGAGAGATGCCTAGGAGAAATCCAAGAGTGCTTCATCGTCAAAGGGTAAGCACACGATATAATCAAAGGGAAAGAGAAAGGCATCATCGTAGGACGACGGTGATGACTTCATGTAGTTAGGTTACCTAAGTTTAATTCAGTTCATGTTTGTATCTTATATCTCTATTGCAGTTTATTAGTGAAATGTTTAATGAATAACAATGTGAAATAATAGTAATGTGTCTCTCACATACATATATAGGTACATGTCTCACACATAGATATGTCATGTCACAGAAGTAGATAGATATATGTCACATACATAGATAGATAGATGACTCATACATAGGTCATGGAGAGAGGTACCAGTCTCAACTTCTAGCACGACGTGAAGGTGACAGATCAGTCGGCGTAGTCTAGCCATACCTATGGGGTGGCCCAACGTTACTAGCAGCAATATGTGACCCGTAATCGTGGTACTATGTATCCTGTGCGGGGACTGGTGGAGGAGTCTGAAACATACTTCTTCACTAAGCATGTAGATCCTCTGTCTTCTGGACATCTTACTACTCAATCTCCCACGTGGATCTGGACATGGACGGCTAATATCCATAGGGGCCTGCATGTAGAATAAACATTAAGTAATGAGGGATTGTGAACTGTGGATGACAAATAGGAACATAAATATCCTATTGCTGGGATTGTGGACGATAATCGAAGTTCCACATGGGAGGGTGTTGTTGCTGCCACGACAAACTCCAGCCTGGAAAGGCCTTTGCTGCTGTTGCCAACCGTCGAAAGAATCTTGATGCTGCCACGACAAATCTCCAGCCTGGAAAGGCCTCTGCTGCTTCCAGCCATCGAAAGAAGCTTGATGCTGCCACAACAAATCTTCAGCCTTATTGATGAGTCCAAAACTGAAGCATATTTACTTGTTATTTTTGCATAAATAGAATAGGGATTTTGGTATTTCACTTTGTTTGCGCACACCTTTTTATCCTTATTTCAACACTATCCCAAATTACTAAGTCTATTATAAACATATCAACTAGGACTGTCATATTATGTTATAGTATGATATTTTTAAGTGATAAAAGTCATTTATTGATTTACCTTCGCACCCGGGAGAATACAAAATGTGGGGGAAGCTAATGTAGCGTTAATGACTAGTAGTACGGGTGGAGCCCGCCCGTACCGTCCACCCGTACCATACGGTAGCGCGTCCGCCTCGTCAAATACTCTCTCCTGGCGAAGACGGTAAAGAGATCTAACATTCACAGTCACCAGAAACCACGAAAACCACATCAGAAAGGGTCTGAAGGAGGAATTTGGAGAAGGGCAAATCCCTGTTGCCTCACGAATCATTGGGGGATATCGCATCATCCCCTTCATCATCAACCGTTGCATCTCCATCACCATCACTACCCCCATCTCTCATCTATTATATCTTGTTGTAATTCCAGATTCAATTGTGGTTTGAACTAGATTTATCCCTGTCTTTATCCATCCATTTGATTATGATGATGTTGTTGATTGCTTTCATGTGTGAGTAGTTCCTTTATTCTTGGGGAGATGGAGAAATCCTAGCACTATCATGAATTGAAATAAAGATGATCTGTTCTTGTGTCCATATGACTGGCCGGTCTATAATAGATTTATGATTTGTGTTTAATCTCTCTCTTTACATGGTATGTGTAGTCGGTCACATATCATTTGCCTTCGGGACTAAAGGAGGGAGAAATCCTTTGGACGTGTTTGAAAGTGTGCCCGGAGAGCTTCGTGACAATTGGCGTCGGCTAGGAACCTACACGGTCAAAGGAGGATAAAGAGGGACTCCCTAAGCTAATTACGATATCCACGGGGAGACCCTTAATTGCAGTGGTTTGTATGGGTGATTGCTCTCAGATATTATAGTGGTTATTTAGAGGTGACCTTACTCCTGGCTCAACAAAGTGGCTTCCTACGAGCCTTGTAGTGAACATCTTATTATGGAGCTCTCTCCATACATATAATGACACAAGAAGTATGTTATCTTAATTAATAATAATAATATTATGCTAATGATGTATCCTACATCCCCGAGAACGTTTTATCTCTATTGAGTTCAACCATGTTTTCACACAATCTTTTTACTTGCTTTCTTTTACTTGTTTTAATTACTTTTCTACACTCAACCAAAAATCTTTCAAACATCCTTTACTTGAGATCAAAGAAAGTTTACAAGTATCCTCTGGTGAAAAGTGACAAGGGGCATAAAGACCTTAACCAAATAGCTCTCTGTGGGTATGATACTATTATTTTGAAATTAGCTACAATTGATTTGTGCACTTGCAACCATCACTTATCAGGAGGGGGTAGTCTAGGTGTCGCCTCCTATGTAAGGCATGAATGTGGATGGTATCATTGTGGCAGGGGTACCTGTGTACGCAGCAGCTGCTGCTGCATGGAGGGGCGTGGGGAACACTATGCTGCACGGTGGTGAACAATGTTCGAACCGTTGGTGCACGTGATAGCTGCATAGATACCACATAGTTTTTCCTCAATGCGCTGAAAAAGGACTGATGTTGCATCTGGTGTCCTAGAAAAGACCCAGACGAAAGCGAACATCCATATTGAGCCACTTTAGCCTCTAGCTTAGATGTCAATTATGCCTGAATTATGTAAAGAGGTCATATTAAATATGTGTGGCAAATTATATAACAAGTAGATGCATTAGATAAAGATGTAGTATTTACCGCATAGTATCTTGATGCCAAAGTATACTGGCTCGGGTACCTCTCCTCCTCATGAGAGTGATAGATTTTGCATAGTCATGTCATGGTCATGTACCTATGCAAATATGCATTGAATAGTGCTAGGTCAAACATGGAATACTCTTGCCAGACATATGTAGTCACAGTCTGCCACTCCGTAACATAAGTGTGAACCTATTGCACCCATGCCGTCGCTGACTTGTTACATCCCTTCCATGTATACCTGTAATTGAAGTGTGTTAGACATACAATCACAAAAATACAAGTAATAAAATTGAAAATTGCATATGTAAACCTACACGTGGAAGGCATCTAGTAGGGGGTTCTTCGCAGATGGAGGATCAACCAACAGGCGAAGACCAAAATGTCTCATAACCCTCTACTAGGACATCTGCTCCATAGAGACATCGAAGATGATCCTCAATTTCGTTAGCCAGTATGAAGCATCTCTGGTGCTGACATGGGCATACCTTACAGGTACTCGAGTTTTGTATATATGGCCTGATCTGACAGAAGCTCACGATGTTACCAGGGCCCAATCCAGGATTCGGGTGACCTACGGAGACTCCGACTGCTTGCGACACAAGGCAAGCTTAAGATAGAAAGTTTAAAGGGACAAATCCTAACTTGTAACCGACTTGACTTGCTATCCGAGACCTAGCCTATCTATATAAAGGCCAGGAGGAGGCGGCGAGGAGGACAATCACAACCCTAGTTTCCACAACCTCGCCAGATTGCATTTGCGCACCCCCTGTAACTTTTGACTCTCTCGATAATTCTAAGAGCAGACAAGGAGTAGGGACCTCTACGAGGCCTGAACCTAGGTAAACCTTGCGTCCCTTTGTGCTTGTTTGCTACCCGATTGATGCCTCCAGCGCTTCCTTCTTATCCAAAACTCAAGTCCATAACAATGGGCATTGATGAGTTTAACTCTCGTCAGGTACACATGTAGAAATCTCGTATGGATATCTGGCAACCCTCACTACAGCCGTGTATAGCTCCCAAGTGACCGCATTAGTGCGCAACACATCAAACTGCTCGCTGAACGACGGGTAGCAATTTCTGACTTGATCATGACCGAAGTATCTCTGTGAAAAACCAATAATTAATTTCATCCATGATGTTCTAGAAATAGTGCATTAATTTCTAGTAAGTACTGAAAGTAGGCATGTATATTAGGTCAGCATCACACATCCCGTTAGAACGATAGATAAATTCTCCTACGACGTTAGGCAATACGTTCGTGCGTACGATAGGGAACCTCTCCCATGACCACATCTGCAACAACATTGGGCATCCCAACAGGGTTGCCTTATGAGTGGTCAGCTGGCAACCATTGCACATACCTCGGTATGTAGCCGCTAAGATAGCTAAAACCCAACTCCTCGGTGTGATGTCTTACACGCACCTCGCATCTCCATAGCAATTGTAATGTAGCATGCATTAACCATGGTAACATGGTTCTCGGTGAGCATCACCTTTCCTAGAAGCCACATTATATATGCGTCAAGGCTTCGCGCGATTTATGGCTCATCCAACTCGATTGCTGGATATCCAAACTTTTGGATCTACATTGATCAAAGAAAAACGTATAAGTATAACTATATAATGATAGGATTCATGGTATTACAGAGAAAAACTTACAAGATACGAAGTTACCTAAAAATCAAGCAACCGATAAAACTTTTGGTCGTGATCCTCGGAAGTAAAGGGCTCAGCTTTGTCGTGAATGCCCTGGAAACTTTGGGCCATGCCCTAGGCCCAATTCTACGATGCCTGCAATAGGCCTATGGGATGACCAACTAACAGAGGTCAGAGCAAGTAAGACACATCCTGCAGAGTAGGCGCCATCTCTCCCCACCAGAATTGAAATGTGTGCGTATCAGGCCTCCGTCGGTCCACCAAGCATGTGAGCAATGACTAGTCATAGTTCAACTGAGTAGTGTTGAAGCCATACCGATGGCCATCTACCGATTCGGCATGAGTTTCCTCAACAAGACATGAGAAAGGTAATAGCCCATCCCACTTCAACCTGCATTGAGGAATTAATAAAACATGGAGAAATTAATAAAAGCATAGCAATTCAATTAGTGTGTCTCGTAAATATACAACAACTGGAGGAATTAATAAAACATGTACCTCTGCACCCAACCAGGGTGTATCATTCAGCTCTCTTTATAATTCTGAGTGATAAGCGTACTGAGGCTTCCTAGTGCATTATCAAATATCATGGAGTGATACTTTTTATCATTGTCAGGATTAAGCAATGATGTTTCTCCCCACATCTGCACAAATGTAAAAAATTAGCACATGTTACAAATTTAAGACATAGTTCAACAAAAATTACAAATTTAAGACATAAATCCACATATATTACAAATTTAAGACATAGTTCCACACATATTACAAATTTAAGACATAGTTCCACACATATTAAAAACTTAAGACATAGTTCAACACAAGTTACAAATTTAAGACATAGTTCCACACATATTACTAGTTTCTTCCTCCTCCTGTTCATCCTCGGGAGCCTCGTCCACGCGGAGTAGCTCCTCCAGTACCATAGGTGGGATAATTAGTGTCTGTATAGCCAAAATGATTGCATAGGAAACATTCTTTAGTTGGGCTTCCGGCTCCAGATTCATCCATATGATTCCAAATGCGTCTACACTGACGTCTACCTCTTCTTGTCGACATTAGCTCAGGTTCAGGAATGTACAACCTTTCACCTTGGTTCATGGTGTTGAAATTTACCATTTCTCAAAATCCCAGCATCTCACATGTCCACGTGTTAACCACGTATGCTTTAAGGTAATAGGGAGACACGAACGAGATTGCGTCAAACCCAAGTGTCCACAAGTAGCAAGTACATGGGAGCATGATAGGTAAAGCAACTTTGGTTTGTTGCAAGTGCACTCACACGTTGGCCACTCTTCATTTCTAATCTTCACCTCTTGCATCCTTAGCTCGTTTCCGCATTCAAACTTTTTGGTAGGTAAGAGCACCTCGAACCTCCTTTCTTGATTATCGGTGGCGATGATCGTGAATGATCGAGTTTTTTTCATATTTTCCTTCATGTACTTAATATTTTCACAGTAGCGTGTGTTTGGGTTGTTCACGATATGCATCTCGTCCCTCTATCATCTACCTCTAAAATAATTCAGAGTTCCATGGAAAATACCCTACATAATGACTCTAAGCAGCAATACCTTGTTTCCTCTAAGGACAAAGTTATATGTTTCAACAAGGTTTGTAGTCATGATGCCGAACCTAGATCCATGTGCGTCGTGCAACAAAGACCATCTCTCCATAGGCTCATGTTGTATCCATTGTTCAAAGTTTTCAATCTGTCTCCCATGCTTTCTCCTAGTACCTAGTAGGTAAAATCCTTGCAAGTCACAAAGAGCAATAGGTTCTTCCTCCTCTGGTGTTGCACCTATAGTTGTCTGTGTAACTACTTATAGTACATGAGTTGCCACTACTACATCTCGTGCTGCTTTCCTCTTTGTCACTTGTTGTCTAGTGAATCTGTCAAGATATGCATGTGCCTTGATATACTTCCACTGTTGGTTCTCCTTGCAGAGTATTTTGAATAGATTCATGAGAGCCTTATTCCTGAACAGCGAGTAAAAATTGGCCCCTAGATGGTTCATGCACCACCAGCTTTGCAAGTCCAGCCATAGGGTTGGTTCATCAGGCCCGAGTTGCATCCGTGCCTTAATCGCGTTGAATATACATGCATGCCCGTGATGAAGGATGCACATGTTCAGCTTATCCTGAACAACTGCTATTTTGAGATGTCTGAAGAACCATGTCCAACTCTCGGTGTTCTCACTCACCATAAAAGCAAATGCGAGATGCCTGATTTGATTGTTGCTATATTGACCAATGGCGGTCATGATATGATCCTTTTACTTGTGAGTGAGAAATGTCCCATCTATACATATAATTGGTCGAAAGTGACCAGAGGCTTGGATGCATATAGAAAACGAGAAGAACACTCGATTCTACACCCTCGTAGTTGGATACTCTGGCAACATGAAGTGCCGGATGTCAACATAGTTTCTTGGATTCCTCTCCTGCAGTGTGTGGAGGAGCCGAGTCGTATCCATCTCGAAACGAACCAAATCTTTCCTCTAGTGCCTTCTACTTAGCCCTCCAAGCCTCGCCATAAGAGATGTTGTAGTTAAATTTGACCATGACTTTATTCATGTTAGATTTAAATTCCATTGATTTGCTCTCCAAATCTCCGTGTATAACAATGGAGCGAGGGGTGTAGACGTCATGATTTGATGATCTTCAATGATGATGGTAAGTAGACATTTTTGTGGAGACCATCTCTCTCATCCGACTCATTAAAATCATCCGCAACATCAATATCATCGTCTATATCTTCCTCTTCCATCTGCTCTTGCACGAGACCATCTCTCTCATCTAAATCTGCCTCCCCACTAATAAGATTTCCTCCCTTTTCCTGACTGCTCTACTCTGATTCATAATCACCACCTCTAGTGTGCATGGATACTCTACCCCGATTCGTAACCACCACCTCTAGCTTGTGTCTGGCTACTCTAGCCATAATCATAGCCACCTTTGGCTCTAGGCGAACTGACCTGCTTCGCCATAGTAAGCACTAAGGCAACAAGGTTAACTCCCCTGGTACAACAACCTTTTAACCAGCCCACCCACTTAGAGTTCTGATCTATCAGCCTCAAATAAAATGAAATGTTTGACCTTGAATTTCTCCACAATGCATGCACGCCTATGGTGTATGTATCAGGAAGTTCTGAACACGCTGCCAACTAGTGATTCAACTGACTAACTGTCCATGTTTAGGGGGCCATCTGTTCCAACTCTATATCCGGAAATTTACTCAGATCAACTCTCTGATGTTTTTTTATGATAGTACCATGGTCGTAGTAAAAAACAAACTTCACTATATCTGACATATATATCGACCTAAAAAATACTAATACTCATCAAAAACTAAGCAGCGGGACATAATATAGTCTAAAAAAATACTCTATGACTAGCTACATAAATACTACTTTAATACCGTTACTAATCTACCTGGACCAATATTCGCACAACTAACTCACGATAACTACAAGAAATGTGTTGACTAATAACCCTTTCTTAACGACCATGGTTTTTTGGTCATAGATCTTTGACCATTTCGAACCAAGTGGTCCTAGGCCATTTGGGAGGGTCCAAATCCAGAAGTTGTACGACCAATTTGGCAACAACGGTCATAATGTTCTTACAGGAATTGGTCATATCCTAGATAGCAGTGGTCCACGACCTTATTTTTAGCATATTAGGACCAATTTAAATGGTCGTAATATCTATGAACATCCGATAACGTCTTTAACTAGGGTGCTGATAGCCTACAAGAGCACATGTTTGTCAGAGTATATTTTCGTGGAAGTATTAATACCAGTTTTTATGTTGTTCCCAACAAGGATCTTAGGAAAGTGTCTATCTGAGGCATTTCTGTCGCACCCAAGGTGTCATGTTGTGTCGAGTGAATTGACTGGAAGCGTTGAGGGTGGAAATAGGTGAGTGAATAATTGAGTAGATTTAAGTACTAAACAAAATTAGAAGTAAATAACATAAAAGTAAAAGTAAAGAAGTTGTTCGAGATTCCTGAACATGAGAAGTTAGGTGCGGAGAGAAGCGGATCATGGTAATAGTGAATGTGTCAGGTGGATAAAGTGGAATAAGTGATTGTGATACTTCTTTTTCATATATGAGTAGGAAAGGAACCCATATACTGATCAGGAGTCCTCTCGGGAGATTCTTCTCAATCCCGATGATCCGTCTGTTTGTTACCACAGTAATGGTCAACACATCAATTAAGATCTTTCGACCAGATCAAGGCTTTAAAATTGATGGTTCCTTGTTATCCTCGAGTTGTAGTAGCTCCTCTTTGACATCGACCATGTCACTCGGGGGTCGCCGATTCACTAGTAAACAGTTTCATACCTATGAGACCTCGAGATCATGTTATCCGGGCCCTTAAATTGGACAACAAGCATTTGGCAAACATAGATATTCATTACCACAATATAATAATCACGACAACAATCACAAATAGATGTAAATAAAGGAGGCACGATACATCTCACCAATCCCTTACATCTCCCACACCTATGGGGATTTACTCAGACATGAGAGAAAGACATATCAAAGGCATAATCATATTGCAAATGTAAATCATCTCAACTTTACCATAGAAAGCCACAATACCATTGAAGATCAAATCAAGTACAAGCCAAAGTCAATAGATGTTCAAACCCTAATCTTACAAGTATGAATCTCTCTCTCTATCAGTACAAGTGGGATTGATTGTGGAGTTGATGATGGAGAGGCTTGAGATCGTCGAAAGATGAGGTGGTGTTCTTCTCCTTCTTTAGATCTAATCTTCTCTCCTCTGGGACTGTTTGTGGCAGTTGTGTTTGTATTTTGTCCCCCTTCCTTCATGAAAGTTGCTTGTATTGATATAACAGAGGCAAAAGAAGGTCATACAGTCGGCCTCCAACCGTACCATTGGTCGTTACAGGCTCTGGACACCTTAGATGAAAGGGTCTTCAATTGGGGATTTGCTCATTTAGATGTAATTAGCTCATAAATGCTCTCAGATCTTCCATAACTTCTCAATACCTAAAAAACAATACAACAAAACAAGGTTTTGTTGACTTGCGATGTTATCATTAGTTAAAAGGTCAAAACCAATGAACCCAGCAAAAACCAATGGAAAATACTTGATAAAATGTGTTAAAATTTGGAGCTATCAACTTCCCCAAGTTAGTTGTTATCACCCTCGAGTAACAAAGCTATAAGGAATAATAGCAATAAATGAATTAAAGCAAAGAAACTCACAAGTTGAAGGTTGTATCATATTCCATCATCACAAATCCTACAACCTTAAACATGAGCATAATATATCTAAACAATTGCACTTAAGTTCGCTTCCTAATCGCATATAACTCGCTAGCTAATAATTCTTAAACTCAAAATAGACTATCAAAAATTTGGTTAGGCTTGCAAATCAATTCTTTCAGCGCCTCTCTTTATGAGAGTAAAATCATTTTAAGCATGGATGCTCCAGCCAAATTAGGGGTGCACTAGTAGATGTCAAAATAAGGACAAACTTAGAGATTTTCATTTAACACCCACTTCTAATTTGTGGCTTTCCAACACCCCCATATCCTTCCTTGTTTTTCAAGAATTTTATTTTTTTAAGTGGTGAGGTGATGCCAAGACTGTCATAAGAATCAAATAATTTCTGCTCATAGCTTGACGATATTTTTTTGCTCAAGTACTGGGCTCATGGAATTAAAATTTTGCACACCGTAGCAATGCTACAAATGTCTACCCAACACATAGTCGAAATCTGAGATGAACTCAAGATCGTTCGTAGGCCATAGGAGTTGTTAGTTCCATGAAGTTTGGGCACTCTTGTAATTCTCTTCAACAATTTTTTATTTTCAACCAATCAAGACAAGTTTGGCATCCCCGCAACCACCACAAAATATCCATTCCTTCAAACAATTCTTTTTCAAAAGGTGTTATCAAGTCAATCATTTAGATGTGGTGTTGAGTACTACTAAGATTAAGCCCTTAAGACAAAACATGGCACCAAAGTTGTCAAGAAGACACTTTATATTATTCTCAAAAGTTTAGAATTTAATCTAGTGTGGCTGTTTTTCTAACTGAGCACAATTGTCATAAGTTGAAACCAAAGTTGTGACATTATCCTTGGGAGTAAGTCTTAAAAAATAACGAGATAAACATGGAGTGGAACACAAGTGCAATCGAACAAACATAGTATGTTCATGAATGAACTTACAGAAGGAGGGAAAATAGGAATGTGTACCTCTTCTTGCTTGCTCATCTCTCACTTGAATCGACCCATCACGTTCTTCTCCATAGCTAATTCACTTGAAGTGAATAATCTGCAAGAAATCAAAGAGAGAACCAAGAGAGCTTCACACAAAACAAGATAAAAGCTAATGCTATTTTTTTCCTTTTCTTGCAAATAGCAAAAAACAAAAGAAGAAAACAAAAATATGAATACAAAAGGTGGGGAGGAGTTCAACCTGCCCAAGCTTAGACTCTTGGCCTATGTTGAATAAATTATTGCCGCCATCATTGGTCGGCATCTGCTGGTATGGCTAGTACCAATAGTGGTTCGAAAACTCTGACATGAAGTGAGTGAAGTCCTAGGTGAGAGTGACAATGTTGGGGTTAACATCATGCAACTTGTGATGGGTTCCGTAGGAGAAAACAAAAATTCCTATGTTGGAACTCCCTAATGCCCAAGATATATATATGTAGTAATGCAGTAATGACTGGAGCGTATAGAATACATACCCTTATAGACCGTACATGGTTAACATTTCGAGGGAAACGTGTTTGAAGTAGTCAAACTCATAGCCGACCTCAAGGTCGCGAAGCTCCTGTAGGTCACCCTTTGCTCCATCTTCATCGTGCAGCAGCTCCGGCTCTCGGCATCCAAGGTGCCCCAAGTGTGGCCCCTCGCGGTTTCGTACACATATGGTGTATAATGACGACCTCCGGCTCCCCGATCCTGCCAGGAGTGTGGAAGTAGATCTCTGACTAGGAATCCCTGCAGCACAACGGTGCGCCACAGTGAATCCTTGTTCGCACAGCCCATACATGGGGGCCATGGTCATAAGGGAGAGAGAGAGAGGAGAGAAAGGCAACCAAAGGCCTTCTCCTTTTTGGTGTGTTGGTGTATCTAATCTCACCCATGGTAACCCCTTTATATAGGGGAGAGGTGTGCCCTCCCTTTTGGGTTTCCCATGTGGGACTAAACAAGGGAGAGAGGAGGGTGGCGCCATGGGCCCCTAGGGCACCATGGGCCAGCCGGCTAGGGGTGGACCCCACCCCGCACATAACCCAAGGATGGCTGGGTGGGCCCCATGTGGCGGCTAGGCCTTGGCCCCTTTGGCCCTTGGCCCTTCCCTCTTGCGGTTTTCCCTCATGGGCCCTTTTCCCTAGGAATTTGGCCCATTAGTGGAATACCCTTTCAAATTAGATTTTAATATTATATTTAATATTAATTACATAATTAACATGTAAATACATATTAGAAAATCCAATTTGACCCGAAACACCTTTAGGTTCCCTTTCAATTTCCTCCGAACAACTTCGAAACTTTCTCGGAACGATTCTGGTTCTCTCACGAAACTTTTACGGTTTCCTTTTCTCTTTCATATGGTGATTCCAGCTTACAGAGGATCTCTAGCTCATCGTACCCTTAAGTGTATTTCCCCATGGCTCGAGAATGGCACAAACATGATCTCCATCAATGATTAATATAAGGACTGGGATGCCCATAATGACCCCTGTGCATTGCACGATGATAATGTCGTTTGAACCGTAAAACATCGAGTCCAATTCCCTTTATTTCTCTTATGCGACTTGTCCGAGATACGATCATTGTTATCACATACCTTGTTCAATCTCGTTATTAACAAGTTCTGTTTTACTTGTTATCGCGATATTACATCCCCGTGACTCAGTCACATGTTGCAACATTATGGATGTAATCTCACCAAGCTAGCTGTATGTATCTTACTTATCACGTGGTTAGACAAATCCCTCTCTTGACACATAATTCCTCTACATGCCCCTCCGAATACCTGAACACACCTTTATGATCACTATATCACTAAGTGACGTTTGATGATATCTAAGTATCCTCGAGTGACAGTGATTGATATGGTCTCACGGTCTAAGGAGAAGGAGACTATGTTTCTAACTATTGCAATAATGAACTCTATGACTTGATCGTGTCACAATATTTGGGTGATGTCCATCACATCATTCACCAATGATATGACCTCATTGTCGATTGGCATAAATTCCCCATGATTAGGAAACCTTGATCATTGGTTGCCCAATGAACTAGTATGCATAGAGGCTACTAGGGACTTGGTTTGTTTCATATCACACCTGTACCAACATTTCCACTTGATACAGTTATTGCACAGTATGAAACTATTATGAACTAATTGAGATATGACAATAAAACCTATTTATTATTTGCCTCTAGGGCATATCTCCTTCAACTTGTTCTCCACATTTTTGATGCGATGCACCATCTGATCAAATCCACCTCTTGGGACATAGTCAAATCCCGGCTAAGGTGGAGGCATATTCTGCTGCTGGTGGAACTAGGGAAATGGTTATTGATGATGATGTTGTTGACCAAATCATCCCATCCGATGGTGTTCCAGTCCTGCTCATCCTTCTCATGCTGATGATGTTGGCTTCCTCCCGCACTCTCCTAAGCGGGGTTTCCTCCCGGGGGTGCAATCCTTCCCGAGATAATCATCGCTTGATGGAATTCCTCTTCAGTGAGCACCCAATTCTGTTTTCCTGGCAAACCAAAAGCTTGAACAAATGGAAGCAAAGTTTGGTGGGCATCACTGTTAGGTTCAAAATAAAATTGATAGGCATGAAGAGAGCATTTAGGCCTATAGACCCCCATGAATTTTGGTGCTTGCCATGTGAGCATCATCCAAATACTTACTACCAGCCACAACTCTCTAACGTGGCATGACAAACTCACTTGTGTAGGCGATCTAAGTGATCAAACCCTCACAACGGATGTCACCCGAGTGAGCTGACCTTTGGCCGTGGAAGTGCTGGATGAGCAAAGCACCCAAGTTTACCTTATGATCCATCTTCAGATGGAGAGCTATATAAATTACACTTATCTCGGGGCCTGCCATTGCCTTGGTATCTCCCTTCCCAAAAATATAATTCGCCAAGAAGGTAGAGAAGTGATGGAGTGGGATTCTAGATAGTGGCGCTCTTCTTGCACACATAATCAGTATTCCTAAAAATAAAAATCTACTTCAAAGCATACATTGCCTCTAAGAGGACTTCTTTAGTGATATCGAGCTCTCCCTCATGAGAGAACCCGAAGAAATCACAAAATTGGTAAAAAGTAAGGTTGCGTGGTTGCCTATCGAGCATGAAACTTATAGTGCAATGACGTTGTTGGAGTTCAAGGTCATCGTGGAAAGTCAAAAGGAATTCATGTGTGCCATGCTCGTAGGTGTCAGTGGAGAGAAGAGCAAAGGGCACCATGCCGACATTCACGGTCATCATGTTGAAGTCCTCTTTCAGACCATGGTGAGAGATGAATTCATGGCACACCCACTTGGTAGGCAGCACCTTGCGTTCACTCACCCTCTTATAGTCCATATCTAGGGCGGCCTTCAAATAATCCCCCTCCGAACGCCTCTCCTTTGCACCCAATGCCTTGGAAGTGCCCGAGGTTCCTGTCGTTCTCGAGCCCTTACCAGTGCGGAAAATCTTCCCAATATTTTGCATTGTACTGAAAACTTTCAAAGAAAAACTATAGGCATCAGGTTTCTATCATATAAGCAAACAATTGTAGGTAGAAACTACAAATCCTAACATGATGGACTGAAAATAATCTCAGGAAAATAAAAACTCATCTAGATAGACAATGTGAGAGATTCAGCCATGGATTTTAGAAAAGAAAGCATGGATCGGGTGAGAAACTTACAGATGTGAAGATTCCCCCAATCAAACGAACTAAATCGATGAAGAATAAAGAGTTCTAGGAGTTTAGGGTTTGAATTTGAGAGAGAAAGAGAGATAAAATGAGAGGAAGAAGATGGCTGGCTGGGTTGGCAGCCAGCCATCGTCGCTCTTATGGGGCGACGCGGTCAGTACGGGTGCATGGTACGGGCGGACGGTATGAGCGGCTTTGTTCATACCACTGATTGTTAACTCGTCAGTACCTTGGGAGAAGATTTGATCATTTCCTTCGAAGTGCAGTATGGGCAGGTGGTACGACCCGCTTCGGTCGTACCAGTGCTCATTAAGAGCTCTGCCTCGAAGATTTTTTTTGATGTTTTCTTTGCGCCATCGGTACGGGCACGCGGTACGGTCCTCTCCCATCATACAATGCTCGTTATGACCTCTACCTCGTTTCTTCTTCTTTGGTTTTCAACATTTCCTTCAAATTTAAACCTTAGCTTCATGTTAGCATGTTTTCTCTACACATGATGGAAACAATAATTTATTAGAATAACTAAACTAAATTATTTAAAAAATGGGTTGAATCCCATTAAGCATTTTATTCAAGAAGGTTAGTCTTAGGTAACCAGCCTCTGAGCTTTTAGCACATACCTCGGGCTGCCCTTTATCGAGGGTACTTACCACTTGAATACGCTTAGGTGGTGGTATATATTTCTCACCTTGTTCTTATTTCTTAGGAAAATAATGAACAATCTGATCATCATATATGTTGAAAATAATTTTCCCGCTAGAGCAATCCACATTGGCTCTTGTAGTGCTAAGAAAAGGTCTTCCAAGGATGATTGAAAATTTATCATCTTCAGGAACATCAAGTATAATAGAGTCAGTGGGTATGCCATGTTGATCAATTCTAAGTAAAAATCTTCAACCATACCGATAGGTTGTTTAGTAGTCTTATTAGCCATTTGTAAGGTAATTGAAGTAGGAGAGTAATCTCCAAGGTTTAATTTCTTAAAAAGGGAATAAGGCATGACACTAGCACCTGCACCTAAATCACAAAGAGCATTAAGGATGTTAGTTTTTCTAATAGCACAAGAGATAGTTGGTATACCAGGATCCCCAAGCTTAGCAGGCAACTTATCACCAAAGCTTTTCATAACTGCTACAGTCTTAGTTACCCTTTTCATTATATTAAGAATATCTCGCATGAATTTTTTAAGTAGGAACTTGAATTGCATCATCCAAAGGAAGTTCTAAACAAAGATTACCCAGAGCTTCAGCAAAAGAGTCGTAAACAGTCTTATCCAGCTCATACTGAACACAGTTAGGATAAGGAACTTTCTTCCTTGTTGGTATTACCTTTTCTTTTACCTTGACTACTGTTTCAACATATTTTTTAGTTTCCTTCTTTGTTATAGGATTTTGCTTCTCAGGTCGTTTCTCACCTGAGGTGATAACTTTCTCTTCTTGTTCCCATGTAAGTTTAGCCTCCTCTCTTGGATCAATAATTTCAGCATCAGAATCATATTGTTTATCGTTATCTCCTACCTCTTCCTCTTCTTTATCTTTATTTGAAGCTTCCTTTTCTTTCCTTTGAGCTTCATAATCATATCATCATGTGGATCGACAAGGTCCTCTACCTCTTGACTCATTTATTGAGTCTCTATTATTCTCCGGGCCCATTCCTCTTGATACCAAGGTGGCCCTTGAGGTTCTTGTGTCTTTGTACCATCACATTGGGTTTTAACCATACTTAAATGTTTATCAAGGTGCTGAGCGGCATGTCCTAGATCATCGAAAATTTAGGTTAATTCTTTTATATCTTTCTTTTGAACCATTAAACCTTTATAATATTTTTCACGGAACTTGCTATGTTGGTGTCTAAACTTTTTCATTACAAGATTCATTTCCTCTTCTAGAACGAAAGTTTGTACTTTATTTAACAAGCTCCGTTGCTATTCCTTTTTCTTCCATGGATTTTTTAACTTTAGGCATAAGTTCCTGAGGTATATGAAATATACATTTTCTTGGTTTCATGTCCTCAACAGAGTTGTATTGTTCATCATTGAAGGATATTACCTCGAAAATCTTAATACACTCGGGTAGCATCAAGTTACTAATAGCTCCTCCTGCAGTTAAATTAATCATATGTTATGAATCATTAGTAAGCCCATTATAAAAGTATTGAATAATTAAATGCTCTTTAAAGCCATGATTTGGGACTTACATGATGATAACCCCCAAGTGCAGAGGATCACCGTAGAACAATTTGATAAGTATTTGAGTGTCGAAGCCATGAGGAGCCGAAGGTAAACTATCTATTCTCTAAAGCCCTATAACCCTATTATATGGCCTTCTATGCAAAGCTACGATCTAAGTGTGTGTTTTGTTTTGGTACCAGTAGAAAAATAAATAAAGTATGTGTTAGTTTAAACTACAACTAAACTAGTACAATTTAAATTGATCTAATGAAGTGGAGTGGAGTGGTGGCAAGTTTTCTCAAGTAGCAAGTTCCTCAATTAGCAAGTTTCTCTAAGGGAGTAAAAGTTTAGGCAATTGTTATTTCATTCATTTGTTTGGTTTGTTTATTGTTTCTTCCAGGACGAAGCCTTAATTTGGTGCAGCCAAATAAATGTGCATACACAACTCTTATGATGGATCCTAAGGCCATGTTAGTGAGCAAACATAGGAATTATTAAGACATAATTGTCCCACCATAGCTATAAACTCTATGGTCCCTGATATGTCCCCCTAATGTAACTTTATGGATTGGACCACGGTTTTCTGTCCTCCACGGTCCTCCCCACTCCATTACATCACTGTGATCACCTTACATGCATTCCCCAACATATGCGTGCACTCATATATTGTACAAGAAGATAATCATAAAAGATAACAACACTGAATGCAACCAATAAACAAACTATTTTACTTTTGCCATAACAATTCACTACTCAAACAAAGACATGGAGTCACAATAGATCAAGGGAAGATAAAATATTGCTTCACACATCATGTTTGCCAAGAGATTATCATAGGGGGATGATGGAGAGTTGCTGTAGATGGAGATGGAGACGTCCCTAGATGGAGATGGAGACGTGCCTAGACGTGCCTAGATGGAGATAGAGATGGAGACGTGTTGTAGATGGAGATGATGAAAATCTTGACCAAACGGAAGCAAAGTTTGGTGGGAATCACCATTAGGTTCAAAATAAAATTCATAGGCACGAAGAGAGCGTTGAGGCCTATAGACCCCCATGAATTTGGTGCTTGCCATGTGAGCATCATCCAGATACTTACTACCAGCCACAACTCTCTCACGAGGCATGACAAACTCACTTGCGTAGGTGATTTGAGTGATCAAACCCCCACAACAGGTGTCACCCGAGTGAGCCGACCTTTGGCGGTGAAAGTGCTAGATGAGCAAAGCACCCAAGTTTACCTTATGATGCATCTCCGGATGGAGAGCCATATAAATTACACTTATCTCGGGGCCTGCCATTGCGTCAGTAGCTCCCTTCCCAAAAATAGAATTCGCCAAGAAGGTGGAGAAGTAACGGAGTGGGATTCTGGATAGTGGCGCTCTTCTTCCACACATAATTAGTATTCCCGAAAATAGAAATCTGCTCTGAAGCATACATTGCCTCTAAGAGGACTTCTTTAGTGATATCGAGCTCTCCCTCATGAGAGAACCCGAAGCAATCGCGAAATTGGTAAAAATTAAGGTTGCATGGTGATGGGTTCGTAGCATGGAAAACAAAAAATTTCTACCGCTAGATAAAAGCCAAGATCTAATCTATTAGACATGTGCAACAAGATAGATCTGTACTAACCCTCATAGATCCGAAAGCATTACGAGATTAGATCTCGGGGTTGATGTAGTCGATCACTTGCCGATCTCAAGATCGTGTGGACGATCCTTCCGGCGCCGCGTTCCGGCAGCGCTTTCGCGGTCGGTCACACGTGCGGAGTCGAAGCAGACCTTCCTCTCCCCGTTCCAGCGAGCAGCGGAGGTAGTAGATCTTCTCCACGGAATCCCAGCAGCACGACGGTGTGGTGGTGGTGGTGGAGTAGAGATTTCTGCAGGGCTTCGCCTAAGCCGGAGCAGAGCGAAGGAGGAGGAGAGAGGCGGCGGCTAGGGTTTGTTATGGGAGAGGTCTAGGGGGTGGCGCCCCCTCCCCTCTATTTAAAGGAGGGAGGCGCCATGGGAGGGGGAGTCCTAGTAGGACCCCCCTCCCTCCTTGGCCGGCGGATTGGGAGGGGGGAGGAGTCCTCCTCCCCCACGAATCCGTGTCTTGCCCCACAAAGACTCCTTGATCCTTTCTTGGTTTTCAAGCAAACTCCAAGAAATCTTCTAGAACCTTCCAGAACATTCCGAAACCTTCTAGAATCTCCATACAAACACTCCGGAACATTTCCTAACTTAGAAAATGATCCCCAATATATGAATCTTATTCTCCGGACAATTCCGGATCTCCTCGTGATGTCCCGGATTCAATCCGAGACTCCGAACAACATTCGGTCTCCAACGCATATTCCATATCTACTTAAAACAACTTCGAACCTTAAGTGTGTCACCCTACGGTTCGTGAATATGCAGACATGATGAAGACACCTCTCCGATCAATAACCATCAGCGGGATCTAGAGATCCATAACGGCTCCCACATACTCAACGATGACTTCGTGATCGATAGAACCATTAACATACGAAACCAATTCCCATTGTCACGCGATATTTCTACTTATCCGAGGTTTGATCGTCGGTATCTCCATACCTAGTTCTACCTCGTTACTGATAAGTACTCTTTACTCGTTCCATGTTATGTCATCCCTTGTGACCTAGTCACATGCTTGCAAGCTAACTAGATGACATTCCACCGAGAGGGCCCAGAGCATATCTATCCGTCATATGGATGGACAAATCCCAATCTTGGTCCATGCGCTTCAACACATACTTTCAGAATACCCAATGACACCTTTATAACCACCTAGTTACGAAGCGGTGTTTGATGTCATCAAAGTACCCATCCGGTGATGGTGATTAACATAACCTCATGGTCGAAGGATTAGGTTACTATGCATTTGAAAGCTTACAACAATACGAACTTTAATGACTTGATCTTATGCTACGCTTACTATGGGTGTGTGTCCATCACATCATTCTCCTAATGATATAACCTTGTTATTAATGACATCCAATGTCCATGATCATCATTTAATCCACAAGCTAGTTCCATAAGAGGCTTACTAGGGACTCTTTTATGTTTACAAAACACACATGTATCAGTGTTTCCTTATAATACAATTATAGCATGGGATGTAAACATTCATCATAAACACAAAGATATAATAATAACCACTTTTATTATTGCCTCTTGGGCATATCTCCAACAGTCTCCCACTTGCACTAGAGTCAATAATCTAGATTACATGGTAATATACCTAACACCCATGGCGTTCTGGTGTTGGTCATGCTTTGCTCTAGGGAGAGGTTTAGTCAACGGATCTGCCACATTCAGATCAGTGTGTACTTTGCAAATCTTTATGTCACCATCTCGGACATACTCGCGAATAGCATGGAAACGTAGCTTGATGTGCTTCAGCTTGCTATGTGACCTTGGCTCCTGTGCATTAGCTATGGCACCTGTGTTGTCACAGTAGATGGCCATCGGGTCCAACGCACTGGGAACCACGCCAAGTTCAGTAATAAACTCCTTCATCCATATGGCTTCTTGTGCAGCCTCCGAAGTAGCTATGTATTCCGATTCAGTTGAAGATTTCGCCACAACGCTTTGCTTGGCACTCCTCCAGCTCACTGCAGCACCATTCAAAATAAATACGTATCCAGACTGTGACTTCGAGTCATCTGGATCGGTGTTCCAACTAGCATCAGTGTAACCGTTTACAACAAGCTGTTCATCACCTCCATAAGAAAGAATCATATCCTTAGTCCTATTCAGGTACTTTAGGATATTCTTGACCACTGTCCAGTGTTCCATTCCAGGATCACTTTGATATCTGCTAGTCAAACTAACAACATGTGCTATATCCGGTCTTGTACACAACATGGCATACATGATAGAACCTATGGCCGAGGCATAGGGAATTTTATTCATCTTTTCTCTATCTTCTGCCGTAGCCGGACTTTGAGTCTTACTCAAGGTCTTACCTGACAACATGGGAACGAACCCTTTCTTGCTCTCTTCCATTCTAAACTTCTTTAGAACTTTGTCTAAGTATGTACTTTGTGAAAGCGCTATTAGGCGTCTTGATCTATCTCTATAAATCTTGATGCCTAGAATATATGCCGCTTCGCCAAGATCCTTCTTTGAAAAACTATTATTCAAATAGGTTTTGATGCTATTAAGAAGTTCTATATCATTCCTAATCAACAATATGTCATCTACATATAGTACTAGGAATGCTACAGAGCTCCCACTCACTTTCTTGTAAATACAAGCTTCTCCATAAGTTTGTATAAATCCAAAGTTTTTGATTACTTTATCAAAATGTTGATTCCAACTCCGGGATGCTTGCTTCAGTCCATAAATGGAGCGCTGAAGTTTGCATACCTTGTCAGCATCACTAGGATTGACAAAACCCTTGGGTTGTACCATATACAACGCTTCCTCAATGTCACCATTAAGGAACGCCGTTTTGACATCCATCTGCCAAATCTCATAATCGAAATATGCAGCAATTGCTAACAAAATCCTCACAGACTTTAGCTTCGCTACTAGTGAGAAAGTCTCATCGTAGTCAACTCCTTGAATTTGTCGGAACCCTTTCGCGACAAGTCGAGCTTTATAGACGGTAACATTACCATCAGCATCTGTTTTTCTTTTGAAAATCCATATGTTCTCGACAGCCTTATGGCCATCCGGTAAGTCCACCAAAGTCCACACTTGGTTTTCGTACATGGATCCCATCTCGGATTTCATGGCTTCTAGCCATTTGTCGGAATCTGGGCTCACCATAGCTTCTTCATACGTCGCAGGGTCATCAGTGTTGTCCACCAACATGACGTTCAAGGCAGAATCATACCAATTAGGAGTGGTACGAACCCTCGTTGACCTGCGAGGTTCAGTATTAACTTCGTTCGAAGTTTCATGATCACCATCATTAGCTTCCTCTCCAATTGGTGCAGGCGGCACAAAAACATCTTCCGGTGCTGCGCTACTCTCAACTCCGAGAGAAGGTTCAATAACCTCGTCGATTTCTACTTTCCTTCCAGTCACTTCCTTCGAGAGAAACTCCTTCTCAAGAAAGGATCCATTCTTGGCAACGAAAATTTTGCCTTCGGATCTATGATAGAAGGTATACCCAATTGTTTCTTTTGGGTATCCTATGAAGACGCATTTCTCCGCTTTGGGTTCAAGCTTATCAGGTTGTAACTTCTTTACATACGCTTCGCAACCCCAAACTTTAAGGAACGACAACTTAGGTTTCTTACCAAACCACAATTCGTACGGTGTCGTTTCAACGGATTTAGATGGTGCCCTATTTAAAGTGAATGCGGCTGTCTCTAATGCATAGCCCCAAAACAATAGTGGTAAATCTATAAGAGACATCATAGACCGAACCATATCTAAGAGAGTTCGATTACGACGTTCGGACACACCATTACGCTGTGGTGTTCCCGGCGGTGTCAACTATGAAAGTATTCCATATTTCTTTAAATGCATGCCAAACTCATAACTTAGATATTCACCTCCGCGGTCAGAACGCAGAAACTTAATCTTCTTGTTACGATGATTTTCCACTTCACTTTGAAATTCCTTAAACTTCTCGAAAGTTTCGGACTTATGTTTCATAAAGTAGACATACCCATATCTACTTAAGTCATCCGTGAAAGTGAGAACATAACGATATCCACCACGTGACGCTACACTCATTGGACCGCACACATAGGTATGTATTATTTCCAATAAGTCTATAGCTCGGTCCATTATTCCAGAGAATGGAGTCTTAGTCATTTTTTCCATTAGACATGCTTCGCATCTTTCAAGTGATTCAAAATCAAGTGATTCAAGATGTCCATCAGAATGGAGTTTCTTCATACGCTTCACTCCAATGTGACCAAGACGACAGTGCCACATGTATGTAGAATTATCATTCAATTTTATTTGTTTAGCATCTATGTTATGAACATGTGTATCACTACTATCGAGATTCAATAAGAATAAACCATTCATCTCAGGTGCATTACCATAAAAGATATTACTCATATAAATCGAACAACCTTTATTCTCAGACTTAAAAGAGTAACTGTCTCGCAATAAACAAGATCCATATACAATGTTCATGCTTAACGCATGCACCAAATAACAATTATTCAAATTTAAAACTAATCCCGAAGGTAGATGTAGATGGAGCGTGCCGACGGCGATCACATCAACCTTGGAGCCATTTCCAACGCGCATCGTCACCTCGTCTCTTGCCAGTCTTCGTTTATTCCGCAACTCCTGTTTCGAGTTACAAATATGAGCAACCGAACCAGTATCAAATACCCAGGCACTACTACGATTACTAGGAAGATACACATCAATAACATGTATATCGAATATACCTTTCTTCTTGATGTTGCCGTTCTTCAGATCCGCCAGGTACTTGGGGCAGTTACGCTTCCAGTGACCAGCACCCTTGCAGTAGAAGCACTCAGTTTCAGGCTTAGGACCAGCCTTGGGCTTCTTAGCAGGTGCGGCAACTTTCTTGCCGTCCTTCTTGAAGTTGCCCTTTTTCTTAGGCTTGCCCTGTTTTTTGAAATTGGTGGTCTTATTGACCATCAACACTTGGTGCTCCTTCTTGATCTCCACTTCAGCAGTTTTCAGCATGGACGATAGTTCAGGTAACGTCTTGTTCATGCAGTGCATATTGTAGTTCATCACAAAGTTCTTATAACTCGGTGGCAGTGATTGGAGGACACGGTGAATCCCTAACTCATTAGGAATCGTTATCCCCAACTCTTGGAGCTTGTTTGCGTGCCCAGGCATGGTGAGCACGTGCTCGCTAATGGAGCTTCCCTCTTCCAACTTGCAGTTAAAGAACTTTTCATAGGCCTCATAGCTCTCCACGGCCGCGTGAGTCTCAAAAATGAGCTTGAGCTCCTTAATGATCTCGAACGGGTCGTGGTGCTCAAAACGCTTCTGGAGCTCCGTTTCTAAACCGTACAGGATGGCACACTGAACTGTGGAGTAATGATTTTTCCGAGTGGCGTAAACATTCTTTACGTCATCGGTGGCATCATCTGCAGGTGGGTCACCTAGCGGTGCTTCGAGCACATATGTCATCTGACCAGCCCTGAGGACAATCTTCAGACCACGGAGCCAGTCCGTGAAGTTGCTTCCATTGTTCTTAATCTTGTCTTTCTCTAGGAACGCATTGAAATTGATGGAGAGGTTCGCCATAATCTACAACAAATTTGCAAGTAGTTTAGACTAAGTTTATGATAAATTGAGTTCAATTTTAATTCTTAAATTAACTAGGTGAACTCCCACTCAAAACAACATCCCTCACATTGTCTTAGTGATTACACAAACCAAGTCCACTACACCAAGTCCGATCTTCACGAGAGAAGATGTAGTTTCATCGGCGAACAATCTTCATGTTCATCATATCACTCATATGATTCATGCTCTACCTTTCGGTATTCCGTGTTCCGAGACCATGTCTGTACATGCTAGGCTCGTCAAGATTAACCTTAGTTTCCGCATGTGCAAATCTGGCTTGCACCCGTTGTATGCACACGTAGAATCTATCACATCCGATCATCACGAGATGCTTCGAGACGACGAGTCTTAGCAACGGTGCCAACTAAGGACGAACACTTTATTACTTGAAATTTAGTGAGAAGGATCATCTTATAATGCTACCGTCGTGATCTAAGCAATACAAGATGCATAAAGGATTAACATCACAGGCAATTCATAATTAGTGTGATATGATATGGCCCTTTCTTCTTATGCCTTTGATCTCCATCTCCAAAGCACGGACATGATCTCCATCATCACCAGCATTGCGTCAAGGTCAGTGGCGCCGCTTCATGGTTGTCCATCATCACCAGCAACTATTACAACTACTTGGAACAAAGCTATTACAAGATGAATAGACACACATGTCTTAACAGAATTAAAGACAACCATTAGGCTCCTGCCGGTTGCCATATTACAACAAGGATCATTGCATACATCAAATATAATCACAATCACATGATGGCCATATCACATCACAAAACCCCCACAAAAACAAGTTAGACGCCTCTAATTTTCTTTGCATGTTCTACGTGGTTTGGGGCTTTCGAATAAGAACGGATCTTACCTACAAAACTGAACCACAACGTTGATACAAGTGCTATCGAGTGCAAAGTGTAGATTGGATCTATACTATGATGGGAGAGACAGACACCCACAAAGCCACTTGTGCAAAGCAAGTTACACGTCAAGCGTGGAGCAAGTCTCATGTGCGATGACATGTAAGGTTAGCCTGAGCCGCTTCATCCCACCATACCGCAAGATGCAAAGTACACAAAGCAAAATACGGCACGAGCACCAACGCCCACAAAACCATTGTGTTCTACTCATGCAATAGATCTACGCATAGACAAGGCTCTGATACCACTGATGGGTTCGTAGCATGGAAAACAAAAAATTTCTACCGCAAGAATGAACAAAACCCAGATCTAATCTAGATAAAAGCCAAGATCTAATCTATTAGACATGTGCAGCGAGATAGATCTGTACTAACCCTCGTAGATCCGAAAGCGTTACGAGATTAGATCTCGGGGTTGATGTAGTCGATCACTTGCCGATCTCAAGATCGTGTGGACGATCCTTCCGGCGCCGCGTTCCGGCAGCGCTGCCGCAGTCGGTCACACGTGCGGAGTCGAAGCAGACCTTCCTCTCCCTGTTCCAGCGAGCAGCGGAGGTAGTAGATCTTCTCCACGGAATCCCAGCAGCACGACGGTGTGGTGGTGGTGGAGTAGAGATTTCTGCAGGGCTTCGCCTAAGCCGGAGCAGAGCGAAGGAGGAGGAGAGAGGGGGTGACTAGGGTTTGTTATGGGAGAGGTCTAGGGGGTGGCGCCCCCTCCCCTCTATTTAAAGGAGGGAGGCGCCATGGGAGGGGGAGTCCTAGTAGGACTCCCCTCCCTCCTTGGCCGGCGGATTGGGAGGGGGGAGGAGTCCTCCTCCCCCACAAATCCATGTCTTGCCCCACAAAGACTCCTTGATCCTTTCTTGGTTTTCAAGCAAACTCCAAGAAATCTTCTAGAACCTTCCAGAACATTCCGAAACCTTCTAGAATCTCCATACAAACACTCCGGAACATTTCCTAACTTAGAAAATGATCCCCAATATATGAATCTTATTCTCCGGACAATTCCGGATCTCCTCGTGATGTCCCGGATTCAATCCGAGACTCCGAACAACATTCGGTCTCCAACGCATATTCCATATCTACTTAAAACAACTTCGAACCTTAAGTGTGTCACCCTACGGTTCGTGAATATGCAGACATGATGAAGACACCTCTCCGATCAATAACCATCAGCGGGATCCGGAGATCCATAACGGCTCCCACATACTCAACGATGACTTCGTGATCGATAGAACCATTAACATACGAAACCAATTCCCTTTGTCACGCGATATTTCTACTTATCCGAGGTTTGATCGTCGGTATCTCCATACCTAGTTCTACCTCGTTACTGATAAGTACTCTTTACTCGTTCCATGTTATGTCATCCCTTATGACCTAGTCACATGCTTGCAAGCTAACTAGATGACATTCCGCCGAGAGGGCCCAGAGCATATCTATCCGTCATATGGATGGACACATCCCAATCTTGGTCCATGCGCTTCAACACATACTTTCAGAATACCCAATGACACCTTTATAACCACCCAGTTACGAAGCGGTGTTTGATGTCATCAAAGTACCCATCCGGTGATGGTGATTAACATAACCTCATGGTCGAAGGATTAGGTTACTATGCATTTGAAAGCTTACAGCAATACGAACTTTAATGACTTGATCTTATGCTACGCTTACTATGGGTGTGTGTCCATCACATCATTCTCCTAATGATATAACCTTGTTATTAATGACATCCAATGTCCATGATCAGGAAACCATGATCATCATTTAAGCCACAAGCTAGTTCCACAAGAGGCTTACTAGGGACTCTTTTATGTTTACAAAACACACATGTATTAGTGTTTCCTTATAATACAATTATAGCATGGGATGTAAACATTCATCATAAACACAAAGATATAATAATAACCACTTTTATTATTGCCTCTTGGGCATATCTCCAACACATGGTTGCCTATCGAGCATGAAACTTATAGTGCAATGACGTTGTTGGAGTTCAAGGTCATCATGGAAAGTCAAAAGGAATTCATGTGTGGCGCCCTCATAGGTGTCATGGAGAGAAGAGCAAAGGGCACCATGCTGACATTCAGTCATCATGTTGAAGTCCTCCTTCAGACCATGGTGAGAGAGGAATTCATGGCACACCCACTTGGTAGGTAGCACCTTGTGTCCACTCATCCTCTTATAGTCCATATCCAGGGCGGCCTTCAAAGAATCCCCCTCCGAATGCCTCTTCTTTGCACCCGATGCCTTGGCGGTGCCCGAGGTTCCTGTTGTTCCCGAGCCCTTACCAGTGCGGAAAATCTTCCCAATATTATGCATTGTACTGAAAACTTTCAAAGGAAAACTATAGGCATCAGGTTTCTATCATATAAGAAAACGATTATAGGTAGAAACTATAAATCCTAACATGAAGAACTGAAAATAATCTCAGGAAAATAAAAACTCATCTAGATAGCCAATGTGAGAGATTCAACCATGGATTTTAGAAAACAAAGCATGGATCGGGTGAGAAACTTACAGATGTGAAGATTCCCCTAATCAAACGAACTAAATCAGTGAAGAATCAAGAGTTCTAGGAGTTTAGGGTTTGAATTTGAGAGAGAAAGAGAGAGAAAATGAGAGGAAGAAGATGGCTGGCTGGGTTGGCAGCCAGCCATCGTCGCTCTTATGGGGCGACGCGGTCGGTACGAGTGCATGGTACGGGCGGACGGTACGAGAAGCTCTGGTCGTACCACTGATCGTTAACTTGTCAGTACCTCGGGAGAAGATTTGATCATTTCCTTCAGTAATAGGGGCTATTTTTGGAGCGTCCAGACTCCGTTTTTGAAGATTTTTGACTCTAAATAGTACGGCTTGAAATTCCCCACAACTTTCATGTTGATAACGTTTTCATTTGACATCATATTCAAGCTCTTCCGAGTCCATCTTTAAAAAGTGTCCAGCAAGACAGATTGTCGGAAACCCCAAATACTGCCATATTGAGCGATTTTCTTTCATATTCATCTTTTTCCTACACATCAAAGTGTAAAACAAGAATTTGTTCACTTTTTAAACTATTAGTAGGTTAGTCCCAATAAATATAATAAAGTTGCAAAATAATAAGCATTTTAGCACAATAAACTACAAAGTTCATGTATGCATTTTACATGCATCAACATCCCCAAGCTTAACCTATGCTCGTCCTCGAGCATAAAGGTGATAAAATTAACATGGACTTTGGAGTTTAATACTATTTTGGATATCAAGATTTATTGCTATTGCTACATAAAGTCAAATGGTTCATTCTTCAAAGGAATAGCAATATGCAAGATAGATTATGAAGTGATATCTCATATACAATGAAAGGATGATCAATAGTAATTCACAAAGTGTAACATAAAAAAAGAGCTATGGACCGAACGAATGTAAAACAAAAGTAAAGTAAAAACATCATATAGTGGTCACAGAGTTTTCCTCTAAATTCTGAATATTAAAGTGGACACTTTGGAAAGATAGATAATAAGCAGAGATTAATATGAATAAGTTTAATATAGTTTCCAAACGCTTCCTCTTATGATTATGTTTGAACTATGGTATTCATTAGATTTGAGCTCTCATTGCCCCTATCATTAGCATCTTGAATTGTTAAGGTTAATGTGATGGAAAGTATGCGGTATATGCTTGACAAAATATGACTTGAATGCCTCATGCCCTTTGAATATGAGTACCTAAACCACATGCTACTCAACTTAGGTCTCAAATAAGTTCTTGTCATTGTAAGCATACATGTATCATTGAGAACGCTAATGGGCTACCTCTTATCCCATGATATAGGAGGTTTCCCATATCAAACCAACAAGACAAACACACAATGAGCATCTCACCAATTCATTTTTATTTTCTACGGCATAGCTTTTTATTGAAGATGCTTCATATAATGCTCATTATGGGTTGCTATAAATTTCCACCATAAATGATGCATGGCTTGGGTTAGCGGCCCAGGCATTTGTGTAACACATATACAAACTCCACGAGCTTAGAAGTTTCCAACTTATTTCACACCGATAAGCATCCATAACAAAAGAACATGTTATCAACTAAATATAAATAAGTGCAATGTTGAAAACGTGCCCTATGAAAACATGGTTGTGCTAACTCCCAACCCATAATTTGACGAGCACATAGCCTCATAAGACAGTCACAATGGTTCAAGTTTATTATGTGCAGAAAAATAAAATGTGCCATCAAATTCGTGAGAGGTTTACTAACTAACTTTATCATAGCAAACACAATCATAAGCATTTTAATTTGGAAGCTAGATAAAACAATAAAGCATGAGATATATACTTGGAATAGAAATTATGCTAATAGGTAGGTATGGTGGACACTCTGGAAAAACTTGGTTCAAAGGGAGTTGGATAAACAAGTTTTAACTTGTTGGATTATTTTTGGGTTAGCAAGAGGGAGAAAGTTGACCGTCTACATCCATGCATAAGAGTCAATAGTTATAATAAATCCATGTCAAATAATGTAAACTAATAGGAAGCATCAAAACATGAATAAAATATAGCTCTACATAACTCACTTACAAATTAATATTCATTCAAAGCATATGAATCATGCAACTATATGTATCTTTTTTAATCAACTTCAACATCCCTATTCGAACTCTTTTATAGCATCCAACTTAATTTATTTCTATAGAAAGTATATATTGATAATGGTCTTGGCAACATGAACAAAATGAAAACTAAAAATAAAGGAAGTAAGATACAAACGCTCCAAGTTTATGCGATAGTAATGTGTTGCTCGAAAAATAGAAAGTAGACGTGTGCAAACTGTCGGCATGATGGGATCGGGGGTCCCTCACATTGCACGTTAGCGCGTGGGCCAGGACCCACCGGTCAGCGACCAACCAGATGTATGGCTCGGCCAGCAAGGGCGTCGACAGGATACAAACACCATGTGCTCCAAGCAGGTATGGTTCTATCATAATAAGCCTATGGAGACTAAGTGTTAGCTATGTTGTAGGTGCCTAATGCTTCCAAAATTGAAGCATATTTACCTTTTGTTTTTGCATAAATAGAGTAGGGATTTTTGTATTTCACTGTGCCTACGCGTGCTATTTCGTTCTTGTTTCAACAGGATCCCAAATCATGGAGTCATATATGAACATATCAATTAGAGATGTCATATCGTGTAATTATATGATATTTCTAAGTGATAAAAGTCATTTTATGAATTTATCTTCGCACCTAGAAGAATAACAAACAAGGAGGAGGCATTAGTACTGATAACGACCACTGGTACGGACGGAGCCCGCCCGTACCGTCCGCCCGTACCAGGCGCCATCGGGACCGCCTCGTAAAATAGTTTCTCCTAGCAAAGACGAGAGGGAGATGACACTCACAGCTACCAGAAACCAAGAAACACCACATCTCAGAGGGATCTGAAGGAGGAACACGGCTGGAGTAAAATCCTGGCTGCTTCACGGATCATTGGAGGACAATGTATCATCCCCTTCATCATCAACCGCTACACCTTCATCACCACCATTACTCCATCTTTCATCTACTATATCTCTTTGTAATTCCAGATCCAATTGTGGTTTGCATTAGATCTACCCCCGTACTTTAATCCATTCATTTGATTATGATGATGTTTTTGATTCCTTCCATGGGTGAGTAGTTCCTTTGTTCTTGGGGAGATGGAGAAACCCTAGCACCACTATGAACTTGTAATAAATATGATCTATTCTTGTGTCCATATGACTTGCTTGTCTATGATATAATTATGACTTGTGTTTGATTTCTCTCTTTAGATGATATGTAAAGTCGACCACATATCATTTGCCTTCGGGACTAAAGGGAGGAAGAAACCCTTTGGACGTGTCTTGGAAACGTACCCGGAATACCCCGTGACGGATTGGCGCCGGCTCGTAACCCACACGATCAAAGGGGGATTAAGAGGGACTCCCTAAGGTAATTACGATACCCATGGGGAAACCCTTAATTGTGGTGGTCTGTATGAGTGATTGCTCTTAGGCATTGCAGTGGTTATTTAGAGGTGACCTCACACTTGGCTCAACAAAGTGGCTTCCTACGAGCCTTGTTGTGAACATCTTATTATGGGGCTCTCTCCACACATATCATGACATACGAAGTATGTTATCTTGATTACATATAATAATAGTACTATGCTAGTGGTGTATCCTACATCCCCGAGAATGTTTTAGCCCTATTGAGTTCAACCACGCTTTCATACAATCTTGTTACTTGTTTTCTTTCACTTGTTTTAATTACTTTTCTACAAAAACCATAAAACAATTCAAAAACCCTTTACTTGAGATCAAAGACAACTTACAAGTACTCTTTGGTAGATAGTAACAAGGGGCACAAAGACCTTAACCAATAGCTCTCTGTGGGTTCGATATATTTACTTTGAAACTAGCTACAATTGGTTTGTGCACTTGCAGTCATCAAGCTATTTTCTAGCACTATTGCCGGGGAGCTAAGCGCTTTTGGTATTTGTTCTTAGTTACTTACTTTACTCATTGTTCTACTAAAGTTGTTTACTAGTTTCAGGTAAACACCATGGCTGCACTCGGACTGATCAATCAGATCGATGCTACTAAATACCTCGGACGATTCAATAGAAGATTAGTTAAAGTATTCCCGAGTGGGGGCGAACCAGAGTACAAGGATAACCCTCATTTTATCGCTATTATTAAAGAAAAAACTTCTGCAGGAGATGATCCCGATGAGGATCCTTATAATCAATTAATGCACTTTACCGAGCTATGTTGTACTCTAAAATTGAGAGGCTATTCTGATGAGGAATTGAAACTTAAACTATTTAGAAAATCTCTAACCAACACTGCTTTGGCTTGGTATAGAATTTGCCCTGTAGAGAAAAGTGATAACTAGGAAAAGCTTAAAATAGAATTTGTGTCTCGATTCTTTCCCAAGGTAAAGACTACTAAGGTAAGAAGGGTGATTACAAACTTCAAGAACCACCCAGGTGAAGGTTTGGTAAGAGCCAACAAAAGGTATAAGTCTCTACTTCACAAATGTCCCCATCATGATTTACCAGAATGGTATGTAGTGCATATTTTTTATGGAGGACTTAATCAAGAAATTAAAAGTGAGCTTGACAGTAATTCAGGAGGTTCTTTCATGGAGTTAACTATAATAAAAGCTTTTTAACTTTTAGAATGAATTCGTCGTAATAGAGAAACATGGGGATTTGATTTAGGAGGTGAAGGAGGTATATAAATTGAATATGATTGTCTCAATGCTTATAAAGACTCTTGTAAGGGAAAATAAACTGCTAATGAGCTGCAACTTGATGATGATATTGTCTTGCAAATCCTTCAGTATTTTACAGAACATATTGAAGCTCCAAAGAAGGACTGGCTTCATTATACTCCGCCACCTGAGCCAGTTGTTGAAGAAGAACTAATAATTATGGCCCCTATCGATCCAATGAGGGAGGTGCCTTTGTATGTTGAACCCCTTCCTTTTCTCCCCCATTTTCATAGAGTGGAATGTAATGCATAAACTTGTATATATGAAAATTATACACATTTGAACTCTTTGAAATCGCGCTTAATAGGTGATAATGGTGTGCTAGGAAACTCTTGAGAGATTTCCATTTTCATATAGTGGAATGTAATGCATAAACTTGCATATACAGAAATTATACACCTTTGAACTCTTTGAAGTCGCACTTAGGACATGATAAGGTTGTGCTAATAAAATCCTAATCATTTATCATTTCCATGGAGTGAAATATAATATATAAACTTGCATATACTAAAATTTTAAACCTTTCAACATAGTGAAATCGCACTTAATAACGATATTATGATGTGCTAGCAAAATTTTGGGAGATTATCATTTTCTCCCCCATTTTCATAGGAATGTAATGTATAAACTGGCGTATATGAAAATTATATACATTTGAACTCTTTGAAATCGCACTTAATACGTGATAATATTGTGCTAAGAAAAACTTGAGAGATTATCATTTTCATATAGTGGAATGTAATGCACACAATTATACACCTTTGAACACTTTCCCTTCAAATTATATTCAAATTCATTTGTTGGAGTTAAAGTACCGGTGGCAAACTCGTTATTTTGCATGGATAGAGGGGTGCGCCCGATAGATATAGGGGTTATACTGTCTGCTAGATCATAGAGGATCAATGGTTGGTGGGAACGATCCACGTGACAACTGTCTCAACCAATTAGAGCGTAGCAGCCAAGATGAGCACATGTGTGAGAGATAGTGACTAAGAGAGGGGTAAACTGAGTAGAACTTAAGAACCAAGGGCAAAACTGAGTACAGCTTAAGAACCAAGGGCAAAATTGATAAGGGAATTTAGATAGAAAATAGAAAGAGATTTAAAAAAATGGAAAATGTGTCTTTTATACAATAAAATACATCTTGGCATAGATCAAACTATTTGCAATTCAAATATACACCAGTTTGACAATTATTGCCTCATTCAGACAAACTATGTTTTGGGGAGGGATGTTTTGGGAACAGGCTTGAGAAGAAAGCCATGAACCTTCATACATAGTAGGTGATTTCAAAAGTGGTGATTTAGGTTAAAACTTGATTTAGATACATTTCTTATGGTGGCAGGTCACATAATAAGAATCCCTGGGTAGATGCCACTATGTTTTGATCTTTTTGAATTTGTTGTGCATAAAATGACTCAATTAGCTAGCTAAAACCCATTCGTTAACTATCTCTTGACCATCCACCGGAGGGTAAAACTAAGTATATTGCACACGGCAGTGTTAGTACTGGAGAGCAAAACTGAGTACAACCAAACTGCCAGTGTTACACTTGAGGGCAAAACTGACCACAACTAGGTCACCAATGTTAGACATGAGGGAAAAAACGTGACTCACGATACGCGTGTGCAGTGCATGGGGCGGTAGCGGACACGTGTGGTCGTGCACGGTGCAGTAGCGTATGTGGTTACGCGGTGCACGGTGGTGCAATGAAACGTTGCTTCCTTTCTATTTTATAGAGGCCTCCTCACTCTCACTAATCACTCACTCGCTCACTCAACCGTCTCCACTGTCCCATCACCTTCTGCAAACCCCCAAGAAAACCCCAACCATGCCCGCGATGGAGAAGAATGGCGCGGTAGCCATCGGTGCCTCCAAGGCCACCGTCGAGACGGCCCCCATCCTCGTACAGGCCCTTGTCGAGGCATTCAAGGCAGCCGCCGTCCCCGTCTAGACCCCCGTCCCTGCTTCCCCTGTAGCCGCTGGCGAGGAGGGCCCCGTCGGTCTCGGGCAGATCCCGCTCGGCTGGGACCCCTATTAGGAGGGTTAGACACAAGGGAAAAAGTGACTCATGGTACGCGTGTGCGGTGCATGGGGCGGTAGCGGACATGTGTGGCCGTGCACGGTGCAGTAGCGTATGTGGTTATGTGTTACACGGTGGTGCAACGAAACGTCGCTTCCCTTCTCCTTTATAGAGGCCCCCTCACTCTCACAAATCACTCACTCACTCACTCAATCGTCTCCACTATCCCATCACCTTCTACAAACCCCCAAGAAAACCCTAACCACGCTGACAATGGAGAAGAATGGCGCGGTCGCCATCGGCACCTCCAAGGCCGCCGTCAAGAATGTTCCCATCCCTGTACAGCCCCCATCAAGGCATCGAAGGCAACCGCCATCCACGTCCAGACCCCTATCCCCACTTCCGCCATAGCTGCCGGCGAGGAGGCCCCCACTGTTCTCGGGCAGATCCTGCTCGGCTGGGACCCCTACGAGGAGGTTGATTACATAAGGCCGAAGAACCCCTATGACATCAGCATCGCTGACCCATGGTCGGAGGTAACCAGGGTTTTATCCCCTTTCCTTGTTCTTTCCTCATTCCCATTGTTGGATGCTAGATCGAATGTTATTAGGGTTCAACTGTTCGTATTTTTATAGTAGCTAATCCTCTTGTGTTAGATGTCGTATTTTAATGAATCCCCTGTTCGTATTTCGATGATTCCCCCTGTTCGTATTTGAATCCCCCTATTCATAGTTAGGACCAATATTTGATTTAGGGAATAATCAGGGGATCTCAATTAGTTAATTCATGTCCTTATTGCAGTCTACTGTTTTTTCCAACAGGAGGATAGCAGCGACATCCGAAGCAACGACGAGTCCAAGGACACCAAGACTCATCTTGTGCTGAGGAGGCTGAAGTATGGCCAGTACGACAACTTCTTCGCCGACGACGTCTAAAGGTGCCCCTTCTGCACCACCAGGAGGCTCCACACCACCAACTTCAACTCCCTCGTGAAGCATGCCGAGGATGTGAGGACCTGCGGCGAGTCCGTCAATGTCCATGGCTTCATAGCCAAGCACCAGGCGCTCGGTCTTCACCTCCAAAACCTCTAGAAGGTGGCCATCGAGGAGGGTCGCATGCCCCCGATCAAGCCCAAGGTGCCCAAGGTCAGGGAACTGGGCAGCAAGAAGTGGAGGAGGCGCCAGAGGAAGGAGGCGGATGCCCTCCTGGCTGAGGCCATGAGGGGCCACTGATCTTGTGTTGTTGCTGCTGATGCTGTAAAGAAACTTCTTTTATCATGTCTATGTTGAACTTGTCCTCTGCTGCTGAGCAGCCTAATTGTCGAACCTCGTTAAGTACCGTACTATATATATATATCCTATATTAGCTGCTTTATTTACATCTGCTCTATTTATTGAATTTATTTATGTTGCTGGTTAGATTTGCTGCTCTAGATTTGCTACCAGATTGGGGAAAACTAGGTCCAAAATGAACAATGAATAAAGAGTGAAGATGCTCTAGATTCGCTACCTTTTTGGGCAAACAGAACACAACTATTAGCAAGAGAGAGAGGAGAAAAGGCATTCATAAAAAGGCCAATCATAGAAATAACAAAAAATAAAACTTCCAATTTAGGCAACCGGGCGCACGTAAACCACCAAACACGCCCCACATGGTCTCACACCACGTCCCCTATAATGCATTCCCAACAAATTGGCCCACATGGCACAACCCCACATGTCAGCATAATGCGTTCCTGACCAAACAGACCCACATGGTCCCAGACCACACGGCCCCACACGTAAGCCAATGGTCAACCTGACGGCATCTGCCGTTCGAGCTCTTAGATGAGTTTCCAAGAAGGAGAGGGGCAAAAGTGAGGAAAAGTTAAGCGGCTGGGGAAAACTAAGTACAACTAACAAACCAGGGGCACAAAAATAAAAATCCCTTAATATTTTGTCTATATTTTGGTTCTGCATGTTGTGGAAAACATGCATGCACATATTAAAATTTTGATCTAGGAATTTACATGTATTTTTAATTTTATTTGGATTTAAAACCTAGAAGGAAGTTTGCAAATTTGGCAAAATAGGCCAACATAATCAGATTTTTTTACGCGGGCTAGCTCTGAGAGGGACCTGGGCCGCATGGGGTTAATTCGGCCCACCCAGCGGAGAGAAGCGCGGGAGTAGCCCGATTTAAACGGCTGGGATCGGGGCCGCCCGTCAGCTGCCATAGCGGCTGAAGGGGTAAGCGCCGACACGGGCCGTCGGATCAAGTTCTGATCGATGACTCCTGCGCGTCGTCTTCCCAATGAGTGGTGCAACCCCGACGAAACCCTAGGGCGTCCCAGGGATGGATTGCATCTTATCTAGGGGGCTCCTTGAGCTCTGTGGAGGGGTAGAGGTGACGCAGGGATCGATGATGACCTCACAGATGGACGATGGTGATTTTCGTACAGATTCATTGTCACGCGCATCCCGCAACAAATTTTGTTCAGGAGCTTGTTGGGGCCCACCCTTGAGTGTCTATATGGTGTAGGAGGGGAGTCAGAGAGGGTGCAGCGGTCCCGGCAAAATGTCTGGGTGGTGTGGTTACCGTTGCAAGGGTTCGAGATCATCAGGCACATGGTAGTAGCTCTGGTCGGGCATGAATAGTTGCAACGATTTAAGCTACCTTGAGCATGAGCAAAAAGGGTACTGGGGTTAGGTAGAGAGTGAGGAGGGGGTCGGCCTAGAAAAGAAAGTAGAGAGATGAGGGCAAGTAAACAACGACATAGCCTCCGTCTTCTCTATAGATATTCTCTGTAGAGAGTGCGGAGAGCTCTTCTCCTGTTGCCATGGCAAGGAAGATAAAAGGGAAGGGTAGGGGCTCGTCGGGTGGGGTTTTGGTGGCCAGGGAGAAGCATGGGAGTGATGAGTGTGGTTGTGGTGGCTCGATATTCTCAGTAAGAGAGGTGGATATATGATGGTAGTGGGTGGAGATAACTTGTATGCCACTCATGAACCTCTCAATCGATCCTTGATGCCAATGCAACAGCTCTCAACCCTTATATATTCGCAACTTCACACACTTGCACACGTAGCCATGGCCTACAAAGCTATATTGCAATCTTCTAATTCCCAATGGAACAACAAATCACACAAAACTTGCATTTGGCTAAATCCCAATGGATCAACTAATCACACTTGATTGATAGTATCAAATAGGGTTGAAAACGGTAAGGAAATTTTCCGTCCATTTACGGAAAAAAGGAAATGGAGAGCTAAAAAGGAAATGGCATTTTGCATAAAAGGAATGGAAACGTAATATTCTAAATAGAAACAAAAAGGAAACGGGGGAGCCATTTCCGGCGGAAACAGAAATGGTAAGGAAATTCCGGATAAACAAATACGGAAACTCAATCAGACCCATGTACCAAATAGTACTTTGTGTAAGTGATTTTTCTTGCTCTTGTTGAGCCATAGAATATATGAAGGGTCTATGTAATACATGCAACCAACCCATGCGACATACTAACCAAGTGAGTGTCTTAGCGTTTATGTGGAACTATTTATGTGAACTTACGTGCTTGTCAAAGTGTTGAATTATGTGTGTTACTATATGTTCAGTTGTCGCTTTTCAAAGTTGTGAGATATTCTTTGCCTATTATATGTTAATTTTAGTGTACACACCATGCTATTGCACCACTATTATATTCCGACAAATGTCTGTTTTCGTATCATATTGTCTCGTATCCGCTCCATATTCATTTCCGATGATTTCTGATTCCTTGTTCATTTCCGTAGTTTTCCATCTCCTTTCCGATTTTGGCAACACAAGAGGAAACACAAATGATAACATATGTTTCCATCCGTTTTCGTTCCATTTTCAACCCTATTATCAAATACACTGATTTGGTGTAGGGAGTCAATTGATTGCAAGTAGCAACTCAACGAATCTAGGGTTTACTTTAAACATGGTCTCTACTGAGCTAAAGGGGCGTCCCAGGGCTTATATGGGCGGCTAGGACAGCCAAAAAAACGAAACAAAAATGTGTCTGACTCAAAATGATACAAGACGATTTGGAACAGATCCGTCGGCGGCCGGACATTCCGGTCTGTATGGGCCGGACACTCCGGTTGGCCGCACACTCTGGGTGATATACACCGGATAGTCCGGTCCGGGCGAAAACTTCAGAGTTTCTGGCTGGATTCCGAGTGGCTTCCGATTTGGCATATAGAATGGTTGCCACCTTGGCGCGTCTTGGGTAGGCAGAATCATCATACTCTATGATTGTATCCTCATCATCCTCCCTTTCTTCAGGAAAAGCCGTCCGCGGCTTTGAGTAAGCTGAAACTTGAATAAACAAAAAGAACAACATGTACGCATAATATATGTATATATAACATGTTGTATCTTTTTTGTTGACGTGCATAATATTTCCAATATACAAAATGCAACATAAATTGCAAGTAGAGAACACATAATTGTCATGTGGGAACAAAGAACAATGCAGTGATTAGCAATCCAAATTGCAGATATAAGTGAAGTTCATAGAATTATTATGATCGTGATGAAAAACAACTAAATAGATAGTCTTGCTGTACAATATTAAATTCAGTTTTCTCAAAGAAGATCTATGATGAAATTTGTGATGAACAAGAGCAAACCAAATTCAGAATATGTGAAAACCAAATTGATTTATGCCATGCTTCAACTGCTCCACTCTGATTATTATGAACATGATCATTTTGTTTAGTATGTAAGATGCAACTCAATTAGAAAATATAAGTGAAGTATAGAATAGTAGGACAACTAGAAAAGACTTTTGGAACAAACACAATGAATATGAAAACTCGGGTTCTATTCTAGCAAGAGTAGACCAATCCAACATAGGTAAAACTTGTGTTGGTTAGAATATATCAACTAGACCAGAATGTATTTCCATAATTTCTCAAGCATGAACTATTGTTCCATATCAAAAATACTATGACATAATACATATATGGCTGAAAACAACTTGTTTCAGTTCAACGATTCTATCACAAGTAATGCATATGTGATCCACAAGAAAATTTTCATCCATGTTATATTCACCAATTAGATTGAAAGTGAAACAAGGAGAATAAGTGCTAGAATTTAGACATGAAATTTCAGAAATCTTATCCATAGCACAACTCATACTCATACGTTCATTTAGCATGATGGAGTACACAATACCGGTAGTTGGTATTCGAGCAAATATTTCCTTATGTATAATTAGTACCACATGATAAAATTTCGAATTTGATAAACTATCACATGGTGCTGTAACATTAGTGCGAGGCAAGTCACAAAGAGGTAGCAAGAAAGTAATAGACTCACAATATGTTGAACATGTTGGATGAAGCTCAAAATCAGTACCAATGTCGGCAACAATCTCCTCGTTTGTACTAGGACTAAGACACCTCCCTTTCTTCATGTGATGCAGGTTGTAAAATAGACACCTCCCTTTCTTCAAAACAACCTGCATATCACAATAAAAAACACTAGAAGTAGAGATGATTACATTAGTAGAAACCTCATTTGTCTCATCAACTCTCACTCTCATTTTTTCTACGATAGGATCAACATGTGGTTTTATGTTGGTGGTTACAGGTGGACATATATTTTGACGTCTAACCTCCTGAAATTGCTTAATGCAGATACCTGGTAACCACGTGTGCTTATCATCCCAAAAGATAGAATGATCAGAAAACTCACTACCAAACACAACCTAGAACTGATCACACCACTTTTTCCCAACACGATATGGCAGGAATTAAATGCTCTAGGAATGATATAATATGAAATATATCTTCTAGGGGGATTGTTTGTTTGCGGCCCGAAAGTTCATGGGCGAGTGCATGGCGGTACCCAAGTTCCCTGTAATTGCCGCGTTTCGTAAAGTTCGGCTGCCAACTACTCAGAGGGGCCATTTCGAGGCAAACTCATCTCACCCCTGCCAAATACAAACATTCTGTTAAACTGCCCCGTAAAGTAGACGGTTGGGACCCATATGTCGGTCATCTGTCCGTGATGCGAGCGCCAACGCGGAAACCTCTTAGGCAAATCGAGGAACTAAGTGGATTGGATGTGTTGACCAATTTCACAAATCCATTCCCTCCTTTCCCTAGCACCGGCGGTGTCAAAATCCACCCTCCAATCAGGACGATCCCTTCGGACATTTTACTTCCGGCGCCAAGTTGCTGCACCCAGTCGCTGATCCCGAGCTCCAATGGCGCATGCCGTAGCCGCCGTTGCGAGGCTCTAGCCCGCCTCCACCGCCGACGAGCCGAGCAACTTGGGGGATGGCAGATCCTACTATCAATGAAGAAGAAGTTCTGGCTACATGCGGGTGAGCTACCCTTCTCTTTGCCATTCACACTAGTTATAACTGCTAGCTGGCTACTGAACATACCATTGTTTGTTAGCCCAACACTAACAAACATATTTTGTCCATAGTTTTCTGTCAAGTGGGATCTCCGTGGACCACCCTTATCTGGTTACGGTAGTCCTCTTTAGGTACGACTCTAAATCAGCAAGGGTGAAGGGCAACTGGTATGGACACCATTGTATCACGATGGAAGAAGCGCCTACGCATATCTGCACTATATCTGGTATGGTTGCTGCTCTGCGTAATCATGATGAATTATGGCCGAAGTAGACTGCAAAGTTCAACTTCATGGGTGAACGTGACATCATGGTTCCTCTAACGTGTGACAGTCATCTAATTGGGTTGATGAAAAGGTATGCTTCGGCTTGCATGTTTGAGCTGAACTGTGATGTACTGGATGTGGAAGCTGCTGCAACTGAGAGTCGCCCTTCTATTCTTGGACAGGGTGGTCACTCGAACCCAATTAGCTCCTGGTAAGCAAAAGTCTCTTGGGGTTCGCATGTTTGTGCTGAATTGTAATTTTTCCAAGTATTTACTCTGTAGATATTGGGAAGTTATGCAACAGTCCTGTTTCTTTGACAGGAAGCGCCGCAAGATTAGAAACATGACTACCAGGTCAATCATTTTGCTGCCCGAAGAAGGTAAAAACGAGTGGAAAGATGATGCTGGACACGATTCTGGTGCTGATTGTCCCGGCGATGCAGAGTACGTGAAGCTAAGAAAATTAGCACCGAGGAAGAGGAGGAAGATAGGAAATGAAGAAGCCAGTGGACGTGAAGGCTTGGCACCCAAGCTGCGGAAGAAGGCTGCTGACAATAAAGATGCGTAGTAATGTGTTGAACTTGAACCTATATATGTAATTTGGTTAAATTCTGGAGCTCTGTGTGTGGAACTTTGCTGGGCGAAACAATCTATCCACGTTCTCTGAGTAAAATGTGCCACGACTTAGGGTTTGGAAACACCTGATTCAGTAGTTGAATCTGAAATTGTGATTGTGCCACTACTATCTGAAAACACGCAGCACCGGTTCCACGATTGCTGAGGGGTAGGATGTCTCCAAATTCGATGGTATGTAAGTGGCACAGAAATAAATTATTTGAGCTGCTACACTCTATGAAGAAGCAACTTATTTCAGCTGCTGCACAACGAATGGCAACATAAACAGCAATGGCAACCGATAATGCCCAGATGCTTGAGCCCGTCTATCTCACCGCCTCCTTGCTCCTGCATCCCCTGCGTCTGGCGAAGCTCCCGGATCTCCATTAACCGGGTGTACGTGCTTCCACTTTATAAATTGTGGCTGTGCCATTTGCATGCGGCACAATCCACGTAGATTACGTTTAAACAAACCATCAATGTCAGAATACCACCATGATCAGACAAAAGGAAGTAATGCAGGGTTAAGACAGATTAACGGGAGACCAATTTTTTTTCCTCCCAACACTCCGGGACCACTAGTTCAGACCGCTAGGTCAACAAGTACTACTATTATAACTTAAAAAGGCACGGAGCTCAAGCTAAATAAAACTAGTTATCACACATCTCCTTGATCTTCATAATCTTAGCCCGATGCGCATCTTCCTACGAGAGCAAGGATCGAATCGTCTGCTCCTTCCTTTTAGCATCTTCCTTGCACAGCTTCAATTGTTTCTCTGCATTTTTCCTCATGCACTTGTAAATACTCGTAGTTGTGGACTGCAGGACTTTGGCCTGGTGAAGATCATTCCTTGCTTGAGTCAATTCTTGCTCTGCTTTAGCCTTCAGGGCCAATGCCGCGTCCCTCTCCTTCTCGACTCTACTAACCTTGTCTTGCACCCTCCTGAGATCTCGGTTAAGCTTGGTCGTGTCAACTGGGTCCCATAGCTTCATCTTAACACTATCAAGAAGTGAGCTGACTACGGATTCTTTCAACTCAACAGTCATATCCCATAGTTTGTCTAGCATTTTCTGCATCGATTTGGGCCACTCCGGATCTACCCATTTGACAACACCGCAACTTCCGCCTTGCATCATTGCACGATGTCCTTGACACCGTAAAAACCTCCTGCCTGTGTTTCGTCCTTCAAACGCTACAAATTTAGCAGGCACATATCCATGTTTACATAGCAGAGGACTGTCTTCATCCTCTAAACCGTGATAGTCGGAGCCATACATCGTCTGGTTGGCCTAACACATCATACACACATGAGTAAATAGAGTAGATCTAGCTCAAAGTAGATAACTGGCCACAGATGATAGAGATAGAGATGAGACGACTCACATCGAAATCACCGTCCTTGTCATCACGACGCGTTTCCTCAAAGTCTGCCCTTGAACCCATGGCAAGAGAGAGAGGGAGAGAGGGGGGTGGCTGCCAGAGAGATAGCTGGATGCGCCGTCGGCTTGCGGCTACGGCAGGATGGGAGTGAATTGGGGAATGTTGGGAATATGCCCTAGAGGCAATCATGTATGTTGTTATTCCCAATGTATTCATAAGGTTATGGTCCATGTATGAACTGCTGATATGTATCATCGAATATGTGATTTGATTGTGGAACTATATATTCATGTTGTTCATACTAATTGTCCTTGGTCACTGAGGTTGTGCTGGACACACAACTTAGACCAATGTGAAATTCGGCAGATGACTAGGTTCCACTTGTCATGGGCATGGGGATGCTATTCCAGCTTACACGGATTCGGCTAAAGAGTTTAGCGAGTCGGACTGACCCATATTGAGATGCAACGAACAAAGTCGTCATTTTCATGTCTCAATCAATGTAATCCATAGACCTGAGGTTATTGCACCATCTGAGTTGAGGATCACCGACTTAGGTTCTGTCAAACGTTGTTCCGTCACTGGGCAGTTATAAAGGCGGAGTTTGGGTCGACTGAGAATCAAGTTGCGTGATGTGAATAACTGAGATGGGATTTTGCCCCTCTGTCTGGAGAGATATTCTCTGGGCCCTCTCGGAAGATACGATTTGGAAAGCATGGCCATGCGCGTCTCGGATAAGTGTTAACCGAGGCAGCCGACTAAGAGTTAGTCAGATGAATCACTTATCTCGGATCGAGAAAGAGAGTCAGACTATTTAAGGGATGACGATCATTCTCCTATAGTCCGACAAGGTATATCGTGAGGCAAAAGGGACTCAGACAAAAGTCGCATTGGAAGGTATGTCGTCATGACTTATTGGTACTTGGGAGTTGGCACGTTCTGCTAGGAGCAGCTACCAACTGATCGATTACGAGTGAGACTCGGAATCGTGTCCGGGTTACCATGAGCCTGTCAGGTCACACACTTAAGAGCGGGAGCAGTTTGGGTTAGACCCAAACAGGAAACCTATTTGGGTTGGACCCAAATAGTGACATGGACTTAGTCAGCAAGTGAGACTTGCAGTGGCAAATATAGGCCTTTTAGTGAATGGGCCACAAGTGAGTGGAGCCCACTTTCACTCCCTATATAAGATGGGGCATAGGTGCTTAGAGTACAAGGTTAGGTCACTCCATGTGTTGGAAACCCTAGCTGGATCTTGGGATCACCGTGTAGGAAAAAGTTTTGTTTTTCTCTGTGTGGCCCAACAGTGGTATCAGAGCATTAGCTTCTAGTTTTAGGCTCGAGATCGTGCATATGTGATATGCGGTTGGCGTTAGATTGGATCTAATTGCTGTTTTGGTGGTCGATCTATGAGATAGATCGGTTTTGTACAAAGTTGATTGGATCAACTGTACTGGGGGGAATGGATGATCTGGTTTCCGTGATCTAACTGCTAAGGTCATGGAACGACATACCCCTACCGGTCGGCTTCCGCCATCGGGGTAGACTGTGACACGTAAACCCGGATGCGGTGATCGAAGATCAAAGAGTTTGGTCGAAACGGAGTCCGGATCGGATTTGGGTAAAATTGTTTTATCCGATGATGAAATCCATGTCCGGAATGCAGATGAGATCTACGCTTTTCAGAAAAATCGTCGGGCGCTGCCCGCACCCGCGAGGGGCGCTGCCCATTCGATCCCCGCCCGCTATCCGGCTAGCGGGACCGCTGGCTTCGCCCTGTCGTAGCGCCTTAGATGTCGTTGCGAGTTTCACAATGCCGGTAGATATCGTATCTATGCATAACTTGTTTTAGCAGGATGATGTTGTGAATGGTATGGCTTATATGCATGTGATGTGTGTAATCCATACGTGATCTGCGTATCATGGTTTTTGTCAGCCGGCTGGAGCCTAGGTGCTGTCATCTTATTGTATAACGGCCTGCGTGTCGGATTCTCTGTGTAATTTGCATTACTAGCTAGTGTAGCTGTTTGGAGAATCCGGATGGCATGCAAGTCGGTGTGCAAGTCGGCTACATGGTGTAAGACGGCACGTGACAAGAGTTGACACGAGTCGGATTACAGGCTTTATGGATATGGAGATCTCCATGAAGAGAGCCATACCATTTCACATTATAATTGCCTTATTTTGTGTTATTGTTATGTCTCTGTTTTACCTCTATTAGATAGTTGGTAGAAAGTAATCCCTCAAAGAAGGTCTAGTCGGTTTCCCCGCCAGTGCTGCACCATCATAAGTCGGACATTTTTGATAGTGGGCTCATAAAATTGAGGTGCTATCAATTCTTTCCGACTAGGTGAGTTCGAGTCAGACTCTTACAGCGGAAGCACTTGGTAATCTAGACAAGTCTATCACAACGGTTGTGGGACTTGGGGAAAAGTCGGATGGGAGCCGGGGCATATGATGCCACCCATCCAACAGGAGTCGTATGAGATACGATTGACAAGGAGTTGTCTACCTAGATCACTTGACGGCTAGCAGTGATGCTAAAGCTCACTAGTTGACTTGCTTATTTAGGGTCCTGAATCACTAAGTAACCATCGGAGGGGTGTTGGTTCTAGTGGGAGCATAAATATTAAAAGGTTTAATATGCTTGCTCTTTTATGGATACATGTCTTAAGTGTTTTGCATATTTTCTGTTGTAGATCAATGGCACCTGGCAGTCTTCCTCAGATTTCCGGTTTTGCTTTGAGAACCATCTTAGAGAAAGATAAGCTGAATGGAACTAACTTCACCAACTGGTACCGTAATCTGAGAATTGTTCTCAAACAAGAAAAGAGGGATCGTGTCCTAGACAACCCACTTCCAGCTGAGCCGGATGAGAATGCGACTGTCGCAGACACCAATGCCTACCGTCAGATTTGTGATGAATCCATGGAGATTAGCTGTCTTATGCTTGATCACATGGAACCGGACTTGCAGCAGGAGTTCGAGAATGTTGAGGCCTACGATATGATCGAAAGCCTCAAAAGTATGTTCCAGGCTCAGGCAAAGACTGAGAGGTATCAAGTCTCTCAGGCTTTGTTGAGCTGCAAGCTTAAGGATGGCGATCCACTGAGTCCGCATGTGATCAAGATGGTTGGTTACGTGTAGTCTCTGGAAAGACTTGGCTACCCCATTAGCGAAGAGTTCGCTATAGACATAATTCTGAACTCTCTTCCTAGTGCGTATGGCCAGTTCATATCGAACTACCACATGCATGGTATGGATAAGAAGCTCACTGAATTACATGGGATGCTCAAGCAGGCCGAGGCGAATCTCAAGAAAGGTGCCAGTCAAGTGTTGATGGTACAAAACAAGGCTAAGTTCAAGAGCAGTTCTTGGACTAAGAAGAAGAAGGCAAAGTCAGGAGGTAAGGCTGAGGACCCAGTCCAAAGCGCTTCCTCAGGGACTAAGCCATCTCCTACAGCCGGATCCACTTGCTTCTACTGCAAGTCGGATGGCCACTGGAAGAGGAATTGCAGCAAGTATCTGGCTGACAAAGCCAAGAGCGGAGGTGTGACTTCCAGCTCAGGTACGCTTGTTTGCAATGTTATAGGCATTTATCTTGCTGATGCACCTGGTAGTTCTTGGGTATATGTTACCAGATCAGTCATTCACATATGCAACTCGTTGTAGGGACTGGTAAGAACTAGGAGCGTGGCAAGAGGCGAGGTTGACATTCGGGTCGGCAACAAAGCAAGAGTTGCTGCGTTGGAAGTTGGCACGATGCAACTTCATTTACCTTCCGGATTCTTAATGGAGCTGAATAATTGTTATTATGTTCTAGTGCTTAGTCGAAACATTATTTCTGCCTCATGTTTGATGAGACAGGGCTATGAGTCAAATATTAAGAATAATGGTTGTTCTTTATATTTAAATGATATGTTTCACGGCTTTGCACCCGTCCAGGACAGATTATTTATTTTGAATCTTGAGGGTGAATCTGTCTTTAACATAAATGTGAAAAGGTTAAAACCAAATGATCTGAATATGACTTACTTTTGGCATTGTCGGCTTGGTCATATAAGTTGGAAACACATGACGAAGCTCCATGATGATGGACTCCTAACTTCGTTCGACTTGGAGTCGTTCGAGACATGCGAATCCTGCCTTCTCGGCAGGATGACCAAGACACCTTTTTCAAAGAGTTGTGAAAGGGCGTCCGACTTATTGGGACTAGTACATAGTGATGTATGTGGCCCAATGAGCACGACAGCCAGAGGTGGTTATGAGTACTTCATTACCTTCACTGATGATTTGAGTAGGTATGGATATATCTACTTGATGAAACATAAGTCGGAAGTCTTTGAAAAGTTCAAGGAATTCCAGAATGAGGTACAAAATCAACTTGGCAAGAAAATAAAGTTTCTTCGGTCAGACCGAGGAGGCGAGTACATGAGCCATGAGTTTGATGACCATCTGAAGAGTTGTGGAATAGTTCCCCATCTCACTCCTCCAGGAACGCCACAGAGAAACGGTGTATCGGAAAGGAGGAATCGGACCTTGTTGGACATGGTACGATCAATGATGAGTCGGACAGATCTGCCTTTATCATTTTGGGGATATTGTCTAGAAACTGCAGCGTTCACACTAAACAGAGTACCATCAAAGTCGGTAGAAAAGACATCGCATGAGATGTGGACTGGCAAGAAGCCAAGTTTGTCTTTTCTCAAGATTTGGGGTTGTGAAGCTTTTGTTAAGCGACTTCAGTCGGACAAGCTTACAGCTTAGTCAGATAAGTGTATTTTCGTGGGGTATCTGAGGGAAACCTTGGGTTACTACTTCTACAACCGAGAAGAGGGCAAAGTGTTTGTCGCTCGAAACAGTGTCTTCCTTGAGAAAGAGTTTCTCAGTCGGGGAGTCAGTGGGAGTACGGTGCATCTCGAAGAAATTCAAGAAATATCGGCTAGCAGCAAGTCGGCAAAAGCCTTAGAGGTTGAGCCAGACGTGGTACCTGAGCCAGAAATTGCACCGACACTTTGAAGATCGGCCAGATTGCGAAGTGTTCGTGATGTGATGCTGTTGGACAGTGATGAGCCGGAAACTTATTCAGAAGCGATGGTGGGTTCTGATTCCGAGTCATGGCTTGGAGCTATGAGATCCGAGTTAAAGTCCATGGATGAAAATCAAGTTTGGAACTTGGTTGATCTGCCAGACGGTGCAAGACCCGTCGAGTGCAAATGGGTCTTTAAGAAGAAAACTGATATGGACGGAAATGTTTCTATCTATAAGGCACGGATTGTCGCGAAAGGGTTTCGACAAGTTCAAGGAGTTGACTACGATGAGACTTTCTCTCCTGTAGCGATGCTTAAATCAGTTCGGATCATGTTAGCTATAGCAGCCTATTTCGATTATGAGATATGGCAGATGGATGTCAAAACGGTTTTCCTTAATGGAAATTTAACCGAGGACGTGTATATGATACAGCCCGAGGGTTTTGTCGATCCGTCTAATGCAGACAAGGTATGCAAGCTTCAGAAATCCATTTATGGGTTGAAGCAAGCATCTCGAAGTTGGAACATTCGCTTTGATGAGGTAGTCAAATCGTTTGGCTTCATCAAAAGTGATCATGATTCTTGTTTATACAAGAAGTTTAGTGGGAGCAAAGTGAACTTTCTGATCTTATATGTGGATGACATATTACTGATTGGAAATGATGTCCAGATGTTGCAAGAGACCAAGGAATCATTGGAAAAGAGTTTTTTGATGAAAGACTTGGGTGAGGCGACTTACATACTAGGAATCCGGATCTATAGAGATAGATCAAGGCGGCTCATTAGATTGAGTCAGAGTACATATTTGGACAAAGTGTTGAAGAAGTTCAACATGGAATCGTCTAAGAAGGGGTTCTTACCGATGTCCCATGGCATAAAACTTAGCAAGACTCAGTGTCCTTTGACAACTGATGAGCGAAGTCGGATGAGTGCGATTCCGTATGCTTCTGCAGTCGGATCCATCATGTACGCTATGATTTGTACTAGGCCGGATGTTTCCTATGCTCTAAGTGTTGTGAGCAGGTACCAGGCTGACCCTGGAGAAATCCACTGGGCAGCGGCTAAAAATATCCTAAAGTACTTGAGAAGGACTAAGGATATGTTCCTGGTTTATGGAGGTGAGGATGAACTCAGTGTAAAGGGTTACACGGATGCGAGTTATCTCACTGACTCGGATGATTCTCGTTCACAATCCGGATATGTGTTTGTAATAAACGGAGGGGCTGTGAGCTGGAAGAGTTCCAAGCAAGAGACGGTGTCTGCGTCTACGATAGAGGCTGAGTATATTGCTGCCTCGGAGGTGGCAAAAGAAGCCGTTTGGATGAGGAATTTCCTCATGGATCTTGGTGTGGTTCAGGGCTCGTCCAATCCGTTAGACGTGTATTGTGACAACAATGGTGCTATTGCACAAGCCAAGGAACCTAGACAACACCAGAAGAACAAGCATATACTCATGCGGTACCACCTTATTCGCCAGTTCGTGGATCAAGGTTATATCAAGTTATGCAAGGTACACACGGATGCAAACATTGCGGATCCATTGACAAAGCCACTTCCACAGCCAAAGCATGAGGCGCACCTGAGAGGTATGGGCATTAGGTGCCTAGACATGTGATGTCGGATGATTAACTCTAGTGCAAGTGGGAGACTGTTGGGAATATGCCCTAGAGGCAATCATGTATGATGTTATTCCCAATGTATTCATAAGGTTATGGTCCATGTATGAACTGCTGATATGTATCATCGAATATGTGATTTGATTGTGGAACTATATATTCATGTTGTTCATACTAATTGTCCTTGGTCATTGAGGTTGTGTTGGACACACAACTTAGACCAATGTGAAAGTCGGCAGATGACTAGGTTCCACTTGTCATGGGCATGGGGATGCTATTCCGACTTACACGGATTCGGCTAAAGAGTTTAGCGAGTCGGACTGACCCATATTGAGATGCAACGAACAAAGTCGTCATTTGCATGTCTCAATCAATGTAATCCTTAGACCTGAGGTTATTGCATAATCCGAGTTGAGGATCACCGACTTAGGTTCTATCAAATGCTGTTCTGTCACTGGGCAGTTATAAAGGCGGAGTTCGGGTCGACTGAGAATCAAGCTGCGTGATGTGAATAACCGAGATGGGATTTTGCCCCTTTGTCTGGAGAGATATTCTCTGGGCCCTCTCGGAAGATATGATTCGGAAAGCAAGGCCATGCGCGTCTCGGATAAGTGTTAACCGAGGCAGCCGACTAAGAGTTAGTCGGATGAATCACTTATCTCAGATCGAGAAAGAGAGTCGGACTATTTAAGGGATGGCGATAATTCTCCTATAGTCCGACAAGGTATATCGTGAGGCAAAAGGGACTCAGACAAAAGTTGCATTGGAAGGTATGTCGTCATGACTTATTGGTACTTGGGAGTTGGCACGTTCTGCTAGGAGCCGCTACCAACTGATCGATTATGAGTGAGACTCAGAATCGTGTCCGGGTTACCATGAGCCTGTCGGGTCACACACTTAAGAGCGGGAGCAGTTTGGGTTAGACCCAAACAGGAAACCTATTTGGGTTGGACCCAAATAGTGACATGGACTTAGTCAGCAAGTGAGACTTGCAGTGGCAAATATAGGCCTTTTAGTGAATGGGCCACAATTGAGTGGAGCCCACTTTCACTCCATATATAAGATGGGGCACAGGTGCTTAGAGTACAAGGTTAGGTCACTCCATGTGTTGGAAACCCTAGCTCCAGTCCAGTCCTATCGTCGCCGTACCGGACCTAGCAGTCCATCGCCGGCGCTCCTCCTCGTACGTGTGGATACCGGCGGAGGTGCTGTACGTTTAGCACTTCGTCGATCGTGAAGAAAGAACGGATCATGGATCGTGGATCGTGGAACCTGAACGGATCGCGAGGACTGCACTGCATCAAGCGACGTGCTTCATCAATTCCGCAACTGCACGTCTAGTGGTAATCCTCGTGGCCTTCTACCTGAGCTGGATCTTGGGATCACCGCGTAGGTAAAAGTTTTGTTTTTCTCTGTGTGGCCCAATAGGGAAAGTGGCTTCGAGGGGAAGGAAGAGAAGTACGGGGAGGAAGAGAAGTAATGGGGACGTGACACTGGAATATGGCCCACTGAACTCGTGAGTCATGACACTCGCAACAAGGGAGCGCCCAGTGTTGCTAGTTTGTCCAGAGCAAGCGGGCAGCAAGCATGGCCAATCATGCCACAGAACAGCCTACTCGCGGATCGCTCTCACGAAGACCATCCCAATCGTCCAAGCGCCCCGATCGAACGGTATGTAGCAATCGTCAAGTAGAAAAACTCTGTTAGGGCGTGCCTTCTAGAAGACTCGGTCTAACGGCCACCATTGGAGGGCTAAGGTTAGGGCTCTCCTAAGGTTAGGATCCATATGTGGTTTATGAGAAGAACACACATGCAATGACACTGGTGGATCCATGTGTGGTTCATGAAAAGAACAGACATGCAATGACTCTAGCCGTGGTTTGTGAAAACAACACACATGCAATGACACTGGTAGATACATATTTGGTTCGTGACAAGAACACACATGCAATGACACTTGGTGTGGTTCATGAAAACAAAACACATCCAGTGACACTGGTCTATCCTGATGTGGTTTTTGAGAAGAACACACATGCAATGACTCTAGCTGTGGTTTGTGAAAAGAAAACACACGCAATGACACTGGGTGTGGTTCATGAAAAGAACACACATCCAATGACATAGGTGGATCCTTATGTGGTTTGTGAAAAAGAACAAACATGCAATGACACTGGGTGTGGTTCATGAAAAGAACACACATCCAATGACACTGGTGGATCCTTATGTGGTTTGTGAAAAAGAAAACACATGCAATGACTCTAGCTGTGGTTCATGAAAAGAACACACATCCAATGACACTGGTGGATCCATGTGTGGTTTGTGGAAAGAACATACATGCCATGACTCTAGCTGTGGTTTGTGGAAAGAACAGACATGCGATGACTCTAGCTATGGTTTGTGAAAAGAACACACATCCAGTGACACTGGTGGATCCATATGTAGTTTGTTAGAAGAACAGACATGCAAATGACTCCATATGTGGTTCATGAAAAGAACACAAATGCAATCACACTGGTGGATCCATGTGTGGATCATGAAAAGAACACACATCCAATGACACTGGTGGATCCTTATGTGGTTTGTGAGAAGAACACACATGCAATAACACTGGGTGTGGTTCATGAAAAGAACACACATCCAACGACACTGGTGGATCCTTATCTGGTTTGTGAGAAGAACACACATCCAATGACTCTAGCTGTGGTTCATGAAAAGAATAGACATGTAATGACTCTAGCTGTGGTTTGTGAAAAGAACACACATCCAGTGACTAGGTGGATCCATATGTGGTTTGTGAGAAAAACACACATGCAATGACACTAGGTGTGGTTCATGAAAAGAACACACATCTAATGACACTAGTGGATCCTTATGTGGTTTGTGAGAAGAACACACATCCAATGACTCTAGATGTGGTTCATGAAAAGAACACACATCCAATGACTCTAGCTGTGGTTTGTGAAAAGAACACACATCCAGTGACACTGGTGGATCCATATGTGGTTTGTGGAAAGAAAATACATGCAATGACACAGGCTGTGGTTTGTGAAAAGAACACACATGCAATCACACTGGCGGATCCATTTGTGGTTAGTGGGAAAAACAGACATGCAATGACACTGGGTGTGGTTAATGAAAAGAACAAACATGCAATGACACTAGTGGATCCATGTGTGGTTTGTGAGAAGAGCACACATGCAATGACACTGGGTGTGGTTCATGAAAATAACACACATCCAATGACCCTGGTGGATCCTTATGTGGTTTGTGAGAAGAACACACATTCAATGACACCGGGTGTGGTTCATGAAAATAACACACATCCAATGACACTGGTGGATCCTTATGTGGTTTGTGAAAAAGAACACACATGCAATGACTCTAGCTATGGTTCATGAAAATAACAGACATGCAATGACTCTAGCTGTGGTTTGTGAAAAGAACACACATCTAGTGACACTGGTGAATCCATATGTGGTTTGTGGAAAGAACATACATGCAATGACACTGGCTGTGGTTTGTGAAAATAACAGACATGCAATCACACTGGTGGATCCATGTGTGGTTTGTGGGAAGAATAGACATGCAATGAGTCTAGCTGTGGGTAATGAAAAGAATAGACATGCAATGACACTGGTGGATCTATATGTGGTTTGTGGAAAGAACATATATGCAATGACTCTAGCTATGGTTAATGAAAAGAACACACATGCAATGACAGTGGTGGATCCATGTGTGGTTTGTGAGAAGAACACACATGCAATGACACTGGGTGTGATTCATGAAAAGAAAACACATACAATGACACTAGTGTATCCTTATGTGGTTTGTGAAAAGAACACACATGCAATGACACTGGGTGTGGTTCATGAAAATAACACACATCCAATCACACTGGTGGATCCATGTGTGGTTTGTGGGAAGAACAGACATGCAATGACTCTAGCTATGGTTAATGAAAAGAACAGACATGCAATGATACCGGTGGATCCATGTGTGGTTTGTGACAAGAACACGCATGCAAATGACTCTAGCTGTGGTTTGTGAAAAGAACACACATGCAATCACACTGGTGGATCCATGTGTGGTTTGTGAGAAGAAAACACATGCAATGACACTGGGTGTGGTTCATGAAAAGAACATACATCCAATGACACTGGTGGATCCATGTGTGGTTTAATGCAAAGAACACACATGCAATGACACTTGGTGTGGTTCACGAAAAGAACACACATCCAATGACACTGGTGGATCCATATGTGGTTTGTGGATAGAATAGACATGCAATGACTTTAGCTATGTTTTGTGAAAAGAACAGACATGCAGTGACACTTGTGGATCCATGTGTGGTTTGTGAGAAGAACACACATGCAATGACACTGGTGTAGGCTTATGTGGTTTTTGAGAAGAACACACATGCAATGACTCTAGCTGTGGTTCATGAAAAGAACACACATCCAATGACATTGGTGGATCCATGTGTGGTTTGTGAAAAGAACAGACATGCAATGACTCTGGGTGTGGTTCATGAAAAGAACACACATCCAGTGACAGTGGTGGATCCATATGTGGTTTGTGAAAAGAACATGCATGCAATCACACTGGTGGATCCATTTGTGGTTTGTGAGAAGAACAAACATGCAATGACACTGGTGGATCCATGTGTGATTTGTGAGAAGAACAAGCATGAAATGACACTGGTGTGGTTTATGAAAAGAACACACATCCAATGACACTAGTGGATTCATGTGTGGTTTGTGAGAGGAACACACATGCAATGACACTGGGTGTGGTTAATGAAAAGAACAGAGATGCAATGACACTGGTGGATCCATGTGCGGTTTGTGAGAGGAACACACATGCAATGACACTAGGTGTGGTTCATGAAAAGAATAGTGATGCAATGACACTAGTGGATCCTTATGTGGTCTGTGAAAGGAACACACATGCAATGACACTGGGTGTGGTTCATGAGAATAACACACATCCAATGACACTAGTGGATCCTTATGTGGTTTGTGGAAAGAACAGACATCCATTGACTCTAGCTGTGGTTCCTAAAAATAACAGACGTGCAATGACTCTAGCTATGGTTTGTGAAAAACACACACATCCAGTGACACTGGTGGATCCATATGTGGTTTGTGAGAAGAACAGACATTCAAATGACTCCATATGTGGTTCATGAAAAGAACACATATGCAATCACACTGGTGGATCCATGTGTGGTTCATATAAAGAACACACATGCAATCACACTGGTGGATCCTTATGTGTTTTCTGAGTAGAACACACATGCAATGACACTGGGTGTGGTTCATGAAAAGAACACACATCCAATGACACTGGTGGATCCTTATGTGGTTTGTGAACAGAACACACATCCAATGACTCTAGTTGTGGTTCATAAAAAGAACACACTTCCAATGACTCTAGTTGTGGTTTGTGAAAAGAACACACATCTAGTGACACTGGTGGATCCATATGTGGTTTGTGGAAAGAATATACATGCAATGACACTGGGTGTGGTTAATGAAAAGAACAGACATGCAATGACACTGGTGGATCCATGTGTGGTTTGTGAGAAGAACACACATGCAATGATACTGGGTGTGGTTCATGAAAAGAACACACATCCAATGACACTGGTGGATCCTTATGTGGTTTGTGAGAACAACACACATGCAATGACACTGGGTGTGGTTCATGAAAAGAACACACATCCAATGACATTGGTGGATCCATATGTGGTTTCTGAAAAAGAACACACATGCAATGACTCTAGCTGTGGTTCATTAAAAGAACAGACATGCAATGACTCTAGCTATGGTTTGTGAAAAGAACACACATCCAGTGACACTAGTGGATCCATATGTGGTTTGGGGAAAGAACGTACATGCAATGACACTGGCTGTGGTTTGTGAAAAGAACAGACATGCAATCACACTGGTGGATCCATGTGTGGTTTGTGGGAAGAACAGACATGCAATGACTCTAGCTGTGGTTAATGAAAAGAACAGACATGCAATGACACTAGTGGATCAATATGTGGTTTGTGGAAAGAACATACATGCAATGACTCTAGCTGTGGTTAATGAAAAGAACACATATGCAATGACACTGGTGGATCCATGTGTGGTTTCTGAAAACATCACACATGCAATGACACTGGGTGTGGTTCATGAAAAGAAAACACATCCAATGACACTGGTGTATCCTTATGTGGTTTGTGAAAAGAACATACATGCAATGACACTGGGTGTGGTTCATGAAAAGAACACACATCCAATGACACTGGTGGATCCATGTGTGTTTTGTGGGAAGAACACACATCCAATGTCTCTAGCTGTGGTTAATGAAAAGAACATACATGCAATGACACCGGTGGATCCATGTGTGGTTTGTGACAAGAACACGCATGCAAATGACTCTAGCTGTGGTTTGTCAAAAGAACACATATGCAATCACACCGGTGGATCCATGTGTGGTTTGTGAGAAGAACACACATGAAATGACACTGGGTGTGGTTCATGAAAAGAACTGACATCCAATGACACTGGTGGATCCATGTGTGGTTTAATGAAAAGAACACAATGCAATGACACTGGGTGTGGTTCATGAAAAGAACACACATCCAATGACACTGGTGGATCCATATGTGGTTTGTGGAAAGAACATACATGCAATGACTCTAGCTGTGGTTAATGAAAAGAACACACATCCAATTACACTGGTGGATCCATATGTGGTTTGTGGAAAGAACAGACATGCAATGACTCTAGCTATGGTTTGTGAAAAGAACAAACATGCAATGACACTAGTGGATCCATGTGTGGTTTATGAGAATAACACACATGCAATGACACTGGTGTATCCTTATATGGTTTGTGAGAAGAAGACACATGCAATGACTCTAGTTGTGGTTCATGAAAAGAACACACATCCAATGACACTGGTGGATCCATGTGTGGTTTGTGAAAAGAACAGACATGCAATCACACTGGTCGATCCATGTGTGTTTTGTGAGAAGAACAAACATGCAATGACACTGGTGGATCCATGTGTGATTTGTGAGAAGAACACACATGAAATAACACTGGGTGTGGTTCATGAAAAGAACACACATCCAATGACACTGGTGGATCCATGTGTGGTTTGTGAGAGGAACACACATGCAATGACACTGGGTGTGGTTCATGAAAAGAACAGAGATGAATTGACACTGGTGGATCCATGTGTGGTTTGTGAGAAGAACACACATGCAATGACACTGGGTGTGGTTCATGAAAAGAACAGATATGAAATGACACTGGTGGATCCTTATGTGGATTGTGAAAGGAACACACATGCAATGACACTGGGTGTGGTTCATGAGAATAACACACATCCAATGACACTGGTGGATCCTTATGTGGTTTGTGGAAAGAACAACCTTCCAATGACTCTAGCTGTGGTTCATGAAAAGAACAGACATGCAATGACTCTAGCTGTGGTTTGTGAAAAGAACACATATCTAGTGACACTGGTGGATCCATATGTGGTTTGTGAGAAGAACAGGCATGCAAATGACTCCATATGTGGTTAATGAAAAGAACACACATGCAATCACACTGGTGGATTCATGTGTGGTTCATGAAAAGAACACACATGTAATCACACTGGTGGATCCTTATGTGGTTTGTGAGAAGAACACACATGCAATGACAGTGGGTGTGGTTCATGAAAAGAAGACACATCCAATGACACTGGTGGATCCTTATGTGGTTTGTGAGAAGAACACACATCCAACGACTCTAGCTGTGGTTCATGAAAAGAACACACTTCCAATGACTCTAGGTAAGGTTTGTGAAAAGAACACACATCAAGTGACACTGGTGGATCCATATGTGGTTTGTGGAAAGAACATACATGCAATGACACTGGCTATGGTTTGTGAAAAGAACACAATGCAATCACACTGGTGGACCCATGTTTGGTTTGTGGGAAGAACAGACATGCAATGACACTGGGTGTGGTTAATGAAAAGAACAGACATGCAATGACACTGGTGGATCGATGTGTGGTTTGTGAGAACAACACACATGCAATGACACTGGGTGTGGTTCATGAAAAGAACACACATCCAATTACACTGGTGGATCCTTATGTGGTTTGTGAGAACAACACACATGCAATGACACTGGGTGTGGTTCATGAAAAGAACACACATCCAATGACACTTGTGGATCCTTATGTGGTTTGTGAAAAAGAACACACATGCAATGACTCTAGCTGTGGTTCATGAAAAGAACAGACATGCAATGACTCTCGCTGTTGTTTGTGAAAAGAACACACATCCAGTGACACTGGTGGATCCATATGTGGTTTGTGGAAAGAACATGCATGCAATGACACTGGCTGTGGTTTGTGAAAAGAACAGACATGCAATCACACTGGTGGATCCATGTGTGGTTTGTGGGAAGAACAGACATGCAATGACTCTAGGTGTGGTTAATGAAATGAACAGACATGCAATGACACTGGTGAATCAATATGTGGTTTGTGGAAAGAACATACATGCAATGACTCTAGCTATGGTTAATGAAAAGAACACACATGCAATGACACTGGTGGATCCATGTGTGGTTTGTGAGAAGAACACATATGCAATGACACTGGGTGTGGTTCATGAAAAGAACACACATCCAATGACACTGGTGGATCCTTATGTGGTTTGTGAGAACAACACACATGCACTGACACTTGGTGTGGTTCGTGAAAAGAACACACATCCAATGACACTGGTGGATCCTTATGTGGTTTGTGAAAAAGAACACACATGCAATGACTCTAGTTGTGGTTCATGAAAAGATAAGACATGCAATGACTCTAGCTGTGGGTTGTGAAAAGAACACACATCCAGTGACACTAGTGGATCCATATGTGGTTTGCGAGAAGAACATGCATGCAAGGACACTGGCTGTTGTTTGTGAAAAGAACAGACATGCAATCACACTGGTGGATCCATGTGTGGTTTGTGGAAAGAACAGACATGCAATGACTCTAGCTGTGGTTAATGAAAAGAACAGACATGCAATGACACTGGTAGATCAATATGTGGTTTGTGGAAAGAACATACATGCAATGACTCTAGCTATGGTTATTGAAAAGAACACACATGCAATGACACTGGTGGATCCATGTGTGGTTTGTGAGAAGAACACACATGCAATAACACTGGGTGTGGTTCATGAAAAGAAAACACATCCAGTGACACTAGTGGATCCATATGTGGTTTGTGGAAAGAACATACATGCAATGACACTGGCTGTGGTTTGTGAAAAGAACAAACATGCAATCAAACTTGTGGATCCATGTGTGGTTTGTGGGAAGAACAGACGTGCAATCACTCTAGTTGTGGTTAATGAAAAAGAACACACATGCGATGACACTGGTGGATCCATGTGTGGTTTGTGACAAGAACACGCATGCAAATGACTCTAGCTGTTGTTTGTGAAAAGAACACACATGCAATCACACCGGTGGATCCATGTGTGGTTTGTGAGAAGAACACACATGCAATGGCACTGGGTGTGGTTCATGAAAAGAACTGACAACCAATGACACTGGTGGATCCATGAGTGGTTTAATGAAAAGAACACACATGCAATAACACTGGGTGTGGTTCATGAAAAGAAAACACATCCAGTGACACTAGTGGATCCATATGTGGTTTGTGGAAAGAACATACATGCAATGACACTGGCTGTGGTTTGTGAAAAGAACAAACATGCAATCAAACTTGTGGATCCATGTGTGGTTTGTGGGAAGAACAGACGTGCAATCACTCTAGTTGTGGTTAATGAAAAAGAACACACATGCGATGACACTGGTGGATCCATGTGTGGTTTGTGACAAGAACACGCATGCAAATGACTCTAGCTGTTGTTTGTGAAAAGAACACACATGCAATCACACCGGTGGATCCATGTGTGGTTTGTGAGAAGAACACACATGCAATGGCACTGGGTGTGGTTCATGAAAAGAACTGACAACCAATGACACTGGTGGATCCATGAGTGGTTTAATGAAAAGAACACACATGCAATAACACTGGGTGTGGTTCATGAAAGGAACACAGATCCAATGACACTGGTGGATCCATATGTGGTTTTTTGGAAAGAACATACATGCAATGACTCTAGCTGTGGTTAATGAAAAGAACACACATCCAATTACACTGGTGGATCCATATGTGGTTTGTGGAAAGAACAGACATGCAATGACAATAGCAATGGTTTGTGAAAAGAACAAACATGCAATGACACTGGTGGATCCATGTGTGGTTTGTGAGAAGAACACACATGCAATGACACTGGTGTATCCTTATGTGGTTTGTGAAAAGAACACACATGCAATGACTCTAGCTGCGGTTCATGAAAAGAACACACATCCAATGACACAGGTGGATCCATGTGTCGTTTGTGAAAAGAACAGACATGCTATGACTCTAGGTGTGGTTCATGAAAAGAACACACATCCAATGACACTAGTGGATCCATATGTGGTTTGTGAAAAGAACAGACATGCAATGACACTGGTGGATCCATGTGTGGTTTGTGAGAAGAACACACACGCAATGACACTAGGTGTGGTTCATGAAAAGAACACACATCCAATGACACTGGTGGATCCTTGTGTGGTTTGTGAGAACAACACACATGCAATGACAGTGGGTGTGGTTCATGAAAAGAACACACATCCAATGACACTCGTGGATCCTTATGTGGTTTGTGAAAAAGAACACACATGCAATGAATCTAGCTGTGGTTTGTGAAAACAACACACATCCAGTGACACTGGGGTGTCCATATGTGCTTTGTGGAAAGAACATGTATGCAATGACACTGGCTGTGGTTTGTGAAAAGAACACACATGCAATCACACTGGTGGATCCATGTGTGGTTTGTGGGAAGAACAGACATGCAATGACTCTAGCTGTGGTTAATGAAAAGAACAGAAATGCAATGATACTGGTGGATCAATATGTGGTTTGTGGAAAGAACATACATGCAATGACTCTAGCTATGGTTAATGAAAAGAACACATGTGCAATGACACTAGTGGATCCATGTGTGGTTTGTGAGAAGAACACACATGCAATAACACTGGGTGTGGTTCATGAAAAGAACACACATCCAATGACACTGGTGGATCCTTATGTGGTTTGTGAGAACAACACACATGCAATGACACTGGGTGTGGTTCATGAAAAGAACACACATCCAATGACACTAGTGGATCCTTATGTGGTTTGTGAAAAAGAACACACATGCAATGACTCTAGCTGTGGTTCATGAAAAGAACAGACATGCAATGACTCTAGATGTGGTTTGCGAAAAGAACACACATCCAGTGACACTGGTGGATCCATATGTGGTTTCTGAGAAGAACATGCATGCAATGACACTAGCTGTGGTTTGTGAAAAGAACAAACATGCAATCACACTGGTGGATCCATGTGTGGTTTGTGGGGAGAACAGACGTGCAATGACTCTAGCTGTGGTTAATGAAAAGAACAAACATGCAATGACACTGGTGGATAAATATGTGGTTTGTGGAAAGAATATACATGCAATGACTCTAGCTGTGGTTAATGAAAAGAACACACATGCAATGACACTGGTGGATCCATGTGTGGTTTGTGAGAAGAACACACATTTCATGAACCACTGGGTGTGGTTCATGAAAAGAAAAGACATCTAGTGACACTGGTGGATCCATATGTGGTTTGTGGAAAGAACATACATGCAATGACAGTGGTTGTGGTTTGTGAAAAGAACACACATGCAATCACACTGGTGGATCCATGTGTGGTTTGTCGGAAGAACAAGCGTGCAATGACTCTAGCTGTGGTTAATGAAAAGAACAGACATACAATAACACTGGTGGATCAATATGTGGTTTGTGGAAAGAACATACATGCAATGACTCTAGCTATGGTTAATGAAAACAACACACATGCAATTACACTAGTGGATCCATCTGTCGTGTGTGAGAAGGACACACATGCAATGACACTGTGTGTGGTTCATGAAAAGAAAACACATCCAATGACACTGGTGTATCCTTATGTGGTTTGCGAAACGAACACACATTTAATGACACTAGGTGTGGCTCATGAAAAGAACACACATCCAATGACACTGGTGGATCCATGTGTGGTTTGTGGGAAGAACACACAGCCAATGACTCTAGCTGTGGTTAATGAAAAGAACATACATGCAATGACACCGGTGGATCCATGTGTGGTTTGTGACAAGAACACGCATGCAAATGACTCTAGCTGTGGTTTGTGAAAAGAACACACATGCAATCACACCGGTGGATCCATGTGTGGTTTGTGAGAAGAAGACATGCAATGATACTAGGTGTGGTTCATGAAAAGAACAGACATCCAATTACACTGGTGGATCCATGTGTAGTTTAATGAAAAGAACACACATGCAATGACACTTGGTGTGGTTCATGAAAAGAACACACATCCAATGACATTGGTGGATCCATATGTGGTTTCTGAAAAAGAACACACATGCAATGACTCTAGCTGTGGTTCATTAAAAGAACAGACATGCAATGGCTCTAGCTATGGTTTGTGAAAAGAACACACATCCAGTGACACTAGTGGATCCATATGTGGTTTGGGGAAAGAACGTACATGCAATGACACTGGCTGTGGTTTGTGAAAAGAACAGACATGCAATCACACTGGTGGATCCATGTGTGGTTTGTGGGAAGAACAGACATGCAATGACTCTAGCTGTGGTTAATGAAAAGAACAGACATGCAATGACACTAGTGGATCAATATGTGGTTTGTGGAAAGAACATACATGCAATGACTCTAGCTGTGGTTAATGAAAAGAACACATATGCAATGACACTGGTGGATCCATGTGTGGTTTCTGAAAACATCACACATGCAATGACACTGGGTGTGGTTCATGAAAAGAAAACACATCCAATGACACTGGTGTATCCTTATGTGGTTTGTGAAAAGAACATACATGCAATGACACTGGGTGTGGTTCATGAAAAGAACACACATCCAATGACACTGGTGGATCCATGTGTGTTTTGTGGGAAGAACACACATCCAATGTCTCTAGCTGTGGTTAATGAAAAGAACATACATGCAATGACACCGGTGGATCCATGTGTGGTTTGTGACAAGAACACGCATGCAAATGACTCTAGCTGTGGTTTGTCAAAAGAACACATATGCAATCACACCGGTGGATCCATGTGTGGTTTGTGAGAAGAACACACATGAAATGACACTGGGTGTGGTTCATGAAAAGAACTGACATCCAATGACACTGGTGGATCCATGTGTGGTTTAATGAAAAGAACACAATGCAATGACACTGGGTGTGGTTCATGAAAAGAACACACATCCAATGACACTGGTGGATCCATATGTGGTTTGTGGAAAGAACATACATGCAATGACTCTAGCTGTGGTTAATGAAAAGAACACACATCCAATTACACTGGTGGATCCATATGTGGTTTGTGGAAAGAACAGACATGCAATGACTCTAGCTATGGTTTGTGAAAAGAACAAACATGCAATGACACTGGTGGATCCATGTGTGGTTTATGAGAATAACACACATGCAATGACACTGGTGTATCCTTATATGGTTTGTGAGAAGAAGACACATGCAATGACTCTAGTTGTGGTTCATGAAAAGAACACACATCCAATGACACTGGTGGATCCATGTGTGGTTTGTGAAAAGAACAGACATGCAATCACACTGGTCGATCCATGTGTGTTTTGTGAGAAGAACAAACATGCAATGACACTGGTGGATCCATGTGTGATTTGTGAGAAGAACACACATGAAATAACACTGGGTGTGGTTCATGAAAAGAACACACATCCAATGACACTGGTGGATCCATGTGTGGTTTGTGAGAGGAACACACATGCAATGACACTGGGTGTGGTTCATGAAAAGAACAGAGATGAATTGACACTGGTGGATCCATGTGTGGTTTGTGAGAAGAACACACATGCAATGACACTGGGTGTGGTTCATGAAAAGAACAGATATGAAATGACACTGGTGGATCCTTATGTGGATTGTGAAAGGAACACACATGCAATGACACTGGGTGTGGTTCATGAGAATAACACACATCCAATGACACTGGTGGATCCTTATGTGGTTTGTGGAAAGAACAACCTTCCAATGACTCTAGCTGTGGTTCATGAAAAGAACAGACATGCAATGACTCTAGCTGTGGTTTGTGAAAAGAACACATATCTAGTGACACTGGTGGATCCATATGTGGTTTGTGAGAAGAACAGGCATGCAAATGACTCCATATGTGGTTAATGAAAAGAACACACATGCAATCACACTGGTGGATTCATGTGTGGTTCATGAAAAGAACACACATGTAATCACACTGGTGGATCCTTATGTGGTTTGTGAGAAGAACACACATGCAATGACAGTGGGTGTGGTTCATGAAAAGAAGACACATCCAATGACACTGGTGGATCCTTATGTGGTTTGTGAGAAGAACACACATCCAACGACTCTAGCTGTGGTTCATGAAAAGAACACACTTCCAATGACTCTAGGTAAGGTTTGTGAAAAGAACACACATCAAGTGACACTGGTGGATCCATATGTGGTTTGTGGAAAGAACATACATGCAATGACACTGGCTATGGTTTGTGAAAAGAACACAATGCAATCACACTGGTGGACCCATGTTTGGTTTGTGGGAAGAACAGACATGCAATGACACTGGGTGTGGTTAATGAAAAGAACAGACATGCAATGACACTGGTGGATCGATGTGTGGTTTGTGAGAACAACACACATGCAATGACACTGGGTGTGGTTCATGAAAAGAACACACATCCAATTACACTGGTGGATCCTTATGTGGTTTGTGAGAACAACACACATGCAATGACACTGGGTGTGGTTCATGAAAAGAACACACATCCAATGACACTTGTGGATCCTTATGTGGTTTGTGAAAAAGAACACACATGCAATGACTCTAGCTGTGGTTCATGAAAAGAACAGACATGCAATGACTCTCGCTGTTGTTTGTGAAAAGAACACACATCCAGTGACACTGGTGGATCCATATGTGGTTTGTGGAAAGAACATGCATGCAATGACACTGGCTGTGGTTTGTGAAAAGAACAGACATGCAATCACACTGGTGGATCCATGTGTGGTTTGTGGGAAGAACAGACATGCAATGACTCTAGGTGTGGTTAATGAAATGAACAGACATGCAATGACACTGGTGAATCAATATGTGGTTTGTGGAAAGAACATACATGCAATGACTCTAGCTATGGTTAATGAAAAGAACACACATGCAATGACACTGGTGGATCCATGTGTGGTTTGTGAGAAGAACACATATGCAATGACACTGGGTGTGGTTCATGAAAAGAACACACATCCAATGACACTGGTGGATCCTTATGTGGTTTGTGAGAACAACACACATGCACTGACACTTGGTGTGGTTCGTGAAAAGAACACACATCCAATGACACTGGTGGATCCTTATGTGGTTTGTGAAAAAGAACACACATGCAATGACTCTAGTTGTGGTTCATGAAAAGATAAGACATGCAATGACTCTAGCTGTGGGTTGTGAAAAGAACACACATCCAGTGACACTAGTGGATCCATATGTGGTTTGCGAGAAGAACATGCATGCAAGGACACTGGCTGTTGTTTGTGAAAAGAACAGACATGCAATCACACTGGTGGATCCATGTGTGGTTTGTGGAAAGAACAGACATGCAATGACTCTAGCTGTGGTTAATGAAAAGAACAGACATGCAATGACACTGGTAGATCAATATGTGGTTTGTGGAAAGAACATACATGCAATGACTCTAGCTATGGTTATTGAAAAGAACACACATGCAATGACACTGGTGGATCCATGTGTGGTTTGTGAGAAGAACACACATGCAATAACACTGGGTGTGGTTCATGAAAAGAAAACACATCCAGTGACACTAGTGGATCCATATGTGGTTTGTGGAAAGAACATACATGCAATGACACTGGCTGTGGTTTGTGAAAAGAACAAACATGCAATCAAACTTGTGGATCCATGTGTGGTTTGTGGGAAGAACAGACGTGCAATCACTCTAGTTGTGGTTAATGAAAAAGAACACACATGCGATGACACTGGTGGATCCATGTGTGGTTTGTGACAAGAACACGCATGCAAATGACTCTAGCTGTTGTTTGTGAAAAGAACACACATGCAATCACACCGGTGGATCCATGTGTGGTTTGTGAGAAGAACACACATGCAATGGCACTGGGTGTGGTTCATGAAAAGAACTGACAACCAATGACACTGGTGGATCCATGAGTGGTTTAATGAAAAGAACACACATGCAATAACACTGGGTGTGGTTCATGAAAGGAACACAGATCCAATGACACTGGTGGATCCATATGTGGTTTTTTGGAAAGAACATACATGCAATGACTCTATCTGTGGTTAATGAAAAGAACACACATCCAATTACACTGGTGGATCCATATGTGGTTTGTGGAAAGAACAGACATGCAATGACAATAGCAATGGTTTGTGAAAAGAACAAACATGCAATGACACTGGTGGATCCATGTGTGGTTTGTGAGAAGAACACACATGCAATGACACTGGTGTATCCTTATGTGGTTTGTGAGAAGAACACACATGCAATGACTCTAGCTGCGGTTCATGAAAAGAACACACATCCAATGACACAGGTGGATCCATGTGTCGTTTGTGAAAAGAACAGACATGCTATGACTCTAGGTGTGGTTCATGAAAAGAACACACATCCAATGACACTAGTGGATCCATATGTGGTTTGTGAAAAGAACAGACATGCAATGACACTGGTGGATCCATGTGTGGTTTGTGAGAAGAACACACACGCAATGACACTAGGTGTGGTTCATGAAAAGAACACACATCCAATGACACTGGTGGATCCTTGTGTGGTTTGTGAGAACAACACACATGCAATGACAGTGGGTGTGGTTCATGAAAAGAACACACATCCAATGACACTCGTGGATCCTTATGTGGTTTGTGAAAAAGAACACACATGCAATGAATCTAGCTGTGGTTTGTGAAAACAACACACATCCAGTGACACTGGGGTGTCCATATGTGCTTTGTGGAAAGAACATGTATGCAATGACACTGGCTGTGGTTTGTGAAAAGAACACACATGCAATCACACTGGTGGATCCATGTGTGGTTTGTGGGAAGAACAGACATGCAATGACTCTAGCTGTGGTTAATGAAAAGAACAGAAATGCAATGATACTGGTGGATCAATATGTGGTTTGTGGAAAGAACATACATGCAATGACTCTAGCTATGGTTAATGAAAAGAACACATGTGCAATGACACTAGTGGATCCATGTGTGGTTTGTGAGAAGAACACACATGCAATAACACTGGGTGTGGTTCATGAAAAGAACACACATCCAATGACACTGGTGGATCCTTATGTGGTTTGTGAGAACAACACACATGCAATGACACTGGGTGTGGTTCATGAAAAGAACACACATCCAATGACACTAGTGGATCCTTATGTGGTTTGTGAAAAAGAACACACATGCAATGACTCTAGCTGTGGTTCATGAAAAGAACAGACATGCAATGACTCTAGATGTGGTTTGCGAAAAGAACACACATCCAGTGACACTGGTGGATCCATATGTGGTTTCTGAGAAGAACATGCATGCAATGACACTAGCTGTGGTTTGTGAAAAGAACAAACATGCAATCACACTGGTGGATCCATGTGTGGTTTGTGGGGAGAACAGACGTGCAATGACTCTAGCTGTGGTTAATGAAAAGAACAAACATGCAATGACACTGGTGGATAAATATGTGGTTTGTGGAAAGAATATACATGCAATGACTCTAGCTGTGGTTAATGAAAAGAACACACATGCAATGACACTGGTGGATCCATGTGTGGTTTGTGAGAAGAACACACATTTCATGAACCACTGGGTGTGGTTCATGAAAAGAAAAGACATCTAGTGACACTGGTGGATCCATATGTGGTTTGTGGAAAGAACATACATGCAATGACAGTGGTTGTGGTTTGTGAAAAGAACACACATGCAATCACACTGGTGGATCCATGTGTGGTTTGTCGGAAGAACAAGCGTGCAATGACTCTAGCTGTGGTTAATGAAAAGAACAGACATACAATAACACTGGTGGATCAATATGTGGTTTGTGGAAAGAACATACATGCAATGACTCTAGCTATGGTTAATGAAAACAACACACATGCAATTACACTAGTGGATCCATCTGTCGTGTGTGAGAAGGACACACATGCAATGACACTGTGTGTGGTTCATGAAAAGAAAACACATCCAATGACACTGGTGTATCCTTATGTGGTTTGCGAAACGAACACACATTTAATGACACTAGGTGTGGCTCATGAAAAGAACACACATCCAATGACACTGGTGGATCCATGTGTGGTTTGTGGGAAGAACACACAGCCAATGACTCTAGCTGTGGTTAATGAAAAGAACATACATGCAATGACACCGGTGGATCCATGTGTGGTTTGTGACAAGAACACGCATGCAAATGACTCTAGCTGTGGTTTGTGAAAAGAACACACATGCAATCACACCGGTGGATCCATGTGTGGTTTGTGAGAAGAAGACATGCAATGATACTAGGTGTGGTTCATGAAAAGAACAGACATCCAATTACACTGGTGGATCCATGTGTAGTTTAATGAAAAGAACACACATGCAATGACACTTGGTGTGGTTCATGAAAAGAACACACATCCAATGACACTGGTGGATCCATATGTGGTTTGTGGAAAGAACACACATGCAATGACTCTAGTTGTGGTTAATGAAAAGAACACACATCCAATTACACTAGTGGATCCATATGTTTATTGTGGAAAGAACAGACATGCAATGACTCTAGCTATGGTTTGTGAAAAGAACAGACATTCAATGACACTGGTGGATCCATGTGTGGTTTGTGAGAAGAACACACATGCAATGACATTGGTGTATCCTTATGTGGTTTGTGAGAAGAACACACATGCAATGACTCTAGCTGTGGTTCATGAAAAGAACACACATCCAATGACACTGGTGGATCCATGTGTGGTTTGTGAAAAGAACAGACATGCAATGACTCAAGGTGTGGTTCATGAAAAGAACACACATCCAATGACACTGGTAGATCCATATGTGGTTTGTGAAATGAATAGACATGCAATCAAACTGGTGGATCCATGTGTGGTTTGTGAGAAGAACAGACATGCAATGACACTGGGTGTGGTTCATGAAAAGAACACACATCCAATGACACTGGTGGATCCTTATGTGGTTTGTGAGAAGAACACACATGCTGTGACACTGGGTGTGGTTCATTAAAAAAGAACACACATCCAACAACACTAGTGGATCGTTATGTGCTTTGTGAAAAAGAACACACATGCAATGACACTAGGTGTCGTTCATGAAAAGAACAGACATGCAATGACACTGGTAGATCCATGTGTGGTTTGTGGGAAGAACATACATGCAATGACTCTAGCTGTGGTTAATGAAAAGAACAGACATGCAATGACACCGGTGGATCCATGTGCGGTTTGTGACAAGAACATGCATGCAAATGACTCTAGGTGTGGTTTGTGAAAAGAACACACATGAATCACACCGGTGGATTCATGTGTGGTTTGTGAGAAGAACACACATGCAATGACACTGGGTGTGGTTCATGAAAAGAACAGACATCCAATGACACTGGTGGATCCATGTGTGGTTTAATGAAAAGAACACACATGCAATGAACTGGGTGTGCTTCATGAAAAGAACACACAACCAATGACACTAGTGAATCCATATGTGGTTTGCGGAAAGAACACACATGCAATGACTCTAGTTGTGGTTAATGAAAAGAACACACATCCAATTGCATTGGTGGATCCATATGTGATTTGTGGAAAGAACAGACATGCCATGACTCTAGCTATGGTTTGTGAAAAGAATAAACATGAAATGACACTAGTGGATCCATGTGTGGTTTGTGAGAAGAACACACAAGCAATGACACTGGTGTATCCTTATGTGGTTTGTGAGAAGAACACACATGCAATGACTGTAGCTGTGGTTCATGAAAAGAACACACGTCCAATGACACTGGTGGATCCATGTGTGGTTTCTGAAAAGAACACACATCCAATGACAATAGCTATGGTTCATGAAAAGAACACACATCCAATGACTCTAGCCATGGTTTGTGAAAAGAACACACATCCAGTGCACTGGTGGATCCATATGTGGTTTGTGGAAAGAACATGCATGCAATGACACTACCTTTGGTTTGTGAAAAGAACACACATGCAATCGAACTGGTGGATCCATGTGTAGTTTGTGGGAAGAATAGACATGCAATGACACTGGGTGGGGTTAATGAAAAGAACAGACATGCAATGACACTGGTCGATCCAAGTGTGGTTTGTGAGAAGAACACACATGCAATGACACTGGGTGTTGTTTATGAAAAGAACACACATCCAATGACACTGGTGGATCCTTATGTGGTTTGTGAGAACAACACACATGCAATGACACTGGGTGTGGTTCATGAAAAGAACACACATCCAGTGACACTGGTGGAACCTTATGTGGTTTGTGAAAAAGAACACACATGCAATGACTCTAGATGTGGTTCATGAAAAGAATAGACATGCAATGACTCTAGCTATGGTTTGTGAAAAGAACACACATCCAGTGACGCTGGTGGATCCATATGTGGTTTGTGGAAAGAACATACATGCAATGACACTGCCTGTGGTTTGTGAAAAGAACATACATGCAATCACACTGGTGGATCCATGTGTGGTTTGTGGGAAGAACAGACATGCAATAACTCTAGCTGTGGTTAATGAAAATAACAGACATGCAATGACACTAGTGGATCAATATGTGGTTTGTGTAAACAACATACATGCAATGACTCTAGCTGTGGTTAATGAAAATAACACACATGCAATGACACTGGTGGATCCATGTGTGGTGTGTGAGAAGAACACAGATGCAATGACATTGGGTGTGGTTCATGAAAATAAAACACATCCAATGGCACCGGTGTATCCTTATGTGGTTTGTGAAAAGAACACACATGCAATGACACTGGCTGTGGTTCATGAAAAGAACACACATCCAATGACACTGGTGGATCCATGTGTGGTTTGTGGGAAGAACAGACATGCAATGACTCTAGCTATGGTTAATGAAAAGAACAACCATGCAATGACGCCGGTGGATCCATGTGTGGTTTTTTCCGAGAACACGCATGCAAATGACTCTAGTTGTGGTTTGTGAAAAGAACACACATGCAATCACACCGGTGGATACATGTGTGGTTTGTGAAAAGAACACATATGCAATGACACTGGGTGTGGTTCATGAAAAGAACAGACATCCAATGACACTGGTGGATCCATGTGTGGTTTAATAAAAAGAACACACATGCAATGACACTGGGTGTGGTTCATGAAAAGAACACACGTCCAATGACACTGGTGGATCCATATGTGGTTTGTGGAAAGAACACACATGCAATGACTCTAGATGTGGATAATGAAAAGAACACACATCCAATTACACTAGTGGATCCATATGTGGTTTGTGGAAAGAACAGACATGCAATGACTCTAGCTATGGTTTGTGAAAATAATAGACATGCAATGGCACTGGTGGATCCTTGTGTGGTTTGTGAGACGAACACACATGCAATGACACTAGTGTATCATAATATGGTTCGTGAGAAGAACACACATGCAATGACTCTAGCTGTGGTTCAAAAAAAGAACACACATCCAATGGCACCGGTGGATCCATGTGTGGTTTGTGAAAAGAACAGACTTGCAATGACTCTGGGTGTGGTTCATGAAAAGAACACACATCCAATGACACTGGTGGATCCATATGGGGTTTGTGAAAAGAACAGACATGCAATCACACTGGTGGATCCATGTGTGGTTTGTGAGAAGAACAGACATGCAATGACTCTAGTGGATCCATGTGTGGTTTGTGAGAAGAACACACACGCAATGACACTAGGTGTGGTTCATGAAAAGAACACACATCCAATGACACTAGTGGATCCATGTGTGGTTTGTGAGAGGAACACACATGCAATGACACTGGGTGTGGTTCATGAAAAGAACATAGATGCAATGACACTGGTGGAGCCACTAGTGGTTTGTGAGAGGAACACACATGCAATGACACTAGGTGTGATTCATCAAAATAACAGAGATGCAATAACACTGGTGGATCCTTATGTGGTTGGTGAAAGGAACACACATGCAATGACACTGGGTGTGGTTCATGAGAATAACACACATCCAATGACACTGGTGGATCCTTATGTGGTTTGTGAGAAGAACAGACATGCAATGACTCTAGCTATGGTTTGTGAGAAGAACAGACATGCAATGAATCTAGATATGGTTTGTGAAAAGAACACACATCCAGTAACACTGGTGGATCCATATGTGGTTTGTGAGAAGAACAGACATGCAAATGACTCCATATGTGGTTCATGAAAAGAACACACATGCAATCACACTGGTGGATCCATGTGTGGTTTGTGGGAAGAACAGACATGCAATGACATTGGGTGGGGTTAATGAAAAGAACAGACATGCAATGACACTGGTCGATCCATGTGTGGTTTGTGAGAAGAAAACACATGCAATGACACTGGGTGTGGTTCATGAAAAGAATACACATCCAATGACACTGGTGGATCCTTATGTGGTTCGAACAACACATGCAATGACACTGGGTGTGGTTCATGAAATGAACACACATCCAATGACACTGGTGGAACCTTATGTGGTTTGTGAAAAAGAACACACATGCAATGACTCTAGCCGTGGTTCATGAAAAGAATAGACATGCAATGACTCTAGCTGTGGTTTGTGAAAATAACACACATCTAGTGACACTGGTGGGTCCATATGTGGTTTTTGGAAAGAACATACATGCAATGACACTGGCTGTGGTTTGTGAAAGGAACATACATCCAATCACACTGGTGGATCCATGTGTGGTTTGTGGGAAGAACAGACATGCAATAACTCTAGCTGTGGTTACTGAAAAAAAGGACATCTAATGACACTAGTGGATGAATATGTGGTTTGTGGAAAGAACATACATGCTATGACTCTAGTTATGGTTAATGAAAAGAACATAAATGCAATGACACTAGTGGATCCATGTGTGGTTTGTGAGAAGAACACACATGCAATGACACTGGGTGTGGTTCATGAAAATAAAACACATCCAATGGCACTGGTGTATCCTTATGTGGTTTGTGAAAAGAACACACATGCAATGACACTGGATGTGGTTCATGAAAAGAACACACATCCAATGACACTAGTGGATCCATGTGTGGTTTGTGGGAAGAACAGACATGCAATGACTCTAGCTGTGGTTAATGAAAAGAACACACATGCAATTACATTGGTGGATCCATATGTGATTTGTGGAAAGAACAGACATGCCATGACTCTAGCTATGGTTTGTGAAAAGAACAAACATGAAATGACACTAGTGGATCCATGTGTGGTTTGTGAGAAGAACACACAAGCAATGACACTGGTGTATCCTTATGTGGTTTGTGAGAAGAACACACATGCAATGACTGTAGCTGTGGTTCATGAAAAGAACACACGTCCAATGACACTGGTGGATCCATGTGTGGTTTCTGAAAAGAACACACATCCAATGACAATAGCTATGGTTCATGAAAAGAACACACATCCAATGACTCTAGCCATGGTTTGTGAAAAGAACACACATCCAGTGCACTGGTGGATCCATATGTGGTTTGTGGAAAGAACATGCATGCAATGACACTGCCTTTGGTTTGTGAAAAGAACACACATGCAATCGAACTGGTGGATCCATGTGTAGTTTGTGGGAAGAATAGACATGCAATGACACTGGGTGGGGTTAATGAAAAGAACAGACATGCAATGACACTGGTCGATCCATGTGTGGTTTGTGAGAAGAACACACATGCAATGACACTGGGTGTTGTTTATGAAAAGAACACACATCCAATGACACTGACGGATCCTTATGTGGTTTGTGAGAACAACACACATGCAATGACACTGGGTGTGGTTCATGAAAAGAACACACATCCAGTGACACTGGTGGAACCTTATGTGGTTTGTGAAAAAGAACACACATGCAATGACTCTAGATGTGGTTCATGAAAAGAATAGACATGCAATGACTCTAGCTATGGTTTGTGAAAAGAACACACATCCAGTGACGCTGGTGGATCCATATGTGGTTTGTGGAAAGAACATACATGCAATGACACTGCCTGTGGTTTGTGAAAAGAACATACATGCAATCACACTGGTGGATCCATGTGTGGTTTGTGGGAAGATCAGACATGCAATAACTCTAGCTGTGGTTAATGAAAATAACAGACATGCAATGACACTAGTGGATCAATATGTGGTTTGTGTAAACAACATACATGCAATGACTCTAGCTGTGGTTAATGAAAAGAACACACATGCAATGACACTGGTGGATCCATGTGTGGTGTGTGAGAAGAACACACATGCAATGACATTGGGTGTGGTTCATGAAAATAAAACACATCCAATGGCACCGGTGTATCCTTATGTGGTTTGTGAAAAGAACACACATGCAATGACACTGGCTGTGGTTCATGAAAAGAACACACATCCAATGACACTGGTGGATCCATGTGTGGTTTGTGGGAAGAACAGACATGCAATGACTCTAGCTATGGTTAATGAAAAGAACAACCATGCAATGACGCCGGTGGATCCATGTGTGGTTTTTTCCGAGAACACGCATGCAAATGACTCTAGTTGTGGTTTGTGAAAAGAACACACATGCAATCACACCGGTGGATACATGTGTGGTTTGTGAAAAGAACACATATGCAATGACACTGGGTGTGGTTCATGAAAAGAACAGACATCCAATGACACTGGTGGATCCATGTGTGGTTTAATAAAAAGAACACACATGCAATGACACTGGGTGTGGTTCATGAAAAGAACACACGTCCAATGACACTGGTGGATCCATATGTGGTTTGTGGAAAGAACACACATGCAATGACTCTAGATGTGGTTAATGAAAAGAACACACATCCAATTACACTAGTGGATCCATATGTGGTTTGTGGAAAGAACAGACATGCAATGACTCTAGCCATGGTTTGTGAAAATAATAGACATGCAATGGCACTGGTGGATCCTTGTGTGGTTTGTGAGACGAACACACATGCAATGACACTAGTGTATCATAATATGGTTCGTGAGAAGAACACACATGCAATGACTCTAGCTGTGGTTCAAAAAAAGAACACACATCCAATGGCACCGGTGGATCCATGTGTGGTTTGTGAAAAGAACAGACTTGCAATGACTCTGGGTGTGGTTCATGAAAAGAACACACATCCAATGACACTGGTGGATCCATATGGGGTTTGTGAAAAGAACAGACATGCAATCACACTGGTGGATCCATGTGTGGTTTGTGAGAAGAACAGACATGCAATGACTCTAGTGGATCCATGTGTGGTTTGTGAGAAGAACACACACGCAATGACACTAGGTGTGGTTCATGAAAAGAACACACATCCAATGACACTAGTGGATCCATGTGTGGTTTGTGAGAGGAACACACATGCAATGACACTGGGTGTGGTTCATGAAAAGAACATAGATGCAATGACACTGGTGGAGCCACTAGTGGTTTGTGAGAGGAACACACATGCAATGACACTAGGTGTGATTCATCAAAATAACAGAGATGCAATAACACTGGTGGATCCTTATGTGGTTTGTGAGAAGAACAGACATGCAATGACTCTAGCTGTGGTTTGTGAGAAGAACAGACATGCAATGACTCTAGATATGGTTTGTGAAAAGAACACACATCCAGTGACACTGGTGGATCCATATGTGGTTTGTGAGAAGAACAGACATGCAAATGACTCCATATGTGGTTCATGAAAAGAACACACATGCAATCACACTGTTGGATCCATGTGTGGTTTGTGGGAAGAACAGACATGCAATGACATTGGGTGGGGTTAATGAAAAGAACAGACATGCAATGACACTGGTCGATCCATGTGTGGTTTGTGAGAAGAAAACACATGCAATGACACTGGGTGTGGTTCATGAAAAGAATACACATCCAATGACACTGGTGGATCCTTATGTGGTTCGAACAACACATGCAATGACACTGGGTGTGGTTCATGAAATGAACACACATCCAATGACACTGGTGGAACCTTATGTGGTTTGTGAAAAAGAACACACATGCAATGACTCTAGCCGTGGTTCATGAAAAGAATAGACATGCAATGACTCTAGCTGTGGTTTGTGAAAATAACACACATCTAGTGACACTGGTGGGTCCATATGTGGTTTTTGGAAAGAACATACATGCAATGACACTGGCTGTGGTTTGTGAAAGGAACATACATCCAATCACACTGGTGGATCCATGTGTGGTTTGTGGGAAGAACAGACATGCAATAACTCTAGCTGTGGTTACTGAAAAAAAGGACATCTAATGACACTAGTGGATGAATATGTGGTTTGTGGAAAGAACATACATGCAATGACTCTAGTTATGGTTAATGAAAAGAACATAAATGCAATGACACTAGTGGATCCATGTGTGGTTTGTGAGAAGAAGACACATGCAATGACACTGGGTGTGGTTCATGAAAATAAAACACATCCAATGGCACTGGTGTATCCTTATGTGGTTTGTGAAAAGAACACACATGCAATGACACTGGATGTGGTTCATGAAAAGAACACACATCCAATGACACTAGTGGATCCATGTGTGGTTTGTGGGAAGAACAGACATGCAATGACTCTAGCTGTGGTTAATGAAAAGAACAGCCATGCAATGACACCGGTGGATCCATGTGTGGTTTGTTCTGAGAACACGCATGCAAATGACTCTAGCAGTGGTTTGTGAAAAGAACACACATGCAATCACACCGGTGGATCCATGTGTGGTTTGTGAGAAGAACACACATGCAATGACACTGGGTGTGGTTCATGAAAAGAATAGACATCCAATGACACTGGTGGATCCATGTGTGGTTTAATGAAAAGAACAAAGATGCAATGACACCGGGTGTGGTTCATGAAAAGAACACACATCCAATGACACTGGTGGATCCATATGTGGTTTGTGGAAAGAACACACATGCAATGACTCTAGCCGTGGTTAATGAAAATAAGACACATCCAATTACACTGGTGGATCCATATGTTGTTTGTGGAAAGAACAGACATGCAATGACTCTAGCTATGGTTTGTGAACAGAACGGACATGCAATGACACTAGTGGATCCATCCGTGGTTTGTGAGAAGAACACACATGCAATGACACTGGTGTATGCTTATGTGGATTTTGAGAAGAACACACATGAAATGACTCTAGCTGTGGTTCATGAAAAGAACACACATCCAATGAGACTGGTGGATCCATGTGTGGTTTGTGAAAAGAACAGACATGCAATGACTCTAGGTGTGGTTCATGAAAAGAACACACATCTAATGACACTGGTGGATCCATATGTGGTTTGTGAAAAGAACAGACATGCAATCACACTGGTGGATCCATGTGTGGTTTTGTGAGAAGAACAGACATGCAATGACTCTGGCTGTGGTTCATGAAAAGAACAGACATCCAATGACACTGTCTATGGTTCATGAAAAGAACAGACATGCAATGACACTGGTCGATCCATGTGTGGTTTGTGAGAAGAAAACACATGCAATGACACTGGGTGTGGTTCATGAAAAGAATACACATCCAATGACACTGGTGGATCCTTATGTGGTTCGAACAACACATGCAATGACACTGGGTGTGGTTCATGAAATGAACACACATCCAATGACACTGGTGGAACCTTATGTGGTTTGTGAAAAAGAACACACATGCAATGACTCTAGCCGTGGTTCATGAAAAGAATAGACATGCAATGACTCTAGCTGTGGTTTGTGAAAATAACACACATCTAGTGACACTGGTGGGTCCATATGTGGTTTTTGGAAAGAACATACATGCAATGACACTGGCTGTGGTTTGTGAAAGGAACATACATCCAATCACACTGGTGGATCCATGTGTGGTTTGTGGGAAGAACAGACATGCAATAACTCTAGCTGTGGTTACTGAAAAAAAGGACATCTAATGACACTAGTGGATGAATATGTGGTTTGTGGAAAGAACATACATGCAATGACTCTAGTTATGGTTAATGAAAAGAACATAAATGCAATGACACTAGTGGATCCATGTGTGGTTTGTGAGAAGAACACACATGCAATGACACTGGGTGTGGTTCATGAAAATAAAACACATCCAATGGCACTGGTGTATCCTTATGTGGTTTGTGAAAAGAACACACATGCAATGACACTGGATGTGGTTCATAAAAAGAACACACATCCAATGACACTAGTGGATCCATGTGTGGTTTGTGGGAAGAACAGACATGGAATGACTCTAGCTGTGGTTAATGAAAAGAACAGCCATGCAATGACACCGGTGGATCCATGTGTGGTTTGTTCTGAGAACACGCATGCAAATGACTCTAGCAGTGGTTTGTGAAAAAAACACACATGCAATGACACCGGTGGATCCATGTGTGGTTTGTGAGAAGAACACACATGCAATGACACTGGGTGTGGTTCATGAAAAGAATAGACATCCAATGACACTGGTGGATCCATGTGTGGTTTAATGAAAAGAACAAAGATGCAATGACACCGGGTGTGGTTCATGAAAAGAACACACATCCAATGACACTGGTGGATCCATATGTGGTTTGTGGAAAGAACACACATGCAATGACTCTAGCCGTGGTTAATGAAAATAAGACACATCCAATTACACTGGTGGATCCATATGTTGTTTGTGGAAAGAACAGACATGCAATGACTCTAGCTATGGTTTGTGAACAGAACGGACATGCAATGACACTAGTGGATCCATCCGTGGTTTGTGAGAAGAACACACATGCAATGACACTGGTGTATGCTTATGTGGATTTTGAGAAGAACACACATGAAATGACTCTAGCTGTGGTTCATGAAAAGAACACACATCCAATGAGACTGGTGGATCCATGTGTGGTTTGTGAAAAGAACAGACATGCAATGACTCTAGGTGTGGTTCATGAAAAGAACACACATCTAATGACACTGGTGGATCCATATGTGGTTTGTGAAAAGAACAGACATGCAATCACACTGGTGGATCCATGTGTGGTTTTGTGAGAAGAACAGACATGCAATGACTCTGGCTGTGGTTCATGAAAAGAACAGACATCCAATGACACTGTCTATGGTTCATGAAAAGAACAGACATGCAATGACTCTAGGTCTGTTTTGTGAAAAGAACAGACATCCAGTGACATTGGTGGATCCATATGTGGTTTGCGGCAAGAACATACATGCAATGACACTGGCTGTGGTTTGTGAAGAGAACATACATGCAATCACACTGGTGGATCCATGTGTGGTTTGTGGGAAGAATAGACATGCAATGACTCTAGCTGTGGTTAATGAAAAGAACAGACATGCAATGACACTGGTGGATCCATATGTGGTTTTTGGAAAGAACATACATGCAATGACTCTAGCTGTGGTTAATGAAAAGAGCACACATGCAATGACTCTAGTTGTGGTTCATGAAAAAGAACATACATGCAATGACTTTAGCTGTGGTTCATGAAAAGAACACACATGCAATGACCCTGGTGGATCCATGTGTGGTTTGTGACAAGAACAGGCATGCAAATGACTCGAGTTGTGGTTTGTGAAAAGAACACACGTGCAATCACACCAGTGGATCCATGTGTGGTTTGTGAGAAGAACAAAAATGCAATGACTCTGGGTGTGGTTCATGAAAAGAACACACATCCAATGACACTTGTAGATCCATATGTGGTTTGTGAAAAGAACAGACATGCAATCACACTAGTGGATCCATGTGTGGTTTGTGAGAAGAACATGCATGCAATAACTCTGGTGGATCCATGTGTGGTTTGTGAGAAGAACAGACAAGTAATGCCACTAGGTGTGGTTCATGAAAAGAACACATATCCAATGACACTGGTGGATCCATGTGTGGTTTGTGAGAGGAACACACATGCAATGACACTGGGTGTGGTTCATAAAAAGAACAGAGATGCAATGACACTGGTTGATCCATGTGTGGTTTGTGAGAGGAACATACAAGCAATGACACTAGGTGTGATTCATGAAAATAACAGATATGCAATGACACTGGTGGATCCTTATGTGGTTTGTCAAAGGAACACACATGCAATGACACTGGTGGATCCATATGTGGTTTGTGAGAAGAACAAACATGCAAATAACTCCATATGTGGTTCATGAAAAGAACACACATGCAATCACATTGGTGGATCCATGTGTGGTTCATGAAAAGAACACACATGCAATCACACTGGTGGATCCTTATGTGGTTTGTGAGAAGAACACACATGCAATGCCACTAGGTGTGGTTCATGAAAAGAACACACATCCAATGACACTAGTGGATCCTTATGTGGTTTGTGAGAAGAACACACATCCAATGACTCTAGCCGTGGTTCATGAAAATAACACACATCCAATGACTCTAGCTGTGGTTTGTGAAAAGAACACACATCCAGTGACACTGGTGGATCCATATGTGGTTTGTTGAAAGAACATACATGCAATGACACTGGCTGTGGTTTGTTAAAAGAACACACATGCAATCACACTAGTGGATCCATGTGTGGTTTGTGGGAAGAACAGACATGCAATGACACTGGGTGTGGTTAATGAAAAGAACAGACATGCAATGACACTGGTGGATCCATGTGTGGTTTGTGAGAAGAATACACATGCAATGACAGTGGGTGTGGTTCATGAAAAGAACACACATCCAATGACACTGGTGGATCCTTATGTGGTTTGTGAGAAGAACACACATGCAATGACACTTGGTGTGGTTCATGAAAAGAACACACATCCAATGACACTGGTGGATCCTTATGTGGTTTGTGAAAAAGAACACACATCCAATGACTCTAGTTGTGGTTCATGAAAAGAACAGACATGCAATGACTCTAGCTATGGTTTGTGAAAAGAAGACACATCAAGTGACACTGGTGGATCCATATGTGGTTTGTGGAAAGAATATGCATGCACTGACGCTGGCTGTGGTTTGTGAAAAGAATAGACATGCAATCACACTGGTGGATCCATGTGTGGTTTGTGGGAAGAACAGACATGGAATGACTCTAGCTGTGGTTAACGAAATGAACAGGCATGCAATGACACTGGTGGATCCATATGTGGTTTGTGGAAAGAACATACATTCAATGAATCTAGCTGTGGTTAATTGAAAGAACACACATGCAATGACACTGGTGGATCCATGTGTGGTTTGTGAGAAGAACACACATGCAATGACACTGGGTGTGGTTCATGAAAAGAAAACACATCCAATGACATTGGTGTATACTTATGTGGATTGTGAAAAGAACACACATGCAATGACACTGGCTGTGGTTCATGAAAAGAACACACATCCAACGACAGTGGTGGATCCATCTGTGGTTTGTGGGAAGAACAGACATGCAATGACTCTAGCTATGGTTAATGAAAAGAACACACATGCAATCACACTGGTGGATCCATGTGTGGTTTGTGAGAAGAACATGCATGCAATGACACTGGTGTATCCTTATGTGGCTTGTGAGAAAACACACATGCAATGACTCTAGTTGTGGTTCATGAAAAGAACACACATCCAATGAGACTGGTGGATCCATGTGTGGTTTCTGAAAAGAACAGACATGCAATGACTCTGGGTGTGGTTCATGAAAAGAACACACATCCAATGACACTGGTGGATCCATATGTGGTTTGTGAAAAGAACAGACATGCAATCACACTGGTGGATCCATGTGTGGTTTTGTGAGAAGAACAGACATGCAATGACTCTAGCTGTGGTTCATGAAAAGAACAGACATGCATTGACACTGTCTATGGTTCAAGAAAAGAACAGACATGTAATGACTCTAGGTATGTTTTGTGAAAAGAACAGACATCCAGTGACACTGGTGGATCCATATGTGGTTTGTGGAAAGAACATACATGCAATGACACTGGCTGTGGTTTGCGAAGAGAACAGACATGCAATCACACTGGTGAATCCATGTGTGGTTTGTGGGAAGAACAGACATGCAATGACTCTAGCTATGGTTAATATATAGAATAGACATGCAATGACACGGGTGGATCCATGTGTGCTTTGTGATAAGAAAACACATGCAATCACTCTAGCTGTGGTTAATGAAAAGAACACACATGCAATGACTCTAGTTGTGGTTCATGAAAAAGAACAAACATGCAATGACTCTAGCTGTGGTTCATGAAAATAACACACATGCAATGACACCGGTGGATCCATGTGTGGTTTGTGACAAGAACAAGCATGCAATTACTCTAGTTGTGGTTTGTGACAAGAACACACATGCAATCAAACCGATGGATCCATGTGTGGTTTGTGAGAAGAACAAACATGCAATGACTCTGGGTGTGGTTCATGAAAAGAACACACATCCAATGACACTGGTGGATCCATATGTGGTTTGTGAAAAGAACAGACATGCAATCACACTGGTGGATCCATGTGTGGTTTGTTAGAAGAACATGCATGCAATGACTCTGGGGGATCCATGTGTGGTTTGTGAGAAGAACACACATGCAATGACACTAGGTGTGGTTCATGAAAAGAACACATATCCAATGACACTAGTGGATCCATGTGTGGTTTGTGAGAGGAACACACATGCAATGACACTGTGTGTGGTTCATGAAAAGAACAGAGATGCAATGACACTAGTGGATCCATGTGTGGTTTGTCGGAGGAACATACAAGCAATGACACTAGGTGTGATTCATGAAAATAACAGAGATGCAATGACACTGGTGGATCCTTATTTGGTTAGTCAAAGGAACAAACATGCAATGACACTGGTGGATCCATATATGGTTTGTGAGAAGAACAAACATGCAAATGACTCCATATGTGGTTCATGAAAAGAACACACATGTAACCACACTGGTGGATCCATGTGTGGTTCATGAAAAGAACACACATGGAATCACACTGGTGGATCCTTATGTGGTTTGTGAGACGAAAACACATGTAATGACACTAGGTGTGGTTCATGAAAAGAACACACATCCAATAACACTGGTGGATCCTTGTGTGGTTTGTGAGAAGAACACACATCCAATGACTCTAGCTGTGGTTCATGAAAAGAACACACATCCACTGACTCTAGCTATGGTTTGTGAAAAGAACACACATCCAGTGACACTAGTGGATCCATATGTGGTTTGTGGAAAGAACATACATGCATTGACACTGGCTGTGGTTTGTGAAAAGAACACACATGCAATCACACTAGTGGATCCATGTGTGGTTTGTGGGAAGAACAGACATGCATTGACACTGGGTGTGGTTAATGAAAATAATAGACATGCAATGACACTGGTGGATCCATGTGTGGTTTGTGAGAAGAATACACATGCAATGACACTAGGTGTGGTTCATGAAAATAATACACATCCAATGACACTGGTGGATCCTTATGTGGTTTGTGAGAATAAGACACATCCAATGAGTCTAGCTGTGTTTCATGAAAAGAACACACATCCAATGACTCTCGCTGTGGTTTGTGAAAAGAACACACATCCAGTGACACTGGTGGATCCATATGTGGTTTGTGGAAAGAACATACATGCAATGACACTGGCTGTTGTTTGTGAAAAGAACACACATGCAATCACACTGGTGGATCCATGTGTGGTTTGTGGGAAGAATGGACATGCAATGACACTGGGTGTGGTTAATGAAAAGAACAGACATGCAATGACACTGGTGGATCCATTTGTGGTTTGTGAGAAGAATACACATGCAATGACACTAGGTGTGGTTCATGAAAAGAATACACATCCAATGACACTGGTGGATCCTTATGTGGTTTGTGAGAAGAACACACATGCAATGGCACTTGGTGTGGTTCGTGAAAAGAACACACATCCAATGACACTGGTGGATCCTTATGTGGTTTGTGAAAAAAAACACACATCCAATGACTCAAGCTGTGGTTCATGAAAAGAACAGACATGCAATGACTCTAGCTATGGTTTGTGAAAAGAAGACACATCAAGTGACACTGGTGGATCCATATGTGGTTTGTGGAAAGAATATACATGCATTGACACTGGCTGTGGTTTGTGAAAAGAATAGACATGCAATCACACTGGTGGATCCATGTGTGGTTTGTGGGAAGAACAGACATGGAATGACTCTAGCTGTGGTTAATGAAATGAATAGACATGCAATGACACTGGTGGATCCATATGTGGTTTGTGGAAACAACATACATGCAATGACTCTAGTTGTGGTTAATGAAAAGAACACACATGCAATGACACTGGTGGCTCCATGTGTGGTTTGTGAGAAGAACACACATGCAATGACACTGGGTGTGGTTCATGAAAAGAAAACACATCCAATGACATTGGTGTATCCATATGTGGTTTGTGAAAAGAACACACATGCAATGACACTGGGTGTGGTTAATGAAAAGAACACACATCCAATGACACTGGTGGATCCATCTGTGGTTTGTGGGAAGAACAGACATGCAATGACTCTAGCTATGGTTAATGAAAAGAACAGACATGCAATGACACCGGTGGATCCAGGTGTTGTTTGTGACAAGAACAGGCATGTAAATGACTCTAGCTGTGGTTTGTGAAAAGAACACACATGCAATCACACCGGTGGATCCATGTGTGGTTTGTGAGAAGAACACACATGCAATGAATGACACTGGGTGTGGTTCATGAAAAGAACAGACATCCAATGACACTGGTGGATCCATGTGTGGTTTAATGAAAAGAACACACATGCAATGACACCGGGTGTGGTTCATGAAAAGAACACACATCCAATCACACTGGTGGATCGATATGTGGTTTGTGGAAAGAACAGACATGCAATGACTCTAGCTATGGTTTGTGAAAAGAACTAACTTGCAATCACACTGGTGGATCCATGTGTGGTTTGTGAGAAGAACACACATGCAATGACACTGGTGTATCCTTATGTGGTTTGTGAGAACAACACACATGCAATGCCTCTAGCTGTGGTTCATGAAAAGAACACACATCCAATGAGACTGGTGGATCCATGTGTGTTTTGTGAAAAGAACAGACATGCAGTGACTCTGGGTGTGGTTCATGAAAAGAACACACATCCAATGACACTGGTGGATCCATATGTGGTTTGTGAAAAAAACAGACATGCAATCACACTACTGGATCCATGTGTGGTTTTGTGAGAAGAACAAACATGCAATGACTCTAGCTGTGGTTCATGAAAAGAACAGACATCCAATGACACTGTCTGTGGTTCATGAAAAGAACAGAACTGCAATAACTCTAGGTGTGTTTTGTGAAAAGAACAGACATCCAGTGACACTGGTGGATCCATATGTGGTTTGTGGAAAGAACATACATGCAATGACACTGGCTGTGGTTTGTGAAGAGAACAGACATGCAATCACACTGGTGGATCCATGTGTGGTTTGTGGGAAGAACATACATGCAATGACTCAAGCTATGGTTAATGAAAAGAACAGACATGCAATGACACTGGTGGATCGATATGTGGTTTGTGGAAATAACATACATGCAATGACTCTAGCTGTGGTTAATGAAAAAAACACACATGCAATGACTATAGTTCTGGTTCCTGAAAAAGAACATACACGCAATGACTCTAGCTGTGGTTCATGAAAATAACACACATGCAATGACACCAGTGGATCCATGTGTGGTTTGTGACAAGAACAAGCATGCAATTACTCTAGTTGTGGTTTGTGAAAAGAACACACATGCAATCACATTGGTGGATCCATGTGTGGTTCATGAAAAGAACACACATGCAATCACACTGGTGGATCCTTATGTGGTTTGTGAGAAGAACACACATGCAATGCCACTAGGTGTGGTTCATGAAAAGAACACACATCCAATGACACTGGTGGATCAATATGTGGTTTATGAAAAGAGCATACATGCAATCACACTGGTGGATCCATGTGTGATTTGTGCGAAGAACAGACATGCAATGACTCTGGCTGTGGTTCATGAAAATAACAGACATCCAATGACACTGGTTGTGGTTCATGAAAAGAATAGACATGCAATGACTCTAGCTGTGGTTTGTGAAAAGAACACACATCCAGTAACACTGGTGGATCCATATGTGGTTTGGGGAAGAACATACGTGCAATGACACTGGTTGTGGTTTGTGAAAAGAACAGACATGCAATCACACTGGTGGATCCATGTGTGGTTTGTGGGAAGAACAAACATGCAATGACTCTAGATGTGGTTAATGAAAAGAACACACATGTAATGACACTGGTGGATCCATATGTGGTTTGTGGAAAGAACATACATGCAATGACTCTAGCTATGGTTAATGAAAAGATAACACATGCAATGACTCTAGCTGTGGTTCATGAAAAAGAACACACATGCAATGGATCTAGCCATGGTTCATGAAAAGAACACACATGCAATGACACCGGTGGATCCATGTGTGGTTTGTGACAAGAACAGTCATGCAAATGACTCTAGTTGTGGTTTGTGAAAAGAACACACATGCAATCACACCGGTGGATCCATGTGTGGTTTGTGAGAGGAACATACATGCAATGACTCTAGCTATGGTTTGTGAAAAGAACAGACATGCAATTACACTCGTGGATCCATGTGTGGTTTGTGAGAAGAACACACAAGCAATGCCACTGGTGTATCCTTATGTGGTTTGTGAGAACAATACACATGCAATGACTCTAGCTGTGGTTCTTGAAAAGAACACACATCCAATGAGACTGGTGGATCCATGTGTGGTTTGTGAAAAGAACAGACATGCAATGACTCTGGGTGTGGTTCATGAAAAGAACACACATCCAATGACACTGGTGGATCCATATGTGGTTTGAGAAAAGAACAGACATGCAATCACACTAGTGGATCCATGTGTGGTTTGTGAGAAGAACAAACATGCAATGACTCTGGCCGTGGTTCATGAAAATAACAGACATCCAATGATACTGGTTGTGGTTCATGAAAAGAATAGACATGCAATGACTCTAGCTATGGTTTGTGAAAAGAACACACATCCAGTAACACTGGTGGATCCATATGTGGTTTGTGGAAAGAACATACATGCAATGGCACTGGTTGTGGTTTGTGAAAAGAACAGACATGCAATCACACTGGTGGATCCATGTGTGGTTTGTGGGAAGAACAAACATGCAATGACTCTAGCTGTGGTTAATGAAAAGAACACACATGTAATGACACTGGTGGATCCATATGTAGTTTGTGGAAAGAACATACATGCAATGACTCTAGCTGTGGTTAATGAAAAGATAACACATGCAATGACTCTAGCTGTGGTTCATGAAAAAGAACACACATGCAATGGCTCTAGATGTGGTTCATGAAAAGAACACACATGCAATGACACCGGTGGATCCATGTGTGGTTTGTGACAAGAACAGGCATGCAAATGACTCTAGCTGTGCTTTGTGAAAAGAACACACATGCAATCACACCGGTGGATCCATGTGTGGTTTGTGAGAAGAACATACATGCAATGACTCTGGGTGTGGTTCATGAAAAGAACAGACATCCAATGACACTGGTGGATCCATGTGTGGTTTAATGAAAAGAACACACATGCAATGACACTGGTGGTTCCATGTGTGGTTTTTGAGAAGAACGGGGCATGCAATGACACTGGTGGATCCATGTGTGGTTTGTGAGAAGAACACACATGCAATGACACTGGGTGTGGTTCATGAAAAGAACACACATCCAATGACACTGGTGGATCCTTTTGTGGTTTGTGAGAGGAATACACATCCAATGACTCTGGCTGTGGTTCATGAAAAAGAACACACATGCAATCACACTGGTGGATCCATGTGTGGTTTGTGAGAAGAACACACATGCAATGACACTGGGTGTGGTTAATGAAAAGAACGGAGATGCAATGTCTCTAGTTGTGGTTTATTGAAATAACACACATGCAATGACTCTGGTGGATCCATATCTGGTTCATGAAAAGAACACACATTCAATGACACTGGTGGATCCATATGTGGTTCATGAAAAGAATACACATGCAATGACATTGGTGGATCAACATGTGGTTTATGTAAAGAACACACATGCAATGACTCTAGCTGTGGTTAATGAAAAAAACACATCCAATTACACTGGTGGATCCATATGTGGTTTGTGGAAAGAACAGACATGAAATGACTCTAGCTATGGTTTGTGAAAAGAACAGACATGCAATGACACTAGTGGATCCATGTGTGGTTTGTGAGAAGAACACACATGCAATGACACTGGTGTATCCTTATGTGGTTTGCGAGAACAACACACATGCAATGACTCTAGTTGTGGTTCATGAAAAGAACATACATCCAATGAGACTGGTGGATCCATGTGTGGTTTGTGAAAAGAATAGAAATGCAATTACTCTGGGTGTGGTTCATGAAAAGAACACACATCCAATGACACTGGTGGATCAATATGTGGTTTATGAAAAGAACAGACATGCAATCACACTGGTGGATCCATGTGTGGTTTGTGAGAAGAACAGACATGCAATGACTCTGACTGTGGTTCATGAAAATAACAGACATCCAATGACACTGGTTGTGGTTCATGAAAAGAATAGATATGCAATGACTCTAGCTGTGGTTTGTGAAAAGAACACACATCCAGTAACACTGGTGGATCCATATGTGGTTTGTTGAAGAACATACATGCAATGACACTGGTTGTGGTTTGTGAAAAGAACAGACATGCAGTCACACTGGTGGATGCATGTGTGGTTTGTGGGAAGAACAAACATGCAATGACTCTAGCTGTGGTTAATGAAAAGAACAGACATGTAATGACACTGGTGGCTCCATATGTGGTTTGTGGAAAGAACATACATGCAATGACTCCAGCTGTGGTTAATGAAAAGATAACACATGCAATGACTCTAGCTGTGGTTCATGAAAAAGAACACACATGTAATGGATCTAGCCGTGGTTCATGAAAAGAACACACATGCAATGACACCGGTGGATCCATGTGTGGTTTGTGACAAGAACAGGCATGCAAATGACTCTAGCTGTGGTTTGTGAAAAGAACACACATGCAATCACACCGGTGGATCCATGTGTGGTTTGTGAGAAGAACATACATGCAATGACTCTAGCTATGGTTTGTGAAAAGAACAGACATGCAATTACACTGGTGGATCCATGTGTGGTTTGCGAGAAGAACACACATGCAATGCCACTGGTGTATCCTTATGTGGTTTGTGAGAACAACACACATGCAATGACTCTAGCTGTGGTTCATGAAAAGAACACACATCCAATGAGACTGGTGGATCCATGTGTGGTTTGTGAAAAGAACAGACATGCAATGACTCTGGGTGTGGTTCATGAAAAGAACACACATCCAATGACACTGGTGGATCCATATGTAGTTTATGAAAAGAACATACGTGCAATCACACTGGTGGATCCATGTGTGGTTTGTGAGAAGAACAGACATGCAATGATTCTGGTTGTGGTTCATGAAAATAACAGGCATCCAATGACACTGGTTGTGGTTCATGAAAAGAATAGACATGCAATGACTCTAGCTATGGTTTGTGAAAAGAACACACATCCAGTAACACTGGTGGATCCATATGTGGTTTGTGGAAAGAACATACATGCAATGACACTGGTTGTGGTTTGTGAAAAGAACAGACATGCAATCACACTGGTGGATCCATGTGTGGTTTGTGGGAAGAACAAACATGCAATGACTCTAGCTGTGGTTAATGAAAAGAACAGCCATGTAATGACACTGGTGGATCCATATGTGGTTTGTGGAAAGAACATACATGCAATGACTCTTGCTGTGGTTAATGAAAAGATAACACATGCAATGACTCTAGCTATGGTTCATGAAAAAGAACACACATGCAATGGCTCTAGCTGTGGTTCATGAAAAGAACACACATGCAATGACACCGGTGGATCCATGTGTGGTTTGTGACAAGAACAGGCATGCAAATGACTCTAGCTGTGCTTTGTGAAAAGAACACACATGCAATCACACCGGTGGATCCATGTGTGGTTTGTGAGAAGAACATACATGCAATGACTCTAGGTGTGGTTCATGAAAAGAACAGACATCCAATGACACTAGTGGATCCATGTGTGGTTTAATGAAAAGAACACACATGCAATGACACTGGTGGTTCCATGTGTGGTTTTTGAGAAGAACGGGGCATGCAATGACACTGGTGGATCCATGTGTGGTTTGTGAGAAGAACACACATGCAATGACACTGGGTGTGGTTCATGAAAAGAACACACATCCAATGACACTGGTGGATCCTTTTGTGGTTTGTGAGAGGAATACACATCCAATGACTCTGGCTGTGGTTCATGAAAAAGAACACACATGCAATCACACTGGTGGATCCATGTGTGGTTTGTGAGAAGAACGCACATGCAATGACACTGGGTGTGGTTAATGAAAAGAACGGAGATGCAATGTCTCTAGTTGTGGTTTATTAAAAGAACACACATGCAATGACTCTGGTGGATCCATATCTGGTTCATGAAAATAACACACATTCAATGACACTGGTGGATCCATATGTGGTTCATGAAAAGAATACACATGCAATGACATTGGTGGATCAACATGTGGTTTATGTAAAGAACACACACGTAATGACTCTAGCTGTGGTTAATGAAAATAACACACATACAATTACAATGGTGGATCCATATGTGGTTTGTGGAAAGAACAGACATGCAATGACTAGCTATGGTTTGTGAAAAGAACAGACATGCAATGACACTAGTGGGTCCATGTGTGGTTTGTGAGAAGAACACACATGCAATGACACTGGTGTATCCTTATGTGGTTTGTGAGAATAACACACATGCAATGACTCTAGATGTGGTTCATGAAAAGAACATACATCCAATGAGACTGGTGGATCCATGTGTGGTTTGTGAAAAGAACAGACATGCAATGACTCTGGGTGTGGTTCATGAAAAGAACACACATCCAATGACACTGGTGGATCAATATGTGGTTTATGAAAAGAACAGACATGCAATCACACTGGTGGATCCATGTGTGGTTTGTGAGAAGAACAGACATGCAATGACTCTGGCTGTGGTTCATGAAAATAACAGACATCCAATGACACTGGTTGTGGTTCATGAAAAGAATAGATATGTAATGACTCTAGCTGTGGTTTGTGAAAAGAACACACATCCAGTAACACTGGTGGATCCATATGTGGTTTGTGGAAGAACATACATGCAATGACACTGGTTGTGGTTTGTGAAAAGAACAGACATGCAATCACACTGGTGGATCCATGTGTGGTTTGTGGGAAGAACAAACATGCAATGACTCTAGCTGTGGTTAATGAAAAGAACAGACATGTAATGACACTGGTGGCTCCATATGTGGTTTGTGGAAAGAACATACATGCAATGATTCCAGCTGTGGTTAATGAAAAGATAACACATGCAATGACTCTAGCTGTGGTTCATGAAAAAGAACACACATGTAATGGATCTAGCCGTGGTTCATGAAAAGAACACACATGCAATGACACCGGTGGATCCATGTGTGGTTTGTGACAAGAACAGGCATGCAAATGACTCTAGCTGTGGTTTGTGAAAAGAACACACATGCAATCACACCGGTGGATCCATGTGTGGTTTGTGAGAAGAACATACATGCAATGACTCTAGCTATGGTTTGTGAAAAGAACAGACATGCAATTACACTGGTGGATCCATGTGTGGTTTGCGAGAAGAACACACATGCAATGCCACTGGTGTATCCTTATGTGGTTTGTGAGAACAACACACATGCAATGACTCTAGCTATGGTTCATGAAAAGAACACACATCCAATGAGACTGGTGGATCCATGTGTGGTTTGTGAAAAGAACAGACATGCAATGACTCTGGGTGTGGTTCATGAAAAGAACACACATCCAATGACACTGGTGGATCCATATGTAGTTTATGAAAAGAACATACATGCAATCACACTGGTGGATCCATGTGTGGTTTGTGAGAAGAACAAACATGCAATGACTCTGGCTGTGGTTCATGAAAATAACAGGCATCCAATGACACTGGTTGTGGTTCATGAAAAGAATAGACATGCAATGACTCTAGCTATGGTTTGTGAAAAGAACACACATCCAGTAACACTGGTGGATCCATATGTGGTTTGTGGAAAGAACATACATGCAATGATACTGGTTGTGGTTTGTGAAAAGAACAGACATGCAATCACACTGGTGGATCCATGTGTGGTTTGTGGGAAGAACAAACATGCAATGACTCTAGCTGTGGTTAATGAAAAGAACAGACATGTAATGACACTGGTGGATCCATATGTGGTTTGTGGAAAGAACATACATGCAATGACTCTAGCTGTGGTTAATGAAAAGATAACACATGCAATGACTCTAGCTGTGGTTCATGAAAAAGAACACACATGCAATTGCTCTAGCTGTGGTTCATGAAAAGAACACACATGCAATGAGACCGGTGGATCCATGTGTGGTTTGTGACAAGAACAGGCATGCAAATGACTCTAGCTGTGCTTTGTGAAAAGAACACACATGCAATCACACCGGTGGATCCATGTGTGGTTTGTGAGAAGAACATACATGCAATGACTCTAGGTGTGGTTCATGAAAAGAACAGACATCCAATGACACTGGTGGATCCATGTGAGGTTTAATGAAAAGAACACACATGCAATGACACTGGTGGTTCCATGTGTGGTTTTTGAGAAGAACGGGGCATGCAATGACACTAGTGGATCCATGTGTGGTTTGTGAGAAGAACACACATGCAATGACACTGGGTGTGGTTCATGAAAAGAACACACATCCAATGACACTGGTGGATCCTTTTGTGGTTTGTGAGAGGAATACACATCCAATGACTCTTGCTGTGGTTCATGAAAAAGAACACACATGCAATCACACTGGTGGATCCATGTGTGGTTTGTGAGAAGAACGCACATGCAATGACACTAGGTGTGGTTAATGAAAAGAACGGAGATGCAATGTCTCTTGTTGTGGTTTATTGAAAGAACACACATGCAATGACTCTGGTGGATCCATATCTGGTTCATGAAAAGAACACACATTCAATGACACTGGTGGATCCATATGTGGTTCATGAAAAGAATACACATGCAATGACATTGGTGGATCAACATGTGGTTTATGTAAAGAACACACACGTAATGACTCTAGCTGTGGTTAATGAAAATAACACACATCCAATTACAATGGTGGATCCATATGTGGTTTGTGGAAAGAACAGACATGCAATGACTCTAGCTATGGTTTGTGAAAAGAACAGACATGCAATGACACTAGTGGATCCATGTGTGGTTTGTGAGAAGAACACACATGCAATGATACTGGTGTATCCTTATGTGGTTTGTGAGAATAACACACATGCAATGACTCTAGCTGTGGTTCATGAAAAGAACATACATCCAATGAGACTGGTGGATCCATGTGTGGTTTGTGAAAAGAACAGACATGCAATGACTCTGGGTGTGGTTCATGAAAAGAACACACATCCAATGACACTGGTGGATCAATATGTGGTTTATGAAAAGAACAGACATCCAATGACACTGGTGGATCCTTTTGTGGTTTGTGAGAGGAATACACATCCAATGACTCTGGCTGTGGTTCATGAAAAAGAACACACTTGCAATCACACTGGTGGATCCATGTGTGGTTTGTGAGAAGAACGCACATGCAATGACACTGGGTGTGGTTAATGAAAAGAACGAAGATGCAATGTCTCTAGTTGTGGTTTATTGAAAGAACACACATGCAATGACTCTGGTGGATCCATATCTGGTTCATGAAAAGAACACACATTCAATGACACTGGTGGATCCATATGTGGTTCATGAAAAGAACACACATGCAATGACATTGGTGGATCAACATGTGGTTTATGTAAAGAACACACATGCAATGACACTAGTGGATCCATGTGGTTTATGACAATAACACACATGCAATGAACTCTAGTGGGTCCATGTGGTTTATGAGAAGAACACACATCCAATGAACTCTAGTGGATCTATCTAGTGGATCTATCTTGGCATACTACTCAGTTTTGCCCTTGGTTTTTTGATACTACTCAGTTTTGCCCCCTCTCTATCTTTCGTAGAAGCCAAAACATGTGCTCACTCTGTCTGCTACTCCCTAATTGGTTGTCACAGTTGTCACGCGGATCGTGCGCACCAACCGTTGATTCTATGTGATCCAATGATGATCGTTGCACACGTCGTGCCCTTCACAGTACAACGTGAGACAGCACGGACGTCTCCCTCAGCGAGACTTCTATAAGAAGGAACACGAAGCCGTCCATGGAAAAAGTCGTTGACTGGTCATGTCATGTTTAATCAAGTCTGAAAAGCCTACTACTGCTACTACTACGCCAGAACACATGCGTCATCGAGTGCACGGTCATCGATGGACAGCTGCAATTTATTGCCACTTGATTTTAATAAGACATATCCCATTTTTTACGTAGCGGCTCTCAATATCACTTCCAACTGGGCCCCACCGTAAGAAACTTGCACGCGCTAGCCGGAGGCCGAAGATTGAGCTCGACGAGACCTAACGTCTCCGCCTTCATCGAGTCACTCGCAGTCATCAACACATCCCTCTACCTGATCTAGCACAACCCCAAAAATCTCGCTGTACAGCCACCTACCTTCCCCTCTAAATTTCCACTTTTATTTATCGCCAATTTTAGGGTTGTGTCAAATGATACATTGCAAATGTATCCATAATTTTTGATGTTCCATGCTTGGTTTCATCTACTTTCTTATGTTTTGTCCACACTTTGGAGTACTTTTCATATGATTTCTTGGACTAACCTATTAACAAGAGCCACAGTGCCAGTTGCCTGTTTTCTGCTGTTTTTGGTTCCAGGAAAGTCAGAAAATGAATATTCTCGGAATTGGACGGGACAAAAGCCAAAGTTCCTATTTTACCGGAAGACTCACGGAGCCAGAATACAAGATGGAGGAGGGCCAGGGCCTGGCCACACCCTCCCAGGCGCGGGTACCCCCAGGCCGCACCAGGGCGTCATGTGGGCCCCCTGGCTGCCCACCGACCTTGCCTCTTCGCCTATAAGAAGTCTCCCGATGCATAAACCCTAAATAATCAAGCCTCCAGCCACGAAAAGTTCCGCAGCGCCGCCGCCACCGAAGGGGAGATTCGGGGGACAGAAAGTCTCTGTTCCGGCACCCTGTCGAGACAGGGAAGTGCCCCCGGAGCCATCTCCATCGATCTCCACCACCATCTCCATTACCATTGCTGATTACCATGATGATGAGGGAGTAGTTCTCTCTCGAGGCTAAGGGTTCTACCGGTAGCTATGTGTTCATCTCTCTCTCTATGCATGATCTTACAGAGATCATGAGCTTGTAATCTATAGATCTACCTTGCTACTCAAGTGATTTAATAGATCTCTGCTCTCCCCATGTATGTGAAAGTGACAGCGTGCACACCATGGTGGCACTTAGGCTAGAGATTACAAATACTTGTTATGAGTTATATTTGGAGTTGGATATCTCTATGAAATTGTGGTGTTTGTTGGAACCATCTAGATCTCAAGGTGACAATGTGGGGTTACCTAGATGGGAAAGGCTTACTTTGAGGTGTGCTGTTATAGCCCTACCATGGATTAGAGTGTCCAACAGAATAATTTAGAGTAGTATCATAAAGAGAAGATATTTATATGAGAGTGTTCACTAGTGAAAGTATGATCCCTAGGCCTTGTTTCTAAGCACTGAAACACCATTTGCTATTAGATCTATTACATGTTTGCTTGGTTCCATCTTTATTTCAGTTTGCCTTTAGTCTTTTCCCACATCAACCACACGCCAGCAAGCTATTTTCTATCACCGTTACCACTTATAGTTATCCATACCACCTGTATTTCACTATCTCTTCGCCGAACTAGTGCACCTATACACCTGACAAGTGTATTGGGTGTGTTGGGGACACAAGAGACTTCTTGTATCTTGATTGCAGGGTTGCTTGAGAGGGGATACCTTTGACCACTTCCTTCCTGAGTTCGATAAACCTTGGGTAATCCACTTAAGGGAAAACTTGCTGCTGTTCTACAAACCTCTGCACTTGGAGGCCCAACAACTGTCTACAAGAATAGAAGTGCGTAGACATCAAGCTATTTTCTGGTGCCATTGCCGGGGAGGTAAGGTAAAAGGTACTCACATCCTCTGGTGTGAGTGCTTGAAGTTATTTCCTTTAGATTCTGCAATTTTGTCTTTTTGTTTCTTGTTTTCACTAGTTAGGCTTAATGGAAAACAACAACAAAATTAGAGAGCTTTTTACTATTTTTCCTAGTATAGAACATGAATTGTCTGAAAAGAAAATTAAAAAACCCATGGAACTTTCTTTGCATGCTAATAGCAATGTTATTAGTATGAATCTTTTGAACACCTTTGTTACTAATGCTATGGAAACGTCTAAGCTTCGAGAAGTTGGTTTTTATGAAAATGATCTTTTTAATTCCCCAACTTTAAAGAAGAAAATTTGCTCTGATGATACTTTATCTCCCATATGTGGTAATTCTAATGATACTTGTGATATGTTAAATCCACATACTGAAAGCATCCCTTTTAAAATACCTATAAAAATTGTTGAACGTGTTATGAATAACTGCTATTTTGGAGATGGAACTGTCCATCCTGGTGATCATTTACTCTTTATACATGAATTATGCGAGTTGTTCAAGTGTGCAGGTATTTCAATGAACCAAGTTAAGAGGAAGCTATTCCCTATTTCACTTAAGGGCAAAGTAAGGGAGTGGTATGAGCTACTAGATGATCCTCATCATTTGGAGTGGAAGGAACTTGAATCTCTCTTTTACTCTAAATTTTATCCTCCTCATGAAATTCATAAAGATAGGAATTACATTTATAATTTTCATCCTCATCATGGAGAAAGTATTGCCCAAGCATGGGGGAGATTGAAGTCACTAATGCTCAAATGTCCCATTCATGAGCTCCCCAATAATATTGTTATTAACAATTTCTATGCAAGGCTTTCAGGACATTACAAGGACTATCTAGATACTTGTTTAGAGGGATCCTTCACAGGTAAGGAGGTCAAAGCTAAGTGGGATCTTCTTGAAACAATTCAAGGCAATACCGAAGATTGGGATAACAACAAAGGTAAAGAACCAGGTATAAACTATGATTATGATTGCATTAAGTCTTTCGCTGAAACTGCTAATTTTCAAGAGCTTAGTGCTAAATATGGTCTTGATCCTCAAATTCTTGTTGATTGTTATAGAACCTTTGCTTCTCATATTAATGCTCCTAAAGAAAAATGGGACATGTATCATGAGCCTTATAAAGACACTTGCATGGAAAATGAAATTGTTATTAATGATAGCAATAAACATGCTCAAACCTCTGAAAGTACTATTTCTTATAACACTACTAGGAAACAACCTATAGATAGACAAGATATTCAGTGGCGCATATGCCAAACCATGCGCCACAGGAAAACATCAGTGGCGCACCATAAAACATGCGCCACAGAAGATTGGAAGTTCTGTGGCACATTCTCCAGACTATGCACCACAGAAGATTGGTGGGACCCGCCAGCCGGGGTGGGTTGATCCAAGTTCTGTGGCGCATTCTGCAATATGCGCCACAGAAGAGGCAACTTCTGTGGCGCATATTTTGTTATGCGCCACAGAACATGGAGGGGGGCCCACCACGGAATCTAATTCACCCAAGTTCTGTGGCGCATGTTCTGATATGCGCCACAGCTGTGTTTCACTTCTGTGGCGCATATCCCAACATGCGCCATAGAACTTGGAGGTGGGCCCCATAGAGGGAATCTAATTCACCCACTTCTGTGGCACATATGGACTTATGCGCCACAGAAGATTCAGCATCTATGGCGCATTCCCTCCATATGCGCCACAGATGAGGGCGTCTAGATCCATGTTAAAAAGGTGACAAAAGCTAGCTCTTATCTATCCACCACCACCCATTTCACATCTCTACCTCCTCCCAACTCGTCTTCCTCCTCCCTCACACCCCATATTGCCCATAGTTTCTCCATTTTCTTGTAACTAAACCTACTTTAATCCATAGATTGGTAAGTGGAAGCTTCGCTCCAACTTCTAGATCTAAAAGTTCCTTACTTTTCTCTCTCACATCTCTATTTGTTTACTAATTTCCTCTCCACCAACTTGTAGATCTATTTGTCCACACTCTCTCATCGTGCGGTCTCGTCTCGCTATTATTGTGTCTACTAGGCGAGTACTTGGCCATGAACATGTAGGTGAAGCTTGTCGCGCGGGCGGTGTGTGTGTGCGATCCATGGCGAGACGATGCTTGTGTGGTGCATGAATGTTTGCAATGGGAGGAAGTTTTTTGTTGCTTGCTTGTTGTTGTCGGGCCCAGCCGGTGTGGTTGCATGGATGTTTGCCGAAATGTTGATTCATTTCCATTTTGGCAAATTTTTGCACTACCCATATGTCCTAATTTTAGGAAAGGTCATGCCGAATTTTTTCCGGCTAGCATTCATGCATGTGTGTGTTCATATGGTGTGGTTCTCACCTATACTCTCTGTTTGGACCGCTCAGGCAACCATGGCCCTCACGATGAGCGAAGGTCGAATTGCTAGGTACAAGAAAGGCGCGAAGGAGGACATGATTCTGAACAACAAGACCATGATAAGATGTCCATGTCGAACATGCAAACTGCTGCGCTGGATCGACCCTGAATCTGGACAATTGGAGGGTCACCTGCTCAGGCGCGGTTTCATGCGCGACCTCAATGAGGCGCCGGCAGGACATGGTGGTGGTCACGAAGACGTGGGCGGGCGAGAAGACAAAGAGTCTACCGGGCATGATCATCATGACGAAGGAGATGCCAGCAGGCATGATCATCATGACGAAGGAGATGCCGGCGGGCATGATCAGCATGGAGAAGGAGATGGTGACGGGCATGATCATGATCATGATCATGAAGAAGGAGAAGACGCGAACACACAGATGCTGCTAACTTCGGTCTTGTAGGACCCTCATGTTCAAGAACTGCTCCTCAAGGAGACGAGCAATGACAAAGCTACAACCAGAGAGAAAGCCAAGCTGGCCCAAATGGAGGTAGACGGATGACTCCATTGTATCCTGGGTGTCGCCCCAAGGATACACGTTTGAGTGTAACGCTCAAGGCTCTGGAGATGAAGGCCGAACACAAATGGACCAATGTGAGCTTCAACACGAACATGGAATACTGGCACGACCGACTTCCTAAGGGGAACACATTGCCAACAAGTATCGAGGAGGCCAAGAAAATCGTGTTAACGAGGTTTCAACTCGTCAATGCCCATTGTTATGGACTTGGGTTTTGGACAAGATGGGGATGCTGGAGATCGTGGCACGGTTAACAGACAAGCAACCAGGGGACACGGGATTTACCCAGGTTCAGGCCCCCGGAGGGAAAACCCTACTCCTGCTTGTCTGCTCTTTTATTGCGGCGGAACCGAAAGTTACAGGGTGCGTAGATTCGATCTGGCGTGGAGGTGTGTATGTCGTAATCGCAGGGTGTAATCGTTGTTGGGTGTCCCCCTCGTTGGACCCTCCTAGCCTTTATATATGGGGAGGCTAGGTCTCGGGTACCGATACGAGTAGGTTACAAGTTGTATTGAAACTCTAGTCTTGTTCTTCAAGGATCCGAAGGCGTCATGGGCCTGGGCCACCCGAAAATCTTCATGGGCTGGCGTATATTGGCCGTGGGCCTTCCTTGGGCTGGACCAAGTATGCTGAAGTTACGTACACGTAGGGTATAACCATGTCAGTAGCCCCCGAGTGTTTAGTCGAATCGTAGATTTGGCTGAGGACTCTTCAATCCTTCGGGTGTAACTCTGTCTTTCAAGAGAATGTGTAGGGATTGTTGATGCGTGTGCCTGACTCACCCGACGGATCAGGGTCAGTTAATCGTCAGTTAATCGACTCGAACCCGGAACATATGCTGGCGTAATTCGACTCAGGCCGCGGAGGACTTACAGGAGTGGAATTCCAGTGTTTTTAAATTATGTACCCAACGTGTTCGTCGGGATTTCTCATCGTACCTGCTGGTATGGATTCATACTAGCAGAGCGCAGTCAGGTGCTTTGCCAGGCCATCAGATGATATCTGTAGGTCCTATCTTTGCGTCGCAGATGCAGCATCCGAATGTTTATCACCGCGGAGGTGTTTCGGGTGGCCAAGGAGGATGTTACTCACTTAGCATTAATTGGGGCAGAGTTGCCGAAAAGTTTTTGCATGCGGATCCGGAAGATCGCAGTCGAAGATTTCATAGGGTGCGCGACTAGCGCTCCCTATGGGAGTAGCCCCCGAGTGTCTGTTCGAGTCGTAGACTCGAGCGGAGACTTTTAGTGCAAGTATTGCTCAGTTGTTTAGTCCGTAGGACTCGAAAATTTTCGGATGCTAAAATCCTTCCTCCCTATGGGAGTAGCCCCCGAGTCCGTAGTGGAGTCGTGGACTCGACGTAGGACTCGAAGCTCTTGTGTGTGAACGGCCATCGCTCCAGTTTGGAGTAGCCCCCGAGTGTCTGGCGGAGTCGTAGACTCGGGCAGAGACTCGAGTCTTGTATCATGCAACGGTAGTAGGAAAATCTCGTGGGCGTACCGCTGACCCGGAAGTACATCGGGTGCGCGACTAGCGCTCCTGATAGGAGTAGCCCCCAAGTATTTAGTCGAATCGTAGATTCGAGTGAGTACTTTTAGCTGTGGAGCCGAAGTTATTGCTAGTATAGCTGTTGATGACGTCAGTGCTGACGATCAATGACCTCAAGCGTCTGCTGCGCCAGAGATGACTTGACTGGACGATGCATGGGTCCCACTTCCTGACTTTGAATTAACCGGTCACGCGCGGCGTGGAGATGATTATGGCATTTCCTCGATTTCCGCGCGTAGTGGACGTCGTGGGAATGACGGTTCGTTTTGGTGCTGACACGTGTACGGCCAGATCTGCCGTTGGCGTTAGGTCTTCTTGATGGACGGTCAGCGTGCGTCGTCTTTGCTGTTATAATCCATGGTGAAAATCGTGGTTTGTTTTCACCGCACTAGTTCTTGCGTTTTACTGCCTCCTTGTGCTCGAGCGATTCTTGCTGCGTGCTGAGAGTTCCTTTCGCATTTCCTTTGTCTTCGTCGTTGGCAACGACACCACCGCCGTAGCGCCATGGGGAAGCCAAAGAAGTCTTCGCCTGCAGTGGGAACCAGCGCCGCCGGAGGCAAGAAGGGCGCCGCCGCTGCTCGTGTCACCGATGGTGGCTGGCGGCGATCAGAGACGCGGGAGAGCGATCTCCGCAAGCTGCGCGAGCGGAGCCTAATTCCGCAGGACACGACGGCCGTGAGACTCCCCGGTAGTGAGGTAATCCCCCGTCCCCCATCTGGGTATCGGGTTATGTTTGTCGCCTTCGTTTTGCGTGGGTTTGCGTATCCAGTCCATGACTTCCTTCGTGGACTGCTCTTTTTCTATGGGGTTCAACTCCATCATCTGTCTCCCAACTCCCTTCTCCACATTGCATGTTTTATCACGCTTTGCGAGTGTTGGCTTGGCATTGAGCCGCACTTTGGCCTCTTCCGGAAGCTGTATTCCGTGAGGAGGCAGTCTGGTTCGGATGGTGTGTATCCCATTGGGGGTTTCATCATCTCTCTTAGTCCCGATGTCCAATTCTTTTCCTTCTCCATGTCCGAATCTGTCCAGTACTGGCGGAGGAAATGGTTTTACATCCGTGACTCCGTGCTGCCTGGGCAAGATTTTGGTCTCGTTCCTTTTGACCCTTCCCAGTTAATTATGAAGAAGAGGTCCTGGAAAAATCAGATCTTAGACGGTGAGGTGGCGGAGATAGAGGCCTTGTACCGTCGGGTGGAGGAGCTCCAATTGATTCCTGAGAAGGAGGTGAACGGTGTCGACATTATCCGGGTGTTTCTTGAGCGTCGGGTGCAGCCGCTCCAGGCTAGAGTGCACCCGATGTTCCTGTACTCTGGGCGCCGTGATCCGATGAGGGTTTCGAGTGAGAAGGTCTCCGAGGTGGACCTTGACAAGGATCTTCGCGTGCTGTTGAAGTTCAAGGCCGACGAAAAAATCCCGGGGAAGTCGCTGACTCCTCCCTTTTCGTCGACGTTGGCCGTGCCAAAGGTGTAGATTTGCGCACGTAGTGCTTCCCTTATGTTTTTGTCAGTTGTGTACTTGTGTCCTTTGTTTGCTAACAAAGTTTCTTCTCATCTTGTAGAGCTTCAAAGTGCCAGGCATGGCGCCACCATTGCCCGAAAGGTATCCGAATGCCCCGGATAATGAAGTGGTGGATTCCGTGTCCGAGCTTCCTTCGGCGCAATCTCCGGCGGAGGATGCCGACGAATCGAGTGAAGACCTTTCGAGTAAGCGATCACGGAGCTCCAGCGAGTCTTCGGATGGCTCGACTCCTCCGACTCCCAGGAATCCTCGGGGTCTTGAGCGTCATGATGATGTTCAGGGGGGTTCGTCTTCTCCTATTCCTGCCGTTCCTGTGCGAGCTGTTGCTCCGCACCCGCCAGCAAAGCGGAAGAAGGAAGAGAAGAAGGAGGAGGAGAAGGAGGAGAAGAGGGCCCGGAGGGCTTCTCCTATCTTTGACCTGAGCGCGTTGGGCTCGTAAGTGTGCTTGTTGCCACTGTTGTCTTTTGCTCACTTGTTATTTTTGCGCCTGTGTTGATTGGTTCGTATGTAGGCAATCCTCCGACGGCTCTAGTGATGGAGCGCGCGAGATGATGGGGGAGTCGAACATTGCGTCGCCGCCTCCGCAGACGGTGGCGACGTTGGGTGGTGCTGCACCAGTTCCTCTTGTGCAGGAGAGGCTGGTGGTTGCGCCTCAGAATTTCGCAGGCGGGCCTGCGGGTTCGCCTTCGGAGCATGTAAGTTTTTCTGCTTCATGTCACGGGGGGAGCCCCCGGGCGTCTTCGTGTGCTGATGTTGTGTTTGCTTCTTTGTTTTGGGCGGAGCCCCCAAGTCATGCTCTTACTGCTATTGCTTTTTCCTACAGCCTTGTGTCCGAGAGGCCAAGCGGCTGGTGGAGGAGCACCTGACGCTGGAGGTGAAACTGCAGCAGCTGCAAGGTATTCGTATGCCTTGTAGTACTTTTTGTTTATCCTTGTCCTGTTTGTTGACACTGGCTTGTTGTGAATGAAGAGGAGCATAATGACTCTCTTCGTGAGGTTGATGCTCTGAAGAAGAGCCTTGGCCAATTGGAGCAGAAGGCCGAAGCTGCCGCTGAGGCGAAAGAGCGCCTTGAGCTGGAGCTGTCAAAGGCAGCCAAAGCGAAAGAGCGTCTGCAACAGGAAGCCGCAGGTCGTGAGGTAGGAGTAGCGGAGAAGCTCATGGCTGCTGCCAAGGCTATTTCGGGTGAGTGCTAGCTTTTGTACTTGCTTCTTTTTCTTCGGGTCCTCTTCTATGTTGCTATTCTTCATGTTTTCTTCTGTTTTGTCTCAGATGCCGCAGACATCGAGTTTGACCGTGGTGCTCTGGAGCACGGGAGTGCTCTGGATGATGCCACTGTGGCGGTCGAAGACCGCTGCAGCACCGTCGTCAACTCCCTTGCCAAGGCAAAGGAGGTCCTTGGTCGCTTCTACCAGGAGCTCTTCCCGAAGGGCGCAACCCTTGAAGATGTGGGTGCTCTGGTAGAGGCTCTGTCAGCCGAAGCGCCTGCAGCGTACAAGCGCAAGCAGAAGGGCATCGGCGCGTCCGTCGGGCTAGCGATGGCCATGGCGGCTGGGGTGGAGCTGGACTTGCCCCAGATCACTTCTCGGATGTTGACGGCTGTGGATGGATCAGAGGTAGCCTTCGCTGCTTACTCCGCTCGCTGCAGACGATATGGGCCCAAGCTCATTGACTTGTTGTCTGAGTACGCACTGCGGCAGCAGGGCGAGGCCAAAGCTAGGCAGTCTGGCTCTGAGGCGACTCGGTGTCCTACGCCTTAGGCATAGGAGATGTAGGGTAGTATGTAGTTTACTTTTGCTGTAAATATCTTTTGTAGCACCATTCTTGAGCCACGCAGTGGCCTTATTTAATGAATTCCTCCGAGTTGGGCTTTATCTTTGGCTGAGTGTCTGTGTGCCTTCTTTTTCTTCTGCTTTAGGTTCCTTCGGGTGTTGACCCAGTTGGTACTTCATCCGAAAGGCCCTTGCGAGCATCGTTGGATGATTCCTCGCAGCTCGCTTTTCTGCGGGATCGCGTGCGCAGCTTGGAGAGGGATTTGCTTGGGCTACGCGGTCGTGCTGACGTTTGGAAGTCCAAAGCAGACCGTAGTGCAGCCAGAGAGGAATACTTGATGGCGGAGCTGGGTCGGCTGTCCGAGCAGCTGCAGTGTAAGTTGATCCTTCTTTCGGGCCGTAGCTTAGTTCTTCGGGTGAGCCTGCTGGCCTTACTCTTGTTCTGTGCTGTTGTTGCAGGTGCGAATCTCGCTCCGAAGGAAGAAAAGGAGCGCATTGCTGTTTGAGTCAATTGTTTGACTCAACAGGACATGGAAGCCGGTGGCTTCTTTTGGGTGGATCGCGATCGTGCCATGGTTCTGGCGACGGTGCAGGATCGCGTCTTCCAGGTTTCGCGGGTGCTCCGCCAGGTGCAGACATCGCTGTCCTCGGTGTTGCACGTCATGTTTCCGTTGGATGGCGCGCCGACGACCCTTGCAGGTCTTCTGGCGAAGTTTCGGAGTGCCAGCAATGTCAAGGAGCTGGTGCGGCAGCAGCTTGTCGCAGGGGTGAAGGCTGCCTTGTCTCTTGTGAGGGTGCATCGCCCTGATGTAGATTTGGCTGCTGTGGCGACTGGGCCACCTCCTCGGCCAGATGGTGGCGAGTGGAATATGCGTCCGCATTACGCGGCTGTAAGGCAGTATGCCGAACAGATTGTAGATTTGTTTGAGCAGCGTGCTCAGGCTATTCTGCAGAATAGGTAGAACCTGAAAATAAACAGATAGATGTAAAATTTGTATATTGCGGCTGGGCGTGTATGTGCCCTTTGTTGTAAAGGTTTGCTTGTTAGCGAGCACGCAGTGCTTTGATTTAGTACGTGCCCTTTTCGTTAGCCTGACGTGGTCAGCTACTCAGGTGTACATGTGTTGTCCTCAGTCGATGAAATCGTGAGGTGGGGGGAGCCCCCGAGCGCGTTTTGTCCTCAGTCGATGAAATCGTGAGGTGGGGGGAGCCCCCGAGTGTGTTTTGTCCTCAGTCGATGAAATCGTGAGGTGGGGGGAGCCCCCGAGTGCGTTAGTAGCATGTAACAAAGTTGCAGAGAAATAGTCAACCGAAGGTTGGGAGTGAGACACTTAGCTTTATTTGTAGCGTAATGGAGGAGGTACATGGTTTGGCTGAGTAGCCTTGGCCGTAAGCCTTATTGAAAGTAAAAGGGGTACATTGCCCATTGCTATGTGTAGAATCATCGCAGGTGCGAGATGTTCCATGGGTTGGAGTATGCGACTCCAGACTCCACGTGCTTGAGGCGATAGGCGCCACCTGGGATGACTTCGGTGATGACATAGGGTACTTCCCATGGCGAATCGAGTTTGTTCGGTCGCTTTTGCTTGAGTCGCAAGACGAGGTCTCCTTCGACGAAGGACCTGGGGCGCAGCCGGCGGCTGTGATAGTTGCGGAGACTTTGCTGGTACACCGCGGATCTAGCTACTGCTATATCCCGTGCTTCGTCGAGTGTGTCGACGGCGTCTTCGAGTGCAGCCGTGGATTTGGCCTCGCTGTAAGCGACGACTCGTGGAGCCTGGTGACGTACTTCGGCTGGGAGCACAGCCTCAGCTCCGTGTACCATGAAGAACGGTGTGTAGCCGGTGGAGCTGTTTGGCGTAGTTCGTAAGCTCCATAGGACAGACGATAGCTCTTTCGTCCAGTTGCCAGCTTTGTGCTCGAGTGAGCTCATGAGGCATTTCTTGATGCCAGCGCCGATTAGGCCGTTGGCCTTTTCCACTTGCCCGTTTGTTTGCGGGTGCGCCACTGAGGCGTACGTGATATTGATCCCGAGGCCTTCGCAGAAGTCCTGTAGACTATGGATTCGAAGAACTTGACGGCGGTTTTGCCCTTCTGGTTGGTGACTGGCATGGCCTCGATCCACTTGGTGAATTTGTCGACTGCGACCAAGAGGAAGACGTGTCCTCCCTTCGAGGATTTTGGCAGTTTGCCGATCATGTCAAGGCCCCATTGAGCAAAAGGCCAAGCTATGGGTATGGGTCGGAGTTCGGACCCAGGTGCGTGCGGTTTGTCGGCGAACCGTTGGCACCCGTTGCATCTTCGGACGATGTCCTTTGCGTCGCTCATGGCCGTTGGCCAATAGAATCCTGCTCGTAGAGCTTTGGCGACAAGGGAGCGACTGCCTGCGTGGTGGCCGCAGATGCCCTCGTGGATATCTTGGAGTATGGTCTTGCCATCGCTGATGGTGACGCACCGTTGTAGGACGCCTGTAATGCTGCGTTTGTACAGTTCACCGTTGATGATGGTGAAGGCTTTTGACCGACGAGATATGCGCCGGGCATCTGTCGGGTTGTCTGGTAAGTTTCCGTTTAGCAGGAACTGGAGGTATGGACGTGTCCAGGTTTCTTCGACTGCCATGACCTGCATCAAGTTGACCATGGCGACTTCGGTATCCAACTTTTCGGGTCCTTCTTGACCTTCGGGTAGCGTAGCCCCCGAGTGTTCTGCTTCTTCGGGTGATCCCTTGGGGAATTTCCGCTTGATGGATGGCACGCAGATCTGTTCGAGGAACACACCTGGTGGTACTTTTGCACAAGTGGAGCCGATGTTGGCGAGTCTATCGGCCTCCTCGTTGCTCTCTCTTCCGACGTGCCGAAGTTCGCAGCCGTCGAATTCTCCTTCGAGTGCGTTGTATAGTGCGCGGTACGCGATCATGTTTTCGGCGTGTGCGTCGCACTCATTCATCGTCTGCTGGACGACAAGGTTGGAGTCACCGTAGATGACCAGGCGCGTTGCGCCGCATATTTTTGCCATCCGCATGCCATGGATGAGGGCCTCGTATTCGGCCTCGTTGTTGGAGGCTCTGAATTTCATCCGAAGGACGTAGTTCATCTTGTCACCTTGCGGGGAGGTCAGTATGACTCCTGCCCCTGCTCCGGCTTCGCGTTTGGAGCCGTCAAAATGCATTGTCCAGGATTGCGACATGTCTGGGGTGTCAGGCAGCTGCAGCTCCATCCAGTGCACCAGGAAGTCCGGAAGGACTTGAGATTTGATTGCGTGTCGCTTCTCGTAGATGATGTCCAGTGGTGATAGATCGATGCCCCACAGGGCCACGCGTCCTGTGGCCTCTAGATTGTTCAGGATGCTGTTTTGGGGTGCCTCGTTGATGACCATCACCTGATGCTCCTGGAAGTAGTGGCTCAGTCGTCGAGCCGTCATGAACACGCCGTAGGCCAGCTTCTGGTAGTGCGGGTACCGCTGTTTTCTTGGAGTGAGAACCTCGCTGAGGTAGTAAATTGGGCGTTGTACCCCATGGGTCTTGCCTTCTTCCGGTCGTTCGACCACGAGTACTGTGCTGACCACCTGGTGTGTGGCTGCTATGTACAGCAACAGGGGCTCGCGCTCTTTTGGCGTGACCAAAACGGGCGAGGTGGAGAGGAGCCGCTTGAGGTTTTCGAATGCGTTGTTGGCTTCTGGTGTCCACTCGAACTTGTCTGCTTTGCGCAGCAGTTGGTAAAATGGTAGGGCCTTCTCGCCCATGCGGCTGATGAACCTGCTTAGTGCCGCTACTCGCCCTGCGAGCTGATGAACTCCCTTGAGGTTTTTCGGCTTCTCCATTGTCATGATAGCTTTGATTTTCTTCGGGTTCGCTTCGATCCCTCGTTGAGAGATGAAGTATCCGAGCAGCTGACCTGAGGGGACGCCGAAGGCGCACTTTTCTGGATTGAGCTTGATCCTGTAGCGATCAAGGTTGTCGAACGTCTCGCGGAGATCGTCGATAAGTGTTCTTGCCTCCTTGGTTTTGATGACTATGTCGTTGACATAGACTTGGACGTTGCGACCGATCTGGTCCTTGAGGCAGGCCTGCATGCATCGCTGGTACGTGGCACCCGCGTTCTTTAGCCCGAAGGGCATTGTGTTGTAGCAGTATACTCCGAATGGTGTGATGAACGCCGTTTTCTCTTGATCTTCGACCTTGAGTCGAATGTGGTTATAGCCTGAGTAGGCGTCGAGGAAGGAGAGTTTCTCACAACCTGCAGTCGAATCGATGATCTGGTCGATCCGAGGGAGAGGGAAATGGTCCTTAGGGCAGTGTTTGTTCAGTGACGTGAAGTCTACGCACATCCGCAGGATGTCCGTGTCCTTCTTCGGGACCATCACTGTGTTTGCCAGCCACTCGCTTTCCTTGATTTCCCGGATGAAGTCTGGTGCGAGTAATCTGTTGATCTCTTTGCCGATAGCTTAGGCTCGTGGCTCCGACAGTCTTCGGATGGACTGTTTGACTGGCTTGGTGTCTGGGAAGACATTGAGTGCGTGCTCGGCGAATTCCCTGGGAACTCCTGGCATGTCCGCAGGACACCAGGCGAAGATTTCCCAGTGCTCACGGAGGAATTCGACGAGCGCGCTTTCCTATGCGGTGTTGCGGTCGTTGGCGATTAGCGCCGTCTTGGAGGCATCCGTTGGATGGACCTGTACTTTTTTGGTGTTGATGGTGGAGTCAAAAGACATATCAGGTGCGTTCTGCTTGGTGACTGGGGGTAGCCCATTGTCTGCCGCTTCGCGGAGCCTTACAAGCTCATCTTGCATGCCGAAGGACTGGGAGATTTTGTTGAAATCCCTGTCGCATTGGTCCGATCGGGTGAAGCTCCCGTGGACTGTGATGACGCCCCTTGGTCCTGGCATCTTGAGTAGTAGGTATGCGTAGTGTGGGACGGCCAGGAACCTTGCGAATGCTACGCGTCCCAGGATGGCGTGGTATTGCGACAGCCAGTCCACCACTTCGAATTCTAGGCGCTCCTGCCGAAAGTTGTCCGGTGTCCCGAACATGACGTCGAGCCCTATTTTGCCCAGGGGGAAGATGCCCTTCCCTGGGACAATGCCGTGGAACGTTGTGTCTGATTGTTCCAGGCTGCATTGCGGGATCCGCATAGCTGCTAGAGTGCTTGCGAATATTAGGTTGATGCCACTGCCGCCGTCCATGAAGACGCGACTCATCTCGAAGCCTCCGATCTGCGCCTCCAGCACCAGGGCAGCATGACCTGGGCGAGGGATCTGGCAAGGGTGATCCGCGCGGGTGAATGTGATGCAGGACTCCGATCCGCTGAGGTACTCAGGGATTGCAGGCGGAGTTGTCACGGCCATGTTGATTTGTCGGGTGATTTTCTTCTGCACCCTGTTTGTGGGACGTCCCTTCTGTATCATATTGAGTGCTCCTTTTGGTGGGGGGTAAGCGACCCCGGCGTTGTTTTGCGCTGGTGCGATTGGTTTATGTGGGCCTCCAATAGGCGGCGGTGGAGGAGCTCCGTGTGCTATTTCGCCTGGCGCAAGTGCGTTTCCGAACGCAAGAATTGGAGCTTGTTGCCTCATCTGTACCATGCTTTCGCTGAGTTTCTGGAACTCGCGGCAGTCCTTGAGCATGTGGCTAGCTTTCTTTTTGCCATCTTGTTTGTCGATGTATAAGTGGATGGTGCATGGACCCAAAAGTTTGTCGAGTGCTGAAGGTCCGTTGTCGCGGTCGCGGCGTTGCCACGACTGCGTTGGTCGTCCGTTGTCGCGGAAGTTTCCGCTGCGATATCCTCCGCTGCTGCGGCTGTTGTCGTTACGGCGGTCGGCGTAGCCGGCTGCGACCATGTCGGGTCCGTCGCGGTCCTCGTAGACGCGCGGTCTCCTCTTGCTGCGGCGTTCGCGTCTTCGGCCATAGTCGTCTTCTTCATCTGATTGCGCCCGCTGGATGCAATCTTCGCCATCTGCCCAACTGTTGGCGATTTCCATGAGCTGGTCGAGTGTCTTGGGCTTTACGCGTCCAAGTTTCTCCTTGAAGTCTGGGCGTTTGACGCCGTCCCTGAAGGCGTCGATGGCCCGCTCTTCGGAGATGTGTGCTGCGGAGTTCTTGGTCGTAGACCAGCGTAGTATGTACGAGCGAATAGATTCACCCGTTCTCTGAGTGCAGGCTCGCAGCTCTTCGATTGAGGCGGGCCTTTTGCTGGTGCCTTTGAAGTTTCGGATGAAGCTATAAGCGAGCTCCTCCCAGCTTCGGATGGATCCTGATGATAGGCTGCTGAGCCAGACCCGCGCCGCGCCTGTCAGCTGCAGCTGAAGGCATTGCATGGCGGTTTCTTTGTTGCCTCCGTGAAGCTTGACGGATGACAGATGGTCGCTGAGCCAGGACTTTGGATCTTGCGTGCCGTTTAACTTCGGAGTATCCGAAGGAAGCTTAAAGTTGCATGGCATCTGTGTTCGCCGGACGGAACTGCTGAAGCATCGAGCCCCGCAGAGTTCTCCTTCGTCTTCATCCATCTCAGATTCGGATGAGCATGCGTGTTTGGCGCGTGCTTTGTCGATCTTGCGTTGTGTAAGCTTGTCTCTGGCATCGTAGTCGTGTTTGTGGCGGTGCGAGCTCTTCTTCCTTCGAGGAAGGTCGTGTTCTTCTTCATCTTCGGATGAGGGAGTGGGGCTCCGGTCGCGCCTGGCCGGAGCTTTCTTCTTCGGCTCCGTAGGAGCATCTTCGTGGAGCGCAGCTTCGATTAGTCCTAGTCCGGTGAGTGCGGACCTATGCATGGCCCTTTTCGGGTCCCCCTCCGGAGGTGGGTGAGCCGCAAGATACGCAGTGGCTGCCATGATCGCGGCTTGTGGCGTCTTCGGGGTGATGTTGCCGTCGGCGTCCATATCCATGAACGATGTGTGGAGGGTTCGGGTCACGTCACGCCGCTCCTTCGGGTCCATGTTTTCCACCCGAGAGTGGTGCTTGTTTCCCTGATTTCCGTTTGTGCTGGAGCCGGGTCCCATGGCGGAGAGCGCAGCTCGTCGCGCACTGGACTCAGAGGCTGCTTTCTTGCGTTTATCGAGTGTCTCCTGCATCTTGACTTGCTTCTTGTGCTCCTCGATGAGGAGGTAGTGGTATGCCATCAGCAGGTCACGTGGGGGGTCCAGAGGTAGGACTATTTCGCCTGCGACGGCGCGGCGTGCTTCGGCCCATCCTTCTTTGCTAAGTTGGATGATGTGGCCCCTGTTTTCCCTGTTTTCGCCGTTCCCGCCCTGCGGGTTGGGGTTGGGCGGCGGGTTAGGCGTGTCTTCGTCGGTTTGGATGATTGCGGCGCACAGATAGCGGCTGCAGATTGGTTGGCTGCTGCCGCAGCTTTCGGATTCGGAACCGTAGGTCCCTTCATCCGAAGGTGGATCGCACAGATCGGAGTTGCAGCAGCTGCTGCTGTAGAACTCATCTGTTGATGGTGACGTGCGTAGCACGGGGTGTGGAGCCCATGAAGCGGGCCTGATCGGCGGCACGGGCATCCGCTCGGGGAGGCGGAGGGTGCCAGCTTGTCCCACCTGGAAGCAGAAGCTCCCGAACAGAATTTCGAGTCCGTCGCCTACGGGCTCGAAATCCTTCATGGTGGCCAGCGAGTGGGCGGTGAAGTCGAAAGCGCCGAAGAGGAGGTGATTCTCCGTCGCCGAGGAGTTGTAGATCGATCGGGTCGGAACCGTCACAACCGCACAATCAGCAGCCCCAATTCCCACAGACGACGCCAATTGACGAGGTTTCAACTCGTCAATGCCCATTGTTATGGACTTGGGTTTTGGAGAAGATGGGGATGCTGGAGATCGTGGCACGGTTAACAGACAAGCAACCAGGGGACACGGGATTTACCCAGGTTCAGGCCCCCGGAGGGAAAACCCTACTCCTGCTTGTCTGCTCTTTTATTGCGGCGGAACCGAAAGTTACAGGGTGCGCAGATTCAATCTGGCGTGGAGGTGTGTATGTCGTAATCGCAGGGTGTAATCGTTGTTGGGTGTCCCCCTCGTTGGACCCTCCTAGCCTTTATATATGGGGAGGCTAGGTCTCGGGTACCGATACGAGTAGGTTACAAGTTGTATTGAAACTCTAGTCTTGTTCTTCAAGGATCCGAAGGCGTCATGGGCCTGGGCCACCCGAAAATCTTCATGGGCTGGCGTATATTGGCCGTGGGCCTTCCTTGGGCTGGACCAGGTATGTTGAAGTTACGTACCCGTAGGGTATAACCATGTCATGTGTGCCCTCTCGACCTACCACACATTAAATACCACGCATGCATCAATGATTGCGCACTTTATCGGAACGAGTACGCGGATAGAACCACATGTCCGGTGTGTGGCCAAGGACGGTACAAGAGAGGGAACAAGAAAGTTCCTCGAAAAGTGGTATGGTACTTTCCTATCACCCCCCGTCTGCAGTGATATTTCGTAGATCCTAAGGAAGCAAAGCTCATGCAATGGCACGCGGAAAAAGAGAAACCCGAAGATGATCCAGAGAAGGGCAAGATCCTGACACACCCTTCAGACGCTAGCCAGTGGAATGCATTAGACATCGAGTTCGAAGAGTTCGGGGGCGATGCAAGGAACGTCAGGCTGGGTATGAGCACCGATGGACTCAATCCTTTTGGAAACCAGAGTAGCACGCATAACACCTGGCCCGTGTTTGTATGGCCGTACAACCTCCCCCGTGGCTATGCATGAAGCAAAGGTATGTACACATGAGCATTCTTATTCAGGGGCCGAAACAACCAGGTATCGATATGCATCTGTATCTCGGGCTATTGAGAGAGGAGTTAGCCAGCTTGTGGGAGATGCCGGCCTATATGTGGGATGCCTACACTAAAGAATATTTCCATCTGAGAGCCGCGTTGCTCACGACCGTGCAGGACTATCCTGGTTATGCATATGTATCGGCCCAGGTGAACCACGGACACAATGCATGCGTCAAGTGCATGGATGAGACACCGCATCTCTAGCTACCAAGGGATCCCGGGTCTTCAAAAACCGTGTTCCAAGGTACTCGACAGTGGCTCCTCATGGATCACCCGTGGAGAAAACGTGGTGACCTGTTCAATGGTAAGGACGAGCTCGAAAGAGCCCCACATCCGAGGAGCGGCGAAGAAATCGAGGAGCTTTTGAATAATTGGGTAGATTGCCCTGCGCCTGGAAAAAAATGATCGAGGACAAAGCCGCTGCTGGGTGTATCGAAAGCAAGGTCTGTTTTCTGGGACCTGCCGTATTGGAAGGTCCTTCACACTCCCCATAGCCTCGATGTAATGCACATCACAAAGAATGTTACCGAGAGTCTACGTGGCACTCTACTGAACATGCCGGAGAGGACCAAGGATGGGCTGAAAGCAAGAACGGACCTTAAATTGCTTGGCATAAAGAAAGATCTTCAGTACCCTGGTAGTGATGATGATGATGATGATCAGACAGAAGGGACTCAAGGTCGCCGCAAAAGAGTTAAGAAGAATGAGGTGGTGCTTCGCGCTGCCTGCTTCACTCTGAGTCTGGAGGAGCTCGAGCAGTTTTTCAGGTGCCTCTTAGGAGTAAAAGTTCCTCACGGTTACTCGGGGAAGATAAGCAGATATCTGGACGTGGCGAAGAAGAGGTTCAGCGGTATGAAGTCTCACTACTGTCACGTGCTGATGACGTAGATACTCCCTGTTGCGATCCGTGGGATAATGGACGAGCATGTCCGTGAGACGTTGTTTGGCCTCTGTAACTTTTTCGAAGTCATATCTAGGAAGTCGATCGGTGTGAAGCAGCTCGACAGGTTACAGGAAGAGATCGTGATGATACTATGCGAGCTTGAGATTTACTTCCCGCCCGCATTCTTCGACATCATGGTGCATCTGCTTGTACATGTCGTGGATGACATCATCCAGCTCGGGCCGACATTCCTGCACAACATGATGCCGTTTGAAAGGCTAAACGGTGTCATCAAAGGATTCGTTCGCAACAGGTCTCGTCTAGATGGAAGCATAGCCAAGGGCTTTCTGATCTACGAGTGCATCTCCTTCTGCCAGAATTATCTAACCACCGAGAACGAGGATGTTGGAATACCCACAAAGAAGCACCTCGGTAGGCTCGGTGGATATGGTCATCGCGAGGGCTGCCGCTCACTGGATGTCGGCATTGATGGTCGACACACTGATTTTGAAAGGGCACACCGAGTCACGCTACAACACATTGAAGTGGTCGGCCCTTGGGTCGAAGAGCACAGAAGCTTAATCGAGCAGGAGTACGTCGACCAGGGCCGGCCAAGGAAGAAGGGAGACGTAACCAGAGAGCACAACTCCAGCTTCACGGGTTGGTTCAAGAAAAGGCAACTGGACAATCCCCCATAGACGCCTTCTACGGAAGATCAAAAACTCATATTCTCCTTGTCGCAGGGCCCAGGGCACAACCTAAGGACCTATCAGTCATACGACATAAACGGTTACAGATTCTACACCGAGGAAAAGGACAAGAATAGTGAATATCAAAACTTAGGAGTAACTATGGTATCCTTTGTTGATGACGAGACTATTGTGATGGAAAGATTCTACAGAAGGATCGAGGAGATATGGGAGCTCGACTACTGTGGAGAGATCGTATCGATGTTCCGTGTTAGATGGGCCAAGAACATGGACAAAGAAGGCCGCTATTTCACCACAATGGTTATACCAGATGCCAAATTAACGAAGAACGCCTCCGCAAAAAATGAGCCTTGGGTACTCGCTAGCCAAGTTGATCAATGCTTTTTTATTACCGACCCGTCAAAGCCCAACCGTATTGTAGTTAGGAGGGGCAAGAGGAGCATCATCGGAATGGAAGGAGCCGCTAACGAGTAAAACTTCGACAAAAACGACGACCCAAAGATCGAAAAGGAATTCGACAAGTACTTCGACATGCCTACTACTACTAAAGTAAGAAGGAAGACCACACTGCCTACTAAAGGTTGTCCATTCACAAGAAAAAATCTCAAAGTGCACGGGCTAAAGTATTCAACCACGGCAAAAAAAGGGCAAGAAGATTTTGAAGAGACACTAGCAATTATGTGACTTTTTGATGTATTAATCCGTGTGGGTATAATGTGATATTAGTGTGGGTATTAGTTAGAGACTAAAACATATAATGTGATATTCGACAAATTCACATTTATGTGTGACAAGCACACACACACACACACATATATATATATATATATATATATATATATATGATTCGGGAGGGTTTTTTGAATAAATATGCATGTGTATGTGCTTGATTTTAAATATATTTGTAACATATCATTTTTAAATAAAGAAAAAAAATTGACCCAACCAGGATTCGAACATGGCTGACACAGGTCTCTGGATATGCATCATAACCACTAGGCTAGTGTGTGTTTGCTGTCTAAGTATAGCCTCGCGCCATTTATTTGGCTAAGTGCCAAGGTTCTATGGCGCATTACGCAGATGCGCCACAGAAGTTTTAGCTTCGGTGGCGCATTTCGGAGTAATGCACCACAGAACCTTGGCACTTAGCCAAAACGGCTTGCCCCTTCTTCTTTTCCCCTTCCACCTTATTTTCCCTAATCTATCGTGCTGCCGACAGTACCCTAGCTCTAGCGCCGCCCCCATCGCCGGAGCCCTACAGCCACCGCCACGCCGGAGCCCTAGCGCCGCCCGAGGAACCCGTACATGGAGGAGAACCCTGCAGCATGGAGGAGGAGCTGCCGGAGCCTGTCCGCAACAGGAGGAGGAGGAGAAGGGGACACCTTGCTGAAGCCCCACCACCGACGCGCCGGACCACCGTAGAACCTTGTTGTCGTCGACCACCACAGCAGTAGCGCACACGTACGGTTCTTCCCCCCCTCTTGTCTGCTGTCACAAGGAGTAGCCTGCTGTCTGCCTGCTTTGCCCCCACCCCCACCCCCCTCTGAACCCTAGCTAGTGCAATCAGTGGGATATCAAGTTCTTGTCTGCGACCCTAGTCCTTGCTGATTCTATTCTGTGAAATCCTTGCTGATGTGGGAATCTATTAAGGAGTATGTGTTTTACCATGCATGATCTGTTAAGGAGTAAGTAACCCTGGGTCCCTGGTGTTCTACTCCTCATGTGCAGTGATGATGGCAGTATTCAGTTCAGTCAACTTTTGTGTAGTGATGATCATAGTCTTCAGTTCAGAGAATGTGTTAGTTGTCGGCATCCCCCTGTCTTTCCAGCTCTTCTTTTGTAATCAAGAGCTACTTATATTTAAATACTAAAGTGGATGATGATGAATGATCAAGCACATGCTGGTTATACCTAATCATGAACAGACATTTAACCACCAATATTAATCATAGTGTACTATCCCCATGCATGAGCACTTTCATGTGAGTCTGGAGCAACAAAGATACTGAGTCATGTACATACAACAGAAAGAAATATTATTGTCTGACCTGTCACAATGAGATACTTTCGATGCTTTGTGCATGCCCCGTAAAAACGAACAACTACTAGAATGCTCAGAATGCCTTGCCTTTATTATTATTTTGTACTGTCTAGTGTTTGTTCCATATAGTTGTCCTAGTTTTTTACTTGTAATATGTTTCTATTTTTAATTATGTAGCATGATGAAGTCCCACTATAATTGCATTTGTAACTTCTAAGTGTATTGCGCATGTTGGAAGTACCAGTTTGAGACTAAAAGGTGTGCTTGATATGTGGTTGTGAAATTCTTTCTGGAGCAGGGCATGATACGTGCTTGAAACCAACCAAGCTTCTTAGTTCTTGCACAACCAATTTATGGTTCCTATTTTAATAATTTTGAGTATCCACATCTATTTTGTTTGTGTAATTCTGTGTCGTACTAAGACATGATATGTGATTGTTGACTACATAGCTTATTTTTGTGTCCTGTTTCAATTTGGACTTGCTCCCATAAGTTTTGATTACTTGAAAAGAATAACTGTTATACACTAACTGTGCAATTTTGTTTGATTTTATCTTTTTAATGAAAATTCTAACTACCTGAGTTGCATTACTATTCAGTGCATGTTGCATTGTGGTGGGTTGTGGGGCTTCAAAGTTACTATTCAGTGCCTGTTGAATGCTCAGACAAGAAGGATATTCTTGATTGTCTCTTTGTGTTCAACCATAAAGATCCAAGATACTAGGAGTATCTGATATTTCTTTTGTTGCTCTGTGGTCTTCAGTGGAATATTATTTTGAAATGTTTTGCTTGAACATGCACTTATAAGAAGGCTAATCTTGGTGATTTGTAGCTTAGTTTTGTCTGTACTGATCCTAGCTGGTAGGTTTAGTTTATGGCTATATAAACCTTCTCTAAACTTGTATTATTATCTTTGTGTAACTATAATATAGTAATGTCTTGCTATATTGCTACTTCTTTAATTCTAAGATTCTGCCCCACCATGTGCATGATGCAATAAGTTATTGTCTGATGTCTTTGTTTATTATTATACTGTTTTTGGTTCCATATGGTGTTATATGGTGATGCTGTTATATGGTGCTATATGGTGCTGCTATTGTATGCTATATGGTGTTGTCATATGGTGCTCCTATTACATGGTGCTGTTATATGCTATATGGTGCTGCTGTTATATGGGGATGGGGCTGTCAATATGGGGATGGGGTGTTTTGTCTTGCGGGGATTTCATTTTAGTTGCCCATTTCTCCTGAAGTGTCGATTCACTTCCGTTTCGGTTGAGAAATGGGCACTCCTAGGTCAAAAAATTAGCAAAGGTCATGCCGAATTTTTTGGCCGAGATTTGTGCTAACCTTTTGCCTCTTTTAAATAGAGTAGTGCAAACATGTCGGGCAACAAGGAGTCTGGCCCTTCTAAGCACATGATCAGCGTCGAAGAACAAGCTAGACAGGCCAACCAGTCATTCTGGCGGGGGTCCCAACAGGAGGAGGAGGCGATGAGGACGACACCACCACCGGAGGAGGAGGCTACCGTCGCCAGAGCTGCTGGGGCCAATGAGGGCGGAGATCCTGATTACGAGGGGGACGGAGATGACTACGATGGAACTAGTGAAGGCGGCGGCGAAGAGGATGACACCACCGATGGCGGCGAGCGCACGGATGGCGGTAGCGGCAACCCGACCGCTTCTCAGAAGAATAAGAAGAAGGAACAGAAGGAGCGGAAGGTGCCAGTGCTTGCCACCGTCTGCGATGAGTTCACTAAGGTCACAGAAAGTGGCCAACCCATTGCGCCAAAGGCGATTGCTAAAGGGTACGGCCTACAACTCGGGTGCATCGTCCGGGAAAGCATGTCGATCAACACGAAGTACATCAGACATGCTGACAATGCAGCTTTGGTCGATAACCTCCTTAAGAAGCTTCACAAGCGATACAGATTCCCAGAGCAGTTTAGAAACCTCGAGAGAAAGAACCTGGTGAACAAACTAGCCCTCACGAAGATGAGCAACGCCTTGAGCAACTGGAAACCCGGGTGAAGAATAGCATTGACAAAGGTGAAAGTTGGGAGATTATTAGTAAAAAAAATCCAATGCTCGACGAAGAGGAGTTTAGGATATTCAAGGCGGATATAGCTACCGCTGACGCTATAAAATGGACTCAATGGGGAAAGAGTATGCGGGAACAGAACATAGGTAACCACCACCTTGTAAGCGGCAGTTACAGGGGGAAACAAGCCATTTGGGACAAGGAGGACACCGAGCTTGAACGCCTTGGTAAAGACAACCCTTGGCTTAAAATCACGGACTTGCAGCTTAGGCAATTTGTTCGGGCCCGCTACTACCTGGACAAGGAAACAGGGGAGTTCATCACCAACGATCCGGAGGTGAAGGAATTCGAGAAGAAGCTGGTAAGGAATTTATCGCCAATCTCAAGTCTATTGCGTTCTAATTAAGATAATGAAGTCAAGAATCTAAATGGGTTCACCTTTCCTTGTCTCTGCAGGAGGATGAACTGAACGCTACTGCCACAGAGTCGTCCCAGGATTCGACGGAGCCGTGGGACACGGTTTTCAACAGGGCGACCAATTCTTACAAGAAGAGGGACAAGGGGTTGCCGCCGTCCTCAGCTGGTCGTGTGTCCGGCTTCGGTACGAGCATGAAGTTCAAGGAGTACTACAAAGAGGACGCCAAGAAAAGAAGGGAGAGGAAGAACCAGGATAAAGCCGCTGTTGCAGAGCTAAAGATGAAGGTGCAGACACTGGAGGAGAAGGCGGTGGATGAGAAAATAGTGGACAAGTTAGTGGAAGAGAAGCTTCGCTCGATGATCCCTCCTGAGTTTTTCGAGGGGCTTACTGCTTGGAATGCGGGAGGTTGACAGGGGCCGATACATCTGCCCAGCTTAAGCGGCAGCAACTCGGGCATCAATGTTACCGTGTCGCCAGACCTGGTGACCTCGCCGGCCATCAACATCGGGACGCAGCCGCTCGTTTTGGTCACACCGACGCCCCCTCCCGCCAAAGATACCAATAAGGCGCAGCCGACGGCGGTGGTGCTTCATGAGGCACCCGAGTAGGAGATTGCAGATGATGATAGGCAGGACGCCGGCATCGGCCGTGTCTCTACATTAGCCGAGATCCACGCCATCACCAAGGTAACTAATTAGTTAGTGCACGTCATCTCCTTTATGCCTTTGATGCATGACTGCTGCCATCATCTCATGACGCCCAACAACATGTTTTTGCCTTAGGACACTTCTTGCGTACTCCTTCTTAAAGATGCCAACGGTGAGTTGAAGGATGTTGCCAAGGGCACTCTTATACAACCGGCGAGCCGTACGATGCACAACAATCCAATGGATGATGACATGATGAGGGTCAGGTTGGCTCGGGTGTTGCCTGGGTGCGATGACATGGACCCCCCTTTCAACCTCAGGGAGCCGACGAACACAAGACCCTTGGGGAATGCTACAATTGGCCATTGACATGGCCGAAGACCCAGATTCATCTTGCGGGGGGGGGGGGAGGGGGGAGCATCGGCGCCACCTCTCGACCAATCGCCCGGCCACCACCTCGGAACCCAGTAGCCACCGTCGTCGCCACCACCAGCCGTCACCATCAACTCTTGGCAGCATGTGCACCGCCACATGGAAAAGATGTTGTGCCGCAACTACCGTCGCCCCCTCTACCACCACCACATGATGGCACCCATGAAGATGATGATGAATTGGTCAACATTGACGACTTCATCAACACCGGCGCCGCCAAAGGATCGTATATGCCTTCTGTGGATGAAGAACCCTTCGCAGCTTGTGACGACCATCAAGCTGGTCGGCCCAATACATGCATGCAGCGCCTGGTCTTCCATGGTCTTTCTCAAGAGACGCCCCCGGCCGTCGATCCACCACAAGAGAAACCGGGATTGGTTTTCAGCCCCAACACACTCCGAAAGGAGACTGATGAGCAGATGGCAGTGGCTGACACTGTTGTGAAGAAGAAGCACTACAGGAAGAGAGGTAATAATAATAAGAAGGGTGCGAGCCAGCCTCTTCCGAAGAGGATTCGGGGTCAGGACGCCATCATCGTACCATCCACACAATTTGGCTTGCCCCGAGTGCATGTAGCTGGTGATCCGATATTGACTCCGGATATGATCCACATTGCGATTGGAGCCATGTTAACTTTGCACGAGGGTGCCAAGACACTAGAGGGCCTCCTTCTTAAAGACGAAGATCCAAATTACTCGGTTTTCACGACCAAGGTGCCATTGTACGTGGGCTTCATTGATGAACCCCTCGCGGATATATTCTTCATAGCGTTCGAGGACATATTCAAGCTGTTTCTCACGAAACGGCTGGACTATAACTTGGTTCGCCTATACGCGCTCAATCTAGCGATCACGATCAAGAGAGAAAGTACCCCGAAAATCGCGATAGTGGATCCCTACTACATGCAGGACAACCAGTTGGTCGAAGGATCAGAGACACAGACCAAGGCGACAGTGTACCTCGAGAAGTTCATGGTGGACAACAAGAGGAAGGGCACACTTCTTTTGCCTTTCTTTCCCGAGTAAGTACACACACTCGCTCATCACCACCGTAACTTATGCATTTCTTATAGATTTCTTCCTTTGCTCTTTTTCCAACATCCTGTTCCAATTGTGTTGCATAGAGACAAATACTACACACTCATCGTCCTTGCCCCGAGGTATTCGCTAGCCACGTATTTCGACTCGGGGAGTTTGACGAAGAAGAAAGACTACACCAGAATAAGGGGTGTTCTCAATGAGGCTCTCGAGGGCTACACCAAGAAGGGATGCACCTTCGTAGATAGGGGGAATGTATCAAGGATGGCAAACACGTGTTCAAGCACGTGCTCGAGTTCCCCTGTGTCAAGCAGTCGACTGCTGGTGCCAAGGAGGCCTTCTACGTCCTCCATCACCTTAAAGGCTATGTTCGAGATTGCCAGAACCTAACGCTGCCATCTAGTCTTCGAGGATGGGCCGAAACTTTGGCGAAAATCGACGATGCTGATCTTAGAGAAGACTTCCATAGCATTCAGATGAAGTTGTTGAAAATCATCATTGAAGATGTCAACACAAGGGGGGTGCCCTACAACAAGGCAGAGGGTTGAGTAAGAGGGAGATCGAAGAACGCCTTCGTAAGCAGGGTGACACAAGTACATGGATGACGAAAGAGGGCTATCTATCGTTCCCGAAGCCGAGCGAGAAGAGGAAGTCTTCATCATGATCGATGTGTGCCTCTGGCATGATCCAATGTGTGTATATTCTTGATGGACGCCTGCTGTATTAGTGTGTGTGTGTGTCATAAACTTTACTATCTTGTGGTTGAAATGGTCATTGTTGTTAGACTTAAACTACCTTGTGGTCGTGTTGTCGTTGAACTTATTGCTTCTATGATGATCTATCTTTTAGGTTTATGGATCCTTTGTTTTATATTCTGTGAACATATATATATATATATGCATGTGAACCCTTTATTCATTCTTTTCGTTGTATTTTTACTAATATGCCTTGTCGTCTATAGAGATGGCGAAGAGGTGGTATGTGGTGTACATGGGTAGGGTTCCAGGAGTCTACGAGGAGTGGGAGGATTGTCACAAACAAGTGAACAAGTTCAGCGGCAACATCTACAAAGGATACGCGACTAGAGAGGAGGCGATAGCCAAGTGGAGGAACCACTTGTGGAAGAAGAACCGGATAAAGATATTGGTCAGGCTAATGCTCTGCTCACCATTATCACAGCTATATTCTATTTGATCCTAGTGTAGGCGACATGGCCACTTCATATTTGTAATGTGAGATGATATGAACTTTGTATTCGGCGCTTGTGTAAAAATTTGGCACTTGACACTATATATGTATCTCGATCGGGCTCTAAGTGTTTGTATTATATATATGTCGGTTTTCATGCATCTACTACTTGTGCAATGTATTTTATATTCATCTAGATAAATACTGTATAAATACCTGATTATACACCAGGAAAGTATTTTACTTCGAATACGTGTTACGCAATCAGTGGCGCATATAATTATATAGTCAGTGGCGCATGAGCTTTCTGTGGCGCATACATGTAAATGCGCCACAGAAGTTATTCCCGTGGCGCATATGAAGAAATGCGCCACAGAAGTCTGGGACATATGCGCCACAGGAAGTAGTTATCAGTGGCGAGGTAACAGTGGCGACTAGGATATGCGCCATAGTGGTCCAATTTCAGTGCGCCACGGATGGGCTGTTTCCTAGTAGTGTAAGCATGTTAATTTTTGTGGAATACATAGACCTTGTGAGAATAATCAAATTGAAAAAGAATATTGTATCACCCATAGGAATGAAAAGACTAGAATGTGGTATAGGGCTTTAAATGATCTTGGTAAAAAAGTTTGTGCCCTCTATCCTTTTATTTGTGAACTTTGCTTTGAGGTGGGTCATTTCAATTTTCAATGCTCAGGCCATAATAATAACCCTTCTAATCCAATGAGTACTGCAAGTTTGTATTGTGATGACATGATCACTCCTAATCAGCATGATGAACTTACATTATTTTTGGGATGTGAAGAGTTATCAAGAAAAACCTCTTTGGTAGATATGGGTGCTTTTGATGAATAGTGTCCTGCATGGTTGTCATATTTATTGTGTTGATAATTGCCACACAAATACTTACATACAAAATATTATAAAAGATGAGGTTTTACCAAAATATGACAGGACTAATATATGTTTTGTTCTTATTAATGAAAAGGAGGAATCCTCCAAAGTTTCTTCTATTGTCTCTAACAATGAACCAGGGTATATGGAGAAGCTTCCTTTCAAGCCTCTCCCTCCTAAAGAGAGGAAGAAAAAGAAGAAGAGGAGGAGTAAAAGAAGAGAGGAAATGGTATTTTCCCCTAAGCATGTTCCTCCTATTATAGTTTTTGATGAGTCTGAACTCGATGATGTTCCTATGCCTATTACCTATAGTAGTGATCATGATTGGGAAAATCACACTACCTTTGATATTGAAAATCTCTTCGGTACCAATTCTGAAAATGATGATATTAATAATTGCTATACTATTAGTGCTATCCATGACCCTTCCAATGATGATATGTTTACAAATGAACACACTTTGGAAGATAACTATTCTACTGCTTATGATGATACTATACCTCCAATATATGATGATTGCAATGATGATTATGATATTTTCAGTCCACCTACTATTGAGGAGGAAATTAATTATGATTACAATATGCCTTCTATATTTGATGATTATGGTGATGGAAATAATAATGATAGCTATTTTGTTGAATTTGCTCCCACTACAATCAATAAGAATGACTATGTTTATGTGGGGAGTATTAATTCTTTTATGCATGTGGCTCATGATAAGAATGTTTCTTGTGATAGTTATATTGTCACTTTTATTCATGATGCTACTGAAAGTTATTATGAGAGAGGGAAACATGGTTTTATTTGTCTCAACAATATTAAGTTTCCCCTCTTTATGTTGAAAATTTTGAAGTTGCACTTGTTTTGCTTTCCTATACTTGTTGCTTTGTGTTTTCATGACTTGTTTCTTTACAAGATTATTTTGCATAGGAAGTGGGTTAGACTTAAATATGTTTTGAATTTGCTTCTTGATGCTCTCTTTTTCTTCAATTCATATTTCTTATGTGAGCATCTTCTCAAACTATTATGCCTAACTTAAAGGCATTAAAGAAAAGTACTTATTGGGAGATAACCCAAAAGTTTTAGATGAGTCTTGGAAGTTATTACCTCTGTAATAACCGCTCCTTATCCTTTTTATTTGCTTTTTGTGCCAAGAGTAACCTCTAATGAGAGAGAAGTAATGATTGGGAAAGTTGCTGTCCTGAAACAGATTTTTTTGCTTCACCGTAAAAATTCGTGTAAAATCTCTGTTCGTCCTTTTGAGGAGTGAAGTTTTCTGCTTCTGCCCTAGGTTGTTATCTAACTTTCCTTAGTCCAACACTTTTCGATTTGAGCAACATAAGGTCTTCGAAAAAATTCATCTTTACCTGCTAGTCTGTTTTGACTGATTTCTGCCTTTATTTGCATTTGCTTCTTGTTGGTTCCTTTTTGAGTTCTTTTGGGGAATTGAGCTTTCTGAGGGAAGTGCTACAGTAGCTTGTGTTTTAATGGAAGTTTTATTGGTGTTGGAACTAAACCTAAAGACCTATTATTTTGAGTGCACTAATGTTGCTAATAAAGATTGTGTGAAGTTTTGTATGAAGGAAAAATTTCAGGTGTATGGAGAGAATGATGTAATGAGATGAAGAATGGACTAAAGCTCAAGCTTGGGGATGCCACCCCGTGTCACCCCAAGAAATATTCAAGAGGTACAAGCGTCAAAGCTTGGGGATGCCCAAGGCACTATTGTGTTGTTCTTGGAGCGTCTTCTTTTTCGTTTTCGTTTTGGTTTTTCGTTTGCTTGGTTTGCTTAGTTTGCTGAATAAATTGGTTGGACCCCCTCTTTCATACATTGGTTTTCAAATAGTTTGGTTTGGTTTGGAAAAGAGTAGTAAAGTTCATGCTTAAGTGGTAAAGAGAGCTTGTTTTTGACTGTGGCCTATGCTTTGTCATGCCATGCTTGATATTATTTTGTCTTTATGCTTAGTATTCTTTGCTGTAGCATGACTTGTTATAAACAATTGAGATTTCTTAATGTGCCTTGGATGAATCATGTGTTGTTTTAGCATATTAAAGCATAGTATTGTGGTATTCTCCTTTCATGCTTTATTTGGGTTGACTTGGCGCATGCTCACACCATGTTATGACTATCCAAAGTCACCATAGCCTTTATGATCCTTTTAGTTTTCAACTTGTAGTATCACTTTATGCTTTGATCAATGATGTTTTGTCGCTCTGCATGATTATGGCCATTATTGCTCTCGTAGTTTGTCGCTCCCAATCTTTTGCTAGCTTCCGCAACCAAGTATGAGTTCCACTCATGCATCCAACTCCTTATACCAAGTTATTCCAAAGAGTCCACCATACCTACCTACTAGCATATGCTATTCCAAGTATATTCATGTTTTTGTTTACCTTCTGAATTAAATTTGTTATGAGAAAACTAGTGATTAAAGCTCTCACAAACTTGATGGCACACTTTACTTTTCTTGCCCTTAATAAACTTGAACCATTGTGTCGTCTATGTTTTATATGCTTGCACTTATTTGTTGGGGATTAGCAGAACCATGCTGTCATGGGGAACGCTTTCAACATTGCACGGGTACTTTGTACCTAGTTGATATCATGCTCTTTTGTCTATGGATGTCGTTGGTGTGAAATGAAAGGAGAGCTTGTAAGTCCATGGAGTTATGTATATGTGTTAGAGAAACGCCTGGGCTGCTGGTCTAATCCATGCTGACATGGTGGAAACCTGCAGCGTAACCATAATGAGTTGTCTATGAAGCATTATTCTTATAAAAAAAGAGTCATATATTGAGAAAAATAAAAAAAAGATTATGAAAAGAGGAAAGAGAGAAAAAAGCAGCATATTCCCATGGTAAATAAGAAGATTGCTGAGATGCTCGTTGTCTGCTTGCCTTGTCATTTTGATATGGGGATTCTTCCGTATCATCGGGCAAGGGGTACCCCGTTGGCGGTTCTCTACGATACACATGTACTTACGATGACAAGAACTTACTGGTGACTAAACTTGAGTAGCATGAGGAGCGACCCTTGTATTCAAGGGACATGAGATTTCTAACTTATACTTCGTCAAGCATGTACACCATAGTTTGTTCACTTTAACCTTAATCACTTCAAGATGCTTGTGATAGGGGCAATGAGAGCTGAAAGCTATAAGTACCATAATTTTTGGAAGCTCTTTATGAGACTTGAATCCCTACTTCCTTCTATGAAGGCCTTTCTTCCACTATATATATTGAGTCTCCACCTTCTACCTTTATGCACTTACTTTGAGAGCATAGTGTCCATTCTTAGTTCTATGTGCATTGTCCCAAGACTTGTTGATTGATGCATAGCTTTGATATTGCTTGTTTTAAACTATTTGTATCTAGTCACTCTGATGAACTTTGAAGGTGTCCTTTGCATTTATATTTGCTACTCTATGAGGGACAAGCTGAATACTACTATGCTATGTTTTCTTTATGTCAAACAAACAAACGTCATGCAAAGCATTGTTATTCATGAATCCTTTGTTTGTGCATTTTCATGTTGCATCATAGTTTCTTTGTCTTATTGCTAGAACTTTGTCTTTCATGTTATGATTGAAGTACTATGATCCCAGCTTTGAATGTTTTACAAATACTTTGATCAAGTTTATGATGGTGCATGTCACCTCAAAAATTATTCTTTCTTTTTATCACTTATCTACTCGAGGACGAGCAGGAGTTAAGCTTGGGGATGTTGATACATTGCAAGTGTATCCATAATTTTTGATGTTCCATGCTTGGTTTTATCTACTTTCTTATGTTTTGTCCACACTTTGGAGTACTTTTCATATGATTTCTTAGACTAACATATTAACAAGAGCCATAGTGCCAGTTGCCTGTTTTCTGCTGTTTTTGGTTCCAGGAAAGTCAGAAAATGAATATTCTCGGAATTGGACGGGACAAAAGCCAAAGTTCCTATTTTACCGGAAGACTCACGGAGCCAGAATACGAGACGGAGGAGGGCCAGGGCCCGGCCACACCCCCCAGGCGCGGGTACCCCCAGGCCGTGCCAGGGCATGGTGTGGGCCCCCTGGCCGCCCACCGACCTTGCCTCTTCGCCTATAAGAAGTCTCTTGATGCATAAACCCTAAATAATCAAGCCTCCAGCCACGAAAAGTTCCACAGCGCCGCCGCCACCGAAGGGGAGATTCGGGGGACAGAAAGTCTCTATTCCGGCACCCTGCCGGGACGGGGAAGTGCCCCCGGAGCCATCTCCATCGATCTCCACCACCATCTCGATCACCATTGCTGATTCCCATGATGAGGAGGGAGTAGTTCTCTCTCGAGGCTAGGGGTTCTACCGGTAGCTATGTGTTCATCTCTCTCTATGCATGATCTTATTGAGATCATGCGCTTGTAATCTATAGATCTACCTTACTACTCAAGTGCTTTAATAGATCTCTGCTCTCCCCGTGTGTGTGAAAGTGACAGCGTGCACACCATGGTGGCACTTAGGCTAGAGATTACAAATACTTGTTATGAGTTATATTTGGAGTTGGATGTCTCTATGAAATTGTGGTGTTTGTTGGAACCATCTAGATCTCAAGGTGACAGTGTGGGGTTACCTAGATGGGAAAGGCTTACTTTGAGGTGTGCTGTTATAGCCCTACCATGGATTAGAGTGTCCAACCAGAGAGTAGTTTAGAGTAGTATCATAATGACAAGATATTTATATGAGAGTGTTCACTAGTGAAAGTATGATCCCTAGGCCTTGTTTCTAAGCACTGAAACACCGTTTGCTATTAGATCTATTACATGTTTTCTTGGTTCCATCTTTATTTCAGTTTGCCTTTAGTCTTTTCCCACGTCAACCGCACGCCAGCAAGCTATTTTCTATCACCGTTACCACTTATAATTATCCATACCACTTGTATTTCACTATCTCTTCGCCGAACTAGTGCACCTATACACCTGACAAGTGTATTGGGTGTGTTGGGGACACAAGAGACTTCTTGTATCTTGATTGCAGGGTTGCTTGAGAGGGGATACCTTTGACCACTTCCTCCCTGAGTTTGATAAACCTTGGGTAATCCACTTAAGGGAAAACTTGCTGCTGTTCTACAAACCTCTACACTTGGAGGCCCAACAACTGTCTACAAGAATAGAAGTGTGTAGACATCATCAAACTTCGTACATAGAAATTGTGTATGCGCCTTTTGCATGTGGCTCAATACAGAACTGTCATGCATGGCCCGGGAAAAAAACATGACGTACCGTGCGCGTGTCACGGTGCACGGTGCAGTAGACTGCGTGGCGCGTTGCATGGTGGTGCAACGAAACGTGCCTTGCTTCCATTCACCTTAACAATAGAGCCCCTCTCCACACACCCACTCTCACTCTTGCTCACTCTCCCCACGCAACCCTCTCCACTGTCCCAACAGCATCTGCAAACTCCCGAGAATACCCCGTCCGCGTCGGCAATGGCAGAGGAGGATACGGTGGCCATCGTCGCCTCCGAGGCCGCCGGCAAGGATGCCCCCGTCTCCTCGCCGGTCCTCCTCGACGCATTGAAAGCAGCCGTTGTCTCCGTCTAGGCCCACATCGAGGCATCGATGGCAGCCGCCGTTCCCGTCCAGGCCCCCGTCCCCGCTACCGACATAGCCGCCGGCGAGGATCCCCCCGCCAGCAAGAAGGCTCCCACCAGTCACGAGTAGATCCAGGTCTTCAGGGGCCCCTACGATCCATATGAGTACATCGCTCCGCTGAACCCCTATGATACCGGCATCGATGACCCATGGTCAGAGGTAATTAGGGTTTGCTCCCCTTCCCTAGTTCTTCTACCATTGCCATCGTTGGATGTTAGATCTTGGTTTATTAGGATTCGCTTGTTCGCATTTTGATTGCTCGATCTTCTTACATCATCTACTCCCCCATTTTCCTTTTCTTCCAATAGGTTTACGGCAGCGATGTCTGCAGCGATGACTAGTCTAGGCACACCAAGACTCGTCAGGTGCTGAGGAAGCTGCAGGCCTGCCAGTATGACGCCTTCTTCGCTGGCGGGGACTACACCTGCCCCTTCTGCAAGGGGACCGACTTCAACTCCTTAGTGAAGCATGCAGATGGCCCGCGCTCTGGCATCCTCAATGGCAGCCAGACCGTGAACGTCAACGCCTACATCATTGAACACCAGGCTCTCGGCATTCACCTCCGAAACCTCCAGCGGGTGTCCATCGAAGAGGGTTGCATGCCTCCAATCAAGCCCAAGGCCCCCAAGATCAAGGGACTGGGTAGCAAGAAGTGGAGGAAGCGCCGGAGGGAGGAGGCGGAGGTACAGGCGCATGCAAGGAGGGTTTGAATGTGTTTGCTGCTGCTGCTAAGCAGCTTCTTTTGATTTTCTATATTTTACTTGCATCCTATTTCTGGTTGAATGCATCAAACCTCGTTAAGCAACCTACTTTCTATCGATATATCCTATTTAGCTGCGCATAGCTATAGCTACATTTGTTTTGTTTTCTGAATGAATGTATTCTGCCTGGTGTGGATTTGCTGCTCTAGATTTGCTACCAAATCGGAGGCAAAAAGAGGTCCAAAAGGAAACGAATTATCGAAGATAGAATCTTCTCTAGATTTGCTACCAATTTGGGCAAAATGAAACATATATGTTTAGTGAGAGAGGAAAAAGGTACTCTTTCAAACTGCCAGTTAACGAGCTACCATCTTGACAAGCTACAAGACACATACAGAAACATAAGACAAAGAGGGTTAAATTTATTTTACTACTCTCACTTGAGGCGCTAGACATCTTGATAAGATAAACGAGTTCCACAAAATAGAAACATAACACAAAGGAGTAAAATTTAATTCACTTCTCATCAGCCCACTTGAGGCGCTTGCCATCGTTCCTAGGCGACCAACTACGATCATTCCAGGTGGATCTTACATTATTGGCACTCCAGAGCTCACGAAATGCTTCGTTCCACCTGGGATCTGACTTGCCTTCCCTATCTACAGCGTCCTGCGGCACAATTAGCGGTGCATCACAGACCTAATTGTTGCCGCTAGAAGATGTTGCCTCTCTGTTTGCTACTTCAGTTGCAGCCTCTCTGTCAGCTACTTCTTCTTCAGCTGCAAGCTCTCTTTCAGCTGCTTCTGTAGCCTCTCTGTCAGCTGCTTCAGATGCAGCCATTTCCTTTGCATATGCAGCTTCAAACTCAGCTATTCTGCATTTTCTACAAAGGGCTCCCCTAAGCTCGTCTTCCCTCTTGCAAATAGGGCAAAACACGAGGTAACGTAGAAAAAAATGGATCTTCTTGTACAACTGGCAGGTCACGTAAGCATCTATGGCTACATACTTCAGGATTATATCAGACAACAACCACTCGTTCCAGAAATCGTGCCTATCCATAGGGAAATCTGCCTTCATTCTGTCGTACGACTCATCGAGGATTCTAGTTGCGAGTGATGCCATTCCATCCTTCCTCGAGCCCCCTAGGATCTTGACAAGACTCTAAATATCGATCCAGTTGTGCGCAGGAATTGTAGTTCCCTCTCGATGAAATTTCGAAAAATCTGTTGTATTGTCGACAGTGCAGAAAACAATTCCCTTTTCTACAAGGAACTGGCGCAGGCCGGACAATTCATGTCAGTCCTGAAAGTATGTAGTTTGTCATCACCAAAATTTGTAACTACAAATATTTTGTCAATGCAAGATCATCATCTGAATATAATTTTGAAAAGTTTAGTAAATGCAAGATCAAGACTCTCAACATTGTCTTGTCATAATTTATTTGGTCCTAAATAAAATCCAGTAGTTGCAAGGTGAGAAAATGGATAAAGAACAAGAGGAGAAAACCCTAAAAGCGGTTAGATACAGAGAGCAAATCTACAAACCAGGAGAGGTGGTAGACAAGGACGTGTTTCCTCATGGCTAGTTGAACGATGGCGACTTCACTCCCTTCATATGGGTCCTCCGGGGTGTACTCGAGGTCCAATCCCACAAACCTTTCCTTGTCTTTCTCAAGCCAACCCTCGTACATCCTCAGGACTCACACCACTATCTCCTCTTCGTTGGTGTAGACAACGTCTATCTTCTTATTGTCATGGGTAGTGAAGCTTGTCTCTAGAGTGCGACGACCTTCCATGGCGGCAAGGAGAAGACGGGAAGAAGATGGATGACAGGAAGAAGAAGAGTGGTTTCTGCAAGACAGGGGAACAGTGGAACCGTCAATGCGCTTTTAAGGTAGTGGTTAACGACGGGGACAGAAGTCCAAAGGAGAGACACGTGGCGGTGGCCCTTCCAACTTCTGAGTAAACAAAAATAATAATTATAACGACAATATATGTGCCCTGTTTTGTCACCTCAATACACTGGGCCGGTCGTGTTGTCCTATCCACTGTGCCAGTGCTGCAAGTCTACGTGACAACCACCCCGCCTAAGCGACATAACAGCGATAACTGATAGAGGGGGCCAACTTGACGGCCGTTAGCCTGATATTTTGTATTGAAACGTAAAGTTGAATTCGTACCGAAAAAGACCCTATGAGTATTTGGCACGCCAACTGTAGTCATCACGGCTGATTACAGGCAACTTGGGTACCACGTTGCCTGGACACCCCAACTTTCGGGCCGCAAAATGATATCCTCTCTTCTAGGGCCATAAATGTGAGTGAAACACATGCGATCTGGGTAATTGGTAGTGAATGACTAGAATTTGCTAACATACATGGGGTTTTTAATGCACATGAGACTAATTGCAGCTTTTCAACAACCTCAACACTAACCAAATTCACATATGAACAAGTATCAATAGTAGTAGCAGCATGTATACCAAAAATTTCTGTCGTGAAGTGGAACAACCTGAAGTAGGCACCACTCCTGACTCCTCCTCCTCCTAGAATGTATTACTGCAGTGGTATTCCAATGTGAAGGAATAATCATCTGCATCCTTTTTTCTGTATCACATCAACACCACTAGTAGACATGATTAGCAGGTTAGTGCACTAAATCAAGAATAGTTTGGTGGCTCCCTCACAACTCACTCACAACTGCAAGAAAATGAAATCTTACCATTCCAAAGTGAATTAGTAAAGCTTACCAACTTGAATAAACAACACATGCACGGATGTGATGAAGCGAATACCAAGGGTACAAGAACGATCACACGACAAAGCATCAGTATGTAGTGGAGCTGTAGGTATGGTTATCTAACTACACCAAAGTAATTCCTAGTGCTGATCGTGTGACAAACACCCAAGAAAACTCACACGATGGAGATAAACGTGGCAAGGCAAATTATGAAAAGGAATATTGCAATGCACAAGAGAGATGCTACTAATATTTCAAAAAATAGGCACGAGATTGCTCAATCTACAAGTGCTATTATGAAACTAGGCCTCTAATCAAGATCTGATATATCTCTTTTGTCACTTTTTAATTCCTTTTCTTTTTTGTTTTTTCAACTATTTTACGCAATGCAATATGAATGCAGAATTACTGAGCAAAATAAGCCGGATACTCTAGTGTATTGTGGCCGGATATTCTGGGCTGCCGGATTGTCCGTTGTAAAGTGGCCGGACACTCCGATCTAAACTGGCCGAAAATTTTGCACTTTGAAACCCTAATGAGCAGCCTATTTAGAGCAAAGCAACTAGTCTCGTAGGTACGTTCCTAGGCACAGATGTTGTAGAAAGGCTGTAGCTAAGTTGAACACGAAGATACGCTATGTGGACTCGGAAAAGTAGATGTAAACTAGCGGAAAATGATGACAAACGACTCAGAAATGAAGAACAAACGAAAATAACAAGGAAAACCTAGACACTACGACTTGTACTAGAAGATATCGAATCAAAGACACGATAATGACCAACAACTATGACTCAACTCTAATGCAATCTAGGCTATAGCAAAGACTAACCCTAATCTTTTTGTATGCCTTTTTCTGTATAGGACAAAAAATGACTAACTATGGCTAGATTTGTGGATGCTTACCGAGGAAAACGCTAGAATCTGATACCAAGATGATATGGGGTGGCCCGATATTCTCAGTAAGCAAGGTGGATATATGATGATAGTGGGTGGAGATAACTTGAATACACCTCACGAACCTCTCGATCGATCCCTGATATCAATGTTACAACTCTCAACCGTTGTAGATATTCGCAACTTCACACACTTGCGCACATAGCCGCTGACCACAAAGCGGTATTGCAATCTTCTAATTTCCAATGGAATATAAGATCATGCAAAACTCGCTATTGGCTAAATCCTAATGGACCAACTAATCACACTTGATTGATAGTAGCAAATACACCATTTTGGTGTAGGGAGTCAATTGATTGCAAGTAGCAACTCAACAGATTTAGAGTTTACTTTTAAACATGGTCTCTACTGAGCTAAAGGGACGTCCCAGGGCTTATATGGGCGGCTGGGATAGCCAAAAAATGAAAAAAAAATGTGTCTAACTCAAACTGATACAACCCAATTCGGAACAGATCCGTCGGTGTCCGGACATTCTGGTCCGTATGGGCCGGACACTCCGGTCGGCTGGACACTCGTGTGGTATACACCGGACAGTCCGGTCCAGGCGGAAACTTTAGAGTTTTCGGATGGATTCCAGGTGGCTTTCGATTTGGCATATAGAATGGTTACCACATTGGCGCGTCTTGGGGTAGGACGGATTATCCGGGTGACATGTGTCGGATACTTAGGTTTCTCGTGGAAACTTCACACCATCCTTGATGATCAAATCCTCATCCAGTGCGCCTGTCTGCCGCTCCTCCCTCGTGCATCCATGGATGGTCATCACGTCGGGATCCTCTTTGCCTTCCTCCCTCTCCTTCCCACTAGCGCTAGTCCGATGGATATTAAATCTAGTCAAATAATAACACCATGATTTAGGTAGTATAAAGTTCTTAAAAATCAAAGTATCATATCCAACTAGGAATGGATTCACCTTGTGACATTTTTCAATGAGACTCAATATTTCCTTCCAGCTTAGACTAGCAGAATCATCATATTCTATGATTGTATCCTCATCAGCATTGGTCAAAGGGGTGGTGGAGGGGTGATGTGGGGCCTGGGGCATGATTAGATGAGTGGAGGGGAGGGTGGTGTCTACTGATACCTTTAATCTCCAAGAATTTCAATGTAAGCAACATCTCTCTCTTTCTCTCTCCAACGACTATAGGACAAGGGGAGGGAGTGGTGCTATAGTGCATTTTGACCAGATAGAGGGGTGAGTGTTGTGGTGGTCATGTTTTGTGGTGTTTTGATGATTTCTCAAGGTTTTATTTGAATGATCAAACTTTACTTCTCTCTTTTCTTCCCAAAATCCCACAAGCACAAGGTCACTTGAGTAGTAGTAAAGATGGGCATGACTAGGAGGTGAGTAGGGAGTGAGTAAGGATCACTAGTTGAGATTTTGGGAGGATTCAATTAGAGAAAAATTGACAATTGATTGAGTTTGATGATCTAGGGCAAGAACATCATCATACCACCAAAACCATGTTGGGTTATATAAAGCTCATATCTCAATTTGGATCATGGGTAGATGGATTGATAGACCACATGATGTAGCTTAGAATGGTGCATAGATTTGGTCTAAAACATGTTTGAGTGATTCTAAATTAACTGCCAAACTTAGTTGCTTTTAACAGGGCCAAAATAGATTAACATATTGCCTCCAAAACCATGTTGGTTTGAGAAGCCCAAGGCCTCCATTGAAACAAGGAGAGTATGGGCTAATAGATTAGTGTGAGTAGCTCACAACCATGCAATTAGTTGTCAAAGGGAGGGTGAGATGGATTTGGGAGCTTCTTCCAAAGGTTGTATGTTGAAACAGTTGACAGAAACATATTTTTTCTTGACTACAAAACCATCAAGGACGAGTGGGTCCAAGAAGTATCTAGCCATGGTCAAGAGTGTGGTTTGCAAGTTAACGTGATGGTGCTCTAGATGCTTCAAGTATTTCCAAAAATTCGCATGGATGATTCTAAAGAGAAGCTAAAAGATTGGATCCTGATAATAGTTTTAGACTTAGTCAAATTTTGACTATTTTAGAGTTTTTGACTAGGGTATAAGATCTAGAGGATTTGGCGGGATGCAAGGTTCCAAACTCATCATAAAGTGGATGAGGTTGAAGATTAGATTGAATAGAAGGGATTCAAGGCTTGAGTTAGTCCCCACTACCTTGGAAACTACTAAAAGGGAGTGGCTCAAAATTGAACCTAATAAAGGAGTAGATGGTCATATTAATGACTAGAGGTCAAGACTAGCTTGGGAAACTTGGTATATGGGTTTCTTGATTAAGAGAAAGTATTACTAGTTAGGTTTTGATACTAGAGGATGAGCTCCTAGAGTAGCTCACACTAGCTCATAATCAAGCAAGCCAAGCATTCATGTTTAGAGACAGCAGATCAAGGCAATTCATACAAAACATCTCAAGAAGACTACAAACATACTTAAGCATTACTTAAGGTCTAAAGAAGTGAAGCTTTGAAAGGTTTTTGTTTTGAAGAAGGGAGATTACCTTGGCACTTCTACCAAGAGTGGGAAAACAAATAGCTTTATAAAATATTTTTGGAAATACTAGAGGTAAGGATATTTGGAAGGTTCTGTGTTGAGAACATATGTAGATGATATCATATAGATAAAATAATATAAAACACTTTAGTTTTTACAAAGTCATCTCGGCTCATGTTTGAGAAGTCAAAACATTTGAGAATATGTAAAGTAAGCCAAGACCTTATCTTTTGGTAAATAGTTTTTTGGTAAACCTTTGATATGATAGAGGAGTATCTTGATCGCAACACAAGCACAAACAAAGGCGTAGGCATCGACAAGAAACTTCTGCATCACTAAGAAGAAAAAGTTTTTGTTTCCCCTAATGTTTGTATTTTGGACACATAAATCAAGGTTACTAAAAGTGGGGTGTTACACCAGATCTGCTTCGGCTTCGTCGACATCAACACACACCCACCCTCCTTCTCCTTCTCCTGGCCTCCGACAACCTTGACCATGAGATAGATCTGATGATCGGGAGCCTCAACTTCCGCATCAGATCAACGGGAACTTTCTGTCTCTCGGATTCGATATATTCGAGTCCGTCGGTAGCAATCACAATGCCTACGGCAATACCAGCGTCTTCCGTCGGCTCCACTGCAAGGAAAACTCGCCCTCGGTAACTGCATGTGCAGCCAATGCCTAGAATGACTATCTAGACACGAGATATTCGACCAACAAGCTAGAACAGCCAAAGTCAAGCTCAAGGAAAAGAATATGTGAAAGTCTAACCGGAACAGTACATCAGATCTATCAGTCAGTTGAAGCCACGCAAAGATCCAAACCATGGTCCTCGTTCGAATCATGAGAAGCGTGTCCGGTTCAAACTCAATCAGCGTCCTTGTCTCATGCATGCATGGAAAGGAAAGTTTCAGATTAAAAAAAGAGCGAGGCAAGAAAACTCACGTTTTCATGACTCGTGTGGCCAGAAAAAAGAAAGAAGAAAAAAATCCATGCAACGACTCAGTCATGTCCTCATGTGAAGCCGGGATAGCATGCAAAAAAAAAAACTGCTCACGTAAAATACAAAGGGAGATGCGAACCAGATCAATTCCACCGACAAACTGCAATGGAGATGCGAAAGGCGGTACAGATAACATGGAGACAACTCAGTTCGCCGTGTATACTTCCTGTCCACTAGGCGACTAGTTGTTGTGTCGACTTCGTCTGCCTTGTCGTCTACATGCCCATCACATCGACTCTGTCGAACTACTTTGACTCTGCGTCCGAGAGCTGCGTCAACTCGCTACCGCCTTGACTCTGCGTCCGAGAGCTGCGTCAACTCGCTACCGCCATCCGCTCCAGTAACCCGTTCTCGCGTCAAGTCCGGTCCGCCTCCGCTTCGACTTCTGTCCACCGCACGACCCCATCAACCGCATTGACTCCACGTTCGGGGTTGCGCCGACTCCTCCGCACGACCCGCTGCGGTCTTGGGCTGTGGCGGCCCGCTGCATTCTTCGGCTCCGGCAACCTAATGCGGTCTGCGCCCCTGGCGACTTGTTGTGGTCTTCGGCTCCGGCGACTCACATTGCTCATTAATCACTCCCGTGCACACTCAATTTTAAGGCACCATAGAAGCAATCATATGGGTACACCACAGTGCACAACCAGTTGTTAAACACCTGCATCGCCCCATTGCTGTAATCATAGGAACATCTAAAAATATATACACTGATACTTAAACATGAAAAAAATACAATAATAACAGGAAACTCTATTAGTCAAACACTGAGAGTGAAAAGATCAATAAACACGAATATGATCACATTGATATCGTAAAATCTACAATGAGTATCTAATCACTAAACAATAGCAGATATGCTTAAACAAGTAAATAAAACATTAATAAATCCTAAGGACAAGTGTTAATTGAACAAATAAATAGTTTAAAATTTAGTAATATAGTAAAGAACTAAACCATTGTAATCAAATGGATGGTTAACATTTAGAACAAGTCTAAATGTAACCTAAACTATTAAGAACCCTAGGTAATCAAACTAAGCATGGTCAACTGTGACGAACTACTACAGTAGATAAGAACCCTAGATCCTAAATTCGAGTAGAGGAATAGAACATACACACATAAGCACACACACACAGCACTACAAGAAAAGTTGTCATCTGCAACGGTTTGGTCCATCGAGCGTGGTAGAAGGTGCACCTTCTGCCACGATTTCGTTATTTTTCCCATGATAGATAGACATCTTTTTTGTTTTTGAGGTGTCCTACTACCACGGAAACATTAGAAACGCGGCAGAAACTCATTCATGCCATGGTAGATGTTAGATTCATGGTTCCTCGCCAGATTTTGACTATGATCGATTCCACCGAAGTCTTTTGAAGCCCGTGGGACCACGATATCAATGTCTCTACGGACCAATTTTTAGATCACGCCTCTCTGTTTTGAACTTGATAATGTTGCTTGATGTATCAGCCATTTAGTCAGGTTGCTAGGTCTGAGATGTCAGCCTCTCATCAGAAGAAATGTTTGCATGATGACTTTTTTTCACCTACGTCCTCTGTTTTCGACTTGATAATGTTGCTCGATGCGGTAGCCATTTAGTTGGTCCCAAATTTCTCGGCCTCTTTGTAAACGAAATGTGTGTATGATAGAATTTCTTTTACAGATCGCACCTCCTTGTTTGACTTGACAAAGTTTGCTCGATGCATCAACCATTTACTCAGAATGCTGTGTCCAAATGTCAGCCTCTCATTACATGAAATATGTGCATGATGAACATTCTTGCTCCCCTCGTGCCTCCCTGTTTATAACTTGATAATGTTGCTCGACGTATTAGCCATTTAGTCTCGTTGCTAGGTCCCACATGTAAGTCTTTCTTTAAAATTAATGTATGATGGACTTTTTTTGGTCGCGTTCGTTATTTTGACCTTGGCAACGTTTCTCGATGCAATAGTCGTGTAGGGTCTGGCTGCAGGGTCCCAGATGTCAGCTTCTCATTAGGAGAAATGTGTGCATGATGGACTTTCTTGTTCCACTCGTGCCTCCTTGAAGGGGTTCTGTGGCACAAAACAAAAAAAATTGTACTACGATAACGCACCAACCCAAGATCTATCTACGGAGAAGTACAATAATGAGCGAGATACAGTATTCATACCTTTGAAGACCATATGCGGGATTACATTCCCACACAAACGTTGCTGATGAAGAGCGCAGCAAACCTAAAGGTCTAGAAGGCTTCAAGCGTCCAACATTACTAATGGCAGTGCCTCGTCGATTTTTACACACGTCTAGTATAAAAGGCGTCTCCTAGGCCCTGCTTCAGCAAGGCAGCAGAAGAAGAAGAACCAGACTGATTCAAACAACACGACGACGTGCGCTAGGCGGATAATACTCTACCTCGTAGAGCATGTTCCAAACTTTAGAACACGCACGGGAGGGAGGGAGAGAATGGCAAAGGCCAATTGTGGGATGAATTTTGGGAAGAGGAGTGCCCCTCTTTATATAGTTGGACGGGAGGCACTACCTCCCTCAAAGTCTCGGGGTAGGACAAGCTGTAGGAGGGAGGTGGGAGGAGGCAGCCGGCCAGCCCTCCCACATGGGTCCTAATGACTGCAAGTGCACAGATCGTTTGTAGCTAGTTTCGAAATAAAGATATCGATCTCACAAGGAGCAGGAGTCTGAAGTCTAATAACTCTTGAAATAAGTATTATGATAGAAATACTAGACAAAGTTCTAAGTGACAAGATACAATGCGAGTATTGTGTAAAAATGTGTTTTCGGGTTTTGGGTATAAGAGCAATAATAAAGTAAAGTAAAACAACTGAGTACAGAAAGTAAGTATTGCGTATATAAGAGAGATTGAAACTGCAATAGAGAAAAATGCTCTCAAAGAGTAGCGGATACACCACTAGTATTATAAGGGTCTAAGATAAATATCATCATGAACATTCTCAACTATGTATGTGTGGGAGAAACTCCATAATTGGACAAATAGGCAGCAACCGCTGCTCACATCATCCTTATAACCACAGCAGTCAGCAATCGATATCAATCAAATTACTGCGCTATTAAGGAACGTAATCCCGTAGGACGTATCCCATGGCATGGATAGTGTTCCATGAGTTTGCTCGGTTCCCAAGTTGATATGTAAGTGGTGCCAACAGCTTTATAGTCACTGTAAGTGCTAGCACACCTACGTCTACCAACAAGTAGTTTCCTCCATTGAGTCCCCACAAGAGGCAAATATTGAGAGGTCGACTTCTCTCAATATCAAGATGTAGAAAATCTAACACATGGCCACAACGATGAATATCATAATAGACTTTATCTTATTTCAATCTCATACTAGGGTTTCTCCATCTCCCCAAGAACTAATGATCTACTTAGACATGGAGGCAATCAACATCATAGCAATGGTAATGGAAACAATCATAGATGAATAGTACTTGTATAAATCCACAACGAGTATAGGAATTACAACAAGATCTAGACAAGATGTAGATGGGATGGATGGAGATGGTGGTGATGCAGTGGTGGATGATGAAGATCGATGCCTTAGCCTCTCGGATCTGCGCAGGATGAAGATGGATCCTTGGTGGATGAGTTCCCCCTCCAGATGCCTTCCGGAGGTGAGGTTTCTATGATTTCTGGGTGTTCTGTATGTCGTCTCTTCGAACCAATTGCACGGAGTGAAACTATTTGACGAGGCAGAGGTGGTGCCAACTATTCGGCCGGAAAAATTGCTCTGGTCGTATAGTTGGTCGTTGGACTCTCTGCCTCCCTTGTTCGCTTCTGGTTTCTTCTAGTATTATTAATATTTCCCAAATAAGCGATTTACGTTGTTTTTGACTCCTTTTCTCAACTGTACAACTACTCCAAGAATTGTAGCCATTGGATCCATCATTCGTTCTGATCCTAGTGAAAACAGACATAAAATATGCGCGTGAGCACCATAAAATACCAAGATCCTAGATCTACAATGCAAAATAATAATGTAAATCATCATGCAAATATACACTCATAAACTTCTCCAAGCTTAGACTCTTGTTCGTCCCGAGCAAGTTTTAGCTTAAGGGATGTGATCCCCATATTCATGAAGCTGAGTTGATAAAATAAATGAGGCAATTACAGCATGTGTTTATCATGTACGATACATAGGAATAAGTTAATGAATAGTACATTACTCGAACCATCTGAATAGTATTAGCAGGCTTCCACACCTTAGTGATCAACAATTCATAAAAGATGAATTTCAACATAATATAAAAGTATCCGGTTTAACTGAATGAGTTAGCGAGGTAGTCCCTAAGTGTTTTAGGATTCACGTATTCACTTGGGATTCATAATCTCAAACGTGTATCTTTGCCATACTACAATACAATGGTATATGCCTACTTGCTCTTTGCACACTTGCTCTTTTTCTTCTTCATTTTCTTTTCTTTTATATATATATGCTCACACTTTTGTTTAAGTGTTGTGCAAAGGATCTAGTCATACATTTCACTTCATGTAGGAATTCAAAGTCTAATGATCTCAATTATCAAATTCCAATTGTATATGAAGCATTCTTATAACTTGAAGATTCTACCTCGACTTGTTCTAACTCTATTTTGATAGCACTTTCATTTTCCTTTGTTTAAGGCTTCTTTCTCAACTTAACTGTATAGATATTTTTTCTTTGTAAATCAAATCGTAGACTTACAACATATTGACTAAATTAGCTTTAGGTGTTCTACTAATACCAATGTGTGGAAGACTCCTATTGCTATCATCAAGTGCAAGTAAAATTACACTCAAGCCATTCATATATCAATAAAGCAAACACAAACTCAATATTGCTCCATATATAATAGTAAACTCGGAATTTCATAAAATGGATTGACTATTCCTGAAGAGAATTCTAATGATGCAAACTTTATTGCTAATTTTAACTAATGCGAAAATAGTAATAAAAACTTATGGGATAGATTACAAGGTCTTAAAGATCTCGCCAAGCTTGAAATCAAGCCAGGCGGGATCAAATAATCCCTTGCGGTTATTTGATACCGTGATTGTTGTAGATCACTGTGGCACCGTGGCACGCGCTATCTTCTCCTCATGGGTCAGCCTGAGGCAGAGGGATTGATTGACATCTTCCAATTCTTTAACACACAGCTTGTAGAAAAGATTGTTCCTCTCTAGCACCTTCACTTGTTCTTTAATAAACTCATTGTTATCCTGAAGTGTTTGTAGCGGCTTAAGACTCATAGAAAAACCTGCTTCGGTTGTCCGCTTGATATCTTCATCTAGTTTATCAAGATAAAGTCGCAGTAATCGAAGGTGTCTGGGTGTCCCTGGCTTCTCCTTATCCAACTCTTCAATAGTCAGCTCCAGGGCCTTCAAATCCCTCTTCCGACACCCATGGTTGGTGTCGAGGAACTCTTTAGGGATGGTCATGATCTCCTTGCCTTGCTTGCTATTGATCCCGATCTCCATAGGAGCTTTTCTTCTTAACCTCTATCCCTTGGTTGAGAGTCCTCGCATGTGAATAAGAGGTAGATTTGTTTCTAGAGATTATGATTAGAGAGAGACAATGGCATTATATAAGGGGGGTTAGAGGTCGGTAAAACTCGCGAGAAAAACCAAATTGTCGCCCAAGAAAAGAATCTAAATGAAACAGGGAAAGAAATCATGGATTTGGAAGTTCAACCAACTATATGGGCGCGGCTCGTATAGCTCCGGCCGTATAGTTCGTTCCGGGCAAATATTTCCAAATATCTCGAGTCCAGGTCGATTAAGTCACGACTCGGAACCAACAATAACGTTTTTTAATGAATAAACGAAAGATCAAATAAAAAGTGTCTGAGAGTTTAACGACCAACTATACAGACGAAATTTTTGCTCCGGTCATATAGTTGCGACCGTATAGATACAAACACCGAAAATCAAAAGTGTCTGAGAGTTTAATGACCAACGATACAGCCAGAATTTTTGCTTCGGTCATATAATTGCGACCGTATAGATACAGCCACCTAAAGCAAAACCATCTGAGAGTTTAATGACCAACTATACGGCCGAAAGTTTTGGCTCCGGTTGTATAGTTGCGACTGTATAGGCTCAGATAGCGAAAACAATTTCGCGAAGATGATACAGAGAGTTTAACGACCAACTATACGGCAGGAGCTTCCCCTTCGGTCGTATAGCTCCGCTCGTATAGTTGGTAAAACCCCTCTAGATCTCTAGAAAAACACAAGGAATTCAAAGGCAAAATTTTCAAAAGTAAAAATTGTGAAAACAATTCATTTATTTGGGTTAGAACACTTACCTTGCACTTACCATTTGTTTATTCGGGGATGAAAAGTTCCTCCCACAACAAAGACTTCTTCTCTTTTGGAGGAATTGACCTTAGTTCATTGAATAATTCCCGTAAACGGAAATCACCATGAATAAAGTTCCTCTCAATAAGATTGGTGTCTTAGGGGCAATCATTGACACTGCATCCAACATCTTTATTTCTTGCCTCTGCATAATCTGCAACTCAAATTCTTGAAGTGAAAGAATCAAATAGATTAGTCTTGGCTGATGATCTTTCCTCTCAAGGAGTTCTTTTAAGCCATCACGATCCGTGTGAACTCTTATCTTTGCATCAACTATATAGGAACGAAATTTATCACAAGAGAAAAATATAGCAAAAAATTCCTTTTCTTCCTTAGGGTAGTTCTTTTGATCACCATTGAGAGTTCTACTAGCATGATGTATAATATTAAATCTACGACCAATATGTTGTCCTAGAGTTACTCCTGCAACATCATCACTAATTTCACATATTAAATCAAAGGTTGTATCCCAGATAGGTGGTTTAATAATAGGAGCACGAGATCAAGCATTTTTGAGTCTATCAAAGGCTTCAAGACACTTATCATCAAAATTAAATCGCATTTCCTTTTGCAAGAGGTTTGTCAAAGGTTTAGATATTCTAGATAAATTTCTAATGAACCTTCTATAAAAACCCACATGACCAAGGAAACTTCTTATACCTTTAATATCCCTAGGTAGTGGCATTCTCTCTATTGCCTCAACCTTAGCTCTATCAACTTCAATTCCCTTACCTCATACCTGGTGTCCAAGGACTATACATTCTTTGACCATAAAATGGCATTTCTCCTAGTTTAGAACAAGATTGGTTTCATCACAATGCTGCAAAACTCTTTTGAGATTATTAAAGCAACTAGTAAATGAAGTTCCATAGACAGAAAAGTCATCCATAAATACTTCCATTATAAGTTCTATAAAATCCGCAAAGATAGCAGTCATACATCGTTGAAAATTAGCTGGAGCATTACATAAACCAAAAGGCATATGTCAGTAAGCATGTAAACCATAAGGACTAATGAAAGTTGTTTTAAATTGGTCATCAGGATGAACAACTATTTGAGAAAAACCAGAATATCCATCCAAGTAGCAAAAATGAGTATGGTTTGCTAACCTTTCTAAAGTTTGATCTATGAACGGTAATGGATAGTGATCTTTCCTAGTCTCTTTATTTAATTTCCTGAAGTCTATGCACATCCTATGCCCAACAACAGTTCTAGTAGGTATCAATTCATTGTTTTCATTAGGAACAACAGTAAAATCGCCCCTTCTTAGGAACACAATGAACATGACTTACCCATTCACTCTCTTTAACATGATAGATTATACCCGTGTCCAGTAGGCGTACAATTTCTTTTCTTACCACTTCTTTTATTTCAGGCTTCAATCTTCTACTAAATTCTACAACTGGTTTAGCACCTTCTTCCATGAATATTCGATGGACGGCTATCATGGGACTAATGCCCTTCAAGTCATCCATTGAGTAACCAAAGGCCTGGCGATGCTCCTTAAGTATCTTCATGTGTTCTTCTTCTTCTTCTCTGAAAGTTTAGCACTAATAATAACAGGGAATTTATTTGTATCATCTAGAAACCTGTATTTAAAATTTTCTTGTAGAGTCTTCAACTCTGGGGGGTGGTAATTCCTCACCCCCTCTCTTTTTTGGCTCTTCAAAAGCCTCATCGGTTGAAGGTCCAAAAATGGGAAGTGAATCGAATTCATCTTCTAGTTCTCCTAGGGACTTGTCCTCCATAACTATTACTTCATAATTTGGATCATCATCTATTTATTCTTCTTGATGACTAAAGAAAAGAGCTGCCATTTCCTCAATAGTTCTCTCTTCTTCTTCTTGTATTTGTGGAGGCCTGTCATTTAAATTTAGAAAAATGGAATTTATTTTCCGTTCCCCCAAGCTTAAGAGACACATCATCCTTCTTGAAATTAACATAGGAACCTATATCACCCAAAAAATTCTTTCCAAATATAATTGGGCAAAGAGTGCCAGCTGGCATATCAACAACTACAAAATTGATAGGAAAGTTTTTATTGCCAATTGTGACAGTTGCATCTTCAACTACTCCCATTGGAATTCTAAGGTTTTTATTGACTAACATAATTGTCATATCAGTATTTTCAATTGTAGCTAGTTCTATTTCTTCTTTTATTTATAAGTAGAAATCATAAGATATAACATTAACTTCGGTGCCAAGATCACATAAACCGTAATGCTAGGTTTCTTTAAATATCCAGGAAAGAATAGGCTTACCCACATCTTTTACCTTTGTTTTACCTTCAACAAATGCGGAAGTCTCCGGTGAGGCCAAATTAGGTGGGCTGCCCCATAAATCCATTTTAAATAATATTTTTATATTAATTTATTTAATTAATATTAAATACATATTATTTAATATCTACCATCCCAAAACACCTCCTGAACCCCTGCGATCATCATCGGATATCCTTGGAACCATTATAGTATTACTCCAAAACTATTCCGGAGTTCTCTCTCTTTCTATTTCTCTTTCGGTATCATATCAAACCACAACGTCTTTACCCTTAAGCGTGACACCATTATGGTTCGGAAATGTTCATACATGATCGAGACACCTCTCTAATCAATGACCAACAACGGTATCTGGAAACACATGATGGTATTTTCACATTCCACGAATTTGGTTGTTCGCTTGAAGCTTTAGACGTTGAGTCTTATTCCTTCCGCATAGTGATACCTGGTTTGTCCACGACCTAATCTCATGTATCCATATACAGTTTGATATTGTTACCGACAAACACGTTTACTGGTTCCCATGATATTAAATCCTCGTGACCTAGTCACATGCTTGCAAGCTCATTGATGTAATCTCACCGAGTGGGCCCAAAGAATCTATCCATCACTCAGATAGCAAAATCCCGATCTCGATACATACGCCTCAACCATTCTTCTGAAATATGTGACACACCTTTATGGCCACCCAGTTACGGACATGACAGTTGATGAGATCAAAGCAGCCACGGGAGATAGTGATTAAACATGAACTAACGGTCTAAGAATTAAGTTACTATGCTTTGCTAGATATCAAAACATTGAACATTGTGACTGGATCATGTAACACCCTCGAATCAACCCTATGTAGATTTCAGCAATTCTCGCCAAATCCGCATAGAAATAATTCAAAGATGCCCACCAGGCACTTGCGTGTGGGTGGAAAACAAAGTAATACCATTATACAATAGTCCACGATGGAACCCATAAGAATATATATATACAACAACGACTCCTCGAGTCAAGAATAAATATATACATTACAAAGATTCAAATCACATTGAAAACGATATAACATCTGAGTATGGATAAGATGAATTGGACTAAGAGTCCAGAAGAATAACCAATGGTGTCCATAACCCTGCCCAGGCCAAGCCGGAAGGGTAACCTTGCTAACATCGTCGAACTCATACCTGTCAAAGCAAAGGGGTGCCAATAAAGGGCGAAGGGAAAAGGGAGCGGTCGGTACTGAGGCCAGTACACAGCGAGTCTTAGAATTCGGTGGCTCTCGCCTACATGGGTATAGTGGACTAAAGCAGTAGCAAAGCATGCACCAAACAACCTATAAAGACTCGATACAACTATTGGCTATCAGGAAGGTGTAAGAGAGATCTATTCGGAACCAACCTGATACTAACACCAAACGTAACCTATCCCAAAGTTTCTCCCTCGAGACCAAACGAGGAAGTTTTGCCGAGAAACGCACATAGCTGGTAGTTTTATTAATCATTTCACTAATGTTGCACTATTGACTAATCAGATATAGATAGCATAAGACATCCCAATACCACCCGTTGTTGGCATTTTTAATTAACCATTCCGTTGTAATGGAGATAATTACTAGTCATGTCAAAGTCAAATTTATATACTTTAGTTTGAGTTGTATATGGTCGAGACAGTGTGCTCCAAGTAGTCCATAACCGTGGACATGACTTTTCGAAAAGATTTACCCTGTAGGGGTGTACAAATAGCAACATACGTACGATCAACCTCAGGAGAAAACAAATAAAAAGCAACGAGGCATCACGACAAAGAACTCACGAGATTCGAAAATGATTTAAGGGGCCCACCCCACTAAGCTACTCGCAACAAAATCAGTCGGGCTTTGAGACAGACCCAGGGTTTATGTTAATGGATATAAACGACTGGGAACCCAAAAATGTCACTGGGCTTGTCGCTACCGTGAAAACACTCCGTACTCCAAAACAATACAGTAGTAAACTACTCCTCGAGCAACATTAGTAAATAAAGCATTAAAGCATAACATAACTACAAGATAGTAGTAAACACCCAAACTAATTGTGGCCCCAAAAAATAAGATGTGAATCAATCTCGGGCGAAGGGGGATCCATAAAGTCTCACACATGTGTATAGTGCGATAGTCAAGGAACATGCATAAAGTACTTGGTTCCTAACTGGACACAAGTGGGCACGATAAAAGACAAATATGAACTATTGCCCACCGATGTCTTATTAGTTATTATGTATTACGAACATTTTGATTACCAAGTTGTAAATAGCACCATGATTATCTCCAAATATTAAGCATGTGCCAACCTCCCAACAATTGTGGAACTCAACGACTTGAACAAACACCTGAGAAAGCAACTACGACTCGCAAGGACAACTATATACCAAAACTATGGGTAATAGAAAGTGATCATGGCAATATCGGCTACAAGGAGTATAAATGGTACGGAAACTAAAGCATCACAACAGGATACCAATTAGAGAGAAGTAAAGCCATAAAGCAAAAGTAGGTAGCAGGGGGAGAATGCTTGCCTGAAAAACATTGTCGAGGATATGTCTAAAGAACTTTTCAGAGATCACATCATCTCAACATACTATCCGGAAAGAAGCAAAGCACTAAAAAGAACACCGGATGCACTATTTAATACTACGACCAAAGATCCGACATGATCATGATATGATGCATGATATGAAAAAATACGATAAAACTTAGTAATATTAAGAGGAATCGGAATTCCGATAGTTAATTAGTTGGTTCAAATTGTTTAGGTACCCCACAATTTAAATGTTGAAATAACAAGGCAAACATGGCATCGATGAGTTACACAATTTAAATAGAGTTCGAAATAATATAAGAATATTCCACATAAACACTCCATATTTAATTATAGATAAATTGGATAATTTTGCAAACCACATGATACGTATGCAAGCACAAGTGATTTAATATGCAATTATTTATAAAATAGAAAAGAAGTCGAGGTCTCACAGTTGCGGCAAAACAATGGAAAGATGGTCTTTGGGTTGTAGTTAAAATAGAGGGAGTAGTCGATGCCATGGAACCCATACTAGGAAGAAGACCTTGATAGAGAGGCTACGACATTGGCCGCAGAACTATGGTGTGGCGCGACAAAGTAGAGTCAAGCTTAACGAGATAGGAATCCCTCGAGCGATGGAGGATGGCGAACATTGGGCAGAAAACCAATGCCAAAGCACTTTTAGATATTTCGTCGAACACCTGCCGGGTAGCACGGACAAAGACATGCGATGAACATATACAGAGAACCAGCAGACGGCGGGGAATGGGGTAGCTCGAGACACGATGCGGGCCAGGAAAATTGTCGGTCAGGTAAGCTTCTTGCGGGCGGCGAGGAGCGACTATCTCGTGTGCAACGCAAAGTGACAAATGGCAGAGCACGCTGATATAGGGCCTGGGGCTGCATGCAGTAAAGTGCATTGCCGCTACTGCGGTTGAAGGGGCAAGCGGTAAGCACCCCAAGGCGGGATGATGTATGGGTGCTGCGACATGGGCAGCAACATGTGGCGGCGGAACAAAAACAAAAGGAAATGGTGGCCTTAGGGAATCTCCACGGGCACGACCAATGGTTCCGAATGCGTCTAAACGGACTCGCGCCACGTGCGTGGCTCTCTAGTTGCATGACCCATCTGGACCAACGCGTCCGGCCCAATCCATCGGCGTACTAAATTTGAACAATGTTTGCGTCGTCCGGACATTAGTACTAATGGGAAACAAATTTTAGTACTAATATCCGCCAGTCTCTCGCTTGGGCTTATACGTAAGTGAAACATTAGTACTAAAACTTGTTTTCCATTAGATTTGGCCCTGTTCATTACAAAAAAATTACATGTGAACAATGATACATTGCAAATGTATCTATAATTTTTGATGATCCATGCTTGGTTTTATCCACTTTCTTGTGTTTTGTCCACACTTTGGAGTAATTTTCATATGATTTTTTGGACTAACCTATTAACAAGAGCCACAGTGCCAGCTGCCTGTTTTCTGCTGTTTTTGGTTCCAGAAAAGTCAGAAAATGAATATTCTTGGAATTGGACGGGACAAAAGACAAAGTGCCTATTTTTCCGGAAGTCATCAGATGCCAGAATACGAGACGGAGAGGGGCCAGGGAGCCACCACACCACCTGGCCGCGCGGCCCAGCCTGGCCCGCGCCAGGGGGTGGTCTGGCCGCCTCCGGCACCCCCTCGGCCTCCCCTTCCGCCTATAAGATGCCCTCGGGACGAAAACCCTAAGTACTCGATCAAAAATCCACGAAAGAGTCTGTAGCCGTCGTCATCTCCATCCCTAGATCGGGAGGGATCTGAAGCTCTTCCCGGCACCCTGCCGGAGAGGTGAATTCACCCTAGAGGCCTTCTTCATCACCATGCAAGCCTCCGGTGTGATGCGTGAGTAGTTCATCCTTGGACTACGGATCCATGTAGTAGCTAGATGGCTGGTTCTCCTCCTTTGTGCTTTCATGTCTAGATCTTGTGAGCTCCGTTCATGATCAAGATCATCTATTTGTAATTCTGCATGTTGTGTTTGCGGGGATCCGATGGATATTGAGATGCTTATTGATTCTATCATGTCTTTGTTATTTGTGATCTTGCATGCTTTCCGTTGTTAGTAGCTATCTTGGCCAAGTAGATGCTAGCAACTCCAAGAGTTAGTATTTATGCTCGATAGTGGGTCCATGCCTCTGGTAATCTGGGGAAGTGACAGAAATCTCTAAGGTACTAGATGTGATGTTGATACTAGGGAGAAAACAACAATCCTTTGTTCATAGAACAATTGGATTGTTTACATTACACACAATTCGTAAAGCAATAATCTGTTGCTTGCAACTTAATACTAGAGGGGGTTCGGATGATAACCTGAAGGTGGATTATTAGTCATAGATGCAGTTGGATGGCGGTCTATGTATAATGTTATAATGCCCAATCAAGTTCCAAAGGAGTCAAGATGATTAGTATATGCATGTATTGCTTTCTCGATGTTTGTCAATTGCCCCGCTGTAATTTGTTCACCCAGCATGTTATCTATCAAGGATAGCAACCTCTAGTGAACTATAGATCCCGGTCCTTTTCTTTTACATACAATCTACAAACTGTTTACTGCTTTGTGTTTACTTTCTGCAAACTTTTACTTCTTTCCATTCGATACGTTTAATCCTTTGTTTTCAGCAAAACACGGTGAGATTGACAACCTCATCGCAAGTTGGGGACAGAGTTCTGTGGTTGTGTTGTGCAGGTCTCCACGTTGCTACTAGCACCGGTAGTGCGCCCTGCCAAGGCTCAACTAGCAACACCTTTGGGGTATTTCCTTTCTCCTACTGGTTCGATTAAACCTTGGTTTCATAACTGAGGGAAACTTGCTGCTGTGCTCATCATACCTTCCTCTTGGGGTTCCCAACGAGATCTACATCAACACTGAACCATCAAACATCATTACAAAATGACTACTATTATTGCTGGAGAAGGCCGTCTGTATGGCTACTCATCACCATTTCCACAACCATGGTTGATGTAGCTGCTGGCCCCGTCGATCGCCGCCCTCGCCGCCCAGATGGCGTGCTGCTGGAGGCGTTCGAGCCGACGTGGGCCACGATTCACCGCCTTGCTCACCGCCTTCTAGCGCTCCACCTCCCGGTTGGCCAGGGCCCTCCCGATCTTGTCCACCCAGTGGTTCCCCACCTCCTGGTTGGCCCGAGTTGCCTCTAGTGCCTCTCTCGTGAAGACCTCCCTCGCTGCCCTCGTTGCTGCCTCTGCTTGCCAATCCTTCCCGTGGGCACGGTCTTTCTCTACCTCACTGTGCTACGACCTCTCGGCTAGAGCCCCGGTAGGGACGACACCCAGCACCTGCGCGATCAGCGGGGGACGGTGATCGTCTCCTCCTCCTCCCGCGCCTATGCCTCCATCTCCTCCTCCTCGTCCTCCTCCATCTCCGTCTCATCCCCGTCGACGAGAGCCCACGCGGCTGCAACGGTTCCAGAAAAGTATCTTGATGTCTCCCAAGTGCAGGAGATCTATTGTAGTGCCTTTCAATAACAAAAGTTTGTCGAACCCACGAGGAGCTGAATGTATTGGTTAGAAAGTTTGACAAGTAAAATAATTAAATATGCAATTGTTTTATTTTTTGGGTTTGTAGTTTGCAGTAGTGTAAATTGCTAACAGTAAATTGTAAACGGTGACTGCTCTCAAATAAGAGAAATCCCAATCCTCTATGTAGAAAGAGGACAGCCTCAAGTGTCTGTGTACTTATATTTAACAAGCATTCCCGAGGGCAGCATAGATTTACTCAGCATAAAGATTTCTAACAATATGGTAAGTATCTTATCAAGTTTTACTCTTGCTGGATGAAGCCTAAATTAGGTGCAGCCAAGCGAATGAGAAAATACACCCCTTATGATGGGTCCTATGGACATTTTCATGAGCAAACACAGGAATCATTATGACATAAATGTCCCACCATAGTAGCTAGTTCAAGGGTCCTTGATACCAAACCCTCTAATGTAACTCAAAGTATTGGAAAACGGTTCCTGTCAAACCCTCTATAGTGTAGCCCTATGTGCCCATAAAGGTGAAGTAATATGCGGTCGTCGTTCGCATATCACTGATGGATCTGAAATATAGCCATCTAAAGTCCACATTTAAACTAGATATTAGTCATATTTATGATAAAATATCTCTCTAAAACCTGCCACTAATGCTAATATTCAAAGGGGTATGCAATCCTTTGTTCTTGTATTTTTCCTGCGCAAATGATGTCATTTAAAGGAGGGAATCACTACATTAAAGTCAAAGATACGATATTTCCTTCGATCAGAAGAAACCAAGAGCCGTCCAGCAAAGGCAGACGCTGTATAGTTGGCGCCACCACCGTTAGGTCAAACAGAATAACTTTCATGAAGGGACCCCTATATAAAGAAGCCTCAGGCGATGGGAAACAGAGAGCACTACATCTCGTTCCACCCCGAAGAAGCCAGACTCCGCCAAAAAGCCGCCTCAGATCTCCAAACCCTTCTCCGTCTCCATGGCCATACTTCACCACTTGTAATAGTAGATCTCTTCTCTGATTAGCGACATTGTAAGACTATTTCTATCAAACTTATGATTTTCATTACAATGTTTATGATTGTTGATCTCATCTCTATGTGTGAGTAATTCTCCTTGGGCTAAGGGCTTCGACCTAGCCATGTAGAAATTGTGCATATGAATTATCATAGATGGGATCATGTATTAGTTTGTATGACATGATGATTATTGTATCCTCTCTTGCCTCAATCCAAGGACTTGTCAGGTACCCAAGACCCAGAGGGTTGAGCCAGGTATAGGGAGTATGAGTGATGACTGATCTGCAGGTTGGGAACCCCAGTGACAGAAGGGGTAGTACGGCTGTATGTGAGGGATTTGCTTGGGATTAACGGTGACATCACGATGCATATCATTAGTTCTCTTTCTTCTATGGATGAGACTAGTAGGTTATTTCTATAAGCGGTTGCGGAGGCAATAACAATTATGGATGCACTACCCACATATAATTTATCTTGCTCTAACAAGTACTCGCTTGCTTTATTTCTACCTTTTATTTCCATCAGATGTTTGGCACTGCTAGAGGTGAAACCGAACGCCCTAGGCCCTCTCTCTCCATCATCAACAACAACCAAAAGATGCAAACTACTGGTCTGGTGAAAACACAAAAGGAATTCTAAAACTCCCGAAGACCCATTAAAATAACTTCACTATGCATTCGCTTCCCGAGGATTCGATAACCCAGGTCTACTAGGGAAAAAGAAGCTATACTATATCCATAATCCGGATCGAAGGTATCAACCCTTTTTCTGGCGCCGTTGCCGGGGAAGCAATAGCTACCCTGGTGAGGTTATTAGGAATCTTGCTAGTTTTAATTCTTGTTTTTAGTTTTGTTAATTTGCTTTTAGTCTTTATTTGATAAACCAAAAAAATAGTTAGTCTTTAAATTCTTGTTTTTACAGTTACAATTCTTTATCTAAGAAAACCCAAAAACATGAAAAGAAGCTTGGGGAGTTTGCTACTCCCAATAATGATTATTTGCGTACTCCTATTACTCAGCACAAACTGCTGCTGATGATTATGAAATTAAGTCCCATTACTTAAGTTTGGTTCAACAGAATCAATTTGGAGGCTCTGCTGTTGAAGACGCAGGTATGCACTTAAATACTTTCACGGAAATATGTGATATGATGCGTATAAAAGACGTTGACCCTGATGCGGTCAAATTGCGTCTATTTCCTTTCTCTCTAAGAGGAAGAGCTAAAGAATGATTGCTATTGATTACCCACAAGTATAGGGGGTGTATCGCAGTATTTTCAATAAGTAAGAGTGTCGAACCTAACGAGGAGCAGAAGGTGCTGGCTAGTGGTATGGATCAGCAATTCTCTGCAAATACTTAGCAAACGGATTTTTAGGGTTTTTTGATAAAGCAAGTAAACAAAGTACGAGTAAATAAAAGATAGTAGGAATAAATGCAGCAAGTGGCCCAATCCTTTATGCAGCAAAGGACAAGCCGGTTGTATTACTTAAGATGACCAAACGTTCTCGAGGACACATGGGAAGACTGTCAAGTGCTTTCGCTTCATATAGTTGATTAATCTTCTTTAGCTTGCTAAGTGTTGTGTGGGTGAACCTGTGCTAATGTACCGACCTTCCTAGGACTAATACATACTAGTGATTATACCCCTTGCAAACATCCGTAAGTACAAGAAAGTAATTAAGGTAGAAACCTAACCACCGCTTTAAACTCTAAGACCCTTACGTCCCTTGTGCAATGGTTTCCTAACGGGGGTTCAGGTTTCTGTCACTCCGGCAACCCCTTTGATTAGTAGCCAAATACACAATGCATTCCCCTAGGCCCATATAGGTGAAGGGTCATGTAGTCGATGTTCACATGACACCACTAGAAGAAGTACACCACAACTTAAATATCAAACTATTGAATCTTTCTCAACACAACTCCACTACTAACAACATGACTTCTCCCATGTCCTCAAGAACAAAACGAACTACTCACAAGACATCATATGGATCATGATCAGAGATGGAATAATGATGTATAACAATCTGAACATAAACAATAATTCAATGGTTTACTCAATGGCATTAACTACAAAGAGTAATCAACACCGGGAAAGTTTCCCTATGAACTATGCAAGATTCAACCCAATTGTTACAGAAATATGGAGATGGTGATGAGGGTGCTGATGGTGATGATGGTGGTGATGATGATGATGATCCCGATGAAGTCCAGCTTGATGGTGGTGTTGATGGCGACGATCTCCCCTCTCTGGGAGGGAATTCCCCTGGCAGAAATCTGTCTGTCGGAGAGATCTTTCTCTCTTGGTGTTTTCCGCCCCGCAGAGGCGGTGGAATCTTTCTATGGTCGCTCTCGAGTCTTAGGGGTTCGGGAGGATAATATACGCCAGAGGGGAGTGCCAGGGGTGGACCAGGGCGGGCACACCACCTGGTGGCGCGGCCCAGGGTGGCCCGCGCCAGGGGGTGGTGTGGGCCCCCTGTGGCCCATCTCCAGCCCTCCTTCTGGCTTCCTTCGTCTTCTGGAAAAATAGGATTTTCCGTATATTTTCTCGGATTTTCTGATCTTCGCGAATTTTTCCTCCAAACTGCATCTTTTCCATCAGAATCCAGACTGCAGCGGTCCATGCTCCAAAAGTCATCAACCTTGCAAAAACAGATGAAATAACATAAGTATCACCTCTCAATATGAAATATATCAATGAATAACAGTGAATTATGACATAGAATAGTGATGCAAAATGGACGTATCAGCTATCTTTTCCTAAAAATACTATTACATCATGGGTGGGATGTACTTATTTATTTATGACTAAATTTTTCCCACCTGCAAAGACTATGCAACTTCGATCTAATATTACAGGCTTTAGACATGATGAGCATGAGCCAGTAGCGCTTGCATGGGAGAGGATGAAAGAATGCCTAAGAAACTGTCCTAGTCATGGGATGAAAGATTGGTTAATCCTCCATTTATTTTACAATGCTCTTAATCCTGTATCTAAGTCTATGCTTGATACTGCAGCTAGAGGAACATTCATGGGTAAACATATTACTGAAGAAAAGCAGCTGCTAGACAATATGCAAGACAACCATGCCCAATGGCATGTGGAAAGATCAAACACAAAGAAAGTGAACTCTGTCTCACCACAAGAGAACGAAGATCTCAATGCTAAGTTGGATGAGCTCATACTAGCCGTAAAATGTAAGGAAACTCAGGTAAGAGCCACCCCGAAACAAATATTGAAGAAATAGACTTTGTAGCTCGTAATGATTACAATCATGTTTGGAAGAATAGTTACAATCCTAACTTTTAGAAACACTATGCTAGTCCTGCAGGAAATTCTACTAATAATATGGGAAATAGTAATGGTAGTATCCAAGAAACACTGAAGTCTTTCATAGACTCACAAAACGAACAAAATAATATTCTAGTTAAAATCACGGAGAACGATGATGCTATGCTTGGTAAACTATCTAACCAAGTTGTCAGTTTGAGAAATGATTTACAGGCCCTTCAATAAAGAACGAGGATCGTTGAGGCACAACTAGGTAAGATAACCGAGAGTCAAACTGTCAATCTAACTAAGTTTGCAGGTAAAGCTGAGTCCAATCCTGTTGAGGAACTCAAAATGATGAGGATCCAAATGGAGGAGCCTGAAGAACTTGATTATAGTAATTCCCCTTTAGCAAACTACACCTCGAAGATCTCGTAAAAAGGATCAACGTCAAAATTCCGGTAAGTGAAGGTAATGATGAAGCCATGTATCAACACTTTGTTGATCAAGTTGCAATTAAGGTATGTGAGCTTGAAGAAGAATACAAGAAAATCGCTGAAAAATTACCTGTTAAACTAGATGACATATTTGATCCTACTATTAAGATAAAAATTGGAACCAATGAGATAGCTGCACTTTGTGACCTAGGTGCAAGCGTCTCAACAATTCCAAAGAGTCTTTTCAACAAGTTAAATCTTGGCTCCTTTGAAATTACTAAGTTAAAATTGCATCTAGCAGATTCTACCTACAAACAAGCTGTAGGGATTAAGGAGAACACTTTAGTTTACATCAAAGGTTGTCCTGCTCTAATTGATTTTGTTATTGTTGACATGCCTAAAGATACAGTTGCTCCTATAATTCTAGGGCGTCCTTTCTTAAGAACTATTAAGGCTTTGATTAATCTGCATGAAGGGAACATGAAGCTGCAATTTCCTTCACGGATCCTTTTGTTATTCATTTTCCCAGGAAGAAGAAAGCTAAGCATGACGAGAAGGAGGCCATCACTTTGAAGGCCAATTACTTTGGAGTGGGTGTTCCACTCATTTGGCCCAAGTGAGTATCATCAAGGTCAAGCTATTGACCATAAAAGAGCACTCCATGGGAGGCAACCCATGTGAAATAAAGGTTTGAGTTAAGTTTTTAGTTTTAGTTTAAGTTTTTGTTTAATAAAGAGTGCTAGAAAACTCCATTCGAGGAGAAGAAATTTGGTGGTACTTAAAATTCTTCTTTATTCATGCTATTGTTGGTCGACAATATTTGTTGTCAATTTTCTGTCAAAAACAAGGTAAATCACTAAGTTACATGAAAAGAAATAGTTTACAAAGAAACCGAAATTTTTTGACGCACATAGAGAGTTTAACGACCAACTTTGGCGGAAATAAAAATTCCAGCCGTATAGTTCCGGTCATATAGTTATCTTTGCTATCGAAAAAATTTCTGCAATATGTACTAAGAGTTTAACGACTAACTATACAGTGGGAATAAAAATTCTGGTCGTATAGTTCCGGCCGTATAGATATCAATGCCGCTGTATAATTTCTTTTCATATGTTCTGAGAGTTTAATGACCAACTATACGGCGGGAATAAAAATTCCGGTCGTATAGATATCTATGCCTTTGCAAATTTTCTTTCACAGGGACGGATAGTTTAACGACCAACTATACGGCCGGAACATTTTGTTCCGCCCGTATAGTTGCATCCGTATAGCTGCGCCGCCAGAAGGAAGACCTAATATTTTGATGGAACACATGTTCCGCCCGTATAGTTGCGCCTGTATAGTTGCGTCCGACCACAAAATCACACGAGAAGGTACCCCCAACTCCAAAACTTTAATCCTTTTACTTTCTTCAACCTTCAAACTCTCTCAAAACCTCAAGGGATCTTCATCTCTGCTCAATTTCGTTCGATTTTCTCGCACACAAGTGATCTACGGTATGTTTCTCCTACGATCCTCCAATTACTTTTTGCAAATTCATCTTTGATCTATTGTCATTATCAATCTAGGGTGAGGCCTACTATGAACTTACTTCCATGATTTTCTTACCTAGATTATTATCTCGAGGAGATTCTTTAGTGTGTTTAGATGAGGAATATGATACAATTACTGTTGTTGCATCAAAAAGTTTTATTTCTGCCTTTCTTCAATGTTTTAGAAGATGAACACAAGGAGCCAAACTCGTGCTCGTGCCACCGCTAGCGCTTCTCAGGCTGTCGCTCGGGAACGCATGGGGATACGGTTCAGGAATGAGGCCCATCGCGAACGCTTCAACGAGATCAAGAACCACGAAGTGAAGGCTACCAAGTGGGCTTGTCACACTATATTGAACCAACTCGGTATTTCTGATGACTTTAATTTACTTTGCAATAGAGCTGGCCTGCAAAACTTTGTGTACAATGATGTACCTACTTAGCGCCGCTTAACCATTGAATTCCTAAGTTCGTTGCAAAGCACCGTTAAACAATGGCAAGGAGAGGATACTATTTCTTTCCGTCTGATGAACAACAACTACACTTTAACATTAGATGAATGGTGCGCATGTTTTAATTTGCCAAATAATGATGTTCATGCTCTACGCGCATCTTTTACTAGCTTAATTCCTTCCCCTGATCAATATTATAATGGAATGAGTTTCACTAGTAGAGTGAACAAGGGGAATAATATTCAACATCCTGCAATTCGCTATTTGTTCTATGTTATTGCTAAACCTTGCAGGCATGTAATGAGTTCACGAGACTCAACGAGGAGGACATCCTAGTCCTCACAAAGGCTGCTTACATCAACTGCGGCTTGTCACTCAACTTGGGCGCCATCCTTTACTTGGAGCAGCAAGCCTCCCAAAGCCAAGGGCCAATCACTGGAGGAGGCGTCATCACCGTGCTTGCCAATACCCGAGACATCGATCTAGGTGAGTTGCAACCCGTACTAGGTGAGACGCGTGTTGGTTTCTCCACCTTGAGGGCCTGTGGAATGCTCACTACGAGAGGTGGTGTTTATTATCTACATATTGCTGGAGCTGGGCGTATCTACCCCGCTCCTTTTCCTATTGGTCTTTTCTCTATCGAGGAAGGACGTTTGCTATATGATGTGCAGATTGAGCAGTACCAACCCGAGGAGGATATTCCTGAAGAGGATGAGGACCAAGAGGAGGAGAAAGAGGTTCCTCACGAAGAGGAGAAGCCACAAACCCGGTTCGCCACATACCAAGATTTCCAAGGACTTGGAGGGACTATGGAGAGGATGCACAACCTCTCTTTGAACCTCCGAGAATCAACAAGTAACCTCTCAACTCAATTCGCGAACTGGAGTAATGACTTTTTTCCCGCCACCACAATAAATTGAAGGGCTTACAAAATCCTAAGCTTGGGGAAGTATCCTCATGCATCTTTATGTGGAATTCATTTGCTTTTATTTATTTTAGAGGTTGTGTTTTAATTTGAGTTTATAAGCACTAGTGTTGGTATCCCCAACACTTTATCTTTAGTTCTTTCTATTTGCTTTCGAAATTTTCTAGCCGAGCTTTGCCGCCAATTTTATATTCTTTATTTACCTCTCTTAAAAATCACAAAAATATTTCTCCATATTTCCTTATTTTCCCTCTTTCTTTTCTTTCCGCCTTGAGGTCTTCGTATATTTGTAGGAGAGTGATCGACTTCGAGTTTCCAAGAAACAAATAAAAAAGGAAGAGAGAAGTGGAACCAAACATGAGAGGTATGCCTTATGACTCCCCACTTTTGAAGTTTGAGAAACCTATGCTAGTTAGTAGTGAATGTTGAGATATTATATTGGTGGAGTGAGTCTTTGTATTGCCATAAGATTGTCGTTTGCATGGGTATTTAATTGGGCTTATTTTGTTCTAGCTCTCGTAGTTAACCAAGTCTTGCCTAAAAATTGCTAAACAATTGTAATAAGAAAAAGTCTCACAATTGAAGGCTTGGGTGTTGTAGCGCTTAGTCTTGAAGGCTTATTTCTAGAGACACTCGACACCACTAAAAACATTGATTGACTTGATAGCTCTCTTTGAAAAGATTTGTTCGATTGAATTAATGTTTAGCGGTTTTTATGAGCATGCCAAAGTTTGACTTGTTAATCATAAGAATGATATAGCTTTACGTGTGTCAAATTTCATGGGATGCCAACAACTCCACTGGCCTACGAACGATCTTCATGGAGGAAACTCCTAGATTTCGGCTATGAGTTGATTAAACACTTGTAGCAGCAATGCTATAGTGGATAAGATTCTTGGCACTCCCGAGTAGATGTAATCAAGATGGAATCAAGATGGAATCACTCCTCTGGCTGTTATGAGAAATCATTGTGCAAAAGGAACAAAAACCTTAGTGATGCCACGAGTGTCCATCACAGCCCGATAAACTAAATAAAAAAATTGGCATGCTCTCAATTACTTAAAAACTGAAAATCTTGAAGTACAATGAATAGAAAAGTAGTGCTTGCAAAGTCTTGATTTATTAATGTGGGAGAATTAAGATACTCTAGTATGTATGCTTTTTATGACAACTCTCACACTCTTAATTTACATGATTATACTTTACTGTTCAAAGGCAAGCCTATGAGTTGATTACTTGACATGGAAGAAAATTTACTCATTTGGATCATCCATACTTACAATAATTTTGCCGTGCTATAAGGATGCATGAAACCCATATGATATGCTTGCCATTACTCTATCTATACTGAAGTTTTTCATATTTATAAAGTGGAGGAAACATGAGACTACTAATCATGAGTAAGATCACCATCTAGTTATTTCAGTTTAAATGCTGAGTTCCTTTTTGATTTTGGTTTTCCTGCTCGGGAAGATCAAGTTTAAGCTTGGGGAGGTTGATGGCTCAGAAATATAGCCATCTAACATCCATATTTAAACTGGATATTAGTCATATTTATGATAAAATATCTCTAAAACCTGCCACTAATGCTAATATTGAAAGGGGTATGCAATCCTTTGTTCTTGTATTTTTCCTGCGCAGATGATGTCGTTTAAAGGAGGAAATCGCTACATTAAAGTCAAAGATACGGTATTTCCTTCGACCAGAAGAAACCAGGAGTCGTCCAGCGAAGGCAGACGCCGTATAGTTGGCGTCGCCACCGTTAGGTCAAACAGAACAACTTTCGTGAAGGGACCCCTATATAAAGAATCCTTAGGCGACGGGAAACAGAGCGTGCTACATCTCGTTCCACCTCGAAGAAGCCAAACTCCGCCAAAAAGCTGCCTCCGATCTCCAAACCCTTCTCCATCTCCATAGCCATACTTCACCGATTGTAATAGTACATCTCTTCTCCGATTGGCGACATTGTAAGACTATTGCTATCAATATTATGATTTTCATTACAATGTTTATGATTGTTGATCTCATCTCTGTGTGTGAGTAATTCTCCTTGGGCTAAGGGCTTCGGCATAGCCATGTAGCAATTGTGCATATGAATTATCATAGATGGGATCGTGTATTAGTTTGTATGACATGATGATTATTGTATCCTCTCTTGCCTCAATCCAAGGACTTGTCAGGTACCCAAGACCCCAAGGGTTGAGCCAGATATAGGGAGTATGAGCGATGACTGTTCTATAGGTTAGGAACCCTAGTGACAAGGGGTAGTACGGCTGTATGTGAGGGATTTTCTTGGGATTAACGGTGACATCATGATGCATATCATTAGTTCTCTTTGTTCTATGGATGAGACTAGTAGGTTATTTCTATAAGCGGTTGCAGAGGCAATAGCAATTATGTATGCACTCCCACATATAATTAATCTTGCTCTAACAAGTACATGCATGCTTTATTTCTACCTTTTATTTCCATCAGATGTTTTCCACAGCTACAAGTGAAACCGAACGCCCTAGGCCCTCTCTCCATCATCAACAACAACCAAAATACGCAAACTACTAGTCCGATGAAAACACAAAAGGAATTGTAAAACTCCCAAAGGTCCGTTAAAATAACTTCACTACGCATTCACTTCCCGAGGATTCTATAACCTAGGTCTACTAGGGAAAAAGAAGCTATACTACATCCGTAATCCGGATCGAAGGTATCAATCACCATCATAGAACCACATACAAGGTGAAAATTTGACCAAATACTCATTGCATATTATATAAAAATCATTGCCAGTTCATCTTATGCCCTCAGGAACATGGGGAACTACTCACAAGAGTGAATCATGATATGGATCAGTAGCATATGAATTACAAATCAATATGAAAATATAATCTATCCACCAAATAAAGACAAGTTGCTAATCATAGTCATGCAAATAGCACTTAAACAATATCTAGGGTATAATCAATCACAAACTATGAGAGGAACAAGGTGGATCTTGAGGATGGAGATGGAGATGTTGTGGGTTCTGATGGAGATATTGATGGAGAGGCCTCCCCATATGCCAAGGAGGAGTGGTGATGATGATGGCATGATTTCCCCCTCACCAAAGGCTTCAAAATAGCAAGATCTGCCCTCTCCTAGAGTAGGAGAGAACTTTCGCCTCCGCTGCTGCCTCTATAAATCATGGAAAAAATATGGCTTAGGTTTTCTAGCGAGATAGAGCTACTATTAAAAGGGAGAGCCAAGAAGATGCTCGAAGCCCAAATGGTCCTGGGTAGCGCAGCCCAGTAAGGAGGTCACGCCACCTGGACTCTTTTGACCCTCGTGGATCCCCTCGTGTGCCGCTTTTTCCCATCGTCCTTCTCCTAGTGAAAAACTTCCGTGGTGTTTCTCCTCGAATTGTTTGGATTCCATAAGGTCCCTGAAACAACAAAATACAATAGGAGGTTTCCTGCCTCCCAGATATTAAATACCAATTAAGGAGACTTTGTAGGAAAGTCCCAAAAATCATATAAAAATGCATAATCAATGGTATAGTGATGCACATATCATTCTAAACTAATCATATATGTTGTTATTATGATGATACAAAATGCACGTATCAACAAGTTCTTAATAGTTGTTGATTCCTGTTAATTTCTCATTTTAGGATTCAAAGTTTCTACATGGAATCATTCATTCATATCATAGAAACCTTGTGCCTATTGTTTTATGTTGAAATTTTTCAGTGTAGAGATGGCAAGCAAACTACTTAGAACCATTGGTATTGGACCTTCCAAGCATCGCCAGGAGGTGATCGACCTCTGGTCTATCACCAATGCCGATCTCAAGAGGATCTTCGCTCGCAAGGTCCACTCCACAAGGTGGCCGACGAGCAGTGTCTATCCTGAGAGGGGTTGAAGGAGGACTTTGACCCAATGGCAAACAACGTCAGGATGGCGGACTTCACCACCCTGTAGATGGACACGTTCGAGTTGATCACTTGGGATTTCCTCTCCAACTTATAGGACGACCTCGCCACCCATCATCAAAATTGCATTGTGAGATTCACCATGAACCACCAGCGTTGCAATCTTACTTATTAGCTATTTCGTGATTGTTTTGGTTTCTTCTACAAGGGAGAAACCTCTTTAATTGATGAAGTTTTTGTTGGAGTGCCAAGCTTCTTGGGAGCATGATGACCCACAAGTATAGGGGTTGTATCGCAGTATTTTCGATAAGTAAGAGTGTCGAACCCAACAAGCAACAGAAGGTGTTGACGAGTGGCTTGGAGCAGGAATTCTCTGAAACTTAGCAAATGGATTTTTAGGGTTTTTTGATAATGCAGATAAATAAAATGTGAGTAAATAAAAGTCAATAATAAATGCAGCAAGTGACCCAATCCTTTCTTTAGCAAAGGACAAGCCGGTTGTATTACTTAAGATGACCAAACGTTCTCGAGGACACACGGGAATATCGTCAAGTGCTTTTGCTTCATATAGTTGATTAATCTTCTTTAGTTTGCTAAGTGTTGTGTGGGTGAACCTGTGCTAATGTATCGACCTTCCTAGGACTAATACATACTTGTGATTATACCCCTTGCAAGCATCCGCAAGTATAAGAAATTAATTAAGATAGAAACCTAATGACAGCTTTAAACTCTAAGACCCTGACGTCCCTTATGCAAAGGTTTCCTAACGGGGGTTCATGTTTCTGTCACTCCGGCCACCCCTACGATTAGTAGCCAAATACACAATGCATTCCCCTAGGCACATAAAGGTGAAGTGTCATGTAGTCGATGTTCACATGACACCACTAGAAGAATAACACCACAACTTAAATAACAAACTATTGAATCTTTCTCACCACAATTCCACTACTAACAACATGACTTCTCCCATGTCCTCAAGAACTAAACGAACTACTCATGAGACATCATATGGATCAAGATCAGAGATGATATAATGATAAGCAACAATCTGAACATAACAATAATTCAATGGTTCACTCAATAGCATCAACTACAAGGAGTAATCAACACCGGGAAAGTTACCCCTAAGAACTATGCAAGATTCAACCCAATTGTTACGGCGGTATGGAGTTGTGATGATGGTGCTGGTGGATATGATGGTGGTGATGATGATGATCCCGATGAAGTCCAGCTTAATGGTGTGTGTTGATGGCGATGATCTCCCCTCTCCGGGAAGGAATTCCCCCGGCAGAATTCTGTCTGCCGGACAAATCTTTCTCTCTCTATAGTTTTCTGCCCCACAGAGGCGATGGAATCTTTCTATGGTCGCTCCCCAGGCATTAGGGTTTCGTGGGGATAATATATGCCAAAGGGGAGAGCCCAGAGTGGGCTAGGGTGGCCACACCACCTGGTGGCGCGGCTAGGGGTGGCCCGCGCCAGGCGTGGTGTGGCCCCCCTGTGGCCCATCTCCACTCCCCCTTCTGGCATCCTTCGTCTTCTGGAAAAATAGAATTTTCCATGTATTTTCCCGGATTTTGTGATCTTCGCGAATTTCGCCTCCAAACAACCCCTTTTCCATCAGAATCCTGACTACAATGATCCATGCTCCAAAAGTCATCAACCATGCAAAAACAGATGAAATAACATAAGTAACATCTCTTAATATGAAATATATCAATGAATAACAGTAAATTATGATATAGAATAGTAATGCAAAATGGACGTATCAACTCTCCCCAAGCTTAGACTTCGCTTGTCCCCAAGTGAAAACTGAGCTCAATAAAAATGACCTCAGGTTTATGGAGTGAAGAGTCGATAAAAGAATACAGACAAGAAGCATCACATTCATCAATACACAAATCATAATAGAAGACAAAACACTATTATATAACTTAACTTGCAATAAGTAAAGGAAACACAATGAAGATACATAAAGTAAATCATAATTGGTAATGGCAAGCTTTTCTCTTGGTCAAAGAATAGTTAACAAATTGCAGGAGTTCAAACATAATGGGTTTTCAATGGTAGCTTTCAAAGTAATACTCACTAAGATAAGAGCAGTGTGCAAAACAAGGAACATAAGAAACATGATTGGATAAATCATCATATGAATGGATGAAACACAACAACTCAAAATACTTGCTGAGATAGAAGGGAATCGGTTTACTGACTCAACTAAAAAGTAAAAGATAGGCCCTTCGTAGAGGGAAGCAGGGATTTCAAGTTTCATAAAGAGCTTCCAAAAATTATGGTACTTATTAGCTTTCAGCTCTCATTGCCCCTATCATAGGCATCTTTAGGTGATTAAGGTTAAAGTGATCAAATATGAGGATATGCTTGACAAGTTGTAAGTTGAAAATCTCATGTCCCTTGAATACGAGGGCCGCTCCTCATGCTACTCAAGTTTAGTTAACGGTAAGTTCTTGTCATAGTAAGTATATGTGTATCATATAGAACCACCAACAGAGTACCCCTTGCCCGATGATACGGAAGAATCCGCATATCAAAATGACAAGGCAAGCAGACAACGAGCATCTCAGCAATCTTCTTATTTACCATGGGAAAATGGTGTTTTTTCTCTCTTTCCTCTTTTCTCATCTCTTTTTTTCTTTTTTTCTCAATCTCTATCTTTTTTATAAGAAGAATGCTTCATAGATTGCTCATTATGGTTACGCTGCAGGTTTCCACCATGATTAGGCATGGATTAGACCTGTGGCCCTGGCGTTTCTCTAACACACATACATAACTCCATGGACTTACAAGCTCCCCTTTCATTTCACACTGACGACATCCATAAAAAAGAGCATGATATCAACTAAATAAAGTGCAATGTTGAAAGCATTCCCCATGATAGCATGGTTCTGCTAATTCACAACTTACAAAGCGCAAGCATATACGCAACATAGATGGGCACAATGGTTCAAGTTTATTAAGTGCAAGAAAGTAAAGTGTGCCATCAAGTTCGTGAGAGCTTTAATCACTAATTTTCACATAACAAGTTTAATTCGGAAGGTAGATAAAAACATGAATTTACTTGGAATAGCAATAATGCTAATAGGTAATATGGTGGACACAAATGGCATAGGTTTTGGTTTAAGGCTTGGATGCACGAGAAGCATCCCCTCCCAGTACAGGTTTTTGGCTAGCAAGGCTGGGTAGCAAGCATAAGAGTTGAAGGAAACAAACAAACATACAAGTGATAAAAAACATGCAATCTTCCTTGGAAGCACAAAAGATCTTAACTAGAGAATACTAAGCTTATGAGTAACTCAAGAAAGATGCTGATGAAGTTATATTTCTTTAGAGTAGTTTTATCTTTTTCATTCAATCATAATAGTGTTGCTACTGACCGAGCCAGGTTTTCCAAAACCAACTAAATTTACTTAATGATCCCAAAGTGATACCCATACTAACAACAAGATCAACCACATAACAGAAACTGAAAACTAATATAAAATATGCAAAAGAGTAAATGAAAGAACTTCTCGTTAATATTCCATAACGGCAACTCACACCAAGGGATACATAGATATCTAACTAGAGGAGAGACACTTCCATAATGCAAACCATCCCACATGATAACTTCTCTATTCATGATATGACTCTACTAAAAAGGTAAAAAGATAGAAGATAGTGATATGATACCGCGGCACTACCCCAAGCTTGGAACAAACCAAGGGGATGCTAAAACCTGATGACGAATTACTCCTTCGGTGGTGGTGTTCTCTCATCATCGTCCGACTTTCAAGGTAAGGATTCCCCATCAACAAAAGACATCCTGGTCTCCAACATCCTGAAACTAGCAGCAGCACTTATGCGTTTGAACCTAACCTCATACTCACAGTTTTGATTTTGCACGTCGTAGAGCTGTGCTTCAAGTTGGTTGGTTGTTCGGTGGAGTGAGAGAATTTCCTCCTTAAGCTCAGCAGTCTCCTTCTGGTGCTCGGCGATGAGTTCTGAACTAATCTTATGGATAATATCCACTTCGCGTTCCGCCATCTTCTTGTACCTAAATACTTCTTGCTCCAATGCTTCCATCCTTTCCTCCAGACTGCCTTCACCTTTAGGGCCCTGAACCTCTTGTATCTATACCTCCCCATCTTCGAGCAACAACTTGTTGGGATGAATCTTCAACTCACGCATGTACGGGTTGACGATGTCCGCAGAGGAATCATTCTTGGCTGATCCAGAGGAAGACATTGTGGCTCCAAAACTGGGACTCTACCTGTCAGAAATAGATCGAAACGAAAACACGATGAGAACACGATATATGAACCTCGGGGGATCTGGGGGATTATATATTACGATATTTTACAACAAAAGGAAGGTACTAGGAGAAAATGGGTCGAAGACGGCTTTCGCTTCGTTGCTTTCCTTGTTGGATAAAAACTGCAAAAATATAATTGGACAGATTTTTCGTGGACTTTTCCTTACTAGAACTATTACCTATTCGAAAACGGACTCTACAGGCCTCTAAACTTGGTCTCTGATAAAAAATTTCGGAGTTACTATTTGAATAGCATCAGTATCCTCATTGTAAGAATCTCCAGAAATATAATGCTTCAGTCTTTGACCATTCACCACTTGTGTGGTATTATCTTTTAAAGAAGAAATTTTTATTGCGCTTGAACGATACACTTCTTCAATAATAAAAGGTCCTTCCCATTTTGAGAGTAGTTTCCCTGCAAAAAATCTAAGACAAGACCTATACAATAGAAATTTCTCACCAACATGGAACTCTCTCTTAAGAATTCTCCTGTCATGCCATCTTTTAACTTTTTCTTTAAAGAGTCTAGCATTTTCATATGCTTCACTCCACCATTCATCCAATGAACTCAAGTCAAATAATCTTTTCTCACCAGCAAGTTTGTAGTCTCTATTAAGTTCTTTCACTGCCCAATAAGCTTTGTGTTCTAATTCTAAGGGCGGGTGGCACGCTTTCCCATAAACCATTTTGTAAGGAGACATTCCCATAGGATTTTTATAGGCAGTCCTATAAGCCCATAAAGCATCATTCAACTTTTTAGCCCAATTTTTTCTAGATCTATTAACAGTCTTTTGCAAGATGGATTTAATTTCTCTATTTGATAGCTCTACTTGCCCACTAGTTTGGGGATGATAAGATGAAGCAATTCTATGATTAACGTCATATTTAGCAAGGGTCTTTCTAAAGCCACCATGAATGAAATGAGAACCTCCATTAGTCATAAGATACCTAGGCACTCCAAACCTTGGAAAGATAATATCCTTAAGCATTTTTAAAGAGGTCTCTCCATCAACACTTTTTGTAGGTATGGCTTCTACCCACTTAGTAACATAGTCAACAGCAACAATAATATGAGTATAACCTTTTGAAGGGGGAAAAGGAAATGGTTCAATAACAAGAGAGTAATTCATAGGCATCTCATTGCGTCTAGAAATATTACCAACTCGTTGACACTCATCACATCATAAGACAAATTTTCTTGCGTCTTTAAAAAGGGTAGGCCAGTAAAAACCTGATTGTAGCACCTTTTGTGCGGGTTCTATCTCCCGCACGATGTCCTCCATAGGCACTACCATGACATTTCTGCAATATCTCCTATTGTTCATATTCCAGAACACATCTTCGCATAATACCATTTATTCCTTCTTTATATAAATGTGGGTCATCCCAAAAATAATGCCTCAAATCGTAAAAGAACTTCCTTCTTTGTTGGGCTGTAAAAGTTGGAGGCAAATACTTGGAGATAATAAAGTAAGCATAATCAGCATACCAAGGGCTCCCTCGCAAGCTTACCCCTACTGCAGCCAACTGTTTCTTTGGGAAACTATCATTAACAAGCATAGGATCAAAAGAGATGTTTTCCAATCGAGATAAATTATCAGCAATAGGATTTTCAGCACCCTTCCTATCTATAATATGTAGATCAAACTCTTGTAAAAGCAGCACCCATCTAATAAGCCTAGGCTTAGCATCTTTCTTCGTCATAAGGTACTTAATAGCAGCATGATCAGTATGAATGGTAAATTTTCAATCAACAATATAAGGTCTAAACTTATCACAAGCAAAGACAACAACTAAAAATTCTTTTTCAGTAGTAGCATAATTCTTTTGAGCAACATCAAGAGTCTTACTAACATAATGGATAACATTTAACTTTTTATCTATCGTTGCCCAAGGACAACACCTACAGCAAAATCACTAGCGTCACACATGATTTCAAAGGGTAAGTTCCAATCAGGTGGTTGGACAATAGGAGCAGTAGTTAAAGCCTTCTTTAGAGTTTCAAAAGCTTCCTTACAATCATCATAAAAAACAAAGGGTACATCCTTTTGAAGAAGATTAGTGAGGGGTTTTGATATCTTAGAGAAATCTTTAATAAACCTTCTATAGAAACCAGCATGACCAAGGATACTACGAATACCTTTGACGTCTCTTGGACAGGGAATTTTCTAAATTGCTTCAACTTTAGCTCTACCAACTTCTATGCCTCTTTCAGAAATCTTATGTCCGAGAACAATCCCTTCATTGACCATGAAGTGGCCTTTCTCCCAATTAAGAACAAGTTTAGTTTCTTCACATCTCTGCAAAACTTTATCAAGGTTGTGTATACAATTATCAAAAGAAGTTCCATAGACAGAAAAATCATCCATGAAAACTTCCACAATTTCCTCACAAAAACCATGAAAGATAGCATACATGCATCTTTGAAAAGTGGCAGGAGCATTACACAAACCAAAAGGCATACGCCTATAAGCATAGGTTCCATAAGGGCATGTAAAAGTAGTTTTTTTCTTGATCTTGTTGTTTAACAGCATTTGAGAAAACCCAGAATATCCGTCAAGAAAACAAAAATAGGTCTTTTTAGACCACCTTTCCAACATTTGATCAATAAAAGGAAGTGGGTAATGATATTTCTTAGTGACTTTATTAACCTTTATAAAATCAATGCACATCCTATAACCTACTACTATTCTTTGGGGAATAAGCTCATCATTATCATTAGGCACAACGGTAATCCCCCTTTTTTAGGGACACAATGAACAGGACTAACCCATTCACTATGAGCAATAGGATAAATAATACCAGCATCAAGGAGTTTTAATACCTCGTTTCTTACCACTTCCTTCATCTTAGGATTTAAACGATGTTGATGTTATACCACTGGTTTTGCATCTCGTTCTATATTGATAGTGTGCTGACATATAGTAGGAGAGATCCCCTTTAAATCATCTAGAGTATAGCCCATAGCTCCTTGGTGTTTCTTCAATACCTCCAATAATCTTTCTTCTTCCTTCCCTGAAAGTTTAGAACTAATAATAACAGGTTATATTTTATTATCATCAATGTAAGCATATTTAAGATCGTCAGGTAAAGGTTTTAGATCAAAAACCGGATCCATTTTAGGTGGCAATGTGGTACCCAAATCTTCCACACGCAAGTTATGCTTAAGCATCTTAGGTTGACGATGGAGAATCTCATCAATTTCATTTCTTTCTTCCATGAAGATTTCACTTTCGTGGTCTACCATAAATTGCTGCATAACATTGTTAGGAGAAAGAGAAATAGAAGCAAGTTGTTCAACTCTAAAATCCTCATTAGAAGTTTCATTTTCACAAGGAACTTTAGTAAATTTCAAATAATTAAACTCATAAGATACCCCATCGAATTTAGTTAAAATTTTCTCCCTTTTACAGTCTATAATGGCTCCACACGTGTTCAAGAAGGGTCTACCAAAAATGATAGGATAGGTTTTACTAGCAGCTGAACCAAGTACTAGAAAATCAGCTGGATATTTAATCTTACCACAAAGAACTACCACATCTCTTACAATACCAATTGGAGAGATGGTCTCTCTATTTGCAAGGTGAATGACCACATCAATTTCTTCTAGTTCACAAGGACTAATTTCATGCATAATTTCTTTGTAAAGCTCATAAGGAATAGCACTTGAACTTGCACCAATATCACATAAACCATAATAGCAATGATCACCAATTCTTGTAGGTATTTTAAAAGTATCATTTTCAGCAGGTGGTGGTTCATCTACTACCTTAGCAGTGGTAGTAGCATTGCAAAATAAGAAACTCAACGAATTATCCATATTGAAATAAAGTAACTAACAGAAGTAAACAATACTCACAGTAGAAGTTTCCTTTACCAGTTCCACTAGCCAATAGCGCTTCACTCTCTGGCAATGATGCCAGAAAATAGTCTTGATGACCCACAAGTATAGGGGGTGTATCGCAGTATTTTCGATAAGTAAGAGTGTCGAACCCAATGAGGAGCAGAAGGTGTTGACGAGTGGCTTGGAGCAGGAATTCTCTGAAACTTAGCAAACGGATTTTAGGGTTTTTTGATAATGCAGATAAATAAAGTGCGAGTAAATAAAAGACAATAATAAATGCAGCAAGTGGCCCAATCCTTTCTTTAGCAAAGGACAAGACGGTTGTATTACTTAAGATGACCAAACGTTCTCGAGGACACACGGGAATATCGTCAAGTGCTTTCGCTTCATATAGTTGATTAATCTTCTTTAGTTTGCTAAGTGTTGTGTGGGTGAACCTGTGCTAATGTACCGACCTTTCTAGGACTAATACATACTTGTGATTATACCCCTTGCAAGCATCCGTAAGTACAAGAAAGTAATTAAGGTAGAAACCTAACCACAGCTTTAAACTCTAAGACCCTAACGCCCCTTGTGCAAAGGTTTCCTAACGGGGGTTCAGCTTTCTATCACTCCAGCAACCCCTACGATTAGTAGACAAATACACAATGCATTCCCCTAGACCCATAAAGGTGAAGTGTTATGTAGTCTATTTTCACATGACACCACTAGAAGAATAACACCACAACTTAAATAACAAACTATTGAATCTTCCTCAACACAATTCCACTACTAACAACATGACTTCTCCCATGTCCTCAAGAACTAAACGAACTACTCACAAGACATCATATGGATCAAGATCAGAGATGATATAATGATAAGCAACAATCTGAACATAACAATAATTCAATGGTTCACTCAATAGAATCAACTACAAGGAGTAATCAACACCAGGAAAGTTTCCCCTAAGAACTATGCAAGATTCAACCCAATTGTTACAGCGGTATGGAGTGGTGATGATGGTGCTAGTGGAGATGATGGTGGTGATGATGATGATGATCCTGATGAAGTCCAGCTTGATGGTGGTGTTGATGGCGATGATCTCCCCTCTCCGGGAAGGAATTCCCCTGGTAGAATTCTGTCTGCCGGAGAGATCTTTCTCTCTCTATAGTTTTCCGCCCCACAGAGGCGGAGGAATCTTTCTATGGTCGCTCAATAGGTATTAGGGTTCCGTGGGGATAATATAGGCCAAAGAGGAGAGCCAGGAGTGGGCCAGGGTGGCTGCACCACCTGGTGGCGCGGCCAAGGGTGGCCCGCGTCAGGGGGTGGTGTGGGCCCCCCTATGGCCCATCTGCACTCCCCCTTATGGCATCCTTCGACTTCTGGAAAAATAGAATTTTCCATGTATTTTCCTAGATTTTCTGATCTTCGTGAATTTCGCCTCCAAACAGCCCCTTTTCCATCAGAATCCTGACTGCGGCGATCCATGATCCAAAAGTCATCAACCATGCAAAAACAGATGAAATAACATAAGTATCATCTCTTAATATGAAATATATCAATTAATAACAGTAAATTATGATATAGAATAGTGTTGCAAAATGGACGTATCAGAGCACATATATGTTCACAGGAACACGAACTACCTTCGGGAGAAGATCACCACCATCCATAACCTGACCATTCGTTACTTTGCCTACTTCCTAGAGAACACTTTCAACAGAAGGGGAGACCTTGGGGCTGTGTCTGGTCCTGACATGGCTATTCTCCACATGGAACACCACCCGGGCATGTGAGTGAAGCCCAACCACGGCCCTAATCATTTCACATTTTTCACCATAGGAGGTTGAAGTTCTCAGGTGATAATATAGTTTTAAAAACCGGACCAGTTTGGTGGTTCAACCACAAAAAACCTGAATTGATGGCCTCACTGGTTTTTTAAGAGGCAATAGTCCAAACTACAAAAAACGAGTGAATAACGATATGTTGCAACATGAATCAAACTTACGATGTTCTGTTAGGAAGAAAAAATACCATCTAAAGCCCAATATCACTTGAACTCACCATGTTTTGTGATTACACATTGAAATGTACCCTACATATACCTTTTATGGTCATTTTATTCTGAAATTTGATTAAATTTTAATTAAAAGTACTGGTTTTTTGTCGTGATCGAACCGGATGAACTGGTGGTCCAACCATCGAACTAGTGAACCAATCATCTCACCAGTTTGGTCACTGGTGCGGTTTTAAAATTATGGTGATATTTGTGTGGGTGGCTTGATCTCGAACCTACACCTAATCGCAAGTCCTAAAACTTTAGATATAAATTTTCTTATTAGTGCTAATTTTTTAGGAAATTATCATGCTAACCAAAAGATTCACACTTATCATTTTACTTTTGAGCCTCATGGACCAATAGAGCACGAGATTCTTCCTTTTGTTCCTACTTTTGGTTTGTCATGGAAGAACAGTTGGGTTCTGACCTTCGAAGAATTCCAAAAAGAAAGGATCATGGCAAGGAGACCCCATGGTGGAGATCTAGTTTTTAATCCAAACTAGGTAGCAAGAGAAGGATCAAAACAATAGGATGACGATGGTTGGGGAGATTATGTTGTGCAGCACCAACACATGTACCCACAGCATCAGCCACCTCAGGGTCACAACTATGTCACCTATGAGGATTTCTAGAGTATCGTCGACCGTGTTGGGAACATGGAGATCACTCTACACTAGGTGAGAGGCAACATCCACGATCTCATGGAGAACTTTGCTCACTTCATGACCAACTTATGCAACTACTACACTCAGATGTCACCACCTCCACCCCACGTCGACAACTGAGCCGCACTAGGCTAAAATCTTAAGCTTCAGTGAGGTTTAAATCATTTCCCCTCTTTGCATTGCATATTTTATTTATTCTTTTGATTTATTTCCTTTCTTGTTTTGGCAGCATGTTTATTTCTAGTTTTCCATCGATCAAAAAGAAAATACAAAAAAGTTGAGTAACCCTTGTTTTATTTTGTGTGAAAGACTCTCTTGTTTGCTTTTTGGATTTTTCGCAGAGTTATTCACTTCAATTGACTTAGCGATGGGAACAATGGCATATCTACAACTTGTGTACATTAATGAAAAGTGAGAGGAGGTATTGCATTCTTATATTCACTCCTCTTGCAAGTTTAAATTTGACCATATATTTATTTGTTTGGTTGCACTCAAGTCTTGATCCCTGTGTAGATTGATATCCTATAAGTCTCATTCCACACTAGTGTCACTACTTTAGCTTCGATTTATGAACATCACTCTTTAGCCTGAAAATGCAACAAATGGAGAAAACTCCCATGTCTAGAGAACTAGAACAAGCATCTATATGATGACTTTGGTGCCTTGTACTTGTTCTAAGAATCTAATCTTAGAAGTACTCAACCCCATAGAGCATATGTGTTTGACTCAGTAGAACTTGTTGAAAAAGAATTGTTTGAAGGAATGAATATCTAGTGGTAGTCGAGATGCATGCCAAAGCTTGACTTGTTGATCAAAGTGAGATATTCCTCTACGCGTGTCTCACAAAATTATCGCACTCATGGTATGCCACAACTTCGCTGGCCTACGAACGATCTGTATAGAGGAAACTCTTGGATTTTTTCTATGAGTTGAATGAACATTCATAGCAGGCAACTGTTATAATGGTTAAAAGTATAACACTCTCATGGTCCGCGTTGCAAGTGCAAGATAGAATAACCCTTTTGAAGGGAATGGTTACAGAAGTTTATCCTATCCTACATAGTACGATTAAAATAACTAAGTTTTTTGCATCTTCTATTACCAAAGGTTGAAGTTCTTGAAAGATAAGGAAAAGATTGGGTGTTACAGAGTCACGATTTATGAAGTGGGTGTCAATGAGCTACTCTAATGTTATTTTTCTTTCGACATTACTTGAGCACCCTTAATTTGAGAAAGCACACCATGCTAAAAATGTTTTACTCTCACTAAAAGAGAGGCGCTAAAGATTTTGATTCACAAGCCTAGATAAACTCTTGGTACTTTCTTAAAGTTTGAGATTTATTTGTTAGCACGTTATTTGCAACTAGGCAGCGAGACCTAAGTGCAACCATTCAAAATATTTTTGTGATCATGTTTAAGGTTGCATGATTTGTGAAGGTAAAATGTGGCAACCCCTTGAAACTTGTAGGTTATTTTATTTAAATTGTCCTTTGCTATCTTTCTTTTTATTAGTTTTTCACCTGAGGGCGAGTAATATCTAAGCTCGGTAGCTCCCAATTTGATCACATTTTACTAAGGCTTTTACATTGGTTTCTCTCTATTTTTGTAGTTTTGTTCTTGCAACTAACACTAATATCGTGGGAATAGAGGAACCTTGCTGCTTATGATAAATTTTAAGTGTTGGGCACTTTCGGAAGGATATAAAGACATTTATGATCTTAATAAGGAAAAATCATTAAAGTTATTAATTAGGGATATTGTTATATGGGGCGTTAGATGCTTTGACGACCATCGGTATGGCCATGACCCCCCCGTACAATGTGTTAATGTCTTCACCCTATCAAATAGATCAACTTCTATCAAAGGGGCATACGCAAAAGGAGAACATATCATCCACCATCTAGTCCAGAAGAGAGGAAAAAGAGATCAGGAGAGAGAAGAGACTTCCCCATTCGATATGGTCTAAGATCTTTAACCTCTAGTTCATCCATTCATCTATTACACCCCTTGTACGTGCGCGAGAGAGAGATCATCACACTTGTGAGATAAGGGTTTGCAACTCTATTCATACTTTAGATTGTATTAATTCAATCTTCCTCTTTATTGTGGCCTGCTACGGTAATATCGAGATGAACTATATTTACAATATGATTATATCATTGTGTTCTTACTCTCTCATGCTCAAGTAAATACACTTAGGTGTGGGAGATGTAGGGGATTGGTGAGATGTGATGGGCCTATCTTATATTCCATATATTTTTTGTTGTAGTTATTATTATTTTGTGCAAGAATGAAGGTTTACGTTATGTGTAATGCTTGTTATCTAATCTAAGGGCCCATGTAACAATATCCAAAGAACTACATAGACAGTAACTTGTTTACTAGCGAATCGGAGTGCGAGGAACCACGAAGCTTAAAGCCTTGATTTAGTCTAAATACCTTAAAAGTTGCATTGACCATGGCTTGTGGTAACAAGGAAAAAGAACCATGGGAGTCAGACAAATACACCCAGAGGAGTACTGACTAATAATCGGTTGCTCTCCTACTTGCATATTTATATGAAGAATTACTATTAATTATCCCAATCTATCCATTTGGCATATTCACTATCACCATGAACTGAATCTATCCACACCTAACTTCTCATCTGCAAAAACTCTGATAAATCTTCGTACTTCACTTCTGTTTTATGTTATTTACTTTCTATTTACTCCACATTACAAACTCAACCACACTCACCATTTTCCATCCTTGACACTTGCAGCCAATTGATTCAAGACTTGTGACACCTTGGGTGTGATAGAGACACCATAGTTGAACACTTCCCTATGCTCTGGTTGGGATAGATATAAAAAATGGTACTAATACTTCTACAAATGAATTTGTGCTCTCGGAGGCATCAAGCTATTTTCTGACGCCATTGCCGGGGAGGTAAGCACTTAGTGTTTGTTTCTTCACATTTGTAAGTGTTGAACTTGTAGATGATATCTATTGTAGACAGAGGATCTATATGCTCTAGTAAAACTATTTACCATACTATATTGCACGTATACCTAATCGAAGATGTCAAGAGGTTGTTGAAAATCTCCAAAAATCACGTATTGTGGATGTGAATAGCTTGAGTTATATTATGGAAGACTTAGATATTACAAGAAGTCCTTAGAAAGCGCTCGAGAAATCCTTAAGACAATACGGCGCCCCTTTGACACATGTTATTAGGAGACCTATAATTTATCAAGAGAATATGTTTTGAAACCGTGAGTGTTAATATATGGTATGCCATATTGTGAATCAAGTTTTTAAAAAGTTATCAAATTCAAGTTTTGTAACACCCCAACATTAGAGCTTAGAAATAAGCTTAACACAGGTGTGTGCATTGCATTCATGCATAGAAAATCCGAATAATTTTCGCGCTTTTAAATAAAACTTGTCAGAGAGATTCAAGCTTCTATTAACTTGATGGAACCGAAGTAGATCATCAAATTGATTGCGATAAGTTTCAATATGATCTTTGCTAAAACCTTACCTTTGGGTAATATAATTTGATTTAAGTGTAGACAAATTTAATAAAACTAAGTCACAACACACTACTTAATAAGGAGTACTTGATTTTCTAGAGATCATTACATGGTATTCCAAACAACAACTCAAGGATGAATAGTTAATCTTCTAAAAATGATATCAAGGTATTACCTACAACAAACCCCGAATACCAAGTTAAGTATATAACTTAAGTAAAGAAACCCATAACTAAATCTTCATACACTTGTTTGCCATAGTTATTCCTACCATGGGTGTCATGGTGGTTCTTTAACATTAACTCTTCTCACAAATAGAGTAGAAAGGGAAGTCAAGCTAAGACCATTCATCACATACCTTAATGTCATGTTAATAGGTGACAATCGTATTTAACCAAGTCCTAGTGTCTATTGATCATCAATGTGTGTGATCAATTATTGACCTAGCACATATTGACTTTTAGCTTTAACCAGTTGTATTGACCTTCCAAAAAAACCTTAAGTAAATTAATAAGAAGAAGGAACTGGTTATGGTAGTGTGTACCATCACCAATGGAATGAGATCCTTAGTGGTGATCACACCATCTGATGATGGAGGATTTAATTCACTTATGAGTTCACTAGGAGAAGTATTTAAACCCAAGAAGTAACTAGTAATTGAGGAGCCATGAGAAAGCTAGTAGTATTAGTACATCAAATAATGATCTTGTTAAGACAAGTGGGTATAAACTTAGAGTAAGATTTCTTAACAAGATAAGCTTTATAGAGAGACTAGTACAAGTCTGCTATTTAGTTGAGTATAGATCTTGATCAGACAATTAGAAGCCTAAGCTTAGTTTGATCAAATGATGGTGGTCATTATTCTCAAGTCACTTGAGAATATATGACTAGGTGTTGAAGAAGAGTTCTGAGTATACCAAATTAGATAAAGCCCTAGTAAAATGAATCATCTAGCTTGATCAAGAGAAGTCAAGCTAGAGTATAATGAAGCATATAACATAAGTTGTAGGAGTAGATGGAAGTATAATAGTTTAACCAAGGTAATACAAGAACAAACTTGTATTGTGGAGAGTAATACCATACCTATTCCAGAGGATTGATATCACATGTGATATAGAGAGAACTATCATCTTGCAGGCCTTGGAAGTAGTTTCAAGATGGATTTAAGGAAGTTAATTGATGGACTTAGTAATAGCTACATTGATAGGTGCATCAATGGTAGTTAATTAAGAGGAGTTATATACTAGGAGTAAGAATGGAATAATGTTTAAGTGGCATGGTCATGTGATCATATGATGATGGATATGGTGGAGTCAGATGATTATCTTATTCAGGAAGATGTGATCTTTGTGAAAAAGACAAGAGAGATATGTAGAGTATATTTAGGAAAGGAATTCCTTATCTCAAGATAAGCTTAGTGAAGTATTGAGGTAAGAATTCTTTAGAAACCTTTAACTAACTATACATGCAGCCATGACAAGACCCATGTCTACTTCATTATTCAAAACCCTGGAATCAAATGGATAGGGAAATCATTTCCTATTCCTAGGTAACCATTGAACAATACCTCTTGGACAATTAAAGCTTCCAAGAGATAATTAGAGAACCAGATGAGTGTTTATAGATGGAAGCCTTGTCCACCTTATAGTCTTAAACCCTAATAGAAACCTAGAATGATAGAACTATCAGGATCACCTTAAAAAGTAATTCCAATATCTCACTTTACATTGAGATATCAAACCTACTCTTAGATTTAGAAGTAGTATACCTAAACCTTGATCCCTATGCATATTCATAGTAGAATATGAGTCTAAGGAACCTTCCTAAAACTCATAGTAATTCTAAACACTACAAATCAAGTAGAATTGGATTAGGTAACATCACCAAATAGGGAGAACCATGGAATTCAAATTACCATTTTATAAACCACAAGGTTTAATGCATCACACTATATATGTATTAATGAGACTAAGAATGAATATAATTATATCACTCACCATTTTAAATCCTTATCATAATAAGTATCATGGTGTAAACAAGATCATCTTTGTGAAACCTTATTATAAGAAACAAACTCCTAAAACCTTAATTCTTAATTACTTTATTTAATAAACACTTACCTATATAATAGTAGATGTTGGAATGCACTATCAAAAATAGGACAATCAACTAATGTCAGGACCCATGAAATATTTGTAGTATTGTACAAAAGTTTTAGAGTTTAAATGAATTGAAATTCAAACTGAAATATAAAGGAGAAAATAGAAACAGAGAAAAGAAGAAAAAAAGAGAACTGTCGACTGAACCGGCCCAAGGCCCATCTTCCTATTCACCGCTCGCGAGCAGCAACAGTCAAATCCGCACACTCAGCCGCGGCCCAGGAGAAGCCCAATAGCAGGCCATCTCACTTTATCTCTCTGACTAACAAGTGGGACCATAAGAAGGACCACGGGTTGGGACAAATGATTTCCAGGAGTTTTCTGCAAAAACCACGTTGTCGTCTACCTCTGTACGTCACAAGCAGCTGGCTGGAGGACCTGCCACCACCCGATGTTGTCATCAACGTCAGCTGCATGTCACAATGCCCGGCATCGTCACCAGGAGGGGATAAGAATGCCACTGCAACGCTCTCGCTCATCCTCATCCTCATTTCCTCTCTGGAGCTCTCTCTCACTGCACCCTGAAACCCTACCTCGCCGGAGCCACTCGTCGCCGACGCTTCCGATCATCCCATGACCATCTGAGCCCACCATTGAGTAGGTCTTGTCCTTCTTGTTCAATTGCCCCATTCCACGGAAGCCGAAGTATCCCTGGCGCTCGGATTGGTACCTCTGTTCTCGTCGCGGGCCGCCGTTAATTCCACTGATTTCGGCCGCGCCTGCCCTCACCGTCACCACCAAGACAACCGAGGTGAGTCACTGGTCCTTAGGGACATCTCCACCATCTTCTTCTTCCTCTTTGTCGGTCTCTCCACGGGCACCCGCCACCGTCGCCGCTGTCCGCCGTCATTGGACAACCTCCGGTAGCAAGAACTAGGCAGCGCAAGTACCAGTAGGTTCCCCACATTCCTGCGGTTCCAGCGCGACCATCCGCTTTGGTCGGGGTGGTCTGGCCCACCCCAGTGGCCATTCCTTAGCGGTGGAGGCCAGGATGACGTCATGTCGATGTCAGACCCGTGTCACCCTCTGCCACGTCGCCATATAGACTAGTCGTTGCTTGTGTGGCTGCTTAGGTAGACCTGACCCCATGGGTCAGTGACCTAGGGTAGGTTTAGGGGCTGTATAAAAAGTATTCCTCTGTTTAAAATCCGATTAGAAAATGAATAAACATTATAAATTCAATAATAAGTATTTTTCAGGAATTAAGAAATTGGTTAAATCTTATTAGTTTAATATCTTTTGTTTTATAATTCAGAAAAATGTATATAATATATCAAAATACTTAGAAAAATAAAATCTATAATTTAACTTTATTAAAAAATATTATTGTGATACTTATTTAAATAATTATTATTTAATAAAGATTTTTATAAGTAATAATACTTTGAAAATTCATATTTTAATATTGGTAAATGAGAAAAATATAAATAATATACCAAAATTCTTAGAAAAATAAAATCTACATGTACAAAATTGTTTAATAGATTTTTGGTATCACTTAGATAATTATTATTATTTATTAAGTATTTATAAAGTGATTAAACTAATAAAATTCATATCTTATTATTTAAAAATCAAAAAAATACCTATAATATACCAAAATGATCACAAAAATGAATTCTACACACTAAAAATATCAACTCTCACTTTTTAAGTAAAATAAAAGGTAAAGGTGTAATAAAACTAGTTTAAACCCTTTTCTTTTGTTTTAATTCATTAAAAATATATAAATTTCTACTATTGCCTTTAGTATTATTTGTTTAAAGTCTAAAAATGTAATAACAAGTGAATTAATGTTTAAGTGAAGATAACTTAGGTTAAACCATTTTAAAATGTATCCACTGAAACTATCATCTCAAATTAAGGGTATTTTAGTTTTCTTAATAGATTTTTTACCAATTATAAAATCAACTAAAATGGTATATTGTTTATCACAAGAATCCTATGCACTTATAAATTCACCAAACTCTTATTTACTAGTTCTTTCACTAGTTTGAGAAAACCACTTAATGATTTAAACTAAATTCCAAAGTAATTGAAGTAATACCTATTATTTACTTATTAAGTATAACCATTGATTTTTAAGATAGAAAGTAAATGCATTCCCTTATACTATGAGTGTTTAATGTAGTAATGTTTTCCTCTTTAATAATCTTAGCTAATAAGAAAACCTTAAAGTGTTAGCCTTAAGTTTAAATACTTTTTACTTTGTAAAGTAATCTTTTCTTTAAAAGTTATTCTCTTAAGAAACATTAAAAGTAATCCTTGAACACTTCTCTAAAAGCTCTAATTAAACCTTAATCTTGTTTAAGAAATATTTCAGATACCATACTCCATTTGAATGTTTTAGTATTGTATACTACTTGTTATACTTACATATTGTTGCACACACTCTCACAAGCCTTAATAAGAAGCACAAGTGTGAAGCAAGTATAAAAGTGCAACACATTCTAAAGATATCACCACAAGCTTGCGAACCCTAGACCAGATACAATTATTCCGGGGTTTCGCGTTTATCAAATTGCATTACATTACTTATGCATAATTGCATCTTGCTTCTTTAAACATTTGTCCTTACCGGACCAATGATGCTATTTACGGAATTTGGATCTTCTAATATCTCGAAGACCGTGAGTGCATAATCTTACAATCACAAAAGGCAAGTTCACAACTTGCTCATGTCCTTTGATTATTTTCTATCAAATGCTTGTAACTCAAATGTTGTCATCACCTGCATTTCAAAAAGGTCAGAAAACACTATTTTCATAATAATGGATTATGAATTATTTACCAAATGGTAATAATCTATTTATATAGTTCTAGTGGTAAAGGAACATAATATCTAGGACTTAACAACCAATGTCGCTAGTGATTATAGCGTCGTATATTACGCGTCAACCATAAGACTTGGAATGGGACGGGACAGTCAGTTGTATCTTCTCCCTTTCGCATGGACAAATGACCTTATCGTGAGGCTGTTGATTTCTCGTGGAGTTCCAGAGAATCCAGCACATGGGTGGGACCCCTTAGTTCCCCGCGATCTTGGTGTCTAGATTATCTGTGCATCTCTGACTGGGTCTGAGTTCACTATAGTTGATGGTGACCGCTAGACAGAGCTATGTATGGAGTCTCCGCGAGGCTACCCAAAGAGTAACCATGGTAGTTGTCTATCATGTCTCATGCAGGGTCGTGGAGAGGGTAGTACTAGCTTGGATCTTAGACTGGGCCCTATACCAAGGAAGTGTGGACAAGCTCGTGGCTTGGTTGTGCAACAAGGCTAAGGTCTCTTATGGGAAAGTGATGCACCTCTGCAGAGTGTAAGAATTGTGAGATGTTACTCCCTGTTCCGGGAAGGAGCTATGGACGCGGCAGGAAAGGAACCCCACGAAGGTTCTGGTCAATCTATGAAGGCTATCGGACATAGTTTTTAGAATAAACAAAATCTTTGAAGAAATGTTTATGAAAACCTGCATTGCCTACGACCTATGGTCTGTGGCTGTAGAGATAGTGCATCATACACTCCTTTTTAGTGAAATTGTTGAGTACGCTCATACTCAACCGTACCTTCTTAATCCTTGCTAGGTTCTAAGCTATTGAAGACGACGTTAACATCAATTTCTACTCAAGAAACCATCATCGACAACTAAAGTTCTTCAATAAAGTCAATGAAGTCAACATATACATCATCTGAAGTGAAGACAAAGTCCCTGAGTAGATAGGAGTAGATACTCTAGCCATAAAACCTACTTCTGTAGAACATTGCAATAGTAGCAATGGCACGCCTGATAGTTTATATGCTAGTCTTAGTTACTAGAGAGTTCTGAGTTATTACTTCTGGTTCTTCTTTCTAAGAAGTTCTTTCTCTCTCTTTAACCTAGAGTGTTCTCTGGATCTTTTGTAAAGAGTCGAGTTGTAATCTATAGTCATGTCTTGGACCTGCTGTGTTTCTGTTGTACCACTCTAAGGGATGTAATACTAGTGAATGGTGTTTCATTGGTGTTATGTCAACGACTATAGTGTACTACATCATGAAGTGGTATGCTGGGTCACCGCAAGTTTATATTTTTTAGTGGAAACTACTGCACATAGTAAGACACCTTGTGACTGAATGACATTGCTTCAATTTATATTTCTTTTCCTTGTTTTTTTAAAAGGTCCCAAATTTAGCAGCATTAGCATTCATATCAAGAAGTTGAATCTTGCAAACTTCTTGGTGGTCAGTTCTTCCTCACTTTATTACTCGGGTACCTTCAAATGGTATCATGCACTTGTATTTAAAAATTTGAGATGCTTTCTGCAAATTTCCACGAAGTCATTTTGTTGCACGAAATATAGCCATAAAGCTTAAAAATTAATGAAACTTGGACAATGTAAATTAATTAAATAGGTTATACTTTGCGTGAAAATTGGGTTGGTGGTATTTTGAGCCATACTTTGTAGTTGCTTCACAAAAAAAACATGTTGTCACATTGAAAATTGAAAATAACTTCAAATTTGGAAGATCCTTTTGTAAACGATGTTTGAAATGCCAATATGCACATACCAAGTATGGACGCATTATCATGACTATGGCAAAGATATGGCCATGACCTTGGTCATATGGTTCGAAAGCCATGAATATGTTCATACATGGTATGCCACATTGTGAATCAAGTTTTTTCAAAAGTTTTCAACTTTCAAGTTTAGAAATTTCCATGGAAAGTAGTGATCATAGTAAATCACCATGCAAAATAATGGCATTACTTCAATTGATATTTATTTTCCTTTATCTTTTGAATAGTTCCATTTGGTGGCATTAGCATTCATATATCAAGAAGTTGAATCTTGTAAAACTCTTGGTGGTTCTCCCTTATTTTAGTACTTGGGTACCTTCAAATGTTCTTTTCTAAATCATGAACAAGGTATCGTGCACTTGAATTTCAAAATTTGAGATACTTTCAGTAAATTGCCATACAATCATTTTATTTCTCGAATATAGCCATAAAGCTTAAAAACTCATGAAACCTAGGCATTATCAATTAAATAGGTTTTATATTGTGTTTGGAAATTTGGGTGGTGGCATTTTGAGCCATATACTTTGTAGTTGCTTCACACAAAAAACCATGTTATCACATTCAAAATTGAAAATAACTTCAAATTTGAAAGCTCCCTCTGTAAACGATGCTTGAAATGCCAATATGCACCAACATACCAAGTATGAACACGTTATCATAAAATATGGAAAGACATGGTCATGACCATGGTCATCAGGTTTGAAACGCATGAATATATTCATGCATGGTATGCCATATTATGAATCAAGTTTTTCCAAAAGTTGTCAACTTTCAAGTTTATAATTTTCTAGGGAAAGTAGTGCTCATAGTAAAACACCATGCAAAAGAATGGCATTACTTCAATTTATATTTTTTTACTTGTTCCAAAATAGCTGAAATTTGGTGGCTTTAGCATTCATATCAAGAAAGTCGAATCTTGCAAAACTATTGGTGGTTCTCCCTTATTTTAGTACTGGCTACCTTCAAATGTTTTTTAATCATGAGCAAGCTATCATGCACTTGTAGCTGAAAATTCTAGATACATTCATTAAATTGCCATGAAGTCATTTTATTGAACGAATATAGCCATAAAGCTTGAAATTCATGAAAATTGTGCATTATCGATTAAATAGGTTATACTTTATGAAAAATGGGGCGATGGCATTTTGATCCATATATTATCTAGTTGCTTCACAACAAAAACCATTTTTGTCACATTGAAAATTGAAAATAACTTCAATTTGAAGCTCCCTTTATAAGCGATGATTGAAATTCCAATGTGCACCAATGTATCAAGTATGGACACTCTATCATAAACTATGGAAAATATATGGCCATGACCTAAGTAATATGGTTTGGAAGCCATGAATGTGCGAATCAATGTTTCAGAAGCTGTGAAATTCCAAGTTTATCATTTTCATGGAAACAAGTGCACATTATAAGACACCATGAAAAATGGCAGTTTTTTCGATTTGTGTTTAGTTTCCTTGTGTTTTTTTAAAAGGGTCAAGACTTGGCGGGATTACCATTCATATCAAGAAGTTGAATCATGTAGAACTCTCAGTGGTTCTTCCCTATTTGACTATTTGGGTATCTTCAAATGATTTAAAAAACCAAGAGCAAGCTATCACACACTTGGATTTTACAATTTGGCATACTTTCGCTAAATTGCCATTGTAATATCTCGTAGTTTAAGAGAGACAAAATAAGTAGAACATAGAAGCATGCATTGCATCCATGCATGCAAAATCTGGTAAAATTAAATTTTTTTGTTAGAACTTGCCAAAGTGATTGAGGTTTCACTCAAGTTGATGAGTTAGGCTTAAGTCAAGTGCTATAAACTTTGATGTGAACTTTGATAAGGTTCTATCTTAGGAAGGTATAAGTGAAATTCGTGAGTAAAGTTGAACCATAAAACAAATACATCCTTAGTGAACAAAGAACAAAATCTATTCTATCTATCTTACCTAGTCTATAATACCTCGGACCCTACGCTTTAAGCTCAAGCCTAGATGAACCCAAAAGTGGACAAGATGTAATACCATGGGGCCGCGTAGCCACACACTATAGTCCCACCTCATTGAGCAGGGCACAGTACCGTCCAACCATCCCACCCACTTTCAAGAACATCGGGACAAGAGCGAGCGGCATAGTCGACAGGTAAAGCGATCAAAAACATACACATATGAGTATGCATGTCAACGATATACAATAGACATCAAAGCCACACCATCTAAAAACAATAGAGACAGAAATATGCAATGCCATATGGCAAGATCCAAATATCCTAGATAGAGATAATAGTTTAGGATACATCCTCATACATCACACATCAGAGTATCAAACAGAATCGGAAAACAAGATCCGAGTACGGACAAGAAGAAAATTAGCATAAGATGCCCTAGAAATAAGCTCATCCCGCCCATAGATCTCACAGATCTCCATCCCCAGAATTTCTACACCTGACAGTCATTGCGACCATCACCGGTCTCTTCGACCCAGTAACCTTCTTGAGAGTATACATGTCCATCTGAACCAAATATTTATCCTTTTAGACCCTAGAGGTACTAAGCAAGTCTTAATGCATCTAAAGGGAACAACCTGGGGTGATGCAATTTCACTGAAAGATAATAGCTAAACAGTTCTATAGAGACACGCTACACATCCTCTCAACCAGATATGGACATACGCTCGTTAATTAGTAACAACAGTGATATAAGTAACATAATTAAACATCGCCCGCCCTCCTTCTCGCTTACCGACAAGAAGGCAGAAGAACAACCCATCTATTGGCAATTTTATTAACCATTCCATGAGTATTGCACTATTTATTAGTCATGTCTTTGTCAAATTAAAGGCGGTACTTTAGTTATACTTTTTTATTATCGAGAAACTGTGCTCCAAGTCATCCATAATCGTGGACACGACTTTCAGAGAGATTTACCCTGCAGGGGTGCACAAATAGCAACACACACACGGTCAATCTCGGGAAGAACCAAATAAAAAGCAAATATGCCTCACGACAATGCATTCACAAGATTCATAGATTATTTTAGGGGCCACCCCAATAAGCTACCCGCAACAAAATTGGCCGGCTCTGAGACGGACCCAGGGTTTGCGTCAATGGTTGTAAACAACTGGGAACCTAAAAGTGTGACTAGGCTTGTTGATACCACAAATAGTCTCTGTATTCCTAAATAGTACAGGCACTCCACGCGCAATCGTAAATAAAGTAGTAAATTATGGCATAAGTATAGGATAGTAATAAAGCCTCAAACTAGTTGTGGCCCCAAGAAATAAAGTGCAAATCAAGCTTAGGCGAAGGGGGATCCATAGAGTCTCCCGAATGTGGATAGTGTGAATAATCAAGGAACATGAATCAATTACTCGGGTCCTACAGGGCACAAGTGAGCGTGGAAGAACCAAATAACAGCTATTGCCCACCGGTGCCTCTTTCTTTAGTTATCCCATTACTACACCGTTCAAGTTGTTTACTTACCTCGTTATCCAAAGACTCGCACAAACCCTACACATATAATTCCACGACTCGCATGGCTCAAACAACTCATGTAGTAATGGCTCATAGGATTGAGATAAAAGTTTCAGTGAGGTTTAAAAGTAAAGGCTATGCAATACTTGTGATTCTAATTTAATACAATCATGACTCAATGATGCAATAATAAGATAGAGGCATAGGTGCTATATGTACGCAAGCATGGGAAAATGCTTGCTTGTCAGATCAGTAGTAGGGTAACCGGAATCTGGGTAGTACTCTTGGTTCTCCTAATAGTTCCCTTGCTTGGCGTCTATCCGGAATAAAAGGCAAACACACAAAGGGCCACGATAAATAAAGTGCGCAATCATATGAATATATGTAACAAGCAAACAAGGTATGCCATGATGGAATGATGCACAATTGCATGGTATAACATATCATGGTATGGGTAAGATGTAGGAATAATAATAAAGCATTTTATTAATTATTTAGCCAAGTTTTACTTCTGTAAATAGTTCTGAATATTTAATATTTATATGATGCATGCTTCAATTCCTATCATGGAATGCATATTTAGAACGGGCTCGTCGCGCTGATTGATTTAGATATATTATTTGTCGAATTTGGAATTACAGAATTAAAGTTATGAATTTATTAAGAAAAATGCATTTATTGGCATTTAAATCATTGGAAAATTTTAAATTGGTCAAAAATTATTCTAAACGGCATATTCAAATTCCTAGCATTTTTCTCATCAGAAAACATATATTATTTATATTATTGGAAAATGTGGATTTAAATTTATTATTAAATGCAAAACAATTTAAATTAGGCAAAAGGTCAAAGGTTTGACTAGCCAGGGTCAAATCTAGGCAAATTTGAAAATATGGTTGAATTCATATTTAGAAAACATTCATATTTCATTTTATAAGTTTTATCAAATTCAAAATATTTTAAAAGATATGAATTATTTGTATTTAATCAATTTTTGGAATTATTTTTATTTAAATTTATAAAATAGCCAAAACTTTTCTCACTTAGGTTGATCCTACACACCGTCGCTGATGGGTGGGGCATGCGCTGACTCAGCGATGCGTTGACAGAACAGCCGCGCTAGACTTTCCTTACTCTGGCGCATCGTACCCACAACAGCTTACAAGTGGGACCGAGGTTTTGCCGGGTCCACGCACGCGCAGCCAGTGGAGGCATGACACGCGGCAGATCTAGGGCTCGTTTGTGATTAGAGGAAAAGCCGGGTTCCTTTTGTAAAAACATCTAGACAGTGACGGGGTGAGGTGACAAGTGGGCCAGAGGCTGGACCGCGGGTTGGAAAGCAAAAACGGCAGGGGTTAAGTGAAAGACTGCCTCGCGACTGTGCTGCTGCTACTGTTTCTCTTCCTCTGTATTTTCTGAAGAAAACGATAAGACAAAACGGAGGCCCACGGTACCGCTCGAACATGCGACCTCAGAGGCACAGCCGACGACATGGAACCACTGCGGTGGGTGGAGGTTGCTGACTGGGTAGGTTTGCGTGGCTGGGAGAGGTTCGTGGTGCGCCTTCGTCTGCCTCGGGCACGACCAGAGACAGAACCGACACGGTGGCGTTGAGCGGCATGGCCAGAAGGTCGCCATGAAGCTGTGATGGTTCGGCGAAATGCGACACAGTGCCGCGGGTGTAGCAGCGCTAGCACGCGGCGGTGGGGTGCACTACGGAGGCGGCGTGCTTGCAGGGTGGCGGCGCGCTTGCAGGGTGGCGGCGAGCGGCTGCGCACACAAGGTGCTCGGCAAAACAAACGGCCAGGACAGGAAACAGAAAAACACGGGAGGTTGTCTAGGAGGTAGAGGCGCTCACCGCGGACTCGATAGTGGAGAAGAATAGGCGCGGGGCAATGGGGATCATGGACGGAGCTCGCGACCTGAGCGTCTAGGGTTTACTTTGGCCTCTCCCTGTTCTGCTTGCTCCCGCGGCCTCCCCTTCGTCTCCGTGAACAGGAAGTGTACAGGGACGTCGGCGGGGCTTCCTTGACACTTCTGTTCTCCTCTCTTCTCTGGCTAGCAAGGTGGGGCTGGTTAGGGCTTTAGTTGGCCATGGCCCTTGGTGGTGGAGGAAGGAGGGGTGCTAGGGGACCTCGATCCAGGATCTGGGGGATGGGTAGATAAGGAGGGGGGTGTAAAGCACGTGGGTAGTTCCCTTTGCAAAAGAGAGATAAGATGGTGCTCTCAGGTAGGGTTTTCTCTCTCTCTTTCTTTAGCTAGGAAGGGGAGAGGGGACCAGGGTAGGGCAGGTGGAGGCGTGGTGACCTTCTTGCTTAGCAAGAAAGGGGGTGACTTAGCTTGGAGGTAGGTTTGGTTAGAGAGCGGTGAAAGCACATGGCACAAGGTCACATGGCCAAGGTGGCCTCGATTAGGCATGGTTAGGATGGATGGTGAGTGCAAGTGCACAGATCGTTTGTAGCTAGTTTCGAAATAAAGATATCGATCCCACAGGGAGCAGGAGTCTGAAGTCTAATAATTCTTGAAATAAATATTATGATAGAAATGCTAGATAAAGCTCTAAGTGACAAGATGTAATGCGAGTATTGTGTAAAAAAGGTGTTTTTAGGTTTTGGGTATAAGAGCAATAAAGTAAAGTAAAACAACTGAGTACAGAAAGTAAGTATCCCGTATGTAAGAGAGATTGGAACTTCAGTAGGGAAAAGACGTCCTCAGGGAGTAGCGGATACACCACTAGTATTGTAAAAATTTAAGATAAAGATTATCACCATGAACATTCTCAAATATGTATGTGTGGGAGGAATTCCATATTTGGACGGATAGGAAACAATCGTTGCTCACATCATCCTCATAACCACAGCAGTTAGCAATCGGTATCAATCGAATTACTGCGGTATTAAGAGTCATAATCCCGTAGGACGTATCCCATGGCATGGATAGTGTTCTGTGAGTTTACTCAGTTTCCCAAGTTGATACTTAAGGGGTGCCAACAGCTTTATAGTCACTATAAATACGAGCATGCCTTCGTCTACCAACAAGTAGTTTCCTCCATCAAGTCCCCACAAGAGGCAAATATTGAGAGGTCGACTTCTCTCAACATCAAGATGTAGAAAATCTAACACATGGTCATAGCGATGAATATCATAATAGACCTTATCTTATTTGAATCTCATACTAGGGTTTCTACATGTAACATCCCAAATCTTTAATCAAGGTTATCAAAGTGCCAATCACCCAATTTAGGGTTAACAAAAACTTTTTATTATTAAAATAATTATGAATGCATGTGTATGTTGCATTAGTATAGAATTGTGTGTAAATGTCATGTTTGATTATTCTAAATGATATGAAATGGTTTAAAGGTGAATGCTACATCATCTAGACCATTTACAAACAAAATCCAAAGAAAAAGAAATCAAATAAGATTAAATAATGCAAATGGTCATTTTGACAATTTTAATCCACTAGGCCACTTTAGGTGTTCCTAGAAGTCAATTTCAATCAGAAATAATTCTAGATCTTTGCACCCCTTGCTAGTACAAGTAAAGATGTACCAAGGCCCACTTTACAAACTTACAAAAACACTTAGCCACTAATTTGAAATGGCATTTGAAAATGGAATCCAATGCATATGAGAAGATCCCATTTTTGCAAAAACCCACCAAACCAACTCCACTTGACAATCCCAAGAAACCAGAGACTCTCAAGCATAAGTGTAGATCACACACCAAAATCCTTTTCAAAATTCAAATATAATTTTCTTGCGGCCATTTGATCGAGCACTTGGCAGGCAAAATTTATCCGGCCTAACTATTACTGTTCTAGAGCAGTGATCAAGCGCCACAAAGGCCTCAATCCACTCCCCTTGTCCCCTCTAGTCACAACCAGGCCATAAACGAGCTACCCCTTAGCCGCTTGCAGTAGTGTCGCGCCACCCGAGTGCCATGCCCACCGGTCGAGCATGGACCGATCCTAGCTGACCACCCCGCTCTCTCCCGCCATGCCTAGGAGGATCGCCGCACCCTACTACCCCTCTCTGTCCCTTCCCTAAGCGCTGCCACGCCCTGGACCACTACAGAACAACCGCGCCCCGCATGTCTATGCCATGCCGAGCACGCGCCAGAGTGCCGTGCCCCGACCATAGCCCACGCGCACCGCTTTGCCACGACCCCAGGACGCGCCCAGACATGCCCGTTCGCCGCCGCTTGACCCACAGCCACCGTGCGCCACGTCGAATGCCGCTTCTGCCGCGTAGAGAACCAGCCACGCTCGACCAAATGCCACCGCCCCTAGTTGTGGTTTTAAGCCGTAGAGGACCGCCAGGGAGCACTACGTCGACCACCGCTCGTAGCCATGCCGCTAGCAGCCCGTAGCCGTGTCGCCACCGCCGCCTGACCATGCCGCTCTGTCCCGTCATCGAGTATCAACACCCGGATTTTTAATCCCAGATGCCTGTTATGTCATCCATCGCAATCCCAGGATTACCATTTTTGCGAGACATAACAGATTAGATATCACAGTACATCATCCATTACAAACCATACATAGGTCTTACACAAATAAGGATCTCATGATCCAGTCTTAATACAACAAGAAGCGGAAATAAAAGATAAGCGTAACGGTGGGGTCCATCTTTAGGGGCACGGGCAATGCTGACAAAGGCAAATAGTCCTAGTTATCATAGCCGTCCTGTTGGCCATCATCTTGGTAGTCTCCTTCATAGTCTGGCCATGAGAATAGCCAGGGACAAAAGCCATGAGTACTCTTTAAGTACTCGCAAACTACTACTAACAAGTAAAATAGTTCTAAGTTAAAGTGCTAACTCTAAGTTTAACTATAAAGTTAAGTTTGAAACCTAAGCTGAATTTAGAAGCAAAGAAAGATAAAATAAAGTTCTAGAATCACTTAAGTTGGGAAGCTAGTGTCATAAACACAACCATGTTGTGGTCAAGTCAAGATTCATCATTCCTTTCATAGGTTATTTTGAAAACATCTGACAACGAAACAGTATGACCATTCCAACTGTCCATAACCACGGACGTGGCTATTCGAATAGTTTGACACTCTGCAGAGGTGGTACACTTTCACCACAAGATTCGATACATCTGTCAGGGATAACCCTCAATCATCATACTTAGTATGCAGATAATCAAACATAACCTTCCCTTTACACACCCTAGTATAAGCACCTCTCCTATGAGCATGGCCTCCCAACCATGACCATTTGTCATATTGGGCACTCCATAGGTGGATAACATTGAGAGGTAGCCTCAGCTCAGACCTCTCTCACGAGGGAACTAATACTAATGCATATAAACTTCCGGCTAAGCCTTACCCAATTCAGGTAATGTGGTTGTACGGTAAATTTGGAATGGTATCGCATCTGAATCCAACCATCAGTTTTAATAAAAGGTTAAGGCTTATGCCTCAACATTTTCATCATCATAAACCATTTGTGTTTCTCAACACATGTCAAAACATCTCAATAGAATGACTCATCATTCCAAGGTTTTCACAATTCATTTTCACCAAGTGTTCCCATCTAAAGTTACTCAAGTTTTTGATCTACTCTAAACTACTAAGTTAAGAGTGTTCACTAAGGTGGAAAGATGGGATCAATATCATGCCATAGAATGACATCTAAAGTTTATTTAAATAGGCCAAGTTTTATACTCTTTATGCTACCTTCAAAATAAGTAAAGAACTTTGGGTAAAGTAAAGGAAGTAAAGCTTGGAGGATAAGACTTGGGGTAAATACTAGTCAAGGTAGTGTAACCAAAGCATGCCTAAAGCATCTTTGCTTGAGTTATCTAAATTGCAAGGGTTAGCTTGCATTGCTAATGGTGGCTTGCAAGTACAACTTGCACGGGTTAACTTGGATAGTGCTAGCTTGCCAATAGTAACTTGCCTTGGTTGGTGTAGTGGTTGAAGTTTTCTTCTTCTTTTCTTGGTAGAACTCCTCCTCCTCGAAAGCTTGGTCGGTACTATCGTCTATAAATACATACGGAGTACACAATCACCAAACAATACTTAACTAATCTAATTAGCACTCTAAGGAACACATTTGATGATCTATTATCATCACAAGCATCACAAGTTTTATTCACTAGTTTCCTTCTTTTTATTTTAGAAAAGTAATTTCTACTCATTGAAAAATAACTAAGATTTAATATTCACCACTTCAAATAAGGGATCATGTGGACACATGTCCTCACCACATATTCTAACATGTGGGAATGTGATTTAAGGGTTGGATCATAATTACTTTGGTTTAAGTTCATTATTTAATGATTTAAAGTGACTAGAAATGCCTATATAGCATTATTTTGGTACTAATCCAAAGTCACTGCATGTAAATCTTAATATTATTACATATTTAGATAGGTATGGTGAAATGTGATTTTTCAGAGTTGGAATCAACTCAAAAGCTATCATGGTTGATTTTATAAAAATGTTGCAAGGTGCAAATGCTTCTGTTTTTTTATTTTTACTAGGAGAGATATCTAACTCTAATTGAATTAAATCCAACGGTCTTGGATAGATCTTTTCAGTAGCTTTCTAACAAAATTTGAATCATTCCATTTGGATTTGTAAATCTCTCTGAATTGAATTTCAAACTAGGGGACAGAACTAGGTTTAAACTAAAAAGAAAAATCCTAATTCAAACTAAATGGGTCGCGCGGGAAAACAAACGGGCCGGCCCAGTGACACTACGCAGCGTGGGGCACAGCTGACAGGGGGGTCCACCAGTCAGAGGCTCATAACGCGCGAAGCGGTACATGGCGATGTGGGCCATTAGATTAGAACGAGGATCAACGGTTGGGGCTTGTCGTCAACGACGGACCTGTCGCCGACGAACTCTAACCCTAGAGGCTCGGTGGGGGTGCGTAGGGGGCATACCAGGGCTCTAGCGACAACGGCGAGGCGGGCAAGGGACTGGTGGTCGACGGCGAACTCAGGGACGGTCGAGGCAGCTCCGGGGGTGGTCGCAATCAGCGGCGCCCTTCTCCTCCAGAGGCGGCCTGCTCCGGTGAAATTCCGGCCAACGGCGGCTCGCCTTGCTCCGGGGAGAAGTGGGGAAGGCTCAAGGGGTGAGGGGAGGTGAGTGGTGTGCAGAGAATGGCTTGGGGTGGCCTCTATTTATAGGACGACGATGTGACCGAGAGGTATGGGAGGGCGGCTCCGAGGAGGGCTGCACAGCGTGCTAGCGGCGTGGCTCGAGGTAGGGGACGGTGGCTGGTCTCCTGGCGATGCTCTACGGATTAAATGCGGGCATAGGGACGGTGGTATGCGGTCGGGCGGTGCACGCGCTCTGAGCGGTAGAGGCGGCAATCTCAACGGCGAGCGGTGGCTGTGGTGCATTGGGCGGCGAACGGGCATGTCTGGCGTGTTCCTAGGGTCGTGGCGGAGCGATAGACGCGGGCTGCAGTCGAGGGGTGGTGCGTACACGCGTGTCGGGCGCGGCGCTCTGGCGCGTGCTCGGCATGGCGCAGACACTGGGTGCACGGTGCATTGGCGGTGGTCCACGCTCTGGCTTGGCTCGGGGAGGGGACAGAGAGTGGCGGTGAGGTCCTGGCTAGCTCGTAGACAAGGTGAGAGAGAGTGAAGCTGTCTGTTGTGGTGGTTGCAAGTTTGGCCGGTGACAAGGTGCTCGGCATGGCATGGCAATGCCACTAGGGGGTAGGGGATGGGGTGCTACTGGCCTGGTTTGATCAAAGGGGGACAAAGGGATTAAATGGAGATCAAATGGGGGCAAAACCCTGTACAAAACAGTAAGCTAGATATTAGGTGTAAACCCTGTCTGCCATGTGTTTGTAGAAATGGCCGCAAGAAAGTTATTTTTGAATTTTGCAAAGATTTTTGGTGGGTGTGCTAGGTATAAGCTTGAGACTCTGTGGGTGCTTGGGTTTTGGAAATTGAGCTCATTTGAGTGGTTTTTGAAATAGTGGGATCTTCCCATATGAAATAGATTCAACTTTCAACTGCCATTTAAATTTAGTGTTTGAATGTTTTTGGCAGATCACAAAGTGGGCCTTGGTACATCATTATGTGTACTAGCAAGGGGTGCAAAGATCCATAATTGTTTCTGTTAGGTTTTGAGTTCTAGGAATAGCCAAAGTAGGCATGCTGATTAAAATGGCACAAATGACCATTCACTTCTTTTATTCATTTTGATTTGTTTTTCTTTGGGATTTTTTTGGGAATGATCTAGATGATGTTTATTTCACCCAAGAATCATTTTACAAGCAATGGATCACTTAATCATGGCAATGCAAATCAACTCCTATTTAAATGCACACCCATATGAATGCTTTAATAATTTTAAATTGGAAAAGTTTTTGTTAACCCTAATTTTGATGATTTGGATCTTAATAACCTTGGATTAAAGTTTTGGGATGTTACAAACCTTCCCCCCTTAAACAAAATCTCGTCCCGAGATTTACAAAGAAAACTAGGAACTAAAGAGATCTGGGAACTCTGTCCTAATGTAATCTTCTCGCTCCCAAGTGGCTTCCTCCTCGGTATGGTTACTCCATTGAATCTTGAGAAACTTGATACTCCTGGTCCTGGTGGTTCTGTAAGCTTCCTCTAAGATACGGATGGGCACTTCATGATATGCCAGGTCATTGTTGATCTCTACAGCTCTATGATCGATGTTCTTGAAAACTTCAGTCTTCTCTAGCACTTCCACGCATTTGCGAAGTAACCAGATATGGAACACATTGTGGATGGCTGACATCTCTTCAGGAAGTTCCAGTTGATACGATACTTCTCCTCGACGGTTCAGAATCTTGAATGGTCCGATATATCTGGGGGTTAACTTTCCTTTGAGACTAAAGCGTTGGGTTCCCTTCAATGGTGAAACCTTGAGATATACAAAATCTCTAACATTGAAAGTCAGGTCTCTCCTTCTCTTGTCAGCATAACTCTCTGTCTGGATTGGGCGGTCTTGAGGTGCTCACGGACTTTGTGAACATTTTCTTCGGCTTCTCGGAGAATGTCAGGTCCAAAAATCTGACTCTCTCCTACTTGTGACCAATTCAAAGGGGTACGGCACTTTCTTCCATATAGGAACTCAAATGGTGCCATCTGCAAACTAGCTTGATAACTGTTGTTATATGAGAATTATGCAAAAGGCAGGCAATCTTCCCATTTTGATCCGTATTCCAATACACAAGCTCTTAACGATCCTCTAGGATCTGGTTGACTCTCTCAGTCTGTCCATCAGTTTGCGGGAGTTAAGCGGTGCTGAAATTCAACTTGGTTCCCAATCCTTCCTGAACTTTCTGCCAAAATCTTGAGGTAAACTGGGTTCCTCGATCAGATACTATGGTCTTGGGGGTTCCATGCAGACTAACAATCCTAGCAATATACAGTTCTGCTAGCTTCGCACTCTGGTAGGTAGTCTTGACAGGTATGAAGTGAGCTACCTTGGACAGTCTATCAACTATGACCCAGATTGAGTCATTTCCCCTATTAGAAGTAGGCAAACCGGTGATAGTCCATTCCGACAGAATCCCATTTCCGTTCTGGAATCTGCAATGGTTGCAATAGTCCTGCAGGTCTCTGATGCTCTGCTTTGACTCTTTAACAGATGTCACACTTGGCGATGTAGCTTCCAATTTCTCTCTTCATCTTGTGCCACCAAAATTGCTCTTTCAAATTTTGATACATCTTCGTTCCTCTGGGGTGGATAGAATAAAGAGTATCATGAGCTTCCTGCATGATAACTTGCTTCAGTTCCGAATCTGCTAGCACACAGATACGTCCTTTGTACCACAGAACTCCTTCTTCGTCTTCAGTGAATCCAAGTGCCTTTCCTATACCAATACGACATTTGATTCTGTCGATACTTTCATTTCCCTTCTGGGCCTCCTTGTTGGCTAATCAAAGTGGGTAGTTCTATGCTAGCTAAGAATCCTTTGCTAACTAATTCAATTCTGAACTGCTCCAACTTCTCATACAAACTGGTTGCTTCTCTTTGATCATACTGTTTAGCCTACAAGGCAATCTGCTAAGAGCATCCGCTACCACATTGGCTTTACCGGGGTGATAGTGAATGTCAAGGTCATAATCCTTGATTAACTCTATCCATCTCCTTTGCCTCATATTCAGCTCCTTCTGAGTGAAAATATACTTCAAGCTCTTGTGATCTGAGTAAATCTCACAGCGATTACCCATCAGATAATGATGCCATGTCTTCAATGCCAAAACTACGGCTGCTAATTCAAGATCATGGGTCGGATAGTTCTACTCATGCTGTTTTAGTTGTCGAGACAGATAGGATGACTTTGCCTTCTTGCATCAATACACATCCGAGACCAATCTTGGATGCATCACAATAAACATCAAATGGCTTCTTGATATTGGGCATAATCAATATTGGGGCTGATACAATCTCTTCTTCAGCTCCTGGAAACTGGCTTCACATTTGTCAGTCCATTCAAACTTCTTGTCCTTCTTCAACAATTGGGTCATGGGTCTGGAGACGCTCGAGAATCCTTCTACGAACTTGCGGTAGTATCCCGCTAATCCGAGAAATGCACGGACTTGGGTTTGAGTGGTTGCGGCTTCCCATTCTTCGACATCTTTGATCTTGGCGGGATCAACAGAGACTCCTCCGGCAGACACAATATGTCCTAGGAATCCTACTTCTTTTAGCCAAAACTCACACTTGCTAAACTTGGCATATAACCGGTGCTCTCTCAGGGTTTCTAGGATGATTCTCAGATGTTGCTCATGCTCTTCTTCTGACTTGGAGTAGATAAGAATATCGTCGATAAACACAACTACAAACTTATCTAGGAAATTCATAAAGATCTTATTCATGAGATTCATGAAATAAGCAGGGGCATTGGTTAATCCAAATGACATAACAGTATACTCGTATAAACCATAGCGAGTAGTAAAGGCGGTCTTCGGAATATCCGTTGCACGAATCTTAAGTTGGTGATAACCAGTCCTAAGATCAATCTTTGAGAATACCTGGGCTCCAGTCAACTGATCAAATAGGTCCTCTATCTTTGGAAAGGGGTACTTGTTCTTGATGGTGACGTCATTCAACTTTCTGTAATCTGTGCACAAACAATTGCCTCCATCTTTCTTGTCGACAAATAATACGGGTGATCTCCATGGCGATGCGCTTGGTTGAATCAAGCCTTTTGCTAACATAGCATCCAACTGCTTCTTCAGTTCCACTAACTCTGAGGGGTTCATGCTATAGGGTCACTGGGCTATGGGTCCGGTTCTGGGGATTAGTTCGATAATGAACTCAATATCCCTATCCGGGGGCATACCTGGCAATTCATCTGGGAATACGTCGGGGTATTCACAGACTACTCTTACTTGGTCTATGGTGGGTAGAGTTAGACTCTTGTTGCACTTGAATTGGCGAGGTAAGGTTTCAGATATATGCTCTACTGTTACTCCAGAGCTACTGGTCATGGTGATGGCTTTCTTAGCACAGTCTATCAGTCCTTTATGCCTTGACATCCAGTCCATACCTAGTACTACTTCCAATCCTTTGGTTCCAAGTACAATTTGTTGAGGGGATACCCCCAGGTAGGGTCACGCCGGGGTATAAAGGCCGAGTTAGCCGAGGTTCGGCAAGGCCAAAGCGGATGCTGGCCGGGTCACCTCAAGGCAGGCCGAATCACGGGGTAACCCGGACCAGGGGGCGTTCGCCTAACTAAGTCTCAACCGACTTAAGAAGTAAGTCGGAAATGCATGTTTAACTTGTATGCAGGAACGGGTGTGGCCAGATCAACTATGATCCAGGCCACATCTAGCTTCTAGCAGAAGGAAGGAATCTCGCTGGTCAAAAGAAGCCCCGGTACGCACTGCCTGAGCGAAGCAGACAAGGGCAGGACCACCAAGGCGTGGCTGACAAGGGTGACGGTGCCCATGTCGGCTGACGCGGGCACCGCAGAGGCTCACATAGCCTCTGCATGTGTGACGCGAGGGAAAAGTAACCCGGTCGGCTTACTACTTTGGGAGATGGCATATTCTTAGGAATATGCCTCCACGTATGCCCTAAGTGGAGACCTAGCCCCCCTATATAAGGAGGGCTAGGGCTTCGGTAGAGGGGGTTCCGATTTTTCTAGTTTGACTAGGGTTCTAAGGGTGATCTGTGAGCGAGAGTAAGAGAGCTCCTTCTTCCTCCTCTCGCCAATACATCTCTAGGAGCACTTGTAACCTTGGAGACGAAGCAAATATAAACTTCTGTGTGGAGAATCACTTCACTATCCCTCCCTGGATTCCCCTAGCGTGTATTAGTCCCCACCTTTAGCCTATCCATGGCATCTGCCGTGACACCACCACGACAGTTGGCGCCCACCGTGGGGCTAGCGGCGCTAGCAGGGGTCAAGATCCGGACGAGAAACTTCATCGCCACCAGAGAACGCATCGTCTCCGGGCTCGTCCAGCGCTTTGGAGCGCTGGACTTCGTCAGCGACAACGCTGGCTGCTTCGGCACTCGACCACTTCTGCGCAACGGCCTCTTCGTCAAGCTCGGCGTGCACAAGGTCTATGTTGCTGTGGACATGTCATGTGTTCATCCGCGGCATGTCGTCGAGGCAGGGGAGCCCCCCCTCACCGTGGTTCGCGGGGCGCGTATCACTGCTCCTCAGACCGTGCAGAGGTGATGATGACTACGCCTGGTGCGGGCGCAAGCAAGGATCTGGCGCCAGATCCGGAGGTAACGCCTAAGGCACCGAGGAAAGGTAGAGGTCCTCCACTAGAGAGGCCAGAAAATGTGCTGAGGGAAGCTATGGATAGCTTGGCAAACCCGGTAACAGCAGTGGTAGATCCGGCTCAGGCATAGGCCGAGCTAGAGGAAACTAGGCAGAAAATTCTAGAAGGAGTGAAAAAGATTGCTGCGGCTCAGCAGTCGTTGAACATGACGCTGCGTGAGTATGCAAAGGCAAACAAAGTAGATGCTATAAAAGTGAAGAGGAGAAATCTCATGAGTGAAATGAACAAAGAGGGGGATACTCGGATTGAGGAGTCTGAAAACTATTTGTCCGTAGGGCTGCCGAAGTACAGTACCCCGGCGAAAAACCTCAGAGAAGCGGATGCAGCTGCATCCGAGCTAGAGGGTCTGACGGGTGAAGCTCGTCAGAGACAGCAAGATCGGGTCAATGAGTTGGTTCGGATCGCGAACAAGCAAAATGAGGAACTGCTCAGGGCAAACCCGGAGAGAGTTGGGGTCTCCAAGATCGTTCATTCGGCGGTGGGTAACCCGGAGAAATCCGCTGGAGCCGCATCGTCTCCTCATGGTGGTCCAAGGAGAGAGGAGGTAGTAACCTCGGCCAGGAGAAACAAGCAGATTGTTCTGTATGACCCGACAAGGGCATGAAAGGCAAAAGAAGTACAAAGAAACGACGATCGACGGAGTGTAAGCCGAGGTGAAGCTGGCCAACGTAACTGTGACCAAGGCAATGCCGGTCAAGGAAACGCTGTTAACGGCAATGCCGGACAGCGCAACTCTACAGGACAACCGCAACTGCGGAATATACCAAGGCAAGAGCAAAGTGTCGACCAAGGTATGCAACAGAGAGATGCGCCACGAGAACGAGACTGGTACAACGATGGAGATTCGGAAATGGTAAATGTAGGATACCCAAGGCTGGACTATCATGTGATAGGGTCGAGATTGGGAAGCAGAGATTTGATGCCGGATGATGCCAGGTTGAAACTAGATCGACTGTATAGGTCGGAACAGATTGAAAGTCAAGGTCCTCCGGGTCCTGCGTGTTTTGGACCTCGGATTATGAAAGAGCCACCAGTACCTAACTTCTAGTTACCCAGAGGCACGAAGACGTATGACGGCAGCACTAAGCCGGAGGATTGGTTGATAAATTATGCTACGGCTGTGAAAATTGCCACAGGCAACTTGAGGTGGGATGTACGATACGTACCCCAGATGTTGGAGGGCCCAGCAAGGGTATGGCTGAACAATTTGCCGCCCGGAAGCATTAATTGATGGATAGATTTTGAAGAGATGTTCATCAGCAATTTCTCGAGTATGTATAAGAGGCCGAATAGGCCACAGACCCTAGCTATGTGCAAGCAAAGACTGAATGCAACGGATCGGGAGTTTTTAACCCGGTGGTGTACCGTGAGAAACTCATGTGAGGGCATGATAGAATCACAGGCCATAGCATGGTTTGCACAGGGATGCAGATATGCAAGCAAACTGTGGAAAAAGTTGCAAAGGAAGATGCCCACCACGTTGGCTGAGATGATCCGGATTGCTGATTCGAATGCTCTAGGAGATCCGACTCAACCTAGGCTCGTGTCCAATGAGTCGAACGAGGAGTACTACCAGAGAGATGGAGCCGGATCATCCCGGAGGAATGAGTACAAAGGTAAAAGGAGGGATGATAGACCGGATCACCGGTACAGTTCGCAACAAGTTGCAGCTGTGAATCAAGATCAGCCCGGAACAGGAAGCAATCAACGTCAGAAAACTGGAGGGCAACAATGGGCACCAAGAAATGATGGCAAGAAAACTTGGACACCAGAGAAAAAGAAACAGTGGCAAGAAAGGAAGGACCGTCCGAGGTACACCTATGAGTCGATGTTGGATCAGCCGTGTAAATTTCACACGCCAAATCCGAGTAACCTAGCGGGTCATACAACGAAGAAATGTGAGTGGATGCGCAAGATAGAACAAGGTGGTTCAGGGAATGCTCAGGCACCCCGGAATGATCAACCTCGGCAGGAGTTACCCCGACAGCAATTGCTCTCCGGAGCAAACACGCAACAGTTAATGTTGCCTCCCCCTCCGCCGAGGTATGACAACAATGAGAGAAGGGATGCAGTGCATCAGGTGGAAAATCAGCACCAGCCGGATCAGAGATACCCCGGAAATGAGGGGAGGAATGAGTACAGGGAGCATCATCAGAGTTACTGTATATTTACCACCGAGGAAACAGATAGGAAAAGCTTGCATCACCGACATAAGGAGGTCAATGCGGTAATGCTAGCGGTGATGAGGTACATGCCTTGGTCGGACCAGGAAATCACCTGGAACATCAAAGATCACCCAAAGCTTATGCCGAATCCTGGTTCGTATGCGTTAGTACTGGACCCGACATTCATTGGGCCCAGCATTAATGTAAAGTTCTCAAAGGTACTGATTGACAATGGCAGCAGTATTAACATCATGTATGCGGATACAATGCGCAAGTTGGATATCTCGAAAAATATGTTGCAGGACACGAGGACAACTTTCCATGGCATTGTGTCTGGCATTTCTTGTGAGCCAATAGGCAAGGTCCGGGTTGACGTATTGTTCGGCACAAGAGATAACTGCCGAACTGAGAATCTGGAGTTTGAGGTGGTAAACTTGGAAAGTGCGCATCACGCGTTACTCGGAAGACCAGCATTGAACAAGTTCATGGCAAGCTGCCACATCAGTTATCTGAAGATGAAGTTGCCCGGGCCGAATGGAGTGATTACCATTGATGGAGATTTCCTATGTTCCATTGAGTGTGCCTCAGCCGGGTCTAACCTAGCCGAGTCACTCGTGATTGCGCAAGAGAAAAGAAAATCCAAGAGGTGGCGGCATTAGCTCAGTCCGCGCAGCAGTATATGCCGGCGCTGAGTAACCCGCATGGAAGTGTCTCCTTCCAGGACGCGAAAGATACCAAGAAGATTCCCATTGACGATATGTTCCCAGAGCACACCGTAACAATTGGTGCCTGGTTGAATGATAAATAGGAGAGCGAGCTCGTCAACTTCCTCCATGAGAATCGGGATATTTTTGCTTGGTCTACACAGGACTTGCAAGGTGTTTCGAGGGAGTTGGCCGAGCACTCTTTGAACGTGAGACCCGGAGCAAGGCCGGTGAAGCAACCTCTCCGCCACTTTGCCGAGGATAGGAGAAAAGTCATTGGAGACGAGGTAGTTCGGTTGCTAGCAGCAGGATTTATCATGTAAGTACTATATCCAGATTGGCTCTCTAATCCGGTGCTGGTGGAGAAGAAGAAGGATGATCCGAACGTGACAGTGGTTTGGCGTATGTGTATCGATTACACGAACCTGAACAAGGCGTGTCCAAAAGATCCATTTCCACTGCCGAGGATAGATCAGGTCGTAGACTCAACCACGGGATGTGAACTGTTGTCATTCATTGATGCATATTCTGGTTTCCACCAGATACCTCTGAATCCGGATGATCAAATAAAGACCGCATTTATCACCCCGTACGGGGCTTATTGCTATCGCACCATGCTGTTTGGTTTACGTAATGCAGGTGCAACGTACCAAAGATGTATGCAAAAATGTTTGCACGACCAAATAGGTCAAAATGTACAAGTATATGTGGATGATGTGGTTATCAAGACCAAGGAAAGCAAAACGCTCCTTGACGACATCAGGCAGACATTCACGAACTTGAGAAGGTTCCGAATGAAGCTTAACCCGGAAAAATGTACCTTCGGTGTCCCGGCTGGAAAATTACTCGGATTTCTCGTCTCCAGCCGAGGTATCGAAGTTAATCCAACTAAGATCCGGGCCATTGAACGAATGGAGCTGCCGAAGTGTCTTAACGATGTCCAGAAGTTCACTGGGTGCCTAGCATCGTTGAGTCGGTTTGTATGTCGGTTGGGAGAAAAGGCATTGCCTCTCTACCAACTCATGAAAAAGTCGGATAAGTTCGTTTGGACGCACAGGCAGATGAAGCCTTTGCCCACTTAAAAAAGATGTTAGCCACTGCACCAGTGTTAGCCTCTCCACTATCAAAGGAGCCAATGTTGCTCTACATAGCCGCAACCAACCGAGTTGTAAGTGCAGTGATTGTAGTAGAGCGCGACAAAGAGGGTAAGTCGGTGCAGAGGCCAGTGTATTACTTGAGCGAGGTATTATCTGCCTCAAAGCAGAACTACCCGCACTTTCAAAAGGTGGCATATGGTGTCTATATGGCAGCAAAGAAGTTAAAGCATTACTTTGAGGAGCACCCCATCAAAGTAATATGTGAGGCTCCCATATCCGATATAATGGGTAACAAGGATGCAAGTGGTCGAATCGCAAAATGGGCAATCGAACTAGCTCCTTATGCGCCACAATATGACAGAAGAGAAGCAATCAAGTCTCAAGCTGTGGCGGACTTCTTTGTGGATTGGGTCGAGGTACAATACGAACCACCGCCACCAGATCCGAAATACTGGAGGATGCACTTTGACGGGTCAAAAACAAAAACCGGGCTTGGCGCCGGAGTTGTGCTTACCTCGCCAAAGAAGGACCAGCTGAAATATGTGCTCCAAATTCATTTTGCGGCATCGAATAATGTCGCAGAGTATGAAGCACTTGTGCATGGGCTCAAGGTAGCAAAAGAGATTGGTATACGTCGGATCATATGCTTTGGCGACTCAGATTTGGTGGTGCAGCAAGTATCAGGACTGTGGGACACCCTTGATCCAAACATGGCGCTATATAGATTTCATGTCCAGAAGATATCTGGTTACTTTGAGGGGTATGAATTTCACCATGTACCCCGGGTGGAAAATGAGGCTGCCGACATACTGTCGAAGCTCGGATCAACCCGACAAGCGATTCCACCGGGTGTAGCATTGGAACACCTCAGAAAACCATCTATCAGGCCGTCCCCAGGAACCGTTTCGATCTATGTCCCAGAAGATACAGAATCCGGAGCTGAGCCCATGGACATTGACATGGGAGGTGGTACGCGAAACCCGAGGACTGCATTAGCAAACCCGGGGACTGCCTCAGCGAATCCGGGGACTACCTCGCAGGACCCGGGGACTGCTCAGCATGATCAGGTTGAATTTATGCCGGTGGATCAAACGGAAATTGATGAGGATGTGTTCCCTGTACGAGCAATACCAGCTTGAGCACTGCCTATATTTCAATTCCTGAAAGATGGAACGTTACCCACTGAGGAGGTGTTATCCAGGCAAACTCAGAGGAGAGCAAAGGCATACACAATTATCAATTCCGAGTTGTACAACTGAAGTGTGACCAATGTCCTCCAGCGATGCGTTGACCCGGAAGAAGGGCTTGACATCCTCCGAGATATACACCAAGGAGAATGCGGGCATAATGCCTCATCCCGAGCCTTGGTGGCAAAAGCGTTCCGGCATGGATTCTACTGGCCAAGTGCCTTAGAACAAGCAGAAGATCTAGTGAGAAAGTGCAATGGTTGTCAGAGGTACGCTACCAAGACACATATGCCAATGTCGGAACTCAAGACCATACCAATTACATGGCCATTTGCCGTATGGTGCTTGGACATGGTTGGCCCATTTAAACCAGTAAGGGGAAACATGACTCACATTTTGGTCATGGTGGACAAGTTTACGAAGTGGATCGAAGTAAAGCCTATAAGGAAATGTGATGGGTCTACGACCGTAACATTTCTCAAGGATATAATCTTGAGGTACGGCTACCCACACAGTATCATAAAGGATAATGGAACAAATTTTGCGGAAGGAGCATTTGCGCGCTTCTGCCGGGACAAGAAGATCCGACTCGACGTAGCCTCGGTAGCCCACCCCACATCGAACGGACAAGTGGAAAGATCCAACAGATTAGTACTATCCGGAATAAAACCCCGGCTCATTGAGCCGCTGCAAAGATCAGCGGGGTGCTGGATAGAAGAACTACCAGCGGTACTGTGGAGTTTAAGAACAACTCCGAATCGATCAACAAGCTATACGCGTTTTTTCTGGTATATGGGGCAGAAGCTGTATTACCAGCCGACATAGAGCATGATTCGCCTAGGGTCACCCAATACATAGAAGCCAAAGTGCAAGAAGCCCGGCAAAATGATGTTGATCTGCTGGAAGAAGCGAGAGAACTGGCCTTGTCCAGATCCGCCATATATCAGCAAAATCTCCGACGCTATCATAACTGGAAACTAAGCCCCCGAGTCTTTCGGGAAGGCGATCTGGTGCTCCGGTTAGTACAGCGTACTGCCGGCATGCATAAATTATCCCCCCCATGGGAAGGGCCGTTCATCGTGAGCAAAGCATTGCACAATGACTCTTATTATCTTATAGATGCAAAGCCACAGGAAAAGAACAAGGCGGACAGGTCCGGCGAGGAATCTAAGCGCCCATGGAATGTAGCTCTACTTCGTCCTTTCTACACTTAGCAGAGAAGTGTATGTATCCGAGTCTTCTCATATGTCAGTATGTATGCCGGCAATGAGCTTATGAATGAAATATTGGCACCTCGAGCAGTAACTCGGGGACTGCCTTAATAATATTTGTTGTTTTTTATTATTTTTACGTCAACTGGAGTAAGTTGTTCTACTTAACTCGGATTAGTATTGTGTGAGCACCAAAAACCCAACTCTCCGACTTGCTGCTGTCCAACAAGAATTGGCTTCATGGCAAGCAAGAGAACAAGTTTGGAATTGCGTAGCACATGAAAAACGACTAAGGAAAAAGAACTTAATCGAGCCGATGTTTGTTTTTCGGACTAACCTTGTATTTACTTTCAAACTATTATGCTAGAGCTAAGCCTAAAAGTTTCTAAGTATTGTTAAAACAATTTTTGAAGCTCGGATTCGTAAGTCGTAAAACCGAATCAAGGTAGACATGAACCGGGCCAGAAGATTGGACGAACAAGAAAATGAAACTCGGGGACTACGCCCAAATTAATCCGGCATACAAACTTAGTAGCAAAATATTACATAAGTACGGGACACATTTCCACCCGGCATACCGGGGATCTGATAAGTTTTCAAGTGTTTTTACTTAAGGAGCAGCAGGAGGAGGAAGTTCGGCGTCATCTTCGATTTCTTCGATATCCGAGGCATCGTCCTCTCCATCCTCGTCTGAACTATCTTTAACATTCTCGACCTCTTCGTCGCCAGCGGCTTCCAGGAAGCTCGAACCCTCAGTCCATTCGTGAATGGGAGAATATTCAATGAGGCTATGGGCGCAAGCCTGGCACCGAGCTACCCATTCCGGGTCATCGGTCCACTTGGATCCGGTGCGCACACGCGTCAGGAGGCTGAGATCGATCTTCTCATACCACGTAAGTATGTGGTGAAGAACGGTCTCAGCTGCAGCACGTCCAGCGGACTCCCTCCAAAGGTTGAGCTGGGTCTCGATCTCCGACAGCTTTTCAGCAAGAAGTGTGATTCTCTTCGGAGCGCTCTCACCGGGCCAGAACGTATTGAAGACTCGAACTGAAACGTCAAGGAGATCCTTGCCGTAGTTCTTGATGATTTCCATGCGAGATGACAGGCTGACCATTAGGTCCTCCATGTCAAAGGGAATGCTCTCGCCGTCAGGAGCGACGGGAGTACCCCTCTCTCGGCGGAAATTGGCAACAGCAGCGCTCGCGATAGGAGTACCCTCTAGAAAGTGGCCTGAAAACAAGGCAAAGGAAGAAGCTGAAGAAAAGACTTATGAAGTAACCCGGAGAAGTATGTCGGATAAGGGAAAGAAACTTACGTGAAATGTGGTTGTGGATCCGGGTCAATTCATTGATGCACTTATCGCGTCTTTGGCGGAGCTGCACTAGTTCAGTGTTCGCCGACTCAAGTTTGACGTCGGCCTCCTGGAGAAGTTCGTGGTCCTTAGCAATTTGGAGATTGAGGCGCTCGTGTTCTTCGGTGTAGTCCTGGCCAGCCTTTTCAAGCTCGGTTTGGTGTTGCGCCTTCATCTTCTTCATTTCTGCCTTTAACTTGGCAATCTCATCGTTCTTGGTTCGGAGGAGGGCGAGCTCATCGTCTTTCTTTTTGAGCTCAGCCTGATGTTGCCCTGCTTGTTCAAGAAAATGCAGCATCATGTCAGGCACAGGCACACTATCTTCAAGAGATGCTGAAATAGCGTGTTGACCCAGCAGAGCCGAGCTATGAATGTTTTCCAAGCCAAGAAGAAAAGAAGATGGAAAGCAGAGCAGGGTCGGACAAAAAGGACTTACCCTTGATATGCTCTAGGTTCTTTCGCATAATCTTGTTCTCAGCCTCCACCCCAGCTGCGGAAACCAAATAATGAGACTAGTTCGGCAGAGGAAGATGAAGGAAAACGGAGAAGCTCCAAGGGAGAAACTTGCCCCTTTTCTCATGCTCAGCGAGATGTGCATTGTGTTTTGCGAGCAGCATCTTGTGGGTATCCAGAAGACGCTGGAACTCAGCACTCCGGCAGTTGGTGGTCACCTGAAAAGAATACGAAAATTTGGCTTAAGCCTTGTGCATATTCGAAGTGTACAAGATCTGGGCCAAGTGGAACTTAGCCCAGCTCTAGGTGTGTGCATATTGGAAGTGTACAAGATCCGGGCCAAGTGGAACTAAACCCGGCTCTAGGTGTGTGCATATTCGAAGTGTACAAGATCCAGGCCAAGTGGAACTTAGCCCAGCTCGAGGTGTGTGCATATTCGAAGTGTACAAGATCCGGGCCTAGTGGAACTTAGCCCGGCTCTAGGTGTGTGCATATTTGAAGTGTACAAGATCCGGGCCAAGTGGAACTTAGCCCGGATCTAGGTGTGTGCATATTCGAAGTGTACAAGATCCGGGCCAAGTGGAACTTAGCCTGGCTCTAGGTGTGTGCATATTCGAAGTGTACAAGATCCGGGCCAAGTGTAACTTAACCCGGCTCTAGGTGTGTGCATATTCGAAGTGTACAAGATCCGGGCCAAGTGGAACTTAGCCCGGCTCTAGGTGTGTGCATATTCGAAGTGTACAAGATCCGAGCCAAGTGGAACTTAGCCCGGCTTTAGGTGTGTGCATATTCGAAGTGTACAAGATCCGGGCCAAGTGGAACTTAACCCGGCTCTAGGTGTGTGCATATTCGAAGTGTACAAGATCCGGGCCAAGTGGAACTTAACCCGGCTCTAGGTGTGTGCATATTTGAAATTATGAAGGTGCTACGTTAGTTCTCTAAGGAGCATCCGGCCGAGTAACAAGTTACTCCCCTGGAGGCTCGGGGACTAATGGTTATATTGCTAGTGCATGATAAGGAAAAGGTGAAGTAACATACCTCCATCATCCGACCTGCGAGGTTAATCGCCTTAGAGGCTATCTTCATCTGGGCAGCGAATTCGGCGGGACCGAACTTCTCTAGGAGATCGTCGTTATAGACGAACTCCGCCTTGTTCCAGTTATTCATAAACTCGATCAAGGTCGGAGGATATCGCTCACCGCTGAGCATGTGGGGTGCCACCAAGCCCCTCGCATGTGCCTCTCTCCTCTCAACCTGAGCAAGGGCCGGACTGGTGTGCAGAACAAGTTGTTGCGCACTAGTTGGCTCGGCAGGGGCGTCCTTCGGTGCTGGAGCCTTCTAGGAAAGCATGGACGCGAGGGTGCGCTGTCCAGACCCAGTGGACGCTGGCCTGGTGACGCCAGGGGCCTTCTTGCCTTTGGCTTGCTGAGAGGAGGAAGTGGGTGCGGCAGATTTCCCCTTAGGAGTTGCCTGGGTACTTCCTCGCCGAGACTGAGAAGACTCGAACGAGGCGGACGAGCTTGGCGCTGGTGCCCTTGTTGCTGGTGCCGGAATTGGTGCTGGTGCTGGTGCTGGTGCTGGTGCTGGTGTCGGTGCTGGTACGGAGGTAGTCTCAGTAGTTGCTGGTTGCGGCGGAGCCGAAGTGGTGGATGCCGCTGCCTCGGCTGGACCGGTCTCCCCCGCTCCGAGGTTACCCTCCTCTTGACGAGGGGGAATAGAACTCGGAGCAGCCGCAGAACCTTCTGGGATAGGGCTCAGCGGGCGTGACTCGTCGTCACGAGGGGGAGAGGAGCTGGGATGGAGCGGCGAAGAGATGCTAGACCCACTCTGAGGGACCTCCACCGCAGCCCTGCCAAATCAAATAATGTCAGAAGAGAAATTACAACAGTACAAGAAAGAACAAGTTGCAAGAGAAAAAGAGACTTACGCGTCCGAGGTTTGGGGCTCCTTGGGTTTCCGAGCCCTTCGTGCTGGGGCCTTGCCTGCAGGCTTGGAAGCAGTTTTGTCTCCGGATTTCTTTCGCCTTTTGGAGGGCTGAGAAGGTCCGGAGGAGGAACTTGATGCAGCTCCACGCTTCTTCTTCGGTGCTGCCGGAACAGGTTCCCCCGTGGCAAGGGGAGGGTCCTCGTGGATCTGCCCATCGGGGTTAGCTGATGCCGGAAAAGCATAAGAAAGGGGGACAACATCAACAGGTTCAATCACCTCGACATCCGAGTCATCTTCATCATCGGGCCAATCTCTAATAGAAGAGGGTTTACCGGTGGGTCTCTTCGTAGCGTCGGTCATCGGGAGGAACATCTCCTGGTCCAGCTCTTCCTCGTCCGGGGTCTCCCGGTCAGGCACCCATTTAAGGATCGGATCGGTGCCGTCCTCGAGGGTCTGCTGAAGGAATAGCTGAGGAAAAGAATGAACAACAGAGTCAAAAATGGAAAAATGACCGACATTTTTGACTCCGTTGTTCATTCTTCTCGTCAGCTATTCCTTCAACAGACCCTCGAGGACGGCACCGATCCGACCCTTAAATGGGCGCCCGACCGGAAGACCCCGGACAAGGAAGAGCTGGATCAGGAGATGTTCCTCCCGATGACCGACTCTACGAAGCGACCCACCGGTAAACCCTCTTCTATTAGAGATTGGCCCGATGATGAAGGTGACTCGGATATCGAGGTGATTGAACCTGTTGACGCTGTCCCCCTTTCTTTTGCCTTTTCGGCACCAGCTAAACTCGGTGGGCAGATCCACGAGGACCCTCCCCTTGCCACGGGTGAACCTGTTCCGGCAGCGCCAAAGAAGAGGCATGGAGCTGCCTCAAGTTCCTCCTCCGGACCTTCTCAGCCCTCCAAAAGGCGAAAGAAGTCCGGAGACAAAACTGCTTCCAAGCCTGCATGCAAGGCCCCAGCACGAAGGGCTCGGAAACCCAAGGAGCCCCTGACCTCGGATGCATAAGCCTTTTTTCCCTCTGCAACTTATTCTTCCTTGCATTGTTTTAGTATCTCTTCTGACATTTTTTGGTTTGGCAGTCCTGCGGAGGATGTTCTCCAGAGTGGATCTAGCATCTCTTCACTGCTCCGACCTAGCCCTTCTCCCCCTCATGACGACGAGTCACGCCCGCTGAGCCCTATTCCGGAGGGTTCTGCGGCTGCTCCGGGTTCCAGCCCACCTCGTCAAGAGAGGGGCAAACCCGGAGCGGGGGAGACGGACCCAGCCGAGGCAGCGGCATCCGCCACTTTGGCTCCGCCGCAACCAGCAACTACCAAGACTACCTCCGCACCAGCACCAAAACCTGCGCCAGCACCAATTCCGGCACCAGCGCCAACTCCGGCAGCAAGAAAATCAGCAGCAGCACCAGCTCCAGCAACAAGGGCACCAGTGCCAAGCTCTTCCGCCTAGTCCGAGTCTTCTCAGTCTCGGCGGGGAAGTACCCAGGCAGCTCCTAAAGGAAAATCTGCCGCAACCACTTCCTCCTCTCAGCAAGTCAAAGGCAAGAAAGCCCTTGACGTCACCAAGACAGCGTCCACCGGGTCTGGACAGCGCACCCTCGCGTCCATGCTTGCCTAGAAAGCTCCAGCACCGAAGGACGCCCCTGCCAAGCCAGCTAGTGCGCAACAACTTGTTCTACACACCAGTCCGGCCCTTGCTCAGATTGAGAGGAGAAAGGCACATGCGAGGGGCTTGGTGGCGCCCCACATGCTCAGCGGTGAGCGATATCCTCCGACCTTGATCGAGTTTATGAATAACTGCAACAAGGCGGAGTTCGTCAATAATGACGATCTCCTAGAGAAGTTTTGTCCCGCCGAATTCGCTGCTCAGATGAACACAGCCTCCAAGGCAATTAACCTCGTGGGCCGGATGATGGAGGTACGTTACTTCACCTTTTCCTTAGTATGCACTAGCGATATAACCATTAGTCCCCAAGCCTCCGGGGGAGTAACTTGTTACTCGGTGGACGCTCCTTAGAAAACTAACGTGGCTCCTTGACAACTTCAAATATGCATACACCTAGAGCCGGGTTAAGTTCCACTTGGCCTGGATCTTGCACACTTCAAATATGCACACACCTAGAGCCGGGTTAAGTTCTACTTGGCCTGAATCTTGTACACTCCGAATATGCACACACCTAGAGCCGGGTTAAGTTCCACTTGGGCCGGATCTTGTACACTTCGAATATGCATACACCTAGAGCCGGGTTAAGTTCCACTTGGCCCGAATCTTGTACACTTCGAATATGCACACACCTAGAGCCAGGTTAAGTTCCACTTGGCCCGGATCTTGTATACTTCGAATATGCACACACCTAGATCCGGGTTGAGTTCCACTTGGGCCGGATCTTGTACACTTAGAATATGCACACACCTAGAGCCGGGTTAAGTTCCACTTGGCCTGAATCTTGTACACTTCGAATATGCACACACCTAGAGCTGGGTTAAGTTCCGCTTGGCCCGGATCTTGTACACTTCGAATATGCACACACCTAGATCCAGGTTAAGTTCCACTTGGCCTAGATCTTGTACACTTCGAATATGCACACACCTAGAGCCAGGTTAAGTTCCACTTGGCCCGGATCTTGTACACTTCGAATATGCACAAGGCTTAAGACAAATTTTTGTATTATTTTCAGGTGACCACCAATCGCCGGAGTGCTGAGTTCCAGCATCTTCTGGATACCCACAAGATGCTGCTCGCAAAGCACAATGCACATCTCGCTGAGCATGAGAAAAGGGGTAAGTTTCTCCCTTGGCGCTTCTCCGTTTTCCTTCATCTTCCTCTGCCGAACTAATCTTCTTATTTGTTTTCCGCAGCTGGGGTGGAGGCTGAGAACAAGATTATGTGAAAGAACCTGGAGCAGATCAAGGGTAAGTCCTTATTGTCCGACCCTGATTTGCTTTCCATCTTCTTTTCTTCTTGGCTCGTCAAACATTCATACCTCGGCTCTGCCGGGTCAACACGCTATTTCAGCATCTCTTGAAGATAGTGTGCCCGTGCCTGACATGATGCTGCATTTTCTCGAACAAGCAGGGCAGCATCAGGCAGAGCTCAAAAAGAAAGACGATGAGCTTGCCCTCCTCCGAATCAAGAACGAGGAGATTGCCAAGCTAAAGGCAGAAATGAAGAAGATGAAGGCGCAACACCAAACCGAGCTTGAAAAGGCTGGCCAGGACTTCACCGAAGAACACGAGCGCCTCAACCTCCAAATTGCCAAGGACCGCGAACTTCTCCAGGAAGCCGACGTCAAACTTGAGTCAGCGAACGCTGAACTGGTGCCGCTCCGTCAAAGACGCGATAATTGCATCAATGAATTGATCCGGATCCACAGCCACATTTCACGTAAGTTCCTTTCCCTTATCCGACATACTTCTCCGGGTTACTTCATATGTCTTTTCTTCAGCTTCTTCCTTTGCCTTGTTTTCAGGCCACTTTCCAGAGGGTGCTCCTATTGCGAGCGCTGTTGTTGCCAACTTCTGCCGAGAGAGGGGTACTCCCGTCGCTTCTGACGGTGATAGCATTCCCCTTGACATGGAGGACCTATTGGTTAGCCTGTCATCTCGCGTGGAAATCATCAAGAATTACGGCAAGGATCTCCTCGACGTTTCAGTCCGAGTCTTTAACACGTTCTGGCCTGGTGAGAGCGCTCCGAAGAGAATCGCACTTCTTGCTGAAAAACTGACGGAGATCAAGACCCAGCTCGACCTATAGAGGGAGTCCGCTGGACGTGCTGCAGCTGAGACCGTTCTTCACCACATACTCACGTGGTATGAGAGATCGATCTCAGCCTCCTGACGCGCCTGCGCACCGGACCCAAGTGGACCAATGACCCGGAATGGGTAGCTCAGCGCCAGGCTTGCGCCCATAGCCTCATTGAATATGCTCCCATTCACGAATGGACTGAGGGTCCGAGCTTCCTGGAAGCCACTGGCGACGAAGAGGTCGAGAATGTTGAAGATAGTTCGGACGAGGCTGGAGAGGACGATGCCTCAGATATCGAAGAGGGCGAAGATGACGCCGAACTTCCTCCTCCTGCTGCTCCTTAAGTAAAAACACTTGAGAACTTATCAGATCCCCGGTATGCCGGGTGGAAATGTATCCCATACTTATGTAATATTTTGCTACTAAGTTTGTATGCCGGATTAACTTGGGCATAGTCCCCGAGTTTCATTTTCTTGTTCGTCCAATTTTCTGGCTCGGTTCGTGTCTACCTTGATTCGGTTTTACGACTTACGAATCCGAGCTTCAAAAATTGTTTTAACAATACTTAGAAACTTTTAGGCTTAGCTCAAAATAATTTAGCATAATAGTTTGAAAGTAAATACAGGGTTATTCCGAAAAACAAACGTCGACTCAATTAAGTTCTTTTCCTTAGTCGTTTTTCATGTGCTACGCAATGCCAAACTTGTCCTCTTGCTTGCCATGAAGCCAATTCTTGTTGTACAGCAGCAAGTCGAAGAGTTGGGTTTTTGGTGCTCACACATTACTAATCTGAGTTAAATAGAACAACTTACTCCAGCTGACGTAAAGTAATAAAAAACAACAAATATTATTAAGGCAGTCCCCGAGTTACTGCTCGAGGTGCCAATATTTCATCCATAAGCTCATTGCCGGCATACATACCGACATGTGAGAAGACTCGGATTCATACACTTCTCTGCTAAGTATAGAAAGGACGAAGTAGAGCTACATACCATGGGCGCTTAGATTCTTCGCCGGACCTGTCCGCCTTGTTCTTTTCCTATGGCTTTGCATCTATAAGATAATAAGAGTCATTGTGCAATGCTTTGCTCACGATGAACGGCCCTTCCCATGGGGGGATAATTTATGCATGCCGGCAGTACGTTGTACCAACCGGAGCACCAGATCGCCTTCCCAAAAGACTCGGGGGTTTACTTTCCGGCTATGATAGCTTCGGAGATTTTGCTAATATATGGCGGATCTGGACAATGCCAGTTCTCTCGCTTCTTCCAGCAGATCAACATCATTTTGCCGGGCTTCCTGCACTTCGGCTTCTGTGTATTGGGCGACCTTAGGTGAATCATTCTCTATGTCAGCTGGTAACACATCTTCTGCCCCATATACCAGAAAAAACAGCGTATAGCCTGTTGATCGATTCGGACTTGTTCTTAAACTCCACAGTACCGCTGGTAGCTCTTCTATCCAGCACCCCGCTGATCTTTGCAGCGCATCAATGAGCCGGGGTTTTATCCCGGATAATACTAATCCGTTGGATCTTTCCACCTGTCCGTTCGATGCGAGGTGGGCTACCGAGGCTACGTCGAGTCGGATCTTCTTGTCCCGACAGAAACGCGCAAATGCTCCTTCCGCAAAATTTGTTCCATTATCAGTTATGATACTATGTGGGTAACCGTACCTCAAGATTATATCTTTGAGAAACGTTACGGCCGTAGCCCCATCACATTTCCTTATACTTTACTTCGATCCACTTTGTAAACTTATCCACCATGACCAAAATGTGAGTCATGTTTCCCCTTGATGGTTTAAACGGGCCAACCATATCCAAGCACCATACAGCAAATGGCCATGTAATTGGTATGTTCTTGAGTTCCGACATTGGCATATGTGTCTTGGTAGCGTACCTCTGACAACCATTCATTTTCTCACCAGATCTTCTGCTTGTTCTAAGGCACTTGGCCAGTAGAATCCATGCCGGAATGCTTTTGCCACCAAGGCTCGGGATGAGGCATGATGCCTGCATTCTCCTTGGTGTATATCTCGGAGGATGTCAAGCCCTTCTTCTGGGTCAATGCATCGCTGGAGGATATTGGTTACACTCCGTTTGTACAGCTCAGAATTGATAATCGTGTATGCTTTTGCTCTCCTCTGAGTTTGCCTGGCTAACACCTCCTCAGTGGGTAACGTTCCATCTTTCAGGAATTGAAATATAGGAAATGCCCAAGTTGGTATTGCTCGTGAAGGGAACACGTCCTCATCAATTTCCATCTGATCCACCGGCATAACTTCAACCGGAGCACGCTGAGCAGTCCTTGGGTCCTGCGAGGTAGTCCCCGGGCTCGCTGAGGCAGTCCCCGGGTTTGCTGATGCAGTCCCCGAGTTTCACGCACCACCTCCCATGTCAATGTCCATGGGCTCAGCTCCGGATTCTGTATCTTCCGGGACATAGATTGAGTCGGTTCTTGGGGACGGCCTGATAGACGGTTTTCTGAGGTGTTCCAATGCTACACCCGGTGGAATTGCTTGTCGGGTTGATCCGAGCTTCGACAGCATGTCGGCAGCCTCATTTTCCATCCGGGGTACATGGTGAAATTCACACCCCTCGAAGAAACAGGATATCTTCTGCACATGAAATCTGTATAGAGCCATGTTTGGATCTAGGGCGTCCCACAACCCCGACACTTGCTGTATTACCAAATCCGAGTCACCAAAGCATAGTATCCGACGTATTCCAATCTCGTTTGCTACCTTGAGCCCATGCACAAGTGCTTCATACTCAGCAACATTGTTCGATGCCGCGAAATGGATTTGCAACACATACTTCAGCTGGTCCTTCTTTGGCGAGGTAAGCACAACTCCGGCGTCTAGCCTGGTTTTTGTTTTCGACCCGTCAAAGTGCATCCTCCAGTAGTTCGGATCTGGTGGCGGCGGTTCGTATTGTACCTCGGCCCAATCCACAAAAAAGTCCGCCACCGCTTGAGATTTGATTGCCTCTCTTCTGTCATATTGTGGCGCATAAGGAGCTAGCTCGATTACCCATTTTGCGATTCGTCCACATGCATCCTTATTACTCATTATGTCAGATATGGGAGCAGCACATATTACTTTGATGGGATGCTCCTCAAAGTAATGCTTTAACTTCTTAGCTGCCATATAGACACCATATGCCACCTTTTGATAGTGTGGGTAGTTCTGCTTTGAGGTGGATAATACCTCGCTCAAGTAATACACTGGCCTCTGCACCGACTTACCCTCTTCGTCGCGCTCTACCACAATTACTGCACTTACAACTCGGTTGGTTGTGGCTATGTAGAGCAACATTGGCTCCTTTGATAGTGGAGAGGCCAACACTGGTGCAGTGGCTAACTCTTTTTTAAGTGGGCAAAGGCTTCATCGGCCTGTGGCGTCCAAACGAACTTATCCGACTTTTTCATGAGTTGGTAGAGAGGCAATGCCTTTTCTCCCAACCGACATACAAACCGACTTAACGATGCTAGGCACCCAGTGAACTTCTGGACATCGTTAAGACACTTTGGCAGCTCCATTCGTTCAATGGCCCGGATCTTAGTCGGATTAACTTCGATACCTCGGCTGGAGACGAGAAATCCGAGTAATTTTCTAGCCAGGACACCGAAGGTACACTTTTCTGGGTTAAGCTTCATTCGAAACCTTCTCAAGTTCGTGAATGTCTGCCTGATGTCGTCAAGGAGCGTTTTGCTTTCGTTGGTCTTGATAACCACATCATCCACATACACTTGTACATTTTGACCTATTTGGTCATGCAAACATTTTTGCATACATCTTTGGTACGTTGCACCTGCATTACATAAACCAAACGGCATGGTGCGATAGCAATAAGCCCCATACGGGGTGATAAATGTGGTCTTTATTTGATCATCTGGATTCAGAGGTATCTGGTGGAAACCAGAATATGCATCAATAAATGATAACAGTTCACATCCCGCGGTTGAGTCTATGACCTGATCTATCCTCGGCAGTGGAAATGGATCTTTTGGACATGCCTTGTTCAGGTTCGTGTAATCGATACACATACGCCAAACCACTGCCACGTTCAGGTCATCCTTCTTCTTCTCCACCAGCACCAGATTAGAGAGCCAATCCGGATAGAGTACTTCCATGATAAATCCTGCTGCTAACAACCGAGCTATCTCGTCTCCAATGACTTTTCTCCTATCCTCGGCGAAGCGGCGGAGAGGTTGCTTCACTGGCCTTGCTCCGGGTCTCATGTTCAAAGAGTGCTCGGCCAACTCCCTCAGAACACCTTGCAAGTCCTGTGTAGACCAAGCAAAAATATCCCGATTCTCACGGAGGAAGTTGACGAGCTCGCTTTCCTATTTATCATTCAACCCGGCACCAATCGTTATGGTGTGCTCTGGGAACATATCATCCACATGCACTTTCTTAGTATCCTTTGCGGCTTGGAACGAAACGCTACCATGCGGGTTACTCAATGCCGGCATATACTGCTGCGCGGACTGAGCTAATGCCGCCACCTCTTGGATTTTTCTTTTCTCTTGCGCAATCACGAGTGACTCGGCTAGGTTAGACCCAGCTGAGGCACACTCAATGGAACGTCGGAAATCTCCTGCAATGGTAATCACTCCATTTGGCCCGGGCAACTTCATCTTCAGATAACTGATGTGGCAGCTCGCCATGAACTTGTTCAATGTTGGCCTTCCGAGTAATGCGTGATACGCACTTTCCAAGTTCACCACCTCAAACTCCAGATTCTCAGTTCTGCAATTATCTCTTGTGCCGAATAACACGTCAACCCAGACTTTGCCTATGGGCTCGCAAGAAATGCCTGGTACAATACCATGGAAAGTTGTCCTTGTAGCCTGGAGCATGTTCTCGGAGATACCCAATTTGCGCATTGTATCCGCATACATGATGTTAATGCTACTGCCATTGTTAATCAGTACCTTGGAGAACCTCACATTGATGTTAGGCCCAATGAATGTCGGGTCCAGTACTAGCTCATACGAACCAGGACTCGACATAAGCTTGGGATGATCCTTGATGCTCCAAACGATTTCTTAGTCAGACCAAGGCATATACCTCGTCACTGCAGGCATTACTGTATTCACCTCCATATGTCGGCGCTGCAAGCTTTTCCTATCTGTTTCCTCGGTGGTAAATACACAATAACGCTGATGATGCTCCCTGTACTCATTCCTCCCCTTATTTCCGGGGTACCTCTGATCCGGCTGGTGCTGATTTTCCACCTGATGCACCGCATCCCTTCTCTCATTGTTGTCATACCTCGGCGGAGGGTCAGGCAACATTAGTTGTTGCATGTTCGCTCCGGAGAGCAATTGCTGCCGGGGTAACTCCTGCCGAGGTTGATCATTCCAGGGTGCCTGAGCATTCCCCGCACCGTCTTGTTCAATCTTGCGCATCCACTCACATTGCCTCGTTGTATGACCCGCTGGGTTACTCGGATTTGGCGTGTGAAACTTACACGGCTAATCCAACATCGACTCATAGGTGTACCTCGGACGGTCCTTCCTTTCTTGCCACTGTTTCTTTTGTTATGGCGTCCAAGTTTTCTTGCCATCATTTCTCGGAGTCCATTGCCCTCCAGTTTTCTAGCGTTGACTTCCCCCTGCTCCGGGCTGATCTTGATTCACAGCTGCAACTTGTTGCGAATCGTATCGATGATCTGGTCTATCATCTCTTCTTTTTCCTCTATAGTCATTCCTCTGGGATGATCCGGCTCCATCTCTCTGGTAATACTCATCGTTCGACTCGTTTGACCCAAGCCTAGGTTGAGTCGGATCTCCCAGAGCATACGAATCAGTAATTCGGATCATGTCTGCCAACGTGATGGGCATCTTCCTTTGTAGCTTTTGCCACAGTTTGCTTGCATATCTACATCCCTGTGCAAACCACGCTATGGCCTGTGATTCTATCACGCCCTCACATGAGTTTCCCACGGTACACCACCGAGTTAAAAACTCTCGGTCCGTCTCATTCGGTCTTTGCTTGCACATAGCTAGAGTCTGTGGCCTATTCGGCCTCTGATACGTACTCGAGAAATTGCTGATGAACATCTCTTCAAAATCTATCCAGCAGTTAATGCTTCCGGGTGGAAAATTGTTCAGCCATACCCTTGTCGGGCCCTCCAACATCTGGGGTACGTATCGTACAGCCCACCTCAAGTTGCCTGTGGCAATTTTCACAGCTGTCGCATAATTTATCAACCAATCCTCCGGCTTAGTGCTGCCGTCATACGTCTTCGTGCCTCTAGGTAACTGGAAGTTAGGTACCGGTGGCTCTTTCATGATCCGGGGTCCAAAACATGCAGGACACGGAGGACCTTGACTTTCAATCTGCTCCGACCTATACAGTCGATCCAGTTTCAACCTGGCATCATCTGGCATCAAATCCCTGCTTCCCAATCTTGACCCTATCACATGATAGTCCGTCCTTGGGTATCCTGCATTTACCATTTCCGAATCTCTATCATCGTACCGGTTTCGTTCTCGTGGTGCATCTCTTTGTTGCATACCTCGGGCGGCACTCTACTCTTGCCTTGGTATATTCCGCTGTTGCGGTTGTCCTGTAGAGTTGCGCTGTCCGGCATTGCCGTTAACAGCGTTTCCTTGACCGACATTGCCTTGGTCACGGTTATCTCGACCAGCTTCACCTCGGTTACACTCCGTCGATCGTCATTTCTTTGTACCTCTTTTGCCTTTCCTTCCCTTGTCGGGTCATACAGAACAATCTGCTTGTTTCTCCTGGCCGAGGTTACTACCTCCTCTCTCCTTTGACCACCATGAGGAGACGATGCGGCTCTAGCGGATTTCTCCGGGTTACCCACCGCCGAATGAATGATCTTAGAGGCCCCAGCTCTCTCCAGGTTTGCCCTGAGCGTTCCTCATTTTGCCTGTTCGCTATCCGAACCAACTCATTGACCCGATCTTGCTGTCTCTGACGGGCTTCACCCGTCAGACCCTCTAGCTCGGATGTGGCTGCATCTGCAACCCCACGGACAAACAGTTTTCTGATTCTTCAATCCGAATATCACCTTCTTTGTTCATTTCACTCATGAGATTTCTCCCCTTCACTTTTATAGCATCTACTTTATTTGCCTTTGCATAATCCCGCAGCGTCATGTTCAACGACTGCTGAGCCGCAGCGATCTTTTTCGCTCCCTCTAGAATTTTCTGCCTAGTTTCCTCTAGCTCGGCCTGTGCCCGAGTCGGATCTACTACCGTTGCTACCGGGTTTTCCAAGCTATCCATAGCTTCTCTCGGTACATTCTCAGGCCTCTCTAGTGGAGGACCTCTACCTTTCCTCGGTGCCTTAGGTGTTACCTCCGGATCTGGTGCCGGATCCTTCCTTGCGCCTGCCCCCGGCGCAGTCATCATTACTTCAGCACGGTCCGAGGAGCGAGCGATACGCGCCCCGTGAACCACGCTAAGGGGTGGTTCCCCTGCTTCAACGACGTGCCGCGGATGAACGTGTATACGTCCACAGCAACGTAGACCTTGTGCGCACCCAACTTGATGAAGAGGCTGTTGCGCAGAAGTGGGCGCGTGCCGAAGCAGCCGGCGTTGTCGCTAACGAAGTCCAGCGCTCCAAAGCGCTGAACGAGCCCGGAGACGATGCGTTTGCCGGTGCCGATGAGGTTTCCTGTCGGGATCTTCAACCCTGCTAGCGCCGCTAGCCCCACGGTGGGCGCCAACTGTCGTGGTGGTGTCACGGCAGATGCCATGGATAGGCTAAAGGTGGGGACTAATACACGCTAGGGGAATCCAGGGAGGGATAGTGAAGTGATTCTCCACACAGAAGTTTATATTTGATTTTCCTCCAAGGTTACAAATGCTCCTAGAGCTGTATTGGCGAGAGGAGGAAGAAGGAGCTCTCTTACTCTCACTCACAGATCACACTTACAACCCAAGCTCAATCAGAGAAATCGGAACCTCCTCTACAGAAGCCCTAGCCCTCCTTATATAGGGGGGCTAGGTCTCCACTTAGGGCATACATGGAGGCATGTTCCTAAGAATATGCCATCTCCCAAAGTAGTAAACCGACCGGGTTACTTTTCCCTTGCGTCACACATGCAGTGGCTATGTGAGCCTCTACGGCGCCCGCGTCAGCCGACATGGGCATCGTCACCCTTGTCGGCCATGCCCCGGTGGTCCTGCCCTCATCTGCTTCGCTCACGCAGTGCGTACCGGGGCTTCTTTTGACCAGCGAGATTCCTTCCTTCGCCTAGAACCTAGATGTGAACCGGACCATAGTAGATCCGGCCACACCCGTTCCTGCATACAAGTTATACATGCACTTCCGACTTACTACTTAAGTCGGTTGAGACTTAGTTAGGCGAATGCCCCTGGTCCGGGTTACCCCGTGATTCGGCCTGCCTTGAGGTGACCCGACCTGCATTCGCTTTGGCCTTGCCGAACCTCGGCTAACTTGGCCTTTATACCTCGGCGTGACCCTACCCGGGGGTATCCCCCCAACAGTCATCAACTCCTGCAACTTCTAAGTTGTTTTTCATTGTCTGTAACCAGTCATCTGCATCTAGTGGGTTTTCAGCTTGGTTGAAGATTGGGGGATTGGTATTCTGAAAGTTTTTTAGTTTGGATCCATGGTGATACTGATTTCCATGCCCTTGGTTGTTGAGAGCCATCTGGGCGATCTGCTGCAATGTTGCTAAGTTGGCTTGGCGAGCTGCCCTGCTTGCTTCTCTATCTGTGATGAGATTCTGCAAGCTCTGCAGCATTGGGTCTTGCGATGAGCTGCTCCCTCCTTGGTTTCCACAAGTCATCTGAAGATTGAGATAGATACAGGGGTAAGAGGGAAAGTTCTAAGGTTCATGGTTTTGGTTTCAAAGCTAAGACTTTGAATTTGACTCAATTTTTGCAACTAACTTCATTTCATTCATGCAGACAAACATACAATACAAACACACACCACAACAATCAAAGGAAAACAGATGGTTTGAAGAACCATTATGCAAGCTACGATACAGTGGGACCGATACATCTCATGCTGCGACAGTGCTCTAGTGCATGTACTCATCGTCGATGAAGTCGAAGTCCTCATCGTCAGTGTAGAAGTCCACAACATCCTCCTCCAGAAAGTCATCATCATTGCTGAGGTAAGAATCCATGTCTCCGTAGATGTCTTCACCCACCTCTTCTTCCTCCTTTGCTGCAAGCTGAGCTTCTTGCTCCTTGACGGTCTTCTCGAGGTCGGCCACCTTCTTACAAAGACGGGCGATGGTGTGATCCTTCTTTGCACGCTGGCAGCAAAGAGACTGGCGATCTTGGACGAGCAGTGCGAAAGTCTGGGCCTTCTGGTTGGCAATGGCACGGTTCTGGTTGGCTAACTCTCTAGCATTGTCCAGTTCCTGTTGTCTGTAGTGCAGCAAGAAGTCAAGGTTCTCCACTTGACGCCTCAACTCTGGGTGACTTGGCATCTCCATCGTCATTCCCATGAAGTCACGTCTTGCATAGTGAGAAAAACGGGTTCCTTGGAGTTGGTTGACGCTGAGGGCACATAGACGTGCGAGAGCTTCATGCATTGCCCTGGCTAATCCATCTAGCCAGTTGTTCTCTCTCATGGAGACCTGGATTCTCCCGGATGTTGGTGCTTCGATGCTTCCTCTAAGATCAGCTATGACTAGCCACTGTAAATCTCCCCCTGGGGGTCCTGGAAGTTGAGCTCTAAGAAACTCCGGATGTGGGCGTCCCAGTAACTCCGACAGTGAATCCAGATCCCTCTTGAAGATCAGTTGACCTCCGTTTCCAAATTGGTAGAACTTGCTGAACTGGGTCTCCATCTACAAGAATTTAGGATGAGGAAGTTAGTGAAGTGATCAAGTGTGTCAAATTTTAAGTAGTAATGTAAGAAAATTTGAGGACATGAATTTTTGAGAGAAAGAATGAATTCCCAAGGATAAGAGAGGAAATAGTTTTTCATAAATATTCAATTTGGTTTTGAAACTAAGTTTTTGTTTGGACGTCCATTCTAACTAGGGTCTCCTATGGTCAGGATGGCTCTGATACCAACTTTTCAACACCCGGATTTTTAATCCCAGATGTCTGTTATGTCATCCATCGCAATCCCAGGATTACCATTTTTGCGAGACATAATAGATTGGATATCACGGTACATCATCCATTACAAACCATACATAAGGTCTTACACAAATAAGGATCTCATGATCCATTATTAATACAACAAGCAACAGAAATAAAAGATAAGCGTAACGGTGGGGTCCATCTTCAGGGGCACAGGCAATGCTGACGAAGGCAGATAGTCCTAGTTATCATAGTCGTCCTGCTGGCCATCATCTTGGTAGTCTCCTTCATAGTCTGGCCATGAGAATAGCCAGGAACAAAAGCCATGAGTACTCTTTAAGTACTCGCAAACTACTACTAACAAGTAAAATAGTTCTAAGTTAAAGTGCTAACTCTAAGTTTAACTATAAAGTTAAGTTTGAAACCTAAGCTGAGTTCAGAAGAAAAGAAAGATAAAATAAAGTTCTAGAATCACTTAAGTTGGGAAGCTAGTGTCATAAACACAACCCTGTTGTGGTCAAGTCAAGATTCATCATTCCTTTCATAGGTTATTTTGAAAACATCTGACAACGAAACAGTATGGCCATTCCAACTGTCCATAACCATGGACGTGGCTATTCGAATAGTTTGACACTCTACAGAGGTGGTACACTTTCACCACAAGATTCGATACATCTATCAGGGATAACCCTGAATCACCATACTTAGTATGCAGATAATCAAACATAACCTTCCCTTTACACACCCTAGTATAAGCACCTCTCCTATGAGCATGGCCTCCCAACCATGACCATCTGTCATCTTGGGCACTGCATAGGTGGACAACATTGAGAGGTAGCCTGAACTCAGACCTCTCCCGCTGTTGGGGGGATAACCCCGGGTAGGGTCACTCTAGGGTATAAGGGCCGAGTTAGCCGAGGGTCGGCAAGGTCAAAGCGGATGCTGGCCGAGTCACCTCAAGGCAGGCCGTATCACGGAGTAACCCGGACTAGGGGGTCGCCTAACATTGTCTCGTCCGACTTAAGGAGTAAGTCAGAAATGTTTGTCTAGCTTATATGCAGGAACAGGTATGGCCGGATCAACTATGATCCGGATCCTCGCTTGGCTTCTAGGAGAAGGAAGGAATCTCTCTAGTCAAAAAAGAAGGTCCGGTGCGTACTGGATGAGCGAATAAAGCAAGGGCAAGACCACCGGATCGTGGCTGACAAGGATGACGACGCTCACGTCGGCTGAGGCGGACGCCGCAGAGGATACGTCGCTAAAGCAAGTGTGACATGGGGGAAAAGCACCCCTGTCGGGTTACTACTTTGGGAGGGGGCATATTCTTAGGAATATGCCTCCACGTATGCCCTAGGCCAGGACCGAACCACCTCTATATAAGGGGGGTTAGGGTTCTGGTAAGGGGGTTGGGTTTTTTCTAATACAGAGTAAGGAGAATTCTAGCTGGTTGAGCACTAGTGGATCTAGGGTTCTTGGGCTAGTTGGTACGCAAGAGTAAGAGAGTTTCTTCTTCCTCCTCTTGTCAATACAGCTCGAGGAGCACTTGTAATCTTGGAGATTGAACATCAATACAAAGCTTCTGTGTAGAGATTCACTCTACTATACCTCCCTGGATTCCCCTAGCGTATATTAGTCCCCACCTTTAGCCTATCCATGGCATCTGCCGTGACACCACCATGACAGTTGGCGCCCACCGTGGGGCTAGCGACGCTAGCAGGGGTGAAGATCCGGACGGGAAACCTCATCGGCACCGGCAAACGCATTGTCTCCGGGCTCGTTCAGCGCTTTGGAGCGCTGGACTACGTCAGCGACAACGTAGGCTGCTTCGGCACGCGCCCCCTTCCGCGCAACGGCATCTTCGTCAAGCTCGGTGCGCACAAGGTCTACGTTGCTGTGGACGTGTCTTGCGTTCATCCGCGTCGCATCGTCGAAGCGGGAGAACCACCCCTCACTGTGGCTCGCGGGACGCGTATCGCTCGCTCCCCGGACCAGGCGGAGGTGATGATGACTGCGCCAGGCGCGGGAATGAGCAAGGATCCAGCGCCAGACCCGGAGGTAACGCCTAAGGCACCGAGGAAAGCTAGGGGTCCTCCGCTAGAGAGGCCTGAGAACGTGCTGAGGGAAGCTATGGATAGCTTGGCAAACCCGGTGGCAGCAGTGGTAGATCCGGTTCAGGCACAGGTCGAGCTAGAGGAGACCCGGCAAAAGATACTGGAGGGCGCAAAGAAAATAGCAGCGGCTCAGGAGTCGTTGAACATGACGCTGCGTGAGTACGCGAAGGCAAACAAGGTTGATGTAGTAAGGGTAAAAGGGAAAAATCTCATGAGTGAGATGAACAGAGAAGGTGATGATGGACCAGAAGGGTCGGAAAACTATCTGTCCGTGGGGTTGCCGAAGTATAGTACCCCGGCAAAGAACCTCAGAGCAGCAGATGCCGCGGCGTCCGAGCTAGAGGGTCTGACGGGTGAAGCCCGTCAAAGACAGCAAGACCGGGTTAACGAGCTGGTTCGGATCGCGAACAGGCAGAACGAGTTGCTGCTGAGAGGTAACCCGGAGAGAGTTGGAGCTTCTAAGATTGTCCATTCGGCGATGGGTAACCCGGAGAAATCCACTGGAGCCGCATCGTCGCCTCATGGTGGCCCAAGGAGAGAAGAGGTAGTAACCTCGGCCAGACGGAACAAGCAGATCGTTCCGTACGACCCAACACGTGCGGGAAAAGAAAAAGAGATGCGGAAAAACGACGATCGACGAAGTGTGAGCCGAGGTGAAGCTGGCCGAGGTAACCACGGCCAAGGCAATGCCGGTCAAGGGAATGCTGCCAACGGCAATGCCGGACAGCGAAACTCGGCAGGAGCAGGTCAACCGCAGCAGCGGAATATACCAAGGCAAGAGCAAAGTGCCGGACGTGGTATGCAACAGAGAGGAGCACAACGAAAGCAAGATCGATACAATGACGGAGACTCGGAGATGATGAATGCGGGGTACGCAAGACCGGACTATCATGTGATAGGGTCGAGATTGGGAAGCATTGATTTGATGCCGGATGACGCCAGGTTAAAGCTAGATCGCCTGTATAGGTCGGAAGATATCGAATGTCAAGGTCCTCCGGGTCCAGCGTGCTTTGGACCCCGGATCATGAAGGAACCGCCAGTACCCAATTTCCAATTACCCAGGGGCACGAAGACGTATGACGGCAGTACAAAGCCAGAGGATTGGCTGATAAACTACGCAACAACTGTGAAAATTGCAACTGGCAACTTGAGATGGGCTGTACGATACGTACCCCAGATGTTGGAAGGTCCGGCTAGGGTATGGCTGAATAATTTGCCACCCGGAAGCATCAATTGCTGGATAGATTTTGAAGAAATGTTTATCAGCAACTTCTCAAGTACATATCAAAGAACGAATAGACCGTAGACCCTGGCGATGTGCAAGCAGATATCTAACGAAACGGATCGTGAATTCTTGACCCGGTGGTGTACCGTGAGAAACTCGTGTGAGGGAGTCATAGAGTCACAGGCTATAGCATGGTTCGCACAAGGGTGCAGATATGGCAGCGAGTTGTGGATGAAATTGCAAAGGAAAATGCCAGTCACGTTGGCAGAGATGATCCGGATCGCGGATTCTTATGCGTTGGGTGATCCGACTCAACCTAGGATCGTGTCGAACGAGTCAAATGAGGAGTACTATCCGAGGGACGGAGCCGGGTCATCCCGGAGGAACGATTACAGGGGAAAAAGGAGAGCCGATGGACCGGATCATCGGTATAGTTCGCAACAAGTTGAGGCTGTGAATCAAGATCAACCCGGAGCAGGGAGCAACCAACGCCAGAAAACGGGAGGGCAATGGACTCCTCGAAACGATGGCAAGAAAACATGGACTCCGAAGCAGAAAAAGCAATGGCAAGAAAAGAAAGATCGTCCGAGGTATACCTATGAGTCAATGTTGGACCAGCCGTGTCAATTTCACACGCCAAATCCGAACAGTCCGGCGGGTCACACAACGAGGCAATGTGAGTGGATGTGTAATATAGAACAAGGTGGTTCGGGGAATGCTCAGGCACCCCAGAATGATCAACCTCAGCAGGAGTTACCCCGGCAGCAACTGCTCTCTGGAGCAAACACGTAACAACTGATGTTGCCTCCCCCTCCGCCGAGGTATGACAACAGTGAGAGAAGGGATGCAGTGCATCAGGTGGAAAACCAGCAACAACTGGATCAGAGGTACTCCGGAAACGAGGGAAGGAATGAGTACAGGGAACATCACCAGAGCTATTGTGTGTTCACTACAGAGAAAACAGATAAGAAGAGCTTGCAGCGCCGACATATGGAGGTTAACGCGGTTATGCCTGCAGTGACGAGGTACATGTCTTGGTCGGACCAGGAAATTACCTGGAGCATCAAAGATCATCCCAAGCTTATGCCAAGTCCGGGCTCGTATGCACTAGTGTTAGATCCGACGTTCATTGGACCAAACATTAATGTGAGGTTCTCCAAGGTACTGATCGACAATGGCAGTAGCATTAACATCATGTATGCGGATACGATGCGCAAGTTGGGCATCTCGGAGAACATGCTCCAGGCTACAAGAACAACTTTCCATGGTATCGTACCAGGCATATCCTGTGAGCCCATAGGCAAAGTCCGGGTCGACGTGCTATTCGGTACGAGGGATAGCTGCCGAACTGAGAATCTGGAGTTTGAGGTGGTGAACTTGGAGAGCGCGTATCATGCATTACTCGGGAGACCAGCACTGAGCAAATTCATGGCAAGTTGCCACGTCAGTTATCTGAGGATGAAGTTGCCCAGGCCAAATGGAGCAATTACTATCGCTGGGGATTTCCGACGTTCTATTGAGTGCGCCTCAGCCGGGTCTAACCTAGCCGAGTCACTCGTAATTGCCCAAGAGAAAAGAAAAATCCAAGAGGTGGCGGCATTAGCTCAGTCCGCGCAGCAGTATATGCCGGCGTTAAGCAACCCGCATGGAAGCGTTTCGTTTCAAGCCGCGAAGGACACCAGAAGATTCCAGTGGATAACATGTTTCCGGAGCGTACCGTAACAATTGGTGCCGGGTTAACTGACAAATAGGAAAGCGAGCTCGTCGACTTCCTCCGTGAGAATCGGGATATTTTTGCTTGGTCCACACAGGACTTGCAAGGTGTTCCGAGGGAGTTGGCCGAGCACTCTTTGAACGTAAGACCCGGAGCAAGGCCGGTGAAGCAACCTCTCTGACGCTTCGCCGAGGATAGGAGAAAGGTCATTGGTGACGAGATAGCTCGGTTGCTAGCAGCAGGATTTATCATGGAAGTGCTGTATCAGGATTGGCTCTCTAATCCGGTGCTGGTAGAAAAGAAGAAGGATGATCCGGACGTGGCAGTGGTTTGGCGTTTGTGTATCGATTACACGAACCTAAACAAGGCATGTCCAAAAGATCCATTTCCACTGCCGAGGATAGATCAGGTCATCAACTCTACCGCGGGATGTGAACTGTTGTCATTCATTGACGCTTATTCTGGTTTCCACCAGATATCTCTGAACCCGGATGATCAAATAAAAACTGCCTTTATTACCCCGTACGAGGCTTATTGCTATCGCACTATGCCGTTCGGTTTACGAAATGCAGGAGCAACGTACCAAAGATGTATGCAAAAATGTTTGCACGATCAAATAGGTCAAAATGTACAAGTCTACGTGGATGATGTGGTTATTAAGACCAAGGAAAGCGCAACGCTCCTTGACGACATAAGGCAAACATTCGTGAACTTGAGGAGATTCCGGATGAAGCTTAACCCGGAGAAATGTACCTTCGGTGTTCCGGCTGGGAAATTACTCGGATTTCTCGTCTCCAGCCGAGGTATCGAGGTTAACCCAACTAAGATCCGAGCCATCGAACGAATGGAGCTGCCGAAGTGTCTCAACGATGTCCAGAAGTTCACTGGATGCCTGGCGTCATTGAGTCGGTTTGTGTGTCGGTTAGGGGAAAAGGCACTGCCTCTCTACCAACTCATGAAAAAGTCAGATAAATTCGTTTGGATGCCGCAAGCCGGTGAAGCTTTTGCCCACTTGAAAAAGATGTTGGCCACTGCACCAGTGTTAGCTTCTCCACTGTCAAAGGAGCCAATGTTGCTCTACATAGCCGCAACCAACCGAGTTGTAAGTGCAGTGATTGTAGTGGAGGGAGATGAAGAGGGTAAGTCGGTGCAGAGGCAAGTGTATTACTTGAGCGAGGTATTGTCTGCCTCAAAACAGAACTACCCGCATTTTCAAAAGGTGGCATACGGTGTTTATATGGCGGCAAAGAAGTTAAAGCATTACTTTGAGGAGCATCCCATCAAAGTGATGTGCGAAGCCCCCATATCCGAGATAATGGGTAACAAAGATGCGAATGACAGAATTGCGAAATGGGCAATTGAGCTAGCACCTTACGCACCCCAGTATGATAGGAGAGAAGCGATCAAGTCCCAGGCTGTGGCGGACTTTTTAGTGGATTGGGCCGAGGTACAATATGAACCGCCGCCACCAGATCCGAACTACTAGAGGATGCACTTTGACGGATCGAAAACCAAAACCGGGTTAGGTGCCGGGGTTGTGCTTACCACGCCAAAGAAGGATCAGCTCAAGTACGTATTGCAGATCCATTTCGCGGCATCAAACAATGTCGCTGAGTACGAGGCTCTTGTGCATGGTCTCAAAGTGGCAAAGGAGATTGGCATACGTCGGATAATATGCTTTGGTGACTCGGATCTAGTAATACAGCAAGTGTCCGGAGTGTGGGACGCCCTGGATCCAAACATGGCGCTATACAGATTTCATGTGCAGAAGATCTCGGGTTACTTTGAGGGATGCGAATTTCACCATGTACCTCGCGTGGAAAATGAAGCTGCCGACATGCTGTCAAAGCTCGGATCGACCCGACAGGCAATTCCACCGGGCGTAGCATTGGAGCACCTCAGAAAACCATCTATCAGGCCGTCCCCAGGAACCGATTCAATCTATGTCCCGGAAAACACGGAATCCGGAGCTGAACCCATGGACATTGACATGGGAGGTAGCACGCCGAACCCGGGGACTACCTCGCTAGACCCGGGGACTGTTCAGCGTGATCCGGCTGAAGTTATGCCCGTGGATCGGATGGAAATTGATGAGGAGATGTTCCCTGCGCGAGCGATACCAGCTTGGGCACTGCCTATATACCAGTTCTTGAAAGATGGAACGTTACCCACTGAGGAAGTGTTAGCCAGGCAAACTCAGAGGAGAGCCAAAGCTTACACAATCATCAATTCCGAGCTGTACAAACAGAGTGTAACCAATGTCCTCCAGCGGTGTGTTGACCCGGAAGAAGGACTTAACATCCTCCGAGATATACACCAAGGAGAATGCGGGCATCATGCCTCATCCCGGGCCTTAGTGGCAAAGGCATTTCGGCATGGATTCTACTGGCCAAGTGCCTTGGAGCAAGCAGAAGATCTGGTGAGAAAATGCAATGGTTGTCAAAGATACGCGACCAAGACACATATGCCTATGTCGGAACTCAAAACCATACCAATTACATGGCCATTTGCTGTGTGGTGCTTGGATATGGTTGGCCCGTTCAAACCAGCAAGAGGAAACATGACACACATTCTGGTCATGGTGGACAAGTTTACAAAATGGATCGAAGTGAAGCCTATAAGAAAATGTGATGGGGCTACGGTCGTAACATTTCTCAAAGACATTATCTTGAGATACGGTTATCCTCATAGTATCATAACTGACAACGGCACAAATTTTGCTGAAGGAGCATTTGCACGATTCTGCCGAGATAAGAAAATCAACTCGATGTAGCCTCGGTAGCCCACCCCGCATCGAACGGACAAGTGGAAAGATCCAACGGATTAGTATTATCCGGGATAAAACCCCGGCTCATTGAGCCCCTGCAAAGATCAGCGGGGTGCTGGATAGAAGAACTACCAGCGGTATTGTGGAGTTTAAGAACAACTCCGAATCGATCAACAGGCTACACGCCGTTCTTTCTGGTATATGGGGCAGAAGCTGTATTACCAGCCGACATAGAGCATGATTCGCCTAGGGTCACCCAATACATAGAAGCCGAAGTGCAGGAAGCCTGGCAAAATTATGTTGATCTGCTGGAAGAAGCGAGAGAACTGGCACTGTCCAGATCCGCCATATATCAGCAAAATCTCCGACGCTATCATAGCCGGAAAGTGTGTCCCCGAGTCTTCCGGGAAGGCGATCTGGTGCTCCGGTTGGTACAGCGTACCACTGGCATGCATAAATTATCCCCCCCATGGGAAGGGCCATTCATTGTGAGCAAAGCATTGCACAATGACTCTTATTATCTCATAGATGCAAAGCCACAGGAAAAGAACAAGGCGGACAGGTCCGGAGAGGAATCGAAGCGACCATGGAATGTAGCACTACTTCGTCCCTTCTACACTTTGCTAAGAAGTGTATGTATCCGAGTCATCTCATATGTCGGTATGTATGTCGGCAATGAGCTTATCAATGAAATAGCAGAGCCTCCAGCAGTAACCCGGGGACTGCCTTAATAAACAATTGTTGTTACTTTTTATGCGCTAGATGGAATGATTCGTTTCGCTTAACCCGGATTAGTAATGTGTGAGCACCAGAAACCCAACCCTTCGACTTGCTGTTGTCCAACAAGAATTGGCTTCATGTCAAGCAAGGGAACAAGTTTTGAATTGCGTAGCACATGAAAAACCACTAGGGAAACGAGCTTATTCCAGCTAACGTTTGTTTTTTCGGACTAACCCCGTATTTACTTTCAAGTTAGTATGTTGAATTATTTTGAGCCAAGACTCAAAGTTTCTCAGTATTGTTAAAACGATTCTTGAGGCTCGGATTCGTAAGTCGTAAAACCGAATCAAGGTAGGCACGGATCGATCCGGAGAATTGGACGAACAAGAAAATGGAACTCGGGGACTACGCCCAAGTTAATCCGACATACAAGCATAGTAGCAAAATATCATGTATTCAGCATACAATTGCACCCGGCATACCGGGGATCTGATAAATTTTCAAGTTTTTTTTCCACTAAGGAGCGGCAGGAGGAGGAAGTTCGGCGTCATCATCACTGTCTTCAATATCTGAAGCAGCGTCTTCTCCATCATCGCCCGACCCATCCTCCATGTTCTCCATCTGCTCCTCCTCGCCGGATTCCAGAAAGCTCGGCCCCTCAACCCAGTCATGAATGGGAGAATATTCGACAAGGCTGTAGGCGCAAGCCTGGCGCCGAGCTACCCACTCCGGATCATCGGTCCATTTATATCCGGTGCGCCGGCGTGTGAGGAGGCTCAGGTCGATCTTCTCGTACCATGTAAGGATATGATGGAGGAGGGTATCTGCTGCGGCACACCCGGCGGATTCTCTCCAGATATCAAGCTGTGTCTCGATTTCCAATAGCTTCTCAGCAAGGAGTGTGATCCTTTTCAGAGCGCTCTCGCTTGGCCAGAAAGTGTTGAAGATCCGGACCACAACATCGAGGAGATCTTTCCCATAGTTCTTGATGGTTTCCACCCGAGCTGACACGCTGACCAACAGGTCCTCCATGTCTAAGGGGACGCTCTCACCATCAAGAGCGACGGGAGTACCCCTCTCTCGGCGGAATTTGGCAACGGCAGCACTGGCGATGGGAGTACCCTCCGGAAAGTGATCTGAAAATAAGGAAAGGGAAGACGCTGAAGCAGAGGCATATGAGCTAACCCGGAAAACTATGTCGGATAAGGGGAAGAAACTTACGGGAGATATGACGATGGATCCGGGTCAACTCCTTGATACAACTGTCGCATCTCTGGCGAAGTTGTTCAAGCTCAGCAAGCGCCGACCCAAGCTGGACCTTGGATTCCTTGAGCAGGTCCTGGTCCTTGGATATCTGGAGGGTAAAGCGCTCACGTTCTTCGTTGAAGTTCTGGCCAACTTTTTGGAGCTCGGTTTTGTGTTGGGCCTTCATCTTCTCCATCTCAGCCTTGAGTTTGGCTATTTCGTCGTCCTTGGTCCGGAGAAGGGCAAGCTCATCGTTCTTCTTCTTCAGCTCGGCTTGATGCTGTCCTGCTTGTTCGAGAAAATGCAGCATCATATCAGGCACGGGCACACTATCCTCAAGCGATGCTGAAATAGTGTGTTGACCCGGCAAAGCCGAGGAGTGAATGTTTGCCGAGCCAAGGAGAAGAAGGAATGGAAAACACAACAACGTTGGCCGAAAGAGGACATACCTCGGATTTTCTCCAAGTTCTTCCGCATAATTTTGTTTTTAGCCTCCACCCCAGCTGCAAAAAACCGAATAAGGAGGTTAGTCCGGCAGAAACAAATGAAACGGAGAATTGTTAAGAGAGGAAATTACCCCTCTTTTCATGCTCCGCGCCAAGTGCAACATGTTTTGCGCGCAAGATCTTGTGGGTATCAAGCAGGCGCTAAAATTCGGCGCTCCGGCGATTGGTAGTTACCTGACAAAGGTACAGGAGTGTAAAGTTAGTTCGTTGCATATTTGAAGTATACGAGATCCGGGCCAAGCGGAACTTAACCTGGCTCTAGGTGTGTGCATATTCGAAGTATACAAGATCCGGGCCAAGAGGAACTTAACCCGGCTCTAGGTGTGTGCATATTTGAAGTACACAAGATCCGGGCTAAGCGGAACTTAACCCGGCTCTAGGTGTGTGCATATTCGTAGTATACAAGATCCGGGCCAAGCGGAACTTAACCCGGCTCTAGGTGTGTGCATATTCGAAGTATACGAGACCCGGGCCAAGCGGAACTTAACACGGCTCTAGGTGTGTGCATATTCGAAGTGTGCGAGATCCGGGCCAAGTGGAACTTAACCCGGCTCTAGGTGTGTGCATATTTGAAGTTTACATGCAGCTACGTTGATCTTCTAATGAGCATCCAGCCGAGTAACAAGTTACTCCGCCGGAGGCTCGGGGACTAATGGTTATTATCTACAGCATGTAAAGAAGAAACGACGTACCTCCATCATTCGCCCAGCGAGGTTAATGGCCTTGGCGGTGATATTCATCTGAGCGGAAAATTCAGCTAGGCCGAACTTTTCTGGGAGATCGTCATTGTAGATGAACTCCGCCTTATTCCAGTTCATGACGAACTCGATGAGGCTCGGAGGGTACCGTTCGCCAAAGGGCATGTGGGGTGCCACCAAGCCCTTCGCGTGAGCTTATTTCCTTTCAATCAGGGCAAGAGCCGGGCTAGTGTGAAGAACCATCTGCTGCGAGTCGGTTGGCTCGGCAGGAGGATCCGTCGCTGCCGGTGACTTCTTCGAAAGCATTGACGACAAGGTTCGCTGCCCGGCCTCGACGGAGGTAGACTTGCCTTTGGCTTGCTGGGAGGATGTAACCATAGTGGATTTGCCCTTGGAAGCCGCTGGAGTGGTTCCTCGCCGAGCTTGGGATGACTCGGACGAGGCAGATGAACTTGGCACGGGAGCTTTGGTGGCTGGTGTTGGAGCTGCTGTTGGTTTCTTCGGAGCCGGGACAGGCGCTGGTTCGGTGGCTGGTGCTGGATCTGCTGCTGGTGCTGGAGTTGCGGTAGACTTAGTGGTTGCTGGTTGCGGCAATGCCGAAGTGACGGACGCCGTTGCCTCGGCCGATCCGACCCCTCCCGATCTGAAGTCGCGTTCCTCCAAAGGAGGTACTGCGGAACCTGGAGCGGCCGCAGAGCCCTCCGGAATAGGGCTCAGTGGGCGTGACTCGTCGTCACGAGGAGGGGAAGGACCGGACCGAAGGGGAGAGGAGATGCTCGATCCGCTCTGAGGGACCTCCACAGGAGCCCTGCAAAAGAAAATAATGTCAGGAGTGGAATTACCCCGATGCAGGGAGAAGTGTGTTGCGAAGTGAAAAATGACTTACGCATCCGAGGTCTCGGCCTCCTTACATTTCCGGGCCCTCCATGCCGGGGCTTTGCCTGCCCGTTTGGAGGCACTCTTGTCTCCGGACTTCTTTTGCCTTTTGGTAGGCTGAGAAGGTCGGAAGAAGAACTTGACGCGGATCCGGGCTTCTTCTTCGACGCCACCGGAATAGGCTCGCCCATGGCAAGTGGAGAATCCTCGTGGATGTGCCCACCGGGGTTAGCTGATGCCGGGAAGTCAAAAGAAAGAGGGACAGCCTCAACGGGTTCAATCATGTTGATATCTGAGTCATCCTCATCGTCGGGCCAATCTCTAAGAGAAGATAATTTACCGCTGGGTCGTTTGGTGGCGTCGGTTGTAGGGAGGAACATCTCTTGGTCCGGCTCCTCCTCATCCGGGATTTCTCGGTCTGGGGCCCACTTAAGGGTTGGATCGGTACCATCCTCGAGGGTTTGCTGGAGAAATAGCTGAGAAAAAAGCACAAGGAGCAGAGTCAAAAATATGAAAAGAACCGACACGTAATTGATCCGAAATATGTTTACCCCGCGAAGCTTACCACGGGAGGGAGCCTGTCACGGCAGTAATGCTCGATTCCCCACGTCCATTCGGCGGAAAAATCCTTATGGGTGGTGAAAAGAGCCTTGACCCGACGGAAGATCTCCGTATTTCTCAACTCGAACGAGGAGGTTCGGTTGGGGTCGCGGCTGAAGCTCTTATGGCCCAACTTGTGAGTGCGCCGCTGGAGGGGAGAGATTCGGTTGCGCACGAATGTGATCATGGCATCTTTATTGCGCAATCCGAGCTTCTTCAGCTCCACGAACCTTTTGTGGACTTGGTTGGCCAGAGCTATAGGTTTTTTGGCGACCTCCTCCCAGAAATCCGTGTCCGGGGGACCCGGAGCGTAGGGAAGCAACCGGATAAAGTCTTAGGTGCCTTCATTCCGGATGTAGAAGAAGGTCCGGGCCCATCCTTTGCAGGAGTCAAGCCCGGTGACCCGGGGAAAGATTGAAAATCTCCGGGGCGAGATCGAGGCAGCTCCGAACTGAGTGAGCTGCTTGTCCTCCGACTCAACGTGGATGTTGGGGACGACGTTGCGACAGAGGCCGAAGAACCGGATCCACAGCTCCTTCGTGGGCCATAGTCTGGTGTAGCCCTCGATCGAAGAGGCGAAAGCAGACAGAGAGGTGATGGCGTTCGCCGGGAGATGATGTGGTTGTAGGTGATAGGTCCGGACCCAGTCCCGGAAGAAATCACTCACCAGAAGACCAAATCCCCGTTGGAAATGGGATAGGAAAACGATGAACTCACCCAGATTGGGTGAGGGGGCCAATTCCAAGGAGGGGAGACGAGCGGCGACGCCGGCGGGAATACGCCGGGTCCGGTAGAGCCAGTCAATGTCGTCCTGGCAGACCCACGAACCAGCCCACGCGCCGCGGTCCGCCGCGCCGGCATCCTCCTCCATCTCCTAGTCGACGACGATGAGCTCCTCCTCCGTCATCTCGAATCCGCTGTCCTCGCTAGAGCTGGCGGCGACGGGGCTCTGCAGTCTAGATTGACAAGGACCCGTGGCTAAGCAGTGGTGCAGCGGTGGCTGCGGTGCGGAGGCACGGGGAAGATGCGGTGGTGGTGCTGCTGCAAAGGGCACTGGCGGCGGCGCGGTCGCGAGGAAAAAGAAGAGGAACGAGCGAAGGGGCGCGGAGATGGAAAAGTGCTAAGGAGCACACCCCTCCCCTATTTAATTGCCCCCAGTAATCGATAAGTGGGATCGCGCTGCGCTGGAGAGCCACACGTTGTGGCCGTGTATCACCGGCATTAGCCAATCAGAGAGAAGCCACAGCGGAGGCCACAGAGTAAATATGATCCCATGACACGACGTGCAGTTGCGGTAAATGAGGAGACAGGCATGACGTAACCCACGCACAGTAATCACTGACAGTTACTGCGACAGTTATAGTGCAGGCCCTTAAAATGAGGCAACGTAATGATTAACCTTTACGTGGGTTGGCGTATGAGAGAAGGAAGCTAGGCCTGGATCCGAGCCTCCATGGTAACCCGGCCGACAAGTAAAAACTTGAAATGTGCAGAGGGAAAGTAAAACCATAGGATCCGAACTACAATGGTAACCCGGGCGGCAGGTGAAAACTTGGAACGTGCGAAGGGAACGTAAATCCGTATAATCCGAGACAAGAAGTTAACCCGGAACTAGACGTCCGAGGCTCGAATACGAATGAACCTGATGTGGCCTTAACGACCAAGGCCACTAAGGCCGCACCAGCTTCGGGGACTAATGTTGGGGGGATAACCTCGGGTAGGGTCACTCCAGGGTATAAGGGCCGAGTTAGCCGAGGGTCGGTAAGGTCAAAGCGGATGCTGGCCGAGTCACCTCAAGGCAGGCCGGATCACGGAGTAACCCGGACCAGGGGGTCGCCTAACATTGTCTCGTCCGACTTAAGGAGTAAGTCGGAAATGTTTGTCTAGCTTATATGCAGGAACAGGTATGGCCGGATCAACTGTGATCCGGATCCTCGCTTGGCTTCTAGGAGAAGGAAGGAATCTCTCTGGTCAAAAAAAGAAGGTCCGGTGCGTACTGGATGAGCGAATAAAGCAAGGGCAGGACCACCGGATCATGTCCGACAAGGATGACGACGCCCACGTCGGCTGACGCGGACGCCGCAGAGGCTACGTCGCTAAAGCAAGTGTGACGCGGGGGAAAAGCACCCCTGTCGGGTTACTACATTGGGAGGGGCATATTCTTAGGAATATGCCTCCACGTATGCCCTAGGCCAGGACCGAACCACCTCTATATAAGGGGGGGTTAGGGTTCTGGTAAGGGGTTTGGGTTTTTCTGATACAGAGTAAGGAGAATTCTAGCTGGTTGAGAACTAGTGGATCTAGGGTTCTTGGGCTAGTTGGTAGGCAAGAGTAAGAGAGTTTCTTCTTCCTCCTCTTGTCAATACAGCTCGAGGAGCACTTGTAATCTTGGAGATTGAACATCAATACAAAGCTTCTGTGTAGAGATTCACTCTACTATCCCTCCGTGGATTCCCTAGCGCATATTAGTCCCCACCTTTAGCCTATCCATGGCATCTGCCGTGACACCACCACGACACCCGCGAGGGAACTAATACTAATGCATATAAATTTCCGGCTAAGCCTTACCAGCTTCAGGTAATGTGGTTGTACGGTAAATTTGGAATGGTATCGCATCCGAATCCAACCATCAGTTTTAAAAAAAGGTTAAGGTTCATGCCTCAACATTTTCATCGTCATAAACCATTTGTGTTTCTCAACACATGTCAAAACATCTCAATAGAATGACTCATCATTCCAAGGTTTTCACAATTCATTTTCACCAAGTGTTCCCATCTAAAGTGACTCAAGTTTTTGATCTACTCTAAACTACTAAGTTAAGAGTGTTCACTAAGGTGGAAAGATGGGATCAATCTCATGCCATAGAATGACATCTAAAGTTTATTTAAATAGGCCAAGTTTTATACTCTTTATGATACCTTCAAAACAAGTAAAGAACTTTGGGTAAAGTAAAGGAAGTAAAGCTTGGAGGATAAGACTTGGGGTAAATACTAGTCAAGGTAGTGTAACCAAAGCAAGCCAATAGCATCTTTGCTTAAGTTATCTAAATTGCAAGGGTTAGCTTGCATTGCTAATGGTGGCTTGAAAGTACAACTTTCAAGGGTTAACTTGGATAGTGATAGCTTGCCTTGGTTGGTGCAGTGGTTGAAGTTTTCTTCTTCTTCTTGGTAGAACTCCTCCTCCTTGAAAGCTTGGTCGGTACTATCGTCTATAAATACATACGGAGTACACAATCACCAAACAATACTTAACTAATCTAATTAGCACTCTAAGGCACACATTTGATGATCTATTATCATCACAAGCATCACAAGTTTTATTCACTAGTTTCCTTCTTTTTATTTTAGAAAAGTAATTTCTACTCATTGAAAAATAACTAAGATTTAATATTCACCACTTCAAATATGGGATCATGTGGACACATGACCTCACCACATATTCTAACATGTGGGAATGTGATTTAAGGGTTGGATCATAATTACTTTGGTTTAAGTTCATTATTTAATGATTTAAAGTGACTAGAAATGCCTATATAGCATTATTTTGGTACTAGTCCAAAGTCACTGCATGTAAACCTTAATATTATTACATATTCAGATAGGTATGGTGAAATGTGATTTTTGAGAGTTGGAATCAACTCAAAAGCTATCATGGTTGATTTTATAAAAATGTTGCAAGGTGCAAATGCTTCTGTTTTGTTATTTTTACTAGGAGAGATCTCTAACACTAATTGAATTCAATCCAACGGTCATGGATAGATCTTTTCCATAGCTTTCTAACAAAATTTGAATTACTCCATTTGGATTTGTAAATCTCTCTGAATTGAATTTCAAACTAGGGGACAGAACTAGGTTTAAACTAAAAAGAAAAATGCTAATTCAAACTAAATGGGTCGCGCGGGAAAACTAACGGGCCGGCCCAGTGACACTACAAGGCGCGGGGCACAGCTGACAGGGGGTCCACCGGTCAGAGGCTCATAACGCGTGAAGCGGTACGAGGCGATGTGGGCCGTTAGATTAGAACAGAGATCAACGGTTGGGGCTCATCGTCAACGACGGACCTATCGCCGGCGAACTCTAACCCTAGCGGCTCAGTGGGGGTGCTCAGGGGGCGTACCAGGGCTCCAGCAACGACGGCGAGGCGGGAAATGGACTGGTGGTCGACAGCGAACTCAGGGACGGTCGAGGCAGGTCCGGGGGTGGTCGCAATCAGCAGCGCCCTTCTCCTCTAGAGGTGGCCTGCTCCACTGAAATTCCGGCCAACGGCTGCTCGCCTTGCTCCGGGGAGAAGTGGGGAAGGCTCAGGGGGTGAGGGGAGGTGAGTGGTATGCAGAGAATGGCTGGGGGTGGCCTCTATTTATAGGACGATGATGCGACCGAGAGGCAAGGGAAGGCGGCTCCGGCAAGGGCTGCACAGCGTGCTAGCGGCTTGGCTCGAGGTAGGGGACGGTGGCTGGTCTCTTGGCGATGCTCTACGGATTAAATGCGGGCGTAGGGACGGTGGTATGCGGTCGGGCGGTGAGCGCGCTCTGAGTGGCAGAGGCGGCGGTCTCAACGGTGAGCGGTGGTTGTGGTGCATCGGGCGGTGAACGGGCATGTCTGGCGTGTTCCTAGGGTCGTGGCAGAGCAGTGGACGCGGGCTGCGGTCGAGGGGTGGTGCGTACACGCGTGTCGGGTGCGGTGCTCTGGCGCGTGCTCGGCATGGCGCAGACACTGGGTGCACGGCACATTGGCGGTGGTCCACGCTCTGGCTTGGCTCGGGGAGGGGACAGAGAGTGACGGTGAGGTCCTGGCTAGCTCGTAGACAAGGTGAGAGAGATGGGGGTTGTCTGCTGCGGCGGTTGCAAGTTTGGCCGGTGACAAGGTGCTCGGCATGGCATGGCAATGCCACTAGGGGGTAGGGGATGGGGTGCTACTGACCTGGTTTGATCAAAGGGGGACAAAGGGATTAAATGGAGATCAAATGGGGGCAAAACCCTGTACAAAACAGTAAGCTAGATATTAGGTGTAAACCCTGTCTGCCATGTGTTTGTAGAAATGGCTGCAAGAAAGTTATTTTTGAATTTTGCAAAGATTTTTGGTGGGTGTGCTAGGTATAAGCTTGAGACTCTGTGGGTGCTTGGGTTTTGAAATGATCTCATTTCAGTGGTTTTTGAAATAGTGGGATCTTCCCATATGAAATGGATTCAATTTTCAACTTCCATTTAAATTTAGTGTTTGAATGTTTTTGGTAGATCACAAAGTGGGCCTTGGTACATCATTATGTGTACTAGCAAGGGGTGCAAAGATCCATAATTGTTTCTGTTAGGTTTTGAGTTCTAGGAATAGCCAAAGTAGGCATGCTGATTAACATGGCACAAATGACCATTCACTTCTTTTATTCATTTTGATTTATTTTTCTTTGGGATTTGTTTGGGAATGATCTAGATGATGTTTATTTCACCCAAGAATCATTTTACAAGAAATGGATCACTTAATCATGGAAATTCAAATCAACTCCTATTTAAATGCACACACATATGAAGGCTTTAATAATTTTAAATGGGAAAAGTTTCTGTTAACCCTAATTTTGATGATTTAGATCTTAATAACCTTGGATTGAATTTTTGGGATGTTACATCGAGCCTATAAAAGGAGGCCTCCCCCAGCCTCATTGCTCACACCATCACACTCCACTCTCGCCACTGACCACCCCACCCTTCTCCCCGGAGCCAATCAAGCCCTAGTTCGCCGGAATTTTGCCGGAGCTGACCGCAATAGAGGAGAAGAGGTGCCGTTGATTGCGACTGTCCCAGGAGCCGCCACGACCACGCCTAGAACCGCCATTGTCTACCAGCTCGCTCGCCCCCATCACCACGTCTAGCTGGATCCCTGGTAAGCCCCCACGTACCCCCACCGTGCTACGTTAGGGTATTCTCTCGCCGGAGCTGTTCACCGGAAACGATGAACCACGGCCATAGATTCTTGTTCTAATCGAACGGCTGAGATTGCCCTGTACCGCTTCGGTTAGAATTAGTCGCTAACATGCGGACCCCCCCTGTTAGTTTCCCTCTGCACCGCGGAGTGCCATTGGGTCGGCCCGTTAGTTTTCTGGCGCTAGCCCACAGATTCAAACAGATGTTTTTCTATTTAGGTTTAAACTAGATTCTGTTCATTTGTTTAAAAAACCATTCAGAGAGTTTCACTTAACCAAATGGCATGATTCAAATTTTGTTAGAAATATAATTAAAATATCTATCCAAGCCCGTTGGATTTAAATCAAATGGAGTAAGATATCACATATAGCAAAAATAACAAGACAAAGACTTTTCTGCATTCAAACATTTTTCAAAAAACAACCATAATAGTTTTTGAGTTGATTCCAACTCTAAAAAATCACATTTGATAATATCTATCTAAATATGTAATAATATCTAGGTTTGCATGCAGTGACTTTGGACTAGTACCAAAATAATGCTATTAGGGCATTTCTAGTCACTTTAAATCATTTAAATAATAATCTTAAACTTCATAAAATGTGACCAACCATTTAAATCACATTCCCATGTATTAGAATATGTGGCGATGACATGTGTCTATATGATCCCATATTTTAATTGGAGAATATTAAATCTTAAATATTTTCAATGAGTAGAAATTACTTTTCTCAAATAAAATAAATGAAACTAGTTCTTTAAATCTTGTGATGAGTGTGATGATGCTAGATCATCAAGTGTGTACATTAGTGTGCCACATAGACTATTTAAGTATTGTTTGGTGATTGTGTATCCCGTATTTCATTTATAGACGATAGTACCGACCAAGTCTACGAGGAGGAGGATTTTTACCCCGAAGACGACGAAGAAAACTTGAATCACTGCACCAATCAAGACAAGCTAACACTTCCAAGTTTCTTAACCATGCAAGCTATTATTGGCAAGCTAATACTTGCAAGCCATCACTAGATGCAAGTTAACCTAAGCAATATGCCTTATGCATGCTTTAGTTATACATTTTGATTTATATCCATCCCAAGTTTTACTTGCAAGATTTACTTCTGCCTTACCAAAGTTTCTTTACTTTTAGTAATGCTTTGTGAGATTTTGGAAAGTAGTATAGATAGCATAAAGAGTATAAAACTTGGCCTATACTAGATGTCATTCCATGGCATGAGATTGAGATTAGCATCCCACCTTAGTGAACACTCTTAACTTAGTAGCAAGGGCTAAGCATAAAACTTGATCACTTTAGATGGGAATACTTGGTGAAAATGCTTATGAAAACCTTGGAATGATGAGTCATTCTATTGAGATGTTTTGACATGTGTTGAGAAACACAAATGGTTTATGATGATGAAAATGTTGAGGCATGAGCCTTAGCCCTTTACAAAAACTGATGGTTGGGTTCGGATGCGATACCATTCCAATTTTACCGCACAACCACAATACCTGAATTGGGTAAGGCTTAGCCGGAAGTTTATATACATTAGTATGGGTTCCCTTGCGGGACAAGTTTGAGCTGAGGCTACCTCTTGATGTTGTCCACCTATGTAGTGCCCAGGATGGAAGATGGCCATGGCTGGGAGGCCAAGCTCATAGGGGAGGTGCCTATACTAGAGTGTGTAAAGGAAAGGTTATGATTGATTATCCGCATACTAAGTATGATGATTCAGGGTTATCCTTGACGGATGTATCGAATTTTGTGGTGAAAGTGTACCACCTCTGCAGAGTGTCAAACTATTCGAATAGCCGTGTCCGCGGTCATGGACAGTTGGAGTGGCCATACTGTTCCGTCATCAAATGTTTTCAAAATGACTTATGAAATGAATTGTGACTTGACTTGACCACAACAGGGTTGTGACTATGAAAACTAAGTTCCCACTTAGGTGATTTAGAACTTTATTTTATCTTTCTGTGTTTCTGAACTCAGCTTAGGTTTCAAACTTAGCTTTGCAAATAAACTTAGAGTTTAGCATTCCTACTAGAACTACCTTACTTGTTAGTGATAGTTTGCGAGTACTTAAAGAGTACTCATGGCTTTGTCCCTGGTTATTCCTGAAGGAAATATGCCCTGAGAGGCAATAATAAAGTTGTTATTATGTATTCCTTGTATATGATAGATGTTTATTTTGCATGCTATAATTGTATTGATAGGAAACATCAATACATGTGTGTTTAATAAACAAAAAGGGTTCCTAGTCATGCCTCTCTTATAGACTAGCTTGTTGATTAACAGGATGATCAAGGTTTCTTGATCATGGACATTGGATGTTGTTAATAACAAGGTCACACCATTGGTGGAATGATGTGATGAACATTCATCCGAAGTATAGCATTACGATCAAGTCATTGTGTTTATATTGCTATAACATCATACGAAGTAATCTTTATCCTTAGACCATGAGATCATGTTAATTGCTAACACCGGAAGAGTATCTTGATAACATCAAACGTCACACCGTAACAGGGTGACTATAAAGATGGGTTCAGTGCTATGAAGGTGTTATGTTGAGGCTCATGGATCAAGAGTGGAATTTTTCAATCCAGATGACGGATAGATATACTCTGGGCCCTCTCGGTGATATCACATTAGGATAGCTTGCAAGCAAGTGATGTGATCACTAGAATGTTATATCACGGGAACGAGAAAAGAGTGCATGTCGGTAACGAGATCAAACTAGGTATGGAGATACCGATGATCGAATCTCGGACATGTAATATATCGAGAGACAAAGGGATTTAGTTGCAAGCGTTAAAGGTTCTCACGATCACAGGAGTCATCGTTGAATGTGTAGGAGTCAGTACGGATCTCTAGGTCCCGCTGCTGATTATTGATCGGAGAAGGGTCTCGATCATGTCTGCATTATTCGTGAACCGTAGGGTGGCACACTTAAGAGTTACCGGACACCATTTTGGAGCACATATGTTTCAGACGAAAGAATTGCAAAGCACAGGAATTGTTTCAATAGAAACCGGAAATTGTTTCGGGTGAAATTGCAAAAGGTGGTTCTGCATGTGATATTGAAATATTGCAAGGGGCTATATGTGAATGTTTGTTAATTAAAGTAATTAACAAAATTCTGAATAAATTTAATAAAAGAGTTTTTATTAAATGAGAGAGCATTAAATTTGGAGAAACTTAATGCATTTAAAGTGGAGACTTTAAAAGGGAATGTGAAGAGGCATTTTAATGTGGAGGTGTTACCACCACATGAATGGGGGAGGTGAGGGGTCACCCCCCCCCATGCGCCGGCCATGGAGAGAGGGGGCACCCCCCTCCTCCTATAAAAGGCCACCCATTCCCTCCTTCATCCTCACACCTCCTTGTGAAGGATCTCTCTCCCCCTCTAGAATTATTCCCCCATGGTCTCGAATTAGCGAGATACATGTTCCCGGTGGCATTTCGTCTGGAAGGAGTTGTTGCTTCCGCTGGATCGCTGGAGCGAGGAGGTGGAGGTTGTCTGGTGGCTTGAACGTGTGTGCGAGTGCGGATGCGCTGCTGAGTTGCGGCGCTCGGACTTCCTCATGATCTTGAGATCAGCAAGTGTACGACTACATCAACCACAAGTTCCTACTCGTTAACAAAGCTCGTTGTCTTCGAGGGTAAGTTCTCTATGGATGTATGTCCACCTGTTTGCTTTGTACCTAGTAGATAGATCTTGGCGTGTAGTTCACATCGTAGGAAAAATTTTGTTTTCTATGCTGCAGAACCAACAATTCCCGTGGCCAGACTATGAGGAGGACTATCAGGAAGATGGATAGTAGGATGGCTACGACAACTAGGATCATCTCCCATCATCAGCATTGCCTGTGACACTAAAGATGGAGCCCACCGCTACGCTTATTATTCCGCTGGTTGTTTTTATTAAGACTGGATCATGAGATCCTTTATTTGTGTAAAACCTTATCATGGTTTGTAATGGATGATGTACTGTGATATCTAATCTGTTATGTCTCGCAAAAATGGTAATCCTAGGATTGCGACGTATGGAATAACAGGCATCTGGGATTAAAAATCCGGGTGTTAACACTACATCTCCCCAAGAACTAATGGTCTACTCAGACATGGAGGCAATCAACATCATGGCAATGGTAATAGAAACAATCATAGATGAATAGTACTTGTATAAATCCACAACGAGTATAGGAATTACAACAAGATCTAGACAAGATGTAGATGGGATGGATGGAGATGGTGGTGATGCAGCGGTGGATGATGAAGATCGATGCCTTAGCCTCCCGGATCTGCGCAGGGCAAAGATGGATCCCTGGTGGATGAGTTCCCCCTCCAGATGCCTTCTATAAGTGAGGTTTCTGCGATTTTTGGATGTTCTGTATGTCGTCTCCTCGAACCAATTGCATGGGGTGAAACTATTTGACAAGGCAGAGGCAGCACCAACTATACAGCCAGAAAAATTGCTCCGCCCGTATAGTTGGTCATTGAACTCTCTACCTCCCTTGTTCGCTTCTGGTTTTCTTCTAGTATTATTAATATTTCCCAAATAAGCGATTTACATTGTTTTTGTTGGAGATATGCCCAAGAGGCAATAATAAAAGTGGTTATTATTATACCTTTGTGTTTATGATGAATGTTTACATCCCATGCTATAATTGTATTATAAGGAAACACTGATACATGTGTGTTTTGTAAACATAAAAGAGTCCCTAGTAAGCCTCTTGTGGAACTAGCTTGTGGATTAAATGATGATCATGGTTTCCTGATCATGGACATTGGATGTCATTAATAACAAGGTTATATCATTAGGAGAATGATGTGATGGACACACACACCCATAGTAAGCGTAGCATAAGATCAAGTCATTAAAGTTCGTATTGCTGTAAGCTTTCAAATGCATAGTAACCTAATCCTTTGACCATGAGGTTATGTTAATCACCATCACCGGATGGGTACTTTGATGACATCAAACACCGCTTCGTAACTGGGTGGTTATAAAGGTGTCATTGGGTATTCTGAAAGTATGTGTTGAAGCGCATGGACCAAGATTGGGATTTGTCCATCCATATGACGGATAGATATGCTCTGGGCCCTCTCGGTGGAATGTCATCTAGTTATCTTGCAAGCATGTGACTAGGTCACAAGGGATGACATAACATGGAACGAGTAAAGAGTACTTATCAGTAACGAGGTAGAACTAGGTATGGAGATACCGACGATCAAACCTCGGATAAGTAGAAATATCACGTGACAAAGGGAATTAGTTTCGTATGTTAATGGTTCTATCGATCACGAAGTCATCGTTGAGTATGTGGGAGCCATTATGGATCTCCAGATCCTGCTGATGGTTATTGATCAGAGAGGTGTCTTCATCATGTCTGCATATTCACGAACCGTAGGGTGACACACTTAAGGTTCGAAGTTGTTTTAAGTAGATATGGAATATGCGTTGGAGACCGAATGTTGTTCGGAGTCTCGGATTGGATCCGGGACATCACGAGGAGATCCGGAATTGTCTGGAGAATAAGATTCATATATTGGGGATCATTTTCTAAGTTAGGAAATGTTCCGGAGTGTTTGTATGGAGATTCTAGAAGGTTTCGGAATGTTCTGGAAGGTTCTAGAAGATTTCTTGGAGTTTGCTTGAAAACCAAGAAAGGATCAAGGAGTCTTTATGGGGCAAGACACGGATTCGTGGGGGAGGAGGACTCCTCCCCCCTCCCAATCCGCCGGCCAAGGAGGGAGGGGAGTCCTACTAGGACTCCCCCTCCCATGGCGCCTCCCTCCTTTAAATAGAGGGGAGGGGGCGCCACCCCCTAGACCTCTCCCATAACAAACCCTAGCCGCCGCCTCTCTCCTCCTCCTTCGCTCTACTCCGGCTTAGGCGAAGCCCTGTAGAAATCTCTACTCCACCACCACCACCACACCGTCGTGCTGCTGGGATTCCGTGGAGAAGATCTACTACCTCCGCTGCTCGCTGGAACAGGGAGAGGAAGGTCTGCTTCGACTCCGCACGTGTGACCGACTGCGGAAGCACTGTCGGAACATGGCGTCGGAAGGATCGTCCACATGATCTTGAGATCGGCAAGTGATCGACTACATCAACCCCAAGATCTAATCTCGTAACGCTTTCGGATCTACGAGGGTTAGTACAGATCTATCTCGTTGCACATGTCTAATAGATTAGATCTTGCCTTTTATCTAGATTAGATCTGGGTTTTGTTCCTTCTTGCGGTAGAAAATTTTGTTTTCCATGCTACGAACCCATCAGTGGTATCAGAGCCTTGTCTATGCGTAGATCTGTTGCACGAGTAGAACACAATGGTTTTGTGGGCGTTGGTGCTCGTGCCGTCTTTTGCTTTGTGTACTTTGCATCTTGCGGTATGGTGGGATGAAGCGGCTCGGGCTAACCTTACATGTCATCGCACATGAGACTTGCTCCACGCTTGACGTGTAACTTGCTTTGCACAAGTGGATTTGCGGGTGTCTGTCTCTCCCATCATAGTATAGATCCAATCTACACTTTGCACTAGATAGCACTTGTATCAATGTTGTGGTTCAGTTTCGTAGGTAAGATCCGTTCTTATTCGAAAGCCCCAAACCACGTAAAACATGCAAAGAAAATTAGAGGCGTCTAACTTGTTTTTGCAGGGGTTTTGTGATGTGATATGGCCATCATGTGATTGTGATTATATTTGATGTATGCAATGATCCTTGTTGTAATATGGCAACCGGCAGGAGCCTAATGGTTGTCTTTAATTCTGTTAAGACATGCGTGTCTATTCATCTTGTAATAGCTTTGTTCCAAGTAGTTGTAATAGTTGCTGGTGATGATGGACAACCATGAAGCAGCGCCACTGACCTTGATGCAATGCTGGTGATGATGGAGATCATGTCCGTGCTTTGGAGATGGAGATCAAAGGCATAAGAAGAAAGGGCCATATCATATCACACTAATTATGAATTGCCTGTGATGTTAATCCTTTATGCATCTTGTATTGCTTAGATCGCGACGGTAGCATTATAGGATGATCCCTCTCACTAAATTTCAAGTAATAAAGTGTTCATCCTTAGTTGGCACCGTTGCTAAGACTCGTCGTCTCGAAGCATCTCGTGATGATCGGATGTGATAGATTCTACGTGTGCATACAACGGGTGCAAGCCAGATTTGCACATGCAGAAACTAAGGTTAATCTTGACGAGCCTAGCATGTACAGACATGGTCTCGGAACACGGAATACCGAAAGGTAGAGCATGAATCATATGAGTGATATGATGAACATGAAGATTGTTCGCCGATGAAACTACATCTTCTCTCGTGAAGATCGGACTTGGTGTAGTGAACTTGGTTTGTGTAATCACTAAGACAATGTGAGGGATGTTGTTTTGAGTGGGAGTTCACCTAGTTAATTTAAGAATTAAAATTGAACTCAATTTATCATAAACTTAGTCTAAACTACTTGCAAATTTGTTGTAGATTATGGCGAACCTCTCCATCAATTTCAATGCATTCCTAGAGAAAGAAAAGCTTAAGAACAATGGAAGCAACTTCACGGACTGGCTCCGTGGTCTGAAGATTGTCCTCAGGGCTGATCAGATGACCTATGTGCTCGAAGCACCGCTAGGTGACCCACCTGCAGATGATGCCACCGATGACGTAAAGAATGTTTACGCCACTCGGAAAAATCATTACTCCACAGTTCAGTGTGCCATCCTATATGGTTTAGAAACGCAGCTCCAGAAGCGTTTTGAGCACCACGACCCGTTCGAGATCATTAAGGATCTCAAGCTCATTTTTGAGACTCATGCGGCCGTGGAGAGCTATGAGGCCTCCGAAAAGTTCTTTAATTGCAAGATGGAAGAGGGAAGCTCCATTAGCGAGCACGTGCTCACCATGTCTGGGAATGCAAACAAGCTCCAAGAGTTGGGGATAACGATTCCTAATGAGTTAGGGATTCACCGTGTCCTCCAATCACTGCCACCGAGTTATAAGAACTTTGTGATGAACTACAATATGCACTGCATGAACAAGACGTTACCTGAACTATCGTCCATGCTGAAAACTGCTGAAGTGGAGATCAAGAAGGAGCACCAAGTGTTGATGGTCAATAAGACCACCAATTTCAAAAAACAGGGCAAGCCTAAGAAAAAGGGCAACTTCAAGAAGGACGGCAAGAAAGCTGCCGCACCTGCTAAGAAGCCCAAGGCTGGTCATAAGCCTGAAACTGAGTGCTTCTACTGCAAGGGTGCTGCTCACTGGAAGCGTAACTGCCCCAAGTACCTAGCGGATCTGAAGAACGGCAACATCAAGAAGAAAGGTATATTCGATATACATGTTATTGATGTGTATCTTACTAGTAATCGTAGTAGTTCCTGGGTATTTGATACTGGTTCGGTTGCTCATATTTGTAACTCGAAACAGGAGCTGCGGAATAAACAAAGACTGGCAAGAGACGAGGTGATGATGCGCGTTGGAAATGGCTCCAAGGTTGATGTGATCTCCGTCGGCATGCTCCCTCTACATCTACCTTTGGGATTAGTTTTAAATTTGAATAATTGTTATTTGGTGCCTGCGTTAAGCATGAACATTATATCTGGATCTTGTTTATTGCGAGATGGTTACTCTTTTAAGTCTGAGAATAAAGGTTGTTCGATTTATATGAGTAATATCTTTTATGGTAATGCACCTGAGATGAATGGTTTATTCTTATTGAATCTCGATAGTAGTGATACACATGTTCACAACATAGATGCTAAACGAATAAAATTGAATGATAATTCTACATACATGTGGCACTGTCGTCTTGGTCACATTGGAGTGAAGCGTATGAAGAAACTCCATTCTGATGGACTTCTTGAATCACTTGATTTTGAATCACTTGAAAGATGTGAAGCATGTCTAATGGGAAAAATGACTAAGACTCCATTCTCTGGAATAATGGAGCGAGCTACAGACTTATTGGAAATAATACATACGGATGTGTGCGGTCCAATGAGTGTAGCGTCGCGTGGTGGATATCGTTATGTTCTCACTTTCACGGATGACTTAAGTAGATATGGGTATGTCTACTTTATGAAACATAAGTCCGAAACTTTCGAGAAGTTTAAGGAATTTCAAAGTGAAGTGGAAAATCATCATAACAAGAATATTAAGTTTCTGTGTTCTGACCACGGAGGTGAATATCTAAGTTATGAGTTTGGCATGCATTTAAAGAAATGTGGAATACTTTCGCAGTTGACACCACAGGGAACACCATAGCATAATGGTGTGTCCGAACATCGTAATCGAACTCTCTTAGATATGGTTCGGTCTATGATGTCTCTTATAGATTTACCACTATCGTTTTGGGGCTATGCATTAGAGACAGCCGCATTCACTTTAAATAGGGCACCATCTAAATCCGTTGAAACGACACCATACGAATTGTGGTTTGGTAAGAAACCTAAGTTGTCGTTCCTTAAAGTTTGGGGTTGCGAAGCGTATGTAAAGAAGTTACAGCCTGATAAGCTTGAACCCAAAGTGGAGAAATTCGTCTTCATAGGATACCCGAAAGAAACAATTGGGTATACCTTCTATCATAGATCTGAAGGCAAAGTTTTTGTTGCCAAGAATGGATCCTTTCTTGAGAAGGAGTTTCTCTCGAAGGAAGTGACTGGAAGGAAAGTAGAACTCGACGAGGTTATTGAACCTTCTCTCGGAGTTGAGAGTAGCGCAGCACCGGAAGATGTTTTTGTGCCGCCTGCACCAATTGGAGAGGAAGCTAATGATGGTGATCATGAAACTTCGAACGAAGTTACTACTAAACCTCGCAGGTTAATGAGGGTTCGTACCACTCCTGATTGGTATGATTCTGCCTTGAATGTCATGTTGGTGGACAACACTGATGACCCTGCGACGTATGAAGAAGCTATGGTGAGCCCATATTCCGACAAATGGCTAGAAGCCATGAAATCCGAGATGGGATCCATGTACGAAAACCAAGTGTGGACTTTGGTGGACTTACCGGATGGCCGTAAGGCTATCGAGAACAAATGGATTTTCAAAAGAAAAACAGATGTTGATGGTAATGTTACCGTCTATAAAGCTCGACTTGTCGCGAAAGGGTTCCGACAAATTCAAGGAGTTGACTACGATGAGACTTTCTCACCAGTAGCGAAGCTAAAGTCTGTGAGGATTTTGTTAGCAATTGCTGCATATTTCGATTATGAGATTTGGCAGATGGATGTCAAAACAGCGTTCCTTAATGGTGACATTGAGGAAGAGTTGTATATGGTACAACCCAAGGGTTTTGTCGATCCTAGTGATGCTGACAAGGTATGCAAACTTCAGCGCTCCATTTATGGACTGAAGCAAGCATCCCGGAGTTGGAATCAACGTTTTGATAAAGTAATCAAAAACTTTGGATTTATACAAACTTATGGAGAAGCTTGTATTTACAAGAAAGTGAGTGGGAGCTCTGTAGCATTCCTAGTACTATATGTAGATGACATATTGTTGATTGGGAATGATATAGAACTTCTTAATAGCGTCAAAACCTATTTGAATAATAGTTTTTCAATGAAGGATCTTGGTGAAGCGGCATATATTCTAGGCATCAAGATTTATAGAGATAGATCAAGACGCCTAATAGCACTTTCACAAAGTACATACTTAGACAAAGTTCTAAAGAAGTTTAGAATGGAAGAGAGCAAGAAAGGGTTCGTGCCCATGTTGTCAGGTAAGACCATGAGTAAGACTCAAAGTCCGGCTATGGCAGAAGATAGAGAAAAGATGAATAAAATTCCCTATGCCTCGGCCATAGGTTCTATCATGTATGCCATGTTGTGTACAAGACCGGATATAGCACATGCTGTTAGTTTGACTAGCAGATATCAATGTGATCCTGGAATGGAACACTGGATAGCGGTCAAGAATATCCTAAAGTACCTGAATAGGACTAAGGATATGGTTCTTTCTTATGGAGGTGATGAACAGCTTGTTGTAAACGGTTACACTGATGCTAGTTGGAACATCGATCCAGATGACTCGAAGTCACAGTCTGGATACGTATTTATTTTGAATGGTGCTGCAGTGAGCTGGAGGAGTGCCAAGCAAAGCGTTGTGGTGAAATCTTCAACTGAATCAGAATACATAGCTGCTTCAGAGGCTGCACAAGAATCCATATGGATGAAGGAGTTCATTACTAAACTTGGCGTGGTTCCCAGTGCGTTGGACCCGATGGCCATCTACTGTGACAACACAGGTGCCATAGCTAATGCACAGGAGCCAAGGTCACATAGCAAGTTGAAGCACATCAAGCTACGTTTCCATGCTATTCGCGAGTATGTCTGAGATGGTGACATAAAGATTTGCAAAGTACACACTGATCTGAATGTGGCAGATCCGTTGACTAAACCTCTCCCAAGAGCAAAGCATGACCAACACCAGAACTCCATGGGTGTTAGGTATATTACCATGTAATCTAGATTATTGACTCTAGTGCAAGTGGGAGACTGTTGGAGATATGCCCAAGAGGCAATAATAAAAGTGGTTATTATTATATCTTTGTGTTTATGATGAATGTTTACATCCCATGCTATAATTGTATTATAAGGAAACACTGATACATGTGTGTTTTATAAACATAAAAGAATCCCTAGTAAGCCTCATGTGGAACTAGCTTGTGGATTAAATGATGATCATGGTTTCCTGATCATGGACATTGGATGTCATTAATAACAAGGTTATATCATTAGGAGAATGATGTGATGGACACACACACCCATAGTAAGCGTAGCATCAGATCAAGTCATTAAAGTTTGTATTGTTGTAAGCTTTCAAATGCATAGTAACCTAATCCTTCGACCATGAGGTTATGTTAATCACCATCACCGGATGGGTACTTTGATGACATCAAACACCGCTTCGTAACTGGGTGGTTATAAAGGTGTCATTGGGTATTCTAAAAGTATGTGTTGAAGCGCATGGACCAAGATTGGGATTTGTCCATCCATATGACGGATAGATATGCTCTGGGCCCTCTCGGTGGAATGTAATCTAGTTAGCTTACAAGCATGTGACTAGGTCACAAGGGATGACATAACATGGAACGAGTAAAGAGTACTTATCAGTAACGAGGTAGAACTAGGTATGGAGATACCGACAATCAAACCTCAGATAAGTAGAAATATCGCATGACAAAGGGAATTGGTTTCGTATGTTAATGGTTCTATCGATCATGAAGTCATCGTTGAGTATGTGGGAGCCGTTATGGATCTCCAGATCCCGCTGATGGTTATTGATCAGAGAGGTGTCTTCATCATGTCTGCATATTCACGAACCGTAGGGTGACACACTTAAGGTTCGAAGTTGTTTTAAGTAGATATGGAATATGCGTTGGAGACCGAATGTTGTTCGGAGTCTCGGATTGGATCCGGGACATCACGAGGAGATCCGGAGAATAAAATTCATATATTGGGGATCATTTTCTAAGTTAGGAAATGTTCCGGAGTGTTTGTATGGAGATTCTAGAAGGTTTCGGAATTTTCTGGAAGGTTCTAGAAGATTTCTTAGAGTTTGCTTGAAAACCAAGAAAGGATCAAGGAGTCTTTGTGGGGCAAGACACGGATTCGTGGGGGAGGAGGACTCCTCCCCCCTCCCAATCCGCCGGCCAAGGAGGGAGGGGAGTCCTACTAGGACTCCCCCTCCCATGGCGCCTCCCTCCTTTAAATAGAGGGGAGGGGGCGCCACCCCCTAGACCTCTCCCATAACAAACCCTAGCCGCCGCCTCTCTCCTCCTTCGCTCTGCTCCGGCTTAGGCGAAGCCCTGCAGAAATCTCTACTCCACCACCACCACACCGTCGTGCTGCTGGGATTCCGTGGAGAAGATCTACTACCTCCGCTGCTCGCTAGAATGGGGAGAGGAAGGTCTGCTTCGACTCCGCATGTGTGACCGACTGCGGAAGCGCTGCCGGAACGTGGCGCCGGAAGGATCGTCCACACGATCTTGAGATCGGCAAGTGATCGACTACATAAACCCCGAGATCTAATCTCGTAACGCTTTCGGATCTACGAGGGTTAGTACAGATCTATCTCGTTGCACATGTCTAATAGATTAGATCTTGGCTTTTATCTAGATTAGATCTGGGTTTTGTTCGTTCTTGCGGTAGAAAATTTTTGTTTTCCATGCTACGAACCCATCAGTTTTTGACTCCTTTTCTGAACAGTACAACTGCTCCAAGAATTATATCCATTGGATCCATCATTTGTCCTGATCCTGGTGAAAACAGACATAAAATATGCGCATGAACGCCGTAAAATACCAAGATCCTACATCTACAATGCAAAATAATAATGTAAAACATGATGCAAATATGCACTCATCAACTTCCCCAAGCTTAGAATCTTGCTCGTCCCGAGCAAGCTCTAGCTTAAGTGATGTGATCCTCATATTGATGAAGCTGAGTCATTAAAATAAATGAGGCAATTGCAGCATGTGTTTATCATGTACGATACATATGAATAATTTCATGAATAGTACCTTACTCGATCCATCTGAATAGTATTAGAAGGCTTCCACACCTTAGTAATCAATAGTTCATAAAAGATGAATCTCAACATAATGTCAAAGAATCTGGTTCAACCGAATGAGTTAGCGAGGTAGTCCCAAGTGTTTTTAGGATCAACATATTCACTTGGGATTAAGAATCTCAAAAGTATAGCTTTGTCATACTACAACATAGTGGTATATGCCTACTTGCTCTTTGCACACTCGCTCTTTTTATTCTTCCCTTTTTTCTTTTGTATATATATGCTCACACTTTTGTTTAAGTGTTGTGCAAAGGAGATAGCCATACATTCCACTTTATGTAGGAATTAAAAGTTTAACAATCTCAATTACCAAATTCCAACTGTATATGAAGCATTCTTATGACTTGAAGATTCTACCTCGACTTGTTCCCACTCTATTTTGATAACACTTTTATTTTCCTTTGTTCAAGGTTTCTTCTTCAACTTAACTATGTAGATAATTTTTCTTTGTAAATCAAACTATAGACTTACAACATATTGACTAAATTGTCTTTAGGTGTTCTATTAATACCAATGGTGTGGAAGACTCCTATTGCTATCATCAAGTGCAAGTAAAATTATACTCAAGCTATTCATATATCAATAAAGCAAACACAAACTCAATATTGCTCCATATATAATAATAAACTTGGAATTTCATAAAAGGGATCGACTATTCCTGAAGGGAATTCTAATGATGTAAACTTTATTTCTAGTTTGAACTAATACAAAAATAGTAATAAAACTTATAAGATAGATTACAAGGTCTTAAAGATCTCCCCAAGCTTGGAATCAAGCCAGGTGGGATCAAATAATCCCTTGCGATTATTTGATACCGTGATTGTTGTAGATCAGTGTGGCGCCATGGCACGTGGTATCTTCTCCTCACGGGCCAGCCTAAGGCGGAGGGATTGATTGACAGCTTCTAATTCTTTAACACGCAGCTTGTAGAAAAGATTGTTCCTCTCCAGCACCTTCACTTGTTCTTTCATGAATCCATTGTTATGCTAAAGTGTTTGTAGCGCCTTAAGACTCATAGAAAAATCTGCTTCGGTTGTCCGCTTGATATCTTCATCTAGGTTATCAAGATAAAGTCGCAACAATCGAAGGTGTTTAGGTGTCCCTGGCTTCTCCTTGTCCAACTCTTCAATCTTCAGCTCCAGGGCCTTCAAATACCTCTTCTGACACCCATGGTCGGTGTCAAGGAACTCTATAGGGATGGCCTTGATCCCCTTGCCTTGCTCGCTACTGCTCCCCGCCTCCATGGGAGCTTTTCTTCTTGACCTCTATCCCTTGGTTGAGAGTCCTTACATGTGAATAAGAGGTAGATAGGTTCCTGGAGATTATGATTACAGATGGAGACAATGGCAGTATATAAGGGGGGTCAGAGGTAGGTAAAACTCGCGAGAAACACCAAATTGTCGTCCAAGAAAAGAATCTGAACACAACAGGGAAAGAAATCATGGATTTGGAAGTTCCCTGCCGCGTAACGACCAACTATACGGGCGCGGCTCATATAGCTCCGACCGTATAGTTGGTTCCGGGCAGATATTTCCAAATATCTCGAGTCCAGGTTGATTAAATCACAACTCAGAACCGACAATAACGTTTTTTATATATCATGAATAATAAACAAAAGATCAAACGAAAAAGTGACTGAGAGTTTAACGACCAACTATATGGCTGGAATTTTTGGTTCCGGTCGTTTAGTTGCGACTGTATAGATACAGACATCAAAAGCAAAAGTGTCTGAGAGTTTAATGATCAACTATACGGCCAGAATTTTTGCTCCGGTCGTATAGTTGCGACCGTATAGATACAGACACCTAAAGCAAAACCATCTGAGAGTTTAACGACCAACTATACTGCTGGAATTTTTTGCTCCGGTCATATAGTTGCGACCGTATAGGCTCAGATAGCGAAAACAATTTCACGAAGATGATACAGAGAGCTTAATGACCAACTATACGGCGGGAGTTCCCTCTCCGGTCGTATAGCTTTGCCCGTATAGTTGGTAAAACCCCTCTAAAACTTCAGAAAAACACAAGGAATTCAAAGGCAGAATTTTCAAAAGTAAAAATTGTGAAAACAAGTCACTTATTTGGGTAATAACACTTACCATTGTTTATTCGGGGATGAAAGGTTCCTCCCATAACAAAGACTTCTTCTCTTTTGGAGGAATTGACTTTAGTTTATTGAATAATTCCTGTAAGTGAAAATCACCAGGACTAAAGTTCCTCTCAACAAGATTGGTGTCTTCCTGGGAAATCATGGACACTGCTTCTAACATCTTTATTTCTTGCCTCTGCATAATTTGTAATTCAAATTCTTGAAGTGAAAGAATCCAACAGATCAGCCTTGGCTTATGGTCTTTCCTTTCAAGGAGTTCTTTTAAGCCATCACGATTCATGTGAACTCTCACCTTTGCATCAACTATATAGGAACAAAATTTATCACAAGAGAAAAATACAGCGAAAAGTTCCTTTTCTTCCTTAGGGTAATTTTTTTGAGCACCATTGAGAGTTCTACTAGCATGATGTATAATATTAAATCTACGACCAATATGTTGTCCAAGAGTTACTCCTACAACATCATCGCTAGCTTCACATATTAATTCAAAGGTTGTATCCCATATAGGTGGTTTAATGGTGGGAGCACGAGATAAAGCATTTTTGAGTTTATCAAAGGATTCAAGACACTTACCATCAAAATTAAATCTTATTCCCTTTTGCAGGAGGTTAGTCAAAGGTTTAGATATCCCAGAGAAATTTCTAATGAACCTTCTATAAAAACCCACATGACCAAGGAAACTTCTTATACCTTTAATATCCCTAGGTTGTGGCATTCTCTCTGTTGCCTCAAACATAGCTCTATCAACTTCAATTCCCTTACCTGATACCTTGTGTCCAAGGACTATACCTTCTTTGACCATAAAATGGCACTTCTCCCAGTTTAGAACAAGATTAGTTTCTTCACAACGCTGCAAAACTCTTTTGAGATTATCCAAGCAACTAGTAAACAAAGTTTCATAGACAGAAAAGTCATCCATAAATACTTACATTATAAGTTCTATAAAATCTACAAAAACAGCAGTCATACATCGCTGAAAAGTAGATGGAGCATTACATAGACCAAATGGCATACGTCGGTAAGCATGTAAACCGTAAGGACTAATGAATTTTTTTTTAAGTTGGTCATCCGGATGAACAACTATTTGAGAGAAACCAGAGTATCCATCCAAGTAGCAAAAATGAGTATGGTTTGCTAATCTTTCTAAAGTTTGATCTATGAATGGTAATGGATAGTGATCTTTCCTAGTCTCTTTATTTAATGTCCTGAAGTCTATGAACATCATGTGCCCAACAATAGTTCTAGTAGGTATCAATTCATTGTTTTCATTAGGAACAACAGTAAAACCGCCCTTCTTAGGGACACAATGAACAGGACTTACCCAATCACTCTCTTTAACATGATAAATTATACCTGCGTCCAGTAGGCGTACAATTTCTTTCCTTACCACTTCTTTCATTTCAGGATTTAATCTTCTATTAAATTCTGCAACTGGTTTAGCACCTTCCTCCATGAATATTCGATGGACGGCTATCATGGGACTAATGCCCTTCAAGTCGTCCATTGAGTACCCAAAGGCTTGGTGATGCTCCTTAAGTATCCTCATGAGTTCTTCTTCTTCTCCTCCTGAAAGTTTAGCACTAATAATAAAAGGGAATTTATTAGTATCATCTAAAAACCTGTATTTAAAAGTTTTTGGTAGAGTCTTCAACTCTGGGGTGGTAATTCCTCGTCCCCTCTCTTTTCTAGCTCTTCAAAAGCCTCATCAGTTGGAGGTCCCAAAATGGGGAGTGAATCGAATTCATTTTCTAGTTCTCCCTAGGACTTGTCCTCCATAACTATTTCTTCATAATTTGGATCTTCATCTATTTCTTCTCCTTGATTACTAAAGAAAAGAGCTACCATTTCCTCAATAGTTCTCTCTTCTTCTTGTATTTGTGGAGGCCTGTCTTTAAATTTGGAAAAATGGAATTTATTTTCCGTTCCCCGAAGCTTAAGAGACACAATCTCCTTCTTGAAGTTAACATAGGCACCTATATCACCCAAAAAGTTCCTTCCAAATATAATTGGGCAAAGAGTGTCAACTGGCATATCAACAACTACAAAATCGAGAGGTTGCCAATTGTGACAGTTGCATTGTCAACTACTCCCATTGGAATCCTAAGGTTTTTATTGGCTAACATAATTGTTATATCAGTATTTTCAATTGTAGCCTGTTTTATTTCTTCTTTTATTTCTAAGTAGAAATCATAAGATATAACATTAACTTCGGTGCCAAGATCACATAAACTGTAATTGAAGGTTTCTTTAAATATGCAGGGAAGAATAGGCTTACCCACATCTTTTACCTTTGTTTTACCTTCAACCAATACGGAAGTCTCTTCATCAAGTTCAACTATGTTACAGTGTGAGTACATAGCCATAATTTCTTCCTTCGTTACCTCTTCATCTTTGGTTTCTTCCAGGTGTTCCTTTACTCCTGGCATGCTTTCGTCTTTCCTCTTTTCCTGTACTACTCTGACCTGTTCATATTCAAAAATATGCTTTTGTGCAGTGTTAGGGAAAGGCACTTCATATATTGGTTCTACAGAGGCCAGTGTTGCTTTATCTTCTCCTTTCTTTTCCGGTTCGGGTGGTGGATCATACTTGACTGGACCCTCCTTTGGAGCTTTAATATGTTCTATAAAAGCTTTAACAACTTGCAACACAAGATCAGAATCCAAATAAAGTTCTTTAGATAATTATTTAACATGGCTTTTTTTATTATAGTCATGAATATAACCATGCTCTATTTCTACTCCTTCACTTCCTAGACCAAAATTCCATGAAACTCTATGATCATGAATTCTATTAAGTAAAGCCCAAGCTTTAGGTATAGGAAGATTCATAAAGGCTCCTTCCATGAAAGAGTCTAGTTCAATTTTATTAGGTTCAATTAAACCACCATAAAAGATATATAGTAAATACTGATACATTGCAAATGTATCTATAATTTTTGATGTTCCATGCTTGGTTTTATCCACTTTCTTGTGTTTTGTTCCAACTTTGGAGTACTTTTCATATGATTTCTTGGACTAACCTATTAACAAGAGCCACAGTGACAGCTGCCTGTTTTCTGCTGTTTTTGGTTCCAGGAAAGTCAGAAAATGAATATTCTCGGAATTGGATGGGACAAAAGCCAAAGTGCCTATTATTCCGAAAGGGATCAAGTGCCAGAATACGAGACGGAGAGGGGCCAGGGGCCAGCCACACCACCTGGTCACACGGCCAGGATTGGCCCGCGCCAGGGGGTGGTCTAGCCGACCCCAGCACCCCCTCGGCCTCTCCTTCCGCCTATAAGTTGCCCTCGGGACGAAAACCCTAGGTACCTGATCAAAAATCCACGAAAGAGTCTGTAGCCGCCGTCATCTCCATCCCTAGATCAGGAGGGATTTGAAGCTCTACCCGGCACCCTGCCGGAGAGGGGAATTCACCCTAGAGGCCTTCTTCATCACCATGCAAGCCTCTGGTGTGATGCGTGAGTAGTTCATCCTTGGACTACGGATCCATGTAGTAGCTAGATGGCTGGTTTCTCCTCCTTTGTGCTTTCATGTTTAGATCTTGTGAGCTCCGTTCATGATCAAGATCATCTATTTGTAATCCATACATGTTGTGTTTGCGGGGATCCGATGGATATTGAGATGCTATTTCAGATTGATTATTGATTCTATCATGTCTTTGTTATTTGAGATCTTGCATGCTTTCCGTTGTTAGTAGCTATCTTGTCCAAGTAGATGCTAGCAACTCCAAGAGTTAGTATTTATGCTCGATAGTGGGTTCATGCCTCTGGTAATCTGGGGAAGTGATAGAAATCTCTAAGGTACCAGATGTGTTGTTGCTACTAGGGAGAAAACAACGATCCTTTGTTCATAGAACAATTGTATTGTTTACCTTACACGTAGTTCGTAAAGCAATAATCTGTTGCTTGCAACTTAATACTGGAGGGGGTTCGGATGATAACCTGAAGTTGGATTATTAGTCATAGATGCAGTTGGATGGCGGTCTATGTATTATGTTGTATTGCCCAATCAAGTCTCAAAGGAGTCAAGATGATTAGTATATGCATGTATTGCTTTCTTGGTTTTTGTCAATTGCCCCGCTGTAATTTGTTCACCTAGCATGTTATCTATCTAAGGAGAGCCACCTCTAGTGAACTATGGATCCCGGTCCTTGCTTTTACATACAATCTACAATCTGTTTCTGCTTTGTGTTTACTTTCTGCAAACTTTTACTTCTTTCCATTCGATACGTTTAATCCTTTGTTTTCCGCAAAACACGGTGAGATTGACAACCTCATCGCAAGTTGGGGACAAAGTTATGTGGTTGTGTTGTGCAGGTATCCACGTTGCTACTAGCACCGGTAGTGCGCCCTGCCAAAGCTCAGCTAGTAACACCTTTGGGGTGTTTCCTTGCTCCTACTGGTTCGATTAAACCTTGGTTTCATAACTAAGGGAAACTTGCTGCTGTGCTCATCATACCTTCCTCTTGGGGTTCCCAACGAGATCTACATCAACCACGAGCCATCAACACTTTTCTAGGCGCCGTGCACTGAGCCATCAAGCATTTTTCTGGCGCCGTTGCCGGGGAACGAAAAAGAAGAAACTCCCACATCAACACCGCACCAGATTTTTCTGGCGCCGTGTCGTGGAGTCAAGGACATCTTCACAAGGGGAGTCCCTCATAACCAATCTCTTTACTTTGTTGTTTTTGTTTTGCTTAGTTTCTTTTTGCTTTGTTTGCTTATTTTGCTATCAAAAAACACAAAAAAATTAGTTCTACTAGTTTGCTTTCTTATTTTAAAACCAAAAAAAATGACTACCCTTGAAAACACTAAGTTGTGTGACTTCACTAGCACCAACAACAATGATTTTATGAGCACACTTATTGCTCCACCTGTGGCTGAAAATACTTTCTTTGAGATAAAACCTGCTTTCCTCAATCTTGTTATGAGAGAACAATTTTCTAGTATTGGTAATGAAGATGCTGCTTCCCATCTAAATAACTTTGTTGAACTTTGTGAGATGCAAAAGCATAGGGATATAGATGGTGATATTATTAAGCTGAAATTGTTTCCTTTCTCTTTGAGAGGAAAAGCTAAAGAATGGTTGAATTCCTTAACTAGGAATAGTATTGATTCTTGGACTAAGTGCAAAGATGCTTTTATTGGAAAATACTATCCTCCTACTAAGATTATATCCATGAGAAGTGAAATAATGAAGTTTAAACAACTTGATAATGAGCATGTTGCTCAAGCTTGGGAAAGAATGAAATCTTTGGTAAAGAATTGTCCCACTCATGGACTGACTGCTTGGATGATCATCCAAACTTTTTATGCAGGATTGAACTATTCTTCAAGGAACCTATTGGATTCAGCTGCTGGAGGTACCTTTATGACCATCACTTTGGGTGCTGCAACAAAACTACTAGATAATATGATGGTTAATTATTCTGAATGGCATACTGAGAGAGCTCCACAAGGTAAGAAGGTAAATTCTGTTGAAGAAACCTCCTCCTTAAGTGATAAGATTGATATTATTATGTCTATGCTTGTTAATGGGAAAGTCCATATTGATCCAAATAATGTTCCTTTAGCCTCTTTGGTTGCTCAAGAAGAGCAAGTTGATGTGAACTTCATAAGAAATAACAATTTTGGCAACAATGCTTATGGTAGCAATGCTTATAGGAACAATTTTGGTAACAACAATTATAAGCCATATCCTCCCAACAATGGTAATGCTTATGGAAATTCTTACAACAATAATAAGAGTGCTCCCTCTGAACTTGAAGTTATGCTTAAAGAGTTTATTAGTAAACAAACTGCTTTCAATAAAACTATTGAGGAAAAACTCTCTAATGCTGAAAGAAATATAGCATCTTTGGCTGAAGCTCAATATTCTTTGAATAAAATGGCTTCTAAACCTGAAACTAATGAGAATCCCTTTGCAGCTACTCATGCCATACAAGAAAGAATTGATGAAAATGTTAGACTATTAGCTGAATTACATGCTAAGTGGGAAAGAGAAGATGAAATTGCTAGAAACATTAGTGTTTCTACTATCACCACCACTAGTGTTGAGGCTAGTAATAGTTCTACTACTTTAGATGATAAAGTTGATTTTGATCTTGATGGTTGCAATATCTCTGAAGTTATTAAGTTCCTACAAAAGCTTGCTAAAAGTCCTAATGCTAGTGCTATGAACATGGCCTTTACAAAACACATTACCGATGCTCTCATAAAGATTAAGGAAGAAAAGATGAAACATAAAGCTTCTATTCCTATAAAACAAGAGGATGGTTGGGAACCCATAATTAATATGAAAGTGAATGATTTTGATTTCAAAGCTTTGTGTGATCTTGATAGTAGTGTTTCTATTATGCCTAGAAGGATTTATGATATGCTTGATTTGCCTCCTCTTGAAGATTGCTATTTGAATGTCCCACTTGATGATAATGCTAAAAAGAAACTCATGGGGAGTATTAATGATGTTCTTACTATGGTTAATGATTCCTATGTCCCCGTTGATTTCTATGTTTTGGATGTTGAATACAATGCTTCTTGTCCTATTACTTTGGGAAGACCTTTTCTTAGAACTGTTGGTCCCATCATTGATATGAAAGAAGGCACCATTAAATATCAACTCCCACTAAAGAAAGGTATAGAATACTTCCCTAAAAAGAGAGAAAATATTTCTTTTGCTTCTCCTATGAAAACAAAAATTGGTCTTAATGCTTCTTCATTTGAGAACACTTGATTCTTTCTTTGCTTCTTATGCCTAACTTAAAGGCGTTAAAGAAAAGTACTTGTTGGGAGATAACCCAAGAGTTTTAGATGAGTCTTGGAAGTTATTACCTCTGTAATAACCTCTACTTATCCTTTTTATTTGCTTTTTGTGCCAAGAGTAACCTCTAATGAGAGTGAAGTAATGATTGGGAAAGTTGCTGTCCCGAAACAGATTTCTGTGCTTCACCGTAAAAATTCCTGAGAGAGTTATGTACGTAAGATTGAGCTGTAATTTTGTGTGCTTCTGCCCCAGGTTGTTATCTAACTTTAGTTAGTTCAACACTTTTTTATTTGAGCAACATAAGATCTTCGAAAAAATTCGTCTTTACCTGCTGGTCTGTTTTGACAGATTTCTGCCATTTTATGCATTTGCTTCTTGTGGGTTCCTTTTTGAGTTATTTTGGGGAATTGAGCTTTTTGAGGGAAGTGCTACAGTATATAGTGTTCTAATGGAAGTTTATTTGGTGTTATAACTGAACCTTGAGACTTATTTATCTTAAGTGCACTAATATTGCTAATGAGATTGTGTGAAGTTTTGTATGAAGGAAAATTTTCAGGTGTATGGAAGGAATGAGTAATGAGATGAAGGATGGACTAAAGCTCAAGATTGGGGATGCCACGCATGTCACCCCAAGAAATATCCAAGAAGTGCAAGCGTCAAAGCTTGGGGATGCCCAAGGCATCCCCTTCTTCATCAATAAAAAATTCAGGTTTCTTCCAAACGCTTCATTTTTATTGTTTCATGCACAGTTGTGTTTTTCTTGGAGCGTCTTCCTTTTCGTTTTCGTTTTGGTTTTTAGTTTGCTTGGTTTGTTTAGTTTTCTGAATAAGTTGGTTGGACCCCCTCTTTCATACATTGGTTTGCAAATAGTTTGGTTTGGTTTAGAAAAGAGTAGGAAAGTTTATGCTTATGTGGTAAAAAGAGCTTGTTTTCGACTGTAGCTATGCTTTGTCATGCCATGCTTGATATTGTTTTGGCTTTATGCTTAGTATTCTTTTCTGTAGCATGACTTGTTATAAATAATTGATATTGCTTAATGTGCCTTGGATGAATCATGCGTTGTTTTAGCATATTAAAGCATAGTATAGTGGCATTCTCCTTTGATGCTTTATTTGGGTTGACTTGGCGCATGCTCACACCATGTTATGACTTTCACAAGTCACCATAGCCTTTATGATCCTTTAGTTTTCAACTTGTATTATCACTTTATGCTTTGATCAATGATGTTTTGTCGCTCTACATGATTATGGCCATTATTGCTCTCTTAGTTTGTCGCTCCCAGTCTTTTGCTAGCCTCCACAACCAAGTATGAGTTCCACTCATGCATCCAACTCCCTAAACCAAGTTATTCCAAAGAGTCCACCATACCTACCTACTAGTTTATGCTACTCCAAGTATATTCATGCTTTTGTCTACCTTTCACTTGTTATGAGAAAACTAGTGATTAAAGATCTCACGAACTTGATGGCACACTTTACTTTATTGCCTCTAATAAACTTGAACCATTGGGTCCTTCTTTGTTGCGTATATGCTTGCGCTTTATAAGTTGAAGTTAGCAGAACCATGTTTCATGGGGAACGCTTTCAACATTGCACTTGTACTTTGTACCCCGTTGATATCATGTTCTTTTGCTTACGGATCCCGGTGGTGTGAAATAAAAGTGGAACTTGTAAGATCATGGAGTTTGTATGTGTGTTAGAGAAACGCCTGGGCCGCTAGCCTAAGCCATGCCTAATCATGGTGGAAACTGGCAGCATCACCATAATGAGCACTCTATGAAGCATCCTCAATAAAAACCTATGCAAATAGCAAATAAAAGATCGCTGAGATTCTCATTGTCTGCTTGCCTTGTCATTTTGATTATGGGAAAGCTCCTGTATCATGTGCAAGGGGTACCCCGTTGGCGGTTCTTAATGATACACATATACTTACAATGACAAGAGCTTACTCGTGACTGAAGTTGAGTAGCATGAGGATCGGTCTTCGTAAGTAAGGGGCATGATATTTCGGTTTATAACTTGTCAAGCATATCCTCTTAGTTGTGTCACTTTAACCTTAATCACCTTCAAGATGCTTATGATAGGGGCAATGAGAGCTGAAAGCTATAAGTACCATAATTTTTGGAAGCTCTTTATGAGACTTGAATCCCTACCTCCTTTTACAAAAGGTCTTTCTTCCACCATTATATTGAGTCTCCACCTTCTACCTTTATGCACCTACTTTGAGAGCATAGTGGTCATTCTTAGTTCTATGTGCATTGTCCCGAGACTAGTTGATTGATGCATAACTTGTTATTTCTTGTTCGAAACTATTGTATCTAGTCACTCTTATGAACTTTGAAGGTGTCCCATGCATTTATATTTGATACTCTATTGAGGGACAAGCTGAATACTATTATGCTATGTTTTCTTTATGTGAAACAAACAAACGTCTTGTAAAGCATTGCTATTCATGAATCAATAACTTTGCCTTAAGTATCCTCATGAGTTCTTCTTCTTCTCCTCCTGAAAGTTTAGCACTAATAATAATAGGGAATTTATTAGTATCATCTAAAAACCTGTATTTAAAATTTTCTGGTAGAGTCTTCAACTCTGGGGTGGTAATTCCTCGTCCCCTCTCTTTTCTAGCTCTTCAAAAGCCTCATCAGTTGGAGGTCCCAAAATGGGGAGTGAATCGAATTCATTTTCTAGTTCTCCCTAGGACTTGTCCTCCATAACTATTTCTTCATAATTTGGATCTTCATCTATTTCTTCTTCTTGATTACTAAAGAAAAGAGCTACCATTTCCTCAATAGTTCTCTCTTCTTATTGTATTTGTGGAGGCCTGTCTTTAAATTTGGAAAAATGGAATTTATTTTCCGTTCCCCCAAGCTTAAGAGACACAATCTCCTTCTTGAAGTTAACATAGGCACCTATATCACCTAAAAAGTTCCTTCCAAATATAATTGGGCAAAGAGTGTCAACTGGCATATCAACAACTACAAAATCGATAGGTTGCCAATTGTGACAGTTGCATTGTCAACTACTCCCATTGGAATCCTAAGGTTTTATTGGCTAATACAATTGTTATATCAGTATTTTCAATTGTAGCATGTTCTATTTCTTCTTTTATTTCTAAGTAGAAATCATAAGATATAACATTAACTTCGGTGCCAAGATCACATAAACTATAATTAGAGGTTTCCTTAAATATGCAGGGAAGAATAGGCTTACCCACATCTTTTATCTTTGTTTTACCTTCAATCAATACGGAAGTCTCTTCATCAAGTTCAACTATGTTACAGTGTGAGTACACAGCCATAATTTCTTCCTTCGTTACCTCTTCATCTTTGGTTTCTTCCAGGTGTTCCTTTACTCCTGGCATGCTTTCGTCTTTCCTCTTTTCCTGTACTGCTTTGACCTGTTTATATTCAAAAATATGCTTTTGTGCAGTGTTAGGAAAAGGCACTTCATATATTGGTTCTACGGAGGCCAGTGTTGCTTTATCTTCTCCTTTCTTTTCCGGTTCGGGTGGTGGATCATACTTGACTGGACCCTCCTTTGGAGCTTTAATATGTTCTATAAAAGCTTTAACAACTTGCAACACAAGATCGGAATCCAAATAAAGTTCTTTAGATAATTATTTAACATGGCCTTTTTTATTATAGTCATGAATACAACCATGCTCTATTTCTACGCCTCCTTCACTTCCTAGACCAAAATTCCATGAAACTCTATGATCACGAATTCTATTAAGTAAAGCCCAAGCTTTAGGTATAGGAAGATTCATAAAGGCTCCTTCCGCAAAAGAGTCTAGTTCAATTTTATTAGGTTCAATTAAACCACCATAAAAGATATATAGTAAATACTGATACATTGCAAATGTATCTACAATTTTTGATGTTCCATGCTTGGTTTTATCCACTTTCTTGTGTTTTGTTCCAACTTTGGAGTACTTTTCATATGATTTCTTGGACTAACCTATTAACAAGAGCCACAGTGCCAGCTGCCTGTTTTCTGCTGTTTTTGGTTCCAGGAAAGTCAGAAAATGAATATTCTCGGAATTGGACAGGACAAAAGCCAAAGTGCCTATTTTTCCGGAAGGGATCAAGTGCTAGAATACGAGACGGAGAGGGACCAGGGGCCGGACACACCACCTGGTCGTGCGGCCAGGCTTGGCTCGTGCCAGGGGGTGGTCTGGCTGACCCCAACACCCCCTCGGCCTCTCCTTCCGCCTATAAGTTGCCCTCGGGACGAAAACCCTAGGTACCCGATCAAAAATCCATGAAAGAGTATGTAGCCGTCATCATCTCCATCCCTAGATTGGGAGGGATCTGAAGCTCTTCCCGGCACCCTGCCGGAGAGGGGAATTCATCCTGGAGGCCTTCTTCATCACCATGCAAGCCTCCGGTGTGATGCGTGAGTAGTTCATCCTTGGACTACAGATCCATGTAGTAGCTAGATGGCTGGTTTCTCCTCCTTTGTGCTTTCATGTTTAGATCTTGTGAGCTCCGTTCATGATCAATATCATCTATTTGTAATCCATACATGTTGTGTTTGCGGGGATCCGATGGATATTGAGATGTTATTTCAGATTGATTATTGATTCTATCATGTCTTTGTTATTTGAGATCTTGCATGCTTTCTATTGTTAGTAGCTATCTTGGCCAAGTAGATGCTAGCAACTCCAAGAGTTAGTATTTATGCTCGATAGTGGGTTCATGCCTCTGGTAATCTTGGGAAGTGACAGAAATCTCTAAGGTACTAGATGTGATGTTGCTACTAGGGAGAAAACAACGATCCTTTGTTCATAGAACAATTGTATTGTTTACCTTACACGTAGTTCGTAAAGCAATAATCTGTTGCTTGCAACTTAATACTGGAGGGGGTTCGGATGATAACCTGAAGCTGGATTATTAGTCATAGATGTAGTTGGATGGCGGTCTATGTATTATGTTGTATTGCCCAATCAAGTCTCAAAGGAGTCAAGATGATTAGTATATGCATGTATTGCTTTCTCGGTGTTTGTCAATTGCCCCGCTGTAATTTGTTCACCTAGCATGTTATCTATCTAAGGAGAGCCACCTCTAGTGAACTATGGATCCCGGTCCTTGTCTTTTACATACAATCTACAATCTGTTTCTGCTTTGTGTTTACTTTCTACAAACTTTTACTTCTTTCCATTCGATACGTTTAATCCTTTGTTTTCCGCAAAACACGGTGAGATTGACAACCTCATCGCAAGTTGGGGACAAAGCTCGGTGGTTGTGTTGTGCAGGTCTCCATGTTGCTACTAGCACCGGTAGTGCGCCCTGCCAAAGCTCAGCTAGTAACACCTTTGGGGTGTTTCCTTGCTCCTACTGGTTCGATTAAACCTTGGTTTCATAACTGAGGGAAACTTGCTGCTGTGCTCATCATACCTTCCTCTTGGTGTTCCCAATGAGCTCTACATCAACCACGAGCCATCAACACTTTTCTGGGCGCCATGCATTGAGCCATCAAATACCATTCAAGCAAATCATGATGAGGACATAGTCGTAGTAAATCTTTAAATCTAATATAAGCTCTTACTAGTCCTTCATTAGAACGATTCTTCCAAGTCATTATAAGATGCCTGCTTCCAAAAGATTTTGATAATGGATAATATTTTGATAGAAATTCACAAGCTAGATTATCCCAAGTAGTAGTGGCTTCAGGGGTAGAGATCTATACCATGAGAGGGTTGTACTTGTCAAAGTTTGAATAAAAAGTTTAACCTTTACCTCATCAGTGATATATCCTGTCAATAGAAAAGTGCCACATATATCCTTAAAACATGCAATATGCACATATGGATCAAGATCTTCTTCATCTTTAGTAAATTGCTTCTTATGTAGAATACTAAGTAGTAGAGGATTTATTTCAAACCCTCTTGTCTTCTCATTGGAGTTGTCTCTTTTATAAATATCATAGGGCTTCCCAAAGTGGTTGAGTGGGTTAGCACTAGTCATATGCTCAAATTCCATCATGTTGGTGGAAACCTGTAACTCAAAACAAAATTTAGCAAGACAAAAATAAATAAGCAAAAACTAAAAAACCTACAGCGCTTAGCTCCCCGACAACGGCGCTAGAAAATAGCTTGATCACTGCAAGTGCACAGATCATTTGTAGCTAGTTTCGAAATAAAGATATTAATCCCACAGGGAGCAGGACTCTGAAGTCTAATAATTCTTGAAATAAATATTATGATAGAAATGCTAGATAAAGTTCTAAGTGACAAGATGTAATGCGAGTATTGTGTAAAAAGGTGTTTTTGAGTTTTGGTTATAAGAGCAATAAAGTAAAGTAAAACAACTGAGTACAGAAAGTAAGTATCGTGTATGTAAGAGACATTGGAACTACAGTGGGGAAAAGGCGTTCTTAGGGAGTAGCAGATACACCACTAGTATTGTAAAGATTTAAGATAAAGATTATCATCATGAACATTCTCAACTATGTATGTGTGGGAGGAACTCCGTATTTGGACGAATAGGTAACAACCACTGCTCACATCATCCTCATAACCATAGCAGTCAGCAATTGACATCAATCGAATTACTGCGCTATTAAGGGACATAATCCTGTAGGACGTATCCTGGCATGGGTAGTGTTCCGTGAGTTTCCTCGGTTTCCCAAGTTGATACGTAAGGGGTTGATGACCCACAAGTATAGGGGGTGTATCGCAGTATTTTCGAGGGAAGTGCAACCCAATTTATTGATTCGACACAAGGGGAGCCTAAGGATATTTATAAGCCTTAACAACTGAGTTGTCAATTCAGCTGCACCTGGAAACAATCTTGCTCACAGTAGTTTATCAGTAGCAACAGTTTTGTAGTAGCAATAGTGAAGTAGCAGCAGTAGTAAAGCAAAGACAGCGGTAACAATAGCAGTAAATAGTGGGATTCGAATGCGGTAGGCATAGGAATGGATGGACGGGCGTTGCATGGACAAGACAATTCACATAGAAATCAGAACATAGGGCAATTGCAGATAAATAAGATAAAGCATCCCAGTACTAGATAATCCTAGGCATGTGTTCCATATATAGTCATACGTGCTCGCAATGAGAACTTGCACAACATCTTTTGTCCTGCCAGCCCGTTTGCAGCGGGGCCTCAAGGGAACTACTAGCAATTAAGGTGCTCCTTTTAATAGAGCACCGGAGCAAAGCATTAACACTCCGTGAACACATGTGATCCTCACATCAAAGCCATTCCCTTTGGTTATCCCGATTTCTGTCACTTCGGGGCCATTGGTTCCGGACAACAATGTGTGTATACAACTTGCAGATAAGACCATAAACAATACTATCATAATGAATCAACAACATGTTCAGATCTGAAATCATGGCACTCGGGCCCTAGTGTCAAGCATTAAGCACAACAAGTCGCAACAAAGTCATAAAGCACTAATAAAAGATACTAGGCACCATACCCTAACAATCTGATGCCATTACATGAACGATCTCATCCAATCCCTATAATCCCCATAGCCTACAGTGGGGGATTACTCACTCATAGATGGGGAAACATGGATGGTCGATGGAGAAGCGATGGTGATGATGATGGCGATGATCTCCTCCAATTCCCCGTCCCGGTAGGGTGCCAGAACGGAGTTTCTGGTGCTGTTTCGTGGAATCTGGTGGTGGCGGTGGAGCGGAACTCCTTCTGGAAAAACGCCGAACCCCCCTGAGGTTTTAGGTCAGAAGGCAACTAATAGGCGAAGAGGGGGACCAAGGGGCAGCTTGGGGCGGCCAGACCACCCCCTGGTGCGGCCTGGGCTTGCCCGCGCGGCCAGGTGGTGTGGCCTGGGCCCAGCCCCCCTCCTTCTTGTATTCTGTCTCTGGGAGTCTTCTGGTGAAATAGGATTTTTGGCATATTTTTCGGGATTTTTCTTGAAAGTTGATTTTCTGCACAAAAAGTAGACACCGAGGCAATTCTGCTGAAAACAGCGTCAGTCCGTGTTAGTCGCATCCAAATCACACAAGTTTAGAGGAGAAACAATAGCAAAAGTGTTCGGGAAAGTAGATACATTTTGGACGTATCAACTCCCCCCAAGCTTAGCTTATTGCTTGTCCTCAAGCAATTCAGTTGAAAACTGAGTGCGATAAAAGAACTTTCATGAACACATTTGCTTCATATGATGTATATATTCTCAGCATGTGATCAACTACTTAGGCAATTCATAATAAAGAGTATGCTAATGAGTCTACTTAATAGTCATTGCAAGCTATGAAGAGATTCCAACTCAAAAATAATAAGTAGCATGAAGCAAAAACATAAGCAACATTACAATGCTCATAACAAGGTATGATAGAGTGGTATCTCGCTTGCCTTTGATTATGAATGCCAAGGCACCTATGAAATCCAAGTGAAGACTAGAAGTAAAGATGTCAAAGATACAAGCATCAAAGTCATAACACAAATAATCAAGTAATGAGACAAACACAAAGAATGACAACTATGCTCTCAAGAAGGTGCTCAAAGAGTATATGGATACTCAACAAGTAAAAGAAAAAGGTTTTGAATAGTTTGAAAAGCTTCCAAATGCTGAAAGTATGGTACTCATTAGCTTTGAGCTCTCATTGCCCCTATCATAAGCATCTTTAATGTGATTAAGGTGAAAGTGAGGTCCAATCTGAGTTATATGCTTGACATACTATAAACTAAAAATCCCATGTCCCTTGAGTACGAGGGCCGCTCCTCATGCTACTCAACTTTAGTTACCAGTAAGTTCTTGTCATCGTAAATATGTGTGTATCATAGAGAACCACCAACGGGTACCCCTTTCCCGATGATACGGAAGAATCCCCATAACAAAATGACAAGGCAAGCAGACAATGAGTATCTCAGCAATCATCTTATTTACCATGGGAAAATGGTGCTTTTTTCTCTCTTTCCTCTTTTCATAAATCTCTTTTTTTTTCTCAATAGCTATCTCTCTTTTTTATAAGAAGAATGCTTCATAGATATCATTATGGTTACGCTGCAGGTTTCCACCATGTCAGCATGGATTAGACCAGCGGCCCAGGCGTTTCTCTAACACACATACATAACTCCATGGACTTACAAGCTCCCCTTTTATTTCACACTAACGACATCCGCACACAAAAGAGCATGGTATCAACTGGGTATATATTTACAAGTATTGAAAGCTTTCCCCATGACAACACGGTTCTGCTAACCCCCAGCCTATAATTTGCAAGCATATAACTTTCATGGACAGTCACAATGGTTCAGGTTTATTAAGTGCGGAAAATAAAGTGTGCCATCAAGTTCGTGAGATATTTACTAACTAACTTTCTCATAACAAGCAAACATTTTATTCGGAAGAAAACAAGGCATAATGAATATGCACGGGAGTAGAAAATGATGCTAATAGGTAGGTATGGTGGACACTTTGGCAATATTTGGTTTAAGGGAGTTGGAAACATGAGTAAAATACTCGGTGGAAGTGAAGGCTAGCAATAGTAAGGGAGCGACAAACGAGAGAGCAATAGCTGTCATAATCATGCTTGCAACAAAATAGGACTAATCATGGCATGAAAGTGATTCAAGATCCTCAAGGCAAAATAATTCATCAAGGCTTAACTGATTATTACAGTCATGTGCATGCGTGAGCATGTGCCAAGTCAATTCAAATGAAACATTCAGAGGAGGATACCATGGTGTCATACCAATTTATGAATAGAGCAATGCAAGCAAACATTCATAGGACATGCTATAAACTATTAGCGAGCTGGAGCTAATCATACGAAAGCAAGAACTACTAAGAATCCAAAGATAACATACACCTTACACGAACGGACTAAGCATGCCCACAGTGATGAGTATATGTACAAAAATGAAAACAAATAGAGTTCGTTACCAGCCTCTTACCACGCCTCAAGTTGTCATTAATCCTCATTATTGCTCTTCACTTGTGTGGCTTGAATAATAATATGAAACCAATATTCACTGAGGACTGATGAACCCTGCAACAAACTCACAAAGCCAAAGAAGAACGACAAATATTTTTGTTGTTTTCGATTTTTAAAACAAGAACCAAAGAGGAAAAACAAGCAAAGCAAAATCTTTTTGGGTTTTTTCGAATAGTTCAAACAAAGCAAAAGGGAAAAGCAAACCAAGGCAAAAAGAAGAAGCAAACCAAAGAGAAACAACAAAAATATTTTTGGTCTTTTTGTGTTTTATAAAGCAAAAGCAAAGAAAGAGCAAAAACTAAAAAGAGGACGAAAAATGAATATACAAAGTACCGACACAACATGATAAGGAGATGAGTGCGGTGTCGGCGTACCTCCCCCCAAGCTTAGGCTTTTGGCCTAAGTGGGTATCAATCCCAAGCCGGCCAGGATGATGTGTCACCATAGTATGACGAGGAGGTCCCCTCGTCCTGATGCGAGCTCGAGTACGTCCCTCCGTAGTGTGCGGAGTAGTCATAGGAGGGTACATCCTCCTGGTGTTGCTCGTGGAAACCCAGCAAGCGAAGCTGCTCGTCCACCTCCTCCTTGGCGCGCGACCATGGTCTCCTGTGAACACTAAACAAAGAAGGTTGTGGCAAAGGGATCTCCCTCTCATCCCCGTTAGTGAAAGGCATCCTATATACTAGATTGTTCAAATCAAAAGTAGCAGTGACAAAGTGATGAGTTTTCATAGCAACAAGGTCAAGCCTTTGTGGTGCCAGTATAGTATCATTGGGGTCCACTAAAAGACCTAATGCATTGGCCATACACGAGGCAATGATGCCCCCATAGATAGGCCCCCTAGCAGCTAGGCGGCGAGCAATAAGCGAGCCAAGGTTGTACCGAGTATCATTGTTAAGCGCAGCAGCAAGGAATGCTAAATGATAGTTGGAGATATTACTTGTGTTCTCCCTACCCAGTATGCTAGTAGCAAGATAATACGCAAAGTATCTAAGAGCAGGGAGTTGGATATTTCTTATCTTTCCGCGTTGCGCCACGCGGTCATCATCATTGGTCACCCCTCGGTAAAGCTCCAGCAAATCAGCGGGTCGCCCTTGAATTTTCTTCATGGTCCCTGTCATGCTTACACCTACAATACTGCAAAATCTTTCCAATGGCATGGTAAAGGGCAAATTATAAATTTTGAAAGAGACAGTTGACTGATAGGACGTGTTAGTAAACGTGAAGCTCTCAACAAAGGTTTTAGTGAGCATAGCGTATTGCTCACTCTCATCTTGCATATATGAGGTCAAACCTACCCTCTCAATTAGTAGCAAGAAATCATCAAGAATCCCTGCAGCTTGTAAGAAAGTAAAACAAGGAAAAGTAGATGGGTGAGCATCCCCATCATCCCTTTCATTACCAATACGAGTTGCAATGAGATCTTGGTTGTAAGATGGCCTAAACTGAGAGGCTGATCCTGAGGGCCTCGACCTCCTAGGTGCATCACTCTCAAATATCTCTCCAAAGGTATGGTTGTTCATGCTTGGTATTCTAAAATTTAAAAACCTATCAAACAAGTGATTGCAAAGTAAATATAATGAAGGATTCTCCTCATAGGGACTTGTAAGAGGCCTAAACATGCATCAAAACTATATCTCTAAGCATCAAACAAGCTTACAAGCTCTCATAACCTGTCACCTACAGTAGCAAAATACTCAAGATATAATCCACTAAACACAAATCTACTTGGACAAGGGGAGGAGTCACATACCAGGGAACAAATGCTCCAAATTTTAGCAAGAAAGATGGGCTGAGCAAGGAGATCGAAAAATATCGAGAGCAAGCACAGCAAGAACGCGATTTTGAGCAATGAACTGGAGCTTGCTCGGGAGAGAGAAGAAAGTGGCAGGTGAGAGAGTTAGTGGGGGGCCAGGGGTGGCCCACACTAGGGCATGGCGCCACCCAGGGCAAGCCGCGCTACCAGGTGGTATGCCTGCCTGGTGAGTCCCCCTGGTACCTCCCAGGCACTCTTCTGCCCCTTTTTTCACGTAAAAATTTAATATGAATTTTCTGGAATTTTTCGAGACACTTTATTTTTGGGCATTTTTCAGGTATAGAAGAATGATTTTCTGACAGACAAATTTTTTTTTTTGAAATGATGCAAGGACAAAACAAGGCTAGAACTACAGAAGTTCTAAGACACTCTAACATGCAAGCAACTAACAACAAAGAAAACTAAATGAAAACAGAAACTAAAATGGATAGAATAGAAGTAAATGGAGATAATCATAGTGAAAACATTGTTTTGTTCAATGAAATTCTTTTGTTATCAAGGTTGATCAGGTCTTGTTACCAAAACAATTTCATATGAGACAAAACTTTGTATTCCACTAATGATTATGTTACCTCAACCTTGATAGCAATGGTCCCAATCATAATAGTTTCAAACTTTTATCTTGGTATGGGACAATATATTTCTCCAACTTGACTGCCCTCAACATGCTCAATTGAATTCAAACCACAAGTCCTTTCAATCTTCTTGGGGAAATAGACAGTATGTTCCTTGTCATTCACATTGAAAGTCACCTTTCCTTGATTACAATTAATAACAGCTCCTTGATGGCTCAATACACGGCACCCAGAAAAGTGCTTGGTGCGTGGTGTTGATGTAGAGCTCGTTGGGAACCCCAAGAGGAAGGTATGATGAGCACAGCAGCAAGTTTCCCTCGGTTATGAAACCAAGGTTTAATCGAACCAGTAGGAGCAAGGAAACACCTCAAAGGTGTTACTAGCTGAGCTTTGGCAGGGCGCACTATCGGTGCTAGTAGCAACGTGGAGACCTGCACAACACAACCACAGAACTTTTTCCCCAACTTGCGATGAGGTTGTCAATCTCACCGTGTTTTGCGGAAAACAAAGGATTAAACGTATCGAATGGAAGGAAGTAATAGTTTGCAGAAAGTAAACACAAAGCAGTAAAAGATTGTAGATTGTATGTAAAGTAAAGGACCGGGATCCATAGTTCACTAGAGGTGGCTCTCCTTAGATAGATAACATGTTGGGTGAACAAATTACAGCGGGGCAATTGACAAACACCGAGAAAGCAATACATGCATATACTAATCATCTTGACTCCTTTGAGACTTGATTGGGCAATACAAAATAATACATAGACCGCCATCCAACTGCATCTATGACTAATAATCCACCTTCAGGTTATCATCCGAACCCCCTCCAGTATTAAGTTGCAAGCAACAGATTATTGCTTTACGAAATGCGTGTAAGGTAAATAATACGATTGCTCTATGAACAAAGGATTGTTGTTTTCTCCCTAGTAGCAACAACACATCTAGTACCTTAGAGATTTCTATCACTTCCCCAGATTACCAGAGGCATGAACCCACTATCGAGCATAAATACTAACTCTTGGAGTTGCTAGCATCTACTTGGCCAAGATAGCTACTAACAACGGAAAGCATGCAAGATCTCAAATAACAAAGACATGATAGAATCAATAATCAATCTGAAATAGCATCTCAATATCCATCGGATCCCCGCAAACACAACATGTATGAATTACAAATAGATGATCTTGATCATGAATGGAGCTCACAAGATCTAAACATGAAAGCACAAAGGAGGAGAAACCAGCCATCTAGCTACTACATGGATCCGTAGTCCAAGGATGAACTACTCACGCATCACACCGAAGGCTTGCATGGTGATGAAGAAGGCCTCCAGGGTGAATTCCCCTCTCCGGCAGGGTGCCGGGAAGAGCTTCAGATCCCTCCCGATCTAGGGATGGAGATGACGGTGGCTACAGACCCTTTCATGGATTTTTGATCGGGTACCTAGGGTTTTTGTCCCGAGGGCGTCTTATAGGCGGAACGAGAGGCCGAGGGGGTGCTGGGAGCGGCCAGACCACCCCCTGGCACGGGCCAGGCCTGGCCGCGTGGCCAGGTGGTGTGGACGGCCCCCAGCCCTTCTCCGTCTCGTATTCTGGCACTTGATCCCTTCTGGAAAAATAGGCACTTTGGCTTTTGTCCCGTCCAATTCCGAGAATATTCATTTTCTGACTTTTCTGGAACCAAAAACAACAGAAAACAGGCAGCTGGCACTGTGGCTCTTGTTAATAGGTTAGTCCAAGAAATCATAATAAAAGTACTCCAAAGTTGGAACAAAACACAAGAAAGTGGATAAACCCAAGCATGGAACATCAAAAATTATAGATACATTTGCAATGTATCAACATCCCCAAGCTTAACTCCTGCTCGTCCTCGAGTAGGTAAGTGATAAAAAGAAATAATTTTTGAGGTGACATGCACCATCAAAAACTTGATCAAAAGTATTTGCAAAACTCAAAGCTGGGATCAAAGTACTTCAATCATAACATGAAAGACAAATTTCTAGCAATAAACAAAGAAACTAAGATGCAACATGAAAAGGCACAAACAAAAGATTCATGAATAACATGCTTTGCAAGACGTTTGTTTGTTTCACATAAATAAAACATAGCATCAAAAGTATTCAGCTTGTCCCTCAATAGAGTAGCAAATATAAATGCATAGGACACCTTCAAAGTTCATAAGAGTGACTAGATACAATAGTTTCAAACAAGCAATAACAAGTTATGCATCAATCAACTAGTCTTGGGGCAATGCACATAGAACTAAGAATGGCCACTATGCTCTCAAAGTAGGTGCATAAAGATAGAAGGTGGAGACTCAATATAATGGTGGAAGAAAGGCCTTTTGTAAAAGGAAGTAGGGATTCAAGTCTCATAAAGAGCTTCCAAAAATTATGGTACTTGTAGCTTTCAGCTCTCATTGCCCCTATCATAAGCATCTTGAAGGTGATTAAGGTTAAAGTGACACAACTAAGAGGATATGCTTGACAAGTTATAAACCGAAATCTCATGCCCCTTACTTACGAAGACCGATCCTCATGCTACTCAACTTCAGTCACGAGTAAACTCTTGTGATTGTAAGTATATGTGTATCATTAAGAACCGCCAATGGGGTACCCCTTGCACATGATACGGGAGCTTTCCCATAATCAAAATGACAAGGCAAGCAGACAATGAGCATCTCAGCGATCTTTTTATTTGCTATTTGCATAGGTTTTTATTGAGGATGCTTCATAGAGTGCTCATTATGGTGATGCTGCAAGTTTCCACCATGATTAGGCATGGCTTAGGCTAGCGGCCCAGGCGTTTCTCTAACACACATACAAACTCCATGATCTTACAAGTTCCACTTTTATTTCACACCGCCGGGATCCGTAAGCAAAAGAACATAATATCAATGGGGTACAAAGTACAAGTGCAATGTTGAAAGCTTTCCCCATGAAACATGGTTCTGCTAACTTCAACTTATAAAGCGCAAGCATATACGCAACAAAGAAGGACCCAATGGTTCAAGTTTATTAGAGGCAATAAAGTAAAGTGTGCCATCAAGTTCGTGAGAGCTTTAATCACTAGTTTTCTCATAACAAGTGAAAGGTAGACAAAAGCATGAATATACTTGGAATAGCATAAACTAGTAGGTAGGTATGGTGGACTCTCTGGAAAAACTTGGTTTAGGGAGTTGGATGCATGAGTGGAACTCATACTTGGTTGTGGAGGCTAGGGAAAGACTAGGAGCGACAAACTAAGAGAGCAATAATGGCCATAATCATGCAGAGCGACAAAACATCATTGATCAAAGCATAAAGTGATACTACAAGTTGAAAACTAAAGGATCATAAAGTCTATGGTGACTTGAGATAGTCATAACATGGTGTGAGCATGTGCCAAGTCAACCCAAATAAAGCATCAAAGGAGAATACAACTATACTATGCTTTAATATGCTAAAACAACGCATGATTCATCCAAGGCACATTAAGCAATATCAATTGTTTATAACAAGTCATGCTACAGCAAAGAATACTAAGCATAAAGCCAAAATGATATCAATCATGGCATGACAAAGCATAGCAATAGTCAAAAACAAGCTCTTTTTACCACATAAGCATGAACTTTCCTACTCTTTTCCAAACCAAACCAAACTAATTGCAAACCAATGTATGAAAGAGGGGGTCCAACCAATTTATTCAGAAAACTAAGCAAACCAAGCAAACTAAAAACCAAAACGAAAACGAAAAAGAGGACGCTCCAAGAACAACACAACTGTGCATGAAACAATAAAAATAAAGCGTTTGGAAGAAACCTGAAATTTTTATTAATGAAGAAGGGGATGCCTTGGGCATCCCCAAGCTTTGACGCTTGTAATTCTTGGATATTTCTTGGGGTGACACGTTTTTCATCCCCAAGCTTGAGCTTTAGTCCATCCTTCATCTCATTACTCATTCCTTCCATACACCTGAAATTTTTCCTTCATACAAAACTTCACACAATCTCATTAGCAACATTAGTGCACTTAAGATAAATAAGTCTCAAGGTTCAGTTCTAACACAAAATAAACTTCCATTAGAACACTAGATACTTTATCACTTCCCTCAAAAAGCTCAATTCCCCAAAATAACTCAAGAAGGAACCAATAAGAAGCAAATGCAGAAAATGGCAGAAATCTGTCAAAACAGACCAGCAGGTAAAGACGAATTTTTTCCAAGACCTTATGTTGCTCAAATAAAGAAGTGTTAAACTAACGAAAGTTAGATAACAACCTGGGGCAGAATCACAAAAAAATACAGATCAATCCGACATACAGAGCTCTCTCAGGAATTTTTACGGTGAAGCACAAAAATCTGTTTCGGGACAGCAACTTTTCCAATCATTACTTCACTCTCATTAGAGGTTACTCTTGGCACAAAAAGCAAATAAAAAGGATAAGGAGAGGTTATTACTGAAGTAATAACTTTCAAGACTCACCTAAAACTCTTGGGTTATCTCCCAACAAGTACTTTTCTTTAACGCCTTTAAGTTAGGCATAAGAAGCAAAGAAAGAATCAAGTGTTCTCAAATGAAGAAGCATTAAGACCAAATTTTGTTTTCATAGGAGAAGCAAAAGAAATATTTTCTCTCTTTTTAGGGAAGTGTTCTATACCTTTCTTGAGTGGGAGTTGATATTTAATGGTGCCTTCTTTCATATCAATGATGGCACCAATAGTTCTAAGAAAAGGTCTTCCCAAAGTAATAGGACAAGAAGCATTGTATTCAACATCCAAAAGAATAGAAATCAATAGGGACATAGGAATCATTAACCATAATAAGAACATCATTAAGAATCCCCATGAGTTTCTTTTTAGCATTAGCATCAAGTGGGACATTCAAATAACAATCTTCAAGAGGAGGCAAATCAAGCATATCATAAATCCTTCTAGGCATAATAGAAACACTACTATCAAGATCACACAAGGCTTTGAAATCAAAGTCATTCACTTTCATATTAATGATGGGTTCGCAACCATCTTCTTGCTTTATAGGAATAGAAGCTTTATGTTTCATCTTTCCTTCTTTAATCTTTATGAGAGCATCAATAATGTGTTTTGTAAAAGCCATGTTCATAGCACTAGCATTAGGACTTTTAGCAAGCTTTCCCACTTAGCATGTAATTCAGCTAATAGTCTAACATTTTCATCAAGTCTTTCTTGTATGGCATGAGTAGCTGCAAAGGGATTCTCATTAGTTTCAGGTTTAGCAGTCATTTTATTCAAAGAAGATTGAGCTTCAGCCAAAGATGCTATATTTCTTTCAGCATTAGAGAGTTTCAATTGTAAACTAGGAATTTCCCTATTTAGACTCTCAAGTTGATGGCTAATGTTCTTCAAAATGATAGATTGCTCCTCCATTGTTTTAGTAAATAGTCTATTTTTCTCATATTGCATTTGCATAAAGTTTTTAGTGGCTCTTTCAACTTCCAAAATTCTACCTTCACTAGGTAATTCAGATTTACCATTGTTGGGAGGATGATATGGCTTATAATTGTTGTTACCAAAATTGTTCCTATAATCATTATTACCATAAGCATTGTTGCCAAAGTTGTTATTTCTTATGAAGTTCACATCAACTTGCTCTTCTTGAGAAACCAAAGAGGCTAAAGGAACATTATTTGGATCAATATGGGCTTTCTCATTAACAAGCATAGACATAATAATATCAATCTTATCACTCAAGGAGGAGGTTTATTCAATATAATTTACCTTCTTACCTTGTGGAGCTCTCTCAGTATGCCATTCAGAATAATTAACCATCATATTATCCAGTAGTTTTGTTGCAGCACCCAAAGTGATGGTCATAAAGGTACCTCCAGCAGCTGAATCCAATAGGTTCCTTGAAGAATAGTTCAATCCTGCATAAAAAGTTTGGATGATCATCCAAGCAGTCAGTCCATGAGTGGGACAATTCTTTACCAAAGATTTCATTCTTTCCCAAGCTTGAGCAACATGCTCATTATCAAGTTGTTTAAACTTCATTATTTCACTTCTCATGGATATAATCTTAGCAGGAGGATAGTATTTCCAATAAAAGCATCTTTGCACTTAGTCCAAGAATCAATACTATTCCTAGTTAAGGAATTCAACCACTCTTTAGCTTTTCCTCTCAAAGAGAAAGGAAACAATTTCAGTTTAATAATATCACCATTTATATCCTTATGCTTTTGCATCTCACAAAGTTCAACAAAGTTATTTAGATGGGAAGCAGCATCTTCATTACCAATACTAGAAAATTGTTCTCTCATAACAAGATTGAGCAAAGGAGGTTTTATCTCAAAGAAAGTATTTTCAGCCATAGGTGGAGCAATAGGAGTGCTCATAAAATCATTGTTGTTGGTGCTAGTGAAGTCACACAACTTAGTGTTTTCAAGAGTAGTCATTTTTTTGGGTTTTCAAATAAGAAAGCAAACAAGTAAAACTAATTTTTTTGGATTTTTGAAGAACAAAACAAGCAAACAAAGCAAAAAAGAAGCTAAGCAAAATAAAAACAACAAATTAAAGAGATTGGTTATGAGGGACTCCCCTTGTGAAGATGTCCTTGAATCCCCGGCAATGGCGCTAGAAAATCGCTTGATGGCTCAATACACGGCGCCCAGAAAAGTGCTTGGTGCGTGGTGTTGATGTAGAGCTCATTGGGAACCCCAAGAGGAAGGTATGATGAGCACAGCAGCAAGTTTCCCTCGGTTATGAAACCAAGGTTTAATCGAACCAGTAGGAGCAAGGAAACACCTCAAAGGTGTTACTAGCTGAGCTTTGGCAGGGCGCACTACCAGTGCTAGTAGCAACGTGGAGACCTGCACAACACAACCACAGAACTTTGTCCCCAACTTGCGATGAGGTTGTCAATCTCACCGTGTCTTGCGGAAAACAAAGCATTAAACGTATCGAATGGAAGGAAGTAATAGTTTGCAGAAAGTAAACACAAAGCAGTAAAAGATTGTAGATTATATGTAAAGTAAAGGACCAGGATCCATAGTTCACTAGAGGTGGCTCTCCTTAGATAGATAACATGTTGGGTGAACAAATTACAGCGGGGCAATTGACAAACACCGAGAAAGCAATACATGCATATACTAATCATCTTGAGTCCTTTGATACTTGATTGGGCAATACAAAATAATACATAGACCGCCATCCAACTGCATCTATGACTAATAATCCACCTTCAGGTTATCATCTGAACCCCCTCCAGTATTAAGTTGCAAGCAACAGATTATTGCTTTACAAACTGCGTGTAAGGTAAACAATACGATTGCTCTATGAACAAAGGATTGTTGTTTTCTCCCTAGTAGCAACAGCACATCTAGTACCTTAGAGATTTCTGTCACTTCCCCAGATACCAGAGGCATGAACCCACTATCGAGCATAAATACTAACTCTTGGAGTTGCTAGCATCTACTTGGCCAAGATAGCTACTAACAACGGAAAGCATGCAAGATCTCAAATAACAAAGACATGATAGAATCAATAATCAATCTGAAATAGAATCTCAATATCCATCGGATCCCCGCAAACACAACATGTATGAATTACAAATAGATGATCTTGATCATGAATGGAGCTCACAAGATCTAAACATGAAAGCACAAAGGAGGAGAAACCATCCATCTAGCTACTACATGGATCCGTAGTCCAAGGATGAACTACTTACGCATCACACCAGAGGCTTGCATGGTGATGAAGAAGGCCTCCAGGGTGAATTCCCCTCTCCGGCAGGGTGCCGGGAAGAGCTTCAGATCCCTCCCGATCTAGGGATGGAGATGATGGCGGCTACAGACTCTTTCATAGATTTTTGATCGGGTACCTAGGGTTTTCGTCCCGAGGGCATCTTATAGGCGGAAGGAGAGGTCGAGGGGGTGCTGGGAGCGGCCAGACCACCCCCTGGCGCGGGCCAGGCCTAGCCGCGTGGCCAGGTGGTGTGGTTGGCCCCCAGCCCTTCTCTGTCTCGTATTCTGGCACTTGATCCCTTCCGGAAAAATAGGCACTTTGGCTTTTGTCCCGTCCAATTCCGAGAATATTCATTTTCTGACTTTTTTGGAACCAAAAACAACAGAAAACAGGCAGCTGGCATTGTGGCTCTTGTTAATAGGTTAGTCCAAGAAATCATAATAAAAGTACTCCAAAGTTGGAACATAAGAAAGTGGATAAAACCAAGCATGGAACATCAAAAATTATAGATACATTTGCAATGTATCACTCCTGTAGTATTAAGAAAAGGTCTCCCAAGAATAATAGACATATTATCATCTTCAGGCATTTCAAGCACAACAAAATTAGTTAATATCAAGCAATTATGAGCCACTTGAACAGGTACATCCTCACATATACCAACAGGAATAGTGGTAGATTTATCAACCATTTGCAAAGATATATCAGTTGGTATTAACTTTTCTAGTTGAAGCCTCTTATAGAGAGAGAAAGGCATAACACTAACTCCAGCTCCCGAATCACACAAAGCAGTTCTAACATAACTATTCTTAATAGAGCAAGGGATAGTTGGAATCCCTGGGTCTCCAAGTTTCTTTGGAACCTTACCATTAAAGGAATAATTAGCAAGCAAATTAGAGATTTCTTCATTAGGGATCTTCCTTTTATTCGAGACAATATGCTTCATATACTTTGAGTAAGGAGGCAATTTAATAGCATCGGTCAAGGGAATTTGCAAGAATAAAGGTTTCATCCACTCACAAAACTTATTATAGTGTTCATCTTCCTTTGACTTGTGTTCCTTATCAGGGAAAGGCATAAGTTTTTGGACCCAAGGTTCTCTTTCACTACCATGTTTCTTAGCAATAAAATCTTATTTAGTGTATTTAGTATTCTTAGTGTGCTTTTCAGGTTCTTCTTCAACTTTTTCTTCATTAGGAACTTCATTTTCTTCATTACCACTTTCAGTTTCAGCATCAGAGATAGATATACTATTAGGATCTATAGCAGGTTCAGAGGGTTCTACAACAGTTTTACGTTTCTTTTTCCTTTTCTTACGAGTAGAGCCACTATTTTCAGCTTGTTGAGAATCCTGCTCAATTCTTTTGGGATGCCCCTCAGGATATAGAGGATCCTAGGTAGCAGCACCACTTCTAGTTCTAATTTCATAAGCATGTTTTTCTTTAGCAGCATTAACTAACAAGTCTTTTTGCACTTTAACGAGTTGATCTATTTGAGTTTGAACCATTTGAAAGTGTTTAACAATCATTTTAACATCATTAGAGGTTCTTTCCACAATATCTTTCAACTCAACAATAACTCTAGTGTTTTCCATTAGATGATTTTGCACCCTTTTATTAAAATTATCTTGCTTAACAATAAAGATATCAAATTCTTCTAAGCATTGATCAGGAGGTTTAGAGTAAGGGATATCACCTTCATCAAAGTGTTGGAGAGAGTGTACCTCAATAGTGGATGAGTAGGGAATAGGCTTAGGGCACGTCCAATGGTCTTATCTTAGTCTTATCTTAGCAATGCCACGTAAGATGATTGCTGAGTTGGAGGAGAGATAAACAAAAAAAGGCATATGTCTTCTCTTAACTAAGAGATCATCTCTTAGCACGATATGTCTCACCACATATCTAGGGATATCTGTCGCTGGAGATAAAACTAAAAAAAGACCCATTTTACATCAGGTTTTAACATTATATCAAGATTACATGGCACGTATAAGATAAAACTGTCTTATCAACCATTGTACATGCCCTTACATAATTCTTCTATAGGAGGTAAATTCTTGACATCTACAGCTTTAATTCCCTTCTCCTTAAGACATTTCTTAGCTTCCTTCGTCACTTCATCATTTAATTCAATAACTCCCCTCTTCTTTGATGTTGGAATAGGCACCGGAATAGTAGGTTCAGGTACAATTACTTTAGGTATAGCTTGTTTAGGAGGAGTCCAATCTTCATAGTTCTTACTTATTTTAGCCATTAATTCCTCAGCTTCCTTAGGAGTCCTATTCCTGAAAACACAATCAGCACAACTATCTAGGTATGTCCTAGATTCTTCGGTTAGTCCATTATAAAATATATCAAGAAGCTCATTCTTAGGTAATGGACTTCCAGCTTGTGCATGAATCAAAGCATAAAACCTTGCCCAAGCTTCTGGCAATATCTCTTTTTCTCCCTGTTTAAAATCAAAAAGTTCCTGCAAAATAGCATGTCTAGCACTAGGAGCAAAATATTTCTGCAGGAAAGTACTAATCAAGCAATCAGGGCTATCAATAGATCCAGGAGGTAACTTACTAAACCAAGTTTTAGCTTCCCCTTTTTAGTGAAAAGGGGAAAATCTTAGCAACAAAGTAAGTACGCATCTTAATATCATCAGAAAACAAGCCACTCATGGTACAAAGTTCATTCATATGTGCTACCGCACTTTCATTCTTAGTCCCACAAAAAGGTTCTTTCTCAACAATAATTATGTAAGATAGATCGAGAGAGAAATCATAATCTTTATCTGTAATGTTTATGGGGGAAGCAGCAAACTTAGCAATAGGAGACAATTTGGGTCTAATAGTACGCCTGGGACTCTTAGCAGCGCTCCTATCATGGGTGTTTTTACATTCTTTAATAAATTCATCGGTCATCTCAACATAACCGTCTTCAATGTCATAACTCTCACTAGACTCAGGTGAACTAACAGGTGTGGTAGTGTCTTCATTAGGAGTTTCAGTATTTCCAGCTATAGTTCTAGCAATTGTAGCATCTAGGAAAGGACCTAATGAACCACTCTTATCAAGCACAGTAGAAGCAGCATCAGAAGTTTCAGATTCAGCAGTAGTAGCAGTGTGTGTAGCATGTATATGTGGTGGTGTAACGAGCTTACTCATAACAGATGGTGAATCAAGAGCAATAGAGGTCTTCAGAACCGTACCTCTTCTTGTAGTGGATGGTAAAATAGGAACCTTGCCATCACGAGACTTACCCATGATGGATGGATAGCAGCGAACAATAGAGAATCCAAGTGAACTTGATAAATAAAGCTATGGTCCCTGGCAACGGCGCCAGAAAATAGTCTTGATGACCCACAAGTATAGGGGGTGTATCGCAGTATTTTTGAGGGAAGTGAAACCTAATTTATTGATTCGACACAAGGGGAGCCTAAGGATATTTATAAGCCTTAACAACTAAGTTGTCAATTCAGCTGCACCTGGAAACAATCTTGCTCACAGCAGTTTATCAGTAGCAACAAGCAATAGTAAAGTAGCAGCAGTAGTAAAGTAAAGACAGCAGTAACAATAGCAGTAAACAGTGGGATTCGAATGCGGTAGGCATAGGGATGGATGGACGGGCGTTGCATGGACAAGACAATTCACATAGCAATCAGAACATAGGGAAATTGCAGATAAATAATATAAAGCATCTCAGTACTAGATAATCCTAGGCATGTGTTCCATATATAGTCATACGTGCTCGCAATGAGAACTTGCACAACATCTTTTGTCCTGCCAGCCCGTTTGCAGCGGGGCCTCAAGGGAACTACCGGCAATTAAGGTGCTCCTTTTAATAGAGCACCGGAGCAAAGCATTAACACTCCGTGAACACATGTGATCCTCACATCAAAGCCATTCCCTCCGGTTATCCCGATTTCTGTCACTTCGGGGCCATTGGTTCCGGACAACAATGTGTGTATACAACTTGCAGATAAGACCATAAACAATACTATCATATTGAATCAATAACATGTTCAGATCTGAAATCATGGCACTCGGGCCCTAGTGTCAAGCACTAAGCACAACAAGTCGCAACAAAGTCATAAAGCACTAATAAAAGATACTAGGCACCATGCCCTAACAATCTGATGCCATTACATGAACGATCTCATCCAATCCCTACAATCCCTATAGCCTACAGCGGGGAATTACTCACTCATAGATGGGGGAAACATGGATGGTCGATGGAGAAGCGATGGTGATGATGATGGCGATGATCTCCTTCAATTCCCCGTCCCAGCAAGGTGCCACAACGGAGTTTCTGGTGCTGTTTCATGGAATCTGGTGGTGGCGGCAGAGCGGAACTCCTTCTGGAAAAACATCGAACCCCCCTGAGCTTTTAGGTCAGAAGGCAACTTATAGGCGAAGAGGGAGACTGAGGGGCAGCCTAGGGCGGCCAGACCACCCCCTGGCGTGGTCTGGGCTTGCCCGCGTGGCCAGGTGGTGTGGCCTGGGCCCAGCCCCCCTCCGTCTCGTATTCTGGCTCCGGGAGTCTTCTGGTGAAATAGGATTTTTGGCATATTTTCCAGGATTTTTCCTGAAAGTTGATTTTCTGTATAAAAAGTAGACACCAAAGCAATTCTGCTGAAAACAGCGTCAGACCGCGTGAGTCGCATCCAAATCACACAAGTTTAGAAGAGAAACAATAGCAAAAGTGTTCGGGAAAGTAGATACGTTTTGGACGTATCAAGGGTGCCAATAGCTTTATAGTCACTGTAAGTGCTAGCGTGCCTCCATCTACCAATAAGTAGTTTCCTCCATCAAGTCCCCACAAGAGGCAAATATTGAGAGGTCGACTTCTCTCAACATCAAGATGTAGAAAATCTAACACATGGTCACAACGATGAATATCATAATAGACTTTATCTTATTTCAATCTCATACTAGGGTTTCTCCATCTCCCCAAGAACTAATGGTCTACTCAGACATGGAGGCACTCAACATCATGGCAATAGTAATAGAAACAATCATAGATGAATAGTACTTGTATAAATCCACACCGAGTATAGGAATTACAACAAGATCTAGACAAGATGTAGATGGGATGGATGGAGATGGTGGTGATGCAGCGGTGGATGATGAAGATCGATGCCTTAGCCACCCGGATCTGCGCAGGGCGAAGACGGATCCCTGGTGGATGAGTTCCCCCTCTAGATGCCTTCTGGAGGTGAGGTTTCTATGATTTCTGGATGTTCTGAATGTCGTATCCTCGAACCAATTGCACAGGGTGAAACTATTTGACGAGGCGAGGTGGCGCCAACTATACGGCCGGAAAAATTGCTCCGCTCGTGTAGTTGGTTGTTGAACTCTCTACCTCCCTTGTTCGCTTCTAGTATTATTAATATTTCCCAAATAAGCGATTTACGTTGTTTTTGACTCCTTTTCTCCACAGTACAACTGCTCCAAGAATTATATCCATTGGATCCATCATCTGTCCTGATCCTGGTGAAAACAGACATAAAATGTGCGCGCGAACACCGTAAAATACCAAGATCCTACATCTACAATGCAAAATAATAATGTAAACATGATGCAAATATGCACTCATCAATGGGGTGGTGGGATTTAGGGTTTAGGAGGTGGTTTGGTTTGTTCTTTAGCCAAAACACAAGAGCGGGTAGGTGTAGCTATTTAGTTTAGTGAGATAGTTAACTTCTGTTAACCTCTCTTTATCTCGTAGATTTAGGTTTATTTTTAGGACAAGGTATTTAAATGAGCTCTCAAGAAGATCACAAAAACCAAACAAACTAAGGGAGAAAGAAGAAGAGAAGAAATATCCTCATGGGGATTGTGTTTCGAATGATACTAGATCACATGAATTAATAACATGCAATCTTACTCCCAAGAATCCAAATAATTCAAATAATTCAAATGGAAGGAGAAAAGGGGCAAGTGTTGCATGGGCCATGCATGTGATATATATGCCACCACTAGTAGTGAAAACACTAGAATTCCACATGGTCATATTTTTCTATGAATGATTCGAAAATAATTGAACCATGGCCCCACAAAACAACAAGACTGCACTCATATGAATATAGATAGCATATACACACATGTGAAGCTAAATGGCCATTATAGTATGTATTTCCCACTAGATCATCTTGTAGCCAAGCATAGTTTCACACATGAGCATATATTAACTAAAACCATATGGACGCGAAAGAAAAGGAATTCTACCCACACGGCATGCAAAGGTGGCCATGAGACTCCACATACTTAATTTTGTGAAAACAATAGAGATCATATAGATTTAGAAGTGGATTTATCTTAATACATATGAGCTAGATATAATACAAAATGAATGCAAATGCTCACATATAGTTTGGATGGTGGAATTATAAGGTGGTGACAAAGAAAGGTGATGGAGTTGCAAAAGATATATGCCCACAACTCAACTTGGGCATGAAGCATTATATCAAGAAGCGAATAAAATATATCAAGAAGCAGAATATTAATAGGACAAATTCAATATGAGGAGAAGAACCAAATGAAAAGGGTTTAAATATGATGCTCAAATGCAATGTGGCATGGTGACATGAGCATGATATAACAATAAATGACATGTAGGAAGTGGCAATATATAGACTAGGCAAGTAGCATTGCAATTGTTAGACAATTGGGATGCTACATAGTCATTCTCAATCTATCATCACATATGCTAGCCAATTCTCTAGTACTTTAGAGCATCAAATCTCAAAACCAAATATTCATATATCTAAATCTTGATCTATTCCCTATTCCTTCACAATACCTTCAATCTATTCAATCCTTATAAGCAAAAGGAAGATATCTAGATATATTAGAGTACTACCATCATATTTAGGATGCAAGCCTAGTATTTAGGAAGAGTAGTCTAGACAATAGATAAACCATTAGTAGTAGATTTGGATAAACCTTAAGTGAATGTCTATTCTCCTGAGTAGACGTGAGTAGACATTTGGAAGCAACCTATAAAGGTATCACTTGATAAATCATTCTCTTAAAGGATGAGTCCATACTTGATACTAAGCCATTAGTAGTAGATTTGGATAAACCTTTAGTGAATTCCCTTGAATGAATGGTATTCATTCCCAATCCTATACCCAAGCTTAATACACTAACAAGACAAACCTATGAGATCATCTATCCTGAGAGTTAATGATTACACATCTTAGACTTTACCTAATTAAACCACCTTGATTAATTAAGTTTTCACTTAGTTTAATATTAAACCTTAGTTAGAAATTATTGTTAATCTAGATTGCTAATTAAGTTTTCACTTAATTAAGATGGAAGCTTATAATAATCATCCATATTTGCAATTTAAGTTTCACTTAAAAATGCAAATAAGCCAATGGAATTTTTAATCCAATTCTAATTACCAAAGCCCACATACCAAATAAGCCCAAGGCCCATTAGTGAGAAATGTCACTTTCCATATTAAAATAATAATAATTTCAAGTGGATAATCATCCCACCTAGGTACCTTGGCTACCAAGTTACCTTAGTAAACTTGGCTCCCAAGTTACCTCAAGAACCTATAAATAGGTGACCCTTGAGCATTCCCACCTCACAACTCACCACCTTAGAGCAATATCTCATAAGAATCACACTCAGGCCAGAGGCCGAGTGTGAGGCACAAACCACAAACTAGAAACACATTAATAGTGTAAGAGAGGCAAGTGAAGCAGAAAAGGCAAGCTAGGAGAAGGCAATGTTCATCAATAGGAGAAAAATTAGGAATATACAAAGGTTATAGCTAAAACCCTAGAACTAACATAGTAATAACAATAGCAGTAAATAGTAGATTAGAAATCATCTAGATCTGTAGAGGCTTTAGGTTTAGAACCTATGGTTGCATAGTACCAGCAGATCATACCTAGTATATCTAGGAAAGTAATTCCCTTAATATATATCTAGAATCCCAAGTAAATAATAATCAGAAAGTCTATCTAGTGAATCTCAACCTTGGCAATCTTATCCAAGTCATTGGGTCAACCTTTGACTGTTCTCTAAAATCCGATTCATAAATCAACATATCCATTACATTATTTCAATGAGTAGAATTCCTACTTAATGATGAGAGACATTAAGTGGATGAAGTATAATCTATTCTTGGCTAAGGAATGTGTCTCCTACATGCCACAATGATCAAGAGAGTTAGTCCATACTATGTTTGCATGCATAGCTAGTGACTCATCTCTACCAAAACCATCATAAATATAAACTTATGGTGTAAATCAAAATATCATGTAATCTTGTCATCCTTGAATTCTAGTGTTTATATGATACATACCTCACACTCTGATGAATAAATCATCATTCTCTAACACTAAACCGTAGGGTGATGTGTATGTGATTAAAACCACAAGTCCTAGGTGAAGTAAACCTATATATTTTGGCCAAAGAATAGGAGGACAAGTATGATTTATCTTTGTCTTAGATAAAACACACAAAGGATATCTTATGATTTTCACCATACGAATATCTACTCAAAATCACTAATGTCCTCAATAGCCAATCCACTAAAACTACATATCAAATTCTTTATGAATATCTTCACACAAGTATGAGACACCTAAGGATATGATAAAGTACTTTCCAAAACAAGATAATTCATTTGAGATTTTTATCACAATAAAAACCCTAGTGGTTATTCTACATTGTCATATGGGAAATGCATGTAGAAATCTTTTATGTGTTATCTAAATAAAATAAATGGAGCTATAATGAGACTAGGGAAATATTTTGAAGTTCAAATTATTTACTTCGAGCAAAGATTCCATTGATGGTTTCAATAAATATTTCCATTACTAAATTCTTCCTATTAGGAAAGTAATTCCTACCGTTTTGTTATAAAGCAATAAGATACAAAGTATTGAACACAACTGTATCCAACATTCATTTCCAAGGAACATTAATACATTCTAAAATATTCAGGAGAAGAAATTATTTTGAAATGGTGAAGTCATATTTAAATATCACATATTAATACGAGAGAAAGAAATGACTTCAAAACCACTATTAAAATATTCTTGGGGGATGGAAAAATACCTCTTAGTATTGTCTAAAGTAATTCAAATATTTGAATTATATTCCAATCTTTTCTCAAACAAGAATAAAAATCCAAAACAGAATTTAAATGGAAAATACAAAACAAAAAATGAAAAAAAGGAAAAAGAAAAACAGAAGAAAAATAGACAACAACCTCACCTGGGTCGAAAACCAGTTAACAGGCCCAAGTAGAAGCCCACAAACCATCCCAGCTGAACTTTTCCTGCGTTCGCACATGAGGACGCAACTCCAAGGGGGTTTTGTGCAAAAAATCGATAGAACCGCCTCATTCCCCATTGTCTTCGTCCCTGATAATGACAACGACACGTCACCGACGAACCGATTATCTTAGACCTATAAATAGCCCCCAAGAGACCCTGAATTCCTCACACCTCTCATCCCCCCTCTCTCGAGCTCTCGTACTCTCTCTAATAGCAAAACCCTAGAAAGGGCACATCAATGAGCCACTATGTGGGAGCTCCTCCTCCTCCTCTGATAAGTAGCATAAGAGAACTACCATGGCACATGAACTATTTTGCCCCAAAGGAATCAAGCTAGGGAACCCTCGTTCACCGGAATTGATACCTCCTTCTCTGACACACTAACCATCAAGAATCCGTGACTGTTTCCTGAACTCTTGTCACCTCCAACCATGATACCGATACTATCGAACTCACTATAAGCTAGTGCAACCTTAGTGTCGGGCCATTGGTAACCAGGGTACCACCGCCCATTGTTGCTGGGCCCTGGCAGCTAGCGGGGTCACCATGCCTCGGAGAGACCCCCTCGCGGAGATAGATGGCCATCGTGAATCAACCCAGGGACGACCCTCGTCAAGCAACACTTATCAGTCATGGAAGGAAAAACCTCCGTCGCAGCACTCCTCGGCAAGGAGCAATGATGACTCGGGAGAACAGAGTTGTCCCGACGTGCACTTGTTTCCCAAGGGAAACATCTTCTCCTTCCGCAAGATATGAGTGGCCGACAACTACTACCACGTGGAGGGGACCTCACATCTCCTCGTATTTGAGGTACTCTGTGACGTCCCCCTTGCTAGACATAGTGTATCCAGTGGGCTCTTGCATAACACCTCAAAGAGCTGGGTCGATGAGCCTAGGACAAGTTTTCTTTGTGTGCGTCGGTCCAGGGCACCGGACGAAATGCACCACCACATACATGTCACATTGCCATTCAATAAAAGAAAAAAACCATTTTAAACCTGGAACTCGTAGAGGTTAGATGAACAGAACCTTGAACTCACGATCCCTGTAATCGGCACTTCCACTTCACTAATCCCGATCCAATTTGAACCCTAGCGTCCTAGCCAAACAGGGATTCAATGACGTGGCAGAGGGTGGCCGGGATTATGTTGCGGGCGAGGCAAAAATGTCATTTTGTGTAGCGTTTAACTCGATAGGAGATGGTCCCATCCCGTTCAGCCCACCTAGTTCTCATCGTCCTCGTCGCCTCCTCCGCCACAAAGCCCACCTAGTCCATTCTTGAGGCGTCTCCTGTCATTCCTTCTCCTGCTCCTGCGACTACGATGGCGATTAGCGGTTGATCAGCGGCAGTGGCGAAGATCGTGGCAGCGCGACGAGGAGCATCATCGCAGGTAATGTCTTGCTCATCCTCCGCCTCTACCCCATGTAGTTATCGCCTGTGCGCATTGGTAGGGTTAGGGTTTCTAGCAGGAAAAAGGGGTTTTCCGTGGTAGTAAAGGCCAATTTTTGTTGGATTTGGGTTTTTTTAGCACCGAATCTATTCGTATGAGTAAGGTGGAGTGACATTCAGTTGTGTTTTGCAGTTTAGTCATGGATCCAACAGAGATTTTGAATGTTCGATTCTACATTAGGGGCGAATTCGAGTGCATTGGTTCAAGATTGTAGTATGTGGGTGTCGATGAGGATATGTCAGAGATCGAGACGGACAAGTTGTCCTTGCAGGAAGTCAAGGGCTTTCTGAAATATCATGTGAAGTTGAAGGAATCCATGAAGCTTTATTTTCTTTTGCCTAGTAAAGAACTAGAAGATGGGTTGGTTTTCTTAGTTGATGACATAGCTTGTGTGAAGATGGAAGACTATGTGTGTGTTGGTGGAGTAGCTGAAATTTATGTAGAGTACCATGGGGAGGAGGAGAATGATAAATACACCAGATCTTGCAGTGACTTTGAAGATGAGATCATGCAACTACCTAATGATGATGAACCTGATGTTGTCATATCTATAGAGCCTGCTGAAAGTTCAGAAGAAGAAGTGCAAATCCTGGATAATGTTATGGTACCTAATGACACATGAGTGACCACTCAAGTAGTTAGTAGTCCATTGAAGAAAAATCATGCAAGAGCAAGCAGAGGAAGGGATAGAGCGAGCATCAACAGTTCTAGAGCAAGCAGAGGAAGGGATAGAGCAAGCAAACCAAAGGACAGAGCAAGCAGCAACAGTTCTAGAGCAAGCAAAGGAAGGGACAGAGCAACTAGAAGCAGATGTGATAGAGAACTACCTACAATACCTACTAGAAGATCCTAAGGATAGCAATGATTCAGCTAGTGACTTAGGTGAAGACCAAGAATATCTGCCACACAGGGAGAATAGTGGGGAGAATTCTAAAGTAGTGGAGCTTAGGCAACATACTAGGAAGTTTAAGAAGAAGATGAAAGATAGAAAGAGTGGATAGCCACAGATTCAACATGTGTTATTCCTTTTAAACTAATTTCCAGCATGGAAGAACAGATAGGTGAAGAGGAGAAGGACTAGGGATATGATTCATTTAATGAAGATTTATCATATGATGAAGACTCTGATGGAAACTCTACAAGGAGGAAGACAAAATTCCCAAAGTACAATCTTGAGACAGAGGTACTACATTTCCTCTTGTTAATGGTCCTTAGAAGTAAGAGTCAGTTAGTGAAAGCATTAAAGAGATATGACATTGTCACCAAGAGAAGCATATGCTTTGTGAAATTAGAGGTTGACAGGGTTAGGGCAAAGTGTGGATGGCTAGGATGTCCATGGTTGTTATATGCTGCAAAGGCATCTAGGTCTTGTAGGTTTCAAATTATCACATTTGATGACACTCGCCATTATGCACAAAAAAGAGATAACAAACTGGTCACTGCTAAAGTAATTGCTCAAAGGTATGAGCATTTTATATTGGCAAATCCTATGTGGAAGATAAAGAGAATGAAGGCAACTGTTCTGCAGGATATGTTTGTTGATGTATCTACATCCAAATCCAAGCATGATAAGAAGCTAGGCATGGACAAGTTAATGGGTGTAATGAAGAATGAATACACAAGAGTGTTTGACTACCAGCTTGAATTAATGAGAAGCAACCTTGGCACCACAGTTGCAGTCTATTTGTATCCAAGTACTAAGAACCAAAAAATATTTTAGAGCTTCTATGTGTGCTTTGATGCATTGAAGAAAGGTTTCAAGGCTGGCTACAGGAAATTAATTGGATTAGATGGGTGTTTCTTCAAGGGAGTTGTCAAGGGTGAGCTGCTATGTGCTATTGTCAAAGATGCCAATAACCAAATGTATCCAGTGAAAATAAGAAAGAAGATATTTACTAGAATTCAGGAACAAAGGGAGAAAGGAAAGAGTTTCCATGGAAAAATATGCCCAAGAATATTTAAGAAGCTCAAAGCTAGCATAGCTAGAACTTAGTTCATGGAGGCTCTGTGGAATGGGAAAGATGGCTTTGAAGTGAAGCTGCTGACAGGGAGAAAGAGGCAGTATACTGTGAGTCTAGATAATAGAACTTGTTCATGGGGCTACTTTCAACTTGCTGGTTTGCCTTGCTCTCATGCAATCACTGCTATCTACAAGAGTAAGCAAAAATTGGATGATTTCATAGATCCTTGCTACTCAGTTGAGGTGTTCATAAAGACATATGATCACTATCTACAGCTAGTAGAAGGAGAAGAAATGTGGCCAGTCTCTGCAAATCCTAGGCCACAAACTCCAGGTTATGTAAAGATTCCAGGGAGGCCAAAAAAGAATGATAGGAGAAGGGAAGAAACTGAGAAACCTAAGTCCAGAAAAAAAAGTCCAAGCATGGAACTGTTATTGTGTGCTTAATGTGTGACAATTCTAGACAAAACAAGAGTGACTGCAGCAAAAATCTAGAGAGAGGGAAGAAGAGGAATGCACATCTGCAGAAGGCAACCAAGAAAACAAAGAGTTCTGAGGTATCCTAATATTTGTTTGCATTTTATTTTATTTTCCTTTAATAGTTAATTCACTAAGTATTGAATCCATCTTCGCAAAATATAGGCTGCACAAGCATCATCCTCACAACCTACTACTCCACAAGCTACCATGGGTGCTCCATCTGTTTCTACAGCTACCAGGAGTGCCCCATCTTCTTCTACAACTACTAGGAGTGCTCGAGGTGTTAACCATGCTCCACAAGCTTCAAGGTTTAAGCCACCAAGGAACCTAAATGCCACTACTGGAGCTGGACCATCTAGTGGAAGTGTAAGTGGTGCAAAAAAGAAGAGGAGACTAGCTAGTTCACTTCCCAGCTTCAAGTTCTTCAACTTTAGTGGCAACATCTAGTTTAGTTACCAGTTTGTAATGTTGCTTTATAGCCCGTTCAGTGTAATGTAGCAGCCATATACCTTATGCTGCTACTTTTTTGAGAACCTTTAATTTGATGTTGTCCTACCAGTGTTGTGATGCTAATGGATAGTTGCATATGTCCTAATTCCTTTGTCCTGTGATTATTGTGATGTTGGACTTAGTACATCATTCTTTCAGTCAATTGCACATGCCCAAATTCAAATGAAAGCAATGGACAGAAATTTGAATTCCAAATTATTTGAAGGATCATTACATTGAACAAGCATAATTACCAGCAGTACATTGCACTAAGAGTACAACAAACTCAACCCATCACATCTAGCACAACCCATTACTACATAAAGATCTTACCAGCAACTAAACCTAACACAAATACAATGAAAACAAACACCAAATTTTCATATTTTCTGTCCATTTCTTCTAACTGTGCAGTCTTCTCTTTGAGACGATCTTCAACAAATTTCAACTTTTCCTGTGTGCCTCCTCCTTCAACAATCTCGATAGTACCTTTAGCACGCTGCCTCCATGTTGGAAATATGCCCTAGAGACAAATAGTAGTAAGGACTATTATCATATTTAATATAGTTTATGATAAGTTTTATATCATGCTATAACTGTATTGAGTGGAAACATCAATACACGTGCGATATACAAACAACCAGGGGTTCCCAGTGAAACTCTAGTCACTGGTTCATTGGTCAACAGATGATCATGTTTCCTGATCATGTGGCATTTATGCCAGTTGGAAATGGAGTCATCTCATTCCGAGAATGAGATGATGAACCAATACCCAACCTAAACATCGTGACCCGATCATGTCACGAAGTTCAAGTTATGATGATTAGAAATGGATCCTCGTAGACTATTCCTTAGACCGTGAGGCTATATCAATCACTATCTCCCGAGAGTGTTTAGATAACATCAAGCGCCACTTGGTAATACAGTGGTTATAAAGGTGTATTCGGGTACTCGGAGGAAACCGTAGAGGCAATATATGTCAAGAGCGGGATTTGTCTGTCCATGTGATAGGAAGATACTTAAAGGGCCCACTCGGAGAAGTTGTATCCAATAGCTGCGCAGCATGTGATTTGATCACGGGGATATCACTTGTCGGAACGAGTCAAGTAGCATTATTCAGTAACGAGATTGAACACGACATGGTGATGTCATTGATCAGATCTCGGGCACTGCAAGTATCAAGAGACAAAGGGAATAAGACATGACTGTCCCGATTCAAACGACGAAAGATCTTTGTGGAATGCATAGGGGTCACATGGCCATCTAGGTCCCTCTGTTGATCATTGGTGCGGGAGTGCCCCAACCATGTCTGGAGTGTTCCCGAACCGTGGGGTATCACGCTTAAGGGCTTGATGATGCTTAGAGAGTGTTTATAGGATCGGTGGAATCGCCAAGAATTGTAGAGAGAAAACCGAAAGGGTTTCGGTAAGTCCGGAGGATGTCCAGAGTGGAGGTGGAAGGTGTTCCATAGTCATGGAGGTTGAATAATATGTGAATGAATGTTAAATGTTGATTTAATCATTTATTCATAATTATCTAATAAAGAGACAATCAATTTAAATGGTCAAAGGCTTAATGGGCCAATTTCCGGAGGGAGAGGGCCCATTAGGGGAAAGGAGAGAGGGAGAAGGGGCAAGGGGTGGCCGGATGGGCCTAGCCCCCACCTGTGCAGGGCCAACTAGGTGGCCGGCGGCTGCCCCTCCCCCCTCCTCTCCTTTAGTCCTACCCCGGGACTTTGAGGGAGGTAGTACCTCCCCTCCCCTATATATAGTGGAGGTATTTGGCTAAATAAAATACACCAATAATCAATAAAGGTCTTCTCACTTTTGGGAGGACCTCTAATTGATATTTCTCTCTCCCCCTCTCTCTCTCACGTGACCGTGGTCCCAAGTCTGGACTGCGCGAACGAGAGACATCTTCACCGCGGAGCGCCGTCGCGCTGCGGGATTCAGATCCGGGAGCTCTACTTCCGCAACTGATGCTGGATCGGGGAAGCAGGAGTCATCGTCAGGCACCGGACGTGTGTAACTCCCCACGAGGTGTCGCACTTGAGGCACTCAAGTTGTTGGAGCCACGGGAGCGTAAGGACTTCATCATGACCTTGAGGTCGGCTTCGGCTCGTCTATACCAACCATGCTCTCCTGAGCGTTGACAACACTTTTCGGTCTTTAAGGGTAAGTTCGTGAAAAGCCCCTCCTGTTACTGTATTACTAATAGATAGGTCCTGGCAGCTTCAGGGCTTCAAGGGCGTAGGGTAAAATTTATTGTTTTCATGCGCGGAACCCCTATAGTGGTATCAGAGCTAGATTTATGCGTAGTAATGCTAGTACGGGTAGAACAGACGACATGTAGCGTGTGGGTGTTGATCTTTTTGTTGTTACCCTACCACATGTACTTGTGTATACCAAAGTAATGCTTGATGAAGCGGCCCCCAACCGACTTTACACGTTCATTCGCGAGACTGGTCCGCGCTTGACATACGGCTTGTACCATATAAAGTGGCTTAGGGGGGTCTGTCTCTCTCACATTAGTTGGTATACCATTTGCAACGGAGGGCCCCGAAAGGGGTGTAGTAGAGACAACTACTCGATCAGCGTTGTGCTGAAAGTTCGTAGGTAAGAACGGTTCTTGTGCGAAAGCCCATTCAGCCACGTAAAACATGCAAAGATAAATTAGAGGCGTCTAACTTTGTTTTGCAGGGGGGCGTTGCTTTGTGATATGGTTGTGGTAAAGGTAAAGTGATTACCTTTTGTTACGTAGTAGTAGATAGTCACGGAGGTGACGGACTACCACGCCGGAATGACACCAGTACCCTGGTGTCTACGGCACCGGAACCCTGGCGCCGGAATCCGGTGACGACGGATGGAGATCACGACGTGAAGGACCATATCACATCGCATTTACATTCAATGTTATTGTGTGTATATCTTATTGTGTGCTAGTATTAGATACTCGACAGTAGCCTAATAAGATGGTCCCTATTAAAATTACCAATGATTGTGTTCCCCCTTAGTGTGCACCACCAAGAAAGTTCTTCGGTATGAGGCGATCCAGGGTACAGGCCTGGGTGTCAGACATATCTACATTCGCATATAGTGGGTGTAAGCCATGTTGCACAGCGAATACACTAAGGTTTAGTTGGCGAGCCTAGCATGTGCAGACATGGCCTCGGAACGCGGATGGTCGAAAGATCGAGCATGAGTCGCATGAATGATGTGACCGACGTTTAGCGTCCACCCTTGAATCCACATTGATGGCCGTGACGATCGGGGGAGATGTGGCTGATAGGGGTCGTGTTATCACTAGGAACCCTTCTGGGGATAGGTGTTTATAAGTGGAGTTATTATTAACTCATTTAATTATAAACTTAGTCTAAATTCCTTTTGCAATTATAAATGTAGATGGCACCTTTCCTGTTGACCATTGATTGGTTAGAAGGAGAGAAGCTCAGATTAGATAGATCAAACTTCTCCATATGGGTTGCACGTCTCCACGTTCTTCTTAGCGAGAATGACGTGGTCGACTACATACTCGACGGGATGGATTTGGATCAGCCCACTGACCTAGAGACCCCAGAGCAGCGGAAAGACCACTATCTCCGTCATGAGATGGCCTCCTTCATTTCAGTTACCATGCATTTCGGAATGGTGGATGAGATGTGGCCTTTCGTGGGTGATGTCAACCCTCGTTCGGTGATGCTACAGCTTAGGACACATTTCGTGGAACAAGCACGCATATGGGAGCATGAGCTGATGGGAGACTTCCTCTCCATTAAGATGGAGGAGAACTCATCACTGGATGACCACTTGGAGCGCATGCATGATGTGTACATGAGGCCTGCATACTTCCTAAATAGCTGGATGACGGGCTCTTTTGCAAACAGCGTTGTGCTGCGGTCGCTGCCACCAAGCTACCAAGCACAAGTTAGGATTTGCGTAATGAGGGGCGACGCGGAATCAATGGAGTTCCACCGGTTCATGACACATATCAGGAATGTGTTGGTTGAACTAGATGTCGCTCAGGTCATCAATGACAAAGGTATATATTTGATATACAATTTTATACATGTTATAATCTTGCAAACATATTTGTAGTGTTAAGTATATTTGATACTTGTTCTGTTTTGCTGAAAATAGGTCCTTCTGCATGAGAGGTGCTTGCTGGAGAGGAGGTGACGTTGCGTGTTGATGGCGAGCATGATCATGATGGCCGACGACACTCTCCCTCGACATTTATCATTTAGTTTATGTTTAGGATAATTATTGTAAACAAAAGATTGTGAACTTCTTTAGTGTGTCTCACACTTTATGAGACGGTTATTCATATGAGTTTGTAACAAACAGTTATTCCACTTTTATGAATGATTTCTATTCGTGTTCATATCTTGTTTGATTATGTGTGAATTATCCTTGTTGTCTGAAACTGATTGATAATGCATGAACATTTCTAAAATATTGAAATGCTTTAAAATACCCAACTTAATGATATTTCATTAATGAATGAAACCATTGTTTAAATTCAAAGTTATAATGATAATATGTGAAAGTCATTCGATTTTTTATCACATATAAATCATGTCTAAGTTCGGCAAAATAACTTGAACACCATGTATTACTTGAATACAAAGTGTTTAAAGAATTGTTAAAAGTTAATACATATTCGATGTATTGTGTTTTAACGAAAATGGTAATTATCATTAAATGATTGTTTAAATGTGTAAAGTAGTTTACCAAAGGAAATATGAATATGAAACTATTTGATTTGATCAAAGTGTTTCATCAACAAAGGGTATAAATATAAAAGAGAGTCTAATTACTATGATTTGATCAATAGTAATGAAATTCAACTTTATAAGGATGGCATAAAAGAAATTGTGAAATGCAAAGCGTTTTGAAATGTCAAAATGCAAAGCATCACAATGTGATATTAGATATCAAAGTGGGTGAATAGAAGGCACCAAATAAATCGTTGTAGTGTAGATGTAGAGACCATTAGTTAGAAATAGTTAGCACTCAATTAGAATGTAGTGAACCATTTGAATTCGTGAAAATTTTGGGGTTATTCGATATAACCAAAACAATAGAGAATAAGTCCTTGTAGAGTATTCATTGGAAACTTTGAATACGAAATCCATAACTGAAACCAAAAGAAAAGCAAAATTCGTATTGCTTGGATTTTGGTGCATTCTTGAGAAAGCTCTCTTTTAGTGATATTTCTCAATTATGGAGCAAATGTAAAATAGTGTAAAACACGATGAGGATTCAAACCCCCGCGTCAGAGTGTTGAGAAGCGCAACGGACAACGTTCCTGAATGATTCTCTTCACGAAAGGAAAGAATCAATGATATTGATCATTGTGTTTTCCCCACTAGTGTTTTCACTACATGAAGTAGGATTCAAAATGTAAATCCATATCTTGTATGGAGACATTTGTGAATCATTTGTCATGATTCTTGGAATATGACATACCTACGAACTACTAAGGAAATAATGGTAAACTAAATTATGAGAAATCCTAGAAACAAAATTCACTTGAGATTAGAAAGCAATTCGTTGCTGAATCTCACAAGTAAAAGGGGTTACTTGAATTTTCCCAAATGACTGCAAAGCCATAGTGGAAAAGGGGGTGAATGACAAAAGCACAATTTGTCAAGTATTGGACAAATTCAAATGGATTTGATTCAAGTGTGCTGAATGTCTAGAGGATTTAAAACTAGTAATAGTACTAGTATCTCATAGTAAAACTCCAAGTTTGATATTTGATCAAAGGATTTTGAAGTTATTCAAAATGGTGAGTGGATATGCAATTTGCATGAAATTGAGTGGGAGCTATGAAAGTCTTCCTGAAACAATATGTGATTGACATATTTTTTAGTGGGAGCTTATAGGAGTAATTCTTAAGTATGTTAAGAATGAAAGCGCAAATACTTATATATAGTGATTTATAAGATGTAGAAGTTGACAATAGGTGTATTATGATATTATGTAGTATTCATTAAGGGATTCTGAAAGGGGTTTCAGAATAGAAGTTAATTAAGGAACAGGTCCTTAATAACTCAAATTAGGAATAGTATTAAGTTTAACATCAATGGTTGATAGAAAGAAAAGGATGATCATCATCCACTATGTTGAGACATAGGTTCTATCTTAGTAAACCATGATGACAACTTAGCATAATATGTGATCCAAATAAGGAACGTTTAAAAGTGATTAAGTTTGAATCACAGAACGTTGAACTAAGTTTGTCGGCAGTGTCTAATAGAGAACTGTAGACATATTCTCCAAATCCATAAAGGATGATATATCTTAAAACATAAAGAGTTATGTTATAAGGTAATATGTTGGAAACTCATGTAGATACCGATTAAAGTCAAGTAGGAAGCGAGGTGAACAAAGACATTGAAAGTTGCACAGAGTGCACGGGTGTTTCGATAAATACATTTATAACAATAGATAAGGGTACCATCTAAAGTGTTGTATAATGTTATGGCGGGGCTAGTTCGCTTTTAACGTAGAATGACGTGTCCTAGGGCACAGTGCCCATGAGAAATCCCCCGAGGTTGATCTAAAGTCACTGTAGGCTCCTAGAATCATGCCTCGTTCTGCTGCCATAGCGATGATGCATACACACAGATGCTATCATGTGATGATAAAGTATTAATGTCAATCAAGGTGATGTTAGTAAGTTGCAAAGGATTTGGGACTGTAAAGTACAAACCCAAGACTCAACCTCTTCCATGAGCAAGCATGTTCAAGGTACCGGATATATGGTGCCAATGATTGAGAACAAATGCAGCTAGTGTATTTGTACTCTAGTGCAAGTGGGAGACTGTTGGAAATATGCCCTAGAGACAAATAGTAGTAAGGACTATTATCATATTTCATATAGTTTATGATTAAGTTTTATATCATACTATAATTGTATTAAGTGGAAACATCAATACACGTGTGATATACAAACAACTAGGGGTTCCCAGTGAAACTCTAGTCACTGGTTCATTGGTCAACAGATGATCATGTTTCCTAATCATGTGGCATTTATGCCAGTTGGAAATGGAGTCATCTCATTCCGAGAATGAGATGATGAACCAATACCCAACCTAAACATCGTGACCCGATCATGTCACGAAGTTCAAGTTACAATGATTAGAAATGGATCCTCGTAGACTATTCCTTAGACCATGAGGCTATATCAATCACTGTCTCCCGAGAGTATTTAGATAGCATCAAGCGCCACTTGGTAATACAGTGGTTATAAATGTGTGTTCAGGTACTCGGAGGAAACCATAGAGGCAATATATGTCGTGCGTCCATGTGACGGGAAGATACTCAAAGGGCCCACTCGGAGAAGTTGTATCCAATAGCTGTGCAGCGAGTGATTTGATCACGGGGATATCACTTGTCGGAACGAGTCAAGTAGCATTGTTTAGTAACGAGATTGAACACAACATGGTGATGTCATTGATTAGATCTCGGGCAATGCAAGTATCGAGAGACAAAGGGAATAAGACACGACTGTCCCGGTTCAAACGACGAAAGATCTTCGTGGAACGCACAGGGGTCACATGGCCATCCAGGTCCCTCTGTTGATCATTGGTGCGGGAGTGTCCCGACCATGTCTGGAGTGTTCCCGAACCGTGGGGTATCACGCTTAAGGGTTTGATGATGCTTAGAGAGTGTTTATAGGATCGGTGGAATCGCCAAAGAATTGTAGAGAGAAAACCGGAAGGGTTTCGGTAAGTCTGGAGGATATCCGGAGTGGAGGTGGAAGGTGTTCCATAGCCACAGAGGTTGAATAATATGTGAATGAATGTTAAATGTTGATTTAATCATTTATTGATAATTATCTAATAAAGAGAAAATCAATTTAAATAGTCAAAGGCTTAATGGGCCAATTTCCGGAGGGAGAGGGCCCATTAGGGGAAAGGAGAGAGGGAGAAGGGGCAAGGGGGTGGCCGGCTGGGCCTAGCCCCCTCTCCCGCACGGGGCCCACTAGGTGGCCGGCGACTGCCCCTCCCCCTCCTCTCCTTTAGTCCCACCCCGGGACTTTGAGGGAGGTAGTACCTCCCCTCCCCTATATATAGTGGAGGTATTTGGCCAAATAAAATACACCAATAATCAATAAAAGTATTCTCACTTTTGGGAGGACCTCTAATTGATATTTCTCTCCCCCTCTCTCTCTCACGTGACCGTGGTCCTAAGTCTGGACTGCGTGAACGAGAGACATCTTCACCGCGGAGCGCCGTCGTGCTGCGGGATTCGGATCCGGGAGCTCTACTTCCGCAACTGCTGCTGGATCGGGGAAGCGGGAGTCACCGCCAGGCACCGGATGTGTGTAACTCCCCGCGAGGTGTCGCACTTGAGGCACTCAAGTCGTTGGAGCCACGAGAGCGCAAGGACTTCATCACGACCTTGAGGTCGGTTTCGGCTCGTCTACAGCAACCACGCTCTCCTGAGCGTTGACAACGCTTTTCGGTGTTTAAGGGTAAGTTCGCGAAAAATCCCTCATGTTACTGTATTACTAATAGATAGGTCCTTGCAGCTTCAGGGGTTCAGGGACGTAGGGTAAAATTTATTGTTTTCATGCGCGGAACCCCTACACTCCACACCTCATCTCGCAGATTGCCAAGCAAATCACTAAAGAATTTTGGCAGAGGATCATCATGCCACTCCACGTATCCACAGCCTCTTCCATTCCGCGAAAAAACCAAAACAAAAAAGAATGATTGTAGTTGACGAGATAAACAGAGGAAAAACTCCAACAAAAAGAACAAAATTCAACTCACCATTGTATCCACGTACGCATAGTACATTCTTCCTGGATCCTAGGCACTCCACGATATCCACCTAGGCGCCTTCCGCGGCGGATTGCAGCCGCACATCCTCGCGGGCTCGTACACCATCGGATTCTCATGATATGGCACATGCGACCTACCGTCTGCCCCTCCTTCGTCCTGCAACACCTCGAAAGCTAGGAGCGAAAGATGCACCGGACGACCAAGACATTTCCCTCTCCCGTGCCGCCTCAGTTCGCCGCCCCGCCGCCGTGCTCACAATTTCTCTCCGTCCTGCGCCTGAGCGAACCATAATTTCCCTCCCCACCTTCTCTCTCTCTCTCATTGTGGGTAACGGTTCCAACACGCGAGGCCGTTAAGTCATCGCGTCGCTACCCCACATCATGGCCCACGTCTGACAAAAATCCTAGCCACGTCACCGTTTTCCAGCCCAAACCGTCTCAGAGTTTGGACCAGGATTAGTGAAGTGGGAGTGCTGATTACAAGGATCTACGAGTTCAAGGTTTAAAATAGACTTTTTTCTTCAATAAATCCGAAGATAGTTTTGAAATAACGAGAATGCCCTTGAGCTTCTAGAAGGCCATGACTGCCCTCCCAAAACACCCTCAACTACCCCCTTCCTTTCGTGGAGTTCCCGAGTTCGCTCTCACAAAGGACGCGTCGACTCTCGCCTCTCTCCTCCTCCTCCTCCCCATCTCTCTCTAGCAATCGACGATGGCGTGGGCGACGAGGTTTCTGTCGGCGGTGTGCTTCTTCGCGGCGGGCGTCCTCTTCGCTCCGGACGTCCTTCTCGGCGCCCGTTCCGGCTCCGGCGCCACCGCCGTCACGGCCGCCAAGGTGTCCCACCTCCTCTGCTTCGCCACCTCCTGGGGCGCCGCGTTCTGGGCTACCTTCATCGGCGGCATCATCATGTTCAAGTAAGTAATCAACTACTTCCCCCAGCTCTTCTCATAATTCCCCAATTCTTGAACGAAATCTCTTAAACTGATTGATTCGATCTTGTTGGATCTTTCAAGGAACCTGCCGAGGCACCAGTTCGGGAACCTGCAGGGGAAGATGTTCCCGGCCTACTTCACGCTCATCTCCGCCTGCGCCGCCGTCTCCGTAGCAGCCTTCGCCTACCTCCACCCGTGGAAGACTGCGTCCGCCGTCGAGCGCTACCAGCTTGGGTTCCTCATCTCCGCGCTCGGATTCAACCTCTCCAACCTGCTCGTCTTCACACCCATGACCATTGAGGTGAGCACCCTTCCTCCTACTGGCGGAGCTAGACGTCTTGGGGTGAGAAAGACAAATCAAGATTTATACCACTGCAACAAACTAGAATTGGTATATTTTAGACAAATTTATATTTGATATTCGCCACATTGGTTGCAAAATACATGTATGATGGTTGGTATGATATAAAGCTGTTCCTCGAAATTGATTAGTCTAACATTGTGGTTGAACAACTTTGTTCATTAAAATGTATAATAATGGTACAGTTTCGGTACTTAAGGTAGACATGTGAGTGCACCAGCCAAATGGCTGCAGTATCTTTGCAGTTGCATGCTACATATACTCAGCAGCGCAATAGAATCTTTTGTTGAATGTAACATCATGTAAACTGATCTGATAATGAAAACGTTTAGTTTGCAAGATTTTCTTATATTGGTTGATAGACTAGTGAAATGCTTTTTGATAGGTCATAAATTTCGTTCACAGGCTTAGTATAGTGTAATAAAGGCCATATGCATCATTTTGATGTAGAGACCGGGTGTCGCATCCTCCTTTTTGAAAAAAAGGCTTAGTATAGTGTTAGAAGGTTGCAGTTTGCCTGCACCCTTATTTTGGACGGGCTCTTGATTCTGGGTGACGGCATATCGGATAATGACTAGTGAATAAAAAATCCATCATTTTAAAACATCCATCATTTTATTGCTTTTGGTCGTTTGACCAAATATTAGTTGCAGCTTAGTGCCAAATGTTAGTGTAAAACTGAGCCTCTCATGAAATCATGCTATTTGTAAAATGCTGCCCATTGCTGTAATCTAAGCCCAATTTTCACACTTTATGCTTTTTATAGTATGGTATTTACATTTGGTGCAAATATCCCATCTATAATGTATGCTGGCATGATATATAACTGTTCTCTAAATTGGTTAGTGTATCATTGACGTCGAATAGCTCTTTATATTTATACTGATTGGAGGCACCTTTCAATCCTCCACATTGATTCTAGGAAGCTATCTAAAAATAACCTTAATTCTATGGTTGAGATCTGACGTGGGATAGAGGCTTACCTAATCCTGCGTGTCTTAGATTCCTGAAAGTTTATGAGTTATAGATGATGATGGTTCCATTTTCTCACATCAGCATCTCAAGGTGCAATGTCATAGGCATATATGATCCGTAGGCAATACATATATGAGACATGCAAAAAACAGTCACCTCAACCGTACAAGTCCTTTTTTACATCAACGGTGGTGCAATACAAGTTACTAATGCATACGGGCTGAGTTCAGAAAAGGTATACAAATGCATACACATGCATGACCTACCAATCACAGATTCTTCTATGTTTTTCTCTTTTCTTGGCAATCTATATGACTATATGTACGTATACGCTTAAGGAAATTGTACATTGCTATAGGTACATCACTCTTTTCCCTCAAAAATCACTACTTACACCCAGTAACGAATCATGTATGCATATATACCATACCGATCTACATAAAAAATCAGGAAGGTGTATATGTAACTTGCATTTTAAGCGGTTATGTTTTATTTGAAATACTTCAAAACATAGTTTCAAGTTTACATCCCAGATTGGTAACAACAGCAACCATAAAATCACTAACACGGTGCAAGCGGCCATTAAATTCAGAGTTGTTAAACAAATTTAATAGTACAATTAATCCATTGGTTTTATAAGTTATATCGGGTGTACTTTACAGATCGCAGGTATTGATATTTGAAGAATACACGCGTGACAATATAGGTAACGTACAATTAAGAACGTCAAATAGTGGGGAAAAAATAGTAACCGAGAAAGAGTCGCATACTCATGTGTGGACACATGAATGACATGTCAGTGCAGATGCTGAACTCATGTTCCCTACTTCAATATATATGGTTAATATAACAAGTTAATGCAGAAGTTGTTGATTGATCAAAGTTTACCACTGATTTAATGATCAAAAGAGGTGTTTTTAGATGTAAGATGATATTTTTTCATGTGTGGAACCATCAAATATAACAAGCCTATACGAATAAACATGGGGTTACATTGAAGTCGGTGTGAATCGATGGAGGGGTTATATTGAAGTCAGTTTGAATGGATGGACTGTTTCAACGACTAGTTTTGGCATAAAAACCTAATGCATAATATTTTTCATTAAATGGTATATTACGGGTGCTGTTTCGGTACTCATCATAGACCTGTGAGTGCACCAACCAAGTGGCTGCATTGTTTCACCGCACTGGAAAAAAATCCAGTTTCTCCAGTTGTATTATTATTATGCTGTGAGGAAAGTCGTTTGCTTCTGATGACCAAAATAAATGATTTACTTTTGTACTGAATTTAGAACTCCAAATTTCAGTTAAGCATCAGTGGTTTGAGTACTGGAACTCCAAAAAGTCGAGTCAGTCGCTTTTGTACCGACTCATGGACTAGTCGCACGGCTAGATGCAAATAGTCATTACTAGCCAAGTACCAACTCATGGACTAGTCCTGAGTCTTGATTAGTCGAGTGGCTCATTGCACACTACTGAGAATTTTGTTCAACATAAAGCAGTCACTACTATCATTTACTGTTTGCTCAACTAAGGTAATTGATGAACCTTTACAATTGCAGTGTGGTTTCCTAGCCTGTGTGGTTCTGTTGAGAGAGCGGTATCATATGCAGTAGTACTAAATTCTTTTCCAAGCAGCAATTGCTAGTACTTGTTCTTTATATGGAATATCTATGTTGTACTAGAATGTATGACAACATTTTTGTAATTGTGTGAACCAAGGTAAATGCGAATTATACTTGGATAAACTAGAAGGCGCTTATTTCCCTGCAGTTTTATGGTATATATATGCAGCTGCTTGAACTATTTGTATGCTTCTCATTGTAGATGATGAAGAAGAGGCACAAGATGGAGAGAGAACTAAGCATCGGTGACGAGGTCGGGTGGTCGAAGAACGTCAAGTCAGCAAAAAGCAACCCTGCCCTCGCCGCGATGAACAAGAAGTTTGGGATGATCCACGGGCTCTCGTCGCTGGCCAACATCATGTCGTTTGGCAGCCTGGCCATGCACTCGTGGTACCTTGCCAGCAAGCTTGAGCTGTGATGTGCACAAACACCCATCTTCACCATGACGCTCGGGTGGCGTAGTAACGTGTCTATGCTTATAATTTAAAAGAATGGATTCATGTCATGAGGTTGTGAACAGATAGAATTATATGATGGACTTCACTTTGGATTATTGCGTTTGAAAGAAGTTGCAGAATGCATGTAATACTAGGATTTATTTCTCGGAAGGAGTGTAGAATTTGTGATTCTGGTCTGTGCTCTCTAATGCAATGGCCGGTTTTTATTGCTTCATATCACTTGGTTTTACTCCCAGTTTCTAGTTTAGCTAAAAGAGGGACTTGTGTCTTGTGGATGGCCTATGCAACTTATTCAGAAGGTCCTTTGCACTGCCTGAACCAAAGAAGCTCGTGGTGATTGCACTTGTGTGGTGTTGGTGGACGGTGGACCTGCAGAAACAAAATCAATAGAGCGAATTAAATGTTAGACCTAAAATCTGTCGCCTCAAACCCACATAATTTGGAAGCTTGGGAATTAATAAGAACTTTAGATTGCAGACCATGGTCCACGGCAAGGCTCCCGATGAGGAAAGATGTCGAAGCCAGAGCTGTCTTTGATAGTCTGGTTAAAATCGAAGTTGGAGATGGACGGCACACTGTTCTGCAGAGATCGCTGGTTAGAAGGTGTCAGATTTGGCACCTGGCCTCTCACTTACGGTCAGCGCACATGCACGGAATGCAAGAACAGTAGCCCAAGGTGTGCGCAACAGTAGATGGCTCTTAGATCTACCGGGTAACATAGCCCACCGAGGAATTAGGGAGTGCTTGGCTGTATGGGCAGCGATCAACACCATGAACAGAGATGCACGACAGCCCGACAAGTCCAGCTGGCCGTGGTCCAGTTCAGGGCAATATACAGCGAGATCAACATACGTAGTACAAGATGTTAGCTCAGGGTGGGGAGCGTTTTCAGCTGGATATATAAAGCCATTTGGAGGAATGGAGACACGCCCAAGACCAAGAGCATGTTAGATCGACGATTCAGACATGGTCTCCAGCGGCATGTTTCATGTGCTTACAAGAAGAGGACACAGTTGAACACATTCTGGTTCAGTGTGTCACAGCTAGAGAGGCTTGACACAGATGCAAGCAAGTGCTGGGACTGAACATCGATATCCCGACAGCCAATGCTACTGTTATACAGGAGCGGTGGTCTACGGGGAGTGACAAATTCATCAGGAGTGGTTTGATGCACTCGTTTGCACCGTCAGTCATTCACTTTGGAAGCATCGTAATGCCTGGTGTTTCAACTAACGTACAGCAACAACACTCTGCGGCCTTTCTTGGCTTCTCTGATTTTGCACTGAGTACAATTCTCTTAAATCCCTTAAAGCATGTCTAACAGACCCCTTAAAAGGGCCAAACCCGTATAATAACCACCGAAATACGGGGTTGGGCTCTACCCGGCCGTCTAGCAGGCCCCGTAAAAACGGCCTCCGCGTCGATTTTTCCCAGTTTTGGTTACGGGACGGCTCTTCGCCCCCTACTTATGCGGGGTGGGAGCGGGAATAGAGGGTCAAACCAGTATCCTCCCCTCCACTGCGCGCGAAGGGTTTCAGCGAAACCCAACCGCCGCCGCCGCCGCCCGATCTCCTCCGCCCCGCCCTTCCCGGCAACGACGTGGCCGGATCTCACTGCCATGGATCCTCCGCAAGGCCCGCCGACCGCCGGCGGTGCATCACCTTCGGCCGCGGTGGTACAACCCAAGTATTGTTGTTGTTGTTGTTCAGCCCAAGTATGCTCAACAGAGGTACAAAGACATGGCTGGCTTCAAGAACAAGGAATTTCAGTTCCAACATTGCTTTTCCATTCTTCAACATCTTCCTAAGTGGAAGTTGAGGGACAGCGAACCAAAGTGCAAGAAGGAAGCACTGCTCACCATGGATGATGAAGCGGAAGACATGAGTGCGAGAAACGCCGGCAAGCCCGAGGGCAACAAGAAAGCCAAGGAGAGGGTGAAGGTAGAAGGTGAAGCATCTAGCTTCCGGGAGAAGTTGGATCAACTCATGAAGTCCAAGGAGGCATTGACGTTGAAGACATTGGAGACCAAGCTCCTCATCACCGAGAAGAAGAAGGAGGTGAAGCTTGCCAAGGTGGAAGCAAGGCCGGAAGATGCCAAGGTGAAGGCCGAGCTGGACTTGAGGATGATCGCACTCAAAGAAGCCAAGGCCATGAAGGAGCTCTTGGCCGAGGAGAGGGAAATCATGATGATGCGCACGACGACATGGACGAGGATCAGCTAGCGTGGTGGAAGGAGACCAAGGCGGACATCATGACGAGGAAGAAGGTTGCGCGTGAAGCTCGTGCTGCAAGTGCTCTTGGTCCGTCGACTCCTCGAGGTGAGTCTCCGGCGAGTGGTGGCGCCGCTGGCGATGGACTCGTTGATGGTTGATCACATTTGGGAACTTCCGTGGCTTGAACATTGGCTATGATCGCGTTGATCGCGCTGTGGTGTAAAAACTATGAATTATGCATCACATATTTTGGATGTGCTATGTTTGATCTGAAATTGTTGTGAAATTGTTGTTAAAACCCTGTTTTGAGGGGTTGAAAACTCGTCCGAGCTAGCAGACTCCGTATCCCCACCCCGTAAAACAGAATCGGCCGGTGAAAAGTGAATACACGGCCCTCTACTCGCGTTAAGGGGTATGTTAGACATGCTCTTAGGAGAGGAGTAGATGGAGTCCCTAGTTTGAGAGACTAGTCCTTTTTATTTATGGTTTCCGAGTGTTGGCATCTTTTGTACGCATTGCAGGCCATTTCTTGTATATATACTTTCTGCCTTCTAGTATAAAATTAAGGCACGCAATTACGTGCTCTCGAAAAGGAAAAAAAAATCTGTCACCTCTCACATATATACGAGGCGGCTGTCTCGTACATCTTTTGGACAACAATTCTACACGTTTAAAAGGCATAATCCTAGTCTAACGGCAGCTCTAAACTAGATAATTCTTCATCCATCTTCGTACTGGATTAGAACTCAAATGCCCGTATTGACTCATGCATGTGAAGCCTTCTTGATCCTTCCGTGCTGGATTTAAACTTGCATTTTTCTTTACGCTTGAGCTAGCTAGATTCTCGTCTTTTTACACACAAGCCAGCTCCCACTTAGACTTCTCTGGGAGTCCTCCAGTGTCTAAGGCGAACTTTTCTTTATTTTCGTTGGCCAAACTCTGGTTTAGGCAAAAACCGGCCGAACTTTGGGCATGGCCAGATTCATTCCTTAGGCAAAGACGACCAGATTATTCCTTGGACAAGGCGGCCTTGGGTAAGGCGGCCAGATTTTGGTCCAGGTGACCAGTATTTTCCTCGGTGTAAAAGCCTAAAAGATTCTTGCCTTTGGGCAGTCAATTCTAGGCGGCCAGATTTTGGCCGTGCACCAAGGCGGACAGATTTTGGGTTTATTGCAGGTTTAACTCAAGGCAACTCCCATTTGACTTGACATCTTGACGCAGCTTCCAGATTTTCTCTTGATTCTCCTCCTTTCTTCCGCGTCTAATAAGTCAGCTTGTAGGCTCTTCCTGAATCCCTCTTAGAACGCGTCCATCTCGCTCCTTAGTTATCAATAGGGTCTTTCTCGCTGGCCAGCAAACGACCCAAAATGGATGCTAACACTAAGCTAGTATCACATTTTTAAAAGATATTCTGGTATGACCCTAATCTGATATAAATTAACTTAACAAGCCTGGTGAGAAGACGGTGATTCTAGGAGGGCTATAATGAGGAGTTTCTTCATGTACTAGTATTGTTGGTTTAGTTCAAGCTCCCAGTCCCACCTTTCACTGCGTCAAACACCCAACTCTCTGAGTTGGGGACATGAAGACCTGGAAAGAGTACCATAATTTTGCAATGTTGGTACCCTGATACTATGCTGCAACAACCCTGAATTTAGCGCCTCATTTGTTTAGTTGTTCAGTAGGACAAAAATAGCATGCTTATAAGGAGAGAACTAAGCACATTAATTAATCCTTGTATATGTAGTTTGAACTTTTAAGAGAATATGTGTAGTGTAGTATGTGTTGTTATCAATGCCTAAGCCATCTGCTCATTCTACTGAACTCGCAAAATATGGATCTTAACTTCCTTCATCCCTTTTGCGTGGCAGAATTACTTCTCTCAGCATTCAGCATATTATGTGTTCCAGAAATTTTTATTTTGAACATTAGTCATATGCTAAAATATCTTAGTTTCAGCTCAAAATCCATGTAGCCTGTCTGGAGGAGCGGGGTCCTTATTCTGCTGTTGCTTGTTCTAACTTCTCTGAATCCCTTGTCGTGCCAGTTTGATCCTAGTACTGCGGTTTTCCTTTCATTTGATTTTATCTAAACTTGAGAAGACAAATGATGCTCTTTCATCTGATCCTGAGCCCGTTTATTATTGGCCCCAGCTCACCGATCAGTTTGGATGTTGACTGCTATAAGTGTTAAACTGTAAGAAGTGCATGATATTGTCCATTAATTTATATTAAAAAAAAAGATATTGTCCATTAATTTGTATTGGCATCACCAGTAACTGAGTATGAAGGCTTTACATACCATCAACACCTTCTACACTTTCATGAGAAACAGTTGCTTATTGGATTTTCTTTGTCTACTGTGGGCCACTGTATCTACATATCTCCCCTTAAAAAGCAGCATTGAGATCAAGAACCATCGCAGAAGTAACCTAATGGAGACAGCTTGTAGGATCATAATGGATGATGGCACATCTGATCAAGATGGTGATGCTGCCCAATTGAGACAGTGGTGACAACAAAAAGGAGAGCCGGTACCAAATGAATCGTGTACCACCAGCCGCCAGTGCTGGAGAAGAGTGCACGGCCATCTACAGGTTCTGAATTGTATGGTCGTACAAATAAGGCCATTTTCCAGTATGATTCCAGATGATGGTACGTAACAAGCTTAACTAGCTATAGTGCTAGTGTAAATCTCAAAGAGTACTCAGTGTTTGCTTACAATGCCCTCCTATAATGGGTTCGGATCGCACCGGGTATGAAAGTGACGTCAGTCTGTTTTTATTAGGCAAACTAGGTGGGATTAGATCCCTTAATCTGAGCCGTCAGGATGCTTTGGAGTTCGTGCCAAGAAAAAGTTGGAAAGCACCGGAGCACTCCTCTTTCTTTCAGATAGACCAGGGATTCATGGCACTACAATGAAGGTTGGAGCGTCTTTCAAAGTTCCAATCATAACCGAGATCGACCCGGCGATCAGTTTCAAACTATATGAGTATAAGATATCTTGGTAAGCCAAAATTTTAGAACAAAGATAATAGATAGTATGTGCTCGAACTCTTAAGTTCAAGAGATTATTAACGTTTTGGGCATGTTTTCTCTTCTTTGGGTCCATAATCGTGTTATTTTTTTCACGAAAACGCAAAAAACTTTGCATTTCGATGCATCAATAGAAAAGAAGGTTTTATTTACATGACCAAACAATCAACCTACTAAACTAGGGAAGAAGCTAGTGAAACCTCCGGGCTCCTGCTTCAGCCCACGATTTCGCATATTCCTTAATCGTGTCACACAAGAAGGTCACCGAGAGGGTCTCGTTGGCTACATTTTTATGCTTCTGTAGCCACCAAGCCATGAACACGATCAACGACGAGGTACATTTGCCCATCTGGCGAGAGGTAGATCGCAGCACCAGAAGAATCATGACATTTTAAGGTTGCCGTCATGATTCCAAGCATGCAGAAGAAGGCGGCTTCTTTTGTCAGTCAAAAACCCTGTAGCATCATCATCAACAACTCACGATAAATATACTATATCCAGCGTACGGTACCATCATTTGGTTGGCCATGTTTGCATGATGTGGCTGGTTCGTAATGGAAAAGGACATCTACTTGGCAGTTGGACAGTTGCGTGAATCCACATCTGCACCGTAGTCCCGAGGATCGTCACGAGCAGCTAGAAATTCAATCCCGCCAGAACTAGATAGTAGAAAAGTTCTTAAATTTCGATATTATCTATGTATACTCCCTCCGTTTCTAAATTATAAGATGTTTTAGTTTTTTTTAAACACAAACGCGTTTTAGTGCGTAGGTTCAAAATAAAATAGGTAAACCTACATACTCTCTCCAACTCATATTAGTTGACTTGAATTTATCTAGATTCGAATATATCTAAATATGTTTTAGTACTAGATACATCCGAATATAAACAAATTTGAATCAAATAATATGGATCGGAAAGAGTACTAAAAAGAGTCTAGGTACATATATTTTAGAAAAAACTAAATATTTTGAAACTGACGGAGTAGTAAGAGCATGAGGCTCTTAACTGCCCCGCTAAGGAACATACATCTCAGTTACAGGATATTCTCTCGACCCCCCGTCCCTTGTGTCGCCCCTCCCGGGCAACTCGGGGGAAGCACCGTCGCCGCCATTCTAGCCCCACATCTCCCCCTCCCCCAGTGTCGCGGCCGCTGGCCTCTCTGCGGTGGCGGCGGCCCCGTTCCCGAAGGGGGCATGGGGAAAGCGGCGGTGGACGCGACACCCTGTTCTCGGCGTGGAGGCGTGGAGGCCGGCGGCCACTAGCGATGATGCTCGAGGTTGTGGCGGGTGGTGGAAGGCGGCGGGGAAGGTGTGGTGCGGCGACGCTCTCTAGCCCCTACGGCGGCCGCGCGGGCCCTTCAGGGCCTGATCTGGGCTTCCAGGGCTGCGGCATGGCTTGCATGGTTGATTCAGCTAGCGTGGCACAGGGTGCTGGGGAAGACGTGGCAGAGTTGTGCAAGCTCGATGGTGATCGGGAGGCGACTGTGTTGGTGGTGGTTGCTATTGGCCTATTTGGGCTTGACAACGGGGTGGTGGGCAGCATGGTGATGGATGGCGGGCGGTTGATTCAGGTTTTAGGTTGTCGAGCACAACCGGGATAAATCCTTGCTCAGGTTTTGGCTAGATCCGGTGATGGTGACGCCCGCGGGTGTCGTAGACTTCTATGGAAGCATCATCGCGAGTTGTGCTCTCTCCTCCTCTCGTTGACTTTGCTTTGGCGGGAAATCATAGATCTTGGATCAAGCGATGGAGGCGCTGCTGTGTCTCTTTTCTTATTGGGGCCATCGTCTCGAGGTCACCTGTGTCTAGGGGTTTGGCGAAGAGGCTTTTTGCTAGGCAGCTAAGCAAGGTCCAAGTGTGATTTTGGCAAAGATGGTGCATCATGTTGAGGTTGGATTGCGGCAGGGCTTCTGTAGTCGGTTTTCCCGGTGTGTCCAATGGGTTCTTCTGCCTCGCCGTGTTGCTGTGGAGTCGGATCTGTGGTAGAGCGTGTCCAGGCGGCGACGATGACCAGCCGCCGATTGACATGGGCATGACCCTTCGGGTGCCTACTATTGGTATATATGGTGCGGCCCAGTGGAAGGCTCACTCGAAGCTATATCAAGATCCATGAGACCCATGACAGTTTGGCTAATACGAAGCCTACAAGGATACAGTCTCCTAGCGGAACAAGACAAGGAAAGTCCAAGACTATACTACATACAAACTCTAGCTTGTAACAAACTCGTATTGGTACCCGAGTCTTAGCCTCTCCATATATAAAGGCTAGGAGGTGCAACGACGAGGACACCGGATACACATGCCTCTCTCTCTCAGGGAGATCGCATTTAGTCGACTCAACGAGTTTTTACTCTCCATTGATAATACGAGTAGACAAGTAGAAAGTAGGGTTTCCTCTACGAGGGCCTGAAGCTGGGTAAATCGCCTCCCCTGTTTATCTGTTAGGCCGACTAAATCACCAGTGCTCACCCTTCCCATCAACCCAGTTCTATAACAATGGGTATTGCCGAGGTCACCCCTCGTCAATTGGCATCGTCTGTGAGAATTCTGAGCGCTAGAGTTATGAATTCGGCGGCTCCATCTTCACCAAGCAGCAACTCTACGATTGGGATTGGTGAGATCTGCTACGATCCCATCGATCTCGATCCACGCCCACCCACCCCTTTTCTGGCCTTCGACAACTTCGAACTGGAGATAGATCTGATGATCGGATGCTCCCACTTTCGCATCGGGTCGGTGGAAACTTTCTGACTCTTAGATCGGATCTACTAGGGTCTGTCGGCAGCAATTGCAACGCCTACGGCAACACCAGCGTCTACCGTCGACTCTACTGGAGGGGAAATCTCGTTCCCACAAAACATCATGAACAAGCATGACTACATCATGGACCAAGAGGATCTCGCTGATCTAAGCAATGGCGTCTCTTTCGGTTCGAATAACGAGCCCACATCAGCTCCGGCACTCCATACCGCGGACCCGACGGTCATCATCAACCGCAAATTTGGATATTGTTTTGACTCTCCCGCAGACTGTTTTGACTCTCTTGTGGATTGTTTCGTGAAGTCGATGATCGGGGACGGTCATATCCGTTTTGGCTCCATCGACTTCGGTGGATCCAACCTCGACAATTCACTTCAGTGTGTCGAATTCATATTCATCAATAAAACTCATCGTCCATAGACTCATTCGCACCGGCGTCTTCAGTCTCATCATCGACCTCACACGGAAACACACAAGACCGGATCATCGGCTGCATCAAGGAAGAAATTTATTGCAGTATCACCAGTTCAATGATTCGCAAAATACGTGAAGGTCACGCGAAACGAGTTCAAGACGGAGAATACAACCGGTAGCCGACCTCCGGCGCAGCGGCCTAGCAGCACGTGAATCGAAGATCCCGTCTGTTTCCATCCTACATACACGCGAAAAACTGCCAATCCGATACGTGAACTCACTGAGTCCGCTACGGACAGGAGCACACATGTCCTTCGATCGGTCAAAACTCAAGGAAAAGAAAAAAAATCCTTAGATTTTTTGTGTTTTTGTTTTCTCTACTTAATTAACCCTTCCTTTCTCTTACGTATTTGATTAGTCAAAAATAAATCAACTAGTTTATTTGATCTAATCCATTTCTTTGTTCGTTTTGCAATACATGCATTAACAATACCTGAATCGATCGGATCATGGAGATGACAAGATGGAGGCATCGACCGGCTCGTGGATCAGCGAGTCTATGTCTATATTAGAGATAACCTTTTTCTAGCCAGATTTATTAGCCAGACGTAGAGATGTGACGACCTCATCGGGATAGACTCCGACCTCCGCCTCGACTACACATACGCTGCATCGACTCCGGTCTGTCGCATCGGCTCCCAAATGCCGCTTCAACTACACGACCACCACATCGACCCTGTCGACCGCGTTGACACTACACTCGGGGATGCACCAACCTGCTACTGCGTTGACTACGTGTCCATCGCGTGACTCCATCAACCTGGACCACACACCCGCTGCGTCGACTTCGTCCCACCTCATCGACTCTACACTCGAGGGCTCCGCCAAATCCACCGTGTGACTCGCTGCTGCCATCAGCTACAGCAAGCCGCTGCAATCTTCGGCCGCGGTAACCCGTTTCAACATCTACTTCGTCCAACGCGTGACTCCGCCGACCTCGACTCTACGCTCGGGGGCTCTTTCGGCTCTGGCGACCCACTATGGTCTACGGCTCCAGTGAGTCAGGGGCTCCTTCTGCTCCGTCAACCCGTTGCGGTCTTCGGCTCCAGCAACCCGGGGGCTCTTTCGTCTCTACGACCCACTGTGGTCTTCGGCTACAGTGACCCGCTGTGGTCTTCGGCTGCGAAGACCCGTCACCACCATCGGCTCCAGCAACCCGCTACCGCCATTAGCTGCCCACTGCCGACATTGGCTCCGGCATCCTGCTGTCGCATCAACTTCGACGCCACACGATCCGCTACTGTGTCGACTTCGTCCGTGGCACATTGACTTCGTCCACGGCAACTACCAATAAAGCTAAATTTTCCTTTACTTAGATCTGATTCTTTTTTAACTCGCATTCGAAATACTCAGGGGTTGCAGTCTCTTTGAGTAACCTAAGTGCCATCGACTTCACGCACTCGAGTATCTCGTACGCATCTTTTCGAGTAGCTAACTCTCCCTGAGCATCGAATCCTTAAACTCCAACCTAGTTGTAGCCCAACTGGCAGGTCGTCAAGGTACTGAGACTAGGATCGTCAAGCTAACGAAAAGGTCTCGCGTTACAGTGCAAAAGTGGCGAGTCCAATGGCACCAGAAATTGATATAACAAGCTGAAAGACAAATATTCTTTACAAGATACAGGTACTTCACTATTCTTTATATTTTCTAGAGCTTACAAGAACATCGGCTATATCGAGCTATTTTGTCAGGTCTTCCAACAGAGTTGACTAACGCCACCCGCATCAACTTACGTCAAGACCTGAGTCGAGTCCCTCTCAGATGAAGAAGATGCTCTGAGCTATGTTCGGGTGCAACCACCCGAACATAGCCTTGGGGGTTACTCCCATCGAGAGCGCTAGCCGCGCACCCGATAAAATAATTCTCCAACAGAGACAATGATTATTACTTGCGATCAAGAAATAGATGACCCGAGTCGAGTACCTCCTCGGATGAAGAACATGCTTTGAGCCTATGCTTCGGTGAAAGCGCCGAACATATCCTATGGGGATACTCCCAGCCGGAGCGCTGGTCGCGCATCCGATAGAAAACAATTTCCTCCTACGGAGTCAACAAAATCCTTGAATTCTTAGACCACGTCCGCTGCGATAACATGTCTGAATGTCGTGTCCACGACATGAAGATAAGACCGCGGGATACATCTTGTGAGGCCTGGTAATCGCACACGAATGTGCTCTGCTAATAACTTTCCATATCAATGATACGATAAAAAATCCCGACGGACGCGTTGGCTACCTGAAACATAAAACTGAAATTTAGTACTCGATAAGACCTCTGTGGCCCGAGATGAACTACACCAGCATATACCAGGTTCGAGTCCGGGGACTTGAGCTTGAGAAGGTTCATGATGTTTTTGCCCAAGAGCAATTAACTAGTTCCTGATCCATCAGATGCACCAGACTCGTTATACCAATATGCCTATGACAAAATACTTATTGAACCTACAGTTCGCCTACTCGATAGAAAAATCTTCCAACAGAGTAAACATCAAAGAAAATACACAAAAATAATGACTTCGAGCCTATGATCGAATGCTACGCCTCCGAACATAGCATCGGGGCCTAATCCCGCCGGGACCGCTGGCCGCGCACCTGATAGAAACAACAAGTCCTCCAACGGAGTCAGGAGGAAAATATCTACATCCGCAAGAAAGAAGACCCGAGTCGAGTACCTCCTCGAATGAAGATGATCTATGAGCCTATGCTCGGATGCTAAGCATCCGAACATAGCCTCGGGGGCTAATACCATCGGGAGTGCTGGTCCCGCACCCGATAATATTGCTGGTCAGAGAAATGCAAGGTCTGAGTCAAGTACCTCCTCAGATGATAGAACTCTGAGCCCACGCTCTGGTGCAAGCACCCGACCATAGCCTCGAGGGTTGATGGGAGCGCTGGCCGTGCACCCGTTAAAAAAAATCCTCCAACGGAGTTGGCAGAAGAATAACTTTGAGCCTATCCTAGTGTAGCCTCAACGGTTACTCCCATCAGGAGCACCCGATAAAAATGCCAACATCACTTCAAGAACAAGACAACTTCATCCATTGCATCAGACAAATAAGATAGTCGAGTAGTTCACACATCCGAAGAAATCTTCGAGTTCACCTTCCAAGAATAATAAAACAGACTTGGAGACTCAACCCAAGTCTACGACCAAAGTGGAGTCTCGGGGGCTACTGACATGGGCATGACCCTTCAGGTGCCTAATTTTGGTATATATGGTGCGGCCTAGCGGAAGGCTCACTCGAAGATATGTCAAGATCCATGAGGCTCATGACGGTGTGGTTGATACGAAGCCTACAAGGATACAGTCTCCTGGCGGAATGATGAGTGGTTTCCTACGTCCAACAACAGGGTTATTGCAGTACTCGTAGCGACAACTATTTATTAGAAAGATACCAAAGGAGCTTTGCAGGATGGAAACCACACAACTGCGGTTGTCAATGCATCCACGTTTGCACCCAAAATGGTGTTTGGAAATAGTCTACACTATAAGTTGCTAGAGTAATAGTAAACAAGAGAGATTTAAAGTAACTAGTAACAAGGTAAATAAAGTACTAAAAGTAAACTAGAACAAGAACTAAACTAAAGGGGGTTGTAGCTGTAGGATTGAATGGAATGAGAGAGGGTTTCTAGGCTTCGGTCTCACTAGTACTAGATGGGAGAATATATGTGTGATCCATTGTCTATAAGAGATTCCTTCAACAAATAGATGTTCCCCACTTGATTAGCGGGTTGTCACACTGTGTGTAGTATGCATAATTCTCGTGTGTCACTCGCAAGGCAAATGTATACTTCCGGACCAAGGGATCACGTGAACTCATCTCGTAACTCATGTAATTGAATACTTGGATCACAAACACATTCTAACTTAGCGCACTAGAACAAACCTCAGCCTAGAACCTAATCAATCACTCACACATGGATGAACAAAAAACCATAGATGAATATTAATGAAGTCACAACCATGTTCAATGTTACAAATACAAGATCTAAGACAAGGGAGAGAGATGGAGACGCCGTTGGAGATGACGATGATGAACGGTGCACGCGGTGAAGATAGGTGTGCCTCCTTCTCCTCCTATTGCTTGATGGTGTGGAGATGTGGATCTTGTGTGCGGCGGCTATGGAGGTGGCAGGGCTCCGCCCCTTGGGCGTGGATGGATTCTGTCAACACCCGGATTTTTAATCCCAGATGCATGTTATGCCATACATCGCAATCCTAGGATTACCATTTTTGCGAGACATAACGGATTGGATATCACAGTACATCATCCATTACAAACCATAATAAGGTCTTACACGAATAAATGATCTCATGATCCAGTCTTAATGCAACAAGCAACGGAATAAATAATAAGCATAGTTGTGGGGTCCATCTTCAGTGTCACAGGCAATGCTGACGATGGGAGATAGTCCTAGTTATCATAGCCATCCTGTTGTCCTCCTTCAGGGTAGTCCTCTTCATAGTATGGCCACGGGGATAGCCAGGGACAAAAGCCATGAGTACTCTTTAAGTACTCGCAAACTATCACTAACAAGTAAGGTAGTTCTAGTAGGATTTCTAACTCTAAGTTTATTGGTAAAGTTTAGTTTGAAACCTAAGCTGAGTTCAGAAGTAAAGAAAGATAAAATAAAGTTCTAAAATCACTTAAGTTGGGAAACTAGTTTCATAGTCACAACTCTGTTGTGGTCAAGTCAAGATTCATCATTCATTTCATAAGTCATTTTGAGAACATATGACAACGGAATAGTACGGCCACTTCAACTGTCCATGACCACGGACGCGGCTATTCGAATAGTTTGACAATCTGTAGAGAAGGTACACTTTCACACAATATTCGATACATCCGTCAGGGATAATCCTGAATCATCATACTTAGTATGCGCATAATCAAACATAACCTTTCAATCACACAACCTAGTATAAGCACCTTTCCTATGAGCTTGGCCTCCCAGCCATGGCCATTTGCCATCCTGGGCACTACATAGGTGGATAACATTGAGAGGTAGCCTCAGATCAGACCTCTCCCGCGAGGGAACTCATACTAATGCATATAAACTTCCGGCTAAGCCTTACCCAATTCAGGTAATATGGTTGTATGGTAAATTTGGAATGGTATCGTATCCGAACCCAACCATCAGTTTTTATAAAGGGCTAAGGCTCATGCCTCAACATTTTCATCATCATAAACCATTGGTGTTTCTCAACACATGTCAAAACATCTCAATAGAATGACTCATCATTCCAAGGTTTTCATAAGTCATTTTCACCAAGTATTCCCATCTAAAGTGATCAAGTTTTGGTTTAGCTCTAAACTACTAAGTTAAGAGTGTTCACTAAGGTAGGATACTAATATCAATCGCATGCCATAGAATGACATCTATGTCTAACTAGATAGGCCAAGTTTTATACTCTTTATGCTATCTATAAACAAGGTAAGGAACTTTGGTAAAGTAAAAGAAAGTAAAGCTTGTAAATAAGACTTGGGATGGTATAAGTCAAAAAGTATAACCAAAGCATGCCTAAAGCATTTGATCAAGTTAAGGGGGCAAGTGTTCACTTGCTTGGTTCTAGCTTGCTAACAATAGCTTGCATTGTTAAAGATGGCTTGCATAAGTATAATACTTCCAGGTTCTAGCTTGCTAACAATAGCTTGCCTTCGGTAGTGCAGTGGTTGAAATTCTCTTCCTCTTCCTCTTGGTAGAACTCCTCCTCCTCATAAGCTTGGTCTGTACTGCCGTCTATAAATACATACGGGAATACACAATCACCAAACAATACTTAACTAGTCTATTTAGTACTCTAAGGCACACATTTGATGATCTAGCATCATCACAAACATCACAAGGTTTAAATGAAACTAGTTTCATTCTTTTTATTTGAGAAAAGTAATTTCTACTTATTGAAAATAATCAAGATTTAATATTCTCCAATTAAAATATGGGATCATATGGAAACATGTCATCACCACATATTCTAATACATGGGAATATGATTTAAATGTTGGATCACATTTTAATAAGTTTAAGTTTAATGTTTAATGATTTAAAGTGACTAGAAATGGCTATATAGCATTATTTTGGAACTAGTCCAAAGTCACTGCATGCAAACCTTAATATTATTACATATTCAGATAGGTATATTCAAATGTGATTTTTGAGAGGTGGAATCAACTCCAAAGATATTATGGTTGATTTTAGAAAAATGTTTAAATTTGAAAAAGCTTTCGTCTTGTTATTTTTACTAGGAGAGATCTCTAATTCTAATTGATTTAAATCCAACGAGCTCAAATAGATATTTTCATTATCTTTCCAACAAAATTGGAATCATCTAATTTGGATTTGCATAACTCTCTGAATTGATTTTCAAACTAAGGGACAAAATCTAGTTTAAGTTTAAAAAGAAAAATCCTAATTTGAATCACAGGGCCAGCGCGGGAACACTAACGGGTCGGCCCAGTGTCACTCTGCGGCGCTGAGAACAGCTGACAGGGGGGTCCCGCATGTCAGTGGCTCATTAAACGTGAAGCGGTATGGTGCAACATGGACCGTAGGATTAGAACTAGAATCTACGACTCACGTTCATCGTCAACGACGAACACGTCACCGGCGAGACGGAAATCTATCGGCGCTGTGGGGGTGCAGTGGGGGCATACCAGGGCTCCAGCAAGCTTGGCAATGGGGGAATTTGAACGAGGATACGACGGCGGACTCAGGCGAGGTCGCGGCAGCTCCGGGGGTGGACAAAATCGACGGGGGCTTCTCCTCCTCTGTTGCGGCTAGCTCCGGCGAAATTCCGGCGACTGGCTACTCGAGCAGCTCCGGCTAGAGGTGGGGAAGGACTAGTGGTGAGAGGGGAGCTGGGTGGTGTGAAGAAATGGTGCTGGGTAGGCTCCCTTATATAGGCTCGGCGAGGCGGCACAGAAGCATGGGCGGAGCTCGTCGATGACGATGGCACAACGAGCTATCGGCGTGGGCAAGGTAGGCGGACGGTGGGCGGTTCCCTGGCGGTCAGCTAGGGCTAAATGGAGACTCAAGGGGCGGTGGCTAATGGTCGGGAGCATCTCACGCTCTGAGCGACAGAGGCGGTGCTCGATGTGGTTCCCCACGGTTGTGGGTCGCGCGGCAGGAGATGAGTGTGTCTGGCGGGTTGCTGTGGTCAAGGCGGAGCGACGCGCGCGGGCTATGGTCGAGGTGCGGCGTGTGCTGCCTTGCCGGGGATGGCGCTCTGGCGTGCACTGGAGTGGTGCAGAGGCTTAGTGCGGGGCTTGTCCTCGGTGGTCCAGGGCGTGGCAGTGGCCGTGGGGTGGACAGGGGACGGTGGTGTGATCACGCCTTCCTTCCTGGAGCAGCAGAGAGGGACTGGTGGTCTCCTGTGGCTTGGGCACGGTCGGCCGGCGATCATGGCCTCGGGGTGGCGCTGCACTGTGGCTAGGGACTAGGGGTGGCTGGTTTATGGCCTGGTTGGATCAAAGAGGGACAAAGAGAGTGAATTGGGGTCAATGGGGTTGCAAATTCCTATAGAAATAGTAAGAATATACTATGGTGTGATCTGTGCATGCCAAGTGTTCGACCAAATGGCCGCATGACACCAAGATTTGAATTTTTCAGAGATTTTTGGTGGAGTGGTTGGTCTAATGCTTGAGCATCTCTGGTTGCTTGGGATTTTCAATTTGAGTTCATTTGAGTGGTTTCTGAAAAAGTGTGATCTAGGTACATACACTTGATTCAATTTTCAATTGTCATTTAAAGTTAGAGTTTAAATGTTTATGTAAGAATTCAAAGTGGGCCTTGGTAGATCTTTACTTGTACTAGCAAGGGGTGCAAAGAGTTAGAATTGTTTGTGTTTGAAATTGAGTCCTAGGAACACCCAAAGTGCCCTAGTTGATTAAAATGGCAAAAGTGACCATTTGCTTTACTAATTCTTTTTGATTTCTTTTCTTTGGATTTTGCTTGGGAATGATCTAGATGATGTGTAATTCACCTTAGAGTCATTTTACAACCAATAGAACAATCAATCATGGCAATTCACAACAATTCCTATTTAATGCAACACACATATGCATGCTTAATTCTTTTAATGAGAAAAAGTTTTTGTTAACCCTAAATTGGGTGATTTGGACCTTGATCACTTGGATCAAAGTTTTGAGATGTTACAAACCTTCCACCCTTAAACAAAATCTCGTCCCGAGATTTAAGAAAGAAAACTAGGAACTAAAGAGATCTGGAAACTCTGTCCTAATGTAATCTTCTCGCTCCCAAGTGGCTTCTTCTTCGGTATGGTTGCTCCATTGGATCTTGAGAAATTTGATACTCCGGGTCCTAGTGGTTCTGTAAGATTCTTCCAAGATACGGATGGGCACTTCACGATATGTTAGATCCTTGTTGATATCAACGGCTCGGTGATCGATGTTCTTGAAAACTTCTATCTTCTCCGACACTTCTAACCATTTGCGAAGTAACGAGACATAGAACACATCATGGATGGCTGACATCTCCTCGGGTAGTTCTAGTTGATACGATACTTCTCCTCGACGGTTCAGAATCTTGAATGGTCCAATGTATCTGGGGGTAACTTACCTTTTCAGACTAAAACGTGGGGTTCCCTTCAATGGCGAAACTTTGAGATACATGAAATCTCCGACATTGAAAGTCAGGTCTCTCCTTCTCTTGTCATCATAACTCTTCTGTCTGGATTGGGAGGTCTTAAGGTGCTCACGGACTTTGTGAACCTTCTCTTCGGCTTCTCGTAGGATGCCGGGTCCGAAGATCTGACTCTCTCCTACTTGCGACCAATTCAAAGGGGTACGACACTTTCTTTCGTATAAGAACTCAAATGGGGCCATTTGCAAACTGGCTTGATAACTATTGTTGTATGAGAATTCTGCAAAAGGCAGACAATCTTCCCATTTTGATCCATACTCTAACACACAAGCTCTCAACATATCTTCTAAGATTTGGTTGACTCTTTCAATCTGTCCATCGGTTTGCGGGTGAGAAGCCATGCTGAAATTCAACTTCGTTCCTAGTCCTTCTTGGACTTTCTGCCAAAATCTCGAGGTAAATTGGGTTCCTCGATCTGACACTATGGTCTTGGGGTTCCATGCAGACTGACAATTCTAGCAATGTACAACTCTGCTAGCTTTGAACTCTGGTATGTTGTCTTGACAGGTATAAAATGGGCTACCTTGGACAGTCTATCAACTATGTCCCAGATTGAATCATTTCCCCTACTAGAAGTAGGCAAACCGGTGATAAAGTCCATTCCGGCAGAATCCCATTTCCATTCCGGAATCTGCAATGGTTGCAATAGTCCTGCGAGTCTCTGATGTTCCGCTTTGACTCTCTGGCAGATATCACACTTGGCGATGTAGCTTTCGATTTCTCTCTTCATCTTGTGCCACCAAAATTGCTCCTTCAAATCTTGATACATCTTCGTTCCTCCGGGGTGGATAGAATAAAGAGTATCATGAGCTTCTTGCATGATAACTTGCTTCAGCTCCAAATCAGCTGGCACACAGATACGTCCTTTGTACCACAAAACTCCTCCTTCGTCTTCGGTGAATCCATGTACCTTTCCTGTACCAATACAACGCTTGATTTCGTCGATACTTTCATTTCCCTTCTGGGCTTCCTTGATTTGGCTAATCAAAGTGGGTTGAAGTTCAATGCTAGCTAAAAATCCTTTGCTAACTAGCTCAGTTCTAAACTGCTCTAACTCCTCATGCAAACTTAGTTGCTTCTCCGTGATCATGGTGTTTAACCTACACGGCAATTGATACATTGCAAATGTATCTATAATTTTTGATGTTCCATGCTTGGTTTTATCTACTTTCTTGTGTTTTTTCCACACTTTGGAGTACTTTTCATATGATTTCTTGGACTAACCTATTAACAAGAGCCACAATGCCAGTTGCTTGTTTTCTGCTGTTTTTGGTTCTAGGAAAGTCAGAAAATGAATATTCTCGGAATTGGACGGGACAAAAGCCAAAGTGCCTATTTTTTCGGAAGTCATCAGATGCCAGAGTACGAGACGGAGAGGGGCCAGGGGGGCACCACACCACCTGGCTGCGCGGCCCAGCCTAGCCCGCGCCAGGGGGTGGTCTGGCCGCCTCCGGCACCCCCTCGGCCTCCCCTTCCGCCTATAAGATGCCCTCGGGACGAAAACCGTAAGTACCTGACCAAAAATCCATGAAAGAGTCTATAGCCGCCATCATCTCCATCCCTAGATCGGGAGGGATCTGAAGCTCTTCCCGGCACCCTGCCGGAGAGGGGAATTCACCCTGGAGGCCTTCTTCATCACCATGCAAGCCTCCGGTGTGATGCGTGAGTAGTTCATCCTTGGACTACGGATCCATGTAGTAGCTAGATGGCTGGTTCTCCTCCTTTGTGCTTTCATGTCTAGATCTTGTGAGCTCCGTTCATGATCAAGATCATCTATTTGTAATTCTGCATGTTGTGTTTGCGGGGATCCGATGGATATTGAGATGCTATTTCAGATTGATTATTGATTCTATCATGTCTTTGTTATTTGTGATCTTGCATGCTTTCCGTTGTTAGTAGCTATCTTGGCCAAGTAGATGCTAGCAACTCCAGGAGTTAGTATTTATGCTCGATAGTGGGTTCATGCCTCTGGTAATCTGGGGAAGTGACAGAAATCTCTAAGGTACTAGATGTGCTGTTGCTACTAGGGAGAAAACAACAATCCTTTGTTCATAGAACAATCGTATTGTTTACTTTACACGCAATCCATAAAGCAATAATCTGTTGCTTGCAACTTAATACTGGAGGGGGTTCGGATGATAACCTGAAGGTGGATTATTAGTCATAGATGTAGTTGGATGGCGGTCTATGTATAATGTTGTAATGCCCAATCGAATCTCAAAGGAGTCAAGATGATTAGTGTATGCATGTATTGCTTTCTCGATGTTTGTCAATTGCCCCGCTGTAATTTGTTCACCCAGCATGTTATCTATCTTAAGGAGAGCCACCTCTAGTGAACTATGAATCCCAATACTTTTCTTTTACATACAATCTACAAACTGTTACTGCTTTGTGTTTACTTTCTGCAAAATTTTACTTCCTTCCATTCGATACGTTTAATCCTTTGTTTTCAGCAAAACATGGTGAGATTGACAACCTCATCGCAAGTTGGGGACAAAGTTTTGTGGTTGTGTTGTGCAGGTCTCCACGTTGCTACTAGCACCAGTAGTGCGCCCTGCCAAGGCTAAGCTAGCAACACCTTTGGGGTGTTTTCTTGCTCCTACTGGTTCGATTAAACCTTGGTTTCATAACTGAGGGAAACTTGCTGCTGTGCTCATCATACCTTCCTCTTGGGGTTCCCAACGAGCTCTACATCAACACCGAGCCATCAAGCATTTTTCTGGCACTGTTGTCGGGGAGTCAAGGACATCTTCACAAGGGGAGTCCCTCATAACCAATCTCTTTACTTTTTTATTTTTGTTTTGCTTAGTTTCTTTTTGCTTTGTTTGCTTGTTTCTTTATCAAAAACACAAAAAAATTAGTTTTACTAGTTTGCTTTCTTATTTGAAAACACAAAAAAGTTAGTTCCTTTCTCAAGTTGCCATTATGTCTAGCCTTGCTCCAATCACTATGTCACCCGAGGAAATGATTTTCACTTTTAAACAAGGAATTTAGGAAAGTTTTAAGGAAGCTTGGTCTAGAATCTCTGATCTACATGAAAAAACTGAGCCTAAAATGACTCAAAGCTTGTTCCTTAGCAGTTTTTACCTTGGAATTGCTCTTTGCTGTAGATATGCTTTAGATGTTGTTGTGGGAGGAGATTTCCTCCAATGCAATGAGGATGATGCTATTAATTCTATAAAGAAATTGATCCTCACTTACAACTTGCCTAGCCAAACTGATATTTCTTTCGCAAGAATATTTGCTAGATTGAACACTCTTGAGACTAGCACTACTAGCTTAAAAGATTGCTATAATACACTTAGGGAGCATCACAATTATGTTCCAATAAATTCTGAACCGTCAAAGTGGCTCCCCACAGTAAAGATTGAGATAAACACTAAAACTTTTCAAGCTCGCTGTTATATCATGTCTGAATTTTGTCTTATGCCCAAAGATATTTATGAATCTTTGAATACTTGGGGGCTTATTGAAGGAGGAAAAGAAATATCTCTTGCTAATAATGCTACCATATTACCTATTGGAATATCTCAAGGAGTGTTTACAAAGATCCTTGGGAAAATGATTTTTACTGATTATCTTGTTATTGAATGTGCAGGAAAAGGACAAATTACACTTGGAAGGTCCCTATTAGAACTCCTTGGAGCAATAATAGATGTGGGAAAGGGGACCATGCACCTTTCTTCTCCACCAAACAATCATATTTTCCCCAAGGTTAAGAATAAAAGTAAGAGAGGTAAGGACAAGAAATTTGGTTTTAATGCTTCTTCATTTGAGAACACTTAATTCTTTTTCTTGCTTCTTATGCCTAACTTAAAGGCGTTAAAGAAAAATACTTATTGGGAGATAACTCAAAAGTTTTAGATAAGTCTTGGAAGTTATTACTTCAGTAATAACCGCTCCTTATCCTTTTTATTTTCTTTTTGTGACAAGAGTAACCTCTAATGAGAGAGAAGTAATGATTGGGAAGGTTGTTGTCCCGCAACAGATTTATGTGCTTCACCGTAATTTTTTTTGTAAAATCTCTGAACGTCTTTTTGAGACGTGAATTTTTTTGCTTCTTCCCCAGGTTGTTATCTAACTTTCGTTATTTCGACACTTTTTTATTTGAGCAACAGAAGGTCTTCGAAAAAATTCGTCTTTACCTGCTGGTCTGTTTTGACAGATTTCTGCCATTTTCTGCATTTGCTTCTTGTTGGTTCCTTTTTGAGTTATTTTGGGGAATTGAGCTTTTTGAGGGAAGTACTACAGTAGCTAGTGTTCTAATGGAAGTTTATTTGGTGTTAGAACTGAACCTTAAGACTTATTATCTTGAGTGCACTAATGTTGCTAATAAAGATTGTGTGAAGTTTTGTATGAAGGAAAAATTTCAAGTGTATGGAAGGAGTGAGTAATGAGATGAAGGATGGACTAAAGCTCAAGCTTGGGGATGCCACGCGTGTCACCCCAAGAAATATCCAAGAAGTACAAGCATCAAAGCTTGGGGATGCCCAAGTCATCCCCTTCTTCATATATAAAAATCCCAGATTTCTTCCAAACGCTTCATTTTTATTGTTTCATGCACAGTTGTGTTGTTCTTGGAGCGTCTTCTTTTTCCTTTTTGTTTTGGTTTTTCGTTTGCTTGGTTTGTTTAGTTTTTCTTAATAAATTGGTTGGACCCCCTCTTTCATACATTGGTTTTCAAATAGTTTGGTTTGGTTTGGAAAAGAGTAGGAAAGTTCATACTTATGTGGTAAAAAGAGCTTGTTTTTTATTGTGGCCTATGCTTTGTCATGCCATGCTTGATATTGTTTTGGCTTTATGCTTAGTATTATTTGTTGTAGCATGACTCGTTATAAACAATTGAGATTGCTTAATGTGCCTTGGATGAATCATGCGTTGTTTTAGCATATTAAAAGCATAGTATAGTGGTATTCTCCTTTGATGCTTTATTTGGGTTGACTTGGCACATGCTCACACCATGTTATGACTATCTCAAGTCACCATAGCCTTTAAGATCCTTTAGTTTTCAACTTGTAGTATCACTTTATGCTTTGATCAATGATGTTTTGTCACTCTGCATGATTATGGCCATTATTGCTCTCTTAGTTTGTCGCTCCCAGTCTTTTGCTAGCCTCCACAACCAAGTATGAGTTCCACTCATGCATCCAACTCCCTAAACCAAGTTATTCCAAAGAGTCCACCATACCTACCTACTAGCTTATGCTATTCCAAGTATATTCATTCTTTTGTTTACCTTCCAAATTAAACTTGTTATGAGAAAACTAGTGATTAAAGCTCCCACGAACTTGATGGCACACTTTACTTTTTTGCATCTAATAAACTTGAACCATTGGGTCCTTCTTTGTTGCGTATATGCTTGCGCTTTAAAAGTTGAAATTAGCAGAACCATGTTTCATGGGGAACGCTTTCAACATTGCACTTGTACTTTGTACCCCGTTGATATCATGTTCTTTTGCTTACGGATCCCGGCGGTGTGAAATAAAAGTGGAACTTGTAAGATCATGGAGTTTGTATGTGTGTTAGAGAAATGCCTGGGCCGCTAGCCTAAGCCATGCCTAATCATGGTGGAAACTTGCAGCATCACCATAATGACCACTCTATGAAGCATCCTCAATAAAAACCTATGCAAATAGCAAATAAAAAGATCGCTGAGATGCTCATTGTCTGCTTGCCTTGCAATTTTGATTATGGGATAGCTCATGTATCATGTGCAAGGGGTACCCCATTGGCGGTTCTTTATGATACACATGTACTTACAATGACAAGATCTTACTTGTGACTAAAGTTGAGTAGCATGAGGATCGGTCTTCGTAAGTAAGGGGCATGAGATTTCAATTTATAACCTGTCAAGCATATCCTCTTAGTTGTGTCACTTTAACCTTAATCACCTTAAAGATGCTTATGATAGGGGCAATGAGAGTTGAAAGCTATAAGTACCATAATTTTTGGAAGCTCTTTATGAGACTTGAATCCCTACTTCCTTTTATAAAGGCCTTTCTTGCACCATTACATTGAGTCTCCACCTTCTAGCTTTATGCACCTACTTTGAGAGCATAGTGGCCATTCTTAGTTCTATGCGCATTGTCCCAAGACTAGTTTATTGATGCTATAACTTGATATTGCTTGTTTTAAACTATTTGTATCTAGTCACTCTTATGAACTTTGAAGGTGTCCTATGCAATTATATTTGCTACTCTATGAGGGACAAGCTGAATGCTATTATGCTATGTTTTCTTTATGTGAAACAAACAAACGTCTTGCAAAGCATTGTTATTCATGAATCTTTTGTTTGTACCTTTTCATATTGCATCATAGTTTCTTTGTCTTATTGCTAGAACCTTGTATTTCATGTGATGATTAAAGTACTATGATCCCAGCTTTGAATGTTTTACAAATACATTGATCAAGTCTTTGATGGTGCATGTCACCTCAAAAATTATTCTTTCTTTTTATCACTTACCTACTCGAGGACGAGCAGGAGTTAAGCTTGGGGATGTTGATACATTGCAAATGTATCTATAATTTTTGATATTCCATGCTTGGTTTTATCTACTTTCTTGTGTTTTGTCCACACTTTGGAGTACTTTTCATATGATTTCTTGGACTAACCTATTAACAAGAGCTACAGTGTCTGTTGCCTGTTTTCTGCTGTTTTTGGTTCCAGGAAAGTCAGAAAATGAATATTCTCAGAATTGGAAGGACAAAAGCCAAATTGCCTATTTTTACGGAAGTCATCAGATGCCAGAGTACGAGACGGAGAGGGGCCAGGGGGCCACCACACCACCTGGCCACGCGGCCCAGCCTGGCCTGCTCCAGGGGGTGGTCTGGCCGCCTCCGGCACCCCCTCGGCCTCCCCTTCCGCCTATAAGATGCCCTCGGGACGAAAACCCTAAGTACCCGATCAAAAATCCACGAAAGAGTCTGTAGCCGCTGTCATCTCCATCCCTAGATCAGGAGGGATCTGAAGCTCTTCCCGGCACCCTGCCGGAGAGGGGAATTCACCCTGGAGGCCTTCTTCATCACCATGCAAGCCTCCGGTGTGATGCGTGAGTAGTTCATCCTTGGACTACGGATCCATGTAGTAGCTAGATGGCTGGTTCTCCTCCTTTGTGCTTTCATGTCTAGATCTTGTGAGCTCCGTTCATGATCAAGATCATCTATTTGTAATTCTGCATGTTGTGTTTGCGGGGATCCGATGGATATTGAGATGCTATTTCAGATTGATTATTGATTCTATCATGTCTTTGTTATTTGTGATCTTGCATGCTTTCCGTTGTTAGTAGCTATCTTGGCCAAGTAGATGCTAGCAACTCCAGGAGTTAGTATTTATGCTCGATAGTGGGTTCATGCCTCTGGTAATCTGGGGAAGTGACAGAAATCTCTAAGGTACTAGATGTGCTGTTGCTACTAGGGAGAAAACAACAATCCTTTGTTCATAGAACAATCGTATTGTTTACTTTACACGCAATTCATAAAGCAATAGTCTGTTGCTTGCAACTTAATACTGGAGGGGGTTCGGATGATAACCTGAAGGTGGATTATTAGTCATAGATGTAGTTGGATGGCGGTCTATGTATAATGTTGTAATGCCCAATCGAATCTCAAAGGAGTCAAGATGATTAGTGTATGCATGTATTGCTTTCTCGATGTTTGTCAATTGCCCCGCTGTAATTTGTTCACCCAGCATGTTATCTATCTTAAGGAGAGCCACCTCTAGTGAACTATGGATCCCGGTCCTTTTCTTTTACATACAATCTACAAACTTTTACTGATTTGTGTTTACTTTCTGCAAACTTTTACTTCCTTCCATTCGATATGTTTAATCCTGTGTTTTCAGCAAAACACAGTGAGATTGACAACCTCATCGCAAGTTGGGGACAGAGTTCTGTGGTTGTGTTGTGCAGGTCTCCACGTTGCTACTAGCACCGGTAGTGCGCCCTGCCAAGGCTAAGCTAGCAACACCTTTGGGGTGTTTCCTTGCTCCTACTGGTTCGATTAAACCTTGGTTTCATAACTGAGGGAAACTTGCTACTGTGCTCATCATACCTTCTTCTTGGGGTTCCCAACGAGCTCTACATCAACATCGAGCCATCAACAATCTGCTAAGAGCATCCGCTACCACATTGGCTTTGCCTCATATTCAGCTCCTTCTGAGTGAAGATAAACTTCATGCTCTTGTGATCGGAATAAATATCATAGCGATTACCCATAAGGTAATGATGCCATGTCTTCAAGGCTAACACGGCAGCTGCTAACTCAAGATCATGGGTAGGATAGTTCTGCTCATGCTGCTTTAGTTGTCGAGACAGATATGCGATGACTTTGCCTTCTTGCATCAATACACATCCGAGACCAATCTTGGATGCATCACAATACACATCAAAAGACTTCTTGATATCTGGCATAATCAATATTGGGGCTGAAATCAATCTCTTCTTGAGCTCTTGGAAACTTGCTTCACATTTGTCGGTCCATTCAAACTTCTTGTCCTTCTTCAAAAATTGGGTCATGGGTCTTGCGATGCTCGAAAATCCTTCGACGAACTTACGGTAATATCCCGCTAATCCGAGGAATGCACGGACTTGGGTTTGAGTGGTTGGGGCTTCCCATGCTTCAACATCTCTGATCTTGGCAGGATCAATAGCGACTCCTCCTGCAGACACAATATGTCTGAGGAATCCTACTTCCTTCAGCCAAAACTCACATTTGCTGAATTTGGCATACAACCGATGCTCTCTCAAGGTTTCAAGGATGATCCTCAGGTGTTTCTCATGCTCTTCTTCTAACTTGGAGTAGATAAGAATATCATCGATAAACACAATGACAAACTTATCCAGAAAATTCATAAAGATCTTATTCATGAGGTTCATGAAATAAGCAGGGGCATTGGTTAATCCAAAAGACATGACCGTATACTCATATAATCCATATCTGGTAGTAAAGGCGGTCTTTGGAATATCCGTTGCACAAATCTTAAGTTGGTGATAACCAGTCCTAAGATCGATCTTAGAGAACACTCTGGCACCAGTCAACTGATCAAATAGATCCTTGATATTTGGCAGTGGGTACTTGTTTTTGATGGTGACATCATTCAGCTTCCTATAATATGTGCACAAACGGTTACCTCCATCCTTCTTGTCGACAAATAACACGGGCGATCTCCATGGCGATGCGCTTGGTTGAATCAAGCATGTTGCTAACATAGCATCCAATTGCTTCTTCAGCTCCAGTAACTCTGAGGGGTTCATACTATAGGGTCTCTGAGCTATGGGTCCGGATCTGGGGATTAGTTCAATAATGAACTCAATATCCCTATCCGGGGGCATACTGGGCAATTCATCTAGGAATACGTCGGGGTATTCACAGACTACTCTGGCTTGGTCTATGGTGGGTAGGACTAGACTCTTGTTGAACTTGAATTGACGGGTCAAGGTTTCAGATATATGCTCTACTGATACTCCAGAGCTACTAGTCATGGTGATGGCTTTCTTGGCACAGTCTATCAATCCTTTATGCTTCGACATCCAATCCATTCCTAGTACTACTTCCAAACCTTTGGTTCCAAGTACTATTAGATTGGCATAAAAATCTATCCCATGTATTCTGATAGGTACAACTTTGCAATTTTTTCTAGCTTTTGTAGTTGAACCAGGTATTTGAACTATCATGACATGCTTCAAGTTGTTTGGGTGAATCTTACTAGTGCATGCAAATTTTTCGGTGACAAATGAGTGTGATGCTCCAGAATCAAACAACACTCTTGCTAAAACTGAGTTCACAGAAAACATACCCAACACTACATCTGGCGCTTCTTGGGCTTCTTCGGTGTTCATGTGGAAGAGACGGCCGTTGCGGTTGTGAGGGTTCCCTGGGGCGAATCTCCTTCCGGGCTGAACATGGCACTGCTGCTGAGCTAGGGCATTCACATTGGCAGTGGCGGCAATCTTCTTGGGACACTCATTGGAGTAGTGACCCTTCACTCCACACTCGAAACAAGTAATCTGGGACTTGTCTTTGGCTGCAACAGGCACAACATTGCTTCAAGTTCTGGGTGCAGTATTGTTGTTGTTGTGGTGGTTGTTGTTGTTGGACTTGGGTGGCGCACGGTTGAAGTTGTTGGAGTTGTCGGGGTTGTTGTTGTTGTTCCCTCCGGTCTTCACATTTCCTCCGCTACGGTTGGGGTAGCTTGGACAGTTCATCGGGGGTCGATTGTTCCTTGGGGCATATCCTGCAGACGGGTTGGGGCGATACTTCTGAACATGGTTGGATCCACTCTGGTGCATCATTCTACGCTTGCGGTTGTCATTGGCTTGGTTGATCTTTCCTTCCATCTGGATGGCAGAGTTGACTAGCTCTTCAAGGTCAGCAAAACGGATGTTGACGAGTACAGTCTGCATCTCATCATGCAGTCCGTTCAGGATTCTCTCCTTCTTCTTGACCTCCGTGTTGATCTCATCAGGTGCATACCTAGCGAGGGACAAGAATCTGTCACGGTATTCCACTATAGTCATTCTGCATTGCTTTAGCTCTCTGAATTCATCTCTCATGCGGGTGAATAAACCCTGCGGCACATGGGTGCGGCTGAACTTGGTCTTGAAATCTTCCCACGTCATCACTTGACCGTGGTTCTTTGTGCGGGTGCTGTTCCACCATGCTCTTGCATCTCCTGCCAGGTAGTGGGTGGCAAACAGAACTTGCTCATTGAGGTCAACTCTGGCGACTTCTAGGTTATTCTCCATGGTCTATAACCAATCATCTGCATCTAGTGGGTTCTCCGAATGGTTGAAGATAGGGGGATTGGTATTATGGAAGTTTTTAAGCTTGGATCCTGGATGATCCTGTTTTCCATGGCCTTGATTATTGTGGGCCATCTGGGCGATCTGTTGCAGGGTTACTAGGTTGGCTTGACGCTCTGCTCTACTAGCTTCACGGTCGGAAACTAGCATCTGCAGAATCTGCAACATCGGATCTTGCGATGAGCTGCTTCCTCCGGGGTTTCCATGAGTCATCTGAAGATTGAGATAGATAAAAGGGGTAAGAGGGAAAGTTCTAAGGTTCATGGTTTTGTTTTCAAACGCTAAAACTTTGAGTTTGACACAGGTTTTGCAACTAGATTCTTTTCATTCATTCAAGAAAAGCACACGATACAAACACACACACCACCACCACAAAAGGAAAACAGATGGTTTTAAGAACCATTCTGCAAGCTAAGATACAATGAGACCGATACTTCTCACTCCTACGATAGTGCTCTAGTGCATCTAATCATCATCGATGAAGTCGAAGTCATCATCGTCGGTGTAGAAGTCCATGGCATCATCCTCCAGATAGTCATCATCATTGCTGAGGTATGAGTCAATATCTCCCTGGATGTCTTCACCTTCCTCCTCTTCTTCTTTTGCTACAAGCTGAGCTTCTTGCTCCTTGATGATCTTCTCGAGGTCGGCCACCTTCTTGTGAAGACGGTCGATGGTGTGATCCTTCTTTGCACGTTGACGGTGAAGTGATTGGTGATCCTTGACGAGCAGGGTGAAAGTCTGGGCCTTCTGGGCGGCAATGGCAAGGTTATGGTTGGCGTACTCTATTGTCCAATTCCTTCTGTCGGTCGTACAGCAGGAAGTCAAGGTTCTCCACTTGACGCTTCAACTCCGGGTGACTTGGCATCTCTAGAGGCATTCCCATAGAATCACGCCTTGCATAGTGAGCAAAGCGGGTTCCTTGGATCAAGTTGACATTCTGTGCGCAAAGACGAGCGAGAGCTTCATGCATTGCCCTGGCTAATCCATCTAGCCAGTTGTTCTCTCTCATGGAGAACTAAATCCTCTCGGACATCAGGGCCTCTAACTTGCCTCGAAGATCAGCAATTACTAGCCATTATAAATCTCCTCCTGGGGGACCATTGAGTTGAGCTCCAAGAAATTCCGGATGCGGATGCTCCAAGTACTCAGATAGTGCATCAAGATCCCTCTCGAAGACCAGTTGGCCTCCGTTGCCCAACTGGTAGAATTTGCTGTACTGAACTTCCATCTATAAGAATTTAGGATAAGTAAGTTAGTGAAGTGATCCAGTGTGTCAAATTTTATGTAGTAATGTAAGAATTTTGGAGGAACATGTATTATTTGAGAGAAAGAAGCCCAAGGGTAAGAGAGGAAATAAGTTTTCATAAATACTCACTTCTTTGGTTTTGAAACTAAGTTTTTGTTCGGACGTCCATTCTAACTAGGGTCTCCTATGGTCAGGATGGCTCTGATACCAACTTGTCAACACTCGGATTTTTAATCCCAGATACCTATTATGCCATACATCACAATCCCAGGATTACCATTTTTGCGAGACATAACAGATTGGATATCACAGTACATCATCCATTACAAACCATAATAAGGTCTTACACGAATAAAGTATCTCATGATCCAGTCTTAATACAACAAGCAGCGGAATAAATAATTGTTGGGTCCGCAGCATAGAAAACAAAAAAATTCCTACGGTGTGAACTACATGCCAAGATCTATCTACTAGGTACAAAGCAACGGGTGGACATACATCCAACGAGAACTTACCCTCGTAGACAACAAGATTTGTTAACGAGTAGGAACTCGTGGTTGATTTAGTCGTACACTTGCCGATCTCAAGATTGTGAGGAAGTCCAGCAGGTCCGGCTCCAGCACGTCCATCAGATCCAGCTCCAGCAGCACCAAGTCCAGCACCGCAAAGCAGTTGTGCATCCGTGATCGCACACACGTCCGGTACCCCGACAACCTCCGTCCCTCACTCCAGCAAAGCAGCGGAAGCAGCAACTCCTTTCCAGATAAAGCCACCGAGAACATGTATCTCGCTAATCTGAGACCATGGGGAATAATACTAGAGGGGGAGAGAGATCCTTCACAAGGAGGTGTGTGTGAGAAGTGAGGAGGGGGTGGCCTCTTATAGGAGGAGGGGGGTGACCCTCCTTCATGGCCGGCGCATGGAGGAGGTGACCCTTCACCTCCTCCATTCATGTGGTGGTAACTCCCTCCACATAAATTTGCCCCTTCACATTCTCTTTTAAAGTCTCCACTTTAAATGCATTAAATTTCTCCAAATTTAATGCTCTCTCATTTAATAAAACTCTTTTATTAATTTTATTCAGAATTTTTTTAATTACTTTAATTAACAAACATTCACATAAAACCCCCTGCAACATTTCAATATTACATGCAGAACCAATTTCAGCAATTTCACCCGAAACAGTTTTGATGTCTATTGAAATAATTCCAGCGCTTTCTTAAATCTTTATCTGAAACATATTTGCTCCAAATGGTGTCGGTATCCCTTAAGTGTGTCACCCTACGGTTCGCGAATAATGCAGACATGATCGAGACCCCTCTCCGATCAATAATCAGCAGCGGGACCTGGAGATCCATACTGACTCCTACACATTCAACGATGACTTCTGTGATCGTGAGAACCTTTAACGCTAGTAACTAAATCCCTTTGTCCCGCGATATATTACATGTCCGAGATTCGATCATCGGTATCTCCATACCTAGTTTGATCTTGTTACCGACATGTAATCTTTTCTTGTTCCCGTGATATAACATTCTAGTGATCACATCACTTGCTTGCAAGCTATTTCAATGTGATATCACCAAGAGGGCCCAGAGAATATCTATCTGTCATCTGGATTGACAAATTCCACTCTTGATCCATGAGCCTCAACATAACACATTCGTAGTACTGAACCCATCTTTATAGTCACCCTGTTACGGTGTGACGTTTGATGTTATCAAGATACTCTTCCGGTGTTAGCAATTAACATGATCTCGTGGTCTAAGGATAAAGATTAGTTCGTATGGTGTTATAGCAATATAAACATAATGACTTGATCGTAATGCTATACTTCGGATGAATGTTCATCACATCATTCCACCAATGGTGTGACCTTGTTATTAACAACATCCAATGTCCATGATCAGGAAACCTTGATCATCTTGTTAATCAACAAGCTAGTCTATAAGAGAGGCATGACTAGGAACCCTTTTTGTTTATTAAACACACATGTATTGATGTTTCCGAATCAATACAATTCTAGCATGTAAAATAAACATTTATCATAAACATGGAATAAGATAATAACCACTTTATTATTACCTCTCGGGCATATTCCCTTCAGTCTCCCACTTGCACTAGAGTCAATAATCTAGTTTGAAAAACTTTGCGCATTGAACACCTATGGCTTTCTGGTGTTGCATATACGCTATTGCTAGTGGTTAACATAATCTCCGGATGTGACAGTTTCAGATCCGTGTGTATTTGCATGTCTTTGCATCTCTACGCATCACTCATTCTCAAATGAGATGGCATTGTATAAATTTGGTCCTCTGGTGAGACCTTTAGTTCGTTCGGCTCAAAATATGTTGATATTATTGTCACACAATATATCTTCATAGTATTATCCCACTTTGAACCACACCTAGTTTGATAACAAACTACTTAACACAAATGCCCTCCTTTGCTGCTACTATAGCAGTTATATACTTAGCCTTTTGTTGTAGTATCCGTCACAATATCTCAACTTTGGAACTCATCCAAATCCATCATGGAACATCCTTTCCATTATATTGTGCCACCCATAGTCTAAATTGAGATAAATTTAATTTGTATCTTGTGACAAAACTAGTATCAATGTAACACTTTACAATGAACTACCTTTAACTATTTGTCACTTATACATGATATATTCTTAGTTCTTCCAAAGCTCATAAGAATATCTTTACTATTGTCCAATGATCATCTTATGAATCATTCTGGTATATGCTCATAACATTTAGAGCATAGGACATTCTGGATATATACATATCATGGTATAATCGATCAGAATCTTCATGTGATTTTACTCACCAAGTGTTGAAACACTTGAATCTGAATACAATTCTTTCCATGCAGCAAGAACCTTTCTTGTTGTTTCCATATTGAACCCTTTCAATATCTCATATTGAACCCTTTCAATATCTTATATATGTATGTCTAGCACAACCAAATTAGCGCCTTAATCTATCCATATAGATATTGATGCCTAATATTCCGGGTTTGCCCAAGTCTTTCATCGAAATCTTATTTTAATGAAATCCTTAACTTGTGTCAATTCAAGATACATCATTTCCAATCAACAATATGTCCTCTACATAATGTATTAGAAATATGTCTCAGCGCTCCCACTTAATTTCTTGCAAATGCAAGCATCTTCATCATCTCCGATGAATTTAAACTCTTTTAATAGTTTCATCATGGTGAAGATTCCAACTCCGCTATGCTTACTTCAACTATTGAAGTTTACATGCCCTTTTAGCACCCTTTGAATTAACAAAACCCTTTAGACCATGTCATGTACATGTCCTAGGTTACCATTCTATTAGAAGAACCTTAATTTGTTTATTCAACTACCATATACCAAATTATATGTAGTGGTTGCTACATTAATCCGTCAAGACTATATATCGCTATGAAAGATCAAATCTTGTCATAGTCAACTCCTTGAACATTGTCGTAAACTTCTTTCCGACATGTCGACTATTTCATAGATGTTAAACATCCATGTCTTATTTCTTTATAGATCCAAACACGACCGATAAGCTTCACGCCTTTTCGGAGGGTCTTCCAAGTTCAGAAACTTGATTTCTCGTGTATGGATACTATCACGGATTCTATGACTTCTAGTCATTTTATGGAGTCAGGGCCCATCATCGCTTCTTTGCATGTAGTCGGTTCATCATTGTCAAAACAATAACGACTTGCTTATCAAATCTTACTATTTGATTCTTACCGACCCACACGGTTCTATAGGAACTCTAATCTCCGAGATCACACCTTTTGTAATCACGAGAGCCATGAGCATTGTGGCCGCCACCGGGACACTTTCCGGCACTACGCTACTTAGCACATATAGCTAAGGTTCAACAACCTTATCAAAGTTCTATTGTCCTCCCACTTAACTTTTCACGAAAAATTCCTTCTCAAGAAACTTAACGTTCCAAGTAACAAACTCTTTTGTCCTCGGTGTTATGGAGAAATTCCCAACAAATTCTTTGGGATAACCTACAAAGACGTGCTTATCCGACTTTGGTTGTAAACATTTTACTTATGCATAGCATACCAAAATTTAAGAAAAGACAATTCGGGTTTTATCCCAAACCATAACTCATATGGTGTCATTTCAACGGATCACGATGGTGCTCTTTTCAGTGTAAAAGCGGTAGTCTCTAAAGCTTCAATCCTTAAAACATAATGGCAGTTTTATAAATGACACCCTTGATCTTACCATGTCAAACATGGTTTGATTTTATCTCTCGAATATGCCATACTCCTATGGTTTATCGGGAAACACAAATCATGGAACAATTCCTCAAGTCTTAGGTGTTTTTGCTAAACATGTAACTCAAATATCTTCCTTTATGATCGAATCATAAACTCTTTATTTTCTTGTTACAATGATTTTCCACTTCATCTTAAAAGTCTTTGAACAATTTTCAAATGTTTCATACTTCTTCCTTGTTAAGTAAATATATAGATATATTCACTAAAATTTTCGGAGAAAGCATATGAAGCAAAAAGATCCATCGGATATGGCTACACATAATGGACTATGCACATCAGCATGCACAATTTCCAATAAGCTAGTCATCCGTTCCTCTCTAGCCTATGGACGGAGTTTCAATTATCTCGAGGAAAGTCTCACATGCGTCAATTGATCAAAATCAAAAGACTCCAAAAATTCATCAACATGGAGTTTCTTCATGTTTTCTTTCCAATATAATTTAAATAGCGATGTCACTTCATAAGTGATCTTTCAATCATTTGTCTTGCGACATTTTAGCAATAGTGTTTATGGATGTGATTTCTCCCACTAGACTTGTAAAAGTTCATCCATCCTTTATGGAATACGGTAATTATTTGAACAACCATTGTTCTCGTAATACCGGAACAAAATAACAATTATTAAAACAAATCTTGAAGGCTAGGTTTGACGACAACGAAAAGCACAATAACACTCTATTTGTTTTCGTTGCTAGTTACTTAGGCCATTGTAGTTCATGAATTGCGTTGTCCTGTATGACACTTCATACCAACCAATTCGGTATCCAATACCTAAAAACCACATTGTTTAACAAGCAAGGAATACATCCATAACATGTATTATCTTCTATATACCTAAGTTGGACATCTCCAACCTTTTATTTTCTGCCAAATATTTTATAGATTCTCTTTTAGCAATTCCTTTTCTTTTAAAAGAATCTATCAACATCAATAGTGGTGTCATCAACATGACACATGGTACAAAGCGTATATAGTCAAATACTAATACCTTTGGACTTGCACTTTGAAGTGGATCACCATCATCAAATGTTTGGTGTTCTTTCAAAAATCCATACTTCAGTAATCTATTAGTGTAGTAAACATTTTACTTACATCTTCTATTCATCCTTATCATGATAACTTTCATGATCAAGCTACTATAGCCTATAAGGAAGAATCGCAAGTATAATATCAGTTCCCAAACACTTTTTGGTAGATTCAGATGCCTAACATCTCCATCCTTCACAAATTCTCATACAATATGAGAACATGTATTTTGCTAAATTATACTCTATCATAATGCAACCAAAAAACATTATTTCAGACATCATAATATCTTTCACACATGATGGTTTCTGAAACAATTTTCAGCTCCAATATAATCTTGATATTAAAACAACTTTTGAATATCAATAATCATGGAGGCAAACATGATACTTTAGATACTAATATTGGAATTCTTACTCTTGATTTAATACCACTTATTAAACTTCATGGAGTAAATAGAGTTTGCTGAAAGTTGGCAATAGGACTTATAAACTTTAAATTGACATTCGAAACAATACGATACCAGTTCGTAAAGTAAATATCCAAAATTCTATAGTTCTATTATCTCAATTAAAACTAAGCATAAGATAGTGAGAAGATGCCAATGACTACAACAAATTATGCAAATTCACTTCGATTTAGTTTATGACAATTTGAGTTTGACTAATCCAAATTAGAAATGAACTCCCACTCAAAAACGACATCCCTCGTGCCTTTTTGGTGATTACATGAACCAAATCCACTACACCAAGTCCGATCATCACGTGAGTCGGTGTAGTTTCAAAGGCGAGCATCAATATGGTCATCACATCAACTATATGACTCATGCTTAACCTTTCGATTCGTGTTCCAAGGCCATGTCTGTACATGCTAGGCTCGCCAAGTAAGAACCTTAGTATTCGCGTGTGTAAAACTGTCTTACACCCGTTGCATGAAAGCGTAGAGTTGAGAACACCCGATCATCACGTGATGTCTCGAAACATGATCCATAGAACAGTGCATACTTAAGGAAGAACACAATTTATCTTGATAATTAAATGAGGGATCATCTTACAATGCTACAGAAAGCGCCAAACTAGCAGTATAAGATGCTAACATCTAATGTGTAAAGTGAGATGATATGGTCCATGCATTTGATCTCTATCATTTGCATCATGGTATGATCTCTATCATTCCTTTGTGTGTAAGGCCAAGGTCTATGGAACTTACATGTTGAGTGTGTTGTAAGAGTATCTATCATACATCTACTTACAACAATACCATATCAATACACTAGCCCAGCAACGATCTAAACTAGATGCCTCTAATTTATCAATTGCAAGTTTTACGTGGCTTAGGGCTTTCGGAGATAGAACCGTTCTTACCTACGAACATGAACCACAACGAGGATAATCAAATTATTAGCAACTCATTGTAAATCAGATATTGACTATAGTAGGAGAGACAGACACCCGCCAGCCACTTATGCAAAACAAGTTGCATGTCAGTCGTGGAACCGGTCTCATGTACGATGACATGTAAGGTTGGTCCGGGCCGCTTCATCCCACTATGCCACCAATATCCAAAATACATAGAAGATGCAATAACATGATCATCATCGCCCACATATCAACATATGTGTACTACCCGTGCTAAGCACCTACGCATAGATCAGGCTCTGATACCACTGTTGGGTCCGCAGCATAGAAAACAAAAAATTTCCTACGGTGTGAACTACACGCCAAGATCTATCTACTAGGTACAAAGCAACGGGTGGACATACATCCAACAATAACTTACCCTCGTAGAGAACGAGCTTTGTTAACGAGTAGGAACTCGTGGTTGATGTAGTCGTACACTTGCCGATCTCAAGATCGTGAGGAAGTCCAGCAGGTTCGCCTCCAGCATGTCCATCAGATCCAGCTCCAGCAGCACCAAGTCCAGCACCACAAAGTAGTGGTTCATCCGTGATCGCACACACGTCCGGTACCCGACAACCTCCATCCCTCGCTCCAGCAAAGCAGCGGAAGCATCAACTCCTTTCCAGATAAAGCCACCAGGAACATGTATCTCGCTAATCCGAGACCATAGGGAATAATACTAGAGGGGGAGAGATCCTTCACAAGGAGGTGTGTGTGAGAAGTGAAGAGGGGTGGCCTTTTGTAGGAGGAGGGGGGGTGCCCCTCCTTCATGGCCGGCGCATGGAGGAGGTGACCCTTCACCTCCTCCATTCATGTGGTGGTAACTCCCTCCACATAAATTTGCCCCTTCACATTCTCTTTTAAAGTCTCCACTTTAAATGCATTAAATTTCTCCAAATTTAATGCTCTCTCATTTAATAAAACTCTTTTATTAATTTTATTCAGAATTTTGTTAATTAATTTAATTAACAAACATTCACATAAAACCCCCTGCAACATTTCAATATTACATGTAGAACCAATTTCAGCAATTTCACCCGAAACAGTTTCGGTGTCTATTGAAATAATTCCAGCGCTTTCTTAAATCTTTATCTGAAACATATTTGCTCCAAATGGTGTCAGTATCCCTTAAGTGTGTCACCCTACGGTTCGCGAATAATGCAGACATGATCGAGACCCCTCTCCGATCAATAATCAGCAGCGGGACCTGGAGATCCATACTGACTCCTACACATTCAACGATGACTTCTGTGATCGTGAGAACCTTTAACGCTAGTAACTAAATCTCTTTGTCCCGCGATATATTACATGTCCGAGATTCGATCATCGGTATCTCCATACCTAGTTTGATCTCGTTACCGACATGTACTCTTTTCTCGTTCCCGTGATATAACATTCTAGTGATCACATCACTTGCTTGCAAGCTATTTCAATGTGATATCACCGAGAGGGCCCAGAGAATATCTATCTGTCATCTGGATTGACAAATTCCACTCTTGATCCATGAGCCTCAACATAACACATTTGTAGTACTGAACCCATCTTTATAGTCACCCTGTTACGGTGTGACATTTGATGTTATCAAGATACTCTTCTGGTGTTAGCAATTAACATGATCTCCTGTTCTAAGGATAAAGATTACTTCGTATGATGTTATAGCAATATAAACATAATGACTTGATCGTAATGCTATACTTCGGATGAATGTCCATCACATCATTCCACCAATGGTGTGACTTTGTTATTAACAACATCCAATGTCCATGATCAGGAAACCTTGATCATCTTGTTAATCAACAAGCTAGTCTATAAGAGAGGCATGACTAGGAACCCTTTTTGTTTATTAAACACGCATGTATTGATGTTTCCGAATCAATACAATTCTAGCATGTAAAATAAACATTTATCATAAACATGGAATAAGATAATAACCACTTTATTATTGCCTCTCGGGCATATTCCCTTCAATAATAAGCATAGCGATGGGGTCCATCTTCAGTGTCACACGCAATGCTGACGATGGGAGATAGTTCTAGTTATCATAGCCATCTAGTTGTCCTCCTTCAGGGTAGTCCTCTTCATAGTCTGGCCACAGGGATAGCCAGGGACAAAAGCCATGAGTACTCTTTAAGTACTCGCAAACTATCACTAACTAGTAAGGTAGGTCTAGTAGGATTGCTAACTCTAAGTTTATTGGTAAAGTTTAGTTTGAAACCTAAGCTGCGTTCAAAAGTAAAGAAATATAAAATAAATTTCTAAAGTCACTTAAGTTGGGAAACTAGTTTCATAGTCACAACTCTGTTGTGGTCAAGTCAAGATTCATCATTCATTTCATAAGTCATTTTGAAAACATCTAACAACGGAACAGTATGGCCACTCCAACTATCCATGACCGCGGATGTGGCTATTCCAATAGTTTGACACTCTGCAGAGGTGGTACACTTTCACCACAAGATTCGATACATCCGTCAGGGATAACCCTGAATCATCATACTTAGTATGCGCATAATCAAACATAACCTTTCAATTACACACCCTAGTGTAAGCACCTCTCCTATGAGCTTGGCCTCCCAGCCATGGCCATTTTCCATCCTGGGCACTACATAGGTGGACAACATTGAGAGGTAGCCTCAGCTCAGACCTCTCCCACGAGGGAACTCATACTAATGCATATAAACTTCCGGCTAAGCCTTACCCAATTCACATAATGTGGTTGTACGGTAAATTTGGAATGGTATCACATCCGAACCCAACCATCAGTTTTTATAAAGGGCTAAGGCTCATGCCTCAACATTTTCATCATCATAAACCATTGGTGTTTCTCAACACATGTCAAAACATCTCAATAGAATGACTCATCATTCCAAGGTTTTCATAAGTCATTTTCACCAAGTATTCCCATCTAAAGTGATCAAGTTTTGGTTTAGCTCTAAACTACTAAGTTAAGAGTGTTCACTAAGGTAGGATACTAATATCAATCTCATGCCATAGAATGACATCTAGGTCTAACTAGATAGGCCAAGTTTTATACTCTTTATGCTATCTATAAAGAAGGTAAGGAACTTTGGTAAAGTAAAAGAAAGTAAAGCTTGTAAATAAGACTTGGGATGGTATAATTCAAAAAGTATAACCAAAGCATGCCTAAAGCATTTGCTCAAGTTAAGGGGGCAAGTGTTAACTTGCTTGGTTCTAGCTTGCTAACAATAGCTTGCATTGTTAAAGATGGCTTGCATAAGTATAATACTTGCAAGTGCTAGCTCGCTAACAATAGCTTGCCTTGGGTATTGTAGTGGTTGAAATTCCCTTCCTCTTCCTCTTGGTAGAACTCCTCCTCCTCGTAAGCTTGGTTTGTACTACCATCTATAAATACATACGGGAATACACAATCACCACAATACTTAACTAGTCTATTTAGTACTCTAAGGCACACATTTGATGATCTAGCATCATCACAAACATCACAAGGTTTAAATAAAACTAGTTTCATTCTTTTTATTTGAGAAAAGTAATTTCTACTCATTGAAAATAATCAAGATTTAATATTCTCCAATTAAAATATGGGATCATATGGACACATGTCATCACCACATATTCTAATACATGGGAATGTGATTTAAATGTTGGATCACATTTTAATAAGTTTAAGTTTAATGTTTAATGATTTAAAGTGACTAGAAATGCCTATATAGCATTATTTTGGTACTAGTCCAAAGTCACTGCATGCAAATCTTAATATTATTACATATTCAGATAGGTATATTCAAATGTGATTTTTGAGAGGTGGAATCAAGTCCAAAGCTATTATGGTTGATTTTAGAAAAATGTTTAAATGTGAAAAAGCTTATGTCTTGTTATTTTTACTAGGAGAGATCTCTAACTCTAATTGATTTAAATCCAACAGGCTTGGATAGATATTTTCATTATATTTCCAACAAAATTGGAATCATCTAATTTAGATTTGCATAACTCTCTGAATTGATTTTCAAACTAAGGGACAAAATCTAGTTTAAGTCCAAAAAGAAAAATCCTAATTTGAATCACAGGGCCAGCACGGGGACACTAATGGGTCGGCCCAGTTTCACTCCGCGGTGCTAAGAACCGCTGACAGGGGGGTCCCGCATGTTAGTGGCTCATTAAACGCGAAGCGGTACGGTGCAACGTGGACCGTAGGATTAGAACTAGAATCTACGGCTCACGTTCATCGTCGATGACGAACACGTCGCCGGCATGACGGAAACCTAGCGGCGCTGTGGGGGTACGGTGGGGGCATATCAGGGCTCCAACAAGCTTGGTGATGGGGGCATTTGAACGAGGAGACGACGGCGGACTCAGGCGAGGTCGCGGTAGCTCCGGGGGTGGACGAAATCGACAGGGGCTTCTCCTCCTCTGCTGTGGATATCTCCGACGAAATTCCAGCGACTGACTGCTCGAGCGGCTCCGGCTAGAGGTGGGGAAGGACTAGTGGTGAGAGGGGAGCTGGGTGGTGTGAAGAAATGATGCTGGGGAGGCTCCCTTATATAGGCTCAGCGAGGCGGCAGAGAAGCATGGGTGGAGCTCGTCGGTGATGACGGCACAACGAGCTATCGGCGTGGGCAAGGTAGGCGGATGGTGGGCGGTTCCCTGGCGGTCAGCTAGGGCTTAATGGCGACTCGAGGGGCGGTGGCTAACGGTCAGGAGCGTCTCACGCTCTGAGCGACAGAGGCGGTGCTCGATGTGGTTCCCGGCGGTTGTGTGTCGCGCGGCGGGAGATGAGCATGTCTGGCGGGTTGCTGTGGTCAAAGCGGAGCGGCGCGCGGGCTATGGTCGAGGCGCGGCGTGTGCTGCCTTGCCGGGGATGGCACTCTGGCGTGCACTAGTGCGGCGCAGAGGCTTAGTGCGGGGCTTGTCCTCGGTAGTCCAGGGCATGGCAGTGGCTGTGGGGTGGACAGGGGACGACGGTGTGATCACGCCTTCCTTCCTAGAGCGGCGGAGAGGGGCTGGTGGTCTCATGTGGCCTGGGCACGGTCGGCCGACGATCATGGCCTCGGGGTGGCGCTGCACTGTGGCTAGGTACTAGGGGGTGGCTGGTTTATGGCCTGGTTGGATCAAAGAGGGACAGAGGGAGTGAATTGGGGTCAATGGGGTTGCAAATTCCTGTAGAAATAGTGAGGCTATACTAGGGTGTGATCTGTGCATGCCAAGTGTTCGACCAAATGGCCGCATGACACCAAGATTTGAAGTTTTCAGAGATTTTTGGTGGAGTGGTTGGTCTAATGCTTGAGCATCTCTGGTTGCTTGGGATTTTCAATTTGAGTTCATTTGAGTGGTTTTTGAAAAGTGTGATCTAGGTACATACACTTGATTCAATTTTCAATTGTCATTTAAATTTAGAGTTTAAATGTTTCTGTAAGAATTCAAAGTGGGCCCTGGTAGATCTTTACTTGTACTAGCAAGGGGTGCAAAGAGTTAGAATTGTTTCTGTTTGAAATTGAGTCCTAGGAACACCCAAAGTGCCCTAGTTGATTAAAATGGCAAAAGAGACCATTTCCTTTATTAATTCTTTTTGATTTCTTTTTCTTTGGATTTTTCTTGGGAATGATCTAGATGATGTGTAATTCACCTTAGAGTCATTTTACAACCAATAGAACAATCAATCATGGCAATTCACAACAATTCCTATTTAATGCAACACACATATGCATGCTTAATTCTTTTAATGAGAAAAAGGTTTTGTTAACCCTAAATTGGGTGATTTGGATCTTGATCACTTGGATTAAAGTTTTGGGATGTTACAGATTCTCCCATTGATCTAGGGTTTCCCCCTCTTTAAATAGGCATCTGGAGGTCGGTTTTATGAACCGACGGAGCTAGGGGCCGAATCTGCCCATTGGGCCTTCACAAATGTTGTTCCATTTGATGAAAAAAATTTGTCGGAGGCTGGTACGGCCATACGGTATGGGCGGGCTCTGCCCGTACCAGTGGTCGTTATACCTTCGGTACTCTGCAGTATTTTGGCCACCATTTCTTCATACCGACTCCGATTAAGGTGTTCTTTAGCTTGTTGGATTTGTATGGACGAGGGATACAACACCATTGCATTGGATGATTATTTGGAGTTGATGTAAAAGTCTACTTTTTCCTCCCCTCAAATGGCTAAGTCGGGTGCCTGCAACTCCTTAATATTGAATCCTCTTGGCTCCTTTTATCCATGATTCTCCATAGCACCTACACACAAATAAAAGACAAGAAAAAGGTAATAAAATCCTAATAAAACTACTAGTGTTCAAAGTCCATGTGGAAATGAATGAGAACTAGGAATCAATACATAATAGGCATAGTTGTAGATAGATGTAGCATGTAATGAGTGACAATATGAATAATTTATATACTTACATATGCCTCAATTCTGGACTCATGAACTTCCCCAAACTAGAATCTTGCTCGTCCCCGAGCAAGATGGTGTCTTATGTACAAGGTCATTGATGACTGCAAGTGCACAGATCAATTGTAGCTAGTTTCGAAGTAAAGATATCGAACCCACAGAGAGCTATTGGTATCTTTATGCCCCTTGTTACTCTCTACCAAAGTATACTTATAAGCCATCTTTGATCTTAAGTAAAGGGTGTTTGCAAGATTTATGGTTGTTGGCAGAAAACTAATTAAAACAAGTAAAAGAAACCAAGTAACAAGTTTGTATGAAAGTGTGGTTGAACTCAATAAGGCTAAAACTTTATCGGGGATGTAGGGTACACCACTAGCATAGTATTATTGTTATATGAAATCAAAATAACATACTCCTTGTGTCATGATATGTGTGGAGAGAGCTCCAGAATAAGATTTTCACTACAAGGCTCGTAGGAAGCCACTTTGTTCAACCAAGAGTGAGGTCCACCCATACAAACCACCGCAATTAAGGGTTTCCCTGTGGATATTGTAATTATCTTAGGGAGTCCCTCTTTAATCCTCATTTGACCGTGTAGGTTACGAGCCGGTGCAATCTTCCACGGGGCATTCCGGGTATGCTTCCAAGACACGTTCAAAGGATTTCTCCATCCCTTTAGTCCCGAGGGCAAATGATATGTGGTCGACTACACATACCATCTAAAGAGAGAGATCAAACACAAATCATAATTATATCATAGACGGGCAAGTCATATGGACACAAGAATATATCATCTTTATTACAAGTTCATAACGGTGCTAGGGTTTCTCCATCTCCCCAAGTACAAGGGAACTACTCACTCATGGAAGCAATCAATAACATCATCATAATCAAATGAATGGGTAAAAGTATGGAGGTAGATCTAATGCAAACCATAATTGAATATGGAATTACAACAAGATATAATAGATGAAAGATGGTAGTAATGGTGATAATGGAGATGCAGTGGTTGATGATGAAGGGGATGATGCGTTGTCCTCCAATGATCCGTGAAGCAACTGGGATTTTGCCCCAACCAAGTTCCTCTTCCAGATCCCTTTCAGATGTGTTTTTTCGTGGTTTCTGGTGGCTGTGAATGTCGGTTCTCCCTCTCGTCTTTGCTAGGAGAAAGTATTTGACGAGGCGGTCACGATGGCACTTGGTACAGGTGGACGGTACTGGCAGGCTCCACCCATACCACCGAGCGTTAATGGTGCTGATTGCTCCTCCTCGCTTGGTATTCTTCCAGGTGCAAAGGTAAATACATAAAATGACTTTTATGACTTAGAAATATCATATAATTACACAATATGACATCTCTGATTGATATGTTCATATATGACTCAATGATTTGGGATCCTGTTGAAACAAGAACAAAATAGTGCGTGTAGATGCAGTGAAATACAAAGATCCCTGCTCTATTTATGGAAAAACAAAAGGTAAATATGCTTCAATTTTGGACTCATCAACTCCCCCAAGATAGGCTCTTGCTCGTCCCCGAGCAAGATGGTGGCTTATAGATAATATCATCATGTTGATGAGACATGAGTCGTTACAATAAATGAGGCAGAAATTGAAACAAGAATACAACATCGGATGTAGAGATACTTCAGGGGTATTACCATACCCTTACACATTATATAACTTAGAGGATTCCACACATTTTCTAGTATTAATGAAATCATAAGAAGCTGCTAGTGATTTAACATATAATATAATCACAGAGTTTAGAGATATAGGGCACTAAGTTTAGTAATAAAGATTCACGATCATTCTTTTCCTTCTATGTTTGATTCTTTTAATAGCTGCTCTCTTGTTTTTCTTTTGATAGCTATATGTCTATATTTTTACTTGCTCCCTTTTCTCTTTTTCTTTCAGCATAGCTATTTGATCATGCTCACTACTTCAATGGCTTTCAAAAACTCGTAATTATAATATGCTACCAGAATTATTCTTCCAATAACTTAATCAATACTTTTGTTGGTGTGGAAGTCCCTAAAATCATGATAGTTGTACAAGTATTATAGCACTCAACCTAGTTCAATCATCTAATATAATAATCATGAATCAAACACAACTTCAGTTATCATAAAGTCTCAAAACTCAAATGATATAAATCTTATCTTGAACAAAAGGGAGCTAGAAGTTGATGCAACTAATGCAAATTAAGGAATTAAAGTCTAACATGCGTGCTGAAAAGTAAACACGCTAAAACTGTAAGATAGATTACAGGATTCTCACAGATCCCCCAAGCTTGGAGTCAAACTGGGTTGATCAAATAATCCCTTGTGATTATTTGGTACCGTGGCGCTTATCATGGTGAAGTAGTTTTGTTGGAGATCGCCGCGTGAAGCTTCTTGTTTGTCTCTTCTAGGGAAGATATGCGTCGAAGACACTTCTGTATATCCGAACGCAAGAGGAACATCCCATCAGCGACCTTGCTCATCACGTCATTGAGTTCCTTCTTGCCTTCAATATCCAAAAGACGCTTGCGTACGATCTCCCTATGGATGAGCTCTTCTTTCTGGTACTTCTCTATCTTGTGAAGATGGTGTTCATTGTCTGGGACATGTGCACCGACTGGCACGTCTAGAAGGTTGAACCCCCAATCCTCTTGTGGCTTCACACTCATGCGCGTGTTCATAGTGATCTTCTTTGTTGTTGAGGTATGTGTCGTAGTCTCCTGATAAGTTCCTGCCGAGACGGTTAGCTTTCTTATGCTTTGGTGAACAGTAGTTGACAGCGATGAACTTGAGCGACTTCGTGCACCCCTTCTCATGCGGTTTCTTGGCTTCTTCCTCATCTTCAGGCTTCACCATAACCATGTAGTCTGGCTGCTTCCATCCCCTCTTCGATTTATCCTTGAAGATATTGAACTCCTTATCGTCAGAATCATCATCAGAATCATAGGTGTACCGCTTGTTCTTCGGGCTTAGGCCTTGGGCTTCACGATCATCAGCTTCGATGGAGGAGGTCTGGAAACTATCCCACGAAGGAGCCATGAGGTTTAGAGGCTGACATTTGCCTTGAACTAGGTAGTGCATCAAGCAGATTAGATCTATTGATATAAGAGAGAGAGACCTCTAAAGAAGCTTATTAAGGGTCAGGAGTAGGGAGAAACTCGTATTGGAAGAAAACAGGTCGCTCATGAAAAGAATCCTAACAAATATGGAAACAAATAAGTGCAAAAGAAGGAATTTTGGTCGTAACGACCAACTGGTACGGGCGGACGCCCGTACGGCGCACCCGTACCAGGTCGTTTCAAAAAAAAACCACATGGTGAAGTCAGTAATAGTCAACCGACTAAGTGGTACGAGTGGATTCCGCCTATACTTCCTGTCCGTACTGACTTTGCGGCTTCAGTTTTTAATAGAAACAAACGAAAAGCAGAAGAAGGTAACAAAACTGATAACGACCAGCCGTATGGGGGGCTACGCCCATACGGTGCAGTCGTACCGTTTTGCAAAAACAAAAAGAGGGCATCAGCGAGCTTAACGACCAGCAGTACGGGTGGATCCGACCGTACCGCCCGCCTGTACCGATCTCGTAAGACCGGCAATGAACTCTAAAAAACGAAAGGAATTTAGATATGCAAAAACAAACAACATAAAAATATCCAGAACAAAGATACGTTCAGGGTTTCATAAGTTATGATCATCGAGGAAACATGAACTCATTTGAGTATCTTTTTCTTCCTCTCTTCAAATAAAACTGGTTGTAGAAAATCACCAAAACCATTGCAATAAGAAATAGAGAACTTCCTTTTTGGTAGTGTGGTTCCTACAGGTATATACACAGATGACACCTCCTTAGGATGAGCAACTTCTTGAGTGTCCATGAATGTTTTCTCCATCTCTTCCTTTCTTTGTAGGATCTATAAATCAAATTCTTGTAGAACTAAAGTCCAACAAATCATTCTTGGCTTAACATCAGTCCTTTCTAGGATTTATTTTAAGCCAATACGATCAGTGTGTACTCTCACTTTAGAGTCTATGATGTAAGATCTAAACTTATCACAGGAGAAAACCACTGTGAAGAATTCTTTTTCTGCCATAGGATAGTTGTTTTGGGCACCGTTTAAAGTGCACTAGTATGATGAATGATATTAAGATCATCACCATCATACTTACAAAGAATTTCTCCTACAGCTTCATGGCTAGCCTCGCAAAACAGCTCAAAAGGTTTCTCCTAATTAGGTGGTTTAATAATGGGATATTCAAGGACAACTTGTTTTAATATGTTGAAGGAAGTAAGACACTTTTCATCAAAATTAAAACGAACATCCTTTTGAAGAAGGTTAGTTATAGGTCTAGTAGTTTTTGAAAAGTTCTTAATGAACCTTCTATAAAATCCCACATGACCTAAGAAGCTTCTTATACCTTTTATGTCTCGAGGAGGGGATAACCTTTCTATTGCTTCAATCTTTGCTTTATCGACTTATATGCCCTTACCTGAGACTTTGTGACCAAGCACTATGCCTTCTTGAACCATGAAATGGAATTTCTCCCAATTTAAGACTAAGTTAGTGTATTCATATCTCTATAAAACTTTATGAAGATTATGGAGACAATGATTAAAGGAAGTTCTATAAACAGAGAAGTCATCCATGAATACTTCCATAATACTTTCAACATAATCATCAAATATAGCAGTCATACATCTTTGAAAAGTGGCAGGAGCATTGCAAATACCAAAAGGCATATGGTGATAAGCATAAAAGCCATAAGGACAAATAAAAGTAGTTTTAAGTTGATCATCAGGGTGAACAACAATTTGGGAAAACCTGGAATAGCTGTCTAAGTAACAAAAATGAGAATGCATAGCAAGCCTTTATAAAGTTTGATCTATAAACGGTAAAGGGTAGTGGTCCTTCCGAGTTTCCTTATTAAGTTTTCTATAGTCAATGCACATCCTACAACCAACAACAGTTCTAGTAGGTACCATTTCATTATGTTCATTTTCGACAACCGTAAACCCACCTTTCTTAGGAACACAATGAATAGGACTTGCCCATTCACTCTCTTCTACATGAAATATGACGCCTGCATCCAACAAACATATTATTTATTTTCTTACCTCCTCTTTCATGTGAGTTTTAAGACGTTGCTGAAAGTCTGCGATCGGCTGAGCTCCTTCTTCCATGAATATTCTATGGGCTGCTATCGAGGGACTAATATCCTTCAAGTCACTCATCGAATACCCAAGAGCATTTTGATGCATGCGGAGAACCTTCATTTAATTTTCCTCCTCTTTCTCTGTAAGGTTAGCACTTATAATAACAGGAAATATATTATTCTCATCAAGAAACATATATTTTAGTTCCTTTGATAGTTTTAAGGATTGGAGGAGGAAGAACCTTGTCTCCTTTCCTTATGGGTTCTTCATATTTCTGATTAATCTCGGTGTCCACCTCAGGTGTGGAGTCAAGATAATCATCTATTTTAGCTTTTTCTATGTCTTGAAGGATATTATTATTGTTGACTAAAATCCTTGCCAAATCATCGTCAGGAGCCTCGATGACTATTGAGGCTAAATTTATGATGTTACCTTCTTCCTCACGTTCGTACTCATCATCATCCAATTCTTCAATAGCCGGCTTATGGTCGAATTTGGAGAAATGAAAATCCATCTTCTCTTCACCAAACTTGAGAAACAATTTGTCTCTTGCAATCTATGTTTTCTCATGTGGTATTTAGAAAAGTTCTTCCAAAAATGATGGGACAATAAACATAAGTAGGCATATCAATAAGCATAAAATCAATGGGATATTTGTAAGGTCCAATACAAATTGGAACATTTCTAATTATTCCCATGGGGACTCTGAGTGTTTTATCTGAAAGCATTATAGTCATATATGTATCTTCCATTTCAGCTAGAGTTAATTCATTTTGAATTTTTAAATAAAAATTAAAAGGGATAACGTTAACAGATGCACCGATGTCACAAAGGCCATAATAGGAAGTTCCCCTGAAAGTGCAAGGGAGAATTTACTTACCAACTTGTTTAGTTTTTACCTTACCTTCAACGAATTGTGAAGCTTTAGTATCTAGCTCAATTACGTTGCAGTGTGAAAACATAGTTAAGATATTTTCCTTTATTGATGCCTCTGCCTCTTGTACACATTCCTCTTTAATTTTCCTTCTTTGTGTCTCTTCTTGCAGCTCCTGGAGAAATAATTCTTCCTATTTGCATTGATCCTCTAGTTGCTAAGCCATCATATGTTTTCTCACCGTCCTTGGGAAAGGAAAGGGTTCAATATATGGGGATACCTCCTTTAATGGCTCGATAGGGGCCGTGATTATTGGATCTTCTTCTACAGCTAGCTCAGGTGGCGGAGTATAATGAATCCAGTCTTTCTTAGGAGCTTTAGTATGTTCTGTAAAAGACTGAAGGATTTGCAAAATAATATCATCATCAAGTTGTAGTACATTAGCAGTCTCTTTTACTTTACTTTTATAAGCATTAAGACAATCATATTCAATTCCTATACCTCCTTCGCCTCCTAAATCAAATCCCCATATTTCTCTATTACGGCGGATTTGTTCTAAAAGTTTCCAAGCTTTAATTATATTTAACTCCATGAAAGAGCCTCCTAAATTCGTGTCAAGCTCATGTTTAATTTCTTGATTAAGTCCTCCATAGAAAATATGCAAAACGTACCATTCAGGTAAATTATGATGGGGACATTTATTAAGTAGAGACTTGTACCTTTTGTAGGCCCTTACCAAACCTTCACCTGGATGGTTCTTGAAGTTTGTAATTTCCCTTCTTACTTCAACAGTTTTTACATTGGGAAAGAATCAAAATACAAATTCTCCTTTAAGTTTTCTCCAAGTATCAATTTTCTCTGCAGGGAAAATTCTATACCAAGCCAAAGCAGTGTTGGTTAGAGATTGGCTAAACAATTTAGGTTTCAATTCATCATTAGAATAGCCTCTCAATTTAAGGGTCCAACATAGCTCGGTAAAATGCATTAAATGAGTGTAAGGATCCTCATCTGGATCATCTCTACAAAAGTTTTATCTTTAATAATAGCAATAAAATGAGGGTTGACCTCGTATTCTGGTTCGCTCCCACTCGGGAATTCCTTGACGAGTCCTCTATTGAACTTCTCGAGGTATTTAGTAGCATCGAGCTGATTAATTAGTCCAAGTGCAGTCATGGTGCTTACCTGAAACTAGTAAACAACTTTAGTAAAACAATGAGTAAAATAAGTAACTAAGAACAAAGACCAAAAGCGCTTAGTTGTCTGGCAACGGTGCTAGAAAATAGCTTGATGACTGCAAGTGCACAGATCAATTGTAGCTAGTTTCGAATTAAGGATATCGAACCCACAGAGAGCTATTGGTAAAGGTCTTTATGCCCCTCGTTACTCTCTACCAAAGTATACTTATAAGCTATATTTTATCTCAAGTAAAGGGTGTTTGCAAGATTTATGGTTGTTTGCAGAAAAGTAATTAAAACAAGTAAAAGAAAACAAGTAACAAGTTTGTATGAAAGCATGGTTGAACTCAATAGGGCTAAAATATTCTCGGGGATGTAGGATACACCACTAACATAGTATTATTGTTATATGCAATCAAGATAACATACTCCTTGTGTCACGATATTTGTGGAGAGAGCTCCATAATAAGATGTTCACTACAAGGCTTGTAGGAAGCCACTTTGTTGAGCCAAGAGTGAGGTCACCTCTAAATAACTACTGCAATGCCTGAGAGAACTCACCCATACAAACCACCGCAACTAAGGGTTTCCCCATGATTATCGTATTTAGCTTAGGGAGTCCCTCTTTAATCCTCCTTTAACCGTGTAGGTTACGAGCCAACGCCAATCTATCACGGGGCATTCCGGATACGCTTCCAAGACATGTCCAAAGGATTTCTCCCTCCCTTTAGTCCCGAGGGCAAATGATATGCGGCCGACTACACATACCATCTAAAGAGAGAGATCAAACACAAATCATAATTATATCATAGACGGGCAAGTCATATGGACACAAGAATAGATCATCTTTATTACAAGTTCATAACGGTGCTAGGGTTTCTCCATCTCCCCAAGAACAAGGAAACTACTCACTGATGGAAGCAATCAACAACATCATCATAATCAAATGAATGGGTAAAAGTACGGAGGTAGATCTAATGCAAACCACAATTGAATCTAGAATTACAACGAGATCTAATAGATGAAAGATGGGGGTGATGGTGATAATTGATATGCAGCGGTTGATGATGAAGGGGAAGACGCGTTGTCCTCCAATGATCCGTGAAGCAGCTGGGATTTTTCCCTAGCCAAGTTCCTCCTTCAGATCCCTTTCAGATGTGATTTTTCGTGGTTTCTGGTGGCTGTGAATGTCGGATCTCCCTCTCGTCTTTGCTAGGAGAAAGTATTTGACGAGGTGGTCATGATGGCACTTAGTACGGGCGGATGGTATGGGCAGGATCCACCCGTACCACTAGTCGTTAACGGTGTTGATTGCTCCTCCTCGCTTGGTATTCTTTCAGGTGCGAAGGTAAATACATAAAATTACTTTTATCACTGAGAAATATCATATAATTACACAATATGACAACGCTAATTGATATTTTCATATATGACTCAATGATTTGGGATCCTGTTGAAACAAGAACAAAATAGTCCGTGTAGACGCAGTAAAATACAAAGATCCCTATCTATTTATGCAAAAAACAAAAGGTAAATATGCTTCAATTTTGGACTCATCAGTCATCATGTTCATGAGGCACGAGTCGATAACATAAATGAGGCAAAATTTGAAACACAAGTATAATATCAGATGTAGAAGATTGATGCCTTGTATCCTTGTTTTCCATGCAAGCTCAAAGTAAGAAAGGACATATTCATAATAGACAACACAAGCTTAGTTAAGTCAATCTATAAAAGATCAATGAAAACTTTAATGCTCCATGTAAAAAGTGAATCTAGATTTGAAAGCAAACTTGTGATCCTCCTATTTTGCTTTTTATGTTTTGTATCTCCTCACTTTGTAAAGTAAGGGCTTCAACGAGATTATGAATTCACTTACGGTTGGCAGTCATATGCGTCTAGCACTTCATCCATTTAAAAGGCTCATCAAAGTTAGAGAGATGACAAGAACACTATACAAGCTTAGGTAAATCAAGACAATCAAAGTAGAGTTTAATATAAGTATAAATAACTAGAAGTGTAACAATCAATCCAATTCTTCTAGTTAACTCTCAGCTTGCCAAGGAACACTAGGATGTTTTAATAGAAAAATTGAGTAAGAGATTCATGTCCTAAGTATCATAACAGTGAAGTGTCTTATTGACACGCACATCAGTAAATCAAGGTTATCAAAAACACTTCTAATCCATTCATTGTCTTTCAAGAAAATTTATAAAGTAGTAATGAGACCATGCCAAGGACTTGTTATGTGGATCTTCATATTGTTATTTTTTTCTTTCAAGGATCGTTGAGTGTTTCTTTAAACACTGTCTTGCACAACCTTTGAGAGTACCAATACTTTTGCCCATTATAGTGACATTTATGCCACTCATGTCGTCAACTCATAGCCAAAATCAGGGGTTGTACCATAGATCGTTCTAGTACAACGAATTTGTTGGCATCCAAAGGTGTGCATGGCAAACATAGAACTCTTTTTTACTAGTACCACAGTTTGATCCACAAGGTTAGCTTTAGCATGCATCACAATTACCACTAGACTTCATTTCAATCAAACAACTCCTTTCAAGAGTGTCGTCAAGTCTATTAAAACATCTATGGAGTTAAGTATCTTCAAGGGTAAACTATCAAGATAATCATTCATCAAACAAGTCATCAATTTCAGACATTTTCTTGTTGTCTTGTTTGGCAATATTATTTTCAAGGAAAGACTCGGTTAGCTAAAAGAACTCAAGCAAAAGCTTCCACAACTAATCATTCATTCAAATAAAAAATTTTACTCTAACTATTTTGAATTACTCCCACTAGCATGGTATCTTCACAAATCAACCAACGAAGATAAACAATTCAAATTTCAAAAGTGGGAGAAAAAGGTGTTAAGTGTAGAAATAATGGCAATATATTTCTAGAGGATCACAAAGTTCTTCTCAAGCTGGATAAAGATTTTAACAATGTACATCAAGCTCTAACTCAACTCCTATGAATCCCAACAAAAACAAGTGTATTCATTATATAAATATGAAACATAACTTACCCAAGCAAGCATTCAAAAATAGTGGGATACATGATTGCACAAGAATTTTTCATCGAACAAAAACATTGCACAAGACTCTACACATGCAAAAGTAACTTCCCCAAGCTAGAACTTTTGTAAGAACCAAACTTGAATACATTACTAAAAATAAAAGAGAAAATGCAGTTATCAAAAGAGAGTGTGAGAAGTGGTTACCTCCCCAAGCTTGAATAAAGTAAGGGTGACACACTTTGCCATTGAGGTACGAATAACCTTAGTTTTGACGGACATGGACCTTTGGTTCAACGAATACTTCCTTGGTGAAGCATTGAGTTGAAACAACCAAGCGGCTTATGCAAGTATTTGCACGGTTGGCACAAACCATGCACGTCACCATACAAGGTTCAAGTACCTGCGAAAATAATAAACGAAGTAAAGCAAACGATTCGGTGTACGAACGGAGTTCGTTCACCCAACCGTGAAAACAAAATAAAAGGAACATGAAACACTACAGAGAATTATAGGCTAGGGAGTTTCAAAGATATGTAAAAGAAAATAAAGTACAATGAACATACAGAAGGTAACCCACTGACCTGAGATTGTCAAAATAAAAAGATTGGAGGGGTTATAGCCTTTTTGTACATGTTCCTATGTTGGCTACGCGGTGCTGCTCCTTGGTACGAGCGCGAGGTATGGACAGGCTCTACCCGTACTACTCCTTGTCTTCTCACCCTTTGGGTTCTGTCAAAATTAGTACGACCGAGTGGTACGGGAGGGATGCGCCGTATGGGTGGTCGTTACACCCTCTGGATTGTCTTCATGTTTCCTTCGCCTGGTAACGAGGTCGGTACGGGCGAACGGTACGGACACGTCCCACCATACCGGTGCTCGTTAAGCCTGTAGTCACTTTCTGGAAAAAATTCTACTTCTTCCGATGTATCACATGAGCGGTACGGGCACGCGGTACGGATGGGTGCGCCCATACTACTGCTTGTTAAGCTCACTATGAACTCTGGAAAAAGTTATTTTCTCTGAAAAAATTACTAAGAACCTAAAACATTAGTCCAGCATTCAAACAAAACAAACATATATTTTCGTTGAGAAGATTTAAGCAAGATATGCAACACATGATTAGAGCAACAAATAATTCTACTTGTCGAAAATAGTCTCAAGCCAACTCTAATAGGAAATCATGCATATATATACAAGTGCCAATGCAACATGAATGCAACTAGACTCAAAACACAAAATTAAGAAAGACTCTTAAAAACTTCCGGCTTGCCTCCCGAGAAGTGCTTTCTTTAAAGCCATATAGCCAGGCTTAGATGCACCATTAAATTACCCACCTAGATCCCAAGGGATATCAACCCGTGGTGTGATGGTACTTACCTCCAGCTGAGGGTTGGAGCATCTCCAAGAAAAGTACGGTCGGAGTCGTACCCTCTTGCGGTGCATCGACATCATATAGACACATATATTCTCACTCTCAAGCGAGTGTTGATGCACCAAGATTTGTGAGCATGCCTCCTTATGTAGCAGCAGTGGGATAACTAGAGATTCGAATATAATATTTAAATTTTTATCTTGGTTTCCATTGTAGGGGAACACTTTATAGAATTCTTCCTTTGCAACAGGAAGTGGTTCCTGCACATTAGCATTTAAATATTCATAGCAAGGTCCTATCTCTAGTTCATCATTAATAGTGTTTTCCTCATGAGTGTCTAGGTACAATGCCTCCACAAATAAATTACAATCATTTTTAGCATTATAAGAATCATTGCTAGAGAGAGAGGCATCATTATAAAACAAAGTATTTGTAGTGTGCCAATGTTTGTCGACCTCACCTTTGTGCTCCTTATTTTCATCTTGTGATTCCTGCAAATGATTATCTTCGGGAACTACGGCTTTACATTGTGCCTTACTCTCCAACACAAGTGCATTCTCACTAAGATGTCCTTGACAATACTCAGCGATATATTGCAAGGTTCATATGCCATTTGTAAAAATTCATTATCACTACTCATCATAAGTATCATTATTTTCGGAGTAGTTTATGGGCACCTTCATCAAGAACATACTCTATAACTTCCCTATTAGCATCACTACTATTGTAAGATGGCACAGATTCATCATAGGTATGACACCATATTCATCATAGGTATGACAACATTGAAAGCAAAAATGCATGGCACACATACAGTGAAGACATATTATTTGATATGAAGAACATAATGTGTGAGCACAGCATATTACCTGATAATACATATCGTATACATGCATATCATTAGTAGTTAGGAGTTCTTTGTTGTACGCACCATCTTCTTCTTTGAAACCATGTGGAAGGATTCTTTTCGTCTCTTCTCCTTCTCTGCAAGTTGAATATATTTCCCTTAAGAAACATTTAACTTTCAGTTCTTGGTTTCCTGAAACATAACACCGGAGCAAATGTTTCCAATGACCATCTTTTTGTTCTTCAGAAGTCAACACTTACATCAACTTACTAATTTTACAACAGATGAGATCAAATAGCGCATTAATCCCTTTTCTATACACAAAAGTCAACTTTTCTTTTCAGGTTCTTGGCTTCTTGTCACGGCAATAGGAAACTTATTTTTTAAGTTATTACTATTGCTCGACACTGAGCTAGCAGAGTCCATGGAGGCGCCGGCGCTGAGGGCGTCAACACCTGGTCTTGCCGGCGAAGCTGTGCATGGCGCCGAAGCCGCGGGAGCCAAACCCAAGGCAGCCGAGAAGCAGCCCCTGCCGGTACGGCAGGAACGTGCGCCGTCGCATGTCCTCTGCCTCGGCCCGCCTCGCTTCGTAGAGCCGCTCGTGTGGCGACCTCCCCCTGCCGCGCCTCCCCACCGCCGGCGTGGGGTCTGTCTTGGGAGATGCCAGCGAGGCGTTCTTCTTGGGGCGCGCTGGCGTCGGCGGCAGCGAAACTGGAGGTCGGCGCTTGGACCCGTCGGACTTCTTGTGGTGGACGAGGTTCTTCAAGAACCGCCACCGGCGGTAGCTCCTCGATGTCGAGGAGGAAGCGGACGAGGCCGTCGAAGACGAGGAGGACGACCGTGAGGCTGATGCCGGCGCCTGTACAGATTCTTTCGGCGGAGCAGGGGAAGAAAACGGCGACATCCAGTGTGCGCGGAATGGGGAGAGTGAACGTGACCTGCAGTGCACGGACCGGCTCCGGAAACGGCCGCGCTCGTCTAATGGCGCCGGTGCCTCCAGCGGCGGCGTCCGGCTTCCGGTGGGGCGGTCGGAGAGGGGTGGGGGCGCCTGCGAACGGAGGAGGAAGGAGGAGAGCCGCATTGGGCGGATCTGGCCGTTGTGGAACAGCTCGTCGGCGGAGGACATTGCGGCGGCAGCGGGCGAAGGGAACTGTGAGGAAAAGTCGAAGTCGAACTCGTAGACACACTCATCGTCGCCTCGCGCGGGGCTCGCCGGCGCGCTGAAACAGAAGCCGGCTGCGGCGTGGAAAGACGGGTCGCGAGCGGGGCTGGACGGCGCGCTGACGAAGGGGGTGGAGCACGCGCTGTATCCGGGGACGCCGCAGGCGACGGCGAAGTGGTGGCTGGAGCTGCTGTCAGCCGCGGCGGCGGCCATTGTGACGGCAAATGGGGCGGTGGGGATGGTTGAGATCGGGAGGTGGGAAGGCCCTCTTCTTATCAAGAGAGGTTGATTCATGGACGTTTTCCGTTTGGGCCCTAGATAAATGTGAATTTTGTAGATTAAGGTTCTATTGATTACGTTTTCTTTGGCCATAGTGTTTATATGAGGGCCTAGTAAAATAAAGCAACCATTTCCTTAAGTATTGGTGCTTATTCATCTGCCTAGTAGAGCTTAATAATAAAAACAGTTTATTTTTTTAAGCACCTCTCTAAGAGCATTTTTAACAAATGCACACGCAAAAATAATTTTTTAGCGCCACTTTTACTGTTTTAGGTGTGCGGCAGGTTGTAGCAATTCCAAATGCGGTAAAACGCGCGCATCACTTTAGCAAACATGGTAAAATAAGGCGCCACAGACACGTTGTTCATATATGTGCATCAAAACAAGATCAAACAAGACAAAAATACCGGAAATCAAATATATTACATAGCACGGTAGATACTAAACGATACATAAGAACTACACTACTTCATAGTAGGTAAAGTACGCTTCGTCCTCATGCGAAGTACTCTCTTCCGTCGAGGAGAACAAGTCGACCTATCAAAGTTATCGTCGATGGTGGACGGACCGGACGCCTACACTATGAGGAAGGCCTTACTCTCCCGCTTCTCGCCCTATTGGCTGTCCTCTACGCCCTCCTCGCCTCGTAGAAGTTGATCTCGACCTACACGTCGTCTAGGAAGTTCACCTTCAACGCCACCATGGCCCGCTCGTCCGCCTCAGGGATGATGAGATGGCGCTTGTTTTGGCGGTGGCGCTCCCGCTCCTCACGTGTGATGAGGCGCGACGGCGGCGCCACCATCTTCGCTTCTGCGCGGCAGTTGACGTCGTTGAAGCTCATGCCGCGGCGCGTATGATCGAGCCTCGATGCCGCCGTGTCATACGCACAGACGGTGTCGAAGGTGCCAAGCACCAGGTGGTAGCATGCGATCATAATCTCGGCATAGAAGATCCCCGCCAGCCGTGCGCATGCCGTGGAAGCCGAAGGTGCTCAAGGGGTTGTGGCGGTGCGGAGGCATCCTAAGCTGCGGCATTGACGCGATGCGACCGTGTATCGGCGGCGGCGAGGGCTGGTGGATCTGAGAGGGGCGGTGACGGCGGCGTGGTGCGGTCACAGGTGATAGGAATGGGTAGGAATTTCAAGGTGAGTGGTTGCGGTGTGCATGCGTGCTTGCTTTATTACGCGGGCTAGAGCCGACACGCCAACTATCATGCGCGAGGTAAAAAAATTCGGCACGCACTAATTTTGGACGTATACTGAGCGATGTTTCTAACCTATCCCAAGCTAAGAAAAATAGTTTTTTAGGTGCCGACCAATTTTTAGATATTAATTGGAGATGCTCTAAGCATCTAGCATTGTACATGAGGTTAATTAGATAGATGCCACTACAATTTCTAGCTATTTGAAAAATACCATTGCAACTTTAAACTTTTGAAAACGTCACTACAATTCTCTATACATTTTATAGGCGCATTATGCCTATTTTTCACACATATACAACACGATATACATTTATATTATTGTCGTATGTACGTATACAAGGTGCGCTCACCATATTTAAACTTTTTTTGCCAATTCATTTGTGTGTAATAATGATTTTGTTATTTTTTAATATTATATTTATAATAAATCAATACACACGTGTTGTATTTATGCTCTTCGAGAATAAAATGAATGCACGTATAAAGTACTCTTTTCGCTTGCTATTTTTTTAACTCAGGCTGCGCTAATTTATTATACACTATTTAGTTAGTTAACGATAAATTTTAGCTTTTGTGATGCTTACTGATAGAGATACATATAACTCATTGTAAATTATGGCTTTAATACTATTTTCTATGACATAGAGAAGTATATTTATGCTCTTCGAGAATAAAATGGATGCATGTATGAAGTACTCTTTTCGCTTGCTATTTTTTTAACTCAGGCTGCGCTAATTTATTATACACTATTTAGTTAGTTACGATAAATTTTAGCTTTTGTGATGCTTACTGATAGAGATACATATAACTCATTGTAAATTATGGCTTAAATACTATTTTCTATGACATAGAGAAAGCATAGTCAGCAGTCATCTAAAAAAATATACATGGCCTAAACTGATTCTAGTGAGGGCTACCGTTTATACGTATGTATGATAGAAATACAAGTGTATATTGTGGGGTATGTGTGTTGAAATAGCCATAATGGCGTATATGAAATGTATGTAGAATTGTAGTGGCATTTTTCAAAAGTTGAAAGTTGTAGTGGTATTTCTTAAATAGCCCAAAATTAGAGTGACGTCTATCCAATTAACCCTTGTACATGCTCTTAAAGGCAAAGGTGGCCAATGACCATGCTATGGTCGGGCGGGCTGATCTAGAGTATGTCTGCCAACCGAGTTGTTAGCATAAAACCATCACTTTTGTGGCAAAATTCCGAAAATCTACCACTTTACGTTTTCGTAGTAAAAATCTACCACATTTTGAGTCAGTTTTCTCAAATCGCACTAAACTCGTCCTGATCGTGAATTGACACGGGACTGACAAGACTGGCCCACCTGCAGTGCTGATGTGGCGACGAGAGATGACGCCGTTAACGGCGGTTAACGCCAGCTGCGGGTAAATTTCAAAAAATTACCACTTTTCTGATCAATATTCGAAAAACTACCACTTTTCAAAAAATATTCTTTTATTTACGAACGTCCATAACTTTTGAATACAAATTCAGATGGAATTTTTTTAATACAAAAAGTGCTTAGAAATGCTTGAATATTTCGAATACAAACTTAGTTCACTATTTCGGATAATTAAAATATGCAAACGGTTAAAATTGCTTCTATTACTAATGAAAACTTTGGAAATTCATAACTTTAATTATATAGCTCGAAATAATATAAATAATATGTCTACATTTATTAGAAAAATCCAAATAATCCATTTCTAGCATATATTATACGTGAATCATATATGTTCCTCTCTGATATGTTTATTATGCAACTCTGACGGTGACAGTCCACGTACGTTATTGCATGTGTCATGTTTCTCAACACGTTTGGGGTGAAGGACATCGACGCCTTCAAATGAGAAGCACGTGCAGCTCGCCTACAAGGAGGTGAGTGTGATCGATCGACTATCTCTTTTTATTCCTGTCGCTTGCAATGGATGCATATATTAATTGATAGTCGACTCGTAGTACTTGACCCGACACACGTCTTCCAGCTACTATCATTTTTTTTCTTCCTCCCTTTCTATCTTTTTTAACACATTTTTTATCTTAAAAGAAATAAGAAACGCACGTACGTACGTCTACATGCACATATGTACAGCGACGAGACAAAATCTAATGATCGACCTAGCAAGTCTCCATTCCTTCATTTTGATCATTACATGAGCCGAAAATACATACAACCAATTTATGCGGCTTCAATGACTCTACAATACATTAACATGCAAGAATAATTAAAATAGCACATATTTATTATTAGGTTTGCATCCATAATCAAAATATCCGAGAGGAACATAAGTTATTCATACATGATAGATGCCAGAAAGGAACTCCTTGGATTTTCTAATAAATTTAGACATATTATTTATATTATTTCGAGCTATATAATTAAAGTTATGAATTTCCAAAGTTTCCATTAGTAATATAAGCAATTTTAACTGTTTGCATATTTTAATTATCTGAAATAGTGAACTAAGTTTGCATTCAAAATATTCAAGCATTTTTAAGCACTTTTTGTATTAAAATTTTTCCCATTTGAATTTGTATTCAAAAGTTATGGACGTTCGCAGATAAAAAGAATATTTTTTGAAAAGTGGTAGTTTTTCGAATATTGAGCAGAAAAGTGGTAGTTTTTTGAAATTTACCCGCAGCTGGCGTTAACTGCCGTTAACGGCGTCGTCTCTCGTCGCCACGTCAGCACTGCAGGTGGACCAGTCTTGTCAGTCCCGTGTCAATTCACGATCAGGACGAGTTTAGTGCGATTTGAGAAAACTGACTCAAAATGTGATAGATTTTTGCTAAAAAAAATAAAGTGGTAGATTTTCGAAATTTTGCCACAAAAGTGATAGTTTTATGCTAACAACTCTTGCCAACCACTTGGCTCGGCACACGGATAAATGGGCCATGTTGGGCGCTTGACATGGAGCCCGCATGCCGACAAGGCACGACCAGTTTAGTTTCTCAGTCCAGCCAATTTTTAGATATTTATTGAAGATGCTCTAAGTATCGTGTAGCTTTATGCTCCCCCAAGAAAAATATGTGTGCCAACCTATAATGGCTTGGCCTGGCACACAGATGAATGGGCTGTGTTGGGCCCTTGACATGGAGCTCGCATGCTGACAAGGCAACACCGGTTTAGTTTCTCAGTTTTTTCTAATTTTTTACTTTTTCCAAAAAATAGCACAAACGCATAAATGGGTTTTAGTAACTGGGTCGTGCCTGGGCCACCAACTGTGGCACACATCAAAATAGTAATACGAGTACAATGTTCGAGCATAACTTTTTCATAATTTTCAACAGTAATTTATTAGTAGAAATCTTCAACCTCGTAAATTTTTTGACATTAACTCGTCTGTTATTACAATTCTTGATAGTAATATTTTACCATTTTTCAGTAATTTTTTTTCATATTTTTCTGTAATTCATCGGCAGAATTCTCAAATTAGGCTATTCTGACATTAATTTGTCGGTAAAAATCTTTAGCTTCAACAGTAATCTCCAGGCTTTACTATTTAATAGTAATTTTCTGTGGGTCGTTAGCTAACTAATTTTTGTTTAAAATAATTTATTGGTACAAATCTTCGGTGTCAACAGGTACTTTTTTTATGTTAGCTATCTAATGGTAATTTTTCAATAGACGTTAACTATCTAATAGTAATTTCTTCGAGGCCACGAAGTTTTTAGATGACAATTTTGCAACATTTTTTTTCTGACGGTAACTACCTAACAACTGTTCTTCCGGACCTATACTTAAAAAATGATTGTATTTTCTTTGTCGCCTCTTTTATCTAAAAAAAATACTAATACCTACTTTTAAGAAATAGTCCATCATTCTCCATCTTTTCTTTAGGAAACACACTGCTGCTTTTTCCCAAGGTGACTTTAGGAATAGAATACTCCAATATTCGCTGCGGCTTTCGGAAAAATAATTCTTGGTATCTCTGAAAAAACTTGCTCCGCGGATTGTTGACTCTTCCGGACGGCACACACGGTCCTTGCTCCGGGCATTGTAGTTAGAGCATCTCCAGCATGCGCGCTATATTTTCGCGTTGTAAACGTCGTTGCGTCCGTGATGTATAATTTTAGAGCGCGTTGCGCACTGTTTTCATCCACCGAAGGCGCTAAATTACAGCGCGAGCGCGACCGCAAAAAAGGGTCCTCCGCCGGGCGCTCCAATATACAGCGCGCAACAGCGCTGAAAACAACAGAGGGCAGAGCGCATCAGCGCTGAAAACAACAGAGCGCAGAGCGCTGCGCTCCAATATGCAAGCAAGAAGATCAAATACTCAAATAAATATTTAACCAAAATCTACCATAGTTCAAATACGATCACATAGTTCAACGAACACGCACAACATATTCAAATAGGCGCAAAGTGCAACATTGTATTTTGCATATCACAAATGCAAGAGAGAATCTCACACTTCCTCTCATTCTCAACCTCATTGTCATCTTTTGCTTCTTCTTCTTCTTCTTCTTGATGAACACCTTGGCTTGATGGAGGAATAGAAGGATGCATAGAGGCCATGAATCCTCCCGGTGGTGCTCCCATGGCTTCATACACACCACTCGCCGGTCCTCCGAAGACTCCTCCATAGCTTGGTCCTCCCACGCCGGCCATGCCTCCCATGCCGGCCATGCCCTGTAACACCCCAAAACTTCTAATCAAGATTATCAAGTTCTAATCATCCAAAGTTAGGGTTAACAAAAACTTTTATTAATAAGATGAATATGAATGCATGTGTGTTTGCATTAGTGTAGAATTGAGTGTTTATGCCATGCTTGATTGTTCTAAAGAATGAGAAATGGTTTAAAGATGAATGCTACATCATCTAAACCAATTACAAACAAAATCCAAAGAAAAAAGAAATCAAATATGATTAAATAAAGCAAATGATCATTTTGGTCAAAATAAACCACTAGGCCACTTTGAGTGTTCCTAGAAGATAATTTCTAACAGAAATATTTCTACTTCTTTTCACCCCTTCCTAGACCAAGTAAAAGTGTATCAAGGCCCACTTTACAAACTTACAAAAACATCTTTTAAATTAATTTAAAGGACATTTGAAAATTAAATCAAGTGTATGTGTTAAGATCACACTTTTTCAAAAACCCATCAAACCATTTTCCCTTGACCTATCCAAGCAAACAGTTAGTCAAGCTTAAGACCAACCCACTCAAAAAAATTGAATCAAAAATTCGAAAGTATCTTTCATGCCGCCATTTTATCAAACACCTGGTTAACACAGAATTAACCTCTGCCTAACTTCACTGTTTAAACAGTAATTAAACAACCAATTGATCTTCCCTTAACTCCCCTGTCCCCTATGAGTCTAACCAGCACACAGAACAACCCTCCCTTCGCCGTGGAGGACAGTGGAGCGCCGCCCATTTGTGGTCGTCGCCGGCCGACCACGGCTAGCTCGCAGCAAACCGCCCCGCGCCCATCCAGGATGTCCAGGAGGTGCGCCGCACTCTACCGCCACCCCCTGTCCAGGCCACAACCCCAGCCAAGCCATGGACCACCCTAGTCGCGCCGCGCCCCGCCTTTGTGCGCCATGCCCAGACCACGCCAGTGCGTCGTGCCCGACCAGCCCCGCCAGCTCGCGCCTTGCCCTCACTGTGCACGCGCAGCCTCGCCATGATCATGCCAACCCAGCAGACACCCCCGTTCGCCGCCGCGTGACCCGCAGCTGCCGCACACCGCCGCAAACACCTCTGCCTCCGCTCAGAGCACCACACGTGCCCGACCGAACCGCGTCGCCCCACGCCGCTCCATTATGTCCGTGAGAACCGCCAGGGAGCACCGTACCGTCCTACGCCCTCGCCCATGCCGATAGACGCCTGAAGCCTCGCCACCATCGAGCTCGCGCCGCACCGCTCGGTCCCCTCGCCGCGCTATAAAAGGAGGCCACCCCCGCCTCCATTCTCCACACCACTCCACTCCCCACCTCTCACAGCCACTCCCCACTTCTCCCCGGAGCAAGGCAAGCACCACCGTGCCGAAATTTTACCGGAGCCTGCCGCTGCTGGAGGAGAAGGGCGCCGACGATTTCGACCACCCCAAGCCCTGCCATGACCGCGCCTCACCTTGTCATTGTCTACGACGTCGATTGCCCCCGTCGTCGACCCTAGCTGGAGCCCAGGTGAGCCCCTCGAGATCCCCACCACCACGCTAGGTCACATTTCTCGCCGGAGCTGTTCGTCATCGACGATGACTCTCGGGCGTTAGGTTAGAATTTGATCACACGGCTCAGATTCGCCCATACCGTTTCGCTTAGTTAGTTTCGCTGACCAGTGGGTTTGCGGTGTCAGCAGCCCGCTGCGCCGCGTAGTGCCACTGGGACGGCCCGTTTAGTTTCATGCGCTGGTCTGGAAATTCAAATGATGTTTTTCTATTTTAGTTAAAACCCTATTCTATGCCTAGATTCAAAAATCAATTCAGAGAGTTTCACTGAACCAAATTGCATGATATAAATTTTCTAGAAAGGTAATTAAATTATCTATCCAAGCCCGTTAGATTTAAATCAGTTGGATTTAGAGATAATCTATAGTAAAAATAATAAGACAGAGACTTTTGCAACTTTAAACATTTTTCAAAAATCAACCATAATAGCTTTTAGTTGATTCCAACTCTCAAAAATCACATTTGATAATACCTATCTGAATATGTAAAAATATTTAGGTTTGCATGCACTGACTTTGGACTAGTACCAAAATAATGCTATTAGGGCATTTCTAGTCACTTTAAATCTATTAAAGAATAATTTTAAACTTTATAAAATGTTACCAACACTTTAAATCACATTCCCATGTATTATAATATGTGGTGATGACATGTGTCCAGATGATCCCATATTTTAATTGGAGAATATTAAATATTAATTAATTTCAATGAGTAGAAATTACTTTTCTAAGATAAAATAAACAAGACTAGTTCTTTAACTCATGTGATGATTGTGATGATGCTAGATCATCAAGTGTGAGCCTTAGTGTGCTAAATAGAAGTAATTAAGTATTGTTTGGTGATTGTGTACCCCGTATTCCTTTATAGACGATAGTACCGACCAAGGATACGAAGATGAGGAGTTCTACCCCGAAGAAGACGACGAAAACTTCAATCACTGCACCAACCAAGGCAAGCCATCACTACTAAGCAAGTTAGACCTTGCAAGTTAACCCTTGCATGTACTAACCTAAGCAAGATGCACTAGGCATGCTTTGGTTATACCATTTTGATTATACCAATCCCAAGTTTTACTTGCAAGCTTTACTCTCTTTTTTACTTTACCAAAGTTTTACTTTTAGTATAGATAGTATAAAGAGTATAAAAATAGGTCTATCTAGTTATACTTAGATGTCATTCTATGGCATGAGATTGTAGATTAGCACCCCTCATTAGTGAACACTCTTAACCTTAGTGGCCAGTGATAAGCATAAAACTTGATCATTTTAGATGGGAATACTTGGTGAAAATGATTATGAAAACCTTGGAATGATGAGTCATTCTATTGAAGTGTTTTGACATGTGTTGCGAAACACAAATGGATTTGATGATGAAAATGTTGAGGCATGAGCCTTACCTCTTTTACAAAAAAATTGATGGTTGGGTTCGGATGTGATACCATTCCAATTTTACCGTACAACCACAATACCTGAATTGGGTAGGGCTTAGCCGGAAGTTTATATGCCTTAGTATGGGTTCCCTCGCGGGAGAGGGTTGAGCTGAGGCTACCTCTTGATGTTGTCCACCTATGCAGTTCCCAGGATGGCAGATGGCCATGGCTAGGAGGCCAAGCTCATAGGGGAGGTGCCTATACTAGAATGTGTAATTGAAAGGTTATGATTGATTATCCGCATACTAAGTATGATTGATTCAGGGTTATCCTTGACGGATGTATCGAATTTTATGGTGAAAGTGTACCACCTCTGCAGAGTGTTAAACTATTTGAATAGCCGCGCCCGCGGTCATGGACAGTTGGTGTGGCCATACTGTTCCGTCATCAGATGTTTTCAAAATGACTTGTGAAATGAATTATGACTTTGACTTGACCACAACAGGGTTGTGACTATGAAAACTAAGTTCCCACTTAGGTGATTTAGAACATTAAATTAGCTTTATTTACTTCTGAACTCAGCTTAAGATAAATCTGCCTTTTTGCAAATAAACCTAGAGCTTAGTATTCATACTAGAACTACCTTACTTGTTAGTAATAGCTTGTGAGTACTTAAAGAGTACTCATGGCTTTGTCCCTGGCTATTCCTGTGGCCAGACTATGAGGAGGTCTATCGGGAAGATGGACTGCAGGACGGCTACGACAACTAGGATCATCTCCCATCGTCAGCATTGCTTGTGACCCTGAAGATGGAGCCCACTACTATGCTTTATATTTCCGCTGCTTGTTTGTATTAAGACTGGATCATGAGATCCCTTATTTTTGTAAAACCTTATTATGGTTTGTAATGGATGATGTACTGTGATATCCAATCTGTTATGTCTCGCAAAAATGGTAATCCTAGGATTGCGAGGTATGGCATAACAGGCATCTAGGATTAAAAAACTGGGTGTTGACAAGTTGGTATTAGATCCATCCTGACCATAGGAGACCCTAGTTAGAATGGACGTCTGAACAAAAACTTAGTTTCAAAACAAAGGAAGTGAATATTTATGAAAACCTATTCCCACTCTTATCCTTGAGATTCTTTCAAAAAAATTCATGTTCCTCAAAAGCATCTTACATTCTACATAAAATTTGACACACTTGATCACTTCACTAACTTACTCATCCTAAATTCTTATAGATGGAAGTTCAGTATTGCAAGTTCTACCAGTTGGGCAATGGAGGCAAACTGATCTTTGAGAGGGATCTCGATGCACTATCAGAGTACCTTGAGCGCCCGCATCCAGAATTCTTTGGAGCCCAACTCAAGGAGCACCCGGGAGGAGATCTACAATGGCTGATAGTTGCAGATCTCAGAGGCAAGATGGAAGCACCCCTCTTTGAGAAGATTCAATTCACCGTGCGAGAGAACAACTGGCTAGATGGATTAGCCAGGGCCATGCATGAAGCTCTTGCTCGTCTATGTGGACAAACATCAACTTGATCTAGGGAACTCGCTTTTCTCACTATGCAAGGCGTGATTCTATGGGAATGCCATTGGATATGCAAGGTCACCCAGAGATGAAGCGCCAAGTGGAGAACCTTGAATTCCAGCTGTATGATAGGCAGAAGGAATTGGACAATGCTCGAGCCTACGCCAACCACAACCTTGCCATTACCGCCAAGAAGGACCAGACTCTCGCCATGCTCGTCAAGGATCGCCAATAACTTCGTTGTCAACGCGAGAAGAAGGATCACACCATCGCTTGTCTTCGCAAGAAGCTAGCCGACCTCGAGAAGACCATCCGTGAGCAGGAAATCCAGCTGGAAGCAAAGGAGGAGGAGGAAGGTGAAGATATCCAAGGAGATCTTTACTCTTACCTTAGTGATGACAACGACTACCTAGAGGATGATGCCATGGAGTTCCACACTGATGATGATGATTCTGACGTCATCGATGATGAGTAGATGCACTTGATCACTATCGTAGGAATGAGTTATATCGGTCCCACTATATCGTAGTTCACATAATGGTTCTTAAAACCATCTGTTTTCCTTTTGTGTTGTGGTGTGTGTTTGTATTGTGTGCTTGAATGAATGAATGAATGGGAAGTTGTTAGCTTGAAAAACCAGAGTCAAACTCAAAGTTTAAAGCTTTTGAAACAAAACCAGGAACCTTAGAACTTTCCATCTTATCTCATTATCTATCTCAATATTTAGATGACTCGTGGAAATCCCGGAGGAAGCAGCTCATCGCAGGACCCGATGCTGCAGATTCTTCAGATGCTAGTTTATGACCGTGAAGCTAGTCGAGCAGAACGCCAAGCCAACCTAGCCACTCTTCAACAGATAGCTCAGATGGCCCACAATAATCAAGGCCATGGAAACCAGGATCACCATGGATCCAAACTCAAGAACTTTCAGAATACCAATCCCCCTAACTTTAGTAAGTTCGAAGATCCTTTAGATGCTGATGATTGGTTGCAAACCATGGAGAACAACCTGGAGGTCGCAGGAGTTCAAGCAAATGAGAAAGTACTGTTTGCCACCCACTATCTGGCAGGAGATGCAAGAGCCTGGTGGAATAGCACCCGTACTATGAACCAAGGTCAGGTGATGACGTGGGAAGTATTCAAGATCAAGTTTAGACGCACACATGTGCCACAAGGTTTAGTCACCCGGATGAGAGATGAGTTCAGAGAACTGAAGCAAGGCAGGATGACGGTACTCGAGTACCGTGACAAATTTCTGTCCTTAGCTAGATATGCTCCTGATGAGATCAACATTGATGTCAAGAAGAAGGAAAGGTTCCTGAATGGATTAAATGATGAGATGTAGACTGTCCTAGTCAACATCCGTTTTGAAGATCTCGAAGAGCTTGTAAACTCTGCCATCCAGATGGAAGGAAAGATCAACCAAGCCAATGACAACCGCAAGTGTCGAATGATGCACCAGAGTGGATCCAACCATGTCTAGAAGTATCGCCCCAACCCGTCTGTAGGATATGCCCCAAGACACAATAGACCCCCGATGTCCCGTCCAAACTATCCCAATCGTAGCGGAGGAAATTTGAAGTCTGGAGGAAACCACAACAGCAACCCCGGCAACTCCAATAACTTCAGCCGTGCACCGTCCAAGTCCAACAACAACAACAACAACAACAATAACAACAACAACAACAATACTGCCCCAAATACTGGAAGCAATGTTGTGCCTGTTGCAGCCAAACACAAGTCCTAGATTACTTGCTTTGAATGTGGAGTCAAGGGTCACTACTTGTCCCAAGAAGCTTGCAGCCACCACCAATGTGAATGCACCCGCTCAGCAGCAACGCTGTGTTCATCCTGGAAGGAGATTTGCCCCAGGGAATTCGCTCAACCGCAACGGCCATCTGTTTCACATGAATGCTGAAGAAGCCCAGGAAGCGCCAGATGTCGTGCTGGGTATGTTTTCTGTTAACTCAGTACTTGCAAGAGTGTTGTTTGATTCTAGAGCATCGCACTCATTTGTTACAGAAGAATTTGCATGCACTAGTAAGATTCAACCAACAAAATTAAAGCATGTCATGATAGTTCAAATACCTGGTTCAACCACCAAAGCTAGAAAATTTTGCAAGGCTGTACCTATTAGAATCCATGGGATAGATTTTTATGCCAATCTAATAGTACTTGGAACCAAAGGTTTGGAAGTAGTACTAGGAATGGATTGGATGTTGAAACATAAAGGATTGATCGACTGTGCCAAGAAAGCCATAACCATGACCAGTAGCTCTGGAGTATCAGTAGAGCATGTATCTGAAACCTTGCCCTGTCAATTCAAGTGCAACAAGAGTCTAGCCCAACCAACCATAGACCAAGTCAGAGTAGTCTGTGAATACCCCGACGTATTCCCAGATGAATTGCCCGGTATGCCCCCGGATCGGGATATCGAGTTCATTATTGAACTAATTCCTGGAACCGGACCCATAACTCAGAGACCTTATACTATGAACCCGTCTGAACTAGTGGAGCTGAAGAAGCAATTTGATGCTATGCTGGCGAAAGGTTTGATCCAACCAAGCGCATCACCATGGAGATCACCTGTTTTGTTTGTTGATAAGAAGGATGGAGGTAACCGTTTGTGCATGGATTACCAGAAGCTGAATGATGTCACCATCAAGAACAAGTACCCACTGCCAAAGATTGAGGATCTGTTTGACCAGTTGACTGGTGCCAGCGTGTTCTCTAAGATTGATCTTAAAACTGGTTATCATCAACTCAAGATTCGTGCAACTGATATTCCAAAGATAGCCTTTACCACCAGATATGGATTGTATGATATATGGTCATGTCTTTTGGATTAACCAATGCCCCCGTTTATTTCATGAATATCATGAATACAATTTTTATGAACTTCTTGGATAAGTTTGTCGTTGTTTTTATCGGTGATATTCTAATCTATTTAAAGTCAGAAGAAGACCATGAGCTACACCTGTGAACCATCCTTGAAACCCTTAGAGAACATCAGTTGTATGCCAAGTTTAGCAAATCTGAGTTCTGGTTGAAGGAAGTAGGATTCCTAGGACATATTGTGTCGGCAGGAGGAGTCGTTGTCAATCCCGCCAAGATCAAAGATGTTGAAGCATGGAAAGCCCCAACCACTCAAACCCAAGTCCGTGCATTTCTCGGATTAGTGGTATATTACCGCAAGTTTGTTGAAGGATTTCTGATCATCGCAAGACCGATGACCCAACTGTTGAAGAAAGATAAGAAGTTTGAATGGACTGACAAATGTGAAGCAAGTTTTCAAGAACTCAAGAAGAGATTGATTTCCGCCCCAATCTTGATTATGCCAGATATCAAGAAGCCTTTTGATGTGTATTGTGATGCATCCAAGATTGGTCTCGGATCTGTGTTGATGCAAGAAGGTAAAATCATAGCATATTTGTCCCGACAACTGAAGCAGCATGAGCAAAACTACCCTACCCATGATCTTGAACTAGAAGTTGTAGTTTTAGCATTGAAGACATGGCGTCATTACCTTATGGGTAACAGCTGTGAGATTTATTCGGATCACAAGAGCCTGAAGTATATTTTCACCCAGAAGGAGCTGAATATGAGGCAAAGGAGATGGATAGAGTTAATCAAGGATTATGACCTTGACATTCACTATCACCCCAGCAAAGCCAATGTGGTAGCGGATGCTCTTAGCAGATTGCTGTGTAGATTAAACACCATGATCAAAGAAGCTCAGCCAAGTTTGCATGAAGAGTTGGAGCAGTTTAGAACAGAGCTAGTTAGCAAATGATTTTTAGCTAGCATAGAACTTCAACCCACTTTGATCAGTTAGATCAAGGAAGCCCAGAAAGGAAATGCAAGTATCGACAGAATCAAACGTCGTATCGGTATAGGGAAGGTACCCGGATTCACCGAAGATGAAGAAGGAGTTTTGTGGTACAGAGGACATATCTGTGTGCCAGCAGATTCAAAGTTGAAACAAGTTATCATGCAGAAAGCTCATGATACTCTTTATTTTATCCATCCTGGAGGAACAAAGATGTATCAGGATTTGAAGGAGCAATTTTGGTGGCACAAGATGAAGAGAGAAATCAAAAGCTACATCGCCAAGTGTGATATTTGTCAGAGAGTCAAAGCGGAACATCAGAGACCCGCAGGACTTTTGCAACCATTGCAGATTCCGTAATGGAAATGGGATTCTGTCAGAATGGACTTTATCACCGGTTTGCCTACTTCTAGTAGGGTAAATGACTCTATTTGGGTTGTAGTTGATAGATTGTCCAAGGTAGCCCATTTTATACCTGTCAAGACTACCTACCAGAGTTCAAAGCTCGCAGAGTTGTACATTGCTAGAATCGTAAGTTTGCATGGAACCCCCAAGACCATAGTGTCGGATCAAGGAACCCAATTTACCTCAAGATTTTGGCAGAAAGTCCAGGAAGGATTAGGAACCAAGCTAAATTTCAGCACCGCTTATCACCCGCAGACCGATGGGCAAACTGAAAGAGTCAATCAAATCTTAGAAGATATGTTGAGAGCTTGTGTTCTAGAGTATGGATCAAAATGGGAAGATTGTCTGCCTTTCGCAGAATTCTCATACAACAACAGTTATCAAGCCAGTTTGCAAATGACCCCATTTGAGTTCTTATATGGAAGGAAGTGTCGGACCCCCTTGAATTGGTCGCAAGTAGGAGAGAGTCAGATTTTCGGACCCGACATCCTACGAGAAGCCGAAGAAAAAGTCCACAAAGTCCGTGAGCACCTCAAGACCGCCCAATCCAGACAAAAGAGTTATGCTGACAAGAGATGTAGAGACCTGACCTTCAATGTCAGAGACTTTGTGTATCTCAAAGTGTCACCTTTGAAGGGAATGCAACATTTTCAACTAAAAGGAAAGTTAGGCCCCAGATATATTGGACCCTTCAAGATTTTGAATCGCTGAGGAGAAGTATCTTATCAACTGGAACTGCTAGAGGAGATGTCAACCATCCATGATGTGTTTCATATCTCGTTACTTCACAAATGCTTAGAAGTTCCGGAGAAGACCGAAGTTTTCAAGAACATCGATCGCCGGGCCATAGATATCAACAAGGATCTGACGTATCATGAAGTGCCCATCCGTATTTTGGAAGAAGCCTTCAGAACCACCAGGACCCGAAGTATCAAATTTCTCAAGATCCAATGGAGCAACCATACCGAAGAAGGAGCTACCTGGGAGCGAGAAGATTACATTAGGACTGAGTTCCCCAATCTCTTTAGTTCCTAGTTTTTCTTAAATCTCGGGACGAGATTTTTTTAAGGAGGGAAGGTTTGTAACACCCCAAAACTTCTAATCAAGATTATCAAGTTCTAATCACCCAAAGTCAGGGTTAACAAAAACTTTTATTAATAAGATGAATATGAATGCATGTGTGTTTGCATTAGTGTAGAATTGAGTGTTTATGCCATGCTTGATTGTTCTAAAGAATGAGAAATGGTTTAAATATGAATGCTACATCATCTAGACCAATTACAAACAAAATCCAAAGAGAAAAGAAATCAAATATGATTAAATAAAGCAAATGGTCATTTTGGCCAAAATAAACCACTAGGCCACTTTGAGTGTTCCTAGAAGATAATTTCTAACAAAAACATTTCTACTTCTTTTCACCCCTTCCTAGACCAAGTAAAAGTGTATCAAGGCCCACTTTACAAACTTACAAAAACATCTTTCAAATTAATTTAAAGGACATTTGAAAATTGAATCAAGTGTATGTGTTAAGATCACACTTTTTCAAAAACCCATCAAACCATTTCCCCTTGACCTATCCAAGCAAACATAGTTAGTCAAGCTTAAGACCAACCCACTCAAAAAATTTGAATAAAAAATTCCAAAGTATCTTTCATGTGGCCATTTCATCAAACACCTGGTTAACACAGAATTAACCTCTGCCTAACTTCACTGTTTAAATAGTAATTAAACGACCAATTGATCTCCCCTTAAGTCCCCTGTCCCCTCTAAGTCTAACCAGCACCGAGACCAACCCTCCTTCACCGTGGAGCACAGTGGAGCGCCGCCCATTTGTGGTCGTCGCCGGCCGACCACGGCCAGCTCGCAGCAGACCGCCCCGCGCCCATCCAGGATGTCCAGGAGGTGCGCCACACTCTACCTCCACCCTTTGTCTAGGCCACGACCCCAGCCAAGCCATGGACCACCCTAGTCGCTCCGCACACCGCCTCTCTGCGCCATGCCCAGACCACGCCAGTGCGCCGTGCCCGACCAGCCCCACCAGCTCGCGCCTGGCCCTCACCGCGCATGTGCAGCCTCGCCATGATCACGCCAACCCAGCAGACACCCCCTTTTGCCGCCGCGTGACCCGCAGCTGCCGCATGCCACTGCAAACACCTCTGCCTCCGGTTAGAGCACCGCACGCGCCCGACCGAACCGCGCCATTAAAGTCCGTGAGAACTGCCAGGGAGCACCGCACCGTCCTACACCCTCGCCCATGCCGATAGACGCATGTAGCCTCGCCACCGTCGAGCTCGCGCCGCACTGCTCGGTCCCCTCGCCGCACTATAAAAGGAGGCCACCCCCGCCTCCATTCTCCACAACCACTCCACTCGCCACCTCTCACAGCTACTCCCCACTTCTCCCCGGAGCAAGGCGAGCACCACCGTGCCAGAATTTCACAGAAGCCCGCCGCTGCTGGAGGAGAAGGGCGCCGACGATTTCGACCACCCCAAGCCCTGCCGTGACCACGCCTCACCTCGTCATCGTCTACGACGTCGATTGCCCCTGTCGCCGACCTGAGCTGGAGCCCAGGTGAGCCCCGTGAGACCGCCACCGCCGCGCTAGGTCACATTCCTTGCCGGGGCTGTTCGTCGTTGACGATGACTCTTGGCCGTTAGTTTAGAATTTGATCGCACGACTCAGATTCGCCCATACCGTTTCGCTTAGTTAGTTACACCGACCAGTGGGTCCGTGTTGTCAGCAGCCTGCTGCACCGTGTAGTGCCATTGGGCCGGCCCGTTTAGTTTCCCACGCTGGCCTGGAAATTCAAATGATGTTTTTCCATTTTAGTTAAAACCCTATTCTATGCCTAGATTCAAAAATCAATTCAGAGAGTTTCACTGAACCAAATTGCATGATATAAATTTTCTAGAAAGGTAATTAAATTATCTATCCAAGCCCGTTAGATTTAAATCAGTTGGATTTAGAGATAATCTATAGTAAAAATAATAAGACAGAGACTTTTGCAACTTTAAACATTTTTCAAAAATCAACCATAATAGCTTTTAGTTGATTCCAACTCTCAAAAATCACATTTGATAATACCTATCTGAATATGTAAAAATATTTAGGTTTGCATGCATTGACTTTGGACTAGTACCAAAATAATGCTATTAGGGCATTTCTAGTCACTTTAAATCTATTAAAGAATAATTTTAAACTTTATAAAATGTTACCAACACTTTAAATCACATTCCCATGTATTATAATATGTGGTGATGACATGTGTCCAGATGATCCCATATTTTAATTGGAGAATATTAAATCTTAATTAATTTCAATGAGTAGAAATTACTTTTCTAAGATAAAATAAACAAGACTAGTTCTTTAACTCATGTGATGATTGTGATGATGCTAGATCATCAAGTGTGAGCCTTAGTGTGATAAATAGAAGTAATTAAGTATTGTTTGGTGATTGTGTACCCCGTATTCCTTTATAGACGATAGTACCGACCAAGGATACGAAGAGGAGGAGTTCTACCCCGAAGAAGACACGGAAAACTTCAATCACTGCACCAACCGAGGCAAGCCATCACTACTAAGCAAGTTAGACCTTGCAAGTTAACCCTTGCAAGTATTAACCTAAGCAAGATGCACTAGGCATGCTTTGGTTATACCATTTTGATTATACCAATCCCAAGTTTTACTTGCAAGCTTTACTCTTTTTTTACTTTACCAAAGTTCTTTACTTTTAGTATAGATAGTATAAGAGTATAAAACTAGGTCTATCTAGTTATACTTAGATGTCATTCTACGGCATGAGATTGAAGATTAGCACCCCTCATTAGTGAACACTCTTAACCTTAGTGGCTAGTGCTAAGCATAAAACTTGATCATTTTAGATGGGAATACTTGGTGAAAATGATTATGAAAACCTTGTAATGATGAGTCATTCTATCGAAGTGTTTTGACATGTGTTGAGAAACACAAATGGATTTGATGATGAAAATGTTGAGGCATGAGCCTTACCCCTTTTACAAAAAATTGATGGTTGGGTTCGGATGCGATACCATTCCAATTTTACCGTACAACCACAATACCTGAATTGGGTAGGGCTTAGCCGGAAGTTTATATGCCTTAGTATGTGTTCCCTCACGGGAGAGGTTTGAGCTGAGGCTACCTCTTGATGTTGTCCACCTATGCAGTGCCCAGGATGGCATATGGCCATGGCTAGGAGGCCAAGCTCATAGGGGAGGTGCCTATACTAGAGTGTGTAATTGAAAGGTTATGATTGATTATCCTCATACTAAGTATGATTGATTTAGGGTTATCCCTGACGGATGTATCGAATTTTGTGGTGAAAGTGTACCACCTCTGCAGAGTGTTAAACTATGTGAATAGCCGCGCCCGCGGTCATGGACAGTTGGAGTGGCCATACTGTTCCGTCATCAGATGTTTTCAAAATGACTTGTGAAATGAATTGTGACTTTGACTTGACCACAACAGGGTTGTGAATATGAAAACTAAGTTCCCACTTAGGTGATTTAGAACATTAAATTAGCTTTCTTTACTTCTGAACTCAGCTTAAGATAAATCTGCCTTTTTGCAAATAAACCTAGAGCTTAGTATTCATACTAGAACTACCTTACTTGTTAGTAATAGGTTGTGAGTACTTAAAGAGTACTCATGGCTTTATCCCTTACTATTCCTGTGGCCAGACTATGAGGAGGTCTATCGGGAAGATGGACTGCAGGACGGCTACGACAACTAGGATCATCTCCCATCGTCAGCATTGCCTGTGACCCTGAAGATGGAGCCCACTACTATGCTTTATATTTCTGCTGCTTGTTTGTATTAAGACTGGATCATGAGATCCCTTCCTTATTATGGTTTGTAATGGATGATGTACTGTGATATCCAATCTGTTATGTCTTGCAAAAATGGTAATCCTGGGATTGCGAGGTATGGCATAACAGGCATCTGTGATTAAAAATCCGGGTGTTGACATGCCCCCCATGCCGGTCATGCCTCCCATGCCTCCTCCAAACATGGCCATGCCTCCTCCAAACATTCCTTCTCCAAACATGTCGATCGTGGGTGTGTTCATGTTGGCCACCAACATTCTTTTTTTCCAACGCTTCGTCGCGAGCAAGGTTGATGTACTCCTTTTGCCTCTCATCCAAGTTGGAAGTGTCCAGCAAGAAGAGCTTCCTCTCTTCCTCCACTAGGCGTAGGTGCTCCTCATTGGCGAGCTTCTTCTCCTCCAATGCCAACTTCCTCTCCTTGTTGGCGGAAAGCCTCTCCTCCAAAGCGGCTCTCCGAGCCTCCATAGCCTCTTTCTCCAAGCTTATTGCCACCTTCCTATCTTCATTTGCTTGCAACCTTGCTTTTGCAATCCTATCCATAGAAATCGCTGTATCATCATCTCCGCCTTATTTCCCTTCATCTCTTTTGCGGCCTTCCTACCAAGCACATTCCTCCTTGTGTTGGTAACCGAGTGAGGAGTGGAGCTTCTATTCTTACCTTCGTCACTTGAGCCATCATCATCGATGATTGTTGCATCACCGGTTGTATTGGCGGCCATGGTTGCCGCATCCAATTTTCCACGAGTCTTCCACTTTTTTTCATTCCCTAGCACTTCATAGCAATGATCCATGGTGAATGGCTTGCCAAGAACCCGGTTACCTTGTTCTTTTTGCCCACATCTCTAAACAAGCCTTGAGCCATGCATTCCTACAAAGCAAACAAAAGAGAATAGATGAGCCATATAGAACAACAACCATGTGTAAAGATGATCAATAAAGTACTAGAATTGCTTACCCTATCGATATCATTTGTGCCATTGGGTTAATGACATCAACATTGGCTTGCACGCCCGCCCACTTTTGACAATCGGTGTTGATGCCCGACCAACGAGACCGAAGAGAACGCACGCTCCGCTCATTCCCACTTGTGTTGTTGGCATCGAAGTACTCCTTCATCCTCATCCAATAAGTCTCTCTAGTTTGGTCAGAGCCGGTTGTAGGATCCATTCCAATTGTCAACCATGTCTTGCAAAGCAACTTGTCCTCCGCTATGGTGTAGTTTGCCGACCGACTGGTAGGGCACGAAATCATCCCCTCTCCTTCCTCGTCGACATCCTCATAATATTCCTCTTCAACAATGTCTTCATTCATGAACGAAGAACCAACATTCATCGCCTCCATGAAAGCATCATCATCGACTCTACATTGCAATAAAATTCATGGCTCTCCAGCATTGTATGCATCTAAAACTAAAAATCATTCAAAATAATTGTTTTTTACCTCTCCGGCATATCATCGAACACCATGTGCATGCTGGTTTGGTCGGACTTGGCGGCGGCGGCAGTGGTTTTCTCGATGGAGCCGACGGTGGAGGCTGTTGCACGTTGATACGTCCATAACGTATCTATAATTTTTGATGCTTTTATGCTAATAATATGCTTTTGACACTCCTTTTTGTATAAAGTTTATGATTTATTTGGACTAACCTACTAATAGTTGCAAAATTGCACAATATTCTTGTTTTACACTTTGATGTGTAGGAATTACCAAGAATACAAGTGGAAACCTTGTTGAAGTCAAATTGGGATTTTTCCAGAAATCTGTCTCAGAACTCCTTTTGAAGATGGTCAAGTTTTGGGTCTATGAAGACGTCAAACGGAAAACTCTTCAACTACAAAGTTGTTGTAAATTTCACGACAAATGTTCTGGACATAAAATTTAGCTGATTCCGATTTCGGACGGGCCTTTTAGGCCCTATTTACTCCAGCCCAAGATGGGGTGACGGGAATCCGAGAAGCTATATAAAGGGAGAAAACCTAATTCGCCCAAGGCATCACCACCCATGAATTTTCAGCCACCAAAGCCACGTTTTTGCCTCCCCTATGGATCCCATCTCCATGGGGAGGGCTCCCAAGAAGCCATGAAGGAAGGGGCGATGCTCCCCCATGATACCGACGGCGGGGAAGGAGTCCCCCGCGCCTCCACCGACGCTGCCGCCGGCCTCTTCACCATCTTCACCACCATCTCCATCACCTAATCCTCTTAGTATGCAATGGTTCATCCTCCCATACACCTCTGTACCGTCTTATGTAAACATGGTGTTTGATGCTATAAGTTATAATCCTATGATCTATGTCATGTTTGCGCAGTTTCTTTGTTCTTAGATTGAATGGTTGAACGTCTTTGGTTTATTAGAGTTGTATGTTGATATGGTATAGTCCTTTGGTGTTTATTATATTTGTGCGTGCATGGATTAAATATCATAGGGTTTGTAGTATGTGTAAAAGGAAGAGAGGAGTTCTGACGGAGTGACAGAAACCTGAGGACGCGAACCGGAACGTTGCACGCATGAGAGTAAGAGGAACATTAAACTTAAGGCTATGGTTGGGGAAACCTTAATGTATTGATTAGTACTTACGGATGTTTGCTAACAATCCAATCATATAGTATATGTAATTCCAAGTAGTGAAGCGCATGTATATTTAGCCTCTCCCACATAGAAAACTGCATCGAAGACAATGAACCTGATCTATTCGCTATTTAAATTTGGACAAAACCACCACAATTACCACCACTATTCCACACTCATGGTTCTGTTAGTTTAGTGTATTTTATTGCTGCAGCAACTAGCTTTACTTTCTTGTTATTTATTATCATGTAAAGCTATCTCTATTACTCGTATTGTTGCTCTAGTTTTATTTCCTAGATAATGCAAATGTTTAGTGTGCGTAGAGTTGGATCAATGGTTGATAGAACTTGAGAGAATATTTATCCTACCTTTAGATCCTTGTTGGGTTCGACACTCTAACTTATCGAAAAGGCTACACACGATCCCCTATACTTGTGGGTTATCAAGACCTTTTCTAGCACCGTTGCCGGGGAGCAATAGCGTGTGGGTGAATATTCTTGTATGCACTTGTTTTCTTTATTTCTAAGTAGGTTTTACTTTCAGTTTTAAGTTGTTCTCTATCTTAGTATGTATAGGGAATGCGAATTACAAAAAAAATTAGTTGTACTTGTTACCTAAAAACGTTTTCAAAAAGGAAAGTGATTGGAAAGATGAGTAATGGTTAAGTGGGGGTCGACCTTGAACACTTGTGTTCATGCCTATGAAACCAAAACCAATATTTCCATGGAAGATTTTCAGTTAAAAACTTGTAGGAATGCATGAGCCTTGAAAAAGAAAGATATTTCTGGTATTGATCTTAATGCTTATTCATTCGAAAATACTTGAATCTTGCTCCTATGCCTAACTTAAAGGCGTTAAAGAAAAGTACTTATTGGGAGATAACCAAAAGTTTTAGATGAGTCTTGGAAGTTATTATCTCTGTAATAACCGCTCCTTATCCTTTTTATTTGCTTTTTGTGCCAAGAGTAACCTCTAATGAGAGAGCAGTAATGCTTGGGAAAGTTGTTGTCCCGAAACAGATTTTTATGCTTCGCTATAAGCATTCGTGTAAAATCTTTGTACGTCGGGTTGAGCTGTGAATTTTTGTGCTTATGCCCCAGGTTGTTATCTAACTTTCATTAGTTCAACACTTTTCGATTTGAGCAACAGAAGGTCTTCGAAAAAATTGGTCTTTACCTGCTGGTCTGCTTTGACAGATTTCTGCCATTATTTGCATTTGCTTCTTGTTGATTCCTTTTTGGGTTGTTTTTGGGGAATTGAGCTTTTTGAGGGAAGTGCTACAGTAGCTTGTGTTTTAATGGAAGTTTTATTGGTGTTGGAACTGAACCCAAAGACTTATTATCTTGAGTGCACTAATGTTGCTAATAAAGATTGTGTGAAGTTTTGTATGAAGGAAAATTTCAGGTTCATGGAAAGAGTGATGTAATGAGATGAACAATGGACTAAATATCAAGCTTGGGATGCCATGTTTGTCACCCCAAGAAATATCCAATAAGTACAAGCGTCAAAGCTTGGGGATGCCCAAGGCATTCCCTTCTTCATCAATAAAAATCTCAGGTTTCTTCCAAACACTTCATTTTTATTGTTTCATGCACAGTTGTTGTTCTTGGAGCATCTTCATTTTCATTTTCGTTTTCTTGGTTTTCTTAGTTTGCTTTAATAAATTGGTTGGACCCCCTCTTTCATACATTAGTTTTCAACTAAGTGTGGTTTGGATTGGAAAAGAATAGGAAAAGTTCATGCTTAAGTGGTAAAAGGAGCTCGTTTTTACGGTGGCCTATGCTTTGTCATGTCATGCTTGATATTGTTTTGGCTTTATGCTTAGTAATTTTTGCTGTAGCATGACATGTTATAAACAATTGAGATTGCTTAATGTGCCTTGAAATAATCATGCGTTATTTTAGCATATTAAAGCATAGTATTATGGTATTCTCCTTTGATGCTTTATTTGGGTTGACTTGGCGCATGATCACACCATGTTATGACTATCCCAAGTCACCATAGCCTTTATGATCCTTTAGTTTTTGACTTGTAATATCACTTTATGTTTTAATTAATGATGTTTTGTCGCTTTGCATGATTATGGCCATTATTGCTCTTTTAGTTGGTCGCTCCAAGTCTTTTGCTAGCCTCCATAACCAAGTATGAGTTCCACTCATGCATCCAACTCCAAATAAAACCAAGTTATCCCAAAGAGTCCACCATACCTACCTATTAGCATTTTCTATTCCAAGTATATTCATGCTTTTATCTACCTTCCGAATTAAAATTGTTATATGAAAATTAGTGATTAAAGCTTTCATGAACTTGATGGCACACTTTATTTTCTTGCACTTAATAAACTTGAAATATTGTGTCCATCTTTGTTACGTATATGCTTGCGCTTTATAAGTTGAAGTTAGCAGAACCATGTATCATGGGGAACACTTTCAACATTGCACTTATATTCTGTTGATATCATTGAAGGGAATATGCCCGAGAGGCAATAATAAAGTGGTTATTATCTTATTCCATGTTTATGATAAATGTTTATTTTGCATGCTATAATTGTATTAATTGGAAACGTTAATACATGTGTGTTTAATAAACAAAATACAAAGTTCCTAGTAATGCCTCTCATATAAACTAGATCGTTGATTAACAAGATGATCAAGGTTTGCTGATCATGGACATTGGATGTTGTTAATAACGAGGTCACAACATTGGTGGAATGATGTGATGAACATTCATCCGAAGTATAGAATTACGATCAAATTCATTATGTTTATATTGCTATAACATCATACAAAGTAATCTTAGTCCTTAGACCATGAGATCATGTTAATTGCTAACACCAGAAGAGTATCTTGATACCACCAAACATCACACCATAACAGGGTGACTATAAAGGTGGGTTTAGTACTACGAAGGTGTTATGTTGAGGCTCATGGATCAAGAGTGGAATTTGTCAATCCCGATGACGGATAGATATACTCTGGGCCCTCTCGGTGATATCACATTAAGATAGCTTGCAAGCAAGTGATGTGATCACTAGAATGTTATATCACGGGAACGAGAAAAGAGTGCATGTTGGAAACGAGATCAAACTAGGTATGGAGATACCGATGATCGAATCTCGGACATGTAATATATCGCGAGACAAAGGGATTTAGTTACTAGCGTTAAAGGTTCTCACGATCACATAAGTCATCGTTGAATGTGTGGGAGTCAGTATGGATCTCCAGGTCCCGCTTCTGATTATTGATCTGAGAGGGGTCTCGATCATGTCTGCATTATTCACGAACCATAGGGTGACACACTTAAGGGATACCTACACCATTTGGAGCAAATATGTTTCAGATAAACATTTAAGAAAGCGCTGGAATTATTTCAATAGACACCGAAACTGTTTCGGGTGAAATTGCTGAAATTGGTTCTGCATGTAATATTGAAATGTTGCAGGGGGTTTTATGTGAATGTTTGTTAATTAAAGTAATTAATAAAAGAGTTTTATTAAATGAGAGAGCATTAAATTTGGAGAAATTTAATGCATTTACAGTGGAGACTTTAAAAGATAATGTGAAGGGGCAAATTTATGTGGAGGGAGTTACCACCACATGAATGAGGAGGTGAGGGTCACCCCTTGGGGCACCGGCCATGGGGAGGGGTACCCCTCCTCCTATAAAAGGCCCCCCTCACACCCCTTTTTCCACACACCTCCTCGTGAAGGATCTCTCTCCCCCTCTAGTATTATTTCCCCATGGTCTTGGATTAGCGAGATACATGTTCCCGGTGGCTTTATCTGGAAAGGAGTTGTTGCTTCTGCTGCTTTGCTGGAGCGAGGGATGGAGGTTGTCGGGGTACAGGACGTGTGTGCGATCACGGATGCACCGCTGCTTTGCGGTGCTGGACTTGGTGGTGCTAGACTTGCTGGAGCTGGATCTGAAGGACGTGCTGGAGCCGGACCTGCTGGACTTCATCATGATCTTGAGATCAGCAAGTGTATGACTACATCATCCATGAGTTCCATCTCGTTAACAAAGATTTGTTGTCTTCGAGGGTAAATTCTCCATGGATTTATATCCACCCGTTGCTTGTATCTAGTAGATAGATCTTGGCGTATAGTTCCCATCATAGGATTTTTTTGTTTTCTATGCTGCGAACCCAGCAGTGGTATCAGATCCTGATCTATGCGTAGGTGCTTTGCATGGGTAGTACACATGTGTTTATATATGGGCGATGATGATTATGTTATTGCATCTTCTATGTATTTGGGATATTGGTGGCATAGTGGGATGAAGCGGCCCGGACCAACCTTACATGTCATCGTACATGAGACCGGTTCCACGACTGACATGCAACTAGTTTTGCATAAGTGGCTGGCGGGTGTCTGTCTCTCCTACTATAGTCAATATCTGATTTACAACGAGTTGCTAATAACTTGGTTATCCTTGTTGTGGTTCCATGTTCGTAGGTATGAACGGTTCTATCTCCGAAAGCCCTAAGCCACGTAAAACTTGCAATGGATAAATTAGAGGCGTCTAGTTTAGATCGTTGCTGGGCTAGTGTCATGATATGGTAATGTTGTAAGTAGATGTATGATAGATACTCTTACAACACACCTAACATGTAAGTTCCATAGACCTTGGCCTTACACACAAAGGAATGAAAGAGATCATACCATGATGCATATGATAGAGATCAAATGCATGGACCATATCATCTCACTTTACACATTAGATGTTTGCATCTTATATTGCTAGTTTGGCGTTTTAGTAGAATTTTAAGATGATCCCTCATTTAAATATCAAGATACAAATGTGTTCTTCCTTAAGTATGCACCGTTGTATGGATCGTGTTTCGAGACATCACGTGATGATCGGGTGTACTTGACTCTACACTTTCATACAACGGGTGTAAGACAGTTTTACACACACGAATACTAAGGTTCTTACTTGGTGAGCCTAGCATGTACAAACATGGCCTCGGAACATGGACCGAAAGGTTAAGCATGAGTCATATAGTTGATGTGATGCCCATATTGATGCTCGCCTTTGAAGCTACACCGACTCACATGATGATCGGACTTGGTGTAGTGGATTTGGTTCATGTAATCACCAAAAAGGCACGAGGGATGTCGTTTTTGAGTGGGAGTTCATTTCTAATTTGGATTAGTCGAACTCAATTTGTCATAAACTAAATCAAAGTGAATTTGCATAATTTTTTGTAGTCATTGGCATCTGTTCGCTACCTTATGCTTAGTTTTAATTGAGATAATGGAACTATACAATTCTAGATATTTACTTTACGAACTGGTATCGTATTGTTTTGAATGTCAATTTAAGGTTTAGAAGTCCTATTGCAAATTTTCAGCAAACTCTATTTACTCCATGAAGTTTAATAAGTAGTATTAAATCAAGAGTAAGAATTCCAATGTTAGTATCTAAAGTATCATGTTTGCCTCCATGATTCTTGATATTCAAAAGTTGTTTTAATATCAAGATTATATAGGAGCTGAAAATTGTTTCAGAAACCATCATGTGTGAAAGATATTGTGATATCTGAAACAATGTTTTTTGTTGCATTATGATAGAGTATAATTTAGCAAAATACATGTTCTCATACTGTATGAGAATTTATGAAGGATGGAGATGCTAGGCATCCGAATCTCCCAAAAAGGTTTTGGGAAGTAACATTATACTCGCGATTCTTCCTTACAGGCTATAGTAGCTTGATCATGAAAGTTGTCAGGATAAGGATGAATAGAAGATGTAAGTAAAATGTTTACTACACTAGAAGATTACTAAAGAATGGATTTTTGAAAGAATGCCAAACATTTGATGATGGTGATCCACTTCAAAGTGCAAGTCCAAAGGTATTAGTGTTTGACTATATACACTTTGTACTATGTGTCATGTGAATGACACCACTATTGATGTTGATAGATTCTTTTAAAAGAAAAGGAATTGTTGAAAGAGAATCTATAAAATATTTGGCAGAAAAGAAAAAGTTGGAAATGTCTAGCTTAGGTATATAAAACATATACATGTTATGGTTGTATTCCTTGCTTGTTAAACAATGTGGTTCTTAGGTATTGGATACCGGTATTGGATACCGAATTGGTTGGTATGAAGTATCATATAGGACAACGCAATTCATGAACTGCAATGGCCTAAGTAACTAGCAAGAGAATAAGTGATGATGTTCATCGAAAACAAATAAAGTGTTATTGTGTTTTTCGTTGTCGTCAAACCTAGCCTTCAAGATTTGTTTTAATAATTGTTATTTTGTTCTGGTATTATGAGAACAATGGTTGTTCAAATAATTACCGTATTCCATAAAGGATGGATGAACTTTTACAAGTCTAGTGGGAGAAATCACATCCATAAACACTATTGCTAAAATGTCGTAAGACAAATGATTGAAAGATCACTTATGAAGTGACATCGCTGTTTAAATTATCTTGGAAAGAAAACATGAAGAAACTCCATGTTGATGGATTTTTGGAGTCTTTGATTTTGATCAATTGACGCTTGTGAAACTTTCCTCAAGATAATTGAAACTCCGTCCATAGGCCAAAGAGGAACGGATGACTAACTTATTGGATATTATGCATGTTGATGTATATAGTCCATTATGTGTAGCCATATGCGATGGATCTTTTTGCTTCATATGCTTTCTCTAGAAATTTAAGTGAATATATCTATATATTTACTTAATAAGGAAGAAGTATGAAACATTTGAAAAATGTTCAAAGACTTTCAAGATGAAGGGAAAAATCATTGTAACAAGAAAATAAAATATTTTATGATTTGATCATAAAGGAATATATTTGAGTTACAGGTTTAGCAAAAAACCTAAGATTTCAGGAATTATTCCATGAATTTGCATTTCCTGATACACCACATGAGTATGGTATGTTCGAGAGATATAATCAAACCTTGTTTAACATGGTAAGATCAAAGGTGTCATTTATAAAACTGCCATTATGTTTTAAGGATTAAAGCTTTAGATACTACCGCTTTTACACTGAAAAGAGCACCATCGTGATCCGTTAAAATGACACCATATGAGTTATGGTTTGGGATAAAACCTGAATTGTCTTTTCTTAAATTTTGGTATGCTATGCATAAGTAAAATGTTTACAACCAAAGTCGGATAAGCACGTCTTTGTAGGTTATCCCAAAGAATTTGTTGGTAATTCCTCCATAACACTGAGGACAGAAGAGTTTGTCGCTTGGAACGTCAAGTTTCTTGAGAAGGATTTTTTTGCGAAAAGTTAAGTGGGAGGACAATAGAACTTTGATAAGGTTGTTGAACTTTAGCTATATGTGCTAAGTAGTGCAGCACCGGAGAGTGTCCCAGTGGCGGCCACAATGCTATGGCTCGCGTGATTACAAAGGTTGTGATTGATACATTGCAAATGTATCTATAATTTTTGATGTTCCATGCTTGGTTTTATCTACTTTATTATGTTTTGTCCACACTTTGGAGTACTTTCTACAAACTTTCTTGGACTAACCTATTAACAAGATGCCACAGTGCTAGTTGCTTGTTTTCTGCTGTTTTTGGTTCCAGAAAGTCAGAAAATCAATATTCTCAGAATTGGACGGGACAAAAGCCAAAGTTGATATTTTATCGGAAGACTCACGGAGCCAGAAGACGAGACAGAGAGGGTCCACAGGGTGGCCACACCATGTGATGGCGCGGGCTAGCCCTGACCGTGCCACCAGGTGGTGTGGGCCCCCTGGTTGGCCACCGACCTTGCCTCCTTCGCCTATAAGAGCCTCCTGATACCAAAACCCTAGATAGTCAATCAGAAATCCACGAAAAGTTCCACAGAGCCGCCGCCACCGAAGGGGAGATTCGGGGGACAGAAAGTCTCTGTTCTAGCACCCTGCCGGGACGGGGAAGTGCCCCCGGATCCATCTCCATCGATCTCCACCACCATCTCCATCACCATTGCTGATTCCCATGATGAGGAGGGAGTAGTTCTCTCTCGAGGCTAAGGTTTCTACCGGTAGCTATGTGTTCATCTCTCTCTATGCATGATCTTATTGAGATCATGAGCTTATAATCTATAGATCTACCTTGCTACTCAAGTGCTTTAATAGATCTCTGCTCTCCCCATGTGTGTGAAAGTGACAGCGTGCTCACCATGGTGGCACTTAGGATAGAGATTACAAATACTTGTTATGAGTTATAATTTGATGTATGGTAGTTTAACAAAGAAGTTTACGACAATGTTCCCCATTTGATGTATGTTATAATTTGAAAGTGACAGCGTGCTCCCCATTTGATGTATGTTATGAGTTATAATTTGATGTATGCTCACCAGCGTGCTCACCATGTCAGAAAGAAGTTTACGACAATATTCAAGGAGTTGACTATGACAAGATTTGATCTTTCATAGCGATATTTAGCCTTGACGGATTAATGTAGCAACCACTACATATAATTTGATGTATGGTAGTTTAACAAACAAAACAATGTTCTTCTAATAGAATGGTTACCTAGGATGTGTACAAGACACGGTTCGAAGGGTTTTGTTAATTCAAAGGGTGCTAAAAGGGCATGCAAACTTCAATAGTTGAAGTAAGCATAGCGGAGTTGGAATCTTCACCATGATGAAACTGTTAAAAGAGTCTAAATTCATCGGAGATGATGAAGATGCTTGCATTTGCAAGAAATTAAGTGGGAGCGCTGAGATATATTTCTAATACATTATGTAGAGGACATATTTTTGATTGGAAATGATGTATCTTGTATTGCCACAAGTTAAGAATTTCATTAAAATAAGATTTCGATGAAAGACTTGGGCAAAACCGGAATATTTGGCATCAATATCTATATGGATAGATTGAGGCGCTAATATGGTTGTGCCAGACATACATATATGAGATATTGAAAGGGTTCAATATGGAAACAACAAGAAAGGTTCTTGCTGCATGGAAAGAATTGTATTCAGATTCAAGTGTTTCAACACTTGGTGAGTAAAATCACATGAAGATTCTGATCGATTATACCATGATATGTATATATCCAGAATGTCCTATGCTCTAAATGTTATGAGCATATACCAGAATGATTCATAAGATGATCATTGGACAATAGTAAAGATATTCTTATGAGCTTTGGAAGAACTAAGAATATATCATGTATAAGTGACAAATAGTTAAAGGTAGTTCATTGTAAAGTGTTACATTGATACTAGTTTTGTCACAAGATACAAATTAAATTTATCTCAATTTAGACTATGGGTGGCACAATGTAATGGAAAGGTTGTTCCATGATGGATTTGGATAAGTTCCAAAGTTGAAACATTGTGACGGATACTACAACAAAAAGGGTAAGTATATGACTGCTATAGTAGCAGCAAAGGAGGGCATTTGTGTTATGTAGTTTGTTATCAAACTAGGTGTGGTTCAAAGTGGGCTAATACTATGAAGATATATTGTATGACAGTAATATCAACATATTTTAACCCGAACGAACTAAAGGTCTCACCAAAGGACCAAATTTATACAATGCCATCTCATTTGAGAATGAGTGATGCGTAGAGATGCAAAGACATGCAAATACACACGGACCTGAAAGTGCCAAATCCGGAGATTATGTTAACCACTAGCAAACGCATATATTCAACACCTAGGTGTTGTATATACAAGTTTACAAACTAGATTATTGACTCTAGTGCAAGTGGGAGACTGAAGGGAATATGCCCGAGAGGCAATAATAAAGTGGTTATTATCTTATTCCATGTTTATGATAAATGTTTATTTTGCATGCTATAATTGTATTAACTAGAAATGTTAATACATGTGTGTTTAATAAACAAAATACAAAGTTCCTAGTAATGCCTCTCATATAAACTAGCTCGTTGATTAACAAGATGATCAAGGTTTCCTGATCATGGACATTGGATGTTGTTAATAACGAGGTCACAACATTGGTGGAATGATGTGATGAACATTCATCCAAAGTATAGCATTACGATCAAAGTCATTATGTTTATATTGCTATAATATCATACGAAGTAATCTTAGTCCTTAGACCATGAGATCATGTTAATTGCTAACACTAGAAGAGTATCTTGATAACACCAAACGTCACACCGTAACAGGGTGACTATAAAGGTGGGTTCAGTACTACGAAGGTGTTATGTTGACTGATACGTCCATTTTGCATCACTATTCTATGTCTTAATTCACTATTATTCATTGATATATTTCGTATTGAGAGGTGATACTTATGATATTTCATCTATTTTTGCATGGTTGATGACTTTTGGAGCATGGACCGCTGCAGTCAGGATTCTGATGGAAAAGGTGCTGTTTGGAGGCAAAATTCGCGAAGATCAGAAAATCCGGAAAAATATACGGAAAATCCTATTTTTCCAGAAGACTCAAGATGCCAGAAGATGGAGTGTAGGTGGGCCATAGGGGGCCCACACCACCCCATGGCGCGGGCAGGCCTAGGCCGCGCCAGGGAGTGGTGTGGCCACCCTGGCCCACTCCAGCCTCTCCCCTCTGGCGTATATCATCCACCCGAAACCCTAAGACTGGGGGAGCGACCACAGAAAGATTCCGCCACCTCTGCGGGGCGGAAAACACCGAGAGAGAAAGATCTCTCCGGCAGACAGATTTCTGCTGGGGGAATTCCTTCCCGGAGAGGGGAGATCGTCGCCATCAACACCATCATCAAGCTGGACTTCATCGGGATCATCATCATCATCACCACCACCATCATCACCATCAGCACCCTCATCACCATCTCCATATTGCTGTAACAATCGAGTTGAATCTTGCTTTAGTTCATAGGGGAAACTTTCCCGATGTCGATTACTCTTTGTAGGTGATGCTATTGAGTGAACCATTGAATTATTGTTTATGTTCAGATTGTTATACATCATTATTCCATCTCTGATCATGATCCACATGATGTCTTGTGAGTAGTTCGTTTTGTTCTTCAGGACATGGGAGAAGTCTTGTTGTTAGTAGTGGAGTTGTGTTGAGAAAGATTCAATAGATTGTTATTTAAGTTGTGGTGTACTTCTTCTAGTGGTGTCATGTGAACGTCAACTACATGACACTTCACCTATATGGGCCTAGGGGAATGCATTGTGTATTTGGCTACTAATCGTAGGGGTTGCCAGAGTGACAGAAACATGAACCCCCGTTAGGAAACCATTGCACAAGGGACGTAAGGGTCTTAGAGTTTAAAGCTGTGGTTAGGTTTCTACCTTAATTACTTTCTTGTACTTACGGATGTTTGCAAGGGGTATAATCACAAGTATGTATTTATTCTTGGATGGGGCGGTACATTAGCACAGGTTCACCCACACAACACTTAGCAAGCTAAAGAAGATTAATCAACTATATGAAGCGAAAACACTTGACAGTCTTCCCATGTGTCCTCGAGAACGTTTGGTCATCTATAGAAATACAACCAGCTTGTCCTTTGCTGCATAAAGGATTGGGCCACTTGCTGCATTTATTCCTACTGTCTTTTATTTACTCGTACTTTGTTTACTTGCCTTATCAAAAACCCCTAAAAATCCGTTTGCTAAGTATTTGCAGAGAATTCCTGATCCATACCACTAGCCAGCACCTTCTGCTCCTCGTTGGGTTCGACACTCTTACTTATCGAAAATACTGCGATACACCCCTATAATTGTGGGTCATCAATACTATTTTCTAGCGCTGTTGCCGGGGAGTGAAGCGCTATTGGAGAGTGGAACTGGTAAAGGAAACTTCTACTATGAGTATTGTTTACTTCTGCTAGTTGCTTTATTTTCGTTATGGATAATTCGCTGAGTTTCTTATTTGGTAATGCTACTACCACTGCTAAGGTAGTAGATAAGCTACCACCTGCTGAGAAAGATGTTTTCAAAATACCTACAAGAATTATTGATCGTGTTATGGATAACTATTATGTTGGGGATGGAACTATCCATCCCGGTGATCATTTACTCTTTATACACGAATTATGCGGGTTGCTCAAGTGTGCAGGTATTACTACAGATCAAGTTAAGAAGAAGTTATTCTCATTATCGCTGAAAGGAAGAGCCGAGGAATGGTATAAGCTGCTGAAGAATGGTCAAACTCTAGAATGGGAGGAAATAGTGCCTCTCTTTTATTCAAAGTTTTATCCTCCTAGTGAGATTCATAAAGATTGGAATCAAATATACAACTTTTGGCCTCTTGATGGAGAGAGTATAGCTCAAGCTTGGGGGAGATTGAAGTTACTAATGCTCAAATGTCCCATTCATGAGCTCCCCAACAATATTATTATCAACAACCTTTATGCATGGCTCCTTCTACATGATAAAGATTTATTAGATGCTTCTTGTGCTGGATCATTCACTCGCATGGAAGAAGAAGCTAAATGGGATCTTCTGCACCGTATTCAAGACAATGCTGAAGCTTGGGAGAATGACAAAGGTAGAAAGTCAGGTATAAATTATGATTATGAATGCATTGAATCTTTTATGGGAACTGATGACTTTCAAAATATAAAAAATGCTTATGGTCTAGACTCTCAAGCTATTGCTTCTTATTTTAAGGCTTTTGCTTCCTATATTGAAGTACCTAAAAAGAAGTGGAATAAGTATCATGAACCTTATATAGATATTGCTAAGAGTGTTCCTGCGAGAAATACTGAAGTTTATACTGCTAATCATGTTTTACCTGAACCTTATATTGAGAAAATGCCTTTTCCAGTTAAGGTAAAGGAACATTCTATGATAGCTAGTATGGTTAATGAAAGTATGAATAAGGCTGTTGAACCTGATAAACAAATGGTTGATGAACCTATAATAGCAAGTGTGAAAGACTTTGTCACTAAGTATGAAAAAGAGGGACACACTATCCTTTGTAAGGATACCTCTAATATTGTTTCACATGGTAGTGTTATGAGAGCTAGTATTCCTGTGTTTTCTATTAGAATAAGTGATCATTGCTATGATTGTACTTGTGATAGCTATATTGTTAAGTTTATGCATGATACTAAAAGTTATTATGAGAGAGGGAAAAGTGTTCTTATGCATCTCAATAATATCAAGTTTCCCCGTTTTATGCTGAAAGTTTTCATGTTGCACTTATTTTGCCTTCTTATGCAAGTTTCCTTTGGTTTCAATAACTTGTTTGTTTACAAAATCCCCTTGCATAGGAAGTGGGTTAGACTTAGATGTGTTTGTGTTTTTGCTTCTTAACGCTCTCTTTCACTTCAATTCATATCCCTATGAGAGTTTCTTCAAAATTATCCTGCCCATCTTAATGGCTATAAAGAAAGAGCTTCATGGGAGACAACCCAGTTTGTTTTTGCTTTCAGTTTGTTTTTGTTTCTTTGAGTCTTGGAAGTTATTACTTCGGTAATAACCGCTCCTTATCCGTTTTGTTTGGTTTTTGTGTCAAGATCAACCTCTAATGAGGGAGAAGTAAGATTTGGGGAAGTTGCTGTCCCGAAACAGATTTTTGTGCTTCACCGTAAAAATTTGTGAGAGATCTCTATATGTCAGATTGAGCTGTAATTTTTTGTGCTTCTGCCCCAGGTTGTTATGTAACTTTAGTTAGTTTTGCACTTTTTTATTTGAGCAATAGAAGATTTTAGAAAAAATTGATCTTTACCTGCTGGTCTGTTTTGACAGATTTAGCCACTCTTGCATTTGCTTCTTTATTCGATTTCCTTTTTGAATTCTTTTTGGGTTTTCAGAAGGAGTTGCTACAGTAGCTTTTGTTTTGATGGTTTTCAGTTGAAGTTGGACTCAAAAGGTTCTATCACTTCACTTATACTAATGTTGCTAATAAGAACTGTGTGAAGTTTTGTGTGAAAGAAATTTCAAGGAAGTGGAGATAATGGTGTAATAAGGAAGAGAAGGGTTTTATGACTCCAGTAGTAAGTGTATGAAGATGAATTTATCGATGATATTCAAGAGATGACTCCAGAAGAATCTATTAAAAACCAAATTCAGAGACCTGCAGAGTCTGTTTTCAAATAGGTAACAGTTCTGGTAAGAAAAGTTCCGCGAAAATACTATCCAACTATATTTTTGCAGTTTTTAGTCAATAAGGAAAACTTCGAGGCGAAAAGGGGATGGAACCGGAGCCGGGGTGTCCCACACCACCCCATGGCACGGGCCCACCCCTGGCCGCGCCACCAGGTGGTGAGGCCACCCAGGACTCCGCCTCCGACTCGTTTTCTCCTAGTACCTTCCTTTTGATGTGAAACTTCGTAATATATAACCCCCCGGATCCCCCGAGGTCCGTATATCGTGTTTTCCTCGTGTTTTGTGTTTCTATCTGTTTCTTCTAGGACATACTCTTTGAGAGCTTAGAAGCACAATGGTGTCCGCCAAGGATAAAGGGAAGGAGCCCATGGAGGAAGACCTCCAAGACCCCGGGAAGGAGAAGGAGATCAAGAGTGAAGGTGAAGAGGAGCAAGGCCAACGTCCGCATACCGACACCACCATTGCAAGCATTGGAGTGGTGAAACCTGCCAAGATTAGAAGGACTGCACGGATGCAGACTGGAGGGAAAGCTCCTCGTCACAGTTTGGCTCCACGGTCACTTCCTCCACGCACTAGGAATCCTTTCCATACCCTTATCCATGAGCATCAATACCATAATATGCCCAAGGAGAAATTACCCTCCATTTGGGATTTGCCTTGTTCTAGCCATGCAGGAAAGGAAGACTTCAAGGAGGAATCGTGGGGAAAGAATAGCAAGAGCTGGAATTCTCAACCCGACATGATCATGAGCCGCATTGAGCAAAACTCGCAGCTTATTCGTAATCTCACCTTTGAGATTGAGGACTTGGGGAAACTTATCAAAGAGCTCATCGAGAGGATACCACCACCACCGAAGGAGTAATTCGTCATCAGGTTTGGCATCCCCTTGGTTTGTTCCAAGCTTGGGGGAGTGCCACGGTATCATATCACTATCTTCTATATTTTTACCTTATTAGTAGAGTCATATCATGAATAGAGGAGTTATTGTGTAGTATGGTTTGCATTATGGAAGTGTCCCCTCTCTCGTTAGATTTGTATCCCTGGGTGTGAGTTTCTGTTATGAAATATTAATGAGAAGTTCTATCATTCACTCTTTTGCTTAGCTTATATTAGTTTGGTTATATGATTGATCTTGTTGTTAGTATTGCTAGCACTTTGGGATCATTGAGTTAATTTAGTTGGTTTTGGCAAACCTGGCTCGGTCAGTAGCAACACCTTTTTGAGAGTTGAAAGAAAAAGATAGAAGTACTCTAAAGAAAAATAATTTCATCATCTTTCTTTCTTGATTTGCTCATAAGTTTAGTATTCTCTAGTTAAGATCTTTTGTGCTTCCAAGGAAGATTGCATGTTTGTCTTTATCACTTGTATGTTTGTTTATTTCCTTCAACTCTTGTACTTGCTACCCAGCTTTGCTAGCCAAAAACCTGTACTGAGAGGGTATTCTTCCCATGCATCCACCTGGTTTAAACCAAAACCCACGCCATTTGTGTCCACCATACCTACCTATTAGCATTATTGCTATTCCAAGTAAATTCTTGTTTTATCTACCTCCAAAATTAAACTTGTTATGTGAAAATTAGTGATTAAAGCTCTCACGAACTTGATGGCACACTTTAATTTCTTGCATTTAATAAACTTGAAACATTGGGTCCTTCTTTGTTGCGTATATGCTTGCGCTTTATGAGTTGAAGTTAGCCGAACCATGTATCATGGGGACCGCTTTCAACACTTCATTGGTACTTGTACCTAGTTGATATCATGTTCTTTTGCTTATGGATCCCGGCGGTGTGAAATAAAAGTGGAACTTGCAACATCATGGAGTTTATATGTGTGTTAGAGAAACGCCTAGGCCGCTAGCCTAAGCCATGCCTAATCATGGTGGAAACTTGCAGCATAACTATAGTGAGCATTCTATGAAGCGTCCTCAATAAAAACCTATGCAAATAGCAAATAAAAAGATCGCTGAGATGCTCACTGTCTGCTTGCCTTGTCATTTTGATTATGGATAGCTCGTGTGTCATGTGCAAGGAGTACCCCGTTGGCGGTTCTCAATGATACGCACATATTTATAATGACAAGAGCTTACTCATGACTGAAGTTGAGTAGCATGAGGATCGGTACTCATAAGTAAGGGGCATGCGATTTCAACTTATAACTTGTCAAGCATATCCTCTTAGTTGTGTCACTTTAACCTTAATCACCTAAAGATGCCTATGATAGGGGCAATGAGAGCTGAAAGCTAGTAAGTATCATAATTTTTGGGAGCTCTTCATGAGACTTGGAATCCCTGCTTCCCTCTGCGAAGGGCCTTTCTTTTACTTTGTAGTTGAGTCAGTAAACCTATTTCCTTCTATCTCAGCAAGTATTTTGAGTTGTTGTGTTTCATTCATTCATATGGTGATTTATTCACTCATGTTTCTTATGTTCCTTGCTTTGCACATTGCTCTTATCTTGAAGTTTGCTACATTGAAAGCTTTCTTTGAAAACTAGCTATTTGGGAACTCCAGCAAATTATCAACTATTCTTCAACCAAGAGCTAAGTTTGCCATTACCAATTATGATTCACTTTGTGTATCTTTATTGTGTTTCCTTTACTTATTACAAGTTGAGTTATATAATAGTGAGTTGTCTTCTATTATGATCTATGTATTTGATGAATGTGATGCTTCTTGTCCGTATTCTTTTATCGACTCTTCACTCCATAAACCTGAGGTCATGTTTATTGAGCTCAGTTTCGCTTGGGGACAAGCGAAGTCTAAGCTTGGGGGGAGTTGATACGTCCATTTTGCATCACTATTCAATGTCTTAATTCACTATTATTCATTGACATATTTCGTATTGAGAGGTGATACTCATGTTATTTCATCTATTTTTGCATGGTTGATGACGAGCATGGACCGCTGCAGTCAGGATTCTGATGGAAAAGGTGCTGTTTGGAGGCAAAATTCGCGAAGATCAGAAAATCTGGGAAAATATACGGAAAATCCTATTTTTCCAGAAGGCTCAGGATGCCAGAAGATGGAGTGGAGGTGGGCCACAGGGGGCCATGGCGCGGGCAGGCCTAGGCCACGCCAGGGAGTGGTGTGGCCACCCTGGCCCACTCCAGCCTCTCCCCTCTGGCGTATATCATCCCCCTGAAACCCTAAGACTGGGGGAGCGACCACAGAAAGATTCCGCCACCTCTGCGGGGCAGAAAACACCGAGAGAGAAAGATCTCTCTGGCAGACATATTTCTGCCGGGGGAATTCCTTCCCGGAGAGGGGAGATCATCGCCATCAATACCATCATCAAGCTGGACTTCATCAGGATCATCATCATCACCACCACCATCATCACCATCAGCACCCTCATCACCATCTCCATATTGCTGTAACAATTGAGTTGAATCTTGCTTTAGTTCATAGGGGAAACTTTCCCGGTGTTGATTACTCTTTGTAGTTGATGCTATTGAGTGAACCATTGAATTATTGTTTATGTTCAGATTGTTATACATCATTATTCCATCTCTGATCATGATCCATATGATGTCTTGTGAGTAGTTCGTTTTGTTCTTGAGGACATGGGAGAAGTCTTGTTGTTAGTAGTGGAGTTGTGTTGAGAAACATTCAATAGATTGTTATTTAAGTTGTGGTGTACTTCTTCTAGTGGTGTCATGTGAACGTCGACTACATGACACTTCACCTATATGGGCCTAGGGGAATGCATTGTGTATTTGGCTACTAATCGTAGGGGTTGCCGGAGTGACAGAAACCTGAACCCCCGTTAGGAAACCATTGCACAAGGGACGTAAGGGTCTTAGAGTTTAAAGCTGTGGTTAGGTTTCTACCTTAATTACTTTCTTGTACTTATGGATGTTTGCAAGGGGTATAATCACAAGTATGTATTTAGTCTTGGATGGGGCGGTACATTAGCACAGGTTCACCCACACAACACTTAGCAAGCTAAAGAAGATTAATCAACTATATGAAGCGAAAGCACTTGACAGTCTTCCCATGTGTCCTCGAGAATGTTTGGTCATCTATAGAAATACAACCGGCCTGTCCTTTGCTGCATAAAGGATTGGGCCACTTGCTGCATTTATTCCTACTGTCTTTTATTTACTCGTACTTTGTTTACTTGCTATATCAAAAACCCCTAAAAATCCATTTGCTAAGTATTTGCAGAGAATTCCTGATCCATACCACTAGCCAGCACCTTCTGCTCCTCGTTGGGTTTGACACTCTTACTTATTGAAAATACTGCGATACACCCCCTATACTTGTGGGTCATCATTGAGGCTCATGGATCAAGAGTGGAATTTGACAATCCCGATGATGGATAGATATACTCTGGGCCCTCTCGGTGATATCACATTAAGATAGCTTGCAAGCAAGTGATGTGATCACTAGAATGTTATATCATGGGAACGAGAAAAGAGTGCATGTTGGCAACGAGATCAAACTATGTATTGATATACTGATGATCGAATCTCGGACATGTAATATATTGCAAGACAAAGGGATTTAGTTACTAGCGTTAAAGGTTCTCATGATCACATAAGTCATCGTTGAATGTGTGGGAGTCAGTATGGATCTCCAGGTCCCGCTTCTGATTATTGATCATGTCTTCATTATTCGCGAACCGTAGGGTGACACACTTAAGGGATACCGACACCATTTGGAGCAAATATGTTTCAGATAAAGATTTAAGAAAGCGCTGGAATTATTTCAATAGACACTGAAACTGTTTCGGGTGAAATTGCTGAAATTGGTTCTGCATGTAATATTGAAATGTTGCAGGGGGTTTTATGTGAATGTTTGTTAATTAAAGTAATTAACAATATTCTGAATAAAATTAATAAAACAGTTTTATTAAATGAGAGAGCATTAAATTTGGAGAAATTTAATGCATTTAAAGTGGAGACTTTAAAAGAGAATGTGAAGGGGCAAATTTATGTAGGGAGTTGCCACCACATGAATGAGGAGGTGAGGGGTCACCCCTTGGGGCACCGGCCATGGGGAGGGGTACCCCCTCCTCCTATAAAAGGCCCCCCTCACACCCCTTCTTCCACACACCTCCTCGTGAAGGATCTCTCTCCCCCTCTAGTATTATTTCCCCATGGTCTCGGATTAGCGAGATACATGTTCCCGGTGGCTTTATCTGGAAAGGAGTTGCTGCTTCCGCTGCTTTGCTGGAACGAGGGACGAAGGTTGTCGGGGTACCGGACGTGTGTGCGATCACGGATGCACCGCTGCTTTGTGGTGCTGGACTTGGTGGTGCTGGACTTGCTGGAGCTAGATCTGAAGGACGTGCTGGAGCTGGACCTGCTGGACTTCATCATGATCTTGAGATCGGCAAGTGTACGACTACATCATCCACGAGTTCCATCTCGTTAACGAAGCTTTGTTGTCTTTGAGGTAAGTTCTCCATGGATGTATATCCACCCGTTGCTTGTATCTAGTAGATAGATCTTGGCGTATAGTTCCCATCGTAGGAAATTTTTTGTTTTCTATGCTGCGAACCCAACAATCATGATTCTTTTGCTTATGGATCCCGACGGCGTGAAATAAAAGGGGAACTTGTAAGATCATGGAGTTTGTATGTGTGTTAGAGAAACGCCTGGGTCGCTAGCCTAAGCCATGCCTAATCATGGTGGAAACTTGCAGCATAACCATAATGAGCACTCTATAAAGCATCCTCAATAAAAACCTATGCAAATAGCAAATAAAAAGATCGTTGAGATGCTCATTATCTGCTTTCCTTGTCATTTTGATAATGGGATAGCTCCTGTATCATGAGCAAGGGGGTACCCTGTTGGCGGTTCTCTATGATACATATGTACTTACAATGACAAGAGCTTACTTATGACTGAAGTTGAGTAGCATGAGGTTCGGTACTCATAAGTAAGGGGCATGAGATTTCAACTTATATCTTGTCAAGAATATCCTCTTAGTTGTGTCACTTTAACCTTAATCACCTAAAGATTCTTATGATAGGGGCAATGAGAGCTGAAAGCTAATAAGTATCATAATTTTTGGAAGCTCTTTATGAGACTTGAATCCCTGCTTCCTTCTAAGAAGGAGTTTCTTTTACTTTTATGTTGAGTCTCCATCTTCTATCTTTATGCACCTATTAAGACAGCATAGTGGCCATTCTTATTTTAATGTGCATTGTCCAAAGACTTGTTGATTGATGCATAACTTTGATATTGCTTGTTCTTAAACTATTTGTATCTAGTCACCCTTATGAACTTTGAAGGTGTCCTATGTATTTATGTTTTGCTACTCTATGAGGGACAAGCTGAATACCATTCTCATTATGTTTTCTTTGTGTGAAACAAACAAACGTTTTGCAAAGCATTTTTATTCATGAATCTTTTGTTTGTGTCTTTTCATGTTACAACATAGTTGCTATGTCTTATTGTTAGAACTCTATCTTTCATGATTCATGTTTAGAGTACCTTAATCCCAGCTATCAATGCTTTTACAACAATAATGATCAAGATTGTGTTGTCTACATGTCACCTCAAAAATTATATTGTTTTGATCGTTTACCTACTTGAGAATGAGCAGAAACTAAGCTTGGGGATGTTGATACGTCCATAATGTATCTATAATTTTTGATGGTTTTATGCTAATAATATGCTTTTGACACTCCTTTTTGTATAAAGTTTATGATTTATTTGGACTAACTTACTAATAGTTGCAAAAGTGCAAAATGTTCTTGTTTTACACTTTGATGTGTAGGGATTACCAAGAATACAAGTGGAAACCATGTTGGAGTCAAATTGGGATTTTTCCAGAAATCTGTCTCGGAACTCTTTTTGAAGATGGTCACGTTTCGGGTCGATGACGACGTCAAACAGAAAAATCTTCAACTAAAAAGTTGTTGTAAATTTCACGATAAATGTTCTGGACATAAAATTTTTATCTGATTCCGAATCCGGGCGGGCCTTTTAGGTCCGATTTACTACAGCCCAAGATAGGGTGACGGGAATCAGAAAAGCTACATAAAGGGAGGAAACCTAATTCGCCCAGGGCATCACCACCCACGAATTTGCAGCCACCAAAGCCACGTTTTTGCCTCCCCCATGGATCTCATCTCCATGGGGAGGGCTTCCAAGAAGCCATGAAGGAAGGGGGCTAAGGGGCGGTGCTCCCCCATGATACCGACGGCGGGGAAGGAGTCCCCCGCGCCGCCGCTGCCGCCGCCCTCTTCACCATCTTCACCGCTATCTCCATCACCTAATCCTCCTGGTATGCAGTGGTTCATCCTCCCACACACCTCTATACCGTCCTATGTAAACATAGTGTTTGATGCTATAAGTTATAATCTTATGATCTATGTCATGTTTGCGTAGTTTCTTTGTTCTTAGATTGAATGGTTGAATGTCTTTGGTTCATTAGAGTTGTATGTTGATATGGTATAGTCCTTTGGTGTCCATTATATTTGTATGCGCATGGATTAAACATCATAGGGTTTGTAGTATATGTAAAAGAAAGGGGGAGTTCTGCCGGAGTGACAGAAACATGAGGATGCGATCCGGAACGTTGCACGTATGGGAGTAAGAGGACCATTAAACTTAAGGATATGGTTGGGGAAACCTTAATGCATTGATTAGTACTTACGGATGTTTGCTAACAATTCAATCATATAGTACATGTAATTCCAAGTAGTGAAGCGCATGTATATTTAGCCTCTTCCACATAGAAAACTGCATCGAAGACAATGAACCTGATCTATTCGCTATTTAAATTTGGACAAAGCCACCACAATTACCACCACTATTCCACACTCATGGTTCTGTTAGTTTAGTGTATTTTATTGTTGTAGCAACTAGCTTTACTTTATTGTTATTTATTGTCATGTAAAGCTATCTCTATTACTCGTATTGTTGCTCTAGTTTTATTTCCTAGATAATACAAATGTTTAGTGTGCGTATAGTTGTATCAATGGTTTATAGAACTTGAGAGAATATTTATCCTACCTTTAGCTCCTCGTTGGGTTCGACACTCTTACTTATCGAAAAGGCTACTGATATGTTGCAAACGTATCTATAATTTTTGATGTTCCATGCTTGTTTAGTATCTACTTTCTTATGTTTTGTCTACATTTGGAGATACTTTTGTGCATTTTCTAGAACTAACCTATTAATAAGATGCCACAGTGCCAGTTGCCTGTTTTTTGCTGTTTTTGGTTCCAAAAAGTCAGAAAATGAATATTCTTGGAATTAGACGGGACAAAACCCAAAGTCAATATTTCACTAAGGGGAACATGGAGCCAGAAGATGATATAGAGAGGGGCCAGGGGCCGGCCACACCATAGGGTGCCGCGGGTCCCCCTGGCCGTGCCACCAGGTGGTGTGGGCCCTCCGGCCTCCATCGACCTTGCCCTTTCGCCTATAAGAAGCCCCTAGGATGAAAACCCTAAAGAGTCAAGCCTCCAGCCACAAAAAGTTCCGCAGCGCCGCTGCCACCGAAGGGGAGATTCGGGGGACAAAAAGTCTCTGTTCCGGCACCCTGTCGGGACGGGGAAGTGCCCCCGGAGCCATCTCCATCGATCTCCACCACCATCTCCATCGCCGTTGTTGATTCCCATGATGAGGAGGGAGTAGTTCTCTCTCAAGGCCAAGGGTTCTACCGATAGCTATGTATTCATATCTCTCTCTCTCTCTATGCATGGTCATATTGTGATCATGAGCTTTGTAATCAAGTAGATCTACCTTGCTACTAAGGTGATTTAATAGATCTCTGCTCTCCCCATGTGTGTGAAAGTGACAGCGTGGACACCAAGGTGGCACTTAGGCTAGAGATTACAAATACTTGTTATGAGTTATATTTGGAGTTGGATGTCTTTATGAAATTGTGGTGTTTGTTGGAACCATCTAGTGCTCAAGGTGACAGTGTGGGGTTATCTAGATGGGAAAGGCTTACTTTGAGGTGTGCTGTTATAGCCCTACCGTGGATTAGAGTGTTCAACTGGAGAGTAGTTCAGAGTAGTACCATTAAGAGAATATATTTATATGAGAGTGTTCACTAGTGAAAGTATGATTCCTAGGCCTTGTTTCTTAGCATTGAAACACCATTTGCAACTAGATATGTTACATGTTTGCTTGTTTCCATCTTTATTTTAGTTTGCCTTTAGTCTTTTCCACGCCATCAAAGTATTTTCTAGCACCGTTGTCTTATATCCATACCACTTGTATTTCACTATCTCTTCGCCTAACTAGTGCACCTATACACCTGACAAGTTTATTGGGTGTGTTGGGGACACAAGAGACTTCTTGTATCTTGATTGCAGGGTTGCTTTAGAGGGATACCTTTGACCACTTCCTCCCTGAGTTCGATAAACCTTGGGTAATCCACTTAAGGGAAACTTGCTGTTGTTCTACAAACCTCTGCACTTGAAGGCCCAACAACTGTCTACAAGAATAGAAGTGCGTGGACATCAAGCTATTTTCTAGCGACGTTGCCGGGGAGGTAAGGTAAAAGGTACTCACATCCTCCGGTGTGAGTGCTCGAAGTTATTTCCTTTAGATTCTGCAATTTTGTCTTTTTGTTTCTTGTTTTATCTAGTTAGGCTTAATGGAAAACAACAACAAAATTAGAGAGCTTTATAGTATTTATGTTGAGTTAGGACATGAAGTGTTTGAAGAGAAAATTAAAAAACCTATGGAACTTTATTTGCATGCTAATAGCAATGTTATTAGTATGAATTATTTAAACACCATTATTGCTAATGCTATGGAAAAGTCTAAGCTTGGGGAAGCTGGTTTTGATGAGCATGATATTTTTAGTCCCCCAAGCACGGAGGAGAAACTTTACTTTGATGATACTATGCCTCCAATATATGATGATTACAATGATGAGTATGATATTTTCAGTCCACCTACTATTGAGGAGAAAATTGATTATGATTACAATATGCCTCCTATATTTGATGATTATGGTGATGAGAATAATAATGATAGCTATTTTGTTGAATTTGCTCCTACTAGGATTAATAAGAATGACTATGCTTATAGGGAGAGTAATAATGATTATATGCATGTGGCTCATGATAAGAATGTTTTATGTGATAGTTATATTGTTAATTTTATTCATGATGATACTGAAAGTTATTATGAGAGACGGAAACATGGTTTTATGCATCTCAATAATATTAAGTTTCCCCTCTTTATGTTGAAAGTCTTAAAGTTGCACTTGTTTTGCTTTCTATGCTTGTTTCTTTGTGTTTTCATGACTTGTTTATTTACAAGATTCCTATGCATAGGAAGTGGGTTAGACTTAAATGTGCTTTGAATTTGCTTCTTGATGCTCTCTTTTACTTCAATTCATATTTCTTATGTGAGCATCTTCTCATACTATCATGCCTAACTTAAAGGCGTTAAAGAAAAGTACTTAACCTAAAAGTTTTAGATGAGTCTTGTAAGTTATTACCTCTGTAATAACCGCTCCTTATCCTTTTTATTTGCTTTTTGTGCCAAGAGTAACCTCTAATGAGAGAGAAGTAATGCTTGGAAAAGTTGCTATCCTGAAATAGATTTTTGTTCTTCACCGTAAAAATTCGTGTAAATCTCTGTACGTCCTTTTGAGGCGTGAACTTTTGTGCTTCTACCCGAGGTTGTTATCTAACTTTCGTTAGTTCAACACTTTTTGATTTGAGCAGCAAAAGATTTTCTAAAAAAATCGTCTTTACCCGCTGGTCTGTTTTGACAGATTTCTGCCATTATTTGCATTTGCTTCTTGTTGGTTCCTTTTTGAGTTCTTTTGGGGAATTGAGCTTTTTGAGGGAAGTGCTACAGTAGCTTGTGTTTTAATGGAAGTTTTATTGGTGTTGAAACTGAATCTAAAGACTTATTATCTTGAGTGCACTAATGTTGCCAATAAAGATTGTGTAAAGTTTTGTATGAAGGAAACATTTCAGGTGTATGGATGGAACGAATAATGAGATGAAGAATGGACTAAAGCTCAAGCTTGGGGATGCCACGCGTGTCACCCCAATAAATATCCAAGAAGTACAAGCGTCAAAGCTTGGGGATGCCCAAGGCATCCCCTTCTTCATCAATAAAAATCCCAGGTTTCTTCCAAACACTTCATTTTTATTATTTCATGCACATTTGTGTTGTTCTTGGAGCGTCTTCGTTTTTGTTTTTGGTTTTTCGTTTCCTTGGTTTTCTTATTTTGCTTGAATAAATTGGTGGACCTCCTATTTTATACATTGGTTTTCAAATAGTTTGGTTTGGATTGGAAAGAGTAGGAAAAGTTCATGCTTAAGTGGTAAAAGGAGTTTGTTTTTGACTGTGGCCTATGCTTTGTCATGCCATGCTTGATATTGTTTTGGATTTATGCTTAATGATATTTGCTATAGCATGACATGTTATAAACAATTGAGATTTCTTAATGTGCCTTTGAAGAATCATGCGTTGTTTTAGCATATTAAAGCATAGTATTGTGGTATTCTCCTTTGATGCTTTATTTGGGTTGACTTGGCGCATGCTCACACCATGTTCTGGCTATCCAAAGTCACCACAGCCTTTATGATCCTTTAGTTTTCGACTTGTAATATCACTTTATGCTTTGATTAATGATGTTTTGTCGCTCTACATGATTATGGCCATTATTACTCTCTTAGTTGGTCGCTCCCAGTCTTTTGCTAGCCTCGGTAACCAAGTATGAGTTACACTCATGCATCCAACTCCTAAAACCAAGTTATTCCAAAGAGTCCACCATACCTACCTATTAGCATTTGCTATTCCAAGTATATTCATGTTTTTATCTACCTTCCGAATTAAACTTCTTATGAGAAAACTAGTGATTAAAGCTCTCATGAACTTGATGGCACACTTTACTTTTCTTGTCCTTCATAAAATTGAACCATTGTGTCGTCTATGTTGTATATGCTTGCACTTATATGTTGGGGATTAGCAGAACCATGCTGTCATGGGGAACACTTTCAACATTGCACTTGTACTTTGTACCTAGTTGATATCATGCTCTTTTGTCTATGGATGTCGTCGGTGTGAAATGAAAGGGGAGCTTGTAAGTCCATGGAGTTATGTATATGTGTTAGAGAAACGCCTGGGCCGCCGGTCTAATCCATGCCTAATCATGGTGGAAACCTGCAGCGTAACCATAATGAGCTATCCATGAAGCATTATTCTTATAAAAAAGAGTCAGATATTGAGAAAAAAGAGAAAAAGAAAAAAGGAGATATGAGAAAAGAGGAAAGAGAGAAAAAAGCACCATTTCCCATGGTAAATAAGAAGATTGTTGAGATGCTCGTTGTCTGCTTGCCTTGTCATTTTGATATGGGGATTCTTCCGTATCATCGTGCAAGGGGTACCCCATTGGCGGTTCTCTATGATACACATGTACTTACTATGACAAGAACTTACTAGTAACTAAACTTGAGTAGCATGAGGAGCGGCCCTCGTATTCAAGGGACATGAGATTTCCAACTTATACTTTGTCAAGCATATACTCCATAGTTTGTTCACTTTAACCTTAATCACTTCAAGATGCTTATGATAGGTGCAATGAGAGCTGAAAGCTAATAAGTACCATAATTTTTAGAAGCTCTTCATGAAACTTGAATCTCTGCTTCCTTCTATGAAGGCCTTTCTTTTACTTTTATGTTGAGTCTCCACCTTCTATCTTTATGCACCTATTGAGAGAGCATAGTGGCCATTCTTAGTTCTATGTGCATTGTCCCAAGACTTGTTGTTTGATGCATAACTTTGATATTGCTTGTTCTTAAACTATTTGTATCTAGTCACCCTTATAAACTTTGAAGGTGTCCTATGCATCTATGTTTGCTACTCTATGAGGGACAAGCTGAATGCCACTATGCTATGTTTTCTTTATGTGAAACAAACAAACTTCTTGCAAAGCATTGTTATTCATGAATCTTTTGTTTGTGCCTTTTCATGTTACAACATAGTTGCTATGTTTTATTGTTAGAACTTTATTTTTCATGCTATGTTGAAGTACTATGATCCCAGCTTTCAATGTTTTACAAATACTTTGATCAAGTTTATGATGGTGCATGTCACCACAAAAATTATTCTTCCTTTTTATCACTTACCTACTCGAGGACAAGAAGGAGTTAAGCTTGGGGATGTTGATACGTTGCAAACGTATCTATAAATTTTGATGTTCCATGCTTGTTTAGTATCTACTTTCTTATGTTTTGTCTACATTTGGAGGTACTTTTGTGCATTTTCTGGAACTAACCTATTAACAAGATGCCACACTGCCAGTTGCCTATTTTCTGCTATTTTTGGTTCCAGAAAGTCAGAAAATGAATATTCTTGGAATTGGACAGGACAAAAGCCAAAGTCAATATTTCACTGAGGGGAACATAGAGCCAGAAGACGAGACGGAGAGGGGCCAGGGGCCGGCCACACCATAGGGTGGCGCAGGCCCCCTGGCCGTGCCACCAGGTAGTGTGGGCCCCTCCGGCCTCCACCGACCTTGCCCTTTCGCCTATAAGAAGCCCCCGGGACGAAAACCCTAAAGATTCAAGCCTCCAGCCACGGTAAGTTCCGCAGCGCCGCCGCCACCGAAGGGGAGATTCAGGGGATAGAAAGTCTGTTCCGGCACCCTGCCGGGACAAGGAAGTGCCCCCGGAGCCATCTCCATCGATCTCCACCACCATCTCCATCGCTGTTGTTGATTCCCATGATGAGGAGGGAGTAGTTCTCTCTCAAGGCCAAGGGTTCTACCGGTAGCTATGTATTCATCTCTCTCTCTCTATGCATGGTCATATTGTGATCATGAGCTTTGTAATCAAGTAGATCTACCTTGCTACTAAGGTGCTTTAATAGATCTCTGCTCTCCCCATGTGTGTGAAAGTGACAGCGTGCACACCAAGGTGGCACTTAGGCTAGAGATTACAAATACTTGTTATGAGTTATATTTGGAGTTGGATGTCTTTATGAAATTGTGGTGTTTGTTGGAACCATCTAGTGCTCAAGGTGACAGTGTGGGGTTATCTAGATGGGAAAGGCTTACTTTGAGGTGTGCTGTTATAGCCCTACCATGGATTAGAGTGTCCAACCGGAGAGTAGTTCAAAGTAGTATCATTAAGAGAAGTATTTAGATGAGAGTGTTCACTAGTGAAAGTATGATCCCTAGGCCTTGTTTCTTAGCATTGAAACACCATTTGCAACTAGATCTGTTACATGTTTGCTTGTTTCCATCTTTATTTCAGTTTGCCTTTAGTATTTTCCACGCCATCAAAGTATTTTCTAGCACCGTTGTCTTATATCCATACCATTTGTATTTCACTATCTATTCGCCGAACTAGTGCACCTATACACCTGACAAGTGTATTGGGTGTGTTGGGGACACAAGAGACTTCTTGTATCTTGATTGCAGGGTTGCTTGAGAGGGATACCTTTGACGACTTCCTCCCTAAGTTTGATAAACCTTGGGTAATCCACTTAAAGGAAACTTGCTGCTGTTCTACAAACCTCTGCACTTGGAGGCCCAACAACTGTCTACAAGAATAGAAGTGCATAGACATCAGCTACACATGATCCTCTATACTTGTGGGTTGTCACACGCACCTAGGTGTGGTCGCCTTCACCTTCTTCTGCACTGGCTTGTCGGCACCCGCCGCGGCCGATGGGCGCTTGTTGCCGGGCACCTTCTTCCTCGCTGGCCGCCGCGCCATGCCGGCGCCCTGCACGACGGCCTCCTGCGCAGCAGCGCTAGCGTGCAGCGTCGGGCGCGGCGGGACAAAGAGGGCTCGGGCGATGCTGTCACCGGTGTCGGTGACGACGCTAGGGTTTTGGGCCATGGCGGAGGCGGCAGCAGCAGCGGTATGTGGAATGGAGTAGGGAGGCGTCAGAGGGGTGCCGGAGGGCGCGTCCATCGCTGAAATTCCACCGGTGGCCGCGTGGAGGGGAGGATTTGGCGTTGGGAAGAGGAGGAAATTTCTTGGCGGGTTTCTTCGCGCGTGGGCAGAGCGATATAGCATGCTGCAACTAGAACCCAAAGTATAGCGCTCGGGATAGTGCAAAGCGATCTGCGCCCAAAAAATTTACAGCGCCACGCGGTTTACAATGCCTTGATACGTCCATTTTGCATCACTATTCTATGTCTTAATTCACTATTATTCACTGATATATTTCGTATTGAGAGGTGATACTCATGTTATTTCATATATTTTTGCATGGTTGATGACTTTTGGAGCATGGACCGCTGCAGTCAGGATTCTGATGGAAAAGGTGCTGTTTGGAGGCAAAATTCGCGACAATCAGAAAATCTGGGAAAATATACGGAAAATCCTATTTTTCCAGAAGGCTCAGGATACCAGAAGATGGAGTGGAGGTGGGCCACAGGGGGCCCACACCACCCCATGGCGCGGGCAGGCCTAGGCCACGCCTGGGAGTGGTGTGGCCACCCTGGTCCACTCCAGCCTCTCCCCTCTAGCGTATATCATCCCCACGAAACCCTAAGACTCGGGGAGCGACCACAGAAAGATTCTGCCGCCTCCACGGGGCAGAAAACACCGAGAGAGAAAGATCTCTCCGACAGACAGATTTCTACCGAGGGAATTCCTTCCCAGAGAGGGGAGATCGTCGCCATCAACACCACCATCAAGCAGGACTTCATCGGGATCATCATCATCATCATCACCACCACCATCATCACCATCAGCACCCTCATCACCATCTCCATATTGCTGTAACAGTTGCGTTGAATCTTGCATAGTTTATAGGGGAAATTTTCCCGGTGTTGATTACTCTTTGTAGTTGATGCTATTGAGTGAACCATTGAATTATTGTTCAGATTGTTATACATCATTATTCCATCTCTGATCATGATCCATATGATGTCTTGTGAGTAGTTCGTTTTCCTCTTGAGGACATGGGAGAAGTCTTGTTGTTAGTAGTGGAGTTGTATTGAGAAAGATTCAATAGATTGTTATTTAAGTTGTGGTGTACTTCTTTTAGTGGTGTCATGTGAACGTCGACTACATGACACTTCACCTATATGGGCCTAGGGGAATGCATTGTGTATTTGGCTACTAATTGTAGGGGTTGCCGGAGTGATAGAAACCTGAACCCCCGTTAGGAAACCATTGCACAAGGGACGTAAGGGTCTTAGAGTTTAAAGCTGTGATTAGGTTTCTACCTTAATTAATTTCTTGTACTTACGGATGTTTGCAAGGGGTATAATCACAAGTATGTATTAGTCTTGGATGGGGCGGTACATTAGCACAGGTTCAGCCACACAACACTTAGCAAGCTAGAGAAGATTAATCGACTATATGAAGCGAAAGCACTTGACAGTCTTCCCATGTGTCCTCGAGAATGTTTGGTCATCTATAGAAATACAACCGGCTTGTCCTTTGCTGCATAAAGGATTGTGCCACTTGCTGTATTTATTCCTACTATCTTTTGTTTACTCGTACTTTGTTTACTTGCTTTATCGAAAACCCCTAAAATCTGTTTGCTAAGTATTTGCAGAGAATTCCTGATCCATACCACTAGCCAGCACCTTCTGCTCCTCGTTGGGTTCGACACTCTTACTTATCAAAAATACTGCGATACACCCCCTATACTTGTGGGTCATCAAGACTATTTTTTGGCGCCGTTGCCGGGGAGATGAAGCGCTATTGGAGAGTGGAACTGGTAAAGGAAACTTCTACTGTGAGTATTGTTTACTTCTATTAGTTGCTTTATTTTTGTTATGCATAATTCGCTGAGTTTCTTATTTGGTAATGCTACTACCACTGCTAAGGTAGTAGATAAGCCACCACCTGCTGAGAAAGATGTTTTCAAAATACCTACAAGAATTATTGATCGTGTTATGGATAACTACTATGTTGGGGATGGAACTGTCCACCCCGGTGATCATTTACTCTTTATACACGAATTATGCGGGTTGTTCAAGTGTGCAGGTATTACTACAGATCAAGTTAAGAAGAAGTTATTCTCATTATCGCTGAAAGGAAGAGCTGAGGAATGGTATAAGATGCTGAAGAATGGTCAAGCTCTGGAATGGGAGGAAATAGTGCCTCTCTTTTATTCAAAGTTTTATCCTCCTAGTGAGATTCATAAAGATCGGAATCAAATATAAAACTTTTGGCCTCTTGATGGAGAGAGTACAACTCAAGCTTGGGGGAGATTGAAGTTACTAATGCTCAAATGTCCCATTCATGAGCACCCCAACAATAATATTATCAATAACTTTTATGCAAGGCTCTCTCTACATGATAAGGATTTATTGGATGCTTCTTGTGCTAGATCATTCACTCGTATGGAAGAAGAAGCTAAATGGGACCTTCTAGATCGTATTCAAGGCAATGCTGAAGCTTGGGAGAATGACAAAGGTAGAAAGTCAGATATAAATTATGATCATGAATGCATTGAATGTTTTATGGGAACTGATGACTTTCAAAATATTAAAAATGCTTATGGTCTAGACTCTCAAGATATTGCTTCTTATTTTAAGGCTTTTGCTTCCTACATTGAAGTGCCTAAAAAGAAGTGGAATAAGTATCATGAACCTTATAAAGATGTTGCTAAGAGTGTTCCTGCAAGAAATACTGAAGTTTATACTGCTAATCATGTTTTACCTGAACCTTATATTGAGAAAATGCCTTTTCCAGTCAAGGTAAAGGAACATTCTATGATAGCTAGTATGGTTAATGAAAGTATGAATAAGGCTGTTGAACCTGATAAACAAATGGTTGATGAACCTATAATAGCAATTGTGAAAGACTTTGTCACTAAGTATGAGGAAGAGGGACACATTATCCTTTGTAAGGATACCTCTAATAATGTTTCACATAGTAGTGTTATGAGAGCTAGTATTCCTGTGTTTTCTGTTAGAATAAGTGATCATTGCTATGATGGTCCTTGTGATAGCTATATTGTTAAGTTTATGCATGATACTGAAAGCTACTATGAGAGAGGGAAAAGTGTTCTTATGTATCTCAATAATATCAAGTTCCCTCGTTTTATGCTGAAAGTTTTTATGTTGCACTTCTTTTGCCTTCTTATGCAAGTTGCCTTTGGTTTCAATAACTTGTTTGTTTACAAAATCCCCTTGCATAGGAAGTGGGTTAGACTTAAATGTGTGTGTTTTTGCTTCTTAATGCTCTCTTTCACTTCAATCCATATCCCTATGAGAGCTTCTTCAAAATTATCATGCCCATCTTAATGGCTATAAAGAAAGAGCTTTATGGGAGACAACCCAATTTGTTTTTGCTTTTAGTTTGTTTTTGTTTCTTCGAGTCTTGGAAGTTATTACTTCAGTAATAACCGCTCCTTATCCGTTTTGTTTGGTTCTTGTGTCAAGATTAACCTCTAATGAGAGAGAAGTAAGATTTGGGGAAGTTGCTGTGCCGAAACAGATTTTTGTGCTTCACCGTAAAAATTCGTGAGAGATCTCTGTATGTCAGATTGAGCTGTAATTGTTTGTGCTTCTGCCCCAGGTTGTTATTTAAATTTCGTTAGTTTTGCACTTTTTGATTTGAGCAACAGAAGATTTTCGAAAAAATTTATCTTTACCTGCTGGTCTGTTTTGACAGATTTTGCCACTCTTGCATTTGCTTCTTTATTCGATTTCCTTTTTGAATTCTTTTTGGGTTTTCAGAAGAAGTTGCTACAGTAGCTTCTGTTTTGATGGTTTTCAGTTGAAGTTGGACTCAAAAGGTTTTATCACTTCACTTATACTAATGTTGCTAATGAGAATTGTGTGAAGTTTTGTAGGAAAGAAATTTCCAGGAAGTGGAGATAATGGTGTAATAAGGAAGAGAAGTGTTTTATGACTCAAGTAATAAGTGTATGAAGATAAAGATATTGATGTTATTCAAGAGATGACTCTGGAAGAATCTACTAGATACCAAATTCAGAGACCTGTAGAGTCCGTTTCCAACTAGGTAACAGTTCTGGTAAGAAAAGTTCCACGAAAATACAATCCAACTATATTTTTGCAGTTTTCAGTTAATAAGGAAAGTTACAAAGCGAAAAAGAGACGGAACCGGAGCCAGGGTGGCCCACACCACCCCATGGCGCGGGCCCACCCCTGGCCGTGCCACCAAGTGGTGAGTCCACCCAAGACTCCGCCTCCGACTCGTTTTCTCCCAGTACCTTCCCTTTGATGTGAAACTTCGTAATATATAACCCCCCGGATCCCCCGAGGTCCGTATATCGTGTTTTCGTCGTGTTTTTGTTTTGATCTGTTTCTGCCAGGACATAATCTTTGAAGGCTTAGAAGCACAATGGTGTCCGCCAAGGATAAAAGGAAGGAGCCCATGGAGGAAGATCTCCAAGACCCCGGGAAGGAGAAGGAGATCGAGAGTGAAGGTGAAGAGGAGCAAGGCCAACGTCCGCACACCGGCACTACCATTGCAAGCATTGGAGTGGTTAAACCTTCCAAGATCAGAAGGACTGCACGGATGCAGACTGGAGGGAAAGCTCCTCGTCATAGTTTGGCTCCACGATCTCGTCCTCCACGCACCAGCTATGCAGGAAAAGAAGACTCCAAGTGGGAAGAATGGAAAAAGAATCACAAGATCTAGGATCCACAAACTAAAATGATTATGGGCTGTATTGAGCACAACTCGGAGTTGATTCGCACTCTCACCTTCGAGATTGAGGACTTTGGGAAACTGATCAAGGAGCTCATCAAGAGGATACCACCACCACTAAAGGAGTAATTCGTCATCGGGTTTGGCATCCCCTTGGTTTGTTCCAAGCTTGGGGGAGTGCCACGGTATCATATCACTATCTTCTATCTTTTTACATTATTAGTAGAGTCATATCATGAATAAAGGAGTTATTTTGTAGTATGGTTTGCATTATGGAAGTGTCCCCTCTCTCGTTAGATATGTATCCCTTGGTGTGAGCTTCCATTATGGAATATTAGTGAGAAGTTCTTTCATCCACTCTTTTGCATAGCTTATATTAGTTTTCAATTCGTGGTTATATGATTGAGCTTGTTGTTAGTATTGGTATCACTCTGGGATCATTGAGTTAATTTAGTTGGTTTTGGCAAACCTGGCTCGGTCAGTAGCAACACCTTTTTGAGAGTTGAAAAGAAAAAGATAGAAGTACTCTAGAGGAAAATAATTTCATCATCTTTCTTTCTTGATTTGCTCATAAGTCTAGTATTCTCTAGTTAAGATCTTTTGTGCTTCCAAGGAAGATTGCATGTTTGATTTTATCATTTGTATGTTTGGTTGTTTCCTTCAACTCTTGTACTTGCTACCCAACCTTGCTAGCCAAAAACCTGTACTGAGAGGGTATTCTTCTCGTGCATCCACCTCCTTTAAACCAAAACCTTTGCCATTCGTGTCCACCATACCTACCTAGTAGATTATTGCTATTCCAAGTAAATTCTTGTTTTGTCTACCTCCCAAATTAAACTTGTTATGTGAAAATTAGTGATTAAAGCTCTCACGAACTTGATGGCACACTTTAATTTCTTGCATTTAATAAACTTGAACCATTGTGCTCACCTATTTTGCGTATATGCTTGCGCTTTGTAAGTTGTGAATTAGTAGAACCATGCTGTCATGGGGAACGCTTTCAACCTTGCACTGGTACTTTGTGCCAAGTTGATATCATGTTCTTTTGTCTATGGATGTCATCGGTGTGAAATGAAAGGGGAGCTTGTAAGTCCATGGAGTTATGCATGTGTGTTAGAGAAACGCCTGGGCCGCTGGTCTAATCCATGCTGACATGGTGGAAACCTGCAACGTAACCATAACGAGTATCTATGAAGCATTCTTCTTATAAAAAAGAGATAGAGATTGAGAAAAAAGAAAAAGAAAAAGAAAAAAGATATTATGAAAAGAGGAAAGAGAGAAAAAAGCACCATATTCCCATGGTAAATAAGAAGATTGCTGAGATACTTGTTGTCTGCTTTCCTTGTCATTTTGATATGGGGATTCTTCCGTATCATCGGGCAAGGGGTACCCCGTTGGTGGTTATCTATGATACACATATGCTTACGATGACAAGAACTTACCTGTGACTAAACTTGAGTAGCATGAGGAGCGGCCCTCGTATTCAAGGGACATGAGATTCTCAATTTACAACTTGTCAATGCATATCCTCATTTTTGATCACTTTAACCTTAATCACCTAAAGATGCCCATGATAGGGGCAATGAGAGCTGAAAGCTAGTAAGTATCATAATTTTTGGGAGCTCTTTATGAGACTTGCAATCCCTGCTCCCCTCTTTGAAGGGCCTTTCTTTTACTTTGTAGTTGAGTCAGTAAACCTACTCCCTTCTATCTCAGCAAGTATTTTGAGTTGTTGTGTTTCATTCATTCATATGATGATTTATTCAATCATGTTTCTTATGTTCCTTGTTTTGCACATTGCTCTTATCTTGAAGTTTACTACTTTAAAAGCTTTCTTTGAAAACCAGCTATTTGTGAACTCCAGCAAATTATCAACTATTCTTCGACCAAGAGCTAAGTTTGCCATTACCAATTATGATTCACTTTATGTATCTTTATTTTGTTTCCTTTACTCATTGCAAATTGAGTTATATAATAGTGAGTTGTTTTATATTATGATCTATGTATTTGGTAAGTGTGATGCTTCTTGTCCGTATTCTTTTATCGACTCTTCACTCCATAAACCTGAGGTCATGTTTATTGAGCTCAGTTTCGCTTGGGGACAAGCGAAGTCTAAGCTTGGGGGGAGTTGATACGTCCATTTTGCATCACTATTCTATGTCTTAATTCACTATTATTCACTGATATATTTCATATTGAGAGGTGATACTCATGTTATTTCATCTATTTTTGCATGGTTGATGACTTTTGGAGCATGGACCGCTGCAGTCAGGATTCTGATGGAAAAGGTGCTGTTTGGAGGCAAAATTCGCGATGATCAGAAAATCTGGGAAAATATACGGAAAATCCTATTTTTCCAGAAGGCTCAGGATGCCAGAAGATGGAGTGGAGGTGGGCCACAGGGGGCCCACACCACCCCATGGCGCGGGCAGGCCTAGGCCGCGCCTGGGAGTGGTGTGGCCACCCTGGCCCACTCCAGCCTCTCCCCTCTGGCGTATATTATCCCCACGAAACCCTAAGACTTGGGGAGCGACCACAGAAAGATTCCGCCGCCTCTGCGGGGCGGAAAACACCGAGAGAGAAAGATCTCTCCGACAAAAAGATTTCTGCCGGGGGAATTCCTTCCCGGAGAGGGGAGATCGTCGCCATCAACACCACCATCAAGCTGGACTTCATCGGGATCATCATCATCATCACCACCATCATCACCATCAGCACCCTCAGCACCATCTCCATATTGCTGTAACAATTGCGTTGAATCTTGCATAGTTCATAGGGGAAACTTTCCCGATGTTGATTACTCTTTGTAGTTGATGCTATTGAGTGAACCATTGATTTATTGTTTATGTTCAGATTGTTATACATCATTATTCCATCTCTGATCATGATCCATATGATGTCTTGTGAGTAGTTCGTTTTGTTCTTGAGGACATGGGAGAAGTCTTGTTGTTAGTAGTGGAGTTGTGTTGAGAAAGATTCAATAGATTGTTATTTAAGTTGTGGTGTACTTCTTCTAGTGGTGTCATGTGAACGTCGACTACATGACACTTCACCTATATGGGCCTAGGGGAATGCATTGTGTATTTGGCTACTAATCGTAGGGGTTGCCGGAGTGACAGAAACCTGAACCCCCGTTAGGAAACCATTGCATAAGGGACGTAAGGGTCTTAGAGTTTAAAGCTGTAGTTAGGTTTCTACCTTAATTACTTTCTTGTACTTATGGATGTTTGCAAGGGGTATAATCACAAGTATGTATTAGTCTTGGATGGGGCGGTACATTAGCACAGGTTCACCCACACAACACTTAGCAAGCTAGAGAAGATTAATCGACTATATGAAGCGAAAGCACTTGACAGTCTTCGCATGTGTCCTCGAGAACGTTTGGTCATCTATAGAAATACAACCGACTTGTCCTTTGCTGCATAAAGGATTGGGCCACTTGCAGCATTTATTCCTACTGTCTTTTGTTTACTCGTACTTTGTTTACTTGCTTTATCGAAAACCCCTAAAAATCTGTTTGCTAAGTATTTGCAGAGAATTCCTGATCCATAACACTAGCTAGCACCTTCTGCTCTTTGTTGGGTTCGACACTCTTACTTATCGAAAATACTGCGATACACCCCCTATACTTGTGGGTCATCACGCCTGTTGGAGGGGCATTTTTTGCTCCGCGCGCTGCATACCGACGATTTTTTTAGCGCGTGGCACATATAGTGCGCCTGCTGGAGATAGTGCAGTTTCCATCGTTTCACGATCACCTAACCTATTACGTTAACAACTCTGCCTCTTTCAGCCTGAGAAAATACTTCCGTCTTCTTTTTCTATAGCAAATCCGAAATAAACAGTAAGTCGGTAACCATGTATAGTCCTATATCCCTATCTGCAAACACAAGGATGGGCACCGCTGATTGCAGGGAGCCGTTGGGGCGGCTCTGGGGCGATTCTGGTTGCTCGCCAATGATAGCTCCGACGAGAACACCTCGTTGTCGGTGACTCAGGTAAGTGAGTTCTCCCCATCCTCTGCATGTTCTACATTGTCGTATCTTTGCAGGAGTCCGATAGCGACGGCGTGTGACCTGAGCCTGCTGCGGCTTAGCTCGGTGAGAAGGAGGGAGAAGAAGAAAATGGTCAGCGCATTGTCGCTGAGCTACTGTTAACAGAGATGTCAGAGGTACGTGTTCCTTGAGTGGTTGATCTTTGGAGGCAGCCGTATGTTGGCTTGTCGTTGACAAAAACCTCGGTGGTGTTGTCGCCATTGACGTTTTTTCTCGAAAATTTTACTACCTCTGAATGAAAAATGGTCCGAAGGCAAAAGAAAAAGTTGTCCCTCCGTCAATGTGCTAATCGCCGGAGAGGAAGAAGACCACCTAGATCGTTTACTGCAATGATCATGGATTCGATTTTCAAACCACCGTATTCCTCGGATCTAATTCCCAGCTCATCTACTATGGGCCATGTGGGATCTCCTCTGGCCTCATCGATGGTCCCTCTGTCTACAACCGGTCATGTGGGCCAGGTTTCAGAGGTCCAACGGATCAAGCCTAGAAGGTACACGGCTGGGGGATGCGTAAGTTCCTAGGGTATACGTGGGACAGAAAGTCAGGGGCGGCGGCTATGTCGTCATCTAGAGATCGTGGGGGAGAAAGGATCTCTCCTTCGTATGCCATGGCCAACCATGGAGGTGCCCCGAATAATAATCGGGGAAGAGGCCAAAGTTTGGGTGTTGGTCATGGTGATGGACGTGATAATGGGCATCGTGACTACAATGGAGGTCAACGCTTCAACAACTACTTTCAGGGTGGACTAGTGGCAATTCTGGAGATGAAGGGGAAACTTCCGTGGTTTTGATGGAGGGCAGGGGAGTTTCAACGCTGGCAGCGGCTTCAATGGTGGTCGACGTCATTTTAATGATAGGGGTGGCTATCCTCGTCATCATTCCAATGATCATGGCAGAGGTTACAATAACCGCGGCCGTTTTGGTGGCAGAGGCCGTGGGGCTCTGGAAGAGAAGGTTGCACCGCTCTCGGCGCTATAGGCAGAATTTTTGAAGAACGATGCGGCCGCCTTCGCGAAACAGTTTGCGGAGCAGGCCAGTAATTTGCAGAATCTGGTTGCTCCTGCCGTGGCTGCATCTGGTTCTGTCGCCGCTTCTGCCGAGCCTCCACGGCAGCCTGCCGTGCCACTACGGCAGCCGACCGGCGCTCAGCGGCAGACCACTACTAACAATGGGGTTGTTGTACTTGTTGGTCATGCTACAGGGGCCATGGAGCGTAGGGATAGAGAGGCCAACGGGGATATACTTCATCTGATGGAGGACAGGCGGCAAGAACAAAAAACAAAAGGCACCGAGATGTTTTCGTTGCAATCACCCTGGACATCACCTAAATGACTGCACCACTCCTTTGTGTGACATTTGTCAATCTCCCGCTCATCATACTCAGGAATGTCCGAGGTTCTCTATGCCGAGACCAACCATGGTGTATTATGGATATGCACAGGAGCTGCTGATGTTTTGTGAGGCACCAATGACTAGGGCTATCCGTCCTCGTATTGAGAACACTGGAATGGGAAGGGTCACAGTACATGGTGGCTCGATGACTATCCGTGAAATTATTTCGCAGCTGCAATGGGTGGTGTCGGATGAGAACTATCAGTGGGATGTTCGACAGATAAGTGAGAATATTTATCAGGTGAATTTTCCTAGCAAGAAGGATCTTTTGGGTGGTCAACATTTTGGTACTTATAAAGTTCCTCACAGTCTTTGTTCTATGTCTTTTGAGCCATGGAGGTCAGCAGTGAAACCTTCTTGGTATGTTGACAAGGTTTGGGTTTTAGTTCATGACTTGCCTTCAGATGCTTTGGATGATTATCTAGCGTTGTGGGCAATTGGAACTCTTTTTGGGAAATCTTTAGACATTGATATGGAGTATACTAGGCAGCATAATTTTCTGAGAGTGAGGGTGGCATGTCTTGACCCTTCACTCATTTTAGAGAGGATGGATATTCTTATTAAGGAGGAGTTCTATAAGCTGCGTTTTCAGTTGGAGGGTGCATCACTTCCACCACTTCTTGAGGATGTTGTGATGGATGATATGGATAGGAATGGTGATGATCATGGTCATTTCAATGTCGAGGGTCAGAACCATGGGGATGGTGGTGCCCTACAACATGGTAGCAAGGCTAATGTGGACAATGGTAGTGATGCCATGGTTGAAGATGGGGTTGCTCCCCCAAATAACCAAGATAGTGAGCTGAAGCTTTTTTTGGCTCTTTTTCCACTAATATCTCCTGAAGTGCTGGTCATGGAGATGTTGTAAGCCCCACATCTGCTCCTGGTTTGCTTGAATCAACTAGAGGAGTGGATGTTTCTGCTATCAAAGGTATACATGATGTTTATTTATCTCCATTTTTGTCTACTCCATCTATTTCGATTTTATCTTATGATAATCATCAATTTTCGGGTGTAAACTTGTCTTTCGCAGCATCGACACATGTTAGTGCTGAACATGTGTCCATTCTTTCTTCGGGTGCTGATGCGCTGAGAACGATTACTCCCCTGACTGCCTCGCCATGGAATCATGCTCGAGATGATGTCGAGCTGCTTCAGCCGAATGGAGAAGCTACCATGGGACCTGGTACTGGCCGCCCCGTTGATCAGAAGGAAGACATGAGAGGACAGTTTTCTGAGGCAGAGGTCATCGCTTTTGGAGGTGTGCAGCCACCATCTGGCCTTCACACAAGTGGTCGGGTTCAAGGTCAAGCCCATGCGGACGTCACACAAATGGAGCGAGCTATATTACTGGCTCAAATGCGTAATGATCTGCAACCTATAAGTACTTATTTACCTAGTTCTTTTTCTATTTTATCTTTTTCTGAGAATGAGATAATGGATAGGGCAAATAAAATTGGAGTTTCTCTAGGGACGGATAGAGACAAAAAACATGCAGCTGCTAAGCTAATTTTGGACAGTGAATTAGAACGTTCTTTGATTATTCTGAAAAAGAAAGAAGCCACGGCTGACGATGATGAAAGAGTGGCATCTAAGCATTCACTTATCTCTTATGTATCGGACATGTGTGATGATCTTCTTGATGATTCTAGCCCGAGAAGTGATGATCTTCATGACTATGTTGCTCGAGTTGAGAAGGTCACACACACTCGACGGTGAAAGTCTTATGATAAGACAAATATTCGAAGAAGTGATGACCCACAAGTATAGGGGGTGTATCGCAGTATTTTCGAGGGAAGTGAACCCCAATTTATTGATTCGACACAAGGCGAGCCAAAGAATATTTATAAGCCTTAACAACTGAGTTGTCAATTCAGCTGCACCTGGAAACAATTTTGCTCACAGCAGTTTATCAGTAGCAACAGTTTTGTAGTAGGAATAGCAAAGTAGCAGCAGTAGTAAAGTAAAGACATCAGTAACAATAGCAGTAAACGGTAGGATTCGAGTGCGGTAGGCATAGGGATGGATGTACGGGCATTGCATGGACAAGACAATTCACATAGCAATCAGAACATAGGACAATTGAAGATAAATAAGATAAAGCATCCAAGTACTAGATCATCCTAGGCATGTGTTCCATATATAGTCATACGTGCTCGCAATGAGAACTTGCACAACATCTTTTGTCCTGCCAACCCGTTTGCAGCGGGGCCACAAGGGAAATACTGGCAATTAAGGTGCTCCTTAATAGAGCACTAGAGCAAAGCATTAACACTCTATGAACAGATGTGATCCTCACATCAAAGCCATTCCCTCCGGTTATCCCGATTTCTGTCACTTCGGGGACATTGGTTCCGGACAACAACGTGTGTATACAACTTGCAGGTAAGACCATAAACAATACTATCATAATGAATCAATAACATGTTCAGATCTAAAATCATGGCACTCGGGCCCTAGTGACAAGCATTAAGCATAACAAGTCGCAACAAAGTCATAAAGCACTAATAAAAGATACTAGGCACCATGCCCTAACAATCTGATGCCATTACATGAACGATCTCATCCAATCCCTACCATCCCCATAGCCTACAGCAGGGGATTACTCACTCATAGATGGGGAAACATGGATGGTCGATGCAGAAGCAATGGTGATGATGATGGCGATGATCTCCTCCAATTCCCCGTCCTAGCAGGGTGCCAGAACGGAGTTTCTGGTGCTGTTTCGTGGAATCTGGTGGTGGCGGCGGGGCGGAACTCCTTCTGGAAAAACGTCGACCCCCCCTGAGTTTTTAGGTCAGAAGGCAACTTATAGGCAAAGAGGGAGACCGAGGGGGAGTCTGGGGCGGCCAGACCACCCCCCTGGCGCGGCCTGGGCTTGCCCGTGTGGCCAGGTGGTGTGGCGCGGGCCCAGCCCCCCTCCGTCTCGTATTCTAGCTCTGGGAGTCTTTTGGTGAAATAGGATTTTCGGCATATTTTCCAGGATTTTTCCTGATAGTTGATTTTCTGTACAAAAAGTAGACACCGGGGCAATTCTGCTGAAAACAGTGTCAGTCCGCGTTAGTTGCATCCAAATCACACAAGTTTAGAGGAGAAACAATAGCAAAAGTGTTCGGGAAAGTAGATACGTTCTGGACGTATCAACTCCCCCAAAGCTTAGCTTATTGCTTGTCCTCAAGCAATTCAGTTGAAAACTGAGTGCGATAAAAGAACTTTCACGAACACATTTGCATCATATGATGTATATATTCTCAGCATGTGATCAACTACTTAGACAATTTATAATAAGGAATATGCAACTAAGTTTACTTAATATGCATTGCAAGCTATAAAGAGATTGCAACTCAAAAATAATAAGTAGCATGAAGCATAAACATAAGCAACATTACAATGTTCATAACAAGGTATGATAGAGTGGTATCTCGCTTGCCTTTGATTATGAATGCCAAGGCACCTCTGAAGTTCATGTGAAGACTAGAAGTAAAGATATCAAAGATACAAGTATCAAAGTCATAACACAAATAATCAAGTAATGAGACAAGCACAAAGAATGACAACTATGCTCTCAAGAAAGTGCTCATAGAATATGTGGAGACTCAACAAGTAAAGGAAAAGGTTTTGAATAATTTGAAAAGCTTCCAAATGCTGAAAGTATGGTACTCATTAGATTTGATCTCTCATTGCCCCTATCATAAGCATCTTTAATGTGTTTAAGGTGAAAGTGAGGTCCAATCTGAGTTATATGCTTGACAGACTATAAACTGAAAATCCCATGTCCCTTTAGTACGAGGGCCGCTCCTCATGCTACTCAACTTTAGTTACCGGTAAGTTCTTGTCATCGTAAATATGTGCGTATCATAGAGAACCGCCAACGGGGTACCCCTTGCCCGATGATACGGAAGAATCCCCATATCAAAATGACAAGGCAAGCAGACAATGAGTATCTCAAAAATCTTCTTATTTACCATGGGAAAATGGTGCTTTTTTCTCTCTTTCCTCTTTTTATAAATCTCTTTTTTTTCTTTTTCTCAATAGCTATCTCTCTCTTTTTTTATAAGAAGAATGCTTCATAGATATCATTATGGTTACGCTGCAGGTTTCCACCATGTCAGCATGGATTAGACCAGCGGCCCAGGCGTTTCTCTAAGACACATACATTACTCCATGGACTTACAAGATCCCCTTTTATTTCACACCGATGACATCCGCAAACAAAAGAGCATGGTATCGACTAGGTATATATTTACAAGTGTTGAAAGCGTTCCCCCTGACAGCACGGTTCTGCCAATCCTCACCCTATAATTTTCAAGCATATAACTTTCATGGACAGTCACAATGGTTCAGGTTTATTAAGTGCAGAAAATAAAGTGTGTCATCAAGTTTGTGAGAGCTTTACTAACTAACATTCTCATAACAAGCAAACATTTTATTCGGAAGAAAACAAGGCATATTGAATATGCACGGAAGTAGTAAATGATACTAATAGGTAGGTATGGTGGACACTTTGGAAAAATTTGCTTTAGGGAGTTGGAAACTTGAGTAAAACATACTCAGTGTAAGTGAAGGCTAGAAATAGTAAGGGAGCGACAAACGAGAGAGCAATAGCTGTCATAATCATGCTTGCAACAAAACAGGACTAAACATGGCATGAAAGTGATTCAAGATCCTCAAGGAAAAGTAATTCACCGAGGCTTAACTGATTATTTCAGTCATGTGCATGCGTGAGCATGTGCCAAGTCAATTCAAATGAAACATTCAGAGGAGGATACCACAGTGTCATACCAAGTTATGAATAGAGTAATGCAAGCAAACATGTTGGAGATATGCCCAAGAGGCAATAATAAAAGTGGTTATTATTATATCTTTGTGTTTATGATGAAAGTTTACATCCCATGCTATAACTTTATTATTAGGAAACACTAATACTTGTGTGTTTTGTAAACATAAAAGAGTCCCTAGTAAGCCTCTTGTTGAACTAGCTTGTTGATTGATTGATGATCATGGTTTCCTGATCATGGACATTGGATGTGATTAATAACAAGGTTATATCATTAGGAGAATGATGTGATGGACACACACCCATATAAGCTTAGCATAAGATCAAGTCATTAAGTTCGTATTGCTGTAAGCTTTGAAATACATAGTAACCTAATCCTTCGACCATGAGGTTATGTTAATCACCATCACCGGATGGGTACTTTGATGACATCATACGCCGCTTCGTAATTGGGCGGTTATAAAGGTGTCATTGGGTATTCTGAAAGTATGTGTTGAAGCGCATAGACCAAGATTGGGATTTGTCCATCCATATGACGGATATATATACTCTGGGCCCTCTCGGTGGAATGTCATCTAGATAGCTTGCAAGCATGTGACTGGGTCACAAGGGATGACATAACATGGAACGAGTAAAGAGTACTTATCAGTAACGAGGAAGAACTAGGTATGAAGATACTGACGATCAAACCTCGGATAAGTTGAATATCGCGTGACAAAGGGAATTGGTTTCGTATGTTAAATGGTTCTATCGATCACGAAGTAATCGTTGAGTATGTGGGAGCCGTTATGGATCTCCAGATCCCGCTGATGGTTATTGATCGGAGAGGTGTCTTCATCATGTCTGCATATTCACGAACCGTAGGGTGACACACTTAAGGTTCGAAGTTGTTTTAAGTAGATATGGAATTTGCGTTGGAGACCGAATGTTGTTCGGAGTCTCGGAATGGATCCGGGACATCACGAGGAGATCCGAAATGGTCCGGAGAATAAGATTCATTTATTGGGGATCATTTTCTAAGTTAGGAAATGTTCCGGAGTGTTTGTATGGAGATTCTAGAAGGTTTCGGAATGTTCTGGAAGGTTCTAGAGGATTTCTTGGAGTTTACTTGAAAACCAAGAAAGGGATCAAGGAGACCAAGTGGGGCAAGACACGGATTCGTGGGGGAGGAGGATTCCTCCCCCCTTACCACCGCCGGCCCAAGGAGGGGAGTCCTACTAGGACTCCCCCTCCCCAGGCGCGCCTCCCTCCTTTAAATAGAAGGGAGGGGGCGCCCCCTCTTGCCATCCTCTCATAACAACCAATCTCAGCCGCCTCTCTCCTCCACCTTTCTTCTGCACAGGCATAGGCGAAGCCCTGCAGGATACTTATCTCCACCACCACCACCACGCCGTCGTGCTGCTGGGATTCCGTGGAGAAGATCTACTACCTCTGCTGCTCGCTGGAACAGGGAAAGGAAGGTCTGCTTCGACTCCGCACGTGTGACCGTCTGCGGAAGCGCTGCCGGAACGCAGCGCCGGAAGGATCGTCCACACGATCTTGAGATCGGCAAGTGATCGACTACATCATCCACGAGATCTAATCTTGTAACGCTTTCGATTCTACGAGGGTTAGTACCGATCTATCTCATTGCTCATATCTAATAGATTAGATCTTGGCTTTTGTCTAGATTAGATCTGGGTTTTGTTCGTTCTTGCCGTAGAAATTTTTTGTTTTCCATGCTACGAACCCATGAGTGGTATCAGAGCCTTGTCTATGCATAGATCTGTTGCACGAGTAGAACACAATGAGGTTGTGGGCGTTGGTGCTCGTGCCGTCTTTTGCTATGTGTGTACTTTGCATCTTGCGGTATGGTGGGATGAAGCGGCTCGGGCTAACATTACATGTCATCGTACATGAGACTTGCTCCACGCTTGACGTGCAACTCGTTTTGCACAAGTGGCTTTGCGGGTGTCTGTCTCTCCCATCATAGTATAGATCAAATCTACACTTTGCACTTGATAGCACTTGTATCAACGTTGTGGTTCAGTTTCGTAGGTAATATGCGTTCTTAGTCGAAAGCCCCAAGCCACGTAAAACTTGCAAAGAAAATTAGAGGCGTCTAACTTGTTTTTGCAGGGGTTTTTGTGATGTGATATGGCCTACATGTGATTGTGATTGTATTTGATGTATGCAATGATCCTTGTTGTAATATGGCAACCGACATGAGCCTAATGGTTGTCTTTAATTCTGTTAAGACCTATGTGTCTTTTCATCTTGTAATAGCTTTATTCCAAGTAGTTGTAATAGTTGCTAGTGATGATGGTCAACCATGAAGCGGTGCCACGGACCTTGACGCAATGCTGGTGATGATGGAGATCATGTCCGTGCTTTGGAGATGGAGATCAAAGGCATAAGAAGAAAGGGCCATATCATATCACACTAATTATGAATTGCCTGTGATGTTAATCCTTTATGCATCTTGTATTGCTTAGATCATGACGGTAGCATTATAAGATGATCCCTCTCACTAAATATCAAGTAATAAAGTGTTCGTCCTTAGTTGACGCCGTTGCTAAGACTCGTCGTTTCGAAGCATCTCGTGATGATCGGGTGTGATAGACTCTACGTGTGCATACAACGGGTGCAAGCCAGATTTGCACATGCGGAAACTAAAGGTTAATCTTGACGAGCCTAGCATGTACAGACATGGTCTCAGAACACGGAATACCAAAAGGTAGAGCATGAGTTATATGATTGATATGATGAACATGAAGATTGCTCGCCGATGAAGCTACATCATCTCACGTGATGATCGGACTTGGTGTAGTGGATTTGGTTCGTGTAGTCACTAAAACAACTCGAGGGATGTTGTTTTGAGTGGGAGTTCACCTAGTTGATTTAAGAATTAAATTTGAACACTATTTATCATAAACTTAGTCTAAACTACTTGCAAATTTGTTGTAGATCATGGCGAACGTTTCCATCAATTTCAATGCGTTCCTAGAGAAAGAAAAGCTTAAGAACAATGGAAGCAATTTCGCGGACTGGTTCCGTGGACTGAAGATCGTCCTCAGGGCTGGTCAGTTGACCTATGTGCTCGAAGCACCGCTAGGTGACCCACCTGCAGAAGATGCCACCGATGACGTAAAGAATGTTTATGCCACTCGGAAACATCACTACTCCACAGTTCAGTGTGCCATCCTGTACGGTTTAGAATCGGAGCTTCAAAAGCGTTTTGAGCACCATGACCCGTTTGAGATCATTAAGGAGCTCAAACTCATTTTTGAGACTCGCGCGGCCATGGAAAGCTATGAAGCTTCCGAGAAATTCTTTACCTGCAAGATGGAAGAGGGTAGCTCCGTTAGCGAGCACGTGCTCACCATGTGTGGGAACGCAAACAAACTCCGAGAGTTGGGGATACCGATTCCTAATGAATTGGGGATTCACCGTGTCCTCCAATCACTGCCACCAAGTTACAAGAACTTTGTGATGAACTACAATATGCACTACATGAACAAGACGTTGCCTGAACTATCGTCCATGCTGAAAACTGCTGAAGTGGAGATCATGAAGGAGCACCAAGTGTTGATGGTCAATAAGACCACCAATTTCAAGAAACGGGGCAAGCCTAAGAACAAGGGCAACTTCAAGAAGGACGGCAAGAAAGCTGCCGCACCTGCTAAGAAGCCCAAGACTGGTCCTAAACCTGAAACTGAGTGCTTATACTGCAAAGGTGCTGGTCACTGGAAGCGTAACTGCCCCAAATACCTGGCGGATCTGAAGAACGGCAACATCAAGAAGAAAGGTATATTTGATATACATGTTATATATGTGTATCTTACTAGTAATCGTAGTAGTGCCTGGGTATTTGATACTGGTTCGGTTGCTCATATTTGTAACTCGAAACAGGAGCTGCGGAATAAACGAAGACTGGCGAGAGACGAGGTGACGATGCGCGTTGGAAATGGCTCCAAGGTTGATGTGATCGCCGTCGGCACGCTCCCTCTGCATCTACCATCGGGATTAGTTTTAAATTTAAATAATTGTTATTTGGTGCCTCCGTTAAGCATGAACATTATATCTAGATCTTGTTTATTGCGAGACGGTTACTCTTTTAAGTCTGAGAATAAAGGTTGTTCGATTTATATGAGTAATATCTTTTATGGTTATGCACCTGAGATGAATGGTTTATTCTTATTGAATCTCGATAGTAGTGACACACATGTTCACAACATAGATGCTAAACGAATAAAATTGAATGATAATTCTACATACATGTGGCACTGTCGTCTTGGTCACATTGGAGTGAAGCGTGTGAAGAAACTCCATTCTGATGGACTTCTTGAATCACTTGATTTTGAATCACTTGAAAGATGCGAAGCATGTCTAATGGGAAACATGACTAAGACTCCATTTTCTGGAATAATGGAGCGAGCTACGGATTTATTGGAAATAATACATACCGATGTGTGCGGTCCAATGAGTGTAGCATCGCGTGGTGGATATCGTTATGTTCTCACTTTCACGGATGACTTGAGTAGATATGGGTATGTCTACTTTATGAAACATAATTCCGAAACTTTCGAGAAGTTTAAGGAATTTCAAAGTGAAGTGGAAAATTATCGTAACAAGAAGATTAAGTTTCTGCATTCTGACCGCGGAGGTGAATATCTGAGTTATGAGTTTGGCATGCATTTAAAGAAATGTGGAATACTTTCACAATTGACACCGCCGGGAACACCACAGCGTAATGGTGTGTCCGAACGTCGTAATCGAACACTCTTAGATATGGTTCGGTCTATGATGTCTCTTACAGATTTACCGTTATCATTTTGGGGCTATGCATTAGAGACAGCCGCATTCACTTTAAATAGGGCACCATCTAAATCCGTTGAAACGACACCGTACGAATTGTGGTTTGGAAAGAAACCTAAGTTGTCGTTCCTTAAAGTTTGGGGTTGGGAAGCATATGTAAAGAAGTTACAGCCTGATAAGCTTGAACCCAAAGCGGAGAAATGCGTCTTCATAGGATACCCTAAAGAAACAATTGGGTATACCTTCTATCATAGATCCGAAGGCAAAGTTTTCGTTGCTAAGAATGGATCCTTTCTGGAGAAGGAATTTCTCTCGAAAGAAGTGACTGGAAGGAAAGTAGAACTCGATGAGGTTATTGAACCTTCTTTCGGAGTTGAGAGTAGTGCAGCACCGGAAGATGTTTCTGTGCCGCCTGCACCAACTAGAGAGGAAGCTAATGATGATGATCATGAAACTTCGAACGAAGTTACTACTGAACCTCGCAGGTCAACAAGGGTTCGTACCACTCCTGAGTGGTATGACTCTGCCTTGAACGTCATGTTAGTGGACAACACTAATGACCCTGCGACGTATGAAGAAGTTATGGTGAGCCCAGATTCCGACAAATGGCTAGAAGCCATGAAATCCGAAATGGGATCCATGTACGAAAACCAAGTATGGACTTTGGTGGACTTACCGGATGGCCGTAAGGCTGTCGAGAACAAATGGATTTTCAAAAGAAAAACAGATGCTGATGGTAATGTTACCATCTATAAAGCTTGACTTGTCGCGAAAGGGTTCCGACAAATTCAAGGAGTTGACTACGATGAGACTTTCTCACCAGTAGCAAAGCTAAAGTCTGTGAGGATTATGTTAGCAATCGCTGCATATTTCGATTATGAAATTTGGCAGATGGATGTCAAAACGGCGTTCCTTAATGGTGACATTGAGGAAGAGTTGTATATGGTACAACCCAAGGGTTTTGTCGATCCAAGTGATGCTGATAAGGTATGCAAACTTCAGCGCTCCATTTATGGACTGAAGCAAGCATCCCGGAGTTGGAATCAACGTTTTGATAAAGTAATCAAAAACTTTGGATTTATACAAACTTATGGAGAAGCTTGTATTTACAAGAAAGTGAGTGGGAGCTCTGTAGCATTCCTAGTACTATATGTAGATGACATATTGTTGATTGGGAATGATGTAGAACTTCTTAATAGCGTCAAAACCTATTTGAATAATAGTTTTTCGATGAAGGATCTTGGCGAAGTGGCATATATTCTAGGCATCAAGATTTATAGAGATAGATCAAGACGCCTAATAGCGCTTTCACAAAGTACATACTTAGACAAAGTTCTAAAGAAGTTTAGAATGGAAGAGAGCAAGAAACGGTTCGTGCCCATGTTGTCAGGTAAGACCTTGAGTAAAACTCAAAGTCCGGCCACGGCAGAAGATAGAGAAAGATGAATAAAATTCCCTATGCCTCGGCCATAAGTTCTATCATGTATGCCATGATGTGTACAAGACCGGATATAGCACATGTTGTTAGTTTGACTTGCAGATATCAAAGTGATCCTGGAATGGAACACTGGACAGCGGTCAAGAATATCCTAAAGTACCTGAATAGGACTAAGGATATAGTTCTTTCTTATGGAGGTGATGAACAACTTGTTGTAAATGGTTACACTGATGCTAGTTGGAACACCGATCCAGATGACTCAAAGTCACAGTCTAGATACGTATTTATTTTGAATGGTGTTGCAGTGAGCTGGAGGAGTGCCAAGCAGAGCGTTGTGGCGAAATCTTCAACTGAATCGGAATACATAGCTGCTTCGGAGGCTGCACAAGAAGGCATATGGATGAAGGAGTTCATTACTGAACTTGGCGTGGTTCCCAGTGCGTTAGACCCGATGGCCATCTACTGTGACAACACAGGTGCCATAGCTAATGCACAGGAGCCAAGGTCACATAGCAAGCTGAAGCACATCAAGCTACATTTTCATGCTATTCGCGAGTATGTCCAAGATGGAGACATAAAGATTTGCAAAGTACACACTGATCTGAATGTAGCAGATCCATTGACTAAACCTCTCCCTAGAGCAAAGCATGACCAACACCAGAACGCCATGGGTGTTCGGTATATTACCATGTAATCTAGATTATTGACTCTAGTGCAAGTGGGAGACTGTTGGAGATATGCCCAAGAGGCAATAATAAAAGTGGTTATTATTATATCTTTGTGTTTATGATGAAAGTTTACATCCCATGCTATAATTTTATTATTAGGAAACACTAATACTTGTGTGTTTTGTAAACATAAAAGAGTCCCTAGTAAGCCTCTTGTTGAACTAGCTTGTTGATTGATTGATGATCATGGTTTCCTGATCATGGACATTGGATGTGATTAATAACAGGGTTATATCATTAGGAGAATGATGTGATGGACACACACCCATAGTAAGCGTAGCATAAGATCAAGTCATTAAGTTCGTATTGCTGTAAGCTTTTAAATACATAGTAACCTAATCCTTCGACCACGAGGTTATGTTACTCACCATCAACGGATGGGTACTTTGATGACATCATACGCCGCTTCGTAACTGGGTGGTTATAAAGGTGTCATTGGGTATTCTGAAAGTATGTGTTGAAGCGCATAGACCAAGATTGGGTTTTGTCCATCCATATGACGGATAGATACACTCTGGGCCCTCTCGGTGGAATGTCATCTTGATAGCTTGCAAGCATGTGACTGGGTCACAAGGGATGACATAACATGGAACGAGTAAAGAGTACTTATCAGTAACGAGGAAGAACTAGGTATGAAGATACTGACGATCAAACCTCGGATAAGTAGAATGTCGCGTGACAAAGGGAATTGGTTTCGTATGTTAAATGGTTCTATCGATCACGAAGTAATCGTTGAGTATGTGGGAGCCGTTATGGATCTCCAGATCCCGCTGATGGTTATTGATCGGAGAGGTGTCTTCATCATGTCTGCATATTCACGAACCGTAGGGTGACACACTTAAGGTTCGAAGTTGTTTTAAGTAGATATGGAATTTGCGTTGGAGACCGAATGTTGTTCGGAGTCTCGGAATGGATCCGGGACATCACGAGGAGATCCGAAATGGTCCGGAGAATAAGATTCATTTATTGGGGATCATTTTCTAAGTTAGGAAATGTTCCGGAGTGTTTGTATGGAGATTCTAGAAGGTTTCGGAATGTTCTGGAAGGTTCTAGAGGATTTCTTGGAGTTTACTTGAAAACCAAGAAAGGGATCAAGGAGACCAAGTGGGGCAAGACACGGATTCGTGGGGGAGGAGGATTCCTCCCCCCTTACCACCGCCGGCCCAAGGAGGGGAGTCCTACTAGGACTCCCCCTCCCCAGGCGCGCCTCCCTCCTTTAAATAGAAGGGAGGGGGCGCCCCCTCTTGCCCTCCTCTCATAACAACCAATCTCAGCCGCCTCTCTCCTCCACCTTTCTTCTACACAGGCATAGGCGAAGCCTTGCAGAATTCTTATCTCCACCACCACCACCACGCCGTCGTGCTGCTGGGATTCCGTGGAGAAGATCTACTACCTCCGCTGCTCGCTGGAACAGGGAGAGGAAGGTCTGCTTCGACTCCGCACGTGTGACCGTCTGCGGAAGCGCTGCCGGAACGCAGCGCCGGAAGGATCGTCCACACGATCTTGAGATCGGCAAGTGATCGACTACATCATCCACGAGATCTAATCTCGTAACGCTTTCGGTTCTACGAGGGTTAGTACCGATCTATCTCGTTTCTCATATCTAATAGATTAGATCTTGGCTTTTGTCTAGATTAGATCTGGGTTTTGTTTGTTCTTGCGGTAGAATTTTTTTGTTTTCCATGCTCCAAACCCATAACAAGCAAACATTTTATTCGAAAGAAAACAAGGCATATTGAATATGCACGGAAGTAGCAAATGATGCTAATAGGTAGGTATGGTGGACACTTTGGAAATATTTTGTTTAGGGAGTTGGAAACTTGAGTAAAACATACTCAGTGTAAGTGAAGGCTAGCAATAGTAAGGGAGCGACAAACGAGAGAGCAATAGCTATCATAATCATGCTTGCAACAAAACAGGACTAAACATGGCATGAAAGTGATTCAAGATCCTCAAGGAAAAGTAATTCACCGAGGCTTAACTGATTATTTCAGTCATGTGCATGCGTGAGCATGTGCCAAGTCAATTCAAATGAAACATTCAGAGGAGGATACCACGGTGTCATACCAAGTTATGAATAGAGTAATGCAAGCAAACATTCATAAAACATGCTACAAACTATTAGCAAGTTGGGACTAAACATACGAAAGCAAGAACCACTAAGCATCCAAAGATAACATACACCTTACACGAACAGGCTAGGCATGCCCACAATGATGAGTATATGTACAAAAATGAAAACAAATAGAGTTCGTTACCAGCCTCTTACCACGCCTCAAGTTATCATTAATCCTCGTTATTGCTCTTCACTTGTGTGACTTGAATAATAATATCAAACCAATATCCACTGAGGACTGCTGAACCCTGTAGCAAACTCACAAAACCAAAGAAGAACGACAAATATTTTTGTCGTTTTCGATTTTTAAAACAAGAACCAAAAAGGAAAAACAAGCAAAGCAAAATCTTTTTGGGTTTTTCGAATAATTCAAACAAAGCAAAAAGGGAAAAACAAACCAAGGAGAAAATAAGAAGAAGCAAACCAAAGAGAAACAATAGAAATATTTTTGGTCTTTTTGTGTTTTAGAAAGCAAAAGCAAAGAAAGAACGAGAACTAAAAAGAGAACGAAACATGAATATACAAAGTACCGATGCAACATGATAAGGAGATGAGTGCGATGCTGACATACCTCCCCCCAAGCTTAGGCTTTTGGCCTAAGTGGGTATCAATCTAGATACGGGTAAGGGTTCCAAGAAGGAGGATCATGATAAGAATGGTCGTAGTTGGGCCCGTGGGAATAAGAAGAAGATCCCCAATCATAAGCAGGCTGTTGATATGAAGACTCCTCCTCATTCGAGGGCTGGACCGAATCATCTGTGACCTCCCTTTTAGTATCCTGCTCCTGTTGGGAGATCTCTCCCAAGTACATGTCAAGCTCCTCCTCACTGAGGGACCATCCTTCCATGTTATCAAGGTTAAACAAAACAGGTGCATGCAAAAGAACAACACGCTCGGACTTGCTCTTTCTCCAACCAGCTTTGAGAAAGGTTATTTCATAAGACAACTCACTCATACTAGCCTATGAGGAAACAAATTTATGCTGTATCATGGAATTAAGATCAAGCCTTTCTATGGGAAACTGTAGGTCTAGATGATGAGGCACTAAACCATGCAATGCTAGTAAACGAGAAGCAATGAGGCCTCCACAAATTCCACCTTTCTCACGGTTAGCAGCAAGACGGAAAGCTATCAGAGCACCTAAGTTGTAAGACCTATCTCGTTTAAGAGCAGCAGAGATAAATGCTAGATCATATGAAGATAACTTATTGGCATTTTTCCTAGCAAGAACACACTTGGCAATAAAGTAGGAAAAGTAGCGAATGGAGGGAAGATGAATGTTACGGATATTTCCACTCTCCTTCGAGAAGCTGCTCCCTTGGCAAATTTCTGCGTATAAATCCATAAGTGGTTCAGGTCGCTCCTTAATCCTTCTACATGATCCCCATTGAGGTACCTTAATAGCTGCACAAAAGTCATCGAGAGAAAGGTTGATAGCAATATTGTAAATTTTGTAGTGGGCCATGGGGTTAGGCAAAGAGTGACTAAATTGAAAGTCCTGCACCACATACATGGTTAGCTTCACAAATTGACAAGGTTCATCTTTCAAAAAGTGCTCCAACCCTGCATTAGAAACCAAAGTGTGGAAATCTTGGAGAATTCCCGCAGCTCTCATAAACTCAGAGCATGGATAAATGGAAGGAAAACTTCCTCCTCCCGGTGGACCTTCATGACCTTAGGCACCCATAGTTCATGTTGGTTTAGGTGATGCTTGTTCATCTTCTATTCTGAAATTTAAACACCTATTAAACAAGTGATTGCAAAGTGAATATAATGAAGGATTCTACTCATAGGGACTTGTAAGAGGCCTAAACATGCATCAAAACTATATCTCTAAGCATCAAACAAGCTTACAAGCTCTCATAACCTGTCACCTACAGCAGCAAAATACTCAAGATATAATCCACTAAACACAAATCTACTTGGACAAGGGGAGGAGTCACATACCAGAGAACAAGTTCTCCAAATTTCAGCAACAAAGATGGGCTGAGCAAGGAGATCGAAAAAATCGAGACCAAGCACAGCAAGAACGCGATTTTGAGCAATGAACTGGAGCTTACTCGGGAGAGAGAAGAAAGTGGAAGGTGAGAGAGTTAGTGGAGGGCCAGGGGTGGCCCACACCATGGCATGGCGCCACCCAGGGCAGGCCGCGCTACCAGGTGGTGAGCCTGCCTGGTGGGTCCCCCTGGCACCCTCCAGGCACTCCTCTGCCCCTTTTTTCACGTAAAAATTTAATATGAATTTTCTAGAATTTTTCGAGACACTTTATTTTTGGGCATTTTTCAGGTATAGAAGAATGATTTTCTGACAGACATATTCTTTTTGGAATGATCCAAAGACAAAACAAGGCTAGAACTATAGGAGTTCTAAGACACTCTAAAATGCAAGCAACTAACAACAAAAAGGAGAACTAAACGAAAGCAAAAACTAAAATGGATAGAATAAAAGTAAATAGAGATAATCACGGTGAAAACATTGTTTTGTTCAATGAAATCCTTTTGTTAACAAGGTTGATCAGGTCTTGTTACCAAAACAATTCCATATGAGACAAAACTTTGTATTCCACTAATGATTATGTTACCTCAACCTTGATAGCAATGGTCCCAATCATAATAGTTTCAATTTTTTCTCTTGGTATGGGACAATATATTTCTCCAACTTGAATGCCCTCAACATGTTCAATTGAATTCAAACCATAAGTCCTTTCAATCTTCTTGGGGAAATAGACAGTATGTTCCTTGTCATGAACATTGAAAGTCACCTTTCCTTGATTAGAATTAATAACAGCTCCTACAGTATTAAGAAAAGGTCTCCCAAGAATAAAGGACATATTATCATCTTCAGGCCTTTCAAGCACAATAAAATCAGTTAATATCAAGCAATTATGAGCCACTTGAACAGGTACATCCTTACATATACCAACAGGAATAGTGGTAGATTTATCAGCCATTTGCAAAGATATATCAGTTGGTATTAATTTTTCTAGTTAAAGCCTCTTATAGAGAGAGAAAGGCATAACACTAACTCCAGCTCCCAAATCACACAAAGAAATTCTAACATAACTGTTCTTAATAGAGCAAGGGATAGTTGGAATACCTGGGTCTCCAAGTTTCTTTGGAACCTTACCATTGAAGGAATAATTAGCAAGCAAAGTAGAAATTTCTTCATTAGGGATCTTCCTTTTATTCGAGACAATATCCTTCATATACTTTTAGTAAGGAGGCAATTTAATAGCGTAAGTCAAAGGAATTTGCAGGAATAAAGGTTTCATCCACTCACAAAACTTATTATAGTGTTCATCTTCCTTTAACTTGTGTTTCTTATCAGGGAAAGGCATATGTTTTTGGACCCAAGGTTCTCTTTCACTACCATGTTTCTTAGCAATAAAATCTTCCTTAGTGTATTTAGTATTCTTAGTGTGCGTTTTAGGTTCTTCTTCAACTTTTTCTTCATTAGGAACTTCATTTTCTTCATTACCACTTTCAGTTTCAGCATCAGAGACAGATATACTATTAGGATATATAGCAGGTTCAGAGGGTTCTACAATAGTTTTATGTTTCTTTTTCCTTTTCTTACGAGTAGAACCACTATTTTCAGCTTGTTGAGAATCCTGCTCAATTCTTTTGGGATGCCCCTCAGGATATAGAGGATCCTGGGTAGCAGCTCCACTTCTAGTTCTAATTTCATAAGCATGTTTTTCTTTAGCAGCATTAACTAGCAAGTCTTTTTGCACTTTAACGAGTTGATCTATTTGAGTTTGAACCATTTGAAAGTGTTTAACAATCATTTTAACATCATTAGAGGTTCTTTCCACAATATATTTCAACTCAACAATAGCTCTAGTGTTTTCCATTAGATGATTTTGCACCCTTTTATTAAAATTATCTTGCTTAACAATAAAGATATCAAATTCTTCTAAGCATTGATCGGGAGGTTTAGAGTAAGGGATATCACCTTCATCAAAGTGTTGGAGAGAGTGTACCTCAATAGTGGATGAGTAGGGGATATGCTTACATAATTCTTCAATGGGAGGTAAATTCTTGACATCTGCAGCTTTAATTCCCTTCTCCTTAAGACATTTCTTAGCTTCCTTCATCACTTCATCATTTAATTCAATAACTCCCCTCTTCTTTGATGTTGGAATAGGCACTGGTATAGTAGGTTCAGGTACAATTACTTCAGGTATAGCTTGTTCAGGAGGAGTCCAATCTTCATAATTCTTACTTATTTTAGCCATTAATTCCTCAGCTTCCTTAGGAGTCCTATTCCTGAAAACACAATCAGCACAACTATCTAGGTATGTCCTAGATTCTTCAGTTAGTCCATTATAAAATATATCAAGAAGCTCATTCTTAGGTAATAGACTTCCAGCCTGTGCATGAATCAAAGCACAAAACCTTGCCCAAGATTCGGGCAATATCTCTTTTTCTCCCTGTTTAAAATCAAAAAGTTCCTGCAAAATAGCATGTCTAGCACTAGGAGGAAAATATTTCTGCAGGAAAGTACTAATCAAGCAATCAGGGCTATCAATAGATCCAGGAGGTAAAATTACTAAGCCAAGTTTTAGCTTCTCCTTTCAGTGAAAAGGGGAAAATCTTAGCAACAAAGTAAGTACGCATCTTAATATCATCAGAAAACAAGCCACTCATGGTAGAAAGTTCATTCATATGTGCTACCGCACTTTCATTCTTAGTCCCACAAAAAGGTTTTTTCTCGACAATAGCTATGTAAGATAGATCGAGAGAGAAATCATAATCTTTATCTTTAATGTCTATGGGAGAAGCAGCAATCTTAGCAATATGAGACAATTTGGGTCTAATAGTATACCTCTTAAGGAGACTCTTAGCAGCGCTCCTATCATGGGTGTTTTTTACATTCTTTAATAAATTCATCGGTCATCTCAACATAACCATCTTCAATATCATAACTCTCACTAGACTCAGGTGAACTAACAGGTGTAGTAGTGTCTTCAGTAGGAGTTTCGGTATTTCCAGCTATAGTTCTAGCAATCGTAGTATCTAGGAAAGGACCTAATGAACCACTCTTATCAAGCACAGTAGAAGCAGCATCATAAGTATCAGAAGTTTCAGATTCAGCAGTAGTAGCAGTGTGTGTAGCATGTGTATGTGGTGGTGTAACGAGCTTACTCATAACAGATTGTGAATCAAGAGCAACAGAGGTGTTCAGAACAGTACCTCTTCTTGTAGTGGATGGTAAAATAGGAACCTTGCCATCACGAGACTTACCCATGATGGATGGATGGCAGCGAACAATAGAGAATCCAAGTGAACTTGTTAAATAAAGCTATGCTCCCCGGCAACGGCGCCAGAAAATAGTCTTGATGACCCACAAGTATAGGGGGTGTATCGCAGTATTTTTGAGGGAAGTGAAACCCAATTTATTGATTCGACACAAGGGGAGCCAAAGAATATTTATAAGCCTTAACAACTGAGTTGTCAATTCAGCAGCACCTGGAAACAATCGTTCTCACATCAGTTTATCAGTAGCAACAGTTTTGTAGTAGGAATAGCAAAGTAGCAGCAGTAGTAAGTAAAGACAGCAGTAACAATAGCAGTAAACAGTAGGATTCGAGTGCGGTAGGCATAGGGATGGATGGACGGGGATTGCATGGACAAGTCAATTCACACAGCAATCAGAACATAGGGCAATTGTAGATAAATAAGATAAAGCATCCAAGTACTAGATAATCCTAGGCATGTGTTCCATATATAGTCATACGTGCTCGCAATGAGAACTTGCACAACATCTTTTGTCCTGCCAGCCCGTTTGCAGCGGGGCCTCAAGGGAACTACTGGCAATTAAGGTGCTCCTTTTAATAGAGCACCGGAGCAAAGCATTAACACTCCGTGAACACATGTGATCCTCACATCAAAGCCATTCCCTCTGGTTATCCCGATTTCTGTCACTTCGGAGCCATTGGTTCCGGACAACAACGTGTGTATACAATTTGCAGGTAAGACCATAAACAATACTATCATAATGAATCAATAACATGTTCAGATCTAAAATCATGGCACTCGGGCCCTAGTGACAAACATTAAGCATAACAAGTCGCAAAAAAATCATAAAGCACTAATAAAAGACACTAGGCACCATGCCTTAACAATCTGATGCCATTACATGAACGATCTCATCCAATCCCTACCATCCCCATAGCCTACAGCAGGAGATTACTCACTCATAGATGGGAGAAACATGGATGGTCGATGGAGAAGCGATGGTGATGATGATGGCGATGATCTCCTCCAATTCCCCGTCCTGGCAGGGTGCCAGAATGGAGTTTCTGGTGCTGTTTCGTGGAATCTGGTGGTGGCGTCGGAGCGGAACTCCTTCTGGAAAAACGTCGAACCCCCTGAGTTTTTAGGTCAGAAGGCAACTTATTGGCAAAGAGGGAGACCGAGGGGGAGTCTGGGGCGGCCAGACTACCCCCTGGCGCGGCCTAGGCTTGCCCGCGCGGCCAGGTGGTGTGGCCTGGGCCCACCCCCCTCCATCTCTTATTCTGGCTCCGGGAGTCTTCTGGTGAAATAGGATTTTCGGCATATTTTCCAGGATTTTTCCTAATAGTTAATTTTCTGTACAAAAGTAGACACTAGGGTAATTCTGCTGAAAACAGCGTCAGTCCGCGTTAGTTGCATCCAAATCACACAAGTTTAGAGGAGAAACAATAGCAAAAGTGTTCGGGAAAGTAGATACATTTTGGATGTATCAAGAAGCACCCGTTTACAAGTAAAAATAAAAAATAAAAAGATCCCAATGTCAGGATTGAAAGGGATGACATGGAATAGTGATGGTTTTGGTGATCCCGGAAAAAATTTGTTTGTACATGAATCTATCCAGGATCATCACTTAGACTTTATCGCGCTGTTAGAGACGGATCTTTGAAATTTTACTGTTCCTTTTTAAAACACCTGGTAGCAGGGAGGGAGTTATTATGGTTTTCTCTCTCACCTCATGGAAGGTCTGGAGGTATTTTAGTTGGGATTAATGCAGAAACTCTTCAAGTTAAAAAGGTGGAAATTGGAGATTTTTGTGTTAAGTTGTATATGAGATCTAAACACGGCGGTTTGAGTGTATCTTATTGCCTGTGTATGGAGCCGTGCAAGATTCACACAAACCAGAATTTTTGTCTAAGCTTGTACGTATGTGCAATTTGGAGTCTCTACCTATGATGTTGGGTGACGATTTCAATATTATGTGTAAACCAGAGGAGAAAAGTAATGAAAACTTTAACCCTCGATGGCCGTTTATGTTTAATTCCATCATTGAAAGTATTGATCTACGAGTAATTGTACTCTCGGGCAGAAAATATACTTGGACGAACCGTAGAGACAATCCTACTTATGAAAAGTTGGATCGTATTCTTGCAAGTGTTGAGTGGAAGCAGAAATTTCCTCTAGTATCGGTGAGGGCTTTAACACGCTCAGGTTTTGACCATACACCACTACTAATTGATTCTGGTAATCATGCTCATTTGGGAAATAAGGCTCGCTTTTATTTTGAGCTATCCTGGTTGCGTCAGGATGGTTTTTCTCAGATGATAAAGAAGGAATGGGAATCAGTATACACTGGGGATACTCCTATTTAGAAATGGCAGAATAAAATAAGGCACTTACGTCGATTCTTGAAAGGATGGGCTAAAAATCTTAGTGTAAAATACAAGATTGAAAAGATAGGTTACTATCCATCATTGATGAGTTGGATATTAAAGTTGAAATGAGTCCATTGAATGGAGTAGAAAAGGATAAACTTCGTGAGGCCAATGAACATGTGTGTAAGCTTAGACGTGTTGAGAAGACTAAGTGGGCTCAACGTGCTAAGGTAAGACATGTTCAAGATGGTGGCAATAATACTAAATATTTCCACCTAATTGCAAATGGAAAACACCATAAGAAAAAGATCTTCCAATTGGATCAAGATGAGGGAACCATAGTGGGCGAAGACAACTTGAAAACCTATATTACTGAATATTACAAAACTCTTTTCGATGAACCGAATAAAAGTAGCTTCTCCTTATTGGAGGACTGTACCAATGACATTTCCCAACTTTCAGCTGAAGAAAATGAATGTCTTACAGCTGAGTTCTTTGAGAAAGAAGTTTGGGATGCTATTTCTCTAGTGAAACATAATAAAATTCCGGGCCCTGATGGCTTCCCGGTGGAGTTTTATCAAACTTTTTGGGATGTCATTAAATATGACCTCATGGATCTTTTTAGGAAATTACATTCTGGAGACTTACCACTTTTTAAGTTAAACTTTGGAGTGATTACTCTTCTGCCAAAAAAAGAGAATGCGGTACAAATTAAGCAATATAGACCAATTTGTCTACTAAATGTAAGCTTCAAGATTTTTACTAAAGTGGCTACTAATCGCATTACTGGTTTGGCTCATAAGGTGATTAAACCATCTCAGACTGCCTTTATTCCAGGACGACACATTCTGGAGGGTATCGTTGTCCTACATAAGACCATCCATGAACTTCACCGTAAGAAACTAGTTGGCATGCTTTAAAAGGCATATGACAAGGTTAAATGGCCTTTTCTACAACAGGTTTTACGCATGAAAGGTTTTGACCCTCAATGATGTGAGTGGATCAAACGATTTATGCAGCGCGAAAGTGTAGGGATAAGAGTCAATGATGACATTTGACACTTTCTTCAAACAAGAAAAGGACTAAGACAAGGAGATCCTCTCCGATGCTTTTCAACATTGTTGCTGACATGCTGTCCATTCTTATTACACATGCAAAGGAAGATGGTCAGGTAGGTAGCCTTATACCTCACTTGGTAGAGGGAGGCGTCTCCATTCTTCAGTATGCGGATGATACCATACTTTTATGGAGCATGATTTAGAGAAGGCTGTTAATATGAAGTTACTACTTTGTATCTTTAAACAATTGTCGGGTTTGAAGATTAAATTCCATAAGAGCGAAATTTTCTATTTTGAAAAAGCAAAGGATTTGGAACATGAATATAAGCAGATTTTTGGCTGCGAGTCGGATTTCTTTCCTCTTCGGTACCTTGGGGTACCTATCCACCATAGAAGATTGCGAAACTCAGAATGGAACCCTGTTGAGGGGCGTTTTGTCTCTAAGCTAGGTTGCTGGCAAGGCAAACTGCTATCCTACGGAGATAGGCTTGTCCTAATCAATTCAGTTTTGACTAGTCTACCTATGTTTATGTTATCTTTTTTAGAGATTCTTAAGGGGGGTTCGAAAGAGATTGGATTTCTTTCGCTCTAGATTCTTTTGACAAAATGATGATACCAAGAAGAAATACAGGTTAGTTAAGTGGAATATAATTTGCCGTCATAAAGATCAAGGTGGACTTGGCATTGAGGCACTTGAGATAAAAAAACAAGTGTCTACTTAGCAAATGGCTATTTAAACTCCTAAATGAGGAAGGAATGTGGCAACAAGTCCTTAAAAATAAATACCTTCAGGTAAAACATTATCTCAAGTGCAAGATAAACCTACAGACTCCCCTTTTTGGAAGGGCCTCATGCGAGTGAAAGATATGTTTTTCAATGCAGGCTATTTCAAAGTGGGCGATGGTGAAAATGTTCACTTTTAGGAAGATGTTTGGTTAGGTACTACATCATTAGCACGTCAGTATCCATCCCTATATAACATTGTTAGTAGGAAGAATGTAGTGGTAGCTGATGTTTTATCACAAACTCCTCTGAATATTAGCTTTCGAAACAAATGGACACGTTGGTTACATTTGTGCCGGAGACTAATGATGGTTCAACTTAATGATACTTCTGATCTTTTTATTTGGAAACTCACTAATACGGGTATATTCACCGTTAAATCTATGTATTTAGACCACATGAATGGACATACAAGATTTCTACACAAGTACCTATGGAAGCTTAAAGTTCCACTTAAGATCAAAATATTTATGTGGTTCCTCAAGAATAAGGTTTTGTTTACAAAGGATAACTTGGCTAAACGGAATTGGCATAGCTGCCAAACATGTGTTTTCTGTGATTATGTAGAGTCCATAGAGCATCTTTTTTTGTCATGCCCGTTTGCTCGTATTATTTGGCGAATGTTTTACTTTGCTTTTAACATTCCCTCATCGTCCAATATTACTAATATATTTGGTAATTGGCTTAATGGGATTGATATGATCACTAAAGCCAGAATTCACATAGGTGTTTCGGCTTATGTTGGTTCATATGGTTGTCCAGAAATAACATTGTGTTTAAAAAACAATCGGGTACTAATTTCTTGCAGGTTATTTCGCGGTACACTGGATTCAACTATGGTCTTTCCTCCTCCCGGTGGATGAGCGGGAAGACATGGTTTCTGGATGCAACCAGCTCCTGACGGTCGCTCAGGATTTCTATTTCCGGGCTACATGTTGGCGACACACTAGCAGGCTTCAAAATGGATAGCTTTTGCTTGCTTTTCATTTTTAGATGGTTGATACATGTTTCGACCCTTTCTGATCCATGATTGTAAGATTTTTATACTTTCTTGAACGACGCAATAAAAAGGCTGTGTGCATCTATTGATGCAGAGGCCAGGACTATATTTTCCATTTCGGAAAAAATGTATAAACAACAGTAACTTCCCGATACAACCTCAAAGGTAATTCCGTGATGGTAATTATCAAGCAATAATTCTTTAGCGGTGTGTAAATTTTAGAAAATATAAATTGCGAGCAATATTTCTTCACTAGTGCACTAACGATCATCCTTTGGCGGTAATTTTTGTATTCTAATCTTCAACCTCAAAAGTTATTATTTGACAGTAATTCTTCACTGGTGGGCTTCGATGGTAATTCTTCGACGCGGATCTTTAAGCTCAATAGTATTTTCCAACGGTAATTATTCAATAGTAATTTGTTGACAGAGCATAATTCTCTAGCGGTAATTTCTCAACTGTATTTTCCTAGATATTATTTTGCTTAGGTTGCTGACCACATATATCATGTGGTCTCAACGGTATTTTTAGCGGTGCACGAACAAGCCTTCACGGTTCTCCTACGGAAACTTCGAGAAACAATATACTCCACTATTCACCACCTCTTTTATTCAACGAAATGCCACCATATCTTCGTCTATTGATTGCCTTCTTTCAAGCTTAACTTCTATTCTATATTTAATAGCAAGAAAATTATAATATTCCACAAATATTTATGAAATTTAATACTCGTAAAAAAAAGTGTCACCAATGGCACGATGTGCCGCCGCGCCATTATACTATAGCTTAAGCATGAGCAAAAGCGAGCCATCTGAGACCATATGTCCGCGCGTGCGTTTGTGGTCGTATGATCTTCACTTTGAATCATCTCACCAAAATCTTACGAGATGGTCCCTCTCGTCCCTGCCCCACCCCCACCCCCATCTTGATCCCGTTCCCCTCCACCCGAGCTCCCAAGTCCCGAGCTCCCGCCATCCAGCTCCTTCTCCATCTTCCCCAGCAACGTGCGCCACCCCTCCGTTCCCGAGCTCTCCCTCTCACCTCCACTCCCTCCACCCCCTCCACTCACGATAACCTATTCTCCCATCATCTCCTCCCCTTCGGACCCAGCGTGGACCCTTACGTGAAACACTAGCATGGGTGAAGCAGCAGCTGTATGGGGTTGAGATGGCGCCTCCGCGTCTGCTCCTCCTCGCCTTCGGCATCCCACCGATGGCCGGGACTCCACCCCGGTGCCCCCACCGGACCCTCTTTAGGGGTTGAGATGGTGCCTCCGCGTCTGCTCCTTATCGCCTCCGACATCCCACCGACGGCTAGGACTCTGCCCTGATGCCCCTCCTCCCCAACCAGACCCTCTTTCCCGGGAAGCTCCCAACCCCCACGGCCAAGCTCCGCTGCTAGGTACTTGCCCTCACCGGTATCTGCTTCTTGGTCGCTCACCACCGTAGCAAGGCATCGCCCGGAGCTTGTAGGCGGTGCCTCCAGTTCTTCCAATGCACCCTTTCCTTTCCCATGGCACGTTCTCCTCGCCTCCCCTTCTCCAAAGGGATGCCTCCTCCAGTTTGTGGCTGATTTGAGGCCACTTTCCGAGCATGCTACCACTGCATGTAGGCCTATGTCGCTCCATGTTTTGAGGGTTGGTGAGGACTAGATTCATGCGTGGAAGGAAACTGGGTGGGCGGTGTGTGCTGCTGCTCCACGCAAGGTGGGTGTGTTGTCTTTCTTTACTGTCCTCTCTCTCAGTACCCCTGTTTTCTTTCAAAAGAAGCAGGAGCCACTTTGCTATGTGATTAAGAAATGGCGAAGCCAATTTGATGGAAAGGAAATCATAGTTAGGCATGAAAGCTAACAATATTATCAGGAAGCTCCAGGAACCCGATTGATCAGCGGTTCCCGTCTGCTCTGTCCTCCCTCCCTACCATCGAACTATGGCTGTCGTGGCCCACAAAGCCCGTGCCGGATCCCCACACCCGCAGGAGAGCTCCAAAATTTCGCTCCCCCACATGCCAGTTGGAAGAGGAACGCGGGGGCGCCTGGTTCGCGGTATCACTGGCGTTTGATCTTCAGGACATCGTGTTCTATGAGGTTAGGCTTTATGATGTCGTGTTGTGTTGCACTCTCTCTCTCTCTATCCCATCCAGTTCCTTGTTGACTATGAAGGAGACATGGCCTTGAGAAGGTAGGCAGGAGGAGCTGTGACGATGGCATTTGGTTGGGAAGGGCATGCCATACTTCGATCTCGAAGGGATCAATGAGCAATCTCATTAGGTTAGCCGATTTGACGCCTTCCCCATACTTATTTTTGCAACTCTTCTCAGTGGATCAACTCCTATAGATTTGTAAGGAAGTAAACTTAGGTTCGTATGGATATAGGTTTTAGCTTTCTGCACTAATAACACATTCAAAAATTGCCTCTTTTTGTAGATGGATTGATAAGCCCTCCCACCATTTCAAGTCGAGTTGCATTTTTCGGTACAAGGATATCTCAAGGTAGTTAATCCATAATTGAATTTTGTCTAATTTGCCATGGAATCATGGTGTGTATTAACTTCTAATTTTTTATGGTATCGTGGTGTGTATGAATATGTGTTGAAGAACCTATGATTTTATGGACCTGATAGATTCTTTTGTATTTTTTACATTTTTCTCTGGCAGGTAAAATATGGCATTGAGAAATTTTTATCAAGAGGAGGGAACAGAAATAAGCGAGATCAATTGGGCAGTTTGATCCTCATTACAGTCTGATTACATTTTGTTCTGTTATAGGTTCTCCTCCTCTCCAGCGACGAGTTGCATCACCGCCTTCTCTTCTCTCGCATGACGAGGGTGATGAGCTCCACCACTGACTGCCGTCTAAAGATGCCCATCGGTTGCTTCTCCTGAGATGATCATGCACTCTCCCCATCGTCCTATTATTCTTTTTAGACAGAGAAATCTTAAGATGTAGATGTTCTTTGCATATCAATAACTGACTAATTTGTTTTCCTTTGCTTCTCTGTTCCAAGTGCAAGTATTCAGAACGATGTTCACTTAAACAAGCGTTGGTTTATAATATTGTTGCAGACCATGATTCATATATTGTTTTTATACAGGATCTGAATGCTAAAGAATTATGGAAGGTTGGTCGTAGGAACTTCTAGGGTAACGGAAGAATGTCTAGAAATATTAGGAAGTTAGGCTGAGTAGAACCTCAATTCTGAAAATAAGGTTTGCTAGGTTGCATGTCTACGAGAACTTTTAATTCTCTTTGTTCTGGAGAAGCTGAAAAAACATGTGTAGAAGTTGTTGAGTTTGCTTTTTGAGATTTGTACTTTAAGTCTACGTTCTAATTTATATCCTGGTGGAAATACATGTGATGCCAAATAGACCCACACATATATGGCATTGCCCGATCTATTGTTTGCCACTGTATGTTTATGATGCAAACGGAACTGGATAGTATCTCTCTCATGTGATATTCTATATCAAGGTGCACCACTATTTTCATCAGAGTAATTTGTATTCCCGCTCCCAATATAGTATATATAAACCTTGGCTTTGTTGTGACAATATATGTCTAACAGACACATAGTGCTTCTTATGATATATAATTCTCTTCATCCTTACACCTCTGAGCTATTTTAGGCTGGAGTGTGTGCGGTTGTACGGGATGAATTGTCTCATCTCACTCATGGACGATCAAGATAGTATGTTGATACATAATGTTCCAATTATTTAGTATTACTGTATTCGCCATAATATAATCACTTTATAGGTTGTGATTGTAATTGTATAAACGACTACTAACTTTCACAAATATTGATGGTCTAATATATCGAGACTAAGACGTGCTACTTTCTTTAATATCTTATTATGATCCGCTAAGCATAACTAATCCAAATAACCGCAGACATCAAGACAGAACAAAATGCCATGCCATACGACAACGTTGTGTAATCTCGCATGTCCGTCTAATGCGATAAGATTGTGCAGACGGAGAGACAAAGCTCACATGTTCGTCTATTTCCTAGTAAAGTTAAAAGTTAGGCTCAATAGTCCAGCTTCCGAGTCGATGGCGAAGCCGGCGAGTGCCGACGAGGGTGGTGGTTTTGATGTTCCTCGGCGGAGAAAAAAAGGCAGACACCTTATGGGAGGCAGCTTCGTTACCTCGCTCATCACTGTGCAGTGCAAGGCAACCCTTCGTCATGAAAAGATAGTCACATGTATGTAGACGCCATTCCCACATCGAACGTGCGCGAAGCTTCCTTTGCACAAATAATTCAACGGCAATGAAAACGTCTAGCAAGGCTTATTTCATGCGTGCATGTAGATTACCCCAATTCAACAAGGTGTCGATAAATTTCGGCCGTGCATTATACTTCCTCCGTTTTAAAGTATAAGATGTTTTAACTTTATAAAAGAAATGCATCTATATTCCTTTTAGTGTATAAGTTTATTTAGATTTGAAGTGATCTACACACTAAAATAGGTCTAGATACATTCCTTTAACAAAGTTAAAACATCTTATATACTCCCTCTGTCTCAAAATAGATGTCACATATTTGTTAAAATTTAGATAAATTTAAACACTATTTAGCATATACTCCCTTTGTTTAGAAAGACGTTTTAGCTTTATAAATCAATTGTATCTGGACGTCTTTTAGAGTCTAGGTTCGTAGAGATTCGCAGTGAACCTATACAATAAAAAGCGTTTAGATACATTCATTTTACAAATATCTTATATTTCTAAACAGGGGAGTAGATACTTCCAAATTTTAACAAATTACCGACCATCTATTTCGAGATGGAGGGAGTATTTAAAAAGAGTGAGTACATGCATACACAGTAAGCACAAAATGAAGTTAAAAAAAAGACTAGGACTGTATGTATCATTGCAGAGGCTGGAGCGTTGGACTCCGTTTTGAAGAAGAAAAAAAAAGACGTACGTACGCACAGACGGAAGCAAACTCAGCGTGGAATGGGAGTCTTTTCCTATATCATATACATCACGACGACGGCTGATGATCTTATAGAAATAATTAAATATACTTTCTACGAATTTAGATAAATCAACGTCACTTATTTTGAGACGGATGGAGTAAGTCATTCCCGATATTTTTGCCGCATCCCTTTCACTTGGTTAGTTACGAACATTCCACCATTGACCGATCCATCTCAAGAGAATGATAAAAAAGCGTTCTGTCGTGTGGCAAGAACAGGTTAGTGCGTCCCATGCAGTCACCACGTTACGTCACCTTTGTTTTCTAGTAAAAAGGATTAGTTATTGTACTCACGCCACGTGTGAAGTCCATGAACCATGTACAATACGTACGCACGCTGGGTCGTCATGAACATGAACAATAACTCCTAATCAGCAAGGCCAACCATATGCCTTAACCCCGCTGCCCAGCATCCACGTAAGTTCGGATGCCACGGGTGGCTGTACTGCTATTGGCCTGCAGATGACTGGTGATTCCTGCGGAGGAGACGACCTCCCAAGCCAGGTAGAAAAAAGAAGGATAAGAGGGGAAAAGGAGAGAGAGAATGTGGGTCCTTCGTGCTAGTGCTTCCGTTGGACGAAAACTACACAACACGGTCGCCTCAGCGCTACGAACCTACTTGTAGACCGTCTGGTATCGTCTCCATAAATCGTGCCCTTATAGCACTTGCCAATCATCGAAATCTCATGCGGAAGAGAGAAAAAAAAAGAGAGAGCATAACAAATAAGACAAACAAAGGTTGCATATGGCCTAGACCCAATAGCATGCATGCATTAAATTATTTAATCCTAATTAAAGCAGCTCAGCAAGGACAATAATATAGCCAGCTGCTGGCTATAAGAGTAAGTATAATAAATCCTAGTCAGCTGGTTATAAGGATTAAAATATTATTTTCTTGTTTAGTTGGAAGAGAGAAGAAGAGTGAGCTCTTATGCAAGAGTCAGCTCTAGCACGTGCTCCTAGTTACTTTGAGAGAGTGAAAGGTGAACCATGTAGTGCTAAAATAGTATATTTTTGTAGCTCACTATTGTACATACTAGCTCTAAGTTGCCTATAGATGACATGACACTTGGCTTAGAGCAAGGACAATAGTATAGCCAGCTGCTGGCTCTAAGCCAAGTGACATGTCATCTATAGCCAACTTAGAGCTAGTATGTACTATAATAAGCTAAAAAAATATACTCTACTACATGGTCCACCTCTTACTCTCTCAAAATGCCTAGGATCACGTGCTAAAGCTGGCTCTTGCATGAGAGTCCACTCTTCTTCTCTCTCCTTTTCTCTCTCTTTCAACTAGGCAAGAAAATGATATTTTAATCCTTATAGCCAGCTGACTAGGACTGATTGTACTTGCTCTAACAACCATCTAATAGTACTAGTGGGCTTTCTAGTTTTACGTATGTTAGATCCGCAGCATAGAAAACAAAAAAATTCCTACGATGAGAACTATACGCCAAGATCTATCTACTAGATACAGAGCAACGGGTGGACATCCATCCATAGAGAACTTACCCTCGAAGACAACGAGTTTTGTTAACGAGTAGGAACTCGTGGTTGATGTAGTCGTACGCTTGCCGATCTCAAGATCGTGTGGAAGTCCAAGCGCCGCAAATCAGCAGCGCATCCGTCCTCGCACACACGTTCAAGCCACCGGACAACCTCCACCTCCTCGCTTCAGCGAATCAGCGGAAGCAACAACTCCTTCCAGACGCAAGGCCACCGGGAACATGTATCTCGCTAATCCGAGACCGTGGGGAAATATCTAGAGGGAGAGAGAGATCGTTCACGAGGAGGTGTGGTTTGTGAGAGGGGAGAGGGGGGCTTTATATAGGAGGGAGGGGGACCCCTCCCCTCCCATAGCCGGCGCATGAGGGGGGGGGAGGGAACTCCTCCCCTCCTTCATTCATGTGGTGAACCTCCACTCACATAAACATGGCCTCCACCCAAAATCCCACTCACATGTATTTAATTTCCACCAAATTAAATGCAACTCTCAATTAATAAAACTCTTTTATTTATTTTATTCAGAATTTTATTAATTACTTTAATTAACAAACATTCACATAAAACCCCTTGCAACATTTCAATATCACATGCAGAACCACTTTCTGCAATTTCACCTGAAAGAATTCCGGTTTCTATCGAAACAATTCCTGTTTCTATCGAAATATTTCCTGCGCTTTGCAAACCTTTTGTCTAGAACATATGTGCTCCTAAATGGTGTCCGGAAACCCTTAAGTGTGTCATCCTACGGTTCGCGAATAATGCAGACATGATTGAGACTCCTCTCAGATCAATAATCAGAAGCGGGACCTGGAGATCCATACTGACTCCTGCATATTCAACGATGACTTCTGTGATCGTGAGAACCTTTAACGTCAGCAATTTAATCCCTTTGTCTCATGATATAATACATGTCCGAGATTCGATCATCGGTATCCAAATACCTAGTTTGATCTCGTTACCGACATGCACTCTTTTCTCGTTCCCGTGATATAACATTCTAGTGATCACATCACTTGCTTGCAAGCTATCTTAATGTGATATCACCGAGAGGGCCCAGAGTATATCTATCCATCATCGGGATTGACAAATTCCACTCTTGATCCATGAGCCTCAACATAACACCTTCATAGCACTGAACCCACCTTTATGGTCACCCTGTTATGGTGTGACGTTTGATGTTATCAAGATACTCTTCCGGTGTTAGCAATTAACATGATCTCATGGTCTAAGGACTAAGACTACTTTGTATGATGTTATAGCAATATAAACATAATGACTTGATCGTAATGCTATACTTCGATGAATGTTCATCACATCATTTCACAAATGCTGTGACCTTGTTATTAACAACATCCAATGTTCATGATCAGGAAACCTTGATCATCTTGTTAATCAACAAGCTAGTCTATAAGAGAGGCATAACTAGGAACCCTTTTTGTTTATTAAACACATATGTATTGATGTTTCCTATCAATACAATTATAGCATGCAAAATAAACATCTATCATATACAAGGAATACATAATAGCAACTTTATTATTGCCTCTCAGGGCATATTTCCTTCAGTCTCCCACTTGCACTAGAGACAATAATCTAGTTTATATAGTGATAAATCTAACACCCATGGAGTTCTGGTGTTGATCATGTTTTGCCATAGGGAGTACTTTAGTCAACGGATCTGCTACATTCAGGTTCGTGTGCACTTTACAAATCTTTATATCTCCATCCTTGACATGCTCGCGGATGGAGTGAAACCGGCGCTTAATATGCTTGGAATTCTTGTGAGACCTTGGTTCCTTGGCGTTGGCTATGGCTCCATTATTGTCACAATAGATCACCATTGGGTCCAACGCACTAGGAACCACACCTAGTTCCGTTATGAACTCCTTCATCCAAACTGCTTCCTGCGCCGCTTCTGAAGCAGCAACATATTCCGCCTCCGTCGTTGATCCAGCCACCACAGGTTGTTTGGATCTCCTCCAACTAACTGATGCTCCGTTCAAGAGAAATACGTATCCGGATTGAGACTTAGAGTCATCCGGATCAGTGTCAAAGCTAGCATCGACATAACACTTAGCGACTAGCTCTTCTTCACCTCCGTATACAAGAAACATATCCTTAGTTCTTCTCAAGTACTTAAGGATATTTTTAACCGCTATCCAGTGTTCCGATCCTAGATCAGATTGGTACCTACTAGTCAAACTAATAGCATCTGCCACATCTGGTCTTGTACATAGCATGGCATACATTATAGAGCCTATGGCTGAGGCATAGGGGATCTTATCCATTATCTCTCTTTCTTCCGCCGTAGCCGGACTTTGAGTCTTACTCAATGTCTTGCCTTGCAACATAGGTAAGTACCCCTTCTTACTTCCGTCCATATTAAACTTCTTTAATATCTTATCAAGGTATGTACTCTGCGATAGCCCAATTAGGCGTCTTGACCTATCTCTATAGATTTTAATGCCTAATATATATGAAGCTTCACCAAGGTCCTTCATAAAAAATTTGCTGTTTAGATAACTTTTAACACTGTTTAAAAGATCTATATCATTTCCAATCAATAATATGTCATCCACATATAATATCAGAAATGCCACATTGCTCCCACTCACTTTCTTGTAAATACAAGCCTCTCCATAAGTTTGGACAAATCCAAACTCTTTGATCACCTCATCAAAGCGGAGATTCCAACTCCGGGATGCTTGCTTCAGTCCATAGATGGATCGCTGAAGTTTGCACACCTTATCAGCATCCTTAGGATCGACAAAACCCTTAGGTTGTATCATATACAACTCTTCTTCAATATTACCATTGAGGAACGCAGTTTTGACATCCATCTGCCATATTTCATAATCGAAATATGCAGCAATTGCTAACATAATCCTAACCGACTTAAGCAACGCTACGGGAGAGAATGTCTCATCGTAGTCAACTCCTTGAATTTGTCGAAACCCCTTTGCGACAAGTCGAGCCTTATAGATGGTTACATTACCATCACCATCAATTTTCTTTTGAAAATCCATTTATTCTCAACGGCCTTTCGATCGTGAGGTAAGTCCACCAAGGTCCAAACCTGGTTTTCGTACATGGATTCCATCTCGGATTTCATGGCTTCTAGCCATTTGTTGGAATCAGGGCTCATCATCGCTTCTTCATACGTCGCAGGGTCATCTATTTCATCAATCATGAAATTCATAACAGGATTGTCGTACAGTTCAGGAGCTGTACGTGTCCTGCTTGACCTGCGAGGTTCGGTAGTGTCCTTTTTCGGAGTTTCATGATCAATATCATTAGCTCTCTCTTCATTAGGTGAAGTCAACTCCGAAACAACTTCCTGTGCTGCGCTACTCGCTATTTCATGAAGAGAAGGTTCAATAACCTCTTCGAGTTCTACCTTCCGACTACTCACACCTTTCGCGAGAAACTCCTTCTCAAGAAAGGATCCATTCTTGGCAACAAAAACCTTGCCCTCGGATCTGTGATAGAAGGTATACCCAATCGTTTCCTTAGGGTATCCTATGAAGACGCATTTTTCCGCTTTGGGTTCGAGTTTATCCGGTTGAAGTTTCTTCACATAAACATCGCATCCCTAAACTTTAAGAAATGACAGCTTAGGTTTGTTTCCAAACCATAATTCATATGGTGTCTTTTCAACGGATTTAGATGGTTCCCTATTTAAAGTGAATGCAGCGGGTTCTAGTGCATAACCCCAAAATGACAGTGGCAAGTCAGTCAGAGACATCATAGATCGAACCATATCCAATAAAGTACGATTACGACGTTCTGACACACCATTACGTTGTGGTGTTCCGGCAGGCGTGAGTTGTGAAACTATTCCACAGTCTTTCATATGTGTGCTAAGCTCGTAACTAAGATACTCTCCTCCACGGTCGGACCGCAGAAATTTGATCTTTCTGTTATGATGATTTTCCACTTCATTCTGAAATTCTTTGAACTTTTCAAAGGTTTCAGACTTATGTTTCATCAAATTATACCCGTATCTACTCAAATCATCCGTGAAAGTAACAAAAATAACGATATCCACCTCGCGCCGACACACTCATTGGTCCACACACATCAGTATGTATGATTTCTAATAAATTTGTCGCCCGTTCCATTGAACCGGAAAACGGCGTTCTAGTCATCTTGCCCATAAGGCATGGTTCACATGTATCAAATGATTCAAAATCAAGTGATTCCAAAAGTCCATCAGAATGGAGTTTCTTCATGCGTTTAACGCCAATATGACCTAGACGGCAGTGCCATATATATGCAGATATATCATTATCAAGTTTAATCCTTTTAGCATCGACATTATGAATATGCGTAATACTACTATCGAGATCCAACAGAAATAAACCATTCAACACAGGTGCATGACCATAAAAGATATTATTCATATAAATCGAACAACCATTGTTTTCAGACTTAAACGAATAACCACTTTGCATCAAATATGATCCGGATACAATGTTCATGCTCAGTGCAGGCACGAAATAACAATTATTCAGGTTTATAACTAATCCCGACGGCATATGGAGAGGCAACGTTCCAACGGCGATCACATCAACTCTTGATCCATTACCGACCCGCATCGTGACCTCATCCCTTGCTAGTTGTCGCTTGTTCCGCAGCCTCTGAACCGAGTTATATATATTAGCAACCGATCCCGTATCAAATACCCAGGTGCTACTGTGAGTACTAGTCAAGTACACATCAATAACATGTATATCACATATACCTTTATTTGCCTTGCCGGCCTTCTTGTCTGCCAAATAGTTGGGGCAGTTGCGCTTCCAATGGCCAGTCCCCTTGCAATAGTAGCACTCAGTGTCAGACTTAGGGCCAACTCGGGGTTTCTTTTCAGGCGCGGCAACAGATTTGCCACCCTTCTGTCCCTTCTGCTTGCCTTTCTTGTCCTTTTTGAAACCGGTGGTCTTATTGATCATCAACACTTGATGTTCTTTCCTAATCTCCACTTCTGCAGTCTTAAGCATTGACAGAAGCTCGGGAAGAGACTTCTTTATGCCCTGCATATTATAGTTCATCACGAAGCTCTTGTAGCTAGGTGGCAGAGATTGGAGAACACGATGTATGCCTAAGTCAATGGGAATCGTTATTCCCAAGGACACAAGCTTATCGGCGTACCCAGACATTTTGAGTACGTGCTCACTAACGGAGTTGTTCTCTTCCATCATGTAGCTAAAGAACTTTTCAGAAGCATTATAACTCTCTACGGCAGCATGGGTATCAAAAATCATTTTCAATTCTCCTGTGGTATCAAAGGCATTGCCATTTTCGAAACGTTTTCAAAGTTCTGGCTCTAGCCCATACAGTATGCCGCAATGAACTAAGTTGTGGTCCTCCCGACGAGTTATATAGACGTTCTTTTCCTTGTTAGGGGCATCAGGAGCTGGTGGGGGGCCTAGCGGCGCCTCTAGCACATATTGCTTTTGTGCAGCACTGAGGAGAATCCTCAAATTCATAGCCCAGTTGGTGAAGTTGCTACCATTTGCAGCAAGCTTCTCTTTCTCCATGAACACATTGAAATTAAAAGCAGGTGGTGCCATCTACAACAGAATTTGTAAAATATATTTAGACTAAGTTTATGATAGATTGAGTTCAACTAATCCAAATTACTAATGAACTCCCACTCAAAAACGACAACCCTCGTGTCCTTTTGGTGATTACATGAACCAAATCCACTACACCAAGTCCGATCATCACGTGAGTCGGTGTAGCTTCAAAGGCGAGCATCTATATGGGCATCATATCAACTTTATGACTCATGCTTAACCTTTTGGTCCGTGTTCCGAGGCCATATCTGTACATGCTAGGCTCGTCAAGTAAGAACCTTAGTATTCACGTGTATAAAACTGTCTTACACCCATTGTATGAAAGCGTAGAGTCGAGAACACCCGATCATCACGTGATGCCTCAAAACACGATCCACAAAACGGTGGATACTTAAGGAAGAACACATTTTATCTTGATATCTAAATGAGGGATCATCTTATAATGCTACCAAAAGCGCCAAACTAGCAATATAAGATGCTAACATCTAATGTGTGAAGTGAGGTGATATGGTCCATGCATTTGATCTCTATCATTTGCATCGTGGTATGATCTCTGTCATTCCTTTGTGTGTAAGGCCAAGGTCTATGAAACTTACACGTTAAGTGAGTTGTAAGAGTATCTATCATACATCTACTTACAACAATACCATATCAAGACACTAGCCCAGCAACGATCTAAACTAGACGCCTCTAATTGATCAATTGCAAGTTTTACGTGGCTTAGGGATTTTGGAGATAGAACCGGTCTTACCTACGAACATGAACCACAACGAGGATAACCAAGTTATTAGCAACTCGTTGTAAATCAGATATTGACTATAGTAGGAGAGACAGACACCCGCCAGCCACTTATGCAAAACAAGTTGCATGTCAGTCGTGGAACCGGTCTCATGTACGATAACATGTAAGGTTGGCCCGGGCCGCTTCATCCCACTATGCCACCAATATCCAAAATACATAGAAGATGCAATAACATGATCATCATCTCCCACATATCAACCATATGTGTACTACCCGTGCTAAGCACCTACGCATAGATCAGGCTCGGATACCACTGTTGGGTCCACAACATAGAAAACAAAAAATTTCCTACGATGAGAACTATACGCCAAGATCTATCTACTAGATACAGAGCAACGGGTGGACATACATCCATGGAGAACTTACCCTCGAAGACAACGAGTTTTGTTAACGAGTAGGAACTCGTGGTTGATGTAGTCGTACGCTTGCCGATCTCAAGATCGTGTGGAAGTCCGAGCGCCGCAAATCAGCAGCGCATCCGTCCTCGCACACACGTTCAAGCCACCGGACAACCTCCACCTCCTCGCTCCAGCGAATCAGCGGAAGCAGCAACTCCTTCCAGACGCAAGGCCACCGGGAACATGTATCTCGCTAATCCGAGACCATGGGGGAATATCTAGAGGGGGAGAGAGATCCTTAACGAGGAGGTGTGGTTTGTGAGAGGGGGGAGGGGGGCTTTATATAGGAGGGAGGGAGACCCCTCCCCTCCCATAGCCGGCGCATGAGGGGGGGGGGCTCCTCCCCTCCTTCATTCATGTGGTGAACCTCCACTCACATAAACATGGCCTCCACTCAAAATCCCACTCACATGTATTTAATTTCCACCAAATTAAATGCAACTCTCAATTAATAAAACTCTTTTATTTATTTTATTCAGAATTTTGTTAATTACTTTAATTAACAAACATTCACATAAAACCCCTTGTAACATTTCAATATCACATGCAGAACCACTTTCTGCAATTTCACCCGAAACAATTTTGGTTTCTATCGAAAATTCCTGTTTCTATCGAAACATTTCCTGCGCTTTGCAAACCTTTTGTCTAGAACATATGTGCTCTTAAATGGTGTCCGAAAACCCTTAAGTGTGTCATCCTACGGTTCGCGAATAATGCAGACATGATTGAGACTCCTCTCAGATCAATAATCAGAAGCGGGACCTGGAGATCCATACTGACTCCTGCATATTCAACGATGACTTCTGTGATCGTGAGAACCTTTAACGTCAGCAATTTAATCCTTTTGTCTCATGATATAATACATGTCCGAGATTCGATCATCGGTATCCAAATACCTAGTTTGATCTCGTTACTGACATGCACTCTTTTCTCGTTCCCGTGATATAATATTCTAGTGATCACGTCACTTGCTTGCAAGCTATCTTAATGTGATATCACCGAGAGGGCCTAGAGTATATCTATCCGTCATCGGGATTGACAAATTTCACTCTTGATCCATGAGCCTCAACATAACACCTTCATAGCATTAAACCCACCTTTATGGTCACCTTGTCACGGTGTGACGTTTGATGTTATCAAGATACTCTTCCGGTGTTAGCAATTAACATGATCTCATGGTCTAAGGACTAAGACTACTTTGTATGATGTTATAGCAGTATAAACATAATGACTTGATCGTAATGCTATACTTCGGATGAATGTTCATCACATCATTTGACAAATGCTGTGATCTTGTTATTAACAACATCCAATGTCCATGATCAGAAAACCTTGATCATCTTGTTAATCAACAAGCTAGTCTATAAGAGAGGCATAACTAGAAACCCTTTTTATTTATTAAACACACATGTATTGATATTTCCTATCAATACAATTATAGCATGTAAAATAAACATCTATCATATACAAGGAATACATAATAATAACTTTATTATTGCCTCTCAGGGCATATTTCCTTCAACGTACTATGATAGTGTATCTACCTACTCCCTCGGACCCATATTAGTTGACTTGGATTTATGTAGATTTGGATGTATCTAGTACTAAAACATGTCTAGATACGTTCGAATCTAGACAAATTCGAGTCAACTAATATGGGTCGGAGGGAGTATAAATATTCTAACCATTTTTTTTATAAATTATTGTCTCACATCGGATTTTTGTCAACATGACATAGTACGTGATACTATTTATGATATTCTCGCTAGGGCTAGCCTTATTAAACTTGCTCTCATGAAGGCAGAGAATTCACAAGATGCAAGAGAAGGTGGAATTTAACTTAAATCTAGTCATGCACTCATGCCACGACGACGAAACATCCTGAAGTGTGATCTTAGTTTTTGCACGCGGGTACGTCTCTTTGGCGAGCCTAGGTACGAAACATTCCGTCGTGTGGCATGAACAGGTTCGATCGTGTGCGTACGTACTCGTCTTAAATATCGAACGGGCGTCTTTCATGGATGGAGTCGTTGATCCAACACAACCTTGAGCCATATCTCATGATGCAAGTGGGACGGTACGCGGAAGCTTAAGTTGTAGCATATATGATTTTTCTGCCCAGCTGGCAGGGTAAAAATAATTTGGACATGTTGTGCATCCCTTAGGTAGCCTGCATGAATAGTAGTTGTATCGGATGGGCCATTACGTGCAAATTATATGCGCCGCCAGTAGCAGCGTGGACGGGTGCCGCCGCACGCGGGCGTCCATCCGTGGGCCGGCTCATTTCACTTCAGTTTTTCTCCTTTTTCTTCTGTTTTTCTATTTTTTAAATGTTCTGATTTTGACAATTCATTTTATGATTTTTGAAAAAAAATCATGATTTTTCAAAATTGCTCACATTTACAAATTGTGTTCATTATTTTTAAAAATAGTTCATGATTTTGAAAATTTCTTCATGAATTTTAAAAATTGGTTCAAGATTTGAAAAAAGATCATGAATTTACCTTTTTTTTCATAGTTTTCAATTTTGGATCATATTTTTTAAAAAAATGTTCATGAAATCTGAGCACGATTTTCAAAAAATGTTCATTTTTGTTCCTTTTTTTAAAACTGTTCAGGATTTTATAATTTGTTCATGTTTTCTGAAAAAATAACGATTTTTTGAGGTTTAACTAATCATTATATTAAATGTTCAGGTTAAAATGAATAAAGAAAATAAGAAGCAATAGAAAAAAAGGGAAAACACCTTACCTAGGGCCACCAAGTAGCCGCGTGCTTCTGGCGGGCCTAGCCACACGCGCCGCCTGAAGTGGCATATAGGACCTTCTCCTACTATGTTCAACTTGTTTGGTTGTCTGTGCATAAATCTTTTGGTCATCTCATGCAAATGTTTCTTGTTTGGTTGTCCATGTGAGGTCCATTATGTTTATTTTTTTCTACCTTCTGATGAGCATACCATGGGGAAAGTATGGCTCCTCCATGAGTGTACATTCCTCCCTTTATGGACTCCCCCCACGCTCTATGGCCTCCTCCTCCATGACTTGTACATTTCTCCATCTGTGCACCACATAGAAGTTTAACAACACGAACAACACAAAATCATCATAGTAAGCATGTATCAATCATATCAAGCATCATATCTTGGAAACACTGGCCTAGCTGAATCCGAGCCTAACAAAGGAAGTTGATCGTATAGATCAGCTGAGGTCAGAGTACAAGAGCCTCACAACCCTCTATAAGGGTAGAGACGGTACAAGCACAAGGCGAAGCCCGAAAGTTCACAAGATGTTGTTCAACGGCACAAAGAAACCTGGAGAATCACCCGCTGCTGGTATACAGATAGGAGAACCCCGAATCGACATCAAAGGAAGCCAAATCTATAGTACGCCGGTGGAAAACGTTGTCGTGACTAAGGATGTCCAAAACAATAATCCGACTCCATCGCAAATCAAGCAATGCATTAGCCAATTGGAGAAAGCGCTAGAGCAATAGAAGATCACCACATCATTCCGACTCCATGGAAAATCAAGCAATACATTAGCCAATTGGAGAAAGCGCTGGAGCAATAGAAGATCACCACATTTTTCAGCCTCGAGTTGAAATCCACTGAATGCCGCACAGGCGTCGACATGCTGGATGCTGACCCACACCCTCGATACGAACGACATATGGGTCATGGAACTGAAACTCGAGAGGATCATTCAGTAACCGCCTCAAAACAAACAAAAGAAAAGGCTGGGTCAGCAGCCAACACACGCCCAACATCAAAAAGAAGAAACATAATGGAAACAGAGGCGGACTGACTAAGCAAAGGCAACCCGCAACCGTTGCACCCTCCAGAGAAGTACCACCGCACTCCTAGCACTGACTCACCAAGTACCAAGAAACACCTTTAAGAAGGAGAGAAAATGGTGCTGCCCGGATGAGCTGATCCTAGGGTTTCCCCGGCACGCATGGGGAAGTAGATGAAGGGTATCCACGATGCCCTTCAGAAAGGAATGGTGCCACCCGGAGGCAGCATCGCATCGGTATCAGGCGAGACGACAAGGGACTTCTCCCAAAAACCCCATCCACAACCCTCAGACGAAGATATAGAGGAGCCCCTCGAGGACGAGGCCTCGATGCCAACAAACTCGCCACCCACTGATACGTTGCAAACGTATCTATAATTTTTGATGTTCCATGCTTGTTTAGTATCTACTTTCTTATGTTTTGTCCACACTTTGGAGTATTTTTATACACTTTCTGGGACTAACCTATTAAAGATGCCACAATGCCAGTTTCCTGTTTTCTGCTATTTTTGGTTCTAGAAAAGTCAGAAAATGAATATTCTCAGAATTGGACGGGACAAAATCCAAAGTCAATATTTCACCGAGGGGAACACGGAGCCAGAAGATGAGACGGAGAGGAGCCAGGGGCCAGCGACACCATAGGGTGGCACGGGTTGAAGGGAATATGCCCGAGAGGCAATAATAAAGTGGTTATTATCTTATTCCATGTTTATGATAAATGTTTATTTTGCATGCTATAATTGTATTAATTGGAAACGTTAATACATGTGTGTTTAATAAAAAAAATACAAATTTCCTAGTAATGCCTCTCATATAAACTAGCTCGTTGATTAACGAGATGATCAAGGTTTCCTGATCATGGACATTGGATGTTGTTAATAACGAGGTCACAACATTGGTGGAATGATGTGATGAACATTCATACGAAGTATAGCATTACGATCAAAGTCATTATGTTTACATTGCTATAACATCATATGAAGTAGTCTTAGTCCTTAGACCATGATATCATGTTAATTGCTAACACCGGTAGAGTATCTTGATAACATCAAACGTCACACCGTAACAGGGTGACTATAAAGGTGGGTTCAGTGCTACGAAGGTGTTATGTTGAGACTCACGGATCAAGAGTAGGATTTTTCCATCCCGATGACGGATAGATATACTCTGGGCCCTCTCGGTGATATCACATTAGAATAGCTTACCAGCAAGTGATGTGATCACTAGAATGTTATATCACGGGAACAAGAAAAGAGTGCACGTCGGTAACGAGATCAAACTAGGTATTTGGATGCCAATGATCGAATCTCGGACATGTAATATATCGCGAGACAAAGGGATTTAGTTACGACATTAAAGGTTCACACGATCACAAGGGTCATCGTTGAATATGTGGGAGTTAGTACGGATCTCCAGGTCCCGCTGCTGATTATTGATCGGAGAGGGGTCTCGATCATGTCCGTATTATTCGCGAACCATAGGGTGACACACTTAAGGGATACCGGCACCATTTAGGATCAAATATGTTTCAGATAAAGATTTAAGAAAGCGTTGGAATCATTTCGATAGAAACCGGAATTGTTTCGGGTGAAATTGCTGAAACTGGTTCTGCATGTGATATTGAAATATTGCAGGGAGTTTTATGTGAATGTTTGTTAATTAAAGTAATTAACAAAATTCTTAATAAAATAAATAAAAGTGTTTTATTTAATGAGAACTTGAATTAAATTTAGTGGAAATTTAATGGAGGTGAGTGAAACTATGAGTGGGAGGCTAATTATGTGAGTGGGAGCTCCACCCACGTGAATGTGGAAGAGGTGGGGGCACCACCCTTGGCCGCCGGCCATGGTGAGGGCTGCCCCCCTCTCCCTATAAAAGGCCCCCCACTCCCTCCTCTCATCTTGCACCACCTCCTCGTGAAGGTTCTCTTCTCCCTCTAGTTATTCCCCATGGTCTCGGATTAGCGAGATACATGTTCCCTGTGGCTTTATCTGGAAAGGAGTTGCTGCTTCCGCTGCATCGCTGGAGCGAGGAGGCGGAGGTTGTTCGATGGACCGAACGTGTGTGCAATCACGGATGCACCGCTACTTAGCGGTGCTGGACTTGATGGTGCTGGACCTGATGGTGCTGGAGCTGCTGGACCTGAAGGACTTCATCACGATCTTGAGATCGACAAGTGTACGACTACATCATCCACGAGTTCCAACTCGTTAACAAAGCTTTGTTGTCTTCGAGGGTAAGTTCTCTATGGATGTATATCCAACCGTTGCTTGTACCTAGTAGATAGATCTTGGCGTATAGTTCCCATCGTAGGAATTTTTTTGTTTTCTATGCTGCGAACCTAACAGTGGTATCAGAGCCTGATCTATGCGTAGGTGCTTTGCACGGGTAGTACACATATGTTTATATGTGGGCGACGATGATCATGTTATTGCTTCTTTTATGTATTTTGGATATTGGTGGCATAGTGGGATGAAGCGGCTCGGACCAACCTTACATGTCATTGTACATGAGACCGGTTCCACGACTGACATGCAACTAGTTTTGCATAAGTCGCTGGTGGGTGTCTGTCTCTCCTATTATAGTCAATATCTTATTTACAACAAGTTTCTAATAACTTGGTTATCCTTGTTGTGGTTCCATATTCGTAGGTAAGACCGGTTCTATCTCTGAAAGCCCTAAGCCACGTAAAACTTGCAATTGATAAATTAGAGGCGTCTTGTTTAGATCGTTGCTGGACTAGTGTCTTGATATGGTATTGTTGTAAGTAGATGTATGATAGATACTCTTACAACACACTTAACGTGTAAGTTCCATAGACCTTGGCCTTACACACAAAGGAATGATAGAGATCATACCACGATGCAAATGATAGAGATCAAATGCATGGACCATATCATCTCACTTTACACATTAGATGTTTTGCATCTTATACTGCTAGTTTAGCGCTTTTGGTAGCATTGTAAGATGGTCCCTCATTTAGATATCAAGATAAAATGTGTTCTTCCTTCAGTATGCACCGTTCTATGGATCGTGTTTTGAGACATCATGTGATGATCGGGTGTACTCGACTCCGCGCTTTCATACAACGGGTGTAAGACAGTTCTACACACGTGGAATACTAAGGTTCTTACTTGATGAGCCTAGCATGTATAGACATGGCCTCGGAACATGGACCGAAATGTTAAGCATGAGTCATATAGTTGATATGATGCCCATATAGATGCTCGCCTTTGAGGCTACACCGACTCACGTGATGATCAGACTTGGTGTAGTGGATTTGGTTCATGTAATCACCAAAAAGACACGAGGGATGTCGTTTTTGAGTGGGAGTTCATTAGTAATTTGGATTAGTTGAACTCAATTTCTCATAAACTAAATCAAAGTGAATTTGCATGATTTGTTGTAGTCATTGGCATCTGTTCACTACCTTATGCTTAGTTTTAATTGAGATAATAGAACTATAGAATTCTAGATATTTGCTTTACGAACTGGTATCGTATTGTTTTGAATGTCAATTTAAAGTTTAGAAGTCGTATTGCAAACTTTCAGCAAACTCTATTTACTCCATGAAGTTTAATAAGTAGTATTAAATCAAGAGTGAGAATTCCAATGTTAGTATCTAAAGTATCATGTTTGCCTCCATGATTATTGATATTCAAAAGTTTTTTAATATCAAGATTATCTAGGAGCTAACAAATTGTTTCAGAAACCATCATGTGTGGAAGATATTGTGATATCTGAAATAATGTTTTTGGTTGCATTATGATTGAGTATAATTTAGCAAAATACATGTTCTCATATTGTATGAGAATTTGTGAAGGATGGAGATGCTAGGCATCTGGATCTCCCAAAAAGGTTTTGGGAACTAACATTATACTCATGATTCTTCCTTTAGGCTATAGTAGCTTGATCATGAAAGTTTTCATGATAAGGATGAATAGAAGATGTAAGTAAAATGTTTACTACACTAATAGATTACTAAATAATGGATTTTTGAAAGAACACCAAACATTTGTTGATGGTGATCCACTTCAAAGTGCAAGTCCAAAGGTATTACTATTTGACTATATACACACTTTGTACTATGTGTCATGTGATAGACACCACTATTGATGTTGATAGATTCTTTTAAAAGAAAAGGAATTGCTGAAAGAGAATCTATAAAATATTTGGCAGAAAAGAAAAGGTTGGAGATGTCCAACTTAGGTATATAGAAGATATACATGTTATGGCTGTATTCCTTGCTTGTTAAACAATGTGGTTCTGAGGTATTGGATACCGAATTGGTTGGTGTGAAGTGTCATACAGAACAACACAATTCATGAACTGCAACGGCCTAAGTAACTAGCAAGAGAATAAGTGATGATGTTCATCGAAAACAAATAAAGTGTTATTGTGTTTTTCGATGTCCTCAAACCTAGCCTTCAAGATTTGTTTTAATAATTGTTATTTTGTTCCAGTATTACGAGAACAATGGTTGTTCAAATAATTACCGTATTCCATAAAAGGATGGATGAACTTTTACAAGTCTAGTTGGAGAAATCACATCCATAAACATTATTGCTAAAATGTCGTAAGACAAAGATTGGAAGATCGCTTATGAAGTGACATCGCTGTTTGAATTATATTAGAAAGTAAACATGAAGAAACTCCATGTTGATGGATTTTTGGAGTCTTTTGATTTTGATCAATTGACGCTTGTGAAACTTCCCTCGAGATAATTGAAACTCCGTCCATAGGCCCAAGAGGAACGGATGACTAACTTATTGGATATTATGCATGTTTATGTATATAGTCCATTATGTGTAGCCATATGCGATGGATCTTTCTGCTTCATATGCTTTCTCCAGAAATTTGAGTGGATATATCTATATATTTACATAATAAGGAAGAAGTATGAAACATTTGAAAATTGTTCAAAGACTTTCAAGATGAAGTGAAAAATCATTGTAACAAGAAAATAAAAGAATTTATGATTTGATCATAAAGGAAGATATTTGAGTTACAGGTTTAGAAAAACACCTAAGATCTCAGGAATTGTTCCATGAATTTGCATTTCCCGATAAACCATAGGAGTATGGTATGTCCGAGAGATCAAATCAAACCTTGTTTGACATGGTAAGATCAAAGGTGTCATTTATAAAATTGCCATTATGTTTTAAGGATTAAAACTTTAGAGACTACCGCTTTTACACTGAAAATAGCACCATCGTGATCCATTGAAATGACACCATATGAGTTATGGTTTGGGATAAAACTCGAATTGTCTTTTCTTAAATTTTGGTACGCTATGCATAAGTAAAATGTTTACAACCAAAGTCGGATAAGCACGTCTTTGTAGGTTATCCCAAAGAATTTGTTGGGAATTCCTCCATAACACCAATGACAAAAGATTTTGTCGCTTGGAACGTCAAGTTTCTTGAGAAGGAATTTTTCGCGAAAAGTTAAGTGGGAGGACAATAGAACTTTGATAAGGTTGCTGAACCTTAGCTATATGTGCTAAGTAGCGCAGCGCCGGAAAGTGTCCTGGTGGCGGCCACAATGCTCATGGCTCCCGTGATTACAAAGGGTGTGATCTTGGAGATTAGAGTTCCTATTGAACCATGTGGGTCAGTAAGAATCAAATAGTAAGATTTGAAACAGAATTTTTATTATTGTTTTGACAATGATGAACTGACTGCATGCAAAGAAGCGATGATGGGCCCTGACTCCTAAAATGACTAGAAGTCATAGAATCCGTGATAGTATCCATACACGAGAAATCAAATTTCTGAACTTGGAAGACCCTCCGGAAAGGCGTGAAGCCTATCGGTCATGTTTGGATCTATAAAGAAATAGACATGGATGCTTAACATCTATGAAATAGTCGACATGTCGGAAAGAAGTTTATGGCAATGTTCAAGGAGTTGACTATGACAAGATTTGATCTTTCATAGCGATATTTAGTCTTGACGGATTAATGTAGCAACCACTACATATAATTTGGTATATGGTAGTTGAATAAACAAAACAAGATTCTTCTAATAGAATGGTTACCTAGGATGTGTACATGACACGGTCCGAAGGGTTTTGTTAATTCAAAGGGTGTTAAAAGGGCATGCAAACTTCAATAGTTGAAGTGAGCAGAGCGGAGTTGGAATCTTCACCATGATGAAAATGTTAAAGGAGTTTAATTTCATCAGAGATGATGAAGATGCTTGCATCTGCAAGAAATTAAGTGGGAGCGCTGAGACAAATTTCCAATACATTATGTAGACTAAATATTGTTGACTGGAAATGATGTATCTTTTATTGACACAAGTTAAGAATTTCATTAAAATAGGATTTCGATGAAAGACTTGGGCAAAACCGGAATATTTGGCATCAATGTCTATATGGATAGATTGAGGCGCTAATATGGTTATGCCAGACGTACATATATGAGATATTGAAAGGGTTCAATATGGAAACAACAAGAAAGGTTCTTGCTGCATGGAAAGGATTGTATCAAGATTCAAGTGTTTCAACACTTGGTGAGTAAAATCACATGAATATTTTGATCGATTATACCGTGATATGTATATATCCAGATATGTCCTATGCTCTAAATGTTATGAGCACATACCAGAATGATTCATAAGATGATCATTGGATGATAGTGAAGATATTCTTAGGAGCTTTGGAAGAACTAAGAATATATCATCTATACGTGACAAATAGTTGAAGGTAGTTCATTGTAAAGTGTTACATTGATACTAGTTTTGTCACAAGATACAAATTAAATTTATCTCAATTTAGACTATGGGTAGCACAATGTAATGGAAAGGATGTTCCATGATGGTTTTGGATGAGTTCCAAAGTTAAGACATTGTGACGGATACTACAATAAAAGGCTAAGTATATGACTGCTATAGTAGCAGCAAAGGAGGGCATTTGTGTTAAGTAGTTTGTTATCAAACTAGGTGTGGTTCAAAGTGGGATAATACTATGAATATATATTGTATGACAATAATATCAACATATTTTAACCCGAACGAACTAAAGGCCTCACCAAAGGACCAAATTTATACAATGCCATCTCATTTGAGAATGAGTGATGCGTAGAGACGCAAAGACATGCAAATACACACGGACTTGAAACTGTCAGATCTGGAGATTATGTTAACCACTAGCAATCGCGTATATGCAACACCAGAAAGCCATAGGTGTTCAATACCCAAAGTTTTTCAAACTAGATTATTGACTCTAGTGCAAGTGGGAGACTGAAGGGAATATGCCCGAGAGGCAATAATAAAGTGGTTATTATCTTATTCCATGTTTACGATAAATGTTTATTTTGCATGCTATAATTGTATTAATTGGAAACGTTAATACATGTGTGTTTAATAAACAAAATACAAAGTTCCTAATAATGCCTCTCATATAAACTAGCTCGTTGATTAACAAGATGATCAAGGTTTCCTGATCATGGACATTGGATGTGGTTAATAACGAGGTCACAACATTGGTGGAATGATGTGATGAACATTCATCCGAAATATAGCATTACGATCAAAGTCATTATGTTTATATTGCTATAAAATCATACAAAGTAATCTTAGTCCTTAGACCATGAGATCATGTTAATTGCTAACACCGGAAGACTATCTTGATAACATCAAATGTCACACCATAACAAGGTGACTATAAAGGTGGGTTCAGTGCTACGAAGGTGTTATGTTGAGGCTCATGGATCAAGAGTGGAATTTGTCCATCCCGATGATGGATAGATATACTCTGGGCCCTCTCGGTGATATCACATTGGAATAGCTTGCAAGCAAGTGATGTGATCACTAGAATGTTATATCACGGGAACGAGAAAAGAGTGCATGTCGGTAACGAGATCAAACTAGGTATTTGGATGCCAATGATCGAATCTCGGACATGTAATATATCGCGAGACAAAGGGATTTAGTTACGGCGTTAAAGGTTCACACGATCACAAGGGTCATCGTTGAATATGTGGGAGTCAGTACGGATCTCCAGGTCCCGCTGCTGATTATTGATCGGAGAGGGGTCTCGATCATGTCCGCATTATTCGCGAACCGTAGGGTGACACACTTAAGGGATACCGACACCATTTAGGAGCAAATATGTTTCAGATAAAGATTTAAGAAAGCGCTAGAATCATTTTGATGGAACCCGGAATTGTTTCGGGTGAAATTGCTGAAACTGGTTCTGCATGTGATATTGAAATGTTGTAGGGAGTTTTATGTGAATGTTTGTTAATTAAAGTAATTAACAATATTCTGAATAAAATAAATAAAAGTGTTTTATTTAATGAGAACTTGCATTAAATTTAGTGGAAATTTAATGGAGGTGAGTGGAACTATGAGTGGGAGGCTAATTATGTGAGTGGGAGCTCCACCCACATGAATGTGGAAGAGGTGGGGGCACCACCCTTGGCCGCCGGCCATGGTGAGGGGCTGCCCCCTCTCCCTATAAAAGGCCCCCCACTCCCTCCTCTCATCTTGCACCACCTCCTCGTGAAGGTTCTCTTCTCCCTCTAGTTATTCCCCATGGTCTAAGATTAGTGAGATACATGTTCCCGGTGGCTTTCTAGAAAGGAGTTGATGCTTCCGCTGCATTGCTGGAGCGAGGAGGCCGAGGTTGTTCGGTGGATGGAACGTGTGTGCGATCACGGATGCACCGCTACTTTGCGGTGCTGGACTTGATGGTGCTGGACCTAATGGTGCTGGAGCTGCTGGACCTGAAGGACTTCATCACGATCTTGAGATCGGCAAGTGTACGACTACATCATCCCACGAGTTCCAACTCATTAACAAAGCTTTGTTGTCTTCGAGGGTAAGTTCTCTATGGATGTATATCCACATGTTGCTTGTATCTAGTAGATAGATCTTGGCGTATAGTTCCCATCGTAGGAAAATTTTCTTTTTCTATGCTGCAAGCCCAACACGGCCCCCCTAGCCGCGCTACCAGGTGGTGTGGGCCCCTCCGGCCTCCGCCGACCTTGGCCTTTCGCCTATAAGAATCTCCCGATGAGAAAACCCTAAATCGTCCATCCTCCAGCCACGAAAAGTCCCGCAGCGCCGCCGCCACCAAAGGGGAGATTCGGGGATAGAAAGTCTCTATTCCGGGGACCCTGCCGGGACGGGAAAGTGCCCCCGGAGCCATCTCCATCGATCTCCACCACCATATCCATCATCGTTGCTAATTCCCATGATGATGAGGGAGTAGTTCTTCCTCGAGGCTAAGGGTTCTACCGGTAGCTATGTATTCATCTCTCTCTCTATGCATGATCATATTGTGATTATGAGCTTTGTAATCAAGTAGATCTACCTTGCTACTCAAGTGCTTTAATAGATCTCTACTCTCCCCATGTGTGTGAAAGTGACAGGATGCACACCATGGTGACACTTAGGCTAGAGATTACAAATACTTGTTATGAGTTATATTTGGAGTTGGATGTTTCTATGAAATTGTGGTGTTTGTTGGAACTATCTAGAGCTCAAGGTGACAGTGTGGGGTTATCTAGATGGGGAAAGCGAACTTTGAGGAGTGTTGTTATAGCCCTACCATGGATTATAGCGTCCAACCGGAGAGTAGTTCAGAGTAGTATCATGAAGAGAAGATATTTATATGAGAGTGTTCACTAGCGAAAGTATGATCCCTAGGCCTTGTTTCTAAGCATTCAAACACCGTTTGCAAATAGATTTGTTACATGTTTTCTTGCTTCCATCTTTATTTCAGTCTGCCTTTAGTCTCTTCCACGCCATCAAGCTATTTTCTGGCACCGTTGTCTTATATCTATACCACTAGTATTTCACTATCTCTTCACCAAACTAGTGCACCTATACACCTGGCAAGTGTATTGGGTGTGTTGGGGACACAAGAGACTTCTTGTATCTTGATTGCAGGGTTGCTTGAGAGGGATACCTTTGACCACTTCCTCCCTGAGTTCGATAAACCTTGGGTGATCCACTTAAGGGAAAACTTGCTTCTGTTCTACAAACCTCTGCACTTGGAGGCCCAACAACTATCTGCAAGAATAGAAGTGCGTAGACATCAAGCTATTTTCTGGCGCCGTTGCCGGGGAGGTAAGGTAAAAGGTACTCACATCCTTTGGTGTGAGCGCTCGAAGTTATTTCCTTTAGATTCTGCAATTTTGTCTTTTTATTTCTTGTTTTTATTTTCACTAGTTAGGATTAATGGAAAACAACAAAAAAATTAGAGATCTTTATAGTATTTATCTTGAGTTAGGACATGAAGTGTTCGAAGAGAAAATTAAAAAACTTATGGAACTTTATTTGCATGCTAATAGCAATGTTGTTAGTATGAATTCTTTGGACACCATTATTGCTAATGCTATGGAAAAGTATAAGCTTGGGGAAGCTAGTTTTTATAAAAATGATCTTTTTAGTTCCCCAGCTTTGGAAGATAGCTATTCTATTGCTTATGATGATACAAAACCTCCAATATATGATGATTATAATGATGAATATGATATTTTCAGTCCACCTACTATTGAGGAGAAAACTAATTATGATTACAATATGCCTCCTATATTTGATGATTATGGTGATGAGAATAATAATGATAGCTATTTTGTTAAATTTACTCCCACTATAATTAATAAAAATAACTATGTTTATGTGGGGAGTATTAATTCTTTTATGGCTCATGATAAGAATGTTTCATGTGATTGTTATATTGTTAATTTTATTCATGATTCTACTGAAAATTATTATGAGAGAGGGAAACATGGTTTTATGCATCTCAATAATATTAGGTTTCCCCTCTTTATGTTGAAAGTCTTGAAGTTGCACTTGTTTTGATTTCCTATGCTTGTTACTTTGTGCTTTCATGACTTGTTTCTTTACAAGATTCCTATGCATAGGAAGTGGGTTAGACTTAAATGTGTTTTCAATTTGCTTCTTGATGCTCTCTTTTACTTCAATTCATATTTCCTATGTGAGCATCTTCTCAAACTATCATGCCTAACTTAAAGGTGTTAAATAAAAGTACTTATTGGGAGATAACCCAAAAGTTTTAGTTGAGTCTAGGAAGTTATTACCTCTGTAATAACCACTTCTTATCCTTTTTTTTGCTTTTTGTGCCAAGAGTAACCTCTAATGAGAGAGAAGTAATACTTGGAAAAGTTGCTGTCCCGAAACAGATTTTGGTGCTTCACTGTAAAAATTCGTGTAAAATCTCTGTACATCGTTGTGAGGCGTGAATTTTTGTGCTTCTGCCCCAGGTTGTTATGTAACTTTCGTTAGTTCAACACTTTTCAATTTGAGCAACAGAAGGTGTTCGAAAAAATTGGTTTTTACCTGCTGGTCTATTTTGATAGATTTCTGCCATTATTTGCATTTGCTTCTTGTTGATTCCTTTTTGAGTTCTTTTGGGGAATTGAGTTTTTTGAGGGAAGTGCTACAGTATCTTGTGATTTAGTGGAAGTTTTATTGGTGTTGGAACTGAACCTAAAGACTTATTATCTTGAGTGCACTAATGTTGCTAATAAAGATTGTGTGAAGTTTTGTATGAAGGAAAAATTTCAGGTGTATGGAAGGAATGATGTAATGAGATGAGGAATGGACTAAAGCTCAAGATTGGGGATTCCACGCTTGTCACCCCAAGAAATATTCAAGAAGTACAAGCGTCAAAGCTTGGGGATGCCCAAGGCATCCCCTTCTTCATCAATAAAAATCTCAGGTTTCTTCCAAACACTTCATTTTTATTGTTTCATGCATAGTTGTGTTGTTCTTGGAGCATCTTCTTTTTCGTTTTTGTTTTGTTTTTTTGTTTGCTTGGTTTCTTAGTTTGCTGAATAAATTGGTTGGACCCCCTCTTTCATACATTAGTTTTCAAATAGGTTGGTTTAGATTGGAAAAGAGTAGGAAAGTTCATGCTGAAGTGGTAAAAAGAGCTTGTTTTTGACTGTGGCCTATGCTTTGTCATGCCATGCTTGATATTGTTTTGGCTTTATGCTTAGTGATCTTTGTTGTAGCATGACAAGTTATAAACAATTGAGATTGCTTAATGTGCCTTGGAAGAATCATGCGTTGTTTTAGCAAATTAAAGCATAGTACTGTGGTATTCTCCTTTGATGCTTTATTTCGGTTGACTTGGCGCATGCTCACACCATGTTATGACTATCCAAAGTTACCACAGCCTTTATGGTCCTTTAGTTTTCGACTTGTAATATCACTTTATGCTTTGATTAATGATGTTTTGTCACTCTGCATGATTATGGCCATTATTTCTCTCTTAATTGGTCGCTCCCAGTCTTTTGCTAGCCTCCGTAACCAAGTATGAGTTCTACTCATGCATCCAACTCCTAAAACCAAGTTATTCCAAAGAGTCCATCATACCTACCTATTAGCACTTTCTATTCCAAGTATATTCATGTTTTTACCTTCCGAATTAAACTTGTTATGTGAAAATTAGTGATTAAAGCTCTCACGACCTTGATGGCACACTTTACTTTCTTGCATTTATAAGTTGAAATTAGCAGAACCATGTATCATGGGGAACGCTTTCAACATTGCACTTGTACATTGTACCCCGTTGATATCATGTTCTTTTGCTTATGGATCCTGGCGGGGTGAAATAAAAGAGGAACTTGTAAGATCATGGAGTTTGTATGTGTGTTAGATAAACTCCTGGGCCGCTAGCCTAAGCCATGCCTAATCATGGTGGAAACTTGCAGCATAACCATAATGAGTATTCTATGAAGCATCCTCAATAAAAACCTATGCAAATAGCAAATAAAAAGATCGCTGAGATGCTTATTGTCTGCTTGCCTTGTCATTTTGATTATGGGAGAGCTCTTGTATCATGTGCAAGGGGTACCCTGTTGACGGTTCTCTATGATACATATGTACTTACAATGAAAAGATCTTACTTGTGACTGAAGTTGAGTAGCATAAGGTTCGGTCTTCATAAGTAAGGGGCATGAGATTTCGGCTTATAACTTGTCAAGAATATCCTCTTAGTTGTGTCACTTTAACCTTAATCACCTAAAGATGCTTATGATAGGGGCAATGAGAGCTGAAAGCTAATAAGTACCATAATTTTTGGAAGCTCTTTATGAAACTTGAATCTCTGCTTCCTTGTATGAAGGACTTTCCTTTACTTTTATGTTGAGTCTCCGCCTTCTATCTTTATGCACCTACTTTGAGAGCATAGTGGCCATTCTTAGTTTAATGTACATTGTCCCAAGACTTGTTGATTGATTCATAATGTTGATATTGCTTGTACTTGAACTATTTGTATCTAGTCACCCTTATGAACTTTGAAGGTGTCCTATGCATTTATGTTTTGCTACACTATGAGGGACAAGATGAATGCCACTATGCTATATTTTCTATATGTGAAACAAACAAACTTATTTCAATGCATTGATATTCAAGAACCTTTGTTTGTACCTTTTCATGTTACGACATAGTTGCTATGTCTTATTGCTAGAACTTTATCTTTCATGCTATGTTGAAGTACTATGATTCCAGCTATCCATGGTTTTACAAATACTTTGATCAAGATTGTGATGGTGCATGTCACCTCAAAAATTATTCTTTCTTTTTATCACTTACCTACTCGAGGACGAGAAGGAGTTAAGCTTGGGGATGTTGATACGTTGCAAACGTATCTATAATTTTTGATGTTCCATGCTTGTTTAGTATCTACTTTCTTATGTTTTGTCCACACTTTGGAGTATTTTTATACACTTTTTGGGACTAACCTATTAACAAGATGCCACAGTGCCACTTTTCTGTTTTCTGCTGTTTTTGGTTCTAGAAAAGTCAGAAAATGAATATTCTTGGAATTGGATGGGACAAAAGACAAAGGCAATATTTCACCGAGGGGAACACGGAGTCAGAAGACGAGACGGAGAGGGGCCAGGGGCCAGCCACACCATAGGGTGGCACGGGTCCCCCTAGCAGCACCACCATGTGGTGTGGGCCCCTCCGGCCTCCACCGACCTTGGCCTTTTGCCTATAAGAAGCTCCCGATGAGAAAACCCTAAATCGTCCAGCCTCCAGCCACGAAAAGTCCCATAGCGCCGCCGCCACCGAAGGGGAGATTTAGGGGACAGAAAGTCTTTGTTCCGACACCCTGCCGGGACGGAGAAGTGCCCCCGGAGCCATCTCCATCGATCTCCACCACCATCTCCATCGCCGTTGCTGATTCCCATGATGATGAGGGAGTAGTTCTTCCTCGAGGCTAAGGGTTCTACTGGTAGCTATGTGTTCATCTCTCTCTCTATGCATGATCATATTGTGATCATGAGCTTTGTAATCAAGTAGATCTACCTTGCTACTCAAGTGCTTTAATAGATCTATGCTCTCCCCATGTGTGTGGAAGTGACAATCTGCACACCATGGTGGCACTTAGGCTAGAGATTACAAATACTTATTATGAGTTATATTTGGAGTGGGATGTTTCTATGAAATTGTGGTGTTTGTTGGAACCATCTAGAGCTCAAGGTGACAGTGTGGGGTTATCTAGATGGGGAAAGCGAACTTTGAGGAGTGCTATTATATCCCTACCATGGATTAGAGTGTCCAACCGAAGAGTAGTTCAGAGTAGTATCATGAAGAGAAGAAATTTATATGAGAGTGTCCACTAGCGAAAGTATGATCCCTAGGCCTTATTTCTAAGCATTGAAACACCGTTTGCAACTAGATCTGTTACATGTTTGCTTGCTTCTATCTTTATTTCAGTCTGCCTTTAGTCTCTTCCACGCCATCACGCTATTTTCTGGCACCGTTGTCTTATATCTATACCACTAGTATTTCACTATCTCTTCGCCGAACTAGTGCACCTATACACCTGACAAGTGTATTAGGTGTGTTGGGGACACAAGAGACTTCTTGTATCTTGATTGCAGGGTTGCTTGAGAGGGACACCTTTGACCACTTCCTCCCTGAGTTTGATAAACCTTGGGTAATCCACTTAAGGGAAACTTGCTGCTGTTCTACAAACCTCTGCACTTGGAGGCCCAACAACTGTCTGCAAGAATAGAAGTGCGTAGACATCACCCACCAGCATGCACCACCACGATTACGAAGCCTCCATTTTCGTCTCCCTGAAGCCGCCGCCACGAGGTTTGCAAAATGGAGGTGGAGGGAAGTTTGAGCCGGGTGCGGCCTGACCGTGACCGCGCGGGAGGGAACAACCTCGGCGGTAGTCGACTGGATGCGGCCGCAAGGCATACCAGTCCTAGTCGGGTCCGTCCGGGCCCCGTGGTCCCATAAAGCCCCCGCTGAGGCATACCATTCCAAGAAAGTCTGGCCGGGCCCAGAGTGGGCCCATATAGCCCGCCACCACGCTGCAACAACGGTATCATGTGACCCACAAGTATAGGGGGTGTATCGCAGTATTTTCGATAAGTAAGAGTGTCGAACCCAACGAGGAGTAGAAGGTGCTGGCTAGTGGTATGGATCAGGAATTCTCTGCAAATACTTAGCAAACGGATTTTTAGGGGTTTTTGATAGGGCAAGTAAACAAAGTACGAGTAAATAAAAGACAATAGGAATAAATGCAACAAGTGGCCCAATCCTTTATGCAGCAAAGGACAAGCCGGTTGTATTACTTAAGATGACCAAACGTTCTTGAGGACACATGGGAAGACTGTCAAGTGCTTTCGCTTCATATAGTTGATTAATCTTCTCTAGCTTGCTAAGTGTTGTGTGGGTGAATCTGTGCTAATATACCGACCTTCCTAGGACTAATACATACTTGTGATTATACCCCTTGCAAACATCCGTAAGTATAAGAAACTAATTAAGGTAGAAACCTAACCACAACTTTAAACTCTAAGACCCTTACGTCCCTTGTGCAATGGTTTCCTAACGGGGGTTCAAGTTTCTTTCACTTCGGCAACCCCTAGAATTAGTAGCCAAATACACAATGCATTCCCCTACGCCCATATATGTGAAGTGTCATGTAGTCTACGTTCACGTGACACCACTAGAAGAAGTACACCACAACTTAAATAACAATCTATTGAATCTTTCTCAACACAACTCCACTACTAACAACATGACTTCTCCCATGTCATCAAGAACAAAACAAACTACTAACAAGACATCATATGGATCATGATCAGAGATGGAATAATGATGTATAACAATCTGAACATAAACAATAATTCAATGCTTCACTCAATAGCATCAATTACAAAGAGTAATCAACACCGGGAAAGTTTCTCCTAAGAACTAATGCAAGATTCAACTCAATTGTTACATCAATATGGAGATGGTGATGATGGTGATAATGGTGGTGATGATGATGATGATCCCGATGAAGTCCAGCTTGATGGTGGTGTTGATGGCGACGATCTCCCTGTCCGGGAAGGAATTCCCCCGACAGAAATCTGTCTGCCGGAGAGATCTTTCTCTCTCGGTGTTTTCCGCCCCGCAGAGGCGGCGGAATCTTTTTGTGGTCTTTCTCCGAGTCTTAGGGTTTTGGGAGGATGATATACGCTAGAGGGGAGAGGCTGGAGTGGGTGAGGGTGGCCACACCACCTGCTGGCGCGGCCTAGGGCTGCCCGCGCCACGCGGTGATGTGGCCCCCCTGTGGCCCATCTCCACTCTGTCTTCTGGCATCCTTAGTCTTCTGAAAAATAGGATTTTCCGTATATTTTCCCGGATTTTCTAATCTTTGCGAATTTTGCCTCCAAACAACACGTTTTCCATCAGAATCCTAACTGCAGCGGTCCATGCTCCAAAAGTGATCAACCATGCAAAAACAGATGAAATAACATAAGTATCACCTCTCAATACGAAATATATCAATGAATAATAGTGAATTAAGACATAGAATAGTGATGCAAAATGGAAGTATCAACTCCCCCCAAGCTTAGACTTCACTTGTCCCCAAGCGAAACTGAGCTCAATAAACATGGCCTCAGGTTTATGGAGTGAAGAGTCGATAAAAGAATACAGACAAGAAGCATCACATTCATCAAATACATAGATCATAATAGAAGACAACTCACTATTATATAACTCAACTTGCAATGAGTAAAGGAAACACAATAAAGATACATAAAGTGAATCATAATTGGTAATGGCAAACTTAGCTCTTGGTCGAAGAATAGTTGATAATTTGCTGGAGTTCACAAATAACCGGTTTTTCAATGATAGCTTTCAAAGTAGTAAACATCAAGATCAAAGCAATGTGCAAAACAAGGAACATAAGAAACATGATTTGAATAAATCATCATATGAATGAATGAAACACAACAACTCAAAATACTTGCTGAGATAAAAGGGAGTAGGTTTACTGACTCAACTACAAAGTAAAAGAAAGGGCCCTACGCAGAGGGAAGTAGGGATTGCAAGTCTCATAAAGAGCTCCCAAAAATTATGATACTTACTAGCTTTCAGCTCTCATTGCCCCTATCATAGGCATCTTTTGGTGATTAAGGTTAAAGTGACACAACTAAGAGGATATGCTTAACAAGTTATAAGTTGAAATCTCATGCCCCTTACTTATGAGTACCGAACCTCATGCTACTCAACTTCAGTCACGAGTAAGCTCTTGTCATTGTAAATACACATGTATCATTGAGAACCGCCAACGGGGAGCTATCCCATAATCAAAATGACAAGGCAAGCAGAAAGTGAGTATCTCAGCGATCTTTTTATTTGCTATTTGCATAGGTTTTTATTGAGGATGCTTCATAGAATGCTCACTATAGTTATGCTGCAAGTTTCCACCGTGATTAGGCATGGCTTAGGCTAGCGGCCCAGGCGTTTCTCTAACACACATATAAACTCCATGATCTTACAAGTTCCCCTTTTATTTCACACCGCCGGGATCCATAGGCAAAAGAATCATGATATCAACTAGGTACAAAGTACCATGGCAGTGTTGAAAGCGTCCCCCATGATACATGGTTCTGCTAACTTCAACTCATAAAGCGCAAGCATATACACAACAAAGAAGGACCCAATGGTTCAAGTTTATTAAATGCAAGAAAGTAAGGTGTGCCATCAAGTTCATGAGAGCTTTAATCACTAATTTTCACATAACAAGTTTAATTTGGGAGGTAGATAAAACAAGAATTTACTTGGAATAGCAATAATGCTACTAGGTAGGTATGGTGGACACAAATGGCACGGGTTTGGTTTTAAGGAGTGGATGCACGAGAAGAATTCCCTCTCTATACAGATTTTTTGGCTAGCAAGGCTGGGTAGCAAGTACAAGAGTTGAAGGAAACAAACAAACATACAAGTGATAAAAACACACATGCAATCCTCCTTGGAAGCATAAAAGATCTTAACTAGAGAATACTAGACTTATGAGCAAATCAAGAAAGAAAGATGATGAAATTATATTTCTTTAGAGTACTTCTATCTTTTTCATTCAACTCTCGAAAATAGTGTTGCTACTGACCGAGCCAGGTTTGCCAAAACCAACTAAATTAACTCAATGATCCCAGAGTGATACCAATACTAACAACAAGATCAATCATATAACCATGAATTGAAAACTAATATAAGCTATGCAAAAGAGTAAATGATAGAACTTCTCATTAATATTCCATAACGGCAACTCACTCCAAGGGATACATATCTAACGAGAGAGGGGGCGCTTCCATAATGAAAATCATACTACATAATAACTCCTCTATTCATGATATGACTCTACTAAAAAGTTAAAAAGATAGAAGATAGTGATGTGATACCGCGGCACTCCCCCAAGCTTGGAACAAACCAAGGGGATGCCAAACCTGATGACGAATTACTCCTTTGGTGGTGGTGGTATCCTCTCAATGATCTCTTTGATCAGTTTCCCCAAGTCCTCAATCTCGAAGGTGAGAGTACGAATCAACTCCGAGTTGTGCTCAGTACGGCTCATAATCATTTCAGTTTGTGGATCCTAGCTCTTGTGATTCTTTTTCCGTTCTTCCCTCTTGGAGTCTTCTTTTCCTGCATGGTTATGGATAAAGGTATGTAAAGGATTCTTGGTGTGTGGAGGAAGTGACCATGGAGCCAAACTGTGACGAGGAGCTTTTCCCCCAGTCTGCATCCGTGCAGTCCTTCTAACCCTGGCAGGTTTCGTCACCACTCCAATGCTTGCAATGGTAGTGCCGGTGTGCGGATGTTGGCCTTGCTCCTCTTCACCTTCACTCTTGATCTCCTTCTCCTTCCTAGGGTCTTGGAGGTCTTCCTCCATAGGCTCCTTCTCTTTATCCTTGGCGGACACCATTGTGCTTCTAAACTTTTAAAGAGTATATCCTGGCAGAAACAGATCGAAACAAAAACACGATGAAAACACGATATACGAACCTCGGGAGATCCGGGGGGTTATATATTACGAAGTTTCATATCAAAAGGAAGGTACTGGGAGAAAACGAGTCAGAGGCGGAGTCCGGGGTGGACTCACCACCTGGTGGCGCGGACAGGGGTGGGCCCGCGCCACAGGGTGGTGTGAGCCACCCTGGCTCCGTTTCCGTCCCTTTTTCGCTTCATAGCTTTCCTTATTGACTAAAAACTGCAAAAACATAATTGGATTGTATTTTCGCGAAACTTTTCTTACCAGAACCGTTACCTATTTGAACACGGACTCTGTAGGTCTCTGAATTTGGTATTTAGTGGATTCTTCCAGAGTCTCCACTTGAATAATCATCAGTATCTTCATCTTTGTACACTTATTACTTGAGTCATAAAACCTTTCTCTTCCTTATTACACCATTATCTCCACTTGCTGGAAATTTCTTTCACATAAAACTTCACACAGTTCTCATTAGCAACATTAGTATAAGTGAAGTGATAAAACCTTTTGAGTCCAACTTCAACTAAAAACCATCAAAACATAAGCTACTTTAGCAACTCCTTCCGAAAACCCAAAAAGAACTCAAAAAGGAAATCGAATAAAGAAGCAAATGCAAGAGTGGCTAAATCTGTCAAAACAGACCAGCAGGTAAAGATAATTTTTTTCGAAAATCTTCTGTTGCTCAAATCAAAAAGTGCAAAACTAATGAAAGTTAAATGACAACCTGGGGCAGAAGCACAAACAATTACAGCTCAATCCGACAAACAGAGATCTCTCACGAATTTTTACGGTGAAGCACAAAAATCTGTTTCGAGATAGCAACTTCCCCAAATATTACTTCTCTCTCATTAGAGGTTGATCTTGACACAAAAACCAAACAAAACGGATAAGGAGCAGTTATTACCGAAGTAATAACTTCCAAGACTCAAAGAAACAAAAACAAACTAAAAGCAAAAACAAATTAGGTTGTCTCCCAAAAAGCTCTTTCTTTATAGCCATTAAGATGGGCATGATAATTGTGAAGATGCTCACTCAGGAATATGAATTGAAGTGAAAGAGAGCATTAAGAAGCAAAAACACACACACACACACATTTAAGTCTAACCCACTTCCTATGCAAGGGAATTTTGTAAACAAACAAGTTGTTGAAACTAGAGGCAACTTGCATAAGAAGGCAAAAGAAGTGCAACATAAAAACTTTCAGCATAAAACGAGGAAACTTGATATTATTGAGATGCATAAGAACACTTTTCCCTCTCTCATAGTAACTTTCAGTATCATGCATAAAATTAACAATATAACTATCACAAGGACCATCATAGCAATGATCACTTATTCTAACAGAAAACACAGGAATACTAGCTCTCATAACACTACGGAGTGAAACAATATTAGAGGTATCCTTACAAAGGATAGTGTGTCCCTCTTCTTCATACTTAGTGACAAAGTCTTTCACACTTGCTATCATGGGTTCTTCAACCATTTGTTTATCAGGTTCAACAACTTTACTTGTACTTTCATCAACCATACTAGCTATCATAGAATGTTCCTTTACCTGAACTGGGAAAGACATTTTCTCAATGTAAGGTTTAGGTAAAACATGATTAGCAGTATAAACTTCAGTATTTCTTGCAGGAACACTCTTAGCAACATCTTTATCAGGCTCATGATACTTATTCCACTTCTTTTTAGGCACTTCAATATAGGAAGCAAAAGCCTCAAAATAAGAAGCAATAGCTTGAGAGTCTAGACCATAAGCATTTTTAATATTTTGAAAGTCATCAGTTCCCATAAAAAATTCAATGCATTCATAATCATAATTTATACCTGACTTTCTACCTTTGTCATTCTCCCAAGCTTCAGCATTGTCTTGAATACGGTCCAGAAGCATCCAATAAATCCTTATCATGTAGAGGGAGCCTTGCATAAAAGTTATTGATAATAATATTGTTGGGGAGCTCATGAATGAGACATTTGAGCATTAGTAACTTCAATCTCCCCCAAGCTTGGGCTGTACTCTCTCCATCAAGAGGCCAAAAGTTGTATATTTGATTCCGATCTTTATGAATCTCACTAGGAGGATAAAACTTTGAATAAAAGAGAGGCACTATTTCTTCCCATTCCAGAGCTTGACCATTCTTCAGCAGCTTATACCAGTCCTTAGCTCTTCCTTTCAGTGATAATGAGAATAACTTCTTCTTAACTTGATCTGTAGTAATACCTGCACACTTGAACAACCCACATAATTCGTGTATAAAGAGTAAATGATCACCGGGATGGACAGTTCCATCCCCAACATAGTAGTTATCCATAAGACGATCAATAATTCTTGGAGGTATTTTGAAAACATCATTTTCAGCAGGTGGTGGCTTATCTACTACCTTAGCAGTGGTAGTAGCATTACCAAATAAGAAACTCAGCGAATTATCCATAACGAAAATAAAGCAACTAGCAGAAGTAAACAATACTCATAGTGGAAGTTCCTTTACCAGTTCCACTCTCCAATAGCGCTTCACTCCCCGGCAACGGCACCAGAAAATAGTCTTGATGACCCACAAGTATAGGGGGTGTATCGGATTATTTTCGATAAGTAAGAGTGTCGAACCCAACGAGGAGCAGAAGGTGCTGGCTAGTGGTATGGATCAGGAATTCTCTGCAAATACTTAGCAAACGGATTTTTAGGGGTTTTTGATAAGGCGAGTAAACAAAGTACGAGTAAATAAAAGACAGTAGGAATAAATGCAGCAAGTGGCCCAATCCTTTATGCAGCAAAGGACAAGCCGGTTGTATTACTTAAGATGACCAAACGTTCTCGAGGACACATGGGAAGACTGTTAAGTGCTTTCGCTTCATATAGTTGATTAATCTTCTCTAGCTTGATAAGTGTTGTGTGGGTGAACCTGTGCTAATGTACCGACCTTCCTAGGACTAATACATACTTGTGATTATACCCCTTGCAAACATCCATAAGTACAAGAAAGTAATTAAGGTAGAAACCTAACCACAACTTTAAACTCTAAGACCCTTATGTCCCTTGTGCAATGGTTTCCTAACGGGGTTTCAGGTTTCTGTCACTCCGGCAACCCCTACGATTAGTAGCCAAATACACAATGCATTCCCGTAGGCCCATATAGGTGAAGTGCCATGTAGTCGACGTTCACATGACACCACTAGAAGAAGTACACCACAACATAAATATCAAACTATTGAATCTTTCTCAACACAACTCCACTACTAACAACATGACTTCTCCCATGTCCTCAAGAACAAAACAAACTACTCACAAGACATCATATGGATCATGATCAGAGATGGAATAATGATGTATAATAATCTGAACATAAACAATATTTCAACGGTTCACTCAATAGCATCAACTACAAAGAGTAATCAACACTGGGAAAGTTTCCCCTAAGAACTAATGCAAGATTCAACTCAATTGTTACAGCAATATGGAGATGGTGATGAGGGTGATGATGGTGATGATGGTGGTGGTGATGATGATGATGATCCCGATGAAGTCCATCTTGATGGTGGTGTTGATGGCGACGATCTCTCCTCTTCAGGAAGGAATTCCCCCGGCAGAAATCTGTCTGCCGGAGAGATCTTTCTCTCTCGGTGTTTTGTGCCCCGCAGAGGCGGCGGAATCTTTCTGTGGTCGCTCCCCAAGTCTTAGAGTTTCGGGAGGATAATATATGCCAGAGGGGAGAGGCTGGAGTGGGTGAGGGTGGCCACACCACCTGCTGACGCGGCCTAGGGCTGCTCGCGCTAAGGGGTGGTGTGGGCCCCCTGTGGCCCATCTCCACTCCGTCTTCTGGCATCCTTAGTCTTCTGGAAAAATAGGATTTTCCGTATATTTTCCCGGATTTTCTGATCTTCGCGAATTCTGCCTCCAAACAACACCTTTCCCATCAGAATCCTGACTGCAGCGGTCCATGCTCCAAAAGTGATCAACCATGCAAAAACAGATGAAATAACATAAGTATCACCTCTCAATACGAAATATATCAATGAATAATAGTGAATTAAGACATAGAATAGTGATGCAAAATGGACGTATCAATATCCACCGGCAACGCTGATCCCAAGGAGAGCAAACCTCACCTCCATGCAGATCGGAGAGCCTCAAGGGTAGACCTGCCCGTCCCCACCCGTATCGGGCCCAAAATGGCCTAGATCTGAGCCGAATGGGCCAAGCCGGCGCCGCGCCGAAGCCCCCAGCCACCCCGTTGTGCAGCACCGCCCCGCAGCACTACGGCCGAGCCGCCGCGACGAGCAGCCCCGAATGGACCATTGATTGCCTTCTTTCAAGCTTAACTTCTGTTCTACATAGCAAAAATTATAATATTCAACAAATATTTGTGACTTTTAGAACTCATAAAAAATGTGTCACCACGGGCACGGGCGTTCCTACGCGCCATTCCTAGTAAAGTTGAAAGTTTGGCACAATGGTCCAGCTTCCGACTCGATGGCAAAGCTAGGGAGTGTCGATGAGCATGGCGGTTTTGGTGTTCCTCGGTGAAGTAACAAAAGGCCGAGGCACCTTATCCAAGGCAGCTTCGTTACCTCATCATTGTGCAATGCAAGGCAACACTTTGTCATGAAAAGATAGCTACATGTACCCAAGCCAGCGCCGCCCCCCTGCCATCCCACTGTGCAGCACCGCCCCGCAGCACTACAGCCGAGCCGCCGACAGGCAGTGCCGAATGGACCATTGATTGCCTTCTTTCAAGCTTAACTTATGTTCTACATAGCAAAAAAAATCATAATATTCAACAAATATTTGTGACATTTAGAACTCATAAAAATGTGTCACCATGGGCACGGGCGTACCGCCGCGCCATTCCTAGTAAAGTTGAAAGTTTGGCACAATGGTCCAGCTTCCGAGTCAATGGTAAAGCCAGGGAGTGTCGATGAGCATGGCGGTTTTGGTGTTCCTCGGCAAAGAAAAAAAAGGCAGAGGCACCTTATCCGAGGCAGCTTCGTTACCTCATCATTGTGTAATGCAAGGCAGCACTTTGTCATGAAAATATAGCCACATGTACGTAGACGTCATTCCCACATCGAAGTGCGCGCCCCACTTCCCTCGCCCCCTCTCTTCGCTACAGTAGCTAGGAGCTTTCTTCGCCGGAGAGGCCGGAAGTAGTTTAGGGTAGGTCTTTGGGCTTTATGCCCGTAGTTTGGAGCGAGGTGCAGATCCTGGCCAGATCTGAATCTTAGGGTTCCACCGCCGCCGGTTCCTCCTTCGGTCGGAGTAGCTTGCGCCGGTGTGGACTACCGGCTCCGTTTGAATAAGGCCGCTGTGGGCCTCCTGCTACTGTGGATCCGCAACCCAGCTCTTTCGTTCCTGTCCGGTCGTGGTGGCGAGGTGGAGCGGTGACCTGGGTGGTGTGTGGTGGCGTCTTCTCTCCTGGCCGGCCGTGGTGGCGAGGTGGAGAGATGGCGGCCCTACTTCTTCTTCAGCGGATTGGAGGCGAGTCGTCGGCCTCTCTGTCTCGAACGTCCCAGCGTTGCTCGCATGCGTCGTCGATTCATGGTGGCTCTCCTGCAGGCGGAGGTCTCTACGGTGCTTCCTGGCGGTGAGGCATTCCGGAGCTTCTCTCCGGCATTTCCTTGACGGCAGGACTCGTCAACGCATCGGACCCAAGGGCAGTATGGCTGCCGCTCCTCCGCTGCACTGCTCCTTGTGTCAGTTGCCCCTGTGGCAAAGGTGCTTTCTGTCGCCGGAGCTTCGTCGTCGATCTGGAGGAGGAAGAGGACGAAGAACTTGATTGCTTTTCGAGTTTTCTTTCAGGGTCCTCGGTGCTTATCTTAGGTCCTCTGTGTAATTTTCATTTCTTAGGCCTTTCTATACTCCAGGAACTGAAATGCAGCAATATATGTCGGGTGCTTCGCACCAGTTCACCGTTCAAAAAAAAACATCGAAGTGCGCGAAGCTCCCTTTGCACAAATAATTCAACGGCCATGAAAAAGTCTAGCAAGGCTTATTTCATGCGTGCATGCAAATTGCCCCAATTCAACAAGGTGTCGATAAATTTCGGCCGTGCATTATACATACATATACGCAGTACGCACAGAATGAAGTTAGAAAATAAAAGAGGTACGCACAGATTGAAGCAAACTCAGCCACAAGAGTGGAACGAGAGTTTTTTCCTATATCACACTGTATGCATCACGACGACGGTCCATCGATCTTACGCAAATAGTTAAATAAGTCATTAGCCGATTTTTTTTTGGCGAGAATTAGCCGATTTTTTTGCCTCGTCCCTTTCACTTGGTTAGTTACGAACATTCCAGCATTGACCGATCCATCTCAAGAGGACAATAAAAAAAGCGTTCTGTCGTGTGGAAGGAACAGGTTAGTGCGTAAGAGAAGGGTAGTTCTCATGCAGTCACCATGTTTCGTCACCTTTGTTTTCAAGTAAAAAGGACTAGTTATTGTATTCATGCCATGTGCAAGTCCATGAACCATGTATACTTGTATCAAAATACATATTACATGCAAAATTATAATCTCACCCACATGGTAAAGTATAATCTCAACAGAGGTCCATGCATGTGATCCCATTACATGAAACTTAGCAAAGTTACATATATTTTGAATTTACAAAAACTGCAAACAAAAAATCATAATATTTTAGGGAATAATTAAATAACTCGTAGGTGTAATACTGGTGCGAGAATAACCATTTGTGAGCCGTGCAAAAAAATAAAATACCAGAAAACTGTAAATTGTATTGTTACATAGTTGTACAGTACTATACAAATCATCTTGTGCAAAAAATCATGGCTCACACATTAATTGACAAATGCACAACTTGACATACTATTATCTATGTTAAAGTTATAGATCAAGAATTGGTCTCACGCGACCATACATCTTACCAGAAGAGATTGCAAATTTAGATATTTGTGAGGATTTATGAGGTGCGGCGTAAGGCATTGGAATTTATTCTTTTGGAAGTGCATCACAAATCCCTGGGTTCTGCGATATCATTAGTTTCTCCGTAGTTATGGGAGTTTGGTCTTTAATTAAGTTATAACATTCTTGTAACTTAATTACACCATAGTTTTGTGATAGTGCAGGCGATGTCGATCTACAGATCTATGGTCAAGTAAGCTAGTTCATAAAAGGGATTATGTTTGGCATTCCTCTGGCAGGTTATGATAATCTGGGTCGCCCAACAAAATAAACTCAGTCCATTTTATACCATCTCTGCATCTCACAAACTTTTATTTCTGTCGTGACTATTTACTCTTGAGCAGATCATAAAAATGTACACTGTTGTTCTGTGCTACTCCCTCCGGATCGGTTTACAGGGCGTGCATGGCAATTCTCCGTGACCTAGGCGATAGATGATTGGTAAAAAAAAAAGAGAAACATGTCATAATTACTATCTTAATTACTGAATTCCCTTTCACGCCACATGCTTTCGTTCACACATGCATGCAACACCCGTTCACACCTCGTGCAAGAGTAAAGAGGAGGGCCACCAAGCTAATTGATCGCTAGTAGTTTTGGGACCGCATGATTTTCGTATGGTGCCTAGTAAACTGACCCGGAGGAAGTAGTTTAGAAGCATGTACAATACGTACGCACGCTGGGTCGTCATGAAGCAGAGAACTCACTAGCTGCAGGAGAAGGTGAAATTAACTTAAATCTAGTCATGCCGTGACGACGAAACATTCTGAAGTGTCATCTTATTTTTGCCGCGGATACGTCTCTTTCTCGAGCCTAGGTACGGAACATTCCGTCGTGCAGCATGAGCAGGTTCGATCGTGTGCGTACGTACTCATCCTATACATATCAGACGGGCGTTTTTCATGCATGCTTGATCCAAAGGAACCTTCCAGACAGTGCTTGAGCCCAGGGGCGGAGGCCAAGGGGGGGCTAGCACGGGCTAGACCCCCCAATGGTTGGCCCCCCCTAACTATTTTCAGTAGGCGGTAGTAGCAATAAACTACTATATACGAGTGCTAATAGCCGAAAGTAATAACTTGGTTAGCCCGTAATCGTTTAATTAATCCATTACACACGGAAGCAAGAAGCCCATATATCCAACAGCCCATACACACTTGCAGATTTTTAGTCCGTCGTGGATGCAGTTTGTTCCCAAGATCCGATGGTGTGTGGTGTCTAGCTACTAGGGGCCTAGGGCTTTGCCGCCGCTCGTCATGCAATTTGGCCGGTCATCGTGCAATTCCACCTCTTGCCGGCGCTATACCGATTATCCTTCTGTGTTCCAGCTAAATTGTTGACTGCTTTTTGTCGCCCTGCTTTGCCAATCAAGGACATAGGATGGCGTATAGTCAAAATTTCCTGGGATCTCGGACCCTTCCGGTGCTCTGTCAAATGTTAGTGATGAACACCAAATAGCGATGTCTATCCCGCGCGCCTGCCGCCTCACTAGCAGATCTCCTTCAGCCTCTATTTTTACTCAGTTGTTGGAGAGGTGAACACGATCTGGATTTAATTCTCTGTAGGTATGTATTTCAGCAATATTGATCACTAATTTTAATACTTATTTGGATCCATGTTAGTTGACTCAAATTTGTCTAGATACAGGTGTATCTAGCACTAAACCTTACCAGACACATTCATATCTAGATGAATCTAATTCAACTAATATGGACCGGAAGGAGTATAATACTAATTAATTAATCCTATTTGATTGCATATGTGCTAACTATAAAGCCCAATTTAAGCGTTGGTCCATCTGATTTGACATACAAACCCGTGTAAAGGCTAGCTAAATCCGACAGTTTAGTTAAGAACAATAAATTTTTCAGTATATACTCTCTGGCAAAGAGTTTCGTGTCGTATAATGGAGCAGTTTGATTACCAACCGCTACTGCTTGGTGTGTGTATGGATTTTTGTCATCATTCTTAGCTATCCTATACACCTTCACAATTGTTTTCTATGTAGATGCATATTAGACGGAAATGATACTTGGATATAAAACTTTGTAGGTAGTTTGGGGATATTATTTTTAGTTTTGTCTCGCCCCCTATACCTAAATCCTGGCTCCGCCCCTGCTTGAGCCATATCTCAGGGTGCACGTGGGATGGTACGTGGGAGCTTGTGGGCTGTAGCATGTACAGTATTATGTTTTAGCCCAGGCGGGCAGGGCCGAGGTTGGCATGGCTAGAAAAACAGGATTTGGAGCACGTTGCGCAGCCCGTTTCGTAGCCTACATATATAGTAGTGAGCCACTATGTGCAAATTATATGTGCCGGACGGTGGCACCGCACACGAGCGTCTGCCTGTGGCGCGGCTCATTTCACTTTAGTTTTATTTTTCTAGGTTTATTTTTTCTCCCTTTTCTTCTTTTTTCTATTTTTTAAATGTTTTGATTTTTACAATTCATTTTATGATTTAAAATGTTCATGATTTTTCAAAACTATTCACATTTTTCAAATTGTGTTCATGATTTTTTAAAAATAGTTCATGATATTTGAAAAATTGTTCATCGTTTTTAAAGATTGGTTTCATGATTTTGGAAAAAATATATCATGAATTTGTTTTCATAGTTTTCAATTTTTGGTTCACATTTTAAAAATGTTTTTATGATCTTTGAAAATTTGTTCATGATTTCTGAAATTTGAGCACAGTTTTAAAAAAATGTTCATTTTTATTCACTTTTAAAAAAATTGTTCATGGTTTTAAAATTTGTTAATGCTTTTCGAAAAAAATAACGACTTGAAGTTTAAATAATCATTATATTATAAATGTCCATGTTAAAATGAATAAAGAAAAGAAGAATCATAAAAAAAGGAAAATGTCTTACCTAGGGCCACCAAGTAGCCCCGTGGCACCTCTTGCTACTATGTCCATCTTGTTTGGTTGTTTGTGCATTACTCTTTTGGTCATCTCATGCAAACGTTTCTTGTTTAGTTGTCCACATGAGTACCATTATGTTCACTTTGTTCTACCTTGTGATGAGCTTACCATGGAGAAAGTATGGCTCCTCCATGAGTGTACATTCCACCTTTTATGGACTCCTCCCGCTCTATGGAGTCCTTCATGAGTTGTACATTTCTCTATTTGTGCACCACATAGAAGTTTAACAACATGAACAACATAAAATCATCATAGTAAGCATGTACCAATCATAACAAGCATGATATCTTGGAAACACTGGCCCAGATGAATCAGAGCCTAACAGAGGAAGTTGTCCGCATAGATCAGCTGTGGTCAGAGTACAAGAGGATCATCGCCAACTTTAAGGGTAGAGACGACGCACGCGTGAGGAGAAACCCGAAAGTTCACAAGATGTTGTTCGACAACACAAAGAAACTCAGAGAATCACGCGCCACTGGAGAATCCCGACTCGACAGCAAAGGAAACCGGATCTACGGTCCACCGGTGGAATACGTTGGCGTGACTAAAGGAGGTCCAAAACAATAATTCGACTCCATCGCAAAACAAGCAATGCATTACCCAATTGGAGAAAGCATTAGATCAACAGAAGATCTCCACACCATTTAGTGGCAGACTCGAGTCGAAATCCACTGACTGTCGCACAGACGTCGACATCCTGGATGCTGGCCCACACCCTCAAGACGAACAACGTCTAGCTCGGGACATTGAAGCTCGATAGGATCATTCAGTAACCGGCTCTTCAACCTGAAGGCGTAGAGAAGCGTGGAATTGGAGCAACGTTATACCTGTAGCATCAGAAGATGCATCCTGAGACCTACAGGATCAAGCTCATCCACATCCACCTCCGACTCAAAGAAACGATCAATCTGCGATAGGAAATCAGCTGGTGATTCTGGATATCGAGACATGACGGCACATGGAAGAGCGTGCTAGAGAACATATGCCACCCCCTCAGAAATCAAGCTGACCTAGAGAAAACTATCGTAGAGACGAAAATCATGCAGAAATGCACCGGGATGACGGACATGGAGAAGAAAACTGAGTCGGCTCACTTCGCCACGAGGATCATCGACATGATGAACCGAGGGACAACCGGCACAATGACGCACCATAGGGTAGTCGTAAAGCAGAAAATCATTCTCCTCCACCACCACCACCTAGATCCCCACCAAGAAGCATCCACCAAGGTGGAGGTGGATGTGGGGCTGGAGGTGACGGTAGCAGCAAAAACAGAAATCCGGCTCCACAATCGTGTAGACGTGAAGACGGAGAACACTCACTGTGTTTCTCGCTGTCGGATAGCTACGCACGGTATCACATTAGATACAACAAGGAAGAGTGACACTATGAGTCGGATGCCATTTATGTGGGTCCAAAATGCTTTGGTCCATGAATTTGGATATCTAAGTGTTGGAGATATGCCCAAGAGGCAATAATAAAAGTGGTTATTATTATATCTTTGTGTTTATAATGAATGTTTACATTCCATGCTATAATTGTATTATAAGGAAACACTGATACATGTGTGTTTTGTAAACATAAAAGAGTCCCTAGTAAGCCTCTTGTGGAACTAGCTTGTTGATTAAATGATGATCATGGTTTCCTGATCATGGACATTGGATGTCATTGATAACAAGGTTATATCATTAGGAGAATGATGTGATGGACACACACCCATAGTAAGCGTAGCATAAGATCAAGTCATTAAGTTCGTATTGTTGTACGCTTTCAAATGCATAGTAACCTAATCCTTCGACCATAAGGTTATGTTAATCACCATCACCGGATGGGTACTTTGATGACATCAAACACCGCTTCGTAACTGGGTGGTTATAAAGGTGTCATTGGGTATTCTGAAAGTATGTGTTGAAGCGCATGGACCAAGATTGGGATTTGTCCATCCATATGACGGATAGATATGCTCTGGGCCCTCTCGGTGGAATGTCATCAAGTTATCTTGCAAGCATGTGACTAGGTCACAAGGGATGACATAACATGGAACGAGTAAAGAGTACTTATCAGTAACGAGGTAGAACTAGGTATGGAGATACCGACGATCAAACCTCGGATAAGTAGAATATCATGTGACAAAGGGAATTGGTTTCGTATGTTAATGGTTCTATCGATCACGAAGTCATCGTTGAGTATGTGGGAGCCGTTATGGATCTCCAGATCCCGCTGATGGTTATTGATCGGAGAGGTGTCTTCATCATGTCTGCATATTCACGAACCGTAGGGTGACACACTTAAGGTTCGAAGTTGTTTTGAGTAGATATGGAATATGCGTTGGAGACCGAATGTTGTTCGGAGTCTCGGATTGGATCCGGGACATCACGAGGAGATCCGGAGTTGTCCGGAGAATAAGATTCATATATTGGGGATCATTTTCTAAGTTAGGAAATGTTCCGGAGTGTTTGTATGGAGATTCTAGAAGGTTTTGGAATGTTCTGGAAGGTTCTAGAAGAGTTCTTGGTGTTTGCTTGAAAACCAATAAAGGGTCAAGGAAACCTTGTGGGGGCTAGACACGGATTCATGGGTGAGCAGGACTCCTCCCCCCTTCCCAACCCGCCGGCCAAGGAGGGGAGTCCTACTAGGACTCCCCCTCCCATGGCGCGCCTCCCTCCTTTAAATAGAGGGGAGGGGGCGCCCCCTCCTAGACCTCTCCCATAACAAGCTCTAGCCGCCGCCTCTCTCCTCTTCCTTCGCTCTGCTCCGGCTTAGGCGAAGCCCTGCAGAATTCTCTCCTCCACCACCACCACCACACCGTCGTGCTACTGGGATTCCGTGGAGAAGATCTACTACCTCTGCTGCTCGCTGGAACAGGGAGAGGAAGGTCTGCTTCGACTCCGCACGTGTGACCGACTACGGAAGCGCTGCCGGAACGCGGCGCCGGAAGGATCGTCCACACGATTTTGAGATCGGCAAGTGATCGACTACATCAACCCCGAGATCTAATCTCGTAACGCTTTCGGTTCTACGAGGGTTAGTACAGATCTATCTCGTTGCTCATGTCTAATAGATTAGATCTTGGCTTTTATCTAGATTAGATCTGGGTTTTGTTCGTTCTTGCGGTAGAATTTTTTTGTTTTCCATGCTACGAATCCATCAGTGGTATCAGAGCCTTGTCTATGCGTAGATCTGTTGCACGAGTAGAACACAATGATGTTGTGGGCGTTGGTGCTCGTGCCGTCTTTTGCTTTGTGTACTTTGCATCTTGTGGTATGATGGGATGAAGCGGCTTGGGCTAACCTTACATGTCATCGCACATAAGACTTGCTCCACGCTTGACGTGTAACTTGCTTTGCACAAGTGGCTTTGCGGGTGTCTGTCTCTCCCATCATAGTATAGATCCAATCTACACTTTGCACTTGATAGCACTTGTATCAACGTTGTGGTTCAGTTTCGTAGGTAAGATCTGTTCTTATTCGAAAGCCCCAAACCACGTAAAACTTGCAAACAAAATTAGAGGCGTCTAACTTGTTTTTGCAGGGGGTTTGTGATGTGATATGGCGATCATGTGATTGCGATTATATTTGATGTATGCAATGATCCTTGTTGTAATATGGCAACCGGCAGGAGCCTAATGGTTGTCTTTAATTCTGTTAAGACCTGCGTGTCTATTCATCTTGTAATAGCTTTATTACAAGTAGTTGTAATAGTTGCTGGTGATGATGGACAACCATGAAGCGGCACCACTGACCTTGACGCAATGCTGGTGATGATGGAGATCATGTCCGTGCTTTGGAGATGGAGATCAAAGGCATAAGAAGAAAGGGCCATATCATATCACACTAATTATGAATTGCCTGTGTTGTTAATCCTTTATGCATCTTGTATTGCTTAGATCGCGACGGTAGCATTATAAGATGATCCCTCTCACTAAATTTCAAGTAATAAAGTGTTCGTCCTTAGTTGGCACTATTGCTAAGACTCGTCGTCTCGAAGCATCTCGTGATGATCGGATGTGATAGATTCTACGTGTGCATACAACGGGTGCAAGCCACATTTGCACATGCGGAAACTAAGGTTAATCTTGACGAGCCTAGCATGTACAGACATGGTCTCGGAACACGGAATACCGAAAGGTAGAGCATGAATCATATAAGTGATATGATGAACATGAAGATTGTTCGCTGATGAAACTACATCTTCTCTCGTGAAGACCGGACTTGGTGTAGTGGACTTGGTTCGTGTAATCACTAAGACAATGTGAGGGATGTTGTTTTGAGTGGGAGTTCACCTAGTTAATTTAAGAATTAAAGTAGAACTCAATTTATCATAAACTTAGTCTAAACTACTTGCAAATTTGTTGTCGATTATGGCGAATCTCTCCATCAATTTCAATGCGTTCCTAGAGAAAGAAAAACTTAAGAACAATGGAAGCAACTTCACGGACTGGCTCCGTGGTCTGAAGATTGTTCTCAGGGCTAGTCAGATGACCTATGTGCTCGAAGCACCGCTAGGTGACCCACCTGCAGATGATGCCACCAATGACGTAAAGAATGTTTACGCCACTCGGAAAAATCATTACCCCACAGTTCAGTGTGCCATCCTGTACGGTTTAGAAACGGAGCTCCAGAAGCATTTTGAGCACCACGACCCGTTCGAGATCATTAAGGAGCTCAAGCTCATTTTTGAGACTCACGCGACCGTGGAGAGCTATGAGGCCTCCGAGAAGTTCTTTACCTGCAAGATGGATGAGGGAAGCTGCGTTAGCGAACACGTGCTCACCATGTCTGGGCATGCAAACAAGCTCCAAGAGTTGGGGATAACGATTCCTAATGAGTTAGGGATTCACCGTGTCCTCCAATCACTGCCACCGAGTTATAAGAACTTTGTGATGAACTACAATATGCACTGCATGAACAAGACGTTGCCTGAACTATCATCCATGCTGAAAACTGCTGAAGTGGAGATCAAGAAGGATCACCAGGTGTTGATGGTCAATAAGACCACCAATTTCAAGAAACAGGGCAAGCCTAAGAAAAAGGGCAACTTCAAGAAGGACGGAAAGAAAGATGCCGCACCTGCTAAGAAGCCCAAGGCTGGTCCTAAGCCTGAAACTGAGTGCTTCTACTGCAAGGGTGCTGGTCACTGGAAGCGTAACTGCCCCAAGTACCTAGCAGATCTGAAGAACGGCAACATCAAGAAGAAAGGTATATTCGATATACATGTTATTGATGTGTATCTTACTAGTAGTCGTAGTAGTGCCTGGGTATTTGATACTGGTTCGGTTGCTCATATATGTAACTCGAAACAGGAGGTGCGGAATAAACGAAGACTGGCAAGAGACGAGGCGATGCGCGTTGGAAATGGCTCCAAGGTTGATGTGATCGCCGTCGGCATGCTCCCTCTACATCTACCTTCGGGATTAGTTTTAAATTTAAATAATTGTTATTTGGTGCCTGCGTTAAGCATGAACATTATATCTGGATCTTGTTTATTGCGAGACGGTTACTCTTTTTAGTCTGAGAATAAAGGTTGTTCGATTTATATGAGTAATATCTTTTATGGTAATGCACCTAAGATAAATGGTTTATTCTTATTGAATCTCGATAGTAGTGATACACATGTTCACAACATAGATGCTAAACGAATAAAATTGAATGATAATTCTACATACATGTGGCACTATCGTCTTGGTCACATTGGAGTGAAGCGTATGAAGAAACTCCATTCTGATGGACTTCTTGAATCACTTGATTTTGAATCACTTGAAAGATGCGAAGCTTGTCTAATGGGAAAAATGACTAAGACTCCATTCTCTGGAATAATGGAGCGAGCTACAGACTTATTGGAAATAATACATACCGATGTGTGCGGTCCAATGAGTGTAGCATCGCGTGGTGGATACCGTTATGTTCTCACTTTCACGGATGACTTAAGTAGATATGGGTATGTCTACTTTATAAAACATAAGTCCGAAACTTTCGAGAAGTTTAAGGAATTTCAAAGTGAAGTGGAAAATCATCGTGACAAGAAGATTAAGTTTCTGCGTTCTGACCGCAGAGGTGAATATCTGAGTTATGAGTTTGGCATGCATTTAAAGAAATGTGGAATACTTTCGCAGTTGACACCGCCGGGAACACCACAGCGTAATGGTGTGTCCGAACGTCGTAATCGAACTCTCTTAGATATGGTTCGGTCTATGATGTCTCTTACAGATTTACCGCTATCATTTTGGGGCTATGCATTAGAGACAGCTGCATTCACTTTAAATAGGGCACCATCTAAATCCATTGAAACGACACCGTACGAATTGTGGTTTGGAAAGAAACCTAAGTTGTCGTTCCTTAAAGTTTGGGGTTGCGAAGCGTATGTAAAGAAGTTACAACCTGATAAGCTTGAACCCAAAGCGGAGAAATGCGTCTTTATAGGATACCCTAAAGAAACAATTGGGTATACCTTCTATCATAGATCCGAAGGCAAAGTTTTTGTTGCCAAGAATGGATCCTTTCTTGAGAAGGAGTTTCTCTTGAAAGAAGTGACTGGAAGGAAAGTAGAACTCGACGAGGTTATTGAACCTTCTCTCGGAGTTGAGAGTAGCGCAGCACCGGAAGATGTTTTTGTGCCGCCTGCACCAACTGGAGAGGAAGCTAATGATGCTGATCATGAAACTTCGAACGAAGTTACTGCTGAACCTCGCAGGTCAACGAGGGTTCGTACCCCTCCTGAGTGGTATGACTCTTCCTTGAACGTCATGTTGGTGGACAACACTGATGACCCTGCGACGTATGAAGAAGCTATAGTGAGCCTAGATTCCGACAAATGGCTAGAAGCCATGAAATCCGAAATGGGATCCATGTACGAAAACCAAGTATGGACTTTGGTGGACATACCGGATGGCCGTAAGGCTATCGATAACAAATGGATTTTCAAAAGAAAAACAGATGCTGATGGTAATGTTACCATCTATAAAGCTCGACTTGTCGCGAAAGGGTTCCGACAAATTCAAGGAGTTGACTACGATGAGACTTTCTCACCAGTAGCGAAGCTAAAGTCTGTGAGGATTTTGTTAGCAATCGCTGCATATTTCGATTATGAGATTTGGCAGATGGATGTCAAAACAACGTTCCTTAATGGTGACATTGAGGAAGAGTTGTATATGGTACAACCCAAGGGTTTTGTCGATCCTAGTGATGCTGACAAGGTATGCAAACTTCAGCGCTCCATTTATGGACTGAAGCAAGCATCCCGGAGTTGGAATCAACGTTTTGATAAAGTAATAAAAACTTTGGATTTATACAAACTTATGGAGAAGCTTGTATTTACAAGAAAGTGAGTGGGAGCTCTGTAGCATTCCTAGTACTATATGTAGATGACATATTGTTGATTGGGAATGATATAGAACTTCTTAATAGCGTCAAAACCTATTTGAATAATAGTTTTTCAATGAAGGATCTTGGCGAAGCGGCATATATTCTAGGCATCAAGATTTATAGAGATAGATCAAGATGCCTAATAGCGCTTTCACAAAGTACATACTTAGACAAAGTTCTAAAGAAGTTTAGAATGGAAGAGAGCAAGAAAGGGTTCGTGCCCATGTTGTCAGGTAAGACCTTGAGTAAGACTCAAAGTCCGGCTACGGCAGAAGATAGAGAAAAGATGAATAATATTCCCTATGCCTCGGCCATAGGTTCTATCATGTATGCCATGCTGTATACAAGACCGGATATAGCACATGCTGTTAGTTTGACTAGCAGATATCAAAGTGATCCTGGAATGGAACACTGGACAGCGGTCAAAAATATCCTAAAGTACTTGAATAGGACTAAGGATATGGTTCTTTCTTATGGAGGTGATGAACAACTTGTTGTAAACGGTTACACTGATGCTAGTTGGAACACCGATCCAGATGACTCGAAGTCACAGTTTGGATACGTATTTATTTTGAATGGTGCTGTAGTGAGTTGGAGGAGTGCCAAGCAAAGCGTTGTGGCAAAATCTTCAACTGAATCGGAATACACAGCTGCTTCGGAGGCTGCACAAGAAGCCATATGGATGAAGGAGTTCATTACTGAACTTGGCGTGGTTCCCAGTGCGTTGGACCCGATGGCCATCTACTGTGGCAACACAACTGCCATACATAATGCACAGGAGCCAAGGTCACATAGCAAGCTGAAGCACATCAAGCTACGTTTCCATGCTATTCGCGAGTATGTCCGAGATGGTGACATAAAGATTTGCAAAGTACACACTGATCTGAATGTGGCAGATCCATTGACTAAACCTCTCCCTAGAGCAAAGCATGACCAACACCAGAACGCCATGGGTGTTAGGTATATTACCATGTAATCTAGATTATTGACTCTAGTGCAAGTGGGAGACTGTTGGAGATATGCCCAAGAGGCAATAATAAAAGTGGTTATTATTATATCTTTGTGTTTATGATGAATGTTTACATTCCATGCTATAATTGTATTATAAGGAAACACTGATACATGTGTGTTTTGTAAACATAAAAGAGTCCCTAGTAAGCCTCTTGTGGAACTAGCTTGTTGATTAAATGATGATCATGGTTTCCTGATCATGGACATTGGATGTCATTGATAACAAGGTTATATCATTAGGAGAATGATGTGATGGACACACACCCATAGTAAGCGTAGCATAAGATCAAGTCATTAAGTTCGTATTGCTGTAAGCTTTCAAATGCATAGTAACCTAATCCTTCGACCATAAGGTTATGTTAATCACCATCACCAGATGGGTACTTTGATGACATCAAACACCGCTTCGTAACTGAGTGGTTATAAAGGTGTCATTGGGTATTCTGAAAGTATGTGTTGAAGCGCATGGACCAAGATTGGGATTTGTCCATCCATATGACGGATATATATGCTCTGGGCCCTCTCGGTGGAATGTCATCTAGTTAGATTGCAAGCATGTGACTAGGTCACAAGGGATGACATAACATGGAACGAGTAAAGAGTACTTATCAGTAACGAGGTAGAACTAGGTATGGAGATACCGACGATCAAACCTCGGATAAGTAGAATATCGTGTGACAAAGGGAATTGGTTTCGTATGTTAATGGTTCTATCGAATGTTAATTGGTTTCGTAGAATATGCGTTGGAGACGAATGTTGTTCGGAGTCTCGGATTGGATCCGGGACATCACGAGGAGATCCGAAATTGTCCGGAGAATAAGATTCATATATTGGGGATCATTTTCTAAGTTAGGAAATGTTCCGGAGTGTTTGTATGGAGATTCTAGAAGGTTTCGGAATGTTCTGGAAGGTTCTAGAAGAGTTCTTGGTGTTTGCTTGAAAACCAAGAAAGGGTCAAGGAAACCTTGTGGGGGCTAGACACAGATTCGTGGGGAAGGAGGACTCCTCCCCCCTTCCCAACCCGCCGGCCAAGGAGGGGAGTCCTACTAGGACTCCCCCTCCCATGGCGCGCCTCCCTCCTTTAAATAGAGGGGAGGGGGCGCCCCCTCCTAGACCTCTCCCATAACAAGCTCTAGCCGCCGCCTCTCTCCTCTTCCTTCGCTCTGCTCCGGCTTAGGCGAAGCCCTGCAGAATTCTCTCCTCCACCACCACCACCACCACACCGTCGTGCTGCTGGGATTCCGTGGAGAAGATCTACTACCTCCGCTGCTCGCTGGAACGGGGAGAGGAAGGTCTGCTTCGACTCCGCACGTGTGACCGACTGCGGAAGCGCTGCCGGAACGCGGCGCCGGAAGGATCGTCCACATGATTTTGAGATCGGCAAGTGATCAACTACATCAACCCCGAGATCTAATCTCGTAACGCTTTCGGTTCTACGAGCGTTAGTACAGATCTATCTCGTTGCTCATGTCTAATAGATTAGATCTTGGCTTTTATCTAGATTAGATCTGGGTTTTGTTCGTTCTTGCGGTACAAATTTTTTGTTTTCCATGCTACGAACCCATCACTAAGTTCCTGAAAGATTTCTCAATCACAAAACATATTCCGACATACGACATGATTGGTTGGCTAGATACCTGGCTCTAGGACTACTATAACGTTGTTTGCATCACCAGAGGCAACAACAGTCTTATCATCGTTTGATACCTCCCGTTGATATTGAGGAAAACGACTCGCTCGTGGATCAGTGAGCAACCATAAAACACCTTCCATAACTATTATGATATGCACACCGTGTTGTTTAGAAACTTTGAGGGTACCTACAGAAGACCATGCATAGTAGGCGACCTGCATCGTTGTACCCAGAATTCGGGAGAAAGTTGTAGAAATTATCTTGGATGATGGATCAACGCAAAGAACTCCTACGAAGAAGTAAATGACCAAACCGCGGTAGAAGCTTTCATCGCAGGGATCCTAGTCGGATTACTCCGTTACCGCATAAAGCAGGACAAGGTCACTGACTTGGGACTGATGATAGTGTTGGATAACTAGTACATTGATGTTGATGATGACTCACAAGGCCTGTTGAACAATTTGGCTAACTTGAACACAAAATCGACTAAGCTTTAGCAGAACCACAGGCACAAGAATCCCACTGACGATAAACCCATCCAGGATATAATAGTAGTAGCTTCCACCTTTGGGTCTGTAGGTCGCGACGAACGAGGTGGCAGCTAGGGACGAGGTCGCGGAGGTTCCCGTATCCATGGGGGAGTCGAACAGCAATCCGGCAAGAGCTCAGCTATGAGGATATCGCTAAGATGCCATGTGTGCATCACCCGAGAACAGAGAGTGTCATTATAATGACGACATAAAAAATACGAATCCACTGGATACATATCCAAGAAGTGATGAAACAAGAAATAGGACAAGAAGAAGGATTCCAAGGAAGATTTCAACATGGAAGATGCCGAACCTGCTCCCAAGTCAGAAGACACGAAGGCGTACCCAACCAAGAAAGATACATACGTCTATATCGTTGGAACCGAACCTGCTAAAGTCTAGAAAGCATCTCTCCATGATCTCAATGACTTGGTTCCCCTAGTTCCTCAGTACCTTGATTGGTCCAAGATGACAATCACTTTCGACCATAGCGATCACCCGGAAAGCTCTCACATCTAGGAAAAATATGCTCTGGTTGTGAATCATGTCATTGACGGTTATGAGCTCTATAAGGTCCTTATGTACGGTGGCATCAACATCAATATACTCTACATAGAGACCTTGCACCACATGAAGATATTGGAAACACAACTTAATCACAGTAACGTGACCTTCCATGGCATAGTCCTAGGGAAGCAAGCCAATTCTCTAGGCGAGATCACCCTAGATGTAACTTTCGGTGAGCCGATTAATTTCTGCAATGGGCCATTTTCCTTTGAAGTGGTACCTTTCAAAAGTACCTACCATGCCATCTTTGGTCGTTCGGCTTCTGGCAATTTATGGGATGCCCCTACTACATCTACAACATTCTAAAGATTCTGGTTCCTACGGGTGTATGATGACTGCAAGTTGACACATCGTTTGTAGCTAGTTTTGAAATAAAGATATCGATCCTAGAGGGAGCAGTAGGCGAAAAGACTAAAATGCTTTTAACTATAACTAAACGAACTACTTAAGAAATAACTTTAAGATGCAATATAAGTAGAGTTGTTTTTGGGTTTTTGGTTGAACAAGGTAATTTAAAGAAAAGCAAAACTTAATGCATAAAGTAAGAATCGCGTGTGTAACAGAACTTTGGAACTACAATATGGAAAAGGCGTTCTCAGGGAGTAGCGGATACACCGCTAGCAATGTAGACTAAGTAATCGAGAGTATTATAACGAATATTCTCATAGTGTGTATGTATGTGGGAGGAGCTCCATAAATGGACGATTTGCCAGAAACCACTACGCACATCGTCCTCATAACCACAGCAGACAGTAACCGACAACCATCGCATTACCGCGCTATTAAAGGATTTCTCCCGTGGCATGTATATGGCTTGATGAGTTCTCCTTGGTTCCCCAAGTTAGTACGTAAGGTATGACAACAACCTTATAGTCACAGTAAGCGCTATCATCCCCCCGTCTACTAACAAGTAATCCCCTCTATCGAGTCCCCATAAGAGGCAAATATTAAGAAGGTGCACTTCTCCTTAATATCAAGATGAAGACAATTAACATATACACATAATGATGTATAACATAATAATCTCTATCTCATCTCAGTCATATGCTAGGGTTTCTCCATCTCCCCAAGAACTAAAGATCTACTCAGACATGGAGGCAATCAACATCATGGCAATGGCAATAGAAACTATCATAGATGAATAGTACTTGTATAAATCCACAACGAGTATAGGAATTACAACAAGATCTAGACAAGATGTAGATGGGATGGATGAGGATGGTGGTGATGCAGCGGTGGTTGATGGAGATCGATGCCTTAGCCTCCCGGATCTGCGCAGGGTGAAGATGGATCCTTGGCAGATGAGTTCCCCCTCCAGATGCCTTCTGGAGGTGAGGTTTTCGTGATTTCTGGGTGTTCTGTATGTCGTCTCCCGTAACCAATTGCACGGGGTGAAACTATTTGATGAGGCGGAGGCGGCGCCAACTATACGGCCAGAGCTATACGGGCGGAAAAAATTCCCCCGTCGTATAGTTGGTCGTTACGCTCTCTGCCTCCCTTGTTCGCTTCTGGTTTTCTTCTGGTATTACTAATATTTCCTAAATAAGCGATTTACGTTGTTTTTGACTCATTTTCTTCACAGTAGATCTGCTTCAATAATTATATCCATTGGATCCATCATCTGTCCTGATCCTGGTGAAAACAAACATAAAATATGCGTGCGAGCACCGTAAACTAACAGGATCCTACATCTACAATGCAAAATAATAAAGTAAAACATGATGCAAATATGCACTCATCAGTGTCATCACCATCCGTGGCAACTCGAAGAAAGCATGAGAGTGCGAGGATGGCATAATGGGTTCATTCCATGTAAAACAAAAAATTCCTATGGAATAGCAAAAGAGAACCCCGCAAGATCTAATCTACTAGATGCAAGTAACAAGTAGAATATATATGATATACTTACACTCGAAGAACACGAGCTTTGACGATCTAGATATTGCGGATGATGTAGTCGATCACTTGCGCCACTTCAAACCGATGTAGATCTTGACCTTCGAGATCCGTGTACCAAACGAATGGCACATCCATTGTATCCATACGGTCCGCTCTGGTGTCGTCTCCTCCTTCTTGATCCTACAAGATCTTGAGAAGATCTCCACAAGAATTCGACAGCACAACAATAGTGCTACTATGGTGGACAAAAATTCTGCAGTGCTTTGCCTGATCAATTCTAGAGGAGGAAGAGAATCACCGCGCATGCGAGAGGGGGAGAGTAGAGGTGCTAGGGACAAGGGTGCCCGACTCCTACCCCTGCCGTCCCTATATAGGCGGCGGTGAGAGGTTTTTTTGTTGAAGTATGATCCAAATTCAATTAAGGAGGCTAACTTCTAATGAGCGAAGCGAGACCCATCATCAAGAGGCTTGGTCCGGATCGTTGAATACCTAGGTTTCCTAATGAGTCCAAAATTGAAGCATATTTACCTTTTGTTTTTGCATAAATAGAATAGTAATTTTGGTATTTCACTGCACTTGCGTGCACCTTTTTTGCTTTTGTTTCAACAGGATCCCAAACTACTAAGTCTATTATGAACATATCAATTGGAACTGTCATATTATGTTATAATATGATATTTTTGAAGTGATAAAAGTCATTTTATTGATTTATCTTCGGACCTGGGCGAATACCAAGCGAGAGGAAACCATCAGCCATGATAATTGTTGGGTCCGCAGCATAGAAAACAAATTTTTTCCTACGGTATGAACTACACGCCAAGATCTATCTACTAGGTACAAAGCAACGGGTGGACATACATCCAATGAGAACTTACCCTCATAGACAACGAGCTTTGTTAACGAGTAGGAACTCATGGTTGATGTAGTGGTACACTTTCCGATCTCAAGATCGTGATGAAGTCTAGCAGGTCCGGCTCCAGCATGTCCATCAGATCCAGCTCCGACACCACCAAGTCAAGCACCGCAAAGCAACGGTGCATCCGTGATCGCACACACATCCGGTACCCCGACAACCTCCGTCCCTCGCTCCAGCAAAGCAGCGGAAGCAGCAACTCCTTTCCAGATAAAGCCACCGGGAACATGTATCTCGCTAATCCGAGACCATGGGGGAATAATACTAGAGGGGGAGAGAGATCCTTCACAAGAAGGTGTGTGTGAGAAGTGAGGAGGTGGTGGCCTTTTATAGGAGGAGGGGGGTTGCCCCTCCTTCATGGCCGGCGCATGGAGGGGGTGACCCTTCACCTCCTCCATTCATGTGGTGGTAACCCCTCCACATTAAAATGCCCCTTCACATTCTCTTTTAAAGTCTCCACTTTAAATGCATTAAATTTCTCCAAATTTAATGCTCTCTCATTTAATAAAACTCTTTTATTATTTTTATTCATAATTTTGTTAATTACTTTAATTAACAAACATTCACATAAAACCCACTGCAACATTTCAATATTACATGCAGAACCAATTTCAGCAATTTCACCCGAAACAGTTTCGGTGTCTATTGAAATAATTCCAGCGCTTTCTTAAATCTTTATCTGAAACATATTTGCTCCAAATGGTGTCGGTATCCCTTAAGTGTGTCACCCTATGGTTCGCGAATAATGTAGACATGATCGACACCCCTCTCCGATCAATAATCAGTAGCGGGACCTGGAGATCCATACTGACTCCTACACATTCAACGATGATTTATGTGATCGTGAGAACCTTTAACGCTAGTAACTAAATCCCTTTGTCCCGGGATATATTACATGTCCGAGATTCGATCATCGGTATCTCCATACCTAGTTTGATCTCGTTACCGACATGCACTCTTTTCTCGTTCCCGTGATATAACATTCTAGTGATCACATCACTTGCTTGCAAGCTATTTCAATGTGATATCACCAAGAGGGCCCAGAGTATATATATCCGTCATCGGGATTGACAAATTCCACTCTTGATCCATGAGCCTCAACATAACACCTTCGTAGCACTGAACCCATCTTTATAGTCACCCTGTTACGGTGTGACGTTTGATGTTATCAAGATACTCTTCCGGTGTTAGCAATTAACATGATCTCATGGTCTAAGGATAAAGATTACTTCGTATGATGTTATAGCAATATAAACATAATGACTTTGATCGTAATGCTATACTTCGGATGAATGTTCATCACATCATTCCACCAATGGTGTGACCTTGTTATTAACAACATCCAATGTCCATGATCAGGAAACCTTGATCATCTTGTTAATCAACAAGCTAGTCTATAAGAGAGGCATAACTAGGAACCCTTTTTGTTTATTAAACACACATGTATTGATGTTTCCGATCAATACAATTCTAGCATGTAAAATAAACATTTATCATAAACATGGAATAAGATAATAACCACTTTATTATTGCCTCTCGGGCATATTCCCTTCAGTCTCCCACTTGCACTAGAGTCAATAATCTAGTTTGAAAAACTTTGCGTATTGAACACCTATGGCTTTCTAGTGTTGCATATACGCAATTGCTAGTGGTTAACATAATCTCCGGATCTGACAGTTTCAGGTCCGTGTGTATTTGCATGTCTTTGCGTCTCTAGGCATCACTCATTCTCAAATGAGATGGCATTGTATAGATTTGGTCCTTTGGTGAGACCTTTAGTTCGTTCGGCTCAAAATATGTTGATATTATTGTCACACAATATATCTTCATAGTATTAGCCTACTTTGAACCACACCTAGTTTGATAACAAACTACTTAACACAAATGCCCTCCTTTGCTGCTACTATAGCAGTCATATACTTAGCCTTTTGTTGTAGTATCCGTCACAATGTCTCAACTTTGGAACTCATCCAAATCCATCATGGAACATCCTTTCCATTACATTGTGCCACCCATAGTCTAAATTGAGATAAATTTAATTTGTATATTATGACAAAACTAGTATCAATGTAACACTTTACAATGAACTACCTTTAACTATTTGTCACTTATACATTATATATTCTTAGTTCTTCCAAAGCTCATAAGAATATCTTCACTATTGTCCAATGATCATCTTATGAATCATTCTGGTATATGCTCATAACATTTAGAGCATAGGACATTCTGGATATATACATATCATGGTATAATCGATCAAAATCTTCATGTGATTTTACTCACCAAGTGTTGAAACACTTGAATTTTGATACAATCCTTTCCTTGCAGCAAGAACCTTTCTTGTTGTTTCCATATTGAACCCTTTCAATATATCATATATGTATGTCTGGCACAACCATATTAGCGCCTTAATCTATCCATATAGATATTGATGCCTAATATTCCGGGTTTGCCCAAGTCTTTCATCGAAATCTTATTTTAATGAAATTCTTAACTTGTGTCAATACAAGATACATCATTTCCAATCAACAATATGTACTCTACATAATGTATTAGAAATATGTCTCAGTGCTCCCACTTAATTTCTTGCAAATGCAAGCATCTTCATCATCTCCGATGAATTTAAACTCTTTTAACAGTTTCATCATGGTGAAGATTCCAACTCCGCTATGCTTACTTCAACTATTGAAGTTTACATGCCCTTTCAGCACCCTTTGAATTAACAAAACCCTTCGGACCATGTCATGTACATGTCCTAGGTTACCGTTCTATTAGAAGAACCTTGTTTTGTTTATTCAACTACCATATACCAAATTATATGTAGTGGTTCCTACATTAATCCGCCAAGACTATATATCGCTATGAAAGATCAAATCTTGTCATAGTCAACTCCTTGAACATTGTCGTAAACTTCTTTCCGACATGTCGACTATTTCATAGATGTTAAACATCCATGTCTTATTTCTTTATAGATCCAAACACGACCGATAGGCTTCTCGCCTTTCCGGAGGGTCTTCCAAGTTTAGAAACTTGTTTTCTCGTGTATGGATACTATCACGGATTCTATGACTTCTAGTCATTTTATGGAGTCAGGGCCAATCATCGCTTCTTTGCATGTAGTCGGTTCATCATTGTCAAAACAATAACGACTTGCTTATCAAATCTTACTATTTGATTCTTACCGACCCACATGGTTCTATAGGAACTCTAATCTCCGAGATCACACCTTTTGTAATCACGAGAGCCATGAGCATTGTGGCCGCTACCAGGACACTTTTCAGCGCTGCACTACTTAGCACATATAGCTAAGGTTCAACAACCTTATCAAAGTTCTATTGTCCTCCCACTTAACTTTTCACGAAAAATTCCTTGTCAAGAAACTTGACCTTCCAAGTAACAAACTCTTTTGTCATCGGTGTTATGGAGAAATTCCAAACAAATTCTTTGGGATAACCTACAAAGACGTGCTTATCCGACTTTGGTTGTAAAC